>JAFREQ010000012.1:3816250-6647500 GCA_025331565.1 Holacanthus passer | reverse complement strand
TTGTGAAATTAGGCTGGTATTATCTGTTTGCTGTGTTTATTAGAGGGCAAGAGGCACGGCCTAACTCACAGCATGATACCTTTGATAAATAATTACAATCCTAACAGGATTTGGGAAAGTAGCTGGAAGAAATAGCTATTTTAGATAACCTTCTGTCCTTCTGCACACACACACACACACACACACACACACACACACCAACAACCACATACAATCAGAAATCCAATTAGATACACATAATGTTATAAGGAGTGGGCGATGATGTTTATTGTTTAGAGTAAGTATTAATGCCTGGGCCTCATTAAGAGAAAATAATGCGGGTTAATATATCGTGCCCTGCGTGAGTTAATTCTTCATATCAGCGAGTGCTTTTTAGCCCTCAATGTTCACATTTAACATTATACATTTACAGACTCGGCGGCATTTGTAATGATCATGAGAATGAAACCTCTTGTATGGCCTACAGTTCACCTCTACACACGACGACGTGTAAAATAAATGACATGAATATTAAACACATATCGTGTGGCGTGTGATAGAAAAGCTCATATACAAGTCGTACACTCCTCCACATGTGGAAAAGTCTAAAAGTGATTTTCTCTATGTTATATTGGCAGTAGAAAGCCAACCATGCCTTGCATTTTTCTGTACTTCAGAGGTTGGATAACAAATTTTTTTCAACAACTATGCAACCATTACAGAATCCTCTGCTTTGAGTGTCCTACCCGCAGGCTTCCAGACTACACAGTCCAAGAAAATTGGATGTAAAATGCGCTTTTGGACCCTCTAACCACATTACCGAGTTGAATCACGGGCTGCCTCTGATATTCAGAAGAACTATATTTGACAATATTGTTACGAGGCTTATTATTCAGCCAGGCGAATAATAGAGCTGCTTTTGGGGACACTGTCATTTGAAAACTGAAGCAGTTTGGTCTTTGGCAGAGCGAGGTATTCATTATTGCACCACTGGCAGACAGTCACGCTCTGGATATGAATGCTGTCTTTTGATTTCGCGATACACACATTACATTATGTGTCAAAAGAGATGCAACTGAGACACAACGTTGCCTGAACAAGCAGGCAAGAGCGGTCATAAGTGACAAAATCCTTGTAAATATTCCAGTACGAACCATTTCACATGTATTCCAATTAGTTATGCTAAAATGCTCTTTTAAACATCGCTGCTCATCCCTGCTTCGTGCCCTCATTTATTTAGCAGAAAAGTGTGAAAGTGTGGATTCATTTTTTGAGCCCTTTTTGAAGTATAATTGTTGTGATATTTCGGCTGTGGTTGATATTATGGCAAAAGCTGAGAGTTGATTTCATAAACACAATCTGCTCCACCTGGTTCTCGTTTTAAGGAAGCAGTGCAAAATGCACCTGCCAAACATTTTTTTTTCCATTGTTTATCTGCTATAATGTGCACCTGATGGCTCTTAATCCGATGGCAAATGCTGGCCAGTCTGATGTTGGGTTCTGGAGATGGTATGAAGTTTATAGGAGTGTTTACTCACTCAAATCTGCATTCAGAACCACAGTGGTAAAAACCAGAAAACATCAGGGGAGTGGAAGTGAGAGATAAGCCTCTCCATATTTGAAGATCCACTTGTTTATTTGACAGCTCCTGCACAGTGGATTGCTCACTACACAGAGTTTACGCGATTGACTACCAATTGGCAAACAACATGGCAGTCTTTGTCACGTAATACTTTATAGAAGGAGCGAATTCTGGTTTCAGGCACATTGGTCCTTGTGCTGCTTTAGCTACGTTATAATCATTGTTTCTGTTATTTTACATTTCTTCTCGTCTCGGTGGCATTTGTCATGTGGTCTTCCTGTAGCGCTGCTGTGCAGATGATACTGTCTGTCTCTCTGCGTCAAACGTCAAACACCATCTGTTAGGTGCTTCAAACATGGCACCTCTACCTTAACTGTAACAACCTTTCTGCCAATATATAAAACCTTGATGTGATCTTAAATGTCAAGAGTTGACATTATTCAGCTGGAAAGAATCAATAGGTGATGTTGGTGTAAATGCACGACTTTGAATGACAGGAGCAGATGTACTCTGTGAGCCACTTACTGTATGAAATCACCAAAGTGGAGGTGGTGGAGATTTTAGACTAAACTTGTCTTTTGTATCTCCGGTTTTTAATTTATTTCATGTCATTCCCCCTCTTGCTCCGCATATTTTTTTTAAAAAAGAATGTGTTTTCAGTTTCTTTTAATAACCGGCTTTTGTCAATATAAAAATGAATAATTGACACAATTTCTGCCTCTTGATATGACACTTCTAATTCCATTTTATTTGTCAAAATCAACAATGCTTCAGTCTTTTCACACAGTGAGATTTAACCCTTTTGCCCTCGCTGAGATATTCCTGTCTATTTTCACACTCTGCTTTTATTCTCTGAATATAATTTGTGTTGTAAAAGTACTGTGGACTTCATTATCCCCTTTAGCTGAGAAAACCAGGACTATTATACGTGCTAAATGACATTCAAAAAAACCTCTCAAAACATAGTTGCACTTGATCAGAGCAATAATAACCCAAGAGACAGAGCTGAGCAATTAGAAAGGAGGTCCAGGGGAACTGAGCTCCATTTCACCAGGAAGATACAAATATGAGGATTTTGGGACCTTCCACAATCTCGCTTGGCTGCAGAACTAATCTATGCTCTCTGACCACTGACTGTCAAAACCTCGAAAGCCATTTTGCTTGATTAAAGCGAGTAAACGAGGAGAGAAATTACTTCAAAGTGTTTTGGATGTCGAACGCGTTGAAGACTTGAAAGCCGTGCATATGAAAGATATTGTGTCCTGCTAATGCCAAGAACACTCATACATTTCCATAGGCGTAGGTGATCAAATTTGATCTCCTGCCTGAGAAACCTCAAAGTAGTTGTTTTTTGCAAAATGATATTCATGAAAAGCAGTGGAAAAACAGAGTTGCACTTGATCAGAGTAATGATGACCCTGCAGGCAAAGCAGAGCAATTAAAGGAGAGTCCAGGGGAGAGATGAGAACTATTAACAGCCACAGAGGACCTTCTCTCTCCCCCCGTCTCACTCTTTCTCTCTCTCCCTCTCAGACGAGGCTATAGCGAAGATACACTGATGAAAACATTGCTGCAAATACTGAAAAAGCACTAATTACAGCGAGGGGGTTATGGGGGAGGGAAGGAGGGAAAAGAGATGAAGATCCCCTGTGCTTCAGAGACATTTCCTGTCCAATTTAATATGTTGCATCAGTTATTTTTGATCTGCTGTTTCTTGCATAAAATTGTACATTTTTACATCAAGTCACGATTCCACAGGGTTCACTGATTGAACCCAGTCCAAGGCATGCAAACGGCAGCGAAACAGGAAACTTGGCAAGGATGTGACTGTGTAGGATGTTCTCAAAACGCCTCATTGTCACCCAGATAATGACCATGGGTGCTATGTTATGTGAGCTAATGTCTAATTATTATTAATCACTGAATTTCTTGCTGCGGAAAAAATACTAATTGATAATTTTGTGTGGGATGAACTGATCTTTTCTTGTTTGAGAATAGAGGGATGGGAAAGACGGAGTTGGGTACCACAGGACACGCTCATTTTATACTGGGGAATACTTTTGGTCCTGTTAAGACGAACTCTGGGGTGATTTCCCCTTTGGTCTGGTTTGGTTCAGATGGTGAGACCACAAATAACTCGACTGCAACTGCCTGAAAATACCGGGCCTTTGCTGTGGCACAATTAGGGATTGAAGGCAGTGACACTTTTATGTGAAGCAGATATGTGACTTTTGTATTAATTACAAAGCTAAATCAAAGACATTGATCATTTTTTTTTTTTTCTGCTGATTTCTCTTCAGCCATTTTCACATTCTGTGGTGACGCAGGATCATCTTTTTTCTCCTATTCTCCTGCATTTACGGTGGATGTTCTGTTTGTACCCTGGACATCTGATTTAACATTTTGTTGTCTAGATGTCAAGATGTTTGTGCATTTTCAAACAGGACCCACGGCTAACAGCACTTTATGATGTGGTTATTTGTTGTGGCTTGAAAATTACTTCTACAGTAAAGATGGTTTATTACAAATGGCTTTGACCTCCCAGTATAAGATGTGGTTCCATTAACATCCCCAAAAAGGCTTAACAGGAATATTCAGTTCTTCCTGCTCCGGCTGAGTTTGCACTGAAAGCTGTGACCAGCTGGAGAGTGACCATTCGCTCTAACATACAAAGGTCCGACCTCGGTTCCACAGGTCGGTGCAGTTGGTTCAGAAAGCCACAGAGACTAATTCTAAATTGCCTGTGTAAGAAAGGTTACCTCAACAGGGTCAAGCATCAGCGTTATTCAAAATGTCACTGATACGATGAGGACACATTCCTCGAGTGTGTGTGTGAGTGTGTGTTGGCTCGTGAGCGACCGTGGCAGTGGTAAAGAAGAGCTATCATGGCCTGGCCTTAAAGTCACATTTAATTGGTGTATTCCCTCAAGTAAATAAAAAAGGTGACATTTTCTCTTGGTGCCTGGACTGGAATGCTAAAAACTGATGGGCCAAGGTCCCTGAAATGTCAAGGAGGAATAATTTCTAACACATACTCTGCCAGCTTTTGTATCTTGCCCCGGCTCTGCTCCGGGAGACTCGGAAAGGTCATCTGCACGTTTGACTTATTTTATGTCAACATTTGGCTGAGGATCAATGGCAGCTTTTCGTGATCAAAGATAAGTAGGCCACAGCTAAATTTTGTCCTGTGCTTTGCGCCGACTACTTCTGCGCTTGATACACTGATACATTAAGGCTTAGATGTCAAATTCCTACCTCCTTCTTGCATCATCCGCAGTTAGGTGTTTCTCTCACACACACACACACACACACACTCACAAATACACACCAATGCGCACACAGAGACTGAAAGCCTCGCTGGCACAGTAAACAACTTTAAGCACCCTGGAAAACAAACAGATAAAAGCACGCCTTTGACATGAAAACATGACAATTTCCCTCTAAGAGCCTCTCAGAAAAATAAAATCCTGAGAGAGAGAAAAAGGCTTTACTGACAAGAACAGACATCATTGACTAAATCCATGTTATTTATCATCTGGCATAGCTCTGTGGCCGGCTTTAGGCCAATACGCCATGAATTACCTGCTGCAACATCAAAACATTCTCATGAAACCGTTCAAGCCGTTCAAGGCCTCAAAGCATCTTAACAGAAGCAGCATATTTGTCCATTGGCTCGTAATGGAACGATTTCAAAAAAAGCAAGACTAGAAATGTTCAAAGTATTCTCTTTCCCTCTTCTCTCTCTGCTTAATGACATATGAGATAATGCTCATCAAATCCAGGCTGATCAGGTTTGATGCATTCATTGACAAGGATTTGTCAGCACTGTTCTCTCTCTAAAAGGGACTTAAACATTCATAATAGTGTACAAACACCTCTCCCCCTAAACCCTTCCTTGTTTTAGGATTTATGACTTATGGTTATATAGGCTGAAGACTAAAGTGGAGGCTTTCTCAACCTTTGATGTCAGTGTTGTGGAGGTTGATAATCTATGTGGATTGCAGTATACTTTGGTAATAATGTGTACACGCGGCACAGTCAATCCCCTTAACCAAATACAAGAGGTATTTTTTTATATCAAAGCTGAATAGCCAGTATATCCCATCATGTGATAGACTCATCAGCGCAATTTGGACTTCACGTTTAAAGCCACTTCACAATAAAATACTGCGAGCCAGATTAAAATATCGGTGTGGATGGAAGCGTGAAGGGAATAAACAAGAGATTAAGGAGAAAAAGAGCAGAAGAGAGCGATCATCAAATTCAATAGTTGAATTGTCTCACTGTGCTGTAAGCACCTTGCAGCAGGTTTAGAAGTCAATTTTTACCCCGAACACATCCAAACACCGTGATATCACAGAAAACATTTGTCAAGGATTTTTAGGAAACAAAATAAAAAACCTGAGTGGAAAACACAACCAACTCCTGACTGAGTCAAACTCCATCAGTGCTGCAAGGCAATGCAAACAAACCAATTAGAGAAGCCTTTGCGGCAGAGCCGGAAATTTAAAAGCAATAAACAATCAGGCAGATAGACAGCCCCCAAAATTAGACACACACACTAGAGGTCTATTATCTCATCTCCCAGTTATCAAGCAAGTGCTTGATTAACAAACAAGGGGCTTAACAAGCTCCGATTGTTTAACGATGGGTTGCATTAGGGGGATGATTTTTAGACTGATGATTTATTCCAAACTGAAAAGGGACGATCCGGATGCCACCATTAAATATGCAGTAATGACACTTCTAACAGGTGTATTTAGATGATGTTATTCTGATCATAATACTCGCAGACATACTGATTATAAACCCAATTATGACCTTAAAGTCACCATGTGTGATCCAAATGTTAACAGATGGGTAGCGTCTGAACCAAAATTCAAAAAAACTTTATCCCATGGGGCCGCTAAATTGATCCTTTAATTCAGGGACTAACACAACAGCAAAGTTATTAGTGTTTTAAAATGCTATAAAGATTTGTTTACATCTGCTGTGTTCATGTTCATGAAAAACAGGAGTAAAACAGACCCATGATGCAAACACTCAAAGTGCTAATTCTCCTTGTAGTAAGGAAAACATTTCAGTCATAAATGTGTTGGGCTTTAAACCTCCTCAGAGATTGATGTTATCGAAGGTTATGGCTGCGTGTGTGGAAGGTGACTGTTAATTGCAGCGTGTTAAACCATCAACATTGTCTCGAGCTGTGTTTGTGCTGGAGATGCTCTGGTTTAACACCGACAGAACACAGTTGGTGGGTTTTTTCCTTCCCTTCATGTTAGAGGTTTGGATGTACGGCATATGGGGAATGTATATGTTATGGTGTGGGGTAGTAAAGGTGCAGCACACAGATTCATAGGCATGCACATGCACACTCTGATCATTATAAAGCTCTCTCTCTCTCTTTCTCTCCCCACAAAACAACTGACATAAATCAAATGTAAAGACACCAGGTTTTAAGGTAATTTCTTTTCTTCTTTTATCTTTGTAAAACACTTTGCAACTTGTTTTTGAAATATATAAATAAAGTCAATATCGTTATTATCATATAGACCGGTGAACATATGGGAGACCATAGGGATGAGGGAAAGACTAATGCCTTCAGGCAATTAACCACTGTCAGTCATTTGGAGACAGCCAAGACAGACAGCTGGATGTGAGGATTTACAGAGCTCTGAGAACCTGGAGACGACCCAGAGATTTGTTTAGCCATTGACCCGCCACATTATGAGAATTAACTTTAAGATTACAAACACGTCTTAGTCGGTGCTTTGAGTGTAGAGGTCTCAGTTAAAGCACCTCTTGATGCAGCCTTAAGGATTTCATTCTAAAAGATGAATTCCATGTAAAGAATAAAAAAAAACAACATTGACCATTTCAACTCATTTAATCTCAACATGGTTTTGAGTTGACGAGTAGTTGATTGAGTGGCTGCTTGATTTATCGTGCCACTCACCAGGTACTGTCATAATGAGACAACTCAAGTGTCTTCGAAATGTCCTGTCCTTTTAAATCTGTTCATTTGCACATGTAGCTGTCACTGAAATGACGGTCATATGTGTGAGAGAGAGATTGTTTGGAAAAATCAACAACAGCAAGAGACTTCATGTCATGTGACCGCGTTTCCATAATCTAAATAACTGCAGGACGGTTGGAGGTGTCATGTCTTTTTCTCTGTCAACAAGAAAGTGAAAACAACCTTATGGAGATAAAAACAAGTTGACTTTGTAATTTTGGTGATATCATGTCGCAGAAAAGCTTCAGAAGAGAAGAAAAAAAAAAGTGACATATTGTTGGTTGTAAGAGTTATGCCTTACTGCTCTGCTGGTACAAATTCATCATGTTTGTGACAACTGGAGGATGATGTTTTTAATTGCTACAACCTTCGGTGACACCGAAGCCTGGCCTTGAGGGACCCGGCAGGGTACGCCTGCACGTGTGTGTGTATGTGAGGATATGCATGTGTGTCTGAATGCATGTACGTATGTGTTTGAACGCACAGTGGCTCCGCGGCAATCAGGATAATTGCAGAAGAGGTGTCTGTATGTAATGTAAATCTCCAACTTCTTGGTGAAGCAGGGTGAAGGGATGTTTGGATGTTTAATTAATAGCTACAGATACGTAGGTCTCATCTCGCAAGGTCTGCGATAGAAACCGCAACAGTCCTCAAACCTTTAAGGTCAAATGCTGTTTATTATAAAAAGGTACGTTTTAGTGAGAGGAACAGAAAGAAAAGCAGAGAAAAAATATCTCAAAAAAAGAGACTGTCCTGACCTCTCATATTCAGTTCCTGCACAGCTTCCCTCTCAACACACATTAGGGCCCCTCACTAATGAAACCCACCTCTCTCTCTCTCTCTCTCTCTCTCTCTCTCTCTCACACACAGACACACTCATGCACCGGCCCCCTTTTACTAATGAACCCAACCTCAAACACATTTGCATCTCTCTAAATTAGCTTGATTATTTCAGGGTAATTAGCATAAGCGTATGGAAATTAAATTGGCTATAGTGGCGTGGTGGCTTCAAGGTGTTTTTCCATGTGATGTGTGGGCTAATGGGCTACATTTGATGATTTTGTACAAGATTTGCGTTTGTCTCGTGCAGCGTGAGGCCGAGGTGGTTTTCGACCCCAAAGTGCTTGCAAATCTGACGGATATATAATAATAATTTAAATGGAAGATATAATAGCAAATTGATTAATAAGATAAGGATTTCAAGATTTCACCTACTGAAGAGCTCAGCATCCAGTTTTATCTTCGACTAGACATAAAAGACTCTTTACTGCTCAGGTTAAAGCAGGATAAAAGAAGTGAACTGCATTCAAATCATCACCATCTCCTTCAAATAACAGAGCCAGAAAACTCAGTGAATAGTTTAAACCAGCTCCTTGACAACATAAAAAAGTTTGAACATAGACTTAATGGAATAAATGTAGTTATTTTGTTTTTAATGTGGCAATAGTTAAGAAGCAGCGTGTCCTTCCTTCATCCCTACCCATGATGCCCTCTGGTTCTACTCATCCAAAGTAATAGGGGCCTGAAATAGCTCATACACTAATAACCCAGCCATGGATTATTAATTAATATGTTCAAAGTACTCTCTCTGATTCTAACCTCCCGACCGCCACTACGGCTAATGTGAACCTCGTGAACTTCTATTCTCTAATGTTCACAAAAGGCAGCTGGTGATGAAAGAGAAATAATGATATTTATAAGTTTCTTTTTTTTTTTTAGAAGGAATTTAGAGTGCTCACTGGCCATGTTAAGTGGCCATGTAATTAGAAGTATGTTTCTGAGATGTGCATACATGTACATGTTTTAACAGGGTGATGGAAATTTAATTAAGTTAATGGTGCCATCCCAGAGGTAGGGCAATCAGTGTCTTGCTCAAGGACACATCAACAAGAATCAGGGGTGAAGATTTCTTTTGCCTGTTAGTGACTTGACAGAGATCTTGAATGCAAAATCTGTGAAGAATTGCACGAAGGACTCATGAAAACTAATAGCACACGAGCATCTTAGTGTCATGTAATTGTGTAAAAACATTGACTGTGGTAGTTGAAGAACTGTTCTTTTTTGGTTATCCATTGGCAACAACTGCTTGGTACCTGGTGCTTTTTTTGATGAAGGATTTCCCAAACTCTTCTCTTTTTTCCAGCAGTCCTCTGTCTTGCCACCTTCAGCTTTTCCTGAAACAAAGTTTGTCTCCTTGCAGAATCCCGCCTACGGTGAGAGGGTACTATCTGCAGTGGAAAACCAAATGGAGAAAAGAACCCGGTACCTGGAGTTGAGTCGAGTTGAGGTGAGTCAAACCTTAACACTCAGTCCGAACAAGGCTTTTCTGTACCCAACCATGTGAAAGTGGCTATAATAGCTATTTTTATTATAACAGTGTCTCAGACAATGTGAAAGGAGTTGGTCATAGAGCTGAACCTACAGTGAATTATCACCTGTATCTGCAGCTCCCCTCAGCTCTCCGGTGCTTTATAGCAAGTTCAATTCAATTTTCTTTTCTTTTCTTTATAGTGTGCTTCACTCTCACCAGTCTCATAGCATCATGTACATGTGCACAACCTGTACAGTGGGTTTAGCAGCTAAAGAGCAACATTCCTTCCTCATGCATTGGTAGAGACCAAAAAAAGAGAAAAAAGAGAGTGAATATCAGACAGTGGGAGGTGGTGAGCTTGGATGTATTTGTTCCTCAAATGACTGAAAAAAAAAAAAAATCAGTTATTGCATGTTGGAGTGTTTTAACAAACAAAACCAATGCTGCCAATTTTCTGTTCTCAGTTTTTAGCATAGCTCTTCACTTCTGTAAACATAGTGAACACAATAAAAAAAATGACAGCATTGTGTCCAGTATGTGCCATAATCACACCATCAAATTAAGTTAACAAAGAATGTAATCTAGAGATCATTTGTAACAACAGAAACTCAGGCTAATCTATGTTTAAGGCTCAACCAAACCACATCCTAATCTGATGTAATGAATCAAAAGATGCACAGGAGCAAACTGTCACACTGACATAATGTTGTAGCCAATATGTGGTCAAGAGGGTGAAAAAAGCCCTGAGCCTCTGTGAGTACAATTTTCCACTCACATTAAGAAAGAAATCCACACATTCACCAGACTCACCCTTGGGAATGTGTAGATTTACAGTAAAATATACATGAGAATAACTTCATTCATGCCTCATTGACTCTCTCTCTCTCTCTCTCTCTCTCTCTCTGCCTCTGTCTTCCTCTGGCTCTCGCACACACAAACACAAATGTGCCTGCACACAGATATCGCTGATATATGGTACCATCTAGTGCTATACATTGGGGGTAATGATAACATTTATGAGCATGATGCTTTTTCACAGAGGAGCGCTGTAGGTTATTGATGAGTCTTGCTGTGTACCATTACTTATGAATGAAAAGAAGGCGAAAGAGAAGAGGGAGATAGAGATGAGAGGAAGGTATGGATGTTATAGCCTTATCCCTTGAACTATATTTCATCAAAGCTCATGGCTGGAGACTATGTCATAGACAGGGCTCAGAGGGCTTCCTTAACTCAATGTACACTTCTTTTTTTTTAACTCCTGGATTGCTTTCATGCACTTTCTGATTGATTTTATAGTCTAGAGTTGTGAAAGCCCAGAAAGTCCAGAGCAACACTGGATCAACACTTTGCAGCATTGAAAATAACGATAAACATGTTTTTTTTTTTTTAAAAATCACCTGTTGAGATTCCCAAGCAGCGGCACTCTTGCGCTTGTTAACAAGACGCATGCATTTAAAATCAGAATAAAAACCGTGCATTAGCAGAAGAATTGCTTAACAGTTGTGCTGTTTCATCTTGAGGCTTCATAAATCACTGTTGGATAGATAAGTGGAATATATATCTACACTTAGAAGTCTTGTTCTATCTAGCGTTTGAACCAAGAGAAATGTAATTAACCAGAGCAAAGTCATAGCTAATTGGAAAAAAAAAGTGGGAATTATTTTTATGTATTTCATGTCAGTGCGGCTGCATATTACATGTGAAGTTAATCAGAACGACTACTTGTTAATTCACTTTGATGAAAGGAGGAGGGGGAAGATACAGTATGTGGACAAGATAGCCCCAAAAAAGGAGGGAGAACCAGGCAGGAGACAAAAAAAAAAGAGGAATGAGAAGATACAGTATTTGAACAACAGGGGAAAAAAATAGATTTTTTTCTGCCTTTTTAACCACTGACACCATGTCTGATTAATAATTACTAAAACTGGTTTGTAGCAGAAAAGATTACTTCATTATTGTTCGGGCTACCCATCACACACAGTTTTCACACACACGCTTCAATGATGGCTCTTTGATTGGTGGAAACTCATTAAAGCTTGTGGATATTGTTATAATCCACAAATGAGTCAGACACTATTGCTTGAGCTGTAATTTTTAAAGATGTATTTTAACATCAAGCTGCTCCAGAAAGAATAAATCATAATCTGCCTGATTATACCTTAAATAATATAGATACAGCCTTATATTGTAAATATGTGTGGTTTGAAATAATGATGAGCTCAGTGCTGCGGCATAAAGTGATTTCCAGCTCGATTTTATGTTCCCACGCATCCCAAAGTTTCCATGCTTCCTGCTGCAAGAAGTCACTGATCCCAGCAGTTTACAGTAAATGAGGTTGTCATGCATTGATGACAGCTCAGAGGATGCGTTTCGTAATAGAAAGTGAAGAGAAAAATGGAAAGAAAATGCAAATGAGCTGTTGATTATGCACCAGCATCCCTCCACCGAGTCAAAACATAGAAAACACAGAAAATAGACTGTCAAGCTGAAGCGTTCGCGCCGCCGACGCTATCACTAAAATGTAATTTCTAGTCAGATTTATGTGTTGTTGATTTTGATTTGATTTGAAAGTACCCAGTTTAAGATAAATAAAAAAAAGAAAATGGTGAGCCCTAATTACGTCCAATTCCAGCGTAGCAAATAAATGAGTCGAAGAAGACTAAAAACGAGAGGGGCAGCATTCAAGTGAGGACATGTTAAATCTAACCTTCAGCCTTATGCTTGTGGTGGGAATAACAAGGCTGTGCTGAACGGGCGAGACACCTCGAATAAGTGAGAAAAACAATTTTACACGTGAATATGTAAAGCGCAAAGATGACAGAACAAAATCAGACAGGCATGAATCAACTTCTGTCTCTGAAAGCAGTCTCATTAAAGGTGAGAAAAAAAATGCTATTGAAGCTTGCTTATTCACACACAAACCTTCGTGCCAGATGTCATAATGTCTACATTTATAATGTATAATCATTGAAAAACAAGCACAACTTGGTTTGACAAAAGTGGCAAATCTAAAACGCCGGCCTCGCAGAATGAGATCACATCTGTTTGCAGCGGCTTTAAGTTGTAAGGAAATAACTTACTGCTTTCCTTTCATTACGTTTCCCTCAAATACTTTTGTGAGGGAAACGTTTCTCATTCCTCATCACAATCAAGCAGTGATATTTCCATGTGAGAGTATTTCTCCTTTGATTGAATGCAGAACATTCACGTAGCCCGACTGAACGACCCTGCACCTCATGAAGACGGTGAATAAATGCTGAGTGAATAGTCAAGGTATTTAATCACATTTTTTTAAATTCTATGGACACATCTCACGGCGTTTCTTCCAACCACAGGCTTTTAGCTTCAGGAAATACCTCTCAGTGCCACATACTGTTCAGGGTGATGGCAAAAATAGCATTCAGGTTTGTTCTTTTTCATAAGAGACTCAAGGAAATATAGCTCTCATTTAGTGGGCAAATCAAATGCACACTGGTTTTGTTTACTTCATCATAAGAGGAGAGGAGAGACATTAGCAAAGCAAATCTCTTGCATCAACGCTCCTCTTTCCATTAACACCAATTAAAACCCCCTTTGATAAACTAAGACAATTTTTGGAAGAGGTATAATTCAAAATGTCACAACGCTTTTTTCTGGTCTATACATCTATCTCACCCCATTATCAGATCTTCCATTTGCAAGAGTCATATTCTATGTAGTTAAGGCCTCCAAACACAGACTTCAAACTATATGCCCGGTTTCAAAAGTTCAAGAATATGAAAGGAGAAAAAAAAATAAGCCCTCTTAGCGTAATTGCTCTCAGTGGGAAGTAAATAGTTATTAACGTATGGCAAGCAGGGATTTCAAACTGGGAGGGAGGTGGGAGGGGAAAGTTGGAGAAAGAGGGAGGAAACACATCAGGAGAGAATGAGAGAGATGAAGGGTGAAAGAAAGGAGGAACGGCGACGGGAGAAAAACAGTGGCGTGAGAGAGAAAGCGGGCATCACTGTGACAAAGCCGCTCGCATTTTAGGATTCTGGGCTTTAAAACAATTCTTTCATGTTCTCCCTCTTCGCCTTGCATTCTTATTTATCTGTCTCTCCTATCCGACGCACCTCCTCCCCGCAGAGGAGTCGCTCATATTTCACCCCCCATCTCGGTTTCTCTCTCTTTTTCTCTTTCCTTTAATTTTTTTTTCTTCTTTGAATAATTTACTGCAGCAGGGGAGAGTGGAAGTGCGTTTATTTTGAGTGTGTTTGCGCTTTAAACAGAATGCTTAATGATTGCCGATGGGAGAGAGACTGCATTAATCCCATTTATGTTGAGACCTTTTAGATGTACTGACACCCGTGGCAGACAGGCAGTGTGTTTATGTGTGTGTGCGTGTGTGTGTGTGTGTGTGTGTGTGTAGGGGGCATGGGGGCTCTTTCACCCCATGCACAAATGATCCCCCATCACAACTGTGGGAAGAACCCCCATATCACTCTGTCTGAATGCTGTGTGTGTGTGTGTGTGAGAGAGAGAGAGAGAGAGAGGGAGAGAGAGGACCAGAATGCCAGCTCTGTGCATATACCTCCACCCTCGATCAAGGCGAGGCCTTTGGGGCATCCCCCTACTCACCACAGTTGACTTGAAAAACCTCCCCACATTTTTTTCAAAGTGTATGCATTTCATACTCTTTCTGCATTTCCACAAATGTGGAAACAGCTTTGAAAAGTCTCGCATTTATATTTGTTTGAAGGAGGCACATATCATTGAATATAAGAGGGTCTATTTAAAATGTTTTTCTCAGTGCAGTGTTTTGCTTTAGGCTCGGGCAACAGAGAGGAGGCAGGGATGGCTCGGAAGCATTAGCAATGCTGAAAAGAAAATTCTTTCAATGACCATTTGATTTTTGGAAGTTTCTAAATATGGAATTGTGGTTTTCAGATTGATTTTCTAATTAATTTGCACATGCACTTGACAAACCTTTCAGTACCTGAGATGAGCTGAATCCATATGGATCAAGGCCTGAAAGTGGACAAAGGAAACTCCCATGAAGTCCAGTGTATCTTCTTTTGAGAATGAAGGTAGAACATATGGATGTTCCCAAACACCATCGGAGCCACTGAAAGCATCACTTAGTTAATTCACTGCTGCATCTCAAGGCCTTGCTCCTTTTTATATTTCACATATTCACCTTGGCAGTTATGTACAAGGCCATATTCTAAGTTTAATCTCACCCATTAATCCTCTTCCGCCTGCTGCAGCACTTTGCAAAAACTATTTCACAGCTCCGCAGCAGCGTTCACCAGCAGCAAGAGGATCTCTGGCAGCGCTCTTTGAATTTACTTAATATTTAGTCTCATTCAGTGTTTGCCTCGGGTATTGCTTGATAAATTTCTGAGCATATGGCACATTCCTCTGCAGGTCAGCATATGGCAGCGCAGAATTTAGATTTAGTTTAGATTCAAAAAAGAAAGAAAAAAAAATGAGAAAGAAGAAACACCCCCCCATCCCACCCTCCCTCCCTGTGCGCTCCCTCTCCTGCTCTCCCCTCCTCTCCATCCATCTGTCGTTTCCCGTAGACGCTGGGAAAGTGAAAACAGAGGGAGAGAAAAAAATAAGTGAAACATCTGATGAAGCCCACGATGGTGTGCTGGAGCTGATAGCCCTGCAGCGTGGCCACTTTGTGTGTGCGTGTGACCGTGTGCATTTGTGCACTGAGTCTGGGTGCAGTTTGCGTTTATGCACACATGTATGAGAAAGGATGTCATTATTAGACTTTAGGTGAAGGAGTTACGTCATTTCTTCCAGCTTAGAGCATAATGCATCATTCTTCACTGCAGACGTTTGTGTTGAGATTGTTGAGACTGTTTTGAAATTTCAAGTGAGGCACAATGTAGATTTTCAATAAGGTGAAATTCTTTAATTACATAAGTGTTATAGAGAAGTAAAACTCTTATGCAACACTGCACAGTGCAGTGACCTTTCATAGCGCGCTGCACAAACTGTGTTAGAGTTGATAACAGAGAGGATACTGGTATGATGAGGAAGAAGGCTGAGGGAATCCTTACTGACAGGCTGACATTTTAACACATTTTAACAAGTTTTTTTTATGTTGAAGACAGTGTGTGTGTCTGTGTGTGTGAGAGAGAGAATTTTTATACTCAGTATTATAGACTGTAATACACACAATTTTCTTTCTCCTCTTCTCTGATTCTGAGTATTTCTCACTTTCAGTGTTACCAGTAACAAGTTGTTTCATTCCATGTGTTGTGTGTCACCCCTTTTTCATGCTGACATTCAAAGTATCATTTACTTCACTCTGATCTAATCTTCATTAGAAACGAACTGATGAGAGAGAAGAGAAAGAGAAAAGAGAGACGTTTATATTGTTTTAAATCCTGGTGACTCAATGCTATGATTTACACAGTGCAGTACCAAAGTGAATTTTTTTTAAAGTAGTTGTAAACGTTAATAAAGCATTACTATTCGAAATATATGTTTTGCAAAATGCTTCTGATACAACTCCAACAATCAGCATTTGCTTATAGTAAATCTAATACAAAGCAGGTTCAGAAGCAGTGCATTAAGATTTAATTAAGATTGATCAAGTTCATGTAATATTTCCATACCAAACTCTATACTTTACATTTGTTTACATGTATAGTCTGTTGACTCCATGATTATGATCATAGTGATGCAGTGGTTGGATATTTGGCCACACACGCTGCATGACATGCATGGGTTGTGCTTCTGTATCAGGAGATGGTTTGCTAAGAGATTTTTTCTTTCAGCTGTCACCTGAAATCTGGTTACCCGCTATTAATTTTGTGATTAATTTCTGCCACGTGAGCTTGAAGTATAATGTATGTAAGTTAATGTTCTGTTCCAGTATTACTTGTTTACTGTACTTGTTTTTATCGCTTCTGGCCTCAGACCCCTATTTCAGGAAAATTGCAAATTACTTTAAGATTGCTGTTATGCAGATTAAGTTAGGCTCATAATGTCATGATTGCAGACACTGCTTTTACATACACATCATATATGTTCTTTTCTTTTAGCGCCTGACACCCTACGCTGATTACTCATACTCAGTCTGAGGAGTGATTATTTTAAATAGCCTAGATGCCTGTGTGTGTGTGTGTGTGTGTGTGTGTGTGTGTGCACATGCACGTGCTTTGAAATCAACTTTATGCTAATCCTGTTCCACGCCTTGACAGTCTTAGTGTGGAGAGACATTAGCATAACTAGCTAGTGCCGTGAACGACAGGGGGTCTGTGTGGTTCACATACAGTACGTAGGTGTGTGTGTCGTTCTGTTTCAGGTGTGTACGTGAGAGAAAAGAGTTTTAAGGAGACAGAATGTCAGTCTTCTCCCTCATTTGCTCTTTCGTGCTGTCTTAGTTAGAAGTAGGCCTCTGCCCGCTGCCTGAGTCTCATTTACACCTACGGAGGTGTGGGATCTGGGAGACTGCCACACACACACACACACACACACACACACACACACACACATACACAAGAGACCTTTTCTCAACCATAAAGCATATGGCTGAGAGAAGGTGCTTGACCTGTGACTTGAGCTGATATCAAGTCACAGCAATAGGTTCATCCTTTATTATCTCTCCTCCATCCTTTGCATTATAGAAAAGAGAAAGTGTGGAAAGAGAGACAGATGGATGGATCGATAGATAGAAACCAGGAATGGATATTTATTTCTCACTTTCTTTGTTTTTCTGGCTCCGTCCCTCTCTCTTTCCCTTCCTCCCATCTCCTATTTGCTCTTGCCTGTTTGTTTATAACATGGCCTAACTCCCAGCAGGACACTTGAGGCGGGCAAAGCTGCACACACACACACACACACACACACACACACACACACACACACCATAGACCTCATAGCTGCTGCTGGCACCATGCCATCCTGTCTGGGCCTGTCTATGTGTAAGGGGCGAGCTGTCTGCCCTCATCAGTGCCAACATGTCGCCTATATGTATGCTGCTCCAGGGGGACCTGTGTGTGTGTGTGTGCATGTGTGTGTGTGTGTGTGTGTGTCCGTCTGTTCAGCCCTTTACGGATAGGATACCCAGTGACCATGTGGGGACAACAACAAAGCTCATTACGCTGGTGACCCCAATCCCATTTGATAAGTGTATCCACATTTTACGGGCATGCACACACACAAATACATAGATAGATAGATATATAGGCATGAAGACAAATGTTACACACATGCAGGTGGATTCAAATACACGTATGCAGATACACCAACAAGAGCACTCGTTTATAAGATGTGCATACAGTATACTTACTGACTGTGCATTCAGAGAAATGTTCGACTGTGTTTGAATTGTTCCAGAAGCCATGCATATGTCGTTCACGCTGAGAAGAAAACATTAATAAACAAAATATCACACACCATAACAAGCCTAAAAGCAACCTCATATGTTCATGTGCATCGTCTGACCTGAGAGGTTTCAAACAGAATGATATATATCCCTGTTACAAGCCTCGAAGCGATGCACACGTTCATGAATAAACTATACAAACGGTGGTATTTAAAGGTAAACATCAAGTTGCAACTTTGTAAATAAGCTGGGTTAATGGCCATTACAGAAGTACTACCTGCATGTATGGGTCCTTCACAAGATTTTTCTAAATGATTCTTTTAGTTGTGGTGCACTTACGCCTACAATAGGACGGCTTTATCTGGTCCATAAGAGGCATTCCTTGAGCATAAACATCTTTCATTACTAAGAGCAGCAACCTTCAACTGGATGTTTGGCTTTTTACAGCCCGTCCTCAACAGAAAAGGTTGTGCAAGCAGCTTATTATGATCCATATTTACATTTATTGAGACCTCTAGTGGTCGTAGTAGTTGTGATGGGGCAAAGGAGGTCAAGTGACGTGGTATAAAGAGCGAGAAAATCTCGCAAAAGTTAACGTGGAACGGGTAACGTCCTTAACTTAGATCATAACATAACTTAAGTTGCTAACATAATTAATTGAACTGAACGATCCTTTCTTAAACCTAACCAGGAAGTTTTGTTTCCTAAATCTGACCAAACTGTGACCATTTCTTAATATTAACCACACGACGATAAAGGTCTGGTAAGCCTGTTACTGATACTCTCCAATAGTCATATATGTCATTTTGGGAGCCACTGACAATCCCACTAAGACATAACGTCTGAGAACATGTTGACTGTTTTATAATGAGCTCAAACTTAACAGAAAACTCCCACTGGAAACAGATTTATGTTGAATGCGCCTGTGGTGAGATAAAAATCAAAGGTCCAGTCACATTTCTCACTGGAGAAATTTGATCTTAAATATTTGTAAATGAAAGCAAAGCTGGATTCTTATTGGAAGCAGATTAGAATCAATGAAATGCTTTTTGTGCTTTTAAGCCCAAATATAGATATATATGTTTTACTTATGTACATCACAGTTCCAACAAACCAGAGTTCCTATTCTCATTCTTCAGTGCAGCTGCTGCTCGTTGTTGTTGCTCTTCTAGTCAGATAAGCTTTGACTTTTCCAGCTGCAACTCTAGGGAAGTGATAATGCTGGAAAAAATCCTTTTCTTAGGGCGTTCATGTATCAAACTTAGCCACTTACCCGTAAAAGTGGTGGAGATCCAATGTCCTGCTTGTGCTTGTGTCACTCAGTGTCACATCAGGGTTAACTTTTTATTCGTTTAAGTCAGTTTTCCTGGGCTGAAGAGAATCTGTGATTAATAAGAAGCTAAATGTTTCTTTTAATGTGTTCATGTCATTTTTTTTTTTTTTCCAAAAGCCACGAGCTGTCTAACTCCAAAGTCCTGTAGTGGTAATTGCTCTTCTCCATTATCATGACTGGCATTTGCACATGATACTGACACATTGGTCCTTGCTGGCATTTACTGATGAGACAGAAGGCCAGTGTCATACACACTCGTGCACCCGGGCACGGATGGACACACTTGAGCTTGAGTTTGCACACTTCCATACAGGTGCACACACAAAGGTAGATTGCAGCACACGTGCATACCTATGTCTTGTGGTTTTCCATGTCTGTGTGTGTGTGTGTGAGCATGAGAGACAGGGTCTTCTTGTCCCCGAGGCAGCAGTGTCGGGAAGTGTCGTGGTTGACAGTGAGCGTGCTCAGTCGGCCCCCTGGGCCATGGAACACTGCTCTTTATGTCAGCTCAAAGAAATGGAATCACCCTTTTCTCTGTCAGCCATTGTGTGTGTGTGTGTGTGTGTGTGTGTGCATGGCAAAAGCAATGAGGAGACAAGAGGACTCGGCCTTGCTTTGAACTCTGTCACTTTGTTATAAGTCACTGCTTCATGCTGTCTGTATTCTCTCTCCGTTTGAGCTCTCGCCATCTCTGCTTCTCACAGCAGTTTCCCTTTATCTGTTTCTCTGGTTCCTCATTCCAACTGTCTCCTTTCTGTATCAATACATTCTCGTCGTACAGGAAGACTACTCGTATGATAAAACAATGCACTGAAAGGCGCGTTTAACATTCTTTAATTACAGCAATAGGCAGCAGGTGTTCATACATATCTCCCTCAAGGTCTACGCATGAGGTCTCGTTACAACCTGAAACTCTAATCACCATTAAAAAGGTGTTTGATCTCGAAACACATCGGAAAGATCCAAAGCATCGCAGCTCCTTCCAATTCTCAGGAATCAGCTCCTTGTGATCCTGACTCTGGGTGGGGTTGAAACACGCATTCTGCCTTCGGTGCTGTCAATCAATCGGCTGCAGCATCAAAAGAATGTGGAAAAAGATTACATCCATGCATTCTGTTAAGAAGACGCTGTCTGTCTATCAGCTCACGCCACCCATCCATCCATCCATCCATCCATCCATCTGATCTACTTACTCGCCAAATAATGGGACTGTTTTCCTTGCTACAGCCCATTACCCTTCGGTCGTTTAGTGGGAACTGTTTCGTTCTCCTCCAGCAGACACAGTGACAGTTCTCTTTCATTATTCAGCAAAGCGTGCTCTCGTGCCACTAAGGTGTGAACTCTGACTCCGTGGACCTGACCTTAAACCTGGCAACTCCAACATGTCGCTGATGTAAGGGGCATTAATATTCAGCCTTCACTCAGACGGCCAATAATCAACATTTAGCCATTAACGGAGCAATTTAAACCGAGATCGGGTGAAATGGGAATGACTGGCGTGTGGTTTCATCCAGATCGATGTTTTATTTTTTTTTAATGCACGTGTCAGTTTTAGCATACTGTATGAATGTCACAGACGACATAGGTTTTCAGCCACTATCGGCAAGTAACCACACACTTCCCATATTTTGCAGCCATACAGTCAGCATGGTCACTTTATTAGTAACAATTACAGTATAACCCCACAACTGTAAATATTCTATTAAATATTCTTTATTGTTTCATTATATCCTTTTTCTCTTGCTTTATTTTTATATTCTGTTTGTGCTCCTTTATCTATTTTACCCCCCTCTCGCGTTCACTCTCAGTTTCTGCAGCGATGACCTGATTTGCTCACGCTGATCAATAATGTTTGATCTCATCTCATGTTGCATTTTAAAGTGTTAACAGGAACATGTGTCGGTTCAGCGTAAGCTTTGTTCCCGACTGTGTGTCAGGTGCTGAAGGTAGAGCGAAATGCGTCTGAATCTTCTGTCCGCTCACAAAATGTTAAAACTAGGAGATTTTCATTTAGCTGTTTAATGTTTATAATTTGATGATGCAGTGATAAGAGATGTGACTAGATTGCATTTATGATAAGAAAAATTTAATTTTTTCCATCTGATTTTGCTCTGTAACAAACCTCTTAGAGAGTCAACATCATCGTTAACCCTCCATAAAAAAAAAGAAAACGACTCTCTGTCCTTACCAACACATCCCCAAATGTCAATTAACAGCACTGTCCTTCATTTGAATATTTCTGATTATTATGCAGCTCCTGCTCTTACATATTCAAAACTGGGTTCTCAATCCAATTAAATGGGCAATGTGCTGTAAAGGCGTGGGCAAACATGATTGAAGGCAGAGCTTAGGATGACAAACAAGAGCAATCTGAGGGAGATGGAAAACCGCTTGCTGCGAAGTTAATGGAAGACTGTGTGATGATCACTGATGGAGCAATGGGTGGAGATGTGTGTGTGTGTATGTGTGTGAGTATGTGTGTGTGTGTGTGTGACAGAGAGATAAAGAGGCTAAAAGGGACGTATGGGTATAGGGAAATAAGAGCAATATGGACTTCTGGGTGTAAGTTAAGAAAAGAATAGAAGTCTTAATATCATGTTTGTGCAAATGCATGTGCTTGCAGAGTCCATGTGCTTTTATGTGTGTGTGTGTGTGTGTGTGTGTGTGTCAATCTGCCCTTTGCTTGTGCAACATTTGATGCCGCCGTTTTGCGTGCAGGGGAGAGAAACTCATATGGACCATATTTCGTTTGAAAATTTAGATACGCAAGGTATTTAGAGAGGCAGGCAGCAATTAAAGTAATGGCATTTTATTTAAAATGCACTTAACAAACAATTTGAAATCAGGGACAAAAAAGTAATTAAGCCAAGGGTATGTTATTTGGAGAGAATATTTAATTGGCTTGTTAAATAGAGCCAAGAGTCAGAGGTGGCCTTTACTCATGCAGTCAACACATTGTGGATGTGTGAATGGCGACGCAAATGATATGTGGAAATATATTTCAAATAAGAGGATATGCAGCAAGCCTTTTCTCTGTTATTGTGTGTGTATGTGTGTGTGTGTGTGCCTTCATCTTCCCTTGGTTCAAAACCCAATCAGTGTCTTTAAAATCCTTGCTCAGGAGCGGCCTGATGCCGTTCTGTCAGACTATCCTTCTGATGAATGCCTCGGCATCCCACCGGCTCGCTAAATATGCGCAGTGAAATGAGCTGAAACACGGGCCTTAATTAAAAAGTGGAGACCCACGAAGATGTGATTAAAGCAGCGCTCAGCGGATTATAGTGACTAAAGCATCTCTGAAGGCATACAGAAAGAGAAGGAGAGAGGGGGAACGAGAGAGAGAGGAGTGAGTGAGTGATTAAGGCGCCACTTTCTGTCTTTTTTCCTTTTATATTTTGTCTTCCTTTACACCATAATGCCTCATACAGAGAGCGTCTTTCACTGACACTCCCATGTAAAGCAACTTTCTATATATATATAATGTCAAACCTCTGTCTCCATCTCATGTATCCATTGATGTTAGACGCACTCTGGTTCAGATAAGGTTTATAATTCCTCAAAGTTCATGAGTGACGATACAATATGAATTTTGTCACCGGGTGAAGCTGCCAGCTGCTGTAAGATCATTTCAGTGATGGTGTGAGCTGCACTGTCGGATGATTAACAATGTACTATGTCAGACAGTAATGACTCAGGCCCTTTTATGGACGCTGCATTGCAAAGCAGCCATAATGATAATCTTATTAATAATGTAATGTTTCCCCTCTTCTCTTCTCTTCTCTTCTCTTCTCTTCTCTCACTATATATAGTTTTTTTTTCCTATTAAGTGCAGGGTGATCGTTTTCATGAGAAGGGATATAATTAAGACAGAGAACATTTGCTTTAATCCGTTTCATCCGATTTGGTTACTTTCAAAATACTTTGATTTTGTTTGAATCCTTCACGCACTCCAATGTTTTTAAGATTTGACGGCTGTTTGCTTCCTGTAATGGTGGAAAAACCTTCACAAAACAAAAGTAAATGGAGCTGCATTAGTAGTGAGAGTGCTGTCTGAAACCATTATCCACCTATCATGGCTCCAAACTTAAGCAGATGTGATGATGATTCACAAATTTTCAGACAAAGAGGTAAAAAGACTCAATATTTCTTTTTTCACGACTTGTTATTTTTATGTTATGATATAAACTTCAGTCATACAACAGAGATGATCGACCACAGAGATGATACAATTAAGGGGAAAAAATTAAATAAATTGACATGAAATAATAAGAAAATGTTTTTACACTCACGCCTTTATAGAAGAAATATACCTGGTGCACTTTAAGAGATATTTTACTCTCCTGTCCTGCATCTTATGACATCCTCTCTTATGAAGCTACTTTTCCTAATTCAGTCAGATAAAGATAAAAGTGGAGGTCGGACACCACATACACAACTTTTACCATCTCAAAATACCACTCAAAGCTTACTTTTCTAATCAACTGCTGCATATATCTCTCATCCACATCTCCTTCTCCTCTTCTCTTTTCTTCCTCTGCCCCCATTCTCCAGGATGACCTACAGTATGTATGCAAATACCCTCTGTTTGTTCCAGCGTCAGGTTTCTCAGTGTATGGATGTCAGTTCCCATATTAATCAAATCCTTTTGCACGGTATCAGCATGCTAAGTGGGGTAGTGTTAGATAACGCAGCGATAGACACTGCTTTCTTTAGATAATCTCTTTAACATCAGTATGATTAAAGGCTGCATCTCATATCCAGAAGATCCGTGATCCAGTGGCTCTTTTATCAAATCTCTCCTGAATAAGATGCGTGTAGAATGAACAGTAGGTGGAAAGGATGATATAGACTGAGAAGGAGGAAAGGAATAAATGAATGGATTCTGATTTATTAATAACTGCTCTATTTTGTTTTCCTTCACATTCTTTTCTGAAAAGGAGGATGTAGGTTGAAATGAAGGAGAGGAGAAAAAGACAGAACTAAGGTGGAGGGTGAGTAAAGGTAAAGTAAAGGAAGATAGAAAGAGACAGGAAGGATGGAAGGAAAAATGGTTTGTGAGAAAGAAGGCATAGAGAGAAAGAAACAATGCTGGTAGCCAGGCGAATAGAGGATGGATGAATTGAGAAAAACAAAGTAGAAAAGGAGGAAGAGAGGAGGAGGAGGTTCAGGGAGGAAGTGAACAAGACAAAATAAAGGAAAAGGAAACAAGGAGCCAGAAACAGCACTTGATTGGATGAATGAATGAATGGATGGATGGATGGATGGATGGATGAAACACACACTGCAATTTCTGCAACTAGGGGTCTCTCAACCAAAACAATAAAATCAAAAGATGTAGTTCGATTGTGAAATAGCATGGAATCATGGGAGTTGTTGTCCTATCTGATGTCACTCAGACAGAAATGTTCACCGATGAGTTCATGTATAAAAGTTTTATTTATGTCAGGTTTAGCCATGTTTCGCCGGCTTCCTTCCTCTCTGACGTATCATCTGGTGTTTCTCGTGTTTAGCTGGAAATTATAGCCACTAGAGGGGATAAAGGGGATAAAACGCCATTGACAGGCGAACAAATCAAACGCACCATTACCTTCAACAACAGATTTGTGGGTTTGAACATTTCTCTTGAGCATGAGATACTGAAAGTTTTTTTTTTTTTGGCCATGTCCCTTTAGGGGCTCCGTAGTTTTTAGACATTTTAATGCAAGAATGTTACATATTATATCTCTAAGTGAGAGCAGTTAAAAAAGGAGACATCCACAGGTCTTAGCTTAGGTATTTATGTAAGTCAGTTTCAGTCTGTCAGAGGCTAAAGAAGGCAAGTCAGGACAAAGTGTCTTTTTGCCTTTCTTACTCACCCGCACCCACATCACTAAAGGTCTGAATATGTTCCCAAATGGATGCATGCAGGGACACCATGTGTAGTAGTTCTACTTTCTCGACTCCACTTGGAGGACGCAGTCCACACATGCAAAGACATATTCTATAGCTTGTTGTAGCGTAGTGGCCAGGCAGAGATCCTGGCACACTTGTGGATGCAGAAAGTATAATTTCAGCTTTACACGACCCCTCACATTACCTCCTTCTCAACCGCCGTATCTCCCACTGACATGAACTGATTAACAATCTCTGCAGGCCTTCCTCACCTCTTCTCACCCCCTCCTCCCTACCTCCACCCTGTCATTCTACAACCCTGTCTGTCTCTTTTTCATTTTTACACGTTAATTCTGTTGCTCATCTGTGATGACGAAGCCCACTCTCATAGACAGCATGTACAGGACTGAACTCGTGGCATGTGTGCGTGTGTTGTTTGCATGTGAGATTCCTTAATGCTGGGGATAAACTCCACAACCATCAGTTCGATGGTGAAGTTTAAATTAGCTGTAGTTTTAAATGTTTGCACTGAGAGGCCAGAACAGATTATCTTGTACAACAAGAGGGTTAAGGACTTACATCTCTGGGCTCACAAGTTACACTGAGACAAGTCCAAAGGTTGTGAATCAAACAGCCATTGACACGAAGCTAAAATAAGATCAGCAACTGTCAAACAGCTCAGTGAGCGAGGAGGACAAAAACAGAAAGTGAGACGAGAAAAGAGTTTCAGCCGCAGGTTTATTTTGGCTTGTTTCCCTCCATTCTCTCTCTGTGAGCCACCAGAAAAATGAATGAGAATATTTTCCATGCCAGATGTGATACAGGCTATTCCTTCTCCAGTAATTATTAATATCATCCATCTCTTTAAAAATATATTTGTTCAATCTGATCATATATTCAGCTATTTTTTTATTCAGTCACTTCACTTTAGTAATGTTTTGCTCCTGTCTGTTTGTCTGTAGCAGGATTTCTCTAAACCTATGTTATAGATATGCATTAAATTTGATGAACCCTTATAACATAAGTCAAATATGTGTGGCTTGCTTAGTATACAGCTAAGACTCTCCTGATACTTAATAAGATTAAGAAGAAAACAGGATGAACTTTTTTATAGTGAGAAGCTGAAAAGGATATTTATGAATCATTATCAGTCTTTTTGTGCATTTATATGAAATTAGAGCTACATTCATCTCTCTTGCATAAACATTATATGACATATTATTATCAATTAATCGTTAATATTACATTAGGAGGTGTGGCTTCCTTCCACCTATATCTACAGTCAGTGTCCAGATCTACATGTGTGCTGCATATCTACGATGAATAGCATGACTTTTTCCCAGTGTGTGCTCATTGTCTGTTCGCTCTCTGTCAGCCCTGCAGTGCTGTAGCTCACCTCAGTAAAGCATTCAATAATTCCTTCATTAGACCTATACAGTGTGCCGCTCGCCTGACTCGTCTCTTGACTTACACTGTCACCTGCGCCACTGTGAGAACATCCAGCGCTGAAAAGGTCAAGCTACTGAAGAAGTGAGAGCTTGCAGCTGTAATGCACAGACATACAGAAAGTGTCAGTGTCTGTCCTGGAAGCTGTCAGTGTGACACACACTCTCTGCTCGCTCGCTCTCTCTCTCTGTGACTCTGCAAGTGCTGCCTTCACTGCAGATCTGATAGACAGTGGTTTACCACACTAGTTGATAAATGATTAGGTCATACACCTTGCTAGATTTCCTGTACATTTTGTTCTTCACCAATATCATTTAAAAAGCTGCTCTGCAAAAAATAAAGAACGCATTGTGTAGCTCCTAAGAAGGTATATCTTAAGAATGAATTTTGTTTGTCTCAGATGTTTTTCTGTACTCTGCCCTCTGACCCCTGACCTTTATAGGAACGCTATAAATAATCCTAAAATGGATTACAGTACCACAGTCTCACATTTTGTCTGAGTTTCTAATTGTCTAATCTCGATTCCAGAGCAAATGCAATCACCCCTGTCAGACGAAAGCTGGTCACATCTTAAAGACAGACTTCTACTCAGGAATCCAGGAAAACATCTGCATTTCACATACTCAGTCCCACAGTCCCAGTTTAATAAACCTTTCTCAGCACATAAAGGGCCACTATAAAGTTTAAAGCAACACACGGCTCAACAAGCTGGATTTTAACTCAGGATGAAGGCACGTTATGTATCTCTCTCTTCTCACTTACAGAACATACACTCACACACAGCGCACGCCATCTCCAGCTCCGCTACTGTCCCCTTGCTGATTACCTCTGAAGTCAGCCTGGAGGTGGAAGAATAATGATCATAAAAATGTCATCACGCATTCGCTGCTGAGAGATGGAACGAGAGAGTGCAGGGCTTTGCATTTGGTAAAAGGCTTTTTCATCGGTCACACCAAGAATCTGAAAGACAGGGTCAGTTAATCCATGTGAGTAATGTGAGTCCGTGTAATTGAGTGGCCTGAGAGACTTGGAAAGGTTGAGAAGGTGTTGTTTTGTATAAGTGTCGGATATTGTGATGTGTGCGTACGAGATTGAGAGAGCAAGACTAAAAATACTAAGAGGCAGGAAGTCAGCAGGGGCGTCAGTGCAGAGCACTGTGAGAACACCACAGCTAGGTGAAACCACCTGATGAGGTGTCTCACTCCTACACACACACATGCAGCTGTGTGAAATGCTGTCAATTGTGTTTTTTTCCCTCTTAATGGAAGCTTGTTTCCTCTCTCGCTGATACTGTGACCTTATTAAAACATGCTGGAGCAGAGAAGATGAGATTCTTTTTTTTTAACATGTTGTAAAAGTGTAAAACATCAGGACGAGTCAGTGTTTTAACAAAAAAGTGTGTGGATGCCTGCATTTTGAGAAAAGGACTGAATTGTGACACAGTTTGACGCAGTTTGACAGATAATACTCAGGGGTGCACATAACTGGTGTGCAAGTAAATGCATAATGTGATTTGTTTCAATTCAATGCAATTGTCATTGGCCATCAATACACAGTGAGTTTCTTCTCAACACATTTGACCCAATCAAGTAACTGCTGTGAGGGTCAAGCCGAAACGTCTAGTCGCCTGTTTGCTAAATGGCAAAACAAGTTTAATGAAGAGCAACAGCAAGATCTTTGTAATGTTTTTCTCCTTGTATTTCATGAGGCTAAACTTCCCATGTCTTCCTGTGCTGAGGATTTCGCTTTAGTGCAGCGGCTTGGAGTGAATGTCAGAGGTGTATTGTACAAACTATCAGTGGCGAGTTAAGAGCTAAGTTTGCTGAAATTTGGAGGCTTCTCTTTGATGGACTGGAGTACGTCACAAAAACCAAGCGGGAGATCATTTATGTTGCGTCTGTGTCCAACAACAAGTTTAGCTCAGACTTCCTTGGATTGACTGAATTGGGTGCTGGCAGAACTGTGCCGGCCATAGCTGTGGAGAACAGTGTGAGGCTCAACCAGGGTCATTGAGGTGCATCTATACCAAACACCATTTCCTGGTACTCACCTGAGTGAATACTGCAGGTATCAACAGTAAAGCACTAATGTAATGTCGAATATGAATATGGAAAGATGGCGTTCTTATAAAGCAGACAAGACCTGTGTGTTGATTGCACAGTGAGAGGCTGAGTCCCTCCTCTTGATTGCACTCAGGGGTGTTGATGCCTGGTGTTATTTACATGCTCACAGCAGTTACAGCAAGTAACATGATATAGACACAATGTGCCACAAAGTTATCTAACTAGCAATATTATGCAACTGAGCATAAGAGTTTATTACCATTTGCGGGCATGTGAACTCCATCCAGTCATTTTGTTTAGATATTCATAATCAAACATAGATGAGCACATAATATTAAGCAACTTTTCAGGCAAATGAAAAAAATATGGCGTCTTCCATAAATGTATGAAATGATGAGTGTTTTGCATGTTAGGAAATTTTATTTTCCTTGAGTTCAGCCAGTTAAAACAAAGATCTGTATTTGGTTCTCCCTCTGTGCCTTTTTTTCACCTCTAGCAGAGTCTGGTAGGACAAAGAGCAATGTAATCTCCTCTTATGAAAGGCCCTCTATTGGGGGAGCGAGGCCAGATGTGTTGAGCATTATATCAGCCTGCTGGACTCATCTGGCTGACGAGGCTGAAATAACACAGAGAGCAGCAGAGAATCAGCTGTAGCAAATGGTACCATGAAGTAAACTACAGAGGTGATTTTTTTCCCTGTGGTGTTAGCATTTGGATTCAACCCAAACTTACAACACTGATTCCAAAAAAAGTTGGGACACTGTAATAACCTCCTTTATACAATCATGTGTTTGACAAAGTGTTGAACCTTGCTCCATCCTCACTTGTGAACGACTGAGTCTTTCCAGGATGAACCTTTCATACCCAATCATGATACTATCACCTGTTACCAATGAACCTGTTTTACCTGTGGACTGATCCAAACAGGTGTTTTTGGATCAGTCCACGACTTTCACAGTCTTTTATTGCTCCTGTCCCAACTTGTTTGAAACATGTTGCTGCCATCAAATTCAGAACAAGCAGATATTTACAAAAATCAATTAAGTTGATGAGGTCAAACATTAAATATATTGTCTTTGTACTGTTTTCAATTGAGTTTATGTCAGAAAGGATCAGCAAATGATCACATTCTGTTTCATTCATGTTTTACACAGCGTCCCAACTTTTTTGGGTGTTGGACATTCACTATCTTATTTTGCATGTTGCTGTGGCCATAGTTTGTGTGTGAGCACATGGTCCTCAGCTATGACTCGAGATGATGAAGGGCGGCGAGAGTGTGGAATGACCAGGAGGAAAACTGGGATTGGAAAGGAGAGGAGGAGAGTGGAAAGCTTTCAAGTGTAAAACTTCTCCTCTTTCCTTCATACATCTCACTCTCCATCTCTCCATCTCTCTTATTTCACTCCAGCTGTCCCTCCTACCCTCCTTCATCCTCGCTTCCTGCCTGGCTGGCTGGCGATGCTATAAATAAATTGAGCTAGATGTATGATCAGAAATGAATTTATCTGCCTGACGCGGTCCCTGCGACAATTTCCAGGGCAATATGTAACTGTTTGAAGTCTGAGGCGGTGCGAGGTGGTGGCTAACACAATCTTATCAAACCAGAGAGGGCTGGCTGGAGAATCTAAGCAGGCCTCCCCTGTCTGTTGGATATTATTCACTCTGATGGCTTCAAGAGCTTTATCAGCGTGCCAGAAATACTGAGTAACTGAGTAAAGCCTGTTTCGGTATCTGTCTCTGCCTTTGCACACAGACGTTCTTACACTTAAACACATAAATACACATGTTTGCATGTGTTGCTCTGTTTAAACACACACACTTAAATGGAAGTCCCACACACCCTTACATGTATTTTTTATGTACGCTCGCCCATTAAGCCTCCTACCAAAGGCAGGGATAGACAGAATTGGACTGGACATACAGCCACAGACACACTGCCTGTCAACCTCCTACAGCCACAGTCACACACTCACACACACACACACACACACACACACACACTCACACACACACACACACATTGGATTGGTCCCAGCGCCTGCCATCTGCGTGTGTTTGTATGTTGGCCTATTGTACCAGGGAATGTGTTATATTAATGTGTGAAAGTGAATGAATGGGTGTTGAAATGAGTCTTTTGATATTTGGAAAGTACAGAAGGTCAGGCTGTTACATGCTGTCAGGGCCAACGTTGTTTCTTTGAAGAAAGTTTAGACTGAAGTTTGTACTCAAAGTGCAATTTGGAATGAAATCACTTAGAGCTTTAAAAGCCAAAATGGTTTTTTTTAAGTTTATTTTGATGTGAATTGTACATGGTTTGATTCAAACAGGAAAGGCAGAAAAAGGCCCTTACCTGTACAATGCAGACATTCTTGTTGGCTTGATGTTGTTGTCGCTTCTTTGAAAACACTTGGATTGAAAGTATTAGCAAAGGGAGGCTGACATATTCCAGTATGGTTTTGTTGTGTTCTCAGAGGCTTTCAATAGCAAGCTACTGCTCATGGGAAAAAAAAAAAATCAAAACTTAAAGCGGGAGACATTTTTAGAACAGTCAAGATTTATTAAAACACCGACTTCCTTCAAGGAATTTGCCCACTGATTTTTTGATTCCAAAATTTTCTTACACTATTTCAATCTTGATCAATAGAAATCATACATTGAAGTGTACAGGCTTTGAAAGCATTTACAGTTAAATTTATTTTAATTCGAATCAAACTTAAAACCTTTAGCTGTAACGCTGATAATTTCAGGATTTAGTGTTCGCGCACAGTTACCTTGTTCCAGTGCTGCATTGTCTGTTTGCTGAATTTTCAGTTGTGGCATGTGAAACTTGTGTCCTTCAGTGTCTGCCATGAGAATAAAAATACATGTGATTGAAAGTGACGATTGACGATGATTGTGAAGGAAATGGCTTTTTAACTAAAACATAATGTCAAGTTCAATCAAACTGTACCGTGTGCTGTGATACAATGCTGGTTTGCCCAGTTTTACAATAAATGCAAAGTCGGCGTGTTTATTTTAAATCGGCTACATCAGAGCAGATAGTTGAAGTCAGCCCTGGTTGACACTGACGTCTCCTGTATATGTTGCCGATGTTTTATTTACAGGTACATTTTAGTCACTCGTAGCACATGGTTGAAAGTGAAAATAAGAAACGTAAAAATGCTAATAAATGCCGTACAGCACAAATTCATGTAGTACACACAGGATGTAACAGGAAGAAAGAGCTTTGATATGCTCTTGAGGCCACTTGTGATTTAAAGTATAGAAGCGACTAGGTTAGGGTCAAACCCTTAAATGATCATTTTAATACAGTTTCTTTCTCAGCTGTGCCTTCTCTTTCTTTTCTTTATGCGAGGGTGAACTCTGCCCTTGGAAGTAGCGCAGTCAAAGCAGTCTTTTGAATGCATTCCCTCCACTATAAAGACATTTTATATGTTTTAATCATATTGCAGATAAAGCAGAACATCAAAAGGCATCTTTTCTATTTGAAAATGTACTGTGCAACATTTTTGGGGTCAGACATTTTCTTTGAAGGAAGCTATACCAGAAGCATTTACAGTGCATTCTTTCCTTTTTTTCACTGAAGAAGAAATATAGGATTCAACTACCCAGTGGATGAATATTAAGCTACAGTACGCATGCTGGATGAAGGAATAAAGGGGTTTTGTAAACCTGAACGTGTCTTTGACCTGTTCTTTAGGTTCATTTATTCTGCAGGCAAGATGGAACAGATTTATATGTTCATCTATCATGGCCATGTGTTTAAATGTGATTTCACACATAAAAATCCATACATTTGGTCGAGGCAGGACAGGAGCAGGAAAAATACACATTATGGTGAAAACACTTTTCATGCTTGACCAATTATTGCTTTTCATATATACAGTCTTTTGAATGCCGGGCCTCCACATAGATCCTTTTATAATTTGACTTAAGTGATTGACTTGCTTTATTTAATGGGAGGTTCAATGAGAGAAAAGCTTTACTATATATTATGAAATAATAAAACAGCATGAGAAAATATGCCCACATTTAAGCAGCACCCCTCAAAGCAATGCCAATAAAATGGGACATCATAATCATTATTATCTGTTGTTACAGGGAAATTGAACTGGATTACATTAGATGTATGTATTGTCTATGTTTGTGTTTTATGTTGATGATCAACTTTAATCAATACATTTAGTAGTCATAGGGTGAAGTTATTCACATTCCCAAACCTGTGGGAGCTTCCTGTGTTTCTAGCAACACTTTAACAATCAAACGGCTTCTTCAAGGCCGCCGAAGAAGAGGCTTTAAGGGGAGAGGTGACGTTGTCTTTCATTCCCCCGCTAAGTTCCTTAATATCTCGAGGGTATTTGAAATGACCTTCACTCCTAAGTTCATTTCGCCGCACCATTTTGTGGAGTGGATGGCACTAGCACCAGCTGTCATCCTGCAAATGGCACACATGCAACAACTTGTCACCGTACTCAACACTTGGTGATAAATCTCAGCGAGGCTACGGGGCTACAGCTACAGTACCGACGGCCCGCCCACACTGGTGTCAGGATGCCTTCGTGCTCGGTGACGTCTCCCAGATCAGTTGACAGAAAAGTCAAACTGTTACTGTTGTTGTCAATTGGTGTAGTTGTTTCTATCTGTCCTGCATTGCTCTTTTCCCCCAAAGACATCAGACTACTTCAGCCATGTTTTACCAATAGGCAATATCAATAATATTATTTTTGTGTTTTTGCACCACACATCCCAGAGAACACTTTTGCATTTAATCATTCATATTTACGTGAAAATGGGCACATCAGTACTTTAATAATAATAATAAATATGTAAGCTCATTTTAAAATGTACCTCAGCAGTATGTAATTCCATAAACATCAACACATCTTCTGGGGTTCCTGTCTTTTGATTTCCTTTAGGAAGGACTGCCTCAACGTAATCCACAAGACAGAGGAAGCTACCTGTATGTCCACACACACATACATGATGAACACACATGCAGTCACAACTACACACAAGTACAATACTGGTGCAGACAGACAGATGGACTCTCTCTCTCTCTCTGTCTCTCTCTCTCACACACGCACACACACACACACACACACCCCTAAATTCACCCTAAAATTGAATGATTTACTTTATGGGGACTTGCATTTTGTCCCCATAAGGAAGGCGAGTCCCACTGTGTAAACAGATTTGTCCCTACAACATGAGTAATACACACCCACACACATACACACACACACACACACACACACACTCACACACACACAGGAGTAGAGGGCTTATTTGAGGTTATTATGGGATATTAGTTTGGCTTGGGAAATGACAGGGCTTTGCACGGTTGCTGCCGTTGCATAGCAACCGAGGTAATTTTCAGCTAGCTAGCACTGCTTCATTTTAGGTGATAGAAATGTTTTTTTTAATAAAACTGGAGGAGTGGAGATATTTTTGTCTGCCAGCCGTGGAAAGAAAGAGATGTGGAGGGAAAGGGAAAGAGCATGGAGGATAATTTAACAACAGCATGTTGATTTTGTTGTTGATTTTTTTTGTAAGATAGACAATGGTTTGGCTTGAACTTGAATTGTCTGGAATAATTATCTTACCTCTGTAAGATAAACAGATATTCAAACTACAATATTAAGATGTAAAACAGTTCAGTATACACAGCATTAAGTAAAAGATATTCCGTGTCATGTGTCCAAAATGTGCAGCTATGCATTTTTTTTATAATCTTAACTGGGAGAATTAATAAATACTGGAATCACTGCATACTAAAAAAAGTCATTTATTTAAACATGTATCTTATTTTCCTTCAAAACCCACGAAGCAAGAGAGTGAAATAATGATCTCAATCCCACAATCCTAATAATAAAAACAGCCCTTTTTCATCATGCTGAAACAAAAATATTCCTGAAACACTGGTGTGTCATAAATCTACCTCTAAACCATTTGGAGAACGTTGTAGTCTGGAGCTGTGACAGCAGAAATCTTGCATTTAACATTTTGGTGATTAAAAGCAAGAAGAAGACAATAGGAATCCCAAATGTCATACATGATCTCCACCAGCTACTTCTCGGACGGAGGGAGAAAGAGAGATAGGGAATGAGGAAAAAAAGAAGTGGAGAGGGGAACAGCAGAGAGATATAGAGGGAGAATGACTCTGAGGAGAGAGAGAGAGCTACAGTAAAACATGGTTCTGTAGTGGCAGATAAGTGTTTTTCTGGTGGGGCAGATTAAAAGACTACAATTTCCCGATGAATATATTAACATTTTATGAGGTGAATCGGGGACTGGCAATCTCTCCCCTTGCATAAATAATGAGCTGGTTTAATATGACTGCCTGGTTGGGAGTCTCCCTTGACATGTGTGAAATTGAATGGGATGTTGTGTGTGCGTGTGTGTGTGCGCAGGTTGTGAGTAAATAGGGAGTTCCAATGTGTGTGTTCAGTGGAGGCTGCATGAAGGGTGTGTGTTGGGGTGTTGGCTGGTGGTGCGTGTGAGTGTGTGTGTCTGCATTTGGATGTGTGTATGGTATTGGCTGCTGGTGTGTGTGCGTAGGCAGGATGCTAATGACTGATTCACTGGCAATGCACCAGGACATGACACACATGTACGTACACATACACAGGGGCACACAAGCACCTTGTTGATACGCGCAATTAAAAGCTTTTCAGCTGCAAATTAGACTGTACAAAGCTTTCCAGATTGTATTTGCATGAATGTTTAAAGGAGAGCACCAGCATTACACTAACATTTAGACTTTATCATATTCAGAAGCGCAATCCATAATATCACAAGCAACCGTTGGAAAACACATGTAAACCAGTGATTTATGACCTCTTGGAGTCCTATCTAGGCTTTGTACTTCAGTACATATTTATCATTGTGCCTTTTTTTTATTAGCAAGCCTTTTCTCCTTCAAGCCTCCTTTTGATAAATAATCCTGCGAAGATAAAGATTATTTTTATGAAAAAAGAACACAAATCTACATCAGTGTGCAGCCTAGATTTGAGTTGGAGAAAGCAGCATTAACCTGCCATCTTTGCCTGGATTGATTGAAATTAATGACATGTTGATGTTTCTTATATTCAGATCAACTCATGGATACAAGTGGACGCAGGATATGCCATTGAAGATGAGAGTTATTAATGCTAGATATAAATATAAATATACCAACAATACACAATGAATCTAATATATGCTACCACTAAAAATATGATTATCTTGAAACACATGGTTGGTGTGTGTTAAAGCTGACTCTCCTTGACATGTAGCTCTTTGTTGAGCAACTTGTACGACGCACACATCGCAGTTAATGACACTGAAGCGACGGTGGACGAAAACATACAGTGAAAGCGAAAAGACGGCAACAACACAGACATTGAAAACCAACAACATGTTACAAATGGATGTTTTTCACTGGACCCATTGAACGCAGCCTGCGAGTTCAAGGATAGCAACAATATGATGTTAGGGGTTACGTACAAGTAGTGCAAAACAAACACAACAATGTGTTAAAGTGGATGTGAGTACTGGAGGAAAATGGAAGGAAAAATGAAAAGCTTAGCATCTATCTTAAAGAGCTGAAAAGGAAGAACGAGTTTCATGAGGGTTTTTCACACGGATACACCTCTCAAAGAGATATGCATCTGTTTTTTTCATGGAAATATTCTGGAGGTCAAAAGGTGAAACTATGCTGAATCGCGCACAAACTTTTTTTTTTGTAGGGGTAGAAAAAGTAATATTTTTAACAGGCTGAAGAGGAAGCTGCTTTAATTTGTTAAACTTCTTGTCTATGGACTAACCTCTGCTCCCTTGTAATATTCTGACATAAAAATTTAACTCAATAGAAGGCAACTTTCCAGACCTTGTGAAACCTATAAGTGCAGTTACAGTATTTGTTATTAATTTATATATTTTTGTGATGAATATGATGATTGAGATGTCCAAGGTAGCATGCCAATAGATGTGTGAGAAAGGCTTCTGAAGTAACATGACTTGTGCCAAATGTATGATCTAATATTTATCATGAAACATGATTCTGAAATTTAAAAAAAAAAAAAGCATTTTGAAAAGCCTGTAACTGAAGTGAGTTCTCATATCTTCACAATGTAGTTTGATTGAATGTGAAAAAAAGTGCAAGCAGCACTAGTTTCTTTCCTTGAAACTTCTTTCCGTGTCTGTGTCTGTGTAGCGCTCCTTCATTCCTGTCTCCTCTCTTTGTCCCGCTTCTTTCACTCTCAGCCGTCTCTCCCGCTCGGTCCAGTCTAATGAAAGGAGCAGAGGGAACAAGAGATGGAAAGGTGTGAGGATGAAGATCACAGGCTTTTCTGCCGAAGTGTCATGTGTTTTCACTCTGAGGTAGAAAGACGTCCGTGGTGAAGTTGTAGAAGTTTGAGTGGAACCCCCGCTGATTATTTTAAACAGCCACTGCAAAACCTGGAAAATGTGCCAGATAGCCGAGTGTGAAAGTACTGAGTTTAAATTGATTATGATGCGTGAAAATACAAACATGGTGTGAACTGCATTGCTTCCAGTCGGCTGGCTCCGTTCAGAATGGACTTTATTGGCTCAGGTGCAGCCCAAAAGCCCGTGAGTACGGACGAGTCGCCAAGCACGGTAAATGTGTTGGCTTTTGCATTTTACAATACTGTTTTAACAAATTCTGCACTGGCTCTGCGTGAAGCAAAGACGAAGAGGGGAACAAAGTACAAGCACAACAAACCAGAGCAAAGTAATGAAAAGCACTGAAAGAGACAATGAGTGACTGAAAAAAGAGCACGAGAACGGCTGTACAAGTGAAATCAATTTAACTGTGCACTTGTGAGGAAAACGACAAGGTCTCTTTTACCTTGACAGAAGTTGATGAAAGATGGCAGAGCCCTTTCAGAGCATTTCACGGAGCCTGGCATTAGCCATGCTACGAGCAGCCATCTCTTATTCCCTTTACTCTCTGTGTTACTTTAGCCCTTAGCTCCCAGACTCTATTAAAGCCCTGCATTTTGACGCCGGCTTCCCCAGAGCATGGCAGATTAGCGGGAGAGGGTCAAGCAAAGTTCACAGATAAAGGCCAGTTTGGGGGCGGGGAACGACATCGAGAGAGCTGAAGCAAAAAAGAGGGAGAGAAGTTGGAAACAAGAGAACGAGATCTTTCACCTTGCTTCAGCATGATGAAATATCCCAAGACATCAGTAACTGATCCAGCATAAAGGTTAGGCTATTATTAGGTTGTGTGTGTGTGTGTGTGCGCGCGCGCATATGTGAATGGTTAAAGTTTTTACCTTGACAGGGATAGGAAGGTGTAACCCTGTGCAATACAAAGGGGAGCAGTGTGGCTGTGACCTACTGTGATGAAGTATGAATGCTACGCCCCCCGGAGAAGTGTGGAAATATGGAGGAACAGCTCAAAGTAGAACAGGACCTTGACAGGTCATTAACAACATGGAACTCTTACATTGACGCTGTGAGCAACTCGGTTGAAGGGTCACTCGGTGCTGATTGGTGGCACGAAGCGAAGGAGAGCCTGCGTACTGTAATGGAGGCCTGACAAGTCGTGTAGCGTTCACTGCTGTAGTGTGTTAATGTGTGGCAATCGGGCAGCCTTAATTCAAACCAAAGTGGAAGTAAAATCTTTCTGAACTCATCATTAACCATTTCAGTTTTTCATATAGGTTGTAAAAATCTGAAAAGCTTAAAATAGTTGTACATCTCTTCCATGTTGCTCTTTCCAGGTAGAACTATTGTTCATGAGAAATAAAAGTCAAATTCATACACAAAAAAAGGAAAGTTTAAAATCCAAACAGATACCAGCAGCTTTTCACAATGCACACTTCATCCATTGCAAACTTTTGCTGTCTAAGAAGCTCATTACTTTGTCTGCATACTTGCCGAGCTTCTTGTATGTCTCAGCACCAAATGAACTGATTCCTAGTGGTATATATTTGTTGCATTGCAGTATTGCTAATTTCTGGGTGACAAAATATTTTAGTGGTAAAAAAACTTTTTAAAAGTTGCTTTTTTTAGAGCTTTCAACCACAGTTACAGCCTTCTGCTACAGTGAATGAAGCTGGCTGAGGTATTATTGAAGTTACACACTTACGTCCCGAGATAACAAATGGTCAAGGGTTGTCTCTGGTGTCCTTGATGTCCACTGGCGACCTCGTCCCGGTGGTTAGATTGTGAGAGTGTGGAAAGGACATGTTTGAAATCCAGAGCACATCATTTAAATCTTAATAACTGTCCAATTTGTGAGCTGTACAGTCAGTCTGAGTCAAAAAGATGAGCCTCCAAAGCCCATTGTAGAGCCAGTGCTTATCATACATTACTGAATGATATTGTCTTTTCATCAATGTCAGTGTTTTGCATTGCAAGCAGTAGAGTGTGTATATGATATACATGAAGCCTGTGACTTAAACATCCATTGAAGCCTCTGCTCCACTAAAGAGATAAAACATGTGAGCAGACAAAAATATCACATCTATGTGAGCAATCGTTTGAGGTTTGATCGGCATAATTAGCCAGTGGCTTGACTGTAGGGTGACTGACAGACTGACATTTGGTGGAAAGGTTTATTTAGTTTATTCAATTAATGTGACGCAGAGAACATACATATATTCTCTTAAAATCGAGTTGACAGCCTTTTTTCAAATTTAAATATGCTTTGTATCTCGTGCCAATAATTCAATTCCAGTAGGAGTGAGTGGATGGCTGTGATTTGTGCCCTGACAAAAATTAAACCTGATCACACAACCCTCAGTGAGGATGACACCTGAATTGGTTTGAAACTCTATTTCCAGTTCAGTCATAACACCAAATGTTCAGCATATAGGGTGGAGGCAGGTGATGAATGATGGTGAATAAATCAGCGTATACAAGCACAACTTCACTGTTCTGCCTGAACTAATACTGTACTTACCTTCTGGATGTGATGGAGACGTGTGGTAGCTACGACGTGGTGGCAGCTTCCTACTGGAATCTTAAATACTCTACACACCAATGTATCGTGGTTAAAATGGACAAACCCCTGGTTCCAAATCCAATATAGGACTAGTTTCCTTAACCTCGGCTATAATGCAGCAATCAGCCTGATAAGAAGCACACTATGGTAACAAGACCATCTGTTTCCAGAGAGGACCTGTCTCTTCTGATATGCAGTACACACACACACACACACACACACCCCTTAATGCAGGTAGATCAAGAGGCACCCTGGGAATTCCTTTTGACGCTAGATAGCGTGCCGATGGGACCATTCACACACACAGCTTTCTCCCCCATCTTCAAGAGGTGTGATTGTGTAGAACTTGGACACACACACACACACACACACACACACACACACACACACACACACATGCACAGACAAACCTCTACCCCCTGTGCAGGTCAATCATGTCCCCTGGAAAGAAGCCTGAGACTGTGACTGTCGAGGCTTACACACACACACACACACACACACACACAGCCAGCCACTTGTTTCACATATACAGTATGATAGCCAGGATTACCGTTTTCCCACAGCTAGGAATCCTGGGGGATCGCTGACACAACTGATTGCCTGCAACCCTCCCTGTAATGACAAGAACAGCAGCGAACCAAAGAAGACGGGCTGAAACAGAATGTTCTCTTTTGCATCTGTTCTCTTCTCCTTTGTTAAATTCTGTATGCATCCACCCTGCTGTTCTTCATCATTTCATCAACTTGCATTGCTTTCGTTCTATTCTCTTCCTTCTTATCTTCCACTCTCTCATCATTATCTTCCTCAGCCCTCGTCTCTCTTATGTCTTTACATGATTTGGCGCAGTCACAGACAGGCATAGACAGAATTTTAAGCATGTGTACTTTCATGTCTACTTTGCATCTGAAAAAAAGTTGAATATGATTTGAAGATCTATAATAACATATAATCAAGTTAACACGTGAACAAAAGAGCTAAAGTTTCTAGCAACCACTAACTTGACTTCACCAGTAGCTGGGTCTAACTTAGCTTAGGGCACAGCTTTATTCATCATTGATTCTGCAGATTGAGCTCATTAGACTCAAAACCAACCACTAAACTTGACTGACTTGAAGAAGTACTTGTACGTCCTCCCCGTGTTGCACTACTTGAAAAGTGCATAAGTACAGGTACTGGTCTGGTGTTTTCTGATAACATGAGTCAGTGCATGTTGAGGTGCAGTGCTGGTAAGTCATGCGAGGTAATTTGTCCATCTATCTGTTTTTGTCTTCCTGTAGTTTGATATGCAAATGATACATAGCATAGTATAAACTACAAGTGTTTTAATGTTTGAGCGTTGGAGACGATTGGGTATCTTGGACTGCATATTCTAATGGATCAAAACAAAAAGCGCCCTCCATCTAAATGTAATTGAATGGAGCACAGGCCCAGAAGTTAGTTATGATATTAGTTAAAATATTAATCAATTTACTTTCTTTTCTCTTAATTAATTGTGCTATTAAGATGATGTATGCACACATTTCAGTGTCTGTTAGGGGGTGTGTCCTCATAAAAATGAACACACACAAGTATAAAGTGGTGTGGTTACTCTATCTATTGTTAGACTCGAGCTAGTGCACAGTGTTTCTTAGTTGTCCCTGCCTGCCTCCTAGCATGGGTGTGTATCTGTCTCGTGTGTGCGCACATGCTCGTGTGTGTCCACATGCGTGCGTTATAGCCTACACCTGTGTGTGTGTGCGCGTGTGTGTGTTTGTGTATTCCCCGCACAGCTCCTGTCCGTTGTCAGTGTCAAAGCTGGTCCGTTGGGCCTTTCAGTGCACAGGTGGCGATAGACTGGCCCCTAATGAGTCCATATGGGACTGTCTGGGAGAGGTGTGTGTGCTTGTGCGAGCGTGTCTGTGTCTGTTTAACTGTGTGTTTTCCCATGAAAGTCAGTGTGTACTGTATATATTGATGTTCTCATCGTGTGTGTGTGTGTGCGTTTAGGAGGTAAAACCCCGCTGTATGTGAGAAAGAACAACCCACCTTGTGAGTGTAGTTAAGATGAAACTCGCCACGGAGGCTGAACTCAGTGAACCTGCCAACCGCTCGTGTCCGAGATGACGTTGTTTTTCAAGCTGTTTATGTGCTGTTAATCTGTGTTTGCACTACGCGGCAGTGCACTCACAAGCATGCAGGACTGTATCCCATCTCACCTGTCAACATACATATGCCACAGTCTTGTCGCATGACTGTGCCACGGGCATGCTTACCTGACTGTGTGCCCTCCCTCTTTGTGCATATCCGTCTCTAAGTCAGACTCCATATCATTAAGGCATGTTATGCTGAATGTATGCTGATTCTCTGCCAGTGGCCCCAGTGCACAACGTGTCAGCATGCAGCTGCATTCGCACTCACTCTGTTAATAAGAAGCGTTAAAAGAACACAGAGTCAGACTTGACATGTTTACAGGCAAACACAGACTCACATCCCCTAAGAGAAAAAAGGAATAGATTCATCAACCTTTTACCTACCTGCATGCTCAAATACCAGCACACACACACACACACACACACACACTCACAGATTTTGCAATTGTGAAAGGATCAAAACATGGATTCTGTAACCAGTGCTGTACAGTTGCAGCTTCACTGTGGTCGGCATTATGAAACTGCAAAACTTTAAGCTACCTGTGTTGCCAAAAGAGAATTACTCATAATTGAACAGATTAGGTTACAACAAATATTTTTAAACTAAATGCTTAAAAAAAAATGCTTTAATAAAACAACATGGTTTATATAGTCATTGTACTGCATGTGGTATATGGAAAATTACATTCTCACCTGAATTTTCATATTTTTCAAAGCAGGAAGCTGTTGAAATGTTCCTGTACACATGAACGCAGCAGTTGGATCAGTTAAACTGAACTTCAGTGAACAAACGGATCTGTTATGTGCCTCACACAGTGCATAATGTTTACACTCCGCTGAAACCATGAAGTGTGTGTGTGTGTGTGTGTGTGTGTGTGCATGTACATTTTTCATTTGAATTCAAATGTGTTATCTCTTAATCTGTTGACACAACATGACATGTCTGAGTCACAGAGTTAAGTCAGTGGTTAAAAGCAGGTTTGACATGTCTGTTACATGAAACCCGCTCCTCACCTGGAATAGAGAGACGGCTACAGGATCAGTAACAAGGACGGCTTTATGTAGAATCTCAGAACTTTCAAGTGACAGTTTTACTTGCTTATGGCATCGAGGATCTTCAGTAAACATTTTGATGTGTCTGTATAATGTCAAAACACTTTCTCACAAACCTGCTTCTGCTTTAGTAGCACATTACTTTAACGTGTGTTTGATGTTTGGAATAGCAACAGTGACATAAAAAAAGAATAAATCAATGTGGGAAAAATCAGTTGAGGAAATATGATGCTTTGTGCGATTTTGTTAATTACAGTCTTTATGGGGCATTCGTGTTACATTATTGTAAAGACTTGTTTTAGAGTTGTCAGAAAATATTAAATGCTTTAACTGTAACACTGCTGTTTTTCTCGTCTTCATGTGCGGCAGGATGACAAAAACATCAATGACAAAATCAGCGTGTGGTCAAATCCTTTTTAATTGATTCTGTTTTTCACAGATCTGGAGACAGATACTTGGTACAATTCCTCTCATTTATCCATCAAAAAAAATGTTACAAATTGATTAAATGAAATGACAAAGAGAAGATTACAATTGGATGCGCTTGGCAAAATAGAGCAAGCAACCACTTACCTGGTACATTGTGATTCAGCGCGCGTCTCATTGGAAGTATTGGTTGTTAATTAAAGACAAATTGTGTTAAAATCTAAATTGCTGAATGTAACAACCTGAGAGATTTCCTACTTGTGTTGTGTTAAAATCATGGAACAAAGGAGGGAATGAAGTGATGAGACTTCAGTAACAAACTGAAATGATTATTAGTTCTAGTTTAATGTGTCAGACGTCACTTCATAGCTGACTACTTTGTAGTAATAATCCATCACAGCATCCCCCCCTCTCACACAACAGATGTAGGTCTTTCACAAATATAATTGGGAAAGAATCAGTCGACAGCAGAAGGAGATCTGTGAACAATTGATTAAAAAAACACTTTCCCCTTATTCTAAATTGTTTAAGAATAACTCCTCTTATTTGGTGTGAAGAGCCTTGTCACTGTCTAACGTTTCACATAATAAAACAATCTCCTCTCACACGTCTGAGTAGGAAGAATGAATTAAGAGGGAAATTTGCTATATTACGAGTAGATGAGTGAGACGGAAAAGAATATGATGAGGATTTAATACAGTACTCTACCACCTACTGAGAATAGAGCCGTATCAAACACAGTGAGGAAATGCAGCCTAATGTGAAAGACGTGACTTATGAAAGAGAAGAGAATTGTTGCTTTATTGTTATAATGTTCAACAGTCAATTCACCATAGATTTGATTCATGAACATCGCTGTGCCAAAGTTAACTCGGCAGGGTGCCCGTTATTCCTATGAACTCAGACAGACTGTGACCTTATGAATAACACATCACCAAGACAGGACTCCTTATGTCAGTTTTTGCCACTGACAACAAAACTGAGATTCATTTAACGACTCTCTGGACTTTCAGGATGCTTCTTTGACCTTTTGAACCCAGGAGGAGAAAAATGTGGAATGAAATGCAAAATTTACAATCTGTATTTTCTGCAGTGATGATGTGGTGCCTCTTAAAGGTCTATTGAAATAGAAATGTTGCATATTGTCCTAACACACATACAACAGACTTTGATCTTGTTTAAATGGTAAATGGCACGTGCTAAACCACACAACACTGATGCATTTAGGGTTCAATCAACTTAAATCTTTGGGCTGTGGATACAATATGTCTACCAATGTATCTACCTTTGCAGGGCTTGATGGATCCAACGAGGAGCCACACTAAAAAAGAAATAGGCAGTTTGATTAGCAGATTAGCAACAAGAGATTCTACTTTGAATGCCTGCCATTACTTTTTATGTGTTCTGGATCGTCTTCTATCATTCAGAGTTCAAATTGTTCCCTCAAAAGGAACAAGACACAAAATATGCAACACAATGTACGAAGCATGTTTGATTTGAAGCGCTGCTGCGGAGTGAACACCTCATCATCTGAAAATGTCAGCTTTTCAAAATATGGGGGGAAAAAAATGAAAACACAAATAAAGCCTTGAGATTGACAACCATGCATTTTTTTTAAATTATAGAGCAGATTTTGAAAAGGCTATAAGGGTAGGTAAGAACTGCATCCACTCTTCATTAAGAAAATGTCATATAGAAAGTGACTTGGCAAGGAACCATGTAGAGCTATAAGGCGAGGATACTTAAAAAAAAAAAAAAAAAAAAAAAAAAAAAAGTCACTCATGCCATTCCACAAATAGATGCCATTTACTTTAAGAGGAGTAAAGCGTGAGTGCATTCGTCATCTTCCGTGAAGTCCTGCAGAGAGTGTCCAATTTTGCAGTTTTGACTGTAATTGACAGCTGCCATTGTCTCCCATGTACTCTTTACAATGGGAACAAGCCCAAGCACAGATAATGCACAATAAAATGTACCAGTAACTCCAGTCACAAAGGTTTTCTTCAATGTCTCCATGATTTGGCCTCAACAGGACACAAGATAAAAGTGAAAGAACAGAGGAAGAAATTGAAGTACACATGAAATAGTGAGGAATTTTGACACCATACACAAATAGATGAGATTCACTGTAAGTGGCGAGGGATGTGCTGTGCAGTTGCCATTTACAAATAATGGACCTGTCATATGATGTGTGAAGATGGCGGTATAGAAAGTGGGGGGGGATGCTACTTGTTCATTGGATGCATGTTTATGTAAAGGTCAACCTTATTATGTTGATATAGAAAGAGCACAGTGGCCTAAACAAGCAAACCCAGGCGAGCAAGTATCTGTCAGGGTTCCAGCGAGCGGAGGCAGAGTTAGAGATGATTTAGGCTAACATGCTGCTACAAGGAGGGGAAATAGCAGTCCATTTAAAAAAAAAAAAAAATCACATTATTTCTTGTGGAAAGATGTGAGATCAAAGATGTGGAGGCAGGGCAAAGTGCTCTGTCCTGACCACAGAGAGCAGCAGGGAATACTTAGCCGCATGTACTGACAGATATGAAACTCTTTCACAGGTGTATGTACAGTATATTTTCTGTTTCAGAAGATACTAATAACTATGAACTAATGATAATGAACTTCATGATGAAAATTTGAAAATGAAACTAGCAATAATCACTGATTTTGAGGTAAAATTCCTTCCTATGAACGCTGCTAGAAGTCAGAAACCAGGGACAGAAATTCCCTTCAAGATTTTAAGGAAGCATCAGATTCTGATCGAGCTTCGAGAAGGTGAAAGCGGTGTAATTCTGTCCCATGAATAATTCATTTTCTCCCCCTCTCCACCCTTAATTTTCCCTGACAGGTGCCTGTGTGTCCTCTTCCATTACCCATGTCATTTCCTCTCCTTCAACTGCAATCCCCTCTCATGTCCTTAACGCTGATCCCTGAGGACTGACATGCAAGTGGAGGGAATGGATGGAGTGGGAAGGGAGGGAGGAAGAAATTGTGAGAAAGAGGGGCGAAGACTTGAAAAAAGGCAAGGTGGAAGAGAAAGCAAGAATATTCACAATATTTGGGCTTGTGTGCAAAGATATGTAAGAAGGCAGACAGAAAAATAACTAAGCCATGACACAGTATAAAACCCACACCGCTACAGATGGCTAAGTGGTCAACCAGGAAGGCAGTCACACTTGAATGAACCACCTCACCGACTGTATGTTCAGCTACAAGAGAACAAGCTTGTAAGCTTCAGACAGACAGCTTTCCATCCACGAGGCAATCAGATAGATATGAAGCCCAGCTCACCAGCCAGGCTCACAGACAGATAGACAGATAGAGCTGCTGCTGCTGCTGTAATCCACCATAAAAATACTGTTAGAGCTACCCAGAGATAGATAAATGCTGACAGAGGAGGAGGAGGAGAAGGAGGAGAGAGATAAGTGTGGATGGGGAGGCGTTGTGGTGGGGTTGAACATGGAGGAAAGAGGGTTACAAAATGGGATGCAGAGAGAGAAAGGGGAGGGGGTGGAAGTGGAGGAGAGAGAGGAAGCAATAGGAGATGAAGAGACAAAGGAAACAGCTTGCAGAAGAGGATGAGGAGCAAAAACAACAAAAGTGTGACGGTGACTATCCTAAATGATTGTTTCTCTGTTTGTGTGCCACAGACTGGGCAACACTCCAGGCAGCTGCATTCCCCCAGACACCTCAGACAATGCTTGATTAATGGTAAGAGATGGAAAGAAAGCAGCAGAACAGCAGGTAGAGGGAGAAAGAAAGGGGATACGGGAAGAGGAAAGGAGTGAAAAGGGGCACGAGTGAATGTACAAAAGGGAAAAGGCAGGATGGACGGAGCCAGAAATCGATGATCTCTGCTCAGGATCAGCTTTCTCTTTCTGCCTCTGCTCTCCTCTGTTTTCTCTTTGTGTCTCTTTTTCATCTTTCTTTCCTGCTATCTCATCATCTCGCTCTCTGTTTCTGCTGGCTCCATGCATCCCTTTCTCTCTCCCTCTCTCTCCCTCTCTCACTCTGTCTTTGACTCCAGACAGTGTTGAATGTAGGTCACCCTGTCTGGAAGCTCCTCTCTCTCGCTCTCTCTCTCTCTCTCCCTCACCATTCATTCATTCATTCCACCGTTTTCTGCCTCTCCTTCTCCTCCGCTGGGGCTGCGATTTCTCCGGGCTGGGTGCCGGTTGCTGGACAGCTCGCCTGGCTGGATACCGCTGTACTGGATATGATTTATACTGCATATGGAGAGTGCAGAATCTGCACAATCACAAGGCCCGGCTGCATCTATATCCAGGAACGAGAGCGGGAGATTTCCATCGCTTTATCAGCAGTAGCACGAAGGTGGAGGCTGAGCATAGCCAGAGCCCAAGGGGTCAGCTGCTGCAAGAGTGTTTTCAAAGGAGATCAGGGAGAAACCTTTGGCATCGCTCCTGCCTTCTCACTCCAATCCAAAAAAAAGACCATTGGAACATTGCATGTTCGCTCGCTTCCAAAATCCATCACATAGGTCCAAATTCCCTTTTCTTTCTTCCCACTTTTTGTGTCTCTCTCTATTGGCTGGCAGGTTGAGTTGTTCATATTCCTCTTGTGATGATGGTACTCCGAATCTCTTTGAAACAACTTTCGGCACAAGGCAAGAATTCCCTGAAACGTCTGCTGGATTTTGCAGCGGCTCTCCGTTAAAAAATACGAAAAACGCCGTGCTGTCTCGCTTTTGCTCGCTCCTCGCCTCGTCCCTTCCAAAAAATATGGGAGTGGAGCAGAGAGGAGTGTGTGTGTGTGTGTGTGTGTGAGTGTGTGTCTACTTCCCCTGCCTGCCGCAGTGCAGAGCGACTGGCTTGGAGAAGTGAGGGAGGCAAAACGCAGACTGTTGCTAACTCTGTGGTGGCAGACTGGCAGAAAGTGTTTGTGTGTGTGTGTGTGTGTGTGTGTGTGTGTGTGTGTGTAGATGGCTGGCTGCAGTGTCGTAGTACAACAATCAGCTGAGGCCATCAATCAACTATCACTCACTGTCACCCACAGTCTTTTGTCATAACAAATAGCTGTGTGTATTTGTGGGAGGGTGAGTGGGTGTATAAGTGGGTGTAGACACGACAGTCATCAACTCACAAGACCACACAGACATGCACCACACACACACACAATACACACACACAGTCATACAAAAATATAGACACATACGAATCCCAGCTAAGGATCTGTTTGAATGTGAAACCTTCCAAATGTGAAATCTGAACTGTCCCAAGATATTGAAGTCACATTCCCTTACTGTGTTTTAATTGATCAAACTCATGACTGATTGTAATAAGGCAACCTGCAGTGTTTTTTCCACAGAGGAGGCCAGGTGTTCATAACGCATCTTATTCTATAGACCCATGTTTACCTGCTTTGGCAGCGTCTCAGCGACAGATGCTGCTTTATCTCAGCAGATGCTTCTTTATTCCCGTTCACTCATGAGCACTTAATCATTCTATAGGTGAACACGTAGTGTGAGTGATGGAAGTGTTTGAACCTCACCAACCGAGAGCAAACGTATATGTGTACAACTCAGCAAAACTTCCTTTTGTCAGCAAGAACAGAGCCATCAATGACCCAAGAGGAAGTGCATTACCTTGGAGGCAATTATGCTATTAAAAAAATACTTATTTTAAAAGACTGAAAGCACATAATGGTGCTCAGTATGTCGGATTATTTGAAGCACGTAGCTCCTCTGAAGATGTCCCTCGTAGGAACACTGCCATGTCTGGCTGCTTGTCTCTGTGTGAAATAACAGGAGATTTATTCGCCCTTGATTCTAAAGTGTCCAGCATAGAAAGGCTGACAGAAAGAAAGACGTTGAGGATGAAGTCACACACCTGCCATAGAGAAAAGGCCTGTTGTTTTCCTCTCAGCCACTTTTCCTCTCTCCTCCTCTGCCACTTTGTTCTTCAGCTTTTCTCAAAAGTATGTAAGTAAAGGATGATGACTATACAGTATGTGCTAGGACTAGTCTACAGTAACAGAGCCAGACTTGGTCCGATGTTCGATGTATTTACAGCTGCAGTTACCCACTTTTTTCAGGGGACTTGTTGGAGTTTCACCATCTATCGTGCACAGTCTGGTGCTGTGTGACGATGGAAGAAGTAGGAAAGGGTGTCGGTAACTTGATAGATGCTCACTTATTGGCACTGACATCAGCTATTTGACTAGTTTGCAACAGTTCAAATAATTCAATATTAAAATCAAAATTTGTTACCTGCATGATTTCATCAAAGAAGACCCTTGTCTATTACAGACAACCTCAAGTAATTTGGCTTAAATATTCCTTTTACTGTAAAACAAGAATAACTTTGCAGTGAAACGTCAGCAGATGATGAACAAGATCTAAAAGTGGACAGTAAAATGTTTGTTGCAGTAGAACATCCTTAAGGCGAAAAAGAAATCATGGTAGTGATCGGTGGTTTGCATCCCCAATGAATGATGTGGTGTCACTGTACTGTCAAAGCTGAACCTGAAACATAAAAGCAGCAGCTTTCTCCGCCTTACTGCTTTCACAGTTTGTCTTCTCTCCATGAAAGCTCCAGAAGCTCTTGTTGTCTTGTTTGACTTGTTTGTCCTCTAAACCCTTGTCTAACTGGCTCATAACCTTGTTTCTCTATAAGCTCGTTTTGAGATCCTGTCAGGTCATGGTGAGGTACTTCCAGTCTCAGGTCTTCAGTAACAGGAAAATCTTGTCCAAGTGTGCACGCTGAGCTGGGAGGCACCTCTGCAGCTCGGCAGAAGTTTAGATTTATTTGCGGGATATCATCTGACTGCGCTCATTCAAGTATGCACATATGTACGTACATGTAGAGCGTAGCTAAAATACGACCGCATCAAAACCCTCCATTACACGTAGAAGACTTTAACGCATTGACACATGTTCTGTAATGTTTTCATCAAAAGAAGCACACAGGTAATATGGGAAAGAAAGTAACTGCAGTCTTCTGATGTGGAAAATCAACTGTAGGCTGTTACAAACTGTATGTGTGATTAAAGTGGGTTTTTGTGTTTGCATATATAATGATTTATGAGGTAATGTGTGTCAAATATATGTGCAGTGCAAGTAGCCTACATGTATAGTATACCTGTGTGTGCATGTTCTCAGGGTAGAAGATAAGCCGGATGGTGCTTCACCGGTTTAAACAGCTGGTGGTTATTAAGCTTGTATTGCCAACAGACTCAGACTCAGTCCACCCACTGGTAACACATGGCCTTCAGCTTTCAGACCAATATAGCAAAAAGGCACAGAGGACACAATTCTCTAGGGTTTTATTTTTCAAGCTTTTCAGGCTTTTAGACCTACAGTCTACAAAACTGTGACCATCGATAACATTTGCAAATGTGCTTTTTTTTTTTTAAGGTTTTTAATTATTACAAATGTTTTTTTTGCATTGTGTTAATCTGTCTTTTCCTCCACTGTTTCCTGTAGATGAAGGTTGACTTTCTGAATAATGTGCTCTGATCACGATCACTGCTTATGTTAGCTATCCAAGTATATGTTTAATCTGTCCAAACCGGTTTGCAACCTCGGGACACCACTGGAGAGAACGGCACATGTTAAAACTTCATAAACTCAGCTGAATCAAAGTAGACATTTATATGAGGTCGGCAATATGAAAAAATAATTTCACGTCAAATCCTGCTGATTCCACCGTAGAGCACGATGGTTCGCTGGAAAATGAAAAAGAGAACAACATGGAAATAGAGGGTTAACTACAGCAGTGTGATACCACAGAGATGAAGATATGTCATTCACTTGATGAAGACTGAGGAAACGTAAAAACACAAGTGACAACCTCTTAAAAACCTCTCTCTGTGACTTCATCTGTCTGTGTGGCTCTCGCTGCTCAATTTTTTTCTTTCCCCGTCTCCATCACACACACATACATGTTGTCAGCCACATCCTCTGCCTGCCAGGTGTGAAGAGGGAGATGGCAGTTAGTAATTGGTGAGAAAGCACTTTGTCACTTTGCTGGATGGAGGATAGATTACATCCAATATGTTTCTAATATGTTGGAAGACAGAGAATAGAAATCATATCCATCCTTGTTACTGAAACCCAGAGGCAAACTCCAAAAGTGAAAGACAAAATGCAATGCACTCTCTGACTGGCATGTTTAATCTAATGCATAATTTCATCAGTTAGCCAAGCAGCCCCTATTTACAAATGACAAAGGATATTAATGTTATATTCTATTAAAATCAGCATAGATCTGCTGGAGACACTGCTTTTGACACATAATATTTACAGGCAGTGCTAATTAGTGAAAACGCAACAACAGGAAACACTTTCACACCATGCACACACATCCAGCCTTGGTGCCACATTTACAAAGTGTCTTAACATTAGTCCTCCAAAACGGTGGTTAAAGTTCCAAGCAATGACTTTCTTCCTAGGAGCAATTCACAAAGCTGCTGAGAGCAACTTTTACTGAGACACTGAGATAACTCCCAGTGTAAGAGAAAGGACAACATAAATGACGTAATATTTCTGAATTTACTCACAATCATTCACAAGCAGAATTATAATAAATTAACAATAAATCCATTTAATATTTCATTATGTTCCAGCTTCTAAGTACTGGAGAGTTGTGCAAACTGTCATCTCCACTGATTTGGTTTCGATTTGCTGGTGAGCTGATTTCATTCTAATTAACTCACCCGCCGTCAAAGTTCATTACTGTTCTATTTTTGCAAAACACTGACGTGATGATCTACATTACCTACAGCATTTGACTGATCGTTAACAGGTCTTAGTGGTAAGAGTCCTCTTTGCCTCTAACTTCTCTCAGATGGAAGCGTTTTAAAGAACTTAGGAGTTCCTTATTTTTAGGAGTTTCTCCTAACTCAGCCGTTTAGAGGCTAATTTTAGCCTTAGGATGTTTTATGAATATTGCCCCTCATCTACTTTGTGTTGTTGACAGTTTGCACCATGTCACAGAGCTGTCAACACAGTAAAATGACAGTAGAGATTTGCAACACTAACACTCATCAAAAATGTACAACAGTGTTATTCAGTTTGTTGCATCTTGCTGGTAGCTGGACAGACTTATTTATGGACAATCATATTAAACTGCCTTTACTGGTCATAAGGCTGACTAAGGTTTTCATTTTCTTCCAAAAAGTTGTTTTCAATTTATGCTCTTTCACATCCTTGGTTTCCTCTTCTCTGTATGTTCTTTCTTTCTTCCCCCCTACGTCTCTTCCTTTGACCCTGACCCTGATATTGACTGACTGCAACATCAAGCCCCTGAAAGAGCAGAGCTCAACTTTCGTTATGTCAAAACCATCTGTGTGTGTGTGTGTGTGTGTGTGTGTGTGTGTGTCATCCATTCTATGAAGGAGGGAATTTCAAGAGATGTGAACCACACACACATGCTGCTGCCTCATCACCCGAGGTTCACTCCTGGGACCCTTCCATGTGTGTCATCCACGCAGTCTGCCTGGGGTGGGTTAGGAGGTGTCTCAAGAGAGGTACGACACACACACACAGTCCTGTTTCCATCACTTCAGAGGACACTACACTGACATATCCTAGATACTTACCCTAACCCTTACCACTACTTGCCCAACCCTAACCCTCAACCCAAGTCTTCACCTGAAAGTTTAATAATTTATGTTATGGGGACTTGTGTTTTGTCCCCATGAGGTAGACAAGTCTCCAAAATGTTACTGTGTAAACAGATTTAGACACACACCCACCCAACCTCACACACACACACACACTCAAGCACCCAGGAGTAAAGGTTGGAGGAGACAAGGTGACACCACGTCTCTCTGATACCTGGTTTCTGTCAGAGCTTGGTGACAACTGGTCACCTCTGACTGGACACACACACACACACACACACACACACACACACACACACACATATATACAGTATATATATGTATATACATGTAAATACACACAGATGAGCATGCACAAACATGCAGACTTGACACATCTGCTCACCCACACACATATAAACACTAAAATGTGCAGATGAACTGAGGTATATGCATATAAATACATAAATGCAGCAGTATGCACACAGAAGCACAGACACATCCAGTCACTCAAATCCCACTGTTCACACATCCATTTCTGATTTAAGCCACTCTGCCACCTTGCATGGCAGACTGAAACAGTCTCTGCGGTGACCAGTCACCTTCTGCAATGACAGAGAACATGGTGTCTCACATTGTGTCACTTTCCACATGAAGGTCAGATGCCAAATGTCATAAGTACTTTAATATGCATGTGCCACATGAAGTGTGTAGTGCTGTTAACTCTCTGAATGACAGCGTGAGTATTATTATACCTTTGTCAGCTGCCAGAGCCTTTTACACCATGCTGCGACCTGTTCAGTATTTCACTGTGTCACTGGCAGGATCAAACCTTGAATAAGAGAATTCTCAGTTATACATTGAATATTATAGAGAGCTATACATTCATACCTAAAATCACATGCAATAAAGAAAATGTTATAATGTTAAAATATTATGTGAAGTCATTGTGCTAAAATCTTTTCCATCCAATGACTCACATATACTGTTGGACACAATCAGGTCAATCTGCTGCAAAACAATATGACCAACCTGCAGGAACATTACAAACATAATAAAAATAATATTGTGTATTTTTTTAATGAAACTGCAACAGCAACTGCAAATTAAGGGAAATAAGGACAATTTAAAGCACCATTTCATTTGGAGTTGACTATTTTAGTATCTTATATATTAATAAATGAAATTAGCTTGCTGTATTGAATCCATCACTATACCACCCAGGTCCCATCTCTTTATATAGAGACGGAAATATAGATTATATTTACAAAGTTACAGAAGCCTCTGAAGCTGACAGTGTTGCTATGCAACAAGTACATTTTTGGGCTGCTGCTGCAAGAAATAAGAACTAATTAAGTAAACACTTTAATAATGTACAAACACACTGATGCTAAAACTTTGTTTCATTCTTTTACAAGAATACAGCCATTAAATATTCTGATGTCAAAAAGGGAAAAAGGAAAAGGGAAATATTTGTAAATGCAGTGATCTTAGATATTGGTTTTTCACACATTTACCTGCAGTGTGTATTTGTGTGTGTGTGTGTGTGTGTGTGTGTGTGTGTGTGTGTGTGTGTGTGAATTCCACTTAATCACTAACTTGGTAGCTCGGCCCTGTCTGTATTTGCTCTCCTCTACAGGAACAACCTTGAAATGCGACAGATGTTCAAATTCACCTTGCTGAACTTCACAAATCAAAGCTCGACCACTAATAATGAGCTCTTGTCAGTTGAGAAAGACGAGAGATTGTGGGAGTAAAACACACACCACCAATCATTAACAGCTAAGCTATGGTCATACTTTGCAGCTGCTCTTTCTGGATAAGATAAGACTTTGACTACTGAGAGTGCGTGCGTGTTTGTGTGTTCTTGTGTGTGTATTTCTGTCTGCATCTTTGTCTGTATCTGTGCCTGAAAACACCTGTTCAAACAAAGCTTTAGAAATACGACTGAATAAATACATTTCATATATACAGTAACCAGCCATCTGTCTGTTGTAGGGTTGTAAAAGACATGTGTTGTGAACATTGACTTTGATGACAATAAAAATATAATAAATCAAAGAGCTTCATTGTATGCGCTCTAGTTTACTGATACATGCTGTGGGCTCTATTGTCGTGTGGGGGCACAATGCTTTTATGAATTAGAGCGTTTTGGTGATTCACCGCTCACCATAGTGGGAGAAGAGGTGCAGCCGGCGGTTACCTAATGATTCTTTGCAATTTTGGTTTCAGCGTGTTTTGCATACACCTGGTCAACACTGTAGTTTACACAATATATCTGTGGCTTTTTTCATTGGCGGAGCCGCATCCACACACACACCTCTCTTCACTTGCAGCCCCTTTTATTCCAAATTCCAATTACGACAGTCATGCCATGAAGGCAGAGTAAAGACTTCTCACCAGCATCTCTAATCCACCGCAGCCTTCATATATGAATGCCCTCTCTTTCCGCTGATTAAATCCCTTTACAGCCAGTGAAGGAGGCAGGTATGTGGTCCATCTGCGCTCTCTAATTTGAGTGGCACGCATTGTCAAAGATGTGATTATACTCACCAAATCCACTTGTTATCTTGATTAACTCTTGCACAACCAGCATCCAGCTGTTGAAATAAAACCATGCAGATTTCTGTCTCTATATGTACATCGAACGGGTTAGAGACGGTGACATCTGTGGAATGCCTGGAGACACAGAGGTCATTCAGTGCCATGAAAAATCCTGAAACAAGTCAAACTTTTCTCGCTTCTTTACATCACCGACACCCTTTGGGACAGCCCATTCCCACCAATACCCTCTCTGTATTCTCAATACCACAACACAGGGGCAACCCCTGCCTGTGTCCATCTCTTTGTAATAGGTCTGACCAAGGTAACGCCTGAAGCATCACATTTTTAATTGCAAAAGAGGTCGACCTGTGGCTCTGATGAGCAGCACGATGTGGTAGAGCAGAATCATAATTGTTGATATAACTGTTGGTGTTTGTTAAGGAAAACATATCCCATTTAATCTCTCATCATATTTTAAAAGCGGTTTTTCCTCATTATCTTTTTTTTTTTTTGCATTTTCTATCTTTATTTCTGTTGTGCTTCTGTCTGAATATAACCCTTTGTTTTTAGCAAAGCTTTTTAACAAGTAGATTTGTTCAGGTCAACATCTCTTGTGATGGATGAGCAAGTCATGATTCAGGCTAAACTCTAAGCAAGGTTTGTGACAGCCGGTCAATATAAAGCTCCATCAATATTTAATATGGGAAGATTTTAAGTTTTCATGAAACTGACTGGATGTACTCTGAGTGGGTGGCTGACCATATGGTGTCAGTGTTCTGAATAACAGATGACCTCAGATCAGATTTATCTTGAGAGGGAGATGGGTAGAGAAAAGAAAGAGAGATGGGGGGTGCTTTGGCAACACTGTTCATCTAACATTCATGCCAATAAAGCAAACTGAGCTAAACTGAAGAGAGACGGACAGAAGAGGCAGAGAGCAGAGACAGAGGATGAGAGAAGAGAGAGCACAGTGAGAAAGAAGAGGGAAGATGAGAGAGAGAGAGCAGAGAGACATTCTGCAACACTGCAGCCTGGATAAAGACCCAGAGTTCTTTACCAAAATACAACTCACATACCGAGAGTTTGACACACTATCAGACCAAAACAAAATTCATTATTTACCGGAAGAAAAATTGACATTGCCACGGAAGCAGCAAAAAGATGTCAGAGCATGTCGGAGCCTGAGGGAACAAGACAGGAGCTCCTTTTATAGCCCTCCCCATTATCGTTACATTTATTTGTTCATCTCTTATCATCTATAATCTTTTATTCTTTAATGGTTTGTTTGAACTCTTTGTATGTATTATAGTTTATATAGCGTTGTAATGTGCAAACAATTTGTTGACTTAATTTCTTACATTTTGATACTTGTAACAAAATGCTTTGGCAGCAATGAACTGTGGTTGTTCTTACAAAGCAGGAGAGAGCAAGAAAAGTAGTTAGTGAAGTGAAGTGCAGGGAGGGAGGGGGAAAGAGAGAAAGTGAGAAAGAGAGAGCGAGGACAGACAAAGACAGGGGTGGGGAGGGTGCAGAGCGAGAGACACCCAAAAGAACACCTGTTGAGATTAGGGTTGGCACGCGACCCACTCCAACTCGCGTGGCAGCTGCACCTCGCTGGAACAATGGCAGTAAAAGAGAGAGACGGAGAAAGCGAGAGGAAAGTTTGAATGCACTACTTATCCTTTCAGGTCATGTGTGTGTGTGTGTCTGAGTGTGTGTGTGGCATACTAATGTGTACACTGAGAGAGAGAGAAAGAGAGAGAGAGAGAGAGGGAGGGAGAGAAAGCGAGACAGAGAAAGTGTGGGCAGCCAAGAAAAAGACATTCAAGTTAACTATGACGCCAAAAACTAGGTGAAAGGTCTTATTTATCCTTGGCTTGTAGAAAAGAGTAGAATAGGTAGAATTGAATAGAATAGAACAGAGGACACCTGCTCAAGGTAGTGAATAAGGAGTTAAGCTTAAAAGGGCCGCCAGCTGTCACTCCAGGTGCACTGAGTTCCCAAGAGTTTGTTGGAGGAGAGAAAAAATATGAAGATGTACTGAATTTTTTTTTTTTTTTGAGTGATTTAAATGAACAGTGATTTACAGTGTGTGTGTTGATAGTGACCTTATCACGCTTTCCTGAAGGCTAAGTCCTGTTCCTTCTATAGCTAAAGCTCAGACTTATATTCTACTATGTTTTCCTGCACTTTCCTTATTAAAACAGCATCGAGGAGCGCTGCGAGTTTATGAGTTAACATTCTTATTTCCATTGCAGTTCTGCTCCATGAACACACAAATTGGAGCCCAATTACCCGTTGCTTTACTTGGATGCACCGCAGATATGAGGCCATATTGAATATAATTGTAGTCAGTGAAATGCATCCAGTAACGTTGGTGACGATACTTTCATACTAATTTCCCAGTGGTGATCTAAGTCACCTCTGACTCTCCTTTCATTTAGATACAGAACATCTGACCATCTTTCTCTCTATCACACACACACACGCATGCACACACCTACTTTAATATTAATTTCAAAATCATTTCATATCTTGATGGCACTGACATGTGCAGAAACATGCTCTCATGGAAAATGAAATCATTACAGTGGTGACTGATTCCAAACTGAGATGATTTTTTTTTGCCTTTATCACAAATGTTTCTCCAAAGTGCTTTAATTTGCCTTTATTCCACTGCCTGTTCTTACCTTACATGACATTCATGCTTTACTTTACATGCACACACACACTGCACAACAGCATGGCTCGGATGCCTCCCTATCACACAGAGACATTATGTAATTCACCCCTGGTAACTGTTCTGAATGCTCGGTCTGATCTTTGTTACCCTCCCTAAATTCTCTGCAACGCAGCCGAGCCGAGTCCTCTCCGGTTCTGCGACGCCATCTAGCGGCCAGCTGACACCGCACTGGAGACTGTGCCTCTTGTGCGTCTGCTTGCATGCCTCCTCATTCCTGCTTTCACATTTTTGACTGTGGATTTAAAGTGAAGTAAAAGTACTCAAATTGGGAATGACTGGTTTCTCGTGTATAAAAGCAAAGTAGACATCAGGTTTGCACTGACAATAAAAATGTAAAAAAAAAAAAAAAAAAAAGTAAAGTTTCAGAGACTGACAAAAAAATGAAACAGCTTCATGGTGGATGATTGTGCTGTTAAATCTGGCCATCAGTTATTTTATACACAACCTCTATGATGAGCGCAGTGTCAGGATGTCAGGTTAGAGGTGTACACACACACACACACACACACACACACACACACACACACACACACGCCTGCTGCTGCTGCTCTGCCTCCTGTGCTTCTCTCTGTCTGGTGCGCAGGAGAGGGGTTAGTCCGATGTGTGTGTTGGTGTGACAAAAGACCGCCCCCCGCCCCCAAACCCAACCCCGCCCGAGAGAGAGAGAGAGAGAGAGAGAGAGAGAGAGAGGGGTGAAAGCATATACAGCTTGACTTGCTTGGAGTCTTTTCTCACACCAGCTTAACGACCATGAGGTGTCTGAGACGTCTCCCTGTTTGTGAAGAGACTCAACATGTGAACATGATGCAAGACCTGTAAGAGCACCAAAATCAATCAATTAGTCTGATCACTTTGAAAAAAAAAAATGCATTCATTCTGATAAACACCTTTAAGGTTTTGCTCTCCACCACATCTTGCAAACATTAGGTAATGCGTGCAAGTGCTCTGGCTCCAGGTTATTCAGTATTATAGGTGTGCACCATTCATAAACACCAGCACAGTGTGTCTACCAGGGGCACATGAGGAGGCTAATATTTCTTTTATCCACTTTTTAAAAACTGTTCCCAGGGTTAAAGTTTCCATATGGTAAAGCATGCTCAGCTTCCCATATAGCTGTGTGTTAATGGTGCACACATGGTAGGAGATAGAAAAAAAGGGGGGGGCGTCCCATAACATAAAGCCAGTGTCTCTTTAAAAAAAACCTGAAGTTTCTTGTTGTATTCTGGAATGAGGTCAGACACGAGGCTCCTCATTGCACGCGTTGATTATTATTAGATTCCATTTTGGGCCAATCAGCGTCGAGGGGGGCGTGATTTTGGCGCAGAGGCAGGGTAGCGACAGCGTCCTATTGGTGGATTTTTATCGCCGTTGTATCTCCGAGAAGGGATAAATGCAAGCAAGGGGGGCCGGGACTGGAGGGCTGCTTGAAACTCGACTGCAGGTCTACAGATGGGAGGCGGACAGTGTAACTCGCTCTAGGTTGATATATATTTTTTTCTTCCTCCCCTCTCTCCCCAGCATGCATGGCTTTTGTTTGTAGGAGAGGGGACAGAGCTGATGCAGAGAGAAGCACTTACCTTGCACACTGTACTCGGGAGCCCTTTGTGAGAGTGCACAGTGTGGCTCTGTCAGTCTGCAGCTGCACAGACTGAGTTCAGTCACCACCTGGCTGAATTGATTTTATAACACAGAAGGAAGAGACAGATCACTGAGAGGAGAGTGGGCTGTTCTGTCTCTACTGCTTTACACCTACCTACAGAAACTGGAAATTAAACTTTTTTTTTTTTTTTTTTTTACATCCAGCCTTTTTTTAAAGGCTCCATTGGACTGAACTGTTGCACAGTTTGCTGCACATCTCAGGAGTGAGTTATTTCTTTTTTTTTTCTACAAGAAAAAAAAAACTCCCAACTGCAAAGAGGGGGAGAAAAGAGCTGAGTTTGCTTTAAAGTGCACCGGAGGACCAAGGAGAGAGGGAGAGAGACAGCGCAAGCACGCCGCTCTCCCTCTGTGTGTATCAGCATGGTGCAGAAAATGAGCCACACGGAGAGCACCGCCGAGGCGCTCTCCTTCTTCGCCGGGGACTCGAGCTCCGACTCCGGGGCGTGCATGGATCTGGACCCGGCCGCCTCGCCTCTCTCCCCGGGCTCCACCGCCTCCTCCACGGCCGGGGACAAGCTGGGAGACAACCCGGCGTGGTGCAAAACTCCCTCCGGCCACATTAAAAGACCCATGAACGCGTTCATGGTGTGGTCGCAGATCGAGAGGAGGAAGATCATGGAGCAGTCTCCGGACATGCACAACGCCGAGATCTCCAAGCGGCTGGGGAAGCGCTGGAAGCTGCTCCGAGACAGCGACAAGATCCCCTTCATCAGGGAGGCGGAGCGGCTCAGGCTCAAGCACATGGCGGACTATCCCGACTACAAGTACCGGCCGAGGAAGAAGGTGAAATCGAGCGCGTCCAAGCCGGGCGGCAGCAGCGGGGACAAGGCGGAGAAAGTGAGCAGCAGCTCCAGCAGCACCAGCACCAAGTCCTCCTCCTCCTCCTCATCGAGGAAGAGCGGATCCAAATCACCCAGCAGCAGCAGCAGAGCCCACAAGTCGCTGTTCGGGGGCAGCAGCAGCAGTAGCACCAAAGCATCACCGTTTGCCTCCGAGCCCCCGTCAGACCACCACCACCACCACAACTCCCTCTACAAGTCCAAGTCCGCGTCCTCGGCCGCCAAGCAGATCCCGGACGGCAAGAAGCCCAAGCGGGTGTACGTGTTCGGCAGCGGCGGCGCCGGCTTGAGCGTCAGCCCCGCGTCCTCCGTGGTGGTGCCGGCCAGCCCGACGCTCAGCAGCTCGGCGGACTCCAGCGACCCGCTCAGCCTGTACGAGGACGCGGCCAGCGGCAGGGAGGAGGGAGCGGAGTCCCCCGGCAGCAGCAGCAGCGGCAGCCTGGGCGGCTCCTCGGAGCGCCGCGGCGGGCACACATACAGCAGCCGGCGGGCTTCCTCTCCGACCCCCTCCGGCTCCCACTCCTCCGCCTCGTCCCACTCATCCTCCTCCTCCTCCTCCTCTTCCTCCTCGGAGGATGAAGAGTTCGAGGACGACCTGCTCGACATCAACCCGAGCCCCAGCTTTGATAGCATGTCGCTGGGGAGCTTCGGCTCCTCGGTGCTGGACAGGGACTTGGATTTGAACTTTGAGTCCGGCTCCGGGGGCTCCCACTTCGAGTTCCCCGACTACTGCACGCCCGAAGTGAGCGAGATGATCTCCGGGGACTGGCTGGAGTCCACCATCTCCAACCTGGTGTTCACGTACTGAAAAGAGAGACAGGTAGGCCTGAACATAAGACCACAAACAGAACCAGGACTTCCTGGTACGATGGGGGTCTCAGTTAGTGTGTTAACTACACCAGACTAGTTAAACCCCGCTGAAACTAGTCCCCCGTCCCTCCTCGTCCATCCCCGGAAAGCTGAACTTTAAAGCGACTAACTTGCTTTGTGTAGGCCTACTTTTCTTCGGATGTGTGGACACAGAAGGAGCGGAGGGAGAGCGAACAGGAGAAGAGGAGAAAAAAAGGAGACGGGCTGAGTTTTCCTCATGGCTTCAGTCCCCCAAACTGTTTTTGAACAACTTACTGTGATTGATTTGCACGTAAACGCAACGCGGTCTCGCCGTTCACTTAATCAATGTTGTTGCTGAGTTTTAAAAAAAAAAAGGGACATTTCACAACTTTTTACCGACCACCAAGTGAACTTCACCACTGATAAAGGTACAGAAACAGGACTGTGGTGAGACGTTTTTAATGTGGTGTGTGTCACCCAGAGGGATTTTTAATGAAGCCGAGGTGGGTTGATGTTTTTTTTTTTGTTTTGTTTGTTTTTTTTAAAAGTCGAATATTTTTCTCAAAAGCAAAAAACATGTTAAGCATGATAGCCTACTTTGTTCCTATCTTGTGCTGAGATTTTTTCTGTGAGACTGTCGAGCAGTTTTAAAAACTAGTATTAGGGTTATTTAAATGGATAGGTGGCGCTCGCTTTCGGTTCTTCTCTTTTACGACACAAAAAAAAGACATTGAAATAATCACCAGCTGTTGTAATTTTTCAAACTTCAGGATTCAAACGCAACTTCAAATCTGTGCTGAACTTTATACACGTGTTCTCTTCTATTCAGGACCAAAATTTCTTTTCATTTCAGATGATAGCTATAGAGAAATCCTCACCGATTTTTTTTTTCATCCTCTGAGCTTTGTTTTGTACATGTATTCAGATGCCATTTTATATGGGATGTTGTATTTATATACTGGGCCAAGCATTTTTGACTTGATCATTGTTTTGTTTTTTTTATTTCTTGTAAACATGATCTAGTCCTGTTTTTTGTTGTTTTTTTTGTCTGTGTCTGTCACATTTCCTTCTCAGGCGAAGGGCTAGAGTTTTAAAAACACACAACTTTTTTGATTTCATTTTATATTTAAATGTACACACTTTTTGGACACTTAAAAGAGAGGAAACAGTTTGATTATTTTCTCAGTGTATTTTTGTACAAATCTATATAGAAAATGGGGGAAGTCAACAATCGGTGTGTGTAGCCTACTAATACAGCTGTGTTGGATTTCCCAATTTTTAGTAACCCGGCAGGCTGGTTTTTATGCTGCCTTCAAGTGCTCATGGTAAGCTCGTACTTATGGTTTTTTTTTATTGCCTGTTCAAATGCTTTTATAAGGTGAGCCAGCAAAATAGACCTTAAATCACTGTGGTGCCTGTTGTTTAGTTGTAGAAATTAAAGGCACCGATCTACTTTTTACTTCCGTGCAGAGATGATATGAATCAGGTGTTTATTTAATTGGTGTTTTCAGTCACTAATTTGGCAAACTGTCTTCGACTTCTACCAGCAAACACTGACAAGACTTCTTTGATGTCCAATCCCAGAACGTCTCCTCTTGTCAGCACAGGCATGAGCTACCCAACCACCCAGTTGTGGGGATGCAATTGCGATTTTTCCGACAGCACTTGAAAGCAGCACCAGCCTTTGTATCAGCCTACCTTCTACGTTTACAGTGCCAGTCTGCAGGCTCCTTAAAGACACAGGAATGCATTATTTCTGGAGGCTATTCCTGTGGACCATGTGGGTCCAACAGCTTCACTATCTTAAAGCAGCCAAATGCTTTTTTTGCATTTCCCGTCAGACGTCTTGCCTATGACAACACACAAGCAGATTGTAGCTTTAAATTTGACTTATTTCTTGATGTTTTCATTAATCGATGTCAAATTTTTGCCAATCAACCACTGGATTGAACAGGCTCTCAATACAGCAAAGCAAACAACAAGGATGATAACATCAAGCATATTCAAATTTCTGACTTGAGTTCCGCAACACCTACTTGTACTGCGTTTCTCATTGTATTTGAATATATAATCTTTTCTACTTGTCGGCTAACTATTAGCTAATAATTGTTTTAGTATCTTTATGGCATGGTGAATAGCATTTGTATTTCAGATTCAGGTTATTAGCTGTTGTGTTTTTCAGAAAAAATGAAAAAATGAGGAAAAACGATGAAACGTGAACTCGATCTTTGTATATTTGACTGTATCATAAAGCAAAAAGATTGTGTGTTTATGTACGTTGTTGCTATCGAGGGCAGGCACTGTCTAGAACTGCTATCTTTTACACATCCTTACTTACATTTAAGGTGGTCAGTTCAGGACTCTTTTTTTATATATATATGAAAGCATTTTTAAATATATTGACTTTATTTTTCATCCATCCTGTGCAATATGCTGTGTAGAATTATCATTTATTGTCTCTAATCATGCCATAAACAAAGGAACCACCCTTTTTTTGAGACTCAGAGAAAGGGGGGGAAACTCATGCCAGCTAAATTGTGTCCATTCACTGCCTGTCAGATTGTTGATATAAACTTGTGTACAGAACTTTTTCAAGGAAGGAAATAAATATCAGCTGGAACTGAAACTCTACAACTCTTTTCTTGATTCTTGAACTTTTTACCTCTCTTTCACTCTCAGGTGTACACAAGCTTGTTTACACCATATTCAACTCCATCAATAAGAAAAAATGATCAATATCAACCCCTGATTATCATAAATGCCTTTGTGCATTGACATAGCTTGTCACTGAACTTTTGGCATTGCTTTCCAAAAAGATATAAAAGGAGAGTAAGAACACATGGGCCAATCAAAGCTATTTACCCAGTTCACCACTGCACCTGCTTTTTAGTAGCTGTTCCATTTTTTTATAACACAGCTGCCTACAAACAAACTGACAACTGATAGCAAACTGGTTTCCTGAGAGAGAAATGACTTGCTTTTGTGAAATGCACTCCAATCACCACCTACTTCTTTAGAGGAATGCAGAATGACTGTGGGCCCTGCAGAGTGACATTTAAATGAAAAGGTCCTGTTTCTATAGTTAATTTATTTAGTCGCTGATAAGTTCGCATTTTCATCTACCATATAGAAAAGGGCTTTTTCCCTCAAAGTTTCACAAGTATTTTCCATGTCTGCACATCCTTCTTAAGGCTTTTTTGTACACAACAATGTCTTCCACATTGAATGTAAATGGCCCACAGATGGTCTACCAAGCTTTTGGAAAGCTCATCACTGAGCTATGAAAAAGCCCACTTTTATTCCCAGTTACAGTACAATAGGCAGGACTGACTCTGAAAGAGTCTTAGCAGGCTCCCCCCTCCACAGACCTGGGATGGTCTCGATTGTGTAAAGCCTTTTGGAAGCTTACGCCACTGTGGAGCTAAGAAATAGATGCATTTATATAGACCCAGACAGAGCAAATCAATAAGATTATTTTAACCCTATCGTGACACATATTTGATATGTTTTCATGTTAAGCCCCCATAAGGCTCAACTCTACGTCATGCATTCAAAGTGAATCTTAGTAGGGGAGTGTCTGAGACCTGGTTGCCCCCACACTGATGATTATATGGCCATATGACATAACACAGCTTAGACATGACTGCGTCTGCATAGCCACAGTAGATGTGATTCTTTAAACTACGTTGCAGAAACCACATGAAAAGCTATGTTTAAACAGCCATGCAACATTGATTCGTGGCTTAAAGGGTTAAGAATCACATGCATTATGCACAAGGTAAAGCCTTTTTGTTACTGTATGAAGACAGCAAATATTTGAGTGTCACTTGCAGCAAACACAATGCACAAATTGTAATCCCAACACCCCTGAAGCACATTAATTAACCTCTACCTCAGATTATCTTTTGGTTTGGAGATCCTCACAAATGCCAACTAAATTATTAGTTTTTTATGTTCACATGAATCTTTACAAACATAAAACATCATAGTGCATTACAAAAGATGCATGAACAGATAGATGTTTCCTCTGATATTTTACAGAACAACCACTATGAAAACAATGATGCAGTAGAGAACATCAACTGATGAAACAGATATGTACTGCTGGTATCTTTTGTCACATCACCCCCTGGATAATACAGACTCAACTAAAGCCAAAAACATGAAAAGCTAACCTATGGTGACCAGATGAAGCATCACAGCAGGGGGTCACTATTAACACATCTATACATTTCACAGGTAGTGTAACCATTCAGCTGCTTAATGATACAGTGGAGGTAAAAGCAGTTTTACCATCATCCCATGACTAACAGCAATTTCATTACTAAAGTGCTTCTTGAGTAGCCAATTATGTTGCCTGCTTAGGTTTGTCTAATTGCCTACATTTTATTCCTGCTGAAGATTCAAATGTTGCTCATTTGCATCATTAATAAAAGCTGCACACGTACTAGGGTCACCTTAATTGGCTGAATGATAAGGGATAGCTGTAATAAAGGCTGGTTCTCAGAGAATACACAATTATCAGTTCAAAAGCTAAATCTTCTTGGGCTTCATCCCAAGCAAACCGATGCTCTGTTTTATTTTATTCTGCTCTGCTCTAGCCCATGTGTATGCTGTATGCCGGCTGTCTGGTGTTCAGACAGTCATGATTTCCCCTCCCCCTCTCCCAGCTCTCCCAGACAGACCCTTATTGTGGGGGAAGGGCTGGTTTAGCAGCAGTCAGCCAAGGGCCCTCCAGCATAGCTGACAAGCATGTCTGTCTGTCTACGGCATGTGCACGCCTCTGTGTGTGTGTGTGTGTGTGTGTGTGTGTGTGTGTGTGTGTGTGTGTGTGCGCGTGCGTGCATGCGGTTCAAACACTATGCATAAAATTAAACCACATGACATGGGGATCCCTGCAGGAAGACCAGACACTGTATGTCTGCCCCACACATCAGCAAATATATCTCTTTTAAAAATCGTTGCACCTCGTCTCTCGTCAGACTCAGTGGTATAAAAGAACAAACTATTTAACAATGCGACATCCTCAACAGTGTCACATTCTTTATGTTGATACTTCAAGCAATCCTCAGCATGCAGTTTGAACCTCACAGTATGTACTGGCTTTACATGACTTCCTTGAAGTAATACTTTATTCTGTTCTATTGCATAATAGCTTAATTAGTTGTATGAAATTGCTATGGCTATGTGGAGCTGTTATGTGTGAACACCAGTGGTTATTTCAGTTCACAGCGCTATGCATTTTTAATGTTTTAATTGAATGCAAAATTACTATAAGATAGCAGGACTTTACTTATATACAATTTTAATTATTTCTACTATACTGTGTCATGTATCAAATGCAATTTTCAGTATCGTTTAAATAAGCTCTCTCGTGCATGTCAAATTGGTTTAATTGTCTGTGCTTAATGAGTGGGTAAGTAGCAAGACGTTTAGTATGTACTCATAAAATTGTAATGTCAAAATAAGATTCACTTTATTCACCATATACAAGGTTATGTACAGGAATTAACCTTGGTATCACAAGGTTCTGATTCACAGTAATGTGATGACAAGAGAGGAGGTTAAGATAAGTGCAAGGCACAAAACAGACAACACATGTAATTGTCTGTATTTTATACAGTGGGCTCAACATTCAGTAGCTATGTGCAAAAAAACAGCACCACTTCTATGTTTGCAGCTGCAGAGGGAATACAGTGTCTGTGCACTTGTGCAGTAATCCATAACTGATTTTATGAAGCTACTATAACTAAGCCCTTGCAGCATTACACCAATATGCAGATATATGCATTTTATGAGAGCTTAATTGGCTGCATGTAACTGCTGACTTTACACTGAATGCAATGCTCGCGGTCATATGCATTTCGTAACACCAACAGTATATATTACTTTATTTCTTAACCCCCTGATGATAAATATGTATCATGCGAGGAGATAATATCTTCAGTGTGTGGTATAATCTTGCAAATTTCCCAACAGCTCCAGCACTTCTCTCCATGTGTGTTAAGCTCCTCTAAGCTGTATGTAGCCTGTTCAGTGTGCAGTCTCATGCCTGGCTCAGCTGACTCCGCAGTGGGAGATATGCAGGCAGCAGCCAGGGCAGAGCAGAGCGGAGCAGAACGGGCTGACTGCTGGAGTCGCTGGCCCAGTAAAACCACAGCAGGGAGGATAAGAACTGTGCCGGAGGGGGGTGAGAGAGGTATGACTGTATCTCCATGTCTGCCTGTCTGTGTGTGGAGCTGCTCTATGCTCAGCCCAGAGGGGGTGGATGGTGCAGTCGTGGTGGTGATGGTGGGGTTATGACTATTTCTCTCTCTTGTATGCATTGTTTAAAACTTCTTTTCCGTGTCTTTCTTGCTACTAACACCATGTGCTGTTGTTTTCCATTCACACAGGTCTCCCTGTGAGCAGTAGCTTTTTCATTATTTATTTCCATCTGCCTGGCATATGAATGGAGGATGCAGCAGCAGCGGTGGTGGTGGTGGTGGTGGCGTCTGTTATCTTTATTTTTCTCCTCTCTACCTGACTGGCTCTGTCTGTGCATCTGAGATGTTCCCGTAGGCTCGCACCGACGCAGACAGAAACATCATGCACACTGCAACACACAGACAAGTTCCTGTTTGTTTGTCTGGTTTGTTTTCAGGGCCCAGGTAGTTGTGGGTGAGAGTGGTACTTCCTGTGTGTCTGTCTGCCAAGAGATGGAAGAATTACCTGTCTGTCTGTTGGAAGCAAGTGCAGTATAACAGGCAGGGCCACACAGACCACATTTTTTATCTGCCAGCAAACAAGTTGCCTGTTGCCTAATGACTGTCATTGAATGTATTTGCATATGCATGTTTGCTGTTTGTCTGGTTTATTTATTTCTCTGCGGCATGAAAATATTACAATCAGGATAAAGAGGTAGATGAACAACTGGCAGAGGGAAGACACAGTTATGAGTTTTCTTGTCTACTCTAATCCCTGACTTGTGCCTCCCCTCACAACACACACACACACACACACACACACAGTCTTTACTTATGTCACTTTTGGGGAATTTACATAGACTTATATTCATTTCCTGGAGACTAACCTGAAGGACTACCTGACCAAATCCTTATTGTCCTCAGTTTAACCAAATTTTGGGATGAGATCCGGTTTATGTTTGTAATTAGCAGCAGGTGTTAATAATAGATTGGACTTATAATTAAAGATGAGCAATAATGCAAGTGTAATTTCTAAAAATGGAAAATGTGCATGCAAACAGTGACTCTACTTACATTGATCAAATTAAGGGACAGTTAAGTAGATTCAAATTAAAAATAATGCTTGTTTATGACCAAAATATTCCTGCTACATAAAAAAAACATAAAAATGTACAAGCTGAGATTCAGCAAGGTGATTTTTTCTAAACCCTCACAGGCCGACTCCAAATGATGCTTTTCATTTTAAGAGCTCTCACCTTGCAGCTGCAGCTCTGCTCCTTGCCATTATTATTTTTATTTTTTTTTATTTACTGCTACCCTGTGCATGACAAAACAATGAGACCTTCTTCTCTTTTGTCTCTTCCTTTGTTCCCCCGCTGCTGCTGTCCAGACACAATGGTGGTCTCCAGGCGGTGCATCCGGCAAAGTTTCTGCTGCAATGTGTGCACAAACACTGGGAGGAAGAAAAGGCAAGAAAAAAAAGAAGAAATGATGAAGCAAAGTGTTACTTTTAGTGGCCACTGGAATAAGAGAGAGAGAAACAGTGCTCAAAGGGGGGGAAAGCTGCAAGATGCTGCAGGGTTGGAAACAAAGAGGCAGGAACAAGTAGATGAATGCTTTTTTAAAATATGGTTTAATGAAATGTATTAAAATCAAACAAATATTTCACAACTGATAGATGCATTGTGGGAAACCAAAATAAACTGATTGAGTGAAGTTGGTGAGCTCAAATAAATAAATAAATAAATAAATAAATAAATAAAGCCCACGTTAGCCTTCCACCCTGTTGGTGATCACACACATCCACGGTCCGTCCACGCTGTTGTGTACAGAGTTGTTTGACTTTGAGAGGGCGGGACTCTTTGGAGAGCGAAATGAACTAGGCGCGGCCAAAACGAGCCCCATCCATCTATCACACGTGTAGACAAAGGGGGGACTCCACAACACAGAGCTGGATGCGCGAGCCCTCTCAAACTTTTTTTTTTTTCCGCGTTTCTCTTCCACGACGCACGGCGACGCGCGCGCGCAGCACACCGGCCCGCAGGTGAGTCGTCCGCCGCCTCTCGCGCGCGCCCCTGCAGCGATTCGGGCGTTTATTTTGCGGGGAAAAGTTGCCGCTGTAGTTGGTGCGTCAGCGCTCAAACTTGAGCACAAAGCAGAGAGAGAGAGAGGGAGAGAGACATAGAGGCAGAGAGGAGAGAGAGAGAGGAGCGGTCCCCTTTTCCTTTGTCTGATGCGGGGCGCTTTTGAGGAGACAACTTGAGGGGGATGCTCAGGCACGCATCTCCGCAAAGGCTCCACAACACTCAACATGTGAGACTTTAGGTTTGTCAGTGAGCTCTGGTGGAGGTGAGGTTGGAGTTTGTGCAGGATTCTTTTTTTTTTTGTCTCTTGGGGATGTTGCAGCGCGCAAGACAAAGCAACTGGCTGTCAGAAGTTTGCGGAGGACAGGAGCTTTTCACGCACGCAGGAGAAAAGACAAAGTGAGCAGAATCAGCTCTTGAATAGTTTGTTGATAGTTTTGTCTCGTGCAGCAGTTTTGATCTCAGTGGTGTTGGAGGGTTGGTGAAGTTGCCAGTTGCACTGTGGGAATTCAGAACAATGCAATCAGGTGTAAAGTGTCCGAGAAAGGAAAGCAAAGCAAAAAAAAAAAAAAACATGCACAGAATTCAACTTGTTGCACGAAGGAGGAATCACGATTGGAGGCGAGAAGATGCACAGAAAAATGGGTTCGTGTGTGAAAGCAGTCAGAAACTTGTGATAGCTGATTGGAAACAGAGCAACAGGTATAAGTCGCTGCAGCTTCTTTGTTACAGTAAAGGCTCCTTTGTTCTCAGTCCATACAAAGAAAAGCAGCAGAAAGGAGCGCAAATCCACAAGGAGACAACTTTTCTGAGCTCTTAAAATGATTTTAACAGGATGAAAAATATTTTGAATTTTCTTGTTTCATCTCCAAAAGCTTTTATTTCGCTTTTTTCCCCTTTTTAAATATAGAAACCCCGCCGGATCATGTGTGAGGGAATAGTTACTTACTTCAGCTTTAGGAGAGAGTTTCCTCGTGATTTTTAATGGATGTTTAAATTATAACAAATGCAGTTTGCACGATTTTTAAAAACTTTCTTCATCATGTGAAGGTGTGGCCAAACAACTTGTTTGAATTTGCTGCATTCCATTGTACAGTAGCCCTACCCTTCAGCTTTATATTAGACACAGAGAGAGAATTTGCACTCACAAGAATTGATTTGTTGAATGAAACAAAATGAGTTTTGCTGTCTGTGAAATATTTGGCTTTTTATACATTTGTTTTCCCAACTTTTTCAACTAATTTCAAACTCCTGCAACTCAAGTCAACTTTTAAACAGCCAAACATATTGACACCCAAAGTGCTAGTTAATTAGCTTTAATTCATGATGAATGTATCTTTTTATATTTCACCAGTTTTACGCAATGAGCAAATTGATTTTAACATTTTAACTGCACTGCTTTCAATCTTTTTCTTTTGTTTCCTGCGGGATCTCTCCTTAGGTGGATTTGAACACCAGCTTAACCAGCAAAGCGTTTTCTCCAGTGGGAGGTTAAGGAAATAAAAATATGTGGAACTCACATGGAAGATGTACAGAGTCACCTATCAAGCGGCTTTTGAGACGCAGAGGAGGATTAAGAGGCTGTGCAGTTTTCTTTTGGAGAAGGTGAAGACTCTTCTCATAAGGATTTAAACTTCAGCAGCAGCAGTGCCAGGCGGGATGCATTTCAGGCACACTTGGAAATCTCAAACTCACTGAGACACTTGGAGGATTATAAAAATGTGTAGTGTGTCTCTCCACAAGACGCGTCCCAGACCAAAGTCACCGGGATGGCGGGGTACTGCAGCTGTGATCCTCCTCGGCCCTCCACATGGGTAGGTGATATTACTTTGTACTGGGATGTGGCACTTGTCCAACCTCTTGTTTGTAGGGCTGTCCTGCTTGCTTGTGAGTAAAATTGTCTGTTTGACCCTCAACACACACACACACACACACCAACACCAACCACCCCACATTTGTTCCCCACTATCAGTTGAGTTTTGGGAGAAGCTGTGCTGCCTCTATACGGTAGCACTTGGCTATTTATTGTCCACTTGCCCTTCCTTATGTGGGACAACAAGTACAAGCAAAAAAACAATTTCATAAAAGTATATTTTGAGCAATTAAAAAAAATGAATCTGTGCTTTGGAGCACCCTCACACAATTTCTCCTCTAACCTGTGGTAGCTTGGACACATCCATAATGTGATCACAACACTCACCAGCTTATTATGTCACGTCAGTCGCAGCCAATAAAAGCAGTTTGGACAATTGGGATTTTTTTTTCCTAAAATGTTTATAGATACAGAAGCTGAGTTTCACGGTAAAGGTTTTTTTTTTAAAGGAGGCCACAACTTGCAGGGTTGACTTTTCACACTGGCCATAAACTTGAATACACAGTTAAAGACGCCAATAAAGTGTCTAAAGTGTCTCATGAACTTGGACAAAACTCTTCGGTGCTGCATGACCACTAGCTTGTTCACTGCACATGTATGGTATAATTAAATATGAATGTTGACAATTAATGATAGATCAAATGCACATTTCCTACACCTCAACCTCATGAACCATTTTGTTTCAATTACTGACAAGATTGCATTCATTTTCCTGACTGATCAGAATTTGTAGGCAACTTCACTGTGTCATATGCGGAGTCTGTTTCTGCAGACTTGAGTTATGCAGTGCAGTCTGTTTGGCCTAAATCATTTGTTCATAATCAGTTCTTCTGTGGAGCATTTGCTTTTTAGATCTTCTGTGGTGTCAGCGTTTGATGTACAAATGTGCCACAGTTGCATTTGCCACCCGAGTAACTGCTTGTTTAATGCCCCTCAGTTGGAGAAATGTTTCCTCAAATTCTTTAGTTCACTGAGGGGACAGAAGAGAGAGGGAGCTTTAAAATGAAGAAGGTCCATGTGTGTGGTGTCTGTTTTTATGCGGCGGTGAAATAAGGCAGGCCTGTTAAATCTTGGAGAAAAAGTCCTGAGGGATGCAGGCAGCCCTCTTAACCTGCTCTTATACTATATGTGAGTGTGAGGGAGAGAGAGAGCGAGAGAGAGAGAGACTCTCTTATCAATGATGTCATTGAGAGCCAATGAGAGCATGCAGTGGCACTTGTCAGCATCCAGGCTCCACCTCCAGCCTCTGTGCATGGCAGCCCACATGGTCCTGCAGCATCACATTTTCACCATGCCTTACTCTGCTGCAGAGAGAGGCAGGAACACAGACATGTCGCTCTTGGCCGTGGGCTCTGATGTTAATCTACCGTGTCCTTTCAGAACGAGCTTGTAAGCATATGCAAGGAACAACTTGAGTGAGGAGAGATGACATTTTTTTTTGTTTACGTCGATGATTAGCCAAAAAAAAGCATCAGCTCTTGAAAAAAATGACAAAAATGACAATGTGCTAATAAAGATGAATTATCCATATAAAGAAGCTCAGCCAGCTGATGAAGTTGCAGTCAAGTAATTTATGCTTTTATAAGGCCAAATGATAGAATATGAATGATTATGTTTACCTTGATGATTAGATTAATTCAGCTCAACACATCAAATTTGTAGTGAATAGAACGCTAGGCTGCCTTTTTATTTGCAATTTACCTGCACTTGTTAGCAGTCGAGCTTTCAGACTCAGGGAAAAACAGCCTCCTGCTGCTCTTGCAGAACAGGCTCAGGTCGCAGCCTGTCAGTGACTGGATCAGCGGGAATGTGGGTCAGCCAGCACTGTGACACACAGGTGGGACAGATATAGGTCAGTGGTAGAGTATGGGTGCTGATGAGTCATGCGTCTACAGTAAGTAGAGAGACAGAGAGAGATGGGCTGTTCGGTTGTTGAAATTTGGAGAGAGAGTATGCATCTCGTCTTGACCATCAGACTTCAGGGACTGTGCTTGAGCAGTTTTTGCTCTGTTGTTGTCCATGTAATTGCGTATGCTGCTATTACCTATGATGCTGTGGATTACAAGTGTGCAGATTCAATCCAGTGCCCAGTTAATGAACTTGTGAGCAAAACAGAAACATCAGGTTTAGCATAACTAATCATTGTGACAGGCCCAGCGCTGAGCTCTTAATAGGCATTGCACAGGCATGGGTTCTGCTACAATACAGCGTGCTCCACTGTGTGTCGCTTAATTACATTGCTTATCTGTAATGCTATTATCAAGTACAGTGCAGTTTTCATAACATTTGCCATTTGGTGGACGCATTATGAGAGGATGCATGTTTTTGTGTGTAGACGTCCCAGTGGGAGTTGAGCTTCTCAACCTAATCCACTGAGTTACATGGGACAACATTAGCACAGCAATCTGTGGCATCTTCCAGCTCTCAAGTCTCAATATCCCTCTAAGCTGGAATGCTCATTAAAATGGGCAATGGCTTCACACCATCTCTTTCTCTGCAGCATATGCACGACTAAATCTGTGTCACCATAATCTCTCATCCATCTGTATTTGCTATTACACTAATATAAAGTGCTTCATTCTGTTTCTGGAGAAGTCTGATTAGGGCCATAAAGCGTAGTGCTGTGCTGGAGCAAAGATGCACATTGACACCAGTCCTGCAGACGTCAACATATTTCACTCTGTTATACTTTTCAAGTTATATTTCTCTTGTGTTTTGCATGTCCGTGCGCTGGTCTGATGTTATGCAAAGTGTATTAGACTAGAATACAACATTAGGCCTAGAATAACTAATCACTGCTATAAGCCTAATTCTCTCAGACATCCTGTGGTCAGCCTCAGGAAAGCCATCAGGTTTAGTTTTGCCATTCATTGCATGTAGCTTGTGGGCACTGTTGGCTTGTAGTCCCTCATAGAAATCGCTATAATACATTTTTGCATAGACTAAGTATATTTTCTGGTTCATCAAGCAACACAATCAAGCGAATACCAGTTAAGGTCCAATCTGTTTTTTTGCAGAATTCCATACTTGCGCATGAAACACTGTTGACCCACCACTGTGTGTATTTACACTTATGGAATTCAAACTATTTTTGCAGTCTGAAATGTAATGTTTGGCGCTCTCATGCGAGCACTGACAGATGGACAAATACGTTTCGTGATGGATCTTCAAAGCGGAACAGCCACTCAAGCAGATTTTGTATGTGTCGTGTACTTGTGTGCCTCGACAAAAAAAAAAAAAGAGAGTAAATTGATGAAGATGAGCGAGTGCTTAAAATCAGCTGCAATAAACATGTTGTTTAATTTTCCCTGCCAGCTGAATTTGGGTTGATGTTCCCTTTGTGCATATCATTGAGTCATACAGGACACTGCACTGGGTACAGTACAGTAAATTACAGTGCAGTAAAACATTAGGCCCACCATTACTAATCGTGACGACAGTCCTAATTCGCCGAGCTACAGGCATTCTCTGGTCATCCTGTTGCAAACTATCAGAGCTTAGTTTTACCACTCAGTGCCTGTAGCCGCGAGATAAGTTAACGTGCTCTGCTGGCATGCTAATACATACCCGCACTGGGGGACAGGAATAAATTATTTCTTTATGACTGCACACAAGGCAGAGCGTTTGAAGGAGGGGAGGGAACGATAGAGAGGGAACATAGGGAGATGAAGCAAGGAAAAGAGACATGGGGTAAATGATGGGCTGCAAAGAGAGGAGGGAGAGAAAACCAGAGAGGGAAGTGGGGGGGAAGCAAGAAAGAGATGAAAAAGGCCAAGAACAAGACAGATAGTAAGCTTTATAGTGCTCTTTATATCTGCCTCTCTTCAGTTTATAGTAATTCTCTCACCATGATGGAGTGGGGTAGTCTTTTTATTTCTGACTGAGTTTACGGAAAACACAGTCCTCCGGAGCTTCCTTATTCTTCACAGCCAATAAGACTGGTGACTGAAAGGCTTTTCCCAGACAGGTGAATGAGCTATGAGCTGACCAACACAAGGTTTGCTTTGGCAAATAATAGCTCAACATATTTTTTTCTTTTTAAATCTTTGACCTGAAAACCACTCAGCCTGCGTGCAACATGACCTTTTGGAGGATTTTGTCCTAGTTTGAAATACCCAAATCATGCAATGAGAAATAGCCTGCGGATAATATTAAATACTGGTGCAATGACTGAACTGAAAACACACATTTGATACAGATCTGAGTGAATTAGATTGCTATTTATTTATTTTAAGTTTGGCTTTAAATGTTAATGTTTGTGCCACATTGTGTGCTTCCACTTTCCTGCCCGCTGCACATTTGCCCTCTGGGGTTTTTACAGAAGTCAGAACCCAACTGCAGACAATAGCATGACAAATCAGTCGGAAAACACATAAAGGTAAAGGCCAAATCAAAATTCACTGGATGAGAGCTCACATGGTGTGCTGCGCAGCAGGTCTAACTGCCCCTGAAGCTTTCCACTCCTCCTTCGTCTTCGCCCCGTTATAGATATAGGGACACAATTTCCAATAACAGCTTCAGCCAGTTGTCTGTCTGTGTATTACAGGTCAACTTATTACCTCCATAAATGCACAGCATGTTGCTGTCTGGGGATGGACCGATAATCCTTCTAAAGACTGGGGTTTTATCAAAGCTAAATCTGCTCCTCACACACACACACACACACACACACACACACACACACACACACACACACACACACACACACGAGGACACACATACATCAGGAATACCCACGTGCACCTCACGACACACAAACACACATATGAAGACGGACCTGCCTGGCAGACAGACAGACACACATATGCAAAGACTAGGATTTTATCACAGACAAATCTGTTATTGTCTGGTAGTTAGAAGCTTAAGAAGCAGTGATTTTATAGACACAAACACAGACACCCATGTGTCATTAGAGGATGAACACTGGCTTGCATCTTCTTTCGTTCACAGCTGGTCCATTATTGTGCTTGTCTTTTTTTTTTAAATTGATAGCTCGTAGAGGTGGCAATCTCCTCTGTGTTTTGTATATCATTAATGGCTGTCTTTGCCTGAGCTAGTTATCTAATTCTTTTGTCCCAATGTAAGCAGTTGTTTTTAAAGATTAAGCTGCCCTTGCTGATTTCTATGCCAGAACAACTAGTAGTAAACTTTCTGCCACACACCAGTTACCTTCACTCTCCCTCAGTGATTTCTGAATCCTGATCAACAGTGTCTCTAAGAAATTTCCATAAATCCTTTTGCCAAATAGCAGTTTGGTCAATGTGTGACAAACAGTCCATACGTAACGTGAGCTTTGAATATATATTGGCTTTGGCGTCCATGCACCCCCTGGCAGCCTTTTGCTGGCCTTGAAGAGCCAGACCGAAGGTCTTTGAGAATCAGTTCAGCTCAGCTATGTGAACATTTCAACCACAAGGCCTTTTTCTGCTTCTTTAGTCTTTACTGGATGGTTTTGTAGAAATTGTTTTTCCTGAACATTTGCCCTGTTGATGCTGACCCAGTGAGCGGTGCGCCGATCCAGTTCGTTGTAGAATGGGTTCATGTTGTGTCTGAGCAGAGGAAAGACCTCTCACTCATGTACTGTATTGTACAGCCTAATTGAAATGACATCTGTCTCAAACTAACCGATCCACGGCGGTGTCAGACAAGCGAGCCCTCGACACTACGTTACAGAGAGCAAAGTTGCCAATGATGGAGTCCAGGCTGGACCATCGCCTTGAAGAATAAGGCCTATGATTAGTGAGTGGTTGGACTGACCTCTGTGTCCTCTGTGTCTTCTGTGTTACGTGGGAGTACCTGACCTGGCTATGCCAATGCTTTTCCCCACAAACAGCTATCCCTCTGACCTTTTTGTACCAAGAACAAAATGTTTGAGCAGACACTACGATATGTTAAGCCTCCCAGAGTGGGAGGATTAGGATGGCTTCATGGCACTTGGTTTGTTATGTCTGGTTGACCCGCCCCTGCCCTACACCAAAACTTATCTTAGTACCTCGTAGCGTCTGTGGTGCGGTGTCATGCCAATCACATGCTGTACTAAAGGGTACCTGTTAGACTGTGTCACTGCTAATAGTTGTGACTTGTCTCTTTGACCCCTACTCATACTGATGTTGCATCTCCTTTGCTGTGAGTTGACCTTGGTCAACAGTCAGCTTAAGTTTACCTTTGCAGCCAAACTTTTTAAAAAAATATATATGTATTTCTTCTTTACTTACTTGTGCAATGTTTCCATTCCTCAAAGCATTCATTTTCCACCATATGTATAATTTTGGGAAAGCAAGAGCTGAAATGAGACAAGACATGAGGGGGCTGCTTACCTCCTCTTTCTCCTCGTAAACAAATCTGTGTCGTGTCACTTTTTCACATCTCCTTCAACAAAATCATCCTGTCAGCCAGAAAGTAATGTTTCACTACATTAGATAGTAAACCTGCCTTAGCTGTCAGTCACAACCCAGTTAAGCACAAACTAAAGCTTCTGCCAGCCACAGTCTGCAGAACTGAAGGGAAAATGAAAGCCTCTGTTTGACACCGGCGTCCTCTGATTTCCTGACAATGTGCAATATTTTGACAGTAATTATTTAAAAATATTTACTTTGCAAAACAAAAAAAGGATCACAGTCATTTCGCAAATATTTTATAAAGGAGTAAAAGATGACTTTAGATGATGCAATACAATCCCATGTTTTTGGTCCTCACTTATTTAATGATATCAAGCATAGTAAAATCCCTTTTCCCTCGAACAGCTTGTGTTCCACTTCGCATATAAAACTCAATATAAAACAGGTGTTTAAAGCTGATATTGCACTGTCCTGCTCGTATAATGCTAATCCACAGTAATGTGGCTATTTGAGAGCTCACAGCTATTTTCACGGAGGTATTGCCGTGAGCTGTAATCTTGTTCAGATATAGCTGTCAGATTATAGTGAGGTGACATATCAGTATTATACAGGAAGCATTTTGACTTGAATACCTAAAATAATATCTGTGTGTATTTATGTGATGCTGTGTGCTATATATGCTTGTGGCAGGCTAATCCAAAATATTATCTTGTGCCATATCTTTTTTTTTTTTTTTTTTTTTAGCTTTGTAACACCTTGTCAGGGCTGTGTACTCTGGTTGACTAGTGCTGAATCAGATCTGTTTTGATGGAGATATCTTTGAGCTTAGCTGGATATGGTGTGATAAATCAGATTATGTCCTGTAACACTAGCTGAGATATCAGACTTTAAACTGTCCCAGTCTCTGCCTTTGTGGGTACAACACACCCCTTTCTTCTTTTTGTGTATGCATACAAACAACTCCGTATTCAGGAATATGAGATTTTTCATATCAAGATTACAGTGTGGGATGAAGATCTCTGCATCCTCTGGCTCAATGCTGTCCCTTGGAGACATAATAGATTACATGCAGAGAGTTCTGCTTTCCCAGTCTGTAACTCTAGTTTTGTAATGTTTTATCTTTCCTATCAAATTCATTTTCCGAGCTCTTGATACAGACTCTGACAGCTGACGTTTAAGTTTTATGTTGCATGTGGTAAAAGATTTTTACTTATACTTCAATACATATAAACAGTGGAGTGTTTTTGCTATGATTATTTTGTAAAGTTTAATAAAAGTGACTTCAAACCAAACCCATAAATGTGTTTTTAACATATGAGAAAATCAACTGAAGTCAGAGAAAAACGTGTCTCCATTCCTAACTCTGCATCCCTTCATTTATTCACCCATCAAAATGTCATTCTCCTCTCAGATGCACATTTTGCTGATATAATTTTGATTATAATGCTGCATGATGGTAAAATAGTCTACCGTAAAATGACTCAAAATCTATCAGTGGTTGCCTAATTTTTGAAAAAAATAATCAGAATCAGAGATCAGTTGTGTCCAGGAATCTTTGTGCATGAGCGTGTCATTTACAGTTGTGTGACGCTTAATGTAAAAAAAAAAAAAGTTAGGGCTTCCTGGAGGCAGATTATGCCTCAGACTATGAAAGCCTTCCCGTAAGAGTATCTGCGCTGACACGATTTTCCAGTCCAGTGCGAGGCATAATCTGAGTGCCTGGAAATGGGATGAATAAACCCAAGTAAATGCCCTGCTCTCAATAATGCAGCAGTTCCATGCTGCATCCAGACTGTGTGCTGAACGCTCCTGGAAACAGGCCCAATGTCTTATAAAACATGGCACAACAGCTAAGTAGGAGATTGAATTTAATTTGAAAGCACTTCAAAATAATGAGAATAGTAATTTAAATAAATATAGATGTTTAAGCATGTGGCAAATGAACTAAATCATTATTTTCACCTGCAGTATTCCCCAACCAATGTGAGTTTGTCCCAGGTCAAAAAAAATCCAGATTGCAATTTAAAGCTAAGGGCTTTATAGACAATGTAAAAGATCCAGTGGCGAATAAAGGCTGACATATTTCTTTTCGGGTCTTTTCACATGAGGTCAGTGCGTAATCTCTGGTGGGAATGTGGCTGAATAAGGCCAAGTCATGCCCTGCTCTTATTATTATTATGCATCTAATTACTATGCGTCAGCCCTTAGCTATTCTGTGCAACGCTGTGTTGCCAGCGCCGGTTCACAAGGTCAAATTCATGGTACTTGTAAATGTCCTTGCTGAATAAAATTAGCTTCTGACTCAAGCTGTGTGTGCTGTATATGTGTGTGTGACAATCCTGGGCATGGAAATTATGACACACACATGCACGCGAAGCCCACACAGTGTTTGGTACAGCCTGTGGCAATGTTCACAACACCTCAACATTAAGCCACTGCTCTTATGAAGACTAACCACCCAGTGCTGAATCACAGTGGACACAAATGTCTTTACAGTCAGGGTCAAGGCTTTGTCTTGGGCCGAGAAATGAGCTGAGTAAGCGTGAATCATGCGTTCAATTATGCATTAGCCTGTTAGGCTGCGATCCCTGACAGACAGGCAGTGTTGGCTTTCAGATAGCTGTCAGAGGCCAGACTTACAAGTGTAATCTGTCGGCATGTTATCCTTGCTTGGGAACCAGAAAATGGTCAGTTAGCCATCTTAAAATGAAACATCCCCTTTTGTATAAACATTTGCTGTTGCCATCATTATATCTAATCCAACAAATTCACTCGGACACTCCTCAGGTTCCTGGTGTGACTGCTTTACTGGCTTACTTTCTGGCTAATAACTAGTTCACAAGACTAATTTGCTCTCTTCCCAAATTGAAGTGGCTCCATGCAAACACCTTAATTGGCCTAGAGGGAATTAAGAATGTTCACATGCAACTTAATTGTCCATTAATATGACTCATTTACTTTTATTCCAAATTACCTGCCTTCACATCACCACCTCAGGCAGCCCGGAGGAACCCGACTGGCCTCGTTCTGGCTAAAATTAAATTCAGATTAATTTGGATATTCTTGCGCATGCAAAGTTAATCCCTGCGCACCAGTCAGGCTACCTTTCAGTTGGGTTGGGGAGATAATCCACTCCCAGCCTCGACCGTATGCATATATGTGAGTGTGCGAGTGTTTAATGTGCATCAGTGATTCTGTGTTCATTTCTGAGCCTCTCTGTTTCCTGCTGTGTGTGTGTGTGTGTGTGTGTGTGTGTGTGTGTGTGTTGCTCCCTGTGCTGCTGTTGTTTGTATGCAGATAGAAAGAGGCTGCTTCACCAGCTACTTAGTAAGCTCTCTAATGTCCTCAGCTGTGTGTGGTAATGCTGACACAGTGAACTGTGGCCACTCAGACACAGATATTCAGTATGAAAGCGTGCAGACACAAGGACGCTCGCAAATAGGTGTTTACACTTTCACTCCCACGCTCTCTCCCTCCATTTCGCTCCCTTCCTTACTATCTGTTCATCCCCCCCCTCCTCTAATTTATTCCATCTTTCTTTTCCCCACTCGCCTTCTCCACCTCTCTGCCTCTTTATCTCTCTCTCTCTGACTTAATTTTTCTGTCTGATTTTTCCTCCATCACGCACACACGTACAGTGAGACGCCACAATAGACGGCGAGAGCACCGAGCCAGCCTCCTCTACAGTTCACCGCCAGTTCACTCGGCTCCGCACTGACAGAAATGATGCTAGACGGAAATGCAAATTTGACAATGACAGCAGCCGTGCCAGCCGCAAATGTTAACAATACTCCTCGAAACTTCAGGTACCAATTTGCATTCACTTGAAAGGGTAACTCCAGACTTTTAGACAAGGGTCTGTATTATTCTCGTCTCAGAGGAACTCGGTGCCTTCGTCTGGTCGACTGATAATATGCTGTCATTTTGTGCTGACTCATCTGTCCCAGGAGCTTCCAAAGGATCTAAAAATATTGTGAAAGCCAAAAAAAAAAAAAACCCCATCTCATTTGATGAAAATACAACGCAAAGTGGCATCATTATTTTGTTTCAATAACAAAAGTGCATTCTGGGACACACTGTCTCAGTGGAAGTTAGTCTCTTTGCAACGTCCTTGGAAAACTCTATTAATCCAACAAAGTTAAAGGCTTGCTGCAGTCATCTTTTATAGTGTGGATGGCTGCTAAGCTGGTCGGCTGGTTTACAGCCTGTTTCACAGAGCTAGAATACAAGCTAAAGAGAGCGTGGGGGTGAAAGACAAGTTGTCCTTGTCGTGTGGAGTCTTTCTGTTGGACCGTGCCCTCAGACGAGCATGTAAAACCCCCCGCTGAGAGATGCACTCTCTATGTGTACATCGCTCTCATCATCTCGAGCTCTCACTCCTCTTCTGTCACTTTTCCTCTTTTTCTCTCCCCCTCTAGTTACACTTTGACTTTCTTCCCTGCTGCCTCTCCCTGTTTCTCTCTCTCTCTCTCTCTCTCTCTCTGTGTGTTTCATGCTGGTATGCATTGACGTCTTTCAGTATTTGCACTTTAAGTTTCCTTGCGCCAGTGCGGTCGGCCTGTCACAGTCGGGATGCTGTCTATCTGTCTTTTTCTCTCTTCCTCACTCGTTCTCTTGATCTCTGGCTGGCTGCATGTCTGTTTCTATTTCTCTCTCTCTGTATGTGTCTGGCTGCGTCTCTCTGTCTGCCTCTTCCTCCCACTCTCCACCTCTCTCTGTCGGCATTACTGCATTTGAGTATAAATATTCTCAAGTGTCTTCTTAACAGAGATGGATTTTTTTTTAAATGCTCTGTTTCCTTTAGACGTCTTATTTTTCCGTGTTTATTTCGGTTTGTTGATCGGCCTTTCTTTTTGCAGGTGTGCTCTGCTCTCATCTCTCCCTGACTCTGAGTCACGGTTTCACACAGTCACATGTGTTCATCTGATCTCTATGAGACTTTGCTCTTTCAGAAGGTTTCACTCCTCCACCTCTGACTTGCATTGGAAGGATGATGACTTATTACATTTTGAGTGAGTTTTGGATTACTTTGCTCATTCCTTGGGTTACCACATTGTACCAGCGATGCCAGAGGAAGATGAAGACAGGATTTCAAACTTGGGAAGGCTTTAGGCATAATTGTTGTGTTGTCTATTTGGTGTTTTAATGTTAAACACAGAAGTTGGAAAGCTGCAGTTTGCTGACTTTAAACTGGCTCTGTACAAAAGAAAGTGTCCAGCTGTTCTATCAACACTGTTTGCGAGTAAAATATACTTACTGTTCAACATGTATCCAACTTTTCTCCTCTTGACCCAACTGCTTTTTCATTATCTGCCTTTCAGACAGATCACACAAATCCGCTGATCTAACGGAAACAGCTAATATTTTGCAAATCTCGATGGGCTATTTCTGATGTAGTGTGTTTTTGCTTTCCATGTGTGTGCGCCAGCTTGTCCCTCGGTGTCCATGTGTTCACGTCCATGTGTGCAATGTATCTGCCTGTGCATCTGTGTCAGTGTATGTCTGTTTATTTACATGTCTGCGCTTGCAGCATGTGTGCACACATACAGTACGCGCTCGCCTCTGTGTGTGTATGCAAGTGTGCGATTTCACCCATACTGTACTGTTGAGCTCCTGAGTGGGTCTGTGTTTATATTAGGTCTCCTATTCAACCCATCCAGGACATCTCCAATTGTTGACATGGAATTTCCTCTCAGCGAGCCAAGCCATTGGAGCTGTTGTCTCAAACTGGGGAGCCATAAAACTCAATTTCCCATGGAGGAGGGGTTGGTGGTGGCAGCGGCGGCGGTGGTGGGGGCATTTTGAAGTCCAAATGTTCTTATCTCATGCACTATTAAGCGAGGCAGCGGGGTGTGTGAGTAACGTGGTTTAGAGTCCGTCTGTCACAGCCTCGGGGTTCGTTGCTTCGAGTGCAAACACACACACACATTTGCGCACACACACACACAGTATGAACGTATGCATATGCATAAACACACGCAGAAACAGACTCTGAGACACACACATGCACAAACACACCTCTTTCTCTCATCCAGCCATTAACATACACAAACATGCGCACTGCCTCAGGGCTGTATAGCTCTGGTCCTATACGGCCTTGGTGCAGGTCAGAGGGGTCGACTGAGACTCTCACTTCATTAATCACATCTGGGAGGCGAGCAGCTTTTTACGTATAGGTTTCCATATGTATTTACCCTTTGTTCAACTTTGACTTGAGGGTAACGTATGGTCCTAAAGCTGTCTTTAAATTATTTAATTTGGTTTTATTTAACGCATGTAATTGAGAGAACAGTACATATGTATGAACATTTGTTACCTAATATGAGGCTTTTGTATAGACTTGATTTTGTCGAGCTGTGATTAAACACAACTAGCTTTTTTCACTGTTCTTCTTTATTCTATATTTTCACAAGGCAGCAGAGCTTCAGAAACAGAGCGCCGCCGTGCATGACTTCTCAGGCAGCCCTGGCAATTGCAGACCCTTTAGATTCAATCAATGCGTGGACGTAAGTGAGGCTAATGAAAACAAGCAGGCACTACAAGTTTAAGCAAACACACAGACTTCAACACAAACAGGGCATGTGGAAGAGCAATAGCTGTCACCGGCGGAGTAATTAAAAGTGATGGATTACAAACATTGCAGTAGGTTGTTGATGTGATAGTCATGATGAAGATCATTGCTTCTTTTAGTCTCAGCACTATTTGTGTGTGTGTGTATGTGAGCGTGTAAGCCTGACTGACACTATGCCAGGGGCACAAAGTGACAGGCCTCACTCTTAATTGTTTCAAGTCAGTTGCTCTGTGTGTCTGTTTGAGTCGGGATCACATTCGCTGGTCATTCGGAGAAAGACAGCGGATAGACTGATGCCTGATTCTTAGAACAGCGAAATATGTTGACTTTTCAGCACGCAAATTTCCATGAAAGCTCATAAGCACTTAATCTTCAGTCTAAGCTGCCCTCGGGGGGATTTGTGTTTTCTGTCACTTTTCATTGTATTTGTCGAAAATGATTTTATATGTGTAACTTACACAAACAACTTGACGAGAGCTTTTATCACATTTCAAATCGCTTCAATATCTGTTAAGCACAATAAATGAAAAGGTAATGAAAACACAGTTCGACCTTTGACAGTGCTAATCTGGGCTTCACAACTATAATTCATGCAGATGTAACACTGTGCTCATTCATGGGCAGGACGCTGGTTGTGAATTATGATCCGCTCAAAGTTATGAATGGTGTAAAAACATTAACGCCGTGTTGGTAGTGACCGCACATGCAAACACACGCTGTCATCGCCCAGTGCGAGCCTGAGAGAGATACCTGAGAGAGGCTTTGGCAGAGCGGTGCTCAACAGTGTGAGGTGCTATCACAATGCCCGCAGTGAAACCGATGTCACACTGTGCGCGCTGTGTTTGTGTGCGCGTGTGTGTTTGCCCTTGACTGTTGGCACTCCTACATGCTTGGAAAGGTGTAGGGGTTTCAGTGTGAGAGAAAACAAGAGAGAGAGGCTGGACAATTGGACTAAAGTTAAAGATTAGCCTCAGTAAGTGCAACCCATTTTGCACAAAAACACACTCAAACTCTCTGACTTTCATGCACACACACACACACAGTGCATGGTGTCATTCAGACTGCAGGCACCAAACTAACACCTCTCAGTAGTCGGCCGTAGTTAGCCAACATCAGGTGTTTCTCTCATATGGAAGCTGGCTGACAGAGGGAGAGAGAGCGGGGAGAGGGAGTGTCTCTTTGTGTGCACGCCAGGAGAAGTGATGTTTGATGCGAGTGGAAGTGGGTGAGGGGTGTATTTGTAGTCAGCACATTCAACATGGAAGCAGGGGAGAAAGGAAGCGAAGGATGTCTGAGCATATGTGACTGCTCCTGTGCGTTTGCTGTGTGTGTGTCTTTTGCATGTGTCCATAGTTTTGCTAACTGTGTGCTGCAGAGAAGTTCAGTGTGGGCGTTCACACCGTATTAGTGGCCCCCTTGTGGTTAACACTATACAACATTTCATCCACTTGGCAAGAAATACATGCAGCTAAAATGTTGTGTTACCTGCGGGGGTGATTCATCAGTTATCAAGCATCCTCTTGAGGTGATTCTCCATCCTGTTGGCTTCGCTCTGAGCTCATTCAAAAACCGAGTGAGCCTCCAAACTTAGAATCAATTCTTCTGTTTCTTTCACTTTGTTTCCAGGTTACCCAGAACTGTGGTTTTTTTTTTTTTTTTTTTTTTTTTTGGAGCCGTCCTGCGAAACACTTGCACACACTTCATGCTTTTGCTGAGTGAGTAACGCAGAGTATGACAGACTGTGTGTGAAGTGCTAAGTGAGCAGAAGACTCTAGGACAGCCTCTCGCAGCGTTCGCCAACAGCATGTTGCCTTGGCAGAAGAACTGTCCTTTTTGCACAGCGAGTGGTACCACTGATCAAATGTGTTTGCGTGTCTGCGCCTGTGTATGTGTGTGTGTGTGTGTGTGTGTGTGTGAGAGGGAGACCACTGCACTTCCTACTGTGTGTTTCTCAGTTTGTTCTGAACACCAAATTGAGGATGCGAGTGGCTGCCTGCTCTGATATTGACAGAATAGGTGTGGTATTCTTGCATTTGTGTGCTATCGTCACTGTCTGTGTGTATTTGTGCATTTTAGCGTGAGTGTGTTGCACCCTGCTGATCACAACGACTTCATGTCCACATTAGACAGGCTCCAGAGAGACCTAGCATTGAGATCTGATATCAATTTGCCGTTTAAACTCATCCGGACATCTTTTTATATGCACACACACACAAATGCATACACACCACAACACTTATCCCCATTACTCAAATAGCGTGAGGAGGTGAGCAAAATCTTCTGACAGACCAGTGAACTCTAAAGTAGATTTATCAACAAAGTGCTTTGCAGCAGTAAGGAGGAGGAGATGGAGGAGGAGAGCAGGGAAGTTGAAAGTAGCAATAGGGGTCTTTTCTAGTTGAAAGTTTACCTGAGAGTGAGCTTAGGATCAAGGCCCAGCTGGCTGACTCTCAGCTGACCCCAAGTCCAGGAAAAAAAGATACAAAACACATCAATTTCAAACTTGGGGAAGTTGTAATCAAAGACTTTAGAGTGAGAGAGAGAGAGAGGTTGGACTGAGAAAAGAGGAGATGGGAAGGGAGTGTCAGCAAGGTGATGAGTCACGGTGACTTTTATCTCTGCCTTAATGTTTGCACCCATCGCTTATCTTGTGTTTTTTTCCTGTCAGTGCTTGTCATACTGTTCACTTTCCAGAAAAGCAGAAATGACATAAGGATATTCACATATGAAAAAAGACACCATTTGAGCAGTCACACTATGCAGAAATTCCCATCGGGCAAACTGCAAGAGCGAGCGCACTTGTGTTTTATTCAAGATACTGCATGACCTCACTGTCGGAGAGGTGAGACGAGGAGCCAAGATGGCTGCCTGTAACTGGATACGCAGCGTCAGAGTTATGCTCAGGTCTCACTGTGACTTTAATTAACCACCTTTCACCCTCATTGCAATTTTGTAATACGATCTCAAGCTATTTTGATATGACCCGGAAAAAAACCTGACCGTTCAATTAATTAACTCCCAAAGTTGCGTTCGCAGCCAAATGTTCAAGGATGTCCCGAGGCTGCTTATATCATGGAATTTTTTTTTTTACCACAGCCTTCTAAATCTGGACGAGCAGGCCTAATTAGCTGAATTTGGTTGCAAAGCTTTGGCTGCACCACTGAGCTTTTCTCCAACCTTAAAACACACCAGAGGGCTGTCTTGGTGTCTCAGCAGAATTAAGTGGGTACCATCACAAGTGTTGATGCAGCTCACAGCCCTGGATGTTTTTCCTGCCACTCTTCATTTCATGCTATGAAAAATTTATCATGCATTTGAAGGAAGCAACCTTGCTGTCATAATTTTGAGCCCTAAGTAAAATGAAATGTGCACATGTTAGAGAGAAACCAAGTATGTCATCTCTCTCTTTTTTGGAAAAAAAAAGTTAGATGATAGATTAAGTTAACTTAGATGACACTGTAAGTATTTACAGCTGTACGATTTTTCAGCTACTATAGATTTGGCAATAAGACCAATGTGATCTTTTATCACAGCAAAGGCTTAATGTCAATATCCATCCTTCAAAAAACACATCTATAAAATACTATAAGAATGATGTCTGCATGTCTTATAAGCATTATTATTTGAAGTATGGGCCTTCTGGGATGTTACTTTCCACTTACAATGAGTCTGCATTGCCAAAAGCAAAGAGCCTGAAGTTCAGCCCATTAAATGGATCCAAGTTTTCCCCAGGCCTCTTTTCAGTCCAGCAGGGTTTTATGAGGGTATATTTCACTGACTCACTGGCACAGCTGAGCAGGGAAATCCTTCTCTTCACGGTCTAGTTGGGATGACTGATGCAAATATGCTGCTGCTGAGTCCAGACACTGACACCATCATCGCACTGACCCAGTTAGAGAGAGAGAGAGACAGAGAGAGAGAGAGATCCAAGTCGTTTGTAACTTACATTTATTTTTGTGACTCCACATGTTTTTAAGTAGTTCCAAGACTATTAAAAGCTCTGTGGTGTGGGAAGGAAGAAATACTTCAGGTCATTTGGGATGTATGTACTGAGCGAAGGGACGTTTTTCTGGACATGCAAGAAAGGAAGGGAGCAGCTTCTGATCATTCGTGATGTATACTGTCCATTTTCTTTCCACACATAGTTTTTCCCTGTGCTCTACTTTCCTTCATGACACGTACTGTAGCTGTTGGCTATGCATGCAAGTTCTATGCTGCTCATCTTTTTTGACATTAAGGCAACTCTTGGGTTTGTAAGATTAATGTGATTCTTTTTAATCATTTTATCTTATTTGTCTGGGGGTCTGCAGCGGGCCCTCAGTGTCAGACTCTGACATTGTTCTAGTCCAACATGTCCTCATGGCTAAATGACAAAATAGGTAATCTTCAAAACAACCCATAAACACAAACAATGTGGGTGTTTTCTGATCTGCCATCTCTATGGTTAAGGTTTGGTTACATTTAGGCGACTGAAACTTGTTTAATTTTAGGAAAAGAAACAAAGGTCTGTGCCAATGTGTTTTAAAGAGTAACGTAACACCCCCTGAAAATCTTTTTTGCTGACCTCCAGTTGTTTCGCTTCAGGCCCCCATGACATCATCACAGCCGATTTCTGACCACAACCAACCGCAGCCGTCAGTGATCCTGGGTGTGGTTTGAGAAGAAACAGGATTGAAACATTTAACCAGAGAGAACAGTCTGGTGTAAAGTTACTCCTCACAACATCACACGACTTATACTTCTGAGAGTCAACTGTCATTATTTGCATGACCACAAGGGGGCACGTGTCGTAAAAACGTAAACATAGATCTGAGCGTGGAAAGTAAAAAAATTTAACTAAGCTCAAAGATCCACTCGTTAGCTTTCTGAGCTTTCAATGGAAGGTCATTTGCGTCTGACGTCAAATCCGTCTTTGAACAGAGGATACAGGTCATGTCGTGATCATGAGATGCTGCTGAAAGTTCTGAAGGCTTTTAAAGTGAACCTTTGAGCTTAGAATATTTTGTTACATGTAAACAGCAAGTGTTTGAACCATGTGCATGAATATATATTTTTCTTATGGTGCCTCATATATGTGCATGCACATGACAGCTTACCTGTGTGTAATGTTTGCATGGATTACAACAGGATGATGCAGCCCCCCAACCTCCTCCATGCCCTTCCCGCGCTAATGGTTTGAACTCACGACAAATGCTGGTCATGTCTTCTCTAAACCATTAACCCCTTTTGTTGTTGCTTATTAACGCCATCAAGGTCAATCTTTTCAGCGTGTGTACAATGCAGTGATTGCAATTACATGAATATAAATATGTTTCAAAAGTACTGACAGTCACGTGGGCCCCTTGCTCACCTGTAGGGTTAAGCTTCTCTACTTCTTGTTTGTATTCCATGTGCTGGCCTTACTGCTCGTTAACCTTTCCTAATACGACCTGCATGTATTAATAACACTCAGCGGGAAAGGTCAATCGATGTAAGTGTGCATGTGTGTGTGTTTGTATAATTGTTTGTCACGGGGAATGCTTATGCCACCTGTACGTGGCTGGCTATAGAAGGTATATGGGCTTGTCAGCGAGCTGGTGAGGGTAAATTGAATTTGCTCTTAATAATTAACCAGGACTGATGGTTTGATGTTGTGGTGTGCTCGTGGGCTGCAGGGGATAAAATCTTGCTAATGATGATACGCAATCAAATGTATTGTGCATCATGATGTGCATCCTTGCTCTTTGCTGTACGCTCGCCGCCGGATTAAAATTCCCCTCCTCTGCCATTTGATTATGAAGGAAAAATAAAACAGCATTTTTAGCCAGTGGCCATTCATTACATCGATTTTTACCTGAAATTCACTTCTAATATTAAAAAGATTACAACACCTTCATTTGCACAGAATCACCTTGACCACAGATTTAATCGCCACGCAGTGATAAATTATGTAATTGAATTCAGTTTGACCTTAAGGGTTATTATAATGAATGTAAATGTATATATCTGACCCGAGTGACCAGGTTACAGGGTTTGAATCGATTGGCTTATTGAGATCTCGCATGCTGAGTCCAGGTTGACCTTTTTAGTGTGACAGTGCTTGAAAATGTGGCTTTAAAAAACAGACCAAAGACAAACTAATAACATGTGTGATGCTTAAGATATAGCTTCTTTATGTTAGAGACACTGGCATCAATCACATTGGAGTTGAGTTGAGAAGGGGTCACGTCACAGCCAGTAATAGTATGAGCAACAATTACAGCAACCTCTAACTCTTTGGGCATGTGAGTATTGTATTAAAAACCTATAATACACATTAATATGGTAGAAATAAGTATTGGAAAACATCTCATAAACTAAACCTCTCTTGCCATTTGTGTGGCTTATTTTTCGGTAACCCGTCATCCCTGGTGAGATTTTGTTAGCGCGATGAGTCAAAACACACCTGATGCCAGTCCTTGTATATTCAGTGAAGCGTGACTGTCTGCTATAAAAAAAACAGAGGAGGTACAACAAAGAGCATAGGTAGTTAAACGATAACAAATTGTGTCATATAAGCATCAGTCAAAACCTTCGGCTCGCAGCTTCAAATATTCACACTCACCCGATTGCACCAAGACGAGTAAATAATTCAAAGGTCCAGGAAATCCTTAAACGTGGTGTGACTGCTCTCTGTGTTTTTGCAGTAAATTTGGTCACTGGAGCGAGCGCCTGTGTTCGCCAAATTTTGTCATGCCGCGTGTGTGTCATGATGCAATGGCTTATGAAATCTGTTGTAAACCCTTCTGTTCAATCTCACAGCTACATACCTGTGCCCCCCCTTTTTTTCTCAAAGGTCAGACAACTCTTTGCCACAAAGCAGAGATCAACAAAAGATGATGAATAATCTACCCTCTTCCTGCACTTTTATTGATTATCACCAACAACAAGATGAAAACAGCAAACAGAGCCAGAGTTGAAGTCAGTGCACAAACAGTGTATTTGAGTGTCAGCCTGTACATGGTTGACTGCCAGGTGAATGTGACTGATTCACTCAACCACAGCCTCGCCCTCAAGGCAACAGTACCACCCAAAAACTCCCAGTTTCTCGCAAGTCTACCTATTAACCAGCCTGTTTGTTGTGCAGATCAGTGACTTAGCGTGTCAGAACTTAGCAACATGCACGCAAAGTTCAGCTTTCATTTAATTGCAACCCACCAAAGACCCAATTTTGGGTCCCAACCCATGTTTTAGCAAAACAGCCACCACAACCCATTGCAGATGAACATTTCATGTTTTCTCGCTGTGTGATTTCCAATCTGACTGAGGCCCGATAACGGCGACATTGCTGTTACTCATTCCCTCAGATCCCCTGCCTCCATCTCTCCTAATCAGATTTCTCTGGTTGGGTTATTTATCATCGCCAGCTCTGACTGTGAGTGATGCTTGGCTAATGGGTTTAGCATTCAAATCTGCTGGCTTGATGCGACAGAATCCCAACAAGGGTTGTCATTCCTGTGGCGGCAGCAGCTTCAGAGTGGCGTAAATAAGAGGGAAATGACATTGTTGAAATATGCATTCATGGCGTGGTTGTTTTTACATTTGGTTAGATTTGTATTGATTTTAAAGGTGAATGAAAAAGAGACAGAGAGGCCGAAAGAAAGACAGAAACTTGAATATTTGAGCTTTAAATGTGAGAAAACCTGCAAAGCTGAACATGCACATTCATGCATTCATCTATCCATGCATTAATCCATCCATCCATAAACCACTTTTTGCCTCCTCATTTATTTTCAAGGCTGACAAGACAAACCGAGATCATGACTCACCGAATGAGAGCCAGGAAGTAAACAAATGAACTCAACAAAACAAAACACGAAACAGAAAAGCCCCCTGACGGTGTGGTGAGCACGTGCACACCAGTGTGACGCTCTGCGGCATTGAATGACAGTTATGGTTTTGACAATAATTATAAGCCATAAACCAACAGCTGTGAGAAACTCTGCCTTCCGTCTTTTTTCATGACTGCACCGGCGCTGTGTGGTAACATCGTGGTCGTCAGACAGGTCCTCGTGCCTTATTGTTTTGTGTAATCTGCAGTGATGACAGGACTGTAAATTACAAGACAGCTGTTAGTCACTCTTCATCCATTTCGTTCTTTCGTCCTATGATATGCGGTTGAGTGTCAGGTGTATCATTTTCTAATGTTTGATCTAAGGCTGTAAATTAACTGAGAGCAGAGATAACGAGACAGCGTGCACGTGCGTGCGTCTGCGTGTCAGACTCTTCAGTCTTCACTGCCCCGCCACCTGTTCCATGTAAATAGCTCCATATGTGTGGATGAAAGGCTTCATGTGGCTCATGGGAAATATTCAGGATACCCTTATCACCTCATTGGTCATCAGCGCTCCATTTACTAATACTGACATCACTTCTAACAGAGGGAGAGAAGGAAGGAAGGCGTTTTTTTTCTACAGAGAATTAAGATGTTGCACTAAAATAAAATCAATAAAATGAAGTTTTTAACTGTTTTATTTCAACCTTTAACCCGTGTCTGCATCACTCCAGTCAAGTCTCGACATGCAGACACGCTTTAAGGTTATGAAGTTTGTCTTGTCACTTGATCTACTTCCAGGACTCAGTTCATGCCTGCACACACACACACACACACACACACACACACACACACAGAAACACGTACACGTGAGGCACCGGTTGACCAGAATTTCGCATTAACAGTTTAAAAAAAAAAACAGGTATGGTAAGTATGTCACGGCACATCTGTTTGACCTGATGTTACTTAAGGTTGAACAACCTGCTAATCAGGTGGATTTCTACAACGTGTGAAGCACTTTCGAAACAGCGATGGTATCATTGCATATGTGTGTGAGTGTGTGTGTTTGTGGTCTGGGCATGTCTCAGCTGATGTTATGATGCTGATCTGTACTGACAAACCAACGGGATGTGCGTGTCTAGTCCTGGTTAGAAAGTAAAAATCACTTGACTGCGTTTCACAATCCATTTAATGTTCCAATAACATAATACCTTTACTCATATTGACAGATTATGATGGATTAGCATCAACAACAACCTCTTCACCTTTTTGACATTTTGTGTTGTTGTTTTTTGGTCCCTCTCATCTTTTTCCTTGCGCTCTCTACTTTGCTGGATTCTGATTCTTCCCCTCTCTTTCCTCTCTTAACTTTAAAGCTATCACACTTACTTAGTTGCCACCATTGTTTTATCTCAGTGGAATTAAATTTCATTAAAGACGTCATTCTTCTGAGCGTCCCTGTCCTCTGTTTTTTAATCACGCCAGCCATTGATGATTATCGCACAACTCTATTAACTGACTATCCTACAGTGATCGTTCATATAGAATTTATTTGCATAATTCAAGAAAATGACATTTAATCGTCACAGCGTGTCTATATTTTGACCCTCCTTCATATGGGTTGATGAGTTGACAAGCCCTCGTGAGCATGCATCATTTTGAGTTCAAGGCGGCATGTGTGTATTTGTTTGCACAAATGTGTGTGTCTACGTTACATGTCTCAGCATGACTTCAAGTCTCCCACTTAGCTTTGTAATTACCTTTTTCCAGCTATGATGGTTAATTGGAGTACAGGAAAATCACTGCTGCACACACACACACACACACACACACACACACACACGAGTCGTACTGTCTCACAGAGACAGAACACGACTCTTAAGTGTTCTTAATTAAGTTAAAGCTCCACAGTGACATTTATTTGTATTTATCTATTATGATTTTCCATTTAATACTTGCTCAACCTGATCCTTTGTGTGCATTATAAACCCCTGAGAAAGAGAAGTGACACTTTTGACAGCCTGTTCGTTCCGTTGTTGACAAAATCTGCAAATGCGATACATTAAAGAGCAATTGAGAAATCTCATTGTTCATGCAGACACACAGGAGGCAAGGCTAAATGAGTGTGAACAAGTTCTTAATTGATTGTAGAAAATGGTAATTCATTTTCATTTTTACATCTTTCATTATTTAGTAAGTCGCAAGCGGCTTGTCAACGTTTGTCACTGGGCCAAAAAAAGACTCAAATTTGATGTGGCATAATAACTTTTTACAACTTGAAAAGTGACTTAAACTACAATTAAGGACGTGACATTGACACAGAATTGCAGCGAGACCCTTTGGACCCCCTTTTGTCTATGTGTGTGTGTATGTGTGTTTGTGCAACTTATTTTAACATGTCACTTTGCCAGATCATTAATTTACAGTTTAGTTTAGCATATGCACAGTTTGTCATTGTGCAGTGTATGTGTGTATGCATGCAGTGGGATGAGAAAGAAAGAGCTTGTGCAATCATAGCCTTGGGTTTGCTTCACAGCTGATCGTATATCTGAGTGTTAATGAAACAGGTTGGCAATAAGATGTAGCTAGAATAAAACTGGCTTCTGTCGACTCTGCCAGCACATCCATCGTTTTTCCTTCTTTCATCATGTGCCTGTCTCAGTTTAAAGAGGCTCTTAAATTTGAAAAACATCCAATAAATCATTGTACACATGGAAGGATTATCAGCCCACAATCTTTCAGCAATACGAAGTTGCTAAACTGAGATTTATTTTTATCAAAACGTCACAAGTTCTTACTTCAGTATAGATTTTGACAGACTCAAGGATGAGTGCTCATCTACTCGTTTCACGGCACAGACAGAGTGACAGAAACAGAGGGACAGAGGGAGCGTGGAGAGACGGAAAGAGGAATATCAACTGACAAAAGTTAGAAAACTCACATTTATTTCAATTAGAATGTCAGAGAGTGTCACTTTGATCCAATTTCTGACAGAACAAAACTCTCATGTGCACGAAAGAAGCAGCAGAAAGCAATAAATGCAAAGACGGAGTCGGAAAGCAGACATTTATTTATAGGAATTGCCGCAGATTATTACTTTATGAATGTGTTTTGGTTTGGTCAGACAGTTCTTATGTTGAACCCACATGTTCTTTAATTTGCATCTGTCTCTTTCCAACTTCAGGGCTGTGTGTGTGTGTGTGTGTCAATGTGTGTGTGTTAGAGAGAGGCTATATACACAAAGACATGTGTGATTGTGGCCATGGTTGAGGCCATTCCTCATCTGTGTGTGTGTGTGTCTGTGTGTGTGTGTGTAATTTTGTGACAAGAAAGACACAGATTATTGCACATGAAATGTTATTCATACAAAGCAGCTCTAGCGTGACTATCCCCCTGCTACAGCACTCAACAGCCTATTGGAGAAACACAACAGAACAAATCTCAGTGAAAATAACAGTCTGCAAATCTCACAAGGGAGATTCTCTCTCACCTCTTTTCATTTCTGATTTTTACTTTTTTTTTTCCAAGGGAGGTGCTTGTTGTAGGTGACAATGAAAGTTTTTTTTAATTAACAGGAAGGCTCTACATGTTTGTGTGTGGGGATGTGTTACGCTATTTTAGTGTGTTTTTGTGTTTCTACATTGAAAAAATACAGCCAGAGTTGAGAGCGGAGGAGTGAATGTAGTCTTAGTTTACAAAAACGAAACATAATGTTTTATAATGTAAAGCACAATCTGCAGATTCGAATAGTCATAATCTGCATGAATTGCATTAGTTTTGCTACTTTGCTAGTTGATTATAGTTATTCTGCAGATCATGTCAGCTTGTTACACTTGTTGTTCTAGACACATGGGTATAGGTCCCTCCCAGACAAAACACGTCTGGTGCACAGGAAACGGCGCACTGTATTTATTTATTCAGTGATAGGCAACATGGCTGGAGAGACAAAAGACAAAAAAGAAAATCTTTATCAACAGAAAATCCAAACAGAAACAAATGACAGTACTTGATTGCGACATGTTTTTTTTCATTGGGGCTCCACAAGGGTCAGTCCTTTGACCTCTGCTCTTCAATCAATGCATGCTCCCACTTGGTATTATCATAAAAGAACAACTTATATCCTATCATTCATATGGAAATGATCTCAGTCCTTTTAACAAACCACATTAATGATTAATTGCTGGATGTCCAGAAACTTGAATATAGGCAAGACTGAGATGCTCATAGTTGGTCCTAAAAGTCAGAGGCAGAAAACTGATCACACTTGGCTGACTCTGAAATTCACAGTACTAATATTACAAGAAGAGCATTTTATTACTTAAAAACAAAAACTAAACATAAAGCAATCATATGTCAAACTGACTCTCAGAAACTGGCTCATGCACTCATCTTAATCAGGTTAGACAACTGTAACACTCCATTTACAGGATTATCCAAACAATCAGTTGCTCATTCAAAATGATTCACCTTCAAATTCCTGCTAGTTGTCTTTAAAGCACTTGGTTTGTCTCAGTGATTATAACCTGATCAGGTCTCTCATGTCATTAGGCAGCAGATAAGCTCTTTGGTCTTAGAATATACTTGGTTTAGTCATGACAAGGATTCTTTGTTGAAAGATTGTCCTACTTTAACTGCTATGACTTCATAGCATAAGGAAAAATTTAATACGCTCATGTGTGGAACCACACTGTCTAAAATGTTATGATTTGTAAATTGATTAGGATGCTCTAATAAACAGGGCTTGCAATTTTTCTCTTGGCAGATATTTCAGAAGTGCAGGAAAGACTGGAGAGATAAACAGCTGTTATTTCATTGCAGTGAGGAAACACACAAACAAGCTTGTTCTCAGTTCATCACAGTTCATTTTCCTTCACTTTGGTTCTCCTCTCTCTGTGTGTCTTTCCCATCTCCTTTCGTCCCTCAGTGTCAGAATTACCCACTTGTGTTCTGGTTCTATCCACTCGTCTGTTTCTGAGCTGCATCTTCTCCTCTTTTTACTAGTTGTGCTCTGTGATTTCTTCCCTCTGCTGTTCTGGTTTTCTCTCTGTAATCTCTGTGATCTCCATGCGAGTTGTTTATAACTCCTAAATGTGCCACTTCCCTACCCTGAGTCATTTTCCCAGAGTAACCGTGCAGAGAGAGATGTATTCATTTTCATGCTGCTCCGGCACACTTATCTTTTATTTCCCTCCAGATTATTTTTTTATGGCAGTTCAGCATTGTCAGATGTTATATGGTGAGAAGTGATAGGTAAAATGGCAAATGGTTTCCTCTGTATTTTCCCTGTGGTAATGTTTAAAAGCTGTGGTTACACATCTTTTACTGTTTTCTCCTGCTTTGAGTTCTACTACTGTGCTGAGAGCGTTCTTAGATTTCACATTCGAACAAAAGCAATGGCTTCTTTCAACATAGTAAATTGAATAATAAGTATTTTATTGGTTATTGGACCGTAGAAATTGCTCTTAGCTGCTCTAAAAAAAATGTGCAGCACAACCTTGCATGGCTCATTGCTCCGATGAAAATCTGGTAATAAATTGGTGTAATAACAGAGGCCAAAACTGTGTAAGACATATTATTTTTAATACATAAGATTTAAATGTTTGTTTTCCCTCTCAGCAAAGTCCTTGAACAGCAACGAAACAGGTGGTGGTTGCTGAGCGGCGTGCGAGGGGTAACTTTTGGGTTCATTTTGAAATCGTGGCTAATGTGGTTTTATCTGTGCATTTGTGCGTTTCTAAACCTGCATCAATCAGCCAAAAGCGCACACAGTGTACTCTTTTATATCAGTGATTATTTCCACAGTGGTGTGTACAGTTGTTGAGGTGGTTGCAGTACATCACAACAATCCATTTGAAACCCCCGTAACTGCGTGGATGAATATGAAAAGGATTTTTCAAATTCTGATTTCCTTTAGAAGCATTAGAAATGTTTGAGCTCTGCCTCCATCGCTCAGTGCATACAAGGGAAACATCTTTACTGTACAGGAATGAGACATATTTCAGTCTAACACCATAGCCTTGTATTTGAAAAGAGAAGACGGAGGAGACAGCTGAAAGAATGGCCTCCGTCGTCAGCCTTTGATGCTTATGATGCCTTCGACTTTTTAACCCCAACTTTCATTGGACGAAGGAGTCCCCCTCTGTGTCTGTCCCCTCCTCTTATTCGCTCTCCTCTGCGCCTGTCACACACACGCCACCTCCCCACCTCTCTCTCTCTCTGTCTCATTACCTCTCTGTACCCCCCCCCACACACACACACACCCTCACACACACACTCGCACAATGCCTTTCTCTTCTCTCCCAGTGCCCGCGGTCATTTTCAGTTGGTGATTGAACTGACTCTGTAGCTTGTGTGTGTTTGAAACAGGAGTAGTGGGAAAGAGAGCAAGATCCAGTGAAGAGGACAAGGCAATAGAGAGTAACAGGATGAGGGAGGGGGAACGAGAGAGCCATGGAGAGTGAGAGAGATGCGATGGAGGGAGAGAGGCAGAATTGTACAGCCAGATATTGCCTTGATGTTGATGCTGCCCCGCTGACCTTCCATCTACCTGGTGTCTCTTTCTTCCTTGCTGCCTCTTTCCTTCCTCTCACTCTCACATGAACTTAGAATGAGCAGAACCAATTAGTCTTTTACAAAGCCATGCTCCATTTACTACTTAGCTCTCTTAAAATTTGGCAAAAGTCAAGATATTTTGCAGCAAAGTGCAAATTGAACATCACAAATATGGAACTTTTTGAAGCTCTGCTCTCTTTGTCTCTACCTGTCTCTCCCTCTATATATATCCATCTTTCTCTCTATGCCTCAGCTGTCTCGTATCACCCCCTTCCTCTCCTTATATTCCTCTCCTCCACCATGTAATTTGAGAGGGAACACAGTGAAAAAATCCCCCGGTAGCCTGACCCACCGTTGAACCTTTGCTTGCTTTGACAGATCGCTGAAACGCGAGCCTTTCATTTCATCGGCGAAAAAGGGTCTCTCTCCCCTTTTTTAAAAAAAAAAAAAAAAAAAGCTTTGTGTCTTTCACCGCAAATGGAAAAAGATCAAGTCCAGTGCTATTAATGTGTGTGATGTGTGTGCATTGTGTGTGTTTGTCCACCTTGGTGCCATTGATGTATATGATGATTGTGTATCTGTATGGGGCCCATTTGTGAGATAAGGGTAGCTATAGCAGAGATAAGCTGCGCCCAGAAAGAGGCTTTGTTTTGACCAGACGTGGCGAGAGGTGTCGCAGACAGTTATAATGATTCATTTGGCCACACTTTAAGCACCTCTTACCCAGAAAGTACTCCCTGAAACGCACTTCACTTGCTATCACAACAAGCGTATGGATTAGAGTCAGCATTTTTGACTGAGAGTGATAAACCAATGTACAAAAAAGGAGAACCAAAACTCTCTAATTTGATCACATAAACCCTCAAGCAACTTAATTGAAAAACTGATTGTTGGCATCTTTTATTTTTGACTTATGTGAGAAAATAAGATTCAGCCTCTTGTTCAATGACACTTTGATAAGACACTCAGCTCTTGATATCAGACACAAATATGGGGTCTTTTGGTTATAAGACTAGTTTAAATTGATCATAACAACAGCATCCTGGATCCCTGCAGGTGCAAAGCTGCCCAGCATCATATCATGTAAAAATTTGTTTTTAGGCTGGATTTTTCTGTTTAAAGAAACAAGATACATCTGGGGTCGAAGAAGCTGAGTCAGTTCAACTTGCTCGAAATAAATGATTTAATTTAAGAAAAAAAAAGTTCTTTTATCATCAGAAATTCCTAGATTTAGAAATTGGTTGAGAATACAGCAGTTGTGAATATTATGTAGAGGAAGCTGTGGACAGAAGTTGACCCTGACCCCACACCACCCCAAACTTAAATCTACCAGTTGTCTACTTCAAATATTTTTCTTTAACATTACCACAAATTACCTGGTTATCAAACGTGTTTTTAATCAGAATTATTATCACATGGTTTGAAATGCAGTAAAATGGCAAAATGAAGCATTCCCATTATTTGTGATGATAAGACCTATTATAAATCCTTGTCAGGTCAGTTTGAACATAACAGTCCTTTTGTTGTGGACAAAATGAAAGGTTATGGCGATTGAGAGCGAAATTAAAGGTTATAAATGAAATTGAGTATTTCCTGCATGAGGACATTTAGAAGATTGAGATTGTAATCATCACTGTTGTGGCTGACGAAGAGTAAAATGGCTCCGGGGTCTATTGTGTAAGCTTAATGAAAAAGTAAGGACTTGACATTGCAAAGGTTAGACTTATGGCAAGAGTGAAGAAGGGGAAGGAAGGGGGTGTGTGGATACAGATAGATGGATGGGATGAATGAGGGTAGAGGGGGAGGAGATGATAGAGAGATGGAAAAGGAAAATAGGGGGTGGGGGGGTAAGAGAGAGCTGGAGGTTAGAGAGCTGGCTGGCAGCAAGACAAACCTGGCCACGTTGATTTGAGAGGTCTCAGAAAGGTCGTTCATTTGACACAGTTGGCTGCCCCGTGCCAACCTTGATCACCAGGTCACACTCTCTCTCTCTCTCTCTCACAAGATGAAGCTCTGGCAAGATGCCTCACTCCTCTCTCATCTAACACTCTCTTCCTCCCTTTTCTCCTGTCATCTTTCCCACCTCTCCTCTGACTGCATCCTTCCCTCTTCTCTCTGGTAACAAGAATACGTAGTTCGGAAATGCGTAGGTGATACATTTGCAAGGGTGTTAATTGAAGTAAAACGACCCTGAAGAACGATATGATTAAGACACATTTGTAAAAAAAATAAGTCTGTCTAAGTTGGTCGCACAGTGTTAAATAATAGCAAACTCTCTGTCTTCAGGCTTCACAAAGTTGTAAGTAAGTTGTCTATTGGAGGAAGGTGTTTTTCTATGGGTGCGATCACATTATGGAAAATAGGTGCTTAAAGGCTCAGTGAAGGCAGAGTGTCGTCTCTGGGGAAGAGGTCTCTGCGTCTGGGTCGACACATTTCCAATAACTGCCTGTATCAAGTTTATGATCAGTCACAAGGTCCAGGTATTCTGCCATGCTGTACTGTCCTTTTTAAAGCGAACTCATCTCTTCATTCCAGTAACTTTGAAACCTCGCTGATGGGATCTTTCTCACAGATGAAAGGAGTGGGGTTACTAGTATTTACTTTTAATAGCAAGTGAGGGATCTTTATTGAATGCTGTTAATTTGTGTTAGGTGGTTATTTTCATTTCCAAAAAATAATAATTATTTCAAAATGGCTTAAGTTCAGCTTTCAGCTCTAGTTGTGTGGTAGGGAAATCCAGTGGGGGTCTGATAATGTGTTTTGAAGCTCCTTTAGTTAGTGCTGATTTCCCGTGGTCTTTGTTTACAGGTGGTGCAAATAGGGCTGTGAAGTAAGTAATCCATATATCCACATCTTGAACTAGCTGCTCTGAACATGTTTAGCAGAGGGAGTTCCAGTGATTCCTCCAGGAGCTGAGGTTTATGGATCCTGCACTCCAACTCAGCTGTTTACAGATATTGAGTCGATTCTTCTTGCCATCCGATGGTACAGGAGTCTTCCAGTATCGGATGTGTGCTAATTTATCTGCTGGATTAAAAAAAAAAGTTTTCTTAAATGGCCTTCTTGCAGCAGACATTTTAATAAATAATAAGATCAGTGTGCTGTGCTTTTCCTGCAGTGACATGTCTGCTGTGTCTTTTGTGTTCAGTGTTGTTAGGATGTCTTTGGAGTGTTATACCTCTGAACCTGGTCGTACAGTGCAGTGAGGACAGGGACTGCACTGAAAGGGACAGTCAGCATGCTTGTAATCATGTAGTGCTGCTGCCTAGAGGTGAGCAGCAGGTATATCCTCTCAACATTTGTCAAGATGATCGCTCCAGTTTCCTTTCTTTTTGCTTTTATTCTTGACCAAGTGTAGCTTCTACAACAATTTATATCCCTCTATCCCTTCATTCATCCTTTTATTGCAAGACTACATCATGCTCTGATGCACAGAATTACAACAGAGGTCAATACGAGGGTGTGAATGAGGAAACTAGGGACAGTTCACATGAGGCAAAAGAGGAAAGAGAAAAGAGACATCGGAACAACAGGTGAAGAAAACAGGAGGCAAAGTCGACTGACTTCCACCGTTATCTTCTTTGACAGTGGTGGAAGTCAGTTTTATCTAAAATACCCATTTGTCACGTGAGATAGTAGGAGGACTGCAGGATGTTCTGACATTCACAAGAGTGCATTTCCATGTCTTTGATGAGGAAAATATTGAGTAGGAGAAGACGAATAATGCCAAAATACAGCGGACAGGAAATGAGGAAAAGACAAAAGTAGCTGTTGTATCAGATGTAACAGATGGATATAAATGAGACTTGTTTCTGATGTCAGAGTCCACAGTTCTCAAGTCTTTAAAGTTTTCAGAGTTCATGACACTTTGGCCTTTTAGGGGTCAAAAGGACATCCACTGTGGGATTGTGGGTATTTGTGTGTGTGAGTGTTTGTGTGTGTGTGTTTTAAATGTTTCTAGTCAACTGCACATCTGACATGCACTGAACCCTTAACCCCGAGCAGTGCAAATCCTTGGCTCAGGACCTGCATTGCTTGGCAGGCTACTCAGGAAACAGCAATGGTGTGTGTGTGTGTGCGCGAGTGTGTGTGTGTAATTGCTAGGTGTGTGGGAGAGGTTTGGTGTTGGTTTGGTTTGAGTTGGATTTTTGCCTTTTAAAAAAATGGACAAATCTTCCAAAACAAGCAGCCAAGTAAGGCCACATTCAAAATATTAAATGGTACATCAACATGTAAACTATTCTGCAACTAGTTTTTTTTTTTTCAATTTAAACACTGCATGTTCTGATAAATGCAACATTTGCGCTGTTTCTTTTCAAGTGCAATCATTGAGCTACATCTGCATCACTTCTGTTTTCCTTCTGACCCTCAGGCTCGTTAAAACTCATCACTATTTGTCATATAGAGAATCATTTAAGTGGGTTCATCCACAGCTTGGGAAACCAGTCTCTTATTTATTTTCCCTTACTCTAAATAGGGCGAATAGTTTTAAGCATGTAATCTGTTATGCGTAATAGATTACTTTCCAAAAAGTAATCTTCCCAGCCTGTCCTTGTTCGCACTATAAATGCTTTTATGAGCCTCAGGCCTTGTACAGTACAAGTCTTTCATCTATAAGGCTTTCAGCTGTGTGTCAGCTCTGCCAATAAGACATGCCGTTTAAGACTTGGCAGCTCGTCCGCAGCCTCCACATTAAATGGTTTGCAGCTGACTTTTCCGCACAGTGGCTTTCGAACTTTTGATGATGATTTTTGTTGCAGCCAAAACTGATTTTTGTTGGGTAAGCTCGCTGACCTCCGATCAGGGCGTGTGTGTCAGTCACCCTGCCCCATGTCTGTGACTTTGGAGCATTGCTAGTATTACATTGCACGTAGCTTTGGATGGAAATTTCTCCAAAGAAATTAAAGGAAACTATTCTAGACTTTTTTTGCAGTAGTCTTGAACCAGAAGTAGACAGAGACTTTTTATAGGCAACAGCGAGAGATTTTATTGTTTGCGATATCTAAAACCTATTCAAATAATAAAATAATCATCTGGATTTCCTTCACTTTCAAAAATCTGAGCTGTAAATTACCACGTGTCAAAACACGCTTTTCGCTGTTGAGTTCCAGGAGTCGACCGTACAATCAAAGTATTTGCAAGCAGTGTGAATTATTGTTTGAGAGGTAGATATGTGTGTTAGTGCTTGTATGTGTTTATCAGCAGCGGTGGAACCTGACATGGGAGACATTCCTTTCTGCCTGACGGAGTCTGGTAACCACACAGACTCGCAGACACTCACACACCTTGTGTTATAACAAGATAGGCCTGCCCTGTTTGTTCTCTGTAAAATCGACAGCTAATATACATCAAGAGAGGAAGTTACAATATAATAAAGATAATAGATGCTATTGTGTGTGTGTGTGTGTGTGTGTGGGAGAGAGAGAGAGAGCAAGTAGGGGAGGGCTGCATTTTAATTATTTACAGCTGAGCAACTGAAACTTCTCTCTCTCTCTCTCTCTCTCTCTCTCTCTCAGTCTACCCTATAATCCAGAGTTAGGTTATAAACACAGTTAAAGTTTCCATCTCTCTCTCATCCTGGGTGGCCAAACTGTGTGTGTGTGTCTGTGCTGTCTGTCTGCATGTGTGTGTTTGCCGATGATTCAGTTTTTGTTTGTCTATCTGTATCTCTGTGGCTGAATGTCTGTAAGTGTGTGTGTAGTTTTTCGACCTTTCATGGCCCAGATTGTGTTTATTTCACCTCATGACAAAATTTGATCATGTTCATCTGAACTGAAACAAGATGACATGGCTGAATGATATTTTCTAAATTGTAAACTAGTGTCCTCAGCAGAAAAATGCTGCTGCTGATACAAATTCGAGTGAATGTAAGGAGACGCGGAGATCATTCGTCAATAAGGCTCCTTTCAGAGAAGTCTCAGTTATAATCTGATGCTTTATTGATCCCTATAGTCATATTCTGCTTTTATTGAGGTCAGAGGTCACGCTTAGCTACAGAAGAGCAATACCGCAGCTGGGGCAGGCTGAGGATGGCACTATATAACCCTTCACTGCCTTTTGCTGCTCAACAACATTATCTTTGCACGGATAATAAATAATTGGGATTGAGTTTTGATTTTGTCCTCGTGCTCCGAATGCAAGTGTGGTGTTATTTATTCAAGCTTATGATTAAATGATAATTAATAGTAATAATGCAACAGAAATGGACAAAGATGCTGAGATGAAACTCAACTCAGAAAAGAATGAGAAGAACTTATATCACCCCAATGTTGATTTCAACCCGCAACTAAGACTTGTCACTGATGCACTCTTAAGCTTATTACATTTCTATTTCATACTTGTTTTTTCTGCCCTATATTAAGACCAACATGCAAAACTATGTATAATGTCAGAAACATGGTAGTCTTCTTAAATGTTGATCTTTGTTGTCTTTAAGACAACGTCCTTTTGTTCAGGCCTTTAAAGGTACTGTAGCTCTGCAACATACGCACTTGTCTGTTGGAGTGACAATGCATTTACCGCTGGATGACAGTTACTGTGCTTCCCACTTTCAGCTGGGCTACTGAATGCAAAGCTGTTCAGTTGTTGCAGTAAGAAGCTTTGATACTTGTGCAAACCAGAGCTCAGCATAAAGCAGTGGGGCTGCAAAGTTTTATGGTGTCTTGGGATTGTCGGCTCTGCTCAGTTTGGAAAAAAAAACAAAACAGTCATAGCTGCAAACTCGCCGCCTTTAGGCGAAATCCACTGTTATGGATGGTGGTCATGGTGGTGTGTGTTGGGCTGTTTATAATGAAACTGTTTTCTGTCGCTGCAACTTGAAATATTGCTGTTGAAGTCAGCCTCAGTGACATAACCTTGATTGAAGTGAGCTAGAAGGGTAACCTCTCTTCCAGCATATTCAAAAGAGTGACATAGGGGGTCAGGGGACATGAGGGAGACTGACCACCACTCAGTGTAGCATGGACTGTGATGTAGAGTTAGTAGTCAGTTAATAACCAGCCATGAGCAGCTACTGTGTTTCTTTGCTGGAAAGACAGGGAGTCTATGTCTGTGGGCGAGTGTCAGTACACAGCCATAGCCCTGCTGTTCATTGCAGCTACATTAGTCTTCACAGGACCTTTTTAGGCTCTGAATACAGCACAGTTATTGGTGGGCCTGTGTGTTGTGCTTACTGGGTTTGCTGCCACTGCAGAGAAATAAATCGCATTCACTGACACAGAAGTGGCAAAGGCGAAATCCGGCCCCATCAGAGCTGTGACCCTTTCTCACCCCACTGGAGTTTGCAGGCCTGAAGTGCACAGTGAGTCGTGTGTGTGTGGTTGCGTGAGTGCAAACGGTGGGTGTGCTGAGTCCCCATTGCTCTCTCTCCCCCCTCCCGTTTCCATTGTCATGTCATGCCCACTTTGTTCAGGAGTGCTGGGTTGAAATTGGTCACAGCTCTCAGAAAAAAACTGCCTAAAACGTTTAAGAAAAAAAGAGCTTAAATATGAATATAGGCCAGAGAATTGATACGTGCATAGGTGGTTTTGTTACATAATCCTAAAATGAGTGAAAGTAGTTAGAGCTTTGAAGGTCAGTCAGCGAATGTGGGAAGAAGAGGGAGACAGCAGGATGGCATGAGAAGTTGCTGACACCACTCTTTTAGCTGTCGAGTATATAGAGAGTCTCTATATGATCTGTGGGTGGCCTAAAACACTTTTGCGAGAGACGGGAGGGTAGTTTGAGCTTGTTCTGTGGAAAGTGAAACCAGCCAATCCTCTCAAGCCTTACATCAACATCAGAATGTTATTGATGTGCTCTATTTTAAGGTGAGAGCTTTGAGTTTCTCTCTCTCTCTCTCTCTCTCTGTATCTCTCTCTCTCCCCCCATGTCTGTGTGTGCTTTGAGCATTCCTCTCACTGCACAACTATGTGAAAAAATAAGCTGGCTTGGCTAACTTTCCCTTAAGTTAATGATTTAGAAGAGGTGTTGGCAGACTAAATTATCACCTTCTGAAAGGACCCATTGAGATCCCATATGTGAACCACACATATCTGCAGCAAAGCTCGACTCAGCCAAGAAAGATTTAGCCCAGCCCCACCCAAATCCCAAAAAAGTCTGTTCAAAACTGTAATGAACCGTGGCTGTTTAGCTCTTTGTCAATCCAAACCTGAAAAAAAAAAGGAACGTGCGAATAAAATATGGGTCATGGCCTATTTTCAGCCCTGCAACACAGTTAAGGAAACACCATCTGCAGAGGTGTTTAAAGCTGTTGTACCTAGAGTATCAGATTATATTAGATCAAATATGCCTGAATGATAAAAGCTTAAGTAATGCAAAGACAGCTTTTTTTTTTTTTTTTTTAAGTGATGACTTGACTCGCTTTCAAGGTGTTACTTCCTGAAGCACTTTTTCTGCAAGGGTGGATTCAGGTGCGCGCAGGTTAACCATGCAGGCCTTAAATCACTTAACTGATGTATTAGATGCTTCGACTTCTGAGGCTTTCCGCACATGCACCTCTATTGCCAATCCTCCCGTATGAAAATCATGAGATGAAAAATCCCCCAGATGAAAGAGCAGAAAGTGAGCCAGTGTAATATGACAGCTAAATTGACGGCATTGGACAGACTAAGCTGACTGTTCTGAAGGTCTAATGAAAGGTTTCTTTGAGAGGCCATGTCAGCAGGTGAATGGAGGTGAAATATGCTGGCTCCCTCCTCCTTCTCTCTCCTTCTCCCCACCTGTTTTCTGCCCCCCCCGTCTCTCTCTCTCTCTCTCTCTCTCTCTCTCTCTCTCTCTCTCTCTCTAACTCTTTCTCTGGCCTGAAAAGAAAGCCCTCTCTCAGCCCTGATAGCCAGAGTTATTATCGGCTCCGGTGGTGGTCTGAGGCCTGCGTGTCTGTGTGACTGAGGGTCACAGACACTCATCAGAGCTCTTATCTGCACCATGCACAGTGTTGCTTTCAAGGAACTGTGAGAAATGATAGCTAAGGAAACATACTACCTGTATATATATAAATGCATCCACTAAGTGGGAATTATTTATGTGAGTGGAGATTGAACAAACCTTAAAGGGCGAATGGACTTTTTAGCCCTTCTTCTTGTCTGACCATGCACACACTGTTTGTGTCATCTATCTATCTATCTATCTATCTATCTATCTATCTATCTATCTATCTCTTTGTCTGTGAGTGTGTGTCTGTGCTAACAGAGGGAGTTAGTTATTCCACTACAGCTACCAGCCACCTTTGATGGCGCTCCTTGATTTATAGCAACATTAAAAGGCTGTTGCCGGCGTTTGCATTTTTATTTTATGTTTCCTCTTCCTTGCATGAAGAGACGCTGTGACTTATTAGTGCGACAGATTCTGCAGAGGACAGTGTGTTGGTGTGTGCGGAGGGGCAGGTGGGTGTGTAGGGGGCGGATCAGTGAGACTGCAGTCTGTGCCGCATGCATTTCAATGATTAGATCTCAAATCTCACATCATACTTTTTTCCTGGAAAGTTTTCTGCTGCTGAAAGAGGAAACATTAAATGGTTCTGCTGATATATAAAAAAATGCTTGAGAGAGCAAAATTGATGCAATTTTCATAGACTCAAAATGCATTTTGGTACCACTGGACACATTTAACTGAACATAGAGGGAATTGAATTAACCTACCTGGATACAGATTAATGACAGATGTTGCGTTTGTTCTGAATGTATTTTAAAGAGAAAATATCTCTGCAGTGCATCAGTGGTTTAATTGACTCTGACAGTTCTGTTAGAATCAAATTAGTTTCTTGTCCAAGGACATATAAAAATGCTTTTACATGATTCTGTTTTTTATCTGTCTAGATGAACACAGCTATTAACTGTTCAGACTGCAGCTCAAGACAAAAATGGAATCTGACACCACCTTGCATCGGGCCCCTGGGCTAGTGAGAGACAATATGTTGTTCTAATATGCTAATTTTGCATTAAGAATTCAGTGAAAATGAGCGTGTGAGATGATCACACCATTAAAAGTTAGCATTAGCTGTGTAGTATGTTAATCATGCCAGATGGGACCATTCTGTTTGTGTAAATTAACTCTCTCTACTTCCTTGTCATAAGACCTGGAAAGATAATCCTTGACAGGCCTTTTGAGAATCTGTTCATTAGAAATACATCATATTTGTGTGAAATAGTGTCGGCTGAAACATTTGTGTTGAAGTGTGCAACTTTAAGAACAAAAGCCCGCCCTTAGATACCCTCAAACCACGACATACGAGCTGCGATGTGCCGTGCAGTCCTGGAGTTATCTTATGATTAACTACTACTGCTTACATTGTCAAAATGTTTTCAACAATGTTCAAACCCAGACAAATCTGTCATTTTATTCCAAGAAATGGTGCATTTTATTTCACATATGTCAATGGTGTCATATTGCCTTTACCTCCTCTAGTTGCTGTAACTTCTGCGGAAACACAGGAAACACCAGATGATACGTCAAAGAGTGAGAAAGGAAGTCGGCAAACTACCTACTGCACTCTGTCTCAGATTGTTGGTATTGCTCAATCGTGGTGGAGCGAGAATATTATATATTATAACCATGAAGACAACAACTCCCATGATCCCACGATACTTCCTGACATCATCAGACTCCATCTTTTCTTATTGTTTTGGTTGAGAGACCCCTCACAGCAGAAATGACTTACTGTGCCTTTATGCTCTGTAATTTTTGGTGGATGCATCCTGAACCTGCCTCAACCTTCGTGTTACTTACTTGTGCATGGCCACAAGATCATAGCGTTTACTGCTGGTATCAATAGTGGCCATTACTGTAATGAAATCTTGATACAAAGGTATTTGCTTCCTATTTCTTACCATCTCCTGTAGAAATACTACACCCTTATCCAAAAGTGTTAAGTGTTAAGTCTCTGTAATTATGAAGGTTTAGATTATTTCAGACTTGGTGGTAACCTTCCTTTTTACCTGACTTGACCTGTGTGTCCAGCTTCTGTGCAACAAGTTGTTTGTGAACGTGCACAAGCCTTCGTTGTTGTCGAGTTTGCTTATCCATTCAAATGTGATCACGCCAAATCAACTCTGTCTCCTACAAATTACATTTAAACAAATTTGTTTTCCCAACCTCATTATGGGGATAAGAGAAAAAAATGTGTTTTTCAACACTGACATTCGTCACAGGGAGGGCGGTTGATGCGGTCGGGATGGACAGCGGACATGCAAAGCCTGGGACTGAGGCACCAGAGACGGGGGTTTACTTCCCGAGTCCTGCCTGTGGTCGGGTTCAGGCAACAAATGCACTTTGGTTAAGGTAAGTGTGTGGTTTCGGTTGAATAAAGTAAACATGCTGTGTCTCTTTCTACAAGTCGCTGCAAACTTTCTCTCCATTAAGCCAAAACCACAGCCTTTCCCTAACCAACCCTAACCAAGATCAAGAATGCCTAAACATAACCATAAAAACATTGATATTGCTTAAGTTAATAGGCATGTTTAAGTCAATAAACATTGTTCTGCTACGTTCAGTATCATTTTGGGACTAGCGAGATACGAGTCATTAATCCACTAAATATACTCACTGTGTTGATAAAAGACACAATCTGGGTGGCATTACATTCCATTATGTTTGCAAATTAGTTGTATGTACTATAATTTCTAGGAGCCAGGGTTGTACACACACATGCACATAGGTATCATCTTCCAACGTGAGCCTTGAATACTCAGCTGAATGTGCGTTTGTGTGCTTTCCCATAAGTCATAGCTCAACCTTTTTTGGTCCCTTTTGCTACCTGCCAACAGTCCAGTTGTGTGTTGTGTTTCGTTCTCCTGCTTCATATTTTAAGCGTCCTCACTGTGATGGAGTCTGTGTACACACACACTGACTATAATTAATGAAGGAGATGTGGAATCCTTGGCAGCCTGCTCTCTTGTGGCGACTGCACACTGTAATTATGTTTGCTTCTTTGGCCCTTTTGATGAGAATTCAGATTTTTGGTTAGAATTATTTGAATTTATATCCTCATATTTCACTTAAAGGGTTTTTTTTTTTAAAAAACCTGAAAGCTTCTTTGTGCTGTTGTGAATTACACTTATTACATGCCTGCATTCATTCCCTGTAAATCTTCCACAAAAGCACGACTGTTTTTTCCACATCATCCGTGCTTTAGTTTAACTTTTGATGGCGATGCCAGTTACTGTGCCACACATTTGAATTTGTGATTGACTAAACATTGGGGCTATTCTAGCAGAAAATGGACTCTATTACGCATGTTTTTTCTTTAAGCCGTGGTGATCATTTCTAATTATGTTAGCCTAGCTTTCGTGGAGAAATGCAGGGAAAACAGCTGCCTGCACTGTAAACTAACTGTTGGCTAGCAGCAAACTCGCCCTGTTAAAATCCATTATTTTTATCCCCTGAATACTGTCATTATCCTAACAACACTGAACAAACTGTCTCTCACACAACCCAGTATCCCTCTTTAGCCAAAATCAGTATTAGTTTTCCACCACTGTCCCCGGGCATGTACTGGCTCTCTGGCTCCACAATCCAGGGCATATTCTAAGATCCTTAACCCAGCAGCAAGCTTTGTTTTTGGGCTTTAGTCCAGCTCTGCTCTTGGGAGGTCCAACAGCTCCTCCAAACCCCCTCCAGTAATTTTTTGGCGTGAAAGATTTTTATTTTCAATCACGCTGTCCCAATCCCCAGGACAATTAGAGGTCGTCACAGAGCAGTTTATAGAAAGTGCAGAGCAACAGAATGTTGTTTTGGAAAAGTTGTTGGTCCCTTGTGTGAGTCAATAGGCTTGGAACAGCAACGCTGAAAGAAAAAAAAAAAAAAAGACTTGTACAAGACAGAAACAGAAATAGCTTGCTTATCTTTTAATAATTTTTGCTTACCGGAAAATCTTGTTCATCCAAATCCCTCAGGTGTCGAGGTTGTCCAAGAAAATTAAATGTTCTGCATAAAGAGTCATTGAAATTCCTCACCAGATCTTATTCAAGCTCTGAAATTTGAATAGGATGTATTTTTGTCTTCCCCGGCGCTCGTGCTCATTATCTCGATTCAATTCACAAGTAAAATCAAAGATCTGAGTTTTTGACACATATTGATTTTACAGTCTCCCGCTGCGCTAATAAATCCTTGCCACCTGTCGCAGTAATGCTTAAAATGTAGAATGTCTGGGAAGAAAACAACTCATTTTCTGTCCTGGACCGACCATTTCAACCTCACATTCTTCCTGTGTGAGAAAATTTGCCCTGCAATTTGACATTGAATATTTCTTTAAGACAGGCGAATCAAGAGCCAGAACATTAATCTAACATTATCTTATTAAAATCAGCCGGTTTTGTTTAGCAGCCATTTACCAAATCTATTAAGCACATGACTTTGAGGTTTAAAATAACCATGGTGCACTCGTTCACCTTTCGTCTGCACATGTGACTGCCGCAACCAAACTAAACATCTCTCTCTCTCTCTCTCTCTCTCTCTCTCTCTCTCTCTCTCTCTCTCTCTCTCTCTCTCTCTCTCTCTGTGTGTCTCTCTCTCTCTCTCACAGCCATTATCTTGTCAGCATGAGGTCATTGTCTGATCCAAGCCCGCTGATGTCATTTCCTTCATAAACAAGTCCAGCTTCCTCTCGAGAGCCCATATCAGCTGAGCTTATCCTGTGAGTGCCCCAGTGGGACTCAGCGTGTCCTTCCCTCCCCCAGCAAACAGCTAAACTCTGTATTAGTCGCTCTTCATTTTGTCCAGCTGCACGAAACTACATTTAACGTTTGCTCTGCACCAGACTTTGTTTAATTCCACAGTGTTTGACACAGAATAAGAATAGGCTACCAGTGTGCTCCAGAACCACAAAAGACCAGTTTGGTGAGTCAGATGTTATCCCACAATCATCCTGTATGGATGTAGAGTCTACTTCAGTTGCCCTGACTCACAGTGCAGATTGACTGAGTGAAAGCATCTGATTTTTCACCGGGTTGTTGGTAGAGTGGTGTTTGGTTTGTACAGCAGTGTGGACCAAGTGTGCAACCGCAACCTACACTGATGTCAAACAAATCTCAGGCACCAAAGTACGAGGAATTTAAAGGATTAACTCTGTGACCATTTAAAAGGCCCTGCAGATTTATTCACGTGGAGCTTGTCGTTCTGTAAATCAGCAAGGTAAAGGGGGACGGCTATGAAATGATTTTTTGGAGGTTTTATGGAGTGAGGCGCAGCTGTAGCCTGCCTGCAACAACATGGGCTGGGTTACTGTATTCAGCCAAGGTAATCACAGCCTAGATGAGCTTTAAAGCTGACGGTTGCTGGTGGGGGAAAAAGGGACCTGTTTTCTTTGCCAAACCCCCACTCCTCAGTCTGTTTCTCAGGGATAGGTTGATACGGGTTAGGAGTTTAAAACTGCTACACACCCATGTGTTTTAACAGTTCTCCAGCACATGTGTTATCAGCTGAGCCATGAATGTGGGAAAGCCCCGCAGGCAGAATGACATCATGCCCTGTGTAAAACTAGATATAGTTTAACACACAAGGGTGTAACTGGGAAAAACGTAGGAAATGGGAGAGATGGTTGAAAACAGCTGAAACGATGGAAAGAAACAAAGATAAAGATACCCACTTACTGTTAAAGTGTGACTCTCAGTTTTGGCTTTTTGTGTGCACCATTTGGAAAGGTGCAAAACTACACTGCATTTGGCACTTTGACCTGTTATAGATGAAAGCAGGGGTGATAACTCCAATCTCTGAATCAGACTGTGTGTTAGATTTGAATTCCAGCAGGAGCTTCAGCAGGAGCAGCAGTAGCATCCTTTACAATATGAAAGCAATGTTGGCATCCTGGCCTATATTGATGCGCTTTACTACAATGTGGCTTAAGGAATTGATTTTTTTTTAGCCTCAAATTGATTTTTGCATGTGCAAGCCATTTAAAAGCTCCGGCATAGTCAGCTGTTTAGTGCTGAAATGTTTTAACAGTTAAAGCTTCTATGCATGTGTTATCAGTTTAACCATAATGAGCAACAAGCCCAGTGGCAGAGTGACATAATTTATAGTTCAGAACCAGCACACTTGGGGTGGAACTGGTGGAAAATAGCAGGGGGATCTTTGGAAATAAGTGGAAATTAAGAAAGATTGAAAGCAATGGAAACAATAATGGCTGCAGTTTGTCTGAAGCAGGGGTTCATGATGATGTACGGTTATTCGCTCGCATTTGAAACTTGAGCATGTTGAAGTAATTGCTTTTGACGAGAGCACAAACAGCGAGCGCAGTGTCTCATCAGTGCTGAATAGAGCAATAGAGGATGGACTGCCTCTTCGGCAGTGGAAGAGTTAAGACTTTTCAGAAAGATGGGAGCTCTTTTCAGGAAAAGAAAAAACACCAGTAATGACACTTGATCGGTCTGATGATTTTAGAAGTTTCTCATAACATGTGATATTGAGAGCGAGAGGGTTGCAGCTGTATGTCCTTGCCAATTTTTAGAAGAAGGAACCCCTTCTTCTAAAAACCAAAAAATATGACTTTATTTTAGTGAATAGGTGACATAATATACTGATACCACATCATAAATCATTGCAGAAAGGAGACACCCTGTCATGAGAGGCATGTTTCAACTGATGATGTAAAAAATCCCGGACAGTGTAATAACTAGTAAGTAGGTTAATATCATTAAAATGGGTCTACACTGTAAATATTATCCTATGATGTAATGTTGCAGGAGCAGCTCATACAGTCTTACAACATTAGCCAATATCATATACATTGCCCACAGCAAGCATTTTTTATGAAGAAAAAAAAAAGCTCAATATTGTTATAATATGTCCGTCGATCATGTGGGACCTAATTGCATTATCAATGTGCTAAATTTTTCATCCATTCACATTACCATAATTTTATTACAGTTTGAGTGTGTTTAAAAATATGAGAAATTTGATAAGAGGATATGATTTTTGTGGCCAACGCATCATGTTATAATTCAAAGCAAACTTAATTTCCCCTCCAATTTATGACACATTAATGATATTAATATTAATAGAGACATTACTGAGGACATTAGGAGTAGTGGCGCCTCCTCCGCTCAACAAGGGTTTTTTGATTAAAAGAGGTAAATCAGCTGAAGCGATACGGTGATATGGTTCTTCCTCTGCAGCACCAGCAAGAATAAAGTGGCAAACTGCACATGCTGTTAAACTAAAAGGGAAAAGGCTTTAGGGAAGATTACGTCATCATTGTCCTCACCACCATGACCACTTCACTGACCAGCACCATCATCATCACCGCCGCTCTAACCACCATCATCATCATCATCATCCTCCAGAGCTCAGCACACTAGCATATTAACACTGAGATTTAAAGCCCTGTTGGAAAGATGACATCATTCTTTTTTTTTTTCCCTCTCTATAACTATCCATGGTGAAAACCGACGGAGCTGAAGAGCAGGGAAGTAGTTTTGTAAATGATGTGATGTGCTGGCATCTTTGCAGGAATTGTCAGCTGCTTTGCTGTCTACATCTCACAGAAAGGGCCCTGTAGGAAAGTTGACATCATTCTCATGCTGCAGAACAATAACTGGCATCCCTAATCCTCCGACATAAAATTGACATATGTCTGCAGGAGGGGAAATACACGACAACAATGGAAATCGTTGGCTCCTGCCGCAGGAATCGTCAGCTGTTTGGCGTTCTGGAAATAAATGGAGGGGATTGAAGTGTTTCAGCAGAGCAGCAGACTTGCCAGAGACACGGTCCGTGAACTGTGACCGTAAGGGTTCAAACCTTCCTTGTGAAATGCTGTCACACATCTCTGTGCGATGTTCCAAGCGTATCTACACTGTAATGTCTAAAATCGGTTAATAACCCTCTGGAGTGTGACTTCAGTCTGCCCCTCTGGCTAAATGACATAATTCCCAGACATGGGGAGCGTGGTGTAAAACTTGAAACTGATATAAAACTGGGGAAACGAGGAGGTGGAAGGCGTTTGAAAAGTCATAACCACATTGGAGCGCTCAAGGTTAAAAACCTAAAACCCAACATGTTTGGAAGTAGACGCAGAGTTCTGATCCTCCTCCGCCCTCCAAACGGTTTTGATTAGTGAAAGGGGATTCATCATGGTCTAAGTGCTTGAGGGAATCATTAAGCTGTGTTAAACTAAAACCAAAAGAGCTACAGAAAAAATGGATTGGGGTAATGCTAACTGATTTAGTTGTGTGTAGAACTTCTGTGGTGGATTAGCACCCTAAAAGCTACGGTGTGATGATGATGATGACGACCAGAAAGGTGTGTGTTTGTTAACTGTCAGCAGTTTCCTAAGGGGTGAGAGAGAGAGAGAGAGAGAGCTTTGTGTGTGTGTGTGTGTGTGTGTGTGTGTGTGTGTGTGTGTGTGTGTGCATGCATGTGCGTGTGCACTATTTGTGGCAGATGATGTGCCACAGAAAAAAAAAAAAGCCAAATACCCAAAATGCCCGAGACACACTTACACATTCACACACAACTACAGCAAAGTGGTGTGTTTTCACAGAGAGCTGCCAGCTAGGTGATGTCATCTTGCTTAAATCTAGCTCTTGCAATATGCATCAGTTAATGTGTCAGCGTGGTGTGTGTGTGTGCGTGTGTGAGCGAGTGCGTACACATGCATCGTGCCACCACAGCGACTATGTGTGTCATTTTTATTGGTTTTACCCAAGTAATTTTAATGAGAAAATACAAAGCAGGCCTCCCATCTGAGTCATACAGTACACAGAACATGTGTGAATATGTGTGATTTAGATTTTCATGCATGTGTGTTTGAGTCATTTTCACCCACTCACAAACAAACACTTTTATTAGGCTCATTGCTCATTTCAAGCTCTTTCTATCTGCAGTTCCCCTAATGGCCACTAGGTGCTCACTCCGAGAAAATGAAGTGAGAGGATTCCCGGCTTCAAAAGATCCTGTCAGGTTTTTACACATTACTCATTATACTTCTATGTTTGTCTTAGAGGGAGTTTGGAAAAAAATAGTTATTTTAAAAATAATTAAAATGGTGATTACAGTCAAAAACTGACTTATGCCTGTTAGCTTTAAAAGTACCCACGTCCTGATCATTAGCATCTACTTGATGAACCCCCCACAGGTCACAGGATTATGCCATTTTTGTTCTCAACCTCCTTTTTAATCCACCATCCTACAATGTACTGTTATCGTCAATAGAATGAGCACAGTCGTAAATCCTTTCTCTTCCTGTACTGCCCCTGTGTCGAGCACGCCCGGTACAGGGTGGCCACATTTATTATCTAATTCATTTGAATCAATATTTCATAAACATACCGTATGGCTCAGGACTTTATATTGTTTGGCAGGGTCGTCTGGTGGGTTCTCACACGATCAGGAAGAAGGATGAGTAACTCTTTTCATTGTTGAGACCGCTGGATATTTCTAACCCCATACGAGGGCCTGTGGGCATTAACCGTCTGAATCACTGATATAAAATGAATCACTGGGAGACACAGAGCAGGAAGCTATAGTAATGAGAGCAGCTCGGCATTCACATACAGGTAGGATACAACACTCTGCCAGGTTGACTCAGGCCTCCAAGGGCTGATGGCATCACCGTCTGAATACTGAAAATCTGATGCCTGAAGTGCTCTGTATACCTTACACTCTTTTTAGAAGAGTCCTTAGGCAGAGTGAAGCTTGGTCTCTGACTCACGTGAGTCATGGCGATGTCTACAGAGGAAACACTGTGTATTGTGTTTGAATCAATGAGGAGAGGAGCCTGCCAGCTGAATCATTAGGGTCATACAAACCGTGTGACTCATTTGCCAGCGTCCACACAGCAACTTCAGATCCAAAAACGTGGTACTGTGGGATCTTGTAGTCACAGGGTTATGTAATTAGTCAGTAAATTAATGAGTCCGTACATAGTGAGGGGAAAAGCAAATTATCTGTCTGACTGCGTGTCTGGTTGTTTGAGCTCCGGCTCTCAAACAGGGATGTGAAGTTATCATATGTGACAAAGCTATAGTCGACAACATGATTATTATAAATCTGTCCTCTTTGGTTGTTTTTTAATGATCAGGTGGAGATTGTGTTTGAATTGGATGATGGATGTAAATCAAATTTCAACATGTGACCAAATGATGACTGCTGGGCCTCCGTGTGATTGAAAGGTCACCTGAGGGTCTCACCTAATCATGTTTGGAATCCACCAAAGCACACGCGCACGCACACACACACACACACACACACACAAAACTTGTCTTCCTTCCTGTGGAATGACAATGCTTCCTTGTTTATCCAGTTGCCATAAAAACACAATCAGCCACAAGTCAACACTGAATGACTCCAAACAAGCTGGATTATTGCTCTAATTAAGCTTTAATAAGCCCTTATTAAACGGCCGCAGGCCTCGTTAGGCGGTTCATTAAGTCATTTCATCCCTTTATTCCTTCATTAAGTCTCTTTTCTTCTCTCTTTTCTTCTCAGGGAGTGTGGGAGTGGAGAGGTCTGGGAGATCACGACCTTAATTCTCTTCAAGACAGACGGTTTAATTAACACTGGAGGAATCCTCACCGGCTCCAGACCTCTACAATGGGAATGTACAGGGGAATTGAATTGCCAAGGTAAGGCACTAAGCTAATGTGTTTTTTACTGGCAATATACACTAATAACCTTTTAAATTACAGCTACTCTGTCGCTGTGTTTATGGCGTAATTAGATGAGAATATTGAATGCATAAAAACATACAGAAATTATGAATATACATGTAATTTAGCAGTGTTTTACAGAAATGCCTGATAATGAACAACAGCAGTTTAATTAAGTTGGAGCACATTTTTTATTTTTTTATTTCACTCAACCCCAATATGTGAAATAAGCAGTATAGTAAATGTATAAATGCACTGTGGAGAACTTCTGTATAACTGTTGACTTTTTCCTTCTCTCGTCTTCATTATGCAAACAACTACTTGCAGTTTTTCCCACGGTCGACGCTGACATTTTAGCTGCAACCGCTCTCGAAAAGTTCAAAACGATACTGTCATGCCACTTGTGTGTAGGTTGTTTATAGTTAGAAACGGGAAATGTTGCCCTATTAATTTCATAAACCCACAACATCATGTCTGACTGCGAAAGTGAAGAGGACGAAACCTTAACCACAGTTTGAGAGCAGTCTGAAGTGGCTAACCCAAAAAAAAAAAAAATCTGTTTTACAAATAATCATCCACAACTTCATTGACTGTTTTCACATTAAATTTACTCTAAGTTAGGAGAAATTCTGGTCTCACAAGCCTCGTACACCGTGACCCGCCACCAGCTTTTTCTAAGTCGGTTGGTGAAAGAGCGGTGCGTATCAAGACAGCTCATGTTAGAGGAAACATCAGACACATACATGCTTGAGCCTCAGTCAGACCCAGAATCAGATGAAGAGTCTGTTGTGCACTGAAATTGGCAAAAAGTATGTAAATGAGGTTTATAAAATCTAAAATTAGTTTATGTTGTTTGTTAACTTGTTTGCTTGTAACTGGCAGTGACTGACACAGTGTCAGTGGTTGTGAAACAATAATACAATATCTGCTATGATGTTACAGTGTGTTCACATGTTCAAATCTATATACCAGGGGTCTAATCAAAGTTTGTAGAAACAAATATTCTGTCTGGCTGAGATTGTTATATTACGTATACAACCAAGTTTGCCTGGGAACTCACTCATTGGCAGCAATAGGATTTACATATTAGACACATTTGTTACAGGTCAAATCCAGTTTGCAGGCCTAAGTTTCAATCCCAGAGTTCACAGACATCTCCCCTGTCAGTAGAGGAATGTGAGAACACCTCTCTACTGACGAACAGATAAAAGTTAGTATAGTCAAGATCAAACTTTTCAAGAAAAACACATTTCAGAGTGGAGGGGATCTATCTATCTTTGGTTTGCTTCATTGGTTTTCACTTTTGCAGCGAACTTTCACCCCATCATGTTCCACCACAGTATCCTCTTTAAACAGAAAGTGCATCAGTTTCGGGATGCAACGTGTTTTTAACCACTTCATGAGGATGTGGAACACATGGTTGTCATGCTTCTTCTTGACAAATATTTACTGTCCTTGGATGATCCGTGGTTGAAAAGGATAGCTGAGATCAGTGCAGAGCAACATCCTCCAATCTGATTTTAAAGATTATAACTTAGAAACACTAAAAATGCCCCTTCAAACAGCACATTGCTAAATGTTCACCCTAAAGCTTGGAAGTGAAAGATTACAGTAAATAACACGTGTGTGTTTTAATGTGTGCTCTGTGAGGGGATTTCCAGTGCTGTGTGGAATATTCAGAGGTGAACTTTGCAGACCTTTTTTCCTTTGCACATGCAAGTAAACAGCACCTGAGAGACTGTTTGCTGTTAGCAGTGAAGAAAGTTGCACCCCAGGGAATGTTAAGGGAAACAGGTGTCTTAGTTCAATCCAGTTTATCATTGTGTAAGGATCAGTATGATTTCATGAACTTGGATACTTCTGTCTTCCAAAGGTGAAAAAAAGGAAAACAGGACATGTGGACGTCTCAGCTCTGCTGTGTTGGCCGTGGGTGCAGGTGTGCATTGAGACAGACAGTGATAAAACACTGAACCAGTGACACATGGAGACTGGGCCAAATTTAGCCATCTACTTTGACTCAAGGAGGTGTGCACATGTGATAGAGCGAGGGAGAGGAATAGAGATAATGTGTGTGTGTGTATACACGCGAGCATGCGTTTGCATGTTTATTAGCAGTTTGGATCCTGCTGAGGTGACAGATGTTCATGACAGAGGAAGGCAGAGATGAGATGCAGTGTCCAAATGAATCCATGTGTGTGTGAGGGGGAGTGCTCTTCCCCATGGAAGTCAGAAAAGCTGTCCTTCACCTGTCTGTGTTGTCTTCGCAGCATTGTGTGTGTGTGTGTGTGTACTGTATGCTGGCATGATTTAGTGCAAACAGGTAAGACTTCCACCTTCAGCCATGAAGTGATTGAGTTTCCTGAAGCTTCAGCAGATGTCCAAACCCCAGGATTCACCCTCTGCCTCTCCATCTTTCGCTCTCTTCCTGTCTTTGTTGTTTTGGATTTCTATGAGCTCATATTTCCCTGTTATGTTATTTCTGCTTCTTGACTTGTTTCACTTTCACAAACGGCTGCAGTGGATCATTTATTTCACTTAACTTTGGGTCAGTTTAGAGAAGAACACAAACACAGAGAATTATGTACAGAACAAAAAAGTGTTAATATGTGTTAAAATGTGTTATATATTTCAGATTCTTCGAAAAAGCAGCCGTTTGCCTTGATGACAGCATTACACACTATTAGCATTATCTTAATCAAAGGTGGTTTTCAGTTAACAGGTGTGCCAAGTCAAAAATTCATTTGTGGATATTCTTGCCCTCTCAATGCTTTGAGACCATCAGTTGTGTCATGCCGAGGTAGTGTTGGTACACAGCCTTATACGACTACTGTAGTAATCCATATTATAGCAAAAGAAAAACAACAGTCAATCATAATTTTCTAGAAACAAAAAATGGACGTTAGACCAATGAAAATTTGTAGTTTGGTCTGATGCATCCAGTTGTTGGTGTGATGGTGTGATGGTGTGGGGATGCCTTGCTGTGACCCTGTTGGAGCGTTCTGCAGTGACATGCCATCCCACCTGCTTTGTGCTTCATGGGACCAACATTTGTTTTTCAACAGAACAGTGACCTAAACACACCTTGAAGCAATGTTGAGGGATATTTGACCAAGTGATGTGTGCTGCATCAGATGACCTGGCCTCCACAATCACCTGACAAGTGCTCAGCATACATGGGAACACCTTCAAGACGACCTCAAACAATAGTGCGCAAAGCAAAACATGTGTTGCTTCATTTACACTTTTTTCTTTTGTTATTTCATAGTTTTAAGGTCTTCAGTAATAATCTACTATGTAGAAAATGATAATAAAGAAACAGCTTTGAATGAAAGATCTCAACATACATTTAGACAGCATTCATATTCAGACACACACGCAGCACCACAAACTGTTGATGTTGACAGATAAGCGTGATAAGCAGCACCCACATACAGTTAGACACACAAGGAAGTGCTGGTTTGGATGTTATGCAAAATCATAGCTCTCGCACACACACACACGCGCACGCACGCACACACACACACACTCACACACCCGTGTCAAGTGATTAGTTACACAATGAGAACGATAAGTTCCATTTAAAAGCGGAAGCTCTAACTGTTTTTTTTGTACCTTTGCATAGGGAGAAATGAAACTTGTGAAACTCAAACATCTACCGTTGAAGCCAGATATGGATTAAACCATATTACATTTTGTTGTCTTGTTCACAAAATACATCCAACATGATCCAGCATGCAAATTAAACAGTCAGAGCTCCCTGTCTTACTGATTTTCGAGATCACAGTCTGTCATTATTTTAGGGTGAATCAAGGATGCAGTTACATGAATTGAGAGTTTTGTTAAAATAATCTCACACTGACCTTTGCTGCACATCTCAAAATGATATTTCCCTAAAGTATTGGGCATTACATAATTATAACATGTAATCTCCAGTCTAATACAATTCAGTCAAGTCTAAATTTGGGGAATTAGGGGAGAGGCTTTGGACAAATGCTGAACCCACAAGATCAATTTTGTCTGCTGAGCAAGTCAACTCTTAACTGTTAAAGTCTTTTTAATTGGCTGTAATTGTAGCTGTAGTCGACTCAATGAAAGCGATCAAAGGCTAGCAATTACAAGACATTGGTCACCAGCCCTCGGGATAAAGCTTCAGACCAGGGGACACGTGCGCGCACACGCACATATACATAGGAATACACAAACAGTCGCACACACATATACATACAGGCAGTCACCCACACATTTCCTGTGTGTTTCATGTAAGATGGTCTTTTCTTCTTTCTTTCTGTTTGGCGAGGAAGTACGGGTCTAATGACTTTTCCTATGCGTCACAAACACTGCATGTGGGAGGCAGACAGCCACACTGCACGTGTGTGCATGTGAGAACCCAAATGCAAATATGTATGAGATTGTCAAGAGCTTGATACAGGCAGGTTTTGTTATGTATTTGTTAGAGGCTTCATGTGTCTTTACGAGTCGGTGTTTTTGAGAAATTTGTGTGTGTGAGAGAAAGTTATGCGTGTGTTTACATGTTGGCAGAAAAGTGAACACTTAGCTGCCGTTGAGTGTTTTCGTCTGTCTGTGAAAAATAAGTTTGTCTCTGAGGAATTTTACGCATATGCTCATTTCACTGTGCGCACTTGATGTGACCATCTGCACTTGTCCGTACATGCTCGTAATGAAGCGTGACCATACAGTGCTGTATGTGCGTGCAGTTTGTTTTTGCATGTGCTTCTCGCTCACTTCTTGTAAACACTGTTTTTGACACACCACTGAGACCTCACACAGTTTGCAGAACTCACTGTTTTTCGGTTTTGTTGCACTGCACGCGCTCTCTGTATCGATCCTGATCAATGTTTTATTTCTTATGAGAATTATTGTGGTCCAAGCTGAAATTTCAGATCTAATTTATTGCGGTTGCTGCCAATACTTCTGCTGGCTTTTCCATCAGTGTCCCAAGGCGTTATTTTAAAAGAGGTCTTAGAAGAATTCTACCACAAAGTCAACAATGAGCCGTCAAAGTCAGTTTTTAAAAACGTTTTCTGAACGTTTTTAGGGAATTTGAATATGTATGTAAGTTATAAAGTTGTATTCTTGTACAAGTTATAAAGTTGTGTTTTGTACAGTGAGGCCCAACCATCAAAATCAGTGGTATGTATAGTTTTTCCAACCTACAAGTAATAAAAGTGTCTCATTTGTGGTTTGATAAACAGTAAATTCATTCAAATTCAGTGCAGCTTCTGTCACTGTCATATGCCGTCCAGGCTTTCATCATATGGAAGTGAGCGTGGTTTCATCTAAAGCAGGTTGAAAAATGATATATCTCATTGTGCTGGCTCTCTGTGCATGAACCAAAACATGGGAATGAATTGTATCTTGCGTCCACACAATAGCATTTTCAGCTCTCGATGGAGTAAAATATGACCTCAAAATATATATTTTCTTCTCTTCATAGACACAGGATGCAACTGCTGAATGAAATTTTTATTGCACTATACACTACCTTTGGTTTTGATGTCATTCACTTGGTCATTTTTATACCTAAACTCTCAGTGTAAACATAACATTGATAACTCAGTTCTTAAATAATGTGGTACATTGATGCATGGTTCCCTAACTTAATATCCTCACAGACCCAAACTGTTTTTGTTCAGTCACCTCTGGGGGTCATATATCTCAAGCTATGTTAAACAATCGGGTGTCGAGCTGTAAACCTCGTCTCCAACAGTCTGAATATACTTCACGATCTGCCAGAGCGAAGCAAGGTTAGTTAATCCTGCAGTGCTCGGTTCCCCCGAGCTCCAGCAGCAGTCAGCTCGCACAGTTCATCTGGGGCCACGGAGAAGTGTTTTGCTCAAAACGAGCACCCATTCAAAGACCAAGGTTAGTGCTTAGCTATGAGCAAGTGACTATTGAAACATTATTTTAGGTGAAATGAAAAACAGAATCAAAAACAGCCTTTTGATTGGATCCAAGGCCTTTGCTGAACTCTTCCTCCAAACTCATCACTCCCCTTCTCTACCTTTGCTCCCTGGTGCCAGTTCCATCATTTCCCTTACTATGTCTTTCTCTCGTGAACACCCACTCTCCCGTTCCCTCCCTGCCTTTTCTTCCTCTTTCATGTCTTCTGTCTTGTTCCTTTCTCTCTCTCTCTCTCTCTCTCCCTGCCCTTCCATCACTCCATCCTGCCTCTTTTCATTTCCTAACTCAACTCTTACTGTCCCCCCCCATGTCTAATTTCATCATCAGATATTTCTCTCTCATTGCCTTCCCGCCTCATGTGACTCTGTCTCTTTTGAACTCAACTTTTTTTTAAATATTTATTGGCTTTATTAGGAAAAATCTGTTGCCTAAGCTGCACAACAAAGCTATTAGAAGAGATAACAGTAAACCATAAGTTAATCAGTCGGTGCACCATATTTCTCATCTTTCAAATTATGATAAAATGAAGATAATTCAATTAACTACAATAAGAATTGAGAAAATAAACAAGATTTAAATTTTGTTTAAAGGAACAGCTCGAAATACAATGTGTTAACTAGTGACTGTTAAAGGTACTGGGAGATGGATTTTGTTAACTTTAGACACAGACAGGCTAGTGTTTCCCCTTGTTTCCAGTCTTTATGCTAAGCTAAGCTAAAAGACTGTTGGCTGTAACTTCATGATTAAATACAGATATGAGAGTGGCATCAATCTTCTCATCCAACTCTCAGCAAGAAAACAGGTGTGTTTGCCAAGATGTCTACATTTTCTTGATGTGATCGTGTTTCAGTGACGAGCTTATCGGTGCACTCTCAGTTTCACATCCTTTTGATAATGATTCTGATAAAGTGTCTTCTCTTTTTACCACATATCTTTACAGCAGTTTAATAGAGGAGATGACTTGGGTTTTGCCTCTTTGCCTGGAGCATGTAAAGGGAGTTTGTTTCTCCTGTTCCCCCTCTTCTCTCTCTCTCTCTCTCTCTCTGTTGCTCTTTTTAGCTCTCCTCAAACCTCATCTCTTTCAGCTCCACACCATCAGCAGTGCGACTACCGTTGCAGTTGAGCAGAGTTCGGTTGAGGTCAGACAGACAGTGTGTGCAGCCCCAGGGAGATTCAGACTGGCTACCAACCAGATAAGTTGGACGGAGATGTCCTGGTATTTCCTCCTTCTCCCTCTCTCGCTCTCATTTGCGAGGGCTTGTTGCTCCCACTGAGGCTGAGAAGAGCTCCTGGGAAACCAGATCTGACCATTAGAGAAAGTAATAATAATAATAAATGAAATACTGTCTCTCTCTCATTTCACTATTGCTCCTTCTCAGCCTCCCTCCTCCCCTCTCCATCTCATCTCCCATGTGCACACACACACACACACACAGATTTGAATGATTTATTTATGTCAGCATAAATTACAGCAATAATCTCTGGTGTACCATATGAGAATCCGATACTGGTGCAGTTGGTGTTTTAGCAGTGATGTTTTGTGGCGCCCTGATGCCAGCTAATTTTGAGCGGTGTGTGTCTGTGTGCGTGCATGCGTTTGTTTAAACTCACTTGGCTTTCCCTGACAAGTTTGATCTGAGTAAACAAGGAGCCAGCCAAATAACTGTGGAGTGAGAGAGAGAGGGAGAGACAGAGAAACCAGGTCAGAAAGTGTGTGAAACAGTGAGAAAGGCAGACACTTACTCAGGCTAAACCCTGAAGTCCTGGGCAGGAAGCTGATATTTTCCCAGACTTACTTTACTCTTTTTTTTGGAGTCCGATCTGACAATTGAAGCTTCCTCTGAGGGGCTAATAATACAACAGAGCCATTGTGCAACGCGTCGTTTCCTCTCACTTGATTTAGCAAGAGAGAAGGCGTTTGCATGAAATCTTTCCACTCTCAGTGTGGTTGGGTGGAGTTTTTTTACTGCCATCAGATTGGATTGTCACACCACATCGTAATAATACACTGTTATAGCCTGGCTCAGATGAACATGAATACACAGATAAGAGTGCTCCAGCTAGCAGCCACTGTGCAGTTTTCTATTTCCTGTGTCTGTCTTGCACTGGTGCTGTAGTTTCTTCTCAAGTCATTTCTTTTTAGTTGTGCAAAAAGTACACGAAATGTAGAAACATCTCATAACTGGAATCTGGATGGAATTAGATTGAGCACACCTGCAGAATGAGAAAGCCTTTGAGGACGGGTAAACCATTATACGTACAGCCAGCATAGTTGTTCAGTACACACACAAGACAGAAAGAACCATACACACACATCGTGGATGAATAAGCTCATACACACAGTCAAGGCCAGTTTACGTGAGGTGTTGTTAATAGAACACATTTCACACTTCACAAAATGGACATACAGTAAATATAGATTCAAATTAGCAAATGATTATGGAGTTTAAGTCAATTACACTCAATGTAACAACTGTACACAGACATGAGCAACAAACTTTCTTTGTATGAAATGTTTATATTACTACTGTTATATTGCTATTAGTAATGGGCCTAACCATGCATTGTCTTCCATAAATTGTATTCATCCAAATCTGACTAACTAACCACTTGTGGTATCGTGTACACATAGTTTCATTCTGATAACATTGACACTAATGATGTAACATCTGGTTGGTTTATTGCCATTGCAAACAACATGAACTACAGAGAATCAGCACACAGTGCAGTTTGATTTTATCGACTTTTCCTTCCAAAAGCCCTTTTTTTTAAGTTTTAAAGGCATCTAATAAGACCTCTAAAGGCTGCTTGGTAAACAGCTGAGAAAGTCTATTTGCATTTCTTTAGATTGATAACATCCATAAGGCCGGTATGAGTCTTATTTGTCCTGTGGGATGGGGCCGAGTTTTATTAGAAACTGTGTTGTGGACAGGTGCGGCATTGAAAAGAGGCCCACGCTGACTAGACGGCTGAATGCGAGATGAAATTTCTTGTTAGATGGATGGTTTTTGTTGCATACTTGACGCAGCCTTATAAAAGATATGTGATCTTGCAAATGAAATATTAACCCTAGCGTTGCTCCTCTATTTGCCGCACACCTTTTCTATACCTATATTGCATCAAACATGTGGACTTTAATACAGCATAATGTTTTGTTGAATTTTTAAACACGCAAACCTTCACTTATTATTCACCTTTCCTAGATGTACAAATGATCAATGGTGGCTTGGGAGATGAGGTGATAATATAAATTCACAAGGTAAGCATTACTATTACATGAGTAGTAAGACAGAAGTAGATTTTATGACCTTGACAGAGCAACATTAATAAGACAAATCACTGTGTATCCCGGCCTACCCTTGATCATCCCCACAGGCAAAGCAAACTCAGCCTGTCTGGCCAGGTTGACCAGTTTGTCTGTCTGTGTTTCTGTGTGTGTGTGTGTGTGCATGTGTGTGAGACTGTTGCCTTGTGTGCATCCCTATCTGTTCATCTGGCTTCTGCTCCGTCTCGCTGTTTGTCTCCATGTTTGGCTAACCATGCATCTTTCATTTTATCAGTAAGTCTATCAATTGGTGTGTGTATGTGTGTGTCCATGGGTGAAATGACCACTGGGTTTCCCGCTGTGTTGACCACATGCCCCACTCTATTCTCCTTTCCTCCGGTCCTCCTTTTTACCCCACCTGGCCGCTCTACCTTGACCACCCATGTTGTCCTGTCTGGCCCGGCCTCTTGTGTTGTACTGAATGGCCACATTATTCAGACTATTCCACCCCTGGGTTTGGGACCCCATGTGGGCTCCCTGCAGGTGAAAGTGGTTCTCCATGAAAAAAAAAGATCAAAACAAATGTAAAATGGCACACAGGGCATTTTCATACAAATACATTTTGCTGCTACTACTCAATTGAAAATTTGTATTCCACAGGAGTGATTCGCCCAAGTAATCTGGTGTCTAGCAGGTCTTTTCTGGCCTCTCTGTGTCAGCAGATAAAGATCTGGGAGCCACAGCGTGATGAGTGATATCCACCTTCTCTGAACAGATAATGCAATGAGCACCACCTACAGAGACTCAAACGGTACTTAATGAAAATGAAAGGAAACAATGTCAACAGTGCTGCACAGTGCACACTTGCTGAGAAAGAGCATGCAGACCCTCCACAGTCTGAAAAGAGTCCTAAAGCTGAAATCTGTAGGTTTAGGTTAAGAATGTATTTTGATGCTAATGATATCAAAAAGCTATTCTGAGAATTAACCACTAACACCTTCATTACCTTCACAAAACAAATCCTTCATCCTCTCTCTCTGCCTGTCTCAGCCCTTTCATCTCTGCCCTCATAGCCACAGTCTCCAGTAGTCAGAGACAATAAAGGTCTAATTTGTCTTGGCCAGAGCTTGTGAGCACAAATACCTGACCAGTAGGCCATATGGTTAGCGAGAGTCGAGGGGAAGTGCATGTCTGTGTGTATAACCTTACCTGTCTGACTGCGTGACATTGTTTGTGTTTGAGAACATGTCCAGGTTGTGTGATTAAGTGTGCAGATATACCCATTCGTCTGTGAGTGTGTGTGCGCATTTTCTGCCCAGGTCTCTTTGCCCATGTCTTCTCATTATGGCACTAATTACCCGGGTGTGGACTTGAAAAGGACATGAGATTTTTAGTCCAGAGACAGGAGGTGAATTGGCGTGTCCTGGTCTAGACTGATTTGGATGATTAGAAGGTGTGCCACAGTGACACAGAGTGAAAAAACAGAGGATCTGGCAGAGGGAGTGTTTTTGTTTTACCTGCTTCCTTCCTCTGTTTTAACAGTTTACAAAGGGTGCCTGAAAAACAGGGCCAAGCTGTGCACCGCCTGTGGCAAAATATCAAGACAAAAAAGTTTTCGTTTAATCTGATCCAATTACATTACGGCGCCTCGCTTTTCGCTGATCACATTATTCCCTTTCAGTGTGCTCATGAATTCTTGAAGGCATGTTACTGATATTAAGTTCATTCAGAACAATTGAAATAAGTGCTTGCACCTCTTTGCCCTGCTGTAAACATTCACTTGTGCCCTCTTTAAACTTTCTTCCAGTCTCTATTTAAAGGGCAGACGCTAGTAAAACTACCCAGCTGTCTGCTCTCTCTCTTTCTCTCTGTAAACCTAGCCAGCTGTCTGCCCTCCACTCTTGACCTTGTTTTGATGAACGCTGTGTGTGTGTGTGTGTGTGTGTGTGTGTGTGTGTGTGTGTGTGCACACACATGCGTATGTGCATACATGTCACTGGGCTTTCAGTGCGACCTTTGACCTTTTGTGACTGACAGGCCAAATCTAGCCACCCTGCCTCTCTCTCTCTCTTGCTCTCGTCTCCTTTTCACCCCTCTGTTTCCTGACTGATAGCCTGTCAGTGGGACAAGCTCCCGGGCTAGGACATTATGTGTGTCGGAGGACGGGTGGGTGTGTGAGCGCCACCGGGACAGGGAGGAAAAGAGAACACGTTCAAGTGTGTGTTTGTGTATAAGTGAAGGTGTGTGCACAAGCTAAGGGGGTCACAGAGGAAGACACTGTCCAGACATTTCAAAAATAACAACCCATATAGCTGTGAAGTTGTGTCTTTGATTGTGTGTGTGTGTGTGTGTGTGTGTGTGTGTGTGCGCGTGCTGTAGTAGTATCTGGTAATTATTTAGTCAGGCTTTGACCTTTGACCCTCCCCTTTGACCTCCCACATCCTGTTCAACTGAAGAGAAGATGGACACACATTCATACATATGCACACCCACACCCACACCCACACACACACACACACACACACACACACACACACACCCTGGGGTTTAAGGGGTTTGTGTTTGTGTGGGCTGGGAGTAAATTCAGAGGTTTAGCGATTTTACTAACGTGAGTAGTTCACGGTAGAAAAACATGACTGGACTATCAAGGAATTTTCGCAAAATTGATCAAACATGTCTCAGAGATACTGTTAACACACATCAGGTGGAGGCAGCCAACGTTCTGCTTTAATACGGCCCATATTTCATCAGTTATCCCCTGATTACCCGTCTATCGATTTTCAACCATTTTGAGTATGCACTTGTGCAAAAGAAAAAGATTTACTCTCAAGAGTCTCGCACACAGAAATACAGATATAGAGGGAGTGAGCCATAGACGATTTTAAATCAAAAATGAAGTAAACTGTTATCGAAAGGTTTTTGATGATTACTCCCAATAACAATTTATTGATTACCGCACGGACCGGGCTTTTGTTCGCTCAATAAAATGACCCTAAATTATACAAAGTATAACCTTGGCTGCAAAGGTTACTTGCATGCCAATACGATAAAGGAGAAGAGAAAGCAGCAGAAGCAGCCCTGGACTCTTTCCCGGCTGGATAACATTACTTTGTTCTTTTGTGATAACATCTACCCAGAGCCTATTAGCCCTCATTATGCCTGTCTAAGCCTTGTGGATTTGTGTGTGCGTCCATGGGTACTGGGCAGAAGCATTCATGTACGGTATATCCACTTTGTTATGTTGTATATCCGTATACTGGATGCCCATTTGTAGTATGTAAAATATATTTGTGTGTAACAGAAGGAGACATAATTGTCTTTTTTATAGCACATTAATGACTGCCAATTACTTCTTATCTCATCTCTTAGTTGCATTCTTTCCAGTGTGATCACAAACCCGGTGACCCCTGGCTGTGCAGCTACAGCCCCTGATGATGCAGACAGAAATTTAGTTGTGGTGCAGACCGTATGGTGCCTTAACATTTTGTGGTAAAGAATGGATAGTTAAAAAATGGTTAACCTGGTTAACATCATGTTTTTGCCGTGCGGTTGCATTGCTACGACCGTGTCTTATTATTGCAACCATCACAGCAGTTCCTTCAAAATAAAGCATAAAGGAAAGAATATATCGCCAAGTAATGACATTTCTTTCACCAGTCTTCCCAAGGTATCAAACATTAAAACCGGCACAATAAAACAGAATGCAGCAGTATAGAAAACAAAATAAAAACAATAAAAATACAGCAGTGAAGTGGAATTCAATAAACTCACTTGAAAGCGCAGACTCAATTATGGTCAGGCTTGAGTTTAGCTGGAGGGGAAAACTTTGCTTTTAACTGCCGGGCCTGGGTGAATGGGTTGACTCGGTGCTTGGGTGAGACATGTGTTTGGCCTGTGTGTGTGTGTGTGCGTGAGTGTGTTAGCGCGAGGGTGTGGGTGTGTGTGGATGTCAACGGATGTCTGCGCGTGTAAGCCAAACAGCCCCTATGCTTAATTCCAGGGTGAACTTGGACTTCCTCCCCTTTCAAGTCTGCTTTACAACGCAGACTGACACAAGACATTTCTAAATGAGTCATCTCCCAAGTAGTTCTCCTTCTTCCTGAGTTAGATGTTTATTGTTCTTATAATATTCCTCTATAGTATGTAGCTTACGTAACAGCTGCGACATATTTCACCAATTATTTCAGTTAATTAAAGCCTGTATGTGAAGAAAAATATGTGATGGCATCTTTCAAATGATTCTGATGTTGCGAGTTTTGTTTTGTAGGAAAAACTAACGTGTTCATGCGTCTGTGTTGGTTTTATTCCTTTCATGTCAGAGTACCTGGGTTGGCAGAGGGTTGTTCAGGCATTGCTGTCTGCCTTTGATAATACCAACAGGAGTTACTAAGGTCAGAAACATTAAAATGAAAATCCCACCCATAAGAGGATTTAATCTCAAATTGGCATGTGCAAGTCTTTCATTAGTTTTTATATCACTCTTTAGGGTTTTCCTTCAGTAACCACTTCCATCCATCCCTCAGGGCAGTTTCCCATGTCATTTTACCTATAAAAGAGAACAGTGGTATGTCTTTATATTGAATATACTGTAGTCTGCCCATGTGGGATGTTCTTCAAGTTCCCATAGGTGTTAGTTGTCAAGCCTTCAGCTGTGAGCTTGTTCAGTGTCACCTCACACCAGACCTGACCCTGGTGACTTTTCACCTTTTGAAGGGTGAACTTTGACCTTCAGAGAAATGACCCTTGATCTTAACAGGTCCTAATGGTGCAGAGAGGACTGCTGGTGACAGGAGACAGATGGAAACACACATACATGTAAAGACAGACACACATGTGCTGGTGCACAGACATAGAGACACACTAATAGAGTGGAGAGCGTTGCTCTGCAGGCCCGAGGAGTGACAGGAGAACCATGGGGACATGCACAGACAGAGCTCGGCTTACACAGGAAACTGCTGAGACATGCAGGTCATGTCTGTTTCCATGTTTATGGACCCAGCAGACATGCAAAGGCAGACAAGCACACACACACTCGCTACGTGTAATCAATTTGCTTTGTTTTGTGTGCTGTTGGACAAAGTTTGGACTAAGACAACACTGTCTGTTTGACAAAGTAGTGGCTGGTTTAGTCTCCCCAGAACTACAGGTCAGCTTGACTTTGTTTAATTACTGCTGTTTGAGAACATGCATGCAAGTGTGCACAAACTCCTGAAGAACATGCATGAATACTGTGCATGCATCCACCTCTCCTACTGTAATTGAGATTTCTGAAGGTTAAAGTGGACACAAACTAATATGTTTTGGCCTCCGAGGGCTTCCTTCTCCTAAAATAATGAGCCTCGTAGTTTACCCTTTACTAAACCTCCCCAGTAGACCGCAGATGGCCTTTCAATTACCAAGCTAAAACATGCAGAATGGCAATGCATGGCATTATCAATGAACATGCAAGAGGGACCACAGTCTCAGCTCCTCACCAGCAAGCAGGCAAACACACACACACATCTGCAGACATATGCAGACAAATACACAAGCATATAGAGTACGTATACACACTTGCATGCACGTATGGACACACATATGCGCACGCACACACACAGCCAGATTACTTTCCTTATTTGCTTAGCAAGCAATCTTTGTTGGGGTCACCACTCCTCACCCCTGCACTGCACCAATCTATAAAGCCAGCCCTCTGGGACCCAGTCAAGCCAAGGTATTTGTAGAGTGATCTGAAGTTAGTTTCTGTGCTGCTGCTGACTGCTTCACATTGTACCAGAGATTCAAGATAAATGCAGTATGCAGCAAAAGAAGACCGCTGGTGATGTTTTTCATTTAGAAGCTATCAACTCATCCGTGTGACATCAGGCCATTTTTTCTTCTCAGATTTGTCACAGTAACTCATCAGCACTCGCTATGTTAAGTGAGACAGGCCATGAAGAATATCCAAACTAAGAAAACTGACCTTTTAGAAGTTATTTGCAAGTGGAGAGTGAAAAGTGGGGAAGAAAAGTATTCTTTCCTCACTGTAAAATTACATTTTAAAATCACATTTTTTTTTCATCTGAAGAAACATGGTTGTCTCCTGGTAATTTTCACAGCTCTGTTACATCATACATGTTCTGCAAAGCTTAACACTGATGCCACCAGAAAGGCTTTCTATGATGTGGTTAACGTTGTGAAGGCACCAAAATTACTTAGTTTAAAGGAAAAGATCATGGTTGGGGTCAGAAGTACGTTTATGTATGTGAGAAAAAGTCAATATTAAGTTTTGGTTTCAAACAGGACACAAATCCCAGTCTCCTGGGTTAATGTCCTGTGGTTGACCCATCCATCCATCCTCCTCATATGCAGACTTTTTCACTCTTCATACTATGTCACCTTGCTCTGAGTGTGAAACCCAGTGCATCTCTTACAGATGAGAAAGGGTAACTTGTGCATCCACATGAGATGCCAAGGGGCGTGACAAAACATCTGTATTTGACCACCTGTGAATGACCTCTGTTAACCCACCAAGCCACAGCCACCCCCACATGCAAATGAACACAAATTTATATTTAGTGACTGGGTGTTTTCTTCAGCAGTGTTCTTTGGCGTTAATAAAGCAGCTGACTTACCTACTAAAACGTTTTTGTACTTTTTTATGATCAAAATCTTACTACTACTGATGATTCAAATCCTCACTCCTGTAACATTTTCTGTGGTATAAATCAGCACAATCTCTGTTTTCTCCCATTTGAGATGCCAGTCACCTGCTGCTGCTGAGCATAGTGTTAAAGTGTTGGCATAGAGCACTAGAGCTGTTAATTTTTTCGATTTAAGAATCTGATTTCTGATCATTTAACGAGTGAGTTGACCAACAACAAAATGTGTCATTATTATTATCATTATCAGTGTTACTCATTGTCATTCTGAAAATAACATATCCGCCCTCACTTATACAATATTTATAGGATATATTATGCTGATAGATGGAGAGAGAATTCATGACAGAGAACCCTTACATCAGCATAACAGATAAATATTACTTCTGGATGCTTTCAGTGTCAAATGTTTACCTAAATTTGCCTTTTTTGAAATAGGCTCATACTGGGACACAATGAGATGAGAAAGTTTTGAAAAGCTATATGTATGCAAGTCCTACTGTTTAGGAATATATAATTCTCTATTGATATGCTAAAAAGACATTTGGGATTGGGGTTTTAAAGGCAGATATCCAACAGGGAGTTGTGGGCTAGCGGAGGGTAGCTGCATAATCAGTTCCACCATCAGCTAACTGATGTTCTGCATAATAGAGATGGGATTTCTGGGTCAGTATGTGTCTGTGTCTGTGGTGTGTGTGTGTGTGTGTGTGTGTGTGTGTGTGACGTTAGTGGTGGGGGTTTGTCATTTTATCTGCATGGATGTCTGCATGTGTCCTATCTGAATGTGTATGCATGTGTGCAGTCACTGTCGTATGTTTATCTGTGTGTCTGTGTGTGTGTGTGTGTGTGTCAGGGGCACTGACCTCTTTCCCCACAGGGAGGACAGTGCCTGTCTCATTAGAGAAGAGAGATTGAGAGTGAGACAGAAAGACAGGGAGGGAAAGAAAGAACAAAAAAAAAAAAACGAGATGGGGAGAAAGAAGCAGTGGAAGACAGACACAGAATGAATTCGGGGGTCCATCTTAATACATTCCTCATCCATGACCACAATGAGCCGGAAGGGCCATGGCGAAGGAGGTCATCAAGTTTTCTGATTCACACACAAAAACCATAGATGGACACACACACACACACATGCATCTCCCACTTCCCTCCATGGGGTATATGTAACATCCAGACTTGACTGTGGTTTAATTGAATCAAGAGGCAGTGTGTGGGTGTTTGAGGTTTAGGAAACAGGGGAAGAGGGGCTATGGGGGCGGATGGTAAGAGAGTGTGTGTGTGTTTATATAGACAGAAAATTTGATTGTCAGGTTCCATGTGTGTATAAGTGCACCAGTGTGTGTGTGTGTGTGTGTGTGTGTGTAGATCGTGTGGGCGTACACACATGTGAGTATGGTCTCAATCCAGCCTGCATGGCTAGTGACACAGAAGGCAGGTTAAAATGTCTTTTGAGCTCGAATGAGATACAGCTTTTCTTTTTCTTCACAGATGAAGCGAGGTTTCTATAAGAACAGAGAGAGAGAGGAGGCAAGAAACTACTAAGCAGCTGTAAGTCTGAGAATATCAAAGGGCAAAATGTAGCTCTGGTTATTGTACACATGGTATCATATTCAAGTCATTAAAGGATATTGAACTCACACTTTGTTGGAGAAAGAAAAAAAAGGGGGGCGATTGGGGGTGTGAGAGACAGAGGTTGAGTGATGGAGAAATGCTGAGTGAATGTCATGATAATCCCGGAAATAAAAGAAAGAATGGCACCGAAGTACAAAGCGACCACAACAGAAGCCCTAAACCTCAACGAAGCCCACCACCTTATGATCACAGAGCGTTGTGGTTTATCTGGCAGGAGGTTCCTATACTTATTACAGTCATAATCTAAACTCCTCCTGTGGTCATGTTACAGCACTTAGGCCTACACATGGCTGAAGGATCGGCTTCTTTAACCATTTGTGGCACAGATCTGGCTTTTTCCTAAAAACTATACTTCTGTAGTGTCCAAATGGTTCAGTGTGCAGACTGTCATGAGGCGTTCAAGCTGCATATTCCCTGTGTGAGTTCAGATTGCTGAGCTCGCTTTACACTGCCTATTTGGTTACATGCAGATATGATGCCGTCAGATCGCTGCGAATGTTATTCACGGACGTGTATTACCTCTGAGAGAGTGAGCGACGGATGGGTTAAGGATGAGAGAAAGATCGATGGACGTCGAGAGAAGAAAATGCAGAGAAACAGCCGGAGGGAAACGGAGCGTTGGACCGAGAAACAGACAGACAGCAAGGACGGAGATAGAGTGAGAGTCAGAGACAGAAAAAAAATGAGAGGGAGAGAATTAAAGAAAACCACAACAGAAGCCCAAAGCCCACTAATTCCCCTTCTCCTTATGATGGAGGGGTGTGGTGTTGGGGATCTGGCACAACTTCCTACAGTACAGCCCCTTTCTAAACATCTCATATATACACCCAGGCAGAGACAAAGTCACAGCTAACCACATCACAACGTTTGTGTGTGTGTGTGTGTGTGTGTGTGTGTGTGTGTGTGTGTGTGTGTGTGTGGTTAGCTCAGCTGCTCCCAGGCTCACAGAAAGCATGCGCTGCCTGAGCGTGTCAGAGCTGTCTCTTGATCTCATCTGTCTTTTTATTGCCTAATCCCTGTCTCTCTTCTTGTTCCTCCCTTCCTCCTTATGCACCCCCGTCCCGCCCCCCTCATCTCTGTCCTTCATCTTCTCCTGTCGTCCCCAACACCCCTCTCCATCTTTTTCCTTAAGGTTTGAATATAACCTCAGTTGGTCTGGCAACGTAAGATTCTTTCCATTCATGCCAATAAAGGTTGTCCCTTTTCCTGCCCTCCCACACATCTGTCATTCTCTCTGGGTTTGATAACTGCCTACCACACTGAACCTTTCAAAGTGTTCCCGTTTGCTATAGATGAGTTTCAGATAGTAGCCAACCCACCATATGGGTCATTCATGCACCATCCCAGTGGGTTGAGAGTGAGACGATGGTTTGCTCATGAATGTTTCATTCTGGTTTACATAACAGTGGCTCAGCTCTTTGGTAGCACACACTGAATGTATGATTACAAAATCCTGTCTGCTCCGCTCGCCCTCGTTTTACTCCGTGTCTATCCGTCAGTCTCTCATACGTTCTCTGTCCATTTAAATTTGATTCTCCTTCGCTTTCTGTCTCATTTCATGAAAATAACATCATGCAATCGAGATATATCACCATCATGCTGCGCCCCCCCCCCCCCACTCTCATTTTTTTTCAATTTCAACTTGCCTCATTGGCATGACAGGTAGCATTTGTGTTGCTAAAGAATTCACAGAAGGAAATAGTAGATAAAGGAAAGACAGAGGGTATAACAAAATATGGTGCATACATGCACTAAAACAGAAATGCAGAATAACTAGACAGGACTCACACAGCTCTGCCAAGGCTGCATTTGTTATTTTGGGAATAAAAATGTATGAATCATCAATGTAAACACAATAATACACACTGGTGTATGAAGTATTCAATGTTCACCATCTTAATTTAGGGTTTTGCATGCAAACATTTTAATAATTTCCCAAAAAAAATCCAAATAGAAACTGAGGTTGGTTTGAATGTCATCAGCTATTTGGTCCACACCAAACAAAGTAAAAATATGACTTGATGATGCTGCCAGTTGAAAAATCAGGGCATCACCGAGTTATTGAGGTTCTTCCTGTTTGTCAAGACATTTCACCAAGAATATAATGGCAGCACAAGAGGAAAAGTCACGGCCTGACCTTCAATAAATCTAACATAAATGTGTTTGATTTTTAGATATTGCATATTGCAGACTCAAAAACACAACCTACATGGCAGAAAGATGTTATATTTAATTGCGATGTTAAGATTCCCTAGTTTTCATTCTAGTATCTGTTCTCTCTATCAGCTTTAACTATAAATCTGTGCTGCCAGTAAGGCAGCTACAATGAGCGCAGGTTCACAGATGATTTGTCTTCTGTCTGTCTTGCCTTGAGGCAGCAGGAGACAAACTTGAGTTTCTGCCCTGCCATGCTTCTGTGTTCCCCCAATAGGAAAGGAAGCTTTTCATTTTCTGGCAAGGTCGTGAAGCCTGGAGTAACTTTCTGACAACTTTGGTCATATTTAATCTTATTGTTTTTGGAATGCACTTTGGAAATACTCTATATGTATACTGTTTTCTGGATCCATCCTGTGATTTTGTATGTAGAAGAGACTGCTGTGTCAACTTTTCTTCTCCTGCTCGTTGGCTCTTTCTGTAATCCTGCAGCCTGCTCTATGTTCGCACGCATGTCCGACATTCAGACGTTTGATAAACATCTCCATCGACTTACTTCAGTTCAAGTTAAAACTCTCCTGCTTCTAAGGGCCAGACTTACGTACATGAAAGCACAGCTCAGATTTCATTCAATTTGAGCACGCAATCTGCCTGTAATTATAGTCTGATTTAGTGAGGCAGCAGATAATTACACAATCAGTGACTGATGCTGCCTTCTAGGCACATTCTGTGAGTGAAGGAGGATCAACTTTTCTGCAGGATCCTCTCCAGCTCCAGTTCACAAAAACAGGCATTTTATGAAACATTTCTGATAAAGAAAGGGGATAATATCTGCTCATAAACATCAAATCATTTCTTAGTCTCAGTTATGCAATCCCTCATGAAACCAAACACAATCTGCTGTCACTTATTGCAAAGACACTATGGGTGGAGAAGCGCGTCTGCTTTAATTGTATTTTCAGTACTCCATCAGTTGTGGTCCAACACCAGCTCCAAAAGCTGCCATTATTTTTTAGCTGTGGTGCTAAGTAAAGACACCACTATGTGTGAGTCAGGTCCTTTTCGCCATTGAGCCGAGTCCCTCTCACCACCCATAAATGTTAAAATACTTAATATGTTTCCATGCTGGTTCAAATGCCTATTTCTGCTCCACTTGTGGTCCAGCCTCTGTTCCTTTTCCTTCGTACGCAGCCGCAACTACTGTGTGTGAGTCAGGTTCTTTTGGCATTTACAAACATGGTCCCTCAGCAGACAGTCACCCATAAATGTCTGCGTCTGTCTCCACCCTTTAGGGTATGTCTCTTTAACCTGCCTCTGAATGTAATATCATTTCCATATGGGTGCTATTATCATTAAAAGATATTAGCACTCAAGTGGTAGAAGTAATAATACTCACCTCATTTCTATTCTCTCTCTTTTGTGCCATAACACGTCTCACTCTGTCTCCTTATCACTTGGTCAGTGACTTACTCTGTGTATAGGTGTTTGCAGTGGTGATAACTGTGTATGAGTCAGGCCTTCTGGTATGTTTGGTTGAGATTCTCTCTCTCTCTCACTCTCTGTCAGGTCCTCTTGGCCATTTAGTCGACTGTGAAGCTGACAGATGATGCCCATGAATGATGAATGATGACTGGAGGTCTGTCTGGTGCCAACAGAATGCATAATACAGCACAGATACAGCGATTCCTGTCCTCTACACCAGACACATGCTGCACTTACTGTATCATATCACTGGCAGATCTGCCCACAGCAGAAAAGTGCGACCGCTTAAAGTGGAAATCCACCGAAAACAGCATTCAGGTATGTTGTCTCCTCCGAGAATCCTAAATGAAGCAGCTTTAGAGAGAGTTGGTTGGTGAGCCCTGGAAAACACAGTGAAATACAATCCACATGAACTGAGGTTTATGTTTTGAATGCGATCATTTCAGGAGTGGACTTTTTGTGTTATTTAATTTCAAATGATGAGGATGATAAGTCGTCTACTTTTATAGTAAATTTCCGAATTAATCTTGTTGACTTGTAAACTTTTTCAACCTAAGACCAGTCTTACATAAAGCGCCAAGCTGTAATGTGCTTTTGACCTCTACTTCACCAGCTGAATATTATGTGAACGACTTTCCTTCCATCATCAGGGTTTTCAGTATAAATTATGAATATTGTTTTCTTTCCTTTCGGTTTATTTTTCATGAAGGCTTTTTTGACCTTTCAGAGAAGATGTGGGAGTGCATCTGTTTCTGCGCACAGTTTGTCTGTGTATGTTTTGCGGAGTGGGCGGACACAGACATGTATACAGCATACAGTATAGACATGTCTGATTGTGTGGGCTTAGTTCTACCCGGGGTGTACAGGCATGTTTCTGTGCCTGTGTCTGCATGCATGTAGGTGCTACAGAAGTACTGTCTGTGTTCCAGTATGAAAGCATGTGCAGCTGTGTGTGTGTGTGTGTGTGTCTCTGTCTGTGTGTTCCTACTGTAGTATGTAGGTCACCAATATATTCCTGATGAGGTCTAGTCCTCTGGAGAACTCTACAGATATGAGGGCCTAAATTAGACACTATTATCTGTGCGTGTGTGTAACTGTGCGAGAGCGCGAACTAGACACCATTATCAGACAAGAGCCTCACGGGCATGCATGTTCAATTTTGTGCACATGCATGCTTTTACATGTAAAGAGCAGCATCATGAGTGTGTTTGTCCGTCTATGTGCGTAGGTGTTAAATTGCAGGCTATTTCCAACATAATGTATTTGTGTGTCTGTGTATGTGTGTGGGTGTTTGACAGTGACACACTGGTATCATCTGACAGGCTAGTTGCCTGTTACCACTGACCTGGGACCGTAAACCTCCACCCTCAGCTTTAACGACTGCTGGCTCAGAAAGCCTGTCCATATTGCTGTTACCAAGCCAAACTGCTGATAGGCCTCAAGCACCACTCCAAGAAAATTATGTGGCCATTGGCATAGCAGTGGCCATGTGTTAAGGTGTTACCCGTTGTTGGAAACACATATAACATCCATGAAGGTTGTGCTTGCAGCATGAAGGATGGAAAAATTTCATAATGTGTAAAATGTCCTAAATTTCAGTGTTTTTCTTGCTTAGAATAGAATTTAACATGTGCTTTTTTGGAAGAAGTCAGGGCAGCTGAATGTTTTCACAGACATGTTTTTGGACCATTCAAACACACTCACAAACTTTTATTTAAGCGCTTTTGTATGGCTGCAATTAAAGAACCAAGGGCAATGATAATGAGGTTTCTTTTAGGTTTAGCACATCTAATGTCACTTCCTCGATTTACAAAAAAGTGTGGCTTTCTGCATAGCTGCTGATATGGGGCAGGTTGTTCAAACATTACATGTAATTCCCCTTCATTTCCAGATGTCTACATTTCCAGCCAGCCTACTGTCCGTAAGTCTCGGGGACAATACCACATGCAGTCAATCTGTCAAACCAATTCTGAATTTTGCCAGAGCTCAGCCCAAAAAGTTATATTCAACCCGAGAGAGATGAATGGGAGTGAGAATGTCTACCTTTGAAAAGCTTCATGCTTTGACCAAATCATATGCTGTCACTCCTAAGCTTTAGAAGGCCTGCACTTTTCATCAAAGCCCTTGATGGCTACCTTTCGCAGCACTGTCGAATACACCCTCAAAAGCTTCCCTCCCTCCTTTCCTCCCTTCCCCTCCCAAATCTCTTTCTTCTTCCCTCCAATGTCGACTACCCCTCTTCCCTGCCTCTCCTTCCCCCCTCCCTCAATCCTTCCATTCCCCTTGTCCTTAATCCATCCCTCCCTCCTCAATCAAACCCTCAAATCCCTCCAGGTTTTTTTTCTCCCTCTGTGTATGTGTGACTTCAGTACTGTCAAGGTAGATGAAACAAGAGGAATTCAGATTCATCACAGTCGTAACCTGCCATGATAATAATCCACTACTGTTCTTCCCATGTGGCGGTAGGCTGATGTTACTGGCCTTTTCTGGGTTTATTTGCATATTTGTTTCCCCTTTGTTTCTTTTGATGAATTATTTACTGCGAAGTGAAATGACAGCAGAGATCACTGATGATTGCTGTCGCGGGTGGATGGGTGCCTTTCTCCTCTTTGTAATTATTCCCTTTTTTCCTGATTTTCAATCAAGTTTTTCACTCATGTTCCCCCGGTGACAACAGACGAGAAGCAGAACAAAAAAAAAAAAAAAAACACATACATTTTAGCATTGCTAGTGGAACCTTTCCACCGTCTAGCGGGAACGTGGCTTCCTTTGTTGTTGTAATGATTACAGAGGAGGAAAAAAGCAGGAAAAAAGGGGGAAAGAAGGGAGAGAGTATGGATCAAATGGAAAAAATAGTGTAAACACAAATGTGCTGTAAGGGGCCACCTCACATGCCTCCCACACGCAGGGCAAATGACTGAAAGCGCACACGCATGCTGACCAATCAGCAGGCTTGATTAGCATCAGGTAAATAATAAGTGAACGGTGCAGTTTGTGATCCCTCTGAGTTAAGTTTGAACACAAAGTCAAAATAAGCCTCCAGGAGCTTATGGTTCGGGCCGAATGTGTATTTGCACACAAAACAATGTCTTAAGAGTTGTAATCACAATGAGTTGTGTCCACATAAGCGCCTTGATTGTAAGCTTCAAAAACTGTATTCACAGTCTGTTCAAGGGATCTACCTCACGCACACACAAAACACACACTGCCACCCTGTCCCTGCATTGCCCTATCCAGGAATAACAATACATAATTCATGTCCCGAAGTCTCGTCTGCAGACAAAAGTCAGCGTTTGCATTTATTATTTATTGAAAACAGCTCACATGATGAATCCTTTAACAAACAGAGCTTCCAGTAAGCACTCTACTTATTTCTTCTTCTCTTGCTGTTTGTGTTTTGGCATAGATTTAAGTGGGCTCATTAGCAGAGATGAGGATGTAAGGAGAGGAGAGGGATGGCAGGGGAGGGAGAGACAGGGGGAGAGTGAGGGAGGAATTGAGGCCAAAGGATAAAGGAATCATTTTTGTAAAGGTAGGAATTAATGAGAAGCTTCTGCATCGCAAGCTAATTAATTTAACAATGAAATGCTTTAGGGACTAAGTTATAACTTTTAGGACTTCATCACATTTATAGAGTAAAAGTTTACTATTGCTGCCCACTGGGTATTTGAAATTACTTAACTGCGAAACCTGGAGGTGATGAACTTGTCAACGTATAATAAGACACTATCCACTATCACGGTTACACTTGTTGTGTGGACAGTTTGCCTCGTGGATGGGAGGCAATTTATCGAAGAGCGAACCACCCTATGCTAATGAAGTCATCATTTATTCCCGAGCACTCGCATTTTTTTTTTTTTTCCTCTTCTACTCCACCCCTTCGCCATCCATCAATCATCTAAGGCATGAGGTATTATCTTTTGCGGAACATTTTATATTCAGTCTCCCCTTAGATTGGTGGACGCACACACATCCACACGCGCAGTCGTTTTTGTTAAATCAAAAAAATCAAATCTGGTCTAGCGAAGGTTGAATAATTGATGCGTTATGTTAAAAAAGGAATGAAATAATCATAGCCTGTTGGATGTTGGAGGAACATCAAACCCAGAGTCGGAGCTTGGCAGACTGGGCTGAGCAGGGTAGGGGCCTTATGTATTTGGGACGGCTGCCCTGTGAAATAATAATGAATAGCAAAGAGTTGGTGGATTAGGAGATTTTTGTTCTGCACTGTACCTGACACTTTGTGCATGCCCACCCGTGCTTTTTACGGCACAACCAGGGTACATCTATCCTGCATTAATACGGCAAGATTTTCTGAAAAAAATCATTTGCTTTGCTTGGCTGGGAAAACATTCCAGCAGGCCTGCAAAGTGGATAAATGGCTGCAGTAGAAAATGACACAAGGTTCACGAGAAGTGCTGATCTAATGGGAAGATATCGATGCCAGTCCGCAAGCAATGAGTCTCGGGGATGCAGCGACAGCTTAGCAAGCATGTGGGACTTCAGTAACAGCAAAGTGCTACATTTTTCTTATCGAGGATAATGTTGCTGACATAAAAACCAAGCTTGAAACAGATGGTAGTCCAATAAAATGACGGTTGTCCAATAAAATGAAAACAGCACAAAGAAGTAAATTCACTCCTTATAATAATTCACTTTTCTATTTTAATGCGCACCAAAAGGTTGAAGACCAAGATTTTTGTCCTTGCCATACATGCTGACTGTCTCATCACCACATCACTACAGATTAATAAGTATGCATAATGCTCAGTTACACATATACTTGACTTGGCGGCTGCTTTATAATAAACTCAGCATTCAGCCTTACTGTGCTATAAACTCATGGTGGCACCGAAATGGAATAATATCTGCTTGTTTGCCACTGTAGACAAGTGGGCCTCGTTCTCACGGCTATGAAAGTCAGCCATGAATATATACATACTGTAAATAGATGCACGCCCTTGTACACATGCAAACACACACACACACAAACCATCATGCATCATTGCTTCAAATGAATCAGTTTTTATGTTTAGGACCACCTTTAAAGATTTCCCCCATTTGGGATGCAACAACAGTGCATGATGAATACATTCATTCCAAACTCCAGAGAGAGCTGTGCAGCCGTGCATCTCTGACCGATATCTTTTTGTGATTGTATGAAGGCTGTACGGTATAGATTTTCCCATCCAGCGGCAGAGGGATATAAATGTTTATTATTATTACTGTTTCCCGTTCGCCATCTGCGTTTTTTGCCCACCAGTTCCAATTTGCGTTTAACAAATGATCTCAGGGAATGAGATGCGGTGGGGTCAAGAGGTGCATTTACTCTCTTTTTCACCGTGGGGGTTGGAATTAGGATTTTTATAGATACTTAGAGATACTGTACATACAAATAAAGGACACGATGTGACCAACATGATGAGATGCTGGAGAGAGGGTGAGGAAGGAGGATGACTGACCAAAACAATCTGCGGTAAACTGAATTCCTTTGAATGAGAAAGGCTGATTGCAAGTCAAGAGTTGTTTTTTAGATCATAGTGAGAAGAAACTAATGGCCTCAAATGAAGCCTTTGAATGAGTGTGTGACCGTCTGTGAAACAAAGACACAAAACAGTTTCATTGAAAGATAAGATATGAAATACGGTCAGTATGCAGCTTTACTATTCAGTAAACCTCTGCATGGATGGGTTAAGGTTAGAATACTTGCAAATGGTGGAACATTATCTTTGGTCCCTCCTTTACTTTATCCATTAAAAGCCTCCCCTCCATCACATTTCTGAGCCCTCTGACTTGAAATAGTGTTCGACTCAGGGGGCTTATTTTATTAATTCACTGTTTCCTCTGTTACAGGCCCCCTTCTGTGTAGTCCACATTGCGAGAAGACCACCTCACAGGGATTTTCCCCTTCACCAGGTAACCACAAAGGAAGAAAAGAAGCACATTATCCACATGTACAACAAACCCCCAACACACACACACACACACACACACACACACACACACGTTTTCTGTGCTGCACAATGCTGACCACCAGCACAGCAGAAAACACACACGCACGCACACACACTGCATATTATCTTTATGAGGTGTTATACACCAGTGACCACCAACACAGGGTCTCAGTGTTCTCTAATCCACACTTAGGCTGAATAGACCGCTCCATGCAATGGAGGGATTACACTGTCGGATTAATGGGAGTTTTAATTTGAGTCATTGTAAGTGCCCTTTATAATGAGAATAGGTGCAGGAAAGAATACCGCTGCCTCCATATGATATTGTTAAATGTGTTCCTCCTGTACATTTCATCGACTGCATTAACCGCAGTGACACACACACACACATGTAAGTGTGTATCTAAGTCCTACTTATACAGAAGCTTTAGAAGACTGTGAACCAGTATTGCTATTAAAACTAGAAAATAATCATCTGGCAGTATTACTAAGATAAGATATTCCTTTATTCGTCACTGGGAAATTTACTACTACTACGTTTACTACTTATATTACTATTGCTACCATGGGGCTTGGGAAAATGTAAAGTCACTTATCAGCCATACTTGTTGTCAGCTAGTTAATTGTACTGTACTGTGCCTATGGTCAGTATTATGAGCTGCACTGAAACAACAGCAACAACTAGAAGTGAGTGTTGCCATCTTACCCACCAAGATAAGGATGATTTTTTTTAACTGATCGATGTTCAATAAATGAATGAAAGAGGGCAAAAGGCATCAGCTAGAAAGAGACATAACAACTGAAAAACATGCAATAGGTCGCCTAAGATTGTGTCACTTCACTGTGCATTTGTAGTTAAAATCCCCTCCTAATAATGCCTGTTCTCTCTGCTTCATATTTAAACAACAGCCGCCAACAAATGTGGCTGACTAACCCCTCAAATACCCAGCATGCAGCATGGCTTGTTGTTGATTCCCAAGCCCTGTCACTACTTAACTACAGCTACTACTGTTATGTTTTATTACATTTACTATTAGTTAACATGCATAGTATAATGTCCATTTTTCTTTAAAGTTATGCATCAGTTTCTCCCTTAATAAGATTTTTTCAATAATAATTAGTCATTGGTGCTTTGTCAGTGGTTCTACCTTCCCACAGTTCCTTGCAGTAGTTTTTTTGACTTGCATGGCTTTGACATGTTTAAACCAAGTATCTGTCGCTTCCCCTTCACAAGCATAATCACACTTAAATTTGCTCAGCAGTCATCAAAGAGACAACTTTTAGTTTACTTAGTTGAATTCAAATCTATGAAGTCAGGATAATAATGCAAGTAATTTGTAGTAATATATATAGCTCATGTACTCACACACACACAAAGGAAACCAAATCCTACATTAGTTTAAGTCTGATACCTAAACAGGAGCAATATAGAAAGAGAAAGAGACAAAGAAAGAGAAGAGGCCAACAGACAGGCAGACAGAAATTGGCCCCAAGAACTTTAGCAGCAGAGTGAAGAAAGCTTGATGAATGGATGGATGAGTGGATAGAGGGAGGGAGTGGAAAGGAGTGCTGTTTACCATTTCTGAAGGCAACAATAAAACCATGGATTTAAGTATAAACAAGGGTAAACAAAGGCAGCCTTACAGAATAACATTGTAGTCATTCTCTTTCTCTTTCTTGTCTCTTTCTACAGAAACCTGACAGCTGTTCCGATTACATCTGCTTCTTTATGTTAGAAAGTATACGGGGAGCTGAGTAAGTACAGAGAAAAAAAAGTGTATGTTAATTAAATCAAGTTGGATTAATTATATTTTTGCACAAGGTCAGTGTGCTGCATTATGATTTCATCTCCCTGGGAAAGAGAATAGAACAACCAAACCCTAAAACCTCAGTGGTTGTTGATCCATTTTACTTATTAAAACCACACTGTTGAACTTGCCCTTCAAAACTGGAAGAGCTTTCTGAAACTGCTGGGTGGAATTTTAATCAATCCCTTTCCTTAAAATTAAAATTGAAAGCTCGTCTCAAACAACAGAGAGCAACCTGAACATTCATCATTTTACACCCTCTGTGTCTTAAGCAAAGGTTGGGGAATTATTAGAATTTCACCACTGACATAAAATGACAATACCTGCATCGCTCTGCTTTTGGCTCTGCTCCAACCTCATTTTGTCCAAATAGAGAATCACTGCTGAACTCAAGCTCGCGCAAATTCTCCCAGCAAATATGTGAAAAACAGGCACACTTTAGGTCTGTGAGAAGGTTTCTTATCTTTAAGTTTGCATTGGTGCGAATACAACTCAGCGTGTTTGATTGTAAACTAGGCGGCTGCTGCTTCCAAAGGCACATTTGTGAACAACAGCTTCGACCATTGTAATTATTGCACAACACAAACAAACATAAGGAATGAAAATTTAGGTAAAACAATGAGGTAAATAGAACTCTGGGAATCTATAAACATTAGTTTAGACTTTTGAATACTGTTTTTCCCTTTTCCTGACTCCCCACTGACTTGTGCGGCCTCCATTATTTATTTAATCTTTGTTTTGTTTTTTTGCAGTTGCCTTGTTGACAGCTGCCAGCCTCACAGAGAGCAATTACCGTCAGCGCATTGAAAAAGCTATTTACAGCTTTTTATTCTGCTCTTTCTCAATAAGCTGTATGCATCACGCTAGGCTGATATTATTATCATACAAGATATTGCTGCACAGATTTATGAGGCGGCGACGAGCGTTACGTATGAAGTGTAACAGTCGGCGCTAGACGAGGGAGGAATGGCTCACGTAGGAAAAATAAGTTTGACACGTGTTTGATATTGCAAATCTGTAGTCAGTTAATGCTTAGTCAGTTCTATTAATGAGGAACTGATCTTGCAATGGTACAGCAGTCCAAAGACGTGCAGGTTACTCTGTGACTCTAAAGGTGTGAATGTGAGTGTGAACGGTTGTTTGTCTCTACGTGTCAGCCCTGTGATGAACTGGCAACCGGTCCAGGGTGTACCCCGCCTCTCGCCCAATGTCAGCTGGGATTGGCTCCAACCCCCCGCAATCCTTCAAAGGATAAGCTGTTATACAGTAGATAATGGATGGATGATATTGCAATGGAACAAAATCAAAGTCGAATCTGCCCCTTTTTACACTGCACATTGATATTCCCGACCTTGCTCTCATGCCAGCGATGCATAATATAGTTCAACAAAGCTGAACAAAGCTCTTGTATATTGCAAAACTTTTAACCACATCACTCTGCATCCTCGACCTGAGCAAACTGCAACCAATAGGAGAAGTGCAACTTTGATTAAAAGCATGATGGACAAATTAATCTTGAAATAATAAAACATTTTAAACCTTGTTAACATGTCAATATGGTGTTTTTTTTTATATGCTAAAAGATATATCATGAGCAAAATAAGCATTTCTGCCTTGGAACTGTAGTGAAACATGGATTCAGACAGCCAGGCATAGCTACTACAGTATCAGTATATCGTGCCTTTCACTATTTTTAAAACCATGGCAGAGACCTGTTCTGTTTCTGCAAGGTACAGAAGGAGAAATGGTGCCTTCATGTATTACCAATGAAGATATGAGAACTAAACTTCACAGAAAACTCAGGTTTGCATTTTTCAGAGCACCTTTTTTACCACAAACCTTATTGAAGCCTGTTCCATCCATTTATCCTGGGGTCACAGCGAATACAAGCCAACAGTGTTGGCCAACCACGAAGTTTTATTCTTCTTGTGTTTTATCCGTTGACTGTATCCAATAAGTCTGCAGTGTGCAAGATAATGTTAGCCAATATCGGCCAAGTTAATTCATAATTCATATCAAATGCTGACAGGACATTTTATACGGCAAGAAAATTACGGCAAACGTTACTCAAAACAGTTAAGCTTCTGAATTGAATGATGTTTGTGTGTTGTGATGAGCAGACCTGAGGCTGCAGGTGAGCAGCGGAGGGATATATTGAATAAAAAACGTAAATATGTAATTTTGTTGAACAGATAAAAGTTTTTAGAGGTTTGATCAATCAACTTTAAGGCTAAATGTAGCCATGTTTAAGTCATAGATTGAAAAGCCTTCCCCTTGCTCAAATGATAAACCTGCATTTTGTCAGTAAGCAAGAATTTCTTTGCTGGAATCGGAACAATTTCTACACGTTTTTATACAAGCTGAAACAAAAACACAATTGCAAGAAAATGCAACGTGAGCGACGACATGGACTGAAAGAGCCCCTTTTCATGCGGAGATGTACATTTGAATGTAGCTGCTAAAACTGTAATTTTTAAAGCACTAAATTGGGATGTGCTTCAAAATGGGCAAATTGGGACATCCTTGTTGATATGGAGATGCTTTTGGCAGGGAAAATGGCACGCCTTATATATTATGCTAAAAAAATACACATTTGAAAGAAAAGTCTGACGCTGTAAGCAGGAAATTGGGGGTAAATTGGCACATCCTCCCAGCTTTACATTAATTGTGCTCGTGCTATTGTCAGGCCGTTGCAGGGTGACAGACAGATGGGTGAGGGCTGACACATGTTTTTGGAAGAGTTTAATATTCAAATGCTCCTCATGTGTGAATACAGACACCTGGGGTAATCAACTGGCTGCGTGTACGTGGTGTGAGTGGCGTGCAACGCTGTATTTACCCATAAGCCTCTCTGTCCCTGCCTGTCTTGTTGTCAGGGTCTCTCCCTTGCTCTCTGGTGTCAGGCACACTGTCATGTTTGCTGACTGATTAAGAATCATCCCGGCAGAAAAAAATAAACAGACTGTTGCTACATTTTTATAAAAGGGGTTTAAATTATGGAGGCAAGGTATTTATTTTTGTTTGAGCTCCTGGTACGGCTGATCTCAATGCTATTAAAAATTCATTCGTTGGTAATACCCTCCCACTCGTCCTCCTCCATCTCCCTTCCCCTGTCTCCCTCTGCAGCGCCGCTCATTTTCTCAATGGTATCTCTGTCTCTTTGTGTCAGTTCACTTCATTTTATTGGCACGGGGTGTGATTCACTGTCTCCATCTCTCTTTGTTCAGTTTGTCTCTCCTTTCATTTTCGCGTCTCCGTCCCTCTCTCGCTTCTCTCTTCAAAAATCTGGCGTGGAATCGAGACAGGAGAGCGCCTGCTGTTTTTCTGACACACTCTTCCTTTCTTAAATCAAAACCAACTGAGGCGAAATCAGGTTATTACCTCAGCTGTGTTTCTTCTCTCTCCCTCTCACCCGTTCTTCCATTTTTGCTCAAGGTCTATGAAATTCTACACTTTGAAAAGAAACAGAGGGCAGCCGGTCAGCCAGAAGAACGGGTGCGAGCTGGATCTGACAGGGGATTGCTGCATAAATCAAGCAGAAAAAAATATATTCTAAAGTGTGAGATGGGCGTCTGACAGAGATTATGAGTGTGTGTGTGTGTGTGTGTGTGTGCGCACGCCCCTCCATACATATATACACAGTCTGATCATGTGGGGTGGTGCTGACTGTCTGGCCTAGTTTGTTGTGGTCAGATATTTGTGATTTTTTTTTGCAGCCTTTCATCTGAGGAGAGAAAAAAGCATCGACCACAACGTTTGTCTGCATGTGATCTTGGAAAGCGGGAGCTGCATATGGTCTGCAAATGAAACAACTTTTGTACCAATGAGTCGAGACATGGACGGAGAGGGAACAGACGGAGAAGCGGGCCGGCAGGGAAAGAGGGGAGGATAAGACGAGAAATGTTAGATAAACAAACCCAAATGACTTCAAATAACTTCTCTAATAGAAAGAGCGAGTGGAGAGTGATGGGAAGAGGAAGGGGTGATGAAAGATGTAGCTGCAAATATAAGAGCCTAACTAGAGGCAAAGGTGAGCTGGAGAGCTGGATGGAGTGTGGGACGGAGAGAGAAAGTGATTTTTATAGATGGCAAGCTTCAAAAAGTCTGCTCTGAAGTGATAGATGGATGGACGGAAAGAGATGAAAGAAGTTATAATAAATAGGACAGGCTAAAGAGTTGAAGGAGAGTACTCCAAAAAAGCAAGGACGGTCAGTAAACAGCATGGCAGCGAGTCAAGAAGACATAAACAACCGCTACTAAAGACGGATGATAAAGATGGAGGAATGGCCGTATCAGTGATGGACGATCAGCGATGATGATGGATGAATGAAAGATTGGAGGAGAAGAGAGGGAGGGAGAGTTGTAAACAAGTCTGAATAACCTCATAACGGAGTCAAATCCACAGGAGGAAGGATGGATGGTGGCTTGTTATGCAGAAGATAAAAGAAAGTCAGAATAAAGTAACCTTCTGCAACCTTGAGGAGGGATAGAAAGGTAGAGGGAAAGTGAAAGTTTGATGGAGAAAAATAACGTAACAACAACTTCAGATAGTGGGAATCAAGGGAGTAAATGAAAAGATGGAAATCACAGAGGCAGAATGAAGAAGTGATGATGAAGAGTTTGAAATTAAAAGGGCTGTAAACTAAAAAGGTGTAAGTTGAACAAGTTTTTGAAAAAAAGCAAATAGAAAAGAAATACAATAGTTTTTTTTAAATGAGGCTACTGTATGTTGAGACTATGAAACTCTTTCACTCCTGTTGGCAAGAGTTGCTCTCTCAGAATAAATATAGAAATAATTTGGAGCAGCAGGGATGTCAGCGTGTTTACAAGTGTGTGTGTGTGCGTGTGCTTGCGTTTGTCTGTCTTTTTTGTGTCGCTGCAAGGCCCGTGTGACGAGGTCAGACTGGCACTTTTGTGCGTCCTCGCCCTGCCAGCGACAGCTCCGCGACGTTATCACAAGACTTGCAGTCGACACAACAGACCTAATGAACACACTTGACCACTTGTCCGCAGGAAAGCCAGGAAAAGAAAGCAGGCCCGCATAAGATGTTTAACACCAACCTGAAATAGCCTTCATTTCAAACCAGAGCCCGACAGGCAAATCATCTCTGCAACAACAGATTATTTTTCCCTGGAAGGTGACTATGATTTATTCAGTTGAGATATACTTGGAGCACAGCCTTGCATACTATAGGGAAGTTCCTTTCCAGTCCAATTCACCTGATATGTCTTTGAACTGAAGGAAACTGGAACACCTGGTTAAAAGCTACACAAATGTATGAAAAAAAAAGCAAACTCCAAAAAAAGCCAGAGTTGACCCGGTCAGGATCAAACCCATGATGGTTTTGCTTTGAAGGGACAGTTCTGACAACTGTGCCAACTCTTTTATATCATTCAGAAGACAAAAGGTGATTGTAATTCTAACAGTGTTTTTTTCACAGGTGAAAAATGTCACGTTTTACAGTGGTTCCAAAAACACGTTTCATTAAACTGCTGCATACCTTACCTATCATGTGGTTATAACATGTATTCAGTTGGACTTAAATACAGATTCCACCCTGTTTAATTGCTGATGTTACAGTAATGCTACCACCTTGAAATAACTCTCTTTATAAAACTATTTAAGAATATTTGCTTTACATATGTGATTTAATACCTAAGCAAATCTTCCGTATGGGATTGATGAATGAAATGAATTCATGACTTTTCCAAACGACCGGCATTCCCCCGGCGGTGCGGGGCTAAACAAGGCTCTGCTGTATTCAGCCCATCCTCTCTCACCTGTGCAAATTACTGTGTGTAAACAGACTGGATCACACTAGCTTCATGTGGTTAGCCACTTCCCTCGCTGGGACAGGGTCTACTCAGGAGAAATAAGCCATTTCCTGTTCACGGAGGGAAAGATATGCCCAACTGTAACCTACTGTAATTCATTCCAGGTGGTGGGTGGAGTTTATCTTTTTCAGAGGAAGTACAGGACTCGACAAGAAACATGCTCAGTAATTCAGAGCCCCTTAAACACTTTGTTTCACTGTTTTAATTTCTTTAAAACATGCAAACTGTATGCAATTTACATGATGAAATATTACATGTGTTTAATAAAAACATCTGGATAAGCTTATTCTACTAGCTGCAGTGATTTCAAGTACTTCCAGATGGGGCCAGATGAATGTGGGAGCCCAGGTATGACATTTATGCACATAATTTGATTTGGCAATCCTGCACATTTAGAGTCATGAAATTATAGACGTGTCACACTCAGCTTAAAGTAATATTCAGCTTCACTCGAGCATTTTTAGTTTCTTTGTGATAGTTAGTTTGTTCCGTGTGGACGTGAGGGCTGAATTCAAAGCTGCACAACCAGAGTGGTCTAGTAATCTAGAAGATTTTTTTCATAAAAACGAACTGTTGGTAGAAGTATTGTGTTAGTCCTCAGCACTTTTGTTGCATCTCTAGGATAAAATGTTTGAAATATGTGCACTCATCCAGCCTCTTCGTCTGATCCTCGGGATATAAAAAGAAATCTGGAAACAGTCTGGCTACAGAAGCTGCTTTATTTGATGTTACGAGAAAAATCCTCTTTCGACTTTAGATGTAAATGAATACATCGACTGCTCTTCTGCTTGTTTATCAAACTGATCATCTTGGAGATTTTGTGATTTGGTTTATGTCATATCTCTAAAAAACACATAGTTCACTATAAGTTTGTCACATATTTTGATGTCTTCTTAATTAATGACTGTGAATGAATGATGATGAATCCTGAATGCTGCTGCTGTCATCTAATCTCATGACAGCTTATTCTGGAGGCTGAATCCTCCCGATCTTCTCCAGTGATATGTTGCACAGTGTAAATGTTCTATCAGGCAAGTTAAAAATACACACATACAGATGTTTAAAAATATATGCTCAAGGTTTTTTTTTTCACAATAATGCAATAAGCATTGCATTAATTATACACAAACAATCAAATATTTACCACACATTCAAATATTAAAAGCAGTATCAACATTTAAAGTGTATGAGTTAGCAAGATCATAAATTCATGATGAGCTTCAGCTACAAGAATATAAGATGTGATATGTGTTAGTGCTTTGGATGGATCATTTATAAATACAGACTTTTTAACTGGTTTGCTGACAAGGTCATTTCGAACGCTGCTCTAATTTCCAATTTGTGTGTGTGTTGTGTGTGTGTGTGTGTGATAAAGAAGCATTCCAGCCAGAGTGGTGGCATGTCCTGGCTAATCCACAGGCCAAAACACACAGGCGGCTAAGTTTCCATGACCTCAACTCCATGCTGTTCGAACACGCACATGCATACTGTACACACACACACACACACACACACACACACACACGACATTGTCTCTTCCTCTTGCTTACGCTCCCTTTTCTTTTCGCCTTTCTCCCTTCCTGCTGTCTTTCATCTTTTTTCTCTCGCTGCTACCTCCTCTCTCTGAATTGCAACATTTTGTCAATTACCATTTAGTTCATTGTTAACCCACAGAGGAAAAGCGAAGTGTGTTCTGTAATACCACAGGAGTTCTGTCATCTTCAGAACAATTACGTCAATTAGCTCACATTTAAATGGTTTCCAGAGAGGAGCACCTAGGCTAATAACAGTCCAATGAAGTGACAACCAACCAATTAATCTCACTCTAATTGCTCAGTAGGTACAGTCAGTCATAATCTCCCCCTCTCTCTCTCTTTTCTTTCTGCCTTTCAGCGCACTCAGTGGCCTGACTCACCACCTGTCAGTCAAACAGAAACTCGCCCTTCCACCCCTCTGGAGACGGAGGTGCATTCCAGTGTGTTGACATCACGGCCGTGCCGCGAGTCAGCATATTTGACTTCTAACATAACACTGAGAAAAACTGTGTTGACAAGAAAAATCACTTTATAGGGAGGGAACTATTAGACTGAGAGAGCAGCAGGAAAAGACAAGTAGACAGAGAAAGAAAGGAAAAGTTTATTTTCCAAGCAATGGGATGATACTTCAGAACCAACAATGGTCTATAATCAAAAACTGACTGTGTTGCCTCACAGTCACTTAAAAGCCAAATGCATGCTTGCAGCTTAGATCAATTAACACAAAGACAAACATTAGCTCACACTCACGCTGTGCATGCAGTGGACTGATGCTGGATTGCTGAATCACTGTGGCACTTCTCGGAGATGAATAGTTTCACAAGCACAAATGTTATATGTGTCATGCAAGATTTATGGTGTGTGCTGCTTTCTGCTTCTGGTAAAGAGCTCTCGCACACGTGCACTGAGGAACACATGCTATATAGTGAAGCATGGGGCTATACCGTCTGACAGCATTGTGCTTATCCAAAAGAAACATTACATTTGCAACTTGCAACAGCAGAATCTTAAAGTCATTTTCATAACTTAAAAGACTTAAGAGAGCTTTAAAGCCTCTTTTGTAGTAGACGGCGTAGCCCACAAAGATCCAACGTATGAAAACAGTTTTCAGTGATAGAGAGTGGCTCGTGAAGAAATATGTGATGTATTGTGTCTCAAAGAAGAAGCTTCTGAGCACTCAGGGAAAGTGGGGTTTTATAGATACAACACAGATACTCAAAGTGATGCTGGTCAGTAGAAAGTCGAGGTCTGGAAGGCCAAACTGTAAAGTGCAACCAGAAGAATGGATTGTTTGCATCTGTCTTTCACTGTGACAAAAGGTTATTACCGAACACATTTATTGGCAAGAAATACTCATTAAAAGTTTCTTTAGCACTACCATTAGAGATCACTGTATAAGTTGTGCCTCGTGTTTCTTCTTCTGTCAAATTCGAAGTCGCTCAGTCCCGTGCATCCCAGGCTATGAACATACAATTAAAACTGCATATCATCACTGACACTTTCACATCAGTCATTCCTAAGATTTTTGACATCAGCCTCCGAGACAGGTGAGCGTACATATGGTTCTCTGCGTGTGACATTTACTGTAAGAGCACTCTGTGATTTGCTCGAGCAGAAATATGATCTGAGCAACAGGAATGCCATCTGGCATCGTGGAATCCACACATTGCACTGCATGTTACCGTATACAGCAATTGTTCTATTATATGTCATGTTTTCGACACAATGTATTTCAGGACTTCAAAGTTTTGCTCACCACACACATCTGTTAGCTGGAAACTCTCAGAGTCCGAATGTTACAGTAAGTCAGATAAATATCTTTATTTAGCCATTAAACAATGTGTTTTGAATGGGACATTCTGTTTGAAGTGGTCTCTCACACGCCACAGCCTTCTGCTCTATGAGCGAGCGAAGCAATAAAATCCAACAAAAATGTCTAAACTAAAAATAGAAATTTCTGCACGCATATTTTTATCGTTCGCATTTGTATCCTTTGACCTTTCTCAAGACATCCTTACAGAAAACAGGCTTCGCCATCCTTAGAAAGATTCGGTTGATGCCTTCCAGTAAAATTCCTCCAAAATGCTCACAATGAAAACGGCTATTTAATTTTAGTTGGATAACAGGATTCTCTTTGATAGATATTATGACGTTTTAACCACAGATATACTGCATCAAGTAGCAAGTGGGATAAAACACGAGGGAGAGTGATGCAACATGACACATGTTCTCAGTCATTAGCTGAAATCCGCAGTGTCATGAATACATGTTATGCGCCCTATGTGGCACCGTCACAAACCATGCTGTGAAATATTGTTTGAAAAATATTGTTTTCCATCACTGATGTTTAATTGTTCCTCAACCGATCTTCTTGTTCCCCTTTTTCATTCTGGTTCCCACCACTAATTAGGAATGGGATTTAACTGCCGATGACTTTAGTGCGGGATCAGAACACACCCAGCCATTATAAAAAACCCAGGGACCCATAATGTGGTGTGGGCTTGGCCACTGAAACTATGGGGTGGAGAGGCAGGAGGGGAGAGGGGAGGAGGGGGAGCTGGTAACGGTTTCTCTCTCTTGCTCTTTGAATTGTTGGTTGTGCCCTTTGTCGCCTTTGGCCTGCCATGAGAGGTTTTTCTCTCCCCGTCTTGAAATTGTTTTCTCTTTGTTTCCTTTTTCTCTCCGGCTCTTTTTCACAGTGTCTCTCTTTTCCCTCTTGTCCCAGAGTCTCACCTCCTCCTTTCCCCTACACCCCCTCCCTCACACTTACTCTCTCCCCCCCGCACTCGCTCAAAATCCTGTAAGACCTAATATGAACTTTTGACAGGAGCCGGGATTTTTGTTTAATTGCCAGTGTTACTGTGAATACCCTCATAAATCTAATGCTGTAATGCCTTTGAAACGCCTTCTAGGCCTTGCAGTCTCATACACACACACAGTCGCATTTCCATCACTTCAGAGGACATTGCATTGACTTGCATTCATTTCTCCTAACCACTACTTGCCTAGCCCTAACCATTCCTCTAACCTTAACTTACCCTGACTTTAACCCAAGTCTTCACCCTGAAATGTAATGATTTACATTATGGGGTCTTGGTGTTTTGTCCCCATAAGGAAGGCGAGTCCCCACAGCGTGACTGTGCAAACAGATTTATGTCCCCACAACATGAGTAATACACGTCCGGGGCAATCTTTTTTCTCACTTTCTCCCACTTTCTCTCACTTTCTTTCACGTTCACCCGAACACATGCACAATCGCACACACAGATGTGATGTGTGAGAATGAGGGCTTTGAGGTTGTTTGTGCTCGCATCAGACACAGCAGCTCCAGTGTTTGTTTGCAATTTCCACTGGCTCCGGTCCACTCCACCAAACCCATGGGAATTTGTGGATCAGCATCTTCTCAAAGAGCTCCTGGGCATCAGAGTGCATAACCGAGCAAAGACGGAGTGCAATGAGTGCACTGAGGTCATTATTTTTATGTGGTATTTCTTGGGTATTCTGTATACTATAGTTTATAGTGGAGGGTGACAGGGAGAAAGAGGAGAGCGAGACAAGTGGTGACATAATTTAGGAGACAGTCTGGCTCTAAATAACCAGATCACACTGGATAAATATTCACCCCTGAATGTGCTACATTTTGTTTCTTGGAATTGCATTGTGTAAATCTTTATGCAGCTTTTTTTCCCTCCTGATTATACATTTCAACTTAAGCAGCTGTAGTGAGTAAATACTATGTGTTAAGGTAAAACTCTCAGTCAGTTTGATAAAATACATTAATACAAGTATGCATTCAATCAACATAAATTCTAAAAATAAAACACAAATACACCCACAGTAGTTTTATATAATTGCTGCGTATCAGTTCAGCTCCTATGATAAGATTCAGAACAAGGCCTGTGGGGATGTTTGTAATCAGCATATGATGCTACAGTATCTAAATACCTTATTAGAGGAGTCACTGCATTTCATTGCTCGCTCGCAGTTGCTGCAGTGTACACTGTTACATACAGTAGTGTAGAAGTTCAAGTGGAGAGTGGTGCGCTGATATTCTTGCTTTAGTGTGGTCAAAGTGTGACACATTTTGGGCACATGTTTTGGTGATAACAGGTGGGGTTTTTGAGGTCAGTGTGCGACCCGGGTTGCTCGTGCACGCTCTCCCACCTACCACACAGCACTGCACAAGCACATACAGTTGGAAAGACTAACACATGCGATGTGTGTTTGACCTTAAATCAAAGGCCAGGTACGCATTATGAATCATAGCTTTGGGCCCTTCAAGCAGACGTATACACAAACATTTAAGAAGGCTAATAAAGTGCTGGCGTTATGCCTGAAGCTCACAGACAACCAGTTCAAAGAGTATAAATCTTCTTCCTGTGGTGCATGGTTGGTTGCTGTTCATAACCTGTTGGCAGAAATCTGAAGCAGTGCAGGTAACCGGAGACTAATAAACACGGTTATTGTTTCTTTCAGGTGTGGCAGTGTGAGAGTCAGAGGGGAAGGTCTCCTGGTCTAGACAGGACTGTCAGGGTAAGTGTTACGTTCTCTCTTTGTTGTCTATTACACTGTACAATACCTGTCTGTCTTTGCACATCTTCCTGTTTCCATCCATCTTTCTCTCTCTCTCTGCAGCCCTGATGGGTTTTTTTTATATTGTCTGTCTCTCTCTCTGTGTCTGTGCTCCTACAGCTGATTACATGAATAATTTACAGCATGTAAATCCTCAGCAGCTGCTCCCTGTTTGCTGTTTTGCCCTCCTTGTTCCTCTCTCTTTTCTCTCTCAGGTTAACATGGCAGGATTTTTTCTCAACCTTGTCACCTCTCCTTTCCTCTCTCTCTTCCTGTTTCTGTGCCTGGGGTTAAGCTCTCTCTCTCTCTCTCTCTTTCTGGCTCCTCTCTTTCTCTCTTTCTCTCTAATTACACGGCTCTCAGTTGCAGCTCTGCATCTTCCCATGGGTTTGTATGTCCTTATGTAAGGACTGGCTGAATGACATTTTTCTCCTGTAATGATGGGAATTTAAACTCACAAGTCAACAGTTGTTTGTTTGTGTGTATGTGGATATGTGTCTTTCACCGTGTGTCTGCTTGCGTAGATGCACACAGTTACTATATGGCTTCAGATCCTGAGAATCGAGACACTTATTGCGTCCTCATTGTGATTACAGTTCTTCAGCAGCTGCACTGTAGGTCGAAAAGGGAAGTTTTTTTTTTTCTTCTGTCACTCCAGGCTTAAAGTGCTTTAAAAAGGATCTCAAACTGTGCTGTCAAATTAGTTTTTTTCTTTTCTTCTTTGGTCCCTTCAATCAAGTCCCTAGGTTTGACTCCAAGCATATTTTTTCATGTACACATGAAGTAATTTCATGTTGAAAAGAAAGAAAAAAAAAATTAGTGGTTTCACACAAGAAAATCTATCAAAAAATAGCATGAGGCTAATTCAAGGAAAAAAAGTGGCAACGAAAGGGAAGCATTACCTTTGGCTCTGTTAAATAATTTCTTCCCCCCCCCTCCATTCAGCTTCCATTGTTCGAAGCCGGGGCCGATCTCTCCAATATTACTGCTAATCTAACTTCAAAGGGTTGCAGTCATGTTAAAGCACTTTTTAATTGTGATAAGGAATATGCTTTCATGCCTAAACCCTTCTCCTCTGTTCGTCCGGACAGAACCCATAAATATCGAGTCCTTTTTTTCATTGGCAATTAAAAGTAGAATTGGTCACATTTTTCACTGTCAGCCATTTCCTTTGCACATAAAGACACGTGTGGGCCACACACACACATACATACATACAGACACATGCGGAAACAGACATTGCCATATGTGTGCAAGCAGAAGCACATACATAGTGTTTTTGCCAAATAACGCTTAACACAAAACCTTTGCTTCCTTGTCCTTGTCCAAAACTAAAAGTGCTCAAAGGCTTTGCTGGCTTTGCTTCTCTGGCTGATGATTCACCACAGGCTTCCCTGTTGTTCTTATGACACATGAGATGCAGGCTGCGCCGTACTGTCCAGAGATAACACAACAAGATGATTCTTGAGTGAATCACTTGCACTCTTGTGCTTTTGACACGGAACAGTCTTGAAGCTTTGATACGTGCACAGTGTTTTGAGGCAGTGGAGCAGAGAGATGTTATTGTGTTGCGACAAAATCAATTTGGATAACAGAACATTGTATAGAAGGAGAGCAGAATAAAAAGGTACTATTGTTGTAGTTGTTGGGTAAATTGTTCATCTATTTTTCCTCAAAATGATCCTCTTAACTTGTCTAGACTCTGAGCTTTGAGAATAAGCACATCTTAAAAATGTCTATATGAATGAAAGGAATAAGAAAAAGAAGAAAATGAAGAATTAAGTAATTGTGTATGCTGCCAAATCCACAGTCACATGAGAAGATTGATATCCGCTTCATCTTTGTGTGTCCAGTACATGGAGATCCTGAATGTATTAGCATAGAACACAGACAAGCAAAATGAAATGTAAGCTCTTTCAAACCTGAAAAAAAAATCACTTTCATGAGTTATAAATTGTACAAGTTATACAATGTATCCAGGGGACATTGAGTTCAGTGTGAATAGATCTTGAGTCTGAGTCTGCCCGTGCATGCATAAGCAAGCAGTTTGGTTCAGTTATGTGCATATGCTGCAACTTTGTTCATCGACTTCTCCTCAGACTGCAGTTAAGATATGACAGCCAGTATTTGACAAAACCATTAGGGCCATCATTTTACTTCATGCGACACGTGCATAAGGCTAAGAGGTTCGTCAGTGGATCCCCCTTCTGAGGGCTCATCAGTCGAGCAGAGAGAAACTCTTCCGGTGACACACAGCCTTCCTGACGCTGCAGTCAGACTGACAGCTCCGGCTTCGCTGCAGCAGCTCTCTCACATCACCGCAGTGCAACTTTGCGCTGGAGTCAGTCAGGATTCTAGATGCACTGCAAATTGTTCAAACTGAGTTTCACACTGACAACACTTGGAGTGGGATTTGTTTCTAAGTTTGTGGAATAAACTATTAGTGACGCTGAAGGAATAGAGGAAGCTTGACTTCGGTTCGTTCCCCCTCACCTCAGCTCACTACGGCGTGCCTTTAACACTGCAGTCAGTCTGGGTATTGAGTTTTGGCTGACATGACTGGGTTGGCTCACTGCTTGTTTAGCAGTCTGAGCCAAGCATGTGCACGTGTGTGTCTGTGTGTGTGTGTGTGTTTTATGTGCATGCATGTCTGCGCTTGACTTTCTGCAGGATGTGTGTGCGTCTGTGCGAATGCATGAGTGTGTGTGTGTGTGGGTACCCCTATGTGCCAGCATGACCTGATTGTGTGTTTACAGTATATACACTTATGTGCAGTGCAGCGAGCGAGGCCTGTGAACCTCAGTGGGGAGGGTTTTTTTTTTTTTTTTGGGCTGTTGTGCTGCGTGGCCTCATTACCCAGGTGTTTACCCCCAACCACAGGAAGCGCTTGTCAGTGACGACTGTCTGCTGGCAAACATCGCCTGAGGGAAAGAAAGACAGGGAGGGAGGAAGAGACGGAGGGAGAGAGAGACAGAGGAAGGTGTAATCATCGAAACACAGCTTCTCAATTTTGTAGAATGCCTTGTGAGAGTATTTATCTATCTATGTATCTATCTGTCTATCTGTCTATCTATCTATCTATCTATCTATGTATCTATCTATGTATCTATCTATCTATGCTTCTATGCCTCTGTGTGTTTCTTTTTCCTCAATGTGTGTGTGTGTCTGTGTGGTTGTGCCAGTCAAACCCTTACTGGCAGGTCAGTGGGTTCCTCCACTCCTTCGCCAGTGGAGGGAGGGAGGGAGGGAGGGAGGAGAGGAGACATACAAGCTGTTGACAGGGATTTATGAGCTGATAGTGTCAGACTGCAAGCACAACAACAGTCTCCCTGTCTCTGCCTGTCTGCTCATAGAGGGAGAGACAGAGACTGACAGAAAGAATGGGAGGAGGGGGAGGGGGGAGAGAGAAAGTGAGGCAGCAAAATGAGTTGAAAAAGAACGAGCAGAATAAGGGAGTGGAAAATAGGAGGTCGAGGAAGACAGCGCGGGGAAGAGGCAGGACTGGGATGTAATTTAATTTGTTTAGGAGTTTTTCTCTTCTCTCCTGACACTCAATGCTTCTTTTTTTTTCTTTCCCCCTCTCATCTCCCCTTCACTTCGACATCGTCACCGTACGAGCTGACTCGCTTGTTGTGTTGATTGGCGACTGCTTCTGTTTTTGCTTGTTTAGACTCCTGAGTGAGTGAGAAACCACGTGCTCACATTTTCAATATGAACCAGAGGCTGTTGTCAGTCTCGCGTGAGCACAGATGACGATGACAAAGACAGGATTGAGATGACCACACATATTCTGGACAGTCAGATTTCCTCTTTGCCATATTGTTGTGTCACATTAACTTTTCCGATAACGCTGAGGATTACGCGTTTGATAAGACTGGAACAATGAACTGTGGACAATTGTTCATTTTTAACAACTGTGCAAGAATAAACAAGCTATTTATACATTTTAGCACATTAGACAATCATTCTTTGTGTGTGTGTGTGTTGAGTGTGTCTGTGTTCAGATTTGTCACGGTGAGTCATGACTGGAATGTTCACTGTTAGATGACACATACTGATATCGTTGGACTGTCTGACTGTCTGACATATGAGAGATACAGTCTGGTGGGTAATTTAGTCTAATTGCTGTCCTCAGCATAAATCCATAATATCTGTCTCTTATTTTGGTTTGATCACTTCCAGAGCACATCCTCTTTTTTACGAGCCTATTTTGGCCGTGTTTCCTTTTCAGATGAGGCTCTAGTCGTATAGTTTTTATATAGCTGTGTTTTTCTCACAAGACTAATTGAGTTTGCTGAGCTAATAAAACCATTATAAGTAATTTCATATGAAACTACGTTGCGTAAACTGACACTGAGAAATGGCGAATGTGTCAAAGATGCAAGTCTGTAATTATACACTGTTTTGAAGTTAGTGATTTTTCCATTTCCATTTCAACTTTACATGGAATTTGTAAGTGACACACGCATGTGTAACCCACTGCTGTCAGTATTTCCATCCATATTCTCATGTCTAAAAACATCCAGCCTCTCTGACAAGACACTGGCTTTCAATTTTGGATATTGTATAATGGTGCCTAAAATACCATACCCTGTTAAATGTTATGATTGTCATAATAACAGTGATCCAAATTCTGCCAGACTGACATGTTGGGAGACAGACAGCCTGACAGTGCAAAGCACACATACCCCCTGAGGATAATATAGACTGCGAGTGATTTATATGTCAGTTCCTGTTTAATGATATAGTATTAAAGAGTAGTGAATCATGAGGCCGTTTTCATTTCGCATAAACACTCAGATTTAGAGCCATGGTTTCACTTACACTCTCCAACAAGCAGAGCAATGATCCCATGTTGAGTTTCCCAGAATAGCAAACATCATTTTCAGAACTGCTGTCTATAGATAATGGTCAAAGTCTTACTGTCTTGTTTACCATAAATGCAGTGCAAGTAAATGTGCACTAATTGTTCTTTGCACAATGAAGGCAACTTGAGGACAGTTAGCCTAAGATGCATATCTCCTACAGGCTAAGTTGGTCCTGTGGTTAAGGCTCTCAGTCCCTGAGGTCCTGTGCAGGGGCCTAAAGATGGCACTCAGTTAGTTAGGGTTTGGTTGTGTGGTCAGTGCAATAGCTGTAAAGAGCAGCTCAAACTCTAGGGACCGCTAGAAGCTTTTAGACTTCTAGAGTTTTTAGCATTGTCTTGAATCACATCATATTAGAGACATACAGTATTCGTTCTTACTTAATATTCTAATGCTGGCTGCATGTGAATGCTATGGTAACATCTATGTTGGGCAATGAAATCTACAATGAAACAGTAAGTATATAGATGCAAATACATCTGTGGTGATCTTATGTAATACTGCGACTGTCTCCGCCACCGCTCACTCCATCAACAGTGAAATGTAGATGAAAAATTACAGATGTTTTCAACAATTAAGTTTCTACTGCTTTTATTCTTTGGTATTTTTCTAAAGTTGCAATATGTTTATATTTGCATACACTAATCTTTGCAAATGTGTGCTCTTTACATGTGTGTCTGTAATTCGCAGAGCCGCGTGAAAATGGAGAAAAATGATAAAGAGGAAAACAGTTTGGAGAAAATCATCAGAAAAGAGAAGGGAGGAAATTCACCTTATTATTAGCAGGTAAATTATGTGTCACATATAAGGTATCATCTAATCTCTGTCATCATATGGCTTCTTCAACTGCAGCTCAAGCATTTAAGTTTCAGTATATTAACAACATCTGGTGCCTTTGGAGTTTAAATTAGAATTTTAGGATGCGTCAACACCAAATATGCTCAAGTGTTACTTTTCACAGGATCTCACTGACTGTAAAGATGTTAGGAAATCATTATGCGCTGATACTATTTTGTATGTGTTACATGGTGAGAAAACTCCTGCTGGAAAGTTTTTGCTTATGTTTTTCCAAACAATGTGTGATGCTCGCTGAAACATGAGAAAGTGCTGTCCACGTTTTGTTCCACAGTACTGTACATCATCTTCTTCACACAGGACATAGATTTTTTTCCTAATGCTTTTCATGTATGCTGGGAACATGTGGTCAGAACAATGTGTGCATCTAAGGATAACACAGCTTTGACAACCCTAGTGTCTGGTACAATAACATATTCATGTATGTGCTCTGTATCTGTTAAGAAGTAATGATCCCAATTTGGTCACAGGGGAACAAAGACAACATTAAGGACATGTTCTCATACAATATGCAAAGCTCTGTAGAGAAATATTCCCAGACTGCAGTGTTCTCGTGTGACAATATACAGTATGTACAGTGTTTTGCTTTCATCATCGCAGCATAGATTATTAATGAATATTGTATTGTTCTATGAAAAATCTAGGTGATATAATGTTGAATAAAGAACTTCACTTGACATACGAGACTCCAGCACCAGTGTAGGAATGAGTACCTCTTCAAGACTTTTTTTTCCACACCAGTGCTTTAAAATCCTATAAGTAGCTTAGAGTAAATGACTTTTACAATATGTTTGTACGGTTTGACCTGTAATTTTGACATGACTCACCGTCCAATAAGTCATCTATAATTATGTGGTTTCCTTTTTGACTGTGCTGCATTTATTTGCATTAAACATATATTTAAGATATTCCTTTATTAATCCCACAACTGGGGAATTTACGCAGAGCTGGGTTAGCCCTGCTTCACCCATGCAGGGAACAGTTTTGAGGCCTCCCTATCTTCCTCCCTCCATCTTTGTCTGTGGTTACTAACCCCAGCTACAGTGGACATGGGCCCCCAATGCTTTCCATGGACAGTTTTATCACACTTCCTCTCCCTCTGCTCTGGGCCCCCAGTCAGTCTGCCAGACAGGAAAATCAAAGACTTTGAGACATACCACTGCAGTGCAAATGGTATATTGCACTGTACAGCATGCTGATGATATATAACCTAAATGACTGACAAGTAAATTCAAAACAGGAAGGAGGTCTGAGCTGAGTTTTCCTTTAGCAGCCCTCACAAGTGAACGCACATAAATGTTTGACTTACACATTGGATTGATTGATTAGTCAAAATGATCCTATACTTATTGAATGGTTTTGGAATTGAATGGCAGGCAAAATGATTTTACTCGACTGTCTGTGAATGCTATTTCATTGGAAGTGTTTGGAGTTGAATTTTATTAAATAAAGTATTTCATAAATCATTTATGATTCAGTTGATTTCGCTGGTTGTATGGTGTGGATCTAAATGTCAGGTAAAATGATTTTATTATTTTCTAGAGCAGTATGTCACACTTTCTGTCAGTCTAGCCTGGCTTCACAGTCATTCTATCAAACACTGACAAAACAGATTTCCTAAGAGGGATCAAAGCATAAAACACAACCACCTCTGCCTTCAGCTCTGTCCAACATCTGGCCTTATTCCTGCAAACTGCTACCTGGATCATGAACTGTGCTTGAAACATAGAATCAGATTTGGAAAAAAAATAGGAACTTTGTGGATGAATAGAGTAGAAATGCAGGTTGTAGTGTGAACACAGAACATGCAGCACCAGTGTCTCAACATAGGGCAAACAATGTTATAGAACAGTCTACTAATGCATATATATGAACTTGTAATAGGTGTATTTCAAAAGTGGTTATGAAAAATATTACCACCACTAGCGCATATTTTTCAGTGTTGGTGGAACATCATCCTTCTCACCATCCATTTTCCACCCTGCTTTTTAACTTCAGCTACAGGCTCTTTGCAAAACAACGTACAACAATAGGCTAATTTGACACAGGCTGAAAAGTTAGGACTGGGCCTCTCAAGCCATTACACAGTGCAAGCAAAATAAGGCTTTCTGGTTCCTCTTTTTCAACTTTTTTGGATGAAATCATTCGATTAATGACATCAATTTTGGCACTCTACAAATAACTAGCACTCAAAATGCACTTTTTTTTTCAAGTTTCAAAGAGTCTGCACCGCATTTTCTCCTGAGATGTGTGAAAGGCTTGTTTGCAAGGTTAAATAAGAATTCTCATTTTAACAAGCAAAAATTATGTTTCTTCCGCTTCTTTCGCTCAAGTGGAGCTCAGGCACGTGCATGAAAGGAGAAAACAAGAATGACAAATGACAAGTAAGAGATAATTATGGAAGAAAAAAAAACTTATCATCATAGCTTCATAGTGGTGCAAGTGTCAGGTAACAGGTATCAAACTTGTTACCTATCTCTTTAATTAATTGAACTTGCACTTAATTGCGCTGTGAAATGTCGCTATACACATGTTATCTTCCACTTGTTCGCTCCCGTGACAGCAGTGGCTCCTATTTTGTTTTCCCTCCTATGCACCTCAGCCAGGATGTGTATGAGCCTGCCAGCCGTTAACCCCACAGAGGAAGTGTGCAGGAAATGAGATCAGCCTTAAAGAGAGGTAACGCCTGAGCCACTGACACCAGACCAATAACTGTCACTCACTGCACCTGATACTGAGATACTAAAAATGCAGCGAATAACAGGAAGGTCAGAATAGAATAGAATAGAAAAAGGATTTACAGATTTGATGCAGCACTAAGGAGAAGTAGTAAATAGGAAAGCTGGATGGAACCAAAATGAGGGAAAGGGAACAGAGCAGCTTAAATTAGAACAGACAACCCAAAGAAATCAAATACAACACAGGAGAACAGAGGCAAGTGACACAAGAAAGCAGAAAATTCACCACTCTGTCACAAAGACAGGTTCTGCTGGGAAAAACTGTCAAAGAGTTAAACATGTCTGTGAAGGGGTGGAGGTTGAATTCTGGCTCCGAGTATGAAACTGTAACACAGCGTGGTCCACGTTTCCCTTTGTGCTGCTATAGAATAGAGTAGAATACAAACAAAAAGTAGAATAGAAAAGAGTAGAATAGAAAATGACAGAAATAAACAATCCGGACCAAAGCATTGCAGACGAGACCGGGCTAGAACAAAACCAAGCAGCGCAGTGCAGAAGAAAGAGCGTTCAGCGCAGCATACAGTGTGAGCCGAGATTAAAGACAATACAAGAAAAGCACCACCCAAACTAACTATCAGACAAATTCTGTTTGAAAAAAAAAAAAAAAAAATGTTTTCAATAGCTAAAAATACCAGCAGGGTTGGGCCTAATTCGGGCGGCTGTGTATGTGAAACTGTCACTATGCCCTGCACACATTCTCTTTACCATGATGAAAGACACAGTCTGTAACTTGACTGAAGAAACCAGGCCTGACAGCAGCGTGTGCACATGTGTGGATGTGCTGCATACGTGCGTCTCAGCGTGCGCACAAGCAGCAGAATTTTTTTTTTTTTTTTTTTGCTTTCTCCAAGATTGGAAAAGAAAACATGCTTTATTTTTTTATTTATTGAGATAGCAGGCAGGATGAATGATGAAACATTTACAGTGCCAGCTATCACCTACACCCAAGAACAAGGGCCTTTTGATAAAATACATAGATACAAACACAACACTTGTTTTTGAGGCACAATACACAAGTTCAGTGGGCAGAAAACTTGCTTGTTATTTTGGCTTTATGTTTTATTTGATTTGACTGGCTTGTGTTGGTATAAACTCCTGAATAGATTTTGCCAGATGTTTGAAGACCTCAGAACAGATGAATTCAGGCTGCTGAAGTCCACCGTCACACGCTGCACAAAGTAAATCTATCCTGAATATTGCAGTTGCCAGTCACATTTTAATTTATTTGTCTGCCATGGCTGTCCTGTTCTGTGACTTGAACTGCTCACTCATAGTCTGGCTGCTTGACATGTTCATATACGTATAAACCTTTATTATGCTGTTGCAGCATTTGCGGTACTTTTACACACCTGATGAATAAATTTGACAGGTGTCTAATGTATGCATTGTCCATACTTGTATTTACTTGTTCATTTACTTGGGTATAAGTTGAACTGTGTGTGTGTGTGTGTGTGTGTCTCGTATCAACAGTTCTGTCTGTGGGCACAAGACAAGACTGGGCAAGACTGAAAAATGGCCAAATAGCCAAATCCATGGTGAGACACGAACAACAAATCATGTGTCATAACTGTGAACTGTTCGACTTATCACGGCCCAAAAAACATAAATAATGTATGATGTTGTTAAAGTCTTTGTCTCACATTATGTGACTCAATGAATGACTGATGAAATGGGTAAATATATGAACAAATAAATGAATAAGTAATGAAATGATTAATCATTTAATTAGTTAAACAAACCAAGCGCATGTCAGAGACTGACAGTGCTCGAAAGCCTCATCACCATATTTGCATAATCAGACTTCTGCAGAAAGCGTTTTCTGACAAATTTAAGCACAGAACTAGACATGTTTTTATATGTATGTTTTTGCAGGGATAGCAGAATTACATTATGCATATGTTATGAACATGCAGATATCAGAAAACTTATTGAAGAAATCATTACACGGAACGAATAAGAATATTTATTTTAGATGGACTCTATAAAAATCTATCAGGCATCAAATGAATAAGAAAGTGTTGGTGCCACTTCTATAACTTCTTTATGAAGCAGATGTTTCAATCGAATGCAGTGGTGGACTGTCTGAAGGACAGGGAATGTTATATATTTATTGTATATATATATTTATATATATATATATACATTTTGCACAGCTATGTTTCACTTTAAATGCAAGATCTAAGTGTCATTTACACTGCAAACTCTGCTGTTTCATTTGTTCTAGAAAACAAGGGCAAACTAATTTAGCAAAAGCACAGTTGGCTGGCTGATGCAACACAGTGAAATTTGAGGAGCATTCATGCACAATAAACCACTTCTGTCAGACCACCTATTGAGTTGTGTGTGCGCCTGAGTGTTTGTGCTCATGCACAAATCAATGTCAGTATTTTTGTGTACTGTACATGTATGGGTGTCTGTGTGTGTACCTGCCACTGATGTACACAAGAAATAGATGCTTCCCTTGTTTTTCACTCCTACAGCGCAGCCTGAAGGCAATTTTCATCACTACCTCTGTGTTGTTGCAGGTAGCCTATCTATTGTTACCATTTCCTGCCATAATGCTGATTTTTTTGGGGGGGTGCTTGGAGAGTTAAAATCCTGTAAATCACCCCACTTAGCTGAAGTCATGTAATTCAAAGTCAAGCCCATAATCAGCCTGTGTAGTTTAGTGCCACTGCTGTGGCTCAGTTTTCACTGTTTCTAAGTGAAAAGCTCCACTGCTATTAGATGATTGCACTGCTTTTGGGAGATTTTGGCCAATTGGTCACCCAGTGTGTGACAAGAAGATTGGCACCAAAATCACCTCTCTGTTTCCAGGAGATTGATTTGTCCACTGTGCACACTAACCAGAATAGTGAATAAAATGGCAGTTTTCTCAGCACTGTTGAAAAGCCCATCTGGGTGTCTGGCTGTATTCATCTGCTCTACTTCCTAATGGAACAGAACTGAAAACATGAGAATCTGTCATGTAGGTAAAAGGTTGAACACTCTACATAATTTGCACTTGATCAATACTGAAAAATTATCTTGCAGTAGGTAAAACCATTTCTCCGAAAGCACTAATTGGACTAAAGCATTTGCCAAATGAATGTCATGTAACGTAAACCCTAAACCATCTTACACTCTGGTCCTACATCTTGGTCTTATAAATAAGACAAATAAGTTTTCTTATTAAAGAGATATGTGAAAGGTTTTACTTGTCCAGCACACAGATCTTGGCCTATGTTCATATAAGAATAAATCACCAAAATCCCTTGAGTTATAACTTAATATTTGGCACCTGGCTTCTATCAATAGCAAAGAAACTAAACAGTAATTGTGTGATCATATAGTCAGTTTGTCTTAGCAATGGTAATTTTGCTCATGTTATATCGTTTGTCACTGTTTGTGAGCTGTTCCTGAACATAGCCGAGCTGTTTCTGCCTGGTGATTGGCTTTGCTCAGTTGAGTCTTCATCTCAAATATGTCTACCCTCTATCTTCTTCTTGATCCTCAGCGTATCCTCCCTGCTCCTTACAACAGAGTTCAGGATGCGCCGCATGGAGTGGATCAACCTTTGCCTGTTCATCTCGATTTGTTCCATCTTTCTCTGCAAACTTCCTGTCAGCCTCACTCTCGACCTCCATGTTCAGCTGAAGCTTCCTTGGTTCATCATGGGACTTTAAATATTGCAGACTAATACAATAAATCAATCTGATGAAACACATTAGGGAGGTGATACTATACATGAATTTCAAATGTTACTCTTTAGTGCATTTCACTATATTTTCTAAATAAAAAGAATTCTTGAGGTTATTTTTGGGTTGTTTGCAGTGCAACCCCTAAAGTGTCTTGTTTGACTTCCTGGAGCTCAGTGCACGCTTCCTTCTTAGCCCTCACGAGCTCATTAGTTTTCTCATTTCCACCAGCCTGTTCCGTCAAGTGAGAGATTTTCAGTTCAAAACACTGAGAACACACAGGCCTCTGGTTTGGTTCACTCAGGAATCTCTGGTTTGCATTGCACGTTACTGTACCAATGCATTGGGTTTGGCAAATCTGATGTGGCTGTGTTAGGAATATTCCACTGTGACACTGATAGTTTGACTTGTACGTTGCCAACTGTGACAGCAACAGACCAAACAAACAGACAAACAAAAGCAAATTTCTTTCCTGTCATTTGAATCCAATAGTCTCTGTAACTCGTTATACTGAAACTGTCTGAGAAAAATATCATGGACCTCGTGTACAACACTTGTATATGTTCAAGTAAACAAAGACCGGTTGAAGTAGTAGAAAGTCACAAGGTACTGTGAGAATATTTTAAATATTAAAGTGAAAAAGTGTAAAGTCACTCTCCCATGAGACACTTTTTAAGTTCCCTTTTCATTGTTAGTAGTGTTTTCCCAACATAATGTTTGGCTCTAACACACAAACTGAACTAGCAGACTTTGTTTATCAAGGGCAGCCTTTTTATATTCTCTCCGTCATGGATGGATGCTATCCAAATAATAGAAGGGAAGCTGTTTAGTCTGCGGCTTACTGATGGCGAATAAAATAACCTTTTTCATGCAGCCTGTGTGCATTAAATCGTCTTCATCTTCTTATTATTTCACACGCTGACAAAAATTAATTGGTATAATATGACACTTTAGTCACAAAATACTGTAAATAAGCCAATCGTGAAAGTTTAGGAAAGATGGGGTTTTTTAAAGTTTCAGCATAATTGGACCCAGTGTTTCACCTTGGATTTACTGTCCAGCTGCCCAAATGTCTTTTGCCGTCACATTGAACTTAACTGGTCCGTGATATCAGAAATAACCAAAACAGGGTGTTAATCTGGGAACCAAGAATCTGTAGGATAGTCATGCAAAGTGTTCGGCCACCTACATTTATTCTGTTCATTGCGAGAGGTTGGTGTCAGAACTGAACTCAAGCGTGTTCGATTTGCTCAGAGACTCCTGCTTGAAATTGAACAGACAGTTAACCACAGGAAGAACACGCTGGATGTGCTCCACGCTGCAGGTTCTTGTTCTCCCTCTTCAGGGTCTCTAATTGACCTACAGCTTCCTTACAGGAGTTCTCCATTTCATAGAGTTCAGCTCTGGCCTCCTTCTGGGCCGCCTCGAGCTCAGCTTGGCCCTCTTCCTACGTGGCCCACCAATCAGCCAGAACATGGTGTTATAAATACATCAGTGAAAAGTGAGTAATGACAGGACGGCAAAGTAGAAGAAGAAGTTGAGATTGGAGTCTGCAACACTGCATGTATTAGCCTGCTGAGTTACCAGCCACAACTTGGTGCTGTAGTAATCTAGTTACAGAGGGTTAACACTATTCTATCTAGTTATTGTAATCACATTAATATCGCTCTCTGCAAGTAGGATGATGTTCATTTCAACTGTTCTCTTGCTTGACTGAATAATTGCATATAGATTTTTTCAATGTCTTTAATTAAATCACATTTAACTCCGTCAATATCTCTTGGTGGAGCAATATACCTTTTACACAGCTGACATTTTGCCATGTTGTGGCATGAAAAGCAGAGGTGAAACAAGTTCTGTTCATGATGACTCAGTTCCATCAAGTGTCCTGATAAGGCATTACAGTGAGCCAGCATGTTTAACATCACCTAAATGCTGTTTAATATTGTTAATTAAACCTGTATGTTTCCTGCTTTGACGAGACAAAATGTCTGCTGTGAAAAAGGTCTGTTACCTTTTTAATGTTCCTCTGATTCTTGTCGAGGTAAGTGGACACGTCACGTTCTCCACATCACTCATTAGAACAGTAAGACATATTATGTAATGTCACATCATATCACATCACGTACAATCATATGATCAATCGTCTTTTCTTGAAATGGTTTGTAATAATGACTAGAACTACACTGAGGCTCATCCTGCTTCATCATAGGACCAGACAACACGTCACTAACTTCTCACCACTGAAGCTCAGAATATCAATGATAGTCTGAATTTCACGGGGGGGAAAAAAAAAAAGGTCATTTGCTGTTTGAGCTCATTCTTCCACGTTTTCTCTGTGATTCTCTGTGATTCTAAGTATTTGGACAGTGACACGTTGTTTGATGTTTTAATTACCTTGGATGTGAAATGACAGTAGTTTAATTGTAATTTAATTGTTCACTCCATATGGCTGAATGTAACCTCTAATTAAAGCTGCCACTCTTTTACCTCATAATTACTGTGTCATTTCATATTCAGTCAAGTAATAACAGTAGGGAGCCAAAACATCAAACAATGTGACACAGCCTAAATCTGTATGGAGCGCAGCAAATTACCTTCCGCTGACTTACATCTGTGACAATGAACTCTTCTGTGTCACTCATGCACTTGACAGTTATCGCACCCTGGATGATCATCAGATCGTCATGATAGTCAATAGAAAGATTCTGCAAGAGGTTTCGATGAAAACTAAGAGTTTTTAGGAAATGACTCCTGTTTTACACCTTTAATGGCGAAGGGAAGCATTTGTAAGAAAGTAGAGAGATGGAATGATGGAAGATGGTTTTCCACTGTGAGAACGACAAACCAGAAATGTGTCCACGGTGATTTTGGAAACCAATGCCTACATGCTTTTTGACTGAACAGTAGCTTTCTATTCACCTTTAAATGATTGACCAGTTTTTGTAATACAGCAAACAAAATATACAAAAGATATAAAACTCATTGTTCAAAAGATAGAAATGCCCAAACAGGATACGAAGGAACATGTGTGTTCAAGGTCGTTTTGGTGATTCTTAAAATCATTTCCACACGTTCAAAAATCAATAGCCTAACACATAATTCAAATATTATTGTAGCTCACTGACTTTTGACAGGAGTGTTGCATTTATACCATCCAAACCAGTATGTTGCAACATGTCAGTCCAGTTTGAAGGTGATGCACCAACACATCGGCCTTTAATGCTCCAGCGTTTCCTCGCTGTTTCCTGTCCTCAAGCTCTGAGGTCAGGCAAAAGTGTTTTGTCGGGGGGCTGTTTATTTATTTCACTATTGAGCTGAAATTTTATAGCGATAAAGAAGCGTCATGTTTGGCTGAAAAAGGTCAATGATATTAGTAGCTTATGGCTCGTAAGCAGGTATCTGAAACAGCCCATTATCTTTTATTATTCCCACCTTTTCAGCCCCTCGCTGCTGCCGCTTGCCAATGTCACCGCTCTGTGTCAGCAACTGTACTGCTGATAACATTTAACGCCGCCGTCGAAGGAGAGGCTGCCCTGTTAATACCTTGTCAACATGGTGATGTATTGAATTGGGGCAGCTAATTTTGTTTACAGCTGCATAACATGTGTCGCCATTAACACATCTTTTTTTAAGGTTGCAGAGCAGACTGGCATTCTGCTGGGTTTACGGCATGGTAAATTCTTCTGACACTAGGATCTGTACGGTAAGTTGTTGTCAGTATTAATCAAAGATTTTACCCTCAGAGTGGTGAATTCTGCTGCCTTCTAGCCTTCAGTCACACCAATGGTTGCAAACACTTGAAAACCTTTTGCTGGCACTCTTCGCAGCGACAGACCCTGGATGTGACACAGCTCTAAAAGTCGTGACCTGTTCCAAGAAACAGGTTTACTGACATATCTCAGTAACTTTTCTAAGTAAGATTATGGCGCCCCCTCAAATGTCGACCGTTAACATATGTGAAAGCCCTCTTCCTAAATTAACTACGTACCAGACAACTCAGTAAAACCTGCTTCTTGGAACACGTCCCTGATGACAGCCAATAAAAATTATCCAATGACCAGACTAGCTGGACCTGAAAGGACCTGGTTGATCCACAGCCAACAAGCACTCTGGCTAGAATTTCCTTCCTAATTTAAGTTAAAGGCCAAATTGGAGTTGAAAAATATACTTGAATACAGCTGCTGCTGCTGCTGCTGCTGCTGTTATAAAAATTCTGGGCTTCGGTTCAGCATTGTATCATTATAATCCATTAGCCTAAATCAAGCACAAATGAAAGACGAGGTCAGGTTTCCCGGAGCTCTATAAAGTTTATAGTCTTGAGGGACCGAGGATCGTATTTCTATTCAAAGAAGAGGCTCAGCAAACAACAGGTGACTGCACACAAACAGTCAGGGATTACCAACAAATAAACAAACCTAATGAACCATGTTCACTGAAATGTGCCATGTTGATGCCACATTAGCATTTGCACCATCGCATTATACTCAGAAATCTTTGTTTATGGGAGACCAAGTAGAAGTAAGCCTTTCAAAACAAAGGCCAACACACTGTTAAAATAAAGGCTGCACAATTGGCAATGGAGTGACTGGTGATCGTCGTCATCATTGGCTCTGTTTGCACATGAAAATACACATGACTACACTCAAAGCTGTTTTTAATTCTCATATCGCTGTGTTGCTGCTGTTTTCTTCCTTCATCTCTGTGCAGTAAAGAGAACGGTACCAGAATCTGATTTTGACTTCAGGGCAATAAAGATGGAGATAAATTGGGCCACCTTGAGTTTATTACCCTTAGGTAAAAGGTACAAACGTGCAAAGAAAAAAAAAATATCATGGAAAAATGCTATCACTATTGTCCATCTAATATTCCAGATGTCGCCTTTGTATCATGGCCTTAGGAAGTGCACACGTTTCCTGTTTGTTATCTAAGTGAAGCAAGAAGAATATGTGGCAAAAGACACAGGACAAACCCCACCACGCATAGCTCGCATGTTCCCATAAACACACACAGGGTGCCAGGAAATAACCAAACCCAAATAATACTGTAATTGCTCCTGCTGTCTCAGATGCGCTCTCCCTCTCTGTCTCTCATAATAAAAGCCTGTTTGACAGGCCGGTGCAGTATATATGTGCAGCACAGGAGGGAGTCTTCTATTGCTGCTGAACACAAAATTGTATTATTGAAGGCTGCACCCAGCACAGCGCCTTCTTATTCCTCCCCCTGCGTCTGTCCTTATATTAGAAATGTTTTCAGTCGCCAATAAAAGCATAATGTGGTCTTATACATGCAGCATTTGCAAGTGAATTGCACTGCCCCATATTGCCTCTGATGGTAATCAAAAAAACATTGTGCTATGAAAGAAAGAATAGCCAGTCCAATATTGAGTGTGATTGTGTTGAATGTTATCTGATGGAGATGTTGGAAATAGAGGCGCACTGTATGTAAACTGAATGCCACGCTGCTTGGCCATATGGGTAGCAATAATATACACACATATGAAACAGCAGGAACAAATGATTCCTAAATTACAGGCACAGCTAGAGATGGGCAGTGTTTTAATCAAATGCATTTGAAATACATATTTAATTACTTTTGAGTAATTTCTAGGTATGTGTGTTTGATGGAATTTGTAACAAAGAGCTGGTGTTGTGTGTTGTTGTGTATTTGAAATAAAGACACGTTTATGTCTGCAAATTTAAACTGTAAAAAGACAAAAACAAACAAATGTAACAACAAATCACTTCCAACAACTTGCTCATTGTCAACTCCAGTATTTCATTTGTGTTCTTTGTGACTGGTCGCTTGAGGAAAGAAGCTGCTTTGGTGTTTGGTGCAAACTTCCCCTAACATAAAGTGATGTAATCAAGTTATGATCAGATATTGCATGCTAAATCAAGCTTACTGACACTGACACTAAAATATAACAGAATAAAAGTGCAACACATGAGCTCGAGAACTGGCAAATATACTAACCAGCTAGTAATGTTAGTGTAACCAGTGGGTGTTTGTGTTGGTTAGATAGAAAAGCTGCAATTAAAGAAACTCAAACTGACTAATAAAAGTATTGGGTCAAAGGGAAGGAGTGGTGCTACATACTAATACTCATACTCTATGATAATGATACTGTTTTGTGTCTTTTGCACTGACTGCTTGTAAAGTTCAATATCTTACAAATGTACTTACTCCAATGCACATATATTTACTGCTCATTTAAAAAAAGGCATCTGCTAAATGTCCAGGCTTATTGTCATCTGCAGTGCAACGCGGTCGACTGTCCGCTCAGTCGGTCAGCGTTCACCTTGATTGACAGAAACCACCCAGCAGCCTCCCGCCTCCAAGACGTGTCCTGATTGGCCACTTCAAATTTATGATGTGGGAAATTAGCAGAGTTCATCTTTTCAATGGAGGAAGGTCAGACTGTGATAATATCAGTTTCTATCGAATGTATTTTCAAATTACTTGTGTTTTAATTAATAACATTTTCTCATACTACTTTTTTGTTTTTTTTATTTTGATGTGCAACTATTTGTAGCAAGACGCTTGTATTTGCGCCCATCTCTCGGCGCAGCACTGCCTGCATGTGAAACCATAACTAAATGGGACAAGCATATGGTGCGGAATAACTTAAGAGTGTGTTATATGGGAAATATGATTAAATTGTTTATGAAGGAATGTGTGTGGCATCCTTTGTGTTGTCAGCGAACGGCATATCAATTCTCTTCCTCTCTGTCTCATTTGTGTTATCTCATTTTCATCCCAATCAAGCCTCCATTTCACATTTCATTCTTATCTCTCAGCTGCCTCAGTCTATTATAATTTCCCCTGTGTTTCTCAGTGTCTCCTACTCTCTTTATATTTTACTCTTGATCTCTCTCCTTGTGATTTCTTTTCTTCCTCGTGCAGTATCTCTCTGTTTCATCTGGTGTTGTTCTCCTGCCTCTTGCTTTTTTTCCCCCCTCACCCCATATAGTAGATTTTGATTCCATTTTGCAAAAGCCATGCAAAAAAAATAGCAGGATCTCAACTAATGCACCCCCTCAAATTGCTCATGTGCACATTTATTCCTCCAAAATCTAGAAAAAAATTCTACAAAATGACTCACCCTTCACCCGTTCGTGGGATCTTTTTTATGCTCCTCCCCGACATCTCAAATAGCGACAGTGTGGTGACAGGTGCATATATGCTGCTGGCTGACTAAAATAACAGAAGAGGTAGAACAGTGGGAGAAAGGAGGGGCAGAGCTCAGAGGAAAGAGACAGGAGTGAAAAAAGAAAGATGCAAGCGCAGAGAGGGGAAATGAAAACGACTTTGCATCAGAATGAGGCGCTCAGGAAAAGAAGATAGAAAGCAGAGGGAAACAGGAAAAAATTGTGGACAAAATAATTGCATGCATGATAACACACTTTGTGCTGTCAATAAATCCTGCATTCAGATTCTTAACAACCTCCAAATCCACACTGTCATACTGCCAGAGATTCCCAAAGCGTTTTACTTTGAACCACCTGGGACCTGAATTCAGAAACAGTGAAGAGATTTAGCTGGAAGGAATATTTTTTAATGTCTAACTTTATGACGTAAACTCACACGCAGTAAAAAAAAAGCTCACTGCTAGGAAAACTAATCTGGCAAATACTTTTTTTGTTAATTTGACCAAATAGTTCTTGTGCGTTTTAGGAACTGAAAAGAACCGGAGGGAAAGCAGATATATTTAGAACATGACGGTTTATGCAGTGAGGAGGTGATGGAGTTTATTGCAATACAATAAAATGTTTATTGCAAAAGAGGAGGGGGGGGTGACAGAATGTGAAAGCAAAGAGCAACACAGAAACATGATGATAAAGAGGAGATGCAGAAAACTGACGGAGATTGACAGAAGCAAAAAGAGGGATAGAGCTGTGAGAGAGCTGAGAAGAGTGAAAATTTGGGACTGGTGCTCTGGTACCCTTGTTTCCTCCCTTCCTCTATCAAATGTGCACCCTCCTTCTTCTCACATCTGTTTTGACCCAGTAAACTTAGCAGTGAACCTGAATCCCTGTTTCTCATTGGCTGCGTTGAGTCATGTGACCACACACACGCTCTCTCTCTGTCAGCCCCACCTTCTGAGCTGAAGATGCAGTTTTCAGCAAAAAAAAAAAAAAAAAATCCTGGGTCATTTTGCTCTCGATGATGTGAGCACTTTTCTCTTTCGATCCTGTTTTTGACTCAAGCAATACTTCCCCCATCCTCTCCTCTCATCTTCCTCTCCCTCTCCTCTTCCTCACCTCTTCCTCTCCTCTCGTCATCCTCTCGTCTTCCTCTTTCTCTTCCTCTCGTCATCCTCTCATCTTCCTCTTCCTCTCCTCTCGTCATCCTCTTCCTCTCCTCTCCTCTCCTCTTCCTCTTCCTCTCCTCTTCCTTCCTCTTGTCCTCTCCTCTTCCTTCCTTTCTTCTCATCTTCCTCTTCCTCTCCTCTCGTCATCCCCTTCCTGCTCCTCTCCTCTCCTCCTCTTATCCTCTTTTCCCAGTACCTTCTGTCCTTGACAAAAAGCCTCACTATTTCTTCGTCGGTCAAACCATGTCATAATTCAAACTAAATTCAAGCTGTAAATCTGACACTAAACTCATCACGAGCCTTTTTTGTTGTTTCTTTCTTTCTCTTCGCCGGCTCACTGTCTCCCTCTTTTGCCTCCTCTCACGCTCTCCTCACTTCACCTTTTTTAGTTCAGTATAACTTTGCAACATTTCCTGCAGTCACCGTTTCTCTAACTCACTGCTGATCAAATTCAAGCCTACATCATTAGAACTGCTGTAGCTGAATCCAGCTGTTTGTTCTGGATTAGTTGTGTTGATCTGAACTTCTCAAAAAAGTTTTTCTCAATACTCATATACATGTAGTCAGACAGACCTTTTCACTTCTGTATATTAATATTACTATAGTATAGTCATACATTGTCCTAACATTGATTCTACACATGTTTGATGTACTGTGACAGCTATAGGAGTTTTTGTACAGACTTAAAAAACACAGTAAAGCACAGTTGGCTGGTAGCTCTTCATGCTAAACTAAGATAACAGGTTGCTGGCAGTGGGTTCATATTTACCATACAGATGTGTAAAGGATATAAAAGGTGGTATTAATCTTCTAATTTAACTGTTGGCAGTAGAAGAAATAAGCACATTTACCAACTATTTGTCTAGAAGGGGCTGCACCATGTTGGGGACTGAGAGGCTTTTTACTTTCCTTGTCATTCTTCACAATCTGCTCTTGTAACAAAACTACCATTTCGTTAAATAATTCAAGAATAAGAACACATAACAAATACTTAAAGTGGCTTTAAATGCTTGTATTTTCTTCTTGTTTTGTTATATACAATTCATTTATTTAAATATTCATTTTTGTAGTGGTATCAGTGATGTGAGAAATCCTGGAAATAATAATTGTATGTAAATTTTATAACACACAATCAGCATTCTGCATAGTGTTCCAGGGTGCTGGTTTTACAAGTCACTGAGCAGGATGATGCTGCAGTGAAGCAGAGCCAACCTGCCCTGTCACGGGAAGCAGATCTTTATTTACAGCCCTCATGCATGTCAGTTCAGCAACGGCCGGACACACAGCCAGCTCAGCTCCACTTTCCCACAATGCAGATGATCTGTTTTCTCCTGTCGTCATCCCTTTCTTTCTTTCTTTCTTTCTTTCTTTCTTTCTTTCTTTCTTTCTTTCTTTCTTTCTTCCTTCCTTTCTTTCTTTCAACCTTCTCCCGCTCCGTCTCCTCCTCCTGGTGTTTTCCCATGCTGTCATGTCCACAGCTGCAGCAGATCTCTCCTGTCCCCTCTCTGGCCTGGTCTCCAGTGGGAGGACTGTGGTTCTGTTGTGTAACATACTGTAACACAGATGAGGCTCCTTTCCATTCAGAATTGTCTGTTTGATTCATTTTATTTTTGTCCATTGTCTACTTCACCATTCCAGCTGAAAATCATATCCATCTGCGTTTCTTCCAATGTTGCTGATGCATCTCCAACTCTACAGCCTTCTCTCTGTCTGTCCTTATCTTCATCTCTGCTTCACATCACTTCCTTGTTGTCTGTTCTAACTTTACGTGAGACCTAAATGAAAAGGCAGCTCTTATCTCAGCTAAAACTGCTTTGCAAGCAACTTGTGACCTGGCAATAATACTTAATTCTCAATACCACTGGCTTTGTTTCAAACCCTTATAAACACAGTAATAGCCTCGGCTAGAGGACATTTTTATGGGTTTGTTTTTAGTTCAGATGCTATCTTTCTTTATTTTCCTGTACTTTTCAGCAGTTAAACTGTGGCACAACATACCTGATCTGAATCTGGTAAATGAGGCTTACAGCTCCAGCTGCTGACGAGGCCAGACACGTACAGAGAGGTCTGGTGTTGGAGCCCCAGGACAAACAAGGACTGGACATTGTCACCACACCATGATTAAAGTGCAGATCCAGGACTATGATATATGTGTGCTCAACCAAATTCAAAATGATTCTACCAGATTATTGGATTTCATGGTATCCTGGCTGGCCGTAGTACGCATGTATGCACTTAGTTTTAAAATTAGAAAACGTTTAGCAGCTGATGTCATGGAAGACTATGTGCACTATGTCAGCTTTTACCATTTTTTTCTTTTAAGTGATGATTAGATGACAAAGAACTTTCCTGATGGTCCACGGCAATTGCTTACAGCTGCTGTACAATGTTGATATTCTATACTTGTATGTAAGGTTAAATCATTACACAGCAAAGACGCACATACCTCTGACAACGCTATCAAGCTCACGTCATGAGTGGATCAGCCCAATGACTTCAGGAATGTTCACGTACTTCAACAGGAATTCCCTTTCTATCATTTCTAACCATGTGCGTCCTTTACAAAACCACTGTCTCCTCCCGTCCTGCTGCTCTCAGGGCCGGGCTATAACAGACACGTTTGATGTAATCACAAGGCCCACAGAGGAACTATGTGAACCAGACTCTAGACGATGAATGATAGCATTCATAAAATGAACATCTGATGTTAGCACTTTCCCCTCAATAATAAACAAGGCCCATAACCTCAACACATTTACCTGGAAGCAGGACCTGGTTCAGCAAGGTTCAAACATTCAGAATTTTTACATATAAGCTGATCTAACTCAAACAGATTGTGAGTAGTGCATTACAGACTAAGAGTAAAGTAACCACAGCCTCTGTTCTCCAGCTGACCTCTGACCTCCTGGTGGCAAAAGAAGAGATGAATTTGTCTTTTCACAAAAAGACAAGGAAAGAGACGATGGCAGAGCAAAGGGGGGAAAAAAAAGACATGGAGATTGATAGATGGGGTTTTGAATGAGAGGACAGATGCTCGGATGCAAATAGGTTCTTTCTAAATATGATTACAGAGAATATTCAGTTGATATGATGAAGCACACGTCCACCCTGCTCACGCCTCTGTGTGATTTTCTGATATGAGAGACGACTGCTGGTGTTAATTACATTTTAACACAGCCGGGTTTATCATGCTGTTAATTATACGTATGCTGTCTGGGAAGTCACACACACTGACGTCTGAAAAAGAAAATAATGAATCGTGACCTGAACTAAACTTGTCAAGGTAACGAAAGAAAGAAAAACTAATATGTAAAAAAAATACATAAGCAATGACAAATCAATAATAAAAATGATACAGCATCACAAATGAGGAAATAAGGAATAAACATATAAATCTGTAAATTTTAGTTCTACTAAATCAAACTAGCTGAACACACACACATGAATACACAGTGCCTTTTCCAAACTCAAACCACATGAAAGCACAGTTGAGTGTGTGTGTCTGTTTTGTATCATGCAGCTTAATTTTGCCATATGGTGTCTGTCTTGCCCAGAGTCTTAAATTTAGAAGTCCTGCCTTTTATTATATTGGCATTAATTATCAAAATGATAGGGATCTGATCCCTCGTGTGTGTGTGTGTGTGTGTGTGTGTGTGTGTGTGTGTGTGTGTGTGTGTGCACCTCCCTAATCTTGTTTAGTAAGAAGGTTGAAATGTTAATTATACAGTGACTCTGCAGTCATTTGAGGATTAACTTCATATATCAGCCTGCTTGCTGCGTGAGATTCTGTGCCAGGGCACTTCGAGCTGTCAAGACTTGAGGATCCATACGTCAACCAAAATAGATCTTATCTAATCACTGCATATTACACATTACTGTTTTGCAGCATTTCTTACAAACACATGTTCATGATTTTGGGTTTTTGCATGAATGAGCAACAGTTGTGATTTCCCACATGTATAATCATGACAATTCATTTTTCAAATCACTGCACACAATAAAACACATTTCAGCAGGCACCACATGTGCCACAGTTTAAGGGTAAAAGTTAGTGAAAAACATTTGTTCTTTTCATGTTACCACGGATAAATCTCACTTTTCATGTAGAAGTGCAGAGTTGACTGACACCAAAATATTCAAATATTTTCCACTGAAAACACAAAATGGATCATATCAATTAATTTAATATGGTAATTATTTTTCAATTATCTGGGTGGAAAGATTTTTTTTTCTTTGATGTGGTTATCAAGTCAGATCAGATGATATGAATTTTTTTAGTTTTATTATTTATTCAAGCAGAGCCAAAGCAGGGAAGAAGCTGCATCACAGGATCTGGATAAAGATCTGACACATGGTCTATTGTCAACAGCTATAATTTAATCTTTAAAGCTTATGATACTCTGCATCATTTAGGTGTTTTGAATACAGCATGTTGATTGGTTTTTAATGTTATTACTTTTTAAATCACACTCACACGTGCACACAGCTCCATATCTTTCACCTCTCGCTGCCGATGACGTGATCGCAGCTCTTACTCACAGTCCCCCCCCCTTGTCTCTTGTTCACTTTCCTTGCTCTCTTCTTCTCTACATCCCTCACCTCTCTTTATCCCTATCGCTTTTACAAAAAAAAATAGTTCAGAGGCAGAACTCCAAGGGAAAGGCCATAGTCCTGCACATATACAAACACACACACACACACACACACACTCGCAGGGAGCTCCGCTGTGTGTTGCTGTTTTCAGAGACTGGAGGGGGTTCTGGGAGCAAAAATAATGAGCTCATCAGTTCAGCCTGGAGGTGGTGTTGGCAACACACACACACACACACAAGCAGACACACGCACTCAGACATAATTTTTCTTTTTCTTTCTTTCTATCCCATACACAGACACAGAGGCAATTACCACAATCCATCCTCGGTAGGATATTCCATCTCTCTACAGCCGACTTCACCGTGACTCACTGTAAAGACTCTGGGCTGCTGAAGAGATTGTTCCCCTGCCCCCTCCTTTTTTTTTGCCTTTCCCCTTTCTTCTCGCAAAGAAACGTATGTAGTTTCAAAAGAGGAGTGCCTGTGCCTGTGCGCATGTGTCAGAGTGTGTGCTCATGTTTGGCACAGTGGCTGTTTGTTAAGATGCACAAGTGTGTGTGTGCGTGTCTTGAAATCCGCTATTGTGCAGCACTCACATGGAGATCTGCAGTTGCATCTGCACGTATGAAAGGTTCTGGGTTGCAGGGATACCGTCCATGCGAACGTCTGAATGCATGCATGTGTTCCGCAGTCGATGAGAGTGAAGATGATGATAAGGAAGAGGCTGGTGATGGAATGTTTTCAAGTGCCATCTGCAGTAAGCCTTGGCTTGTTTGTTTGAAGTGAGGATTATCATTTGAATGAACTGCATGAACCCAGAGTTAAAGCGTGGCAGTTTTAGAAACGGAGGTCATGAACTAGTAGATTGAATAATTGCCTTGGTTTTCTGTGCTCACTGCAAAGTAAAACATCAAGTGGGTGGTCTAAAGCCATACAAATGGAGATGAAGAAATATCTGTAAAGAAGCTGTGGATTTTCTTATTAAAATATGGCTGTGAAATTAGTTGTAATGGAATGTTATTATGAGGAGGGAAAATAGGTTATTTCAAAAAGTAAAGGGAAGCAAACACTTTAATAGAAAACATGTCGCCGTACATTGCTGAGAAATGCTGTTACTGTTGCATTTGTTCTAATTGCAGAAGAGTGAAATCACTACTCTCCTTAATTACTTTCTCATGCATTCTGCGTATTATTGTCATTAATGCCTCCTCACAATCTGCTGTGTGTAGTTTAGCAATGTCACTAAGCCACCGTGTCTCTCAGACGCCACTTAACTTTCAGAAGACAATGCATTTGACCCAAACAATCGATTCCAGGTTAATAAACACATGGCGGTTTGTTACAGCTCATTAATCATTTTCAGCATGGGCTCTTTGGCTTGGTGCAATTTGCTCTCATTGGTTTAATTGAGATTTCTTAGTTGGAGTGAAATACAAAGACAGAGGGTGTCTTGTGGATTATTGATTCTGTTTTCTTGTGTGTTCTTTCTACTGTCTGCTAATCTCCAAAATTTCTGCTTCCTCTTCATGGACAGACTCTTCTCTTCTCTTCTCTTCTCTTCTCCCCCTTGTTCTCTCTTAATCCGTCCTCCCTCCCACCTCTGTCTTTTCCCTTCCTCTATCCTTCAGTTGCCAGGTGTTTTTTGGCGTAATGATAGCCTGCTATGTGGTCTCACAGCTCTCGGTTATTAGATCCAATATCATTTCTGAAGCAATAAATGGAAGACAGTACTTGTGTGTATTCTGTTCTTTGTCTTTATTTTTTCATTTCTCCCAGAACATATTAACAAGCTTACTTTTTATCCTTACAGGCTCAAGCTTAATTACATTCAGGGAAACGTCACTATCAGCCATGGCGCAGAATAAGTAATGAAGGCTTTTTTGATTAAGACCAAAGTTTCTGTTTTGGGTTCCATTTTTTATTAGCTAATATGTGGGTTCTCTGTGATATCAGTCATGACTGGGAGCTGGGATGTATTTTTCAATAACTTCATATTCATATGGAAGGTTAAGCTCTCCAAATCCAGGATGGTGAATATTTAGCAAGCAAAATGTCACACAGGAATATGGCATTAACCTTTTGATATTGAAGCACTCATTATGCAAGTTATCAACAACTTTTTCTGTGTGTGTGTGTGTGTGCGTGCATGAGGGTCAGTATGCCTCATCATCAATTGCATCTTTTTCTCAACACATGCAAACACACACGGAAAAAAAACAATTCTAACACGTTTCCACTTTACTTATCTCGGTTATATTTACTTAATAAATTGAAGCTCCACTCCCAAACAAAACGGTATTTCATAAATACTGTATGAAGGCTGACATAAAGTATGCACCAGTCTTCTTGATTATATGTCATGTAGCTGTCATGAAACTGTTACAGATGGCGCACGCGTGGGTCTGTTTAATTCATCAAGATCCACGTGTGGAGATGCCAGCACTTTTACATATTTGAGCAATCCAATGTAATCTTATTTTAAGACGGGGTTCGCGTGACAGCCAACAGGAAAACAGCCATCAATTGTCGATCAGAGGTAATCAATCCCACCCAACTTCCTACCCACAATTAAAAGATGCTTCTGGGAGTCAAACATCTGTCACGTCTGTGCTCTGACACTTTGCATGGTCTCAAAAGCTTGTTCAGTGGATGATGTAGAATTTAATAACTTGACGCTACATCACCAAACCAGACTCTAAATTTCAATGCATTCGTACTTTGGTGACAGTCGTTTGATCCACGTTGATGTAAAAAGGTCATGTCATGTAATTAGTGCAGGTTTGAACAACTAAGGTGAAGATATTGGAGTGTGTAGAAGTACCTGGTGAGCATATATCTGACTGACTGATATTGGATAATGCTGTGTAGGTTAATCGAGAAGTTTCAAAATCTTTTCTCTTGCCATGACTCTGGCCTACCACTGGGATCCATTGCTATGAATCCAAGCTTACCAGAGCTTTGGTCATTTGCAAAGAAGCAAGCTACAAACTTTTCAAAAACACTTTTCAGAGACACCTTTCAAGCCTACAAGTGGTGGTTTTTCAATGGAGTTTTCTTCTTACCTTCAATTTGTCACTTCCTTTACACAGGATTTCTTGTCAGTGACCGCAACTGCAACCAAGGCAATTTCATTTTGTGATTTGTGCAGCAACTCCATCGTAACTCAGTCGCATGGAGAGAATTCTGTCTGATTCAGAAGACTGCCTTTGTGCATTTAAATTGAGTTACTATAATCACTAGTCACATAAAGCACTTCTTTTGGCTGAACTTTTGGGCAATTAAAGCAAACATTTAGACACACCCCCAGGGTCACCTCCTCACACAGACATTACATTACGTGTAATTACGTTACATTCACCACTGACTGATTCTATCATCCACTACCTTGGCACCAGTGGCGTCATATGTTTCTTGGTGAAATCTGCTTCTGATCACAGATATGGCAGGTACAACGTGGGAGGAACATAGAATCACAAACCTCGATCCTCTGTAGAAATGTCTGGTCCCTATTAACACCCTATTAGTTAGCATGATGTCAGCAGCTGGCTTAGTGCATGAAAACACCCTCGGTACAATGGAGAGAAAATGAGTTAGAGGCAGAAAAAGAATTAAAAATGTGAGAAAAAAAAAGTGATTAAAAGAGAAAGGATGGAAATTATGACAGTACAAATGTTGAATGAGAAACAGACCCGGAGACAGAGACAGAGAGAAATGGATTTAATTATCATTATGTAAACTCCACCAGTTCTTAAAATTCAAACAGTGACTATGGATAATTAATGCAGTGTTGTTATTAATAAATAATCATCCTACAGCCGCATTTAAAAAGATTATCGTACTTGTAATGCTGAAAAGGTATTGTTGTTCCGGCAGTCGTCTATATCTTACTAATACAAGCAGAATACTAAATAGAGGATATGTAAGTAGTGTATGTTGCACATCATAAGTGTTTTATTGACATCAACTCAAAGACAGAAGTATATTAACGGTGAATATCATCTTAGTTGACGGCCTCCATGTTTGCAATTCAGTTTAGTTCAGTTTTATTTATATGGCAAATCACAACACAAGTTATCTCAAGGCGTTTTTCATATAGAGCAGGTTTAGACCTTACTCTTTAAAATATACATTAAAATTAATATTACTTACAGAGACCCAACAGTTGCTGTCATGAGCAGGCGCTTGGTGACAGAAAAACTCAAGAGTCTTAATGTATTTATGTATGTGTGAATGTAAGCATAAGCCTTTATGAATAGATAACGCCAACACTTTTACTGTTGGTATGCTGACTTCATTGAGAGCTGAGTAACTAATGATTGCACCACCAGATAAATGTCATTTTCACAGCTGATCACAGCCTTAATCCTTTGCACAGTGTAACCTTTTAAGCATTCATCTTACATGCACTTAATGCACATTGTGTGGATGTGGGTGATGCCGAGCTGATGAATGCATGTGTCCTCTTGGTGATATTGCCACCAGTACAATGTGGATTGGAAAAGAAGGGAATGTAGGTGAAATCTTGTATGTTCAAAAATAGAAAAAAAAAAAAGCTATTTAAAAAATTTTGGACAAGCGTTTCAATTTACCCACTAACATTCACACATTTTATATTAGACAATGCTGCATAGAGATTTTACTTTACCTTGTGTCTTAAAACACAATTAAACAAAATGTTGGAGGAACAGTCAGTGGTCATATAGAGAACAGGAGGGAAAAAATGAGATACAAGGTTTTTACATAAAACCGACAATGAAGAAAAAAATACCACAACCCATTCTGAAGCTTACTTTTCTCTTTTCATGAATACTGATGTGAACTACAATCCATTTGCAGCCGCACGTTCGCTCAGTCTGCAATTTATGATTCAAGCTGTAACTACCTCATTTGATCCCATCCTTGTTATGCTAATTTCCTCTCACAATGGTAGCAAATCAGTTTGATTTAACTGTGCAAACTGTGTGAGTACAAACTCTGTGTGTGTGTGTGTGTGTGTATGTGTGGCGCTCGGGAGGAGTGGTTGCTACCACAGTTTTGTGTGTGTGTGTGTGTGTGTGTGTGTGTCATATAGCATACAGTTGTCAGAGAAGTGAGAGGTGTTTTTGTGCCAAAGCCAAAGCTCCCAATCTGCATTTTGATGTCATTAGCTTGCCACATCAAGCTGCTTCAGTGGTACTTTAAACCCAGATTGTGTTTTCAAGAGCACTACACAGAATGTGGAATGAAAGGCTTAAAAAGCACCGAACAGACCCTTATAATGAAATCATAAATTATTTTAGATATTCATTGTTTAGTATTCTAAATTTTTGGTGAGAATTGTTTTTCTAAAATCAGTATAGTGAGAAATTGAAAAACAAATATTGGTTTATTTGCAGTTAGAGTAATCATGGACTCTTTCTTACCATACACACACACACACACACACACACACACACACACAGATTATTTTGTATTTCCAGAACAGTTGCACACAGCTTTTAGGCTAAACTAAACATGTCATGGCTATCTCCTTTTTAAAACACATACTTGTAAAATAGAAAGAGTCCAGAAAGCATAGAAAATAATGTCTTGGTCACCATTTCAATGTTTGGCTCAAGTAATCTCCTACCTGGTACCTTGCTGAGGTGCAGGTCGATCTTTTCCTGGTTAGTCGCTTTCTTTCACATTTTTGCTTCCTCTTTACATCTTTAAACATTTTTTTATAGAATTATACAGCTGGGTCACAGTTTTAGTAAACTCAGGGATCTGGGCCTGAACACAGCACTGTGTGATTGGATCCTGGACTTTCTGTCTTTCTTTCAGTGATGGTGCATTTTTTTCTGGTCCCATTCCACATCTTGGTTTTATCAATCACTTTGACTATTTCTGGTCTATGGGAAAGAGACTGTTAAACACAAACATCACTTACAGTTTGCAAGGACCCTGACCACTAGTGATGATAGGCCACAGTGGTCACACAAAACCTTCTCCAGATATAAGACCTTCATTTTGAATGATTTTGTTATAACCTACATTTTGGATGTTCTGTTTTTAACAGAGACGTGGCTTTGGTGTCAGTCCGGTGTCAGTTCTTTTGCTGAAGAACTTCTTCCGGGGAAACCACCTAGCTTTGAAGAGTTGATGTTCAAAGTCAATTGTAATACCCCCCCATCTGCTCTGTCTGCTGTATTATTATTTATCATCCTCCTAAACTACTGGGCTTAGGAGAATGATAAATATATAATGATTTAATTTCATCTGTCTTTTGCGTTGCTTTTAATATTCATGTGGACAACCCCACTAATTGCTTTACTTCTAAATTTTTAAGTACTGGTCAATCTTTTGAACCTGAACCATGTATCACATGCCACACATAATGGAGGCCACGCCATTGATTTGCTTTTAACTATGGGCTTATCTGTTTACTTAAAAACTGTTGTCTCAAAACATACAGGTCACTCTCCTGTCAACCTGTAAACTCTGCTCCTTCAACTGTTTCGTCGTGTTCTCTTGAAGATTGTGTCTTGAGGTTTTTAGTTTAATTTGTTGAGAAGGTTAAGGGTATAAACGTCCCCTCCTTCTTGTATAACTTCTCCAGACACCTCCCCCACATTGTTGAGTGAATTTACCCATATTTCCCTGAATAATCTGCTTGATATTATGTCACACATGCACTTATCCTCCAGTGGCCTTGACACTCTACCCCCGAGATTTTTCAAAGAGGTATTAGAAGTCATTGCCTCTTGTCTTCTCTCTATTATAAATGAGTCTCTGTCCTCTGGTTTGTTCTCAGACTATTTCAAACAAGCCTGTATTCAGCCCCTTTTAAAGAAACCTGGCCTTGATCCAACACTCCCTCATAATTACAGGGCAATCTTGTCTCAAAAATCATTGAAAAGGCTGTTGCTAAACAACTACTGGAAATTGTGGAAGCTAATAACATTCTCGACCCATTTCAATCTGGTTTTCGCCAGCTGCACAGGACTGGAGCTGCTCTGCTGAAAGTCACTGGAGTTGCTCTTATGAATGCAGATACTGGCCATCATCCATTTTTGTACTGAATATCTGCTGTCTTTGACGCTGTCAATTACCAAATTGTTGGATAGACTAAAGCACAGGATTAACATACATGAAACTGCCCTCGGATGGTTTTTCTCATATCTTACAGGGAGATCTTTTAGTGTTACTGTTGATGATTTTGTTTTTTTGTCAACTCATGTCGTGTGGCATTCCACAAGGTTCAACCCTTGGTCCCACCTTGTTCGGCTTACATATGGTCCCCCTTGGTCATCTTATTTGCCAATTTAAGATTGTTGCCATTGTTATGCACATGACGCCCAGTCCTATGTATCATTTAAATCTGACAACCTCAAAAATCTAGATGCTCTACACTGCTGCCTTATTGACATGAAACATTGGAAATCCACTTGCATAGGCTTGTGTTTTTATACGTTTGTTGCTTGCAATCCCTATTGGTTTTATTTGGTTTTAAAATTCTGTTTTGTTTATTATATTGTTTTTGCTATTGTGTATCTAATTCAGTTTTATAAATTGCATTTCACTTGCTGTTTTCATGCTGTGTATGATAATGCATTTTTATTATCAACTGTGAAGCACTTTGTTACCGCTGTTTGGAAAAATGCTACATAAATAAAGTTTACTTTATTTACTGAAAATGTACTTCTATCAAAATGTTGCCATTTTTTCCAATCTGAGGTACATCAGGTGTTTAACTAAAAGTGAGGCAGTGCTCTTTTTGTTCAGCTCAAATCATGTCCTTTGCGCAATAATTTTGTCCTGCACAAATCATCTCCATGGAAATTTAAAGAGAACTGGAAGAAATTTAAAACACGGCTCAAGTGATCTGTTTCCTCTTACATTTTACAAAACAATCAAAATTCATTTGAGAGTGATATATTAACTGAATTATATCCACTACAAACATGAACAAACACACACACACACACACACACACACACACACTGTGAAATTCAGATAATTTGTTTGAGGAAAGAAAGAAAGAAAGAAAGAAGGCAACATGAGAGCATTTTTGTCACTGCAGCCTGTGGAGAGCTTCTCAACAATGGCCGGGCCAAGGATTCAAGACAAATGCCATAGTTACACACATTCACACACACACACATCTATTAGCATCTGAGTAGGGAGAGGCTACTCGACCATGGTGACCTTTGACCTCCAGTTCTTGTTTTTCAAAGTTGACCCTCACTGCAAGACAAAAAGAAGAGAAGAGAAGAGAAGAGAAAAGTACAGGTGAATCTATCTTTGCTGTCTGCTCTAGGTTTTTAGCCAATGTTGCCTTTATATTTTGAGGCAGTTTGGATTAAGAGGTTTGAAAAATGCACATTTTTTAAAAACTTCTTGTTGTTCCCACTGAATCCAGTAATGTCCCATTTTACATTAGCGTTGCCCTCCACCACACACACATTTACTTAAGCCATTCAACTTTGCATCACAATAAGACTCTTCAGGATTACTGGGTTTGCTCCTGAGAGGCAGCAGCAACTCTGCTAATTACTCTCCTTTCTCCTGATCCACAAACAACAAACAACGTAGTCACCACTGTCACCTTTCACCAGATCTACTTTTTGTGATATGTTAGTCTATAAGTGCACTATCTGCTCTCGTCATCAGCAAGACAAAAGCAATGTTGCTACTTCCTGGATGGAGAGATGAAAGTGAGGCCGTGCATGGCCCTGCTCGTATTTCCTTCTGCTCACTGATTTGGATGTTGAAAAGACTATAAAGACACCTTCTTGTCTTCCTCCACTGAACAAGTGTTACATACCTCTGCCATTCCACCATGTGAGGCAAAATTTGGAATAGTCAAAGAGGTGTTGTAGTGACCTGGAACCTGGAACTGCTGGCTTTATGTCAAAGTTGACACAAGTTCAGCTCTATCTGTCAGACAATGAGATGCATCATTTCCCACTTTGTAGAGTGAAAGGAGAAGTTCACCAGTCAATTATATAATCAAATATCATTGATTAAAAATATCATGCAAGTTGGTCTATCAATTACTTTTTTTATCGAAATAATAAAGTCTCAATATTGTTTTTAAGCAAGTCACATTAAGTCACATGTGCACATTAATGACAACACAGGGCACAAACAGTAAAACAATTAAAAAAAGAAATAAAGGTTTTCATGAATGAAAAGAAACCTCTACACATCCCCGTGTCTGACAGTGTGTTCACACGCTGAAGTACTCCTGTGCAGCACTCATGTAAGTTCTCCATCAGGCCCCAGTAAGTAGACCCCGGTCACTTCACTCTGAACACTTTACTGTGCACTGACTCAAGCAAGACATGTGTCCTCTCATCCTGAAACACAGGTTTAAGGTATTTGTCTCACATGGGGGCTCAAGCACGCAAGCACATGGCTGCTGTTACCTGCTAAGCCCCCTTTGGGTCCAGGTCTATAGTCCAAAACCACTCTGAGAAAGAAACTTGTGACTTGTTAACTTTTGCATTAAGTGAAAATCTAGATGTGTACGGTGTTTTCTTGAATTGACCTACCATAGTAAATCAATAAAGATACGGCCTGATAACGTCGTAATGAGCAAAGCTTAGCTGTGAAATTAAGTTTTGGAATTCAAGGTTGAAATAAACACAACTGAAGCATCAAGGGGGATAGAGCAGCAGGACTTGTTAATCCTTAAATCCTTAAAAGCCCCAAGAATGAAAAATATGATTTAACAAGGGCCATATTATTTTAACAAGCTTTCAGTTTTAGCTGGGCATACATAACATTTATCCTAAAATCTATTCTGCTCACTATCTCTCTCTGTCTCTGTGTTTCCTACACCCTAAATCTAACTTGTTTCCTTTTTCCCCTCCTCTACTTCTCTTTCTCTCTCACTCTGTAAATCAATTTGGGCTTGAGGCTGCTGTGCCTCGCAGGCATCTCTCTCTTTGATAGCGTTCCCACCACAACTCTGAGTGTATGTGTGTGTGATAGCACCCACCACAGCTGAACAGAGGAGCCAAGCCAGATTTCAAACTTCTTTGTAGGATTTTGGTTCAAACTCAGCCCTGTTGTAGCCAAAGCGGCAACTTAAAGTCTCAGATAGACACACAAGCACGCACACACACACACACACACACACACACACACACACACACACACACACACACACACACACAAACAGCTCTACGTCTCTATGTGCTCAGGGCTTTGAACAATGGGGATGTGAAATTAGGAGTTTTGTTCTCCTGCTACACATGTGTAGGCTTAGCATTAAAGAGATCGACAGAGACAGACAGAAGGAGAGAAAAAGAGAGGCAGCGCTTTGAAGGCAGATGTACCTAAAGGCAATGTCCTTCAAAGAATTTGTTGCACAAAGAATTTTGATGAAAAAGTGTTTACAGACAGACAGAGAAGAGAGAGAAAATTATGAATAAACATGAGAGATGATGAGCTGATTCCCACACGTTGTAGTTCCTCATAGGTGCACACACACACACACACACACACACACACACACACACACACACACTCACACATGACCTTTCCCTTGTGGCTTTGTTAGTGTAGAAAACTTGGGATGAGTCCAAGCTCAAATAGTATCTGTGAAAATAATTAAAGTACGATTAGAAAAAAACAAAAAACATTTGACAGTGCAAAATAAGTTTTTAAAGGTTATAGGAAAACTTTTTTTTTTTTTAAAGCCATCATCACTTTCTCTTTTAATGGGAAGTTAGGATTAGAGTGTGTGTTAAACTGCTGGCACCACATCACCAATGTATCTTCACACAATTTTGGCTTTGTACTCACATACACAGCGTTTACTGTTTGTACTTCCTGATGGCGGGCAAACTATATGTCTGAGCACCTACTTTAAAGGTAGACAATTTGACTGATAAATTGGGATCTTACTATCTCTCTTTTTCTCCGGCCTGCCTTCTCTGTGCTCTCTGACCAGTAGTATAACTGTAGGAGAATGTGCCACATACTCTTTTGTTAGAACAACATCTGGCTTTTCATCTGACTCGAGCATAATTCATACCTCGAGCTTATCGGTGCCACGCAGTTGTCACTCAAGCCCCGGTCCTCAAAAACAACTGCTCCACCAGGTTGTGTGAGCGTTGGAAAACTGCTGTGAATGCACCTCTCAAAGCCTGGTACTAAACCCTCAGTGCTATTCTAAACTGCATCTGTAAACACGTGTATGGAAAACTGTGCAATAACCAAGCGGGGAATGTAACACATAAGCCAGCATCGTGGCCACCTGTCTTGCAAGTGATCCCAGACTTTGACTCACATTAGCAGACTGCAGTCAAGACCTCACAGTGGGTCATGCTTGGTTAAAGGTCTACGGTCCATCTCGTGAGGAACAGCTCCACCTGTTGACTGATTACTGTATAGCTGGTGGAGGGTGTACTGTTGGGCATGTTGTATAATACAGATACAGTCATGTACAATAAGACAGCTTTAAAGTGTGGTAAAGTCAATCTGGCCACATTTGTAGTTTGGCTTTTAAATTCCAGTGCTGACAGAAAAAAAAAAATTATATTATCTCCAGAGTGAACACACTACTGTTGCATTTCATTTCATCTCAATTCATCCTGTCTATAGTCCATATATTGTTTTCATATTCTCATATTTCTTATTCTCTGTTAATTCATTAATATCTTTTAGTCTGGTTTGCACTTGTATGTTTCTATAGTTAAATTGTCAATACTTTTATTATAGTTAAAGTGTTAATACGTGTACTCTTGTTAAATTGTTGATACTTTTTTTTTACCCAAGCTGAGTTGTTAATACTTTTTTATACTTATTATTTACCTACTACCCATTGTGGGACTAATAAAGGAATATCTTATCTTGTCTTATCTTAAATGTATTCAAAAATAAAGCCTGGAATCTGCTCATTAAGTTAAACCCATGCGAAATAACTACAGATACATTTACCTATACTACAAATCTGATTCGCTTTGCCTTGTTTGAAAACCACCACGATCAGATCAGATCAGATGTTTTGTGCTGTCTAAAACCGTCTTGCCACCTCACCTGACAGGAGTGACACCTCCTTTCTAACCCCTATACAGCTGTCATTTACAGTGGCAGAAATATTGCTGCATTAAACAGGCTCTTTATCTGTAATAGCACACATTTTCTGCATTTTGAGAGAGAGTTCAATGATGTTTTTCAGCGCTGCCTGTAGATAGATTAGATCTGTATGTAAGGTTTTAACAATGCCCTAAACTGCACATTGTCAGGTTGTGTTGCTTCATTGTTGAATAGAGAAGTAGAGGCTTTTTAGGTTTTGTAAAACATAATGTTTTATTGATGAGGGATTACCAGACTCTACCTTCACTGTGGATTACATAAATATTCCACTGCAATAACAAAACCATTATTTATTTTCTCTCTAATATAACGATATAATGATTATAAGGAGAACCAGAGATCAAAACTCTATTTTTAAACCCACCCAGGATCGGTTGACAAAGTACAAAACCCTCTGATTGTTTCTCTCAACCTTTATTCCTGTTTGCCACTGGTTTCCCTGAAGAGATGTGTCTGGCAGTGAGACAATAAGATGAATTAAAGCTGCCATAAAAAGTAACGACCCATGTGCTTCTGATGATTTTCTATTGAGATTATGAAATATGAACTTTGAAGTTGTAACATTAAGTCAAAGCATGACATCATGACATGCTCCGGCAGGCGTTGATGTCAGATTTTCTGCCACAGTGTTTAAAGTCGGTGAGCCCCAGAGGGTGGAAGTGATTTCACAAGATTGCCTGAATATAATGAGCTGATATGTCTTTGAGGAGATTTGGTCTTTTCCTTAAAATATCATTCTAATGATAGTTTTTCATTTTTCAGACGGTATACAGAGGAGAATAACTGGGAAGTTTAAAAAGATTAGGAGCGCAGCTGGTGATTTATGTCACAATGCTGCACCATGAAACATATGGCATGAATTTTAACTGGGCAAACTACAGTAATGTGACGCTCTTCAAATATCTTTCTGCACTAATATGACCTGGGAAGCTTCTATTTACACCTTGTGATCCTTAAGAAGGCTCTTTAACAAAGACCTCCCAGACAAGTGGTCTGAAATCCACCATGTGTTTGGGAGCTCCATCTGTTTCACCGTCTCATTAGACCTGCTGCTTTGTTAATGTTAAACACTCACAGATGAGTCTTATTAAATCCTTTTAGCTACTTGGACTACAGATATCAGCCAGCTAGTTCATATTTTTAACACTTTAATGCTGCAATAATTAGTAGAGGCTTTCTGCTTCATTTTTTTTTTTACTTGATCATAATGTTTGTCAATTACACCTAGACTATTTTTGCGAGCACATACTTATTTCCATGGTAAACATGCACTTAATTAAACATTCATATTTCCCATCATCCCTCACTGACTCATTAGGCCCCTGCTGCTTTACTGAACCTACATGCAAATGCTCACAGCATAGAGTTTTAAACTGAACCTTATAGCTTTTAAAAGTGTTCTGTTCAAAAGGTTTGATTATGTGTCTTCAGTACAATATCTCTAAAATCACATCACTATATTTAAAAAACACCGATTAGATTGGTTGATTAGAAAATCAGGGAAGGGGATTTTGTAGAGCTTAAAGCAAAGGGGGTAGAAATGGATTTTGCCAATAGAGGGGCACAATAAAGGGCAAGAGGGAGGGCCACGACAGCAAAGATACATATGATCAGGATCAGCTGGACCGAAGTCCTGATCCTGGACTTTGCTCACAGTGCTGTGCATAGCTCTACTCTGAATTAACCCCCCGACTAAAGCGTACTTCTGTAGTCTTAGAGCAAATTCAAATAGTTCCAACATACAGATCTTAATCAGTCCTCTGCAGTGTTTCATAACCTCATGTCCAGAGTCTTCAGGGCTGCAGCAGAACTCTTTATGATTCAGCTCCAAGCCTGCTGCTCTCAGCAAGACATGGCAGCCTGTTATAACTCATTCAGTGGTACAGATCTTTATGCATGTCTGTGTCTCAGGCTCACTCATCCACTCTTTTCTTTCTTTCTTGTTTGTTCGCTTTTCATCTTATCTGACAAGACGAAAAGGGCCTTTTTAATTATATGCTATTCATTATAGTTATAGTGTATTTCAAACTTAATCCCTCATCAAATATAAAAGATACATATCTTTTTAAAGTGTCAGTCACAAATTTTAAAACTACACATAAAGGAGAAGTGGTCTTACTGCAGATTTTGTGTAAGCATCAGTAATTTTTTTTTCCTCATGAACATGTTTTATGAATGATGATTTACAAACTGACTTTAAGCAGCAGAATGTTTTAAGCTGTGCAAACTCACAAAGGGCTGAAAGGAAATAACTCAAAAGATTCTTTAAAAGATATTTTAATAACACTATGCAGAATTAAAAAAATCAAATCATATGCTTGTAATTTTGTGAACCAAAAAAAGCGGTGACTGAGAAAGCAAGACAACATGTGACCTTAAAAAGAAAGGATGTGCAAAAAATGTGGACCCAAGTTTCCACCGAACCTGGCTTCTGAAATTTCAATGAAAACTTCAATATGAAAAACTAACTGTAAACCACAGTTGAGGTGTACGACTTGAAGTCTCATTCCTCTCACACACTTTCTCACACACATACGGACACAGGTACGTTTCGGGGGTGTTTCAGTTATCCAGATGTGGTGCTGTGTGCAGTAGAAGGTCCAGTGGGACAGAGAGGAATGTACAGTTGGCTTTGGACATACAGTGGGGCCTCTGTGCTCCTCAACTCTCCCCAACCCGACAGTGTGTAGCTGGAAATACCTATGTCTAAGTGTGTGTGCAAACTGTAAGTGCATGTGTGTGATTACTTGCATGCATACACACACACACAATCCCTCTCTTTCATGTACACACACGAACACACACATGTGCCCCTGCATATGACCCTCAGTCACTTCTGAAGGGATTAAACCACAGCAGGGTTCTGTGGCTGTCAACCTGTCCTCAGTGCCTAATATGCACATGTGTGGGTTCACACACACACACACACACACACACACACACACACACACACACACACACACACACACACACACACACACACACACACACACACACACACACACACACACGGTGGTTGTCATCCTGTCCTCCACCTCTGTAACCTCTTCCACAGGCTTGCAGATGTTTCCTGACATAGACCCAAGTCTATGGGAACTGTAGCAAGAATTGCATCTTCTCCTCACAAGACACTCCTCTTGTGTTTGAAGGGAGGAACTATCTATTTCATTTTATTATATTATATGGCACAATTATGTTCTGTGTCACAGATCAGCCGGACTCTTTCTCTTATTTTGTGATGGGAGGCTATGAGAAAACATCCCTTTCTCCAAGTTAAACACACTTGCTGTCTGTACAAAGTACTTTTACGAGATGATTGACTGATTATTGCTGCAAATGCTGTTGTGACTCTGCATCACAGCCACTCAACCCGCTCAGCTTCACACATAATGACGGTGCCACCTAGAGGTGCATTTGCATGCTCTTGATGAATGAGCCTGCACAGATTACAGCATGTTTGCTACCATACAGTGTTATAACATACAATAAACAGGCTTTGATCACTCTTTATAGCAGCATTATTATAGTTTGCTTAATAAAATGCTGCCATTTGATGGTAAATATTTCTGGGGAAAACTGCAAAGCAGACAGTAGTGGATATTTATTTTAATGTTGAAAACCTGACATTTGATGTATATTCAAAAATCAAACACATGAAAAGTGAAACTACATAAAAAATCTGTAATTTATGAGCCACATGAGTTGATTTCTGTTATTTTTCTCCCAGTACAGCAAATACATGCCACATACTGAGTTAACAAATTAGATGGCTGTTGTCGGTCCTAATTTACCTTTAAATCATGATTCAACTCTCTCTTTCAAACACACACACATATTCACACACCTTGTCTTTCTGGGCTCCGGAGATAGGATGACCCTCCTAGTGTGTAACAATGTGTGTTTGCACTAACAACACCTCCGGGGGTTGCTGTTGTGCGTGCATGTGTGTGCATGTGTGCATGTGATGTATGACAGAATATGCTTGTGCGTGTGTGTGAGTGCGTTTTCATGCATCTCTTGGGGTACCCCAGCTGAAGCCAGCTGTATATCACAGCAGTCTCCCATGTGTAACTTCAAAGTCGCAGAATGCTCAGTTCAGGCTATTTATGACACAGTCACAGGAAGGACACATGTGCTTATGCTGGGCTTTGTGTAACAAAACCTGGACATATATAAAAACCCTGCTCACCGTCCTACTGTCTCTGTGTTCTTCTTTCAAGGATATCATGTCAGTAAGTTTTCTCAGAGTTTTGGATCTAAGAGGACTGCAGAGAAATCTCCCTGGCCCTGGACTGCAGAGGCATACATGCATGCCATGTGTCCTTCACACAACTTAAAACCGAAATAACCATGCTTTGAAAACTGTCTTGCCACAGAGAATTTGACTCTCTTCATTGTGTTCTGACTTTGTTTTTCACTTCTGCCTGAAAACTTTTGGACCCACATGACTTGGGAGAGGATGACACGAACAAAAGAGAGGACAGAGGAAACTAGATAAAAAACATATGGGGGGAAAAGAAAGAAATCTGTAAATAAACATAAAGAAAAGTGCTTTGCATCTCTGCAGACTACACTTCCTCAAGAACACAGGCACAGCTCCCCATAGGCAGTACCAGGAGTTGCAGACCACTTTTTCATCTTGTGTTTTGTTGACATTATTCGCACCACAGTTTTTTCTTCTTTGTTCAGACCGGTCCATCATGAGAATTGAGGTATGGCCTGTAGATTTGGATAAAGCTACAGTAGCAGGCCTAGTCCTCAAATTGACTATACTGGTACCATGTGGAGTTTTTGACCACTTCTAGCACCATGGGGCAATTTTTAAAAAAGGTTTTGTTTGGATTTTGCACAAGGAGGCACGTGCACATACGTGAGTAAGTAAACGATGCAAAATTGAAAACATTTGTGAAAACCCGCTTTGCAAAAGTCTTTTAAAGAAGGAAATACATTCGACACATTTGTTAAACCGCAAGGATACACACAATGTGGTGAGAAACAATGAATGTAAACATAACTTTTGTATGTTTGCACAAATTCTGTAGGACGCCTTTAATGTCAGAGCCAAGTAAGTGCAAAGAAAAGGGTGTTACTCAGTAGCAAGAGACTAATGTGGAGTATGTGAACAACAGTCTACTGTAGTTGCAGAAGCAGGTTAGGGGTTCAGGGTGAAGTTGCCTATATAACCTTGTATCCTAAAAATATGTTTATATTCTGTTAATCCTCATTACTTTTGTTTCTTTTGAAATGTTGTTAATGAACAGATTTTCAACGTTCACTAAAAGTTTATTCAATTTGTTTTCCTGCATTTCTTGCAATTTACACTTAGCAATAAATATTTGCTTCCCAATCTGAAGTTAACCAAAGTGCTTTCGTGTCCAAAACCAAACCACATTCAGGACTCAGGATGCCTCAGAAGTCCGGTCTCTGGTTGAAGCTGACCATCCACCCAGACCACCTCCCTACGACGTCTATGTGCTCCAAGACTGTAGCGCTTTAGTGACCAGACAAAATGTTGCTCCTGAATAAAATCCAGGCAGCAATTATCTTTCTTTCAAAATGCTACATGTGAAAGTGTGATACTAAGCTCCTGCAGGCAGTCAGTGAGAAGGTTTCTACATGACGTTGGAGGAATTCAGGATGCTGAAGATGTGTTGCATGGTCTGAAGGGATGTTGCTGAACAGCTTCCGAGAGCGACTTGCAGCGGTCACACGGTGGAATTTTTTTATTTTAAACATTTCCTTTGATATTACTTATTACCGAGAGAGCTCTCGTTTCTTCAAAAAGATCTTTTTACATAAGCTGCGGCACATTCGCTCCTACTGCATTTGCAAACTCTGAAAATCTTACACACTACTCTCGAGCTCTCACATTCTCTCCCCCTCCCACCCTCTGTCTCTCCTTCTGTCTGTTCCTGTGTGACAGAGTCAGTAACACCACAGCAGGAGGTGAAAGAGGGAGAGCTGGAGGCAGGAAGAGAGAGGTGGAGGGAGGGAGGGAGGGAGAGGATGCAAAAGTGCAGCACACAATCGCGCCTGACAGTTCGAAGAGAGCAATGCAGAAACGTGTGACAGTGCAAAAAAAAGAGACGAAGGGAAGAATTTTTGTTTGCATGCGTCTGGATGCGAGACGGAGTCTATTCCAATAACTGCATGCATGTGTGTGTGTGTGTGAGTCATTGTGTGAATATGTGTGTCTGTGTTTATTTGTGTGTTTGTGTATGTGGGCACACTGAGCGGGGTGCCAGGCAGCAGCAGCTGGGAAGGCCTTCCTCTGTTCTCCTGTCATCAATAAATGATCAGAGTGGGCCATCTGGAGAGAGGGAACCACCAACCACCAGGACCTGGCACTGAACGAAAAGACAGAGAGAAGAGCGAACGTGAGGATGGATGGAGGGAGAAGTAGGAGCAAGAGGGAGTTGGGACGGAAAGGGAGCGAAGGGGGAGGGAAGAGTGAAATTAAAATAAAATGGGAAGGCAACTAAAGGGAAAGGTTTTAGTTTGAGATGCCTTATATTGTTTTATCTGAAATGCACACAAGAGCTTTCTAGGGTGTTCAATCCATCAAGAGACTTTGAGTTTGTCTTAAACTAGGAAACCAAAAACAGAGTGACATTAAAATCTTTGGACATATGGTGATTCTTTCAGTAAATCCCTTATGTGAATATGAGGCAACAAATGGGTCAATCCTTTAAAGACAATAAAGAAAATAGTTTAGGACTTGAAGTAAAAGCCCTGCAACGAGACAGGGATTGGGGCAAACAACTGTGAAAAGAAGAGAGGAAGACAGGAAATGCAGAGAAGAAGACAGGCAAGAAAGGATGCCGTGAGATGTCAGGAAACGCTCAGGGCAACATCCTGATGTTGAACTTAAAGGCATACACACACACACACACACACACAAAGGACAACAGGTTTATTTTCATTTGTCCCATTTCCTGAACTAAAAAAGAACAAAAATATTCAAGACAGTTTGAAGTGTAATCTTAAACACAGTGTGTTTTTAAAGCAAAGAGATCCTTTATTTATTGAATAAATCCACTTAGCTACTTATGCTATTCATTAAACAATAGCTAACAGTACACCCAGAATGGATTTTATTTCTTTTCAAAGCACCGCATACGACCTGCCTATAAGCTAAGTGGAAGACGTTTCGGGATCCATCTGGTATTCCTCTCGTCTCAGAGAGACAAAGTACGTAAAAATTTAATTCTCACCAAAACCAAAGGGTGGAATCAGATATTTATCAAGCTCCAGAATATGTATTTGATTTTTAATATCCGCATGTTTTATCCAGTCATTATATTATTAATTCATTCATATATCTTCTATATTCACTTATGCCTCTTCAGGGTCACAGGGAGGCTGTCGGCTGTCCCAGCATGCACTGCGGCAGGGCAGGGAAAGGCATTCATGCAAATTCACACCTGTAGGCAATTCACAGCCTTCGCTTCACCTGACCTGCATTTTTGTGGACGGTGGACGGAGGACGTTTGAGCACCTGAAGGAAACCTGTGCAAACACAACAATGTTTATATGTTTATACAGTGCCATTTCCTGTGGAGCCTCTGTGGCCTTGCAGATCAGCTAACAGCAGCTGATTTCAGGAAGACTTGAATCCAACTTCTTCCATCTCTCTCCAGCCAGCACCTGAAGTCTTTTCGACTCTCACCCTATTTTCCCCTCAGTTATCATGTTTTGCATGTTAAATATGTTTTATGGCATTAAAGCTCTTTAACGAGCCAATGAGGATCATCTTGCTGTAGGCCGATGATCTTCCCCATTTAACCACTGTCCTGAGTGGCTCTGTCCGAGTCTGAGTGTCAAATGCTGTCAGACATAAATTGCGTGTTTGTCCCCCTTGACTACTCAGCCCAAACTTCTCCTTTTACATAAGGAGAAGCACTTGACTTTACTGCCGTGTGATATCATAGCATCATTGTTTTCTGGTTTCTGATTCTTTGTGAAACAGGTTTACATACAAAGGTGCCATTTAATGACCTTCTTAATCTTAAGAAAGCACAAAAAAACACTCTAATTATGAGAGCGTACATTGAAATCAAGATATTCTATTGTGACACGTAGAGAGGCATTCATTTCTGTTTAACAGAGAGGCCTCTGAATATTATGTTAATACTTTAAAAATGTATTTATTTTTACGTTCCAGCTTATTAAGCCACTTTTAAGCAAGATCTAAGACAAGGACAGCGCTATAAGCTACAGACTTGTCTCGCTAGCGTGTGTATGTGTGAATATTTATAGCACACACAAAAATGCGTGCTTGCCTTCTGTGTGCATTTATGAGTGTGTATATGTTACTATAATTGTGCATGTGTGTTTTTGTCCTTGAGAGGAACACTTTTCCTTTAGAGAATTTGTCAACTCATTAAAAGTAAGTGGAAGAGGGCTTGTTTCAGGAAACGTGTTTAATAGGACACGAAGCAACAGGCTGCAGTGTGATATGTGTGCTCAACGGATCTCACAATATTCGAATGATATGTATTAACAAAAATATGATATACTCAGATCATAACAACACTACAGTTAGTATTCAACATATGTAGGATTAAAGCGTTACCACAGCGCTATATCGTAATGTATGTTTATGTTAATGAACAATCCAAAAAATATCCTGGCAGCAGTTTATAGTAAAGTCCTTATAATGTCAAAGTTACTTAATTTATATCTTTTCTTTAGAGACTCTTATTGCAGGTGGAATGACTCAGCTCCAACAGTAATGTAAGCAAGCCTTCGTCGTTGCTCTGTCTTTCATCTTTCACACAATTCAGTTCAACATTGTGTATCATGTGCAGTGTTGCATTAATTTCAGTCTTTCACCTTTCACCATTTTCGCTGTCAATAATACTTTTGGAAAAAACAAAACTTGACAGTAAAACTTTCTGCTCGACAGAAGCTGTAAAAATGACAGTGATGTGTACACCTGCAACATCAAATTATATAATTTCTAGGTGTTAGAGAGAGAATTATTTATCAAGGACAAGTAGGAGTAGTGTATGTTTGCCATCTATCAGCTCCACCACTAACATTTAATACTGAATACACGCATACATGTCTAATACAAGGACGCTGTCTGGGATGCGTTCACTCGCAGCAGAAAGGCTTCATCTCATGTTTAGTAGTTGCTGGTTGAACATGACATGTATTCAGCACATTCATCTTTTACAGGGGAGCATATCTATGTTCCCAGTGTGCTATGTTTCCAAGGTTAATATTCTGTTTACACACACTTATCCTAGCCCTGGAAACACAGGACTGTGGGAACATAGGAATGACTTTTACAGTAGATTTAGTTCAGTCATGTATTTCTCTGACCATTTTTCTCACATTCACTCGATTCACTTTCTATTAGCAACTTAATGCATAACCGAGTCCGATCTCAGAAAACATGAGTGTAAAGTGTAATTCAGTCTCTCCGAGACTTTCTTTACTCCTCCTGACTATGTAACTATATCTGTATGCCAAAGTCTTTCTCTCTCTCAAAATGATTTCATACAAAAGCAGTGTAGAAGGTATAAGGTGCTGCTGTAGGGAAGGTCAGCATTCATGTGATCCCTGGTCCATGCAACCATTGATTTGAGTGTCATCAAAGTGTTTCTGTTTGTTTCTGTGCACTTTTTATGTGACTGCAAAATTGCTTATGTTAACAAATTATTATTCATCAGGCAATTTTTATCCATTAGCAAACAGCTTCAGGAGCATTACCTGTACCCTCTGCACTGGTGTCTAGTCTATGTTGAAATGCATGTAGTCCAGGCTGCAATCAGCACTTGGAGCATGTTCTGTTCATGATCCGTTTCACATATTACAGTTTCATTATCGAAGCATTATTCTAAGGCTACTTTGAAAGAAGTGTTTAGCTTCATTTAACAAATTATTAAAGTCATAAATCCATATTTACTTTGCATTAATACCATATTGTATATTCTATTGCTCATTACTGTGTTATTTTATCTCTCTAATATGCACATTATATTATTTAATGGCATATAAATGCACATGGCTGGGCATTATAAATTATACTTTGATATTGAAATGTGAATATTTGTTCCCCACATTGTCATTTTAACATAATCATTTTACAGTAGACTACCTCCTTCCCTGGAGTTAAAATACTAAATTAGGAATTCATATGAAACATCCCCCAGCCATACTTACCAACAAACCGCTCTGTCTGAATGTGCATCTGCGTGCTTGTATGTGTACATGTATGCCTAAATGCAGCCTTAATTTGAATTTGCATGGTCATTTCAGATTTAATTTGCCTCACCGTGTCACTAATTTGTGCTCCAATAAGTAACATGTGCCCAAGGCCACATAACCTAGCCATCCTTAGGTTCTAAATAAGCTTTTCTAATTCTTAGATGCTAAAAATGTGTGCGACAATTAGCCATTTTTATTCAATTAACCTCTCAGAGGTCATTATGGAAAAGCCAAGTATAGATGAGCTACACAGCACGCAACACGCAATTACTATGAGATTATATCATACAAGCAGAAGAACAGAAGTATTATGTGCTGCTGTTGTTCTAAAGCCTGATATCCTTTTTTATTCTTAAAAGAGCAAATACCATAAATTAAGACTGGACGTAGATTAAGTGGTCGCTTTATTTCTACACCTGCTTAAATGGGTTGGCCCATGTTTCCCTTAAGAACAGCTAGTAGACTGTGGAAAAACTGGAAATATTTCGTAGAAGTTCTGGTCCTTCCTGGGTCAGTAGCATTTACATAAATTATGCTGTTCTTTCACACTACTTCAAGACAACAGTTTGCTAATGGATGAAGATGTGGGATCTTTTAAAGCCATTGGAACAGACTGAATTTGTCTCTGTCCTCAAACAGAGGAGATTAATTAATCCTTTGCAACATGGTGCATTGTTCTACTGTGCAGCAGATATCTGCTATCTCACACAGGCTTTGGTATTTAGACTAATTATGTCGTGTTTAGGGAATTTGGGCAGTGGCGGTGTTACGGCCATAGATAAGCCTTTCGAAGGCCTTACTGAGATATTGTGCCGAACAGAAACTTTGACAGCATTAACTGTGGCTGGTTCAAAAACCATTTTTATTTGTGTGGCTGAAGGTGTAGCATATTCTGAGTGTTTTGACATCAGGAATCTCACATCCTGCTTTTGACAACCAAGGGCTCTATGTTATCACTGTTGCATGTATGCAGATGATACTATATTACTGAATACACATTTAATACACACCATCCAACACACCTTCACTCAGCCTTTCTTCTAAAGTTTTCTTTATGTCTACTGGTATGTGGACATGTATCTGTAGAAACCGTGAATGAGGTTGAGGTTTTTACATTCTTGACCAAGTGATGTAGCGTCCACATGGACATATCCCAGTATTAACTAGTGTGTTGTCAACAGTATTTGGTTTCATTCCTCTTTCATCATTTCATTATGTTTCTTTAACTGCAGTTGAAATATGTATAAATACAATGCAACACCCTTATTTTTTCTAAACAGTAATGAGCATTAATTCATCACATTTCATATTCCATATATAGTTAAGCTCTTTCAATAGTGGAATAAGTTCCACCACTACAGATACAACCTCTCTCTCGCCACACACGTTAATCTGTCACTTATCCAGGTACCAGCAATGACATGATGAATTATCTTCATCCCTTCGTCTCCAGATTGGGTAATACAAAGACAGACGTCTATCCACTTAGGATGAGCTTCATATAATTTAATCCTCTGTGGCTACTTAATGTTAGTTATGGTAACTGCAAATTCAATGAGTATAGGTGTAGTCCTCTAAGGGTGGTCACTATTATGTTCATCCCTCACCTCCTGTGACCAACGGGATCCAGGCGCGGACGACTGCACCACCTACGGATTTTCCTCATGTGGCGGTGTTCATTTCAACATGCAGGTCAATTAAGGTAAAGATAACTAATTTAAAGCTAAATACATTTTTGGTGATAACAGGGATGTGGAAATATACATCTCTTAGGATAAATGGAAGTGAACCAATCGCAGGGACGCATGTATTCTGAAAAGGCCACTTTGTATTGTGTCTTGTTAAAAAGAGACAGGTCCAAAATCAGCCTGATTTCTTTGGTGTGAGAAAATAACGGGAATAAAACCCATTGCTCTTCTCTCCTTGAGGGACACGGGAGGCAGGCCGGATGATTTGGAGAAGGAGAGGCCTGCTGATGGGGGGCTCATGCTCACATTGGGGACAGAGAGAGTCCCAAACATGGGGCTCTAGATTCCTCGTCATCAAACTCCAGGGGTCCCAATGGGGAGGAGGGAAAGTGAACCCGAGATGGATGGAGCCGGGCCATCTGACCACTGAGGTCCTCCTCCACCAGGATGCGTAGAAACTTGCAGCTCTGCCTCTGGCAAGAGATCCACATTGTCACCAAAGCATTAAAGCATTGACTCATCAGTGCAGCTTCTCTGTAGGCAAGCAAGCACAGAAATCTCAGGCGGCCTGCAGGTTAAGCACTAGCCTGGACAGGGGCAAGCCTTGTAGTGAGGGTGATGGTCCAACCAGTGGATGTAGCTGGTATGGCAACTGATGCATGGGCAGACACTGCTAGACCTCTTCATCTTGTCTTTCTTCACTTGTTGACTGTTGGACACTGAAGAAGAAGAAACTGAAGGCAGAACTCAGACCACGCAGAGCTGATCTGTGGGAGGTCTGTGCAGGACACAAGGGCGTGGAAGACAATCTTTACGACTGCATGTGGGCATGGGGATGAACCCAACAGCGGCAGCTCATAGAGGGTGAAGCCAATTCAAAATAAAACCTATGATTGCTACTTTCTACCGTGCAGGTGAAACACTGTAAAGCCCTCAATCTAATCTAAACTGTTGGAAGTGTTCAGCATTGCTAAGCTCTCTTTGAACTACATTGAGAATTCACCAAACATATCATCATCAATTCAAGGTAACCTGTCATACAAAGGTAGTTATCATCTTGGTCAAAACACTGGTATAGTCCTTGTAGCAGGTGACTGTGTCAGATGTGTTTAAGGAATTACTAAGATAGGAAAGCAGTGCAGGATCACAAAAAGCGTCACAAAAGGAAATGGAAAAAAGGAGGGGGTAAGTTTTATGTGATGTTTACAATGTTGCTACAATGGTGCTGTTGTCTGATATGTAGAGTAAAGCACTGATGTCCTTGTTCTCACTATCCATCTCCTTCATCATCCAGTCCTCTCATCATCCATCTCTCTTTGCATTCATATCCGCATCCTCCTCTTCTGTCTTTCTCTCATAAACACACTTCAGAAAGGCGCCATATGCACCAGCAGAGGATCCTGCCACAGCGTATACAGTCATAAATCTCCTCACAGCAGGAGGGCCAACTGTACTGTATGTTTATTAGCGAGTGCATATCACCTCAATAATAAATTCATCATTCACCTCCCAAACTATTTGTTAACTCGTGCAGCAGAGCCACTTGTAAAGTTTCGAGAAATTCTTTGAACAATGCTGTGGCGAAGGTATCATGTTTTTTTTTACTCATTTTTCTTTTCTTTCTTTTTCTCTTCTCTCACCTTGCTGGTTGTGATCACTGACAGAAGGCGTCAGCTTTTTGGGTATTCACATGTGCTAGAGACCACCTGCTGAGAGAGCTGCTGCCGACAGCTTCACACACACATCTTAGGATGCCTGTGATGTAACCTCTACCCCTCCTTGTCAAGGAAAAGTATTTTATATAAATGTTTATGCAGGACAGAGAGGGTTACCGCCACCTCCTGTTTTCCCTTCTCTTTCAACACACACACAAAAAAATCCAGGACATTTAGACTAAATCAAACTGCTTCATTCTGCTTCAGATGTTTATTTCAGTCCTCCCTGTTCTCAGGGGTATTTGGTGGACTTTCAAAATAGTCTTTGATTAAACACATTTAAAACATTGTCTGAATATGATGATGTGTAACAGCGCTTTACACAGAAAAACGGCTAAATTTGTCACAATCAACAGATTAACTGAATATTAAAAAAAAATATTAAAAAGGTAACCTACTTACTTTAGAAATCTCAGCCTCATACTCGCAGAGTATTTGCTTAAAATTCAACTATGGAAGTCACAGAGGACAAAACTAGAAAGAGAGCTCAGAAAGCAAGGAGTCCATTCATGATGTCTCTGAGGAGCAAATCAGCACGTCAAGGTGGATTTTGTTGTCTTTTGTTTCTAATAAGGTTTGTTAGCTTGTGTCGTAGTTATCCATCTTAAACTGACATTGTGGCAAGTTCACTCAACCCAGCAAAGAGAGGCACCTACAGGCTGCATGAGGAGTTGTCCTGCCCCTGTTGTCCTCCCTGCTCAAAGGACACTTCCAGCTACATCCTGGGGGTCAAAGATGGGGCCTTTGACCTCCAGCATAGGCTTCTGAGGGTGAGGTTTCTACTGTTTCTCCAGAATCATCAAACAATCATACACTTATTGCATTATCAACCCTCAGGGAGAAGGAGGAAGCTACAGGAGCTCCGTAGGCTGGTGTACACCGTATCATTTGCTTTTGTTGCACACAATGCGCATATTGAGAACACTGAACATGGGGGGTTATCTTCACTCTAGAGGGAATGAAAACTGAACATGCAAATCATTAGCTAGATCTTGTATGGATATACTTTCACTGCCATAAGCCTGAGACCCCGACCCCGGCCAGGCTGAGAAAATGCAAATTTTAAGCATATACTGACCCAGATAAATTCACTTCCTAGCGTTGTCCACGACTGCTCACTCTCCGCAGTGGTGTGCTTTCCTGAGTGCAACTTAAATCTATCATCCTCGTTTGAAGAGGGTAACTTTGTGTGCGCAGCCTGCGAGAAGATGAAGATACACATTATGGGCTTGGCACCAAAAGTCATCCATTGCAATAGGACTCCCTCAGGAGACTCACTCTCCTCGGCTGAATTATGATGTTCTCGAGAAAAGGACGAGTGCTCTCGTACATGAAGCTCTGAGAACTTCATATGTCATTAGAGGAAACTGTCTTTAAGTAAATTTAAGTATATGTGCTTTTTAGAGTACTTTTTGTGGATGCGATAACTTTTTCTGAGACCAGCCATTTATATATCATCATTTCAAAAACTTGACAGACTTCAGGAATTTAGGAGAGCATTTTGCTTGAAATCCAACCATGAATTCAACCGTGCATCTCTATGAGCCGTACCATATGTTGTTCATCATCTTCAGAAGAAGTACCATAACCTGTACACAATCACTGCCAATTTGTTTGTTGCAGTTATTGCACTAAATAAACAAGGTTTTATTTGCATTGTAAGCAACAAATGGTAGGGTTCAGCGCAGGGTAAGCATGCATTTTATTTCTAGCCATACTGCCAATTTATTATCAGCACACAGCAATTGTTAAAGACATGTGCCCCGTTATGTAAATGAGGCAAAAAATTAATAAATAAATAAAAATAAAACATCCACCTTTGCTATGGGCATATATTTAATAACTAATCCTTAATTGTGTACAGCACATGTCTTTCATTTTCTTGACATTCAGCCGACTGTCTAAAGCTTGATGGGGCATGAAGACAGAGAAACAAGCACAATAATTTCCCTATTTTTTCCTCCCCCCTCCTCCGTCTTTTCTTTCTCATTCTTTATTTGCAGCGTACATTTTCACTGTTAAATGGAATTATGATCAAAGAGTTTGTGGCTGCGTATTGTGTGTCCTAACATTAGTCACACATCAGTGAGTTGAATTTTGATCTGCCTGGAGCGCCGCAGACTAAAAAGCAAGGCAGACGGAGGGAGCAGCGAGGAAGTGGTGGTGGTGGAGGGGGTAAAGAAAGCGAAAATAGGAAACATGGCAAAGAGCGAAAACAATGTACTCCGGTGCCAAAATCTTTTTTTTTTTTTGTATATCGCTGCCTCTCTCTACCTCTTTCTCTCTCTCTCTTGCCATCTCTTTTTCTCTCTGTCTCCCTTGAAGCTTGTCAGTTAGAGCCTTGGCTGCCACCAAGGGAATTGGAGGATAGAGGATGTGTGTGGAGCAGTGGAGGTAGGGTAACAGACAGAAAGAAAATGAGATGAAGGGAAAGAGAGAGAGAGAGAGAGAGAGAGAGAGAGAGAGAGAGAAAGAGTCACGGGTGGGTTGAATAATGAGGTAATGTAATAATGCTTGTCTTCTCTTTGTGATGACACTACTGAAACATTTCCCCACAAATGCTAAAATGTGCAAATTCTCCACTGTCACATGTAAAAATATCGCTGGAAAAATGCCATTTTGTCAACCTTCAGGAAATGCATATGTAAATACAGTCTAATGTGTAGCCTTTATTTCAATCTAGATTTTTATTTTTTTTCTCCTGAAAACATGTATCAACATAATGAAAAGGTTTGTCTTGGACGTACAGTACTTATTTATTTCAAGTTTTACGTAATTACATCTCTTCTTACCCTGTTTATGCTCTACACACACAGTACTGTCTACAGCACCTGATATAGAAGATTTTTCTATTTATCTTTTTCTAGATAAGCCAAAGATTATATTGCCTCCCACACTCTCACACAAAGCAAAGATAGGAAACTAAGGCTATTTTTTCCTGAACTTCGATTGAGTGCACTTTTGTTTCAGATTTCTGCACTGATGATATTCAAATGATGTGTTTCTATATGTGTTCCAGGAAAAAAAACAAAAACACCCTCAGCATGGTTGTCTGTACACCCAGGTTACACTTTTAGTTGAGTCACAAATGATCCTGTCACTGGTCCTTTGGTCCTCTAGCCTAATTATTATCAGCCTTGCCTCTGGTTTTGAAGCCACACTGTTATTGCTCAGTTTATAAAATGAACAAGAGAGTGTCAAGAGAGTCTACAGCCTTGCTGGATCTCTGTGAGGTCGTACTTTGGCACATTTTAAATGTTAACAGACTGATGTTTAGCAGGTGTGATGTTTATCATGTTCAGCATCTTAGTTTGCCGTGTTAACGTTATGAAAATTGTTAAGTCAAGTAAAAAGGAGGTGGCTGGGAATGTCATCAGTTTTGTATTGGAGTATGGATGGAGTATTGGATGAGTTTAAATTGGACATGATGGTGACACAAGATGGAAAGTTTAACCACCAAAGTCATTAGCATTCATCCATTCACCATGAGTGTCTGTCAAAATCACATGACAATCCATCATATAGTTGTTGGGATAATTCAGTCTGGACCAAAGTGTCCCCCCCAAAACATTAAACATTTAACTCTAGTGAAATCAACAAGGTCATTACTAATCTACCTACGTACTACCTACTGCCACCCACAGGCATGGCAAGGTATTTACTGCAATTAGATGCTGACTTTGCCTGCCATCTACTATAACTATAGATGCTCAATGGGAGCTGTATGAACTTCTGGTGTAACTTAAAATTAATTTTTCTGGACCAATTAAGTGGAACTGGATAATTTCCCTCGGCACACCTAACAGTCTTTTAGTGTGTTGAGAAAAAAAAGGCACTAAACTGTCCTGTGTTAATATCACTGCCATATTGAATATGACTTTTGTTTCTGTGCAGGAAGTCTTTTTGATCCATCGCCTTGTCTTGCAATTTGCTTCTGTTGTCTTTATTCTTGACAAGTTGCCTTACTCACTGACACAGCAGATACTCCGAGTGCTCAGTTCTTCTCAAGCGCTCGTCTTCTGAGGGATCCAAGGGCCGATATGTTACATCAGCAAACCCAAAGCTGTCAGAGACACAGTGCTTATGGAATAAAGGCTTACTAAAGAGACTGCTGTAACCAATGCACATACCATGCACGACAGTACGCAAGCATAGACACACTCATACCTGCCACTTCACCTCTGCGTAACTCTCTTGACATTTTCTAGCCCCCAGTGGTTTGACGTTGAACCCCTTGTGAACTCATTAGCTTGCAAATGCCTATACAGTATGTGCCTGCATGTATTTGTGTGTGTACGTGTGTGTGAGACATAACTCTGCTGAGTGATGGAAAGATATTTGTGGGATATGAATCATGATGTGTGTGTGTTTGCATTTACATGTGTTTACATTTTGCTATTGTTAGTATATCTTGCAAAGACCATGACCCTCTCCAAGATCACACCTCCATCTCTCTTCTCAAGAGAGTCAGGGGGTCTTGGCCTGGGAAAGATAATTGCGAGTCACAAACAGGCAGGCATCACCAAAAATGGAAAAACCATGGATTAAATTCACTGTCAGTTCAGATAATCAAAAATGTACAAAGAAATAGCAAATATCTAGAACATTGCAGAGATTTTTTTTCCTCTTCCGGGTTTGATAAAATAACTCCTTCAGTATTCAGACATAAATCAACTATAGCCTTAACTGCATACAGTAATGTTTCTGTTGTAGATGGCCATTCATACAAATCTTTTGAACAGCCCAACCCAGTCACACGGTGGCAGATATCCCCTGCCTCACCGAAGCAGCGCTGACCGGGCCAACCTTCAGCGACACGACTACAGCACACGTGGGATCTGCACGTCTGTCCGAGAAGCAGAGAGTTCAGGGGTCCCGGCTTGGGGAAAATAATTGGGTAGCAGACAGACAGGCCGTAGCCAAGCCAGGCCAAATTTATCCAAGTAGCAGACAGACAGACATAAACTAGGCAGTTAGTGAGTCCGGTGAGGCCAGAGCAGCACTGACCGGGCCAACCAGTATGTTGACATGTTTTCACACCCAGAACACACCAGGGGATATATGTGGGGGTCTGCTGTGAGACAGAGATGTGAAACTGCTCTGAGAGTGTCTCGCCTTTATATCAGTGACATTTCACTCATTAGTTTTCTGCAAAAAATGTCCAAAAACGAAGCATAAAATGATCAATTAAAAATGTGTACTTTCATATGTTTGTTTAAAAAAAAAATGTTTGCTTGGATTAAAGGCTGTAATATGTTCACCATGTCGAGTAAGATGTCAGCTTCCAGTTCATTTATATAAAGCAAAGCCTGCTCTTCCGTCCTGTGCAACTTGGAAGGAAACACAGTTAATTTTCAACACAACTGTGAAGCACTTTTCAGCAGTCAAACACTGGCCAGAAGACAGTGTTGTCATGGAAATTAGTGCAGCTTCATTTATGAATAGCTTAAAGAAACCCTATGAAATTGAAATGTTGAACACAGTCTGAAACTGAATCATCTGGCAAGTAATGTTTTGCCAAGTTAGTCTTTATTTCATGTCCTGTCCACCGAATCAATTTTACTGCTCTTTTAGCATAACGGGGAAAATGCTGTCTATTTGAAAGTGCAACATTACTTTATTTAAAAAAAAATGGGTCAGCCATAGTTATATACATTATAGAGGATTAGTAAGAGTCATTAAATGTCGCCTTATTTAGATTCTGTGGCCCAAAGCCAGCGTGCGAGCATCCCGGCCAAAGCGGCGGTAACTGACCAAGCCAGGCTGCCAGATGACATGCCCCCGCCATGCCTTCACATTCACAAAACATTGGGGATCTATGGGGACAGCTGGGGCAGACAAGGTGAGGGACGCGGTTCTCGGTGCTGAGAGACACGCAGTAATTGGCCAACAGACAGATACATACAGCACAGCACAGCACAGCACAGTTTTGACCAGTGAGGAAGTCCCTGCATCCACAGCACTGCATCCATCCTGCATCATACATAAATAGACATCAGTGGTCAAACGTCTAAATGATGGAATTCAATTTGTCATAATGTGACTATGTGACTTTTATTTTACAATTTCACTGTCAGTCAGCCACTTTGGTCCGGACTGAAATATCTCAACAACCATGTGATGGATTTTCATGAGATTTTACACAAACATTCTTGGTCCCCATAGGATGAACACTAATCACTGTGGTGGTCCCTTAACTTTCCATCTATTGGCATCATCATGTCCAAACTCCAAACTTAAACTTGTCCAAATACCTACACAATTGATGGCATTCTTAACAGCATCAACAGTACTTTGTGTTTAGAGTTAATTAACAATTTTCAGCGAGCTAACACAGCAAACTAAGATGGTGAACATGATAAACATTACACCTGCTAAACATCAGTATGTTAACATACAAAATGTGGCCAAGTACGGCCTCACAGAGCTCTAGCATGGCTGTTGGCGCTTAGTCTTATTATTAAACTTGATCTATGATTATCTACTTAAATCAAATGATAAATAGAAATATAAATACACTACGGCCCGAACAAGTCATACCAGGCTGGATAATGGAAGATCATTTTAAGGGTGTGTTGATTTCAGCTGACAACTGCATCAAGCGCTTGAGACGAGTTCAAATGAACCTTTCAGATGTTTTCAGATTTGACACTCACACTTGACACTGTTGCATGTGTTTCCTCTTAATGTCCTTTTGAAGAGCACGTCCAAATATAGAGTAGCTGAGGGGATATGGGCCAGGTGCACGTGCAAGAGTGTGAGTGTGAGTGTGTGTGTGTGTGTGTGTCTGTGTGTTGGGTCAGTGTATGTGTGTTGTTGGCCCCAGGGATCCTGACTCAGACCAAATTACCTGTCAGGGGTTGACATCACCTACCCCCCAGCCAACCATACACAGAGGACAACTGGGCCCTGCTCCAAGGCTCCTGTGATCTGTCAGCTCAGCTTGCCTCTCCTTATTTCTCCCTCCATTTATCTGATTCTGATTATGTTCTTTTTCTTTCTTTCTTTCTCTCTTTCTTTCTTTCAGTGTAATAGAAAAGGTCAAGAGAGTCAGGACAGTCTGGACAAAAACAGTGCCCAATGTCTCCCTCTGGTGCTGGTTATTATGGCAGCCTGTTGACACCACACTGTACGCACATGCACATGCCCACACACACACACACACACACACACACACACACACAAAGGGATGCTAGACACATATAAATGCTGGTGTCTCTCTCTGACACACACACACACACACACACCTGGAGGCAGATGTGTCAGGGGTCTTAGTGTCCTCAGGTCCTGAGGCACCTGGCTGTCTCTCATCATGCCACTATCACCAGTTGTGAAGGGATGCCCCCAACACGTAGATACTCATTCAGACACTGAGACACAACACAAATTGGCCCCAAACAAGCCCACACACACACACACACACACACATAACTGAAAGTGAATGTCACCCATAAGCATAATACCCACACAGGATGATACACAGTTTCCCTCACACAGCTCTCTCTCTCTCTCTATTTCAGTCTATGAATCTCTCTTACACACACACACACACACACACACACACACACACACCCTATGACCCCCACAGTCACCAGAGAGTGAGAAAATGGAGCCTGAACCAACATGTCTGATTGGGCTGCACTTGTCAAAACAGCAGTAGGAGGCATGGAATGAAGCTGAATGTTCTCAAGACTGTTTCTCTCAAGGTCACAGATTTTTTTCAACTAGACTTCCTACAGGGAAAATACTTGACTGACTACACATACAATATGTGATGCGTATAATGTATTTTTAACATGACGGGCCAAAGCGAGACACAGCCATTGTGGCTTGGGGTGAATGCAAAAACATATTTTGCTGAGTTACATGTTTTCATTCCAAACACAAAATACAGCAATGATTTCGCCCACTGCTAGTAAAATCAGTTACTGTATGAATAGTTGCAGTGAAGTTAATCAACATTTTGAGCCTATTTAGGAAATGTGTAAGAACATTCAACATTGGGCCCATTTAAATGCGCTGGCAGGCTGGTGACACTCCCAAATATTACAGGATAGTTTAAAATCCCAGGATAATAAAATCAGTTTGAAGTGGTATGTCAGAATGTAAAATAATGCAGAGATTGAATGGATTAAGCTTCATACAAAGTACAGTTTTTGGCCATGAAAGCTACCAAACTGCCACTCGTGCCACCTGTTGGCATTTTACATGTGGCCCAGTGGTCTAAGATGCATTAACAAAGTCACATTCTTCTTTCTCACCATGTTTTCTGTCACTCTCTATAATAAATATCTTTAAGAAGATTCTTAAGACAAAAGTTACATCAGTACCTGTTTTATATGAAGTGTGGGAAATATATATATTATTATATATCATAGTATTAAATTATAAGAGGTGTGATGACAAACTGAATAAAACATTTAGCACTTTGTGAACTGTTCAACAATGCACTAAAATTCATCATGTCAACATGAGTGTTTTCGGCATTTTTGTACCAGAACTGGAACTGGAAATGCACCACCCACTGAGCACACTATGTGACTCAAATCAAACACACCCAGGATGTTGCGTGACTAACAGGTGCATGCTGGGCTAAATGCTAAACTGCTAACGGTAGATCCTCCGGCAGTGATTTTTACATTTGCTACATGTGCTTATGAACCTCTTCCTTCACTGAGGTGTGTGAGACCTTTCTGCCATTCCTGACAATTTATGTCATAGTTCTGACTGCAGAGCCTCATTCAGCTCAAAAAACAGTGTTTGCTAATAATATATATTTTTAATCTAATTTTTTTTTAAAGTTAAAAAAAAGTTGCAAAAAAATAAAACTTAGTGTGTTATGTGAAACACTCTTAAAAAAAGAATTGAGAGACTTTTTCGAGGCAGTCGACCAAAGAATAACAAATACCTATAAGCTTAATAAGGGTTTTCTTTTGCAACACCACTGATATTGCCTGATAAATCAACTCCTGCATGCACACAGAAATGCATCATCTGATTTATCCAACCACCGTGAACGACTGAAATTGCTTTTTTCCTGTGTGACAACACTGCTGCTCCATGCTGAGGGGCTTCTTTTAAGACCTAGGAGCTTCAACCAGTTTTCCAATGCGTCAGGATTTCTTTTCATTTGGAGTCCAGGCATGTAAAACCACCACAGGCTCGCCCGTATGTAAATGCTCTCAGTACAAGTCGACGTAAAACCCATTTCCAGTCAGGGACAGCTGGACTTAAAGTTATTTAGTGATGCTGTCAGCCGATTTATTCCGACTTGGTCCAATTTACATGAAGCTTTCTCTGTCTTGAGATGCGCGGCTTCCTTGTTGAGATTGAATGTGTGTGGGGAAGATCCGTCCTTTTAAGCGGACTGGAGTTTCGGCATTGAGTGTAAGATTGACTAGCTGTCACCAGGCATTGATTTCCTCTCGCCTACTTAGTTCACAGCAATAAGCCAAGGGTAAGTCCCAGGGTAGCACACAGTTCCTGCATGGGCAGGAGGCTGCAATTCACTAATGCAGTGTTTTTGGTGTTATTTTTATCCTGTGATGAAAAATGCATGGTGCGCTAAGTAACTATGAAACACTGGCCCAGCACTCATAACACTCACATCACTATTGTTCAGCTTTATAACCACATGCATTCTGTTAAACTTTTTAGGAAGTTATCAGGACAAAACTAAGATAGACAACAATGTGTATGATTTTATTCTTCTCTCCAGGACGAACAAAGACGAGCCAGAGGCAATTAAACAAGCTTTATGGCCTAAAGCAGGTAATACAGGAACAATTAAAGGTTTACTATCAAACTGCCACCAAGACAAACAGGCTTACAAGTTCCTGAATTATGATGTGGAAGTATTCATCAGCTGATTAGTGATCATGATTGTAGCGGTCCCAGTGGTTAATCGGCTCTCTAAAAGAATAATGAGAGGACGCTTGTTAGCAAGCCAAACACCTGCAAGGGTAGACGCTCTGTGGATGTGTGCGCGCGTCTGTGTGTGCGTAGGTGTGATGTGTGTGTATGGCTGGATGTGGTCCAAGTGGAGTACTAATACCTGCCCTCGTTGCCACTCTAATAAGAGAATCTGGCACAGACACGGCTGCACTCGTCACCTGCAGCATACAGTAAAATAAAATGTCTCCGTCGCCTTCATCGATTCTTTTTCTAGTCCATGACTTCTTCTCTGATTGGTTTGTTCTTCACTCTGTCTCACTACTCTCTCTGCTCACTTTCTCTTAAAAAAAAAGAGAAAACCCTTTTTCTTGAGGACATGGTGTGATAGTGATAGCACAGTGTATCTACCAGGACCATTTTGCCATCAGTTGCCTGTTTATCACCTGGCTAAATCCAGTGGAATTCAACAACACAAACACACTTCTTACCATTTTCAGTTTTTCTATGATTTCATTCATCCACATTAACATAAATGAGGTAGAACACAATTAGAAATGCAGTACCTTTCAGTATACGGCACCACAAACTACAGCCTTCAGAACAGAGCCGCATAGAAAGAAGGAGATAGATACAGTGGATAGAGAGACATTTTGCAAACAGCGTTTTCACTGTTGTGGCGGCTCAGCAGGGGGGCAATATTTTTTCCTGCTAGTGTGAGCCCAGATAACTAATAAATGTTACATACAGTCGCTTGTGTGTGTGTGTGTGTGTGTGTGTGTATGTGCATGCATGCAGCAGGGGGTGATTTGTGTTTGTGTGGTGGGGAGCTGGTTATGTATGCAGGACCACTAAGTCAGATTAAATAGATGTCCAGCTTCCTCCAGATCTTCTCGGGCTTAGCTGAGGAGGCTCTATCTGTGGTGGCCAGCAGCAGCCTATATGCATCGCCCAAGGAGAGACACACAAGTCCCTCTTCACTTAGAATTACATCTCAGCAACCGGGAATTCCCAAGGTTTGCCACACAGTCCATCCCAGTTAACCTTTCTTTTTTTCCATCCTCAGACCTTCACACAGACAAGACAGAGGACGCAGTTCACATGGAGGATGTACTCCAAAAATGGCACGTTAGCAGAAACCTATACATCATTTTGTCACATTTGTTGAGCCTCTAGCCCAAGAAAAACCTATATTTCTGTTCAGACTTAGAAAGGTTAATAGGAAGACTGGAATAAAATAGTCCAGTATCCAGTGCCAAATAAATTTTATGTTTTGTTCCTGAACCAAGATCGAAGGTTTCAAGCTGATTACTTGAAGTTACTTGCCAGAGGAGGATTTAACATAAAATGAAATTTTAAAAATCTAAATCTTACCTATAAAAATACAACCTCAAATTTTACCATGTTTTTCAGTGTTGGTCAGTGGATTAGAGCGTTGTTGGCACATAGTTTCCTAAGGAAAGCCCCGTTTCTGCGTTGTTTCCCAATGAATGTCAAACCAGATTAGGGGCAATGCAGAGGGACAGTGGAGGGTGAAGGGGTGCGTTTGACGTGCATCGTGGGTCGAGGCAGGCGGACCCCCTGCCGGGTGGCCTCGGCTGTCGTAGCCTTTAATTATAGCTACATTGACAGGGTTGCAGATGGTCCAGCTGAAAAGGGACTGAAGACAGAGGATCGTACACATCTTCTGTGAACCTGTATCTATCTCTTTCTGTGTGTTCGTCCTTCTCTCTCTCTCTCTCTCTCTCTCTCTCTCACACTATCCTTTTTTCCTCTAAACTCTCTCTAGGAGTGCTTGATTATTATGACATTTATAATCTCAGGTATCATTTTAAAGCAATTACATATTTATTTATTTTATTGAATATAAGGGCATGCAGCCTTGTGCAACCTGTTTTCTACATCACCAGTTTTAGGACAAAGTGTAATGTTCATATTGTGGCTTGGTGCTTTCAACACTGACATTTTGCTTTTGCATCCGACACTTGTTGTTAATGAAATTGTTCATATTTAACCATGAACATGAGTTTTCCCTAACCTAACTATTCCTTCACCAAGTGGTTCTTGAACTTACAAAAATGACTTAAAAATCACATCCCAGATGAAGAAACTTAAAGCTAAATTTAAGCATGAGATATGAAATGGATGGATCTTTCTTTTATATTCTCCCGTGTGATTTTTTTCCCCTCTTCCTGCATTAATACAAAACCTTGAATTCATGCTCCTGAAAGCCCCTCATGCCTCATTCATACAAACATTAGTTGTGCTTTTACTTCTGTGGGATGTTCCAAGAAATAAAGCTCTCAGTAATTGATGTCATTTCCATGCATCACCTGTCATTGCCTCGCTAAATGCACAGGGACAGAGATTCACCTAAATGGCAGTGAGGAGCAGTCGGGCTCGGGGAAGGTGGAACTAGACAATGGAGTGCACTTGGATAATGGTATGTGCCTTTGAGTCGCGTACACATGTGAATAAGGACACGGAGAGAATGAAGTAAAGAAGGGGAGAAAGGAGGAGAAAGAGAGCGACACAGGGCAGCAACAGAGAGGAAATGCTAATGAGAGAGAAGAGAGCAATCATTTCTTCAAGTGATTGCATAGATGAGGGATAATTTATTATGAATGTGTGCCTAGCTTCCTTTGACTTAGATGCATTAGCTTTGCCCCACAACTGTTTCTCAATAGATTGCTGGAATCGCAATTTAGTCCCCCAGTATCACACAAATGACACTGTTGGCCAGCTCCTAATTCATAGATTGCACTCAGTGGCCCCTCGCCAAACCATTGTCCTATAATTAATGACTTATCCCCACTTCTTTCCTTCAGTATGATTTTTGCTATTTACAGCTTAAACCTCAGAGGAGGAAAAGGAGAAAAAACACAATAAATCAATTCAAAAAGGAATTCAGAACTTTTCAACTCATTAATGACGCATAATAATATTAAAATGTTGATGGTGATAAAAGTAACATACAATTTACGGATTGTTACAGCAATTAGTATTGTTACCATGCCACGTATGATCCGCACATAATGAACAACCCGACGGAATGAGCGCAGCATTAATTCAACACAAATGAATTAGCAGTTTATGAAATGATGCATCCAAGCAAATTGAATTCTACCATCTGTGGTTGATGTGGTTTAGGGGCTCGAGGGACGGCTTAGATTGTTATCGACATGTAGCCGTTATGGTAGCTACAGTATGTCTGCATTGCTTTGTATTCATACATCTACACATGAACACATGCACAAAACTCTGGCTTTAAATGTGAACATCACACATTAGGAATTTCAATTTGGTGTATTATACTTCGAGCACACACCCACAGATTGGTTGGCATGCTGGTAAAACCAGGATTTGAGTATACCACTACAAGTAAGACTGGCTGATACAAATTCTTCCTTTCACTATCTTTAACACAAGCTTTCACATTTTCTTTTTTCCCCCAAAAAATACGCCTGCTATGCTTGAAGTATGTGCATCAGGCCTGGGCCAGAAGCCAGTGCTGTCTCACATATTTGCAGAATCTCACGGGATTAAACAACATGGAGCCTACAGTAGGAAATGGTCCAAGCAGAAATCAAATCTGCCCCTCTGAATAAATATCATCTTGCCGTCTGAGGCACATCCCTCCAAGATAACCTGTCTGCTGAACACAGCTGCTTGACACACATACACACGTGCACGCACATTAAAACAAAAGTTGTTGCCTACATATGCATGCACACATGCGTACGCGCGCGCACACACACACACACACACACACACACACACACACACACACACACACACACACACACACACACACACACACATCTGAGCTGGGTGAAAAATCAGCCTTGGACATGACAGGAATGCAGACAGACAGCCATGTGTAAAAATGCCTATCCATCCATCCATTCACCCATCCACTTATCCAACCATCCATTTGTTCATCCGTCCATCTGTCTGCCAATTCGTTTATCGGTCCATCGATCCCCCCCATCCATCTGTCTGCTCATCCATCCATCAAACTTGGTTTAGAATTAAGGTCTGAGACTCCAACCTAGAGGCCAGGATGATATGGAGGCTTCTTCAGATGCTTTAGGAGATGTGAATAATGTAAGAGTATTGACAACTTACATTTACACTGCCATGTCTTTATTGTTGCAACAAATGCCTTTAGCTTAGTGAAATCAAGAGTGATTGCTTTGGTTTCCTATGTTAATTCCACATTGTTAGCATTAGGTGGTTTAGATGTTTAAAGATGTGCCTTAGCCATGAGCAGAGTTACTGTTAGTAAAGCCAAGGAAAGAGGAAGGATGAAGAATACAAACTTAATATTTTTGTCAATGGGGTCAATGTTAAGAGTCAGGGTAACTCATTCAGACCTTAAGTGGATTACATAGAAATTCAAAGCTGTGATAATATAATAACTTTCATCAGTTGTGTATCAAAAATTATACATGAGCAGTGCAGAGTGTAAGTTAACTGCTGTGGAGTGGCTTTTTTCTTCCTGAGCAAGCTGTGGTCAGATACAGTGTGAAGTCATTTTTTGGCTTGTTTTGACTGGTGAAGAAATTTTGCAATCTGTATCTTTTGGCCACAGTGGACGAGCTGTCTAAATGACAATATGGATATTTTATGTAATAACAAGGACCAACTGTACGAAACATCTCAGACAAATTAATTCAAAAACTTTTGCATCTCAGATTTTTCCTCCATCGCCACAATTTTTTGCTCAACCTAAAACATTTTCAACTCAAGAGGGCATCGCCTCAGTTCACACTACCTAGTGTAGCTCTGCGTTCGCTCTCATCCGTTTACATATGAAAGAACTGGTTTTGGCCTCCAGCAAGTCAAATCACTTGAGACACACAAGACAAGTCAAAAGAAGAGTGACACTCAAACACGTTCACACTGTTTAAGTCACCATCTGTGGTGACAGAGAGCTGCAGTTGACATTACCTCAAAAAAAAAGAGAGGAAAAAAAGGAAGAAATACAAAATGTGTAAAAGCCCATTCATGTCAGACCGCAGTCAGGGTGAGAGTAATGTCCTCTTTAATACTGGCTAAGAAATTTGGGCCACCTTAGAATAGATTTTCATTTGTTTTCTCCATTATAAACTTTAATAAGATTTCAGCTCATACTGTTTTAGGCCTCTCTACATCCTCTGACATCTTTATCTTTGTCATTAGGGCAACAATTTAGTTCATCAGACATAATGTTTTAAATAATTTTTGAATGTATTTGATATTTTTTATTCATTTGGGAAGAAAACTGTGAATTGGTTTTTGCTTTCTTTTCACTGAAGCATTAGTACATGTCCTAACCTGGGTAACAGCCCCAAACCAAAAATTACAAACTGCAATCCAATACAAAAATTATAGCAGATGTTCCGGGATTGGACGTTATCATCTTGGTTGATTTATTGGGTTTTCCTGTTAAGATTAAGAAGCACCTCTAAGTGGATGGTGGCTTAGCCCCAACACCTAGAGGTAAGCCCCTGAGCATGTATCTACTGTCAGCGCTGAATGTATTTCTTCAATTAATAACCACTGCCAGCAGTCAATTCAACACCTTTTTATTCAACCATAGTCTTACAGGCTAGTGAGTAAAAAGACTGGTCACACACCTCAGCTTCTTTTTTTCCAAACAAAAAATACTTTTACTGTTTGCAGAAATGAGATGAGATGTTCAGGTTACAGTTTAGATTGTAGATTGGATATTGGTACATGAGCAACAGCATTTCTTTTTTGGGGTTTACAGTCTAATATGCTGACACACATTTTGAAAAAATTCTGACAAATTACAGTCCTGAGCTGGAAAAAGCAGATTTGTCTAAAAGCAGAGAAAACCGTCGCAGTCAATCCTCGTGGTAAACAAGAGTAACTCTGATGATTATGTGAGTTACATCTTATTGATTACAGTTTTTGAATGAATCTAAAAGCCTGTTTGTAACCAATTATATTTTGAATGTGACCTCCCCAATTCAGTTTGCAGCATGAAAGACTGCATTTATACTGAGATTAACTACGCCTGTGGTGCCTACACCATTCACAGAGAGAGCAGCATTAGCACCGATGACAGGAGCTATTAAGAATCAGACAGGTTCAGCCATGGCACACCTACACCTACACACACACACACACACACTGAAATACAAATGTATTCGGCACACATGGAATATGTACAGAATCAGTGTGTATATGTGCCTGCAATAAAACATTTGTACACTTGAAGATCTTGTATATTCATACACACACACCACACACACACAAACATGCACAAGAACTAACCTGCCCACAGCCAAGGTCAGAGGACTGCAATATAGATGAGCATATTTGATCAAACCAGGAGAGGTTATGCAAATAGGATCCACGCAATTAAACCAAATTCATGCATAATACATAAAGCCTTTGCACTGGTCTGTGTGTGCGTGCATATGTGTGTGTGTGTGTGTGTGTGTGTGTGAATGTCTGGCTGCCTGTAGTTTTATATCCTTGGGACAAATAGGGGTGTGGCCCCTTCCTCCAAATGTGTTATTGACATGTTAGATGAATCATTTGCGAACCTGTCCTGAACAACATACAGTGCACAGTACAGTCTGGGTGATTCAACACTGCACTCTGTGAATATGTCGTGCCAAATTTCTTAAGAGAGGCAGATTAATTCATTAATTTTGTTTTTTAATTTTTTCCCTTTTTGTAGCAGGAAGTGTTACCCTCTGCATCAAACCTTAATGAATCTCTGAGATTTCCATTTAAAGTAAAAGGGACAATTGCTTTGCAGTCCCAGTTTATAAGTTTGACTGATAAGATGGGGCAAATATTTACTGTAGACAAGTCATCAGGTCAGCCATTCATCTTCGTACATTTGCCCAGATTCTTAATTCATATTTTCTGTATTCATAAATATTCAGAAAAGGGAGCAATCATTTTCTTGTTTGTGTAACTTTTGAAAGCACACTGTCATTATTAGTTGCTATTTTTGTTGAATTTTGAATGAATGGTATCAATTAAAAACCTACAACCAACAATAATAAGAGTAATCATAATCATAATAATAATGCCAGCAGCACATCACAGTGTTCTCTTCTTTGATCATATTTTCCAACATACTGTACACCAAAGGGCTTTTTAATTGCCATCAGGGTCTTCAATAGTAAAACTTTGGTGGAAAGTGATTAAAGAACTGGACATTATGTCTCTTAACATGGGGCTACTTCACTCGTCATTTCTTTCGTGGTGCCACAGCTGATTAGGCTGAGCTATTAAGGAGCCTGATCCAAGGCTTTCATTTTAAATGACAAGTATACAACTATTAAATAAAACTTGAAAGTAAGATTTAGATGTTCCCAAAGCAACTTTACTATTATGACAGTAAAAAGTGGTTCATATCAAAGAGGCATAGCCGACGTCACACATGCTCATATAACCATGGAACCTTAATAAAATCCTTTCCTTGAACGAGAGACTGCTTCTGAATCTAGTCATATAAGAGCAGTACTATCGAGTGGGGCTACCTGCTGCTGTAGCTCAAATGAAAACAAATTTTGAAAAAAGTAGTGAAAGAAAATGCAAATGAATACATGTTTACATCCACTACTGTTATGCAATTATTTGGAGTTGGTTTATCGAGACAAACAGCTGGTGGTGCTAATTCTCCAGTTGGGTGCCATTAAACAACTGCAGAAGAAGATGGCGTTATTAAATGATCATCAGTCAGACTTCAAACAGTGAAACACAATATAGAAAAAGAATGACATTTTGGTTTGTTTCATGTATTAATATAAGAAATGTTAGTCTCATATTTTTGTCTGCTGACGTTTTTCATCTCTTCAGTGGAGCAGAGGCTTCACTGGATGTTTAAATCACATGATTCAAGTATGTAGCATAAAAACTTCTTTGTAATAGATTTTTTTCAACCTTTTGGTGTATCTGTTCATGTTTTGTTTTTGTTTTTTTGTTATGCACAAACTGAAAGTGCACATAGAAACAGGAGGATAGAAACCCACCTACTGAAACTACTAGGTGCTGATTGCAAATCAGGAGGATCATCAGCAGGTCAGGAAATGAGTCAGGATGGACAACTCAACAGTGACGGCTGGTGGACAGGTGCAGAATGGCAGGTCTGCTCAGACAAGAAGTTGGGTTCAGATGACAGAAAACATCATGTGTCACATCCACACATGTCCTGTCTGTATACAGGAAAGGGCGGATTCAAGAGAGATTATTTTGACTATTTCATGGTTACATTTTTTTTATATTATTATACTAATATTCAATCATTTAATTCATTCATTTTGTTTACATAGACAAAGTTAGGAAGGTCTTGCATGTTTAGATAGAATCTGCATGTACTTACTGTATATGCACTTTGTTGTTGCACTTTCTACTGCAAACAGATTCTAAATGAGACAGATGGGACAGACAGAAGATGCTTATTTCAGCAGAAACGCATATACAAATCAATTATCATTGTTTAACATGGATATAGTTTTAAAAATACTCCAACATACGTATATTCTACCTTGGGTGAGTGCTCACAGCGGGCCATATGCTGTGCTTAATCAGCTGAAAATCCATTTCATCACACTGAATGCATGCCAAGTCAAGACGAAAAGAATTTCTAGCTCCTTTTAGCTCTTTTGTTGTGGCTCTCTTCTGAACAGACCACACCAATAAAAGGACAGATCATATGCATTCATGTAGTAAAGTGAATCACAGCACGGTGTTGCTGAAAAACAAACAGCGTGATAAGCAAGCTTGCATGCACAAATACAGCAAATTTACTGATATTCATGTGAGGGGCTTAGAAAAAGGGACAGGGAACCATGGCTTCCAATAGATTTGTTAAAAGGCTTTCAAATGAAATGAACCCAGGGAGAAATTTTGACGATGAAAATCAGCACCAACAGTTATTGTTGATATTTGACTGAAAAAAAAAAAAAAAGAATACTGTATTTTAGATTACAGATATAATATATACAGATAATAAACACATACAGATATAAACAGATCATTACATATTATCCAACAGAAATAGATTTAATGGCTATAAAAGATGTTCCAGCTATTAAATTCGAGCCAGACTGTTTACAGTATCTGTCTGGCTGGGACACTTGCTTACAGACCTCACCATTCCCTGACTGCCTGTCTATCTCGCTGTAATTATGCTTATCCTCTTTTGGGGTGACCCCCACTCTCCCAGCCCCATTTGCCCCTGAAATCTTTATGGATCCTGAGCCGGTTGTCATGGAAACAAGGAGTACGCCAGGCACATGGTCCCCCCTTTGAATACAATTAATATGCAGCCTGATTTATCCCTCTTTCTTAGAGGGGGGGGGGTGCAGGGAGGGGTGGATGGGAGGAAGGGGGGGGTCTGGTAATTGGGGTAAGAAAAAAATGGGAGGGATAGGGGAAATGAAATTAGCAGGTTTTTTTTTTAAAAATGCATCTGAATTTTAGGGTGTGAGGACGGTTGGGTGGATGGATGGACTGATGAGGAGGGATAAAAGAGGATAAGGAAGGGAATGGGATGATTTTAAATCAATCTTTAGCTCCCCGTGGAAACAGTTTTTTCCACCTTTCATTTTGGAATTGTGACAGTTGTGACAATGTAAGGATGGGTGGGTGGATGGTGAAAGGACACGCTGAAAGAGGAATGATGTGTTGTCATCCGTCAGTATAGCTTCTGCAGAATTAGAATTTTTTTATCCATAGCTTTAAATTTGAAACGTGTAGCCGCAGACCTAACTCGACAGATGCAAATTCAAAAAGGACAAAAAAGATTTAGTCTAAGTCAGTTTCCCAAAAAGACAGGGAGAGAAAATGAGAGAGAATCCACATCTTTGTTATGAAAAGAGTGAATATGATTTGTTTGGCAAATAAAATAAAATTAAATGTTTGAATAACAGCATGTACGTATTGCATTGTGATGTTTGTCTTTCCCCTCTTTCATTTTCCGTCCATCCATTTCTCTCCTCTTATATATCCTTCAACTACAACAGCACACATTATCCTCCCTCATTAGACACAACGTGAGAGTCCTTCAGCTGCAGCGGAGGGCTTGATCTTACAAGGGGGCCGCGACACAGAGAGAGCAAAGAGGCAGAAAAGAGAATGAACAGTAGAAGGAGAGGAAAAAGGGAACATAAGGAGGAGTGAGAATGAGCGAAAAGGAGAGACGGGGAGAGGGAAGAGGGAGGGGTAAAAGAAAAAAAAAAGAGAGCGAGAGAAAAGCAGGAGCGAGAGCCAGGTGACAGCCACACAGAAGCAGTCGGGTGGAAAGAGCCAAACGCTGGAGCCAATTAATTCCCTCCACATGTTTTGAGACAAAAGCCTGTGCACTTGACCCTCCTGTGAGCTGAGGGAAGAGAGGGATGGGTGTAGGCATTAGGGGTGGGGGGGGGCACGGAGGGGGTGACAAACTGTAGAAGGAGTAAGAGGATCAAGGGGCTAGAGCAGAATGATGGAAGAGGGAGACAAACAAATGGAGGAGAGAGTAAGGTAGAGGAGAGAGAGGGAGAACACATGGAGGAAAATGGGGAATAGGGTGAGAGAGAGAGAAGGGCAGCAGTAGATAATGTCAGGAAATCAGGTGCGAGTTGTGCCAGGATTTAGGGAAGGTCTCTGTAATAAGGGGTTTTCTGCACTATATTTTCTTTTGTTGTAAAATGTGAAAGCTTGGTTGTACATCAATAGGATGTCCTATAAAGACATTGTGTGTTACAGCTGCACATGGCAACGTGGCTCTGAAGAGTTGGCTAAAATCTTCACTGGGCAGACTTCATCAACAGGCACCTCCACTTCCAGAAGAAACTCAGATATTATAGAACAGATATGACAGATTTAAGGGGATGTTTTGTAAAAGTGTAAATATACTACTCCTTCAAATGGGAGGGACCATGACAATTGTAAATAACCATAACTGTAAACCGTACTGTAGTTTATACAGCACCATTTGTAAAAGGGGGTGGAGGCACTATTGCACCAGCCATAGCAATACAATAAAAGATATTCAGACCTAGTGGTGACATTTGAACAAGGACATGCTGCAACAACTTAGTACTCTCATTGGAAGAGGAAGCTGCTTTTTTGAGACTATATCTACTATATCTGAGTGACTTTCTTTACTTTTATGTACATATTTTTATACTGTGTCACACTGTCATCATTACTGCCTGCAGCCAGCTTAACAGTGAAACTGTTAATTATTAGTAATTAGTTAAAGACACTAGTTACTTCTCTCAAAAGTGATTGAAATACTTGACCAATTATTGAATCTAAAATTCATGTTAGTTATGAGGCAAAGTAACATTTGTGTTACTTTCAAATGTCTGCTCCAATTCTCTTATAAATGCACATAACTATATTATTTTAGTGTTTCTGTGTTTCATTTCATGATGCATTTGGAGAGTTAAAATTCTCAAAAACTGAATTAAATATTTTTTAAAAAAGTCTAATGCTGCCTCCTTGGATGTAGCAAGTATAATCCCCACCCCAATCAATAATCAATAGCTGATCAGAATCATTCTATCATGGAGGGATACACAGATGAGCACTAAGGTGTTGCAGATATGACTTGGCTCTGCTTAGATAACTGTTGATAACAGTTTACACAACATTATGTTTTTTCTACATTTCTTATCCCATCTTCAGTGGAACTATGCATCAAAAAGTGTGGTTATGGCCTGGTAACAGCATGTCATTAACCTATGATGAGTAAGATCGGCAGAGGATCTAATCTTGTAGTGACCCCGGCAAGCTGTATGAGTAATAAGACCTCTCAAGGGTCCCACACTGCAGCAGGACACTGATTTGGTTTAGTCACAAGTTGAACTCTTATCAGCTGGAGTAAAAGTTGTCCCAGTTGTAACCTGGCAGCAGCTCAGACATTCAGTGTAGAGAGGTAGTATTGTGAGGATGAGTCCTTTAAGTGATAAAATGGCATTAAAGCAACTGCTTGCTTGTAAAACAACACAAGACAAACAAAAACAAATCAGTTTTGCATGACATTTTTAGATCTGTAAATTTGCTGAATTCAACCCAACTGATATGTTTGGGATGGACATGACATTTAAAAATTGTATTTTATACAGGGAAATTTGTTTTTCAGAGTAATGGACTCACTGTTATTGTCCTGCATTATTGTAACATGAAAAGAGAGGCCTTTAGGCTGGTGACTGATTGCTGCCACCAGGCTTGTGTGCATGGAACAGCAGCCAGGAGAGAGAGAGAGAGAGAGAGAGAGGGAGAGAGAGAGAGAGAGAGAGAGAGAGAGATGAAGAGGCAAAAAATAAGACAGAAAAAGAAAAGACAGGATAAATCTCATCTTGCTCACAAATATTGCTGATTTATTCTGTCCATTAATTACTGCAAAATGAAAGAGGAGTAAGAGTAGAGTTTTGTGGGCTTCAGTAAATAAATGTCAAATCAAATCCTGAGTCTTGAGAGTCTGTACTTCATGAACTTATGTCGTGGAACCTAAGCAGAAAAATACTAATATAAAAAAAAAAAAAGATTCACAGCTCAGTTTACCTCATTTCCCTCACCCCTCCTCACCCATCCATTTCTCGTGCTTCTGCCACCTATGGGAACAGAGAACGCTTTCCACATAGAAGTCATTGCTGGCAGGAACTTTGTTCAGAGTTTCTTGTGTGCAATAGGTGTAACAGCAGGTGAAAGTAATAGCTAATGATGTATTAACAGGCACGGCTATATTCCGCCACATTTTTGAGGCAGCATCACTTTTTCTGCACTCTTAGAGAGGAGGGAGGAGCAACTATGCTCAGGAGTGGATTCTGTCTCTCACCATTTTGTGTTCAGTGTTTTTCTGCTCGTGCTTTATGTCTGGAGACATTAAGACATTTCAGCTCACCTGAAGACTTTTTTATACATTTGCTTTTAAGGAATCATAGGAACGCTGGAAGAGCACCCTCGTACACGCAATAGTGCATGTGCTTGAGCCAGCTGAGTCACCAGGCTTTGCTGGTTGTGGATGAGAGGAAGCAGAGAGCATTGGTATTCAGATCTGTGGGAAGGAGAAATGGAAGACAAACAACTTGAAAATTACTTATCAAAAGAAAAAAAGAAAAAAAGGACAGATGATCTTCGTGGACCTGATGACAAAGGACAGAAGGACAAATTAATTTTTTTTTTCCTCTCTCTTTACTTCTCTTTGTCGCACCAAAAGCCAGAGGAGAGGAAAGAGACACGCTATCAAAAATGATTGGAAGAGAAAATCCTATCATTTGATTGTCTGTGAGACTGCCCCCCCCCCTTCCCCCAAATGCTCAACACCCATTTTAGGAACATCTCTCTGGAAAAATAGACTGAAACAAGTACTCTAGCGGGGGGAGGCAATCTGGTGCTAGAGATGTCATTAGAGGGGACCTGAGAGCAAGCGATTGAGCAGAGAGTGCTTCCCTGGAGAGCCGGTGTAGAGTCTGTTCTTTCACTGAGCTTCCCTCTTAACACCCCTCTTTATACTTCTTTCTTTCTGTCGCGCTTGCTTCTGTCAAATATGTGATGTCTTCACAGATTGAACAAATAAATTCTTGCAGCACTGAAGCACACTGTATCTCTTTGAAAGCTGAGGCTGTTACTGTAAAGGAACTTGTGTTTTCTGCACTTCGGTAACATTAAAAGTTCTGTTAATCAAACTTGTGGAATAAACCATCAGAACGTGTATAATGACTGAAAAGTACACGCAATCTTGTAAAAACACATTATGACACAGAAAGACACAACAACAAACAAACAAACAAACAAAAACTCAGTTAGTTATGTAATAAATGACAGGAAGTTCAGTTTAGCCATGAGATGAATGAATTACGGTTTTGTGGTACAGACTGAGAGTACTTCACAAATATCATAAACAATATAGGACACTGCAAAATACAGTTAGTCATCCACATCATAGGATAATGTATATTCAGCAGTTTTTTAAAAAGAATACAAATATTTTTTTGTGTTTATCTTGTGTTAATCCTTTTTTTTTACCATAATAAAAGCCATTTAGTTAGACTGGCTTGGCCATCCATTTGTTCTGAATAGAGTGGACTTTCTGTGATACAAAATGATATCTCTACTCTTTTGGTTGATAAATAATCCTGTCTGGTTGATTAAATGAGTTCAAAATAAAATCGAATAATTCATGAGGGTTCTGCAACAGAGCTGCGTGTACAAATGTGCATTAAGTTTGAGCTCCAAATACTGAGAACTTGTTAACTAGGTGAGTCTCTGATTTTGTTATGCTATAAAGTACGCCAAAAGTAGTTTACATGTACAGTAGTTCCCAATACAATCATAACCTTCCCTGAGGTAATACTCTTGCTTGATCTTTGCTTATGGATCTGCTCTCAAGCCTGACCATAGGATCATTTCATCACCCATTGGCCCTTACATTTCATACCAGCGCAAAGCAGGCAAGAGTGCTAAAACAGCAGCAAAGATAATTTAATAATTTGATAATTTGTACTTGCACTGGTTTGGCTCTTAAGGAACCTGCTTCCCACAAGACAGGCCATAATTCCTCAGGAACAACATTGTGCTGTGTTCTGATTTAAGTGTAGTGGCCACAGTCAGAGTTATTGCTGGTCACATGATGTGCTTTTTACTCAACCATTAAAATAGAAAGAGTTATAAAAAATATTCTTCTTATTATTACTATTATGTGATTTGTGCACAGGAATCTGGTCCTATCTTGGAACATGGAATCCAGTCTTACTCTACATCCAGAACCTAAATCCAATCTGGATTTCAGCTTTCAACTTATGCACCATCTTATTACAAGCAATGAGCAATTTTAAATTTTATCACCATATTAACCTTTTATAACACTCATGTCTTCTCCTAATTTGCCAGTCACATCAAATAAAATCCCTGCATTACGCCTTAACAATCATCTTTGACTAAAGTTTAAAGTACATGTCGAAATATATACATCACCATCAATTTCCCACGCCATATGATAATTCCTGTGTCATAATGTTTCCGGATGATAGCTGAGCTTTTGACCAGGGACCAGATGGTGTGTACATTAACTATATCACACACCATTTTATTACTGTCCCCTCTTCTAACAAGAGGTTAAGTACTTAGAGAGAGCAGTCGCTCTGGAGTGTGTCCCCTATGGCAGACTGTCAGGCAGTCTGTGGCCAGAATAATGTCTGGCTGATTTGACTGCTCTCTAACAAGGTACTATGTCAATGTGTCACCAAGAAATTGAGGTTATTATTATTATGTGGCTGGGCAAACACTCATGGTATGAGCAGGAATCACATGTGACCATGTGTATGCAATGAGCAGAATATACAAGGATATTAATTGGCAGGCAAACACAGCATTCGAGACAGAATACATAAAAAGACCAATTTATAGAGAGTAATGCAAACGTTAACACATACACATCAAACCTAGGATCGAGACAGGTCAGCAGACCGTGGCATCATTAGGAATGCAGGCCTGACCCACTTTGAGTTTCCCTTATAGTGAGCATGGGGCTTGTCACATTGATAGACACACATGCAGGAACAGACATCATGGAGGATATAATGCACGGCAGAGGGGTATAAACACAAAACAGGAAATCAGTTCAGAAAGAGGAGAGGAGAGGGAGTGAAAAGATGGAATGAGAGGTGCAGATAAGAGTGTGTAGAGACACAGATGGGGCTGAGGAGGAGGCCACACAGGACGTCGAGGTGACAGGATAGGCAGCAAGAGAAGAAGGGAGCTGAGAATGAGTCAGCAGAAGAGAAGCTGAATGGAAAGGCAAGAGGGGAAATTAATGAAATACAGACAGGGAAGAGAAATTAGGAGAGAAATGAACTTGGACACAGTGAAGCTGGAGAGAGTGAAGAGTGAAAGCAAGGGAGGTATTGCGGACAGGTAGATGTACAAAGAGAGTGAAGGCAGACATGTTCAAAAAGGAAGAGAACAGGAGGGCACAATGTTAGAAGAGACAGTTCTACAGTTCCTACAATTTCTACAATTTCATTTAGCGGACGCTTTTATCCAAAGCACTGTATATCTGAGAGTAGATTACACAAGCAGGATCTAGTCAAGACAACCTGGATAAGTGCCAAAGTTCAAGTGTAGTCTGTCAAGTGCGAAGGTGTTCAGTAAAGAGCTGCTAAAGTGGGTTTGAGAATGTTTTTCTTATAACTATTACATTTTCACATAACAAATATGAAAGCACACAGCCATTTGCACAGTAAGAAGTGTTGCTCATTACATACATTAATTTTCTTAATTAGTATTGTTCTTAACTAAGATCTCTAACAAAAATTCTGAGCATGAACTAAAATTACCGTAATGATGTTGTATTTCAATTCTGTTGGCAGACAAAACATCAATCGTGGATGATTCTGCAAAACCCCAGATTAAGTTCAGTGACTATATTTTTGAAAGTTTCATACCAATGTGATGCATTGGCGTGATATTCAGTGTTTACTTATGGTATTGTGAACTGGTGTGTGTTATCTGCTTGCAGACCTTGGTGTCACAGTGAGACCATGACTAAAAATCTTCATGACTCCACTCCACTCAACATAGGTTTGGAAGACACCTCCCAGCAGTGCCCCTCATGCCCTGGTCTCACCTCAGCAGACCTGAACCCACAACGATTTCAGAGGTGGAAATTTCTCGTTACACACTTTAAGATACTCATGTCCCAGTTTTTTGTTCCCCCACCAGTGTCCATTTTAATCTTTCTTTTCCTGCCTTTATTTCACCCATAACTCACTCATCTCTTTCGTCCGTCACTGCCTCTCAGTGCTTAGTTTTACCACTGTATTATTGTAGCACATCCATATGTCAGAGCTATTCTCTGGGCTTTTCTACCATGAGATATGACACATCATCCATCAGTCTCAGAGGCAGCAATGCCTCCAACATGGACCCTCCATCACTGGGCCACTGTCAGAGGGGGGCCAGTGGTTGTCCACCCCCAACCCCACTCCCATTTCTCTCTCTCACACACACACAGATACACACATACACACTCACTTTCTTGCCTGCAGAGGTGTCTTCCTTGGATGTAACAACTTGCTGTGGAAACCTCTCCCCAGCATAGATCAAGGCTTCATTGGGGCCAAATAAATCATCCAGTCAATGGGGGGTAGAGATGGGCTGACAGCCTCACATCCAAGCAACTTCTCCTTCTTCTCCTTCTTAAAAAGTTAGAAGACAGGTCAGCCTGCAAGAACAAGAGCAAGTGCAAGAATGTGTTATGCCATGTTTTTGGAAGATGGCAAATTTCAAATGAACCAAGAAATGTTTGTGCCATTCTGGTGCCCCAGGACATACAGTACAGTCACTGCCACTACTCCTCCAAAAAACAGCAGCAGCACAGCAGCAAATGATCACAACACTCCTCACTGCACATATACTCATGACTTAAGACAAAATGACTTCTTTTCTGTTAATACTTTTTCCAATATTCCTACATGATGACATTAGCAGGCACACTAACCATGCAGTAGGTCTACATTAAAATTAGTCAAGACATTTAGATTGACAGCTGAATATTTATCTTGCATTAACACAATATACCCTGAATTGTACTGTAGCTTAATTTAACAGCTTCCCATCATATTTTGTAGAGTTGCATGCTGCTTTGTTTGATATCCATGGAGAGAGGAGTCTTATTTTGTTAGTCTTGGCAGAAAGGATTGGATAGGATTTGGACTCTTTTCATCCCCAGCGTGGACAAAATACTAAAAATACAAATTCAGTTTTCAACCATCTGCAGCACTATAGAGGCGTCTTACAACTGCAAACTGTTGCTGAAATAGATGCAGAACAGCTGCCTTTGTAACCCAGGTTATCTTTACTTGCGCCAGAGGCTCTTGTGTTTTAGTGAATGGCAGTGGGTCATTTTCAATAGTTGGTGTGTCAGCATGCAATGAATTGCAATAACATGAAGATTAGTAAAGAAATTGGCGTAACTTAGCCACTACTGATCAATTAAATATTCTATTGATCCACACATGAGACATCGCTTCCCAATATCCTATAAACCACCTGTCTTTAAGATTGTAGTCTGTCATCTTTGTGTTAATGGACCTGCACTGTTCAAGCACAACGTTCACAACATCTTATCTTGCAGGTCTTGCTCAGGATAAGTTCATTATGTAAAAAAAAAATTGTACAGAAAATAAATATACAAATAAACAAATACAGCAAATCCTGGCATGACCATTAACATCTACAACCTCTTAGAAATTACCACCATTGCAGCTTGCATGCCCAATGTCCACCAAGGACATTAAGCCATTACAAATCCATTAAGTAATTACAGCCAACCTTAGTTACCAGTTAGACCAGTTTGTGTGCCCTCTGCTGCCAGTGCTTGTTTTCCTGACGCTGCTTCTCCTCTCCAGAGCCAGTCTCATCCTACAGCACAATGCCTTTGACTGAGAGGGAGCAGATCTTGACCCTCATCCAACGTAACAGAGCATGATAGAGTAGGTCACATAAAATATATAAGGTTAAAACATGAATTCATTTTATAGCTGACTTTTTCACTTTCTATATATGAATTGGTCTTTTTAGATACGGGGAAGGATGCAGAAGGACAACAACCTGTTTGGCTCAAAAATGATTTCAGCTCTTGCTTGTTGCATGGATTTTCTTTCACTTTGACAAAATAGTAGTCATTTCAAGGTCCTTTTAAAGCAGTTGACTGAGTTATGTTTCAGGTGCTTTGCAAGTACAGTGGTAACTTGTACTTGTTCCGTGTGGCTCCTCACAGTAGGTGATACCACACTAGGTGGTGGTGTGACTTAGTGTGTTCATCACACGTTACATAGCATTTAGCTGATGTGACCTTCCATCACTATCTCTTTTTTGATCCATTGAGTGAGGGGATGAGGCACCAGGGGAAATCTCCCCTCTAACCATTAGTGCTTCGTGCTCCACCTAGCATTTAATCACTCTATGGAAGACTGGACACCCACAAAAAAACATCTTTGTTCTGTACATGTGTCCGTGCATGTTGGTGCATGGTTTCCTTGGATGTTTCAATTTATACTATTTCATTTATTTTGTTGTTCTACATTGATAAAATGGTAAGTCTGTGTATACATGTGTGCCTCCTGTTAATATTTGTGGCTGCCAGTTGATTTGTGTTTGCCTGTACAATATATCTGTAGGGTCTCATTGTGTGTGAGAGATCACATAAGAAAAGTGTCACATAGGACAACAAAATTGGAATCTGACGTGTTGTGCAGTGCCATTTTGGTCCATTAAAACCATTAAGTAAAGTAAAAGTAAAACCAGTCAAGAGTCAAACACATGTTGGGTGAGAGAATGTAAGACGGTGAGAAGATAAGTGTGACAGAGAGTCTTCACAGACACAAAGAGAGAGAGAGAGAGAGAGAGAGAGAGAGAGAGAGTTAAAGCTTATTATTATTTGTTAGATACTTCACATTTGTCCCGAATACACATGCCAAGAAGCACGTACATTATCCATGCTCACATACATTTGCAAACATACAAAGAGAGTTGTGATCAAATCAACACACACAAGCACCCGAACACATTTTCCACTGTGCACAAAATACACAGAGGAAACACACACATACACACACACTCACACATCCACAAAGCCATCAGAGCAAGGTCAAGCCTGACAGCAGGCAGATAAACAGCCACTTAGGAGACCTGTCTCTTGTCTTTATCCTGTGTCTCCCCTTTGAGAGCTCTATGCTCAAAGAGCCTATTGATAGGGAATAAACGATGAAGTCATAGTTGCTCGCAGTGTCAGGTGGAAGAGAAATGAATGGAATAAGTGTTAAGGTAGTGTAGAAAAGTAGAACATAATTGTGTGAAATTACGATTAATCAAAGAATTAGTGGAGAATTAATCATGTTGGGTGTCTTTGGGGGACGCTGTCTCATCAAAGTGCCATAAACCAGCTTTAAGACTTAAGTAACGCAAGTATGAAGACATGTAATCACATCTAATGTCATGCAGGAAGAATAGGAAATGGAGAGTGGAAGAGGCGATGACATTAGAAGAACCTAATAAATTGTATGCTAAGGCATGCAGTGCACAAAATACAGCACAACGGAGTACAGAAATCCATTTTACGTTTGATTTAGAGAATACAGCTGAAAAGAGAAAACAGAATAAATGATGTTTGACCGCAACATAAAACCCTAAACCAACCTTCCACCACACCCAAGGTACACAATAACCCGAACAGACTCGAGCCGGAAATGAATGCTTTATATCATCAGAGCTTAGAGGAGGGATTGGAGATTCTGCGTGTTCGATATTGTTGATTCTGCTCCACGGAGCAGGCCTATCACCTCTGAAAACACTGGAGACCCACTGGTTCAGTGCAGATTATAAATATGCATGGAAATCAATACATATTTGGCAGTGGGGGAGAGAAAAATTGAGAAAAACACAGGAAGAGAGCAGCGGCCCTGGAATGTTCATCTTCATTTATTACAGTCATTTATTCTCTTTCTCTCCCTTCCTTCTGCTACACATGTGCACACACTCACCTCCCTACCTATGCACACACACACACACACACACACACACACACACACATATGCACGCACAGCAAGTGAGGGAGAGAGAGAAAGAATATGTCCAGATCAGCAAATTATCCATTCTTTTCTCTCCGTCCGTCCCTGTGGGGCTGTGCAGTGTGTAATAGCAAGTGCACTCCTCTGACGATTAGCCAGACTGTATATTTGTCATTTCAGGTCCATAAGGGAGGCCAGGGAGCAGACTGAGACACAGGTTCATTCATCCATTGACTTCCATCCTAGGTGTTATAGGGAAAATCCACAAGCCAACACAATGCACGTTATTTATTGAATTAGGAAGAATGCAAACCATGAAACTGTGATTACAAAACTATTAAGGAGTTTAAATAGGAATGTTTTACCTGCATTGTGTTAACTACGGCTGCAGAGTTAACAGGACAGTCTTTTTTTTACCAAGGTCCAGCAGCAGCTGTGTTTTTTTTCTCTTCTTTTTTACCTTCTATCTACTCTCAAATACCTGATGCTTTTATCTGTGGTACAACATAAATAACACTGAGGAAGATATGAGTTGATATTGCAGTTGGTTGACTCGACTACTAATAAACGCGAGCTGAAATAACCCGGGGGAAGTGTCGGTATCCTATATTTGTGTACACTATGCAGGGCTACACAAACACTTGTACAGCTGTCCTATTGCTTGATATCCACAGGGGATCTTTGCATGATGTTACAGAGGCTTAAAAACTGCATTTCATTTGCAAAAACAACTAAAAGAAAAAGGAGCCTGTGGTAAAAGTTGACAAGGTCCAGACCTCAGAGACCTCGATGGCAACACTGTGAGGGCTAAGTAACGTTCAGGAAGGATGGCATACTGTTATACTTGGATGTCAAGTTAAACAACTTGTAGTTATAGTTACAGTAACAGTTACATATTAACACATACTTACTTTTTAAGAGTGTAGTATTGTCATCTTGGTAATTTCGCTGAGCATTAGTGGTCATTAACAATTTGCTCTCATATAATGGAGTTTCTGATAAAATTGTATCTTTCTATCCAAACTAATTACTGATTTCGTGCCCAAAAGCTTATCCCAACAGCTGACAAAGAAATCGGATATAATTTGTAGGGCTCTGCTTGAAAAGAAAAGTGTTTCCATTTTGAATATGTAAAGTGGTTCTGTGATTCTTCTAAAAGGATTTGATGTATGCATTTGTTTTTTCCTCACCACCCGTGAGCACAGCTTGAGATGTGTGCGTCTACAACAGTACATGTGTGGACAGTACTATAAAAGCGTACACAGGCACTAAAGTGCTGCGTTTTGTAACTGGGCAGTCTAAAGGTAGTCTTCAACTTGACATTTTGCAGCAGTAGTCTTGGCCCAAAAGGATATATCGCAGCTTCTTATTCCTGTTTTATGACTAATAATAATGGTCCTACTTGCCTTGCTTCAGCACCTCAGCACCATTCATTCACTGCGCAATTTGCCGTATTTCCGTCCATCAAATGTCTCAATACAGACTCAAAGTGTGCCCAAATGACCTCTATACAACATTAACATTTGACAACAGACAGTATAAATGCACGTTTGTGATATTACAACTTATCTTTGTTTAGTAATTGGTGACACTGGCTGGTTGTAATATAACCCATGGGATCATTTGATACTGTAATGATAGCAGGCTGTCATAGAGGCTGGATCATTGTCACTCTTCCACATCAGTCTTTTCTTAATAGTCTGGAAAACAGTCCCTTCTTTCATGGCGGGATAAAATGGAACTTCAGCCTGTCTATACTTTGGTAGATTGGATATCGAATATATTTTTCATACTCGAATGAATCATAATCTGTTTAATAATGTATTGTGGCTAAAATGGGACTGGGTTGTTAATGGCGATATTATTTATGATAAACTTGCTTATAGTATATTTTGAATACATTTTGAACACTAAAAGTTTTAATGTTTCAGATAATATCTGTGTGGTACATGTTCCTCTGATAAACAGCTGTTTGTTGCAGAGAAGAGCAGTGATTACGACATCCATTCACTTTGTTCCATTGAAATAAATGCTACTACTAGTTAACAAGGAAAACTTAGCTTTATGTCTCTGTTAATGGCTGTGGCTGTAATGTCTTCCTGTCATTATGGGAGATAAATGCCTCCCTTGATTATACTTCTTTATTGTCTGTATTGAGAAGCTTGCTCCAACACAATGGTCTCTGTGATAATAATATATGCATTGTGGCATCTCTGTACATGTATCTGATTAATTTAGTGTGCTTTCTGGGAGCACTTGGGTGTATTCCACTGTCTAATAAAGTCTTCACTTTCTCCCACTCTGTCTCTCTCTCCTTTCCCGTTTTATGTCTTTCATCTATCTCCTCCTCCTGCTGCCTTCTTCCATTGCTTTTTTCTCTCTTTGTTTTGCCTTGTGTTGTTTTTTTCCTTTTCTCTTATCTCCTCTTATCCTCTCTTTTAATTTCCATCTCCCACTAACCACCTCTCATTTGCTCCATCTCTGGCCTCTTAATAAGCTCTAATACATGCAAGCCAGTGGCTTTTAATGTGTACTCCATATAGACCAAACAGGTGCATCATTAATCTCAGCCCTTTGCAGTGCTGCCTGTGTGTAATGGTAACTGGATAACACATTGTTTCCTGTGTGAGCCGGGGCATCCATATTATCTACTATCACTCCTTAATAAATTACACCTGGAGAGGTGGCACTTTGTCCCTGTGTGCCTAAGCATTGTGTTGCTGGACTTCCCTGGTGGATGAGTGAATATAATACAAGCGTGTTCCCTAATTACCCCTACTTCAGTTTTGCTAACACACACACATACTTTCTGTCTCTCCCTCTCTCTTCCACATCCATAACAGACTTGATAAAATGGCCTAAAGATGATGTGAAATTGTACATGACAATTACATTGTAGAGCAGACTTGTGGATTTAATGTTGAACTAGACAGGCTACGTATACAGAATCAAACAAATGCTGAATCTTTGGTAAAAGGCTCAAAAAATGTATCATCAGATCTCTCATCTACCTGTATTTAGAAGAGAGATGATAGGGTTGGGTTCTGATAGCTCTTTGAATCCATGTAATGGCATTATTATAATATTTAACAAATCTCCTACCAAACCTTTCATTTCTTTGTTCTCATACATGAGCAAGGAGCAACGTAGAAAACAACGACAAACATCACTGGCAGCAGATTATGAAACTTTAGCTGTTAGGTCCAAGAGTGGAGATGTTTCTCCAGAGAAATGATCAACTCACTGCTCCACATCAATTTCAGGAGAATCTCCCAACCTTTATGCACATCATGTCAACATTTTAAGATTATTGACCTAATAGTTATAAATGCATACATGTATAAGACACAGAGAGGCAAAGTGAAACAGCTGGCCTCTTTCAACAACTTGAGAATGTGACTTACTTCAAAGATATGTCTTGGACTCTCCAGTCATTGTTGATCAGTCAATACTGTTACTCTGATGCATGAGATAATTGCACCTGCAACTCTGATTTTCTATTTTTACACATTAAAAACACACAACAGCTTTGGGCTGTTGAAGGACATCTTCGATGTGGACTAGCTGTTCAACCCGTCTCTCAGTCTTTGCACTAATCTAGGCTAAACTTGCATTTGACCAATCTCTCATTCTGAACACACACAGATGCAATTGATATTGATCTCATCTAACTCTCAGCAAGACAGCAAGTCTATTTCCCAAAATGAGAATTCCTTTAAAAGACATTGAGAAGGGCATTATGTTCCAACCTGCAGTTCTAACTGTGATCCAAGCAGATTGTGTAATAGACTCTTTAACCTTGTACTCTTTTACTGCTTTCATTTGTCCCAGGGCGCATCACAGAAATATTCTCATCAGCCATGTCATCTAACGACATCACTCCCCAGAAGTAAATAAAAAAAATATAAAACACCATCTGGAAAAATTTGGTTCTCAAAGTGACCCCAGTGAAATGGGAAATAGCAACTTGTTTTACTTCCATCTGCTTCTCTATTTTTATCCTTCTTTCATTGACAAAAAGTCAGATTTCTTTTTCTCTGTTGAAGTCACCTCTCCACCGGTGCTTCATTTCCAGTATGCCAACCATGTGTAAAGAACCTTTTGTCTTTATAAGCAAATGGCACCCTGTGGTGTTATTTATGTGGGGTTTAGTAAAATATAGGGTCTACAGCCCCATGGTAGTCCCAACATGGGGTTACTGCTTATTAATCTCTGTCAAATGCACAGTCAGACGTCTACAGCACACACATGAACTTACATGCATGCCTGAATTACTGCACACACACACACACACATACACACACACACACTCATAATTCAGCATAAGAACTTGTTAACACTTTCACAGATGTATAGGTGTTGACACACACACACCTATCGCCAAGTCTGATACAAACCTGACAAGCCACCACAGTGTTTCAGTCATTTTACGAAAAAATGCAAACATTTCTTAATGAACGTTTGAACTGAAGAGATAAATAGCTTTGATAAATCAGATATCTTGGTGTGTTGTTATTCTACCCCTTCTATCCCATACACACAGATACATTCACCTACTCCAGCATTATTTTAAGGCTTCAACCAACATTTATGTATAAAAGGTAAGCAAAGTATGAAAACGGTCTTTGCAGTTTCTCAGAGCCCTAGATGATGTCTTTGCATGTTTTTGCACAACAGTGTAAACCCCACTTTTACAAATGCATTGAATAGAGAACAGCAGCAAATTCTGATATCTGATATTTGTTTGCTTTGTTTTTTGCTCAATAAATTACTCAAATAATTAGCCACTTATCAAAATTGTATCTTCATTTTCTGTAATTTTTGGCCAATTAAATAATTGATTAATTAACAAATTGTTTCAGCACTAACAGTGAGACCTGACATTGATCCACTAGCAAGTCTAAACACATGAAGAGAATAAATGTCCCACCTCTACACACACACACACACACACACACACACACACACACACACACACACACACACACACACACACACACACACACATCCTCAAGTCAGCTGCATTACTCTTTTACTATTTTATGCAGTTATTTTATTTCACAAACCCTCTGTGCTCTGTCTGTCTCTGTGGTCCCTCTGCAGTGTACACACAGAGAAACACACACACACGCACACCACAATGATACAATTTATTGTACCCGGGCCAAGTCCAGGGATAGCCTGAGGATGGGGAACAGTTGGCTGCCACATTTGGCTGGTTCCACACTGTTAGTCAGATATGGGCTCATGTGTACAGGGGGAACAGTCTTTTAAATGATACCTACCCCACTGTCTGTGCCTGTGTGCTCACATGTCTGTGTGCTGTATGTAAATGTGTATGAAATACACACACACTGTACACGCATATGTTTATATACAATATGCATATGTGTGTCCATGTGTACTTGTGTTTGCTTCTGTCATTATTTGACAAGTTTTTCCTGAACATAAGCAAGCTGTCCCGTCCAACTGGTCCATTACACACACACACATTTTAACTGCTAGTGAAAATATGTGTGTGTGTACTCATGCAGGCTTAATTTCTTGATTCTCACGTCCTCTCATTCAAGGCGTCTTTTTTTTGTAATCTAGATGTAATGTAGATCTGTTAGGCATTTCCAAGAAAATGAAAATGTCTGTTAATGGTTAGTGCTTTGCAACTACCACTGTCATTAGTGAATTCTCTAATGTGTTGTTAAAACATTCTTTGGCCCAGAGCATGCTCACATGGCCACATTATTACCTTGCTTCATTTGAATATTGTGTTACTACACACAGCCTCCTTTTGTGTTGGTGCAGACCACAGTGTTTTTCTTGCCTTTTATTATCTGTTCTTTGAACTTCTCACCCCGATCCATCCTTGGTCATTGTCACATCCTCTGCACATTCAAAATACAAGAAAAAAAGAAGATGAATTTTGCATAACATGAATAAATCATACATTTTATTTCTTGTTTTGTTGACTCTTCACAGCTTACAACTTAGAAAGACAACATTTTCTTTATCAATTTTACAAATCAACTTAAAAGCATGATGAGGTCTCACCATGACTTCATTACAGTCTTTGTAGTTCCATAGAAATTGGATTATATGCTATGATCCACAGGCAAAAACCAGCTAAGACAAGACTGGACTTGTGCCATCAGTCCATTATAAAAAAAAATATATATACATATTCAATAATTAAATAGGTATTTAAGGATCTTGAATGGATGGTTAGCAACTTTCCCGGGCAAAGAAGATATCAAGGGTCCTCTACAAAATTTGGTTCATACTAATATCAAAGAAACATTTTACTTTCTCAGTAAAATGAAGAGATTTCACCTTTTCTCTGTAAAGTAGAAACACCTCTCCAGTCTCTTTGTTAGGCTTTGTTAGGCTCTTTATTGTGCAATACTGTATGAGGAAGGCGCTTAATTGTCCCATTTAGAAAGCTTGACCTTGCTAGAATCTAATTAATTAGTGTGGTATGAAGGTTAATTAGTAACGAAGGATGTCCATGCATCATAAAGCCCCTTGTCTTAACCCACTGTGGCAGTTGGGCAGAAAAACAGTCATCAGTCATTCCCTCAGTGAAGAAAACCTGAAGTGATACCCACACATTTACATCAGAGTTCATCTCTGTCCAGCTCTTGTTCATTGGCCCCTTCTGCCATGAAAGGCAAAGGATGAACCAGGTGGGATTCTGTATTTGAATAATCAACGGGTTAACGGGATGTCCCATTGTATATGATGGATGGGGTTTGTGATGGAGAAGGTGATTTTGACTTTTCTGCATCATTAGGAGAAGCTGTCATTTGGACTGAAACTGCTTTTATTGTAAATGTTGGGGAGAAAGTAAGACACTGATCAGTGTTTGCATCTTACCTGATCAAAGGTGCAACTTTTAAAGGAATAGTATTTTTCACTGTTTCCAGTCTCTGTGCTAAGGTAACTGGCTACTGGCTCCAGCTGCATATTCACTGTACAGATATTAGAATGGTATCAATCTTCTTGTGTGACTCTCGACTGGAAAGCAAATAAGCAAATTTCCAATAATGTCTGATTATTCTTATTTCACTTCAGAACAAAGTCGTAACCAGGCCATTGCTTTTGTTGAGTTGTCATTCCTTGTCACACATGCTCAAACTGGGCTGTAAGCAAGGTGGCTTACTGGCAATGTAAGTTCTGATTGCTTCATTAGGTGGAGCAGAGCTAGCGGGGCAATGGAAATCAGCTGGGGGTTATTTTAATATTTATAACCTCGAGGAGCAAGAGCGGTACATCACAAACATTTCTTGTTATTTTTGTATGTCATGATGTGTAAATAAGCTTCTGAATAGAAAGGGTTATTATGACAAAAGGGGAGATTTCATGGCTAGCTATCCATGGATTTGAAATCATAAGTGAACTTTGTGGGTGGTTATGGAGGCCTGTGTTGATAGATGCTAACCACACAGGTCTATTCATAAAGCTGTAATTGACTGTCAAGTAGTGAGGGAACAACTGTGTTATGGGCAGGGCTCCAACCTCTTTCTGTGGAATCAATGTCAATTAGGTTTAAATACACACACCCGCCACTAAAATGTAAATAGGGACAAACAAAACAATAGCGAAGTAATTGACATGGTAATGAATCCTCAGTGTAAGTTCGCCTTCTGGACAGCCATCGAGACAATGCTGGAATAGAAATATATTTTATGTGGGCAATAAAGTCATGGGCTATTTATGACAATGCCATACAGAAATATATATGCTGTGAAGATTGTTTATAGGAGTGGGAAATGTCCATACATGCAATATTGTTGTATAGTAAACAAGTTGATGTATTCAGCATGACAGCGGGGGTATTTATGCTTCCAGTGCTCCTTGCAGCATTTCAACCATTTTTAATGCACTAAATTACGGCACAGTAGTGAAAATATATTTGCTGCGAATAAAGTCAATCATTTTACTTGTATTGCAGGTAACATATAGTTGATTATAATAATGGATTGTTTGTTGAAAAAAGTCATAGAAGTAGTTGTTTTTACAACAATGTTTATGGATTCTTGTATTTTTTAAGTGCGGTTGATTCTTCCTGTGGGTTTGAGTCAAGCACTAAAACCAAAGCCTTTCATTTTTTCTCCCCTCTAGAAGAATACTAAGGATAACACTTCCTCATTTGAATGAGATTTGACATCAGTTCTTTTGCTGCACGCACACACACTGTTGTTGTGAAATAAATGGTCCTTTTCATTTGAAAAATATTGTGCTGGAAAAATTCCATTTTTAGTCTTTAGTTTTTCCAGTATAAATGCTTTTCATTCTTTCCCTCAACTCCAGTCAAGCTCTCCCAGGACATTTTTTTAACTCCAGGGCCTTGTTATGTTCAGTTACGACTTAAAGGCAGCCATTTGTATGCCCTTACATCCCACCGAGAACCGTCCTCAAAAGCCACTACCTCAAGCTTTTCATATGATTTTGCAATCAAAACCTCGGGAAAATGCTCAAGTAGAGGTGGCTCTCAAACTGCTGAGTTGTGCAGTTTTCCATCTCTCTGTGGAGTGGTAATTGACAGGAAAGGTAGGTGAGAGGAAATCAGGAGGGAGGGAGCCTTTTATTACTGTCACAGGTGTAGGATTGCACGCCTGTCGCTGAGTCTGCATAGTGGGGCTGTGATTGGGGCAATTCAGCGCAGGGAATGGGAGATTCGAGGGCATGTGGATGGATTGCCTGTCTGTCATAGCTTCTGTACTGTACATAGTGGATCTCTGATTGGGGCATTTCAAATAACACAAAGGATTTAGAGTGCTGTGACAAGGACAATATATCAAACCACACAACTGGTTTTAAATTTGGTGCTTTTTGTGCCATTTTTACATTTTTCTTCCATCGTTTGGTCGTATAGACAGAGGCAACTTCACAATATGTTTATGCTGTCAAAAACAATAGTTGTAATTTAACACAGTGCAATATATCTGAGCCACTCTTTTTTTATGCCACTAAGAATCAATGCAACAATGCAACAACTGCAGTCTTAACAATTTAACACATCTCTCGCTACGAACAAACAGTTATTGTTTTCTATACATAGAAATACAGCCATGTTTCTGTTCAATTATTCAGTCTGATAAAGCTGGGGACACTTCAGAAAATTACTACCACAATTTTTCTTTTCCATATTCCCACACTATCATGCTTCTCATTCCCCCCTTGATTATATTAAAAACATATATGCTGATGCTGCATATTTAGCCCCAAAAAACTCTTCTCCTCCTTCTCCTCTGCCACTAGAAAACATTATCCTCCTCTCCTCTCTATGAAATAGCAGCCAAGGGAAAATGACTGTAATAAAAACTTTAAGGCTACCAAATTAACTGTTCATATAAGTATAATAACATGAAAAAAACACACCTTCTAAACAAGGAAGATCCCACTGCATGCTGTCTCATCTTCCTTTTTATCAGCTAAATGTCAGATAAAGGGAAATGATGATGATGTTAATAATCATGGGCAACAAGATGAGCAGATGGTCTATTCATTCTGAAGTCTAATAACATAAAACAAATATTTACCTTGTAAGAGAGTTTGCACATTATGCTCTCTTCTCTTTGGGAAAAAATCAAATGCAGGAAGAAAACAACTGCTGATAAAAAGAAAATAAACTTCAGTACCACAAAAACAGATGGACTAAACATAGTGACACTGGGCACTCATTCAAGCTTTCAAAAGCCCCATTAAAACTCGTGCTCCCTCTCTCCATTCATTTTTAACATTTAGAATATACAGTAAGAGCAGGTATTTTGCTATGTGTTCATTATTAGTAATCTAACCCAAATTCCTGTGTTGGTGTTTAACTGTGGCAGTTAAATGTACTCTTTTTTCAGCAATTTTCAAAAACGCAAGGCTCTAACTAAAGTCTACACAACATGAACATGATCAAAACATTTCTGGAGAGTACACAATAGATCATGATTGCACATGCAGGTGCACACTTGTAGGTGTCAGCCAATGTACAGTGTCAATGTGCAATGCTAATACAGTGTGTGCAAGCATGTGTGTGCACTTATTATTGTTGTGCAGTGGTTTTTGCAACCTTGTGAAATTACTCGTATACCTGTTCATGTTCACATGTTTGTGTGTGTGTGTGTGTGGGTGGACTTGCAAGTCTTGCATGTCAATGAGAAAAGGGACACTAATTCTTTCATTTGATGTTCTATAATTATGGTGTCCACGGCCCAGTCTGGCACACTAGGTAGATTTATGTTCTCCTTTGCTCTGTGTGTGTGTGTGTGTGTGTGTGTGAGAGAGAGAGAGAGAGAGAGAGAGAGAGAAAGAAGAGATAAAGCAAGATAGAGAGCAGTGAATGCGGAGCAAGAGGAGGAAGGGGAGGGAGGCAGAGCAAGAACAAGAAATTTAAAGAGTGTTATAAAACAGAGTCTCCTGTCTTAAATCACAGGCCTTGCCCCAGTGGAGTAGGCTGTGATTACTATGATATAAGGTGTTGGTTGAATACATTTACATGTTCTCAAAGACAAATTCACCTTGCTGGAGCTCAAGCCATTGAGATTTTAGTGTTAAGAGGCAGCACATGCAGGATGTTTTTCCCTCTGAAACAAAGCTTTCTGTTGCATTTTTCCTGCTTAAGTGATGACGTGTTTGTGGACCAGACGTTCTGACAGGCCTTTACTCAGCAACTTACAATACTTAACCAGTTATATAAAGCCATTCATCTCAATCCTTTTATGCATGTCCCCATGGATGGAAAAATGGCCACTTACGAAGATGTTCTAATCATCAATGTGTGTGTGCTTTTTTTTTTTTTTTTTTTTCTACCTAACTTTGAAGGCCATCAGCAAATCATTCAGAAACCACATGGGATCTTGAACCAGTAATGTCACTTTGCTAATGGCATTTAGTTGTATTGATTTTCTATAAAAAGAAAAGAAAAAAAAACATGATATATAAGTTACACAATAGTATTGACGATCTTTTCAGCATCAACAAAATCAATAGATTTCTACATGTGCATCGTACATATGACTTATATTAACTTTATAATGAAAGTTCTTGCAACCTTGCGAGTGTGCCATAAACAGATACACAAAGATAAGAGATGCAAATACGAAAATGAGGAAAAAAAGAATTGCAATAATACGTAAATAGCCAAGAAAAGCGACTTCATCTGTTTTGCCTTAATTTGAAGCTGGTCCCAAATGTTGTTTGGGTAATGTAGTTGACTTGAGTGTCAGGTCAGTCCACTTCAGTGACCTGTGAAGGTGTCTCTTCACACACAGTTCGCTCACACACTGAGGACAGCAGCTCTGGGTCTGAGCTATAGCTACAATAACAAGCTCAGCTCCAGGTGTCTGAGTGGCCTCAGAGCTTTACCTTATGTTCTCCCAGCATGCACTGGTGGGACTAGCAAGACTGTATCTTGCATCAGGTTCTATTTATATGAGACTAATTTTATTTATAAAATTAAAACTAAGTTATTACTTTATTTTGGATGTTTAATTTTTTTTTTTCTTACAGAAAATCACCATTGAAAAAAAATGCGTAATTAATCGCACTGAAGAAATGCTTTTCACAATCTTTACTCACTTAAACATGTGTGTTCTCTATGGCCTTTGGTCATTTGTATTTTACACTGACTTAATCAATAACCATCCAAAAATACTATCACTTACTATCACGATATCACTTTTAAGTTTTAAGTTTCTATTCTGCGATGGTTCCGTTTCCTTCTCGGTATTTCATGACATCCATTAAGCTCACTTTGGTTGATGTTACTATGGTAAAAATAACAATCGTAAAAGCTGTCCTTTGGTGTCCTTAATTACTGGGGGATATTACAGCCTGTTTGTTGATATGGTAGCCTACCTCCCTCCTGACCTGTGAGACTTTTAACCCTTTTAAAGATGATTTATTGCAAATACGCATTCTTTTTAATTATCCCTGCAGCTAGGTGTCCAACAGATTTGTAAAGCCATTACTGAAAATCAATACTCAGCTTTTAGGTGATGAATTAATTAATGAAGTGTGAAGTTTACCCTGAGTGAGGGCCCGTTGATGAAGAGGGAAAGAGACACACGGAGAAGGAGAGGGAGGAAGAAAGACGGAGATGTGGTTGAGGTGACTCCTAATGATTCCATATCAGTTGGTTTGGAGCATTTTAGCACTCCGCTAATTGCACTTAATTTGTGTTTTGATTGAAATAATTTGAGGGCAGGGCTGGGAAACAAACATTTCTCTGCTGGAGACGGGTGAGTAATTTCCCCCTCATGCCTTTGGCAGCCAATCTCCCAGACTGGCTAAATGGATCATTATCCCAGGACCAATTCAACCGAAAGAATTTAGTCTTTGAAGCTCAACTGATTCTTTTTCCACCCTTTGTTTTCTTCAATTTGATCTATGTGCTTTGCCTGTGCTGTTTCTCCAAACCTTAAAGCCCATTCTCAATAGTTCTTTGACAACGAATACCACCTATTTTGGTGCACTCTTTAACTTGTGACCTTAAATTAACATCTTCAGTATGCTTACTGAGCTCTAACAAAGGCTGTTTGGTTTGCAGCTATGTGATTCATTCATGAAAAAACAGCCTCTCTATGAAAGGGTCCTTAGCCATTGTAGGGTGTTAATGCAAACATGATAATTAACACTGTAGCCAGCATAAAAAATATATATATTTTGTGTATGGGTGCACATGTGAAGGTGGAGAGAAAAAAACAGGAAAGAGCCAATGAAATTCAGTGTGCACCTGTGGGATCGACAAAGAGAGCAAGTGAGAGATGTATGTGACCTGCAGCATGTTCTACATACAAGTCGATACATATTTTTTAACGTATGCAAAACATCCTGCAAAATGTCTCATTCTATGTCGTGTCTAAATTAAACAGCCCCGCGGCTGAAATGACTACTTTTGCACTACCTTGCCCCTAATAGTCCCCATTATTCATGGCCCTACAGCAGAGGTCACTGCCATGGGGTTTACTGTTTTTTTTTTACCTCTCTAAATTGGAAGTCAAGAGAAAATGAATCGAGACACCCACACATGGAATGAGCTATAGGTTTGACTTTGACTTGTCCTCAAACTGCAAAGTGAAAAAATAGTTTCATATATGTCATGTGGACTGTTGAAGATTGTGTTGGAGGTCAGTATGGGCATTGATGTCACAGGGAATTTTGGTTGAAATATTAGGATGTTGTCCTTTTTTTTTTTATCCTTCCTTATTTTCTTTTTACATATCACCAAGTTGTTTTTTTCCCCAGTTGACAAAGAATATTTAATGGTGTCTATTAATTTGAATAGAAACAACCATCCCCTGTGCATAATGGTGGGTTCCTTGGCTAGACATTAAATGATAGGCACAGCTTTTTTTGTAATACTGTAGATCAGAGCCAAACTGTGCACCACTATATGCTACCATCTACTTTGATACGTGCAAAACACCAAGCTAATAAATGTTTTCATAGATGCTCGTCTGCAGCTGCTTAATCAGACGAACAGTCTTTTAATGACAGTATCCAAAATTTCTGAATTTTAATCTTCAACAAAAAGCTCATCCTGTAAATCCACACCACATCTGATAAAGGGTTATATCAGACTTTAAAGGGTCACATTCTCCCACAGTTGATTAGACGATAAGAAGTGCTTTTGCCCCGGCTTTCACTTAGTCTTAAAATCATTTCTGAGGTCCCCAGGAGGAAGCTTCATGAAGAAATTATTCACTTCAAGCACTATACTGACCGCCCAATCCACAGCCGCTCTTCAATTTTCCACAACTGCCAAGAGCAAGTTATTTCTGATAACACAGACATCTGATAAATTGGTGATTTTAACGACCAGCAGTTGAATTAAGATGACGGGTTGAGGCCTGGAACTGTTTGTCACCTTGCAAGTTCAAGGTCTGGCTTCTGAAAATTGAGACATTTTGCCATAAGATTGAAAAATCCTCTTTAGCTGATGTTCACTTTGTTGAGCTTGACCTTTTCATTTTCCAGGCAGGAATATTATGTTATCACGGCGAAGGACAGAGTCATTCGGCTGACTCTCTGCTACATATAAACACAAGTGAAAGATTTTGCTGGACAAGTGCACTTACATTTTTGTTTCGCTATTTCTGTGTTTTACGGCATGTGCTTTACGAATGCACACATCACTAACACACATAAGCATGCCATGGCTTTATTCAAAAAAATAAAAATAAAAACTAGACAGACGCCTTCAGAAGCATAATACATTGCTCATACCAAACTATCCAGCATCAATTAGAATCCCATCCACATTTCCTGCCCTCAATATTATGCACATTTGTCTGTTTCATTATTTTTCTAATTACAGGCGAATGGTGGACTCTGATAGGATTTTATGTCTTTCACTAGCTCCATTGTCTGTCAGGCAAGATGGATTCCCCCTTGGGGTGAGCAATATATCAGCTTTGCAACTCCTTATATTGTCTTAAGCATGAGGTAATGCAGCACTGATCCATTCAGGTACTCTCTAATATCAGCATGTTAATTTATGGGGCATTCACATATTGCAGCAAGGTATTTCCTGTTTATAGGCCTCTGGTCCACTCAGTATTTTATGTTCCCTTTTTTAAGTAGTGATGGTATCAGAGTGTAGATGATTCAGTTGAGTGTGTTCATGTGTGCCTCTGCTGAAAGGTATTATTTCATAAGCAGTATTGCATGCAAGCTACAAATGTTATATTGTCAATATGATCAGCTGCTTTTTTTCAGTCCAGTCCACACATGTAAACAACGCTTTAACAGTATAAGATTTGACAAGAGAAACCCCATCATAAAGAATTAGTCTTCTAAAACTGTATTTTTTCCAATTCATGTGTTATAGACCACCGTGTGGAAGGGCCTTTTTGGGTTCAACCACTGCATATTTCACGCTTATATACTTCTTTTCACAGCACCCTGATTTGACAATATCCTGCCACCGTTCAGCACAGAGAGATTTAAAGACTTGGATGAATAAGTTAAGGGGGAGACTGCGCTCTTGAATAAAATCTGTCACAAATCAAATTAGAAAGATTAATTCTGAGAGGTGCGAAGTGTACCATAAAATGTCAGAGAGGGAAAGACCTACGTTTGAAGCCTTTTCTGGAGTTTGAGACGAGATACTGTAATTTCAAGGTACTGTAGGTCAGCACAGGCAAGGGGGCTATAAAAGTTCATGAAGCAAAGGTTCACTGACAGTGGGGTTTAAACTGTTCCATTTCAAAACAGTAAAATCTTTATAATTCTTTCCTAAAACATGCTAAATACAATTTAATGATATTTTTGAAGACCTTACAGCACATTACACAGTGCCACATCACCGCAATGTCATTTTGACAACTGCTTCTGTGCTGTCAACTGTGAGGTGGAGGTTTTCAAGTGGGATTTTCAAAGTGTGTGTGATAGGGAGGGAAACAGAGTAGATATTAGTAATATTGGTAGGCCTAGTTAAATTACATATATGTAAATGAACATAAAGGTGAATTAAAGGGTAAGATTTGCATGGTACATTCACACAGCATTCCTTTATGAAGTATTTTATAATGTTATAGTTGATGAAGTAATAACACTCAGGTTTGCAAAAAGCTGCTTTGTGTTGCATAATTTGTTGCCATATACCTGGTTTTGACCCCCCCCATATGTAAAGTCATATGTAAAAGTTATGTATACTAGCCATACTTTGGTATGTCTGCCTTAATGATCCTATTTGTACCTTGATCTAAATTCAACCAAAACTACCTATTCTGGGTTTCAATTTTATCTGCCTCCCCCTTTGCATTTGAAAACACAAAGAAAGCAAAATAGCACCCTGCCCCATCCTTTTTGTGCTCATCTTATTCTTATTATTGCCACCTTTACAGTCATATGTGGAATTCCTTTATGGACAAAGTTGTAAATTTACATGTCTTAATTTCCTGTCCAACAAATCTTTTGAAAAACAGATATCACACCAAGGGGTAAGAGAGGTTAAAGGTAAAGAGCCAGAAGAGAGGGTGGAAGGATGGATAGATGGACAGATGGATAGATAGACAGACGGATCCAGCGAGATCATTCCCTGGGTTATTCCCGAGTTTAATATCAGCTCTGATTCTAATATATATTTATGAAGCTCTCCTCTGCACACTGACATCCTAGTTACCGCAGCAGCAGGTGTTCGGTCGATGTAGTGTACAGCCTCGGTCTCAGACAAACATGCACACAATGGAACACTGGGATGAAGCCCGGCATATTACTTCAGGACACACATACACGCACACAAACACACACACACTCAAGCACTTGTTTCTCAAGCAAGCATTTCCTGGAGGTTGACGAGCTTCACTTTTGGTGCTTCCAAGGTCAAAAAGAACTCTGCGTCTCATTACAATCTACAGGTGCTTGTGGAATCCCAATGCTCGTGTGTGTGTGTATGTTTGTTGTTATGTGCAGTACATGAGTATGATGTGTGTGTGTGTGTGTGTGTGTGTGTGTGTGTGTGTGCGCGCACATGTTTATGTGTGTGTTGGAATGGAAATGAGCCCTCCGAGTATGGCTAAAGGGCTCTCACCCTCTCTCACAAGATAGATAGGATCTTAACAAGCATGAGAGCAGAAGGGAAGTGTGTGAGTCTGTGTGTGTGTGCGTGTTTGTCCTCTGGCTACAACATTTTTCAGATTTCTATTGCATCAAATCACAAAGACAATTCCCTTGATTTTCTGACTTGTGGCATGGCCAGTGGTGAGCTGAACAAGATCTTCGATCAAATATTTACCCGTATATATCCTGGCTCACATCACAGCTACTGTTATTTATGTTTGTGGGGAAAGTACGGAACCTGCATCTTTCACAGACAGTGGCACCTTACAGGATACTTGCTGCTGCTATTTTTTTGTCTTTATTATTACCAACACAGTGCACAAAAGACAAAAATCACAAAAAAATGGGATTTTTAATCTAAATTAAATGAATTAATTTATCCTGGTAGTAAGTGTAGTTTGTAGTCAAAGCATATAGATTATCTCTCCACAGACCTGCACCTCATCCAAAAACTACAAAAAACACATAAATCCACCAGACGATTGCATTGGATGGAATAATGTAATGAGCACAGTTTAATAACAGCTTGTTTTTCTGAGCTTGTCAAACTAGCTAACCCTATCTCTTTCCTCTCAATGCTCCAATACAGCAGGACACTGACTTTCAGCTAGTTTCACTTTGGAAAACTGTCAGTGAATAAAAGCCTGACTGTCTGCTGAGCATGTACCACTGACACTGTGTGAGCTGTTTATGTTCACTAATGTTTGTTGCATTCCTTACTTAACAGATTACGTGAAGTTTAAAACGTGGCTGCACCACATTAACTGGGCATCTCTAGTTTCCCTACACTTAATCAGGGTGATTGTTGGAAAAAGTCTTGCTCATTGATAATAATAAAAATATGTGCAGAGTTATTCATTGGGCATAATGGTGCACACCAAATATATATTCTTGAACAACATTGACCTGATTATATAAACAGCTATTATCAACCCAAAGGTGATGATCTGAAAAAGTATTTGATTTATTATAATTTCACAGATAATCATGACAGAGGTAGTTGCACATAATTTGCATGGAAAACCATTTGAAATAGATTTTTGTTGTTAAAATGGAACAGTATGATTTCTAATATCACTTCAAAAAGTGAGAAAAAGCAAATGCCCACAAGGCAGTAATGTGGAGAAATGAATGAAGTTTATCCACTGGGAGTAAGTCTGGTAAAATCCAATTGATAATTCATCAAAATATAGTCACTGATTTGCAAGCATGGGGAAATGTCTAACTGTCTGTCTACTAAAAGTTGAACAAAATATTGTGTGGACACAGCAGGAAGACCAACTAGACCAGGAAGCCAGAAAGCACCAGGGCTTTGAACTACGCAAATTTATTTACTTTGGTCACGGTTTGATTGGAATGGTTGCATTTTGTAAGATGCCAGGCTTTGGGTTAGTTTAAGTTAAAACTGATATGCACTATACTGTAGTACCCTTTAACCAATGGATGTACTGTATTTGGTGATAGCATTAAGTGGAATATTATGAATTGACACTAAAATTAACATACACAGTATATATGTTTGGGTTTTTTTACATGCAGGCAAACCTGGTAAAAAAAAAAAAGGTGTTGAGTCTTTTCCCATTAGATGACTTTGCCTTTCTGTTTTTTCCTGATGTGTCACGTCAGATGTTACTAATGTGTCTAAGAAAACAGGGAACAGTAGAACGCTGCATGGAGACCTGTGGCAATGATATGGCAGCAGCTTTTTCATTTAAATTACTTTAGTCTCTCTTTCAAACTCAACGTCAACTCAAGGATGTCACCATTACACGTAGGTCCCAGACTGTAAAAAAAAATCTATATATACTGTTCAAAGTGTGTCATATTGCAGCGGAAGGGGTGAAAATTATCCACCTGGGGTCATGTTTTCATCACTTCTGATCGGAGCTGGAGCCGATAAATACCAATGTGAAAGGGGTATAATACAGCAGCATTTGGAAACATACCGTGGATAGAATTTGAGGTCCCAGAAATTTTTGATAGGCAACTATACTCCAAGTTTACTGTGTTATAAAAAAAAAAACCTACACCAGCACATCTCTGGTTTTGAAATGGAACTGCACACCAGGATAGTAATCCCACATTCAATTTTGTCTACTAAAGTGAATTTGCAAGCGGCATACGGCCAAAACAACTCAGTGCACCCTGATGTTCACTGGAGTGGCACAACACAATGTGGATGGATGAAATGTTGGGGGGGATCGTCAGAGAAGGATGTAGTGGGGAAAGGAACGGAGGGATATCCAGGATGCATTCACCCTTCATTTAACAGGCAAACTCTCACCACCTTACAAGAAAGTATGAACATACTATATCATTTGACTTGCATGAAGTGATTTCTACATGCACAGAAAAAGAGGACTGTATTTTTGGTATTCTGTCTGCTCCACAAATGTCTTGCTACAGTGCTTGTTGAAATTGTGTTATATTTCCCTTGTGCATTAGCTCCATTTCACATTTTTGAGAATTCCACTCGCTGTGTATGTGAGAGAAAATCCTCACTGGTGCTGAAGTGTGGTGTGATGGCATAGCATTGGTGGTTCATTGCACAGTGAAATAGCAGGGCCAAATGACAGCCTGGACTCCAGTTGGGTGGGATTGAGCTGCTGCTGACGCGCTCTCGCAATCTACTGCAGCTGTACGGCCCTTAAATTTTATTGACCACCTCCTCGGGTCTGGGATTTTGTTTTGCTCTTTTAAGTGTGGTAGGTATGCTTTATAAGTAAGTGACATTTTATATCGCTTTAAATATTTCACATAATACAAAGTTGTCATGCCTGCTCTGTTTTTGTCTTTCATTCTTACAGATGGTAAAGAAACTCTCTTGCACTTTGACTGTTTGAGAATGTGTGAGCTCACATGTTACGCCCCTGAAAATGGGGAGGAATAACCACAGAAGTGATATGGTGATGTTACCTCAGGGACAACTTGAGACTAATTTATTCAATAACACAAAATAACAATTAACAAATATATACAAGGCAGATTAATAATATACACACACTCAATTTCAGTAACAAAAACACTCAGTATTTATCAGGAACGGTATACCCTGTTTCATATCACTGCATGTAGCTTAAACTCTTTTGAAACTTTCACAACACACATTAAAATGTCACTAAAAAGTTGCTTAAGTGCATTAAACACAATAGAAAAGTTAACTGTGTGAAATAAGACACACTATGTCTAAGTATGAATTCGCTTTTAACACAAAACGTTTACACTTAAAACAAAATGGCGGCTGCTCTCAGCGTGTGTAATTTAGCTTAGTCTGTTAATGAGCAGAAACTCGGCCGCATACGCACACTTTTCTGTGTTCGGCAAAACATACTGCAACTCATTGAAAATGCATCAAAACCATTGTATTAGCACTCTTACACATTTTAGCAAGTGACTACAAAGACATTAACCACAACATACCTGAAAACGGGGAGGAATAACCACAAAAGAGATACGGTGACGCTACCTCAGCGACAGTTCGAGCCTAATGAGGAAAACATTGCGCAATCCCCAGGTATGAGGGAGGAGCAATCAAGCTCAGATTCTCAGATCAGGTCTAGGCTACTGTGTAGATTACAGAGTAATAGATTTTACATTTTAACTTTAGTTTGTTAGTTTTTTTCCCCCAGGAAACAGCAAAGTAAACATTATGAAATAAACACCCTTGAAACATTTTAACCATTTTTAAATAATTTAATACATTTTAACCGTTTTTAAATCATGTAACACATTTTAACTGTTTTTAAATCATGTAATACATTTTAACTGTTTTTAACCCTTTTCCTTTTTTAACAAAATAAGTGCATTATCCTTTCAACCTGTCACACACACACACGAAATTAGCATGATATCGCACTGAGTTGTGGAGTCAGCTAGAAAACCTGAATTTTGACATGATAGTCATCATTAATATCAATACTGCCCTCGTGCTAAGTTTGTATATCTAGTAGCTCTATGTGCACATGTAATAAGTTTCCATACATTTCTCAGTATTTGTGTGGAACTGTTTGTGCATGTGCATGTGGATACCAATTGCACTTTTCCACCTGAGAGACCTGGTAGTGTAAGTTCACAACAGTACAGTACTATTGATGGGAAGAACCAGAAAATAGATATTATATGATACACAGTAGTAATGATAGATTCACTTGTTGGTTTGTTTGCCTGAATATTGTCTTCTCCTGGGATGCCCCACTGAACTAATAAATCCTGAATGGCAAAACAGCTTTAGTTCTACAATTGTCGATTGGAAGGTTTTAACTTGACTTTTGTGTAAATAATTGAAATAATATTTTGATTGACTCTATGAAGCTAAATAATTATGTGACTCTTCTTTTCATCATTCTAATTACCTAACCAAACTTTTACAATTCTACAAAGCTCTAAATGTCTTTTGCATCACTTCTCTGTAAGATACTGAAATCAGTTGCTTGTTTCCTTGTATTTCATTCAACCTCACTGACTCTACAGCACCAGCCCTTCGTTTTTTCACAAACTCCACTGATCTACTGTAAATTGCAAACAACATTCCAAAGTACATGTCTGTAGCCAAATGTACAATCCTCATGAAATCCCCATCTCTCTGTCTGCTTCAGTCTTTCTCTCTGAAAAACACTCATCAGGAAGTACAGTACATATTCCTATTTTCAATTATTCTGGCTGAGGGCAATATGTTTTAATGATGAGCTGATTCTCTGAGTGCAGTCTCCAGCTTTGCCAGCTCGAGCAGTAATGCCTTTTGCACATGTCAGGGTCGGGGCCTAGTTGTAATCTGAGGCTCATTACAGCTGGTGAGGCCAAGAGCAGAAACGGAACACAACTTCTCCCTGCAGCGCTGAATTACTTTTCCACCACCGGGTTCCCCTCTCCCTCGTTCAATGTTTCTCTCCTTGTCTCAGCTGCTTCACTGTTTGTCTTTGATCTCTCTCTTTCCTGTCTTATTCTCTCCCTCCCCATCTCTCGCAATCTCAATATCTTGTTCTCCCCCCATCTGCTTCTCCATTTATTTCTTGATCTCTGTTTCTTGCTCTCTCTCTCTTTCTCTCTGCCTCCCTCCCTTCGTTCTGTCTCGACGCTCCTCTGGGGAACTCGTGCAGTGCAGTGGGTTTGGAGTTGGAGGCTAGTTTTATTGAGTTTGCTCAGGGTCCTGGAAAGGCCTATTTACCAATAAGGTCATGATGAGGTGCATCGAGTCTATGAGCAAATCCTCAAATCCCTCTCACACCAGCCTGTGTGTCTTTATATGTGTGTGTTTGTCTCTTGCATGTTCTCACATTTTGCCAGAGCAGTGTATTAGATTTCTAGATCCTTCATAGAAGAGGGCTTATCTTGCATATTGAGAGGTAAGCATAGTATTGACAGAACTGTAAGTAGCCTTCTTAAACCAATCTGGCTCTGCATCCAAAGTACTGTACTTCAACCCTTTTCATACATAAATTGAAGGCATGAATGCCTAACCAACATATTGTGGTGGATGTCCATCTTAACAGCTCGAGTTATCTTTACCTGATGGTTATATTATCACCTAACACAGTCATACTCAAAAAATCTAAAAATCAATAGTATCAAGCATGGGTCTTGGAAGCATTGAAAATGTGGTTAAGACAATCTAATGGGGCGTCTGGAGGTCGTCCCCCAGAAAATTCTTGTGCTTTTTAACAGGTAGTTTTATCTGCCTATACTAGCATGAGAAAAAAATAAAGGTGCAGTGTTTGGTCCCAGGTCACACATTGGAAGATATTAAAAATCTAAAAGTAAAGAAATTGATTTGATGACTAATTCAGAGCCATCTTAATAATAACCACTCCTTGTTTATTTTGATTTATTATCAAATCCATGAGTAAAGTGTGTTCTGTGCATTGTCCAATAAACTACATTCATCTTCCAATCATTCCTCCTACTATGAAGAATCACCAGGGCCTGAGGCCTGTGTCTTAAAGCTACATTATGTTGTTTGCCATCACACACACACTTTTACACACATAACACTGCTACCGTGAAGCACTACACATAAATATTTAGGGCAGCATTTCACAACAAAGGGCATCAACAACCATCAACAACCATCTTTCATGAAAAACAATAGTCTTAAATTCATGTCCCACAGGTTTGAGGAGTGTGTGGGAACAAATCCATCAAGTGAGCTGGATAACATCATAATAGCTTTGTGGCACAGGCCCTTGATATATATATATATATATATATATATATATATATATATATATAGGTTTTGGGCTAAAAATACACATTTGATAGCATTTCAGAATCTGCCTGGGTGCATGGTAGCAATGAAAACGTGATCTAGAAATTTATTGATGTGTGCCTTCTCTCAATAACAAGTGGATGGGATTTGATAATGAAGCACTGACACAGCACTCTGAAACGAGCGCCGAGTGGATAGACCAGTGCCAAATCGACATGGTAAAAACATAGTAAAAGTGGTGGGAGGTCTAAACTAATAACTTTAAAAAGTGAGTGGGACTTGTCCCACTGCTCCGGTTGAACACGGGGGCTCTAAGCAAAACTTAATCAAGACTAAGGGCCCTATTTTAATCATGCAAACACAACAGTAGGTCTTGGAGGCATGGACTGTGTGGGTGTCTCCAAGTGCACCTGCTACTTTGGTTCATGTATGTGCAGCAGCTCAACAGTGTAAAACATCTGGCTGAAGGCAAATATAAAGCAGAGGGTGTGGTGATTCATAAATCCACACTCAACCAGTCACATCACTGGTCTCATCGCTCCGAAGCGGCTGTGCCAATCGCAGTGATGCATGATGACAATAGCTCAACAAATGAATAATGGACTTCTCCAGGAAACCATATTTTTGTCTGGATGGTGCACGATGTGAACACACAGCACAACATCTGCAGCTGGAGGCAGATGGTGCAATATGTCTGGATGAAAGTGGTGGGTTGGGAGGACAGACAGACAAACATTGCCATCCTTACAGCCAGGTGCACTAGCAGGGTTAAGAAAAGCTGTTGAAATTAGTGGCCTTACAAATCATCCAACAGTCAGGTGACAAAAGATTCTAGATTAAATATCACTTGCTGCACATCATTGTATTTTTAGCAACATGGCTAACATACAAACCCTAAACCTGACCAAATGTTCAATTCTACAGTAACTTTAGAACTAAAATGAATCTCAAATCTTAGTGTATCCTGTAAAAGTCAGGTGCATCATAGTCAGTTAATGTGGTACATAACACTGCACTTGTTTGTTCATGTCTAAATTTTCTCAGCAAATAAATTATGTATAAAATAACATTTTCACTGAGACCTCATCCAGAGAGCTTTATCTTTTGGATGCAATGATTGCAACATTATTACTTGCATATAGTTTAATAATAGAATTCCACAGACATGCAAAGTGCTGTTTTCAGACACAGTGGAAATGTGTCTTACAATGCCTCTACTGATAAAGACCATGAAAGCAAACACAAAAACAGCTGATTTGAACGTTTTGCAAGCTTGTTTAAAATAATATTTCGAAGACAAGGAGAATGAACTTGTTGACTTCTTCTGTACTTTCAGAGGTCTGGCCTTTCTGCTCTTTCATTTCCCACGATGAATATTTAAGGAAAACTTTCCTCTCTGTATGACAGATAGAAATGTGGGATTATGTTAAAGAGAGGAAACTTTTCTTGACTCCTTAGGGTATATATGGATAATTTATCCTTTACGGGGATTTGTGTCTATCAAACAAGAGTGAAATGTTATATAAGAAAAGTATATCTGGGAGGAATTTATTCAGCTGTAACTGATCCCTTTGCTTTCTCAGTCACTTTTTGACGTTCTTTGATATAATAGAAGAGCCGAAGAATTGACTGGCGTGGACAGCTTTTGAATGTTTGAATGCATGAACCACTGTGTCAGAATAAAGATAGTAGACTTTGTTCAATATTCATGGATGAGAGACATGATGGACTATTTGGAAATGAAAAGCTGGTCGTATAATGAAAAAAAAAAATGTTCCTGGTCTTTTGAGAGGAGAGCTTGATTCCTCAAAATGGGACTGTACTCTTTTCTAAAGATATTACAAAGGCTTTTTGTAGGAATATCTAATGCTCTTTACTCTGGGATTACACTGTACATACAGTATGACAGCATAGACATTTCAAGTTTCAAACCTTTTTTAAAAATTTTTGCATGAAAATTATTTCTTAAAATGAATGAATAAAACAAAATATAATTGAACATTTTAATGACTTGTATACACTGATAGTAACTGCAGATTTTATTATCTGTTACTCTGTTCTATAGTAGACACAATAGGCTGGGACATGCTTTTATCATCTCTCTCCTCTCGCTGTAATTGAGTATCAAATTACAAAGCTTTCTTTGAATAACCTTACCTTACAAACATAATCAACATGCGTTCATCTCATAGAGTGTTTTAAGCATGCAGCTCTCAGACAGCTGGTCTGGAGTGGGTTACTGGAATGGCTGTTACGGTCACTGATATGTTCGTGGCCTGGAGTGCATCAAAGTTATGGTCAATTTGTGAGCTGTAAGTCTGAGTCAGAGCTGGGAAAATGGACACTCAGATATCATAAGGGAAGACCTTGGAGGGGCCATGAGCCCACAGAGGTTAGAGGAGGCATGAGGAGGAGAGGAGAGGAGATGAAGAAAGATAAACAGGCAAAGCAAACCATCTAGAGCGAAGGACAAACAAGAAAACGACCACGACTTGACTACAACTAAGTGTGCAGTTGACAGGTTTGAGTGCTCTCTGCAAGTCAGTGTCCGTATAAGCCAAAGATCATTCTTAAGGGGAGAAACTCTGCTTTGTAACGCAGCACAATCATAAGTGGGCTGAATGTTTTTGCAGTTCTAACAAAATTAACAGAGTGATACAGCCTCTCTTATTAAATAATCTACAGATCACATCACGCCAACTTCATTGCTTGGATGTTCTCCCACTTAAATTTCCATTCATATATCAATAATTTAAGTATAACTACTTAACAGTTTACAAGACCCATGGATCAAGTACACCATTTTCAACTGGGTTTGTCAAATGTAAGTTACACCTAGTATTTCAATGTGCCAGATATATATTTAATTAGCATCTTCTGCTGATATGTATATAGTTGTTTATGTTATGTGTACTGAGAATCTTGAATCAAGTTTTATCTCATTTACAGATTGTAGCTTGAACGTGCACTGGGCAGCCCTAGCATTTTTTTCCCTCTTATCTAATCTTTTCAAAACACAAGTAACACAGTAAAATATCCAAACTCTGACTATATAAAATATTCTTGTGTAAGCATGTTTATACAGCATGTACATATATAATATAGTTTTTTTTTTTTGTTTGTTTGTTTTATTTTGGCGGGATGGAGTCTGGCCATTAGTGTGCATGTTTTTTAAGTGTGCAAGTGTATATTGGTACACTTGCACATCTCTGTTTCTGTACATGTAACCTGTGCCTGTATGTACCACGGATTTTTTTTCTTCCTCACACACCCTTAATCTTTAACCCATCTCTCCAGTTCTCTATCATTAATGCTGAGTCGGTGGCTTGTCCAAAATTTGTCCTAATCTGACACTCAAATTGACAACCTCATGGTTCTGTTGACACATAGGATTCATGGAAGAGGCGGGGGGCTATATGTCAACTCAACAATAATGGTTTTATTATACAACACTGCCCAAGTCCAACAGACAAGACAGGGGATATATACCACTAAGAGTATGGGGGAGATGGAAATCCTGCCAGTGTGATGTATTTTGTGGTTTTGTATTGTTGGCATGTTTTTGGTTTCGCTGTGTTTCTATTATGCAACCCTACTGCAACTAAATATGAGGACTAGAGACAAGAAGAGACTGGATTCTCCAAGGCAGCTGGGAGTGATACTGAATAATAAAACAGGAGTCAACACAAGACAACCCCCCCCCCCAAAAAAAACAGACAAAAACCAACAAAGAAGAGCAAGATCTGTGTGTATGTGAGTCCCTCTCCCTATATATTTAGGACTGTGTGTATCCATCCATTAGCTATACCTGCTTATCCTTTAGAGCAGGGACGGAGAACCTTTCTCCTATCAAGGGCCATTTCAATTTTTATAGCATCCTTCAAAGCCATACTGAATTATTTAACACATACAGTATATTATATACACAGCACTAACCTCTAATGTGACGGCTGGTGTCTCATGTCAGAGGGTGATCATGCTACTCACAGCTATTTTTCCAGGTTTGGGTCAGTCAGAATTGAACATTTGAGTCTTTGCAAGAGTCAGCCTTTTTTATGTATCTTGTCATATCAGTAAACCATTTTGCGACTATTCTTGCCGCTGTGCACAAGAGTGCCTGCATGGTTTTCACCACAAAACTTACCTGCAAAACATTGTTTTTGTCTGAACTGCATGTTGGGTACCCACTTTGCTGAAGAGTGTTTATTCAACCATATTTACCTTTTTTCATTACTGCGATTGTGTCCCCACAAACTAGGCAAGTTGGCTTGCATTTCACATAAATTAAAAAAAAATTGCCCATTTTTCTTGGAAGTGCAAGATTCCACATCCACTTTTCTTTACAGTCGCCATGATGCAAGTCATCTGTGACACGTAACTGATGTGAACATGATGTGTTAAATTGCTGTCTAGAGATATTTTTTTTTTGTATTTCTGAGCTGCCTCTTTGTATTTTAATGAATTGCCTCGCAGGCCAGATTAAACATTTTGCTAATCAACCTAAAATAGATGTCATTGGTCTGCGGGAGGAAACTGGAGCATGAGGGAGAAAACCACACTGACAAGGGGAGAGCATGCAAACACAGAAAGGCCTCAGCCGGCTGGCAGGTTCAAACACAGAACACAGGGCACACCACTGCACCCCCTTGTAATATCGATGCTAAATAATAAATAACAATGTGACCATTCACCACTTAAAACTCAATTCAAACAGCTTGAATTAGGCTTAATTCTGGAGGGAATCGCTGCTGAATAGATCTGTTTTTCAGTATTCAAAATGCCTAATATGACTGATTTTCCGTGCCAGACAGTGTCTTTTACTAAATGTGTATTTCATCCTTTTTGTTCCATAAGCTTTGTTCAACAAATGTGTCTGTACTCCCCTGCACAGTGTGCCTGCATTGAGTCTATTCACCCATAGTTTGCAAGTGAAGACCCAGTTTAACTGATCGAGAGTCTTTGCCTCACTAATTCATCAACACTATATTCCTGATACACACACTATATATACACGTGACACACTTCAGGTAAATCTATACAGAGGACACTGAATTAAAGGCCTGTCTCAAATGATGGCAGGTCGCAAAAAAAGGAATGCTGAGGCCATTATTTGAGATTTTACACAAATCTTACTGCCTTACATATAATTCCTTTTAAGATTCCTCCTGGATTCCTCCTCCACCAACATACTAAGTGGTACCAATGACTTGGTTAACGACCCCACAGAGGATCAGTACCTGGGTTTCCGTGCCAGTCAGTCAGAACTGAAGAAGCTTCTCGGATGAGAAATGAAACTTCTTCAAGAATGTACAAACCAAGTCCAGTTGCCTTTGATTCAACTCTTACTTGAACACATTTATATTACATATAAAATGACATAGCAAAATGCATTGTATCTTTCGTCTCTGCTGCATCGAATCATCCAGTCCTTGTCCAACATACACACTGGATCATTGTCAAAAACTAAAGACACAGTACACTAATGATGTAATCACAGAAGAGTAGGATGTAATATAATCTGTGTCACAGTAAAGGAGGCAGAAGGCATTTGTCTACATGCTATCAACTCTATCTGTGCCTGCTTTTTACACAAGTGTGATGTGTGTTTCAGAGAGAGAGAAAGAGAGTTCTTGACTGGTATGAGAAGGAAAGATTTATGTGTCTGTATGTGTGTGCATGTGAGAAAGAATTAAAACAACAAATTCACAGCTGCTAAGCTGCAATGCATAGACACTCAACCTGCTGTGCGTTTTTATGCTGAGAACATTGTGTATTCTATTGATGCTTTGTGACGCTCGAGCATTATCACTCATGTTTCATCATGCAGCACAGCTCATGATGAATTCAATGTCTGGAGCTACCTAGTTTATGCATTTGATGTCATATGATACTACACAATTATTTGTGGGGTGTCATTTTGAAATAAAAGAATGCTGCATGTGATGTAAAGCAGAGACCTATAGTACACTGTGAACTATATGCCATCTACAATCAAGTAAATCTCCAACCAGACTGATTTTGTTATGGCCCCTAGGAGCACCACTCAATCCATAGTAAGTAAGTCTATACAGAGCTTTGCATCTGATCACAGATATGATTATTTTTACTTAAACTCTTTACCTTCTAACAGAAGTAAATAGACTTTGTAATGTATATAAATACACTGATGTGTGTCGTCACACTCAATGTGTTGGTCAGAATGGACTAACACTCTTTTTTCCAACCTTTTTTCTATATGCTGGTCTTCACTTCTCCCTCCCCTTCGTTCTCATTCAGACCGTTCAGATCTCACTCCCTGTTGCTCGGAGAATTGAACAAATCAAATTACTTGTTCTTCCATGCTGTTAATGTCATTAGATTTTGAAGGACAATCACATAATACATCACGGTTATAGCCGTACCTCCAAAAATAATAGGCGTTGCTGTAATTGTTTCTATAATACAGGTTTGTAGCTACATTGGTTGCTCTATCTTTATATGGCGACATGAATAAAAACATAAGGAACTTTGCTTCAGGCTTTTCCACCCTGTTTCTCTATTCATTAAATTGTTGGATGAAAACATGGAGTCAATTTGTTTCAATTATTTTTTACCTCCTGTGAAAATATGCGTGTAATAATCTTTGGTCATCTCCAAAAACACGTCCTCGGAGGTGCATATATGGAAGGTATTGCATTTTATGTGCATGTTGCTGGAGGGTCCGGCGGAGCGATGTCAAATAGTTGTCACCAGTGAACCCGAACTCAGGGTGCGTTTGTTCAGTCATTCATCTCATGGATCAGATATGCTTCAATTTTAATCAATGCAGCTGTCTGCACTGGCTGAAAAACAGCTGGCCAGCTTGACGTGCATAACTGTGACCCGAAGAGTCTTTTTTATGCTTCAAATCTATTTTCTTTCAGCTTATGCCTGTAAGTACACACACTGTGTCAACCTCACGAGCAAAATAACTGGACGAGCATCCGAAGTAAATTGTTGCCCCTGTATTTGTGCTACGGCTGGTTTTGTGCAACATGAAATTAGAGGCCTCTGCAGAAGACTGCAGACCATGCTCTGGCTCTTGGAATAAACCCATTGTACACTACCTGCCAAGCACCAAAGGGTAGAGGGACAAGTCACCTAGCTGGTGTTGGAAGTGCCTAAACACCCAAATATTGTTTCTCAAGAGCTAAAAGGAGAGCGAATATTGGACTTCAGATGGACACAACTTCAAATCTAATCTGTGTTTGCTCAATCTATAATAAGCCAGTGTTTGCTAACATGTCAGCTTTTTAAGGGAATATGTCAATGTTGTGTTTATGGCTTGCTGCGCTGCCTCCAAGTGGCCCAAAAAAATGAATCAATGCAGCTTTCAGTAAGGCTTTGTTTCTTTCTACCTGCAATTTTATGTTGTCTTGAATTTCACTGTTTGACATATTTACTATGATCGCAATGTGTTTAAATGATATCAAATAAAGAATACATTTCACAAGAAACACCCTTCAAAATAATGCAGTCAAAATGATGTAAAATCAAACACCCTAATAACACAAATATTGCTGCACACAACATAAAAATGACAAAGGAAAACAAGGCTGTTGATATTTTGCTCACACGCCTGCTATAAGAAAGGCCACTTTATGCTCTATTTCAGGTGGACCACTCCCTCTGTGGCAGAGAATGGACCAGAACAAAACAGTTGTCTGGTGCTTTGAGCTCCCACCCTGTTCCTCCACGAGCCCATATTCCACACAGCGGGCTGTGAAATCATTTTTGGTCTCCCTCGGAAGAGAGCCCCCCATGCAGAAATCCATAAATTCATGAGCATCCACCATCCACATGAAAAGAAAGGATGTGGTGAAAACAGAGTGTGATAGAGAGCAGAGCTAGTGAGAGAGAGTGAGAGGCCAGAAGAAATGAAGAAGAAAAGCAGCGGATTTAAACAGAGAGACAGACATGTGGCAAAAGATGGTAGAGAGAGCAAGAGAAAGTGGACAGGCAGAGGAGAAGAGAGGAGAGGAGACAAATGAATGCTGAACAGCAGTGTGAGCGCTTGGAGGGACCCAGCATGAGTCTGGTCTGAACCCCCAACCGATTTAGCGCCGGAAGACACAGACATAGGAATATCAAAATGCTTCGGTTGCTCGCACATGCTCACACGCGCACACACGGACACACACACACACGCAAAAGCACGCAAACACACACCGACACACACTAACACATAAACACATTAATGCATGCAAACTTATGCATGCTTTTGATGCACGTTCTGATCTTCACACATACACATGCATGAACACACACGCATGCACACACACACACACACACACAGCTGCTCCGTTCCTTCATTCTGCTCAGCCCAGCTTCTCATTCTCCCTCTTACTCCCTGGGAGCTCCCAACCTGCCTGGCCTTGTTGCAGCTCTCCCGTCTTTTTGCGCTCCTCCTGACTTCTTCTCTTCTGATCTTCTCCCCACTTCTCAAGCCCAGGATGTAGCATTGCTAACCCTGGCACAGTATATGTAGCTTAAGTGCAGTAGGAAAGATAATGTACCCCAAGCAATGTGACAGTGCTCATTGATTCTTACATAATATGTTACAAAGTGGATTGCCCGAGGCTATATCTTTGATGAAGCTCTATTACTTTTTTGCAGTAGGCTGAATTTGAATTGCTTTATGATGATAGTGTTTCATTACGACATTACATATTTGGTGATATTGAAACTGGGTCGTTATATCAGCAGCGGATATAAAAAGCATGTATTGAAATATTATTTAACATTTTGCTTGTATTAATACAGTGTTTGGTGGCCTCTGAAAGACCTGATTCTTGGATAATTGAAATGTTTCTATATGATTGGAGTTTAATTGGAGATCGGACCTGGAACAAATTCAGTTGATTTGACATGATTTAAACAAGTTTGCATCATCTCAACACAGTTCCATTGTTTTCATGACAACTTAGTTTGGGAGGTAACAGAAATGTGGCCTTCATGATGTGAGGGAGTTTGCAAAGACCAGAATTGTCTTTGGCTTGAATTCCAACCTGTGGTAAGATCTAGCACCTCAGTACCTGGTTAATAGTGTCTTTCCAGTGAAGTATGGTGGTGGTAGCATAAAGTCCTGGGGATGTAAGGACTGGGAGATGGGTCAGGAATGATTGAACGATGAAACAAAATCAACGACAGAGTTATCTTTGAAAACTCCTCTCCAAGGAGCAGACCACCTCGGGCTGTGGAAAAAGACATTGCATCTGCAGGAAGACAGTGACCAGAAGCACAGAGCTTTGACAATGCTGGAGCGACTTCAGGATGATACTCTTCTGCAGTGACCCAGAAAAAGCGACTTCCACCCTGTGGAAATGGCTGAAAAGACTCACAGGTGACACATGCTCACCATCCAATCTGACAGGGCATAGAGGAGTCAGGTGGCCTAAAATCCACCTGTGGTTAGCTGGTAAAACCACACAGAAAAGCTATACTTAGCATCAACAGTGACTCTGCAAAGTACTGAATAAAGAGTATTCATTCCTGAATATTAATATTTCTAATTTCTGTGTTAAGAAAAAGTAATTTGGTTATATATTTATACAGGAAATCACATATCTTGTTTAATACATGAGTAGGGTCAACATTTTTATTAAAGTATATAAGATGTGCTTTGTAATTATAATGTATTTTGTGCAGGCTGCCTAAAAAAAAGAAATAATAATTAGACATAGTTTGTACAGTGTAACACAAAGTGAAGAATGTGAATATTTCAGTAAGTTTGCTTGTTTGTTTGTTGCATGTTATGAATCTGAAAACATTGTTCTCATAAAAAGAGGCAATGAGCTTATAGATACTCTGTGTCTTACTGTGATGCATTTTACATCAAAGTCCACAAAAACATGAATTGTGAGGAACAAGTAAGGAATGCTTCAGGAATAATGATAATTATTGAATCATTAATGGATAGTTCCTGGATAATTTTCCCGTGAAAAACTCAGTAGCTGCTTGTTACAATCATGAAGTAATGAGGGACTGGTCAGTAACTACCCAGCGTGACGCACCACTGTAGCTTAGGGGTCACAAAAAGAGAAAGTAATGATTGAGCGATGAATAATGAATGAGTCGTTACTAGTTTGTGCCATTCAGCGGCTAATTCAGAGGCAAATCAGCAACCGCTCATGAAGAACATGATCATTATTCAGTAATAATCATAACCTTATGATTCATAATATATATATATAGCAATCACCCAGTCTGTTCTCTCATAACACGTCTACTACATAATCCTTGAATCACAGGTCACACCTTGTGTTGCCCTCATTCATATTATTTTGCACATTGTATTTGTGCATAGCGTCATAGACTTATACAACTTCAGGGCATGTATGTTTAAACAGTCATGCACAACCACGTACAGTACAGCACAGGCAGCGCAAACCATACTGTTATCACCTTCAGGTTCGTGGTTGTTGTCATGCTGATCTCTCTGTATGGAATGTTCTATCTATAACTTTAATTAAGACTGGGGCTCTGCAACTCAGTAGGTGCTCTGTAGACACCACTGTGACACCACTGTGACACACACACACACACACATTTGTTTTACAGTAAATGCATAGTGTGCACAAGTAGGACGCACATGTACACGTAAACACACACACACACACACACACACACGCACACACACACAAAAGAGCACAGGGTGACTGAGTCATTCATTGACAAAAGGTTAACAGGTCTGCACAGATGCACCAGGAAGCGTAATCACCATCATTATTCCACCACAGGTGCCTATTGGCCACTAAGGCCAATCACATGACATCTCCTCACAGACTTGGACTTTTGATTGGTTAATATGATTCATTATGTGACATGAAGATGACAGATGTATAATTATAGTGAGGGGGGGAAAAAAAACGTGCCTGTTTGTGTGGTGATGGTGGAGATGGTGTTGAAGAGGAAGAGAGAGCTACATGTATGTCAATGAATAGAAGGAGAATAAAGGTAAAGGCGTAACACGTGGATTGAGTGAGGATGTTTACAGTTCATGTGTTGACTGACACACGAGTAGCTAGAAGCCTATATAGAGTCATACTGTGAAGAAGTACGAGATAGAGTAATGAAAGAATAATGAAACAACTTTAATCACAATATGTGTTGACTTGCAGACATAGAAAAAGAGCCAACAGAAGGTTAGGTGATTAATGAACTGATGTGTGATGACTGATTCACTGTGATTCTCGTAGAAGAGAGAGAGAAGTAAGGAACAAAAAAAGAAGTCTTTAATTAGCAAGACTGTGAAATGATTCATAGAGTTTGCAGCACACATTGAAACACGATGAGAGATAGTGAGATAATGAAGAGAAAAATATTAATAAGGATACGGAGTAATTTAAAAAATTAGTAGAAGTAGCTGTGATGTATCATTGGTAAAAGTGATTTATTTAAACATTTCATATTTGCATGTCTAACAAAATGTGTGTGTATGCCTTAACCCTGTCTTATATGACATGATTGTAAAAAGAAATGTTTTAATTAACACATTGATATTAGAATGTGAATTATATTCATGTATTTACTTATTAAGTCCAAAGAGAAGTAAGTGGGAGAGATTAAACCTTTTTCTCCTGCATCCAATATAAAAGTGCTGAAATGATTCTTTTACAATCTGCCTGCTTCCAAAGGTCCTGTCTGCCCCCCACAGGCTGTCAAACAAATAACATCCATGCGAAGTTATGAAGTCAGTCCATTGTCTGGCCTCCATGCCACCATGATGTCATGGCTGATGAGTGGGACAGAGGAGATTATTTCTCTATTTGTCTATTAAGATGCCTTTCATCCTGGGGCTATTGTGGTAAGTCATTGTGGGCAGAGAATTACAGGAAAGATAAAACAAGAAAGAGAAGAGAAGAGAAGAGCCGATGAGTATCTCTCTCACTGCTGCTTGACACTGAAAGGTGTAATATAAGGTTGTCTAAGAACTTTTTCATAGATTGACTTAAGACAGCATGCAGGTTAAAGGTTAAGGCTTACTTTTTTCTCAAAGGTTAGTCACTGGCATTAACAGCAGTAAAGAGCCTGCTCAGAAGTGCCCTTGGTCACATTGCTATTAACATGTCAGTGGGAATAAAGTCAGTGTCCTCAATTTGGATTTTCACGTCACAACAGCTGTGTATTTGTTTAAACTCAAGTCAGTGGTATTGAGGGTCATCTCTTGAACACCTTGCACACAAGCTTTGTTTTTTCACTGTTACCTGAGAGCACACAGCGTCATTGTCAACTTGACTGTCTAACAGAAACGTTACATGCAAGCTCAGATTTTAATGCGAAAAGTAAAAGCGTCATCTATGGAGAGATGAAGTGTGTGAATCGCTGTAATGATCCTTAAGTGTATGAATTTTATATAATGTAGACCTGCATAACTGATCTCTACAAAGACACATTACAAGGCGGTGATTTATTCCAAAGTGCATCCCAGGTTGTGAAATAAATAAATATAACAGATGCATGCATTGCTTTGTAAAACGGAAGAAGTACAGTTGCTGCATGCAGAACACCTCAGAGCTGTAATCACAGTTAAGAAGCAGTTTGTTATATTTATCATGACACAATTCAAATTCAAAGATGGATGAGGGATTATAACAGACAAAGGGATATACCAAAATAAATGTTGATGACCATATATATAAGGTTTGGTAGAAGTAATCTTTTCATCATTCAGTCCATTTTTAATTCTGTTTTTTGGCTACTTGTTTCCTGACGAGATCAGTCTTATTTGGGGGTTTGCATATTTTTGTTGGTCTTCTTGGTATTACACAGCTTTTGTTAAGAATGTAACTTTACTGTTTTGGGCCATCTTGTATATGTCGTTTACCAAAAAGGTTTTGCTTTTATGAATGATTTCCTCCAGTTGTAGCAAGCTTTGTTTCTTTCTTGTACAGTGTTTCAACCAATTAAAGCTTCTGTCAGGTAACAATTGTTGCTGCCCTAAAATAAGTCCCTAAGTTGCCAAATTTTTATTCACTGAACCAAAAAAAAAAAGAATTAAGCTGAGAGTTTTTACTTTAGAGATTTGATTTCTTTTTCTAAAATCTTTCCATCCGTCTATTCGGTGAACCTGGGAGTGACTCGTGGTGGCTCGGTTGTTTGGATGGATGCATTGAGAGAAAGCCACCTGTTCTTGATTTATGAATGGCCTTTCAGTTATTCATTCATTTGATTTGAATTGAGGGATCAGGAGCTATCAGTGGCATTGTACGCAAAGGCAATGAGCAAGAATGGCAAATCAAGGGAAACCACATAACATGTTTTATGTACTATAATTTCCAAATTACCGCTCTCTCTCTCTCCTTTGGCCTTTTGGTATTTATAGGCCTTGCCGTCATTTTCTAAATAATGAGGTGCTTTTAAACACACATTCTTATGCTAAAACAAACATAATTAGGTCAGATACACAACTCAGAGAAATGACATGAGGAATGACACATGGTGAGTAGCCACACAAACTGTTTCTGCTGCAAAGTTAAATGTCCTTTTGCGGAGAAGTGCATGCAAATTGATGTCAAAGTTATCATAGATTTATAGTCTGTGCCCTGGCTAAAACCCAGGGGTGGGAAGAAATACTGGGGAAATAATGCTTGCTAATTGGAAGGGAATGCTAAATTATGCAAATTAGCTTCTGAGCCATTAGTGGACATAGTAGTTTTTAATAAATTGGGGGGGTATCTTTCTTTTCCTCTTGTCTCTTATTAAGGTTATTTGGCATGGGCCTTGACTCTATTGGTGAGGTGTGCTTAAGTTAATTGCTCCTCTCTCTCCTCTTATTCTGGCCTGTTTTGGCCTTAATGAGAGATACATTATTGCAAACTTTTTCGAATGATATTAGCATTTAATAGGGGACAATAAAGTACATTGGGGACACAGTATCTGATGTGACAGAGCAATTAGGACTATGTTTTATGAGTGTCTTGCTGTCTTGAAGTGTGGCCTACACTGTGGAGATTTGCTAATTTGGAGCAGGGCTCAAACATCCTGGGCCCTATCTTGGGTGGTGGGGCTCTCGAGAATCGTACATGAATTGCTGGCAGTGTTCTTTTGCTGCTTCGCTTTGTCTTAAATAGATTTTTAACACATTATGACAAGAGAAGAATTTCAGGGCAAATGTGGACATATTAATTATGTTTCATGTCGTCTTTCCCCGTTCAAAAATGAAGCAACGGCAGAATGGTGTTTGACTGCTGCTGCCCTGCTTTTCTTTTTTGTATGATTTCACTTTGTTTCTCTTTGCGCTATCAACAAGTAACTGGCAGTTGTGAATTCAACTAATTGTGTTTATAATTGGCTGTCATGACCAAAACTGGCCTGAATGGCAAGTCTATACATTATACTATACACAACATTTTCCAAGATTTTTAATCAAAAATGTTCTGTGTTCGCTGAGAAAACATTTCCTGAAATTGCAATAGTAATATTTAGAAGAAACAAAATGTTTTGGGATGCCTTCTAACTTTAGTATTAATGGATAATGTACTTGTCTTAAATATCAGCCTGTCAACATGGTAGAGATGGCATTAATGTAACAAATGGTAGTAGATGTTGATGCGTGTCAACAAGATGTCAGTATAAACTTAACCTGTTTCGGCTTTATAGAACTTTCACATTCTGAACACAATCACAATTTTATTTTCATCCCATGTGCTAAATCTGCAGTATTTTCTATCTGTGAAATGAAGCCTGTAACCATATTGGACAGAATGTGTCTATTGTTGGATGTACGGTGAGTGTGCATGTATGTGTGTGTGTGTGTGTGTGTGTGTAAAAGGATCTTTAGTCAATACACCTTTTCTTAAGCCGCTTACAGGCTGTGTGAATGTGTGTGTGACTGTGTGTGTGCATACAGATTAATGTATCTACCAAAAGTGTCAATATGTGTGCTTATGATTTTGTGCTGTGTTTGAGCATTTGTGTGTGTGTGTGTCCTTGCATGTGTGCCGCTTACGCACTCACATCTTCTGCTGAGGTGTCATTTGGGTGCTCTTAACACACAGAAACTGTAACTACACGATGCATTCAGACTTAGCTCCATAATCTAGCTATGGCAGAACAAACCCAGTTGGACTGTGGGAGGCTGAACACAGGAATCTATAATCCTCCACCCAACAGACAATCAATCCCTCCACTGGCCCTTGGATGACTCCACAGAGTGCCCCCACTCACCTCTTGTCTTTGCTGCCGGCTGCTTATGCACATTTCAGCTGTGTGAAAGGGTTTATTGAAATTTGCTGTGTGTTTCTAGTGCATATTTTTTTAAGATATGAGGAGAAGCCTTTTCTATATTAAATGTATGATCACATGCATGTTTCTGTCTGTTTGTGTTTTGTTGAACAAGGGGACATGGTCAAAGCCTACAAGATATATATAGAAGGTAAAATAGTGTTTTGCAAAAAAATATATAATTTTTATCATGATATAAATCACAAGTTTGTGAAAACCTAATGCTGGCTGGAAAAGTCACTGACCACAATAACTCCACAGCCTCCTGAAAAGAGGACTTTCTCATATAAGGGTTTTAATCTCAGGAGAACATCCTGATTAAATGAAGGTCAAATTTTCCACCAAGGAGTTGCAAGTAAATTTCACCCTGCCATTTCTGGTCTGACCGCACCTTTAGACGCCGTTCTGTTCACACAATATGGTTTGTGTGATGTAAATCTCCAGGCATTTTGGATAACCAACAAATCGCCTGTTTAATAACTTCGCAGCATGTTCATATTGATGTGTGAAGGTGTTCGGAGTATTCGCCATCTCCAGTGTACGCAACCCAAGTGGTCCCTCTTTTGTTATTTTCATAATCCTGCCCTCTTTGAAACCTCCATACAAGCTGCTGATAGATGTTGTTGGCAAGAACATCTGGTGGGCCTGCCTGTTCACAAACTGATAGGCGTAGAAAGGGAAAAAGAGTTCTGCAGCTGCAACTCACAGCCCGAGCAAGGTGGTGAAATGGTGGAGCAGAGATGAGAATATACTATTAAGAAAGAGTTTAGCGCTTGAAGGACAGGCAGAAGTCGAACCAAGGGGCACTGAATCACATTGAGCCAGATGTCATTTTGAATTTCAGTTATGAATGCAACATCCTAAATCTACTAGACAGAATGTAGAAACTTATGATTCATACAAGTAACTACCAGAAGAAAGCAGGATAAGAAACTTTTCTATATGTCATTTACTGGTGTGTTTTTCCCATCTGAGTCTTTAGAATCAGTGTTACTTTTCATTCATGCCATCTACTAAGGGGGTGATTCACACCTGGGATGCCAGGTGAATGCAGTTGATGAATCAACTGACTGACTGACTGAATAGAAATCAAGAACGAAAACTGACAACCACTAATTGGCTGTATACAGACTCTAACAGTAGGCTATGTAATAAAAAAATGACGAAAACGTTCTTTTTTTTTCTTTGCTTGTTTCCAGACAAGTTGTGTATGTTGGAGTGAAATGAAAACAAAATGAAAGGGTAGCGATAACATGTAAAAGAAAGTGGTGCCACGTTGAGTGTAGCTTTAGTCATCTCATGCAAAACCTCCTATAGAGACACATGACCAATGCCCCTGGCTTCATAGTACCGGCAGAGGCTGACTCCACACTAATTTGACATAGAGCTTGATAGTTTATGTATTGAAAACTGTATGTTAGTGTTGCTCCATCTTTCCCATTTCCTTTTCCTGGAATAGTGATACTGTCACACAGATGTATAGAAGCCACGTAAAAAGTCCAAGAGAAGATGCAGACTTGCTTTTTCTTGCTCTCTCAAAGATATCTGCTCTCCTCTATTGATTCCTTCCACCCTGGGCTAAGTAAATTCGGCTGTGAAATTAGTAATGCGCGTTGTCACGCATTCCTCACAATCACCGGGAGATTGGGATACGTGCTGGCTGTACCTCCGAGCGTAACACATTTGCATGAGCCCTCGTGTGAGTTTAATAAAAAGGCAAACTGTAAGATGAACTACTCCGGAAAAGTGTATTGTGCAATTTGGAGGATGCCTTCATAAAAAACGGTGATGTACAAAGCTTTGTAACCTAGACCTTGTTGTGTGGTGGAGCTTTTGTTTGATATACCTCTTTGGGATTGCTATGCACGTCTCTTCTCTTGTTTTCAGTGCCCGCACTTGCTATGAAAAGCTTCAATGATGTGCAGGTTAGAAGTTCTTTTGTTGCAGTTTCACGGTTCAAAAAAAACCCCCAAAAAAAAAACCAAGCATTATGAACAACAAAGTGCCGACTTGGCAGGCTCACAGAAATTAGCCTCTCAGAGATGTGATTATGTCTGTGCAATCTTCACTGGCCCTTAAACCAATACTGAATGACTCAACCTCATTAGGTGTGTGTGGATGTGTGTGAGATTTTCATGATGAGGCTTTATAGCAATGAGAAAATAATTGGCATTTCAGTTATGATCAGGCTGGAGGCTTACAGTGGGGAGATGGCTTCCAGTCTGATTTACACTTCAAGAAAAGTGCATAGACAGGAGGGAAAAAAAAAAAAAAAAAACCCACACCGTGTCTCCGTCTTTGATCTGGCTCATCGACAAGGCTCTGGGAGGGCAATTCCCACAGACACACAAGACAGACATTTCACATTTACTCAAAATGAAGCTAAATCAAAACTTGACGATGTTAAATTGCATATAGACACCTAACCCATGAATATACTACCTAAATATATATACTGTATTCATTGCACATTTTCTGTGGGGACCACGAATATGCATTTAAAAAACATACTTTTTTGATATAAATATTATGATATATTTATATCTGCAGTACTTTGCCCCTTGAAAAATATTTAAAACTGACATTGGAAAATATCTTATATGGGGATAGCTGAAGTGCACCTCACAGTTTGAGCATGATGAGATTCACATATTGATCCATAAGTTAAAAAAAAAAACATCTTTATTTACATGTTCACCCTGTGCGTGCAATTATAATGACGATGAAAGGAACATTTGTGTCATTAAACATTTGGATTTACTCTTTCCAGATTAAGAACATTCTGGATGCAAACATTTGAAAATTTGAATCATGACAATATTTCATTGTCATTATAATTGCAGGCACGGTGTGAACATGTAAATAAAGATTGTGAGGTGAAGTAATCTGCTTCTTTGGTCGCTGCCATGTGAGCAAACTCAGACACTTTTGTATTCGCAGTGCTTCCTTATTTAATGATTCCTTTTCCTTTAGATCAAATTAGGCCAAGCACTAATTGATTGTAATGGAAATGAGTTGACCACTATTGTTATAAGCTGCCATTGCTGCATGGCCCCAATCTCACTGTCTTTATACTGATGGCTAATTGTTGGTCTGATTGCTTGGCCTTCTAGTGCTGTGGTTTCCATGCTAATAAGCTAATTATTGAACAACAATGTAGTCTCAAATAATTCAATTACTGCAGACACTAATGAACACAGAGTCCAATAACAAGAGCTTGATATTTCAATTCTGCTTACGTCTGTGTTTGACAGTTCGGGTCTGTGCTCCCGGCTTAGGCCGCTGTAGATGTGATTTTATGGCAAACGGCGAGGTTATGGAAACACGCCCTGTATAGTCAAACATGCATTAATTAATGTCAGGACTGTGGGTTTGAAAAAGAACTTGGCTTTCGTCCATGTACTGGATATATTATATGTATGTATTATTTATGTACAGGTTGTCATGCACTTTAGTTTTATAACTTTAAAAATGATCTGCTGGACTCTTTGGAAAATTTAAAGCTTTGCTGTACACAAACATGTATTCCTTTTATTGATATAGTGGCAAAAAACTGAGCTTGCAGCAGTCATGGTTTTTAAGGTGAGTTGCATGGGAAAAAAGAAAGGGTGTAGGGTGTTATAATAACTTTCTGAAGATGTAAAATCCTCTGATCTGATCTCAAAAAACAGGTCATCACCAACACAATGCAAGGGTTACATTCCATAGATATCTGTCCCATATGACCAGTCTTACCAAAGAGGCTTGTGGGGAAGTAAAACAAAAAAGTTTGTATATTTGCATATAGCATAAGTATCATATCTTAGGAGCTTGAACAAGCACATGTTCTGTATGTGCTATTGATGTGTTAGACGTAATTGATGTACTGTAGATAGTTTGTAAAGTTGATCTTCATAGAGGCTACACTCTGGAAGCTCACACGCCCATCCCATAATAAGGTGGAAGGGGTCAGACCAGAGTTTAATAAGGATAAAGATTCAGGCCCTATCAAAAAAGGAACACATCCTCTGATTCTACAAAGCAGAAGGCAGCAAAGTGAACAAAAAAAAGCGGATTGGGGATGTGGCGATGCGATATAAAAGCTCCTGTTAAAATTAAATAAATTTAGTTCCAATTTTCTGGCACAGAGGGATTTGGTGTCACAGAAGTTCATTTCATTGGCCTTTTGACATGACTAAATCAAATGCTGAGGGATTCATTTTACTATTATTTGATGGGCAGACAGGATTCACAAGGCTGGGGACTGCTAGCAAAGGCCGGCCAAAGCTTTATCCCTTATTTAATGTCTGTGAGTCGATACTGGGCGGAATGAGAGAGAGAGAGAAAGAAAGAAAGAAGGAAAGAAAAAAATTTTGAAAAAGAGGGAAAGTTTGAAACTAGACAGTGAAAAAGAACTTCTGCAAAGGAATAAGCCAAACCAAAGAACAAGACCAATAGCATGGCATATTTATAATGAAAGCAAAGGAAAGGGAGCGAGAGAGAGAATCTTGTGCCTTAGATGATGCCCCACCTCGCTGCTGGAAGCCAAATGAACATTCTGACTTTTTTTTTTTTTAACCATAAAATGGACGATTCTGAAGCTTTACTCTGACACAGGGAGAATTAAGCTGGTTTGACTGGGCTTAGGCTGAGTTATCACATCCCCCAGCCGGACACTACACACACAGGCTGAGCCCAGCAGAGAGGACAGAGGAAGAGGACTTGAAAGCAGGTGCGGGATTCCTATGGCATAATGCTGACTTGAAAAAGACTAGCTGTCTGTACTTTAGGCTTTATTGGTCTCCATCATACAAAGCGCAGCCGGGGGCAGTGTATCAGAGGTGGGAGGTGGGAGGGGGGTGGTAGTGGTACTTATGGTAAGATAGTCTGGAAGTTCTCAGTTGGAATCCATGATCCTGCCTAAACTACAGGCACTTTTTTACTTCAGTCTCTTTCAAACATCACCTTGTCATATACCTGTACTATCTAATGTCACCTTTCATGTTCTGGCTGTTAGTTCTCTCTTTTCTGCTATATTAGAAATATACTTTAATGTTTTTTCCTTAGAACACCAGTCAAGACTATTAACTGTGACAGTAAATATGCTGTACAGCATTTTAAATCTTCCACATGTGGGAATAGGTTATTGTTTGTTCATTTCAACTTTAGCATCTCATAAAACATTAACTGAGGCTGACAAATCCATTTCCCTTTCATTAATTGCTCTATAAGTGGCTCTTTTGGGTCTCACAGCTGAAGTTCCAGGTTTTAGCCGGAGGCCAAACAATATCTGTGTGCAGCCAAAGACATTTATTTCATTCATTTCTAAGTTCATTCATTTGTGACTCATATTGTTTTTAATGGCTTAAGACTATAAGCATGCATGTATAGGCATGGCACTTACACATATGCATTCATGCACATACACATGCATGAGTAAAACCAACAAACACACATTCAAAAGCATGCTCCAGTGGTGGACAGAGGGGTGTTGGCTTGGTAAACAGCTCTGTAAATCATTAGTATCTCCTTTTGATAGCCATTCAAGGTTATTTTACCTCAGGCTACGGATTTGAGCTCTGTGTTCTTTGAAAACCTACAGTGACATTCACACACGCACTCCCACACACTGTGGCTTGTGAGACACAAGCCATAAACATAATCCATTTAAGTACAAACCTCTCCTTTTTTTTTCGCTTTTATCTCCATAGTGCTGGGGCTTGATCCGAGATGAAATTTTCCAAACCTGTAACACCCACATCTCTGCGCTCTGCGCTTCATAAATCAAGCCCTCTATCATTCTCATCGGCCCAACACGTTTTTCTTTGGAAATGAAGACATAGTAGAATCAATTAGCTTTGATGGACCTGACGCCGCTGTGGTCTTTCATGTGCAGTGCAGTTTAGATTCTGTTATTGCTGTGAGAGCAAAAAGGAAAGTTTTATTATCACTGGAGTGTTTCGTAATGTAATATTGGAAGAGACCCAGTACTCCTATGAAGGCCTGTTTCATTGCGGTCAATGTCTTCAACCATCAACTTTACACACATCAAAAATAGCTCAGTGAAATGTATGAGAATAGAGTGCACTTTAAATTCCTATTTGGACCAATTTACCTTTTCCCCTCTTCTCCCTCTGATACTCTCATGATTGTGTTTATGTGTGTGGAAAAAGCACCTTCCTCCAAAAAGAAGTAGATTTGTGTTTTGTGGAAGGGTTGCTGCGACTATATACTTTTCCCTCATGCCTGCTGATGCACAGTAATGGAAAGATCAAATTGACCATGGAGATGTACAAGACCATCTTACATCGTCATTGCATTTTTGTTGAAAGCTGCACAGATTAAGCTGGTAAATCAAGTGTCATGGACAATGAAAAAAATCCCTAAAGGCCTGAGAGTTCCTAATGTGCACTCATCACCTCCTGTGCAGATGTTTGCATGCTCAGCTACTGATGTGTACATGTTTGATGCTCTGACGTCCCTGTGGTTTCATTTTGAATTGCTGGAAAAACGTACAAGCAGCATTCTGGAGGTCAGACTTAAAGTAGATTGAAATATTTATGTAGATGTGCCTTTCATTTGTCACCCTGTCCAGCATGTGCTGTATCACAGAAAAATGCATGACTAACAGTGTTTTGGTTATTCCTCTATTTTTGACAAGACATGATTGACTTGAGACTATGAGAAGCTGGCTCAGCCACTTTCAAACATTTGACCCATGTATCTCTTTTAATTCTGGGAATATAGAACAAAAAGACCCTTGACTTTGCCCAAACAACCACACACACCTGTAACTCTCTAAACCATCATGTAAAACTAGTCCACTTTCTAAAAGGTGGACAAACATAATATATATGTCAATTTAGACAAATAAATTCAGTTATGGAATAATAAAGTAAAGTAAAAACCACATTCATGCCGCACTGGAGCTGGAAATGAGCAGATCTGCCTTTGACATCGACACTGTGTTAAAATCATGCATTAACTGATGATAGCCACCCTCCACCACAACATGAACACAGTTAAAACTAAGTGTGGTTTCTCACCAGTCACTGGAGCGTAGGCATAAATGATCACCGTGCAGACTATTAATTTAACATGAAAGAAAAGATCATCTAAGTTGTTTTACCTAATGATTTTACAGCGTTGCCATATTAGCATGTTTACTTATTAGAAATGAAACCATCTTTTCAATATTCTTGCCCGGCTCCCTCCTAAATTACCTGATGATATATTTGCGAGCTCCTAAGCCATAGTCACATAATTCATACACAAACCAGAAATTATGATTCCTAGTGTATGTCTATCTAATATCATGCACTAGGGAAATTATGAATTTTTATTACAACCACAGTCATATATTTGATTAGGTCATAAACATTACTTCTTTGTGCTTCTAGGTCTAAAAATGATTAACTTCCATTGGAGGGAAATTAATCATACCATTAAAAACAGTAATAAATATTACAGAAGGAACATCAACTAATAATATACAGTGTGGGATATGATCTGTTATGAATATTTTAGTTGTTGTTTTTAGTCTAAATGTCAAGTTAAATGATATTTGTTGGAGAAATATTTCACAGTTATGTCAGACAGGACAAAGGTCTGAATTGTCCACTTTCTTCCAAAAAGAAAAGAAAGAAAAGGTCAACCAATTAGCAACTTAACACACTGAGAAAAATCTAATTCTGTCATGCTAAAAACAGTGAACCAGTTATAGAATAAATAATGAGGCAGTCATTTCAGGACAGATAAACAATATCAGCTCAGTCAGAACAGGTGAATCTCAGTAATTCCACTGTACATTTTCTCTTTTTCATACTCGACCAAAACACACAGAATGAGTAATATTCCTCCACACGAGAGAGTCCGGCATATAAATTAAATATTTCCACCAAATCACACCATAGAGATCTATTCAATCTGCCATTACCTGATTCAAAGAGGCCAGATAATACCTCAATATGCCGGGGTGGCCTATACTTAAAGATAGTCATCCGTGTGGATCCTGCACAGACTTGACAAGCCCCAGAGAGCAAGAAGATATGTAGGAAAATGGAAGGTCTGTGTGTGTGTGTGTGTGTGTGAGAGAGAGAGAGAGAGAGAGAGAGAGAAGGACTAGCATACAGTAAAACATTGCATTGCACAAAAGTAAAAAAAGAAGAAGGAAAGACAGAAAAACATCAGGAGGGATCAACAGATAAGCAGCAGATGGGGATAAAAAGAGAAAGAAAGAGAGGAAGAGAGAGAGAGAGAGAGAGCACCACACACACAACAGATATATTTGGATGAAGAGCTTCCAGGTAAATCCATCATGATGAAACTCTCCTTTGCACCGGGAGGCCTCCACTTCTTTAAGGTCTACAGGCTTTGATGCCTATCATTTTAAAGGTCTAAACATCTTACTCTCAAAATGTGTGTAAAAAAATGGGAATGGGATTTTTCCAGGTTTTGATGTCGTGGATGAGATATTGGAGAAGTCAATAAATTGAAGAACCTGGTTGGATTTGTTCGGTACAGGAAATGGTCAGGATCGGTATTTGTCACATTTATGGTTAATGTTAATGTTACATCTCCACAGATTTTGACTGGAAAAATCATAAATGGTTTTCATGTTTGCTTTTTTTAAATTCTCCCTAAAAAGTCTCAACAGAAATTATGCACATGTGTTTTAACGTGAATCTCACAGTAGGCTTCTTAAGCAATAGCCAATTATCCAGTTTCACAAATAATATTAATCATTCGTGCTGCACAAATGTGGCCTTGATAGAGAGAAGGGACAGAACTGATGAACTAGCTTCCATCTCTGATTAGTTGTTTGATGATTTGTGGTCTAAGCTTTAGGAGACTAGGATTTTGTGTAAAATGAATTTGCAAAATTGTAAAAAGTAAATTGGACAGTGCAATACAGAAATGTCAGACCAACAAGTCACCTATTCACATATCATCATATCATCCACACATACATACAATATTAGCTTTGCAATCAGGCTCACACACACACACACACACACACACACACACACACACACACACACACACACACACACACACACACACACACACACACATCTGTTATGGTGCTGCTGAGGCCAAATGCCATTATTCTAATTCAAGACTCAAGCACTTCTGGACCACAAGAGGCAGTTGTTGGATAGCCATATCCTTCAAACCAGTTATACACAGTCTTTCACACATGCACACACACACACACACACACACACACACATGCACACACGCATGCAAACCCCCCATCTCATCCCATCTTATCACCTTGCCCCCAAAACACCCCGAAACAAAATTTATTCATTCATTTATTCATTCATCCAATCATTTTGGCCTCTTCACTTTTTGAGAGGAGGTGAATAGGCCCATTGTGCTGCAACCTGTGTACCTCTACCCCAAAAGCATTCTGGCCAATTTTTGCTCCCATGCTGTCCCCTTAAGAGGAGAGAGCTGAAATGAAAAGCCTTGTCCTTCTTTCTCCCTCCCGCTCTCCTTCCCCCTCGCCATCATCCTCCCATCCTCCTCTCCTCTCCAAAAACAACCCATAATGGGGGACTGGAGGCTGTCTATCTATTTTTCTGCCAAAAGAGGGGAGAGAGAAAGAGAGAGTAAGTGAGAGAGAAAGAGAGAGAGAGAGACCAACAGTGAGCTCATCATCCTTGATTAGGCCTGTCACCACCAGGTAGGAGGCAGCAATTAGCCTTGGCCAGGCCTTTTCCACTGAGACACACACATGCACACATGCCCACACGTGCTCCCTCGCACACACATGCATAATTACACAGACACAACAGACACTCACGCAGACACACACCCGTACACTGGGGAGATCGACTGAATGAGTGCGGCATCTGTTAGAGAGTGATTTGGCTGCTGAAGTGAAAGAAAGGATGGATGAATGTGTGGCAAGGAGGAGAGGAGCGGAGGCACACTGGCATGGAGGGATGGAGAACAGGAAGAGAAGTCATGGTGAAGGACGGGAGAGGAAAGAGAGGGAGGGAGGAAAAGTTGTTTTTTTTTTTAAAAGGTAGGAGACAGAGTAGAGGACAGGTGCGAGAGGACAACGAGTGGAGGAGAGGAAAATAAGGATGTGTGAAAAACAGGTAGAGGAATGGGGTGAGTTAAATAAGGAGTGCTGAGGAAAGGAAAGGGGAGGAGGAATCAAGAAATGAAAGAGGGATTAAAAACAAGACCGTGGCTGCTTGGATTGATAGTTCCTGTTGGGACAAAAGAGGAAAGGACGGAACGAGGCAAGAGGCAAACGAGGGATGAGGAGGTGGAGAAAGAGGGGGAGTCAGGCAATAGTGTGAGTGGAAGAAGAAAGCCGGGAATGGAGGGAGAGGAGGGGAGGACAGATGGAGTGAGGGAAGGAAAAGGAAAGCAGGCATGGAGCGAGGGGAAGGAAGAGCAGGGTGCTGAGATGGACGGGGGAGAGGAGATTGGCTGTTTGGTTTTGATAGCATGTGCCAAATCGATTGTGGCTGACTAATCCAGTTAGTTATGGCAAAGGCATGCAGAAGAGGCGCTTATGGGGGTGTTAGGTTATAGTGTAGGGGTGTGTGTGTTTGTGAGAGAGAGTGTGTCGGTCTGTTTGCGATTGTGTGTCTAGTGTACGTTTCCTGCCCTGTGTGTCTGCGTGTGTTTGCATGTGTGTTTGTGTGAAGCATGTCCAAAGCTGACATGAGGCAAAGCTACTGCCATGCTGTGAGACTTCGCTCTTGGAAGAAGAAAAAAAAGAAAAAGAAAAAATAACAACACAGCACACACTAGTCAATATTCACTCATACATGCACAGGATAAGCACTCAAACGTTGAGCTAAATTAAATTGCTTTTTACTAGAAATTCAAGCGCGATTACAACAACAGCAAGAAAGACTAACTTTAATATGCTGTGGAGATTCTTTTGGCTAAATATTGTATTAATTAGATTCTTTTAAGTACGAATTTTCCGAGCACACACAGATGAGGACAGATGGAGTCTGCTGGCAAATATAAGCAGTTACAAAGGCTTTTCCTTCAGCTCAAAGTGGAGCTGTTCATACTTTCTCCACTAGCCATTTCCACAGTCTATATCCAAGAAATATGGCACGGGATAAAAATTTCCTTTGTCATATTCCATTTAAAGACATTGTCAGAAATTATTGCTCTGGCCACAGTCATAACAGCAGCAGTGCTATAGGGTGCTTAGCATGGCCTGGCCCCTTAGCCTGCTCTTTACAATGAGCCACTTAATGTAGAAAAGGAATGCTGGCATGTTAAATCACTTCATCTATAATTGCCTGCATTTACTTCTCCTTAGAGGCCCAAACATAAGAAATCCTCCCAGGCCCAATAAATGCTGCTGCTGACCGTATTTCTGATTAGGGGCTGGGGGGGGGGGCGAGCGGAGGAAAGGGTTTGACGCTCATTTTTCACAAACAATTTTTCCATTTTTCTTCACAGGCAGACAGTTGGCATTAGATTAGGGCAGGCCTAACAGAGGCAGGGCCGCTAGCAAATTGTGCGGCTTGAAGGGCAAATGCCCCTCTGAATTTATCAACTTATGGCTCCAGTGAGCTGCGAGGGATGGTGATGACCTTAAGATACCCTCCTAAGGATGCCTTTTACCGTCACTCCATGCTACACGCAGAGGCTCTTTACAGGCCCATAGGCTACGAGTCTGAATGAGCACAGCGGTCTTTTTGAAGTTTCATTTCTAATAAATTCTGTGAGTAAATTGGCAATGCATAGCTGTGGTTGTTTCATGCGTTTGTTCTCATGAGTGTACCACTAAACTGTACTCGCCACCATTTTCCTATGTATAGTTCATATAATATATAATGCTTTTACCATTAAACACAACATTGATGTGGGTTTGCACTATGATGCCACTTCAACTTACTTGAATCAGTATGACTTCATTTTTGAATAATCTAGGTCACACATCTAAAATATCTCTCTTTTCCCCTGCATACCATAGTCAATCTACGGAGGTATAAATATATAAATTGATAAGACAACAAATATGCTTTCGAGTATTTGAAGTTATATTTTAGATATTTACATAGTATGCTTGTAAAACTGTCACTGTTCGGTTCAGTAACTTTACTTATGACGCTCTTTATCTGGGCCGATTTTAAAAAAATGCGATGAAGCTGGGATACAGAGGGTATGACACACGCTTGCATGTCTGGACACAGCATGCACACACTCATGCGTAAGGGTAAGTATGTGCACTTGTGTGTAAAGCAGAAGTGTGTTTTCCCCAAACTCCATCACTCACCTTCTCTGACAACCCCATACAAAGAGCTGTTGTTCCATCAGGGTCGTAACTCAACTGGAGGGACAGATACAGTGGAAACACACACATCTCAAAGCCATTCCAAAATATACTGGACTGCGCTGCTGTCCTGACTGTAAGGACTTATTCTACGGTTGAATGAAATGCAGTTGAATGAATACATTGTGCCTTAAAAAGCATCCAGTAAATTACACATCTGACATGAGAAAGTGGACGGAGACACAGAGAAACACACACACACACACACACACACTGTAGCTCAGACAGAGGATCATTAAAGTAAGCAGTGAAAACGTTTCCTGTAATTCTGTGCAGCTTTGGGACAGACTGAGGTAAATGCACCTGATTGCTTAACACACTGCAGCTGACACACTCTGTTTCACACACACACACACACACAACAAGGAAAACCTGCAGCACTGTCTGATTATGCGTCATATTTACCTCGTCAGTGGCCAATTATCTGATAACAACAAAATAAAGTATTTCTTCCGTCTTCATTGCAGAATTCTAGTAAACATTTTGTGTCGTTTAGTTTAGCTCGTTGACACATTTGAAACAAATCTTCCCTGCATGACCACAACATCACACCCCACACATTAACATTAAAAGAACACCACGACTGCTAATGGCGTTATGGGGATAATACATGGATTACCACGGACATATTACACGGATATGATTTAATACTCTCACAGAGTCATTTATTCTTAGCGTAATTATCATGCAATCTAGATAATCAAAATGCCCGTTAGTAGTTGAGAGTGAAAGGTCACCCTTACTAATGCCTACGTAATGAAAAATGAGGTGTTTCAATATATGCTAATGTCATAAACAGCAGCAGCCAGCCAACGGTGGGAGGCGCTGACCATGACCCTCTTCATCATATGATCTTTACTGTCATATCTCACCTGTGGAAAGAGGAGGCAGAGTGAAGGCTGACTAACGGCCACTAGTACATGTGACAAAAAATATGGAGGTCATCCAGCTTACATTGAATAATACTCTGTACAGTCTAATCCAGAAACAACATCTCTACAAACTATGTGAAGAGAAGAGAAACAGATTTAAAGCCCATATGGTTTACCTCAATATAACATTAACTTTGGCTGTGGAGAATCATTACAGAAGGAAATGGCTGGTGTTTTTTTTTTCTCCTTGTATTTATTCTACGTCCCCAGGCTCGATTTCTAAAGGAGGATTGACTTAAAACATGAAGGAGGGCCTCAGTCAAAACAGGAAAGGGACGGCTTCAACCAGCATGAGCTGCACTGTGGTGACGTTCTCCTTCACTGTAACAAAAAAAGCAGTCTCTCACTACTTATCTTATCATAATTGTCTCATTAACAAAAACGTATAGAATCTAATATTAATATTTTGGTGCAACGTTGCAAAATTGGAAGTTATTCTTTAAAGTAGCTTTTTAGAGAATGAGAATGGTTGTGATTGATACTGACAAACTTGATTTAAGACTTTTAAGATTTTTGAACACTGCACATATTAAATAGCAGGTGTTCTAATTAACACGGAGTAGTGATTAGGTCTCCAATTACAATCTGACGTGTGGTAATTTATTCTTAGCATCTGATACTTTATGTCAATCAAAATGAAACAAATGTCAGACGTCCTAATTGTGCCAACAAAAAGACACTATAGTCAGAATAGCCTTGGATTCAGAGTAACTGATTTCAGCTGTAGTTGTGTACGTTGATCAGAAATGAATGAATGTATGAATGAATTAATAATCAATCATTGTCTTTATTCATAGCCTGGTGTCACCTTCAACAACTTAGGTGCCAATCCTTCAGATGATGAAAATGATCCTCACTGTTTTAATGTTGACAGGACTAATATCTTCCAGAATCAACTTAACCACTCGTGTATGCAAACAATTCATAAAACGCCCTGAGGCCTTTTTTAAACGGTGTGTTTAGTTTGATACATGAGATCTTTCGTTGCCGATGGCAGGTTGCATTATTTTAGCATTTGATTTATGGAAATCTGTCACACATTTGAAAGAGTAAAATGCAGTCGTGCATAGTGGGGCCCTCACTTTATCTAGAACATAGATACTAATGGCAAACACTTTCTGAGCCCAATCGATGAAAATCCGTACTTTCAATATACTTTGAATGATGCCTTTTAGATTGAAAAAGCTTTATTTAAGTCAGAGCCATCAATCAAAATGTTCAGACATATCAAAGTCTGGAAATATTTTGATGCAATGACTATATAGCATTGAATCATATGTGTGATTGACTACCTTGATGCATATGTGTGTGTTTTGCATTTTGCATAGTTTTATCTTCAGTGATCTGCATATTATTTTTTGCCCCATGTTAAGGGCATAACATCAGCCCTTCCTCTCCGCTATGAATATAATGATTAATGTGGTTAGAAAAATGACTGCTTTAATTTCAATTCGTTGTTAATGTGTATTCATGTGTGACGATGAAAGATTCTTGCATTTATCCATTATTCGATGTTTACGAGAGTATTATCAAATATTGGATGAGAGAGGGAGATGACACACGGTGAAGGTCCACCTTTAGATTAAAACCATGAAGGCTGTGATGTGTATGGAACATTATGTGTTGGAGCCCCATACTTCCCTGAGCTCTGAGGTGTTCTACCTGGGATGTATAATCTCTCCAGAGAGTTCACGGTCTGTTTGAAAAACCTCCACAGACTGCATCACGGAGGTGCTCTGATTAAATGCCTGATCAAATGCCTCAGCTTGTCTCTTTCAATGAGAAGAAGTTGGATCCTATGCTGAGCTCCTCACCCTCTCCTGAAAGGTGAGTACGGACGCTCAATTTCAATTGACCAATTGCATGCATGGTCTGCTAACTGCATCTTTTGGTCACTGACCGAGTTGGTACATAAAGCACCTCAACTTCAGGCTCCGTCTTCACCGGACTGGTCCAGCACAATGAGTGCAGGACTGCAATTGCTGTCCTATTGATCTCATTCTCCATATCACTCAGCAAGAGTCCCAGACTGAGAGAGAGTTAAAGTCTGAGGAACTCAACTGCAACCCAGAAGGGATAATACACCATGTCCATACAAAGAACTATGGAATCAGACCTGGAATAGATGACCACCAACCACCTCCTCACCACAACGAGGGTCCTGTCCATCAGTATCTGAAGACTGCCTCAGTCCTCATTTGACATCATTATTGAGGACAGCTGCAAAAAGCAGCCCTGCAATCTTTCTTTGCCTTATGAAATCCTGTTCATGAACATCACAGATACATAACCACTGGATCACTTGACTTAGTGCTGAGTGTAAAAGGCTGACACCTGAAAGTCTCAGTAGCCATCTGACAATAAAATTTTAATGTAGATAGTGACACTAAAGTAGAGGAATGAATCATCTGATGCGTAATATCATGATTGTGCAATAACAAAGCCTATTCAGGTAGGTTTCATTTCTGTTTTCTCATTGGCAATGTGAACACTAAATCCTAATTGTAGAATTACTGTTTAGAGTCCAGAGGTGTTTACCAGTACCCCGCAACACGCATTAACATTGAGGTGACCTTCTCACATTGGACAAACTCCAACACAAGGAGCTCAGCTGGGGCCTTGTGAGTATCCTCACCACCTGCTCGTTGCCTCTCACTATGAACAACTTCAGAAAACGGAGCGAGTCCAACCTTTACACACACACACACACACATACAGAAATTAGAGGTGATTTCAAGTACAGTGTACTTAGATGGTACCATAGATGTTACTTCACACAAAAGCCTTTAATCATCTGATCATGAGCCACATGCAGTCACCAGCACAAGGCATAGTCATGGTTATAGTCATTCAGGATTTTATTTTTGTTCATGCCACATGTTTTAATTAGTCCAAAGATGCTTGTCGGTTAAACAGCATGCTGGGTTGTCACACAGTAGTATTCATTTGGTCTGTATTTTGTATGAGATATTATGTATAGCCATAACAAAAGCTTTGACCAGGACAAATTAAAGGAAAGTCATGAAACAGAAAAAGTGAAAATATAAGCTGCCTATTGCAGTGCACATTCCACATCGCATACTGTTGTGTAACGACACATGTTCGGCCCAATCTTTGTCCTTAAGTGTATTAAATCACATCAGAGCTACTGAGATGTAATAAAGAAAAATATGATCTTTTAGAAATCAATGCAATTACTGTAATAAACAAAATCAAGCTATTGCAATGGACCTCTGGGAACTGACTGAGCCAAACATATGAGCTCCAACTACATGATTGCCTTTGCTTTTGCTGTTCGAGCTGTTATGGCTGCATTAAATTATGAACTCTCTCTCATAACCTCAGGTATTGCCGAGCTTAGCAAAGGCACGGCTGATTCAATTCACTACAGATAAAAACCTGGGACAGAAACCTGTAATCAATGGATAATTTCCACGTTACATGTCCTGTGGACTTCTGTTGGTGTCAGACGCAATCAAAAGTGTCAAAACCTGTAAAACTTCCTCTCAGCCCGTGTGCACGTGTGTGCGTTCGGAGGGTGTGTGTGTGTGTGTGTGTGTGTGTGTGTGCACTTTATCTCGCCGCTCGATAGCTGCACGATCACTCGCTGCTCTTTGAACAACAAATGGAAGCAACTGCTCAATCTCTCCACTTTGCACATTCAATTTACAACATTATAATTAAATCGTTACTTTCACTTACACTAATCAAACCTAATATCAGAAAGCCGAGCAGTTTATCAGTGCTAGATATTCTCATCTATCTTGAACAAAAGCATCCGCAGCCTGTTTCTGTGCTTAGTTAATCAGTGTCCACATGTCCACATGTTCCTTTCAATTAGCAACTTCCAATATTATATTAAAACAGTGCCACAAATGTTATTTACAGCGACAGAGCGCTCGTTTATATCGTCCTCGTTGACAGACTTATGTGGCAACCTCAATTAATGTTTCAAAGTTTTCTTTGGTTCAAACCTCTGAGAAAACAATATTCAAGGGATTGATAATAGTGTCAGTGTTTTTAACCAACCATATACATTTAATACACACAACACATCACACTAAACAATTTCCAGTAATGTAATGACAGTCCTAATACTCGACAAAGGCAAATATGTCTAGTTACAGTGTATCTTAACTACTCTACTCTCTTAAGACATGAGAATAAGAGAAATGATTAAATTTCTCTCCTTTCTTTTCTTTTTTTTTTCTGTGCTTGCTAATGGCATTACATCTCTTTGTTATGCCTCGCTGGTGCAGACAGCAGTCCCTCAGTAATTAAGTACAAATGCTAGAGAGAGAAAGAGAGCGAGAGAGGGAGAGAAAGAGAAAGAGGCAGGCTCAGCTGGTTCCCTGAACATAAAAACAGGTCTAATTAACAGCGTTGACTTCACACATGAGATTGACTCAAAGGGGAGTGAATTGCAGGCAATTACTCATACAGCAGAATATCATTTATAGACAATTCATTTGGAAACTTGTGCCAATTTATTCTTTTAGTGCCACGCAGATTCCAGACAAAGCAAAGTTTAAATGTCTTTTTTTTTTTTTTTTAATGTATTAATATTAGTGGTATTCCTTCTCACACATGTCAAGATCAGAGCAAATCTTGACTTGATTAGTTCTCTGAATGGAATAGTTATCAAATTATGTGTGATTCTGAGTGCAGACTGTGTAAAATGTGTAAAATTGAAACACCATCTTTTATTAATGGACATTTAGATTTTAAATTTGACACAATCCACTTTCATATCAAGCACGCCTTCTGTTGTGAGGACAAAGGAATACATCCATTTCACCTAAAATGTAGGCCAATCACGGCCCCTTATTTTGGCTTTGTATAGAGTTGTTCCAATTTCACAATGGGGAAGTTACCTTGTGTGTGGAGAGTGCTTTGTCATCAGGTTTGTCTAACAAGAGATGAAAAAAAAAAAAAAAAAAACTCCACTGTCCGTCTCCCTTCTTCTTTTCTTTTCACAGTGAGGCGTGATAAATGGCTAGTCAGCGTCCCACCAGAGAATAATATAACTCCAGCCTTTACTGTCTGTCCATGCCTCCTGTCTCTACCTCTGCCAGTATTTTCCATTTTTCTTTCCTTTTTTTCTTTTTTTTAAACTTGCTCTCGCAGACATTCCCCACCCGCCCACAAACACACACACACACACACACCTCCCACCCATCTTAACCCTATCTCTCTCCTCTGTCTGGAACACTCTCCTCTCTCCCTCGTACCTCCCCTCTTTCCCTCTCTCTCCATCATTTCCCCTCTCGCCCTCCTCCTCCCCCACAGAATAGAGAGAGAAGCCAACATTATTCTAGCAGAGGAGCAGGTGAGGGTTAAAAGGCGACCGCGGCCTAGTCTTCCAGGAATTAAAGGGAAAGATCTCAGGGAAGCAGGGGATAAAGACGGGGCCTGTTTAAAATTCTGACACCTCTCCGCTATAAAGTAGGATTTCTGAGCCACTTGGGGCACAGGGAGGAGGAAAAGAGACTTAAGCAGATGCAGAGGGTAAATGCAAGGCTTTGTTATTTCTGACAAGCCCACAGAATGGAAATGTCATTAACTGACTGTAAATATTCAAACTCCATCTCGCTCGCTTTCACTCTCTGATGGAGGTTTTTACACTGTTGTTTTGTCTTTAGGCATATGCATAGATAATCCACGTTGTGCAGGGAGAAGAAATTCTCTAAGACTTATATCAATAATTCAGGCATTTAGGTAGGAAAAAAAGAAGGCGTACGTAAGTCTCCCCACGTAGAATTATTCATTTCCATGCATTTTCTAAGTGTGGGCCTTTTTGAATTATAAAACTTTGAAATGGGAACAATGTCTTGCATAGTATAGAAGGTGCAGTTTATGAAAATGGTAGGTTTTTAGTGTGTAGGCAGCTGTATTACATTATGCTGAAACTGCTTCATAAGAATTTCATTGAATTTCTGCAGCACACTTTAACTTGATGGCTACGAGAGTTTAACTTTTTTTTCCCTCAGTTTATAGTGTGACCTTTGTCTGTACGTATTTCATTGTATTTTTTTTTTTTTTTGCAGATTGTGCTCAATAACTGCAGCACACAAGTAGATTTAAACCCTTACATTTGAGTCTTTGTATAAATATATATTTTTGCTTGTCTTCTTTTACATATCATATATTTCAAGGTGTAATATGATAGAAAGACTAAAAGAAAAAGGACAGATCTCATAATGGGTTACAAAGTGACACAAGTCCAAGACCAAGAGAAGAGAGATTTAGCCTAGGTACTGTACACACACGCACAAACTAGGCACAAAAACCAGCCCAAGCAGATGACAACATTTTCAGCCAACATCTTCAAGGACAAATGGAATAGTGCTGGCAGCCACAGAGCACCTTAGGGCAGCCAGCAGAATCACTCTCTACCACCAACAACATATATTTGTCATTTAGCCCTTGGCAATTCAGTCCCCTGGAGACATTTGGAATGCCTCATCAAATGATGCCGATGTTCCCTTTCGCTGGTTTTGTGTTGTGTGCCCAGAAGCTGCGAGGCACATTCATCTTTGGAATAACCCAATCCCTTTCTTTCTTTCTCCCCTTGTGGGTATGTTGAGAGGCCTGCTGATGTGGGTTATTTGTCCCCTCATGCTGAACACATGGAGTAAGTGTATTTGGGTTGATGGTGTTGCAGTATACTACACTCTATTGCAGCAGATTGGAGAACTTAAAGCCGAGAAGAAAAGCGATGTTTTTTTGTGTTGCTTGCCAGTGTTTTTTAGACGTTCTTCGGGCACGGCTGTGTCGGCCGGTCAGTCTGTCCACTGCTTTGGCCCAGACTGAATTATGTCAAAAGTATATGATAGATTGCCAAGACATTTTGTATAGTTCATGGTGTCCAGAGGATGAATGTCAAGGATTTTGGTGATCCCCTGACTTTTTCTCTAGTTCCACCAGCAGGTCAAAGATTTCACTTCCTCCGGTGAAATATCTCAAAATGTACAAATGAATTGGCAGAAGATTTTGCTCAGAAATCCACAGTTCCCAGACAATGTATCCTAACTACTTTGACGATCACATGACTTCTCCTCTAGTGCCTCTGTGAGGTTGTGAAATTGAGTGAGATGTCTGAACAGCTACTGAGGATGGATGGTTTTGAAATGCGGTACACACATTCACGTTCCCCTCAGGATGAAGTGTAATAACTTTGGTGATCCACTGACTTTTCCTCCAGCACCATCATCAGCATTAAACCACAAACTGGTCCAACATTTTGGTGCCTGACTAAAAACATGCAAATCTAATGGCATTCCCGTCAGCTTCAGCTGTACTCGGTGTTCACCATACCAGTATAGCATCAGCCTGTTGGCATTGCCACTGTGAGCAAGTGTCAAGTACGTAACAGGAAGCTAATAACAAAATGCAAAACACCAACTACTGTGAGTAAAAAGAAGATTCAACCGTTATAAACAACTTAGATACGATAAACAATCAAATCAATAAACAGAATGAAAATTTGGATATTAGTATGTAGAGTCACTTCATACCTTCAAAAATATAAATCGATGCAATATCTTTCTGAGAGCCGATCTGACAAACAAGGGTTAAAATAATTCTCTATCTACAACAGAAGACACACAATTGTAATGGAATAGGCACGCTCATTATCCATCTATTTAAAGTCAGAGATATCCATTCTACACGCTGCAGTTCTGTGCAGGCAGCTCGTTATGGAAAGGTACTGAACATCAATAGCATGCATGACTTCTTTTATGAGCCTTGCACACAGTTAAATTGGTGACATTTGGCCTTTAATGGGCTGGCTGAAAACTCATATCCCTTCTAACTACTGAATGAGGACTTCTAATGAACACCCAACCAGCTAAGAGAGTTAGTGGCCAGTACTCACTGAACTGAGAATCCAGGAAAGGCAATTATCAAGGTTCCCAAACATCGCTGATCGAGGATTGCTGCCCAGAGCAATGTTTTTAACCTTGATTTTAGAACCCCGGTTTTACTGGAGCAGCCTCGCAGCAGTTTTCATTATTAAACAAATGCCATTACACTCTTTTCAGGGACGTCCTTTGCTGAATGCGATTCTAAAACAGCAGCTGTTGGCAGTAAAAATGAAATGCGCGCTTACAAACAAAATAAAAGAATTTCCAATTTAGGCTTGTCAGAAGTTGACATGCAATCAGTTTTGAGTTCTTAATCACAGCATAAGCAACCAAACCTCTAGATCAGCTCATTCATGATGATCTGAAAGGCCACACGGCACCAACTCACTGACCCAGCCGGCTGCAAACTTGCTGAGGGGGGGAACATGCACCACATGTTTTTCACTTCAGCATCACTTTTCACGCCTTCATTTTTAGCACGGGGCTGCGCTATTGATCTACGAGGGAGGTGATTGGACGTTGCGATTAATGACCTCAGATGAAAGAAGTATTCCTCTGAGGTCCATTCCCTGAAATGCCACTAGATTACCTTCCACCTTCCACCAGAGCTTTATCATCAGCGTGAGTGATACAGGGGCAGGAGGACAGAACAAATGACGGCCCCTGAGTCACAAGAGAGCTGTGTAAGTGTAGAGGTAAGGTAATTTTTGTAAAGAGCAGAGTCTCCATCTCTCTCTTTCTGTCATTTATTCATTCTCTCAGTCTCCCTCTTCCTCTTCACCCCGTCCCGCATCCTAACTCCCTCTCTTTACTCACCCCTCCCTTCACTCTCGCTCAAGTCCTCAATTATTTTCAGACTGCCAGGCAAGGCACTGCGGGGGCACAGGGGACCATTTGGACTTAGTACATTAAAGAATTCATGATTTGAAACCACCACAGCCCACCCTGACGACTCTATGATATGACTTTTCAGCGCCTGAAGCTCCTTCCTTCTTTCCCCTTTTTCCACCAGACTGGCTTTCATTCCCCCTGACGACTGACATTGATCTATCCTTGAGTCTTTTAGCTCCAGGACTCCCATACCTTAAACTTCTGACTCCTGACCATTAAAAGAAACAGAGCGGCCAATATTTATGAATCTGTCCGTAATGATTTCCTTGTCTGTTTCTCGTGTCGCCATCTGTAAATTGGCCTGTTGGTATCAGGGACATGTAGCGACAGACATGACAGCAGACAGCTGAAAAAGAGATGAAATGTCTCAGAGTAACACATGAAATCAATCTATACAGAAAGTGGGGGTGTTGTTAGGGAGAAGAATGGACAAGGACACGAAAACACGTAGTGCGTGTTGGCCTCCAAATAGCAAATAATGTATTTGCTAAAGAATTCAAAATTGTAAAAAAAGGACACACAATGCAATTTAATACTGATGAAATTAATGCAGAATGTGTTCTCAACTGGGAAGAAAAGCAGTTCCCAATATTGATATGATAAATCTAGTGTAATTCAATGATTCAATGTGCTTCTAGACTCATTAACAAAACACATAATCATAATCTAAGCTAAAAAATAAAAATAAAAAAAATGATGTATTTATTAGCAAAATTACGGTTAATTACAGCATCAAAAAGTAAAGACACCCTGGAATGTGTATTATCACTTACACAATAAGTGCAACATAATGTGCTGAGACTCCACATCCTACTCTGCACCTGTTTGCTCTTCACAGGGAAGGATGACGTCACCCATTTTCCAAATCACAACAGCAGGGTTTGTTTCAGTGGGAGAATGAAGCTCTGCAGACGTCTATTGTTACGACTCTACTCACAGCGGCCTCATTCATAAATTTACATCAGCCACATGTGCAACAGAAGAAAACGGCATTAACCAAATCTAAAAATGATTTCATATATCAGATGTCTTGTCTTGAGTCACAAATTTGAAGCTTGCTTGACGAACATTAATTAAAGGCTTGACTTGACTTTGACTTCGTGTTCAGGACCTGGGACTTGACTTACACTTGAGACAGATGACTCAATAGGACTTTTTTGTTTAAACATTTTTTCTATTGTTGTGCAATGCACTTGTCTGCAAGGTCTGCAGCTCAAAAATCAGTGAGCATCACATCCAACATCCAACTTCAATACAAAACCCACAAAGAAAGATGCGTGAATCTGTCTTTTTAGTTAATTTATCGGCTGGTAAAACGTTAGCTAGACAGCCAAGATTAAGCTATGTTAGACCTGGCCTCAAATCAATTATGCATTTTATTGAAAAGACATATTGTTAAACTAAAAGACAATCGATCTGACCCATATAACCAGTTAGACTAAGCACATTACCAGCTAACACAGCTGCATGCTCATGACTAAACGGTTACAGGTGTAACCTTAGTCTTCTCACGACATGTCATTGTACCCCTTTCTCCGCCGTTTTAAGTGCCTCTTTAATACACCATTAATTTGAGTTGTGTGCCAGCTCTGTTATAATCACTTTGCTGCCAGCGCTGTTACAGCTGTGCACAGAAACAGTGAAGTAGGAAAACAATGATGCAGTGTCACAAGAGAAGCACCTTGTGTTCACAGATGTGTTCATCGGCCAAGGAGAAACATCCTGAAGGGGAGGCAGGAAAAGAGGTTCAACACTGTGATGTAAATCTTTTTGTGTCATTCTTCTGTTTTCACACTCTACATTAGAATTTCAGATTCCCGCTCTTCATTGTTGTTCATTAAAGAGACATGTTGTTAGTTGCCACGAAATGTCAAATATCAATCAGATTTACAAAGTGCAAGCAGACTGAAGCACTTTTCATTATTGTTGGAAATACAACTCAACATTTCATGACCACTTTCTTTTAACTGATTTAAATGTGGAAACTGGGGTAAGTCATCAAAATTTCGTATGACTCGTGACTTTGCTCGGCCTGAGCAATGACTTGTCTGTCTTAATTTATAGCAGAGACTCAACTTTTGACTCTCACCACAGTAGCTTTGGACTTACTTGGGACTTGCACATGTCATTTACTCCCACCTCTGCCACCTTATGCTTGTAATGTGATTGTTGTATATGCTACATGAGAAAAACATAATCTTTTTTTTTATTTTTTAGAGTGAGCAAAACATCAGCTCTTCAAATAACGTTTTCAGTTATTGACTTGATGCTCGCAATGTAAATGAAAGTCTGTAAATGAAAAGAAAAAAAATACTAACACTATAAAAGAACAGTAAAAATCATCAGCTTTTAGACAGTCAGTCATTCAACCTCTACCTTTTCATTCAAGCCCTACTGTGCATCTAATCTTGAATGTTTTTTGTGAAGCATACTGCTTTTCTACGATTACAGTACGAGGCACGGTGTTTGCAATATGATGGGAACATACTGCCATCTCCTGGCCAGCATGGGTACTGTCATATTCTTGGATAAAGATTGGCTCACTGTCTGAGACATCTGGTTGTAGACATATAATGTTGCTCATTCCTTAGAGACTTAGTCTTTCTTTTGCTTTCCTCCAGTCCAACCTGGTGTTTATATTTACATTTAAGTGTTTTCAGCAAGATCAGTGAGGAAGAGACAAAGCGAGAGAGAGAGAGAGAGAGAGAGAGAGAGAGAGCATCTCTGTAGCATCCTCCAAGTCAAGATACTCAATGCCCTAACATGTGTTTCCAGAAAGCAGGGACATTCTTCCGCTCCTTGGCTACAACACCCGACGCCAAACAAGCCCTCCTCACTGTGGGCGGCATGCTACTCTCAGTGTGAGTTCCCTAATGGCCATAATGGAGGACAAGACCATTTATTATTACTGGGGGGCGAGGTATGTATACGGCTACAATTAAGGAGAAAAACATCCTGGTGCTTGTAAAGGGCAGTAATGTGACTCTAGGAGTGATGGATGCTGGGGGAATGAGTCTCGCAGGCCAGTGGGAGTATCTTATTATCCCAGGCAGGTGGGGGATCCGTCATTGAGTTAAATTAGAGAAGGGAGAGAAGGGGTGATAGGAAAAGGAAGAAATGGAGGAGAAAGGGAGAAGATAGAAAGGTGTCTTGAAAGTGGAGAGAAGTACGAGGAGAGGGACCGAGAAAGGAAGTAAGAGATGTTAAGACACAAGACTTAAGTATGCTCCACTGGTAACTTGCATAATTGCAATATATAAGACGGGTGGAGCTACATTGACGCATGTTTATCTGGTATTAAAGATAATTGCAAATCAAGTTAAGGAATGAGTTCCACTACAATATGCACTGAATGCTTTCCATTTTGCATGTACCGTGTTCCACTGGGAATTACATCATTGGCGAAATTACTGTAGATCATTTCAAATTGCCAACAATGACTTCCTGTTGCCATGAAAGTCGCCATGTGTGCATGTGACAGCGGGTGAAAGTGTTTCTTATGGATTTGCATAAAATCTGTCCATGTATATTTGTGTCACTGTGCAGCTATCCAACGGAATTATTAAATTACCAGTCATGATTGTCTGCGTGTGTGCACAGGTGTGTGTGTGTGTGTGTGTCTGTATAAATGTGTACATTTTCGTTAATGTAATCATGTTTGCATATTTTTCTCCGCAGCCATCCTGTGAAATTATTGTGTCATTACACAATCCACAGCCATTAATGTGTGCCTGGAAACACATTTGTGTATGCATGTAGAGAACATGCCTGTATACCCTTTTTAATAAGTAGGCCTGGCTATCTATTTGAATTACTGTATCTAGCTGCATCCACAATCACTATTTTACCCTCGGGACTCAGTCAGACCGGCAATATGGGTGGTCAGTAGAAAGCAAATCTCAATTACACTGACAGGTGACAGGGAACTGAATAAATTATCATTATGCCTGCAGAGTACAGCCAAATGTATTACTGACTGTATGGGTGTCTATGTATATGTTTGTGTGGGTGCCTGTACACATGTGTCCCCTTTTGGGATGAACAACCATATGCATGAATTCATTCTGTGGGGCAGCAAATGCCAATGAGCTGCCTAATAGCACCATTAGGCTCTGACAAATGAAAACACTAACTTACTCCAAAATAGAGATTCATAGGTTTCAGTGCAGTCGGTTTCTGAACCATCGCTCCTGGGTCAATTTTATGATTACGTATGGCTGTGACATTTTGAACTGCCATTGATTCAAATGGAACATTCGTGTCCATGGATCACAGATTGCACAAAAGGTGGAATTGTGGAATGTAATGTGGGCAGATTTCATTATCATTGGCGATTGGTAATGTCCAGCTGTAATACAGAACAAAGTCTGCTAAATCAGGCAATCAGGGGAGGTTAATTCTACACCGACTTGTCAAATACTAATATTTTAGTAAGCTGTGATGGACATTATTTAATTGAACTAAAGTCTAAATGGCACACAAGCTAAACATTATAAAGATGGGCACATTGTTTCACCAACACAGTGGAAGTTGGTACCTTTCTATCCAAACCATTTTTTTTTTTATATCTCATCTTAAAATGTGTATCAATGTGTTTATTTCATTGCGAACTGTCACATTATTTATAAGCTATTTATTTATAATTCACTGAAGTTATATAAAGAATAAACCACATTGCACCGATCCATCCACCTCAGAAAAGCAATTGGTATTTTACACATGCATGGAAGCTAGGGGGACTAAGGAATATCCCATTTAAACCATGCTGATATGCTGTGTAGACACCATGCAACGTTTTTCCATCTCATCCTTATCTGGATAATCCAAATTTCCAAAAATGGGAATAAAATGTCACGGTCCCCTATCTCATGTACATACCCGTGACATTTCTTGAGCGTGGGGTATAAACTTTGTTTATCCCTGTATCTGTGTGTGTTGTGCCTGTGTCAATGCATATGCATTTGTGTCTTTCAGTGTGTGTAATATTGTGTGCTTATTGCATCCAGTGTACAGTATGTCCTCTGTGGGGCCCGTGTTATTTGTTAGTGTGTTGTGTGCAGGTGGACTTTGTAAATTTACTTTTTGGTAGATGTCCTTGATTTGCAGTGTCAGTGGTGTGCATTGAGAGACAGACCAGTTTAATGCACAAATAGATAATCCCCAGCCTCATGGTGGATGCAATATGATAAGAAATTTATTGTCATGCGAATGTGCTTTCATTGATATCATCATCTGCCAAACGCAGGGCGGGAGAGCGCGAGAGGAAAATTGGGAGAGAAATAGAACGGCACAGAGAAACAGTGAGAAAGACAGATACTAAGACAATTAGTCATAAAATGAGACAGAATGAGCACGGGCGAGAATAAAAACCCATTCAGTTATACAGAAAGAAGGAATGACAAAGACAGTCAGACAGCAGGAGCAAGAGATAGAAAGAGGCAGATGGGGGACATTAAGTCAAAGTTAAGTAACCATCGTCTGCTTCTTTATCTCACCCAGATATGCTAATCCAGTGAGCCTCTGCTGATATGAGTTTAACAGCCTGGCTGGTGTGTATGTGTGTGTGTGTGTGTGTGTGCGCGAGCTTGAGAGTGAGAAAAGACCCAGTTGTCCTTTTTCATCATGCTTCCAGTTACACCAGCTCTGCTTAGCCAGTACCAGATGACACAGTTATAATCACATTGCAATGGAAAAGTGAGTTTAAGTTACCTCTAAGGCACTCAGCAAAATGTGACTGTGTGTGTGCGTTAAAGTAAAGGGTAAACATGAGTACAGTGTTTGTGGAGATGAAATGTATGTGTGTGTGTGTGTTGAGGGAGGTAAAAGAGAGTAGAAGTGTGTTCAGTTCATGAAGGAAAGGATTAATGTGTGCGTGCACGCATGCAAATATGCACCAGAGTGATGAGAGTATCAGCGCTAACGGGTTTCTGGTAATCAGATGCAAAGCGACAATTGGTAAATATACATATTTAGAGCTAGAGGGCAAGGTCATTTATGCTTGAGTATACTTCTGTGTCATCAAGGCAAAGGTGTCGTTTCAGCGACGCTAACACGTTTGGATTAGCTTGTTCCACATGAAACATTTACCTCCTTGCTCTTGAGGCATGATGCAACAGTAGACATTAAAATTCAGCACTAGTTTTGAAGTATTTAGATGGATTAAAATGCACTTACCTCAAAAGGAATTCATGAAGCAGCGAGAGAGGGCGATATTGCTCAATAACCTAAATGTTATTTTCTCATGACCAAATTTTTTACCTGGCCTCGTTTGGAGAGAATGTCCTCATGAGAATAACGGCATTGGGTGTTTGTTGAAATGATACGTTTAAATATTAGCAGAACAATGATGAGGAGAAATGATTGTGCATTTCTGCAAAGCAAATCTCTTTACTCTGCCTCCATGTATCACCACTGTAAAGTCCTGAGAGTTTAGAGGAGAAACATGAATTATCTTCTGGATCACATGATTATGCTTAGTAAATTACATGACAATCTGCCCTCTGGGGGATATTTCCTAATAACAAGTGGAAAATCCTTACAGCTCATCTGCCACAGGTCTTGGACTCCATGTCTCATCTAAGTGGGGGAGTCCCAGAATCCCTCTCCAGGGCTGGCACAGTAATCCACGGTCCTCAGGGGGAAGGGGGGCATCCTGGTGTCCACGTTTGGTGGTGGTGTCATCATCTTGCTTCCCTCTGGGATTTGACAATTAGCCATAGAGCCACAGAGCTACACACAATTAGATTACATACAATAATTACTTAATTAGAACAATTAATCAATAATTATCTTGTATGTTTGCTTGCATTTACTCACCTAATTAAGTTTCCTCTCTCTCCGTCTTTTTGATCTTCATCTCTCTCAGAAATCATTTTAGACAAATGGGAAGTTAAATGTTGATGAAAAGGTGAGCAACGTGCAAAGGGTTAGGATCGAGGGTTAAGATTGGATGACATGTGCTGACCTTTTCAGGTATACCTCAGATTTTCATTTTTTCATTCAGAGTCTGCCTTATAGCTGTTATGAAACTCTTCTATAAGCGTTCTGTATGTTATAAAAAAAAAACATGTTTCCAGTCACATGTTAAGCATAATCCTTGGTAAAATTGCCTGACAAGGTTCCATACATATCATGACTTTAAGATCTGACAACCCATAGACACTGTGATTGGGTATCACATGGCTGTGAGTTTATCTTTCATTCTTGTGGCCAATCGATTGGACATGCGTCTTGCTATCTCTCAGACTTGACCTAGTAACACATTTAGATTACAATCTCACAAGTATTTTCCATGTGAGGACATGTCAGTGCCGTGCTCACGTGTGCGCAGTGTGACCAATCAGCTGCTGCCGCATTTGCACGTCTAATTCAAGTAAACCTTGTTTCATTTTCAGCGGCATGTTCATGGGACTCTGGCATGCCACGGTGAGGTGTATCCAATTGTTGCTCTCTCCTAACGACTGGAGGAATATATAACAAAGCATAAAGCCGTGCACATGGCCACATGCTGTGAAATCCGTGATACATCTGCAAGCACAGACCTGCACCCAAAGCCATGCGTGTTCACTGACATACACATATGGAGACATGCACATATGAACACACACACACTCACACTCTGCCACACCAGAGATTTCAGAACCTTTTGCTGGTACAATGATTATTTCAGGCCCCAATGGCTAAAGTGAATAAGGCTCCATAAAATCTATCTCTCTCTTTTCTTTACAATTCTCTCCATTTTTCGCTCTCCTTCTCTGTTTATTTCCCTTCCTGGCTCTCTCTCTCTCTCTCTTTTCTTCCTTGCCACCGCCTTCTATCCATCTGACTCTGCTTCTCAGCCCTCTCTCTAATATCTCCCCTGCAGCCATTTTTGGGACTCTACAGGGAGGGAAGCAATCTTAGATTTATTTTACCTCCAATTTCCAATTTGAGAGACCCCTGCTGCTGGAGGCGAATCTTCAGAGGGCCTGATGTGAGTCGTCCTGTTAAATTAAAGTCTGTAAAAAATGGCCAAATATTTCAATGGCTTCCCATGTTTATAGAGCAACAAGAGCAGAACACCATCCATGTTCTGTACACAGAGCTCGATGCATCACTTACCATCATGGATTCGAGGGCTTTGATTCAGGGCCCATTACTGTTGAGTTCCCATAACACATGAGAAGTAACATGACTCAAATTGGCTAAACCCAGAGCGAGACAGAAATGGCCCCAGAGCTAGAAAGTCATGAAAAACCCTGACTTGAATGGAAACTGAACGACTCTCTCACGACAAGTAAATCGCTTAAATAGAGATGTTAGTTTATACTATACGATCTAGTCTGATATTTGTATTTGCAGTTTTATATTCTTGTTAAATGCCTTTTGTGTAACATTATTTGTTGCACAATATGTCTGGGACATATACTGTATATATTTAGCCAAAACCAAACATTCAACAGTTACATTTGGTGTCATTCACAATGTAATGAAAGCTCTCTTAGTCTCCATGTTACTGCTAATCTGACCCCCTGCAAAATAAAACCCCATCTATTCCCAAAATGCCCTTTGATAGTCCATTACCACTGAAAGGAATACAGTCGGCCTTGTAGTCTCCATATGTCCGTTCTCAAATCCTCCCACAAAAGAGCCACGCACACAATATTTCTTTTCTGCTCTTGATCTCGCAGGAACACAAACTGTCTCGCTCTCTCAAAAACACACACTCTCCCTTCCACTCTCTGCCATACACACACTGTACTCATTGCATTCACACTCACACAGAGCACACAGTCCTCTATTCCCAGTATAAAGCCCGGAGACAGGTGTTGGATTAGCTTTCTGGAAGAAAAGAGCTCAGCTCCTTTGATAGGAGTTGAGCTGGCCTGGAGAGCAGGGAGGCAGGTGCACCACGAGAAGAGAGGAGGGGAGAGAGGCGTGTGTGTGTGTGTGTCAGAGGATGCAGCCCAGTCATCCCATCTATTGAGAGGAAAAGAGGGGGCTTTTGGCAGGGCTGGCTTCTGTAATTGGAGAGCTTGGCGCGGCCAGAAGTGAAGCGTGGTTGGCTGTTGCCACGTGGTGACAGTTGCTTGCCAGCCGGCCTGTCTGTGCACATGTACACACACACGTTCATGCACGCAGACGCACACAAACACACAGTCGGGCAGACGTTTAAACTTTTGAGTGCCTTCCATTGACTAGCATTTGTTAGTCAATGGAAGGCATTCCTCGTTCTCCCCCTACACCACTTTATCATAACCTAAAATGTGATTCTCGACCTCGTCTCTGAAATTAAAAACAATATTTTCATTGTGACTCTTAAAACCAAGTGAGGATATTTCTCAGGATAGTAAATACTTATATTACAGACTTGCTATACAAACACACACAAGCTGCCAGCCTGTAACCACAGTAACTGAGAGAGCAAAGGAGGCCTCTTCCAGATGCTTTTGTTCTTAAGGACATCCCTTGGAGACTGTCTGCCATATCGCCATGAGACTGTCTGTCTCTCTCTCCCCCTCTCTTTACACATAGAAAGAGACAGAGAGGGAGAGAGAGAGAGAGACATGCACCTCTAATCCTCCAATTTGAGGCTTTTTCATTTAAATGACCAATTACAGAGACACAGGGAGAAAGAGAGGGGAAGAGAACCAAAGCAGAGGGGGTTGAGGAGGAGAGTAAACTGAACGACAGATGGAAGTACAGAATACAAAAAGAGCAATAGATGGGAGAGGTAGTGAAGTGTGTGTCTCGTTCAGATCCAGCTGGACCCGACCTCGCCCCGCCGACTGTGAGGCAGGTGCAAGGAGGCACGTACAGTAGCAGGTTCACGGCAACTCAAGGAACCAGCACTCTTGTACAAAAACTTTATACAGTGTCTGTGTTTAGAAACTGGATGTGTCCATGATACTTTTCAGCTCGGGCTGTTTTCCTTCAACATCAACAAAGAAGCGGCATTTTCTGGCAGAAGCAGAAGGAGCTTGGATGCCAGTACGGACCACACATACTGTAAATCACAAGCTAAAGATTTTATGTCTACAGAAAATACTACCTCCTTACAGATCCCACTGTAGTTATAGACAGAGATGGACAGACCCCCAGATTAATAATAATAAAACAAACCTCTTCCAACGACAACCATCCTAATCTTAACATAAATTCTTCAGAATTGCTGTTCATCAGTCTAACCTGTGGCAAATTGTCTTATAGCTTATTTTCTATAGTAGTTTGTTACTTTTTTGGCAGTACTCACCAAAATGGCTTGAAAAACACAATAGGAGTGTGTGTGTGTCTGAGAGAGTGTGAGAGAGAGAGAGAGAGTCTGTGGGGTGTGATCCAGCATGATTAATTGCTGTTAAGTGTGTCTCTCATAAGTGATGTTGTGCCTGGAGAGCAAAGCAGAGACGATTACAGCACAGACTCATACATCAACCCCCATAGACCCGTGACTGATGACCACTCAGTGTAAATGTTTGAAATGGTACAATTAAAATATAGGGAGTAGCTGAGGATCACTGTAGGAACACCAGGCTGTAACCCCCAGAAAGTGTGTGTGTGTACATGTGTGGTGGGGGCCTGTAGGTAAAGAGTTGTCACACAGCTTAAACACATCACTTGTCATTATTTATGAATGGTGTTTGATTAGAATTCATATCTGTTCACTGACATATTTTTCAAATTGAAGCATTTTCTGTCGACTTCCTAGAATTGTAAATTAAGAGGCTAGAAATGAGGTACCTAACATGGCCAAACACTTCCTTATATAGATACACGTTTTATTTATATGAACACTTATGTCACAGCTGCATACTATATTTTCCCCTGAAATGAAACCTTTAAGAAAATTCATGTACGATTTATTTCCTCATATCTTAACACCTTCCATTTTGACTCCTGTTTTCTTAAAAAAATAATTAATTAAGTTTAATTTGCATTTGAAGCCAAAGCTGCAAATGCTATTATGCTTGTCACGTTTTGGGGTTAGTTAAACTGGACCCAGGAGCGAGACAGAGAGGAAGGTGAAGGAGTAAAAGGGATTTATTAACCAAAGAAACTCCAGGATACAAGACAAATCAAAAGGTGACTAAACACAGGAAGTCCAGGTGGTGCGGAGTTGCTTCAGTGGATGGAAGCTGGTGGGTGCTGAGGCTGGATGGCTGGTAGGGATGAACACAGGAAAAACAGGGAGCACTGGAAAAGCAGAAAAAAAACACTAGGAGCACAGGAAACATGAAGCACTAGAGGTCAAAGAAACACTGGAGAACACAGAGGCAAAGACAGGGAAATGCTGGAAGCACAAAGCTCTAGAAAACAGGGGACATGGAGAGGGACGATCTGGCAACTTGCAAGAGAGAGGGGGGGTATTTAAACTGCCAGTCGTTAGGTGAAATTGGGGACAGCTGAGAGAGCCCCAGCACCTGAAGACCACACCTCCAGCCACTGAAGCAAAGCCTGAACAGAAAACTAACAATCCTAAACCAAAAACACTGGAGTACAAAACTCAAAATACACTGAAAATAAACTAGTAAAAACACAAGAGTCCAAAACCATGACAATGTTTTCATTATAAGGAAACAAAATCTAAAATAACATTTTGCCCTTATAGTTCTACCACTACTGCAGAATATTTTTATGACTGATGTGTTTAGAAATGCCCAACTGTGGCCTTGCCATCCTAACCTGATTCTCTCTATCCCCCCTGAAGCTTCTCAGATTGTTAATAAATGAATACAGGAAACATAAGCGATGTGTTCTCATAACTAGATTTGTTGAAGGCAGGAGTTAAACAGATAGCTTTCGGCCACGGTTTTAATATGTGGATTGTATTGTTGATGTGTTACACATGTGTTAGGATTACAATAAAATTAGGGTTTTTTTAATGTAACTTAAAAGAAAACTGAGCCCTAATTTGCTTAAAGAGCTCAGGAGAAGAAGTTACTGGCAAATTGGAACACTGGTCCCATATTTTAGACGTAACATCACTGGAAAGAGCTGAATAATTATGGCATGTCAAAGCTCTTTGGTTTGATGCCTCCATTATTCTAATACAGGGCAGAAGACAAATATACAGCTGTATTTAAACTAATTAATTTCACCAATTTGTGTCAGTTTCTCACATTGCACGATATAGGTTCTATTCATATTTCCCCACTATTCCTCGAGACTGTATAACACACTTTAATGTCTGTATAGTTATAACTTTGACAGCTTTGTCCCACAGAGAAAGATCGCCTCCATCACTTTTTTGCCCCCTCCAGTCAATGGTTTATGAAATACAGCATGGTCCAAGTGGAAAGTCCGAGCTTCCAGCTCTGGTATGGCAGAATGACAGAGGAATCAATAGGATGAAGAATGGACAATAACACCAAGGCTAAGGTTCCTGAGATGGATAGATCAGGTGTCCCTCCCTCTCATCTATCATAAAACATAAGGGAGGTGCCGAGGCCTAATACAAGTAAAAGCATGTGCAGTTGAATAGGAGTACAACACTTGATACATGTGTCTTCACATTTGAGAAAATCCAGGATAGCCCATTATAAAGCACTGGTTTGAGTGGAAGATGTCTTGATAGTATTTTATAACAGTAAACTGCCATTGCATCTGTGTATTTTAGTCTTGTTATTGTAAAAGAAAGGAATTATTTGCAATAAATCATAAAAATAGCAACAAAAAAAGGCAACTGCTCAAACCTTGACCTGTAGGTTATTGTTTGAGCTCATTTCATGTGTTTTCATTCTGTCCTTGCACATTGTGTTTGACGAATTAGATTGCGAGTTATGAAAGTCACACTAACATAGTTTTTAAGTTATTGTACGTATTAACACCACACCATGACTGGTAAACACTGTAATACTATCTTCAGAGCATTTATTCTGTGTTGATGCAGAACCCTTGATGCCCAGTAGATGGCAGCCTTGTTAGTAGGAAGTGAGTATTGACTCCAGTGTTGTTTACAGTGTTTACAGTGTAACATGAATTGCTGTATTGAGCTGCTTCAGTGATTTATCAGTTAATCTCACTCAGAGCAACGTCACCACCATCATGATTTTGTGCCTATTACATAAAACATATACTCATAACAAGATACTGTACAGAGAATAGAGGACAGAATGAAAAACAGCTTGACCAAAAGATTTCTTGAATATTCTGTCCCCCACTGTCTCCTGACTAATGACTGACTATTGATATATATTTTGGCTTCAAGTATTTTATTCTATTTTAAAGTACAGAACCTGGACAGACTCTCATTAATAACTTGAACAACATTTACTTCTTTTAAAAAGATTTTACAATTGTTTGTATGAAAGCATAAAGGAATTAGCACCCACCCAGACTAAAGGATTGAGAGTGTGTCCATTAAAACACATTATGTCGCAGTATGGGAGCACCGGGTGTCAGGGACATCAGCCATTGTGGCATTGTTCTCAGTGTGTGTTTGTTATGATTCTTTCTGTATTTCTGATGGACAGAGTCTCAGGGAGAGGGCTTAAGAATTGTTATTTGCTGCTTTGAGTGAGTCACAAATGTGACTATCTTGTGTGTATTTTGGTCTGCAGGTAATCTAGCATGCAGGGGGTGAAGTCATGGGTGAAGCCAAGCTTGAGAGAGGGAAATTAATCACACACACTTAAAGGAAAGATGCCCCTACTTAATCCGAAAGGTAGCCTTCAGCAAACAATAAAAGCTAATTTATGACTACAAGCTTGGCTGAAATCCATAGCTTATTCCAGAATAGTGATGAAAATATATTTTCTGTCACGGATGCATGTGGAAACAAGGTTACACTTCTTGTAAGTAATGATTTAAATAGACATAGAGCTCTACTTTTTATGAATATACAGTATATTCAGGGTGAGGCGGATGACACTTGATGAGAAGACGCCATGCTCTGACGGCCTAGCAGAGGAGGAGGAAAATATCTGATTTGATATAATTATCAGCAGCAGTTCAGTCGCAGGTTAATGCCGCTCAGGCCGCAGTAAAACTCATGTGGCGGCTATACTTATGTTTATTCAGATTATTATTGCCTTTGCAATCATCTCTTGTCATACCACTGTGCAGAAGAGATATCTCATGTCGCAGTGAGGCTGCAGCATTGCCGCTAATGTAGGTCACAATCTCCTGCCAGGCAGCCAGGTAGCATTACCCTACATGTCAGTTACTGTGAGTCCTCTTGTTTCAGTCCAAACCAAACAAAAATGGTCCGCATTACCGACACACAGCAGATACATCTGTTGATTTTATTTTTTCTCATGTGATTGGCAACTAAGTTTGCTATTCTCTTATATTATCAGCATCCACCTGAATTAGTGAACACCTAGTAGCTTTGTTCAAAGTTATAGTCATTTGTGCTCATATATGAATATAGTGAGTGTACTCCATTGCACTTCACATTAATTGTGTTGCATGTGGGATTAGGAACTCTGAATAACATGCAACACATTCCCATAAAGAGATATAACATACACCACTGTGTAAGTGCAGGATACCATAGTATAAATATTCTATTGTTTCTTTGCTCTATGAGTAATAATCTCTGCCGATCCCCCCGCCCCATCTCTCTCTTTCCCTCTAATGAGCTGTGGTCTGTTATCAGTCATTACAGGAAGCCTGATTATCCAACTGGCATTCTGCACACGCTCACAGAGAACTTCCTGAAGGTGACCTTTTCACGTCGCCATAGAAACCACCCCTCTCCGCCGAGATGTTAAGCTTGTACAGAGAGAGAGAGAGAGAGAGAGAGAGAGAGAGAGGAGAGAGATGACAGAACATATTCTTCCAAACAAAAGTGCATTAGTATGCTGCAATGACATAGCACACGCACAAGTCATTTTATGGTCTGGCAGCACAGATTATTTTGTTAACCAGTGATAAATAGATATGAACTCACCTATTATCAAACACTGGGCCCTCGGAAGTTTGCATTTATCACACTTTATTACACCTTGTTTAGCTTTAAAAAAGGATTGTAAAGATATATTAGAGCCTTTGGCCTGAAAGTAATTATCACAAACAAATGTGTGAATCCATTTTTTAAATATTCTGACGTGGATTTTTCTCAAAACAAACCACAAATAGCTGTAAAAGGAAAGTCGCAAAGGCCTAAGTGAAACATCTCTTTCGCTTTATGTGAATGTGTGTATGTGTGTGTGCGTGCACACTGCTTTGTGTGGTTAACTCAGGAGTGCAGGTTATGTGTCTCCGAGTCTTAGTTACAGTAAGTGACTGCAGTGAGAGGTATTCTTGGATGTCTAAAAATACACTGTGAAACCGCTCAGGAAACAATAACACAAGAACTTTGAAAGATGTTAAAGGTTCTTGCGTCAAATGGGTTCTGATTTGACGGCAGTATAAAATAAGATTGCTATTAAGAAGTATGTCATGTTATCACTCATGCCATCACCTAAGCAATATGCTCTTCATTGTTATTGAGTTTTTATTTTGTACTATTCAGCGTCACGACAACATACATCTCCTTCACATACCATCATTTGTATATGGCTCACAGACCAATAAATATATATGTGTCAGTCCAGCAATTGCAAATAAGGTGAGATGTATTGTCACAAAACACTCACTAATAGCATTAGTCTCACTCTATTATAACACAATGCACTTGATTTACTATAAGTCATGTAAAGGCTAAAGCTACTAGAATACAGGAAAATATACACTTAAAATAAATCAATAAAAAAAATTAAATTTCTCTTATTAACCTTACATCTAAAAATAAAAAAAACAATACGTCTTATCTTTGACGACCCATGTCTGCAAAGTCTCATCTTAACAATCACAGAACATACAACAATTTGTCATTTACAGGTAATTATTTCCCTTTAATGTCAAATGTATAATAAACACCTTTCCACAGACACCTGTCCTCACACAAGCCAACGGAAACGCTCATTTGAAGCACAAAGTGAAATGGCCTCCCCTTTGAGACATAACAGCTTCTCTTCACCCCCAAGATCATTGTCATGGTGACAGCTGCTCCGACCTTCTCATCTCTCCGTGCCGCCTCTCGCCCGGCTCGTGCTCTGTGCATACTAAACTCTCCTGATTTGCCTGCTAACGGAGACATGCCATTCAACACCTGTCAGCCTGCTGTCAGTCTTCACTTATTTGCCTCAGCTCATCATCTGGTTGATTCATCTGTCCAACCAGCTCCCCGTTCATAATCAGCCTCAGAGTAGCTGTCAGTCACTTGTAGCCAATTTGTTTTTTACCTCATGTGGTCCAGCTTTTATTAGCTCTCTCAATATTGTTTGCCTGAGGTGACTGCCCTTTAACTACTCACAGAAATCCTGCCTTTTGTCCAAGTAAAGACTGACTTCATCACTGCTCTGCCTCCTGAGTCTAAATCTTACCAAAGCTGTAACCCAGTGTTGGAAATATTTCCTCTCTCCAAACAGCCATTGAGAATTAATTAATGTTGACTGATGTCGCCTGAGTGCAAGTAGGAGTCCTTTTAGCTGTCACATAGTCCAAACCTCAGAGAGGGAACAGTAATGGGAGTCGTAATTAATCCCAGTCATATTCATGTGACTTAAATCACATTCCAAAGCCAGAAAGAAAGGAAGCCAACATTTTCCTAAAGAGATCATCAAACACTTTCTAACACTGATGTCCTTATAGTGGATTTCTGTGGGGCAGGATTCTTTTAGGCAGAGTAGAGAAGTGAAGTCCAACCTTTCTTCAGGGCATTTGTTCAACAATGTGTTATTGTACCGATTATTTCCTCTTATTTTCAAGCTACTTCAACATAAAGAACCACTTTGTTATCATGCCAAACCTCCTAGAAAATACTTGTTATTTTACAGTGAGGTCCACATGGATGATGCCCGGAAGTCAGCTTGATCTTTGACAAAACTCAAAAACATGAAAAGTAAAGTTTCTCTCTTTTCAAAGTGCTGAACATGAATGAATGAATCGTGAAAATGAGTTTGACAGAACTTTCGGATTCTTTCCTGCACGTGGATGAAGTAGCTGTGTCGTGACGTGGTTTGTCTCTTTAGGTCATCGTACCTTCCTCGAGAGGAGCGTTGAGATGGTGACTAACACTTCCTTCAACAGTGTACGTCACTCACGGTGCTAAAAATAGACCTGGCCTGCAATGTGACTGGAATTCTGGAGTGTGTGTGTGTGTGTGTGTGTGTGTGTTTTACGTTACAGTGTACCTGCTGTGGATTTTGACCCGTGACTCAAAATGCCTTTTCTCCACCCTCTGTGTTCCAACAACCACATATGGATTAAGTTTAATAATGTGTATGGACGTGGTATCTATCTATCTATCTATCTATCTATCTATCTATCTATTGATTCATTCATCCATCCAGCCACGAATGTTTGGATCCTGAATGAACGTCTTTCTGCTTCAGCTTGCCTCCTGCCTGGTTATTTATATTCGCCATTGAATCATATTTTGTCATGGATGTGGCGCCTGCGCAGTAGACAGCGTGAAAATCTGAATCATCGACGGGGAGAGAGAGAGAGATACAGAGAGAGAGAGAGAGAGAGAGAGAGAGAGAGAGGTGGCTGTAGAGTGATGGGACCCGGCTGAGGGAACAGCAGCGAGTGATCACTCTCCGAGCTGGTAATGACAGGTAAAAGACGATTTTAATCATTTTTAAGAATATATCTGAAATCATAGAAGCTCAGCTGGGTTGTTGATTTTGTGCATGACACACGGGGAAATGATATTTCCTGCGTGGATGGCTCCAGCGGTGTCATCCTCGCCCGATGTCATCCTGCACATCTGGAAGCAGCGTTGGGCAAAATCTCCCTTTTAAACTTTCACCTTTAACCCGGGTGGTTTGATCATGTGTTTATTTATGAGCGTCTCATGCATTAGAATGAAATGACATAAAACTTGAACCCTCAGCTTGAACCAGCTGTTGTCGTTTTCAGAGATCATGTGTTGCAGGTGGTTCAGATGTCAAACGAGCTGATTTAGTGTTTTGATGTAAAGTCAGCCTTTTCTGAAGCTGGATAGAAAAGCGTGCTGTGGGTCTATTTGTGTCTCGAGGGGATTGGGGTTGGGAGGACGAATGGATGAGGTCTGTGTTCAGACTGGCGTCACATCTGACGTCTGTGTGTTTTCCCGCTGGGCTCAAGGCTGGATGGTAATAATGGCGTTCAGCACCACGGACAGCTCCTCGTTCAGAGGCTGATGGAGCCTGGTTTCCATCTTTACATCTGATGATTATGTTCTGATTGTATTCTTCAGAGCATAGTTTGATTCGGGTCAACACAGGTTTGTTTTGCTTGTTTGTCTCATGTGTTGTGGGTGAGGACTTATGTCAAAACACCACCTGGATGAGACTGATCATCTGAAAAGCTGTGATCTGAGTTTAGCATCTGACCATTTACACGCTTCCTTTTCAGATTATTGTTTTAATGCATCTCATGTGTTACATTACATTGTATTATTCAGCCAATCAAATAACCTTGTGTGCAAGTCAGTTTTGGCCATTTACTACACATTGGTTGTATGTTTGTTTGTGGATTCTCAAATGTTGTTTAATGCAAAACCACATAAGGTCAAGGGCGCTGATTAAATCTATGAGCACTGAAGCAAAATGTATTGTTTGCTATTCTTAATTCTTAAAGCCTTTTTTTTTTTAAGTTCCTAAATATATATACACGATCACACATGTTTCACACTCGAGTTTAGGGTTTGAATAGAAATAATTTAAACCTCAATAGAATCTCTGTAATTTTTCAAAATAATTGCGGCTCATAATCAGCAATCTCATATTTTCACATTTTGCATTTTTCATCATTTGGCTCAGTGATGAATATTTAAACTGAGAGAGACTTCATGAACATCTGGACAGGGCCAGATGTTCATGAGAGTCCTCAGCAGGTACAAATTAAGCAGTAATATGATGAACATGAGGCACCGGAAAACAGTGTGCCTCATCTTAATGGAACATTTCACTCATCACACTCATATTGTGTTATCTGATTGAAACCCTGACATTTCACATTTACTGCGTGAATTCGTGTTTGACGATTAATAGATGTGAGACAATCTCTAGCTCCTCTACACATTTCTGAACATCATCATCATCTGTAATATATTCTACGAGGATGTTCAGATAACACACTGTCGAATAGAGTGACAACATTTAGCTGTGTCTTGCCAACTTTCAAATGATCCCCTCAAAATATTTACATTGTGCAACAACTCACCTTTGTGCTCACTGACATTTGACATCAGTCCAATGAAAGAGGTCAACCATAAATCAGGGGTCTAAGAATAAGGGCTGTCATACGCTTCACACTGTGAAGCATTTTGAGGTCAGTTTGTGACTTTGGGCTATATAAACAAAACTGACTTGACTAGAATCAGCACATGAATGTGAATGTGCAATGTCAGCTGTCAATGATGAGCAAAAACAAACAGGACACTTGTGATGTCCTTTATGGATTAATTAATATTGAGGCCTTAGAAGTAAAACCTTTCTTCCACAATTTAAACACTGTCTGACAAAACTTTCATGTCACATATTACTGCACATTTTGCATTAGTAAATTACACTAATACTTTTCTGGAGTATAACCATTGCTATTTTCTTTTATATTACATAACCAACAAGCTCTCGTTGATTTACATCCTGATGAACCAGAAAGCATTTTAAACCACTGGTTTTGTTTCAAGATTTAATCTGGCGAGTTGCATCAGTTACAAATATTGCTCCTTTGCCTTGTGCAGGTTTCTTCATCCATTTGTCATGCGTGTCATAAAAGTCTCTTTGAAACCATAACAGATTCAAAGAAGAAGGTGTTACTTGGATATGTGTCTTCATTTTTCACTTCTTCGGCACATACGAGAAGCACTGCCAACACTGGGATGAACGTTTTATTCCCACTTCTGTTCCCCAGTCTATTTCTGTTGTGGTGCTACAGAAACAGCAGTTGAGATTTAGTGTGAGCTGACAAAAACTTGAGACATTGTTATTTGTGTTTGTGCAGCGGCACTGAGCTGTGAAATGCCTCTGGATCTCAAATGGATACTGAGGGAATTGTGTGTGTAAAATAACATTTCCTGGAGTAGATGTTTTTATAGTTGTTTTCAGTCTTTTTATGTGATTTTCTTTTATATATCAGAACGCAAGATTTACTTTTATAGGACCAAAACAAATAAAAGTGTAACATGTATAATACATGACATCATGTGTGTACAGCTTTAGCAAGCCAGTTGCATTCCTTGAACGAGCTTTATGTAAAACCACCAGTTTGGGCAAATGACTTTCAAGCGCTTATTATGATCAATTAAAAAAATATATGTGATAAAAAAAATCTGTTGTAATTAAATAACCTCATAACACATATAAATACTGTATCTGTCTTGTGCAACAAAAAGCATGGTAAACTGCAAACAGTATGTCCTTAATTTATATCTTTATTAAACCTTGTAAACCTCAAGTTACTAAATATATAGCTTTAATGCACAGCACAGAAATGTTTTTGTTGTTATGATTTTTGCATGGAGCAGAATATGCTTCCATCACTGTTCTTTGTATTCAGCCAAGGCAAAATTAAATCTAATGAGGAGGACCGATGTAATATTTCATGGCTTATTTCATAACAGCAGACAAGGAGAATGCATCATTAATCTCAATGTACTGAGGCAGCCGTGGCTTCAGTACAATGTTACATAACTTTCTGGCACTGTGTGTTAGGGTACATGTTGTATGAATGTATAAATGTACTGCGTATGTGTGTGTGTGTGCCTACCTGTTCATGCATGGGTAAAAGCTGGAGACAGTTTGTCCACAAGTTGTGTGGGTGGTTTCTTTAAGCAAGTGTGCTGTCGTGCATTCATGCATGCATGCGTGTGTGTGTGTGTGTGTGTGTGTGTGTGTGTGTGTGTGTTCAAGCAGGTAGACAGATGTGAAGGATGACTTCTTGCTCAGAGATCTGTGGGTCGGAGTATGCTGAGCAAGCTCAAGCCGGCGGGAACTGCCAGCAGTATGGAGTCCGCTCCTACCTCCACCAGGTACAAAACAGACGGACACACACACACATGCAAAAGAGGGAGATGAGTCTGGGGCATCCCTCTACAAATATCAACCCTTCTCTTCTATCGCAAACCTCTCATCTCGACAGCCTCGTATCGTTATCAAATGTTTCTTTCTGAAACTTGGGGCTTTTGATCTCCATCTCTTGTGGCTTTCCATATTTGGAATGTAAAAAAAAAAAAAATCTCTCTGATCTCTCATCCAGTTTTACGAGGAGTGCACAGCTTCTATCTGGGAACGTGATGAAGATTTTCAGATTCAGAGATCACCTAGCAGGTGGAGCTCTTTACTCTGGAAGGTGAGCTCGACCTTCAGCCTGCTCAAACAAAAACCACATCTCACCTGCTGTTACTTGGATAATCGTATTGTGTTGTGAGCAACGATCTGTAATTACATCAAGCCTTGGGTTCTGCTATACAGAACATAACAAGCTCTCTTTCATCATGCAACTTCTATTTTTTTCCCACCAGGTCTGTCTCGCGTTCGGCACCCTGATCTTGTTTGCAGGCCTGATTGTTGTTTTGGTGGGTTATGCCACTCCAGCCAGGATTGAAGCATTTGGTGAAGATGATCTCCTTTTTGTCGACAGGTACAGAAAAACCACAGTATATTTAACAGGATGGAGTAGATGTATCTACTTGTTTCGTTGTAGTCTGTACTGTATTAAAACAATGCTGAAAAAAAGTTCTTATCCAGGTGATTTTTTTGGGCCCCAGACTTTTTTCAGGTTCTTGGTTTCACAAACATTGAACTAAATAATTGAACTAATTAATGCTTTAAATGACTTTTTCTCAAACAGCCACGCTGTCAGTTTCAACCGTGCACTGGATGTCTGTAAGCTGACCGGTGCTGTGCTGTTCTGCGTGGGAGGCACCTCCATGGCCGTGGGTCTCCTGCTGTCCGCCTTTGCCAAAAGTTACTCCAAAGAAGAGCTGTATCTGCAGCAGAAGTTTAAGGAGAGGTTGGCAGATCTGCATGCAACAGTTGGTAAGGATTTACGCTTTGCTTGTCTTATTGTGACAGATCATGGAGTGAAGGGTAGAAATGCAGCAAGTAGAGTAAGTGAAAGGGTTTTTTTTAGTTACACAGTTTTGTGTGAATAACCTACATAGCAGAACTGCTTTTGTCACAGGTACCCCCATAATGAGAGCGCCGACCCCCGGGGAGGGAAAGGTGCCAGTCACGCTTTCCAAAGTCCAGAACATCCAGCCGACGACCACCAAGTCAGAGACCTGACAGAAGTCCAGATGAAGTGAAGAAGTGTGTGTGGCAATTGATTGGTGCAGACTGCGCGAGAGTGTGAACACGTGTGTGTGTATGTTGATCTATGTGTGCGTTTTCTCTTTTGAAAGGTCAGCTTACATGATTGATAGTATTGGTTCTTCATCTTTATTAGCTGTGTTTGATTTTAAGGTTATATAGGTGCGGAGTTAATATAGCTGAGCAAAGTTTAAGTCTGCTGTTTGAACTTGTAGGAAATTCATAGTAATCTGACAAGAGCACATGCACATCTGGAGCCCTACCCGTAAAACAAACCGTGAAAACAAATTAAAAGAACACAGCTGCCGAACAACAACATCATAGTTTCCACTGAGTATCTGTCCGTTGAGGGGATTCACATTTTGTAAAAGAGGATTGTGTTGCTGCTGGAGGGTGCGGAGCAGCAGATGCAGTGTTTGAAGTTATTGGTGATTGGCCCCCGTACACAGAAATGATCAAAAGAAGCACCAAACACAACAACCATTATCTCTGCCTTCTGTCTAACAGGACATAAGAGGATGAGTGTTACTATGTCCAGAACACTGTGTGTGTACTGTGTGTGTGTACATGTAAGCGCGGTGCAACTTCAGCACACTCACAGTGAGAGCTGCCCAACAAAACCACACAATATGAATACACATGCTTTAGCTTATATATAAGTACTGTTTACAGGCAACAAGCCAAGAGACGTCCTAACAAATACAGATACGAGTTCACACATCATCAGAACAGATTAGACAGAAATTCAGACCTTAAGGGTCCATTTCATGCTGACATTTTCTTCTGCCTTATTAGGCCGCTGACCTTGTCTCCTTTAGTGGATTTTCAGACAGGATCGATAGATGAGACCAGACAGACTGACGGAAGATGCATTGATCAAGACAGAACAGCTTAGTCTGTCATTAAAAAAGAAATCAAAACCAAACAGATTAGTTTATAGATAACACAAATAAGGCATTCATCATGCCTTCGATCTCATGTGATTTTTTTGTTTTCTTTTCTTTTCCATCTCATTACCCATGCTCTTCCTTTCTTTATCTCCTTCTCTCTGTGCGACCATCCAAGCGAGCACATTTTTTGCAACATTTTGCATCAAAATGTTGTCAGCTCGGAGTCATGAGTTGGTAAAAAAAAACACGCGCAGGTGCTGCATGTTAAAATGAAGGGGCGCCTCGAGAGAGACGAACAACGTGACAGATGTGTTGCATAACAGGGGGATGGAGGGAGCACATTCAGATCTCCGATGAGCAACATTTGTTTTTTTTTTTTTTTTTTAGCGCTCATTGTTTCCAGCCTGTCTGGATCCACAGATGCTTCAGATACAACTGCCTTCCTGTGCTCACACACAAAACTTGAAACTACATATGGTATTTTGAAGTAAGCTGAACAGTATACAGTATTTAATACTGTAGCATATACACACCTACATATTATATGTGACAAAGAAGTTACATCAAGAAGGTTTTATTTCCTATATAAGCTTGGCAATTACACACTGAAACTTTAACTTACAAGCACAACAAGCTGTTAATGTTAATGGTCATGTTTTGCTGCTTTTTAAAACGTTTTGTCTTCATGTATTTTAGATATATTTTGAAATATTGTGATCATGCCACTTTACATTGTTATGTTTGTTGTTGTTGCACACAGATAGAGCATATGTTGCTTTATTTTGTATGTTTGCTGTACTTGGTTAGAACAATGTTTGAGTGCTAGTCAGAGTCCAAGTGCCATCAAGCTACTGTGCATCAATGCTGCAGGTCCTTCCAAACTGGCTACCTACCTGTGTGTTCATGTAAGTTGACCTTTTTAATATTATTCCCACAACCTCCACTTTTCTTTCTGCTTTTACTTTGAAAAATTCTGTGAGGTCATTTTCACACATTTGGTCTCAGAAACAACTCAAACACGTAGCTATAACTATGAAGAACAATATATTAACAACAAAGACATTTTCAAGGAACTTACTTACTCAAACCACTGCTAAGGTGCAAAACCACAGTACAAGAAGAAAAACCAAGCCGTTAAACAAGCTGTTAGAAACAAACCCTCTAGTGTGGTCAGAGCGTAAAGTGATCAATAAATGTGCTGACTTGTAGTTCCATGCTGTGAATTGTGAGTTTGTTTTTAACCTTATACTGACCAAAGTTGAGTTCTGCATTACAATCCCAAATACACAATGGATATTTTTATGCTCTTAATCTGACCATCAAAAAAAAAGGTCTCCCAGTTTAAGTGTCTCCTGATGTAACAGTGGATTCTCCCAGTATATAAAAAAGTTACTGTGCTTATTTGAGGTGGGATTGGACAAAGAACAAATATCTATCAATGTCTATATACAGTATGTCTATTTTTCAAAGAACAATAAAATTGAAATATCCACAGCTCAAAATGTCTGAAGATTGTATTTATCCTTAATTAAAGGGCCACATCACTAAACTAGATTTTCAAGTTTGTTTTTGAATATTCCTGTTTTCTCTTTGTGCTTTTTCCAGCCTTGTTCTCATTGTGAAAATCATTGCCTTGCTGATTTGAATCGTGCCAAACAACGTGCGCTCTTTTAAATGTTTGAGTGCCTGAAACACAAGTTCAATTTAATATACTGTACATGTATATGTAAAGGTCTGTTAAAGATGATGTGAATCCACTTCACTGTCAATGGTGTTCCAACATGCAGTACTAAGCCTTCATTGCACGGTATAGAAGCTCTTACTGTAATCAATCAGGGTAGAGGAAGCACAGAAGGGTGTCAGTGCTATTCAGGGCCTTATTAACACACAAACACACACACCTACACACACACTTACACACACTCACTAAAAGAGGCCAGTGGAGGAGATAAGACAGAATTGATGGTAACTCCAGAAATAGCACCTTGAGGATCATCACCTCGACCAGTCGGGCCAAATGACTCACACACACACACACCCCCGCCTCCTCCGCCTTCCTCTGTGTCTGTTGCACTTTGCTCTCTCCTTCTACCTCACCCTCTCTCTCACCCATGTTCTCCCTCCCTTATGGGATGGTGACTCACAAACACATTGACTGCATGAATCCCAATTTGAACAGCTGCAGCGGTGAGAGGGCGCGGAGGCCATCGTAGACACTGAATTAGATCACAGTTCACGCTATGGTTTCCTCCCTGTGGGAGGAGGTTTGTAGTGGCTTTCTGCAACCTTGTTTCATGGGAGAACAGAGAGGCAAAAAGAGTGAATAAAAATAAAAAGACGTGTTAGGATGGTGTAAGCTACAGTGCATCACATTCTAAACCTCGTCTCAACGTGTTCTTCTGCCATGGTTAAAAACACAAGACTGTTATTTGCTAACATTTGCATCTTACTTCCTTAATTTGGCTTGTAGGTCTACATAAGCTAAAGTTAATATACATTATTATTGTAATAATTGGTATTGTGGAAAAATGGTTCAATATTCATAAGTAATACATGTTTTTTGTGCAGAAATGACGCTATTATCATGCACACAAGCTTTTATGACCACAATAACTGGTAGGCATAAAAAGCCCACCTGACGAGACCACTGGAGATGTCTGACAGAAGAAAGACAGAAATGGTGTTGTGACCATGCTGTCATGTTTGTGATCTGGCTTTTTAACTCTAACATCATCTGTTTCTAACATTCAGGCCCACTTGCCTTTACAGTAGCTCTAATGTTTTACCTTATTTCAAACACGAGTTCTGATTCTGATTCATAAAACCAAGGTTGCAGCAACATGGACGCCATCACTGTTGCTGTTTCTGCTGGATTTTAGTAGTGAAGTTAATAATAATGTTACTAAGCTGACACATTGAAAAGTACTAACTCCTATTTAGCCAATATCAGCAACTAATATCTATTTAAGCTAGAAGTGAAAACTCATTTACACACATAGTGGGCTTAACTGTGAATCTGAGGTACTTAACTATTTCTGTTTTATGCTGCTTTATTCTTCTCTGTTTTTCAAATATTGTACTTTTCACTCTACAAAAGTAGAGTGGCCACTTGATACATAATAAATTGTTATACAGTAAATTTAACAACCCAACAGTATATGAAAGTAGCTCAATGAGCTACTGTGGGCTCACTATGTTTGTCTTAAACTTAACATGAAATTTTTTTTTTTACAGTCATTGATAAAATGTGATTAGAGTCATTGATAATGAAGCGACAGGAAAAAACAGAAGGAGCAAAGTCTGTTTTATTAAAGCATCTTTTAAATGTGCCTCGCTGTCATTTTGTCTTTTATTTTCTGATAGGAATTAAAAAAAAAAGATATAAATAAACACATATGCATTAGACACAGTGACTAAATAATGAAGGAGTATGATTTGGAATAACTTCACATAGATGACTTTCAAATTACATTCATTTTCATATAACATTCAGACACATACAGTCTCCTTACGGTATTACACAGAGCTTAATGCACTTAAGAAGTTTATGTGTATAATTTGCTTTGGGGGAAAAAAACCCACATATACATACAAAAAACATCTTTAAAAACAAGCATTTAGTATAATCATAGATGTTAAAAATGAATATTTGTGTGTAATGTATGAGTGTAACTACATTAGTTTCTCAGCTTTAGTCACTACAGTGCTCACAGACAGTGTATACTGAAACTCAACAGTGTGTCTTAATGAAAAATAAGAGCATATTACTATAGATTGAATTTGTTTTGTCTGTTTCAAACATGATAATGTTTCGATAAATAGCTTTCGAATACATACCTGAAATTTTTTTGATGGTGTTTTGAACGTGACATAATTCAGCCATTCAAAAAGCTTCTATTACTTGCTCAACATTGTTCTCTGAGAATCTACGAGGTCATCTAGTAAAACATTTCTGAATATCTCTCGCTTTGCTTTCTGGGACTTTGCTTCATGATTTTTATGCTGTATTGTCAAATATTGCTTACTATTATCAGCACGGCTCATCCTTTAACTTTATCTCTTTCTTTCCGACTCCTTCTCTTGCCTGCTTTTATCTCCATCGTCTTTATCACCATCCTCCCTTTTCTCTCCGTCTGCTGTGGCATCTTTGCGACTGGCTGAATTTTTCTCCTCCACGTCCAGCTCCGCTTCACTTTCCACCTCATCATCCTCTCCGCTGACCTCTCCGTTCACCTTTCTCTCCTCTTCCCCTGACTCTTTGCTGGCTCCCTCTTTTGTTTTGCTCACATCTTCTTCCTGGTTACTGTTGCTACTACTACTCCTGCCGCTGTCTTTCTGTTTTGTCTCGTTATCTGACCGAGTCTTCTCCGGGTCACTGCTGTTTTCGGCCTCTTTCTGTTCCTCCCCCGTGTCTACATCGTTAACTTGGTCCTTACTGCTTTTCTCACCCTTCCCGCTGTTTTTATCTCGCTTCTCTGCTTCTGTATTTTTCTCTTGTTCATCCTTTTCGGCCTCAGAAGATGTATGGCTTCCGTCCTCTCTCTCTTTACTGTGCTGGGTCTTATCACTGTTACTACCACTGGACCCCTGCTCCTCACTCTTAACCTCCTCCTTGCTCTCGTCCGTGACCTCCTCTTTCACGTCTTCTACCTCCTCCTCCTTCTCCTCAGATCCTGCTGCTGCCTCACCCTTGCTTTCATCGCTTTGCTTGCTTTCCTTCTCCTCTTCCCTTCCCTCTTTTCCTCCATTCGTCTCCAGGTTTTCCTCCTCTTCTTCTTCTGCCTTTTCACCGTTCTCCTCTGCAGCTTTTTCATCATCATCTGCAGGTTTCTGTAATGCAATAATAGCACAGAAACAAAGATCTAAATATTTTAACAGGCATACATTATTATAATTAGATTGTTTACAGTAATTCTCCCTTTGACTTACACTTTCCTGAAAGAGAGTGACAGAGCTATGGAGTCATGAGCACTTACAAATCAAGTGGAGGAAAAGCATTATGGTTTTGTTTTTTCAAGACTTTCCTTTTTATGGCATGTCAATCAAAATGTAACAAGTAGTGGAGAAACAACAGGTATCTGAGCTTTCTAATGCTCCATGGTCTATCAAACAGGGTATTAATCAATACATGTATGCATCATTACATAGGAATACATATGTTATCAAATACAAATCACATAGGTGATAGTAATATGAATCCTGTATCTTAAAGCATCAGTGACCAAGTTGATAATTTTATCTCATTAACTTAAAAAGAGGTCAGACTCCAGACTGCCAATTACCGCTGAAGACACACCATCGTGACATATCCTCCATTTATCAAGAGAGCGAGAGTGACACGCGACAAAAGAGCCGAACCCACCACATTATGTCAGACAACGTCCCCGCTGTGTTCCCTAATGAGAGGTTACATCAACCAGAATGTGCATCGACATCTCTTTACAAAGATGTTGTTTGTCCCTGCGACAGTCTATTATGTGCACGGCGTGTTTACCTCTTCGGCCGGCTGGTCTTGAGGGGTTTTGTCTTCAGCGTTTCCATCATCTGCCTTTGATTCCAGGTCATCTGGAAATAGAGAGAAAACAGAGGTATTTTGAAATGAGCATAGCAAATGAGTGATGTTTCAGTGCGTGATATTATAACATATAGGTGTTTCATCCTAGTGTGTGATATTGTGTCCTGAATGGGCTTGTCAGGGACAACATAAGATGAAGGTGAGTGATAGGTGTCATTCTGGTGTCAATACATTTATTCCATCTCATACAGGTTTAAACACACTTCTCGGGGTCAAATTTAAAAAAAGAGAGAGACAGAGATGTGATAAAATTCTTCTTATATAAATTGAACATGAGTATTGTTTTGATTCAATGAGTTCTGTTTTGAAGAGGCTCAAAAAGGCAAAATGAAGCAGAATACAGAGTAACTGTGCACCTTAAGGCATCGTGTGTGACTTTAACTTGAAACAATCCCAAACAGGCTATGTGATAGTTAATTAGATTCATTTAATTCCACTCTTGTTATGTAAAAGCTTTTTGCCAACAGTGTATTTCTCATTCTCTAATGTGATTTTACAGGTTCATTTTTCCTTTATGAGCCGACTACTTTTCAAGACCCTAAATTCCTCAGTCAGAGTCCATTACATCATTTCTGAAATCCATAAAGCTTCTCCTATAAATAAGGGAGCTTTTATTCATCCTCCAGTAAATGACTTGTTGAAATTATACATCTTTTATACCACAGCTGTGTTTTCAGGCTTCAACAAACACAGCACAAGAGTGACACCTGGTGGTGAAGGGGGGAAAAACCCTAAGACTATTTCGGGCAAGTAAACAACTTCCCCAGACAATGGAAGTGTGCCACAGCAAACATTTCACAAGGAAGAAGCTCAAGGTCGTGAGAAGATTCAGAATATGAATTCTAGATAACACTCATCTTCATTCTTCTTCTTCTTCCTCTTCTTCTTATTAAGGTAAATTATTAAACAGGTAAATTAAGGTAGCCTGGATGTTGTTCTTCCTCAGCCAATTCTTTTAGCTAACCACACACAAACATACAGATACAAAATCCAATGAGATTCCCTCAGGTCTCAACCAGTGCTGATGTTCAATAAAGGAAGAAATTGATCCTAAATTTTCTTTCTGATTTGGAGAAATTACTGGTTTCATCTGCTGAAGCTTTTCAATTTCCTGATTTTTAACTCAGTTACAAGCTGAAGTCAAGATTATTCTATCCAAGACTAAATACTTTATTGGTGGCAAGAAAAAAAGAAAAACAAAAAAAGATTATAAGAGCATATCTTGCACAGTCCACCAGAGGAAACTCCTGTCATCATTAACTATCTAAACAACTGTGATACTGTGGATCTTGGCGTTTAGATGAAGACATCACGCCACAACTCAACACTCAGCAACAAACTCATTTCTATTGAAGCAATCAGCTCAGCAAGGCAGGTTTGTTGGAGTGCAAAATTAATAAGAGTTGTTTTTTTTTTTTTTTTTTTTTTGTAGTTTTCATGTGAGCATGTGCATCAAAGGCCTTGGAGTAATTAACCCAAAACATCATAAGAGGAATACAACTATACGCTCTGATAAACAACATAATTACGCACTTGTTTTGAACCACTGGATGAGACTGAAATTTCCAATCAGAAATAAACGACAAAAGAGTGGAGGTGGAAAAAAAAAAGAACAGAACAGTGTAATTAATGTCTTTAATATTAGTTTCCCTTTCTACACATACAGTACCAGTTAAAGAAGAAAAATGACTCGGGTACAGATTAGAAGAGTTTATGGAGACATTTAATGCATTTCAAATGCAAAACTGATTGAAGTTTAGCTATGGTGGGAGATGAAACGTTATGGTAATAATAACGGACCTCTTTAAGAATATTTTATGGAAATCGGCTGCATTCATTAACAGCGAGGGCCGAGCGATTGAGTGTAAGCAGTAAGCAGTGGATGAGCTGCTACGACTCTAAACATCTTAACGTGATTTAAGGATGAGGCACCGGCTCATGAAAATGCTAAATCAAATTAAACACAATATTTAGAATCTCCCCTTCTTGCTCTTCATTAAATCCAGTAGATTTGTGTTGTGGCATTGCAAATGGCTAGACAGCTTTGTGTGTGTGTGTGTGTGTGTGTGTGTGTGTGTGTGTGTGTGCGCAAGTATGTGTAAATGTGAATAAGCATATATTCTTTTACACACACACCTTCCTTCACACCATTGGCACACAAATGCAGACAGAGCACACCCACATTTCAGGAGTAATGCTACATCTCATCCATCAGTGTGAGGTAAAACAAGGATGCAAGTGTAAGTGGGTATAATTACTCATATAAATGGCTCTCGCTGCCATTCTTATGAAAGGTAAAGTTATAAATGAGGGTTGTTCCAGAGAAATGTAATAAAATGCAACTGAAGATGAAGTGATAGCAGGAAGTAAACCACAATAACCTCCCACTCCTCAACAAGCAGCTTTCTCTATACAAACACATGCATTTTGTCTCACTGCTGCAGGATTTTAGTTTTAGAGGGAAAAAAACAAACAAACAAACAAAAACAACAACAACAACAACAAAAATATGATCTCCATCTCTTCACCTCAGCTACTCACAGTAACATTGTGCAGCATTGCTTTGATCTGCGTTTCCATTTGATGTGCTCATCTAATTCGAGCAGCCCTGACACACTGGTGGGGATCCACTGTGCGGTTTACACGAGGTAACACGATGTAAATACTATTCCATGAAATATGTATGGATTATACTAATCAACTTAATTAATAAAACAACAATATGTGTCACAGTAGAAACAGCCCCCCGTTGTTCCATTGTGCTCAGATGAACCCTCAACCTGAACTACATTGTCAACATTTTTTTTTTTTTAATTAATAAATTCAGCTTCAACCAGCACAGCTTCTCATTTCTTCTGCAGGATATAAGCGATTGTTGACAGAAGTTGTCGGCATGGAGTTGGTTAATGGAAGCTTTTCCTTAGTTGGACAGAATGTAAGCGCTATAATGTTATATCGCGGTATGAAAAACCTCTGAGTCTAATGTTTTCTTCAGTCCTCCGCTGCAGAGCTGAGTGGGCAGCCATGCCTAGCAGAGACTTGCAGGGTCTAATATCATGTTTAAAAGCTTTCCCTCTCCTCCAGGAAGCGTTGCTGAATAAAACCCATACAGTGCGGTGCAATCAAGTTCTTGACTCCACAGGAAATCTGGAGCCAACCAGGGCATGATTTTTTTTTTTTTTCATCGCAAATGGAAGCATGAATAGGTTTATTGAGGATGTATGTTGCTTTTAACAGCTGTGAAGTCACCATGCTGGAGAAACCTGCTGTTTTTAATGTTGTGCAAATCATTTATTCCAGTTTCTCCAGAAGCTTTTATGTAATTTTTTCCTAGTATTAGAAGGTTTCCCCTGTGCTGTGACACTTCTGGGAAAACCTATTGAACTGAATAAAGCTTTTTGAGACACTACTAGAAACCATATTATTCCAGCTCAGTAAGTGTACCGAAAAACCTCAAAAACAAAACATCAAATAATGGAAAACAATTGGTCTTTGCCTCTTTTGTATTCATTCCACTTATTGCACTGCTTGATGAGAAAATCATCAGAAAAACCTCCAGCACTGACTGTGCAAGCATCCACAGCAGGTTGTTTAGTCCTTGCCACTGTTACCACCACGACTTAATGGAAAAGTAATTTTTGATTGCATCCTTTTTGTCGCTGATAGACACCATGAGGCACTCAGATCTCGTGAACTCTGACAGGCTCCTTACAGGCAGAAGACGTGTGCATGGACATGCTTTGGATGCCATGGTCACTAGTACGACTGTTTTTGTTTGGCTCTTTCAAAGCCATTTCAGAAAGATCAATCTCTAAATGACAGAGGCTGTAGTTCTAAATAAATACAAATCACCATTTTAATACTCAGCGTATTTATGCGTATAAACCAAAGCATGGAGAAATTGTCGACATGGCCTCCACAAGCCAATTCTACTTTCAGCGGATTAGCTCTGCGGTGTTAAATAAACACTCAAGTCTACTACCTAAATCACTCCGCACAGCGCTCCCTGTATGTCACCACACCGTACAGTGCCTTGCTTATTTACACCCAGCTAATTTAACCCACTCAGCACATGTCTGAGTTATGGTGGGGTGTAAAACAACACGGGTAGTAACTCCGAATGGTAATTATGAAATGTTGCCACTCAGCAAGTGCGCTCCAGTCACTGACCAGCATCTTGTTAAAACATTTAATGACTGCGTGGTTGGCCACCAGGAGAAAGGCCCAGTAGGTGCGTTTATACTGTGGTGACATGCAGGAAAACAATCCAGCTGCTTTGTGTAAAATATGATGACTTGACATTGCATTGCATGCAAACACAATATATTTTCACAGAATTCATAGTCTAGTTGATGTAGCCTTTAAAAAACTGTTTTGTTTTTTAATGATGGGTGCTATTGAGCTGCATTATGGGAACTGCAGGATCCAGTGTTTGTAGTGTAGCTCGACCCCTATAGGGACTGAAAGTCATAATAGGCTTCGATGTTCTTTTTAAATGTGAGTCCTCCAATTTTATGGAAGAGCACTGATAAATTTGTAGCATGTCCCTTTAAAAGCTTTCAGTCAATGAGCCTGGTTAAAAATTTGAGAAAAGATAAAAGTATCATCATATTTTTTTCTCAAACATCTCAAATACTAAAAACATACAGGTCTCATATTGTGGGTGGGCAGGGCATACACAGCAGTAATGTCCACTATGAAATATATGTTATTATGTATTTCTAGTGTATAACATCCTTTGCATTAAGGTTTGTTTTCAAGATGCATCTGAAAACATGAAAACCATATATTATCTTTAGAGTGTCGTTATACAGTAGTGCAGAAAATGCCTCTTATCTACAGTAGTGTGCAGCCCTGTGCTTAGATAGCTCTGACATTAAATCAGAGGAAAGCTCTGCTTAACAATGTAGCAGCCAGACAGGCAGAGTAATATTTATAAAGGTCACAGCTTCAGTTAAATATTTTAATAATTTATGGAATTTATTCTCTCTCAATTTTCTCACAGTTGCCTGAAATGCTGCCTCCACAGTCTATGTGATATGAAGGTTTTATTCTGAGTGGCCTCTGCCTAATCAGTGTGATATAGGCCAATTAAAATAAGACTTCCTCTTTCTCAACACAAAAAAAAGAAACATAATTGCTTGTTTTTACAAGACAACTTCACTAACATTCATTATGGTTGGATATTTGATTATAGAATGTAACTCATAGCACAAATAACATCACTAAAATGGAGACAGACTGAAAATAATGCCTTCAATTTCTGTTTACACAAGCACTGAACTAAAACTGGTTACTCTTCTCATTTTTCATCTCAAATCTGTATTGTGCTGATATGATTGATATTTTTGCAATACATTCTCATTGCACCCTAAACTGCATTATTTGGACTTGAACTAACAAATGACAGAAATGTACAACATGTGAAAATGTATGTGCGGCTGCATTATAACTGACAGCGATGAACACAAAGCGCTCCGGCAGCACAGCGACTTCAGATGCCCTCCTAAGCCCGGCTCCGACACATGATGTACACTTCAGATCTCAGCAAATGTCAGATATTTACTCTTGCCATTTAGGTTGAATGTCCAAGCCGCATCAGAGTCTCAAACCCTGCAGACGATGATGTTCCTATCACAAGTCCTCCAGATGTGCGTCTACCAGCTCAAGCTCGAAAACATACTAAAACGAGCAAAGCAGCCGAGATTAGAAGTGACAGAAATGAAGAAAATTTGTGTCATCGAAAGTGTCACACGTTACCCTAACCCTATACTCTACGTGTCACAGTCGGCACTGTTGTATGTCACAGCTGAAACACTTGTTAACAGATTAATGTGGCAGATTAGTACAGCTACCCTGCTCTTTAATCCAGTAATCCCGCATCAAAGGGTCATGAAGAACCTTTTTCTCTGCTGTAGTGAAAAGGGAGAGATGAAAGGATGAGGGAGAATGAAGGAGGGATTGGGAAGGATGGGTGAAAAGTGACATGTGAGGCAAAACCTTTGCCTCATAACACATGTACATATTTTTAACACCACTCACAAACTACACTTTCTAAGAACTTGACAAGAAAAAAAAAAAACTTCCTCTAAATGTTGCCATCTCTCATCCTTCGCTGCTGAGCCTCTTTTTTTTTTTTTTTTTTTGACATAGGCGCACGCTTTAAGACACACTGCCTCTTTGTGAGCACGTCTCCTGCCTCCCAACGCTGTTTTGAACCCTATTTCACTCTGACAGGAATTATAGATACATATGCTAACAGGGCTAATTCCCAGAGGCAGCATCACATTTTATGACACCAGAGGCAGAAGGTTGATCTGGCTGGATGGCTTGTGCATGTGCAAAGGCACGCGTAAACACACACACACACACACACACACACACACACACACGCACACAGGCACACATGTGCAGGAGTCTTCATTTCTCCCACATTCAACTTGCAAGTAATACTAAGAAATTTTCCATTTTGATTTTTTCGAAAAAAAAAATACCCCAACCTAAAACTTCCTTGACTCAAAAACCAAATTCCCTTTAATAAAAATAATAGGAAGGGACATAATGCGGATCCATCACGTAGTGCAAATTGAATTGGCTCCTGCCACGTTAAAAAGATGGAGCCAAGTCCCTGAAAAGGAGGCAGCAGGCTGCTCAGAGCACAAGGTTCTGTGTAAATGCGGATGTCCTTGAGGTTTCAATGCAGGCGCTGGCAGAGTTGCTGTACCCGGGTTACTTGGAACTCACCATCTCTCGACTTAGAGTTGCGAAAACAAAAGGCAAGCTGAACCTTCCCGAGATATTGAGAATGCACAAAACTGCTCCATAGGTGTTAGCGCGCGAAAGAGCAAGGGAGGAAGACCTGAAGATGTGTGTCCAATTTGCTGAGACTGCTGAGACTCCATAGCTTCTAAAAGATTTCCCTACACATGTGAAAATTTACAGCACTGTAAAACATTAGTACTGTGAAGCCTGCAAGGTACACAAGCCACTTAAAGCATTGATTTTCTCCCATTGAATACATTTGTTTTTTCTACATTCTGATGGGGTTTAAAACTGGACCTTAAAAAATAATGGTTGTAGGTTCTTTGAATCCTCAGACAAGTCAATCAGCCCTTAGTATGGAGTTATCATCCAGCTCTGCAACCATTCAAAAAAGTAAGCACATAATGACTACAAATTGTATTTCATGTATGATTACACTGGTCGCACTGAGGCTTAGCCAGACTCAGGAATCATTGTTCAGTTCATTACAAAATGCTTATCTGTCCTAAAGCTGCTGTTATCATATATCAACACTGTAGATCTTGGTTGAATTTCCACCATTATCTAAAGGAGGACAATGTGCTTATTTTGACAGAGACCAATCATGTTAAGAATAGACTTGACACACACACATTTTACAAATCAAAAAGCCCAAAGCAGTGTGCCCCCTCGTTAATGCATGTACAGAGGCATATACATGTAAGAGTCCATACAATCAGCAGACACACTTGTCTCTCTGTCAGCCCTCTCCTTCTCCTCCTGTCTGCCTCTCTCTCCTCTCCTCCATACCTTTCACTCCGTCCATCCTTCTTGAAGTACACGGCTCTTTTGTTGATTTTTTTTTTTTTTTTTTTTTTTTTTAGAGCAGCAATTTGGCCGCAGCAAGGGGCAGAGGCAAGTAAAATTCTGCTTTGATGACTCTAAATGGAGAGATTATCCAAATGAAAGGCAATTATCCAAACCCCACCCCATCCCTGTACCCTTCAATATCTCTGGGCCTTTTTATTCCACCCAGCGCTCGTGCTCCACCATCTCAGGCTATTCATCATATTCACTACTTGATTCCACCTGTACTCTCTTTTCCCTTCTCTTCTCATTCTTCATAATGTCCTCCTCCCTTCATCATCTCAACCATTTATTCCTTCTTCTTTAACCTTCTCTTTTATCTCCCTTTCTCTTTACATCCCATGTCCCCCCCCCTCCACCTGTCAAAACACATCCTTCCCTCTTTCTACTGTCTTTTATTCTTCCTTTTCTTATTGCTGCTGCTTCTCTTTTTCACTTCTTCTCTCCTCTCTGCTCAAGGGAGTTATTAACTGAACTGGTCACAAAGGCCCTTTATGAAAGAGAACACAGATAAACATCCTATTTCTATTTTGAGGTTAGCAACAACTTGTTATATACAACCTGGACATGAATGAGATTTTGAAAGCAAAAGCTATCACTGGCCTAATTTACCCAGTTCAAAAGAGCTTCCATAAAGTCTAACTATGTTGGCTGAAGCATACGACAGGCAATGCGTCTTGTTGGTTAAGTCTTTTAAGCCGAATGTCTTTGTTACAGCGAGTTCAAATTCATTCCGTGACCTTTGCTGCATGAGTTGTCGCGCTGCCTCCCCCTTGTCTTTGCTGTCACTCACCACTGTGTTCACTCTAATGAAGCAGAAAAGTCAGAAGCTTTACAATACACCAGACAGAAACCGCTGGAGTTATCCTCAGTCTGGCTCACAGCAGCTGATAGACAGTGAATAATGGGGACTGGCGTACTGACACACACACACACGCGCGGACACACACAGAAACTCACCTCCCTGTCACAACAGAGTCGGCACAGGACAGAGGGGGAATCTCCTGTTACAGGGTCACTCTGTCTTCTCTCTCTCTATCATTTCGTCTCAACACCTTTCTCTGTATCGCTCCCCCCCCTCACACACATACATTTACCTCTAATGACATGACACCCTCATAATAATCTTTTGTTTTCACTCCAACGTTCCAGCACACCCGAGATCCAAAGTGTGGGTTTCATGCTGTGTTCTTTCCACAGCCTCTGCCAGTCCGCCAACTTTTTGGCCATGTTCCTTTTTGGCACCAGGGTGGGATGTGTTTACCTCATAACCAAGCCAGGGCAGGATTTCCCAAAGGGTAGATAACACCAGAAACACCTTTATACTGTGAATCACTGAACAAAGGTGATATGAACACTTTGTTCCTACTGAGAAGCTAAAGTGGACAAACACAACCACATCAGTAGAGTAAACTGCTAATGGGAGCTGAGCTCATTTTGTTAAGCCGATGAGCAGCTATGATTTCAGCTAATGTTTGCTTTTAAGAAGCCAAATGACCAAATAACATTTTAGCATTGATTTGCTTTGGTGGAGAAGATGAACAGAAAGAGTAAAGATACCTTTGGGAAACCTCGACCTATTGCATCTTCTAAAAAGTCTGTTCAGCACCACGGACAGAGACAGACCCACTGCATCTCATACGCGACCACACGGCGACGAACCCAGACAAACGAGGAAAACATTAATTCTTGCAAACATGACAGTATTTGAAAAAGACTTTATAGGTCAAACAGTGAAGGGTGCATGAGAATGTGATATTCTCTCAAAGCCATTCAAACCATCTTGTCTAATGCCTGATCTTGTTTTCTGTGCTGTCTGTCTGTTAATTCAATCTTTGGTCAATGTCACCCAAGGGGACCAATAATGCAACATGCTTTTTTTTTTTTCTCTGCCTGTAATGCGACATGCTGTGCAATCTGATGTAGGGAGGGTTTTCAGGGTGACATTACAGGTTTCAAATGCACACGCACAGACAAAGACGCACGCACACACATTCCTCATCCCTCTCTTTTTGAAGCAAAATGCCAGCTCCCCTGAACCACGGACACAATTCTCCACACTCCTTTGGGCTTCTGCTGTCAACTCTCCTGCCAGACAAGGAAACAGGCAACATCTATCATGAGCCACACGATGACGTAATGTAGTTCATGCCGCAGCAGGCATTATAATAAGGTCAGAAGCAGTCTGCAGGAAATCTAAAACCCTTTGTGTAAAATAAAAATGTTCTCCATTCCCTCTCACGCTGTTATACACAATATATATATATATAACATTCATGAAAAGTGTCTCAGAGCAACAAGATATCTCAATGTTCGGGTGAGTGTCAGCTGCCAATGAGCGAAGAAGTAAAGACTAATTAGAGATACAGAATTTCTGTAGGACATTATATTATCCTGAGCCCAGAAGATGATGTAATGTGTTTCTTGTAAAAGTAGTTAATGTCATCATGCTAGACCTACTTTCTATATTTCTTGCCATATTTTTTTTTGCAGAGCAACAGTGCCACTATGTGGACATTTAAGAACGCAGCAGGTTACATAAGATTACAAAGGCCATGCATTACATCATATATCTGTGTATCTATACAAGCCCTGCTTGCGTTTGCTCGTATTTGATTCATGTCCATAGAGTTCTGTTTGTTTCTGCGTTACCGTTGTCAGAGATGCCGAGGGTCATGCTTTGTCTGCTCCTCTTCTTCCTGAGGGAGATGAGTCTGGCCTGAGAGATCTCTCTGACGATGGAAGACAGGTGCTCCTTGTTGTTGCCGTTGTGGCTCGGAGGCGAGGCCTTGGAGTCTCTGTCTCCACTATCACTGCTTCGGACCATAGACTTACTCTGAAGGAAATAGAAGTCTATAGTAACTTTCATCCATCTACTCATGCTTCATACAATTGATGCAAAGCAACTAAATGGAACAGTAAATCAGCAAATTTTGTGTATGTTCAAGATTTGTGAGCACTGTATGGTATGCAAACTCTGCATAAGTTGAATTTCTTATTTCCAATTTTGGGATGCTAAAACTAACTATGCAAATCTAAAGACTTCATGCAAAAGGCGCATGCAGTTCTTACATTTCCATTTTGCTTTGAGAATCTGTAGATGGGCGGCAGAGAGTAAGCTTTCATTCTGTAAACGAAACAGACAAAGTACACGATATGAAGTGCTTGTTTTAAAATACTGATTCATGAAAACAGGCACCTGAAATCATCCATGTAATTTTGTAAACACACTGAAAATGAAAAGATGGAGGTTTAAGCATTGTTTGATTCCAATCTACCAAAAACCTCACATAACACAGAAAAGCCTGTTAAATAGTTTGTTCAAGATTTTAAAACCTGAACAACTACATAGCTTTCAGTATGTGCATGTGAAATTATGAATATTATACATGTTATTCTTGATTTTGCTTATTTCAAGTGTAAAAATAATTGACATGTTGTAGTAGGAAAGGCAACACTTTTATTCACACACAGCAAATTATCTGTCATTAAAATAATATCTGGTGCCAAAGGATGCAGGTTTCAGGGGATTTGAAAGCAGATATTAGCCCTGGAGGAGTAATTAGTTTCCACACTGGAACACATACAAACACAAGCTGAACAGTCTCCAAGAGATGTCCCTCGTACCCATAGTACTCCATTTTTAAATTTCCACAACTCTTCACAGAGGACATATCATATCAATCTACATACTAATGGATGTTAGTGATGTTTTCATTGCTCAATGTTATTTATGTTAAATTAACACACACACATAAAAATAACACAAGATACCTTGTTCATTATAAAGTACTTGATTAAGGAGTTTAGTGAGTATATATTCAAGGCCTCAACCAAGTAATCTTCTAATTAATGATATTTGTTCATTTTGTATTTTTGTGATCACAAATACCAACATAAAACTACAGGTGAATTACTATCTTTAAGTTCGTATTTTCTATTAAGTTGTCAGTCTTCAGACGACATGTTGCTCCAGTATATTATCAATGGTGCAGTGCTCACCCATTGACCCTCCTCGTCCCTCTGGGTTTGGTGAAAAGTAGGTCGCTGTAGGGCAGCTTCTTAAATCTTTCTCTTCCCACAGCCACATAAAGCTGACCGCTCTCCAGCTGGTTCCCATCAGTCACCTGGTGGCCTTCGTAGGTGTAGAGACTAGAAAACAGACACGTGGTCAAAACCCCAACGGTTTCCATCGTGTGTTCGTACCAGATTGTCAAAACAAGCTGCATTTAAGCCTTTTTAAATCTCTCCTTTATTTCATTGATATGTAAATTTATGCTGCAACATGCTGAAAAATCCAATGAGAAGCAAAGAGAAAAAATATAACCCTTGACACCCAGGAAAAAATATTGTTCATATGTGAAACGTGAGCATTTTTAAAGCTCTACCTTCGAACGCCCCCCAGGACTCTCAAACCCATCTTCTCCGTGATCATCTCTAGTATTCTGTCAAACTGGCCGAGCATCCTCTGGTGGATCAGCAGCCTCATGGCGGGGTTCAAGACATCGCCATTTGCTACCACACTAAGTAAAGAACAAACACATGGTTAAAAGAAACACTGGCAGAACTTTGACACAGACTGATTCCCCTTGTCAACTATGCCCCTCTGAGTTCAGTGAAGCAAAGTCAAAATCAGGGTTGAGCATCACATACATATTATATATTATACTACAATGAATGAATGATAACTCTAACAGTGTAAAATGGTTCATGTGAAACAGGGGAAATGCAACTTACAATATTGTACATGGCTCCTTGATGGGTTTGAGGAATCGAGCTGACACAATGATTCGATTGGGTGGAAGTGGTTTGGCCTGGAAAAGAGGATGGAAAGAGTGAAATACAGTACAGTGCAAAAGTTTTAGACAGGTGTGAAAAAATGCTGTACAAGAATGCTTTCAAAAATGGAAGTGTTAACAGGTTATTCTCATCAATTAACAAAATGCAGTGAATGAACAGAAGAGAAATCTAAATCAAATCAATATTTGGTGTGACCACCGTTTGCTTCAAAACAGCATTAATTCTTCTGGGTTCACTTGCACAGTTTTCGAAGGAACTCGGCTGGTAGGTTGTTCCAAACATCTTGGAGAACTAACCACAGATCTGTGGATGTAGGCTTCCTCAAATCCTTCTGTCTCTTCATGTAATCACAGACAGTCAATGATGTTGAGATCAGGGCTCTGTGGGGGCCACACCATCACTTCCAGGATTTCTTGTTCTTCTTTACACTGAATATAGTTCTTAATGACATTGGCTGTATATTTGGGGTCTTTGTCCTGCTGCAGAATAAATCTGGGGCCAATCATACGCCTCCCTGATGGTATTGCATGATGGATAAGTATCTGCCTGTATTTCTCAGCATTGAGGACACCATTAATCCTGACCAAATCTGCAGACACTTATTATTGTACCGCTCTCCAGCCAGTCGGTGAACAAACAGCCTTCTGCTACAGCCAAATATTTCAAATTTTGACTCATCAGTCCAGAGCACCTGCTGCCATTTTTCTGGACCCCAGTTCCTATATTTTCGTGCATAGTTGAGTTGCTTGGCCTTGTTTCCATGTCGAAGGTATGACTTTTTGGCTGCAACTCTTCCATGAAGACCACTTCTGGCCAGACTTCTCCAGACAGTAGATGGGTGTATCTGGGTCCCACTGGTTTCTGCCAGTTCTGAGCTGATGGCACTGCTGGACATCTTTCGATTTCGAAGGGAAATAAGCTTGATGTGTTTTTCATCTGCTGCACTAAGTTTCCTTGGATGACCTGCGCCTACGATCCTCAACGTTGCCCGTTTCTTTGTGCTTCTTCAAAAGAGCTTGAACAGCACATCTTGAAACCCCAGTCTGCTTTGAAATCTTTGTCTGGGAGAGACCTTGCTGATGCAGTATGACTACCTTGTGTCTTGTTGCTGTGCTCAGTCTTGCCATGGTGTATGACCTGTGACATGAAACTGTCTTCCACAGTCTCACCTTGGTAGCAGAGTTTGGCTGTTCCTCACCCAGTTTTCAGCCTCCTACACAGCTGTTTCTGTTTCACTTAATGACTATGTTTCAACCCACATGTGAAATTGATGATCATTAGCACCTGTTTGGTATCATTGGTTGATCATACACCCGACTATAATCCTACAAAATCCCTGACTTTGTGCAAGTGTACCTAGAAGAATCGATGCTGGTTTGAAAGCAAAGGGTAGTAACACCAAATATTGATTTGATTTAGATTTTTCTTTTGTTCGCTAACTTATCAATTTGTAAATTGATAAAAAGAAACAATTTATTTATATTTTTGAAAGCATTCTTAGTTTACAGGATTTTTTCACACCTGCCTAAAACTTTTACACAGTACTGTGTCAAAGGCTGCATGAGTCAAACTAACAGCTGTGCAAATATGATTAAAGATAATCTGGCACACAAATACATCTGGTATGTGCAATAAAGCTAAAAGTACATGGCTCATATATACACACACACACACACACACACACACACACGGCAGTCAACTATGTTCATTCTCAAGAAGCACAACTGCTTGGAGCCACCAAGAGTTGCAACAGTTTGATGTAGCATATAAATGTGTTTATTATAGACAATAACATCTTTTCATTGAAAATCAATCCACGTTTTAATTTGCTTTAGTGTTTTTTCTCTCCTTTCGCTGTGAGAAATTTCAGTGAACCACCCAAATAAACAAGACCGCGTGACATCAAAAGTTTTTACCCCTGAAGGCAAAGAGAAAGAGCTATTGTGCACATTAAAAGAATCCGTCTCTCATCTCTGTGACAGCGAAAGAATGAGCCCTTGGTAATCCTTTGAGGTTGCGAGGTTGCAAAGAGTGAGCTCTGCAGGTCCTGTCCCATAACACCTGATAACCCACTGTGACTCTAAGACTAAGATTCAGACTCCGTGAGAGAGGGAGAGAGAGATAAGGGAGGAGGTATATTAAAAGTCTTCTGGGGTGTGTGAGTGCACCCTGGCAACAGAGGTGTGCAGGCCAGAGGTAGGATTAACAAACTTACGTCATAAAACAAGGTATATTTGTAACGAGGCATGAGGCCAAGACTGCATCAATAGAGAAGATCATTAAACATTAAAATGCATTTGGGCGTAAACAGCAAACAGTATCACTTTGTGCTGTTAGTGCTACTGATTTAATAAGAACAATGATGAAACCTACAGCACAGCAGGTACCTTTAACAGGAAACCAAGACCAAAGAAATACCATGTACTTTGATGCACCCACTCGATACCATCTAGAGGGTGCAGATATGAGATGCAGTTAAATTGATAAGCAAAGTCTGTGGTCATTCTCGGCGTAAGGATTTTGTGCATTACTGGTGGTGGAAATCTGCGACCAATTCCATCTCACTTAATCCCTCCATTAGTATACTTACATCACTGTTTATTGAAACCAGCAGGCTCAAGCGCTGCTTGAAGTGGTCCACTCGAGCGCACCCAATCAAACACGGGGCAACAAAAAAAGCTCATTTCAAGGTGAAAGGAAATGACACAACAGTCATCATTCCCAGATATCCTGAAGATGGCCGCGCATGCATTGCACTTTCATTGATTTATGAGGTTTGCAGAGAATAGTGTTAATTTATCCGGTTATTTCCTGCGTGTTCACCTCATTCAGCTGTGTGAACTTCACATACAGCAAACAGACATTTTTGAACATTAACTATCAGAGCACCAACATAGTTCTGGACTACCCATTCAACAAACTAAACCACGTTGCTTTGAGAGACTGGTTCTATCACATCTGAAATCATGTCTGCCCATCACCCTGGAGCCCCATCAGTATATAGCCTGTACCATGTATTAATACTTAGTCCTTACTGCTCCAGCCTGAGCCCTTTACTGACTTAAGGCAAGCTAGGAGCCCATCAATGTCCATCAATCTGCATCAACAGAGCTGTAGTGACATGTGTGTCAAGCTTAATATTCCACGTCTCTGATGATCTCACCTGGTCCCTAAACCCCTTGATCCTCATGTCTCAGAATATGTTTTTTACACTTCTCATTCTTGCATGAGCTGAACCTCTTATATTACCATTATTTACATTGTACATTAAACCAACTGTACATATCCTGTCAATACTTGACCCTAACATATACACCTCCCTTTCTAACTCTGTCCACTCCAGCTCTATGTACATAACACTGCACATACTCTAAGATATGGCATCACCTATGCTGAGGTACTTGAGTACTACATTAGTACTGAAAATTACATCTGCATCTATGTGTGATGATTTCTTTAGCACTTCTAGTTAGATGCCAGCTGCATTTTGTTGGGTTTGAGCACAGGTTGAATCTTAAGTTGAATCTAATCAAAATAAGCCACAGACTGAATGCTGCACTTGAGGCAGGAGCCCATCTATAATTAGTCCTTCCTATAATGCTCCAAAAACAATAAGGATAAGAAAAAAAACTTGCCAAGCATCCAGCCAGCTGAGAGTTCCCATCATTAATCGACACAATCAGCCAGGTCAAGTGGGGAAGTGATGGGGAAGCAGGGTCCTTGTGAACTAAATTGGCTCTTTTTATGCTCGCCACGTAATCACAGCAGCAAAAACAAGCCCTTGAGGTTATCTGTGATGAATACACTTCTTGCGAGCAGGTGATAAGACCAAATCAAAAACACAGAGAGGAGCTCCTGATTCTCCTGGTATGATTAACATGTTACAGTGGACAGGCAGGGAACACACAGACAGTCCTTCTGAAGTTGTGGCCTGGGACAGAAGTCAAAGACAAAAAAAAAAAAAAAAGGGCTACACCCTTGTAGTACAGAAACTTTTTTGTCATATACTCCAGATAAAACATTAAAGGAATTAATGTGGTTTGAATTTAAGTGGTAGTACACATATCTGTGCCTTATATAGAATCTATTTAATTATTAAAAGCAATAATAACTCATTCGGAAAGAGGACCTGCAGCTGACTTTCAAAACAGATACCTGACTTTAAGCTGCTCTTGTTTTGGCTGTGACTCCATAGCTGGTGATTAAAGATGCATTGAAAGGAGGGATGATTATGATCCATAAATCAATAATGCATGGCCATTGAGCCGACAACAAAGTGATCTTCACGGAGGACAATAGAGAGGAATGCTAAACATTACACCTTGCTTAAATGATCTTTCTAAAACCTTTACGCTGTGGGTGCAGAGGTGGCGTTCCCAAATCCTCATGCATCTTGCATTAGCGGCCATTTCAAATTTTGAAAAGTTGGATTGAGTCAGGCTATTGTAACTGAAACCCTGCCTTGAAAACATAGCCGGTGAAGTGCTTCATTAATCTCTAAAACAAAATCTAAAATAATGCAATGATAACTCAGTCATTCTCATGTGGCTAACTGAGCTTACACAGCTGGAAAATCAGGAAAAAAAAAAAAAGATTTCCAATATATTGAGTGTGGTCAGTGTTTTTGTGCTCGGCAGAGATTTAGTACTGGACTCCTGTCATGCACATACCAGCTCACTGTTAAGATGTCGTCTAGGACACAGTGCATGAGTGAGTTCACAAGTAAATGAACGGCTGATGGTTCATTCCCATCAAATCAGGTGAGGCTTCTTACTGAAAACTAAAGGACCAGGAGGTGGAGTAGAACCTGATGATCTTCTCCCCCAAGACTGTCTGGATGATTGATAAGACTCAGTAAATTTTGTTAACAGGTTCCACCTCTGCAGATTGTGTTTATATGATGCCAAATGTTGTACAATTTGGGAATCCCAGGTAGAAGTGAATGACGTCCACAGTTACATGGCAGCTCATTTACACTTAAACTTTTCACTAGGTAAGTTGTTTATCTCACTTGCACGTCTCACACAACAAATACGTTCTCTTTTTAATCTATGCAGCTGTCTGCACCAGATCCATGCAGGCTGAGGTCCTGCAGGAGCCCCATCCTTGCTTGTGAATGACTGAGCCTTGCCAGGATGAACCTTTCATACCCAATCATGACACTATCACCTGTTACCAATTAGCCTATTTACCTGTGGAAGGATCCAAACAGGTGTTTTTGGAACTTTCACAGTCTTTTGTTGCTCCTGTCTCAACTTGTTTGAAACATGTTGCTGCCATCAAATTCAGAATCAGCAGATATTTACAAAAATCAATGAAGCTGATGAGGTCAAACAAATAATTAAATATATTGTCTTTGTGCTGTTTTCAATTGATTGTATGTCAAAAAGGATTAGCAAATTACGACATTCTGTTTTATTTATGTTATGTGCTTCCAATACCAAAATCGTGTCCCTTGCATACAGATCCTGCATTCATATGCAGATATCTGTTTACAGAGATTAACACATGAATGACTTTTGCCTCACCTGCATTGGAAGAGTCATCCTCTTCCTCCTCGAGCCAATCTGTTGGTAACTACAGACAAAACATAAAGAGAAGTAAGCCAATGTTAATCACACACAGCATAGGACAGGTATTCTGTAAGTCACAAACTCTGAGAAAGAAATGTTACTTTTTTCATTGATTATGGTTGTGAATGTGCTGGCAAGTAATTCATATAAACAGATATACATCATATTGTTTTTTTGGAGGGTTTTTCTTTGCTGCAAGCTGCATTAACACAAACAGAAAAAAAGCAGAATACCTAGTGTGTACTGAAGCTCCTCATCATGCACAGGTACAAACATATTTACTGTGTGTAAATGGTTAGATAGATAGATGTACTTTATTTGTCCCAAACAGGAAAATTCTTTTGTTGGAGCAGCTACAGTTGAAAACAATATGACACAGCACAGCACTTTAAACAACAAGCTTACAACATGACATAAAGCAACATACAGTGCAATTAGTAGGTGAGTCATTAATGTATTTATCATCTCTTGTTAGAACTGATTTTTCAATGCCTCTGGGTTTTTACTGACAGGGACAAGAGGATGATGATGATGATTGAAGTGTATTATATATTTTATCAGCTGCAGCAGAGGATATGAACTGTGGCAACATTTTTGCCTATGTCAAGGAGCACAGTGACAGTATACACCAGACTGACATACTGACAGTAAACACCAGACCAGGTCAGTGCATTCTGTGAATAACTTAGCCCACAAATCTCATTATCTGCTGTATAGGTCCACTTATTTTTAGGCCAGGGCAAAGCACACTTCTCTGCAGCGCTGATCTACCTCATGCACTGGTGCAAAAGTGTTGAGTCACATAAACTTTAAGAGCATGACTCAGTCAACAGTGTGATGCTCAGTGACTATATTTATGCATGTAGGCTGATAGCTGACACTGACTGTGGAACCCCAGTTAGTGTGTGAGCAGTGTATTGAACTGAGATTTTAATGACTTACTACTAATGACATATACAACCGATCAGCATGCTTCCTGCAGGGTTAACCCCATGCATATGTGCATAATCTTTAGGCTCAATCACACTGTGAGATTTGATCTGTTATCATGTCAAACTTGAGTCTTACTCCAGCCTTTTGAACCTCTCCCTCCCTGCAGCCACGTACTGCTCCCCGTTCTGCAGCCGCTCCATGCAGTCCACCTTGTGGCCTCCTCTGGGCGTGTAGATGTTCCTCACGGCTCCAAACGGGGCTTGGATCCCTCCGGTCACCTCTCTCAGCAGCGTCTCAAAGTTGGACACCCTCTTCTGGTTGATCACGATGCGACGAGCCTCGTAGTAAGGATCCCCGTTCCGGAACATGAAAATGTTCTTGACGACGGGCTGGGACAGAAAGTTGGGTTTCTCCGAGCTCATGGCTGTGCGTAAAAGCAGGCTGAGACACTTCTCTTAGAAAGCAGCAGGTTGATCCAAATGCTGAGACACAAGCTTCGAGGCCATGATCATGACATTAGAGCTGCTCCATCCTGGCCAAAAGTTCAGGGATGAGTGCAGATGAAGGCGCAGATCTTGGAGCAGTTTTGGCAACAACGCGGGGCAAAAAGGCTGCTCACAGCTTGAGCAGGAGGTTAATGCATAAAAAGACGACCATATGCATGAAACCGATGATGTGTCCCAGCGTTATGAATGAGAAATATCCATAAGTTTTGCAGGATCTCAGTCCGCTGCAGAGGAAAAAGGCGCAGAGTCAGCCGCTCCGTGCGCACCGCTGCGCACCAGGTGAGGGCGTCTCTGGGCTGGGCATCATGGGAGCTCATCTGTTGGGATGTCTCTATGGGAACACTCACAGATTACCAGCCCTCATCAACAGCCAGTCAATCATTAGCTGATAGAGAAAACATGGACTTGTTGAATAAAAATGCGCAGTGCCAGTGTTGGAGGAAACACGAGCAAAGACGCACAACAAACAGCGTGAGCAGAGGAAACAAACAAACCCAGACTCTGATGTTTAACACTTAGATGGTGTTAAACTCTCCAGCAGCAGTGTGAGAAAGCTAATTGGGCATCAAGAGACCAATTGGAAACCCGGTGACATCCCGAAAGTGGCAGAAAAAAACATGTTTGTTTTGTGGACTATGTTTGTGTTGCATAACAACAGGGGCATCTGTACTCCATGTCCTTTTGCATATTATTGTCAAGTGACATGTTTCCTTCTGCAGCAATTAAAAGCCAGAGGAATTCAGAACATATATGTCTGCATTCATTAGCTATTGTTCATCCAGCCAGTGTAAATGCATGTAAATATTTTCCCATATGAAGCCATAACATAATATATTTACCGATGCAATAATAGTTGTGGGACAGCCTACTGTTCCATATCAGGGGTTTTTGAAGCTCTGTCAGTAGCTGTATGGGGCCACAGGGCTACTTGTGTCCACAACCTCTTCTTACCTCTTTCCCTCCTTCACCTTATTGTCTTCATCACCTCTTTCATCAGCAGCAGCAATCAGCAGGATTACTGCTCTGTTGGGGATATAGACTGTGGTTGGAGTGAGCTGGGGGCCAACAATAAGTCTGTCAGGGACAAAAGCTTCACATGAACTTCACTATAATATAGTAGATATGGTGCAATAATATGTGATGTATATGATACAGGCTGCAATAATTATCATATTAGTATCATATCATATGTCGAAGTATTCCTTTAGGTGCGATTCTCTCTCTCTCCACCTGATGGTGCTATAGCAGCTTGGTCTACATAATATGCAAGAATAAAACATAGCAGGAGAGTTGATACAGACAAATCATTTCTGAAGAATAACAAACTGAAATATTGAATGTATGCTCACATATTACAAAAAAAGCAAACTTGTATCTCAGAACAGTGGTGGACTGGTGGGGTGACAAAAGGGCACCAGCTGCATGGTGGGATACCAGCACGCAAAAAGTCTGATGTATTTATGGTGAACCATTTAGAGGCTGATGATAAGGGAAGCCTACAGGCCACTCCATCACATTTTCTTTCGTTTTGAAAGTCTTCATAGTGAAGTATGGGCTTGACCTCTGGCCTCCTCTGTCCATACAACACCATGCTAACTGGATGAAACATCTCCAGGTGAGACGTGACTGTTGGGACAGACCTGAAGATTTCATGGATGAGATGTCTTGGTTCATTGAGCATCATTTACACATGACCAGGATACACAAACTTCTACTTTTTTTCTGCTACTTTTTGCATGTGCTCCTTTGCTTAATACCAGCTGTGATTGACAAAGACTTCTTTCTTTCACTTTTTGAATGCATGTTTTTTTTTTTTTTTTTTTTTTTTTTACTGTTGAGACATTCTGAACCTCTTTAAATTCACTGATATTCACTGATGCTATTATTGGCAATATTTTCAGTAAGTGTAAATTAATCAAATTTTCAAAGTTTAATTGTAAGATACTTTTAATCTATGGACACTGGAAACCATATAGGATTAAGGTCACTGCCCATACCCTAACATGCTCAGTTCTCTATGCATACACACATTTTATATTATTTTATATTATCTAGGACAGTGTTTGCAATAAGTGGAGAATTTATATGAAGTTGGTTGATCACCGGGCAGGGTCATGTGCATATTTATTTTAAACTAATATTGAATAGAGCTTGTTAATATTTGGCAAAAAATAGGGTGTTGCATTAACTTGTTGACTGTTGTAATATGTTATGGTAGCTGCTGTGATGATGAAAAATATTGTACATGGAGTGCAGGCATTTTGTCAGTAGAGGGCAGTGTACAACAAAAAAACCAAGCCACACACTGGATCTCACACACACACACATTTCAGAGGGAAGTTTTCTACAGTAAACCAGTCTTTGAGTGCAAATCCACAATAATATGTTTGCCTTTGTTTCTTGTGTGTGAAAGGTGTGAAAAGCCAGGAGGGAAGAGAACCAAGATGTTTTATTTCCATCAAGACAAGGTCAGTAGGGGTGGAAATAAGAAGAACAGAACTTAGGGGGAAAAACCACAATACAGATTGTTTCAGTTGATGAGGTATAGTTATGAACAGTTACTGAAACACTCCTGTCTGAAAGGGAAAAGGAAAACCTCTCTAAGGCTGATCCAGACATACCCACCCAGTGCCTGAGCTTCTGAAGATGCGGTGGTCCACGGTATCAAAAGCAGCAATGAACTCCAATATACTAACACAGAACTATGAAACCATGAACCATGAACCACCACAGACACTCTGATGTAATAAAGATCGTCCATCACTAACAAACTACTGCTACTAAATAGACCAATGCACAGGAAAGGCAGGACGAGATGAGACAGGTGTGCAACAGCAAAGCCAAACACGGTTACTATTTTGTTAATGATGTTTAAAGGTTGTGTGCATCCTCTTTGACACAACGTGAAGACAAAGCCAACATCATATACTGCAGTGCACCTCTAAATAAGAAAGTCCCATTTCCTTCCACCTCTGCTTCTGTATATCCTTTCAGTTTTAGTGGCAAGACATGAAATTATACATAATTGCTGTTGTTTATTGGATGTGATAATGGCACCTTTTAAACCCTGTCCTCGCATGGCCAAAATTGCTTTGCAATTGTCCCAGCTTGACAACACACAGGACCACACAGCTAAGATCTGTCAGAGCCCTTTACCAGTGTTGACATATGGAGGAGAGGTGGCGTCGACAAACACACACAAGGACCCCGTGTCATATAAAGTGTAAGGAGAATGGCCGATAGTTGGTGTGATGATGTGAGTGACACCAACCACACATCATGAATGGAGTTAGAGTTATATATATTCAATCAGGTCTCTACTGTCACAACAATATTTGCTCTCTATGAATGCAGTTTAATGCTAATGCGCCATTTTCTGCTCATCTGATCTCTTCTGTGAAAGCTGTGTCAACATTTGAGACTTGTTGAGTGGGTAATTATAGTGGATATAATAGAGAACAATTACAAAGGGAACATCTAGATTTAAAAACCCTTTCATTAAGAGAAAGACATAAAAAAATTCAATACAAATATGTGTATTTGTTGTATAATTCCCTGTTTCCAGCTGCAGCCTGTTTCAGCAAACTTAGTCACACAGGGACGAACGGTGCAGGGATTTCGCACTTGGTCAGGGGTGAATAAAATGCCACATTTTATCCACAAAGTATTTATTTCTGGCTTTTCCTCTATTGTGGAGTCTAATAAAATAACCCATAATAAGCAACTCCTGAACAAGGCTATAATCGCTGAACACCCACATGCACAACAGGAGGTGAGTCTGTCCTGCCCTAAATAAATATGACTGGCTCCTTTAACAAAAAAGTCAATAAACCTTACAAGAAAAACCTAAGTCAAGAACGATGGTCAGACCACCCGCCGATTAGGACAGATGTCAATATATCCGAAAGCCTTTTAGACAGTAATCATCCCCAAATGCTGTCTGCTGTGAATATCGGCTCCTCTGCCTGTGTGGATCGTCCCCGAGACGGCGTGCCTTGGCCGTCTGGTTACTGTAATGAACGCTGTTGATTCAGGGTCATGCTGACCAATCTTGAAAAAGCTCACAACAATTAAAGGCGCTCTTCACCTCGTTAAGTCTGTCTTTATGTCTCGCTATTTGTGCCTCCTCTGTTTGGATGGATGGAGGACATTACATGCATATAGATGTGTTTGGGAGGTAGATGCAATGTCTCATTTTGGAATATTGAACACAGGGTTATGATGGATCATTAATCTTTATTCATTTTGTGCAGCACAAGCATTAAAGAGGAACACTTTAAGACTTTGAGGATAATTTCTATAGCTTCTGAGGAGCTACTGTGTTGTAGCATGCATTTTACAACTCTGATGTATTGATAGCATAAACACAGTGATAGATTGAAATTGAATGATGTTACATTTGACAGTAATTGGGTAAAAATGTGTGTGGGTGTGTGTGGGTTCGCTTATGTCCAAATTGACAAGACCAGTTGATTCAGGACAGCGGTGCAATTGGGGATTGGGGACAAAAAGTGGCATCCTCAATTTGGAAAACTGTGATTTTTAGGTCAACAGTTAAGGTCAGGATTAGGTTAAGGTTAGGGTTAGGTTAAGGTCAGGTAGTCCTTCAGGTTAGTCTCCAGGAAATGAATGTAAGTCTATGTAAATTCCCCAAAAGTGACATAAGTAAAGACTGTGTGTGTGTGTGGACCAGGTGCCAAAGTGATGGATAGTGTACCATTATTCAGCAGTTTCAATAATGTGGTCATAAAAAATGTTGTAGTTGTAATTGTGGTAGTTTCGCTTTGTTGGCTTAATGACTCAGCCAAAATAACAAGGATGCAGTTTTATGTGTGTCCCTGTCTGACCTTCTATAAAACCACTGCAGTGCTGAAGAGGAAGGGATAAAAAGTGTCACAGAGAATTTAAATTGAATCACAAAATAAAAGAAAGAACATTTTAAATGTAATAATTTTAATTAATTATACTTTATTTGACAGTACAAAACAAAGTCATACAGTCAGAAACACCACAAGGCACAGTACAGCAGCACAGGCATTATATTTGGGACATAATTAACCCTTTAGTGTGTTACATGTACCACAAGGTGAAAACAAGTCATCGCTGACCCGTTTGAAAAATGATGTATGGTTTCTGATCAAACAAAGCTTCTATGGACTCATCAAGATCCTTGAGGCTAATATGTATCAACTTCACAGTAACAAAGCAATAATCCATATATACAGTATATATATATACTTGGTCTTGTTATACAATACGATATAAGCCCCTCTACATTACATTTACTTACACAGATATGTAACTTAAATTACTTCATATATTACTTTACACACTATTCATTGCAGTTCAATAAAAAGCAGCTTTTTAAACAGTCTTGAAACACTGAATGAGATTCTGTAAACGGTAAAATTAAAGCTTTATGCTTTCTGGAAATGTGACAGTCGTAGCTTTCAAATCATCACCTGAAACTTTGTGGGGGAAAAAACACACGCGCACACACACACACACACACACACACACAACATATCTTCAATTAAACAAAAAATAGAGAGAGAATGTGCACTGGCACTAATTTATTTTGAACGGGGAAGAGAGATCGACGATAAAGTTAACAATCAAGTGGTCTATTTATTCAAAGAAAGAGGATCCCTTGGCAAAACATGCTCATGTGAGAACATTTGAATTTCTGAGTTCGTTTTAGTCTTTGGTTGATGAGATCAGCGGTGTTTTTGTCAGTGTGTCAGTGATAGTTGTTTGGAAGTTGACAGGATGAGTATCAGGCTGATGGCGCTTTGAGGCAGCTGTTTACAACTATTTAAGTCTGATTATAGATCAGTTGAGTTTTAATAATTTTTTTTAGAATATATTTGCCCATGTGCTGGAATGACAGCACACCAATGCTTGATAACACGACCCAACTGCACTAGTGGTCAGTGTGTTTTTGGTCCATCCAACATCTAAATGCAGAAACACGGTGAGAGGAAGTGACTTCTATTTTCAGACAATCAATTCTATTGATTTGTAACCGATGGCTCTTTCTGTCTATGAGAAAACATGGATCCTGTCCGGTGATGCAGCTGTGATGTTGATGAAATGATGTTATTTTCAGTTTGTGTAGCAGCTGTTCTTTCCTGTGAATTGATTTGATGCATCTTTTTCTCAAAGTCTGCAGGAATTGTGGGTATTATAACAGTCTTTAAGAAGAGCAAGCAAATAAAGCGATATTATAAACAAGACAAGGACGTGCACTGGGATTCAGTAAAAGTTGTGGCATTCATTACGTCTGACTGCTAAAAAAGTGAAGATTTTTGATCCAGAATGACAAATGGGGAAAAGAAGGAAAAAGAAGAAGAAGAATTTTGCTGCTTGAAGATAATAATTCTAATATATAGAATAAATACAAATAATTTAGATAAAAATCTTATTTCTAAAAACAGATCCTGGATTTTGGAAATATTTCCACATATACATAAACAAAATTTTAAATACTTTTTATTGTACATCTTGCCTCAAATAAAAACCATGACATTTTGAATTTTACTCTTTTACTATATACTTGACACGGTGTAAAAAGTCACCTGTTCACTGCTCATTTTTTATGAATGGATAATGTAAGATATCTAAGAACAACAGGCAAAAACTCACGGTATTTCCGAAGAAAGTTGTACTTATGGAAGAAGCAGCCTGAACACTACATCACCTGTTTGACTGAATCCCACTCACTGGTGTCAACACAACGGTGGAGAGGGTCAATGCACAGCTTCACACATCCACTGTTCAAATTAAAAAAACACTACAGTTGTACTATGGGGGTTTTTTTGTCGGCACTTTTAAACTGCTCCCACCACCACCATCATCATCGGGATCGATTTAAATGGTCATTTCTTTCTTCTTCCTAGCTCTTCAGACCTTTGCTGTGCATCCATTCATCCACCCAATATCCATACTCTCATTCTCTCTCTCTCATTCTCTCTCTCTCTCTCTCTCTCTCTCTCTCTCTCTTTCTCTCACTTTACTTTTTCAGACCACCAACCAGTGATGCAGCTGTGGGAAAAGTAAAACACAGTATGATTCTACTATAATGGTTGATTTCTTTGAAATAGGCTTTAAAAAATCAACAATATCATCAATATATTATTTGTCCAAAACCAGTAGATATGTGTGTTTCAGTCGACAGTAGAAAACAATCCTGAGGATGAATATAAGTCAGAATAAAGTCAGCACTTACTGTGAACTGCCGAACCTCCCCGTTGTCTACCAAATGATGCTCTGTCTCTGGGGTGATGGCATAAGCCAGTCTCTGTTTCAGGGGCAAAGGGCAAATGACATATTAAAAAATAAATATTCGAAAAATCTTTAATGACAGGTGTCAGGCAAAAGCTTGCCAAAGAAGAAGTATTTGCTATACGTCATAGCTCTGACTTACATCACAAAACTTTCCGGGCAGCGTGCAGAGTTTGTAGATGGCGTAGAGAGGCACCATGGTCATTGAGGAAATGGCCAGACACCATCCCACCATGTTAGCCCATGGAGGAAACATGTAGGAGCCGTAGTTTGGAGGGTTGAACGTGGCAAAGCTCACCACCACCATGAACTACGAAAGAAAATGATTTAGCCTGTCTGTTTTCACTTTTGCTCATTTTAACCACTGCACTGACAAATTGTTAGAGACAGTATAGAGTGGTGAAAGTCTATGCTTTTATCCTTTCTAACTTCTCTTCATCAGGGTCGTACAATAACTCTGTGTGCGGACTCACCAGGAGGAAGCAGGGGCTGACAAACTTCCAGCACAGCCTCCAGTACTTTCCTGGTCGCTGGCCAATCATCTCCTCGATGTCGTCACTGAAGCGGTCCACTCCTGATACACATGGAAATATCCAATAGTACTTCCAAGATATGGTTGAATACAGACTTTGCTAAAATTGTCAAATGCACATACAGTACTACATATTCACAGCAGGTTTGGGTTCTAATCCTTGTCTTTGTTGATGGTATTCTATTTAATTTTAGGTATTGAAAATATTAACTAGGCAGTTGGTCCCCATGCAAAATCAAAAGTTGGCCATGCATAGGTTGTTAGTAATAATACAATTCACAGTTTGACCATCTCAGTAGCTAAAGCCACTCTGCAGATCCATTTGTAATAAGTTGCTGCACCATTTTTACCTCATCGTGACTTTCTTTCTCTCATAAACCTGACTGTGAATTTTTTTTTCTAATGCCTTCCTGCCTGGGAGGCATCTCTCACTGCAGAGGAATATATCCAGACTGACGACCGGGTATTCAGCACAGCTAAATGTACTCATGTAGTGGACAGCAGAACGAAAGACCACAGTGGCCAGGGGTCACGGGTTCCTGTCAGCAGTTATGAGGATGGGAAAAAAGGCCCACTGAAGCCTTAGGCTTGATTTATCTGACTTGCCAAGGTCAGGACCCACCCAAGTGCGGCAATATGCTGACCCCACCGCCTGGGACCTGGTTAGTATTTAGCCCTTTATGGATCTCTCCACAGTCAGGTTCTCTAGACATGAAACAAGAAACCCAATACGGAAGTTCAGGTCAACCATTTTCCCTTACCTTCTGATTGTTTTATAATAATTTGTGGCAGCTGGTGTTTCAACATAGAGGTGAATTTTTCACACTCTCTGAAAAGTCAGATTTTCTTGTTGGTGTTGGTGCTGTAGGTAAAATTATGCAAAAATAAATATTCATCACAAAACAGTCGGTCTTTAGCTATTAATGTACAAATAAACAGCAAGGATGTAAGGAAGAGGAGGAAAAGCCAAATGGATAACTGTAATTATTTACAGAACCAAAAGAGGTCACTAATCAGCACATCAGGCCCTAACAAACAACATGTAGTATGAAGAGAATATTTACTGTGACGCTACCAAAGTATTTCTTCCATGTTGTGCTGAGAGAGTGCTGGAAAAGTGCAAGAAGAAAATCACCCTGTCATGTCGTGCATGTCTCCCACTCCAGAAAACTCTCTTATCTCATGTAAAGACAGCAATAGTTGAGACAGATTTGGTGTGCTGGAAGAGCTAAACCTAAAAAAAGAAAACATTTAGCATTGCCAGATTGATGGTAAAACTTTAAAATCTGGTGTCAATAGAATTTGGACATCTGGAGAGAAATTGACTTTGAGGCCTCCGCCACTTGCCACCCACAACAATCCACAACCTAGCTATTAGACAGCTGACTCCTGTCCATGACAAATGGGAATTGCCTGTTCCCCAGCTGCAATTTTCTTTATGTGGTGGCTCACCACTGTACACTGAACACTGAGGTAACACTGTCAAAACTCTGGTCCTTTAAACCTCACTGAGCTCCTCTGAGCACTACACAGCTACAGTATATCCTCATATGTCTGTGGACATGCACAGAGGGTGAAGAGCCCAAAACCATTATTGACAACAGACCTTCTAGCTGCAGCGTCCTTACATCTAATAGAGTTATGTTGCATTGAGGCACAGCACACCTACGCCAACAGATTTCTCATCAGACCCTTAATACAGCATCGGGTTTGCTGACCATGAAGACATGAATCATCTGTTTCTCCCTCCTCTTTTCTCCCGTCCGTCTTTCTCACCGTAAAACCACGCGATGCCGATGGCTTCAATAAGCACTCCAAAGAGAATCGATGTTCCTGCCGCAAAGTGGTCCAGCAGAGTGAACACATACATCCCGCCCTGCATAAATAGAAAGAATATGTAATAAGTATGTTATTATATTAAGTTTTGTAATGCAGGGTACAGTGAGAACCAAAACAAACAAAAAAAAACCCAACAAAATTAGGATCATTCAGTTCATTGAATTTGCAGATGCATGTAAGAAATTGTGCAAACGTTAACAATCGAACAAGACCTACATGCAACGACAGGCTGCCCAGTATGAAACTCACATTAGTCACACAGAAGAGGGATATGAGGAAGGTGGCGACAACGATGAAGAGGGTGAAGAGCTCTCTGTGCTTGTGCAGGAATTTAAACTCATCAATCAGGCCTGTGATCACCGATTCCATCCCACCCATCTACAACAGAGGACACGAGAGTTAGGATGAAACACAAAGTGAGAATTCAGCTGCTAAGATGTTGAAGCTCCAAAAGGGAAAAAAAAATCACTGGAAATATTTCAGCAACATCACAACCTGACAAAATTTATGTCACAAATAAGGAAAAAGGCACCGGGCTGAAATTACAGGTGTTTATGTGTGTGTGTGTGTTTGTGTGTGTCATATTCACAGCACTGTCGATGCCCAGTGTCAGCAGCATGATGAAGAAGATGACTGCCCACACTGATGACCCAGGTAATGTTGCAATGGCTTCTGGGTAAATAACAAACACCAAACCAGCACCTAAAGAACAAGAAATTCAGTAGAGGGAAGTAGAAAACAGCACAAGTACAAATTAGATAAATAGCAAAATGCATGGTTGAAGAGTAGATATAACACACATGTTGTAAAAAGAAAATGAGGTGAATAAAGTATTGTTTGTTGGAGGTTGTGCAACATGTTGGACTTTAATTGTAAGCAACTCCAGTTTCACTAACTGCAGTAGTGGCATTTGAATCCAGTCACTGGGTTCATGGGGGTTTTCTTCATTGATTAACTTCTTGGCAACTAAACATAGCTCATCTTGAATATCGTTGACTCTTGGAATAATTAAAGAATGAACATTATCCTGCTTCTACTGAGTCATTTAATAGCACCCATCATGGAATAAGTCGCCTGCTATCTGTTACCCAACATCAACAACCTATCAATTTCTATTTTCCATTCTCTTACTCACACGCCACATTACTGACACACAAGGAGAAGCTGCAACACTGGATTAGTCTCACAATCAAATATACAATAACAAATACTATGTGATATTTAACATTTTTCTACAACACACAGTATGTTCTGTTTAACTTTAATGAATTGATTGAGCTCCAAAGTTTTCCAAATGCACTCCTGTCACAAGAATTTTTTTTCATCATTAATTTCTGAAAACTAAGGGAAAAAGCCTTAACTTGATGATGGTGTCTACCTTCAACTATCCACACCATACAGACATGCACATATATAAACACCACATTACAAGCACATACGACTCATACCATACCATCTCTGGCCACTTTGTCCAGGGCTACATTGTGCTTGTGGGACATGTACCCAAGGAAGGAGAAGACCACAAACCCGGAGAAGAAACTAGTCAAAGAGTTGATGGAGCTGGTGATGATGGCGTCTCTGGATCGATAAAATCAAATAAGATGAGAAAAAAAAACAGTCCAGAATGAGAGAAAATTCATCAATTAGTCATCAGCCATCACACAGTCAATATCAACATAGTCAATTAAAGAGTACGTCAGTGGTGGGTCAAGGTTTCTCTCCTCTTGGTTTTACGTGAAGAGAATGTTAGCTTGTTGTAATGAGTCTGTGCTGCAGAGTAGTTTGAGACTGTTGATAGATTTTATAGATTAGTCAGGTAGTCGATGTTTTGTCACAGTTATGTGACAGGTAACTTGATGGTAGTTGGCAGAGTTGTACCTCCCTCAATTGAAAAAATAATTAAGTCGAGTTGATCAGTATTGAATAAGCACATGATCCTGAAAGTGTGTGAAAGAAAAATAAGGTAACTAAATTTACATGTGCAGTAACATTGTCCTACAGAAAAAAACATTACAATCATAACTTTTCAAAGTCATTTTGCTGAAATATGTTTTCAGCGATTTGGGGTTATGCTCAAGGAGGAGGTGGACAGTGTCATTTGTCAGTTATGAGCAAACATTTAAAAAAAAAAAAGGCAAAACAGAAGATAAAAGCCTCCTAATGATTTTCAAAGAGGACAACAGTTTTGATTGGTGTTACGGCTGTCTGTCGCACAGCAGGGTGTCAAAGCGGGTTTCAAGGAGCTTCAAAGGTTATTGTAATTCACCTGCTTATGTTCTGTGTGTGTGTGTGTGTGTGTGTGTGTGTGTGTGTGCAGAGGCAGGTCCCCGTCCTCTGCTCGTCTCTGTGAATCCCCTCCTGCCTCTTCCTGTGTGTCTTTACCTGTAGCAGTTGTTGCTGAATTTGTTGTAGCTGGAAAAGGCAATTAGCACACCAAACCCCACTCCCAGAGAGAAACAGATCTGTGTCGCTGCCTCAATCCAGACCTGGGGAGCGACAGAACAAGCACACTTGTGTGAAGCGGCAAACAAAAGGCACAGGAGAGGAAAAAAGCCATTATTTGGGATAATTGCAGGAAACTCATTCAACAGCAGTAGATGAAAGACGCTGGTGAATACGGGGGGTAATTTTGCAAATTACTGCTCCATGCATCTATCTAATCTAATTCTCCAATCGCTGCCATGCATCTCTCTATCGCTCTCCTTCTTGCTTTCTCTCTCTTCCTCCATAACTGAGTCCTTTAGCCCTGCATGCTTACTTGTTGAGCTCTCAGCTCCTGCTATTAAGATAAGTAAGTTATTGTTAGAAGATGTGATCATGGGTTTCACAGAGAAGGAAAATATTAGAAACGGGTTACACAAACAGTTTTCTCACATTTCTCTTTGTGTCTCGAGGAAATGCCTCTCTCACAATACTTAACATTGTAAACCACAGGAGACTGACAGTTAACGTCTCGCAGATGATATGCATTAATTGACAGGAATAGTTCCACATTCAGGCTTTCACCATTCGACCCTGTAGATTCTTGCTCCTCTTTGCAGGTAAAATCTTGACCACACATTGTTATCTGCTTGTTTGCAGTCAGAAAGAAAAATGGTTAACTCACATTGTAACAGCTTCGGGTCAATAATGCAACTCAAGAGTTTGTGATGATTTACACAATTCTGTCACTGTTACTAAATTTCAAAATGATCTGCTGTAAACCTATGCGCTTGCTTTCTATTGCTATTGTTATACTAGTGGATCTAAGGCTTGCTGAGCACATTAGCATGATAGTCTAATAGTCTCTGTGCATGTACATTGGTTTCTTGATACATTGTTTTCATTGTTAGATAAAGAAAATGTAAAACTAAAATTTGAAATGTCGACGTATTCCTCTAAAGTGTGTCTCACAGTTACCTCCCCATGCCTCCCTTCCCTCTTCCTCTGCACCCCCACCTCTCTCGTGTCCTCTCCTCTCTCCTGCCGACACTCACCTTGGCGTCGCAGAGTCTCAGGAAGTCCACGGAGAGGTAGGCCTTAATACCATCGATGGCTCCGGGCAGAGTGACTCCGCGGAGCAGCAGGACGGTCAAGACCACATAGGGCATTGTGGCTGTGATCCACACAACCTGAAAGGGTCACACGAGGAACACACACACAGATAAACACATACAGAATTACAGAGAAGGAAGGCCATGCACACAGCCAGATTCACATATGTGCTTGCATGCAAGACATTGAAAATTTATGAACACATTCATGTACACACAAACAGTGATCTTAAACTGGATTACAGGATGCAGCATTTCCTTATATCCTTAAAGTAATTCCACAGCTTGAATGGAGTCACCTTAAGATTCTCGAGCAGCAGTTCTTGTACTTATGCGGTTTTCCTATAAAGAAACACGGCAGCTGTGTCATCTCCTACCTTGCCAGAGGTCTTGACTCCCTTCCAGAGACTGAAGTAGAGCAGAACAATCACTACAGCGAGACAGGAGGTCAACTGCCAGCGTGGACGGCCCAGATCATCGATCCCGTTACTGTCCTGGATGTGGAGCACCCCTCGTCTAAGGAGAGAGAGTATTCTGGTAAGACCACTCCTGAGTCACAGTTTAAGGTGTTTTCAAGGTCTTGTATTTAACACCTAAAAAAACTCACTGAGCAGAGGCCTGAAGGGAGCAGCTCAGAAATATTGAGAGTATTGATCAAAATCCCAGAGAACCAGTTACTAAAAACTTCTGATCACTTTAGAGACCAACAACAGGGTTTCTTTTCTGGTCACAGTTATGCAAGAGTTGCACATGAAAATAAAGGCAAAGCAGCACCTTTGTGTAATTGCAGGCAAGTACACACAACCTCCTAAAAGACATGTTCTGAGACGTGCCAGGCCGGGCAGAGGTAGAAGCCCTTGACACAGCAACCAAGCTAGAAACAAAGGTGCAGTTATGATGTAACTACATCCTGCAGAGCTGCACTTTGAGCTCACCTCACCCAGAGACATTTCTGGGTCACCCTGGATGAACCGATTCTGGATGTGCTCATACTCGGCGCATTCAGGATCCATATGACTCCATTCTAGCGAATGCCCACGCAGAGATTATGCTGCAGCCCACTTGAACATCATTATTATTCACAACATCAGTTGAGCTATACACCTGGATCTGGATCTTGGTATCCTGCATAAAATTGGCTTAACAATCAACACCTGGCCTTGTTGGAAGCTGCCTGGGGTTCATCAGTGACAAGGAATATGGAGGACTCCAGGAAATCTGGCCAGATAGATGCGGCATGAAGTGTCGGTACATCTGTTGCACATTTTACATTTTAGTAAATTAAAAGGTCTCAAAGATTGTGGCAGACTGGCAACAGGGGGAAAACTGCACTGATGATGAATGGTAACAGATTCGAAAGTGAACTTTTTTATTGCATCCTGTAAAGTTGAATTACATGTGTCACCTGGAGGATTATAATATCACCGCTCGACACTTGATGATGTCTTGATTTAGATCATTTCAGAGCCAGCCGAACAGATGAGACTGAATAGGATCAGCCAGTGTTCAACGGATGAGGTCAAATTGTCTGCAGGTGGTTCTGTGTAAGCAGCACACACCTTTTCAACCAGCATGGATGAAATGCCTCAACTGTCACAACAGAACGGCCCCTCACTCGCTGGAATAGGAAACACCTGGTCAGCTTCACAGGGAGGGAGGCTTCAGAAGCTAAATGCAGCCAGACTCAGGATCCATCTTGAGTGTTCATTTTTGAATATTTGAGCATTTCTTTAATTATTCATAATTAGATATTCTGAGGCATTACTAAATCTAGAAAAAAAAGGGCTTATAGTAATTAAGCTCTCCACTATTGCACAGCATCACTGCAGTGCATCAAACTTTGCATCAACTTGTGCAGTAGAAATGTGTGGGTGTAAAGCCTAAGCTCAGCCAAAAAAAAAAAAAAGTATGTTTGACTTTAACTGCAGTGACTTTCAAGTTTACATATTTGTTGCACATTCAAAGAGCAAAACAAAATATAATCGAGCATCTATAAGAGAAAATTACAAGTTCAGCTTGAAAGCAGATTTTGCCATATACTGTTATAAAGTCATTTGACAGGTAGAAGTTACATATGTATACAATTTACCGGTGGTCAGGATTATAGAAATAGTCATGTTGTCATAGAACCATTATGGCAGGATTCCTCAACTCTTTCTTATCATCACCCAACTTTGAGTCACATGACCCCGATAATTAGCTGCTAAGTTTGACTATGAAATACCTAAGTAAGGAAGTATTTGCAAGAGCATGGTGAGACTCCAAACTGACTCTAAATCTATGTAATTGTATTTTCTTCAAAACTACCTATATCAATCACATATGAATAAATGAATGTCAGAGCCTCGGCTCGGGCCCACTTACTCAAAGTACTCCTGAGCAGGGGTGGCCTTGTAAATGTCACTGACTGAGCTGTTGTCAGCCCAGTCGGAGCAGTTTGGGCTGTTCCACGTGTTGTTGCAGTGGACCCACGGCAGCTCGCCGGTGAACGAGGAGAAGAGGTAGAACAGCGCCCAGGAGATGATGACGTTATAGTAGAAACCGACGTAGAGGGAAATGAGGATCACTGTAAAGCCGACACCTGTTAGGGAGACACAAATGATTAATATTTATAGGCATAAGACGGAAATAGAAGGAGGGGGAAATTGGCTACACCAAATTAGCACCTGAGATATTGAAAAGGGAATCTAACATCCCACATGTCCATCAGTGCTTTGACTCTTCTAAATTGATCCTGAAATACAGAGTAGTGCTTTTCATGACTGACTTTGTGGCTTCAAAGATGTTTGAGTTGTTCCACCAAAAAATGGATCTCTGCTCTATATTTCTCAGATGTGGGGGGGTCCTGGTGGCACAGGGGTTAAGGCACTGACCCAAAATTGCAACGTCACCGGTTCGTTTCCGGCCAGTGACCTTTGTCGTGTGTCATTTCACATCTCTTTTTCTCTGTATTTCCCGTCAACTTCCTATAGTCGACAAAAAAAGGAAAATTAGAGAAAAGTTGAAAATGAAAATATGTGTCAGAAATTTGATTTTTCCTCTTTCAGCACATGACCCCAGGCATTAAGTTGGGAACCACTGGACCAAACTATCTAACTGTATATAAAGAAGTAGTAAACTGCTTCTTACACATAGATACATTGGTAACACTAATAATGTAATATTTAGTAATAAATCAGTCATTTTTCCTCAGAAGCTTCACTTTTGATATTTCAAGAACATTTAACTGATAATACTTTGCTGTGAATGCAGGACTTGTTCTTTGACAAGTCCATTTCTGTATTGTATTTATATATTGTTGTATTGGTACTTTCACCTCCACCACTGAAGATGTCCAGGTGGGAGGATGCACACAAAAACACAATCAAGAAACTTCGGCGTTGCTGTACTGATACAGTGATTCTGGCAGATTCCACCATCAGAAAGCACAACCTTTCAGCGGCCTATGATAGACGCCTGCGGCCTCACAGAGAGCGCCACAACTTCTAAAGATCTCCTCTCCACGCCATGATTATCAACACATCTACCCTTTCTATAAATCTGAAACAGTGTCCACTCTTCTAAGGCCGAATATAATTGTTAACCTTTGTTAAGAGGCATGACCACAACTGTGCCTTATTGATTCCTTTGTAATGTGGATGTGATATTTGTCCAGGGAGCGATGCCTCTTATTAGCGCCACATGAAGCCACGTTATCTCTCCATCTCTCCCCGTCTCCCCCTCTCGCTCGTTCCTCTTCAAATGCATTGATCCTGAGAGGAAACCGGCTTGTTGATCAGAATAATTACTGTCAATATGGGCATTTGTATGTGTGTATCTGAATAATTACTGTCATCCCCCCCGCTGAGAGACAGAGAGAGAGTGAAGCGTGTGATTAGAACGTCAACCTACTCAGTGTGATCCCTGACAGACGGCGCATGTTCACACACAGGAGGCGCACGCTCAGAACCGCACACACACACAGACACACACATGAAGGGGCACGCACACACTGCGAGGCCACCTTCAGACCAGCAAGGACATGATGCAATAAAAGGCAACGGTACAGCATCAAACTGTGAAGCAACAGATGGTCTGCTGGTGATAATGAGGTTGTATTTCTGTTGCATCTTTAGATTCATAGACAGGTGTTAAATATTGATTTAAGTGAAAGTATAACTTAAAATAATTAAAGAAAACTGCAAACAAATTGATATCAGAGCAAGAAAGACAGGGATGGATAAAGACACACAAGCCTCAGTTTGTAAACTGCATAAAAAGTTGAACCAAAGTTGACGAAAAGTGTGTTATTATATTTTCAACCAATGACTTTGCTCAAAAACATGAATTGGTCTTATCTTCAAATGTTTGTTTCTCCATTTGTGCATGTTTGGATGGCATTCTCCTAAACTGCGCTTTGCTTATCGATGTGTTGAAAAGTAGGGAGTGTCAGCCGGTGTTCCTTGCCACTATTTGACAGAAGGATTTGGACAATCAGGGCAAGAGTCTAAAAGCCCAATTTTCATTTGCTTTCCATCTGAGTGCCAGCAGAACCTGATGTTCTGGGGAGGATAAACAATGCCTGTCGCTGCTCAACGCAGAGACGAGCAGACAAAAGAGACTGGCATGTGGACAGACAGGCATGTGGGCAGACAAGCAGACAGAAAGACATGTAGATATTAGAGGACAGACAGGCACGTAGGCAGACGGACATGCAATGACAGACAGATTTACATGTGCAGGCAGTCCTGTGAGAGCATGTAGGTGTCAGGAAAGGGTAATTTGCATGTGCACCAGTGTGGGCATGTGTCTGTCTGTCTGTCTATCTGACTATGTGTCATATGACATGTGACTTCCTACCTTTAAATATGGGACAGATCTTCCAGACCCCTGCTGCACCTTCTCTGTTGTACTGTCCCAGAGCCAGTTCCATGTAGAAGAGCGGCATGCCCGCTATCACCATGAAGAACAGGTATGGCACCAGGAACGCACCTGCACACACAGAGACAGGAGAAACTTCATCTGTACATTCAGGACAAAATAAAAAGTTTCCCATATCAGTGCAACTTAGCATTTTGTAATCAAAAAGCACTTTTACTTTTACATTTACTAGTTAGTTGCACTTTCAAGTCTAAAAAAATATTATTTAATCCTTGGGCAATATTATGCAAACCTAACCTACAAGAAATGGGTAAAGAACATCATTCATTGTCCGTCAGTTGATGCCTCACCCAAATAAAACGTTTTCATTGATTTTATTTTCTGACTTGACCCTAAGTGGAAAATCAATATACAACAACCTCATCAACTTCATTGATCATTGTAAATATCTGCTTATTCTGAATTTGATGGCAGCAACACGTTTCAAACAAGTTGGGACAGGAGCAACAAAAGACTGTGAAGCTTGTGGACTGATCCAAAAACACCTGTTTGGATCCTTCCACAGGTAAACAGGTTCATTCAGGTGCATTCTGTTTTCATTTATGTTTTTGTATGTCAGGGTTGATGCAGAGAGCCCACTGAGGAGATTAGATTAGCAAAACAGCCTGTGCAAGGTTTATGGATGTATGATAATCTACCACAAATGATTGGATTACATGACACCTGTGCAGTGGCAAAGGAGGGAGTATGGTGGTTATTGACTCTGAAAAATAGTTTGGGTTCTGGGCACCTTGCTGGCTCAGAGGTTAAGGCACTGAGGATGAACCTCAATGTCCCTGGTTTACATCTGACTGGGAACCTTTGTCGAATGTCACCCCCCATCTCTCTCTCTCTCTCTCTCTCTCTCTCCTAATTTAATCTGTCATCTCTCTTCTGTCAGCTCAAGACAAATTCTAATAATAAAAAAAAGATTTTGGTTACTTGGCTCAAATGAAACTACTGAAGTAATATTTTCCCCAAATGCAGTTATGACAACATGCAGGATTTGAGGACAAATAGTCAGCCTGGACTATGGCAACAGTATCATTTACAGCTCTTAAACGTAATGAGAGCTCTATGTTAAACAGCCGTAATTAGTGGCACTGATTGTTAGAGCTAATCTATTCCTAGCAGCTGTGGTGCTTTTTCCCCTATTTTGATCTCTGTAAAGGGTTTGGAAAAAAAAAATACACAAACAACAACCAGAGAGTACAAGGAGCTGAAACACACACACACACACACACACCTGCATATATGTGCAATACTCTGTGTGTGCACATGCATGAGTGTATAGTACACTAGTATAGTGTAGAGTGTATAGAAAATATACAGCATGCAAACATGTGTGAATAAATTCCACCTTCATTTCACCTTTTTTTCTCCCTTTTCCTATGTTTTGCTTTTTTTTTTTTTTTTTTTATAAATTGCACTTTTTTTCTTTTTTCCTTTCAACACAACCAGGCATAAACGCTACACCATTAACCCTTAAATCCCTCCCTTCACTGCTCTTGTTGGAGAGGAGGATGATCTTCTGTGAAACGTGACATGAAACACGCTCACCTCCTCCGTTCTTATAGCACAGGTAGGGGAATCTCCAGACGTTGGCAAGGTCGACGGCGAATCCGATCACAGACAGGAGGAAGTCGATTTTCTTCCCCCAGGTCTCCCTCTCCTCCTCCCCGCTGGGGTTGGTCTGAGTCGGGGTCGGAGCCACTAAGGTGGTCGAGGTGAACTGGACCCCATTCTGCTCCTTCACCAGGATCAGCTCCACCTGAAGAGTTAAAAGTCACAGAGGTAATAATGAATCAGATGCAATAGGTTCTTAAAACATTAGGATACACCATGACTGTATATTCATCTACTAAAGGTCAGACAGTAATAGGCATTAACTTATATTTACTTTGTACTTCCTCTGTCCAATCTTGCACATACAGAAGCAGATGTAAAGAAAAGCAGATGAAGTAAACAGACAAATTGAGCAGATAGATCATATTTACATGTGATTTAATGGCTGAACACACAGTGAACCAGTCTTGTTTAACCACCAATGTCTCATTCTCACGTTATTATTCTCTCACTTCCCACACATGACAGACAGCGACAGTCACCTTCATTTCATCAATGCTTCATGCACCAGCTTTACAGTTTGTCCTCTGAGTAAATTGTAATAAAATCAAGCTTCCAGAAAACCTGGCTCCTCTTACAATGACGGTTGTTTTTCCCACCCATCGCTCTTTAGGTCTGCATAAATTGAGTCAGACAGACCGAATCAGAGAGAAATGCACTTAATTAAGACGCTTGCACCACGCAGTGATTCAATTAGGTTTTCTTAATCACAATGAATGGCATGCCATTAATGCACTACAATCGAGTCACATCTGCACTGACCTCTTTGGGGCCCATGGTGTTGGAGGTGGGTTTTTCTGGAGCTACAATTGAGGACATCAGGCCGACAGGGACTCTCTCCGTCAGCATGGAGGGGTGAGCAGCCTGTAGGAGTGGTGGTAGTGGAAGAAGAAGGTGCAGCTGAAGAGTCTTGAGAGGAGAGTGAGAAAAACACAAGATGGAACTTTTTATTCTTATACACAACGCTGGAAGAAAAATTCTGTAATAAATACAGCAAAACGACTTTTGAACATGGAACCAATGCAATGTGAAAATGATGAAGGATGATGAATTTTTCAACATGGAAATAGGCAAAAGAGTATAAATAATTTCAAGCTTTAGAGCTCTTACACTGAAGACAGAAAGAGAAAGAGGAGAGTGGAGAAAACAGAGACAGAGAGCGCTGGGATCCAGGCGGAGGGTAACAGGAGGGCGTGGGGCCATCACAGCATGCTCATTTTTAATTCACACTTGTTGATCGCCATTTTGCTCACAGATCTGACCCTGTCTCACCACAACATGTTGTCCGCTGGATTACAACTTCTCACTTAAATGATCTAAATAAGTCAGTATGAGACAGTTTATTTGTTAAATATTAGATAAGTGATCATAAAAATATACATATTATAGATTTCTACAATAGATGTGCATTTTTTTTGCCAGTTAATAGAGCTGTTGCTTTCATTTTTTTTAAACTGAGACTCAAAATTTTAAATCGTAAACATCAATCTGCTCTTGTCACGATCATGCAAATCAATCACATCATCATTTAAACTCTGCCTAATTGCTAAAAATGTTGACAAATTCAATCATTTATTCTGCAAATTTATACAAAAGAACTATACAAACAAATGATGCATTATTACAAATAAAATGACTTCAAATATGTAACACATTACAAAATAACAAACAATATAAGAAATAAAACACTCACCTTTGAAAAATGACTTGTGAAAGCTCCTCCACTTGTCAGTTTGGGCAGTTTAATTCCAGTTGTGCTGATGTTGTTCACTGCGCTGCAAACTGACCATATTTACGCAGACCCTCCTTGATAAGTTACACTCATAGTGAGGCAGAAGTGTTTAGAGAAGCAGAAAGAGTAAAAGAGTGAGACACAGAGTCACAGTAAGAGAGGGGATGAGGATAAAGATGAGAGGAACTGGTAATGTAAGAGTTATAGAAAGCCCTCCCACCCTCTGTGACTCCACACACAGAGCCCAGAGTAGCCTGTGGTCTGGTATGGAGATCTGTCTGCGATACCACTCTTGTATGAGAAACAATCAACAACCCCCCCCACCGCCACCACCATCACCACCACCGTCACTCTCCTCCCTCCCTCCACACCCCAGCTTCATCTGTCCCTCCTTCTCTCTCTCCCACCATTGCACATTTTCTCACCTGATTTGAACATTTTCCTGGATGACTTTTCTCTCAGTGTGAGTGTGAATCTGTGAGGTAAACATAAACAAATAAATATGTCAACGTGTACACACAGACACAGATTCCCCCTTGTAATATTTGAAATGTTCTGACATCACCTTCAGCATCACTATATATAGAAAGTTGTCTATAATGTGAGCACATTATGGATCTTTCTCCACCCAAGGATGTGACTGCTGTGAGAGGCTTAAAGTTAGTTGGTGTGTTAGTACCTCCAGTATTAACTGTCCTTCATTGGATTGATAACATAAAGACCAGTGGAAGGTGTTATGATATGAAATGTGAAAATGCAAAAGGAAATGTCCATTTGTTTTATTTGTTTCAATGTTTTATTTGTTTCATATAATTCATGTAGAATTGCTCTCTCACTCTTTATGCAATGTTTTAATTGTTATCTTGTTTTTTCTTCTAAAATTCTTATTCTTTTAAAATTTTAATCCGAGTCCAAAAACTACATTTTATGATTGATTGATGATGATGATGATTTATAATATTTGTTTGATGTGAGTGGAGATAATTCTTAATTGGTGGTAGAATAATGTGACACCTGTTTTGTTTTTATGTTTAAGCACCTCAATTAATGATAATAAATAATCAATTTATTATCATGATGTTAGTTGTTTGTGATGGTTATATCTTGGGTCATAAATGCTACAAGAAAAGAAGAAAATATGTAAAAAATTAGTCATTTAAAATCCCTTAAATTTGATTTGGCATCTTTACATCTCAGCAAGTTTTTCTTGATAACGTTAAATATTTAGGACTAAACTAGCAGCAATCAAAGTTAAAGTTTAGGTAAAAAAAAAATACCCTTTTTTTAAACAGTGAAAGAACTGTGTGGGTGTGGTGTGATTGGATTTGATTGACAGGGTCCAACATTAGTGACAACCCAACAACAGATTCTGATTCAAATATTGATAAATCCTGATTGTTTATTGGTGTGAGTGACATCAACTTTTTCCAAACAAGCCCTGCCCACTTTAAATCCACGCAAAGAGCACAGACAAAAAAAAACAAAAATACATGAATCTCTCAGTTGCTGGCAGATGATTTTGCCTTCATGACATGTAATAAGATGTTGATTGAGAAAATATGTTGCCACTTTTTGCTGTGCTAAAACATTAAAGTCCCTCCCTGTCACTTTCCATCAAACCAGCTTTATCTTTTCCTCTCTTCTTGCTCCGCCCCCCAATAGACCCCAGTGACCCCACCCACCCACCCTGTCAATAGGCAGAAATCTCATTACCTGTAATGTCTGACAGGCCTAAACACAATCAGCTCTGACACCCAGACCTCTCCCATTTCAAACTCAACCTAAACAGGAGCGGGGCATCAAATAACACAATCAGCCCGCTCCCCACAGACAGATTTATGACCCTCGTGTCCAGAATGACAGCTTGTTGTTTGCAAGCCAATCGCAATGATCAATCGGCCACTAAACCCTAACACCAACGCCGCCGCCGCCACCACAACGTGCACACCTTTAAAGTGCAATCATCCATCAAGCCTCGGGCCTCATATCAGAAATTGCTGGGTCGATGTACGCCACGCTGGATGTATGAGGTTTCCGATGGAGCTCGGACAACGATGAGGTGAACATAATCGAGTGTCTTGTTTTCATAAAAGCAACAGCTGAGACCCGGAGAGAAGAAGAGGAGGAGGTGGAGGTGGGAAGAGCGGGAGAGGCGGAGGGAGAGGAGAGAGAGAAAGGGAAAAGAAAAAAGTTGTGTCAAAAAAGGGGATGAAAAAACGAGAGCTCGGTGTATATTGTACAAACGTTATTATCCCCGGCTTTTAAGAATCATTTGTTGTGCTCTGCTCAAGCTGTTAGCGAAGGATCTTAAAAGGCAGAAAATATACTCCACAAGCTTTCCTTCCACCTGTCTTGCTTTGTCTCCTGCAGCAAGAGAAAAAAAGAGACAAAAGAGGAATGAGGACAAATTCTTCTTCTATTGAGTCATGATCATAACCAGTGATTCCAGACAATTAAAACTTAACCCCCCCAAACTCGGACGACCATTTGACCTGCTGAGCGACACGGCGGGGACTCCTGATCAAGTCTCATTCAGTAATAAACGACGCATAATAAGATCTGCCAGAGAGAACAGCTCTTGACTGAACGATAACATTTCATTAATAAGGGCTCATTTCAAACATGAACTGTATTGTCTGTGGAGTTAATGAGAAAACAAGCACTTTGTTTCAAGCTGCTTACGGAGAATGCCCGTTACACATATATACACTTATTGAGTAGTTGCTTTCAATTGAATAAGAGTCTACAACTTTTTAGCTAAGTGTGTTATCATATACGCATTTATTAATTATTACTAATTTCAAAGTATCTGAGGTTGACATTGGAAAAAAACAGTGAGAGGAAAAGCTGCAGGATCAAAGTTACTGCAATTCATCCTGAGGGGAACATCTGTACATAATTTGGTGATAATCAATAATCAATCAATTTGTCTGGGAGCCACTGATGTTTGTACAAAATTTTACTCGTAGATGTTGCGATATTTGTCAGGATAAGTGAAAGTTTTGACCTGCTGGTGACACTATAGGAAAAATCAGGGGGTCACCAGTGTCATTATGATTCATCCTCTGGGTACCATGAACGTCTGCACAAATTTTTTTTTATGATGAACCATCCAATAGTTGTTGAGATATTTCAGCCACGCCACTGTGGCACGGTGAATTAAAAGTTCTGAATACAGTGTCACAAAGTCTCATCAGTCAAACATGCAGGGAGACAGGGGAGTACTTAAAACGTCCCACCACAAATTAACGATAGTCAGGCATGCAAAAAAAAAAAAAAAAGAGCACTTGATGAGAAATAACATACTACATCGCCAGTAGAAATCTTTCAATCAATGTCATTAAAAAAAAATGCACCCAATGCCACAAAATGGCCTTCTACAAGCCAGTGAGGGGCAGATGATCTGCAGACATCAATATGCAATCAACGAAAGCAAGTCATGGTAATGGTAAACTCAACCTGCCTGTTGAGATCCACATCATGTATCATAGACATTGCATTTAAAAGCTATTGACCATCACGTCGACTAATATTGATGGCATGGATCTGCTGCTGCTGGGGCTTGCACCATGTTTGTCCTGGAATATGAATTATGTTTGAAGAATGTAGTTATGCTGTATTGGAGTTTTTCATACACCTGATGCAACAGTACTCAACACTCAAGACTGCAGGGGCACGATGCTACCTCAAGAGGGAGACATTTAGGCAGTAAGCCAGCAGGTGAAGTCAACATGCTCACAGTGAAACATGTATTTTAACTAATAAATTGATATTATCACTCTCTCATTAAGAGCTTTAGCTGCATAAAAGGATGGCGTTACAGTTTAAATCTGAAGATGCAGATTAACTTTGGTGCATGTGTGATATGACATAGATATGTAGTCTTTTGTCTACCAATGTCTGTGAATACAATCATTCTGTTTGAGTAAAACGCACTCTTACAACACAATGCAGCTCTCTATCACGCTACCAAACACACACATTATCAAACACCACTGTGACAGCGACACAACCACGTGGTTTTTTTTTTGTTTGTTTTTTTAATTCAATCCAAGAGTCACATTAACAAGTTATATCATAGCAGTCCTGAACAGACAAATTCAAAGTAGCTTGCAGTAATGACTCTTCATCATCAAAATGCATTAATAAAATAAAACCTGTTGAGTATAGAAAAAGACAGGAAGTAAAGCTACAGAGAAAACAGAGAGTTCAGTTTCTTGGTCCGCAGGCAGTGAACCATCAGAAAGACACTATCGCTCTGTCGAGAGTACACAAGTCTTTCGTCTTAGGCTCACTGCGGGACAAACTGTGGTAAGCAGGCAGCAGTAGCATAAATACAAGTTTATCTCTTGCAGGTTTACATTATCTCAGATTGACAGCACGTAGAAAAATGAGACTGACCTCTACTGAGGTATTTCAAATAAAGGGAGGTGAAAAATGGACCCAGTATTTTCATACAGCCCCAATGTGACATTTTTCTGAATGTAAATATTGATTATATATAAATGACATATTTGACTTGTTGATGAAATATCATTGTTTAGACGTTCAAATGAAAATTTCTGTTTAAAATAAATAAAGAAAACTGCATGAGGGGCTAATGTGGCTCAATACATTTCATTCTGGGTCAGGTCTTGAATATCGAACTCTTTGTTTCGGTTATAATTCACAATCAGATTTTCCACCTATGTACAAAAAAAACAGCATGGTTTCCCTCATACACACAGAGTGAATTATATAATTAACCACCTGTTGTAAAATCACATCACTTAGGAGTACATTTAATACTTATCCATTCCACGGTGCAAACAGTTTTAAGTCATTCAAATCTGTACGTTGTTGCCAAGTCCTACGAGTTTACAAAGTCATTTCAAGCTACAAAATTTCCACAATCCTGAGACAAAGCAGAAAAGTAGGTCTAAAAAAAATGGGTTTAAACTAGCCAAACTCTCTTACAGTACAAAAAAAACAAAACAAAAAACAAATGCAGGGCAAGTGACAGCTTGCTTTAATGTGTGATCCCTAATTTCCTCTGTGCTCCCATTATTGCAGCAAATATATGAACGCAAAAAACTATTCATATTAATAAAATTGAGCTACAATACTGTAACCTACAAACTTAACATGCTAGACAGCAATGTGATATTTCTTTAAAAAAATAAAGAAAATAATCTAAAGTGCAAGCACAAATACATATAATTTAAAAAGTAGTAAGGGGGAAATACTAAAAGATTGTGATTTAACAAATGCTAGTTTGTGTGTGTGTACAGTCTGGAGTGTTTGTGCGATGTGGCCCGTCATTTGGCGACAGACATCACCTCAAGGCCCGACACACTTGCACACTTTGCTTATTTCAACCTGCACGCCTTAAACAGAAAACATAAAAAAAGTCAATGGACAGATGGTTCAGACAGGATAAAAAGTGTACATTTAAAAACCATGATTTCTTCGGAAAATGTCCACTGGAGATCAGCGCTTTGAGGAGCCTCTGATTGTGACAAAGATTGTCTATACATTCTCTTTTTAGCATAAAAATTCTATAGATTCAAGGCTATCGGTTTCCATAAGAAATCTGCATTTTGTTTCTAAGCAGTCAACTCAGCGATAATAGTAATAATATAACAACAATAAAACTTTACACTGTGTAGGAGGAATACAGCACAAAACAATTGCAGTATTATACAAAAGGGAAAAAAAATGTGGCTCATTTTTCACCATCAATACAATCTGCAGAGGAGAGAAGATCACAGATCTTTGTCATGGCAGTGAAAATAAAAATCATTCATATACGTATATCAAAAATTCACAAAATGTCCTGCATTTGGAATATTCAAAATACATATCAGAACTCTTCAAAAGCATACATCTTGAGAAGGCTTAAGAGATGTGAAATATTGCTTCACTGAAAGCCATCATGAGGGTTACATGTACAGTATGGATGGTGATGAATGTGGTGGGAATGTGAGGCTCACCAACATAAACTTATAGAACAACAACAGAATGAAACCGTGAATGCACAGATCCAAGTACAACTGGCTACAAACGGATTCGAACGCGTTTCAGAGGTATTCCCTTTAACAATTAGTTGTCCTATAAAATGAAAAGATGTAAAGCACTGTGCATTTTGAGAGAAGTTGCAGCATAATCTAACTTTCACTTTGTGTGGGTTTTTGTTTTGTGTGCTTCCAGACAGCAAGAACATGAAAACAGCCAATTAATTGTTGGCAAATGATTGAAATGAGCATCATTGTGTGTGAAATGTGTCAAAACATCTAAAAAGTTGATTGTAATTTCAGATAAAGTTCTTGAATTAAAATCAGACAACAAAGGACAGTGTGAGAAAAATTACAAAATGAGAATTGTCAAGTCTTAATACTTTCTTTTCAGTATCAAATCAAACTAACTGATTTAAAATCAATAATTTAGAGGCCACTAAAGACTAATAGATCCATTGTTTGCCTGATTTGAGATATAAATCTATATTAAATACTCCTTCATTTTGATCCAAATTGGAAAGCATACACCCATCTGGCCTGTGACTATAAACATATTTGTCTGGACCAATGACAAATATTTTTGTGCCAATTAGACCACCATTACCAAAAAACTTAAAAACAAGGCATAGGTGGATAATTTCCAATTCCACTCTGGTCCCTCAAATTAGATGAGATACAAAGGTGCTTGGATCTTTTAGAAAACATAACTGAATAATAACAGCACACAGTTTTTCCCATGCATATCCAAGAGGTCGCATGAAGGTGAAATTCGAAGGTGACGAAGGGGCCAGTGTTTAAATATGACATCCCTCAAAACATACTGGAGCAGTAGGAATTTCAGACAGACAGAGGATTTATATGAGGTGAAAATGGGAGGAATGATGAAAAATGTAGCAGTGTAAGGCAGAGAAGGAAGCAGTATGAACTTGCCTTACCCGACAAAGCCACCTAACTGATGGCCACACATTATGAATCCCACCCCCCCCTTACAGCCATTACACCACTTACTGAAAAGGACAGTACAAACATGACAGGTGACATTACATCACCCAATGCATTTTTGGTCCACGTTGTGTAATTTCAACAATAAAAAAAGACACTTGAATTTTGCCAACCTGAAAGAAATAACATCGGTGAAGTGACTGAGGAATGACTGGGCAGAAGAGTACTGATGTCCCAAGAACATAAAGACATGCGCATAACCCAGTGAGCGTCAAAAATGATGACATCATACGAGTTTAATTTTTCATTTTTGTCACTGAACCCTGAGCTAAATCAAATATATCATCGTATATACAACAGGCTCATAGCAAATATGACCGTCAACTCACAGAGACCTGGGTTCACCTCGAACGCGGCTACCGTAGCTCAAGCAGACACAATTGTCACTGGTACCCTCAGGTCTTCCTTCTTCAGATGAATAATCCACAACACTGCTCAAAATAACATGAGCCCATGCACTCTGCACTTTCAGTTAAAAAGGCAGCTACCATTAAAGAGAGGAAATAGACAAAAGTTACAAAGAAAAAGAGAATCGAACACTGATTTCACTAAAAATTAGACTTCATTGTCTAGGGCTTGTGGTTTTTTTCTTGCTTCCCTCATGTTAAAAAAAAAAACATGCACAGTTAGTACTATGTTGGAGGGAAAAGAAAAAAAAAATGAAATAAACATTTGCCCCAAGAATTTTCATAAGTGCTTGCCCTTCAAGTATTCAAGCATTGTTTCTGAAACAGCCATTGTTTGGCATTTTGATGATCCTTGCTATGAAAAAAAAAAAAAAAAAAAAAAAAAGGAATTTATAACAAAATAAACTGTTACCAGGCTGAAAATAACCTCAGAAAATTCATGGACACAATACTAATAAAAAAGGGTAAACTTCTTCATTTTCGTAGTTGTGGTTACTGAAATATAGTCCCTTACTGTTCAAAGTAACTAACTGCCCTCTGCCCCCCGACACAACAGCCTCTCGCCAGGAGAGGTGTCACGTCTCTCCCACTACCTTTTAAACCCTCTTAGTTGTGTTTCTTGAGGAGTCCATCTATTGTGCCATGGTCATTGGGGCTGAAGTCGGGGCAGATACCGTTAGCTGTTTTGGTGGTGGCAGTGCCTTGCAGGTTCGGGGAAGACAGGTTGGGCTTTGTTTGGTGACTGTGGCAGGGACCGCTGTGGAGGCCTGCGTTTTCTGTGTACAGGTAGTCCTCAGCAAAGTCTGGGTGCTGCTCCACAAAGCTTCTGAACTTGTCTGCGGAAAGACCACAAGGGGGCACCAGAGACAAAGGCAACGTGAGACAAAGGCTTCAAAAAAATGCCCAGAGACAGACTGCACTTAAAACTGAAGTGGCCTGGTTGTTGAATCTATTGCTCCACATGAGAGGGTCAGGAAAAAGTCAGGAAAGAAGACTACTACTCTGATGACCAAGCAAAGTTCAAAACAAAAATTAAAATGAAGAAACTCAACCAGTGACCATTTATTCAGTCTCTTACCAAATGTGATCTTCCCTGTGTCTTCAGCGTCGATGGCAGTAAACAGACGTGACACGCTGAGGTGAGTCACCCCTAAAGCCGTCTTCAGGATAACTGCCAACTCCATCTCTGTGATGGCACCATCCTCCTCTGCCTCAAACATCTGGACACAATGGGAAGAAATGCAGACGTCATCTCTTTGACTTGAGGCATGCCACTCTCACAGGGCTGGCAGATTAGGATCCAGTTCTTTAAGTAGGTGCCCTTTCTCGAAAATAATTGGTGGTATCATAAACAATGATACTCAATGGGTTTCATGGGCCCTAAGGTCACAGAGCTTGCTCAATTTTATGTATTACAGAAAGCAGTTCCAGTGAAAACATGAAGATGATTCAAACTCCAGCGATCTGGTTTTCGTGCAGCCACAAGGACAGATCAGTTGCGCAGATAACCCAGGCATGCACATTTCATCTGATGTGTTATGAAATGCACATCTGAGCATGGACATGGGGAAAGGATTTGTCTAAACAGTGTAAACACGTGTCAGTATGCCACGCACTAATTATGGAAAAAACTATTTCATTACTCTGCAATGCAAAACAAAAGACAACCTACAGTAAGCAAGCACAGAAAACTCTATTCTGCCGGGTGGTTAGATAAGCTTGAAACAGAACATACCTTGAAGGCCAATTTCATCGTTTCCAGAGTTTTGGCAGGTCTGCATACGACAGATAAGGCTATCACATATTCTCTGATATCCATGCAGTTATCTTCATGCTGGAAAAATGAGAGAAATCGACACATCGTGAAAGATGAAGACCGAGGATGTGAGCAAGATTACTTATTTATTTAATTCACACATGTAGCTGCAGGGAATTTCTGTTTAGGTCATGAAAATGTTGCTGCAATAAAACCTTTATTGTTTGTTTGCGCTGCAAATGTATTCCCACATGAAAAGTAAGGTATTGTAATTAGCTTGAAAAAAAAGCATCTGGTATTCAGTCCAGCTTCCAGTCTTAACAGCGTTTTTATAGAAGCACTGTGTCACCTGACTGCTTGGAGTTTAGTCATACCAGAGTGAAACTGAAACACATATTGCTTACTACATACAAATCACCCCTTTAGTTATATATTCTAACTATTTTATTATTTTACAGTTCAAGAACAGTTACAAGTATGACATAAAAAAGAGTCCTCATAAAGTAAATGACACAACGCAAGTTATCTAGTAATGGCCACTGAGGAAGAGTGTAGAGGTAACATGGTTGTGAGTGAAAAACCTCCACGGTCTTTACCTCATCAAAAAGAGCGAACATGTCTCGCAGCATGTCTGAAACTGGCACATCGAGGAACTGAGCAAAGTCGTCCAAGCCCAGCTTCTGTCCCTCCAACTTCCTGGCTCTGTTCCCATACTCCTGCAGAACCTTCTCAGTGTTCTTGGGTTTCAGCCTGGGACAGCAAGGGGAAGAGACTTTATGTTAATTAATTAACTTGGCCATAGTGTCAACAAGAAAGTTTAGAAAAGCCACAATCAAAACGAAAGAAGGAACAAAAAAATAAATAGACCAATAGAGTCAGAACAGCAGAGACATTGTTTCTGTGTTTATCTTTTCAAGACTTTACCACAGAGTTGCAGCAACTCTAAAATTTAAAAAAAAAATAAAAAATTCTTTAACTCTAGTTTGTCAACCTGCATTATATTGAATTGTTTGCAATTATATCTTCTCTAAACTATTTACATTTCTTCCTCCTCTGTTTTCTATCCCCCTCCTCCTTCTCTCTTCCCTGCACTCTCAGTGGTCCCCGTCAGTGCCAACTGTTGGAGGGAGTCGGCAGTCATGTGCCTCCTCCAATATGCAGCGTTGCCAGTTGCTTCTTTTCACCTGCCAGAAAGGAGTTTCACCGAGAAGCCGTACCGTGTGTGGAGATCACACTATCCCCTTCCAGATCCCCTCCTGTCCAGGCACCTGACCAACCAGTGGGGGCCACTAACACAGCAACAAGGACACAATCCCCAACTGCCTTCCCACCCGAGCTGACCAGTTGTGTTTGCTGGAATGCACAACCATACCGAAGGTGTTACTGCCAGAAACTGAATCTGGGTCCCTGTGGTGTTTGCTGAGCATTTTGCCCCCGTCTCACCCTTCTGCCCCCTCCTGGGTTCTCTTTGATGGGAGCATTGCATGAGAAGGTTTGAGTGACTCACCCCAGCCTCCTGACGAGCTTGGCATACTCCAGCAGACAGGTGTCGACTGGCAGTCTCAGCTGGCCTTCTGCCATGGCCAGCTGGCAGTCTTCAAATGAATAGTCTGTGATGGGTACCCCCAGGGCTCTGAGCAGAGCACAGAAGAGACGGGACATCAATACGTGCAAATCGATACAAACTTTGCTGAAGGCTTATAAGGCCAATGCAGTAGCCGATACGGCAGAACTTAAGTTTCCTGTCCCAGGCTTTAAGTGGTGAAGCACAGAGTGTGGGAGTGTATGTGAACACAGGTAGGAAGTTTAGCCTGTGTAACCTGAGCACTGTATAAGAGAGTTTATATGGAAAGTAACACCGGGTGGTACAGAATTTGAATAATGGTTCAGGTGCCATATTCAAAGCGGGATGACATTTCTGATCTTACACATGACTAATACTCATGCGGAAGGAAACGATCAAGGAGATTAAAAAGTTTTGAATACTTCATATATAAGTTATAATAATTTCTCCTTGAACCACGATGAAACAGTAAAGACTTTGTGACATACAGTGATGTACATGTGTAAAACCCTGGTCAAATAACACAATCTGACTTTGTTGACCCAGCAGCAAACACAGGCCTTCGCTTGTTCGTTGCTCTATGTGAAATAGGTAATAGTCTACACATGTGATGAGCACTATGTTACTCAAGTCACCTTTGCTTTTTGTACATTCACAGGATTAAATGAAACATATTATATGAAAAATACATTTGAACTCACTTAGCCATGACACGCCTCACATTGATAGCAAAGAGAGCAGGGTTCCTTTTCTCCTCCTCTGAGGGCGTGTAGATAGGAAGGAACTGCAGAGAGCCAAAAACGATTAATTAGCCAAATCTCACACATCATCATCATTTTATTATGTGTGTATGCACTCTATGTACATACGGCCATTTAAATAAAAATATGTATTCACAAATATACAGTATATATTTCATGTATTATGGACGAGTATTTATTCCATGCAGGAAATGAATGATCGTTTAGAGGCTTAATGTGCAAAACAAAAACAGAGAGGAGAAAAATCTGTAATGTTGAGATAATAAGAAGGCCAAAGTGGCATACGCAACAGAATGGAATCAATGACAAGAGCCTCTTCTCACATAGCACACATTTAATGTAATAATTAGGCGTACTGTGAGTGCAGTGATCAGCTTGGCTAAGTGAGGGATGATCTACACTCACATTAATACATTCAGTATGTGGAGAGATACTGTCGTGCTTACCTCGATCACAAACTCGTTGTGCAACTGGCAGAGTGTCAGCCACAAGATTTCAAACCTGGAGAATAACAGGACATCATCAACAACAATAAACAAACACAGACACTGAGAGCCTTGACTGGGGTAAATGTCCACAGGGCAAATGATTTACCAGTGAGAATATACACTTCACTTTTTCCACCATTTTTTACAGATGGTCAGTGTTTATATGCACCAGTCTTTTAGGCCATGCTTCTCACACAGCTTCACACATCTGAACATAGACAGAGATCTCTCTTATGTTTTCGATAATTTAAGAACAAGATGCATCTAACCTCAATTTACAGCATCAGAGGAGAGGTATACATATGAATGTTGTCTTACTATAAAACTTACTGGGACATGTTTGGAAGGAAATGTGACTTTGTAGTCTAACTGCATATGCTTGAGTTTGTGTGTATCTTTTAGAGATTTAGTCAAACAGTTTACAGTTCTGTGTGGCTGAGATGTGAAGACATCCAGCTGCATTCAGAGATCCACTGTAATGATGAAAGCCCAACCAAAACAGGACATAGTATTCTGAGGACACGACAGAGACAGATATCAAGGGCAGTCTCTCTCCTCCGGCCATAACTAATCTGCTTCCAGTCTATTTGAGGTCTCATTGCGGAGATTCTGGTTCATCCCACAATGTTCATTTCCAAAATAGTAGCCTGCACTTGAGTCGGAGAATGTGATCAATGACAACCTTAACTATGATACATGATAGTGAGTGTAATTTAAGAAATTCTGCTTTCATTTAAAAACAACAACAACAATAAAACCCAGTCTAAACATCAGATCAGAAACATTTTTTCCCCATTGATATTGATTGTGTCTTAGTCAGTATTTTTCTCTTTTTGTACAGATAATTTGAACCTGGATGTTGAGTGAAGGATTTATCACAATTTATTATTTATCTTATTATTTATCAATACGTTTGATGATAACAGTAGTCTGGAAGAACACAAAACAGCATTACCTCATAACAGTAAGTTTCAACATTTGTATATTTGATCTCATCAAAGGGTTTATTTATTAACTGTGTACTTACGCTCCAGGCCCTTGCCACGTCCATGTGATTGTGTCCTGTAAAGAGGACAAGACATTATTAGACAGACTGTAATAAAAACTAATTGTCAACTTCCTTCCTGCAGCTGTTCTTGCACTAAATAGGAGGGAAAATATTTCATGCTTATTTGGACACAAAAGCCACATTACTGTGTAATCAGGTTAAGGCAGGAAATCAGTTCCCATGTACTGCCTTAGACTGATGACTCAAAAACACTTAAAGGCTTAAAGGCAGTTGGGATCAGATTTTTCAGTTAGCTCCTATAAAAGTTTTACACCAGTCATTTATAAGGGTATTTACATTTGCATTTTAAATACAAATGTGAACATTTAAAATCACAACTCAGGGCTAACAAGCTAAGTACTGAAGTCTGGTAAAGAGAGCAGAACTAGTGTTAACCAGGTTCATGCGTTCCTGTTTACACGGACAGTTCTGAAAGGGTATTGCAGAAAGTGGGGAATAGTTACTTAAGCGCATTTAAACACTGATATTCACTTGTGTAACATTTGTGTCTTCTGCAACTGACCTCAAATGTTGCAGAACTACCTCATTTAGTAGAAGAAGGTGCAGGTTTGCTGGATTTATAAGATCCTCAAACAATTCCGACTCACAGTGTCCTAAGTTAAAGTTGGTTTTCTGCAGTCTCACTAACAAGCCTGAGCAAAGCCTTGGACGTGCCTTCTGAGTCATATCGTGATTAGCCAGATTCCCAGTGAGGCCATCAGAAAGTTGCTTGGCACGCTTCACTGAATTCTTCTCATAACCAAACTCAAACAACTTCAACTAAATCAGCCTCTTTGGTCTGCCGGTAGGTGTCTCCTGTGTCAAGACACCATCATTCTGCACAGAATGTCAAAAGAGTTTAGCTGATAAATTCATCTCAGCATCCAGAATTTGTCGCCTGTAGGGGAGCAACAAAGCTGCTGAAACCTGAACAGATCAAACTGATGCTCTCTGAATTAAAGCTTTACATTTATATAATTACTGCCATGGGCTGTTTTTGGAGCACAATGGGAAGTTAAATTGAATCACAAATTAAATAAACAGATGTAAATAATTGTTTCATGAAGAAAACAACCCATATGCCCACAGCATGTTGCATCTGCATAATTACCATATTCAACTGGATTACAAAGCCTTTACACAGACTACAGACCCACATAATATCTGTGGTCTGCTGCAGTTTGAGATGGCACAGGCTATCCGTGAACAAAGCACCATGCAGTCAGTTCCAGTGGGACTTCTGATGGTGCTAATTGTGCTTTCACAGATTAATTAATTGTATTTTAAATCTAAGCCGTTGTTGACACAGAAATACTTAATACTTGTTTTTTTAACAACACTGTTTTCGTCAGGGTTGCTAACATTAAGCAAGGTGCATCAAAACTATAAATTCAATGTTACGTCCAAGTGCTGAAAAGAACCTACGAGAACCCAGTCCAGCTGCCTTTGATTCAACTTGAATTCACACAGATGAAATAATATTCCATTGATTCTCAAAATCCCTCAGTAAAATCAGTTTTGTGAATTGTTGCTTAATCATGAATCATTTTTACCCCAAGTTGGCACCACCTTTAAGTTAAGCAGTGGGTTGCAGGGGTTTAGTTAAGTTTAAGTTGCCACTATGCTTCATCAGGACTGTATGTCAGATGGTCAAATGGCTCCCCCAAACCTTTCTGACATAGTGATGTGCAGCATTAGCCCCATATTTAAACAATGTCATGCTTTTGACCTGTCTTTGAGTGTAGCCACGTGGAATATTCATAAACACTTGTGATTTCCAACAAGACAACACATCATATGATCTATTTCTGCTCAAGCGTAAAAATACAACCTGACCATCAGACCTTTAAAAATTACACTATATGACCAGGACACCAAGTGTCAACTCCAGGAGGCTCTCACAGTCCAGGATTCTGCCGAGTTTGCAAAATGCTTCTGCATTACTCAGAACATTTTCTTCTTCATGGATACTATATATATCTGGAATATCGTTCTTCCCACCATGTGACCGGCAAGATCTTTACCTACCCACTGAGCGAGACTCTGGTAAGATTCCAAGCAGGCAACAGGGCACGCATAGTATACATACAGATAGAGAACTAAAAGAGATCGCTAACATTTTAGTATTGCAGGTTCTTCATATAATTTAATATTCTACTAATGCCATAATTAGATTTTCACTTCATACTTGGCATTATATATACCTCTCGTATGTTGATAGTTTTCTACAAATGATTGTGCCATGAAGCTGTGTTACTAACATATTCATAAACAATCTTACCAGTTTATTAGGGTAACGAATCACCACAGGCTGCACTGGTACAGCGGGGATGAAGGCCCCTGCAAGAGTAAAGAAGCCATAAAAGATTTATTATATACTCTGCATAAACAATAAATTGAGTTGAGAACAAGAGCACACACATTAGAAAGTGAATTGCATGTTGAAAAAAAGTTCATCTAATAATGATATTTTACTGTCAGTCGCAGTCTTAATGTGAGGCTAAAGTTAGATTTAAATGTTCACATCATAATTCAAACCTTAGGAATGCCAACAAGGACTTAAGTTCGCATTCATAAACAATTAAGACCACACACCATACTTTAAGCTAATTTGGACTCTAACTCAATGTGTAATTTCATTTAAATAAGTCAATAAGCCCACTTGGTTGACTATGAAAGATCAAGTGCCTGCTATGAATAAATAGCTGGCAGCATGACTTCAAAGGAAGGAAAAGAGAGGAGTGAGAAGAAAAATGATGATGGAAGAGGCTTTACCTGGCTTAAAGGTGATGAGGCAGGATCTATTGGTGCATGTTCCCTCTGGAAAAATCATGATCTGTAGGAAACAAGGAAAGGTTCACATATTACAAAAAACACAGCCATATTCTAAACAGCAAGGACAGTATTTTGAAAATGTTACAAAGCATAAATGCACGTTGGCTTGCATTATAGTGCAAGTTGATGGAAGTCAGATGTGTAGTTAGTTGTTAATGTTTCCTACAATGCTGGATTTTACAGGTAAAATGCCAATTTGTTTGTAGTTTTATGTTTTTCAGGGATGGTCCAGTTCTTTTTCAAGCATTCGTCCCCATACCTCACTCATGCTATCAGAGAACTAGGGTTACAGTCGTAACCTGTAGGGTGCTCTGGAAAGTTAAATATGTTGGTTGTTTTTACTTCAAACATCATACATTCATTTTTAAATGTATTTGCTTTCACAAAAACTACTCAGTACATCAAAGTTTAAAATGCCTAAGATGATGATTTCTGTTTGGCATAGAAATTCAAATAAAGTCTACTAAGGTTAAAATCAGGCAATGTTGTGTGTACGTGTGCTCACAACCACATACAGTCATACAGTGCAGGTGTGCAAAATAATTTCCATTCATTTACCTGAGGCCATTCCCCTCCAGAGTGGGCTCTGCGTTTGATCTCCTCCACAGTCTTCTTTCTGGAGTCCTGGTCTGACCGTGATACAAACACTGGCCTGATGTACTTAATCAAAGCTAGGAGCAAGCAGAGGAAGTAGAGAAAATACAAATAAACACATAAACAGCTGTTGTTTTTAGTTCTTTTAGCAGCGAAGCAACAAAAGCTTCTCTGTAAGATCAGCATCTACTGCATTTAGTGGTTTAGTGGAGAGGGAGGGGGACTCGAACTCACAGCTGAATAATACAAATAATGTCTGTATTCCCTCAAACAATACACATATTTTGCAATGAGCATTATGATCATAAGTTGAAAACAATCTGATACATTCAGTAGCGAAAACTCTTCACTGTAAGAAAAACTGAACAGGGAAGAGAGGACAGCTCCTCTTCACATGGACCACCACTCTAATAGTGTCCTTAAACAAACCATCTAAATCCAGAGCAGAGCTGCACAGTGCAGACGAGTGGAAGAATGAGGTTGGACTGAAACACTCCTCTGTGTTAATGTGACATTTATATAAAAGTAATGCACTTCTCAATAAAAAGCCTTTTATGTGCCAGAAACAACTGGTAAGGGCATAACATTAACCAAAATGTTAAAATATTAGTTTCAATATATTTAATAGTGGGTAGTGGAAAGGCAAGAGGTGATACTCACAGACAATATTTTATGATGGAACTTGTGTAGGGTAGCTTAAAACTAAAAATATATCAGGACATATTAGAATTGGGGCCTTGCTAACCAGTGACTTGACAAAGACTGGAAGCCGGAGAAAACAGCCAACCTAACCCTTTCATATGTGGGGAAAAAAGTAATCGAAAAGGTCTTATTTAAATGTTGCATCTTCTGTATCTAACACATGGTCATGTGTTTCACAATGCTGTTTGTGTAAGTCAGAGGACTCTCACATGTTTATCACAAAAGCAAGAAAGGTCTGGCTTCACTCCCTGATTACAGGCTTGGAACGAGTTGGCTTCCAGCTACAAGGTTGACAATCATGTCAGGGTTTTGGAGGGAGTCTGGAAGTGATGGCTACACTGATGATGATCAGTTATTAAAATTTAAAATTACTGTCACCCTCTAATACAAAAATTGTCAAGCTTCAACAGACTAAAACCACATTGACTGACATCAGTTAAGTGCTTATGTAAACTCTGCTGTACTGTGGGGCTGCGCTATAACTCAATGTCATCATTTTTGTATTTGCCTCAAAAGACCAGATTAGATCATTTAACAACAAAACACAATTGCAAAAAACTGATTTTTAACTTTCAGTGATTAAAATAACCATAAACACACTCACTACTATGCTGGAGAACCATTTTTCTCAAGAGCAATGCAAGAGCCTGACTAAAGTTTTCTCACTGAACACCACTACTGTTAATTTCACTTTCCATCCCACAGCCACTTGACTGTGTCAAACCAAGAAAACCTTCTTAAAAGCCAGTCAGTGCATTATGAAAGGAGAAGTCAAATAAATGACATTTGCATAGTGTTCAGGGTACAGATTGAGTGTGTCGCTAACATTTCAGACCTGTTAAGTATAGCTGAACAACAAAAGCTGAAAGTGCAGGGAAATGAAAAAGGAACTGTGATCAGACGAAGACTGGGTTTAAATATTCTAGGTTAGATTTGCAGGGGTTTCGTTGAAGCTGGGAGCATTTTCAGGGAAATTAGCAAAAGTAATGTTTTTGGAGGTGGTGCTGTTGAGCAATGAAGGAGTAAGACATGCATGGTAGATCTGCAAACTTTACCTTCATTTATACACTTAACACCTGTATATCGCCTTAAAGTATTCTGGGTAAACATATTAAGACACAAGCAAATGGAAAATAATGAGCAAAGGAAAAAATTAGGATGAAAAAAACAAGAACAATCAACAAGAACGAGGCCGAGCGCTGGGCTCAACCGATGTGGAAATACCCGATATGAGTGAGGAGGCAGACCCACCAATCTGTACAGTATTGGTTGGCATTACTGCTCTACGAAATGAAGTCAGCCAGATTAAAGATGACATATGTGCCACTGTTGATGCCAGTATGCAGACTGTATACACCATACTAAGAGACGAATTGGCAACAAGCAAAAAAAGAAAACATCCATTACAGCCCTCGAGGCAACTAAGGCCTCACAGGAGATCACTATCAAAGAGATGGAAAATTTTGCCACACACTATTCAATGATGTCACTGCACTTTGACGCCAAGTCACTAGTTCACTTCAGTGAACTCTGAAGTGGAAAAAATAACCGAAAAATACAAAGATTTTGAAGGACACTCTGAGGACACAACATTAGAGTCGTCAAACCAAGGCCAAGGGATTTCATCACTGGGGTGCTGCAAGATGGGCTGTTCCTGGGTGAAAAGCCTCTCTTTGACAGAGAGCACCAGTCCCTCCCTACTACCATGTGCTGGAGGACATCCTGCGTAAAGCTATGGTGGCAAAACAGCTCTGCCATGGTGGCAAAAGGATCCAAATCTACCCTGAAGACCCGCCCCTCTCATTCAGCCTACTGCCTATGCTGAGGTCGATAACATTAGACCTCCGGTTAGTCTTTGGTTATCCAATTAACATATCTGTTCCTTGTCTAGTATTACCCGGATGACGCAAATCTCCACTTTGAAAAAAGAGACGGTCGTGATCTGTGCATGTACAACATACCAACATGCCTATATTTTCAAGTTACCAAGCTATAGGACCAAAGCTAGAAGTTGTGAGTAAGTAACCTAAGTTACTGGGTAATTTTTTACCTGTTTCCTTAAGGCTTGTGACACATATACTTTGGGTTGGCCTGAGTAGTTTTTTTTTTTCCTTTCATGTTAATATGGGAACTGGGTTGACCTTGGGAAGAGGGTTTGAGCTGTGGTGGGAAACCAGGGGGCTCACAGCAGTGGAGGGATGGGCTGTAACGGTCGGGTGAGAGGGACAGGAAGACTGTTCACTCGGATGGTGTGCACTGATACTTAGGATACTAAAAATACTATGCTGGTGAGGAATTGCTGATGCAAGACAGTGTAAACAACAATACAAGAGGGGAGAAGTGTCTCACATTTTCCAGTTGGAATGCATGTGGAGTAAACAACCCAGTCAAGAGAGGGAAGGTCCAAGCACACATAAAGTCACTGGCCTCAGACATTATGTTCCTGCAAGAGACCCTCTTCAAAAATAGCACACATGGCAGGATAAGAACAAAGTGGCTGGTGGAAGTTTATCACTCAGCCTTGTCAGCCAAAGCAAGAGGTGCAGCCATAACATTAAGAAAAGCCGTGTCCTTTTTACAGACATAAAAAGAATCACTGACAAAGGTCGCTGCATTATAGTAACTGGAGATATTACCAACATCTCCTTCACCCTTTTATATATATATGTATACATGCTACAACAAAGATAATCCTGTATTTTTTTCAAAAAGTCTTTGCATTAATACCAGATATTTCCCAAACAAAACTGATAATGGGTGGCTAATTTAATAACATCTTGGACACATATCTTAATACGCAGATCCTCGACAAGGAGACACAATAATTCGCTTGTGAAGTGAATTTCTGAACATGCTCAACAACAATGCAAACATTGGACATTTGGAGAACAATGAATCCTTTGGGTAGGGACTATTCATTCTATTCATCTGTCCACAATTCCTATAATAGAATAGACTACTTCCTAGTTGACGCCAAACTCATAACCTTTCACAGTGATCGCTAAATATCACAGCACTGTGATATCAGACCACAGCCCCTGCACCTTTTTACTGCATTTAGATCATATAGGTAATCTACACACCACTTTTACTTTTGTCAAAATGCACCTAAAAGCACAGATCCCCCTATACTTTGAAGTGAATGACATTGCTGGGACATCTCCCTCCATTGGGAAGCATTCAAAGCCTACTTTAGAGGCTGTATAATCTTACTTGAAGCCTCAAGTAGAAAAGAAAACAAGAAAAAGAGAAAATTAAAAGAATTAGAAAACCAAATTAAATTACTAAACAACATGCACAATCCCCTCTACTGTTGTGCATGGACAAATAGCAACACTGAAATAGGAGTATAACAAAATTGGATTAGTAAAAATAAGTAAAGCATTCTTTTATACTGGGCAAATAAATTGGTGACAAGCCACACAAACCTCTAGCTAGACAGCTCAGAAAAAGAGAAAGTGATTGGACAATACACAACATAGAAGCCTGCGGTATAAATAATTAGGCCTGAGCATAACAGGGGAAGATACAAATGGAGGGTATTTTTGGGAGGTGAGCTCCTTGTCAACTCAGTAGTTTTTTTTCTTTGTATCTAGATACGTCTTTATTCTGTCTATTATTGTATTTAGATATTACCTCTGTGCCTTTTGCTTTATTTAATTTCCTAACGACTGAAACGCTATATGCACAGTTGTGAGAACAATGATAAGGAGTTTTGAATGCACATGTGAAATGTATGTGAAATATAACTGCTCAATAAAAAAGATGCCTGGAAAAGTAATGTTGTTGGAAACCCTGAAAGTCAAAAAAGGAGGGAAAAACACAACAAGTTCAGGAGAGTGAGAACAACATAAGATGAAGAAAGAAGAGCGTGAGGGCATGAGAAGAAGAAATTGATTCCAACTGTGAGCTGTCTGCTGACAGGAAAGGATTAGGGCTGGAGCTAGTACTCTGAGAGACACTCTACACACGTCACTGTGGCTGATCAGGTCTTAATGCTTATTCTGGATTCCACTTGCTTGGCCAGGCATTGGTGCCTGGTTCCTACAGCGAGGCCAACATGACTAGTCAAACTTAAGTTGAACAGATATTCGTGGATAACCTTTTAGCATTTGTCGGGCCAAAAATAAGTTGTAAAGAAAGTGTGAGATGTATCCAGTGTTTATGCTCCTCGGTTCCTTCAAAGCATCATCTGCATGCTGTTGATAATAATGACAAGTTGCTAATGAGTAAATGTGTCTTAATACAAGCAAGACTGCAGTAACTTGGCAAGCTTCACCCAGGCTGGATGTAACAAAGTGGCTAATTACTGATTACTTAGTAGGCAGAGCAGGAGGAGAAAGGAAGGCTAAAATAACACACACCCAGGCCTTTTACTGTATGCCCTGCTGCCAGGCACAGAAGGACAAATGCCTGAACTAGAAAGGTCAATGTACATGCAAGCTAGTTAATAGGATCTGCTGTTAAACTAGTATGTGTGTACTGACTGCAACTGAGACAGGCCTACTTGACCTTTGTATGTGGCCTTGGGGAATGCACACACTCCAGTTAGCTATCTAAATGATGGTCCCACTTGGTGGAAGCCATCACTGACATTGATGGTAACTCTACAACAACTGATAAAATCACAACAAAGTCTTCCTTTAATAGCTTAGTGGCAACAATGGCAGATGGATGATTTCATTTGGTCTACTATTTTCTCTAACATTAACACACTGATTGGTAGGAACTGAGCCAGAGACGCAGTTTAAAACAAAATATGCAGAGACTGAGGTTCAAGTGGGATTTCAGTCCTCATTTTCTCCACCTTACTGACATAATGAAACTAACTTTTTTTACCCTAGACATTTCTTGTTCAGGGTCACAATTGAGGCTGGCAGGCCAGTATTATAAGGATGTGGTGAGTAACTATTGAGTTATTTTCCTTTACCAGTCTGAGTGTGATCATTTACTCACTGGGGAGGAACATTTGATTTCTGCTTCCTCATGTATGGTTTTATGAGTTTACAATGTCATCAGGACGATGTCCTACATCGCAGAACTGAAGACAGAAAAATCCGAATGTTTTACACAATTAACTTGCCAGGTTACAGCTAAAACTAAATGTCCTATTTTTGAAAGTACGCTCTACTTCCACTACAGCAAGGCATATGTATTTTTTTTGTGTGTTTACACATTTCCTAGTAAACCACCGCTAAGAAAATTAGCCAAGCTGTACTTGCAAAGCAGATTGGGCAATCCCCTCTATTTACTGATACAGGAGCAAAATCATAGAAACTGTTGTGACCTGCCCTTTACAAAGTGGTTCAGAGCATATCACAGCACAAGACACATACTTCCCTGGATCCCACATGTGGCTGAACAAACTTGGGTAATAACTGTGGCCACGCAAAGAGATTCTGTACTTCAGTCAAACAGATTTTGTAATGCTGTCATGAGGAATCAGATCACTTTTTTTTCAGATTGGAGTCCTTAAGTCAACTGTTCTCTCCCTCACCATATAGGTCATAGTCAGAGACATAACAATGACAGCAATACATTCTTTGTTACTTACTGCCCCAGAGAGGGATATCCTTGCTCTCGGCCTTCATGACGATTGAGGCCATTGTCATTGTGACAGGGATGGCATCAAAGTACGAAGAGTGAGGTGCCAGGGTGAGGATGGGTGCTTCTGCGGGCAGTGCCCGTCGCCCCTTCACAGTCATCCAATGGAAACCTCCCGCAAACCACATGACCCGCATGATGATCTTCAGAATTATGTCCACCAGTCTGGAAACAAGATGCATGCATGTGTGAGGGGCACTTTTCATTTAAACTGCACATGTGGATAAAATCTCTAACACTGGATAATATGACGGATGCACAGATGTGATTGACTGATAACTTCAAAATGTGCAAACAGAAAGAAAAAAAAAACCCTTGAGTTTCACTCCGTGTTGTTGATAAGTGGTTTGCATGCTCAAGCCAAACAGCACATACTGTAAATTGGGATCCTAAACGATTCTTTCTCATATCCATATCTCGGCTGCTAACCACCTGTGTCTTTTTCTACATTTCACCAAATTGTCTTTTATCTTCCCTACTTGACCTTCACTCTGTTTAAAGGAAAAAAAAATAATTTCTTCTCTCTAGACCTCTCTCACCAACCAACCCACACATTTAAATTACAAGCATCGTCTATACCCAAGTCTCCTATAAAAATATGACATTAGTCACCTGCTTGTTCATTAACCTTTCAGGTGGTATTTTTAGTCTTTCTTTTGAGACAAACTTTCAAGAACAGGAGACCTATAGCTGCTGTGGGAGTTTCTTAGATAGACTATTACACAATCAGGAAGTGTGGAGCACAAGACTGAGAGAGGGGTTCAAACAACTGCACTAACAAAGCTCAGGAATAACTCTGAATAAAATGAGATTTTTAACCTAAAACTGGAAGTGTGACATGTTAGACATTTCAGATCCCTTGTCATAGTTAAGATAAGAACGACCAAAGGACTACTAGAAACAGACTATTACAATTAATCTATCAACAAACTGCCCATAACATTCTACAGTTGCTCAAGTCCAAATGTGCCGGAGTTGTCTTTACAGGCAAAGCACTTACCTCCTCCAGAGGCACTGGGGTTCAATGGTGGTCTCTGAGCGCCCGACTGAGGCCAGGAAGGCAAAAGGCCAAGCCAGCAGCATCATGAATGCAGCTATGAGTAGACGGATGGGGAACAGTGTGACTGTCATTAATGCAATCTGTAGGAGATTGAGGAAAAGAGAAAAGGAAAAATGTTAAAGACAAGAAACAGATCCAGTAATAGTCATGTTTTTTCATCTCAATACAGTTACAGTATCAGTTTGATCAGTCTAAAGCAGGCACTATTAAGTCTTCAATGTGAAACCAAAAATCATCAAAGTCTTACTCTATGTTTACTGCCATGTTGGCACTTTCTGGCAGGACAGAAGATACAAAACACAGCAGAGCTTATTACAGCTTTAACAAAGCACAATGAAAGAAAACCCATCAGGAAACTTTGTCTTATGAAAAGCAATGAACTATATGATCAACTGGTTTAAAACAATGAGAGGCTTTTTCCTTTATGAACCTGTCCTCTACCATACAGAGGGCAACAGGCCTGCATGACCTGTGATCACAGTGTTCACCTGCAGCTCAGCAATACAAACACCAGGAGGAAAAGCTGTGTGTGTTTTGTGTACTAGAAAACTTAAATGAGTGCATCTGCGCTCCGGTTCATGCACATGTACAACTCCTATAATCACATATATATACTAACATTATTATGTCAATGTTACATAGTGTATGGCATATGTCCTTAATTCTTGAAGGCTCTGACACTTGAGTGTTTGAGTGCAACGGCAACTGTTTATCTTACAGCTTGTTATGAGCCCCAGATAGAGGTGCTTATCTTCTGTCAATATTTGTCTTGATAGCAGTCACTGCTGGGGAGTATAAAGGCTATCTGCACTTATCTTATCCAGGGAGTCTGATAATATGGTCAATTTAAATCAATCAATTCAAAGCTTGCTTGTTAAAATACTGACAATCGAGGAGGAAACACATTTTGGAGACTAGGTGGAGAGTACTAACACTTTCTTTCCCCAAAACATACTTGCCGTTTAAGAAACAAGCACGTCCATATTTTGATTGTATTATCTACATTAAAAATGTGTTTTGTTGGGTGAGGCAGTCACAAAATTACATTACGCACCAACGCTACTGTTATCGCAATGACACACCAGCCTCGTTTCTGTCTGTTTTCATAGTCCTCCAAACTGTTTACTTTTCCCAAGATCCTCTTAAGATACATGAATTAATTATACATTTCCACTGCACAGAGTTCTCCTTTTTATACAAATATCAAGTATACGGTTTTACACAAGAAAGAACAAACAACTGAGTAATTACTTGTACTTTTCACCGTATAATAAAAGGGGCCTTGCCGGGAATGCTTTAAAGCCACTGTATAATGCATTTGTTAAAAAATTTATTCAGATCCAAAGCATGAGAATGCATGAATGTCACTTAGAATTAAAATAAAAAGCAACGCTACAAAAGCAAAAGGTTATTTATGAGTTAGAGTGAAGTCGGGCATTGTAAAAAAAAGGCTTTTTAAAATTAAAATAAAGGCAATGCTACAAAAGCACCAAGGTTATTTATGAGTTAAAATCAACTCAGGCATTTTGCAAAAAAGGGATCTTTAAATTCGTACAATAAGGCCTGTGAATGTCCCCACTGTGGGACGAATAAAGGTTTATCTTATCTTTATCTTGTAACAGACTTAAAAGTGAACGAGAAAACAAAATAAACATTCATCTGGACTGATTCAACTTCAGAATTATCTTGTATCTGACAAAGTAGTGCCTACATTGTAACAGTACTGTAAATGTACAAAACAAACGTGGGCTTCTTGGTCTCAATATCAGAGGCTAGTCTAAAAAAGTATAACTCTGTGTTGAAGGTGTTGTCATTTGTAAGTATTACTAACAAAATGGAAACAACTGCAGTCAACTGTGAGCTAGGTGTTAAAAGTCTGTTATCTCTGCGGTGATGAAGACGACCCTGTAAGGTTGAAACCAGTCTGCATTTTTAACCATCAATATGCAGGTTAGAGAGAGAGAGAGATTATACAAGCATCTGTTTCAAAGGCAGTTTCTGAAGCAGGAAACAATGTTAAATAAAGCAAAAAAACTCGAGAGGTGTAGTGGTGACCTTTTTAGTGGAAATAGAGACATGTGTATGAACTTCCTGTTTTCAGAATGCAGATGTTTCACTCTCAACAATTCACTCAGCAATTTACTTGTAGGGCGATGGGGTGAAGCTGCAGCAGAGCGTTTAGTTTCTCAGAGTCTTTGGTGAGGATGTTCTGTGTGGCAGCAGGGCATATAAAACAAAATGAATACAGAAATAAATATTAGTACATCACTGTGATAGATGTTATGATATGTATTTAAGATCTCGTGCTGTGACAAATTTAATGACTAACAAATAAAAAAGAAAAATAGAAAGTTCATAGCGGGGGCTTTTAGGCTTTACTTTAACCACATCCTTCAGGTCTCAATAACAAGCAATACTGTAAACTGGTTATTGACACTACACTGGGGGTTACTGAACCTTTCCAACCATGGGCCTTAAATTGAGCAAACTGCATCTTAATTTCTGTCTGATTAATATGTATGCCTACTCTTGTGAGGAAGACATTAGTTGCCCACTTCTGCTGCCAATAAGCAGAAATACTGATCTATAGGGACAAAAAGCTATTGACTCATTGCTGCTTTGGCAGGATCAAAACAGATTTAGGTCTTTGCAGGGTTCCCCAATAAATCACAGAAGGAATGTAAATTAGGCTTGTTAAAACTATGCTGGGAATTAAATTAACTTTAAGATTAGCGGTTTGCCCTCTGACACCTCACCAAATTTTTGGGTTTAAGGGTAGATTAAGGCTGGAATGTTTGCTGATACGTCTAAATCAGTAACAAAAACACAGTGATGTGTTCTCACATTGCATCTATACCAATTACCTCTGTAAATCAATTAATGAGCTCATCAAGGTGTAAAACTACAAGGGCATCTTCATATGGACTGAAGGATCAGGCTGAAAGGTCAGACTGTTGAATTACAGTATAGCCTACTAATGAGCATCTTCAAGTCTCAACAGTTTCTGCAAGATTTGGTCAACTGACTAATGTGGCTATTAGTCAGATGTGTCCACCCTATGTCCCTGTTTTTGGACCACAATCCCCTATGTCACACACACTCACACAAAGAAAAAAACAAAACTAAAAGTCACAAGGTAACAAAGAAGTGAAAGGTCTCCAGTTCCTCTCACTTGTGTGGTTTACTGCACAGACACTTGCACTGTGAGCAAGAACTCCAATTTGGCATGTTACAAGAGGTTAGTTTTTAACTCAGCTAAAGCCTATTAGTTGTTGGGCATTCAACCTGCACTTACAGGTAGAAATGTATCCTCATAGCCTAACACCAAGAATACTTTCATGGCCTGCTTCTTATTCTTATTGCAATCTGTTACCTCTCCTAGTGGGAACTATGGCAGGTTTTGCAAATATAATACAGTCAAAAATGTTCTTCTCAAAACACAAGTTGGAAACAATCTTAACCAACTCTGGTTAAAATGAGATCTGTATCTGGATATGTGATGCCGATAATAGACAACAATCTTGCCACTGTATTTACACTTTTTAATGGGTTCCCGTTATCCTTATTGAGATCTGATCCATGTCCTGAGTTTGAGTTGCTGAGTTAAGTGAACTTTAACAAACACTGTCTATAACAAATTCATAATTGTCCCCCCTCGTAAACGTGGCAAATACATTAAGGTTTTCCTTTCTTTGTATAAAAAAAAAAAAAAATAGTGCCAGTTTGTCCCATTGTGTTGCAGTAAGGGCACGTAGGCTACTCTGAGACTAGATAAATTATCTGCCTTGTTAACAGCAGATGAGCTGCACAGATGAGTGCAACACACACCATCGCACACACAGTCATTTCTTACTCCATCATTCATTTCCCACCCGTATTGCTTTCATTTTCCACACAGTTCTTTTGAATAACACAGAACAGACATTTAATTGCTAATTAGAGGTGTGTCTCTTTCAGTCTTTTCACTTGCTCGCTCTCTAAAGTTGAACAACAGACTATATTTGATATAAAAACACACAATGTGTAAGGATGCCTGTACACTGTGGAGATTGTATTTACATCTACCTAAGGTGTGAACACAATGCGAGACAGACTACCGCCAGATACAGATTGCATTTCAATACCAGGTGTAAGTGGGGTGTCAGTTCCTGTCTTAGTCCTGTACTTTTAAGATAGACAAGGGGTACATACCACAGTCCCTTCTCTCTTTGAACCTATAAAGAGAGTCTGTGGTTTCATCTGTCTGCTAGCGAGGCAACCAGTGAACTGAACCATCACTTTCTGCTCTATTCGTCTGAGTTTCAGTTCTGATTGTATCTTTCTCACGTTGCAGTGATAAGCACAAATGTTCACGACAATTGTTCTCAGTCACATCCGAACAACGAGGAAACTCAAATCCATTCCCTCATGACCCACTTGCACTTAGCATTTACAAGAAACCGGTTTCAAGTGCCTGTCTTTAATGTAAAGTTACAACACACGTATGCATACAAAAATGGAATGGCATCTACAATTTGAAAAAAAAAGAAGAGCGTGACAATTAAATGCCACTGTTGAGGGGAAAATGAGAAGTTCTCTGTAATGTTTGGGCCTTACTTTTTGGTATGGTTGTCAAAGTCAATCAATTATTCTGCTAATTCTAATGTGCACATGTAATCACAAAGTGTGGTGAGCTTTCACAGCAATAGATCATATTCGGTCTAAATAAATAATCTATACGTTTAGTGATCCATTAATAACTTCCCTGACTTTATTATATTCCTTATAGGAAAAACCATCAAACCTACCAGTCCCCTAGGCTTTGGTCCACCTGACATTCTACCTTTCCCCCCTTCAGTCTCTGACAAAAGAGCCGGAAGGAAAGAAATGTGTGTGAACCTCCCTTGGTCACTATTCTTACTTGTAACAAGATACACTCGTAATCCTGCTATGCCAGAGTAGCGCCATTCATAAAACTGAGGCTCTCCCATTAGACTGAAGTCTGTTACTGAAAATACCTCACAGCTGTGTCCCAAATACAACTGTTTACTAATACTTTACTGTATAGCCCTTATGTACTAATCTTTATGTTGACCATGTCGGCAGTTAATATATGAGATAATAATGTGCTTTACTGTTTTGTACTTACAGGAAACAATACAAGATATGTGCTGCTGGACGTCAATCAAACTGAAAAGCTGCTACCAATTTCGATATTGGAAGTTTTACAAAGAGAGGGCAAACTGTTTTTTCCCAAGATATAACACATTATTTATTTGTTTATCTCAAAGCTGAGGGTGATATGAGTTCACCAACAATACATTCATATCAATCAATTTTAGAATGGATGCTGGCATTTTTAAATATATGTTTAGCCTCTTTTCTAGTGTGAGAGTACTACGCGCTCAAACATGAAGCATTATATAATGTTCAATAGGCCACAACAACCATGAACACAAAACAGACAAAAAACTCATCTGAATCCCTATGTCACTATGTACAAATGTGTGTTTCATTGAACCAGGATCTATTCCCTCAATTTACTGATTAATACTAACCCATGGCTCATGGTGGATACACACACATTTCTCTATCTATTTGAGTTTTCAGAGAGATCACAGGATGTGAACTACTAGGCCCACATGTGCCTCCAAATTTATCAGCAGCCCTAGCTTGAAAGAACAAGACAGTGCTTACTTGCATACATGATGGGTGGAGGTTTCCTTTATATGTGCATGGTGCAATATTTCCACAAAAGCCATTATTTCAACCTTCATGTGCAGCATGACAATGTAACTTAAAAATATAATATAAAACCAGTGGCTGGAAGCTTGAAGTAGCCTGCAAGTTAACACCTTCTGCAGAGAAGACTGAAAGCTCTAAATCTGATTATCAGCAGCAACGAGGGATAGCTGGGCTGCACATGTGCTCCATGCTGCAAAATTGTAAAAATTAATGAGGCGACTAATCTATTTTAAACGATGGAAATCATATCTAAAAAATGACTGTGATCAGCCTCCACATCCACACGTGTTGGATGCTGGGTGAGTGTAATAACCGACAAAGCAAGGAAGAAAATGCAAGGAAAAGCTAGATAGCGGCGCTCTGATTAAAATGAATGGTGCAGCTAATTGTTGCAAAAACATGATATATTGGTAAAAAGCTGCATAGCAACATGCTGGTTGCTAATAGCAGTGATAACAGTTAAAGAGCAACAAGCTAGGCCCATCCAGGACAGGCGGCCATGCTCCAATAGCTCTAATTCATTTTAGTGGATTGTTAGCGGATTCCTAGGTGAGAAGGGTTGATATTCGTGTCTTATATACTCATGTGTGAAATGCATGAGTCTTTCCATTGCTTTAGCAAAAAAAGACTCTCATCCCTTTACAGCATCCTTAAAACAGGGCAGCGAGCCAAGAAGGGAGCAAGCAACATGTATGTAGCTACTGTTAGCCGCTAGCTAACACTAGCTCAGCTGACTGCATGCAATGAGGACACATTGCCAAGTTAAATGATGGTGACAGCCTCTAAATCGTGTCAAATTGAGTTGTTAATGTTCTGCTAGCTACTAAAGTAGCATGTTAACCCACATGTTCAGGAGTAAATCATTCGCCTGCAGACATGAATTTTTACCTTTGCCTTCTCCAGAGGGGTGAATTTCAAGACGTGCACAAAAGGGTTTCTGACCGGAGGAGCTTGGTCCATCTTCTTCCCATCTCCTTCCATCGCACATTGTTTGAGCCTCATTCTCAAAAGAAGTCACCTCAGTCGAGTTTGCAGCTATTTTCTTAATATTCAAACCAGAGACCCGGTTCTACCTCAGAGGAAGAGTCTCCACGCTAAAAACGCAGTCCCCCTCTTATCTGTGTTCACGGCGGCTAATTGAGGTGGCAGTGCAGGGTTATTACTGTTATCTTTCCTTCCTGGACGGCATGGAGGGATAATGGTTAGCTCAAGGATTAGCTGGGGATATTTGAAGTCGCCGATATCGTTCTGCCTTCAGTGCGCAGGACGCCTTTCCTCCACACCGTGTTCCCCCAACCAGTCCGCTAGCTCTGATGCTAACACAGCCACGATTCCTCTGCTGCCACAGGGCGCATGCGCGGGACACATCCTCCGAATCCACACAGCCGTGTGCTGTACGACGTGATGTTGCCTTCACCTGCTCCGGAATGTCGAAAATTTAAGAATTATAGATAAATTTAAGAATATAGATTTTCAATACTTTTCTACTATTGGAGAAAATATAAGCAGCTAATGTGCAAAATAGACAAACCAATACATTAATTAGCCCTAAAATAAGCACATGTGCAAAGCTTATATAAATATTTTGAAATTATTTTTGTGAGTTTTTTTTCTTACTTTTTCCCTTGACTGGGCAATAAGCTTGAAAAAGTTTGCATTTCCTGCACATGAACATGTGTTTCATCCATTGTCTGATAATACGAGTAAATACAATCTACCTATGTTTGCTGGTTGTTGTCATGTCATGTTTACCTCATCCTGCATTGCTGCAACTGGAAAATGTTGATTTTGTGAATTTCTGAGATGTTGAGCTTAAAGGGAAAAGTAACACAAGCACAGTACCTTAATACAATTTAAATTCCCCATGGATCCTTGGGATTTGTACATTTCTCTTATTCTCAGTTTGAATTTCCCACATTCTTGCACATACTGATGAAACTTATGAGAAAACATTGTTCATCTCTGTAACAGACAAGTGAAACTAAATACTGCATGTTGCTGCAATACACTGTGTGTGGCTTACTATGTCTTTGCCATTCATTTCTGAAACACATCACACACACACAGGAACAAACCATTGCTGCAACTTCAGTGTGTGTCATTTTTATATGCCGGTGGGGACTTAAACGTCACTGCACATCAACCCATGGGTGCTTCTTGTCACCTTCCCTACAGGTGAGACTTAGGGTCAGGTGCTGTGGAATGCATTATGTCAATGGAGTGTCCCGATGAGGATAGTGATACAAAAATGTGTGTGTGTGTGTGCAAATCAAATACTGGCTAACAAATAAATAAATGAATTAATTGCCCTATTCAATCAATATCTATCTATCTATCTATCTATCTATCTATCTATCTATGAGGCGCTCTAGTGGCTCAGGCTGTAATAAGGACAAAATGAAAGGTTGTACCTATTATTAGCAGACTAGAATTGGTGACCAGCCCTTCATGAGGCAGAAGAGTGGGAGTTGGTGTTTATTATTGGACGGCTCTGTGAAAATGTATTTTAAAGTGGATTGCCTGGTCCACAAGAGCTGTGTCTGTCCTTAGTGTGTGAGTGTGTGCATGTATGTGTACTCATAACTAACTGAGTGGGTGTAATGCTCAGGGTGCAGTCACTGGCTAAAATGACTCACAACAGCCAGATATGAAATTACGTCATAAATGTTATATTCATAGATGTTATATATAAATATAGATGGTTTACATGTCATCATTGCATAATTGTGAGGAGCTATAAATCGGATACTGATGCTACAAGTTTACATCCTATATTATTTTAGTAAATATATGTATGTCGGGAAGGATATGAACAGTCTCTAAATGTTTCACTTATTTTTGTTTCTGCATGAATGCAAATGCTCGTCACTTAGATTGACTCTTTACAAAATAGACACTAATGAGTCTTTTGTAGAAAAACACACTTTTTTAACTACTCAGTGAAACATATAAAATTTTAAGTGATAAATAAGTAAGTTCAAATGAGAGGGCATTTGTCTTTGAGCTATTGCATTTGTGTTTCATAGCGAAATATGATACTAAACAGGTGAATTATCCCTAAAACATGTATGTATTTGAAAATATTGAGGTATCCAGCACTATGGTTTTAAATGGAAGATTTAGTCATTAATATACTGTAGTGCACAGGGCATTTGACCACCTAATACTCATCTTACTTACTCATCAGAGGCCTGATTTCTTTTGGAGTATTACTTACTTACTTTACATACATTTACATACTATATCTTGTTTGAACTTAATAGCTCTTCATAACTGATTATATGCCTCCCTCTAGTGGTGAAAATCTCTCAGTACAGTCCCCTGTACCATATTTCAGAATAAATAACAGTGGGACATTACACCCACTCAATCATATGTATGCACACACACACATGCGCACACACACACTCAAACACACAGGCAGATTTACATATACAGCTCTTGTGGACCATACAGTCCGCTTCACAGTACATTTCCACCCACTCCTATGCTACATGAAGAGCTGAACACATAGTCTGCTAATATAGGTATAACCTTCCTCTTGTTCTAAGCACAGCACAGGCAGTACTCCCACCTTATTAGCAGCTGTATGCAGACAATGGTACTAACCCTAAAGACTAATGATTCCTAACTGACTGAGACTCATCTTAATCACAGATGATACTGAGTTTTAGTATACAATAGAGATGGCTTGCATGTGCCTTGTATATTAACTTGCTGCATTGATTTTCATAGTATTGTAGGCTAATGTTTGTTGTTAATGTGCCAGCAACATTTTAGGCTTACCATTTTTTTGGTTTGGAAATGAACATTAATGTTAATTAAGACAAAGTTGATACAAATGAGAGGTACTGTAGAGAAAAGTGAAAGCTGCATTTTTCTTTACCACAGTGCCTGAATCTGGTGCTTATGAGCTGAATTGTGCATGCACAGCAGTTTACAGAGTCTCTTTTGAGATAGTCCCCCATTTGCAAACCTATTGATTGGACTACATGTTCATGTGTGTACTGGGGCATATGGTGTGAACAAAGCTTCTGTATTTTGGAAGCTGTGTGTTATTTATCACACTTGATTTCCCCTTGTCCTCGCAGCAATCATGTTTTTGCTTATTTTTTTAATTCCTTTTTAATTTTTGTAATTGCAAGTATGTCAAGATCAGCAGTCAGACATACACATGTGCACAAACACGGGGCACACACACACACACACACACACACACGCACACACTATTCAACTTCATATTTTAATTTGGGTGTAGAGCATGTAGCCAAAGTGCCCCGTGGGCTGACCATATCGGGTCGTGACATTTGCATTTGACAGGAATCACATCAGACAGGGTTAATACTGGAGAAGATGGAGGGATAGAAAAAGAAAAAAAAATTGTGAAAAAGGTTTCCCCCATTCCTCCCACATCCCCTTCCCTTTCTCTCTCCCTCCTTCAATCCCATAGCTGAGGTGCTTAAATTAAAAAGGAAGAAATGCAATTTAAAGACATGGGGTAAACAATCACAAAACACTTGTTTCTGGAGGAGACACAATTTCCTGGTGCCTTGTCCAATTTCTTATGGCCCGGAGGGCTGCCGCATGCGTTTTAACACCTGGTTCTACACCGCTGATTAAAATTGTAATGCCAGTGTTGAATCAATCCATATGACATTTTGGAAATACACAAGTACCAGGACATTTTATATATACAGCTTTTTTTCTATTGTTTTCATTTGGAAACAGAAAGGTGCAAGGTGGTGAGTCGCACTGGGTGTCACTACTATGCCTTCCAACTGTTTGAAGAGAGAAAAAAGAGGGAAGTTTCAATATCCTAAACAAGTATAAATATGTCGCTATCATTGCTGTGCATAGTATTTACTCAAAAGAACCATGCATGGTGTACTGCTAAAACCTAAAATGGGACAATTGTCAGTGTAATTATGTGGTTTTGTCAACATTATGGTGGTGATCAGTTGAAGTGGACTAAGCTTTATTGCTTTAGGAAAAGTCAGGGGAGAATTTGGTGTAATCCCACCTGTCAGCAAACAATGGCTGCCGTCTTAGGTGCCTCCCATTACAGACAATGCACCTTTAAACTTGGATCCAAAACTGAAACAGTCTCTTGCACTTTGCAAAATCAGCTCATGAAAATCTGCCATGAGGGAAATTTGAAGACAGAAAACATCGTGTTGGAACAAACGTAGAGGCAGAACATCAGAGACATACAGCAGATTGGTGCAGACCCTCAGAAGATCAGGTGGATAGTTCAAAGATAATTAAAGGGGGGCAAATGGCAATGTTTTAGAGTAGCAAGAACAAGTGAAAGGGAGCAGAATGAGAACAAGAGAGAGAGAATGTCCAGATTTTTGAACCATTATTATATCAGTGGACCCCCTCAGGCCAAACATCTGAGGCAGAGTGACAGACGGACCGTTGTTTGCTTCACACCACAGTAATGTTTTACCAGCCCCTGCGCCCATGTCAATCAATGGCCGGCATGTTCCAAAACATATTCAACACACAAAGAGAACACTTTGGCTTGAGGAAATGGATTGCGTAAGATTGGCAGGGGACTCTCTGGATGTGTCAATCACCAAAGGCCCTTTGTTTTACCCCAGTCGCAAGCTTCAGGAACAAAGATGTTTCCTTTTGTTTCATTTGTCTTTGTGTGCGATTTAAACACGTGAATTTTCTGTTTTACATTTGGCTGCATTAGAAAACACTTTTTTTTTCAAAGATAAAAAAGCTCAAACCAAAGTATAATACTGTAGATTTATCCCACAGAGGGGATTTGTGTCCAACAGGTAAAAGTGGAAATCATAATACTCGGCTCAGTGTGGCGTGCTTTTGTGAAAGCACTAATCTACACATTTCATGATATGCTGATGATGATTGTAGGATGAGGGGGGTCGAGGTGGGTAGGCAGTCAGATTGTTAGTGTTTGAAACCGCAATTTCACACAACGGACATTTGAAATCTGAGAGAGCTGCCGGTCTGTTCTCTGGCATCGAATCTAAGCGGCTTCTCTCTGTTTTTTTTTTCCCTCCTCATCTCTCTCCTCTGGTCTCTTGTCCTTTCTTCCTGTCTGGCATCTCCAGGTGCCGCGCTATCTCGCAGCTAACACAGGAATCCGTGAGCCATGTACATCCACGGCCCTTTGAAAGAGGAAGCCACTTTGCCGCTCATCTCGGAAAGCACCTTCCATACGTCCTCTGTGTTCCTCGGGGAGATGAAGGGGGCTCCTGCTAGAAGAGCGGGTTTTGTAACCAAAGCCACATGCTGGGCAGGACAGCCAGTTGTAAGACAAGAAAGATCTTTGTGGTGAACACAAGTGCTTGGCTGTCCTCTTGCGTGCCTGTCTGTCAGCGTCGCTTTGCCGGCTGGACACCTGTACAACTGTAATTTTACACAGGCGAAAACAAAGACGCGCTACACAGGGGCGTGTAAAGAGGGATTATGCAGGCGTGTGTTTGTGTGTGTGTTTTCTTTGTGAAGAATTTGGTAAGTGGTGCTGAGTGCCCTCTTCTGAAGGGTAATGTTTGATGGGGAAAATCATCACCCTCCATCTTAAAAGAGTCGGCCTTTCAGGAGATGAGACTGATGCACTGAACACATGAATGTGACATCTGACACTTATGAAAACTCAAGAGATGACCTTTGACCTTGAGAGAAAGCCTGGTTGTGGCCGGTGTGAGCGCCGAGTGACCGGATGACTGAGAATTTTGGATTTTTCAACATGCTTTGATCTTCTCTGTGTAAGCTCCACTTTCAGTTGTGTTGTCAAGCGTCTTGACAGAAAATGAAAGAAGGACTGAAACACTGAATAAACAGACGAGGGGCAATAAATGGAGACATAAGCCGGTTTGGGAATGAAAGGGGGAGGTCACGGCTTTGGAATGTGACTTCACGATAGAGAGCAGGAAGAGGAAACAGATAAACTCTTGCATGCTGCACTTTCACATGCACATACACACACACACACACACACATCCATGCCCTGTTGTGCTATCGTCAAGGGTTGAGTGTTAGTTGACAGAAACCACTGATCTGCCCCAGTGCTAAAACCATGATAAGGCACCAGGACATTGGTGACCCATGTCTGTGTGTGGAAGTGTGTGTGTATGAGAGTGAAAGAGAGGCTATGATTACTTATATCATTTCTTTCTTCCTATTTTTTTTTTCCATCTATCAATGATTTCTACTAGAACAGGGATGCTCACTAGATCTCACACCAGACTGCCATGATACACTGGTTGTGTAGAAGAAGCAGATCAACAAACATCACTCTGGTTTCTGAAGTATAGAACAACGCTGCCAACATCATAGCGTGGCAGGTGTTATGCTTCATAATTTAGTAGGAATAATCCATTATGTATATGAATTGGCTTAAATGATACTCACTAAAAGGCACACCCATCACTTCAGTTGTCCACATCTCCTGTAATGTGTGAGGTACTCTCAGATGAAGACCATAAAATACACTTGAAATTTGTATATTCCCCAGATTTGGTTTGTGTTTGCCAAATATTCAAATATTTATTTCTGACTCTTAATTGCAAGTGAATTTAAGACAGCAAGGTGACTGTGGAGCAGATAGATTTGCTGCAGTTCACAGTAGAGGATTTTGAAGGTTAAAATGTTTTTTTTTATGTGTCCACAAAGTGAATGTCTTTAATTATTCATGGTCAATGAAGCAGTAGGATCACATATCAGAGTTAAAGGAATAGTTTTTGGAAATCGGCAATTTTGTTGTTGTGGTGAGAGTTGGATGAGTGGATTGATACCACATAACAACCATACTTCCTCCATACAAGACTTTATATCATTACAATTTTCAACAAAAGCAATTCTACTCATTTCAATAATAATATGTAGATTTCAAAGTGTCCCAGTGACGGTGTGTTCCCTCTTTGGATTTTCAACAGGCGAGGCACATTGCTGCCGCCACCGTCCAGAACCAAACTCATTTTCACTCCCAGCTCGTTAAATACAGATATTATGTCACATCTCAAGACTCTATGAGCATCAGCCCCAATGGGAAACTGAGGCTACATTACCTATGATCCTCAGACAAAGCCAGTCCGCTTTTGAGTGCTTTATTTGATGATGTGGCTTAGTACTGATTTTGTGTCACTATTCTATCACATTAAATATCCACAGCAACATATTCTTGAAAATAGTTAAATTAACATATTAAATGAGCAACTTTCCATTTTACAATCACAGGCTATAAAACACCCTTTCTTTAAAAAGATAGTGGAAACATCTCTGAATTTTAGAGCCTTTATTGTGAAACAAATATGATTTTTGTTGCTGTTGTTGTTTGCCAACTTTGCTATTACATATCGTGATGTGAGAATGTTGACACAGTAGAGAAACAGCACAAACTTTATGTGAACAGAGAGGGCGAATGTCAAGAAGAAAAGCTGGGCAGAGAAGGAGCGAGAGAATCAGAGAGAGAAACAAAGAGTGAATTCTTTTCTTGACAAGCAGATTGAAGAGATGTAGACAAAAACAAAATTACTCCCCTTTGATAGGAACAAGTGGTCAGGGAATGCAGGAATGGAGAAAACTGGGGGGCATGAGGGATAAACTCGCGGTCAGATTGATGAAAGAGCGATGTCACATTTCTTGGGTCAAATGTTCGTGGTAAGTTTCTTTTTGGGAAATGTCCTTCCATGTCTCCACATCTGTCAACACTGCAACAAATGTGTTCTTTTTTCTCTCTTTCTCTCTCTTCACCTCTCTTGTCATGTCCTGTTCTGTAAAGCAGATAATGTTTAGTCTAATTGACCATCTATGGTGATGACAAAGATATCAAAGCAAAGGGATTTTGATTTCACGCTCCCTTTTCCTGCTGTACTTTTCTGTCTCTTTCCCTCGGCCATTTTCCTCATCTTCTCCAGGGCATACAGTTCACATCTTTGTGGTGGTGGTGACAACCCAGAGGTTAGAGATTATGATTGTAGGGTAGCCAGTTCTAATCCTGAGACCTGGGGAAATGTGAGTGTAGAATGTGAACTGGTGAGAAGAAGAATATCCTCGCTCTTACTGTCATAATGCTGCTGAGCAAAGCAAATAACCACCAATTAACTTACTGGAGCTGCTCAGTATAATATAATAGTGTCTGAAAAACACATTAGATTTTGTGGAAATATTACAGTGTTGCTACTGCAATGACCTTCATTATAATACTGAGCAATCAGCCACCGATTTCATTGGTCTTTAAAAGTTTAATGTTCACTTCTGTCAAGCTTAGTTGATTTAATGCACCATCTGAAGATGACCTTTGGAGTTACTTTGATATAAGATAAATTTTTATACAAGGTAGTCCACAGCCTTTTTTTTTTGTTTGTTTCATAGTTGGAATATGGAAACACAAAACAGGCCAAAAGCTATCACATTTTTGTTTTTGGTTTAAATCACTAGTTACAACTGCTTTGGGTCTTAGAATATTTTTCTGGCCTGGAAAAGTGTTGGTTCTTATGATGAAAAAAAAAAAGAAGAAAAAAAAAAAAACATGTGCAGCTTGCATGTTATATGAAATATATCTTGTCATATTTTCTAAACACATATTTCTTTATGGATACCATATGTGTTGTCAGCTGTTACAAAGTAGGATATGTCATACAGGATTTCTTTTTTTTTTTTGTTGCAGTACTAGTTGTGAGCAAATGGAGGAGCTCTAGTGATGTTCTTTTGACCACTTGGGAAGCCCACTGGGAGGATGGCAAGACAAACATTGTGTCTTTATGTGTGTCTGCATCCGCATGAATGTGTGTATAAGCTTCCTTACTGTAAGTGTATATGTGTTGCTACTGCATGCACAGTATGTGTGTATACACAAAGATATACATGTAGTTGTGCATAATTTTGTATCTCAGCATGGTGGCCAAGTGTGGTTTCATGTGTATGTTTGAGCTTGTCTTTTTACAGTATGTCCATGTCCCTACATGTATTTAGTGTGAATGTGGGTGAAAAAGGAACTTCTGGTACATGAACAAAAAACAATATGACATGCAATTTGGCAGATTCACAAAAATCAAATGATAAACTATCCTAACTGGAAGTTTTGTGTGACCGGCTACAATTTATTTGAATTGTAAAATGTGAACTATTTTATTACAAGCATGTCTCTTGACTTTAGATCAAAAGATCACCTATAGGTAACAAGAACATGCATATAAAGACACAAGCAGCAAATGGCAGCATCAAGGAATCATGGGAACTCTCTCACAACTGCAATCAAATATGTAGGCCAAGTATGACTTTATTTGACAGATTTCCACTGCTGCTTTAAGAAAAAAAAAACTCAGAGACAATGTTCTGTGAAGCACTTTATATATAAAATTTCCTGAAACATGGAGTGCACCAACATGCTTACCAAATGTGTGACTAGCTATCTGCATTGGGGGAAAGTCAGGACGCTTTGATTGCTTATGAAGTCAGCAGATCTTATCAGTAAAGTTTGACTGCGGTCCTTTTATTTGAAGGTATCTGGATAATGAAGAGGACATTAGGGTCCGAGTTCGGAAAAAACAAAGACCAGAAAGTCGGAGAGACATCCCAAGCCTGCCAAATTTAATAGGCCTCACAACACTACCGACATTAGACTTTTCAGATTTTACTATAGACTTTTCATATTTTGCACATCAGTAGAGATTTGGGACAGTTTTGCTTTTTACAACAGTCAAATAAATATCTGCTTTTACCGAGCATAAACCATTCTCTAAATCTCAGAATTTAGTCCTGGAGAGAGCAGAACTCTGTAAGAATGAAAAGTTTCACTGTAAAAGTGAAATCCATAATACTGCAATGTCTGTTGTAGTGTAGCTCAATTAATGTTTATGCTATGCACAAATGAGAATAAAGAGAAATGCATTTGTCCATTATAAAAGGTTAAATGACTGAGACAAAATTCAAAATAGACGTCAGTTTAACAAAGGGTCATAAAGTAAAGACGAGAAGGTCACAATGCATTTGACTTTGGTGACTTGGGGTCATATGTTCCATAACTTGTAATTATGAGAAAGAAAATGATTCTTGCAAAACCTCTCACAAGTGTTTTGTAAAGAAAGAAAAAAAAAAAAAACACATGAGAGGATGCTTTGTAGTTTTGTGCATATGTGATTTTCCACTGTGGCTGCACTCAATGACATTCAACAGCAGACAGATTATCAAGCAGAAACTTTCTCCACATCTTAAACCCAGCTGTCTTGCAGCCCTTACATGGTGTTAAAACTGTCCCAGCACAATGGTTGACATTGGTCTTGCAGCAAAGAAAACAATGGCCCTACACGCTCCTATCAAACTCTTACTTAAATCCCCCCTTTTACCCCGCTTTCATTCTGTGTCATTCTGCCTTGTATCTGGCCAGGACTTACAAGTCTCCGGCTGTGACATAAGGGATTCCATGTTGTCCACTCCTAACAGATTACACAAGGACGCAAGACAAAAGAACAGCAACGCGGCCTGTGCATTTATTTGCCTTGGTAAAGAGAGAGGGAACGGAGTCGAGAGGGAGAAAAGGAGTAAAAGAAGAAAAAGAGAGTGGAAGAAAAAAGAGAAAGAATAGTTATTTATGGATATGGATATTTATGGACTCTGGGGGGAGAAAAATACTAAAGAGAAAAGAGGAAAAGAGGGGAGAAAAGGGGAAGCATTTCTTTTTACTCTCTCCGGTTATCGCTGGTCCAGGCCGGCATCTTTATTCTACCAGGAGAAAATGCTAATCATCAATCTCAGGCTGCATGCTACGTCTCTGTTTAATAGCTGATAGGGAGTCTCCACAGGCTGCTTTGCTGCTTTGTTTAAAATGACATATAATGGGACTGAGCCTTATCAGTGTCTCAATGCATTCTCTCTCTCTCTCTCTCTCTCCCTCTCTCTGTGGGATTGTGGTTCAGTGTAAAGGAATAAGGAAAAGCGAGCCACGATTGATTTTGAGCCAGGGATAACTTAATCCATCAATTTAACATGAAATGAATATGCAAAAGTGTGTGTGTGTGTGTGTGTGTGTGTGTGTTTGGGTGGGGTGGGGGGGTGGTGGTGAGAGAGGGCATCAGCCAACCTCTTCAACAATGACAAAAGAAGAGAGAGAGAGAGAGAGAATGGATGGGGACGGGTTTGATATTATTAGTCGCTACCTCCCAAAAACCATACTCTCATCTTCAAGGCAAATCCATCACTGGATGTTTTGTGTTCACCATATTTCAAAAAGACAAACAGGGCCAAATCACAACCACAATTCATTGTTGCACACGCGAATAAATCTCCTGATGAAAAGACATCAGCATTGTAACATCATTGAAGATGAATCTCCAGACCTGTAAGGGGAACACTCCCAATGCCTTGTATGTATGTAGGACTAGTGCAGTACCAGGCCCGAGGTCTGCTGGGAGATATGTTGGTGAAAGATTGTGGCCTTGGTTAAATATGGAAGGATACAACGCTGATTTTGAGTATGAGATGGGATTTTTTGGGGGGGTGTTTAAAAAGAAGCACAATCCTTCTCTGACCTTAACCAAATGTTTTATGTACCCTGTGGAGTTTTGGATCACTGGTAACCCCATGGAGCATTGTTTTTATCTGGATCCTTGCTTTGTTTGTCCTTGTGCATGTACATGTGATACATATTCTTGCTAATAGTTTCACACTATTCCACTCTTCTACAGGTGGTGGTGATGAGCTAAGAAATGCAGCAATGCACCAACAAATAACAGAGAAGAAGAAGACTGCTGGCAAATAAACATGAATGCAGGTTTTGCAGAATTTTTTTTTTTTTTACTTCCCATGTTACTGTAAATGTTCTTATTGTACAGTGTGTAGATATTGCAAAGAAACCACTGCAGCTGTGAACTGCATCTCCTCCTGTGAACTTGGTTGTAGAATAGCAATTGTGAGATTTATATAAGTAAGTTGCAGTTACAGTGATGGATTCCTTAACATTATCTACAATTCCTATGAGTGTGGATAAAGTGCCACATGCAATTCTGTAATTAAATGATGCCCTTTCAACAATATAATACACCGGTTTAAAAGGAAGAGACTGACAGTAAGTAGTCACACTGAAAGGATAGAGTATTGATTACATAATCTTAATTGATGAAAGCTGTCTGATTATCCTATGAAACCCTGTTTAGAAACTGCCGTGGTGTATCGACACTGCTTTGATGTGTCTACATACTGTGTGTCATAGGGAGAGGGACAGAGAGAGACCCACATTTACCCTTTAACAAGGTGTCAATCAATTTGCATATAGCTTTCCATATAACTTCTGGAACATCCACTACCCACAGAACTTAAACTGGCGACCATTCATCTATAAACCTGTAAACATGTATGACTGTCTGGTTCTAGGACAAGTCACATTTTTTTGGATGCTTCCAGCTTTACTGTGAAACTGATGCTTCAGCCGAATCATGTTCACAATAAAGCACAAACATTGAGTTATTTCATGCCCTTTCTGGATCCTCTGTTGACACCTTAGTGGATTTAAAAATGGGTTTGCAGGTTGGTCTTAACTATCCTGAAAAAGTCAATGAACATGGGAGTAAGGTGTTGTCACTTTTGTGTTTTCATTGAATTACTTGTATCTGTTTGTTTTCGCCGGCCTGAGAGCAACCTCATTCTTGTGAGGTCTCACTTGAGGGCATTTTTCTTTATTGACTATCTTTTCCCAGTTCCCAGCAGAAACAGACTGTATTTAAGTTCCCAAATATTGCTTTAAATGAAACTTAATCCATAATATGTCTAACAAACTCAACTTCTTTCCTCCAGGATGTTTCAGAAATGTATCTTAATACGCTCGCATGTTAATACTGGGGTTTGGAGAAGTTGGCAAACTTAAGCGTTGACCCCGGCTAAGTGATGACTTTAAATCAAAATCAAATAATCGAGCTGGATATTTCCATTTCCTCACCGTCATGCACTTACAGGTTGCTGCTGTTTGTGGTGGTTTCGGGTCAGCTGCTTGTCTGTCACATGATCAGGAAGGAAGGAAAACATTAACATTGAACATGGGCTGGAGCAGATGAAAGCTCTTGGCCTGACTGTCAGTGCTCTGAGGTGATGAGAGATGTCATTACTTATTCATGAGTCCTAAATGCAGAGCAGAGGAGATGGGCATGGCTGACCCTGAATCAGAGGGGGTGGGTTACGTGTGTGTGTGGCGGGGGATATTAGATGAAAGCAGCGTGATTGAATCGAACTCAGTGCGCCAGCTGTGACGTTGACTTTATCTACGGGGCCATCTAGGATAAACAAAGAGCATATATTCAATCTTTATTTATAAAACATGTTCCTTGGTCATGCCCACTCCAAGTTTTTGACAGAGAGAGCAGAGGGAGGACAAGGGGAGTTTGGAGTGTGGGTTGCCTCTCTGGTTCTTAAAGGATATATTCTGGTGGGGCATGAGTGCACAGAAAGTAATCACTAATTTAGATTAAAATTGTCTTATTATGTTACCCAGATTTAAAGTATAACTACTACACCTCTTCTAATATGTAGGGCAGCTTATATGGCACTGCATCGTGTCCTCTCCACTCAAAGGGCGGCCGAGAAGGCACGTATCCTGCCGATGTTATTGTCACTGTGTATGAACAAAGAATGTGCAATTCAGTGTCAATGAACTAAAGTTAAACCAGACAGAAACTGAATTAAAACAACCCTGTCACCTTACAAGAGTGGACAAATTTCCAAAACCCACAACTATGTTCAATGGCTAAATATACTGTACATATATATTGTGTGTGTGTATTTTTCACATATTCAATGACAATATTGTGGTTAGATATGACAACTAAAGCGTGGTTAAGGTATGGTCAGGAACAGTCAACAAAAACACTTGATCGAAGTTACAGTTATAAAGATTTCCATGAGATTTCCCAGAAGTCCATGAGCATGAAAGTTCAACCAACTACACACCCATCCACCACCCATACTTTTCTTCAGAATCGGCCCATATGAATGTAGTTCCTACATTGTTTACCTTTTCGTTTTTATTTTTTGTATTAATCTGCCATTTGCCATCTGCAGCCATTATTATTACTTGCATTTACTCAATCTATTATTCATAATGTATTTAAAAGTTAAAAGTTATAATAGTGAGCATTCCCTTGATCTACGGATCTCTAACTTAAAAACAAAGTGTGGTAATGTGAAGAATACACATTCTGATGAAGCTGTAGAAAATGGGCTGCAATGTGCAAAACCATTCTTTTAGTGAACCTAAAAATAAGTTCTGTTCCAAATTCAAATCAAAATACTGATACTGAAACATTTTCATTCAAGGGATTGACAAGGGACAGACTATCATACTCCCAGTCTTGACATTTTCTAATATAACTCTTTTTGCTATTAAATAAAACGAACTGCTTCTGAATATTACATATAAATGTAACATAACTGATGTTCAATGACTTGTAGCAGACTGAATATAATATTTCATTCTCTTTGCCCAGCGAACACGAGGACACCTGTTCGTGTTCTCTCCTGACACTTTGTTTGAACTCTCCGCTCCTCCTCCCTCCTCCGCTGAGTTAAGTTACAGTGGAATGCTTTGGACGGGATATTCGGAGCGAACAGCATCTTTTATAATCCATATCCAGTTATCCAGTGACTCAATTTCCTGCTGAATACAGCTCTTGTGCGATCAGAGACCTGTCCACAGCTGAGGGCGCTACAGTTTCAAAGCAGCTGGAAATGACCTGTCATCAGAGGGGGGCGATGAAGATAATGGATGGGTATTATGGGTTGTATCTGAAAGCTTAGGGACATCATACATACAAACACATGTGTGCACACATTTCGTGTCTTTAATTGCGATACCAAAAGAAATAGGGTTCGGAAACTCAAGCCGGACAGCTGAACTTGTCCGATCTCACTTTGTTATCGCACACCAAAGGACAAATTTCCAAAGTGAACTCGTCATAATATCCATGAATAATCACTTTGACTGTTGATACTGCGACCGTGCCCGGCCCTCGCAAGTGCAGCGAACGCCTCGCCTGATTTGATACAGCTGGCCATGGATAAAAAATGGAAACTTAGTCCCAGGCTTGTAGCTAGACAGATGATAGCAGGTAAAAAACAGTGTTGCCCCATGTTCCCAAGCTGATTTACAAACTCTGCGCTCTGTTTTCTATCTAGCAGCCTCCCTGGCAAACAGGCCAAGAGGTTACACTACAGGAAATGAACTCAATATCACATAACTATTTCTATTTGATAGCGGTGGGTATAAAATATGCACGGCTGGACTACATGGGCCAAGCCCGCCACAGTATTATTGACTATTCATTTTTCCATGCTTGTCATTGATGTATGTGGGCAAAGGAATAAGTAATGCATATGTAATCTATAGCATATACTCCTTTTTAAATATACATTGGCCAAGAGGTAAAAAGCTGCCCCAGTGATTTTTCCACAGTCCTTATCTGCATTTGCAGGTTGCCCAGATCCATCAATGTTTATGAAGCCAAGGCCAGTGTAATTCTAGCACATTTATCCAGCTGGAACACACACACGCGTGTAGACATGCACATGGAAACATACAGACACAAGCACACACACTTAGAGGGGGCTTTTCCATTAAGCCATGAATATCTCTGGCATGGCCACTTTTTTTTTTTCCTTTTCTTAATATCCAACCCAGACAAAAATCTTGAATTATTTTCAGAGGAAAAAAATTCCCAAATATTTTATAGTAGATAAGGTGAAGATATGGCTGGGGGAGGCTCCTGGCTGGGCGTCACTGGAAGATAACTAGGTTTTATTAATGACCTGACAGTGGAACAGGCTAAAGTAATTAGGCTCTTCCCTCTCTCCTTCTCTTCTGCCCTCCTTGCCTCTTTCCGCCTCGATAGATGGGCGAGCAAATTTTGGCGATAGTTTGATAACCAAAGGGACACCAGCATCCTGCGGACAACGCACACACACAAAAAAAAGAGCAGAATGAATGAGCACAGGAAAAAAAGAGGGATGCCATTGATGTTATCGAAGTTCATTCGATTTGCCAGAGAAAGTAAGGCGCCTATCGGTTACATTCACCTGTGAATGGTTAATTGTCCAGCACATGCATATGGGCGAGTCATTAATAACATTTGACTAATGGTTTAATTCTCTCTCTTTCTTTCTCTCTATCTCCCTCTTCCTCATTTCTCCCTTCTAAAACTGATGAAACAACATATACTCATGTTTTCATATTGTATGTATTTGCCTTAGAGTACAGCCACAGTGAATAAGACTCAGATTCACAACTTATAACTTTTAATATTTAACTTCTCACTTCACTCGTACAAAGCCATGCCCTTACGTATAATTTCATAAAGACAGAACAAAAGAAAAAAAAATACTGTTATACTGTATTTTCCTCTATTCTTGCCAGTTTACTCAAAAAAAAGTTCCTGTATTTGAGTCACTGCCTTTGAGTCAGACCCTCTCTCTACATCAGAAGTCACTGCAATCAGCTGTGCACTTAAAAACACATAATGAAATTCCTGCCACTAGGGGTCTCTCAATCAAAACAATGAAAACAAAAGACATAGTTTTATGATGTCGTGAAGTAGCGTGGGATCATGGGAGTTGGTGTCTTTGTCGTTAAATAATTGCACATGAAAATCTACGTGATGTGATTCAAGCAGAAATGTTCACAGACGACATAATGTAATAAAGATTTTATTCACCTTATGTTTAGTTGCATTCGCCGACTTCCTTCCTCCCTCTCTGATGCATCATCTGGTGTTTCCTGTGTTTCCCTGGAAGTTATAGCAACTAGAGGGGGTAAGGGGGATGTGAACTGACAGGCAACCAAATGAAAAGCACCTTTACCTGGGTTTGAATATTGTTGGAAACCTTTGGGATAATGTAACGCAACAGACTTATGTATAACATAGGTCTAGTTGTTCTAAGACATTTTAATGTGGGAATCTCATGTATTGTACCATTATCTAAGATTTAGATTTCAGCTTAATTTTAGTGTTTGCTCATTTTTAAAAACATTTTAATGTTTAAATCTGGCACCGCAGTATTTTTTAGTCTAATTTTTGGGGCTGATTCACCTTCACGTATTTTAAAATCTTTTTTCAATAAGATACAGTACAGGACAATAAACAGCTGTAAAATCAGTCTATAATATCAGTCAGCATTATCATCCATAGTACTCCTTTCTAAAATAAAATTTTCAACCAAGAGAAAGCAAGATGGAACTTTTTGTCGGCACAAGTAAAAAAAAAAAAAAAAAAAAAAAAGCCTTTACAAAACCTTCTCACTTGCCATTGCCTGTGAACTAGTATAAAAATATCATTCACTGGTAACAATGTGAAAATGATGTCATCTTTCTTAGCTGTTCATAATGACAGCCACCTATGACAAAATCCCTGGGTCGAGAAACTCATAAAACATGTAGCACGCAATGTGATACATTGCTGCAGTTCCAGAATATATTCTCAGCTGAGCTAATAAAAAAAATAGCATATGATAAAATCACCAGACAAAGAATATGTCATATAATTATCTCCTGAAGACACACCACCCCTGTGGGGCAGCTCTCCCTTTTAAAGCCCCATTTGTCTTTTGATCCATTAGTAGAAACATCTGCAGTATCTGTCTATCTCTCCCAGCAGCTGTAGGATGGAGAGGAAGAGTCTGTGATACATTAAGACAGCCAGTTGGTCTGTTAAATGTTTAAATGTGATGCTATCCATCCTCTGGGTGCTCAGCCAGACCCTTGGCCCATGTGTGTGTGTGTGTGTGTGTGTGTGTAAGAGAAAGAATGTACAACTGTGTTTCTATGCTGAAAACCGAGTGTGTGTGATCTGATAATGACCCTGACGATGTTTCTGAATATGTCCATGTCTCTGTGCGTGAGGATTTGTGTATGGTCAGACTGAGTGCATTGATGTGTGTGTGTGTTTCTGTGTGTGTGTGTGTGTCAGAGGAGGTAATCAGGCAGACAGACAGAGAGCAGCAGTGAGTCACTCCAGATAGATCCAATGTCCACTTATCACAAAGGAGAGGATAAGGAGATTATCTCTAAATCAAAGGTTGCCAGTGCTATCTGAACTGGTACTTCTCTGAGCTGGATGGACAGGCTTGTCTCCACTCCTACTGTCTCTTGTTTCGTCCTCTCTATCTCTTTCTCGCTGCCCCGCTTTTTCCTTTTTTGCTCATGACTTTCTGTCTCTTTACCTCTTCCTCTCACTTTATATTTTTTGTCTCTTTTTCTCGCTCTGCTCTGAATCTTTTCAGCACTAATCTGATCCGGAAACCTGACGTCTTTGAGACGAGCTGCAGTTCAGTTGTCTCAGCCTCAGTGGACTGTTTCCTCCCTGACGGAGCTTTTTAAATGCATCAGGTTCAAGCTTGTTCCACCTGGGAGGTGGTGGCAAGTTTGGACTGTGTGAGTCTGTGTGTTACGACGGCTGAAGGGGTGATGAATTACTGTAGTAAAACACTGAACGATACTTGAAGGGTTCATTGCAAAAACAGATATCTCTCTTTTAATTTTTTTTATTTTCATTGTACAGTCTGGAGAATATCCGTCAAACTGGTGTTGGTATATTCATATTAAGAGTGAGTTTTATCTGTTTTTGGAAATGAACTCAATTCACTTTCAAAATTTAAATATTTTTCTTCAAATCTCATTCGATGATGATAAAATCAACAAGTTATCAACTGATGAGAACATGTGCAGAGCAAATGTCTGTCAGCTAAGTGTGTGTGTGTGTGTGTGTGTGTGTGTGTGTGTGTATGCATATGCAGCAAGAACAATGGCAAAGCTTATGTGTAATTCCATCACTGACTGTGCAGAATGGATGCACAGTGTGTTTGACTTTGACAAGAGTTTGTGTCCCATCTCAGACTGACAGAACCGGCTTGTTCTTCGTCTTTCTTTTTCTTTAGTTGATTTTTTGAATTTATATTTTTAAACAACCAACAACACAACAACATTGCTGTACTGTATTTGTGTTTTCTTATGTATCCACAGAAAAGGAAAAGAAAGCATCTGTACGTATCCCATGCATACTCATATACTGAAATATACATACATTTAAAAATACTTATACAAATATGCACTCATACATGCGTTATGCTTGTATACTCTATAGATACAGCAAGAAATGAACATAATGGCCAGAATAACATTTTAAGATGACTAACAAACAAGACTAACAATTTAAGATGCACAGAGTGAGAAAGTCAGATTCATCTTTCTTTACTCTTTATCTATTCTTTATTTACTCCTGATCTTTTTTCTAGCATTCTTTCATAAGATGGCGTCTTTATTAAATCGACCCACTAAAAAAAAAGGTCTTTCAGAGCTCATCCAGTATTTGAGGACTACTCTGAAAGTTACCGTGCATGCAATTTTAAATTCTACATAACTGAACCCTTCTGCCAGACATCTGCCCCACCTCCTAACCTGCAGTATATGAAGAAGGAAGCCTTGTGCCCCTCAACACCTCCAGCCCATCTCAGCCTGTCTCAGCCCCATCCAGTGTAATTTGATGTGTGTGTGTAAACTCTGTTCAAAACTTTAAATAGGATACCTCTTCCCTTAGCTTCTATTCCTCCCATTATTTGATACAGAATGTGACCGTGTCTCCTTATCTATTTCGCATTTCAAGCCATTTTGCCATACAATTATCAGTTTGCCACAAACAGCACTGTTCTTGTTACACATCATTTTATAACATGCTGTAAGTTGAATGCTTGATGTTGGTTTCTTCTACTTTTCTTGTAATGAAAATGGAGTGTTTTAATGTTTAAGTGTTAAATGTGTTAAGTGTTTTCACAGCTACATGACTTATTTACTTCTTTGACATTTGGTGAGTTGTTTCCTAATGAATCATCAGCTATACGTAATGAAGGAAGTCATACCATTGTTTTATATATTTTGACTTTGCTTCCATGGAGTTTAGTTATAGTTTCGAACTTCGTAGTTTAGTTTTTGGAAGTGTTCATTGGTCTGGCATTGACAGCAATAAATATTGAAGAATTTAAAAATATAGTCCTGTAAAATGCAAATGCAAATTTGACTTACAGCCTGTGTTTCCTTTGAGTACTTGTGTGCTTGCAGTTGTGTATGTTTATACACTAAGAATGAGCACAGTTGTTGTTATGTACATAGTCATAAATGTGTGAGGGCCAAGCAAGAGATCATTGTAAGTCTGACTTATCAATATGGTTGTCAGACAACAGCTGGTGAGGTGCTTTAGAGGCAAGCTTTTCTGTACACATGCATGTATTTATTTGTGCTATTTATGTCCTTGTAATTAAGTCACTGTGTAATGGTGTGTGTAGATGCATTATGTCCATATAATCAAGCCAATATAACATTTTCTTTGAGTGTGTGTGTGTGTTTTTATGTGTAAAATCCATGAAGGCATAACTGCCTCAATTTGCAGTCGTAGGTTTGTAACAAGACAGACTAGATGTTCTTCATCCGCTACAATGATGGACCCTTGATTTAAGATGTAGTACAGCAGTTTAGCTCTCGTGTTAGACAGACAAGATGTTCTACAGCGTTTACAATGACAGATCTGCGGTCGGAGATGCACAACTGGCGCGTGTGTGTATGTGTGTGTTCCTGAGTGTGATGGATCAGCCCTGGGTTGACATGATGTCCAACAGGAGTGTAGTACAAGCTCCAAGAAACCATGTTGCTTCTGGTCAACATGCTCTGTGCATTTGCTCAGCTAACTAGGTTTCCTCTTGTGGTAAGCAACCAGCACTTTCCACCTCCGGGCAGCTTTCTTTCCTCTCTGGCATTCTTCCTTCCTTCCTTCTGCAAGTCTTTAATTTGAGACTTTCTTTTCTATTTCTTGTTTTGCTTTAATTTTAATGTTTGCATTCTGATATGTACATTTTTTGCGTCACGCATAAATGAATATAAGACATGCACAAAATAGCAGGGACATCTTACAGTATCATACAATCAAACTACTAAAAACTATGGTCTCAAAAACTACTATAGATTTGGAGTCAACTCTCTGACACACAACTCAACAAATATTTAATAGTGCTATTATATTATATATTAAAGTTGTCAGGGGTTGTCTGAGCATTAAATAATGACAGCAGAATTGTCACATTTACTTTAATTTTATTATATTCTTATTGATATGCACCATCTCTTAGAATTACATTTTGCATTTTAGGATGCTAATGAGATTATAAAGGAGTTCCTGTGTGATTTGATTTCTACGTGTGTGTGTGTGTGTTTGGGGGTTAATTAGGGCAGAAAAGTTGCTGGATGAAACATATTTTCCCTGTACTGACCTGCTACAGCTGCCTGCCGTCGCAACTCAAATCCCCACGGAAAAGCTCGGTCTCTCTTCCTCCTCAATTTACTTTGCCTACAAGGGCTGGGGAGTCCCTGCAGAGCATCACTACAAAGCAACACACACTCACTTAGGCACACGCACAAAGGGCCATTATAAAATGGCAATTTATATTTCATATGTTCCTGTTTGAATCTGTTTGGGCCACACGGTTACAAATGGAGGCGACGTGGTTTAAGTATTTATGCTATGCAACCCAACAGTCTATCTATTAGTAATACGGGGGAGTGAAGGGAAACATATTCTTTGTCTTATATCCCATTTGTTGTCAGGATGGATTCGCTCATTCAGCGAGATGCCATACGGGGATAGCGAGGGGATCGTAAGGGGCAGAGAGGAGAATGTTTACAAGAGAACTTTACTTGTCTATGTGAGTGTGTGAGCGTTGGTCGGGTGGAGGCAGGGATGAGGGGAAATGTATGTGATTGTTCTGCTGTAATCACATGTTTGTTGTATTGTCTTTTATTTCTACCTGTTCAGCATCAAGACATGGAAAGTACAGGAGGTATTAGCTAAATAGGGTGCAGCAAATCATCTTTAATTCATACATGTTTGTATATGTTCATCATTATTTATATATAGTTTGGTGTGCAGTGTTTCTGTACAAATCTGGTTAACACGTGAATAAAATGCAGTTGAACTAATGTGAGAGCTTTGAAGAGCATTTAAATCAGGGGATGCAGATGAAGCACCTGGAACCTGTAGCACACACTGTGAAGAGCTGCACCGTGCAATCTGGGAAAGTACAGTGCATAAAACAGAACGCACAGAATAAAAGTACGTGAAGTACATATGCAGATTCTGTTTTACTGTTGCGTCATTTAATTGGGTGCCACAGCAGACATAAAGAAATGAGGAGTTCATTTGCAAACAGACAAACACCATTCTTAAAGCGAATAAACCAAAATCAGCTTGACTGATGTTTCAAACAGACAAATTAAAAAAAAAAAAGTGATTCATTAAAAAAAAGATATCTTATTAAAACAACTCAACGACAGTTTGACGGTTTGACTGATATACTCTGGATTGCAAACACACACATGCACAAAAACATGATTCAGGAAAATTAATAAACACAAAGATATCTGTTTTTGCAAATGACTCTTTCCAATTCATTTACAGTTTATTAAACACAAATCATAAATGTACAAACAGTAAATCCCATCCAATTCTAGTGTTATACCCGACAGTGAAACAACACCACTGCAGTCTAGTCCACAGCCCAAATACTGACCATATCATCCTTCAGTCAACCTTAATATTAAAACAATCACTGTTACTTGTATATGTAATGGATCTTCTTGTAAATATGCCGACTCACACTTTTACTGTAGGTATCCCTGTAGCATCAAATCTATTTGTTGAATCACTTTAGGAAACAGACAAACTAATGTAACCGCAGTGGTAGTAGTCAGGCTAACATCATGTAAACAAGGAGAACCGGATGCTGCATTAGGCCAAATGACAGTTAAATCCAAGGCATGCAGCGCTGGTAGCGATATGCCAAGTAGCAGACAGAAAAACAAAAGGAGAGATGTTTACAATAGTGTGACAATGAGCCAATGCCAGGGAGAAAGGTACGAATTAATAGTTACAAAATGGGGTTGCTCGGGATGCATGTTTACCTCTGGTTAAATGCATTTTAGATGACTTGGTCTAACTTCAAAATAAAAACAAATAAAAAATTTCGAAGCCAGGCTGAGGCGCACGGGGGCATATTGTAATCACAACATGCTGGAACATAAGTTAAAAGTCTTTCAGAATTTATAGAACATGGAGGCAACATTATTTTGCATGTAAGCGAGGAGCAGAATTTGCATGAGACATGAATAACGTATAAGGGCACAACACAAGTTTTTTAGTACTGTAGGCACCAATCAAAATTAATTATTTCTATTGTTAATTTTTTATTGTCTCAACACACGACTGAGAAAATGCATTAGTCACTTAGCATCCATTTAATTTTTTATGGAAAGCTGCTTGGGAGAAGAAAAAAAAAAAAAACACAGTCACCAAAGAGAAAACAACAAAATGGAGCCACATGATGCAGAACCGTACAGTCGTCACAGAGGGAGACGACTGAAGCCCAGTAACATACTGGCATTGAAGTGCAAGAATTTACTGTGGCTTTTAAACTCAAGTTGAGTTTATTTATATTTGTTTTATTTTTACTGAACAAAATTAGAAAATGCAACTTCAGGGAGACTGAATTATAGATTTCACAACTTAAGCTTATTGTATTCTGTTTATTCTGTTCATCGCAACTGACTGTCTCTCAAAACAGTTTATCTTCCAAGGTCTTCCAAGTGAAATTTGAATGTTATGTTATGAAAGTGTTTCTCAAATTATTCAAAATTTTCAAATAGTGACAAATACATGTCTCACCCCGGCAGTATATGTAGTAATAAGAAGGATATGGGCCTTACAGTAGATGGTTTAAAGCCCTTTTCGCTTTTCTCAACCTCTCTCAATCTCGCACCACAGTAAGTGTGTGTGACAGGCCCCATGCATACTAAAGACATTCGTTTTAGTGTCAAGCCATGATGATGATTTGTCTGAAAATATGCTCAATTAGCTATTAATCCTTTACCTCCGTGCAATTAGCATTCTTTATGGAGGAGGGGGAGCTGGGCGCCCGGTTGTAACAGTTTGGTTCCAGAGGTACTGGAGGTTTTCAATCTGATCAATAATACAGGCCTTAATGAGGCGCAACCTGCCCCCGACTGAGAAGATTTCATCCAAAATTCATTAATTTCCTGTTTTATTAATCTGGAACCACAAGCTGAGATGTTCAAAGCTGCAAGAAGGCCAGAACCTGTGGTGCAGGCAAAGAGGGCAAATAAGTGAGAGGGAGAGAGACAGAGGAATTATGTATGCATGTTTGCCAACACTTCATCAGGAGCCCCTACTATTCCTATCTTCAAAGTTATCTGGAAAGTCACTTAACTCCCAGGAACTGTAATCAACCACACACAACGCTGCCTTTCATCTGCGGTTCCACTGCAGGAAAGGCTCAAATACAGTATAGTATTATTTGTGTCATAAAAGTGTGATAATAGTCAGTTCTGGTTTATTATATGGTAAAGATTGTGTTGGTTAGAGATGTCAGTATTCATACAGAGGGGTGGACACAATAATAGGAACGCCTGCACAATCTAATGCAATCAATAAAATAGCTCTATAATAAACCTAAGCTGATTTACATCAAAGCTATAACAAAATCAAAGGAAGCTGTGCAATATGCATAATGTTCTGCATAGCACTTCCATTGATTTCAACTTTCAACATCCAGCTTTCTCACAATTCATCTCCATTCATTCACCTCATTTTTTCACATGAGTGGAGACCAACCCACCCATACATACACACACCGTCACAGTTTTGATGTATATTTCCATTCATTTATCTGGTGTGGGCGTGGGATGCCGTCCCAAGGTCACGGGACGTCATCTTTTTAAACTGACTGGGGGGAGGTAGAAGGGAGTGAGGAGTTGAGGGGGGAAATGGAGATGAAATGATGGAGAGAGAGATGGGAGAAGTGGTGGGTGCTGTGTGGTGGGACATGGGTGAAGGGAGTGCAGAAAGCAAAATGAAGGTAGATGGTAGTAGGGATGAAAGAAAGGGCAAAAGCAAATCTAGGGATGAAACAGAGGGGAATGTAAAGATGAAATGATGCAATGAATGTGGAGAAGAAAAGAGGGAGGCAAGGAAAGTTTGAGGTATTTTTGCCTGGTCATAGCAGAAAGTGAGGTACCAAAATGTATTTACTTGTCCTTGATGCAGCTAATGTTGTATGATTTTGGACTCTTTACTCAAAGGTCAGGGGTCAAGAAAATCATGTATCCACTGACTGCAGCAATCCCACCAAAAATAAATTCATTTTCCAAAGGATCCAAAATTTAGTTTTTGAAAAAGCTGGTGTGATTAATCTCTTATAGTTTGCTCTTACTGGAAAGTAGATGTGTGTGCTTGTGTCCATGATGCTGATCAGAGCTTGGTTGGGAAAAAAGAACATTTTCTCAAGAAATGTTTCTCAGGCAATTTATTCATGCAACAAAGTCAAATACAGGAAGAAAATATCAATTGGGCAAAAAAACAAAACATAACACAAACATTTTTATGTGTCAATGGACAAAAGATCAGACAAAATCAGCAAACAGGATGTTCATGCAAAACTAATTGTTTAATAATGGCACAACAGGAGGATGGATTAGGCTTCAGTTCCTCTGCATAAGGTTTATCTTATGTCTTTAAAAATGTTATAATTATATACTTCTTCCAACTTATGAAGCATTTTAAACCCATTAATTTGTATCAAGTAAGTGTCAGACCTTCTGTGCTCTTCGAACACATTGTTTTTAAGTCCATCCTCCTCAGTGGTCCTGGACCTCCCTTGGCTGCCCTTGCCTCCATTTGCATTCATTTTCATGATTGCTCCATGCCTGTCTCTCTCTCTCTCTCTCTCCCCGCCTCGCCCTCCTACTACCTGCCTGTCCACTCGGCTTTGCGTCAGTCTACAGACAGAATTCACTATATTCGCCTCCTTTTCAAAACCACAGGCATGGTTGAGGGGAGCTGTAGTCAAAATCGTTCAAGTGTGCTCGTTCACTTTTTTTAGGGGCTTGTCATTTCACGATTCTACCTTTTCCGACGCTGCTGTCGGATAGAAGGGGATTAATAGGCATCACCTCAGTGCTCTTCAGACCTGATTTTTTCTTTGCCTTTGAAAATATTAATATCAATTCATTTTTTTTGCTGAATTTATGTATTTTAAAACATCTTTCCTGACCGAGAGCATATCAATGACGTTTAACAATCAAGGCAATGGAAGGTGTTTTTACACAGGTGAGCTTCATACGTTTTTCTTTTCATCTGCACAAACTTCTTCTAAAACCAAATGACTGGTTATTTGAGTGGAACTTTATTTTTTAATGATGTAATTATGCATTTACAGGCTCAAGCACAGGGCTTCCAACACATTTTAGACTTCAGGTATACTCCAGACACTGAATTGAGTTAAAGCTCAGAGTATAATATAGACTGATATAACACCTAATAAACCTCATGATAAAAATGAAAAAAAATAGATTAATAAAATCTCACCTGTAGGGTACAGTGATTATTGTCATACCCATCATACGAGTTCAGGGAGAAACCATTGTCTTTCTTACAAACAATTCACTTTGTTTGATGCAACATAGTCTCTCACTCAGCAGTCTTCATCCAGACCTCGTGGCGCAACGGTAGCGCGTCTGACTCCAGATCAGAAGGTTGCGTGTTCAAATCACGTCGGGGTCAAACCTTTAAAGAATTTCCCACTTTTGGGAGCTACATAGTTTTAAACAAGGTCTAAGGGTCGACAATCATCCTAGCAACTCTGTGAAGCTGTTAGGAACAGTGGTGCTTCGAGCTTCTGTAAATGATAAAAAAAAGATCAGCATACTAACATGCCATGTCCATAATCTTAGTTTGGCCTGTACTGATTAGCACTAAGCACAAAGCTGGGGCTGATGGGAATGTTATTGGTGGTGGAGGTATTTGGTCATATATTGGACAGAGATATTTCATTCTGGACCAAAGTGGCCTTAGAGCCAAAAATGAAAGTCCTTTTTCCAACATAGATACAGAGTCTGGTAATTTGAAAGGCCTCAATTCCAAAATCGGTTTTGTTAATTTAGAATAGCTTTATGTCTTACTTCTTCTTTCTTCATTCTCCTTTGAAATATAAGATCAGCACATCCATCATATGCAAAATTATGTTCACCCTCAAGTTCTCAAGTATGACAGTTTATATTCAGAATGAATATTTGTTGGCATATGTACACACACAGTTTGGTGTGTTTGGTGTTGACGGTGTTGTACAACAAGGTCACACTTCAATTAGATTTAATTTTCATATAGAGCTCTGATTGCATCCACGCTGTGTCAGATCGGGCAAATGTAAATGGTAATTAAAATGAAAGCACAAAGCAAGTTAATGGCTCATTCACTGCCCTGCAGCAGGATACTGCAGACACCAGTATGTAGCATGTATACAAGCATGGATACACACATGTTTTTATTAGTGTACTTGTTAAGGTCCAACACTTCTGAACTGCTTCTTAAACCCTCAGTCTAGCAAGTGTCTGCACAATCCTCAACCTAAATGTGATCTGAACAATGAAAGCAGGTCCAGCTGTCAACAATATCCTCACTGGCTGAACTCGTCCTTAGTGGAGTTTTAAAGCTCATTAAGATAGAAGACATAGAGGGACACACACACACACACACACACACACACGCCTCTCTGCATTTGTGATGTACAGTATCATGCCACTCTCATGTCAGGGAACTTATCAAGGCCTGGCTGTATTGTGAAGTGGCTATAGTATAAAAAATAAAACCACTGTCATTATAATATTCATGAGCTTTCACCCTCCCTCCCCCTTTTCTGTTCTCTTCTTCTCTCCTTTCCTCATTCCCTTTCCTCTTCCCCCTCTCCCACTCCTCTCTCCTGAATGCCAGAGGTGACAGACAGAGACTTTCTTGTCTCTTCTCCACAGCTCTTAAATACAGAAAAGGTTAATTCCTCCTGTGCGTACAGACCTCATTTCAACTGCCAGGGTTATATCCCTGCCCCCGTCTCTTAAAGACAATGTTTAAATTTTTAAAACCTACACGTCCTAACCAATTTGACTCCAGCTGATCATTCTACAAAAGCACATGGTGCGATGAAAAATGCATCGCAACCAATCTTGGAGAAGTTTTTAATGGTTGGGATGGAGAAACAGAAACAAATCTCATTTTCATAATGAGGAGGACTCACCTGTTTGGGCTCAGAGAAAACTTGTCAAGTAATGTGCTTGGGTTGTCTTTGTGAACTGCAAACAAGCTTAAAGCAACATTTAATTCATTCTTATTCAAACAGAACTTTTGCCTATAATCTACAATACCCTACAATAGGTCATGGATGTGGTCAGATGTACTGTAGCCTCACATTAATTTCTTTTAGGAATGGGGAGAGACATGCTAGTTGTGACCACCTCTGCCTCACACAATCAGGTCAAAGAGGGGTTGGGATTTGGAATTCATATTCAGAAAGTACTGATTTTTAATGTAACTGTATGGCCGCAGGAGTGCAGGAATGCTGATGGTGAATAATAACAATGAAGTGTAAAGTCTAATTTACAACTTATCTTTATGCTGCAAACCCTACCCTTGCTTTTTCCTGTCCAACCTGCTTCTGGCCTCAGCACATAACTGATATCCAGTCTTACTCTTCTGTTCCAAAATCGCCGTTTCAAAACTAAGACTGTTTTCTGACTAACACCACTATGGTGTGGTTAAGATTTAGGCACAACATGAACTTTGTCCTCTCTAGTGGCTCTGTGGTTTGATTTCTCCTGTCCACAGCCAGAAGATGCGGGATGAGGAAAGCCTTGTGAATCTTTCTGTGAGTACAATGAATAGACAAATTCATTTTATGTTTATGCCAAACAGTTTTTAACAAGTAAAAGAATTAATGCTTGTTCCAGGTGTGTCCTCAGTGCACCTGAAGTAATTGAGCCGTTACTTTAACTTGCTGGTTAGTAACTCTGTTCCTGGTTCCTGGCTTAAATTGCCCCTCGGGGATAAATAATGTTTTTTTTTTAATTGAATTGAATTGAATTGGTTGAGTCAGGCCAAATACCTTGTTGGTTGACCACTTCCCCCATATCTCTTTAGCTTTTCACCATCTAAGATCTAATGTTATGTTAATATTATCAGAATAATCAATGGTTTCTATTAGGAGAAGCCAACGGCATTTTTCAACACAGGGAACTATGACTGCTGTTTGTCTGACATGTAAACACACTATACTGCACAGTCTGTACTTTAAACTGTATTCAAACTCCCAATCACTCAATCACACACCTACTCGATGTCTCTTTCTATCACACCCTCTCGCACACGCAGGACCTATCTCGGTCTCTCCCGCTCGCTCCGTCTCTCCTTATCTCCGGATTTCTAACAAATAAGACGACAACGAGCGGGAAAAAGTCTGCCGGACGTACGCGGACGTGCATGCACACGCCTTCGCCCAGCCGCCCCCTGCTGCAGCGTCTCTGCACCGCAAACAAGCATCTGGTTGTTATCTCTCTTCGCCATGCTTGCTGAGCAAAGTTTAAGCTGATTCGGTGACAACCCAAAACCGAGCCACCCCGGCATTTCCTTACAGCGAGGCCCCTAATCTGCCAGACTCGGGGAGAGACAGAGAGTGGTCCGCTCTCTAATTCGACAGAGAAGCGAGGCTTGAAACAGCACAATTAAAAAGATACTGTTGTGTTTACACTTGCTGGCCTGTGTAACTGCTGAATGGGGGACATAAACAGCTTAGCTGCAGCCAGTGTAAATGGCCAGCGTGGGCCTCCTCCTGCTCAATGCGAGGAGAGCTACTGTATTCTGTCACACCGCATTTGACAGGAATTTGAAATCTGCCGCATTATGTGCAGCCCACAATAAACCTTGTGTTGTTTGAAAAGCCGGCATTAGACAGCAGAAAACTGGCATGAGAGAAGGGAAATAATTTGATCTTGTCTAATCTGGCTGAGGGGGGAAATATTGTAATCCCTTCCGTGCTCTGTGGTTGCATGTGTGTGCATGTGCCTGTAAGTTTGTGCATGTGTGCTCATGTATTATTGTGCACATGCGTTTGTTACCAACTGAGACAAAGCATAATTCTGATATTTGGTCCTTTGCGAAATTGTTGACATTGCCTTTTCTGTTGAGTTTCCCATAGGTGTTTCTCACACAGCAGATAATGACAGGAGACTGATTTGGAGCTGGAAATCCATTGTACACACACACACACACACACACACACACAGTTATGCTCAGTCCTCGCGGGCCCATCAGAGCTCCATTGTAAAAGCTTCTGGTTTTTATGAGGAGTGCAGATGTAAATCCTCACATTCTCTGTGATATCTCTCTGGCATCCTGTTGTCTCTATCTTTGATCACCTATCTTCTGGGAAGTGACGAGCGCCGAGAGCCAGAAACCGCAAACAACAGACACATTAGGACTCTTGTATTTATACCCGCCTGGAAACAATGGACCTGTGTCAGGGCGATTGTTTCCCCCAGCGACTCCCAGGAAAAGGCTTTGAAAATTGAAAAACAAAAACTTTCTGTTTCGCACAAGCCTGTTCCATCTTTCGCCGCCATTGTTGTTCCTCTTTGATAACAGGCTTGAACAAAGCCCCGAACTAATCTCACATGCTTTCATTCATTACAATCCTGGATCATAAAAATGGACATTTTTTTGAATTGTTGTTCAATCGAACTCTTTGTTGCTTTTTTTTGTGCCAAAATTTGTGACCACTCATTGCTGTTTGCTGTGAGACGAAAGCGTCTGTATAGTTATGACGGCATAATAAGTAATCAGGTGTTGTGAGAAAGGGACTTTTCTCATTTTGTCCTTGTTGCTGGAGGGATCAGGGGAATGATTAGCAGGGCCCACTCACCCAGGGAGAGGAGACAATGAGCAGAGTAGATTGTCTTGTGTACGACGATAAACTAAGAGGCTCATTATTATCTGTACAGTGATAAACCACATGGATGGTTCAGATATGACGCTTATACAGCTGCTGTGTGGTTTGGTCTCATGCTTCAATCTGAGCACTTTCCAATGGATTAAAGTGCAAACTTTTGCTGAAATCATAGTTTTCAGAGGCAATGCATAACTACTTTTTAGAGCCAATCATACAAACCAGCAGCAAACACAACCTTAACTATACAGCTTTAGATTGTTTTTGTCTACTGGAGTTGCAAAGGTTCACTTAATCATCCTATTAATCTACTTTTTCTAATTGTTAATGTGCACATCAAGTAGCATTTTTGCCACTTGAAAACTGGCCTACAACATATTAAGAATAGATAAGCAGCACATGTTCCTTCCTGACATTAAAAACTCAAAAACTCCAAGAATGACATGTAATTCCTCTGACGTGGTTGTCTTGCTATTCCACTTTCTTGAAATACTCCTGCAGACCGGGCACAACTCTTTGTGTGACTTATTTACCTGTCCAGCCTCTCTGTGTACAGCGTTGTCAACAAGATGTTAGCACTCAAAGGGGAAAATAACTGCAAATATAAACATGGTGAGGTACATCTCGAGCTGGAACAAACCTGCTTTTCTGACAGCTTGACAGTCACCTGAGGGTGAAACAGATTCCAAAATCACTGTCCGACCGGCCACACATTGTCTTGCTTTGTCTGACTTATACACACACACGCATAAACAGACACACACGCGTGCACACACAGCAGTCCGCAAAGGGGCCAAGCAGGAAAAGAGGCTGTCTCTGGCTGGGCAGCTGTACGGTCAAGCAGAAATATCTGGATGTTTCCCCTCCAGCAAACTGCTAGTATCAGTGGTGACAGACAGACAGTCTGACAGTCAGACTCTCTCTCTCTCTCCCACACACACACACACACACACATACACACATGCACAAACACACAGTGATCGACACAGAGACGGACAGACAAGACTGACAGACAAAGAGACACTTTCTGTACATCGCATGTGGGCAGAGAGGCACAAAAACATCCCACTACACACACACACACACACACACACACACACACACACACACACACACACACCAATTAAATCCTTCATTTTATTTTTAAACTACATATTTTGACAGAAAGTGTGTCCACATATTTTGAATGTTGATATAAAGCAGATATAAAGTTGTCATATTATCTAATTAAAGCAGCTGATGATTGAAAAAAATGGAGAATTGTGACATTTTGAATAGTTGTAAAACCTATTGTGGGTTTAAAATTCAAGTCATCAAACTTCATAATCTCCTCCAATTCTGTAGTTCCTTTTTCAAACCATAGAGGTCACTGTTGCTTTACATACTACTTCAAAACAGTTTGGCTCAGTCTAGACCTCCCTTCATCCCTGATAAAGTATCTTGATGCTCGCTTTTAAATTTAGAAATGCCTCTTACTTTCTCATTAAATGGTGCACATGGTATTATTTCCTAAAAAAAAAAAAAAAAGTTTTTCCTTCTTTAAACTCTCTTAGATTTAACCTTGTAAACTGTGCCAGCGCAATTTAAATGGGACTGTATTGTAGAAAAAGTGCAGAATGTTAAATATTTCTTCATCATAACTTTTTTGTGTTTTAAATGTTTCTGAATCTGAAAATATTAGATATGTTTACTGTTACTGAAGCTGTAACTGTGATGTATAGCGAGGTAGATTTCTACATGTGGTTTTCAGATTCTGGTTGGTGCAGGCACGAGTGTCTAAATTGTAAGGGAGCATAAGCACTTAAAGTGTAACCTCAGTCTAACCCGAAACACTTTGCAGAGCACTTAAGACTCGCTTCATGTGGTTAAACTTGCTGCGAGTAACATACCTCAAGTTTTTAGCAAACATTATTGAAACCTTATTGAAGTACCACACCTGCTTTGACACGATAAAACCCAAGAGTTGAGGTCAGTGCTACACGCAAGTGAGTGTTAAGGATCGTGTGGCCACAGTTGAGGGTGAAAAGATCTGATACTTTAAGTCAATTCATTTACAGTTCAATTATATAAACGCACAAAAGCATAAGCAGTGAAATGTAGATAAAGCATTAATGGTAAAATCACTACATCTGATGAATGGTACTTTAAGAGACCTTTAAGAGAAATGTTTATGCAAAGTAAGAAGTAATCTTGGTCTTCAAACAATGCATTAGCACCAAAAACGACAGTATCCATCAGTCTGTAAAGAAATCCAGTGTAATCCCAGTAAGAGTGAACCAACTGTTCCTGAAATGTGTCAGCTACAAAGATCTTTGCACAAAGGAATCAAAATGATGTGTCGACAGCAGCTGCTAGACTTCATCCTGGAAAATACAAACACAATTTCTGACATGGTCTTAAATGTATTTGTTATTACTGTCTATTACTTTAAGTTGCATTTTTTATAAAACATTTCAAAAAAGTGATATGATGCACAAAGTATTTTTTTCTAACTATGCTGTGATTTTTTTTTTCTTTTGTTTTTATGGTCAACAGCAAAAGATAGAAGCAGAAAAGAAACGGACCAATGTGGTCAAACACGGTCTCTGAAATACACACACACACACGTGCTTCAAACCCAGTCTGCTTGCATACAGTACACACTTACACACCGAAGCACCCAGACAGGCAGTGTGTGTGTCTGTGTGTGAGGCCTCTGTAACCCAGACATGCTGTGTAAAAGTATACAAAGTGTGCAAGTGTCCATGGGACATGCTAAGCAAGTTCAACACACCTCTATACACGCTGACAACCATGCCCACATTTAACACATGAACTGCAAGTGCCAAGCGTTCAGGCTCTGCTGGCTTGTTCTGGGGGTTTGCGCCCACACACACACACACACACACACACACACACACACACTGGCGTCTCATGGAAGAACTCACTAGAGACTTTGTGGCTTGGTATTTGGCCCATCAACATTCTATTTCCTCTCTGCCCCTCTCTCCTGAAGTCTCATTTCCATCACCTGACAAACACAAAGGCAGGATCCTCCCTGCCCACTGAATCTGTTAAAATAAATAAATAAATCTCCACTCCACTGTACATCAGTTAATTATCTGTTTCACTGAGTGGCAGACTGTCTCCACCTTACTCTCTGCATGCACACACACACACAAAGAGAAACAGAGCGATGGAGAGGGAGGGAGAAACAGAGAGATGGCAGACTGCCACCGTGGCTTTCATTGTGAACTTGTTTAGTCAAAATCACGAGTCGGAGGATTATGAAAGGCTGTAATTAGGTGTTGCCAAATGATTGTGCAAAAGAGTGAGCGACTGCACGGCGTACTCCCAACTTACCTTGTTAAAAAGTCCTTAAGGTGAGTTGACATGTCATTCAGGCTGTAGTGCCTCGCATCCAGCGGGGGGGAGTTTTAAGTCATTTTGGCATGTAATTATCAAAGAAACACTTTGTGATAGATGGCAGAGTCAACGACGGAGAGATCAGGGGAGCAGGAGGGAAAGGGAGAGTGAGACACCCAGTCTGAAGCTCATCATAATTAGAGGATTTTTCTGACTTTGATCCAGCGGATAAGAGTTTTCTGGTGAATCCTTTTTTTAAAAGTTGATGTATTAGACTTATAGGCTACCTGAGACACATCCATGCACCTGTCAAACAAGCTATTTTAATTAGCTGTCAAAGGGAAAACTTACCAAATGCTAACCTTTGGCTCTTGAGCTCTTTAGCTCATTATCCAAATTCAGGCATTAAGTTCAACAGGTCCTAAAACAGGAATGTTGAAGGACCTGAATTGAAAATTGAATGAATTGAAATGATAATCTGTAATGTTTGCCTGCAGCATGTTGCATTCGGGGTGACCCCTGATGTCCTCTTGACCCCTGATATCCATAAACACTGTAGGCTAGGTCTTTCAATAATCTCCACACTAAGAACAGCAGATATGCAGGAGGCAAAAAGAGATGTGAGAGCGATTTTGCGAGGGTGAACCACCTGAGAAAATCTTCCAACTTGATGGTATAAAATTGTTAAAAAAATGTTTGGAACACAGATTATTTGATATTATGGAAATCATCAAAAATCAGTAGCTTTGTTATATTGTAAAAAGCTTGGGGATATTTTATGAGGACATCAAACTGTTGAAAAGGTGGAAAGTATTCAGGCTCAGTCAGAAACTGGCACGGTGAAATTCATCCGAATGTCTTCTGTGTGGTTCTAAAGTGAATCCTCACAGGTCTAGTTGGTGAACTACTGTCGCTGGGGAGCTAAATGCTAACATGATAGCCAACAGGGAACAGGCTGGCACTGGTTAGTCACAATAGCTGTCCCAGTTTCTTCTTTTTCCCCTGTGCTGTGCCATTTAGTCCCTCCTGGAATTTTGTTCTCAGCATTGTACAAAATAGTAAACAGTGAAATACCGTATTAGCCCAAATATAGTAAAATAATACTAAAAAAACCTTTTGAGGATATTTTCACAATAGTCCTATTGGGAAAGTTTCCCTGAGATATTATTGGTCTTAAATAAAGAGAGTTATTATCCTTGAAGCCTTTTCTCTCCTAAGAGTGAAACATGAAATAATACCATTAAAGCATAATATAAAAGGCTCACATCTGTGTCGCTTGTCTATCAGTTACATACTCACACACTCCCCTGTCCGGCTCTTGGAAGTCACAATTATTTTCTCTGGCAATTAACATTTTTCAGACACTGTCATTTTGTTTTTTTGAGCTCCCCATCATCTGTGACACTGGTATTTCTTGGCTGCTTGACAGATGAGTCAGTTCATAGAAAGGACGGAGTGGGACTGAAAAAAAAAGCCCTAGACTTTTTTACCTTGATAACCAGCCCTGATACTCTGCCACCCTAGTGCTTCCAATGGCCAGTCTGACTATGGTCCACAGTTTCTTTCTGCAGTAATAATGTCAGAAAACGCTTTAGACTTGTTTTCTCTCATCATGATCTTTTTTCCTCCAAAGCACAAAACACATTACACAAGCCTTCAGGAACTCCTGGAACTCTAATAGAGTCATTTGCTAAAACAACAATATTAAGGAGACAAACAACCCATAATGCAACACTTTCTCAAGGCAAAAATTCTGATGTTGTGAACATATAGCGTAATTGTCTTTTCCTTGAATATAAGATGACTCCCACTTTTTTTTGGTCAACGGTGCAAATTTGCATGTGAAGTTGACCACAACTGAACAAGACCTGCAACTTCCTCATATTTTTATATTGTTTCACAGGAGAAAATATGTTGATGTCCTGCAGTAAAAGACTGAAGACTATTCTACAGACTCCAACATCTCTATGCCATAATATGCCCATTCCCTCTCACGGTTCAGAGCTATCATTGAACCGCTGCCATGCAGAGGAAAGGGCATAATGATTCAACTCAGAGAGGCTGGCCAAATCTGTTCTGTACATATGCATGGCATTCCTGTTTAGAGGATGTGTAAATATAGGACAGAGGTTAGTTCAAACACAAAGACCTGTGCAACCTTTTACTCTCTAATCTGCAACATTTTCACTAGATGGACAATAGGGAGTAAATTCACAGGACAAAATATCAAATTATTGCATGTCAGGAACTATTTTACTGTAAAAATAATGATGATTATGACTATTCATCCTTTAGAGATACATTCATGCAGATAAATCTACTATGTCACCAAAACAAATGTAAAAATGATTCACTTCACTTTCTTCTTTCTTTTCTTTTCCTGTCCTTTCTGCTTCTTCAGACAGATTAAAGGAAAGGAAATAACCATTTATTTCCAGGATTTACTTAAAATTAAATACAACAAAGACATTTCTGGGAACATTCCTTTAACAATGCAGGAGAAATGCCAGGCCACATAGAAAACACAATACATTACACACTCTGAGAGAGACGTGCCAAGGGACAAACACTTCCTACTTTTTTTTTCTTTGTCCAAGTCATATTTATTTTATTAGGTGTATTCTCCATAGGCTTCACGGTGGCAGGATAGCCATGCGCTCAGACACTCACTCACATACACACACGCGACAGGACCCCAGATGTCCACTGGTGCATGTAGTGATTCTCTGTTTTTTTTTTTTTTTCCTCTTGGAGTTTTTATTTTTTTTCATTCATCCGGGGAGGATAACAAACACCAGCAGCCAGACATAATTAGTATTGGAGAAGACACAAAGAGTAGCTCCTAATGACTACAAACATCTATGTGGTTGACTTTTGTGTATGTAATTGAAAGGGGGTGGAAATCAATAGCATTCAATGAAAACTAATTGCAAGAGGTGAGAGTGGGGAGCTGTTAGGCGTCTATTAGAGGAGGTAACAGCGAACCACTACGAAGATTCTTCAGTCAGTTAGAAAAGCGCTCTGAGCGCAAATTTGTGTGAAACTGTGCGTGAAAAATGGCTGAATAAAATACCCATAATTCCTCTATTATTTAGTAACTTTCAGGCAACATGGAGTGATGGGAAGCAGATGGAAAACAGGGGGGAAGAGAGAGGCATTGTCTCTGAATGTTTGCTGTTGGTGGTTTTGCAGAGTGTGTGATGAAAGAAAAGGTTTTAACTTTTCAAATTCTTATTTTTGGAATTCAACCCTTGATTGCCTTGGCATGTGAGTGACCCATTACTTATATAACTGACTGTAGATTGAGCTGCAATTAAAAAAATATGGCCTGTAACTTTTCATAACATACAAAATTTTAAAAAAAAAAAAAAAGAAATGACATAAAATGAATTAAGCCCAAACTTGTTTTTGCTATTGGTTGTTGTACAGTGAGGTGAGGACAGTGAGATTGTAAAAGAGAAATATGTTTTAAAAAAAAAAAAAGTGTAATCAACATTTCTTTGATTTTGGTGTTGACCTTTATTTCTTTTCACCTTGTAATTCTCCACCTGCTTTCTATATTTCCATAACATTTGACACTGAGTGTTGTAATACGGTTTGAAAACACCACCACAATGAGTGTGTTTGAAAACAGTTCTGACCTACAAACCTATAAATCCTGCAAAATATCACACATTTACTGAAGTGATTATACCTATGCAGACTGAATAAACAGGATATTGATGGCGTCAAAGTCAAACACTCGGGCCATCAGGAGGATAGATACTGGCTACAGACATCTGCCAAGTTCACAGGGGTGCATGTTTACACTGGGAGTTGAAGCCTGGAGTAACAAAGGGCAAGCACTGACAAGCCAATGAACACGTTTCTTTCACGGAAAAGGACCCTTAATGATCCTTTAATTTATGCTTTACAGTGTGTTTACACTCCGTTAGTGATTCTACAACTCTGACAAGGTGGTAAATTACAGCTCACATCAAACTTTACATTTTCTACATTTTCAGAGACACCATATTGTCAGCACTTTGGTTTCTGAGGTCCTGGCTCTGCTGCACTTCAAACATCACCTGTGGTCCTGTACACACACGCAGACGCACACACACGCTCACAATTACACAGAGATTATGGAGAGGCCACTGCACAACAACCGCAGCCAGTTCACACACACATACACACGTGCACACACACAGAATGTCAGTTGGCCGTGGTCGTTGGCATTGGCCTTGCCATAATCTCTCTCTAATTATATACACAGCCAGGCTTACTGTTTCAATGCAGAGACCTGAGAAAATACAACCTACTAATCTTATTTGCACACAGAGGCAATAACCTGCTGTGTGAGAGGAGAGGAGAGGAGAGGAGAGGAAGAGGAGAGCACTGGAGAGGAAGAAATTGCAGAAGAGGAGAAGAGAGTTGAAGAATTGACTTGACCAACATTACTGACTTTTATGTCATTATAATTTGTCATGTGAGTCATATTTTCATTTTATGGCTGAATAAAGTTTAGTAAATATTAACACTCTCTTACTTTCTATAGCTTCATGATACAGACTCTATATTTGTAATAAGTAATATAATTCAGCTGGTTTTTTTTTGACCGACTTGAACTGATGCAGATGCCACATAAAATATGGGAGTAATTGTAATTCCTTCCTCTCCAGTCCTGCTTATGAACAGTGTCAATGACAGTATTTCCATTTCAAACCCTCCTCTCTCTGACTGTGTATATAGTCTATATGGAGAATGGCTGAGTCTTTGTTTCCACTTGGATGCCCTGTGATAGAATATATGCCTTCGCCAAAGGAGGTGCGATGCAGACAGGGTGTCTCACACAGACACACACACATAGGCCTACGCAACTACACACTCTATGTAAATAATGCATGTGTCTTAAAGGGTTTCACCCCACCACAGCTGGCCCACTTCAATTAGAACGCTTTGCACTCATCTTTTCCCTTCTTTCTTGTGCACCCTTTTTCTCCTCTGCTCGCTCGTTCCAGTATGTGTGTTTTTCTACCGTTTGCACAGAAAATTTCAACTACAGTAACATTTCATTTCTTTACGTGAGCTATCCATTAAACAGTTTTCTTTTTTTTTTAATGCCACACTGAGATGTTTGCATCAATACATACATGTCATACAACCTTACTCCCTAATAAGTGTTCAATTTTGCATCCGTCAAGCTAATTAAGCTTAATAAGTGCACATATAGAAAAATTCATAAGCATTGAAGTTCTCTGTTTCATTCATACAGGCTTATACTATTTTGTTTTCCTGCAGCTGCTGCAATTAAAGGGTGTTAACCTGCTCAGAGAAGCCATTGCAACACGTGTTTGATCCGCTGTGCAACATGTTAAACTGTGCCACAATAATGTCTCCTGCTGCGCTGCTTAATTTCATTCCCAGCTGATGCTCAGTTCCAAGGTGAGGCAGCATCTGAATATCAAGTCCACTATATTCTCCGAAATCTCACTAGCTTCAGACTCCCATAATGTTTAAGCTCACTTTATCTTCTTCTCTCTATTTCTCTCTCTGTCTCTCGATCTCTTAAATTTAGTGGAGGGCTTGTGTGACCCTTGCTCCTCAACCTTACCACTCTCTCTTTGACTGCCCCCCCCCCTCTTTATTTCCACTCACCATAAGTGGAGGCCCTGGCCTGGTCTAGTCTCCTCCAAACACATCTAATTACCCCAATGCCAAGCATTTCCCATCCATCACATTATCTTTCAGAGACGAGGTATTAGCTCTCCCCGTCCCGTCAGCCAATTACCTGCTGCCTTCTGCTTGAGTCACCTGCATTGCAAATGTGACCTTTACTTAGAGGGCTGATTGCATGTTTCCTAGAGTGTGTGAGAGAACACAGGGTTTTTGAAGTGTGTGCGTGTGTGCGTGAGAGAGCATGTGATCTCCGAAAGGGTGTGTTAAGAGAATGAAAATGTGTAAGTGCATGTGTGTGTGTGTGAGCATGCATGCAAGTGTTCACACATATTTTCTAAGAGCCTGCATATGCTGCGTCTGCGATGCGCGTCTTTAGGTGGGTTATGTTTGTGTATATGTACATGTATGAAATGCAGATCTACTGTGTGTGCACGTGTAATGCCTGAAGGCCCCACGTGTGTGTGTGTGTGTGTGTGTGTGCGCGTGTGTGTGTGTGTGTGTGTGTGTGACTCGGCTGGGCCAGTGAGCACACCCTCTCAGACACCCTTCTGACCCCCCTTACCCTCCCTCATGTGATGGGCTGTCGTGAATGTTAATGTTCTGTGATGGCTGTGGAGCAAATAAGTGTTTCTGACACAGTACAGGCTCCCATTACAGGAGCAGGCCAAATGGGCTCGCTAGTGCCTTAATGAGCAGGCAGGTCAGTCAGCCGCAGCCACTGTACCAGTCCCACACACTGCTTATGCAGGGGCGAACCTCAACGCCCCTCCACCAGACCCAGGAAAAAAAAAAAAAGACTTCCTCTGCCGTCTCCTGACTTAAGTTTTACTGATTTTGTTTCTTTTTCTTAAAACTGTGAGCTTGCTTTGATGTCGGGAAAGTTTCCTCATTCAATGTCAAATGAAACCAGTTCCTTGTACATATATAAATATATTATTTGTTTTCTAATAAATTATATGATATGCATTGTTGGACTACTCTGAATTTGGTTAAATGTGAAAATTTTAACTTCCAGTAAGCAAGCTCTTTCAGGAAGCTATGGAGTTTTCCTGTGCAAGAAAGTTAGACTCTTGAACATTTGTGTCAGTTAACACTTAACTATCACTATATGTTGTAGACCGTACGAAACGTGTCTATTTTATTTATCTTTTTTCTGCACCAAGATGACCACAAATAACACATACATGAAGTCTGTCGTTTGCAGTACTCCTTTGAAAATGAAATATATTTCCACACTGAAACCCATGTTTCCTGGTGCTCAGGTCATTTTAAATGGGTAACTGTCACCTGTCAAAAAGGGTACAAAAGCAGAAATTGGGAATGCCTGCAAAATATTCCACTGAATGGGAGACCAGGAGCCTTGTCCGTCGTAAAGTCCCAGTTAGCCTGACAGCTTGTGGACACTGTAAACTCAGTCACAACCAGTCCAGTGCAGCTACAAGCCTGTGAACAAAGAAGCTGTCTCCCTCTTCTCCCTCTGGATTGTCAAGAGAAAGTACAGCTTGTAGGTTGAGTCAAACAGTTATTTCTGAAAAAAAGGTGGGAAGCACATCGCTTGGCTGACTCATCATAATTTAGAGGGAAAATGAATCCCCCCCGTCTTCCACCTGAGGAGAGGAGAGTTAGAATAAAAAGCTGAGAGGAAGCAGAGAGAAGGGGAAAGAGAGAGAAGCCGGGAAGCGGACATTAGGCTTGATTGAGACGCGTGGCAGACGGAGAATCACCTAGCGCGTCAGAGCACATCCTCACAGTTGGCCAGGCTGTCTCTCAAAACTCTCCAAATAGTCTAAAGTCGACCTGTTGGAGTTACTGAGTCGTCACACTACATGTTGTAGCCCAGGAGCAATGGGCCCACAAAGGTGTCTCTTTTCCTCTCTCTGCGGGACTTGTTAGAGGTGCTATTTTGGAAGCTCTCTGCCTTCATTCTGGCTGCTGCAAAATACCTGAAGGTGTACCACAGACTTCATGAAATTCTGGCTCCTGTTGAAAGGCAATCCAAGGGAAATTGTTGGATTTGAAGTAAAAAATTGTAAAAAATGTTTTCATAGCAGCTAGTGAAAGAGCAACAAGTTTTCATGCGTGACCAAAAAGACAGTCTTTGCCATCTTTGACTTGTACAGCATATTCAATTCTGAATCAAATGCCTGCTTTCAGTACAATTATGTTTTGCATGTGCTTTGTATGTGCAAGACTATAGAAAAAAACTATTTATACAGTTTATACATCTGTTGGTGATGTGGGTTTTTCATGTACACAAAGACACACAGCAAAGGATGGAGCCACTAAAGGATGGTTGGGAGATGCTTTCCTTGCAAAAGAAAGAACATTTTACAGTACTCTCATCTTGCAATTGAAGTATTAAATATAGTTTATAATGACTTGGCTTTACCTAAGTGACATGACACAACAAGAAGAATGAGAAAGAGATACTCTGAGAAATAGCTTTCATAGGACTGTTAACATTCTCCATTGAAAACGATGATTTCTGCATTACACTGAACCAGACAACACCAATACACCATTTTCAGATAATGGGTGTGCCAATGCAGAAACTTTGCCATATAATGAGACTCAAAAGGTCACAGTAGCACTTAAGGGGAAAAACCCTTCATATGCAAACAAGACAGATAAAGGACCACAGAAAATTTACTGAAAGACTAATTGGCAAACAGCCTGACAAGGCAGTTCATTGTGAGACATTAAAGAACAAAAAATAAATAATTAAATAAGTGATAATGTGAAAAATATCTTTTTCAGTCGCTCTTTGGAAAACATCATGACTGTTAGGCTGCAACCCAGTCATCAATATCAAGTCAAGTTTGAAGTTTTTTTTTTTTGTCAATACTTATCAACTTCCCAAAATGCTGCTTTGAGCATTATCTGCAAATGACAATTATGGTATGGATAAGGTCAGGGAAAGTTTGTGGCTATGATGCATAAACTATTTAGCTTAACACTTAGGCTAAGGTTGGAAAAGGATCATGGAACATCAGTGAACATCAGCTGCAGGTCTGTAACAAAGCATGAACTCTGGTTTCCCACATGAAAGTCAGAATCACTACACAGACAACCGCCACAACTTCCACACCATTACACGCTGGCAATGGATGTAAATCACGAGGTGCAGAATCACCCAATATGAATATAATTCCAATAATATTGGACTGGGCTATTGACATATACTCATACTTAAGCCACTGACTTGGTTCTGCCTTGGTTCTGCCCGTACTATACCCAATGATGAAGAAGAGTTGAGGCTACAGTTGTGTGTTTTACGAGAACAGTCGTGCTGAAACATAAAAATTGGCTGAATGTAATTTCAATTTGCATAAGAGCAAACTGTTAAACCACTGCCACCACTGAGTAAACTAATTTGCATCAAAGCACATGATCAGACAAGCACCGACAATAATTATCAGCAACAATGCAGCTGGACGAGGGTGTTATGGGAAATAGCAACAGTCTGCAGAGCCATCATCATAATAACAATACATTTTATTTATAGAGTGCTTTCCAGGGTACTCGAAGACACTTAACATAAGTTAAAATGATCACAGAAATCTTATTATACATCGTGATTACCAGGTTAGAGATACTGAGGTTGAGGCTGGATCTATTGTAAAACCAGTGGAGCAGATTAAATCCAGGAGGTGGCTACAGCTATGAGTGGGGAAGTTGATATGTCGTGTGAAGTTGGAGCGTTGTAGCAGTTCCAGGATTTCTATGGCAGATTTACAACCAGTGTCATCAATGTGGATATTAAAATCATGATGAGCTGGGGTTTGTGCTGACTGAGGTAGCGTGTCGACACAGATGAGCAAGACAACCTTTCAGGACAAGTTATAGCATCAAACAGGCCTTATATTGTATTATTACTATTTTCACAGATGCTCTCACACATTTGCTTTCCCAAATACACTAATACTGGATTATGTTCCTTGCAAATGTTTTTCTGTTCTGTGGGAAGTGCTAACCTTATACACCTGATGCAACTTGGAGGGCTACATTTAGGTAACAGATACAGTTTGGTTAAGGTTAGGGAACGATTGTGGTGGTGTTGGCTAAATGTTAAAGTAAACGTGTTTAGTTTGTGAAAGTTTGGGCTCAAGTTTGAATTTCTTTACTTTTTTTTAGACGAGTCTGCAACAACAACAGCCCGGCACAATGGAGAAAAGTCTCTGTGAGATTTCTCCTAAGTGATTTTTTTTAAAGGTGATTTATTGTACAAGAAAAGTGCACAATGCTTTCCACAGTTAAACACCCACCCAGCACTTTAAGAAACCTTTTTTTTATCCGGAGAAACCTGAGGGCCTCATTTGTATGTTTTGTTGGACTCCTGAACACAATGGAAAATGGAAGCAAAGGTCAGTGTTAAGTCTCCCCTGGCTTTTGTTCTTTAAAACAACAATATTGTATTGATCTGTCCTGAATGATAAACACAAATGTGTTGGTAAAACACAGTCTCTTTTGACCTTTAGCAATTACTTCTACATGGCTTTAGCCAGTACTCCAGATTCTTCTTTTGGTGTGTAACTATATCTACACCTCACTCAAGTACGGCCGGCATACATAACCATAAATTCTTGTTAAATTTCACAGATGCTGCACTTTACAATGTAATCACAGTAAACACATTATGACTACAAGATGCTGTGCCATTGCTGTAGTCGATTTACATCTGATCCACGAGTAACTCTCAGGGCAGCGAGATTACTGCTGCAACATGGGAACACCAGCGCCAAAGAAATTTGTTTTTGACCTTTGGCAACCTTTTGGTGGGTGTTTCACCACCCACATGCCTGTTAGAAAGATCAAGCGTGCATCTTTATCAAATCCTCTACTGAGAAACTAATCTTAAACTAATATATTTGGGTCTTTGTTGCCTCTGTTAAATTACATCAAGCTGCACAAATAGCCTCAGTTTTATGAATGAGTTTGCTACTATAATGTTAGATAGCTCATGAATTTGGAACATACTGGGACTATACAAGTCTATACTTTAATTAAAAAAAAACCCAACAAAACACAATTCAGCCTCATAATAAACAGCCAACAGCTCAGATGCCTGCTTATAGAATCCCAGTTATCTTCTGGTGAGCTTAACTGGGTCGAAGTTGTCTGACAGAGTTGAAGTGTGTTGTGATGACCCACAATTAGACCCTCTTGACCTTTCCTTTGACCTTAAGAGGGTGTGATACTACAATCCCAGACTTTCTGGGGGGGGGACAACAGCCACTGGTAGGCAACAGTAAGGTGACGAGCAAGCCAAACTCTAATTTTGGAAATCTCTCTATGCCTTATATTCTGCTAGTCGAAACAAGATCATAGAAGTATTGAAACAAAAAGTGAAAAAAAAAATCTATGGCATTTTATTGTGTTTTTATCCATAACCATAGAAGTATATTATATGAAAACAGTACTTGATATGGGCAGCATTATTCTATCTATAACATACACACTCAAAGTTCAGTCCGTCAGACTGAGACGGCTGAGACGGTGAAAAGCGACGCCCCTCAGGCTGAAACCTCTTGACCTGTGGAACCACTGCAGGGAGGTGATGATAGAGGCCTGATAGAGGCCAGCCACCGGGGCCTGAAGGCACATCCCGGACATGTCCTTTTGGCAGCCGGGCTCTGAAGACAGCCACAAATACACACACATGATCACACACACACAGGCCATATCTCCGAGCAGTGGAGGAAGAATAAGAGGAGGCACTTCAGATTTGAAAGTAGAGGGGTAAATATTCTACACCTCATCCTGACAGCTGCACCTCGTCCTGGTGGCTGGATGCAACTCTGACTCATCACAAACTTACTGGAGCCACAAAATCCATTTTTTAAAACTTAACTGTGTGTAACCTGCTCTACGTTGGTCTTCTGTTCTCTTCTATAAACACCTCCACTGATCTACTCGGTGTATTACTCTGTATTATATCAATATATTCATTTGTTAAGATCAGCCATGCCAAGCATTCACATCAACTGACATTTAGATGTAATTTAATCCTCTGAAAATAAATATGTTTTTGAAATGATATGATTACACACCTACGGGCTGTTTTGTTTATCGCGGCCGTGCATTTATATTTTCTAATAATAATGCGTTTCATTTTAATTGGAATAAAAGGCCATCCCATTGATTCTTGAAAGGGGGGCGTTCAGGCCTTGTGCCTTCTGCCTCTCTGACTGTTTATGTGTGTGTGTGTGTGTGTGTGTGTCCCTCTGCGCTGCTCTTTGTGTGGGGTCATGCTTCATATTTTCATTTAAGCTTTGATCACATTACCGCTATTCTCACCATATTAATGTTAGTCAATGAATAGATTAAATGTTCAATTAAGCCTGATGTGTGTGTGTGTGTGTGTGTGTGTGGCGAGCATTTGAATGGGATTCTGCGCTCGGGTGTGTGCGAGTTTGAGTGTGTGTATGTTGATGTGTAATGATGTGTAAATATATTTATGGCTCAGGGTCACAGTGGTATTAACCTGACCCAGTCTCTCTCTCTCTCTCTCTCTCTCTCTCTCTGGGAAGCTGCTGATTGTTCTCTGTGTGTCAGCTTTTGTGGGCCTTCGACCACTAGAAACAGAACATGTGTGTTTGACAGGATGCTTGTTTCAAAAAGGAAAAGATGGAAGCTCCATAACTTTTAGGATATCACTGGAACCACAGTGGGAAAAAAAAAATATCTTGAGACAATCATGTTGTTCAGGACTGGTGGCTTAAAGCTTGGCATGGATCTCACAGGAGGAGGACGTACTGAGCTCCCTGGCTTTTACCAAGCGGGGAGGGTCCCATCAGTCAGGCATATGCCAAAGGCCTACATCTTATTCAAGTTTTAAACCTCTAATTGGTAACGTTTAAAAGGCGTTTAAGAGTGCCCTTTCTTCTCCCTTTTCTCATTTCCCATTTAATGTGTTGTGTCAAAGTCTATTACCTCAGTTGGACGTTTCTGTCCCTTAAGTTGAAAAAAAGGAAAAGGGGGGGAGGGAGGGGGGGTGACAGAGAGAGAGAGAGAGAGAGAGAGAGAGAGAGAGAGAGAGAGAGAGAGGGGTAGTGTGTGTGGGGGTGAAAAAAAAAAAAAGAAGCCATCAGCTGAGGTTTGCCAGGTCGATAAAGCTTTTAGATTTGGAGATGTTTTCAGGGGGAGCCCATTTCCTGCGGCTAAGAGTTGTTAATGGAGCTTAAGGAATTATCTTATGACTCTGGCTTTGAGAGCAGTTTATTTCAGCCCGGACCCTGCTGCATGTGTCGGGAGTGGCTGAATATGCTGCTGTCAAGGCCGCTTAATGAAAAGTAACGCGTCGCTGATTACAGTTTTATTTGGTCTCTATGTAAAAAGCTCCTGTTAATTTACCATCTCGCTCCCTCTGTGTGTTCCTATTTACCACGGCTGAATGATTTAGTTATAGCTGCTCGCTCTCTCTCTCTCTCTCTCTCTCTCTCTCTCTCTCTAAAAAAAAAAGCCACTTGGTTCGGAGGTCTAATAAAAAAAAAATCTGTCTTCATGCTAAATTAATTAAACGTCGACTCTATATTGTCTTATCTGTGGGGACTTTAACTCTGGCCTAATTTTTCTATCAGTAGCTATGAAAAATTAAACACACAATTTTGCATGTAGGCTAATAAACATGCCCACATTAAGGGGAATGTGAATCAAAAAAAAAAAAAAAAAAAATACCCCTATAAAAATAAGTGCCTATTAACCCTTCATGCACCTGTCAGATATCTACTCCCTGACAACATTTATGTCTCTCCTCCAATTTATTTTGCGCTAGTGTCAACTTTGCTTTAGAAAATGCTGCAGGCCAGTTTTTTTTTCTTGAGCTAAGAAAGCAAATAAAAACATACATCCTCACTCCGATTTATAGAAAATCCCTTTTGTCCACAATAGCACTTTCTTCCAAGATGGGGGGGAGAGATGTGCTTTTCCCCATTAAAATTCATCACTGAGCCCCCCCTCCCCCCCTCTCACAGGACAGACAGAGTCCCCCGAGAGCTCCACTTTCGCCATTACTGTCAAGTACCCTTGACTCCTTTTCTTTTTGCCCTTTTATCTACAACAACTAATTCGAGTTCCTTTGCCCTTTTCACTTTTAGACGACGTGAGTCTCTCTCTCTCTCTTTCTCCCCCCTCTCCCTCTCTGTCTCTCTCCCTCTCTGTGTGTCTCTCTCCCTCTCTGTCTCTCTCTCTATGTCTCTCCCTCTCTCTGTTTGTCTCTTTCTCTCTCCCTCTTTGCCTCTCTCTCTCTGTCTCTCTTTCTGTGTGTCTCTCTCCCTCTCTGTCTCTCTCTGTGTTTGTCTCTCTCTCTCCCTCTCTCTTTCTGTGTGTCTCTCTCCCTCTGTCTCCCTCTCTGTGTGTGTGTCTTTCCCTCTCTGTCTCTCTCTGTCTCTTCTGTCTCTCTGTCTCTGCCTCTCTCTCTTTCTCTCTCTCTCTCTCTGTTTCCCTCTCTCTGTGTCTCTCTCCCACTGTGTGTGTGTGTGTGTGTGTGTGTCTCTCTCTGTATCTTCTGTCTCTCTGTCTGTCTCTCTCTCTCCCCCCCTCTCTGTCTCTCTCTCTCTCTCTCTCTCTCTCTCCCTCTCTCTCGCAAAGCCCCCCCCCCCCTCACTTCGCCAGAATCAGCCATCCAGCCTGTTTGCAGCAGGGGCCCCTTCTCTGGGAAAATTGAGGGGTTAGTGTCAAAGCGAAAACTCTTCACTTCAAATTATTTCGCAGGGCCTCCGTCTGTTGAACCCATTAACGGACGCATGGCGAATAACTTACCCTTTTGACAGCCGCATCATGGACGTATGTTGAGACGTTTCGATAATATTATCAGAGAGCAGAGAGGGGAAATCAATAGCCTGACGTGAAATATGACTGCAAACATCCCAATTACAGCCTGTTTAGAGGGAATTAATGAGGCAGATCTCAGATGCTGATATTGTTCTTGTCTTGATGGTTGAGCTGCCTCATTTTCTCCGCTGTCACTAAATGAGAGTGGATGTTTTCTGAAAAATAACACATGGTGGGAGATGTTAGATTGAGCCTGTTTGAATGGGGTTAAGGATGAACTGGGATGGAAGAGGTGCTTTATTAAATAACAGTGAATAAAAGGGCTCCTCTCTGCTCGGCCTTACGGTTGCACTTTCACATGAATTAGTAAAAAAATAAAATGAAATTAAAACATGCAAAAACCAAAGGAAGAACAGCAAATCCCAGAATGCAATGCGATGCCTTGTATTTCAGCACCACAGACAGCGACTTTCATGAACCCAACATGAACAAGCGCTTCAGAAACCGACTGCTTTTTTTATTTTCAGTGAACAAAGTTGAGACGCTCTCACTCATCCTCCAAAGAGAGCTGTGCATTTTGTGAGACGTTTTTTTTTTCTTCTTTTAATAGTGATACTCAACTGCTGAGACCTAAATAATATTCAATTACATTTGCATGCGCATAGTAGGCCTAAAGAAAAAAAAAAGAATAATCAAAAGAAAAAAATCTTGTAAACCTGTTAGGCCTTTTTTCCAAGATGTAAACTTTTTTTTTTTTTGTTATACATTTCGATAAGTTTTGTGCGTGCGTTAAATCAAATTAAGCCAAAACCAATCCGGATATTTCACCTGTGTGACGCCAATGAAACAGTATATAGCTTTTTTTTAAAAAGGAATAAAACCAGGAGACCAAACAGGCTTTTCCCCCCCACCTGACTTTGAGCCAGTCACACACACAAAAAAGTCTCTCTTTTTTTGCAATAAAAGTGTCATTTGGTTTCGTTAGGAGCAGAAAAGTTTGTTGATGCTTTTGGGGAAAGTCATGGCGCTGCTGTCTTTGGAGGAGGGCTGGTGCTGCTGCTGCTGCTGCTGCTGCTGCAGGGCCGCCGCGCTCCTCTCGGCCTCCAGCAGGGCGCCTTTGGTGTTCGTGCTCCAAGAGACGGTGGTGTTGGTCAGAGCCTGGCTCAAAGTGCTGTGCCTGAACAAGGGGTCGTGGAAGACCCCGTCCACCCAGTTTCTCAGGGTCGTGACCGGCGAGTCCTGCCTGTTGTCCAGGCCGGTCACGGGTGAGGTAGCGGCGGGGGGCGGGCTGAGGGAGGGGGGCTGGCACCGCAGCATGCACGACGGGTACTCAGTCTGGTTCAGGGAGGTCGCGGTTTGGGCCAAAGACCAGATCCGAGGTTTGCCGTCTAGTATCTGGTGTCCTTGCTGCTGCTGCTGCTGCTGCTGCTGGGTGTTATAGCATGCCTTCACCTGCTGCCTGCTGTCCTGCTGGAAATCCTCCGGGTTCGTTTTGAGGCAGCTTTTGCTCAGGTCCTGCTCCCCTCCCAGAGACACCGGGATGGAGATCTTCAGAGACGCGTCCTTGATGAGGTGCTCGCCGGGGCAGTCGCCCGTCGTCGACATGTGTGTGTTCAGGTGGTATCGGTGCTTCAGCTCACACTCCGAGCTCTCAGACTCCAGCGTGTCGAAGTCGTCCAGGTCGCTCAGCTGGAGGTCCTTATCGGGCCGGCTTCTGGTCTCTGGGAGGGAGAGGAGACAGCAGACATGTCAGTGAGAGATGTGGCAGCAGATGTGATCATGACAGCCTGGACGATCACTGTGGGATCAAATCCTCAACTTGCAATCACACACTGTGAAAATTACAGTGGTCCACACTATAATGAAGGGATTGGTGTTTACAGCCTGAAGGTGATAATCATTATGAGGAGAACAATTTTAAAACAACCAGTTTCATTATAAAATAAGTTTCAGTTTGATGCACTTCAATCTATTAAGTGCTTCATTGACTAAATTATTTTAGGCCAGTATCACTGATACTAAGTCATGATCAGCACATAGAGTTGGAAAACACAAGTGGTTGGAGCCTCCATTACATCCCTGTGTGAAACTGACTGAGGCCTGATGATATTTCACTGCTCAAAATTTGTCATGATAGAGTCATCTGGCAACGGCTGAGGCTAGTGACAAGTTTAAATATTAAAAATAAAGATAAATAAATTGGTTGAGCAGGATGAGCATTATAAGAATAAAATGTTAAAACAAATTCGAAGGCCTCATTCTTTGTTGCTTATCATCAGTATGATACAGTTTTCCTTCTTGTTGAAATTATATATTAAAACTGAAAAAGATTGACAGGGTTTTAGAGAATCAAATGCTTTACGCTGATTAGTAGATTTCATCAAATCTTATTCTAATGGACTTTTTTAAACAAGTAAAAATGTCAGCATCCTAACATCATCCCCCAAGTGTCAGATGAAAAGAAAGTAAAGTAGAAAGTTTTCAAGATGCATGTTAACGGTGGACTTCTCTTAGTGGTTCTTCAGAAATTATTTTGATTCATCCTCATCCTTCTAAGTAAGAATAACAAAATAAGAAGCAGCTACTAAAACTGTCTTTTTTTACATATGATCTCATTTCAAACTCAAGTCAAAAATAATACTTTGGTTGTTTTCATTTCAAAAAAGAAAAGTGCCACTTTCTGATACATATTGTAAGGACAACACTGTAATGACAATAAATACACTGTTGTTTTTTTCCATTTTCTTTTTTTTTTCTTTTGTGACCAACATCTGTAATATTCTGCCAAACAATTCAGCATAAAGCTGGAAAGTCTTCTGCAGAGCATCGTGACACTAACCATCCTCATTGTTCTCGCTTTTAATCTGCTCCTCCTGAGACCCGTCCTCATCCTCGTCATATCTCTTCTCCTCTGAGCCCTTGTTTCTGGGCGGCCATGTCATCTTGTTCTCCTTCTTGAGCCTCCTCCTGGCGTTGGCGAACCAGGTGGAGACCTGCGTCAGGGTCATCTTGGTGATGATGGCCAGCATGATCTTCTCCCCTTTGGTTGGATACGGGTTCTTCCTGTGCTCCTGCAGCCAGGCCTTCAGGGTGCTGGTCGTCTCACGTGTGGCGTTCTTCCGCCTCGTTCCCCCGTCCATGGAACCATATCTGTTAATGAGAGAAACACACGCATTGATGGTAATGAGAGGGTAAATATAATATGGGGTGCTTGTTGCATGACAATTTCGAATGTGTTACCCTGGCAGTTTCTGTCCTGAAAACCATGACAGAGCCATCTGCTTCCTGGAATCGTTGTGAGAATTATGCACGACCTGCTCTATAAGACTCATAAACCTATCTGCTGCTAGAATTGTGTAAACATTTGAAAATGAAGCGTTGATGTCAGAAACAGATGCCAGTTAAGAGATGTAACTTTAAAAGTACAGGTGAGGAGCAGGTGCATAAGCACTGGAGCTGCTGGGATCATGTGCAGGATACTGTGCAAGATGTAATGGGTCACTTTGTTGCACACAACTTCCTCCTGCAACAATCCCTCTGCAGCAGTAAATCTGCAGCGAGTATCTTTTGAAATATGCTAATTTATTTATCCAAATAAAATGTTTTACCAGTAATAATGCAACATGTATTTGGACAACACTGTTATTTTCCAGTAATAATGTATTAAGCATGCAACTCCCTCCCTACGCTCTCCATCCACAGGCCTACATTTAAAATGCACAGTGTTGATTTTCAGTCAGCAGTGAGCTGTAAAAGTCCTCTCAAGGGAGGCTTTTATGAGGCATTTATTGCTCCGTATAGCTTAGTGCAGGTCAAGCACTGCTAAGGGAATCAAAAGGAGAGGAGCGCTGCACCTTTCCATAGCCCGTGTTGTACCCTCACAGATAAAATAGACTGTAAAATTGCTTTATTGAGTGTAATGATGAGCCCTCAGGTGAAAGACGGGTGCAGACGGAGTGGTGTTGTCGTAGGCCTGCTTGTTTGTGTCTGAGCGCCGCTAATTCTGTGCAGCCTCAGACTAAGGCCTTTTGCTGTATGTGCACTTATTAGCATTCCCGCTGACACTTTTTGCACTTTATACTGAATTTAGAGTGATTGGTAAAAGAAGCTGGGTTTGTGAACTCTCATCCAATCAATATGACACTTTGCTGATCAATTAACACACAATGCAATGAAAGTGTTTTCTGTGCCATCCCGTGCGGTTCTGTTGAAGTTGAACATGCTGATCACAGTTAACATGATCAGGTGCAGCTATCATTCACACCCTACATTTTCACCACATCACACTCTTCATTTGGATGTCAGCTCATTATTGGGAAGACCTTTCAATATGGCAGGCATCAGCACCGAAGAGGCCTCGCGTCTTCCTGAAAGGGGCACGAGTCTTCTGAAGCACATCGCATCATCAGGAAAGAAATGTGTCATGAGATGAAGGTGATCGTGATGAGAATGGCCTTGACCTTGCAGGGACTGATTTATTTAATGCTCAGTAAACTCACGCTACACGAGTGCGGAATACTTTGAGAGTTGTTTGTCTAGATTTTAATCGCATCACCTTTTAGCCGCTTAAAGCAGGTGATGTAAGCCCTCAAACCTGTGTGACAGTGGACTGAAACTACACAGCTCAAGATAAAGTCTGATCTATCTGGATGCATCACTTTTACATCCTGTACCCCGTTGTCCTAAACTACACATTGGTTTTACTCAAAGTGCCCTGATGTTTGCACCAGGCGCTTCTTACATTTACACACATACACAGTGTCACAGAAACAACCTACCTGTCATACTGATACTGTCCCAGCGTAGGATCATATGGATAGTAGGCTGTAGCCTGTGTTATTCCCGCATGCGCAGAAGCTGTGGCGTCTTTAGTGTCGAATGTGCCCTGCAATCACACACAAAGACAAGAGTTTTAAAGAGTGAAGTAAACAGGAAATCAGCTATAACACATTAAATGACTCACCTGGTGCCGTGACATTAAATACATAGATACAGATTTGTACTGACTGTATTTAAAGGTTGCTTGTCGACAAGGGTTACTGAAGAGTAAAATGAAATATCCTCCCGCAAAATGAAACAGTGAAAAACTGTTAATATACTGCACTGATAAACTATCCATGGTGAGTGTTACATTCAGAATATGGATGTTTGAAGTGACTTTCAAAATAAGGTTTTACAAAATAAAACTTCAGACAACAGTAGGTTTATAAGCTTGTTCAGTGCAGGGATCAGTGCAAATAAATCCAGAGTTTTCCAGGAGGGTTTGCCTGTTTTAATACGATATAAACAAATTATCAATTAGAAAATCATATAGCTTTTCTAAATGATCACATTTACACAATTTAACCAAGAAAATTGTGCACTCAATATATCTGAACACTAAACCAACAGGAACAAACAACTTTGACTTTTTCTTTGACTTCACAGGCCCTTGATTTCCTGCTTTTTACCAAAACGTTTGAGAATTCATTTTGATTAACATTTCAAATATTAAATAAAATACTGAGTCTTCAGTTTTTAAAAATCAACTTGTTTCCAATGCAAACCAGCTTGTCTCAACATTAAAAGAAGGATATAACTTTTTCTGCCTTGTTTCATATTTTTTAAAAATTGATTTGTCTGACACAAAGAAGTGAGTCTATCTCGCCTTGCTGGAAGTATTTTTTCAATTACTAAAGAAAACTTGTCTTGGAGGGTGATATGAGGATAAATCACCTCCAGTTAAAGGCAGGTATTTCTCGGCTCTCCTGGCTGCAGCCTCGGCGCCCTGCGGCTCCATTAATCAATGCCAGGAGGGATCAGATGAAGGGGGCTTACCAGCGAGTAGAAAGCCGAGGCGTCCGTGCCGTATGTAACGTAATTCCCGTAGCCTTGGCCGCCGGTGTACGGGCTCCCGTAGACGCCCAGCGCGGCGGCGGAGCTGAGCTCGTGCCTCGCCGTGGCCAGCAGCCGGCTCTCGTACACGGGGCAGTAGACCGGAGTCTGGCCGGACGCCGCTACTCCGGAGTCGGCTATGGATCTGCCGGTGGACTCGCAGCAAGTGGTCAAAGAGTTGGTTGTCATGAGGAACTGGGTGGAGACAGAGAAAGGATTTAATGTGTAAAAAAAAAAAAAAAAAAAAAAGTTGTTTTATATGCTCGTGCACTGAAATAAAACCAGGTGTTGATCTTGAGCACTTTGAAGTTAGTTTCTTTTTTTTTTTTTTTTTAGATTATAAAAAACAATTTTCACCTGTTTCCAACACTGTTCACTTGTGCGCAAAATCAAGCATGATTTAAGTTAATGATTATTCAAAAAATGATCCAACTCAAAGCACATTTTTGTTTTTCCGATTGTCAATCTTTAAAAAGCTCATACACAACATGAAACGACTTGTAAAAACTGATATTAGATGCTGAGTGATGCCTCTTGTGCTGATGTGTCTCCAAAACGCGTTTTTGCTCCAAACGAAACATCTGCGCTACAAACACACACATGTTCTCCCATCGTCGCCCTGTAATACCCAAAGTAATGCCCAAATCATTTTTTATGGCTCAAAGCCAAAACAAAACAGCAGCTGGGTTATGGCAAACACACACACACACATACACACACACACACTCACACAGCGTGCGCGGAACAAGTTGGCACGCGTGTTCCAGCGCAGATAAACATATGGTTGACATTACAGAGCGGCTATTATCTGAGCAGAAATCAGTGAAAGGCAGGTCGGGGGTCTTGTTGTTTTTTTTGGTTATCCTCTTCTCACCCCTTTTTCCACCCGTGTAGGAAACACCGGTATCACTGACTGTAACGCAACACCTCCCCGATACCAGGACTGACAGCTCCTCTGGTTCTTGGCCAAAACGCGTAAAAAAAGGATCAGGATCGAATCGATGAGATAATCAATGGCTGCAACACCAAACGCAGAAACAACACATTAAATGAACAAAAGCGGATGCAGGAACTTACTTGTGGAGCAGACGAGTAGGGGTATCCAAATTGTGGATATGACATGGTAGAGAGGTCCCCCAATATCCAGAAATAAAGCGAGACTGAAGGTCTCCACTCTCACGCGGGCTGCGGCTGTTTGACTGGACCAATTGATTGGTAAGCACCGGCTCCCAGGATGCTTATAGGGCGAAGCAGAGTAGCATGTTTAATTTGTGTAAAAAGCCCCCCACTCAGGCGCCTTTCAATGGGGGGGAAAAAATAAAAAAAATAAAATAATAAAGAAAATCTTCCAGCGCTCCTTTTTTTTTCTTTAGAAGTCTTAGAAATAGATGATTGGATGAAGGCGACTTTTCTTTGCCCGGAATAATCACTTTGTTGTCAGATACATATTTTTGCCTTATAAAAAACTAGTATAAAAGACGTCAGCAGCAGAGGCAGGTTGTTTTAAACGGCGGCGACTCTGACGTCAGAAGTTTCCCACTCTCCAAATGACCAGACTGTAACTTTAATATGCATTTTCTTTCCCCAGGATGACGACAAAAAACAGAAAGAAGAAGCTAGGAGGAAAATCTATGAGAGGGAGGACTGTTTTTTTTTTTTTAAAGATGTCCTGGAGATTAATTTGCAGTCCCAATCGATCAATTAGACCAATCAGTGTCTTGAATATGCAAACCTGTGTATCGGTTCAAATGCATTAGGCCTAATTAAGCACATTCTTATCATTCCCCCGCACTGATGCTAATCACATGGGCAACTAATTGATTTTAAATTAATTAGTAAAGAATATTTTCATACTGAGAAAAGGCACGAATTGCAGCCGGTAGATAGAACAAATGCACAAAAACAAAATATAAATATGTGGCATTTTATTTGATAATTACCTACTTAAAACAGACCATGCTTTGGTTTCCTATTATGCTCCAATTCCACCTGGAGCAATGAGTCTCTGGAGTGTTGTAATTAGCCCGGTGCTTCCCCAAAAGTGCTTTTAATAGGATGTAGTTTGAATGAACTTTTGCACCTCAACTCCACACAGGTGCAAATCCTGATATGTGACGAGAAATGATTTGACATGTTATCAACTTTAATCTATCTATCTATCTATCTATCTATCTATGCTTTTAGGTTTGCATGATAAAATAGATTTTGCTGATAAAATATATAAAAGATTATTTCAGACTTTCAGCTCTCTTTTAATTGTAATCCATCTATCTATTATAAAAATGTATAAAATGAAAATAGATTTGCATCATATACAACACATTTTGATCATAAACTAGACTTCATAAACTTCTATCCACTTATCTATCTATCTATCTATCTATCTATCTATCTATCTAAGCTGGGATCTCTTCCTCCCTTTGGTAAAAGCGTGAATCTGCTCTGACACCAAAAGCAGCCAGGAGCTCGGGACTGGCCGGTGTCGGTGCTCGCCGCCCTGCTTGGAGAATCCCGGGTTGAGACATGTGGATAGCCCCGGGGGTCACTCCTCAAATTAATGATGATGTACTCCCTCCTCCCTCCTCTCTCCCTCCCTCCTCCTCCTCCTCTCCAGCTGGATCCCTGCTTGCCGGTGACAGGTCGATTGAGAGTGATTGATGACTATCTAGGGGACCGGGGCCAACATAATAATATGATACGGGCACCCTGCAATAATTGCTCACTTTCATTTACAGATGAAAAGAAGTCATAAACAGCTGTAAAGACTGGGAGGCTGACTTACTTTCTTCTTTCTGTATTCTTTTATATTTTGGGCGGAAAGGTGTGTTGATGGCTCTGAAATGTCTGCTCTCTCATTCATTCTGACAAATTGAATTATAGGGGGGTTAGTACCTCCGAGCAAATGGTCGCATTAAGGCTGTGAACGGGGGGGTCAACAGGGATCAGCCAGCGCTTTTTAATTTGCATTAACTCTAATGCCACCTTAACATTAACAACCCGTCTGAACCGTTCAAGCGTGCACTCACTCACACACACACACACACACACACAGAGCTGCATTTTGTCTTATTAATTTAGGCTTTTATCTTTTTTAAATTCATTGGGGTTAATGTGACACACAGTGCATTAAAGGCAGGGCGGGGACCCAATTTATCCCCAACATCACACCCAGTGGACGAGAGAGAAGCTGTTGACACACACACACACACACACACACACACACACACACATAGTGGGCCACTTTCCTTTATTGCCCTTTGCATGCACCTCTACCTCTGTGGATGTATAGAATTAGGCAGGAGACAGTGGAGAGATCTGATAGACACGTTCACTAAACTCCCCTGCCTCCTCCCCTCGGTGTATACCTTTTCATTATCCACTGTTACCCAGTGTCATCGGGCGCCTATGATAAAATATTTAGGCGCACTAGTATATGCTTTTAGACGGAAAATGAAGGCGACGGCAGGAGTTCATGCTTGTTTAGCGTTTAAAGATTAAAAGAGAAGCTTCTGTTTTTTTCCTTCTTCTTCCTCTTCTTCATGGACAGATGTGGAGGAGCAGGGATGCTCTGCGTTTAAAGTGGAGCAAGAGAGGGATGAGATCCAGTTCAGGACAAAGGGGATGGATGCATTTTCTTTCTTTGCTTTATTTATTATGAAAATAAACATGATGATCAGAGTTGTTATCAGTTATACATGATGTAGATTGATGAGAGATTTAAAGATGATTTTCACTCTATAGATTAGGACAGATAGGAGTGATCAAATGTAGCATCTATCATATGGATGAAAAGCATAAATCAACTGTTTCACCCAAATGACACAAACTAAAGAAGCAACTATTACTATCACAATTCAAATTTGCAGGAAATACAACCACACGTATCTTGTTTTGTATGCAAGTCTGTGCCATTCTTGAGGTTTTCTGCTCATTTAGTTATGTTCATTTCGTTATGTGTTCATGTTTCAGTTTTCACCAGATGGCATCAACCTCAAACTACTGTAATCTGAATAATAAACTGTGTTGCACTTTGAAGTAAGCCTGCTAATTTGCATCCCCTTTCCAACTAAACTCATATTAAAAAGTTCCCCCAGAAACACTGTAATCATGAAGGTGTCACTTTCCTGATAATATGTCGTTGATTAATGAGCCACGAGGAGGGGAGTGTGTGAGTGTGTCTGTGTGTGTTTGTGTGTGTGAGAAACAGGCACACAGAGAGAGAGAGAGAGGTGAGGGGAGGAGGGTAAAACACCTCATTTCCCCCAAATTTCAGCCGAGTTTAAAGTGAGACAGGCTACAGAACAAAGGTCAACTGTGTCCATGAAGCACCGAGCTCAATCTTTCATGACAGTGTTGGGTGATGTTAAATGTTGATGGATGTTTTTGTGTTTTATATTGAACATTGTTTATTAAGCTGCTTTGAGAATTAACACACATATTGATAATAGGTTTTATGATGCAGAGTATTGTTGAGGTATCCCACCTCAGAATACTTGAAATTTAAGATCTGCGTTGAGCAGATTGTAAAGGAATTGGACAATTTTGTGATTTAAGGCTGTATAATAAAATTCTTTTGAATGACCTGATTTGCAGGTAAGTAGTCTGACCATCTCCTCAGCAGCTGAGGCCCTGTTTACACCTGCTGTTAACATGCATCTTCATAGGTGGACAGCTCTAAGTAAAGGTGGACGACACACTGAGATGCGATCCCTCAGACCACATTCAGAGGTTGTGTGGGCTGCGTATGACCACACTGTTTTAGCTGTGTGTATGAGAATGTGTCTCGGGCCACGCTGAAGGACCATCTACTAAATTGACATCCTCTGGGTAAATACACATGAAACTCACTGTCTGATTTGGTTCACCATGATACAAATGACTTGCTTTTACCTGCCAAGATAAGCAGATATTTGTGAATAGGCTTTTTGTTTCAGCTGATTTCACCACTGGACTCATAACCAGCATCTCCAGACTCAGTTAAAAATCATGCAGTTTTCTTTTTGTTTGTTTGTGAGTTTATGCGATTGAGGATATAAACTTTGCACAAGCGCTACAACAAATTCCTAATCTGTGTCTTCTTGTAAATTCAGCATTAAATGCAATACATTTAATAAGTTTTCAAAGTCTAAGTTCGCCCTTACTGTTGTTTCACTGTCTTTGCCTGAGCTAAATTTGTGCCTGAGGTACTTTTGTCTGAGCATTTTATTTTCACAGATTCAGATTGAAGTGGCTTAAGCTCACAGGCAGAATGTGTGAATCCTGAGTTCTGGACAGTTCTGAGGGTTGAGTGAGCACTGAAACAGGGAACTTGCCTCAATCATGTGCGGTTCAGTGACGGTGCTGATGTTGACCTCTGCCGTGTTCAAACTCCCCAATGTGGGTTAGTATCAGGTGAAAGAAGAACTCGGTTTATTGACGTCTTCAAAATAGACGCGTCCCTGTTTCGTATCTCTTTATTACTCGGTCAGTTTTTAACATTCTCTTCTCTTTTGTCACGTTTAGTAAAAGGTAAACATTTAGTCAAATTTTGAGTTATAATCTTGGACTTCTGTTCCGGTACTTTAGCTCTTTCGTATTCTCTTCTTTTTCACCCTGTATGAGGATAATGTTCCTGCGCTCTGATGTCTTCTGGTCCACTGTCTCACGTACTGTTTTTTTTTGAGTCAACAACTTAGAAAGCCAAGCTGACCTCAATAGTTGAAGACAGCTGCACAGGCCGACTTGTTCTGTGACACGAAGCCCCGAGCAGCTCCCGGGCTTTCCGATGGCTACCATGTTTCTCTTTCTGCAGTCATAGAAATAATGTCCAAGCATTTGTTCGAACACACACACACACGCACACACACACACAATGCTTATCCAGCAGAACATTAGCCTATATCTATTGTCTAGTCTGGTCTTGGAGTCCAAATGGAATATTGATCTCCAACGATCTTCTCAATGTATTTCTTATTTCTTCTCTTGAACAACACAATGATTTTCTTTCCCCCTCTCTTTTGGCCCTAAAGCCCTAATGGTTTTTGCATGAGTTGGATAGTAGGCTGAGCTGCTTCAGGCATTCTGTATAAAAATGGTGACTTTTGTTATTGTTGCTGAAGACGCGTTAGATGTTTCCAGGTGGTAATAAATGCTTTTATTTTGTGGATTGTGCAACATTCTGCATCTTTACCAGCTGAGGTGGTTTATAGAATGACTTCCTTTAATGTGCTGATGAGGTTAGCTTGGTCAGTCTGTGGATCATTTCTTACATTCTGGGTACCTATATCTATATCAGGAAACATGTAAGTATAGGGACAGAACAGAAGACACTTTTATCAAAGATATTTCCTGGTTTAGATTTTAAGTTATGTTTCTGTTTTCTTGTTTTAATATCTACTTGCTTTTCAATCTGTTTTCTGATCTCATTTTTGCTTTAAACAGGATTTTACGACGTCTGTCTTATTTTGCTGTCTGTGTAAAACCACTTTGTGACATGGATTTTGAAAGGTCAAATCAAAGGCCGTAAATCCACAAAACTCAAAAGCAACACCTCAGTACTTCTGAACATGTGGACCATGTTGGAAAATAGCAACACAAACTGACCTGATGAACTGGGAGGCCACACACGCCACTCTGAGATCCAGTCAACTGTGGAGTGACTACATCCCAAACACAGGAACAGTTCACAACACTACTAATTTGCTACAATGAAATACACAACATCTGTAACACAAAAGTGACCCCATCAAACAGTGGACTACAACAACCACAACACAAAGTGGTCAAACTGTAGTTGACCACTACACACAAATGTTGCCCACTTACACCTAACCCAACAAATGTGGAGTGAAGTTACCACAAACCACAAGTTAATGAACACATAAGTATTTATCACATCTACACAAGAACAAAAAGTAGAGCCATCTCATACAAACAGATCACACCCATGTTGCCGTGTAAAAACAAGCTGTAGAGAGAGACCCTAACCCCTACCTCTCTACCCAAATGGTTAACTAACCCAGTTAGTCTTCAGTGGCTTGCCAAGCTCTGAGCGACTTTAAATGCTGAACTAAAGCATCATTGAAGACCAGAGATGTAGTCAACTGCAATACACTGAAGAGTTTCTCTACCAAGGATTGCCACAAAAAAAAGTCTTCAAACCTGTTGACTATCTAGTCAGGTTGCTCAAAAGCAAAACTCCAAGTTACAGAAGTCAAAAGCCAAACTGAACAAGCAGCATCAACCACAAATGATCTCATGAAAGAGGTGACCACTACACTCAAAGGCCACCACCAAATCCAAAATGTGACTTATTAACATGAGGACATACAACCAACCAAGACACTAAACCACACAATGCAACACAAAATCCCAGGCTAAGAGGCAGCCAGACCAGCAGTCCTCTCTCTTCTGATGCTGGCACAAGAGCTTTCAAGTCCCAGGTCAGGTGCAACTCATTCAGCAATCAGCAGATGAAGCACACCTGGGCAGAGCGAGAGAGGACAGGCAAGTCTGGACAATGTGAGCTGTAAATTAAAGCAGCCCTTTGTTCACCAAAATTTACACTATAATTTAGAGGTTGTGATCTAAAACATTGAAAAAAAAAAAAACAGAGAACAGTGTCTGAATTGTCTTTTTTTTTTAATAAACAAAAGTGACATATTTATGTATATGTCACACAACTTTCCAAGGAAACTTTTTAACCACTCAGACAACATGGAGTAAATGTCACATGAACTGCATTAAACACATTATGAAGGTGGACATCCAGATGCATTATGCAAATCACGCAGCGTGAGGGCTTTCAACGATAGCATGTCCATTATCCCTCATGTATTATCCCGAGCAGGGTGCGCGGCAATGGCGGTAAAATCCAATGAAAGTGGACCTTCTAGTTTTTAACAATACCACGATAATACATCTGAGATGAGTCTACCAGACCTTCTCTTTCTTAGTCTTTCTCTCACTCCCGTCTCTCTCGCTGTTCTTCCTCTTCAGCCTCTCTAAGTGGTTTAACATGTCAAAGTTCTCTTGGCTCATCCATAATTGATCACCACAACGGGAGCATCTTCGCTGCACTTAGTTAACTAGCTATCTGCAGGTGTTCCCTTAGCAACTGACCAGGGACTGAAACACTGAAATACTGTATGTCGACTCCCAAGCCCCAAAAATGGGAACCCAGTGTGTCTTGTAAATCTTGGTGTTGGCCCCTTGTTCACCGGTTGTGTTCTTGGACTCAGGATGTATGTCTGGCCATTACACAGTACCAGGATATGGGTGAAAACAATCAGATGTCTTGTAACATTGGCATTTGCACCTGCTCCTCTGTGGTCATCTCTGTGATTTAAATGCCAAGTGTAACACAGTCTCTCCTTTTTAAACCATGAAAATGTAATAAATCACAACTGATGCAACAACGGTGCTGGTTATTTATAATGTGGATTAGAGCGGAATTATATGTATATTTTACTGAAAGTCCAACAACTTCATGTCGACTTGGAATCTGATGTATCCTGCAGAAAAATTGTATTTAATTACCAACATGTTTAATTACTCAGTTTCACTCAGAAAATAAATAATCAATGAATAAAAAATTAAAATAAACGAATATCTAATAACTTATTTTAATAATGATAATAAATAACATATATTGCCACTAGCTGTCTGATTTTCTATGCTTCCTCTTTTTGTGGTGATGTGTCTGATGTGAAACCCCACAGCTGCAGCATATTAACTAAATAAGGAATCTGCAAAAAGGAGAAATCAGTGGAGAGACTGTAAGAGGAGAGTAAGAAGAGTGCGTGCATAACTGGGCCAAACTAAATCAACTTTCCAAAATTGATATTATGTTAATTTAACTAAAAAGTAAATTTAGTGTAAGAAGGCCGAAACCATATACCACATACATACCATATAGCAATTCATGATAATAGTGTCCTTGGTGCATTGCTTGATCAGTTTTCTCTTGTTCTGAATGGGCACTGAATGAGTTACTTTTAAGATCATTTAAAGAGGATTTTTTTTTTGACAACAATTAATGTTCTTAACAATAACTTCACTTTGCTCCGCCCGCTGAAGACTCGAACGTTGTTATTTTGCTGATCCTAAGTTTGTGGAAACATATCTGACACTGCTACGACTATAAGTGAGTCTTCACCCAAATTTAAATAATATATATTTGAGGATCTCAGCAAACAGCCTTTTATTAAGTGTTTTCACAAGTGCAATTGAGGAAAAGATGAAAACTTGTATGTGCACAAGCTAAGCATAGTCAGAGGGAACAGGTGTAAGTACCAGTGAGGTTGTAATTTTTTTATGCACCTGATTACAATGTAGCTTTCTTTCCCCCGTTCTTCTTTAGGAAGGGAAATGCAAACAGGCTGGCCGGCCAAACAATGAGACCTGTCAATCACCTTTCTGCCTGAATGTGTCCCATCCTGTGTGTGTGTGTGTGTGTCTGCACGTGTCACCAATGGCAGACCCATCATGTCAGACACTGGAATGACACTGATCGCAGTGTGATGCACACACACACACACACACACACACACACACACACACACACACAGGGCCAGGTGGCTGCTCTCTCTGTCATGACAGACCCCAGACCAGACCACTGACTCCCTCGACTCCCACGACACCTGCGGCCACCACCAGTGCAGCCAACCCAGCCGCAGCCATGTGCAGCCACCAGTTATTGAATACATTTTCACCATCTGAAATTTGCAAGGAACATTTTGTTTTATATTAATATACAGACTGTTGAACCAGCCTTGGGGGGGCTCTTTATTGCTGTTTTGATGGTTATAACATGGTTTTAAAAGAGTGGCTCTGACCCGAGTGCCATCACTGCACTAGCATGCCAGTTTGCATTGAAGCCAATCATGACAACACGCTCTTAAAAACTGCTATGAAATCACAGACAATCAAAATGTTACAGCCTGTTATTGGGCCTCTGATACACCATTTAATGTCATGTTAAATTCACACTTCCCTGCAGATGAATCAATAGTGGAAGTGATTTTAGCGACTTCCCCTGTACTTGTGTGTCTGACAGGGCCTCACCATGATGCGCCCATGTGTGAGGGACAAGTGCTTGAGTGAGTTCGAGCAAACTTCAAATTCAGCTCTGAAAGTATTGTTGGTACACCTTAAGACATGGTTGTAACTTGAGTGCCTTGCCACCTTTGCCCTCCTATCTTTTAAGATTTAAAAAAAAAAAAGTGTCTTTTCTTTGCCCTCTCCTTCATCTACTCTTCTTCTCTTTGTCTCAAAATAACCACAGAAAGAAAGACCAGAAATGGCCTGTTTCCATCCTCCTGTTCCCATCATTTGTTTCAGCTCCTGATGCACATGGATATTATAAAGTCATGATCCTCTTTCAATATTCACCTACATAATAGAAGTAGTACATTGAGCGTAGCTGTGTTAAGGGCCAGAGAATGTGTTACAGGCAGTGATTATCTTCCTGAAGACGACGCAGCCGTGGCAGGCACTTACAATTATTTATTCATAATGCATCCACTGAAACACAAATGCACTTTATTGTCTCATTCTGCATCTTATTTTACCCATAAACCAGAAAATGGCCTGGGTTTCTAATGAAAGAGCCATGTTAATATCAAGGCAGATAAGGGCTGGCATGTGCAGATGGGAGCACAATGTGGAAACCCAATCACAAGTTCCTTCAATCACTCAAAAGCAGAACAAGAGGAAATGGATGCATTTGAATATTTTCCTCTACCTGGAGGTATTAAAACTATACAATTTTAATACCTATTTAACATGCAGTTGCTTTTTGTGCCTCTCATTTTTGCAGTTCTGCATAAAAAGCAGGCAGGTAATGCAAGACTCACTGTGGCAGCTATGGGCATGACATGGTTTTTCAACCAGACTCGTCTGCAGCATTCCCTGGCTTTAATCACTACATTAAGATCTTACTCGGTGAGCGGGCTGCCCTCTCCCAGCAGTCTAATTCTGGCTTTCTTCTTTTTTTCCCCTGTTGTCTTCACTGTGCTCTGAAATGCAGATTTGGGACACACAAAGACTTCTGTACTTCATAATTCAATACTTTATTCATTTTAGTTTAGCACTTCTCTGCATATCAAAAAACTATTTATTTCTTAAAAAAAACAATTGTGAATTCAGTGTAAAAAGAAACTTAGAACTTAGAACATGCCTTATCATTCAAAAGGTTTTCGGGCTTAGGTTAAAGATGGTCAATGTTTGGATTAGGTCAATGGTTGGAGTTTGAGTCCCTTGATCATAGGATTTGCACACAGCCAATGAGAAAGTGCAACTCAGGGGTCATTTGAGGAAAATGCCCCAACATGGGCTTTAGGAAAATTTTGGAAAATTTTTGGAAGATGAACATAAATGGATTAGTGAATGGGCACTTTAATCAAGCATGGAGTCAGGATGCCCATAAACAACAACAACAACAACACAGTCCCTGTGTTCTGCACAATTTTAGATGCACGTTTTTGTACCTTCCAACATTTTTCCACTACAGACAAAAGAAACCATTACGTTCAGACAATTTTAGTCTTCCAACTTGTGTTACTTATGACATAAACGTACAGAAACAAGAGGAAAAAAGGTGAGATACTGTAGGAAAATAAATAAAAGAAAGAGTGGTGAGTTCTGAGGAAAACACACACAGGTCTGCAGCAACCACACACGCAGTCAGTGTGTATGTTGCTACCTAGCTAATAAATACAGCTCACATCTGTTGGTACATTTGAACAAATAAAAGTGTGGTCTGCACAAACAGTCTGGTGGTCAAAGGTAACGCGGGTAACATGAGGTGAAACTTTGCTTTGTTCTCCACCGGATCACGTCTTTTGCCACATGCTCCAGAGTTTAACAGCATTGCACTTATGTCTGTCTGTAGATAATAAAACTCCAACAGTGCTTCTCATATCTCATCCATTAGAAACATTAGTTCCCTTAAAACACCGGCGTGTGTGTTCCTCCCGTGTCGGGGTCACTTTGAAAAACAAAGTGAAAGAGAAAATGAGTGGTGATATGAATATTATGAAGGAGTATGGAGAAGAGGGAAGTCATTCCACCCATCCACGTTCCTTTATTTTCCACTCCGCCGATCACATTAGAATATTTTGAAAGGAGTGCCTATGTTTGCCTTATCATGCATTATTCTGAGGCATTACCTGGGCCTTAACACTGCAATAAAGATGGCTGGGAAGTCTCTCTCCCTTTTTCACAGAGATGCACAACAATAATAATATTCATACACTACCTGCCTCAAGAAGAGGGGTATTTCGTTTGACTTTATAATCCCTTTAAAGATGTGCATGTTAGTAGCGGAGATTTATCCAGTGTGAATGATACCGAGGCTGTTCATTTCTTTTTTTTTCAATGCCGTGATACAAGGACAACTTTTTGAGGCAACGAAGAAGCAATATTACCTTCAGTTGGGATGCAAAGTGCCACATTGATGTGGAAATCATATAATCACAGTGACAACATACTAAACTATAAGGAATCAAACTATAGTGGAAGATACGAGGCAGCTTTGTGAAATCTATGTAAAGGCTGCAGGAGTCTGTTGGACATATTTTGAATAGTTATAATCAAATTTTAAAAAAAGGGGGGGCTGAAAAGCATTCACAGTTTGGTCTGAACTAAACCCACCCAAAAAAATACCATGATTTGTTCTTCTTCTTCTTCTTATTATTATTATTATTAATATTTTTGTAGTGATTTGTAAAGTTCTCAGAAAAACACATCGTACAAAACTTTTTACACAGTTTGATGTTTGCAAGAAATGACATAACAATTATAGCAACACTGCCTTATTCGATAATGGACAACTGGAAGCTGCAGTATATCTGTGTTACATGAATTCATTTTAGGACTCATCAGTCCTTCTCCTACCAACACAGACCACATCCTTGTCTCTCATTGCCAGACCTTTCTCCTCGCTGCTGACCTCCCACCCACACACACTTAACATACATACACACACACAGTAGGTTAGACAAGGTGTCACATCCTTCCCTTATCATCAACTTCTTTAATTAGGGGCTACAATACCTTCAACATGTGTTTTTAGCAAAATGATAAAAGAGGACATTTTTCTTCACACGGCTCTGCCAAAGCAACACTGGGAAGCTTGACAACTGAAATGTGATATTGCATTGTTTCAGTCCATAGATAAACAGCCACTTAAAGAGTTGTGCACTTGTGAGCTTCTGTCAGTCAAAGGACCTCGAGGAAGAAGAAATGTTTTTTTTATTTGAACTTTTCATGTTTTTTTAATGCACATATTTTGTCTTTAAGAACAATAATTCTTAAATGTTGAAATTTCAATGAAGACGGACTGGAAATAAAACCAGAAATGCAAGTTTTTCTATCGCTACTTTGATGCAGCTAAACAATATCTGTGTAGCAACGTGGACATATTTTCAGATATTTGCATGTTGGCAATTTGACATAAGGTATTTTTTCCACTTGTTTTATGCTCCACAAACTACTCCATTTCTTCTTCTGTTCTCTTTTTGCCCCAGTGCCCACAGACAAATAATATGTGTTGGCCTTTCGCCCTGCGTGTCAAAAAAGTTTGAGCTGATCTGAGAAACAATTGCATTTTGTGTGGAGATAGTTGAGGGAAATGAGAGGGTCTCCTGGCTTGGTGATGGAGATTTGTTGCTCAGGGGTTTACACCTTTCTTGTGACATCAGTCTTTGAACAAGAACAGTGCCCTGAAAGCATGAAATACATTTCCTTGCTTCCACCCTGACCCTGAGCCCTATAGCCCTCGGCCATTACTGTCACACACCCACGAAGGGTCAGCTCTCCGAACCCATGAATAAAACCTTTTCTGCTTTTCAGAGACAGACAGAGGTGGCATTTGTGTTGGTACAGACAGAGAAACTGACAGAAAGACGGGAACCGTTCTAGTGCCCGATGTGCTGTTATTTGTCTCCTTGAGGTTGCCTGCAGCCTCGATGCTTTTTTGTCTAGCCTCTGGACCTATTTTACTCCCTTCTCTCCTTCTCCCTCCCTCAGTCTTTCTCACTCTTGCTCCATCTCCTCCCCTGGTTCACCCCATCACTCTCCCTCCGTCTGTGTTTCTCTTCCTCTCTCGCTCTCTCTCTACCCACTTTTCCTTCCAAAGGCTAAGGATTCCTGCGGCCCCTCTGAGAGAAGTGTGTGAAAATGCACAATGCAGGTCCCCCGGCGTGCCCACCCCCGGCACAGAGTGTGAGAAGAGGGCCCTGCATTTGATGCCTGACTGACCATATCTACTGCCAGATAGCTGGGCATTTCTATTCCCAGCGGCGCAGCGAGAGCGTGGCCAGAAGTGGTGCGGAAGGAGAGGGGAAGGCACAGTAATTGTATCAAGGTCTGTAGAGATTCACCACCCAACCCACCCACCCCCCTCTTCCTCTCCTAAACCGCTCCTCAACCGCTTCTCAGTTAAAAGGAAAAGTGTCCCTGGGCAGCAAGAAGCAACTTCTCTCCAGAATAACCAAAAAACAGTGTGCACTCATATATGAATAACGTTCAATTTATCACATGAAAGCCCATATATTGAATACAACACCTTGCACTGTCCCCAATTCCATCTATTTTTCAACACTTGAGATGAAAAAAAAAAAGAAATAAAAGCTGAGTTTAATTCCCAAAGTCGCTTTTGGATTGTATTCTGCCAAGGAAATCCATGCTGTAAACACAGATTTTTCGTCAAAAAAATTGTCCTCACAACGACAACCTTTACATATTTGCAGCCGAGAGCAAGATTTTTACACATCTTGCACTTGAGCCTGTGTGTCCTCTGCTTCTCGGAGACGTTGTCACATTGTTGCTTATATTGCTGTGCCGTGGAAATATCCAAGGGCAGACCGGAGCGGATTCTTGCCGATCTGATGTCCACCCAGTGGTGACAGCAAGAAATGATCACGATAACAAAAATAACTTCGACGACAATTATTCAAAACATCACTGATTGACATCAAAAACACACAATAACAGTGCACGAACACAACAATGGATCCAAGTCAGTGACACCCTCCTCCCTTAAAGAGGCTGCTATTGTAATGCTAAATATTTCATCAGTTGACTGAGAGAGAAGTTCAGAGGGTCTCGGGAGAGAATGCCATCCACAACACGTACTTGTCAAACCTGCGTACTCCACGAGATTTTAGGATACGGCATCCTTTCTCACCGTGAGAAGGAGACAAGGACGGAGAGATGCTCCTTAATCCCTATGATGATTTGAGAATGGAAAGATAGTGCTGGCACAAATTACAATGTTTCAGATTGCATGGATCAGGATGCATTCATTACTGTCCTGTAAAAATATAACACAAGCCTTTGTTTATATTTTGATCATATTCTGTACCAGATATGTATTGTGTTTGTGATGGCTATGTGTTTTTCAGATACATTTTTGCTGTTGATGGAGCATATTTAAGCAATGTAACACTCACTTAATGAAGATGAGAAGGTAGCACAGAATATGCAGCCGTACCACAACAATAGTGGAAGTGGATGGAGTGGGGGGTTGACCATCACATCCTTGTAGGTTATCTTTGTACAAGGATGACAATGTCCATTAGATCCTCAGCAAAGGGAAGGCTGAACAGCATCAGAACAGATGCTACCCAAGAATGGTTTGGAGGCGCCACACTTCATAAACCAGTGTCTTGAGGAAACACGGGAAGTGGCTAAAAGTGGTTCAGAATTCTCTTACGTGATCACAGTGCTCGAACTATAACCCTGATAAAATCAGAATGTGATCATTTGCAAACAAACTGGTGTTTCCAACAACAGTTTTACAAAGTGTTCCTGAGCCCATGTAATAATCTCCTATATACAAGCATGTGTTTGACAAAGTGTTGAACCTCTCTCTTTCCAGGATGAACCTTTCATATCCAATCATGATACTATCACCTGTTACCAATGAACCTGTTTACCTGTGGACTGATCCAAACAGGTGTTTTTGGATCAGTCCACAACTTTCACAGTCTTTTGTTGCTCCTGTCCCAACTTGTTTGAAACATGTTCATGCCATCAAATTCAGAATAAGAATATATTTACAAAAATTAATAAATTCAAGCAGTAGGTCAAAGGTCAAACATTAGATATATTGTCTTTGTACTGTTTTCAATTGAGCATATGTCAGAGAGGATTAGCAAACGATCGCATTCTGCTTTATTTATGTTTACACAGCCCTTAAAGCAGCGACACTGCTGCAAGCTTTGAAACGCTCTCATCTCACCAAAGAGTGAGCCACTGTTGCAGGGACACGATATTCCTGCCATAACAGAGGAACAGCTGCTGCGAGAATCACGAAGATGCAGCGCGTACGACAAAGCCAGAGCATGCACGGGAGGCAAACATTTCAGCTTTTCTTCTCTTATACTTGCCAGATGGAAGACGGAAGCAGACATTAAGCCTTAAACTCGAGCATAACATGTGAAGTTCTGAGCTGCAAGTAAAGATTCAGCATCACTTCAGTCCTTTCAAATGAGCACAAATCCTTGACTCACTTTGGAAAGTTAGTACCAAGAACAATACTGACTTAAAATCCCATCAATGGGTTGCAATGAGAGAGCCCTGAGCACAACGGGAAGTTCCTACTGTGGGACAGATGTGGCCGTCCAGTCGGCCTCTTTCACCTCACTCCTTGCAGGAAATGTTTAGCCCAACATTGTGCCCCTGCTTAATGGTGGCATAAACCGATGTACAGTATATATCCAACATGACCCTGTGGACACAGAGAGGCCGAACATCAGCTGGAGGAGAGTCATCTCTCTCGGAGGAAGATGCTTCAGAGGGCGTCTGAGCGGTATTTTCTGCAGACTCCCCATCCATTTCAAAGGGCCGTGCTCAGCGCTGCACATTTTCTGCATCCCTTCCAATTCATTACCCCCCTCGCCCACATGTATTATTCTGCCCACTACGCATTCCCTCTTGTCTCTGGGGGCAAATTTATTGGTTGAAGCATTTTGACTCCATTTACCTTTTAAAAGCTACTGTTTAAAGCTCGATATTTTCTCTCTCGTCTCAGTTCCTCGATAGCCTGGCATCCATGAGATTGCCTTCCTTCTGCTTTGATGAGCAGCGCAGCTTATTTCACTTCCCCATTATTGGAAATATTGGAGATGAGTTTGCTGGTTTTCAGCATGTTAAAGTTTATGCAACTAATCTTTGAAACCAGGTTGATTATTTTATTAATTGATGTATTGTATATTTTGGCATTTCTTGACTAAATGTGTCCTGTTTTAGAGAGAAGAGTCAATTGACAGTCAATAAGCTCTATTATCATACATTCATGCTGAGCTGATTAATCTATCTAAAGTTCATCTATTTTATCTTTTTAAGTGATGATTCACCTGGAATAATGGTTTTCTAAGCATACTATATTTTGTTACGGTGGCAACCTATATACTAAATAGACAAAATAAATGATAATCATAATGATAATAAAATAATAATGTACTTTTTCTGTGTTTTTGGAGAAAAAAAAGTACAGTTAAAGTAATTCTTCGATACTTGATTTACATCAGATTCACTGCTGTGCTGTATGTGAGCCTAAATGGGCCAGCCACGAAATTATATAGGACATGAGCCTCCTATCTCTCTTCTCACTGTAGGAGAGATGGAGGACATTATGCATATTTCAGATGGATTTAAGCAGCGTCCTGTGGGTCCTTTAAGAGCCCATCATATTTATGAGGACGGCATATTATCGCCATCAGGAGAGTGTCACAGAAGCTCGCAGAGGACATGACTCTAATTGTTGCTGGCATTTGGAGAACACACTGTTATAGTAGCCACTGTTTTCCATTCTGCCGAAGAGGACGATAGCCGAGTCAGATTAGAGTCAGGGAGAAGATGGCAATTTAAGAACCAGCATCCTACTGTTTGAATTCTTTTGCTTATGTGCATATGTTGATTTTAATGTACATATGCAAATATTTTGTGCAAGATAACATTTTTTGATATGATTGTCACACAGAAATTTCACCATTTGCTTTCTATCAAAAGCACAGTCTTCCTCCTCATTCTCTTGAAGTGTAAAAGACAGATTGTTTTTGCACATGCTAATTTCATCGTTACAAAAACTGTCTCTCTGAGTAAAGACTGAGCAGTTTGCATCATAGTCAAATTGGCAAACACATGTGCATCTGCAAAGTTCGTAATAAAAGGGAAATGCAGTATCTATGAGTTTTCTGGCCAGGGAGTAACATATCCCAACAGAAGAGAGTTGTACACTGTTAGTTCGACCACAGAGTTCATTGTTAGCCAATTGAAAATTTGACTGTCCCAATACGGGACCCCCAGTAGTGTTGCAAGCATTCACATACTCCTATACATTCATTCTCATACTCACCTACAAGCACACTACATAGGAGGAGACAGGAGCGTTGTAAGTGAGGGCCGCAGTGGTTCATCGGGAGGACAGAAACATAAATCTTGGTGCCCTGAGGACAGGTGTGGGAACCATGGAGGGAGAAGTTTAAAGGGCCCCACGCTGCGGCTTTGATTCACTGTAATTGTCACAGTACAGTAGAGAACAGCACAGTTAGCTTCTCCACTGAGACCACCCCCTGTTCGAGCTCAACACGCAACTCCATGGAATTAAACTGCAATTAGTGCGAATCAAATTTGTGAATACCAGGCCTGCTCTAAACAATTATATTGTTAGACGTGAGGTGAGGTAAATAGATTCTGTTTTTCTTTTCTTAAGGGGTTACAACGTTCATAAAACACTTTATCAACTTAGCTCTGTAATTGTCAGTGTAGCACAGAGGCCAAGCCAATACAAGTACATGAGGCTACATAAAAGGCCAAACCACTGCACACCCTAAAGGATTACAGTCGCAGCCATTATAGAAGTCCCCAGTTGTGTGTCTGCAGTGAATCTGAGGACAACAGTGCTGCAACAGAAAAAAAAAAAATCAATCGTGTGATATAAAAGTATCTACAACAGTTACAGCTGCTGTGAATTTGAATGTAACCCATGATAAACAAAATAGTCACTGTGTGTGGCCATTTTACTTTCCAACTTTTTCCTATCTATTTGGTTTGGTTTGAAGCACTTGGAAAACAGTCCTGTACTGTTTTCTATATAGCTTCAAACTGGGAGGTCATGCACACATATACATCAGCCCATCAATTAACATCATCATTCATCTTTGGTGCTTGCAATGAGATATACCCCGGAGATCTATAACATGATTGACAAGTAGGAATGTTGGTGAACGTTGTTAGAACCTGTGCGCAGATCAGGTGCTAACGTCTGACCGATGAGTTATTCTCACCCTGACTCTTCTCCAACCAATCACGTTCCAGGGCCGCACGTCCGTACATGCGCAGTACCGACCTGGCAGGAGGCGCGGATCAGGTGGCGACACACGCTGTTGCGTTCGTCCGAGCAGGCCCCCCGATTGCATCAGTCACACCTGGAGACTGCCTTGGGCTTACCAGCCTGTAATTTCATGGCTCAAAAGTACAATGTCTCATTCTGTCAGCATTCACTCCTGATGGAGGCTCGCTCATTTACTGCAGTACCCAGCATGCATCCTGCTGTTTTTTTTTGTTGGTATTATGAGAATGTTGCACAGTTTATTTACAGCAGCTTTAATGTTGCATCATTTTTAATCCTTTGTGCTGATAGCAGGAAAAAAAAAAGACTTTAACGCAAAGAAGATAGATGTGTTCCGAGAGATAAGAGTGAGATTGATGGCAGCTGTGAATCACTTTTTGACCTCATCGGAAACACTTTTCAACGATGGTGGTCCAAAATACTTTGCTGTCTTATGTTACTGTGTGTTAGCAGGAATGCAGCCTCTCGCTTTCCCTCTCTCCATTTTATTGCCTCGCATGTACAAACTGCAAATGACAAATCACCCGCGAGGACTCTCTAAGTACACACCGCTTCATGCATCATAAACAATAAACATTTATCTCTTCTTATTTCTTCCCATCGCGTCATTATTAAGCTGCAGCACTTTACTGTCCGTCCCGGCCTGCTATCTTATGTCTAAGAAATAATTAACAACAAGATATGCCTCTGCTCATTCATTCGTTGTGATAATGGTTTTCAGATAATCAATATGCATATAGTTGTACATTTAAATTAGGATCAATATGCTTTGCTTAAGTAATACTTTATGCTGACAAGACTTGTCACCAGTTAATTTGGGAGCAGTGTTTAAGCATCCAGATGACTTTGGTATAAAAGTGGTAGTGCCTGAGGAATACGTATTAGGCGGCGGCGTTAAAGGTAATTAATAACTCATAATCATGGAGAGAGTTTATGCAGACAAATAGGTTCCTCCTGCAAAGCTGCATGGTTTCATATACTCTTAAGACTGTATTAAACCACAAATGTTGAAGAAAAAACAAATGCACTAATATTTAACAGCTACAGTTTCATTGTAAACAGCATTTCCTTATTTTTTATTAACAACTGCATTCATTCCCACAAGGTTTAAATCAGTCACTCACATGGAAAAAAAAAAAGACAGAGCAACCTTTTAATTGTATTCAAAGCATGAGAGCACCTATATGTGTCTGAATGTCATGTTGAACTTTACCATCCATGGCTGCCGGAGAGCCAGGGGCGACAGTGGCAAGAGTTCAAAGGTTAGGCGAAGTGCAATGCTTTGGTGGAAAAAGTAATTTTCTATCAATCGATTTCAAATGATCATAAGGCCTGGAGGGCGTCGATGCTTTATTATTGTCTCATTCAAACCAATCGAGGAACACAAGTAAAGAGGAAAATAGATTTGTAATCTAGTTTATGGGTTAACATTATTTAATTGCTATGATGGTGGGTAAAGTTTTCATTTTTATGATCAAAATGTCTAAATCATTTATATAAATTGCTATGATGTGGTTTTGCACTGTAAAAATAATGATTAAAAAAAACCCACACATGGAGCAAGTAAATCATTCAAAGAAAATTCAATGGAAAAGATTCTCTATAGAAACTGAATGTAGCCACTATTACAATTCCTATGCATATATTATTATTTACAGGGAAGAAAAAAATAACTTGATATAGCCGGATGTAAATTTTCTCTCAGGGTGAAACAAACATGTAGATGGCTGCAAGGTGCACGCATGTGTGTGCACATGTAGCTGCTCATTCATGAATATGTGTATCCTTGTGTGTTTCCCCCGCTCTGACAATGGAGCCCTCTTTAGATTTGCCGCTGATGGCGTGTCACGCTGAAATAGATCCCCCTCAGCACTGACACCAGAAGTCAGGCTGTTTGATGGTTCCCAACTTGGGTCGCCTCTCTGTGATTGACGGTTGGTAGATTGCCTGCCGACCAAACACGAGTGTGAGGGAGACACAGCCTAGTCAATATCCCCTGCCTCCTGATGTGTTTTAATGCCTGTGCTTGCATAGAGAGGAGAGCCAACACCTGCACACACACACACACACACACACACACACAATGCTGTTATCAAAGTTTACTTTCTTTGTCCATGATGTTGCACTTTTATGAGGGGTTTGTTGTAGCAGATTTTTATCTGTCTATATATTTAATGTTGCATATTTCTCATGCATGTTTGCAAAAAAAGACAGTCACATAAACATTCACACATACATTCAGACAAACTCACAAATTAAAGCACATAAAGACAACATACAACTACATTACACCCTGGTACACACATGTATGTACACATGTGAAGAAGATGGATAAATGTGTGTGTGTTGTCAGTATTTTTGGACATACAGATGGGGATAGAGTGTTTAGTTACTTTTAAAGAAATCAAGAAACAAGAACCAGAAAAGGTGGATAAATGAGTCACAAAAAGACCAAAGAAATGAATGAAATGAGAATCAGATGATGATGGAAAAAAAAAAAAAAAAAAAAAAGAAAAAAAAATAAAATAAAGAGAGTTTAACTTAAAATGACGTGAGGAACAAATTAAGAAAATTAACAAGAAGAAAAATAAAAAAGTCCCATTATAGAATAAATGTACACTTTGTTTAAATCAACTTTTATTTATTTCCATATTTGTTTGTTTGTTAATTCCTTTTCCTTTTTTTGTTTTCTACATAATAATTCACACACTATACTATTCCACAGTGCAGGGGTCTGGATATAGGAATTGAATAAACACACTCATCCAGTGCACACACACACACGCAGACACACACACACAGAGGCCGGTGAACTGAGGCCATCATCAAATCACGCTGAGCATTGTTACATTTGAACAGGAGAGGCAGTGGGCCGGAAAGACCCTGTGTTAGTCTGAGAGAGGGTAAGAGAGGGAACAGTGGACTGTGTGTGTGTGTGTGTGTGTGTGTGTGTGTGGGTGGGTGGAGGAGCAGGGTCGGGGGGTGATGGAGGGAAGGAGTGAAGTAAGAGGGACGAGAAAGGCCAGATGGGGAGAAGGGGAAAAGAAAGAAATGGCCACCAGACGCAGAAGAGGGAAAAGAGAGAAGGAAAGCAAAAGTGGCGAAAAACTAAAGAAAATACAAGAAGGCTACAGAGGGACAGAGCAGAGAGGAAGGTTGAGGAGAGACGGAGAGTAAAGTGGAAGTAAGGAGGAAGACTGGAGCGGAAAAAAAAGAGAGAAGGGGAGGAGGAGGCACCCAGGGGAAGACGGAGGAAAAGGGTTGAAAAGGTGGGAGGAGAGGAGAAGTGTGGAAAGGAGAGGGTGAAGTCATGGGGGAATAGCTCCTGTTGCCAATCCACGCTGCTGCTGCTGCTGCTGCAGGTCAGCGATGAATTCCTCCTGCTTGGCTTTCCACATGCACACACTTCTGCTTCTGTTTCCAACCCTTTTATGTTTCTTTCAGGAGGATTATCCTCCATTCCTGTATGGATAGAGGGGATTCGGGGGGAAGGGGTAAAAAAAAAAAAAAAACATATAAGTGTGTATTTTTATTTGAAGATGGATTGTCAGTGTTTAAATCACACGTGGGAAAAAGAAGTGAGGGAGGGAGGGAGGGAGACAGAAAGAAAAGGTCATTCTGTTGGTAGTGACCAGAGGGGGTATTTCGTGCAGGGAAATTGCAGTGTATTGCTTTTGTGACAGAGGAAATGTAAACTGGCCGTGTGGGTGTGTGACCTCTCGCAGAGGGAGAAAAGGGGACTAAATGGACACAAAACACCCCCTGGGAACGTTCTCAATTCCTAATGTAACTAAAACAGGTATATGGACATGGCAGCAGCTGATTGTTCCTTCATGTGCCCGCCAGTTCACGGCAGAACATTTCGGGATATGATGGTGTTGATGGCTTGAAAGTCAGGTCAGTCACTTAGAGAAGGACGTCAGGGGGAGAACATTGGCAATAAAGAAGTCGATTAAATTGTTTGCACTGAACAAAAAGAATTAAATAATGCAAATTGATGGAATTAGTGACTTTTAAAATCAATTTAAGCAAAACAGTTAATTGACATATTTTACAGTTAAGCTTTTGCACAAATCCTTGCAAATAAGTAAAAGTATAAATAATAATTGATTTTATTTATTTACCTTTCTTTCCCAAAATTCTAATAAATCTTTTTTTTTTTTCTTTTCTAAACATTAAAGGTAGTGTGATGGTGCTGATGCTCTGGTGGGGTCAGGAGCTTGTGGAAACAGTCTAAGAGCTGCCACCTCCTGGTTTCTTGAAGTATTGCAACGGTGCTGCTGAAAATGAGTAAATAAAAGTGGCAGGCACATCATGGGGTTGTGGTGCTACAGGAGCCAGGCAATGAAACACAGACACAAGCATAAAGGAGCCACAAATGTCAGAAGTGTGGAGATCAAATAAGGGAAGATGAGATTAATTAGTGACAGTGGAAATCCCACAGTGGACAGTAGAATATGGTGAGAAAAATCAAATACTAATAAGATAATTCTGTTCAAAATTCGTATTGACTGTTGTTAATTTTATCTCCCAATATGTCACAGAATTATCATAAAGAAATAAGTACATCATAGAGATACGAAGAATCTCTAGAAAAAAAGAATATAAGAAAAAAAAAGTCCTCCATGTCCTAGTTGATGTATACACTGACTGATGTAAATGTAACATTCTCCTGTGTAGCAGCCCATTAACGCAGAACTAAACAGTCTATAATGCGACATCAAAACCTTTACAGCTGACTGGGCCCAGTCACACCTTATCAATGCTGCAACATTTCAACACGGGCCTGGACATCACTTCTGGACCATGCAAAACTAAATGTGATTTAATACCACTTATGCATCTGATGCAACACACACATACCTGCACTCGCATTTACAGTCACACAAATAAATCCACATGCACACACCCACACACACATACACAGTCATATTCAGATTGTTTCCCTCACTTCCATTCAACTTACATGTAGTTTTGCAAATGTAAAGCTTGAAGAAAAGTGGTTTTGATTTTGCTTGCACACACAAACACACACGTGGGGGGTGTAACATTATTATATGAAAAGTTTAGCATGATGCATACGTGTTTCTGTGTGTGTGTGTGTGCGTGTGTGTGTGTGTGTGTGTGAGGTAAAAGTGTCTGACTCTTTTCCATTACCGTTGATTAGTTAACCTTTAAGACACCAGACACCGGTCTTTAATAGGTCGCATGCTCCCCTCTCATTCCTCTGTCAGGAAATCAATAGAGTGACAGAAGAGAGAGAAGAGCGAGGTGAAGTTTGAAAATAATCTTCCAATCTTGTCTGATTAAGTGCGTGTGACTTGTATAGGTGTGTGTACTCTCATGTCTGTGTTAAGATAGTCTTCTTTTCTGAATTACATTGCAGTGTTTAAGCATTTGTACATTTTTTTCCCTTTTTTTTTTTTTTTTAAATCTCTGGCACATTTGATCTAAAAGGAAACTATTCTATGATGTTAAAGTGACTTTTGGCTTTAATATGTGTTTCTCCACTGTCCAAAACTGGGGAATATGTGTATAAATTCCTACACTGTCACCCAATATGGATGTGAACGCCCTCAAACAAAGCTGAAAATCAGCACTTTAACCTCAGTCATTTCAAATCCAAATGTGCTGAAAGACAGAATCAAAACAAAAGACAAATAGTGCAAATAGTTACAAACTGCCTTTACTTTTATTCCAATGAAGAACAAGGTGTGTTGAGCTGGAATGAAATGAATTAAGTTAAATAGAACTGAACTTGAAATTGGTATTCACTGATAATTCAACTTTAACTTTAGGAAATTCAAGAAATCAATGATAAGACCTCATAACATTAAGTTCTTCCACTATGCTTATTTTTACATGCTGTTATTGCTTTTGGTTAAAAAAAAATGTTGCTATGTTGCTGATTAATTCCTGCAAAAACATTAGTAGTCAGTATGTAAATGTGTAACTGCAATGTGAGTGTGCATAACTTTGTGCACTACTATACAAAGTAACTACAGCAAGTTCACCCCACAGTTTTGTTGTTCTGCACATTTTATGAGCAGACATTGTCAGAGGCCAGGAATCAAACTGTTTTCCATAAAGTGAAGAGGGAAATCACATTATAGCAATTATCTTCGTACAGTATTATTCTGCATGAACAGTTTAGGTTCAGTGGTATATTCAGTACCAGTGTGCAGCAAAAAGGAGTAGAAGTAAAACATTTGCTCTCAACAACCTGGATTATGCTGCTCAGTCTCAAATTAACAGCCAGTATTGGCATCTTTATGTTTTACCATGTTGAGCTGAGAGAAGACAGACTGAAACGAAAGAGACATAAATGTGCCACCATCCCTGAAAAAGATATAAACAACATTGTAGAGTAACAACGGCAACTACACCACACGCACACACACACTGGGACAGTGACTTTATACACAGTCATAGTGGAGACACAGTGTGGTGGATGGGGGACCTGTGTTTTGGTGTTGAATTGATTTTCTCTTCAAATAGAATTATGTGGCTGCTCTTGTTTCCCATCCAAAGCGTTACTATTTCATTTGTTCAGGATCAGGTCACTGGGACAATCGCGATGTGTCCCAGAGATACTAACCTATGAAATACAGAGAGGACACACACACTCTCTCTCACTCTCAAACAAAAAACAGTGTATAAAAAGTGCATGAACAGACATTTGCACAGAAACACACACAGAGATTTTCTTCCATTCCTTCACTGTTCTGTCCATTATGATGTGCTGAGTATCACTGCATCCCAGAGGTCATTAGCCCTAAATCAATCTGGTCATTGGAAGTAATGGTAGGTGATAGATAGAGGGACTCAAAGACAGACAGACAGACAGAGTGAGTGAGAGAGAGAGAGAGAGAGAGAGAGAGAGAATGGGAAATTAACAATATACAGCATCTGAGGAAGAAAAGGAAGTTTCATGAAAGAAACCCTGTCTCCTACAAATTACATATATATAGTACTAATCTGTTTTCCCAATGATGTCGTGGTGACAAACATAATCTCTGCCTGGATTATGTTCATTATCAAGTGATCAGGGTGGATGCTGGGCTCAGGATTTGACACCAGGGTATGGGGTTCAGATCTGGACTCCCATGTGTTGTAAGGTTTAGGTAACAAATACAGTTTGGTTAAGGTCAGGAAAGATTGCCAATAAGCACATATCTCATATCACTGTGGACCTTTAAAGCAGACCACAATCTTTGCCTAAACTAAAGTGCTGCCAGAGCCGGACATAACCATGAAAAAGTTTAATAATGTCTTAGTCACTACAAGGTGTTGTATTGTAAGATTGGATATTTTGGCAGAAAACAAATGAAAAACGTTTTCAGCAAACTTTTGTTCTATATCAACAGTTTTGTTGTGCAACATATGTTAATTAACAATATTTCCTGATTATGTTTGAAAAGGTTATCAGGTTGGCATTATGTTCCCTTCAAAATGCATTTTCTGTTGCAAAGTAGATGTATATTCATATCTCAGCCTCGGCTGCTTTCTTTTTAAAATACGTCTCTTGAAGGCGTCCCAACTTTGTGTAAGTGCAATCATCCATTAAAAAACATCCATTAAAAAAAAGGAAATTTGAGATTTGGTAGGAAAGAGGAGAGGGAATCACAGAGAAGATGATGAGGGAGGGAGATGAGTTTTGGCAGCTTTAAACAGGCCAGTGGAAACTTAAACTGCCTGGTTGACATCTGGTGCCTCTGGTGGGCTCGGCTCACAATCAATAATGGAAAGAGTAGAGCGCGTTGTTACTCCCTCTCCTCCGTCTACGTCATATCTCGCTTCACATTCCTTCTATCTTATGTCCATTAATCCATTGTTCTCTCCATCTACGAACTATCTATCCTTATAACCATTTGTAGCCATTCAGCAAACTATTTGTATAAAATATGTTTCCACCCACCTTCCACAGTCAAATCTGACTACTCTGCATCTTTTGCTTCCTTTCGTCACAAGATCTTGCTCCGGTCAAAGCATATTCCCAAATCAGATACACCCAAGAGAACAAATTGTCACTACCACATTTTCCCTTTTAAATCCCCCCTTAAAGCTTTCTCCTACTGTCCTCTCACTTCTACATTCCTCACCTTTGAGACCACCATTGTAACCTTCCCTGCTCGCTCCCTGAATGTCCTGAGACCACCCACGGCAACATATTACCCAGTATCTGATTACTTGTCTCATTACTTGTTGTTACACATCCTCTCTTCTCGTCTACGCAATATTCCAGCACTCTTTCGTTCTCCTCCCTCTCCCTCTCTCGGCGAGACCCCCCACACCAGCAGCAGATTGTGGCGTTATCATCCTCTCGTCTTCTCTCCAATCCCCTGGTCACTCTTTAGGTTTCAAACTCCATTTGGCTGATCTATAGGCCTCTCCTTGGCAAATGACCCTGAAGTGGTTTGGACAGTTGTAGACAGCTTGTTGGAAGGCCAGCTGCCACATATCCCACTTATTTATTCATCTCTACATTGATTAATGGACAGAGGGGTCACGGGTCAACTTTTTATTGTGGAAGAAGCTTGACCCGAAAACAAATAAATACTGCTTTTTTTTTTTTTTCGACCTGATACCTGACTCTTGTGTTTTGATCGAAACTGTCATTAGTTGAAGGGAAAGTGGGATCATCTATTTCTGAAACAGTTGGCTAAGAAGTTAGGTTAAATATTTGATGAACAGTCATTTGAGAATGTAAAAAAAATATGTATAATAATGCTCGACTGGTCAAACACAGAGAGAGACATCTTTAACACGGTTTTGCTTCAACTCTACATGTTCTGACAGCGTCTTCATGGGTTTTGTGGATCATGTTTCAACATAAGTCTGTTTGCCTTAGAGACCATTGTTACATTCATAATCCCTAAAAGTCTTACAGTCATATAAATATCTTAATGTGCATATATGCAGGTTTATGTGTGTAATTGTTTTACTGTATCATGTCATGCTCTGTTCTTATGCTTTCACTGTTTTGTAAGAAATGGATGATTGTCACATGCAGTTGTGCAAATTGGCTGATAAAGTCTGCTCTAACTTTGAAAGAAATAAGCAGTTTTAATTTCAGCGTGACAGCCCAAGTGGAATTTAAGATTCTTTCATAATATACAGAAATGAATAGAAACCACTGGGTGCCTTTACAATAGGAAAACATATGCATGTGATTTCCAGTACAACTGATACTATGAAGCCACAACTTTATTTTAAATTCTAGAGCAAATCCCAGACTTTACAACGTTAAATATGTTTTGGGAAAACGTGTGGAAAATGAATCAGATTTTTTTTCTACTTGACGAAATGGTGCAGCCATATAAAACAAAAAATCTTAGGCTTCGATACTTTATTGAAAGGCAAATATCACATACCGTAAATGAAAAGTTGGCTTTAGCTGACATACACAATATGATACTGTCAGACAGTGTGACAAAAGATGATTTAAAGCTACTTCAGGGGAGACAGAATTGGGGAACTATATGTCAAAAGGTTCAGGCTGTGAGGCAAAGACTCCCCTAAATCTGAAGCAGGTTTTAGTGTGAGAGGTGATTTGCTTGTGCTGGTCTTGGATCCAAATGTTCATGTACTACACCAAATATGCACCTTTGAAAGATTATTGATAAATCAAACAGAGATGCTCATTCATAAACAATGTTTCACATCTTTTGCAGTAAAATACATGTTTGTGTTGGAGCGTAACTCATTGGGAACATCGACTACCTTGCGTATGATTGGCATATAAGAAAAAAAATGCAGATACATTTGATCGTGTATAACCATGTTGATTTGGGTTTATAATGGCTTTCTAATGTGCAGCCTGTCAACAGTGAGGGAAAGAATCTACAGCCCATGTGACCCGACGCTCAGCATCCCGCTCTGCTGATTGGCAGTAATGCTATTTAATCAAATGTCAAACAGCACAGGTTTATGATACACAGGCCAACCTTTGAATCGCTGCTTCGAGAATGGAATCTGTGTGCACACGCAAACAAACATACCGAAACACACACGGAGGCTTAAGCACACACACACACACGTGCTGAATGCTCCTGCTGAGCAGCCGGAGCTTTCGAGTCAATAATTTTGATATCAGAAACACTATTCTGTCCATTTTGTGTGTGTGTGTGTGAAGGGAAAAGGAAGGGGGGAAAAAGTCATCACTCCAACGTCTTGTTTATGTGCTTGTCATTTATTTGCTGTCTGAGGTATATATCCAGGGAAACATTCTCACATTTCAAAAACTCCCCTGCCATTTCAGAAATAATTGGCCAGTTCCTTGTGCTGAGCCGACTCCACGTCCACTAGAGTTTTTTTTTTTTTTTTTTTTTTTCCACACGCAACAGAGCTGCCAAAGCTCTCTCTCTCTCTCTCTCTTTTCCTGCTGACAATGTGTCAACATGTAGATGTCAGCAACAATAACAATAACACTGGTCTGTGTGAATGATTGAGATCTCACTTTGGTCCAGTGCCATACAAAATACATTACAATGAAATACAACTGGCTACACAGTACACTGTTGTGCAATGTGATCTATTATGTAGAGCTCGCGTTACACACTCGTGGGTTATTACGATGAATGCAATCGTTATAATCAAATGTGTATCACGCCACCAGTTTTCATGAGAGGTATTTTTTTCTGTAAAAACACAGTTACCTTCAGCTTTTAAACTTGATGCAATTCTTTGGTATCTCAGCAAGTAATAAAGGCTTAAAGGCTTAACATGTGTGTGTGTGTGTGTGTGTGTGCACTCCAGCTTACCTGCACATGTGTTTCTATTCGTGTGCATGCCTCTGTGTGAGCACTTGTGCTTTTTACAGTAAAAAAAAAAAAAAAAATCCCAGCGTTTTGACATTTATCCTCGTGTTGAATCAAGTCAAACTCTCATGCCAAGAAGTGCTGAGCTAAGGAGAAATTAGAACAAACTCATTGACTCTGTTTTGGTTTCCTCCCCAGGCTCACTTCTTTCATTATCTCCTCATTTGTTCCTGTCCCCAAAGTGGCTCACAGTACTACGCGCCCGCTTTCAATCTCAGTAGCTGTCATAGAAAAATTAATGAAAGAATAAAAATAAAATAAAGTCTGTGCAGCCACCATGGCTTTTACTTCTGAAGAAAGCTGGTGAAGTAAAATAATGGGTTATATAAAGAAACATCAACACAGACTGAATATCAATGCAATGCCATTAGAATGAACAAGTCCAATGCAAATCAACATGTTTAATTTTTAGTTGCAAAGACTAAAATAGATGACATTTGTTTTACAGCTGATGGGTCAAAGCCTTTTTAGGTACCTGAGCCATTACATGAGCAGTTTCCAGCTCAAAGGTGTCCAGCTGTTTTCAAGTCTAGTCTCGACATCTGCGGTACATTTTTGGCAGCCTGTGTTTTACCCGTGTTGGAAATCTTGAGTTCAGCCAGATGTGCTCACAGTGACAGCGCAGTGCATATTCCCCTTTTTCGAAACAGCTGTATGATGAAGGGCTTATTGAGAATGGGACATAAACTATTTTTTACATGTGTGTTTGTACTTATATGATAGTTCTTCACAGCAAAATGAATCTATTTTAATAAAAATAATGAATACGATTATAATAAAAAAAACAAAATTATTATCATTATTATTATTATTATGTGTGTGACTTTATCATATGAGCACATGCTGAATATTCCTGGAAGAAGAGCTGCTACTCCAGAGCATCTAATAACTGAACGGTGCTTCAACCCAGAATTATTCCATGACTCATCCACTCTTCAGTTGTGCAATCTTGCCTAAAGGCTATGGAATAACCATGATAGAAAAAGAGAGAAGTGGTGAGGTGAACTACCCCATATCATAGCGAAAGAGAGGCCCTGGGAGCTATGGGACTGCTGTGGAGAGCCGTGGATGAATCTTATCTATGCAGAGTTATGAGCAGTTGGATTTGAGCCTCCTTGACATTTACCTGGAGAGCTTTGCCGACATCCTCCTGCTCACCTTTCATTTATCTGTCTCTGCTGTTGCCAATTCCTCCCTCTGGTGCAGCTGCAGCCATTTACTGTGAAACACAAAAGGTACAATACTTTACATTAGTTTTAGCACGCCCAAACGGGCTACATGCTAAACTGGTCAGTGGCATTTTGGATCCATCCGCAGTGATATACTGGGAGAGTGGGGATTAGTGATTGTGCTGGATGTGGAAAGTGTGTGTAAGCTATAGATTTTGTTCATGTCATGGTGCAAATGCTTAGTACCTGCTTAGTAAATAATCGTAGATCAAGATATTGTATGGGATTTAGGCTTGTATCAAAGTTGTGACCACTATATGGCAAAATATGACAAAACACACAACTAAGTTTTTGTCGAAGTTGCTTTAGAGAAGCGTTGATTAAACTTTATGACAATTTTGAACACTGCGGTTTGTGGTGCTGTTGAATTGTTGATGATTTCTACTGAGAGATGTTTCCAATATTTCATCCACTCCATTTTAATCAGTGATAAAATACCTGTATCAATTAAATTGTTGCAAACAATGAATGGAAAGAGCTGACATATTCTGGCAAATGTGGACAGACGTCAGAGTACTTTCAAGACATTTGCATTAACATTTTGGAACTTACGAGATCAGTTTTACATTATGTGAGTCCAAGCTGACTTTGCTCTGCTCCACAAATGAGTAAGCGACAAACTTAAAAATTAAAAAATTAAAATCCTTGTGAGATTCTGATGAGTCTTAAACTGTCAAACCAAAAGCCAAAGATAGAAACATTGATTTAGAGACATGCTATCACAGTATTTGAACTTACTGAATACACGGCACTTTATGTGAAGCAGAGGAAATCATAGGTGGCTGCAGAAACACAAAGACATCTGTAAGTTCAAGCAACACTTGAAATTGATTGATATAATTAATGAAGACACAAAATAATAATAAAAAAAACAAAAGAAAAAATAAAAGCAGCCATTTCCAGCCCAAATGTGCTCATAATTCCCTCTGATGGTTCCCTGGGGAACAACTTTCCTTCCAATCTGTGTCCAGTCTTATATTCATTCACACACACACACACACACACACACACAGGCGATTGCGCTCCATCATGACTAAAAATGAAGAGTTGCTTAAACGGCTGCGTCAGTCCCCGACAACCAGCTGTAATAAAATATCTCCAGTGTGCATTCTGATCAATGGAGGAGAGGAGAGACACAAGCTGGCAGGGTTAATGGGCCCCACTCCACTTAAATACCATATGAGTGACTCTGGGGAAACAGAGATGGAGGGAGAGCGGGAGGGGTTGGGACTTTGACTGAAAGATGGAAAAATAGAGGAGAAGGAAGAAGAGAACAGGAAGAAAAAGGAAAATATAGAGAAGTATTAGGGAAAGAGAGAGGAAGGAGAAGGAGAGGCGGTAGGATGGAGGGAGGGGGAGCAGGAGGATGAATAATTGAGGCAGGGTAAAGGGGTGGGGTGGGCTAGGGATAGATGCCAGCGTAAATGATCGAGGGAGAAGGAAGAAAAGAGGAGAGAAAAAGAATGAATGAATAAGACATCTCATTGAGGAAGGTTTATAATTTTATTTCCACATAAGACGTAACAGCATGTAGTCAATGTATATAGGAATTCAAATAACGTCATAAAATTGCATTTGAGATTTAAATTTCAAAAGTACTTAAATTACACATAGCAACAAAGCAGTCATGTAGGAGTGTTGTACTTAACTCTATGAAGGTGCTCGTGAGTCTCCACCACAGCGAACCATGTGTTCTTTAGCTGATGCTCAAGGAGAGACTAAGTGTCACTTAAAGGGATTTTCTCTCATCTGCTTGCCAATAACACTCACAGTGTGAGCAGCAGGTGATTATTGGCTGGATGTGGTAGCCGTGCTGCTCTAAACAGCCCGGGTGCATTCCACATAACACAACACAAGAAGACTTATTTTTAAACCTGAGTTTTGCGTTGTGATCATATTTTGTTTCCCTTATTTTATTCCAAAATAACAGACAGTGTTATATCATTTGATGCACAACATTATTACAACTGAATAACATAATAGGAGTTGTATTATTAAGTTTTAACACATACTGAGCAAGTATTTACACGCACATGCACGCACACACATTTTCACACATCCCCCCCTCTGAATCTCTGTGTCTGTACGGGTTGAACTAGCTGCATCTGTGAACACTGATACCAGCATTGATCCAACCTGGGTCTTTGTAATGGACTCCAATAACAACTCCATTACTGCTGGCACACTGATTAGTGTGTGGGGCCGACTATAAAATTAGCTGCAAAGGAGCCCTCCAGGATGCAAACACACACGCACACACACACACAAACATGCATGTTTACAGATACTACTCACATATTATCCAGTCAGGTAGTAGGGGAAAATATATGCATGAACAACACAGACATTAGAAATTCGCACAGACGAGCGCACACCCACATACACACACGCTGTGTCAATAGTCGTTGAGCATGCAGGCAGAGATTAGCTGGCTGCAGGAGAACAAAGGTGTCCCCTCCATTGGCAGCCCAACATCCTCCTCGTCAAATTTAAGCCCAGATATTGATTTCCCTTAACTCCTCTCTCTCTCTCTCTCTCTCTCTCTCTCTCTCCTTTTCACGTGCATTTCACACAACAGTATGAGGTGTAGTGGCAGCACATATGCAGCGAGGAGGAACAGGGGAACGCACGGTGACATGGCAACTACCGCGTGCGCACAAACACCCCATGACCACTCGCTTTGAACTCAAGTTCAATGAGGGATATGTGTATCTGTCGCCTCTTTTTCTATAGGCACAAAGTGGGGCCCCGGTTGCATCGGGGGTAAAACCACAAGGCAAATTAAATCAATGGGCTTCCCACTGGCAGATGGCTCACTTTAACACTCAGTTAGCCTTTAGATAATTGAGGCGTTGACTCTGCGGCGGTCGTAAAAAAACGGATGGCTTGTTTATACGTTTCACTGGAATAGATCAGCAGAGGTTAAATAAATGAAATCCCATTTGTCAGAGAGAGGAACCCCGGTAATAATAAATGCCCCCCTCTACACCCACCCACCCCCCACCTCTCTGCAAACACCTCCACTGTTTGGCCTCATAAATAGAGAAGGAGAGGGAAGATGTTACCCACTCGCCCCAGCCATGCGCGCAGCCTGGCCACGACGCCATTTTGCCATTGATAGGGTAGCCCTGCTTAATGAAACGCTCCTTCCTTTCCCTCTTCTCCGCTTGTTTTTCGGCCCTCCTCCCTCCTGCACGCGGTGTGATAAGTAGCGAACCAGCGAAGCCTGTAATTACAATCTTACCGAGGAACCCTGGCCCAATCTGTGTATAAATCTCGCCATCCAATTACAAGATGTAATAATTTTGCAGTCAAGCTGGTAATGAGGTCTAATACTCATGCATGTGATAATCCCCCCTGGATGCTGACTCTATCAGATGTTAGCTTTGTAATTATACTGGCAGAAAATCATTATTTCATGTTCAGCAGAAAAATGAGCTTGGTGGGGGGAAGTTAATTTTCTCTATGCTCTGTGAAGCATAGACTAAATTTTAATGATCTAATCATTACCCCCGACTATCCCCGGCTGCAATTGACCCATGTTACTTGTGTGAGGCAACATTTTGCTCGTTTAAGAGTCCCTGATACGCAGTAAGGTTTGCCAGGTAGGAGCCTTTTTATTTAGTAATTATACCACAATAAAACTATTATGCTAATGATATGGAAATCGATATCGTTGGGCCGCAGTGTCATTTAACAGCTGCACGGAACATAAATCACATTTTTAATTGTAAGCTGTTAACATTTCCACATTATTGCTGCTGTGTTTTTTTTTTCTCCAAGTGTGTGTGTGTGTGTGTGTGTGTGTGAGTGTTTGAAGGGTTGATACCAACAGTGAGAGAAAAGGTCAACCGCTGGTGTCTATGAGCTGTGAACATCTCTGTTTCATCCTTTCATCTCTCTCTCTCTCTCTCTCTCTCTCTCTCTCTCTCTCTCTGGTGTGGACAGATGTAAATATCTTCAACATGACAGCAGCCTGAGTGATGCAGTGTGAGCGTGTGCGTTGATATCGACTGTGATCTAAACAGTGTAAACCAGCAAATACTTAAAGCGTAAGACATCTGTATATTTTAAAGTATAAATGCACACTACTGGTTGTAACTATTGCCATGACATATACTATAAAAATGTGTGTGTCACTAAGCCATAAAGACAGTGGGCATGGAAACAGAGCTCAAGCTGATGTCTTAAAATAGTTTGTTCTGTTTTTAGCACTGCTATATGTACATGCAGATGCATAGTGTCATTACATAAATACAACAATTAACACTTGGGTCACATGAACATCTAATTAGTTTTTGCTCTTGTACTGAGATTATGATGTTTTGAATGCATGTAAACACCACTCCAAGTTTGCAACACAAAGCACACGACAGTTTTCAGTCAAGTAAACAAGACTGCATAGATGAGAGAGAAAAATAAATCTTACTCTGCTGATGTTTTGCTATTTCTATTTTCTGCCATTGAAACTTCATTCATTCAAAATGTTTCTGCAAATTGAGAATTTATCTTTATAAACAATCTAAATTTTAAAACTTTTTTTTTTTCCATTTCAAACATCTGCACTGTAAGACTCACTCTAGGCCCAATTAGCCTGATTGAAAGTACAGAGCAGTTGTGACTGGGGAGGCTCATCTCAGCAGGTTTACCTCACATGAACCGAAAAAGCTGCAGAAGCCGTGGTTCATGGATGAGACTTTTCTGATTCTGAGGGCTTAGTCTTTATAAATACTTTTTAATGTATCATTATTATTAGTAGTAGTAGTCGTTGTAGTAGTAGTAGAAGAAGTGTCAAGTGTGTGTGCTACTATTACTGAAAACCATTTGCATTATGGTCAAAAAATAAAGAAAAATATGACTACAATTTAAAACAAGTACTAGATAAACATAATATTATAATGACGGTATAATGATGCATTCAAATGCACAGATATAATGAAGAACACAGAGCATAGTGTATTTGTGTATTTACAGTACATAGCTGTGAGGTATATTCTTCTCATCAGTAACACGGCACTGTGTACTTAAACAGATTTGACTCTGGTCAACACAGTCTATATTGTAGCCATAAAGTGATTGCCTCTGTTTCCAGCTATCTGTATGGAGTTCAGGCATCTGAGATGTTTCAGGTTATTCAGGTTACCGCAGGACAACAGGATGCTTAAAACACTGCACGAGCAGACAGCAGAGCAAGGTGTAAAGCAACACAGGGGACGTCGGGGGAAAGTAAAACGTGGCGTGCATGCGGTGATAAAATCTGAGCTCAGCTGTCCGGGGGTCACGGCTGACCGAGCATGAGATATGGTAGTTAATAGAGATGATTGATTATAGCGGGGTGACCCAATAGCAGTCTGAAACATGAGAAATTAGAAAACACATGATCTGCATCTTTCACAAAAGCTGTTTTTTTTGTTTTTGTTTTTTTTAAGGATGTGATAGAGTCAGATGCAAAGGTTTAATATGCAGATAATACACAGACAAGGAAGGACAAAGGTTAGGCTTTCTGACAAATGTTGGCCTAATCTGAATGTCAGTAAATGTCAAAGATTACACAGTGTTTTGTGTCCCAACTAAAGTTCACTGTTGATACTGTTTGTGGGTTTTATGCTTTATGCCAAACAGGACCGCTTTATAGGAAGGTTACATATTTACTGTAATATATGCAACTGGATTTCCGGATAACAACAGATGTGATGAAGTTATCTCACTGTAGTTTGTTGTGACTGTTCAATGCTGATACATATTGTTTGTACAGGCAAACATACAGTCGCCTTGTGTCACTGCTGGGCTCTGTATGGCAGCTTTATCTTAAAAGTTTGCAGTCACACACAAAATCAAAATGTCTGTCTTTAGTTTTATCAAAATGTAAATGACGTGTGGATGCACTGTTTTCAAGTGTTTTACATAGAAATAGCTCATAATATCTTATCATTATTGTCTGAACCCCGCCAAAGGGACAGGGATCATCAGAAAAGGTAAAATGAAACTCTGCCCAGATGTGATGTGATATTTAAGCTCTTACAGCAAATTTGATATGCAAAAAAAATGTCAACACATTTGAGACTTTTCCTGTGCCCTTGACATAGTTACTGTTGTATGAGGGGCATCACAATCTAAGCAGATTATGTTTTCATATGTGGTCCCTCAAGGAGTGATATTGAAATCAGCATGCATTGCGCACCAGGGCGTACTTCACCTTTTTCTCGGCATGATGGATGTGCCTCCTACACCAAAGTGATAAGAGTCATTATTTGATGATCAACCATCCATTGTATAGCATACATTTAGTAGTCCTCACAAATAAGATTCACTAAATCATGCGTATGACCTAATGCTGGATGATATTACATCAAATAATCTGACACTCAAGATTTGGGTCTAATTTTGTGCTTGTGATTTGTTCATTCTGACTAAATGAACTTTAATAAATTACTGGAAACAATGAATTAGCTCTTTCAGCCTTAATACTATTAAATTCAGAGCTGTTTTAAATTCTCGGAAGAGTCTGTTGAGGATGAGAACACTTACTCTTACTTCCTGTTAGATGTTATTTAAATGTTACTCAAGGCCCCCTGTGCATCTGGCATTCGTGCCTTGTGAAATTTATTTATTGAAAGTTTTGGTCACACATGGAAAGTTAAGCAGATGGTGCATCTACAGCGAGACACTTGTGCACACACGCACACACACACACTACAGCATTGAGAGCCAGTGAGCGTGGGGCCCCTTTGTATCCTCCTTTCTCTCCTCTCCTGCTCTCTATTCCTCCCCCCTTCTCCTGATGCCGTTATATGTATTATCTTTATGCCTGCCCATCTCTGGACACGGACGCCTCTTGTTTCGCCATTTTAAACAGATCTAATCAGCAGTATGTTAAACAAGAGTGGATCTTTTATGCATTGGGTGTTAGGACAAGCAAATCACCGCTGTAGATCAACCGAATAAACAACTCCACCCTGATTCAATTACAACAGCTGGGGTCTGTGCTTTTATCTGGCGCGGACATCATTTCAATCAAAATGTAAAATAATCCAATCCAATAGCTGAGATAGGATACAGACTGCTGAGCTTAGTTGTTTTATTAAAAAAAAAAGAAAGAAATACAAGGCATTCTGCCCGCTCTCTCTTTCTTTCTGACAGCTATCAAGAAGTTCCCATTCCCAAACTCCATTACCTTGTGTAATAGCATTCAAAACTGAATTGAAAGGAAGGAGAGGAAGAGATTGTTGGCTATATTTTTATTACTCAAAGCTGTTTTCCAAGACACAGCCTGGTGCACTTTTATTCATTTAATTAACAGTAGCATCAAATTTTTCTCGACCCCCCCCCCCTCTCCACATGGACTTCCTCGCCTTTTTGTCTTACAGGCAACAGCAATTACTGTGTAAGATCATACTTAGCGGGAATTGAAAAGTCGACATAGGCGGTATTAATGGCAAGTTAATGTAAATGTTTTCTCTCTAAGTTATGGATTTGATGGCAATAGGATACAGGCCACTGCACTTTAGCCCCCTTTAATTAACTGAGCAGAATGCACCATGACAGAAATTTGGAACAATCTCGAGAAGGAAGAAAGAGAGAGACAGCGCGAGAAAGAGAGAGTGATTTCTCGCAATAATAATGTTCAAGGAAATTGAATGTAGGAGAATGTACAGCAATGTTAATAATATGGCTTGGTCTATCTACAATAATGTAATCTAATAGAAAGCAATTAATTTAGGACACAGGCCACTGCACTTTTTACTCATTTAATTAACACATGGGATATTTGCAAGGAGTTGGAATATAAAGCTTTATAAAGTATTACACCTCCCCTGTCACACCATGAGATGTGGTGGCTAAATTATACGTAGTGTAAGCTGTAATTGAACTTGTTGACTATTTTTGTGTGTGTGTGTGTGTGTGTGTGTGTAATAAACTACATTGTAAGTATTGAATATTTCCAGTGAAGGAGAGTATATTACTTTTTAAGGCCAGTACATACTTTAGTAAATCCAGTCTGCTAATTTTATACCAATACCTCATCAAGGTCAAAACACTAAGGTGCTTGCATGCTGAGTCCCATTCCTGACTCATTTGACAGTTTGCCAGGTCCTTCTCCATCCTGAACTCCTTCCTCACATGGGGCACCTGGGGTCCTCACCTCACTGGCCCCTAAATACCAGTCTGCCGATTCAGATGTTCCTGAACCCAACCAATCGGATTTACCGGGTCTGCCTGCCAACCTCCCCTACATCCTGCAGTCATATAAAGGAAGGGCTGTGGATGAGGACAGGCAAACTAGCAAGGAGTGAGCTTGCAGACTGGCGTGGGAGTCGAATATGGGACCTGGCCTGAGTCGACTTTAAAAACTCCCTTCAGACATGTGCAAAGACATACAAAAATAATCTGCTTTGAAAAATGTTTCTGTCTGTGTAATTTACTTGATGAAGTATGTTAAAAATAAGTTGATTTAGTTCTATTTCAGAAGTGAGCTGATTCCCTGTTTGGCTCAGTGTAGAGACACCTGTACTGAGAGAGGGTAGAGAGAGAGAGAGAGAGAGAGAGAGCGCGTCCCAGTGTGGGTGAGCACATGTATATACAGAATAAAATTAAAATGAGAGGATGAAAAACTGAATGTGTGCTTATGCACACAGTCACTCCTAATCATGTGACCATCATTGCTGGATCTGGAAGATGGATGGCAGCGAGGGTGGAGAGAGCGGATGGATGATTGGTTCGACCAAATCTTTGCAGCACAAACTGGTTCTGGGTTGTCGCTTAAAATCACTTACACCGAGTACGCTTTCTTGTTCTTTGGCGAAAACTCCACCTCATAATTAGCTACCCCCGAAGAGGAAAGAGTTCCCAAGAGCCAGTCTTCATATCAGGAGTCAGCTCACCTTTGCCTGCCACCCGGTGTGCACCAGACGCCCACACCTTGACTAACAGGTGGTGGAGGCCCAACCTGCTCCTTCTGGCTGAGGATGACCAGGCCCCGTGGGCGCAGGCTCAGCCACCAGGTGCTTGTTTACACCCAAGAGGAGACCCCAGTCATGTTTTATTTCAGTTTGTCTTTACCTCAATTTGGGTGCAAATTTTCATGCTGAGAAATGATTTGAAGCACTAACACAGAGAGGAAAAAAATATTATATCCTTGTATTCTTGTGTTACTTTCATAATAAAATCTAATCCTGTCAAAGAGTCTGTAGTGATGTTGTGAACAGTTTCTTGATTACTGGTTTGAACAGAAAGAAGAATGAAAGACAGACACGTCCTCCTGCTGTGTCCATTCACTTCTCCTTTAACTTAGTGACCCTCGTGCATCGGTGTTCCCACACACATTGACTAATGGCACAAGCAATGACATGCATAAAACTCTCTTTTTTATTGAGTTATCCCAACATTTTTTTTTTTGTCAGCGACATTTTCTCCCCCTCCTGTTTTTTTTTTTTTTTTTTTAAACACAGGCATAGTAAAGGTTATATAAGTGAGGAGAAGCAGGGGAGGCAACACTGCCACTTCTCCAGCTCCCTCACACCCAAACAAGCATTTTATAATTCATCACCAGGCCATGACAGATGAGTCCTGCTGGAGAATATTAGAAAATGTCTCAAATCTCATATATATGCTAATGGTATGCTGAGACCGGTTGGGTAGTGTGGCAGACTTTTTAATCTGCTCTTGCTACTACTAGGACCACTGAGTGAAAGTGGAGGAGACAAGTCATTGCACTTCAACAATTTATGATCAAACAACTTTGGTTTTCGGAAGCAGGACAGAGAGACGGAGAGCGATAGAGAGAAAGAGAGGAAGAAGGAGATATTATTGAGAGGATGGAGAAAGACAAAAGGGGGGGGGCAGGGCTTGTTCTTGTAATTTAGTGAATGTGTAATAGCGAATAGCAGAAACTCGAGCCTTTGACCATAAAAGATGTTGAATTAGTCTTGTCACCGCCGCTTAGTCACTGTGCTGCATTGTAATCCATTTCATTTTCACTTTGATTTATGGCATTTTGTGTTCTGCGTGGATGCATTATGCATTCCTGTTAAGCGACTTGTAATAGAGATATTACTGTGATAAACATATGTATACCCAATGCAGTTATCTGCCGAGCTGAAAAAATGTCATAATACGGTTTTCTTCCTCATGCATTGCAGTGTATTAATGATGATTTGGTGGTGACTGTAAGTAGTTGCATAGTACAGTCCACCAAAAAGAAGAGAGAAAGATGAGGCGCTCAATTTGCATTACACTGATTGTTGGTGACATTATTATACTGCGCCACATGTTCTCAGTGATAAACTGAGTTGAATAATTGAAATGGACTCCCCTTCCCCATCTATCTATTTCAAATACGTCGCCTGCTCTCTATTTGGATTTTTTTACAAAATGATTACTTTTACTATTTGTCAACTATGTTAATTTTCCAAAGTCTTTAAGAGTATATCAAAACTTTTAGATGCATCTAAGGTTTTGCCTGCTTGTATTTTAGTGCATTGCCTCCATGTAAGAGCACCTATCGTCAGATACCGTTTCACATTCGCAAAGTCCACCTTCGCTTTTCTCAGAGCCTCCTTATTCGAAACCTGTGCACGTCTATGCAAAACATACACTAAAAGTGATAACATAATCACTCAAAGCCCACGACTCCCTGCTCTATTGGAGCTTGTGATGAGGCATTAATAACAGTGAGGCTAGTGCTTTATTTTTCATAAATTACATATGTCAAAGATAAAACTCCTTTGTTGAATGCCCATAGGTTTGGGCACCGGGATAATAAAGCTTCACATAATTCTGAGGACATCATCTCTTAGCTGTTTTGAATTCAAGAACAGAAAGGTGCACCAATGAGTTGGAAGAAGACACGTTTTCTAAATTTGAACCTTTTGCTTACTATATCATAAAAGTACAAAACTGTCTGAAATAACACATTGTTTCCGATTTTATATTATGTACCATGAGAGGATTTAATTGAATATTGAAACTGAATTGAATATTACAACATTACCACCTTTTTACAACCTGATACTGACACTATATTAAACCTTTCTCTCCACACAAACTTATGACCACAAATATCTTGAAGAATCACTTCTCTCCTGCCTTCTTAAGGAAATTACAATGAAATCTAGTCGAACACGCCTATTTCTTTAGGGGAACAGACAGAGTAAGTAAGAAATAAATTAAAGAAGAAATTAAAGCTGCTGAGGGCAAACTTGGTTGGCTTATGAGGGGATTAAGCGCGTTGAGTTGCTCTCAACAAGGTTCATTTCCAGTGTGTTTGAAAACCCTTTTAACTGCTCACTGTGGCAACCTGACCCTGTTTCTCTGAGACGATTAATGAAAACTCAGACGTGTGATACAATACGTTCTGATTTGGTCTCACAGCTGTAATCTAACTCCGGCACCTGTATCCTCCTCCAGCTTTTACTACTGCTTTGATTTACCTGTAATTGATTTGATTGTTGTTGCCGCTTCCCGCATAATACGTCCCCTCTCATTTGTTTGGATTGCATCCAACTTCCTGTTTTTTTTTCTTTCTGTCTCTACAGCCCTCCCCCCTGCTGAGGAGACCTGCCTTGTCTACTAACTGACAACAGTGACAGAAAATTATTACACGTCATTACACTTCTTAAATCACAATTTACCCAGCCTCAGCAAATTATTCTCCGGTGGGTGCCAGGGGTAATGGAAACTGTCTTCTCCGCTTTACGTCCAGCCTCTCCTGCTCTGTCACACCAAGTGTCTGTCTCTGGAAGTGGTGAAGAAGAAGCGATTCCTTTCCTCCTTCCTTCTCCATGTTATTCCTTATTCTCATCCTTATTTCCTTGCTACTTTCTTCTCCTCTTTGTTCCTTTTGCCCTTCGTTCTCTCGTCTGTTTTCAAATCAAAAAGACTTCAGTGTTTCCTCTCAGACATTGTTTGTGGCTAAATTAGACATAATACAGGTAACTGAAGGTGCGGCACTCATGCGTCTATTAGATTTGTTTCTGGATGGAGCAGTACTGACAGGATGTTGTCTTACTCAATTTATTTAACTGACTGAGCAATGACATTTTTTTTTCTTCCAGGATGACCTCCTGTGAGTTTTTCAAGAACCAAACAGCAAATCAGACTATGGCCTCACACTGTAAGCTGTGGATATTGCAGTGCATTCAAAAACATTTTTCCCACACTCACTGGACTGTTCATGCCCATTTAGCCAGACTTATGGGTTTGGTTGTGTGCTGGCAGTGTTCATGAGGGGAAAGACTACCCCGGGGCCATTCGCCACCAGCCCTGTAGTTAAGAGCTCTTCTCTTTCTCTGTGACTTCATTTGTGATTTGTGAAAAACTCTCACTTTCTCCCTTCTGCTGACCTCTTCTCTGTCTCCCTGGTTTCATGCATCTCATCCCTTTTTTTTGCTTTGACTTGTCTTTTAAGGTGGAATGTTTTCTTGCATGTTACTCAATGCATGAGTGGGCAAAGTGGAACCAATCAACACACCTTAAATACCAATATGAAAACTTATTAACACTGATTGGATTTTAAAGCACTTAAAGAAATGCATGTGATTTTGAACTGATGATGCAAACTGTAAATATTTCCTCACTTAAAGAAAAAAAGAGCCTATGCTTTCCCCCTTTTTTTCCTCTGTCCTGCAAACTGTTCTTCCAGGCAGCTTCCACATCCTCTCTTTCCTGCTTCTGTCAAACCAGACAGAGGCCAAAGGTGCTGTCTTTCCTGAAGGTCCACAGAGCTCCCACATTCAGAACAGTAACTACATCTTCCAGACATTTGTCTCAGCTTTGTCAGAAATAATTTGGGGGAGCTGGTGGGCCAGGATGAATGGGCCTGGCTGCCGTTAAGTGCCCCCTAAGTGTCCAGGGACTTCCAGAGAGCGAGTGCTGGAGACTGAGTGAAGGGGAAGCAGAAGAATAGAGAGACAGAGGAGGGAGAGAGGGCTAGAGAACGAAGCACTTTATTCCCCGATATTTCCCTTTTACTCCCCCTATTGCCTCTTTCTCTCATCTTCTATACCTTCTCTTAACATCCCGTCCCTCCCTTCCTCTTCCATTACGCCTCAGTGGGAGAATGATGATGAATCGCCTGGCTGCAAGGAAGCAAAATATATCAAGTCCGGGTGGGTTTGGGAATTGGTTAAGTACTTCTGCAGAGCCCTGACCTCATAATCGCTTTGAGCCTGCAAGGACCCCCTGATTTATAAAGTAGTCCTTGATTAATGCCCTTTTAAGTGGACAAGGCAGGCCAAAGACGCAGAGGCCCGACCACTCAAACATGAACAGCACTTGTAAAAAAAGAGAAAAGAATGTGTGTGCACGTGTGTGTGTCAGTGTGTGTACATGGCAGTGACTGTGGCAGCAGCCGGTGGAATAATATGCAGTCAGTGTGTGAGTTTAGCAGTAAAGGTAATTGTGGCAGCAGCAGCTTCTCGCCAGTCAAATCTTCCCGGCTATAAATCATTGCCGTTTGGCCTCTCTTTGACACCAATTGCTGCCTGTCCCCAAAGCCTGCCTAAAGCCTCTGTAGGTCAGAAGCAAGCTCTTTAAATACGTCTTGTCAGACAGACAGGCCAGGCGGATAGCTGCCGCTGCAATGGGAAAAGTGATACATGTGATACACGACTGTAATACATGTTTGAGCTGCAACACATCAAACTATCATGCATGATGAGCAGAGACCACTCGAAATTTAAAATACATAAATAAATAAAAATGCCGTGTTTCATCGTATAAAATCCAAAACACAAGCAACTAAAGATTATTTTTGCATCTGTTTTACTATGTTAATCTGTTAGTCAGCCTTAAAACCGACATCTCGATAATTCACTTAAATATTCCACATAATAAAATGAGACAGTAGCAAAATGTAAACATGATGGAGAATCAAACCTGGCTAACCTCCTGCTAAAGCGAAGCCTTTCATTGATAGTCTACTGACAAATCTGGTGACTTTTTTTGGGCAGACCTTGCCTCCTTTGCAGAAAGTGGCCAGTGTTTCTCAGTGAATGTGATCTGGCATGGCTGTGGCTGTCCGGACTGACAGTGAGTGGGGGACAGCGGCAGCCCACTCAGTCGACAGACACATGTAGGCTAAACGTCAATGTGCTTACCTAACAGCCAATTAGTGATCCTCATTGTTTGTCCAGGGGATTTCTATTCCTTTCTTTTTTTATTCTAAATTGGTGTGCTTGGTTTTTAAGTCACAGAATTCACGAGGGTGAGTTTATTTCAAAACAGCCTATACAGCTAGAGCTATACGAGCTAGATTTACATGCACATTGATATCATGAACGCAGCTTGAAAAAACAAATATTTTTGTTACTTTCACGTTTTTCATCATGTACCTATATGCAAATTCAGGTGTGGCGTTAGCAACTTTTCGAGCAGGCTTTAGCTGGCTATAGTGTACATTTACAGTATGTCTATTAAATTTTAAATTATATTGATTTCAGTAGAAGTATGAATAGTAGATGGACAGGCTGACACCTAAACCAGAGATACATTTAATTCCTACAAACTACACAAAAGGAAACAGCAACAGCTGACACCAACACTCAGCATGTTTACATTTGGACAGACACAAAATCGCCTGTTGCGTCTTTTCAAAGCTGCCTTAATCATATTTTTTATGCAGTATGAGTGATTTTGTTTAATGGCCAGATGTATGATGGAATAAGCTGACACAGGGCGCCTCCAGCAAGTCCACAGGTCAGGTTAGTTCAGTTCCTTCTGAGCTCATTAGGTTACTCCAATTAGACAGTGTCACTTTCCATTTCAGAGTCAGTGTCTCAGGCAGTAATTCTGCTCGACTCTGTCTCCTTCTTTTATTGCTGCATGAGACCGGAGACTGAGTTATAATTGAATGAAGGCTGATTAATTTATGGGGTGTTAATTGGTGAAATTGGGGGCGGCAAGTGACAGACACGTAGAGTGTACCGTTTCAGAGGTGGTGGGAAGAGGATGTAGAGGAGTTTAGATTTTTGATTTTAGAATCAATGTTTAAAAACATGATTTACCACCTTCGTGTTTTTGAAAACATAATTTAGAGGTTTTAAATGTATTACATGCACTATACATGAGCATGCATAGCGCTTGAGATTCTTTGTTATTGTCTGTGCGGGCGACGCTGAATAAAACAGGTATGTTATTTATACGGATAGATACACAATGTTGACCATGTTCCACTTCACTAGACTACGGTGCACCACGCCGACGAGGTGACATTTTGAAACCTATTTTTCTCAACGTAAAACTTTCCCCCGCTTGTCTCTTTCACAGCGCTGTGCTCCGAGATTGACAGCTCGCTCTCCGGGTTCTGGAGGAGGGTTTGAAAGGAAATTTGCTCCGGCGAGTTCTTTCCTCCCCTCTCTTCACCTGCGGCAAGCGAGATGGCCTGGCGTGTGGGAGAGACGTGGCGATGGGGGGACGAGACTTCGCCGTGCAGTGGAAATGGCAGTGTCAATTAAATATCACTTTCAATTTCCTTGTTTTATGATCCCCGGGCTACTAAGCACCAATAATCCCCTCTCGGCAGGCCCTCCTACCTTGTCTTGAGGAAGATTGATTACACTTGTCGCCTCCTATAAAAAAGACATTTACATGAAAATAAGAAAACAACTTCTTTGTTTGCATGGAAGTGAATCAAGGAAAAAAGCAATTCCCAATTTGATTTTCATACAAAGGCGAGGCAAGATAACAATCTCATGGCGTCTCATCTGAGTGAGTTTTGGAGGTAGAGCAAAGAGGGGGGCAAAGACGTATGTAGATTGAATAAAGCTGGCAAATTATTTTCATGCAACGTTGATGGATGTTGTCTTCACTCACACAATGAAGATGTCTCCGATTCTGCGGCAGAGATTGCTTTCGACATGTCTGTTACATGCAGTGTATTCCATATATTTCTGCCCTGAAGATTAATCACATATAAGACACAAAATAAAAAAGTTTGACTGGAAACATTTCAGTAATATCATTACATTCCATGAAAATGGTGTTATACCTTATGATTTTTTTTTCATTTTCGTCAACAGATGAAATGATATTTAGACATACTGAATAGTTTAGAGGGGGTTTTTTTTTGTTTGAAGGAGAAGCTGTTTCATTTTGTCTCATGCGTTTTGTATTCTACTGCATCGAAGTGCTTCAGGACGAGTGTTATTTTGATCTATTGTTCCATCTATTGTTGCATTAGGAAGATGATCACTGGAATGTGACTCTGCTTATTGGTAAATCTTTTTTGGAAATTCTTGTTGTAATTTATATTTTGGCAAATTGTGACTTGTGCAGTCAGCAAAAAATTCTGTCCCTGATGCTTTGACTGTCAGTGTCGGCATGTGTATGTAATAATTTATCAAAGTGAAAATCTGGGTGAATAATAGTAATTAATAATAGTTGTAGTAATAATTATAATCATGATAGTAATTATAGTTTGTGTATCATGTCTCTGTTTCTTTTGTCTTTTGTCTGGTGTGTTTCTGTCTGTGTTTATGTTAGTATTGTTCCCACATTAGAATTTATACTAATATTTGTCTTCCTCACTTTATTTATATAGCACATTTCCTACAGAAAGCCAATTCAAAGTGGTTTACATAATACATTTCTGTAGCTGTAGTTTCTGTAGTAAAATCAGCTTGCAGATAATTTTATTATATTTACGACAATACTTTAGTTTGGAAATCTCATCTCTATGACCTTTTGACTTCTACAGACTTTGGACAAACTATTTTCCACAATTCAGCAAAGTCAGGCAGACCTTTTCCAAACAAACAAACCAGAAGTATTCAAAGGTACAAGAGATCATTCATTGGCAGTATATGTATCTATTTTCTATCTGCAAACCTGCCAACGTTCCAGAAATTGTGATCCCTTAATACAAAAACAGGGCGGCATGCTATTGTACAGTTACAGTGTCACACATCGGAGGATGCCAGTAAGTATTTGTGCCAGGAATGGCTCTGTTTCCTCAACTCATCAGCTGTACTCCTCTGTGTAAAAATGCATCATATTAAGTAAAAGTGGAAACCTTTTCCTTCCTCCAGTGGCAGGGGTCAGATAAGAAAGTGACTGAAATTACAATATGACGACTGAGGTTAATAAAAAACACACTTCACTATTAAGTTTTATTAAGAGTAGAGCAGTGCCGGCACTGCCAGCACCATGCAGACAGTAGCACTATCATAACACCTACTATTATTATCATTATCATTATTATTATTATTATTGCATGTTATTCTGTGACTTCACACACGGTGGGGTAAAGTGTTGCAGAACAGGTGGCACAATGCATTTCTGGTACTTGTGGAGTGAAACTGCACTTTATTTTTTGCTAACTAAAACTACTTCTTATCTTCTTCTACTTCTTACCTTTTTTTTCTTTGAGTTCAAATTTGAATGCACTTGCAGCCTTTAGTGCAATTAAAGCCAAATAGTTGATCATATCATATCTATGCTTGGCTCATGCAGCAAATACACACACACACACACACACACACACACACACACACACCAGGTCCAGCTTCATGTCCTGTTAACAGATTGTTCCTTGTTCCCAAATTTAGCAGTACAGACAATGAATAAGAAACAAACAGTGGAAGATGTTTCTCTCACATGGGGGCAAGCTGAAGAATACAACCTTCTCTCACTGGCAGATAAGAACACGTTGGAGAGAATCTTTACATTTATTAATTAACAATGTGATCAGTAATAGGTGTATGTGCCAGTGCAGGATACAGGCAGACATGTTCTCCTTTTATCTTACAGGGGATTTCTTTTCAAATTGCACCCCAAAATACAAATTGGTTTGTATTCCATTCCACCCACATTGTGTTATATTTCACTTTACCAATGCTGATCGATGATGTTTGCAAACCACGGTTCAGGAAGAAATAAAATAAATATAAGAAAGGAGTAAGAAAAGGAAAAGGGGACGTAGACAGAAAAGTAGACAGGTGGCAAAGTAGAGACTGAGTTAGAAAAAGGGAGGGGTGGGCTGGTCGGGGTCAAAGGGAGAAAAAGGGATTACACTGGCCATTATCAGATATAGTAACCATAGGTATTTCTCAAACAATGGCAGCAGCAGCTGATATGTCCATGCATATATGGTAAACAGTGAAGAGAGATTAGTTTAAACCAAATCTCCTCTGTGCACCTTTAAGTCTTTTGTCAGTGCCACAGAGGCTGTGTAGCAACCGGGTGTGTTGAGCATGTTTACACAAAGCATAAGAGCATCGGTGTCCAATAATTCGTGTCTCACATGGTCTTTCACTACTTAAACAAGGTCAGAGCAGCGACGTGAACAACTGAGCTTCCACATACACACACACACACACACACACACACACACGGTCATATCTGGGCTTTGAACAGTGCCGTATTGTGCCACTCTGTGTGTGTGCCGAGATAAGCTAGGCCGCTAATGCCGAGCGTAAGACACTAATAAACAAACAGTGTTTAAATTGGCCTGAAAGGAATCAGTGATGCGTAGGAAGCACCCCCGGCGCTTCAATGGCTTAATCTGCCTCCTTCTCACTCTACTTTTTCACATTCTCACAACAGATTAGGTTGTAAATGGACAGAGAAGAAGGGATCGGGATCTCCCCGACACTAGAACTTTCCGCCCTTACATGATTTTGTGTTATTTCAATGATTAGCTGCTTGTCTGTAGAGGCCTGATGAGACTGATGTGTGGACAGTTAAATCATTTCTGAGTGTGTGTTTGACCTGTGTGTCTGATTTCACTCTGAAATCTTTAGGTAAAAATAATGACGTGACACAACTTTTTGTACACCGAAAGTCTCACTGACAGGTGCACAGGATTAAACAATCTATTCCAGTCTGAAATCATAATCAATAAACCAGTGATGGTTTTGCAGATACTTCTAATGATGTTTTGTTTTTATTTTTATGAGTGTGGGTCTCTAAAAAAAAAAAAAAACAAGTTGACGCAGGCACCAAAACTGCTGATCTGTGAACTTTGCAATGTCCTGTTGATCATCATTTATACCAAGAGCTTTTCAATTAACTTTGAAATTTCATATGAATAATGAACAATGGCATTTGGTCTTTTCAGTTATATGAGGACACAAAGTGTTTTGCACAATAACAAGAAGCAAAGTGATATTCAGAAAATAATAATAATAATAATAAATCACTAAATAATTTGCAATTCAAAGAATCAAATAGTGCAAATTTTGGACAATTATAGTGAAGATGCTATGGGTCCACACTACTAAGCAATCAGGTGTAAAATGTTAATATCACCTTCTAAATTTCTAATAAATTAAGTATTTTATTTGCAGTGTTGTAGCACAGTGGGCAGTGTAAACTCAGTGTGTGCTGTATCTCTGTGGGACACACAGCAGTGTCACTGACTTAGTGGCAACTAGAGGGCAGACATGACTGTTTGTCTTAGTCGTAAAGTGCGTGTATGTGCCTGTGTCTCAACATGTGTGTGAATATGTGACTGTGTTTCTGCTGCATTTCTATTTATGATAACTAAATTTCTGTTTATTTGTTGATTTAAATGAATGATCTTTGATTCGATGCTTCTATTTGTCCTGTCCATTAGGAGCTGTCATGCATATTCCTCATTGATCTTATAAAATTATAACAGAATATTTGCAAAGAGTATGATGTTTTCTGAAAAATAAGGAGGATTTTTCATTATCTGGTTAAATCATACATGTGTTTTGATTAATAGATATGTAAAAGCATACTGTTTATACAGCCTTTATATTTCCAAATGAAGCCACTGAGTTATCGTTTCTCCACGGTGTAGTACCAGCATTCAAGCAGGGCATTACAACAGTGAGGAACCCTGAGAGTCATGTGTTGAAATGTATTAGTCATGTGCTATTGGAGAACGCACAGGGGGAGAAAAACCACAGTCCTTCCGGAGAGCAATTCATCAGGTTTTTCCCAGAGCCCTCCCGGGTCAAGGTTTTATGGTGCCTGTTTGGTTTCCAAATGCTCTTTTCTCTCACCCCCTCTCAGCCACGCTATAGTGTCCAAACTTGTCTACATTTGCTTCTCGTGTTTTTGTGCATGGTAGATGTCCTTTTAAAAAGACCAATCTCAAATAAGTCTTTATTCTTGTTTTGTTGGCTCATATTCTCTGTTTTCATGAACTCTGGCCCCAGCCATGGCAACAGCTAGAAAAATGTTAACATTGATTGACAGGATTAAAAAAGGCCCCCTTCCCCGGTACGCATTTCAAACACTTTGGGAACAATGGTGCTTGGTGTGATTGAATTAATGAGGTATCGCCGACTGTCAAAAGAGCACACATACTTTACATAAACCTGATTATCTTTGCATGGCAGAAAGAGAAGAAAAGGGGAAGCGAGGGAACTGAAGGAGGAGGATGGAGGGAGAAGGGAGGAAAGAGACGGGGAGAGAGATTTGGATTTCAGTGGGCATCTACCCGCCCCCCCCCAAAAAAAGAAGCATCAAAGTGTGCAGTGCATGGTGGGGGTGGACGTGGTGCTCACAAAGTAGTGATGTTCTGGATTGGGCTTGCCTTGGCCTCTCCCTCATGCCTGTGCTCTGTTTAGCATAAACCAACCATAGGGGCTTTAACAAATCTATTCAAGGAGCATGGGGCCCCAGAACAACATAGTTTTTCACAAGCCACCACCCCCAAGCAAGACGTTTTTTGCACGGCAGCCATTGTTCCGCTTGAACCACACAGAGATTTCATCGTCTCCCCGACCCCGAGCCGGAGGAAAAGGAGCAGCGGTGCCCTTAGTGAACCCATGAAGTGACACCCGGAGTGGCTGCCAAGAGTCTCACTAATTCTACCAACCTATTGAGACAGGAAAATAGAGTGGAGGAGCGGAGGAGCGGAGGGTGGGATGGATTGTGGGAGGGAGGGAGGGATGGATAGAGGTTCTCTGACTGAAATGCTCACCAGATCAGCAAAGTGAACCCTCTGAAACGTGAGCTAATTCTCTATTTAATCCTTTTAGCTGCTTTTTCTCCCCCTTTCTATCTATGTCACTTCTGTCCTCACTAAACCCCCCCTCCCTCCCTCCCTCTTTCCCTCTCTCTCTCTCTTTTTACTCTTTCTCCCTCCTGTCCTCTTTTTTTTCACCTCTTTTTGGAGGGAAGTGTCAGCAAAAGTTCTTGTCGAGCAGCAGAAGGAGAGGCAAGGAAGGGCGAGGCTTCTAGGAACGATTCGGTGTGTGTGTTTATGTGTGTGTGTGTTGGCTAAGTGAGGAGGGTAAGTGTGAAGAGAGCTGACTGTGTAGGCTGCTCCTTTCCCTCAATGTTTTTTCTTCAAGAAAAGCTCCGACAGCTGCGGTTTGATTTCTCGGGTTGTCAAAAGTCATCTTTGTTAGTCCTCTCTCCCAATGAATGGCAGCGGATTAGAAAAAGAGGCGTGTTCGCGCATCGAGCTGTAGGTGGGCTTTGCCTCGAGTGGTTTCCATAAAGAAAAAGGAAAAATCACACAACATTACTCCAGGGGCCTCTGAAAGGAAAAGAAAATCGCACATTACTCCAGAGGCCCCCATTGTCTTACCTACTAAACCCGAGCATATCAGATGCCTACAGATGCCCCCCCCCTCCTGCCTCTAAACGTATAGCTGAGAGCCTGCATAGAAAGATACAAATTGTCTCTCGTGCTGTGAGGTTGCTGGAACATAAATTGAGGGGAGAGGCATTGTTGTCAGTGAGTAATATACTTAGCATTATTCATAAAGAAGAGGAGAAGATTAAAAGGTGTTGGCTGCTATTGAAAAAAGGTACTTGACTGCGTAGCTGACACAGCAGTTACATATGGCCTATGTGGGGGTTTTTTTTATCTGCTGCAATTGTCAGAAATATACAGTATATTTCCTGCGGTTGTATCCACTGTGCACTTCATTGTACTGATATGAGCAAAACAAACGACGGGCATAAGAATGGATTACTATCCGATTTGTTCCCAGCTAGTGCAAATTACAGTGCTTACTTTTTCCTGCTCAACTTTTGTGTTGTGATTTAAATGGTTATATTCAGAATGTTCTTATTGTTGTTTTTGTTCATTATTTGTTTGACTTTTTTTCCCAGCATGCTCTTGTTTTCTCCTGTTTATGTACATGCGCAATCTAAAGCACAGTTTGTATAATATCTGATCAGGACTCTCTTGACAATGAAATATTACATCTGGGGTTTCTTCTCTAAACATTTGTCCAGTTTCAGTAAAATTGACCAAATTACTACTTTTTTTCTTTCTTTCCTATTTTATCACAGCAAAAGCTCTTGAAACATAAAAACAAGGTGTTTTCTCACAGTGTAAAATGTGAAACCCTTTTGTTCAGCGGCACTCATTTCCCCCCATACGACTTAATTTCTTCTGTCCTTGTGAATACGTTAATAAACTGGTTGTCAACCAGTTTTGTTAGGCAAAACGCTCTTCTGTGCAAACATGTGTTTAAGATATGGTTTCCAGCACAGTCAGCTGTTTGCTTGAAAGCAGCACCACTCAGAAGGGTTTGAAAGGCTAATCTTGTTTTTGGCACCTCGCTTCTTTTTTTTTTTTTTTTCTTCTTCTCTCTTCGCCTCGTCTCCTCGAGCTCCTCTGTGTTCTTCCCTTAAGCCCCTGAGGAACGGAGAAAACGCTGGCTGGCTCTGAAATTGGTTGATTTCACAATTATTTATTAGCGAGGCTCCGCTCGATGGCAAAGCTCGAACCGTGAGTAACAACTCATTCAACGCTTTTATGTGAGTGATCCTAAAATATTAGCTAACCGTTACCCATAAAAGCTTAATGCAGCTCTCGAAGCTTGCTTCTATTATATCAACACTCTAAATGACTTTAACATCTTACCCTCAACTAACCAGAGCCTTTTCTTTGAGCTGTCATCGGAGTCGGTAGTAAATTAAGCAGAGGGCTGAGCAACAACCCCTTGACTTTTATTGAGGCCGGGGTCTAATTATAATTCACCGGACCAGACCTTTTGTGTCACTGAGTGCTTCATTTGCAGTTTGCAGTTTGCATGAACCCTGGAGACATTAACTCCGTCCCCTTCTCCATTCATTACAATGCTATTAGTCTCTGCGAATTGATCAATATATCATGTATAGAACATCTTGAATGTGGACGTCTGGCTCCTTTGTGAGCCCAGAGATAATGGTTTCCCCATTCAAGCCGGCTTGTAGGAACATGGAGATAAAGCAAGGCAGGGAAGAGTTATACCGCTTACAGCTATGGAGAGGGAGCTATCTCGTCCAGATTGTAAGTGGGTGAACTAAAAACGCATAAAAAGGGACAGTTTATTGTGAGGAGGAGAGCGGCGCTGGAGGAGGGTGTAAAGATCTGAAAGGCTCAGACTGGCACCTTTAATTCTCCTCAGGTGTCCGGGAGGGAAGAAATCATCCGTCCATTCTCCTCAGCAGAGCCTGATAGAGCTGTGATGCAATGCCAGGCGCTAGTGAAGGAACTGAATCCACCATGTTTTTTGCTTTTTTTTTTTTTTTTTATAACTTGTCATTCATGCTGAGAGCTTTATTTTTTATTCTACTGTATATAACTAATTTCATATCGACTAAAAAGCTTGTATCTTCACTTCAAACTATTTCTCCTAAAATGTATTTCTTTTCAATCCATATCAGTTTCAATCATCACTTGTCTTAAAATAATGCAACACTGCTAAATGCCAATGTAGTCGTCATCCATCAGCAGCAGCCACGATTCTCAAGTGGGCAACAGTCTACACGTGTTAGCTTGTCAAAAAATAAACCTACACGCACATGCAAACGCGCTCGGAGTAAGAATCTCATCGCATTTCCCTTGAAGTACATCTTCTCTCTACACTCTGGTGTCGGGCCTTACAGATAGTCTGTGTGTTGTGGCACCCCCAGAGAAAGCAGACACAGAAGAAGGTCCTTGATAACATTTGTTGTTGGGGAATGAGATTCGGTGCCTTTACAGAATCCCTAGAGGGCAGTAGTACAAATGTTTTATATTCAGAGAAGACTTGCCTCTGCCTGTGATAAGCAGCGGTGATCCAATTGGCTTGTGGGAGAGTGGCAAGGGGTTTTTCAAAGAGAAGGAGAGGCTCCTCAGACGAACTGCAGCCGAGGCCTCCCTCTCAGACACTGATGGTTGGAAGAAAAAAAAAAACAACACGTCTTTGTCTGTACAAGAGGAAGGGACCCCAGTCACACTAAATACCCCTGTGCTAGGATAGATTAATGGGGGCATTAACATGAGCCCAATGCATGCTAACATCTCCATGTAGAAGTTAAGAAGGTTTTAGGGGTTTAACCCTCAACTACTTCATCGTGACAGGGAGCAAACAAGTGGATTTGGAACTGTTTACGCTGTACTTCGACATATGTGGGAGCATTTGATTTATATCCCTTATATCACAGTAAAACAAAACTAAACACTGATGCATGTTAATTCCAGGTCATGCTGTGATCTCTGGTATCAAATCAAGGACAAATGATTTTCCGCTCGTATTTTGTCTTTCCTATTTTTGCTGTAACCCCACTCTGATTAATGATGAAGTTATCTGGAAAACAGAAAGCTACTTTTACTCCACCGAGGTAACAGCTGCAGTAGGATCACAGGAGCAATGTCACACTCGCTCCCTTGTGTTGTTACTTGATATTTACAGCGGTACTTGGGCCTAATCGATGATGTAAATGCATCTCTCTTGGCAAAACTCCTCTTCCTGCGGAAGCTAACCAATGCGCAGGGCTGTCAAACAAACAGGACAGAATCCAGCTCGTGTTAGCTGTCCTTTCTCTACATTTCCTCGCCGAGTTTTGACCTTTAAAAGATGTCAGCATGAAGAAAAAAAAAAAATCATTCATTCCCACAGCCCTATGGCTCCCTATGCAGGCACATTCATGTGAGGAGGGCAGGGGGAGACAAACTCTGTCTGATGTGCGCACACACACACACACACACACACACACACACACACACACACACATCTCTGGCTAACAGCCGTGGAGCCTGGGTTTGAATTCACTCTGCGGTGGACCGTTTAAATGAGCTTTAATTTAGCATCCTGCTGGCTCAATTGGGATTGTAATAGAACACATTACACCTTGTCCTGCAACAGAAGCTCTCTCTCTCTCTCTCTCTCTCTCTCTCTCTCTTTCTCTCAGTCCTGGGAGAATTGATTTTTTTTTTCCAAATGCAGGGGAACAAATCAAAGGACAGAATGATTGCGTTGCAAAGAGAAATGGTAGACATGGCATTGTAATCAATTTGACTATTAACTCACCAGTGTTTTCCTTTACTCTACAAGAATTTTTTTTTTTTTCAGACTATTATGTAATGAGTTAGCAACACATTACTCTGGAGTAATTACAAACCTGATAAACAAAAACAGGGACACTGAGTTGGTGAAGCCTTTAAAATTGTCAAGAGGTGAGTTGTGGAACACGCGTCGGTGTTGAAGTAATCAAGACGAAATGTAACTGAATGCAAATGTATTTGTGCAATCACAGCCAGCAGCTCTTGTTCTGCACCGAATCAAGACTACTGTACTTACCACCAGCAGAAGTCATTTAGAGGGCTCGCTCTGTCTCGCTGTGTATTTCACTAACTCTCTCCCCCCATCAGCATTAATCGCAATCAGAAACATTTGGGTGATCTTCCTGTTCTGAGAAAGACTTTTTCCCCAGTTGCAGAGACGCAGTGAAGACAGGGCAACATCGTAACATGAAAGAAATTGACTCGTAGTTCAAACTGAAGCAACAGATGTAGCCGAACAAACTAACATGTTTTTTTTTTTTTTTGTTTGGCACCCAAAGAAAAAGCGACTCCTCTCTCCACTTCCATCTCACAATATATCCATCCTCTCCTGTCGAAGGAGCTCACCTTGACAGCTCCTCCAGTCACCCTGTTCTAAGTGGATGATTAAAAAGAGATGGAGGGGTTTTACTGGGGGCCGGTATGCGTGGCATCCCAAGAGCCCCCGTTCCAAGCTAGCCAAGCGGAGCGAGCTACAGCTGTCCTCCAAACAAGCCCGCCATCGTTTATTTATTTCTGCTGAAATATTGATGCATGTTATGAAAGGTTTAAAATAATGTGTCTGCCTTTTCCTTTGCCCGAGCAACACTGTTTTCTAATACATAAATAATTCTTCCCTCGGACGCTGCGTGGACACCGGGCCCCGGCACATTAGGTTGGGTGTATCCGCTGTATCACATTCTTTCTGCCTGAGAGAAAATACCCATCCCTCGTAATTTCCTACGCTTATACAATCGGCGTTGACAGTAAATAATTGATGTATGAATTTAGGGCTAAAACTCCAACACAATATGACTTCATGTCAAGGGTTAGTCCCTGCAGATTTGAAGCCAAATCATCTCGCAAAATGGATTCTTCCCCTCCACAAAAGGGGCATCCGGTTTTTGAGTCTCTGCCTTTTATTCCTGCCTCCGTCGCTGCCCCCCTCGTCCTCATCTGCCTTCCTTCCCAATAGAGAGAGGACCCGGGTCTAGCAGCCCTCTTGATGAGGTCTTGCTTTGCATGGCTGGTGATAGTAACTGAGTGATTTAGCCCATTATTAGTCGAGGATGTGTTTTGTTTTTGAACACAAATGGGTTTTTCACACCGACATGAACCCGTTTTTGATTGTGTCGGCGAGGGAGTGCGAGCCGGGCACAGTGCGGAGAGCGCCCTTTCACTTCTCATCTCAGTATCTGTGTTGTTGATGTACAATTACCCCTCTAAATTTGCTGGCCAGATCCATTTGTGAGATAAGAAAGGGGGGGGAGAGGAGATGAAAGGTGAATGGGGTAGAATAGTAATTTCAATCTCTACGCTTCAATTAACATGTTTTGGCAAGTACAGCAGCTTTCTGTGTTGTACAGTCAAATGTGTTCGCTGTGGTGCACGAGGGGCACGAGATGCAACACAAGTACAGCTTTCTGCTTGGTTATTACAGAGTTTGGCTTCAATGTCCTCAAACAACACAGAAGATGAGACAAGTGATGTAATGATGGTCATTAATTTTGTCACACTACTGAATATTCAGCTCAGAGGCAGTAACTGTGTGGCTGTGGAGGAATCCAAGCCTGGATATTTTGAAGGCATCAGTTGAAAAAGTGCATCATTCTGGTGCACGTTGGCATGAATATTATGCATATAGGCCTAATTTAAACAACATGAAATGCATTTTGAGCACAAACCTGTAGTAAAGTTGCAGTGTGCTGACTTTCAAAGGTTTTTTAGCATGTTCTAATCTGCCAACAGTGAAGTTAAGGCAACTAAAACTGCTTGGTTAAGATCAAGGAGCGAACAGGTTTGCAGTAGGAGACAGGATGTGAGCCAGGTGCTCCTGTGTTGAAGTCACACACACTTTTCATCCCAACTTGCTCAAGAATTTTTGCAGCTGAATAACATCGTCACTTTGAGAGAGGACATTCGATATCTGCATGACCGCAAGAAGTTGCTTGTTAGATTGACACTAACACCAACACATAGTTATCAATGTATAAAACCTAAGCATATGTATATGTATGTATAGTCGACTGAGAGTACGCCTGCATTTTCAAGTGCTGATACTAATTCAGTCAGAGTAACTGTAACTGACTCAGTAAACTAGTTTCATTCATTTGCTTGATAATAAAATTATAACAACTTATTTCATATTATTTCAACGTGGGAATATTGCAGTCATTTAACACAATTATTATTATTATCATCATGTGACTCTTCTCTCACCACTTTTACAAATCTTACTATGTGTATGTATGACTGTAAGCACGTTTTTATGCACATTAAAAGCGTTTTCCAACATTTGCATTTCTTTGAGGTTATGTATCTACACAGGCAAATAAGGGCCTCCTGTCTAAGACCTTCAATGAAATTAAAATAACTAATACTATACTCCTGTAATGTGTTAACACCAATACAATCTTTCTGAAACCACTTGTGTTTTAAGAAAACTGATTATGATGTCAAGGTTTCGTATAATTTTTCAGAGACACTCTTGGCACTGGAGATAGTGACAGTTTGGAGGGAAGAAAATTATTCCCCGCTTCCTCTGTCAGATAACAGGATGTCAGCACACTTCAAATGCTGCAGTCAAAGGAAAAAATGCTTTGTCTCAAATGAGTCCAGTTTAAAAAACGTTGATGCACAAGTAATCAAAAAGGAGCTCCATATCACAATAGTGACATTGCAATTTGCCACACTTGCGTACCAATAACTTTTCTTTTAGTTTACTGTATATACACTTTGAGTTTTTGCTGAAGAGAGGGGTTTAAACAATGTATAGCTTTATATGATGTGAATAGTGTTATTTTTTTCTCTCTCATGCAGTATGTGAAACAGAATGCATTTTAATCACCCTTATAAAGTAAACTTGAATAAGTCCTTGTGCTTCTCACCAATTGTGTTGTTTAATGTGACACTAATGATGAGATATAGCTTTTACTGTGTTTTCTATAGTTTCCTGGCTGAACTGTGGAGGCTAGCAAAAACAAGCAAACAGAGAAAAAGTATTCTATTAAAGTAAATGTACTTTGATCATGAGGCATTTGAATAGTATCAATACACTATAGATATGTTTTCAGAGACAGTGACACGTTGACAAGATAAGCTCACATTCCTCACAAAACCAAACAAAAAAGACAAACCTCCTCGAGATTGTTACGGGGGGTGTAGGGCGGGGGTAATGAGAGAGTGAGAGAGACAGATATTGTTTTGATATGGGCTGGTCAGTCTCTACACCCTCAGGGGTATTCTCCAGACATTTATCGTGAACAGAAATGACCCCAGGACCTGCCCTGACCTCTGTGAAGCTGTTGGATCAATGACATCTTTGCCTTTCCCCCTCTTCTGCCGCACTGGCTTTGGAAACAAGAAGTGCTCGGGGCTACACACACACACACACACACCCTGCCAGCCTCCCACTCTTTAGATGGTGTCGATGTGCATGTGTGTGTGTGTGTGTGTGTGTCTGTGTCCAGGCCCTCTAGTGTACCCTTGACCACCTTGCACTGTAATCACCACACACAGCTGCCACCTGCCTCTCTCTCTGTCTCTCATTTGGTCTTGCCGTCTCTCTTCCACCCCCCTCCTCCGTTATAACTGGTATGATCTCAACAGTGGATCCTAATGTCTCTAGCCATGATTAATCTGATAAATAATAAATATATCAATCTAGCCTCTCGACAAGGACTAATTCTAACCAGCGGGAAGGCACAAGCCCCCTTTAACTGCTGCCTGTAGCTGCCAAATTAATTATTTAATGATTAATTCTTTAGGAAATGGGAAAGTTTTGATTAATACTGTCCAGGCATCTGTCTTCAGTTGTTTGATGTATGTCAGAGAATTCAACCCTCGCTGTCTCTCTGTCCGACCTTTACGCACACACACGGAAAATACACGCACTCGCAATCACGCATGCACGCACAGGCACACACACACACATATACACGGGGTTGGAAGAGAGACATTTTAGCTCTTATGAACGCAGCCAGAGGCTACTGTCACTGAGATCAGATGCTGAATATCTCACAATAAATTACAGCTGGATCTCAGAGGCTCTCATCCTTGAACCTTGAGCGTGTCAGTCCTGGATAGCCCCCCCGACAAACCCTCTGTGTGTGTGTGTGTGTGTGTGTGTGTGTGTGTGCACATTTGAGTGAGTTTTCGACCCTATTTACTAATGGAAGCCTCTAAGGCCCCTGAGTCGCTATGCATTTTTAATGATGTCAAATTGTCATTTCACCCTGCTGTTTGCTGTTCAAAGGAAAAAAGAACGTTGAATCAAACAAAAATGTAATAAATTGTGTGTCAACACAATAAAGGACCAAAAAAAAAACCATGGCTGTTCAACACAGAGATTGTTGAGTTTCAGTCTTGGATATCACTGAAAGAGATGAGGAAACATTCACACCATTTGAGGTAGCAGCACTTGGTTAATGTTGTGTTATGCACTGAAGATGATAAAAATGACTGTATAAACAGGATGTAAACAGGATGTAAACAAGGTCAAATTGTTGCTGTCCTGTTAAAAAAAACATGTACCTCCAAAACATCGACTTTTCACCAGATAAGAAAAAAAATAACCAAATTCTGAGATACATGGTTTCCATAGGAGAGCACAAAATTGAAGCTACAAGACTCCTGGTATATTGCTTATTGTAGCAGTTAATTTCCAAGTAATATCGTTTGCAATTCACAAAGAAATATGGACACAAAATATCCAAATTCTTTTTTCATGATACTGAATAAATCTGTATAGTTATAGTATCGTCTCAGACTCCATCATCACCTTGGCCATAGTCTCTCATCATTTACAAGTATTTTAGATATTTACAGCAAACTGGAAACACCTTTTCATTCAAATTGTGTTTCCTACAGGTGTGAATGCACCACCACTTCTGTAGTGTACTGAAATCATAAAGTGGTAGAAACGGGTCACAATCATCCTGCTTTCGAGTCAGTGAATTACTTTGCTGGGGGAACCAATGACACTTGTTGCCATAGAGTACTTTCCAACATCAATTGCATCTTACACCATTAATTTTATCTTAACTCTGTCTGTATCAGATTGAGTGAACAGTGTCCAGCTACAGCGTGGCTAATTTGACCTTAGCCAGTGTTACAACTCCCCACAAAGTGTACATTCAGTGGATCACCACAGAGGGAGCTGCATGATGTGCACAGTGACAACTTACACAATGTCTCCATAGTTGAACACATTCCCTTTTGTTTTTGACCTGGAAACAGAATCTTAATAGGGGTCTTTATTCTGTACTGTGAGTGAAACACTTGTGTATCATTGTTTGTTTGACAGCTACCACGTTTTAAATTTATTTCAACGATGAAATTGAAATTCTCAAATCCAAAATGTTATGGCTACATAGGAGCATATTTTTGTTGTTTTGAAAGATAAGGATATTTAACTCCTCATCTATAAATGAGTCTGTTCCACAGTCTTTGACAATGTTTCTTTTTATCTCAATAAAATAACTACTAGCTATAAATAAGTCATAATAAAATCTTGATTTGATAATGTTGAAAAAAAAAAATCTGAAAATTTCATGTGCACAGGAGCAGGACATTGTGATGAACAACGTCCTTCCCGTTTCATTCATCATTGTTTTGTTTTTAATCATGATATGGGTCCCTAACCCCTCTCACCCTTTGTTACAAACCAACTTGCCCTCGGGGTGAGGAGAGGACACCTGCCTTTAATAGGGCCAACAACCTGACAAATCCTGCTCTGTCTTCAACAATATATTTTCACACTCACACACAAACACACAGATATATCACACACGTTTTCCACACACACACAACCGCACACACAAACACTAAAAATGAGTGTTGGTGAGAAAGACAGGAGGCCGGCAACTCACCATCAGAGTGACAGACTGCTTTGTCCGAGCGAGCTTTGGTGGTTGTAACAAGCATCGGGACATTTGAGCAAACAAAAGCAGGATTGGGAGTGTCATCAATCAATCGGCTGACAGTTGACTCAAGTTTGTTTGTCCCGCACTCTGCATAATAAGTGATTGGATCTCAGCTAATTAGATATTGGGTAATCAATCATTGCCAACAAGGCACTTTGGCTTGCTGAGGGGACTCTCCCTTTGCGTGTGCCCGTTGTCATGAAATAAATTAGAAATAAAAATTATTTAGTGCCAGCCAAAAGGTAATTCCCACCAGTGAGCTGTCCAACCGCTGCCTTTGTGCAAAAGAGACACATGGAGCGAGGGAGGAGGGGGGGTCTCATGTCCTAACCAATTACTGAAATATTCAGTTGAGGAATTTACATAATAAATGAAGCAATGAAATATTGATATATTTGCTTGGAATGATGTTTTACCCTGCACAAACATGCATCTAACAATATGTGCACATGGATGCAAGCGCTCTTTTTTATATACATAACAACACTAAGTCACATAATTCATAGATTTTCCTAGTTGGAGGCTGACTTTTATTCATGAATAAATGCAATGAAAATGTGTCACCTGATTATCCTTAGTGTTAGCTTAGCAATAGCCAAGCCTTTAGAACATGCATTGGTAATATGAGCAGGTATTGAGGTATAAATCAAGCAAAGATTTTAACCACATCAATTTGCTTCAGTAAGTTGAAAACAAAAGTGTATGACTTGTTATTTTGTCGATAACTCAGCCAGGAGCAGGTGGCATGATATCAAGTAGCCATCCCAGTCCCTCATGCCTTCAAAATCACATTTGAAACTCTACTGAGAGCGAACCGCGCCAATGAAACACACACTCGGCGTTTGTAGTGTCACAGTTTGTTCCCACCTCCTCTCTTCACGCTGTCAAAACGTCTCCCCCACGCCTTCTCTTTCCGAGCCCAGCCGAGACTCTGGAGGTACAATGTTTGCTCCTCGCGCTTTTCTTTTTCTTTTTTTTCTTTTTTTTTCACCCTCAGGTAGCCGCTGTAAGATGCACGACGTGTGTCTCCACTAACACTGCAAGGACACAAAACATGCAGTTTGGGAAATCATAAGACACGACAGAGGAAGAGGAAGGAAGGAGGGAGGAGGACAGAGAGAAGGAGGGAGTGCGAAAACAAGCATGTGACAGAGAAGTACAAGCGAAAGAGTGAGGGAGAGGAGAGAAGAAGTTAGGAACAAATGAGGGAACGGGGTGAAAGAGAGAGACAAAACCACCGCTTGAGGTGGAGGAAACGCTCCTTTATTTATTTATTTTTACACAAAGCCAGAATGTAAGTAAGTAAAGCAGCCAGCTGGGCCTCAGTCTCTCAGCAGTGTGTCGGAGCCTGTCACCGCCGCCGCCACCGAGACAGTTACAAGTTTACAACAGCTGCCGACTAATGTTTGATCAGTGATAAAATATGCCGGGGTGACAACATCATGCTGCCCATGCATTTGTGGGGGCCTCGCGCATTAAAAATTCAGCGCCTGGCAAGTATAGAGGGCCCTGATGGCCTCAGCGCCACTGCCGCTCCCAGCCCGCTCTCTCCCTCCCCAAAGGTATACACAGGGATGGAGACAACTTCACAAGATGTCACAAACCATCTCTGTTTTGTGTTCGCCGGGTGAGCCTTCCTCCGAGTAAACCCGCCCTCACGTCAGCTTTTGTACCGGAGGACCACCGCTGAGACCTCACACAGGAAGGATTCAGCAGAAAGCACCAGACGACAATGACGGCAGAGTAATAGGGCGAATGTTGGTGACATGTTATATGTATCACAGCAAGCGATGTGGAAAAAAGATGCTGAAAAATGAAGAAAGTAAAGAGTCAAGTAAAACAGTTATTAAAAAATATTTTGTGAGCCCTTTAAAAGTTTGAAACTTAAAAAAAGTGACCGAGAGGAAAAGAAAATCTAAAGAATTATGTCCTCTCTGGCTTTCCGTACAACTTGCTAAAGCCAAATCCATCGTTTAAATATTGAAAAACTTCATTTAAATATGGTTTATAAGGTATTTAGAAGTCAATTTCATCCCGTCCTTTCTGAGGCATTTTCCAGCTGTCTGGTTGTCTGTTTGTTTGCGGTGAAGCCAACAACGTGGGCATGCCAAGGAGAGTCTCCTGGTAAATGTCAACTGTCAGAGAATTGAGGCCTCCTCATCAATCGCCCTGCCATGGAGCTCTGGGCAATGAAACCCCTCCGAGGAACACCGGAGAGATAGAGAGAGGAAGAGAGAGGGAGCACAATGGCACCGAATAACTGAAGGAAGTCATGGTCAAAAAAGAGAGAGAGAGAGAGGGAGGATGTGAGCGAATCAGATTTCCCTTCCCCTGCGACAAGGTCCTCTGACAGTTTTGTTGCCGGCAGTCTGAGCAGTGGGCTATGATTGCCAGAGTGCATTAGAGGCCCTGTGTGTAATTTGACATCTCAATATTGAAATAGTAATGCATCCTCACACAGCATAAATTGCTGCCTAGTAATTGGATTCCAGACATGCGGTACAGGGAACCGAGATGTCCTTGCAAGCTTGATAATGCTGTGTCATGGTAGCTGGAGAGCGAGCCGCAATGATGTCGAAATGAAGAAAAAAATGAGAAGATGAGAAAAAAAAAAAAAAAAAAGACGGTTTGCAACGTGGAACTTATTTACCCGTCCGCAGATTGTGTGCAGAATACAGTATTTTAGATTTTTATTCGGACTGTTTAAAAGTCCGGTAAGGACGTTACGCCACGCATCAAACCACCGTTCAACATGCTAGACCTGAGCTGTGCGCACATCCTCCGCTCTTTTGTTCCTACTTGTTCAGTTGCGGCTTCTTGCCCACCTAAATAATTCAGTCCAAGTGAGAATCAGCATATCTTACAGCATACTTAACATGCCAAAAAAGAGCAACAGACAAGGGACAGGAGGCCCGGCTTCAATTAGATCTTTTGTTACAGACAATAGGCCGACAAATTCATTTTGTTCCAATGCCCGCTGTATTGTGAGCCATCAGTTTTGTACCTGGCTCCGTCCTCCGTCCTCTCTCCCCTCCTCTCATGTTTTTTTGTTTTGCTAATGCCGTTGACGTCTGTGCCCACTCCCTTTCCCTGCCTCGCTTTATCGTTACACCATGAGCCCCAGGTATCAGGTGTTTGCATGTCTGTGCGTGTGTTTATATGTGTGTGTGTGTGTGTGCGTCCACAGCCCTGGGTATTGTGTTACTCGGGATCAAGTGACGGTGGAGCCTCGAAAAGAGCCGGCTATTCTTCAGGGTCGCTGAGATACTGCTGACTAATTGGATGAGGTGTAAGTCAAGCCAACAGGCCTCAGACTTTGATGTGACACACGGGAGAGAGAGAGAGAGAGAGAGAGAGAGAGAAAGGTGGTGCACACGCGTCACTGTTTGTTCCAAACATAAACCCTTTGTACCCACCTCCACCTGTTCATACACACACACACATGCAAATGGCTGCGATCCACTTCGTTTATGGCCATTCATTAATTTTGCAGCCACTTCTTTGGTTTTCTTATGTCTAGCTACTTGCTTTTCATTTGCTCCTCCTTGTTTGTTTGCTGTTTCATTGTATACAGGAAATGTAGAACGTAATTGACCAATGTCGATTCAATTTTTGTCGCCATGATGGTAAACATAGACGTTATGCAGTATATGATGAAACCGATCTCTCAAGCAGTGACTATATATTTGTTATTTAATTGATACAAAGTCAGTGATGACTTTAAAAAAAAAAAGTAAGTATAACTACTTTGTCTTGAACATGAGATATGAGGTGTATTTCTAGTGCACATGGAGAGCAGGTTGGCAGTTTAAAGAGTTGATGAAATGAAGCAAGGATAAAATAGGATGCTTCTTTTTCACTTAACTGCCGAGAAAAAAAATCTAGCAGCAGCAATTTACACACCTTTAAAATATATATTTTTTAAATAAGTTCAAAATAAGTTTTCATTTTTTTAACATTTGGTATTACATTGCATGAAAATCGAATACGTGTTCTGGGGGGAAATGGATCATTGTATCAACAAATGCATAATAATAGTAATAATAAATTTGCAAAATTCCCCACTGAGGGACGAATAAAGGTTTATCTTATCTTATTAATGATAATAATAAATGAAATACATGCAGTACATATTTAGCAGTAATATCATACATACAACAATAGAGATTCAAGTGTTGACAGGAAATAAATTATTATTTAAGTATTTAAGTTAGAATAATTTAAAAAATGTGTAGTAATGGTATCAGTGGGGTTGATTACAGATTAGAGGGAGGCCTACAGTACCATACTGCAGATGTGTTCACTTCAATGTACATTGATAGATATTTGATAAAGACTTACATATAGAATCTGGTTACTGCACTTGTATTTATCAAGAAATGTATATGTACAGTAGCTTGTACAAAATAATAATAAATGACCAATGAACAACATCAGCAATGGAATAAATATGATTCCTGAGCCGAGGTACTTCTGACTGTTTCTCGAACTAACTCAAACTAACAAAAGCATTTTACAGTTTGGTGACTGCGGGCACAAAGAACAGGTGATGAGGTTGAGGGTCCTGCAGCTTCATCGGCTCGCTGCAGCTTGTGTCCACTCTGGAGCCGCCTCCAGCTCGTCAAGGCTGAGCTCTGCAACAGAGCCGGCCATTATCACCAATTTGTTAATCCTGTCATAGCGCTGCCTTTCTGAAATGTCACTGCGAAGGACGGCGTAGCAGCAGCAACCGATTATATTTCTTTAAAAAGAAACTAAAAAAATACTCTGTTGAAGGACTCGGGCCTTTGTGATGTGATACCATCAGATACTTAAAAGGAGGAGCTTGTCACCAACTCTCACTTCTCCTGGACTAAAGAGTTGGGGGAAAAAAAGAGGCAGCGGAGGCGAGGTGGGGTGTGTGGGGTGAAGTTACAGCAACAGCTGGTGTATCCTGGGATGCTGGCCAGGATGTTGACTCTCTCTTTCACTTCCCATCTGCTTTCATATTACCTACAATCCCTTGTCTACATTCCCCCTCGCTCTAACTCTCTGCTCTCACCTACTGTATACTTCCACCTGTATCGGCCTTACTTTTGTCTTTTCCTCTCTTTTCTTCATAATGTAAACCAAGTATACCCCAGAGACATCTAGGACAGAACCTCACTGTACTGTGCTGTAGTGAGGGGTCCAGCTGTGGAGGCCATCAGGGCCCTGTAATGAATGAAGACGGTCACAAACACCAATCATACAGAAACAACCCCATAAAGGTTAGCTTTATCTAAATAACCTTATATAGATGGGGTTTTTTTATTCATTTCTTTATAATGTGGTGGAGGAATAAAAAAAAGCTAAGACAGACTAGATTCATGCACACATCAAAATTACATGCATCAGTCAAACAGCAGCTCCTGTGGCATGCGGCAATCACAAGATATTAACCTTTGAAATATTCTGAGAAATTATTAATAATAAACACAGAGGGATTTGTGCGCGCTCCACAACTTCATGCCACATTGTTGCCTCCCCCTTTTTAAATGTCACGACAGGACATGCCATATTGAATGTAATTATGATACGAACACATACGCGGTCCCCAACGTCGTGCGCTCCATTTGCCGCGTTCAATTGTCTGGCGCTTTGGTTTGCGTTTTCAAATGGTGAAATCGCAGGGAGACCATTGTACGTCGTGGAGGAGACTGACGTGTCCCACATTGTTAAAATAATCCTTTTAAAATGTGTGAAATAATTTTGTTCTCATAATCCCTGAAATCCCCAGTAAGTATTACAGGGTGAGGAATGGTTGGAAAATTACTATTTACACAAGAAAAGAGGGACTCATTAAGGGTATTTCACTGCAAGGGTAATTTGACATGCAATTTGCAGTAAAATGCTTAAAAAGAAAAAAAAAAGAGTCGGCTCCATATAGGCTTCTCATTTGCCTTTAACTAACTCATCTTGCCGCCCTGCATTGTTAGGAGTGCTACTTGCCCTCTCTCTATCCACAGTGGGCTTTAATCTTGAGCAGGTAGCGCAATCATCGGAGTGGCTGTACAACTGCGGGGACTTTTTGATTCGGAGTTGTGTTTATTAGCTTGAAGCATCTGGGCAAGGATCTTGTGATTAATTGGGGTGAGCCGCCCCCGATATAACAAGGTCAGCCCTCGCCAAGCCTTCCCCACTCTTTCCATTTACATCAATTAGAACTAAGAGGGGTAGAGCTGCGCCTTGGGCCGACACACACACACACACACACACACACACACAGGAGAGGACAGAGGGACAATGTGTGTGTGACAGAGAGAAAAAGGAAGCAAAAATCATATATTTTGCTCCAGTCAATGTTTAAATATAGCTCAGAAAGTGGCCTTTAATTAGTTTAATGCAAATGACACTTTTTGCTGTATGTTTCTGTGCCACTTTACTACAACAACTGTAGCACATCAGCCAATTAGAGAGCCAGCATGTCACTGCTGAAGGAGAAAGGATGGAGGGAAGTGATTCATCTAATAACAAAGTAGAAGATGGTGCAATGTGTTGAAAAAAAAAGTCGATTTATGTGATTTTGTGTTTGTCACATTTCTTGAACATTGTTTTTAGATTTTTTCATTCTTTTTTGGAGGCGTTTTGAGTCATTTTATTCATTGTGTTTTTATTATGCATTTTTTTTTTTTTTTATGCTGGCAGTGAGGGGTATTGATTCCTCTGACATATAATACAAGCTCCAGTCTGGCCAACACTCTTTAGGATGTGTTGCAAATTGAGAGTGTCAAACCATCCTCTGGCTTTGTTTCTGGGTCCCTGATTAACTTTATATTCATTAGTAAATCATATTAGTGATTATATGCTCATCAGCTCGGGATCCCCTTCTGTGCCAATGGCAGCCCACCCACTCACTGAAATTATGAATGCTATTATAGTGGCACACACTCAAACACAAGCACACACACACAGAGTCTGAAAGCTCTCCAAATACAGCATGTACAGTAGAGGGCGTTTTCTATTACTTCAGACAGAGGGCGGCCTTGTGTCAGCTACCTCTCTCTCTCTCTCTCTCTCTCTCTCTCTCTCTCTCGCCCCTGCCAGTCATATGGAGGAACACAGGAGAGCGGACACTTGTATTGAGAGTTAGTCTCTGAAATGAAAGATTATTATATAGTTTATTTATGACTGTTATTTGTTATCATTTTAAACAGAGGTTTTCTCATTTTTATTACACTTTATTTTACAGCTATTTTCTATCACGGAGCATAATTTCACACTGTTACACATTAGAGTTTCCAAGTCGTAATAAGCAGGAGAGACAGACACAAAGAACAAATTCAATGTTCTCCTTCTTTTTGTACTCTAGTTGGTTTTGTGTTCAAAAGATACTCAGGGAAGTTATCAATTAATGATTGAATTGATTCTAAATAGTTTTTTGATGATTTACTGATAGAACAATTTTAATTGTCTCACTTTGTGCTGAAGTGAATCTGTATTACTCATTTTAAAAAAAGACATGAATTGTATAATTTTACAGCTGATTTATATTATGCCCATATTTGTGAACACAGTAACAGGTTTTTAGATCAGATGTGAAATGGGGCATGGCTGCCACAATAAGCCCTGATTGGTCCTAATGTGTAGGAAAGAACAGGAAGAAAAACAAAAGAGCAGGAAGATAGAAGACAGGAAAAAAAAAGATGGCTGACCACAACGTTTTCTCCACCATCAGATAAGGAGACAATACGTGGATGAACACATGTTTTCGACTGTAGATTATGACAGAGCACTGTTATTTCCTGTACGAATACACTTTCAATTTCCTGCCCGGCACTTTAGTTTTATTACATTGATAACACGATACCATCGGCCGTAGCCATGGGGACGTACAATAGAAGAGAGTGATAAGAGAAATGATGTGAAAGACGGAATAAAAGAGAGAGGCGAGGATATGACTGAGAACAATCAGTCCCTGACAGAAGTCTGGTTGCAGCCAGCAGGACGATCATAATTACTATTATCTAGCTATTAGTTACACAACGTTATAAAGAACACCATTCATCCAATTATGATCCTCAAGTCCCTTTCAAAGCATTTTGACTTGGTTTCTTTGTGGACTCTGCTCAGTGCAAATCAACTCAGTGAGCTACAGCTTGGTATTAAAAAACTGACTTAACAGCTATAGGTTCATTTGACGGAGAGTGTGAATGGGATTTCATGAACTAAAGTCATGAATGTTTCTAACAAAATCTCTATTTGGAAATGACTGCATGATGTCATTTTATCATTATATTCAGGACAGATAAAAAGTATGTGTTTGCATGTGTGTAAAAATGAGATTATGTGTGTAAATGCTCACTTATGTGCACGAGTGTGTGTGTGTGTGTGTGCGTGCACAGACACAAGCACATATCTGTGTGTTTATTTCTCTCTGTCCTCTCCCCTGTCCTCGTGTCCCCTCGGGCTTTAGTCAATGACCCCTTGTTTCCACAAAGGTCCACAAAACGATTTCCTAGCTGCGCTGCACATTTCCAGCCAGGTCCTGATCCCCACTTAGACCAATTGGAGTCAATTTGTTATTGCAAATATAAATTTTGTAACTTGTAATATCCAGTGAGCCAGGCAGGGGAGGCCACTGGCAAAGGCCAATGCTATTTTCACTTCTGACCCCTCATTGAGGCGAGCCTTTGTTAGCTTAGGCATTCAGCTGCCAATCACAGCAGACTTTTTCATTAAATTCACTTGAGAAACTCCCCAGGTCCCAACTGGGCAGCCACCACAAGAATTCATGGGATGGGGGATTCTTCTGAAAATAACTATGAAAGAAATGCTGACCTGGTTCTCACCGCTGTGCTTAAATATGTTCATAAGCAGCAGGGGGAAATATACTTTATAGGTTTAATTCTGCAGTTTTTAAGACAGACATAGGAAGTTTGTGCATTTTATTAATCATATAGAATTCAGAATTTGTTGAATATGTCAGGGAAGGTATAGAGTTGAGACTATTTTATTAATCCAAGTCATAATATCCTTTGAAAGTGTCTTTTAGCATTACTGTGAGAGGCATTTTAATATTTTTGCACCAGCCATTAGAAAGTATTTGACTTATTAAATATTCAACATCAAATATTTCCATGGACTTAAATTTATAATTAGCAGATATGAAGTGACTGTGGATTTGTGAGGGGGTGATGGGACGAGAGTGGGCAGAAGAAGTGTGATTACTTGCTTGACTCTTTGGCCTGAGGCAGCGCACACATAGAGACACACGCACTCTTTCGGCCCAGTCCGATTCCCCCTGAAGCGGTTGACATTTCCCCCAGAAGGATAATTGAGGAATAACATTTGCGTTACAATTTAACATGACCCCTGCCTTTGGAAGCCCTTTCATATTACCTAGCTGAAGATGGCTGCTGACACCCACTTAGGAAGGGGGGATGATGTGTGTCTGTGTGTGTGTCTCTCTGTGTGTGTATATGTCCTCATGTCTGCTTTTGGGTCCATTTTTGTGTCTGTGTTTCCACTCTATGTTCACCTTCCCAAGTGTGTGTGTGTGTGTGTTTGCATGCCTATGTTCATTTGCATGTGTATATATATCTGTGAGTGTGTGTGTGTGTGTGTGTGTGTGTGCGTCCACAGCCAGTCAACATATGGGAGGTGGATGGATGGCTTCAGGCTCAGTGATAGGGTGTTGTTGATGTTAGAGGAAAGAAAGGGAAAAGAGCTTATTATTACAATGGCAGAGTCAATGTCAAGAGGAGCTGCACTGACCTTTTCAAGTCTTTGCCTAGCAACTATTAAAAAAATGTATCAAGGCGGGGGATGGTGTGTGTGTGCGTGCGTGTGTGTATGTGTGTGTTTGTGTCCACGTGGCAGTGTGCACATTTGTATGTGTGTGCAAGACTCAGAGGTAGTGACATGAAGCAGCCGCTAAAAGCTAAGGTTAATGGATTGACTGTTACCTGTTCTCGAGGCTTAACATTGGCCCATACACAAGGGGAATCATCCGCGGCTGCTTCAACAGCCTCGGTGCTTCTGCTGGAAGGCTAAATTAACAGAGCTGTGGCTTGTTTGTTTTAGGAATTTTGGAGGGTTTATCTCAGTCAAGGATACAAGGTCGAGACACAGTCTTTAATCACTGTACCTCACAGTGATGGCTTTATCCTGAGGTAGTGGGTGGTGCTTTCACTTTATGCTGTGTACACAGTGGACATAATCCTAGGAAACATTTTGGTATGAAACAGACAACAGCATCACCTCGTAGTCAGTGTGTTGAGGCTGAAATCTCTAACTTTGCAAATGGCAAATGGCAAACGAGGAGAAAAATTTAGTCAGACAATTATAAATATCTGTAAAAATACAAAATGTACAATCATAATTTTAAGGCAAATTTAAATACAGAAAGAAGAGGCTTCACTGAAGACTTCATAGACAAGGCTGAGGATATAGAGAGGTCAGAGTTCACCATCCTCTCTTTGTGTTCGACTCCATAGGTAATTGCCTGAACACAGAAACTGGAACAGCAGTGTTGGTGAGGATACTGAATTAAAAACCACAGTTTCTTCTTCAAGTGACCTAGTAAATGATAGCTTTTGAGACTTTATTGATTAGAATTGAGAGAAAAAAAAAAATCTTAACTTTAACCCTTAAAATTTCAGTTCGGTTGAGTTGGCTACACCTGTGGTTACTGGTGGTAACAGCGGGTAAAGTTTAGCAAAGACTCCTTGAACGGCTACTTTGTCAGAAACACAACAGAAGGACAAATGGTGGTTCTGCGCTGTTTACTATACAACCCAACAAATTCAAGTTGTAATAGAAAGTCAATAACTGGCCTTTGCCCCATAAGAGAGTGAACAGTAAACACTGAGGCTTACTGTACAAAAGTAACTCTGGATTACGTGCATGTACTATTTCCTGTGAATCCTCAACTCACAAGCAATAAAATCTGCTATATAGAAAGTTAATTAAAGAAGACAAATACATGGGATGGTTATTTCTGAAAATGCTTAGCACACTGTTCATATTGTTAAAAATGGTGTTTTATTTCATGAACCTCTTCCATCTTCAATACAAACTTCAGTGTTAATCATCACTTTGCAGTTGCAACATATGTGACAACCCATATGATTTGGCCTGAAACTGTCCTGTACATGTTTATGTCACACTGTTAGCATCAGTGTTACTAGGAAGGATATTCTACAATGACATTTCTTTAAGGAAATTATGTACGTTTTCAATAATACTGATTTTGTGTCGGACCATTATGTTACTTCCGAGCGCCGCAGTATTGAAGGTTGCATTATAAAATAGCCCTTCTACATTAACTACATCTTTATTCCACAATGCTATTCCCATTCCTCTTCATCAGAGCAGCCAGGCACACCGTCTCACACCAGCTCGCTCCATACCAACTGCCTTCCACTGATAAATGAGAGGATTAGTGACTGGTAGCCTACACTTTATTAAAAAGTAATAACAATTTTTGTTGGCATCCTTCACGTGGTAAGGAGTGCCATGAATCACAGGATATTGGCTGTCTGTATCTGATGAATGCATCGTTTACCAGCCGAGGAGTTATTTAGTAGCGGCTATTAATTTAAATCACATTTATCTCCCCCCTCTAGCTCGGGATGGGGGAAACACGAGCTCTGCAGCGGCAGGAGAGCTGAGAGTAAAGAATTAGACTCCACAGAATGGATATCAGGGTGTTATATCAAGGTGTTTCCCTTCTGAATATCTAAAATGACAACCTGGGATTTTGACGCTGCTTTTTGATATTGTAGAAATAGCGCCTTGACTCCGATACTGAGTAGCTGCAGCTCATGGATGCTCAGTGAAATTTAGTTCAACTCTTTTTCTCATGCACCATTTCATGATATCATGTGAAGAATCTGTGGTATCAAGGTAAAATTCATCATAACTACAATTCAAAAATGAGAATAAGAAGAAGAAACTTATGCGCCAATTCTATTCATTTCACCTCTGTGCTGAAGTGAATCTGCTATCTGAGAGTACATTGGCTAATTGCTCATCATGGTTGGAGTGGACCAAGGCAAATCACAATGCGTTTTAGATTGACCATAAAATAAAAGGACAAAAAAAAATGTGTCTGTCTTGGCTACATCGGACGCAGAAACATTGCTTTACTTGGAATAAATCTGTTTCTCTTACACATATTGTGCTGCTAATTGGTGACGCTTTTGAACAATCGTACCACCCATAACAATCTAATAACCCGAATCACTGCACATGCTGCAGGACGTCATGTCTGGAAGCTACGGCCTCTGTCTGTTTTTGATATCTCTCACCCGCAAGACCGTGTCGCGAAACGTTGGTGGTCCCTCATTTCCTCTTTCCTGTAAAAGGGTTTGAAGGCTATCCAAACATAAAATGTGGGGCTCGTGTAAACATATAACATCCTTCGCCAGACATATCATCAATTATTCAAAACAATAACAATGTTTCAAGACTGAATGCGGCTTCGCATTTGGACTTTAAAGGCCGGCGCACCTGAGCAAGAGTTAAGCAAGCAGGGATTGAATATTAGACTTTTTATGCCACTGGCACAAGATGAATTGTCCAGAAAAGACTTGAGACTTTATAAGATCATATACTGCACATATGTATACACTGTTTACCTTATGTCTTATTGTATGTGCATGTAATTCATCTTTGGATTTGTGTTCTCTTGACCCGAACATTTAACTTGATAAAGCCAATTACTTGTACTTTGACTGACTGTGTAAAACGTGGGTGTAAAACTGTAATGAAGTCGTCTGTTAGTGAAAATAACTTCTGGGTGACCTTAAAGCTTAGGGGCCGCAGCCCGAATTACCAGGTCTCTCATAAACAAGCCCAGACTCAAATTCAGTCTGGGCTTAAACTTAATTAAATAGGCAGATAGGAGCATTTAGGCTGGAAATGCGTGCACCTACAGCCTAAGCACATACTACGTCATATTTGCTTAACCTTCCTGTGGACTCAAAAGGTGCGTCTGGTAATTGAAGCATAACAGAATTAGGTTACAAATGTCTAACAGAGCCCTGTGTGTACAGTAGAAGCCCATACACCACTGAGCTTAGCACATGTTTTCATTTAATTAGTTTTTCATTTGGCCATGAATGCCTTGTGTCAATACGGGCAAACAAGTTGGTGTAGTGGATTTTCTGTGCGCATGAGTTATACCCAAATATGTGTGTTCATTTTGATTTTCTTTGCTACCCTCATTTGGCAAAATATTGACAAGGACGGTATTCACGAGCCCTGAGCTGGGATCACGATTTGCTCTGTCACAGAAATAAAACTGCTGATTTTTTTTTCTCCTCTGCTTTTATTTATTGATTTAAAATCGCCCTGACATCTCTTGAATCTGTTGTCTGTATGATTTTGACAGTTAAACATTGTTTTGATTTTTTTTTTTTCTCTTCCCACACAGACACCAGAGGAAGTGTGTCAAAAGTGAAGCTCAAAGAAGTGTGCAACGCTAAAAGCTAAGGTGCTGCTGGCTGTGAAGTGCTATTGATCTTTTTTTTTTTTTTTTTTTTCTTTGGTGTTAAAGAGGAATGCATCTCCCCTGTCAACTTCTTTTGCCTCGAATCTTCAGTGCACACATGCACACCAGCAGCTCCCTGAGCAGAGGCTTCACAAAGACACTTCCAGTTATTGACACGTGTTGTTAAAACTCCACAAAGCTGTGCACATCTTTTTTTTTTTTTTTTTGTTGCTAAATCTTCACATGCAGCATGAGTGCGCTGACAGGGAGCGAAAAGTTGATCAGCAACAGCCTGCATTATTTAAAGGCCTGCATATTTGTGTGTTTGTGTTATTACGGCTGAGTGTTGTGTTCCTGCATGCCTGCCTGCACACTCTCACATGCTGATTTTGTGTGGTTTGGTTTGTCATATCATGTTCTGCAGAGTCATAACCATCGAGTGAATCAAAGAAATAGGAAAAGGTGTGGAGGAATGAATAGCAGAGGTTACCTTATTTTCACTGTAACTTTGCAAAAGTTGACTTTCTGATACTGTGGGAGGCTTTCGTGGTGCGTCGGTGATATGTATCTGTATTCTCACCACACTGTCACTCTGTCCTGATGATTAATGTAAAAGACTTTGACAGAATTCCAGGCCTCGTGTCCCTCCTGGGCGACGAGTGATAATCTGCCTGCTCCAGGCAGCTCTCGAGCGGGAAGGGAAGCTGCGTAGGGCCTCCTGTCCCAGGTGAAGAGCCCCAGGGGCTGGGGTGTAGAGCCTGGAGGCTGCCCAGGTGTTCACAGTTATTACTGACTGTCTGTCCCAGCTGGGGAGAGAACAGCACAAACATCAGTGAATGTAATGTTTGCGTTTACTGTCAGTTTGTGCTCTCAGCCTGTCAGCTTTGTCTGACTGACTTTCTACCTCTCTACCTCCTCCTCTCTGACCTTTCACACGCACACAGACAGACAGACTCTTTGTTTCGAAACAATGTTTAACATGACATTTTCATAACTTTCACCGCTGAGGAGCATTACTGGGATTGTTTCCTGCCTCACCTTGCTGTCTCTTCACACCTTTTAAAATCTTTCTCTGTAAACCATACCTGCATGAGCAAAAAGGCAACAAACAACCAGCATTTGTTGTGAAAATTATTCACCATTCTTGGATTAACTGATCAATTATCAACCCGGCTTTGCTGAAACTGAACACAACATAATGTACCTGTACTGTGAAGCAATGAGAGCTGGCAGAGAGGCAGCATAATTTCTAGGGCGCAAAGCCAACACTAGATGGCTGCAGATAATGCAGAAAAGGAGCTAATGATACACACATACTGTAGGCAGGGTGACAGAGAGAGAGAGAGAGAGAGAGAGAGAGAGAGAGAGGAGAGGGAGAATAAGGCAAAGGGAGAGATTAAAAGAGAAAGAAAAGGATAACGGCCAAGAGCAAAGAATGGAAACTGCTGTTCAAATACAGCCTGTGTATTTTTATAGCCTCTTATACAATCATTTTAGCCTGGATCTATTCACAAGTGTGTTCACACGTTGAAAAGCAAAGGTACAACAGATCATGCCATGTCACCACGTCTCACATTTGAACATGCAGAGATACACTTATTACCCATAGTCTAATAAGCAGTCGGCACATTGTCCAAAGTGACACAAAATCACCAGTTTGCCACTTTATCTGAATCTAATGGCCCCACAAATCAAATATGTATCAGATGTACATGTGTTATCACAGAACTTTGATTCAGATGTGAAAAGATCAAACTAAAAATAAATTGGATTTTTGCCTAGTTTTGGGCCAAAAAATTTATCCGCAGGACAATTTCAAATTCTTTGATGTAATGACTATTTGTGATTGTGTGTACAAAAGGCTATAACACTTGTGCATAATTATTTGACCAATGTCTTCCTTTAAAGGATAAAGTGAATGAGAGATGAATGAGATTTTTTTTTGAGTATAATGCCAAAAACATTACAGAACAAAATATAGAACCAAAGGTGAAAAGCAATGCGCGACTGTGAGCAGCAATATTTCATGTGAGAATATATAATGTTTCTGGGCCAAAATGGGTGGTATACATCTCTTTGTCTATGAAAAGATTAAGCTATTTCACAATCAATAGAGCAGTCAGAATACATTTTTATTGGGTGCATTACACCGCAAATGAATTGTAGAGCTTGGTAAAAGCCAATTGGATAGGTGATGGAATATCTGTGAGCGTCTGTCTGACAATTGGTTATATTTCCAGAACATGTAGATTAATGGTGTTCACAGCGTGCCACATCTTGGGCATTCATTACACACACACACACACACACACACACACACACGCTTGCACTTCATTTTATACCACTCAACACCCAAAGAAGGCTGTAGCGAGAGGGGATAACAAGAGTCATTGATTCTCTCTAAAAGGTGAGAGGAGGATCATAATCTCACATGAGGGGGGGGAAGTCTTGAATGTAGTTTAAATATGTTCTCAGCGCCTCTGAAATATTTATCACTTTCCAAATGCAATTGGTGCATTTTCTTGGAGTTTATAGCGTTTTTTTCCTCCGCAGCTGCTGAGGGAATAAGTGGGAAAGTGGGGAATATAAAGGATATGTCTTTATCAGGATTGGCTCAGACAGACTTATTAAGGACTGCTATGGTATGTACAGTAGTGGAGACTCTTGTCTGAGGCACAGATCACAGCATGAACATCAGTAGAGAGATTGCTCTTATAAACTGTGGGGTACAAATAATGTAATATATTTTCAATGGTTTTGGGACTTCTGTGTTATTTATGCTTTGTGATTTCAGGAGGACTATCTCCATTATTGAGATAAAGAGGCTGGTTAAAGTATAGGTGTGCTCTACAAAAAAAAAAGGGTGCTGTTTCTCATTCCTTCATACATCTGTAAGAAATGAGAAAAATGTAGCCAGGCAATCAGCCAACACAAAGTCATTTCAGATGACTATTTAGATTGATTGGGTTTGAACTCTGACGTGCTAATAGTGTTTCTATTTAAAACCTGAGGGAAGTCAAACAGGTTGAAACATTACACAGATTTATGTACTGTAAGCAGCATGTCGCACCGACTAACTGATCGTGAACCCGCGTCTTCGGAAATCAATGGGATTTAACTTAAGGCACTTAAATTTGCTTTAATCACTTACACCTCTTCTTAAAATTCATGTAAGCATGTTTTCTCTCTGACTTTCAAACCAAACACTATCAATATGTGCAGCTGGCGCCTTCAATCACAACAACACGAGCACGATGTTTGGAAAGCTGTAATTGAAATTATCCAGCCAGATGAGTGGAGCTACCTGACTGACAGAATGAGGGAGGAAACTCATTTTAAGGTATGTGGTCACACTCGCCGGTGAATATTCTGCTTCCTTTTGTGAATGAGGAAGCGATGGCCACGATGGCAGCTGAGTAACAAATCTGAAAGTAGGTGCGCTTAAAAATAAATCAGCTTTCTGATTTCACAAGATCTGTTTGATGAGTTGTGAGGGACTTCGTTTTAGATTTTTGGGTTCAGGGTACCTTCACACACACACACACACACACACACACACACACACACTTGTACATGAATATATCCATCTCTTCATGTACAAACACACATATACACACAGGTTGATCATTATTAAAGGTTGGGATAAGTTTGAGTCCAGTCTTAAGTTATTCAAATTATGCAGAACAGAAAATTTTATTTTATTTTTTTTTACCTGAATTTACTATCATTGTAAAGAACTCAAACACACAAAGACATACACACCATTGATGTCTATGTTGAGGGGAACCAGCTTACACATATATATCTCCTCTCATTACATTTCCAATGTGAGTAATTGGATTTGATACAGAATGCAAAATAATGCAAAACAATTTTGATTCTTGAGAGCTTAAGTGTCTCATTTCCGAATGCTGCCACACAGCATCCTCCGCCTCAATTTGAGGGATTTAAAGAAATCATATTCAAATAAAACCATATAAATAGGAATTTGCGTTTACATTTCATTATCTTTTTCGAGCACGCAACAGATCATTCTTCTACCTCAGTGACTCAAACCCAAATAAGAATATATGTAAGGTAAAAGTTTAAACATCCCTTAACATTTATTTTACATAGAGTTGAAAATTACATTAATGTATTTGCTTTTTAACGCTGTATAAATGCCAGTTTCTTTCAGATCGAAGAACAGTTTTTCTCTCGTCCATGATCAAATATCACCGCCGAAGCTGTGTGCAGTCAGACTGGCTGACATGCATGCTCTTTGAGGGCAGCTCAATCTGCATACAATAGCTCTCCGTGAGTTAAATTAGACTCTCCCTAAATGGGAATTTGATTCTTATTTCAGAACTTCAGAGGCATGTTCATTACAACGGCAAACAACATCCAGCAATGAGTGATCTGACATCGACAGGCTTTGTTGTTACAAAAATGCAAATACTCACGATGCAGGATGGGTGCAAATACAGAGGCAACACGCATCCTTCCTTTCAGTTCAAATTAAGAAGAAGGCAAAGAAAAGTGGTTCCATCAGGATGTGTTATCCTCTTCTCGGAGTTTATCTGGGTAAAGGAATTATTGGAGCAGCTGCTTTTCGGACGGAAATAGAATTATAAAGAGATTGTGATAAAATTGTATTTGGGTGATACATCAATGCATCATTAAGCTTCAGAAACAAAGTTTTGGTGGTTAATTACTGTAGTTCACTCTCTCTGAATTGTTTTAGCAGTATGAGGGTTTCTCACAAACAAACATCCAGTGCACGAAAGATAACTATGTTGTTCTTCAGCTGCAGCGTGGACTGTTGAAGACAGATGAAAGTAAAGTATTTTGTTTTCACTGACATGTTGCTGAGGTCTTTAGGTATGAGTGGCCCTCACTAATGAACTCACCATCAATATTTCACTGATTGGTTGTGAAATATTTAAAGGTCAATGTTGATCCAGCTGTTGGTAAGTGCACATAATACATGGGTATGAAATATATTATTGTAAGATAATATCTGAATGGACAGATGTTTTAATTTAGTGTAATGAGATATTTTAGATGTTCAAGGCTTTATTTGCATTGCACGAGGGCAACATTTTCAAGTTTGACCGTCTTTAAAAGTTTCTTTCATCACTGGAGTACAGACCATTTTGTATTTGTTCTGTATTCAGGCAGAACTAATACTACAGGGAACAATGTATTTATCTCCTGATGTTGGAAGCAGGGCTCCTCGAGGGCTGGCCTGGGGCCTGAGTACCAGAGAACAGGACAGCGAGTCCCCTGTTACAGCGCTGGTAGCATATTCAGGGGGCAAACAAGCCACAGAAGAGCGGTTATTTGTGGACGCAGCAGAACTTCCTCCGACATTTGTAACTTTTTCATCGCTCATTGGATTTTAGGTTAGAGGGTTATATAGTAGTTGATGTTGATCAGTTCCCTTCATAAGGTTGGAGATAATTCTGCATATTTCAAATTACATGTTAAAATTACAAATTACTATTTAAATGTTTCCTCATACAAAAATAAATACTGATGCCAACAGCAATGTTTTAATTCCATGTGGCTTTAATTTGAACCAAACAATCACCTCATGTTTTTTTGTCTGTTATGTGATTATTTTGTTCGTGGCCTAAATCGCTCTTACAGGCCCACACAAACCTTCCCTACTTCACACTTGGCTGCCTCGAGAGATAGGGAAACTGCCTTAATTCATCACCAGGGGACTCCTATCATGGCCTGTGGCATAATAATATAGTATGCATATGACCTATGTTAATTAATGATATATTCTTTAATATTAACATGCTATGGTCAAGGTAAACGGGGATCAGAGTTAATTTAATTAAGTGCATGGCTTCGCGTTCCTGTGGTTATGTTTCAGTGGTTTCATTTAATTCTGGGTTAGTCATCACCGATTATTTCATACCACGTCTGTGGTTGGTCATCATCACTTAGAAAGAAAAAAAAAACGAACAGAAAGGAAAAAGCTAATTAACATAAATAGCAGAAGGAGTTTGCCTAATGAAACCATCATCTAAATGAGCAGTATTCATAATTTACCTATAGCCTACCTATACATTTACATCACTTACACTGTAAAACATCAGGCAGGAATTTAATGGAATCAACTCATCTTTACAACACAAATATAGGCTTTTATTAAACATAGTTAATTCAAATTTCTAGATTTTATTTTCAGTCCACTTCAAAATTTAGATATATGAGTTGTTCTTTTAATTTGGAACGATTGTGTTTCTAAACTTGAAACTTGATCAGCATGTAAGCAGACTTCCCAGCATGCACTGTCTGAGAGTCAAAACTCTCCAGAGACCCCTCTGTTTCACAGCCGGAAATGGAAACTTGCTGTTTGTCTTTAAAACATGCTACGATGACTCATGGTTGTTTCTGATCTTAATAATGAAAACAGTGCCAACTATGACTCAGGCGAGTATCAAATTCACCCCTACCCATATACATTTAAATAGAAAAAGGTTAGAGCAGCCTTTCATGTTGTCTCACTAACTCTGGTACAAAGTGTCTCCAATTGGAGAAGTTATAAGGTCTTCATGTCAAATCAAGAACTGAGTCTTCCAACCAAACATGCTGATCACATGAGTGTGTGTATGTGAATTGTGTGTGATGAATAACAAGTCGTGTATTATGTTTTGCTATCAGTTGTACTGTTACACACTTGAATGACATCGTGTTATGTTGTGGCCAATGTGTTTCATACTGCCTCCTCAAGACTGTGTGCTGTTATGGTACAACCTGTATTTTGTTGGGGTTTGTATCTACATCCGACAGACGACAGCAGCCTACATCATGGTAACTTCCATGGCGAGCAATCATCGTGGTGGTATTCACTTAATTTGGGACATAAATAAGACATAAATTGGCGCCTATGCTTCCAACTGAGAAAATGGAAATGGAAAGCAAAACTGTCTGTAATGAAGTGAACAGTTGTTGATTCAAGCAGGAGGACTTTTTGAAATTGAGCCAGCTCAAAATGATTTACAGCGTATAGAAGAACTAACCAGTAAGTCTTCTTTTCCCTGTGTCTTTTTCTCCTGAGGCATTTCCTCGAGCACTTCCAGTGAACAACCCCCTTGGCACCGATCTAGACTCGCTCTTCAACTTGATTTTACACCACACTTCTTCAAAACAAGACCTCGACTTGTATGCTGTTCGAATTTGTTTTTGTCAAGCCTCCTGTATAAAATCCTACCTGACTCAAATGACCTGCTTTTGCTTTGGAAACATTTTCACATTTTGGGTAGAAACAGGACCCTTTCACCGCAGAGCGCAGATGATTGAATCCAGAGGCCTCTCTTTCTCTTCTTTCCACTGTGATGTTTGAGACGAGGAGGACGGCTAATTCCTATTAGTCATGAGAGGTTACATGAATGATCCTTTAAGCCAGGTGAGGAGAGAGAAGGACAACGGTGATATTCCGACACAGGTTTTAGTTTCCAGACCATCTCATGTTTTCTCTACGTCATGTTAACACTGCCATTTGATACGTCGGGCAAAGTAGACATATTCATTACAAACAACTAGTACAGCTTCTAACACCCCTAGCTAAGATTCAGGGCCAGGTAATGGAGCAGGGAGAGGCAGAGGATGTCTTGTTGTTGTCTAAGCACTGTCATTATAACATTTAAAGGACAAAATAGGATTGCATGACTCCGTTGGACATGGTTACAGTGTCGGCCATCTTGCATAGAATACCTGGAGAATAGTCATAATTCAAGCCCACAGGGATCAAGTTGCACATTACACAGGAAGCTATAGGACAATTTCCAAGAGTGGTTTAAACTTTATCTATATCTGAGCAAACTGAGGCGCCACAGTTCCCACTTCCTCTTATAGAAACCCATTCATTCATTTTCCACCCTCATTTTATTCTAACCAGGGTCACATGGGCCAAACCAGCATGTATTTTGAGGTCAGAGAGAGTGAAAAATAACATAAAACTCCCCAGTCAATCACATGAATTTGAGGAAAGATATGTATTTTTAACAATCTCTTGGCCTTTAAAATCTTTGCCTTTGTTGAATTTAATAGTAATTTATTAGATTTCTCCACCTGCTTTGTTCCTTTCTAGCACACTACTAAGAGAATCAAGAGCCAAACAAGTTAAAACAATTACTCATGCTCATTGAAAGGGGTGATATAGCAGCATATTTTCCCTCTCCTCCGCTTCCTCAGTGAAAACTGCATTTGTGCATATCTATGCATGGCTGGTCAGCCATATAGATGCTCATCTGTGTCTTTCATCAACTTGACAGCTTTTTTCTCCTCAGAAAGATAACATTTATTATAAGCGTAAGCAATACATATTGGCCCGGAGTAAGTTTGTGGCACATTCCCGCACCTCATAATCACGGCTGTCTGCAGTTAAGTATCCCCCATGATCTATTGACTCCATTTTTATTCACTGCATTTCTACCCTGGTAGGTAGAGGGAGTCAGTTAAGCACAGAATGCAGAGCAGCCATAATTCATAAAATAGCAGGGAATTAAAAAAAAATAAGAGATGATCGGCAAACACTTAGTGATTAATCCGAATCAGACGTATGAATATATGTATTCAAAAATTGCTTTAATAATTGACTAAACACAAGGTAAATAATATTTGGTAATAGTGATTTTAAAAATAATGAATGTATAGCATGTGCCTATACAGTGATCGGACATAACTTGACTCTTCAGCATAGCTCTCACTGAGTTAACCTTCATTGCAATCATAAGTGATTGTTGCATTGTGTTTGTGGAATATGCAAATCATGCCATAAGAGAGCTCAACCTACAGCAGAGAAAAGAGGGAAAACACAAAGAAGTACAACAACGGAATTGAACAGGAAATTCATGTTTTATTAATTATCTTTAAGATAATGTATGATGAGGCTAATTTTGCTCCTTTTTATAAAATAAATACAAGGGAATGAAGCCTCATGGGAGAAAGCGCCACGTTCTTTAATTTATCATGAAATTAGCTTTCCTACGCTAACTGCCATCGTGCCATGGGACTCCACATTGTCTTGTGTTCTGTTCTCATATTTTAATCACTCTATGGGAAAAGCTCTCTCTTGCCCCCAGCGTTATGCTAATATTTATTTTGGTTTGTATTACCCTTGTGTTTACAGCGAATGCGCGGGGGTCAAATGAGAGTCAGTATTACTAATGTGATCGAGTTTCATATAATTTTCTTCCTCTTTTCTGTTTATTTACAGTAAACTGCATCCTTAAATAACAATCGGGATCGTGTGCACGCTGTGACATTTATGCACATTCCAGGTTGAGATAATTTCTTTAAGGCATGCTTCGGCAGGGTTACAAGAGGCAACAAAGAACTGACAATCTGTGGTGACTTTTTTTTTTTTTTTTTTTTTTTTTTACATGAAAAAAAACAACAACATTTGGATATAGAGAGGAGAGTTGCCAGTTTTGCCAAGCCAGTATGCCATATGGCTTGTGCTGGTACGTCTCACAAGTGCCCCTTGTCGTCCCAGCCTAGCGGCTTTCGATTACCTAGCTGTGGCAGTTCCTTTCCCAAGCTGCCACTACTTCTGGCAGATTATAATAAAGATGACTCTTTCACAGTGTGAACTGCTCTCTCATGGCCAGGAAACCAGACGCACACGCACACACATGGCGAGCACAGGCGCGGCACACGCAATACACACAACTGCATTCCCCTCATGCAAAATACACACGGACATCACAGCGTGTTAACAGCAGGCTGAGGCTGAGCTGGGCTGTGTGGTGACTGACTGGATGAAATGTGAGGATTAATGGATATTTATATTTCATTATGTTTTTATACAGGCCACAGAATAATGTATCACTCTCCGGGAGATACTGAAACATATGTCAACCCATATCCACTTACGGATATGATTCAATTTGACTTTCAACGCGCTGATCACATTTTGCTAACGTCTAAAACGTCTTCTGAAAATGCACAGAAATGCAATACAACTGTCCGAGACATGTAGGGTTGTAATCCAGTTTTAGGGCATTATTTTGGTTGACAAACTAGAACTGATCATTGGACGGTGATGCAATGTGAAGGGTTTTTAATATGAATACATTAACAATTGTATTGATGGTACAAACTGTTAACTTAAGGATGTATTAATGGCTGTAACTAAAGGTTCTTTTCATTATTGATTGGTCTGATAACTGCTATTTTCTTATAATTTCATTATTTATTTTTAGGTTGAAACTAAAATAGAGATAGAGAAAATTGCCCATTACAATCTCCTAGAGCAAAGTTAACATCTTTAAATGTCATGTTTTTTGACCAATAACCCAAAAGCCCAAAGATATTTAGTCTACTCTCATAGAGTAGTAAGAAAACCAGCTAATATTCACATTTTCAAAGCTTGAAATGGTGTCATTTTTGGCAGTTGTGCCCAAAAACTTACTTAAAAATGTTTTTTACGTATAGGATTTACAAAGCAGTGTGCCTTGGTTTTTTTTTTGTGGGGGGGATCCTTTTCTGTTCCGATGGACAGTATGAAGCCTACACATTCATCAGGAGCACCTGTTTCACCACCTTTAGGTCCAGGCAGTGCTTCTTCCATTGTTTTCTGATGGGACATTTTCTTCAGTTGAAAAGGCGCTTGCAAACTTTCAGCCAATTGTCAGAAACCCTACAACTGCAGATGCTCTCCTCCACCCACCTACCATTGACAATAGGCTCCAATCATTTACCTAACAACAAACAAAAACAGTGCATTACATTAGTGAACCGTCAACTTCCTGACTGAGGTAACCTGCCACCCACCTCAGCCAAATGACTCACCTCAGTGAAAGAGCGTCACAACGGCCGGGACAATGTGCTTCAAAGGCAGTGACAATGGCTATTCTATGGCAATGGCCTGTTTATGTGTGTGTGTGTGTGTGTGTGTGTGCTCTGCAGGTTTTGTTCAACCCGTCACACAACACTTGGCTCCCTGGTGTTGCCAGTAATCAATACAGGCCTGAAATCACCTACTGTTACCTGCCTCCCATACTGCCTGTTTTGTCCCTGACTTAATAATGAATTAGATCCCCCTTCAAATGCAGTGGTGACTCTCTTTGTAGCCTCTCTTGGCGCACACACACATGCACACACAGACACACACACTCATTCATGTAAATGCATAAATTGTCAATGTATACAATGTGCAAGCCTTGTACATAGAAAAATGAACACGGTCGCACACATGTGCTGTAATGTTTATTTGAACATGCACTTTTGAGGGGCTGACCAAATGGTAATGGTGACACACACACACATGCACACACACATGATCAGCCAGCTAACATCAAGGGTAACATTTCTATCGCATTTGCTAATCACTGATCAATAATTCAGAAGCCCCTCTCATCTTGAAGGGTCCCTGGCTTCCTGAAACATATGGCAGCTGTATGTGCGGATGTGTTTGCATATGTGTGTGTGTGTGTGTGTGTGTGTGTGTGTGTGTGTGTGCGCGCGTGCCCCCTTGTCTGACATCTTTTTATCTGCTGTTCAGGTTACCAGCTCCTTATCACAGAGGCCTGTCTGCTTCTGACGGCCAAACAGCAAAAGGAAACAACTTAGTTGAAGTTGTTTTCCAGAACATGACTTTTGTTCCTTCCCTCCTCCAACCATGTTACATCTGACGACGGAGCCTCTAATGCCAGTTATAACAGCCAGCACAGTAATTTGCTGTGTAAGTCGACACGATGGTTATCTGTGTACAGGGCACCTTTCATTTCCTCCAAGTCAGGCTTTGCCTCGATTCATGCTATCGTTATCTTTCTTGCTGGGTCTTTTGGTAATTTGTCCAGCATGAGTTGACTCACTAAAGGTCTCCTGCTCCACCCTCACCACCCACCCCCACCTCTCATTTCTTTATCTGAAGAAAATTCTGATTAAATGGCTTTGGTGTAATTGTATCTTTTATATCATTGACTTCCCAAAAACCAGATAAGTGCATAAATAGTTTCAGGGAAGTAACAACTTTGACTTACATAAAACTTTTCTGTGTGAGTGACTTATCTTCACAAAAGGATGAACTGCATGTGATAGACCTTGTGCAGCTCTTTATTTTCAGCATCCTCCTTTTATCCCTCATTTCTTAGTTATTACATTGTTAATGCTGTAACAGTATCTGACCTCTCTTTCACCATTTTCTCTTAATCAGACTGAAGCATCATCTTGGCTCACTAAGGACTCGTGTCTATTAACTGCTGCTGTACTTCTTTTAAACTGTCCTTGTCCACTTTCTGCTGGACTCTAGGTCCTAAGTTTAGTGACAAACAAGCTACATCTTTCTTCCTCAAAGGCCCAAAACGAGCCAGAAGAGCCAACGCTGCCAAAAGCTCAGACACCTGAGGTAGGTTTGACAAAAGACTTTCAAGTTTCTCATGCGCTGCTGTAGACGGAGCAGTCGTGTCGAGCAGTTTTGGCCGACAGTCTGTTTTGTTGTTGCGTTGTATGCTTGTGCTTGCCTATTGAAGGATGACTCTTCTCAGGCTTGCCGAGATCACGCTGTGCGCATGATAAATAGATAGAGATGGTCTTAGTGGTTCATAGGAGGTCCAACCGTGACCCTGCAGCTTCCCTGTGGTACTACAGTACTGGGCTTTGTCCTGGAACAAACAACCACAAACAATGTGCCCAAAACTTTTTGATGAGAAGCTCGATGAGAGGAGGCTTCAGGGAAAAAAAAAAAAAAAAAAAAAGCTTTTGAACAGACAAAAATGCAGGCGATGATTGATCTGACAATTTAAGAATATTGGCATTTATGTAATGTTGCAAAACAGTATGAAGAAATTGATCAATCAGAAGTAAAGGGGGGAAATAAAATAGATATATGATAATGGAGTAATATCCAGCACTTTCTTTGTAACAAGTGATTGGTCACAAATAATTAGTGCTGATAAACTTATATAAGGGGATAATCACAAACCACCTAATGTGATCTCCTCAGATAAACTTATGAAGAGATAATCACAAACCACCTAATGCGATCTCCTTGGATCACTGCTTAAATCACCCCACAGGAGAGGAAGAGAGGGAGAAAAGAAAGAAGATGAGGTAGAGAGAGAGAGAGAGAGAGGTACAGTGTTATGAAACTGAATCTCATCCCTTATTTATTTATTTCCCTCCCTGCTTCTCCCTCTCTTCTTGGGCTAATTCTAATGAAGAGGCCTCAAATGACTTCATTTAGAGTGAAGTTAATTGTGTTTGGTCCTACACGGCTGCACTTCCTGCCTGGATACTTTCCTGTGTTTCCCCCCTGATTTATACACGGAGGAGGGAGGGAGGGAGGAGGGGGAGGGATGTGAAGGAAAACAGATAGAGATTGAGAAGATACTAATAACAGAAAGACGGAGAGTGAGATGAGAAAATTAAAGTGAACAAGAGAGAATGAGAGGAAGTGACAAACAGAGAGAAATAGAGATGAGTAAGGGGCCGGGGTCCCTCATATCAGGCGCGTCCCCCCCGTTAGCCCAGGACTGTAATTAGATCTGGCAGCCACCCCATAATGATAAATGCTGGGATGATGAATGGAAATGCAAATGTGTGTGAAGTAGCCCCAGCCATCAAAGGGGGAATATCATTAACACTTTCCTCTTGTCAAATCCATCATTGTCAAGGGTGGCTCCCTGCGTCCCCCATGTCCCACCAGCTACACAGGGGCAGCTCGGGAGTTAAGGAGGAGGCAGCAGAGGCAGCGATGAAGAAAGTGAAAGAGGAAGAGCGTGTATGTGTGTGTGCCAGTCAGGGTACGAGTGTGGTGGTGTACATGTTGGGATTGGACACACAAGTTAATTAACACAAGTGGACATGTTGTGTTATTGCAGTTAAATTGTGTAGCATATTTGATTTTATAAGATCATATCATATTCCACACAAGGGAAGAGAAACTGTAAATGCCCAATGTATATAATTAGGGTTATACTGTTCAGAAATAGGCAGCATCAGATGTTGTTGTAACAAGATGAAGAGTCTGATATTGATATGTATATATATATGTATATTTAAATCTGGATCAAAGTGGCAGACTTCAAGACCAACCCTCATCACCGTATGGCTAACAGTGTACTCACCAAGTTAAATGCTGAGATTGGGGGCCAACATTGCTAAAAGGTCTCACACAGCAAAAAACATGAACATCAGATGCTCATAGAGGTTTTAAACAAATCCGTATGTCAACTTATTTGGCAGAGATAACTTAGATAAATTATGATCTAAAATATGTTGCCAACCACTATTAAAGTTTACAGTCTGACCTGGGCCTTGACCTGGTTCAACTTCTACTGTACCATAGTTATGAGTGCACACATTTTTCCTACTGACATTCACTTACAGTTTTAACTAAAACGATTCAGATAATCTGGCTAAACCTTTTTTTCCCCGCCATCCGTCATATGATTTGACTGCTCATGTTTTGCTTTGTTGGACTTGTTGCCAAAATCACCACAGCCACTGCTCAGCCGTTGCTTTGCTTGAGTGACGCAAATGATGAGCTGCAAAAACAAGAACAAAGTTGTAATTAAATCAAAGATTCCAATGTCCTATACTGTTTTCCAAAGTTTTAACTTCATGATGAGCCTACCACATTTAAAATAGTCATGGAATCCAACACAACAACATATCACACAAGCCTTTGAAAAACCAGCGGCCATTTCCAACAGGCTATATCCATCAGAAGGGCTTGGCAGGTGACAGGAGCGATGCAAATAACCATGGCAGAAACAACAGATGTTTTTCTTCCTGTCTCTGTCTCTCTGTCTCTGACCTCCCCTCTCTCTCTCTCTCTCTCTCTATCTCTCTCTCCTCCAGACACCGGCTACATCACTTGAGCATCTTGTTCCCTGTCCTTGCCAAGTTCCAACACTGTGCCAAAAACAGCCAACACTTCTGCATTCAGGGCAGCGAGGCCTTTACTCACATTATACTGGATTTGATTACAGTGTACATGCATTTGTGTGTCCAAACAACGTGCGTCTATAGCCCCTGTCAGCTTTTTTTTGCCAAACTAACCACGTGTGTTTATGTGCTCACGCGTGTACCTGCTGACCTTTCGGCGTCTTCTTGTCTGACCCGCTGTCTCACCGTCTTTACATTTGTCTGCTCGTACATGCGTCTATCAGTCGACGAGGGAGTGTTGCAAATGACGCCCGTCTGCCTGTCCTTTTTTATTTATTTATTTTTTTAACCTAAATGCAATAACTGGATTGACCTCTGAGTAGCAGCCGCTATCCAATTACCTGCTCAAGGACGAGTGTGTAAGTTATACATGAGTAAATCTCACACCATTAGTCACAGAAACAAACAACAACAACAAAAAATCTGCCGGGGACAGAAGCCGCTCAGTGGTACGTATCCTCATCGCACTATAGTTAATGGAGTAAATCAAAAAGTTTTTGCATTGTTAGTGTGTGTGTGAACAGTGTGTGTCTCTGGTTGTTTTCCAAAGTGGGTTTATAAGCTTTCAAATTTTCAAATATTTTTACAAGTTAAATATTATATTATAATATTTTTCAGACCAAGTACAAATATTTACATTTGGGTACTTTCAGATACCAAGTACTAATATGTATACTTAATAATACCATTACAGTTCTGATAATGACTTTGAAAGCATGTTTTTTTTTCATCAGATGTTCCTCACTTCCTGACTGTAGGAAATTAAATATACAGTTGTGCAATGTGATGCTTATAACATTCAACATTCCCTGAACAAACATGGCCCCGCCACGCGTGTCACTTAAATGTAACCTGTAACACATCCACTGGATTTCAGTACCACACAGTGACTAATGGGAGATTTACTCATGTATACCTTACACACTCGTCCTCCACGCAACTGCAGGAACAAGTAAACGAAACAGGTAAAATGATATGTTATCACGCATTAGTTCTGTCCTTATAAATCCACCGTGCAGTTCAACTGATGAGGCTGACACTGCTAGTCCAGATATCAATGGTGAAGCTAAAGGCCGAAATGTCCTGCAACGGGCTGCTGATGTGCTTTTTCACAAAGTCACGCTGCTTTGGTTTCAAATGCTTTCAAACTGCTTATCCTAAAATATCTCCAAACTGCTGACATTACATCTTCTCTGCCAACCTGCTCAACTGCTGAGAGTTCGTCATGTTGCTGTAAAGTGGTATCAGGTGTGGTTGTATCTGAGTAGCTTTACAATTACGATTATGAATATGTGAGCACAGTATCAGACCAATAACCAACTTCCGTATAAGGATTTCATTCTAAATTTCACTCAGGGTTAAAAAAAACAAAAAAAAACGTCATCAGTGAACTGTTTCTCTACAGTGTACACAAAGGGCTAAAATGTTACGTAAGCAGGCCTTACTTCTGTTTCCACTACTGTTTTGTCTGCATGCATTCACCTCTAAACACTTAGACAAATGTTTAATTGCGACAAGGAGGAGGGTGGGGGGTAGAGATGTAAATCAGCGAAGCAAGCGGTGGTGTCTTTTACAGGGGTTGTATGAGCCAGGGCAGCTTTGTCTGACACCTTGCACTGAATTATTGAGTGGAGGGGGGGAAAGAAGCAGAGAGGAGGACGCCGTGACATTAGGGCTTGTTGTTGTGGCTGCTGCTCAGCCTAGCTTATAGCTGGACTGAGGTGTCTGTACGCATGTGTGTGTGTGTGTGTGTGTGTGAGAGAGTGACAATTATATAGTCAATGAAAGGAAATGTGGAGGTACTGTCAGGTGAATACAGGTGAGTTGATATCTTCTGTACCTATACAGGGCCTGTCCCTAAAGGATTTTTGATCCATTTAAAAGTGAAACTATACAAAACATACTTTTTCATCCAGCTGTAACATGCAAATATGTTGAACTGCTGAAACGTTCTTCATACTTTCACACTGTCATTCTAATGCGATTAGTACAATGAGTATATGTCGGACTGTACATAAAAGCTTTTCAAGTTTTTATAGGCATGTTACAAGAAAGGTGCAAAGTATATTAAGAAAAATCAACAACAGAGTGATCCAACTTTGAGATGACGCTGTAAGATGTGTAGCTCTGTCAGACACCCTGCTATCCTCTTCCTTCTCTGACCCAGACACTGATCTCATCTGCAGTAATAAGCGGGGCCTCTTGGCCCTAATCAAATCACTCATTAACTATTTAACGGATCAAAAGTTCAGTGGACCATTGTTGCTGCATCAAGCATCTATGGCAGCTAAACCGCTTGAATTAAACACACACACACACATACTGTACATGCAAACACCAGCAGGAGCAAGCAATGTACACTCGAGCCGCAGATGTGTATCTGCGCTCACACAGAAAAGACACACAGACTTTGATGAAGCCAAATTAGACTACATGGGTGGGGGTAGTTGGCTGGTGTGCAGCTTATAAATAATTTGGTATTCGGGCGACTCTGCTTACCGCCGTCTGTCGGCGACTAAGAGGTCATCTGGGCAACTAGCAGGAGAGCAGATCAACGTCACTCAACCTAAACCTGAACCAAAACAGGATTAGAACTTTTATTTCTAATTAGTTGGTCTTTTCATTATTTCTTATCCAGTTAAGGTAGTATCAGCCTTTAAATTAACTTGTAAATCATATGAAATTATAAGAAAGAGAGAATGCACGTGTACGTGTACAATGCTACATTTTGCATTTAGACAATTTCTCTAACTCGTCCCTTTCAATTCTGACTCTCAAACATCATGTTTACGATTGATTATCAGTGGTTTGGCTTGGTTGTATTGTCAGCAAGCATTTTCTGCATGGGGGAAATACAATCAGCTGTCAAGGATGGCACCTGTCACAGTCAGAAAGCAGAGGCGGGCTGTAGACACATGAAGCCATGTCCTTTGCGCTGCCTCTGTTAGAGGGTAAGGGATTGTCTCTGGACACTGCACTGTATGTATCTCTCTGTCAGGTATAATTTGAACTGAACTGACAAGGTCCATAGTACAGCCTCTTCATTCACCTGTCCAGTTTAATGTGTGTTTGTGACATGTGTGTGTGTGTGTGTGTGTGTGTGTGTGTTCTTAGTGCAAGGTGAAACATTTCTGACACAGCAGAGGGTTAAGAGATGCACACAACATACACTCCGACACTGTACTCCCTGCCCACCCTGTCTTGTTTGTGTTCCAGAACAGGACATCTTGAAAGGAGTTTCTGATGGACCCATCCTCTGTTTAAATCTTTCATGGACAGATGTCCGCTGAGGTTTTCTGCACCGCGTCCTTGGGACGTAGGCTGAAGCTAAACACTCGCTTACTGTAGGTGGTCACTGCTGTCTTACAATGCTTTCCTTGTCCGTCAGCCATTTCTCGGCCCCAGAAGAAAGCCCTGTAATGGAAGGGACTCGCACCTTAAAGGCCCAAGAGCAAATGCGAATCAACAGCGGAGGAAGTTAAGGAGACATGAAAGACCATTTGTCATTTCCAATAACAGGCCATGTAACAACCACAATGACCAGTGTTCTTTGTTTTGGGCCATGACTTATTTACAGTTGTTGCTATGTGTCTTTGACCCCAGAGAAAAGTTTCTTCTGAGGTGCATGACAAGTCTGTTTGCCAAAGCAGAAAAACAGATAAACCTCTGTATTTGTTCACAGCTCTGCTACTATTTGAACAGTAGTCCTGTTTCAATGCAAAAGTCCTGCACTGCAAAAGCACAATATCTTATTTAAAATATGTTTTTGTTGTGGGTACATCTTAATTTTTGTGTGTTCACTTGACGCATTGGTAAGTAGGCTATATATTGGTCTTTTTCAAATTTTTGTCCACCTGATTGCAATATATGGAAGAGCAAAAATAACCTAGTGAATACAACTGCATCACAAACTATACATTCAAAATGAGTGAAACATACATTTCTAAAAGGTTCTATTATTTATTTACTATTTTTTTTCTGATAATTTACTGCATGTTAGCTAGCCTTAGACAATACAGCAATCAGAAAGTGTATGCTTATGCTTAGATCAAATAACTACAAAACTAAGAGTGCTAATGTGTTATCTGGTCACAGAAGAATGAGAACTTCTATATGAGACTGACTTTGTATTTATGAGTATGAGTTTGATGTTCCTGCTTTTACAAAAGTATGAAGTGAGACTCTGTATTTCGCTGACTCTTAAGCAACATCTGGCTCCTGAGAAACTGTGTTAGAAAATGTGTAAACTTGCATAAGACATACCAGAGAGAAAGGCTTTGGTCTGAGATATGTGATATATGATATGTAACTTAGATGTCATGAGTCAACTTTTCCTTTTATTAGCATGCCCTCGAGATCTTTTCTGAAATGTTTATGGCATCTGCCTGTGATTAAATGAAAAAAAGACACTGATGTCAAAATAAAAAAAAAAGAAAAGAAAAAATACAGACCCATTTCTCCTTTGCTGTGTGGACAACTGCTTAGCAACACAACCCCAAATACATACAAACACACAGGCTCAGACCCACACACACACACACAGTGCACACAAACACACACAATGCACACTCCTATCTCTCCGGGGTTTAAGCTTTGATGTGACGCCGTCTTAAGCCTGCCAAGGAGACTGCATCAGGGTCTCAGCCAAGACTCTTCACCTGCAGCTACAGACATCTTGTCAGGCCCCAAAGACGTGTGCACGGACACACACACACACGCAGACTCACACGTCTATCTGTCTCACACACACAAACACTCATTAAAGGGCTGCGCCTTAGATCTTCTACACTGTGTCAGTCCACTGATGGAGCAATGTGTGTCCTAAAGCCCGAGTGTGAACACAGTGTTCTTTATACCCAAACACATGTGCACAGACACACATCCAATATTTTAGATATCCAATATTCACCATCTAATATAGTCCTTTGAATTTAGCCTCCTTTAAACCTTCAGACACACATACATACATACATACATCCTATATGTGGTTCTACTGTATATCCCCTTTTCGAGGTGCATGGATCCGATATATAAAGCGCAGTGTGTAGCCCTGAGGACAGGACCGGACAGTGAGAGCAACACAGCTCAGCATGTTTGCTGCAAATCCAATTATTACTCCCCACCTTTGAATTCAGGAGCGGATCCACAGAGTCCTAAAGCAATTATGAGACTTGGTGAAGGAAGGAGGGAGTCACACACAGTGAACGAACAAGAGGAAAACATAGAAATTGGCCAACAGGTTAACTCTGTATTGTTTTTGGTTCACGCCAGCATCTCAGTGTCATTGGTACTGAGTCCTGGGGTATTAGGATCATCTGTTCTATCGCTCATTAAGCCAACAACTGACAGCACTTTCAGGCTTCAAACTGTGGTTGCAGGAGGGTAAACTGACTGTAGCATGTGACAGGTGGGGCAAACATTTCATCAGAATCACTGAATGATGAACTGAACTGAACTTAAAATCATTTATCATGAGATAGTCAGTGAAGTAGGTGAAATGTCAGTAAATGCATGAGGCATGTTCCTGTGGAATACACTGTAGTAAAAGTAATGGTGTCCTTATTTGCATATATGAAAGTTTAAACTCAATTCTTTTAATTGCAATTTATTTTCCAGGCATACTACAATGCACTAGTAAGATGTTCAAATGTCTCGTGTGATGTTTATGGCAGTTCTGAGCATATGTGTAACAGTCATCACCGTCTGTAGTTATAATCACTTGGTACCACTGCTACAAATATGCTTAATGTCAGATCTCATCTACTGCAGACATTCCATACAGATTGAAATTAATAAAAGTAAAATACTCCAGAAATTCTGAATGCGTTCAAACAGAACCTGTCTTAGGGAATTGCTGCTTCTCTGCAATATACAGTATTTCTCTTTGACCCATTTTGACCCTAAAGCTGAATATGATTGTAATGGATGTCCAAATGTGAGTGGTTAAAATTAGAATGCTTTTGTTTGGGAGGATCTCCAGGTAACTACACTTGTCTTAAACGCTGACTCTCTGTTACCTGACAGAGTACGTTGATCAGGAAATGCTACACAAGCATTCAGACCACGTGACATCCTATTGAAAAGGGTTTATTTAAACATATATTTTTGTCACATTTTGATCAATAATTTGTGAGAGAGATTAAATAATACATTAAACCTTTATAATGCATGGCAAAACAGACCCATTCAAAAGTAAAAGTTGTTAATGTCAATTTTAGGACCATCATTAACATTCACTTAAGACACATGCAAATTAAAAATTCTATATAACCTTTGGTTTGTTTCATTGTATTATTTTACTCCATAAACTTGGAGAAATCACAGTTATTTTGTCTATCACCACTCCAGGGCTTAATTATAGGCCTGTGACATGAATAGATTCAACCTACAACACAACATTGCCCCAACTGTCATATTGTGGTTGATTCTGCACACAGTATGATCATAGGCTGGGTTGTTAAAGACGTTGTCATTTCCAGTTTAGCAACATTTAATGGGCTCATCAGACCCACAGATGACTAATACATTTTTACATGGAAAAATACAACCAGCAAAAGATATAATAACAGACAAGCAAGCCACCATGTCACATGATCCTAAGTCACATGAATTATTTCACTTACACACGCCAAACTGACACAATCAAACTTGTATGGAAAAATACTACTTTAATTAAGACTGAAGTTTAAATAAGGAAGAAAGAAGCTCTTCATCAGTCTCATAGCCTCAGTGTGTTAAAACGGTATTCAAATATTAATTGTACAATATGGAAATCAGAGAGAAGAAATGCATCGGAGCACACGAGAATCACGAGACACTCTAGCTGTCTTGGCTTGGAACGAAATAAAGCTCAACTCTGGGTGGGATGTGTAAGGAACCGTCTTGTTAAATTACCTAAACTAAGTACGGAACAATGCCATTGTTGATTTAGTGATGATTTGCTGTTAAGCCAAAGACAAAGCAGATTCCTCCATATAGACAATATTCCATGATCCCTATTCAAACATGTAATACCACAGGGACATAAAAGACAACTATAGGTCTTATACAATCAAAACTAACAACAACGGCGCCACATATTGCTTGTGCTGCGTAATCCCGACAAGCAACCTTTTGATGATGATGAGACGATCATTGTTGTACAGCCCTGAGATGCTTTGAAAGAGCTCCTAATGCCCCTACTTAAAATATTTGACTTGGCACCCTTTCCTCTTTGTGACTCTGCTCGCTGTATTTGCATATCAGTTGGGTGGTGGTGTGAAGAGACGGGGAAAAAAAAAACAAAAAACAGAGGAGTATTTTGGAGAGATTGGCAGCGCAGGTACATCAGATGATCAATCACGCTGACAGAGCTGAAATAAACAGAATGGAATGAAGATGCGGCGGCATGTTTGAGAGCCCAGGTGTTTCTCTCCCTGATGCTTATCACTTGTGTTTAATCTGTCACTGCTGTTCTTGTCTTTGTTTTTCCCCTCCCCTTCTCTTTCACTCGCTTCTTTTTACCCCTTCACTGTATCTGCTATATGAGACAAAACACTTAATTACTTTTTTTATTATTATTCTTAAAATGCTTAAGGGCGAGCGTTAGATGCCAAGTTGTGTGCAAGGACGGCAAAAGTCAAAATCTGGGCTTTCATTTAAAAGCTGAGGTACGAGAGAACGAATGTGTTTTCAGTTGTGATTCACTGATTCATCTCTTACCTCCGTTCTCTTTTTGTTTTGTAAGCAGACATAATCCTCCTTTAACTCTTATTATGAGAAGAGCTCAACTTCCTCGTGCAGGACAGGACTTTGGGAAACCTACCTGGAGCTAGTTGCTACATATATGTATGCAAACTGTCAGGCAGGGTGTGTTCTTGCTGAAGTAAGTGGCAGATGATTTGTTGTCCCCTGACAAGGCTTAAGAGGCCTTAGGCGTCGTCTGACTGAGTAGAAAAAGAGCAGTAATACCAATAGCAAATAGATCATCACTATGATTCCAGTTAAGGAACAAAAACACAATTTGTCCCTCTCACTTACTCAGACTGATGACTGATAGCTCTTGATGTTAAAAATGTAATAGTAATAATAACTTTATTTGTATAGCACAGAGTTGTACAGCACACAAAAAAACAGAGTTACAAAGTGCTTTGCAATAAAAAAAATGATTCAGAACATAAAATGTAAACAGACAAATGAATTAATTACTTAATTAAAAGTAATTAGCACAAAAACATCAGCTAAGAAAAGGCATATGATAAAAGTGTGGCTTCAATAAAAAGTTAGAAACTCTAGCAAAGATGACATGTGACTATAGCAAGGCTATATCTTACAGCAATTGATTTTCATAGTTGGTTAAACTACACTATAATACTACTAATACTATAAACTCTTTTTAAAAATCTTTTTTGCTACTTCTCACAAGTGACCAAATACAGTACACCTTCTTAGTGTTTCCATGCTCGAGTCAGTTTCCAACACAGGTCATTGCAAAGGCAGGGCTGCTCCCTCCATGCATACCACTGACCACAGGGAGCACTGCCATGTGTGTGTGTGTGTGTGTGTGTGTGTGTGTGTGTGTGTGTACAGGCTGATGGCTGGGAGCATGAAAAAGCTGTGAATGCACATACAGTATATTTGTGCTTTTGTGAATGTGTGTGTATATGTGTGTGTGTGTGTGTGTGTGTGCTGCGCTGGGCTGGGCTGGCTGACTGCTGGGAGTCTCATAAAGCTCTCAGTTTGATGACCAACTGAGCAGTAAATTAATTAATCATCATTTTATGCCTCATCAAGCGCTTTGCCCGCACCTCGCCACGGGAGCCCGTCCCAATTAGCCAACAGCGGAGCCAATTGTTTTGTTTAGCTTAGGTATAAGAGAGGAAGAGGGAGATAAAGACAGAAATAGAGAAAACAGAAAGTGCCCAAAGAAGAAGACAAAGAGAGAGAGTGTGTGCGGATGAGTCGAGATTGTAAAGTCGGCACAATGGTAAAACAACAGTCGGTGTATTTATGTGTGAGTGTGGATTCAAGTGCATGTCTGTCAGCTATTGTTTCCATGTTTTGTGTATGTTTGTGTGTGTGTGTGTGTGAGAGAGAGAGAGAGAGAGAGAGAGCAAAAGTGTATGTGTGAACAAGGAGGAGGGCAGAGGAGGATCTGACAAGCTAATAAATATGTCATCTGTCCGCGTCAAGAGACTGCAGGCCTACAGATCTGCGAGTAGCAGAGAGCCACTGGCCAAGACAGGTACAGAGAGAGAGAGAGAGAGAGAGAGAGAGAGAGAGATGTGCTTCTACAGCAACATCCTCAGTGACCTGCCCCCTACAGCTACAGTAGTTTATTTAGAGCCGGGGCAGACACAGAAATGATGAGGCAGAGGGTATTACAGTATGTTCACACAGGAATGTGAGCGAAAGTGTGATGGACGTTTTCTAGTTTAGGGAAGATTAGGAAACAGGCTAAATTCATGCACATAGCTTTAAATTAATGATCAAAGTAAGATATTGGGAGTGAATGGATTTGACTGAGATACACATTGTTGGTATTGTGATTCAAGGGTTAGTGAGTAACTTGCATTACCTCAAATAAATTCATCAAACATACTGTAAGTACTTACAGGGATTGGACAGTAATTTGAAAGCTTCTGACTTATTTATCATCATCATAAATGAAACTGATTTCAAAACAATTGTTAAAGGTTGACTCTAATTATCTACTAGTCTAACAGTAGCTTCTCTTATTTCATATTCCTGCTATTGACAAACTAATTAACAAGTAAGTACATCTGGGTCAAGAATTAGAAAGGACTTCAAATTGTTCTAATTGAATAGCTCTGACTTATTGATCATCATTGCACGGAAAACTGAAAAACACTAAGGAGCAGTTTTTGTCTAAAGTCCCTTTTTAACTTGTGCTAATTCCTTCAAATTGCAACTATAAAAGTGACTAGTTTGAAGAGGAGTAGCTGCCAAAATAAAAAAAGAATAAATAAAAAAATCAGGCTTGTTTTTTAGGGCAGAGGCAAGTATAGTACGGGGGGGACAGGTATTATGGGACTATTCAAGATGGACAACAAGGACAGATGTCCCACAGTCTAGTGGGACTCAAAGTGGCCAATACCAGGTAATCAATTATATTTCCACAGTAAAAAAAAAAGTAGGCCCCATCATGTAAAGTCTTGTCCTGAACCATGGGAATACCCCCAGCAGGCCTGGAAGAAGACACCTCATCATTTTACCAGGCCCCTGTGCAGGCTGGAACTCCTGGTCCCGGTCTGATGTGAGGGAAGCGGCCTGTGTAAAAAAAGCCTGATTGTCACTACACATTTCAGTAATGGGTGACAGAGAGGCAGACAAGATGACATTGTGGCAGTGCAGCCAGGAGGAAGCCAGCAGCCACGCCAGGGGCAGGGACGGAGGGATGGATAAGCAGATGTTGTTCATCACCCAGGGGTGGTGGGGGTTGACTGCGTGTGGGCTTGTGTCAGTGTATATGTGGGTGTGTGTGTTTGAGAAGTCACAGGGTGGAGGTGGTACACGAGTGTGTACGAGTGAGCTTGTGCATAACTGTGTGTTTGCGTGCGCGTGAAAAAAAAAGTGTCTGCGTGCATCAGCGGGCGAGTGCACGCCATGTGTGTGCATGTGCATGTGCATGTGCATGTGCAAGTGTGTTTTCCAGCATCCGCAAAGTGCTTGAGGGAGAGGCACCTACAAAAGGCATCTGGCAAGGAGAGAAGGAGAGCCAAAACAACAAAGGTAACCTTGCCTCTAGTGATGTACTCTGTGTTCAGCCACTGTAGTGGAGGAGAGTGTAATGTGCTGTGTGTGGACGTTAGTGTGCACGGGAGTACTTCTGTGTCTCTGTGTATCTGCAACTTTTAAACTGATGCACAGATGTACATAAAGATGAAAGATGATGTGTGTATTTTCCAGAAGAAATAAAGCACTGTATCCCTCCATTATAATCTATTCATCTAACAATCTGTATTAGATATATAGATTATAATCTAATTATCTGTATTTTATTTGCAGTCCAATGGACTGCAGACGAAAATTAGCTTTAAGCTAACTCTAATACAATAGACCAAATGGTAACATGTATGTTTCACATTGTGCATGACTCCTTACAAATAAAATAAATAAATAAGATTAAATAAAATGATAATAGCTTACAGAATTGTTTAAGCAGCTAAATCTCATGAGAGCAGCCATAATTGTTGCATTCAAGAGCAGTGGCGCCACAGCTGTATGTGGACATGTCGACTGTACAAGGGAACAATCTAACCTACAGCTTTTTCAAATGTACACCAGAGTCTGGATTACTGTACACTAGACTGATAGGATGTGCAGATTGTTTCCATTATTTGATATATTTTTAATTGCTTTATTGTTAATCTGTATTGATTTGAATACATGTACACAACTTACTGGAAAGCAGGGAGTAGATCAGTAGATCAAGAAATAGATTCATGCAGTCAAAGTATTTAATTGATATATGTTGAAACTGAGGACTGCTCCAGCACAGATTTATGACAGGTTACTTGTGAAGCAGCAGTGGTGCAAGTAGAGGCATGATGGGAGTCTTTCACAACAGCCACCACTGCAGCAGAGTCACAGCCAGCCTGAAGTAAAGTCACAGTAGATTCATCTGACTCTGACATTAGCAGTATTATGTAAGATGCTCCTGCAGTGTGTGAACATGCGTGAACACACACACACAACTCTGTATTTCTGTAGCGCAAACGTAAGGATGAAATATCTACAAGCAGGTCTTACCCAGGTGAATTTGAAGGGTCAGGAAGCACATTGGTCATCGATCTCACACCTGACCACATCTGCAGTTTGGGGCCTCTGGGGGGATGTGAAGGGACAAATTGCCCCTGAGGTTTCTGATAAATATCAGGTAGATTATAGTGCTCCTGTGAAAAAGACACCACACACAAATAGAGAAACGGTTCTGTAGTCACATGAGAAACTGGTGCTTCCACTTGTGTGGTTATGTGATGTGTTGTATTTGTTTTCTTGCTCATGCATTTCACATTATTCACTCTATATCCTTTTGCTTGAACTCAAATAGACTTGTTTTTGGCACCTGAACAAAGAAACATTTCATTTAACCCTTCATTTTAAAAAGATAGATAGGGGGTAATTCTTTTCTAAGGAATAGGAACATACTTCAGTTAAAGTGCTTTATTAAGGCCTTGGTTTTGGGTGATGCCTTCAAATGCGTTTGGAAGGTGATCACAGTAAATTCAGTGTATGATGTGAGTTTTATGATCATCTCAAGTGCATGAGAGTAACTTTAAAATGGTGCAATTAACTTCAGGCTCCCTCTCATCGGGCTTGTTCCCCTCCGTCATCATAAGTGAATTTTTGATTTTATTGAGGTGACCCTCATCAAAAATCCTGAACATCACTGAAGTGCTCCAGAAACAGATCTGCCGAAGATCACATGGCATCGGAAAAATCATTTAAGAAATATGGTAAAAGAAAACGACACCTGACAGTTCGCTAATTGGCCATTTCTGATTTCAAAGAGCCCCACTCGAGCTCGCCCCACTCATCTTCCCCTCGCGAAGATTCTGATTGACAGCCGGTTCACGATGGAAGTGTGGAAACCGCTCCTCCTACATCCTTTTCATGTCTCTGTTATCGCCTCGAGAATTTTCCCCCCGCTAGAGATAAACTTACTGTGGGAAAAAAAAAATGTATCTTCGCCATCTGAGCTTATCTTTCCATCAAATATCCTGCAGGAGAAGTGTTGGTGGTAGAGCGTGAGCAGGTGGGGAGGTTATCAAACTCTGGGTGTGAGGCAATGTTCGACACAGTCAAACTACCCTGATGCCCTGCGTAGTGATTTGTCAAAATGAATTGTGGTCAAGAATCTTATTAATAACTTTACAGGGGGGAGAAAAAAGAAGTCACTGCTGTCTCGTGCCTCTGCTTGTTTCTCTCATCTGTTCTCCTTTTGTGACTATTTAAAAGGTGGAAGGCTTTCACTTTGATTCACCTCCATCATTCACTGTGCTTCCTTTGTTCCTGTGTCTTTTACAGTACTTTAATCCGCTAAAAAAATGTACACAACTTTAGTCCATCAAATAATTTTACAATAAATGAAATCAATAAATCTCTTCCCTGCCTCTCTTTCATTCTCTGTCTGTGTCTCTCTCTCTCTCTCTCTTTCTTCTCTCGCCAGGTGGTGGGTTTGAAATACTTCTCAATGAAATGCGTTGAATTCCCTCGCAGGCAAAAAGCACCATCTCAGCTGCGGGGCTTTGATAAATCGCTGGCCAGGTGCTGCTCCAATTTGTCTTCATCATTAATTTTTACTGGGCTGTAACCTATCTGTCATTGAGCAGAACCCCTAAGCAGAGGTTTTGATGTGTTCACATGTGTGTGCACTTGCTTAAACCCTCCATTAATTGAAAGGGCCTGAGGCGTTTGGGGGAAAAAAAGTGAACTAGAAACACCTTTCTTTTTCTATTTCAGTTCTCTTTTGTTTGCAGTCTGAGCGTAAATCATCGAGGGTTACGTCTCTATAGTCGGTCACCTTAAGCAGGATCATAAAATCACGTCCGTACCATTGTTACACTTCAGTGAGAGAACTTTCCAGCACTGGTTTGCTTGAAGAGAGTTGTTGGCTCGTCTTCATCCCAAACTTGGAACAATGGCTGTATTGTGCCTGATGCTGGGGTGTACAGTCCTCTGTGTGTGTGTGTGTGTGTGTGAGAGAGAGAGAGAGAGAGAGTGTGTATGCTGTACTTTCTGAGTGTATTAAACCTGACTTGCAGGATTTCCAGACTTGTTGGCAGGCACCTCAACTTTGAGAGAAAGAGTTCTAATAATTTATGTTCAAAGCTACTTAGTGATCCATTGCACAGTCAACTGTGAGTGTGTTTGCGGTGGGTGGAGGCGTGCAGGTGTTACGGGGTGAACTGAGGTCACGTCAATTCAGGTGCTTATAATGAAGCAGATATAAAGCAGCGCGATCTGAAATTTATGATGCATGTGTGTCGCACCATCAAGGGTTTGAGTGTGCGTGTCTGTGATTGTGTGTCGCATGAAAGACGTGGTTTGTGAGGAGGAGGAGGGGAGGAGGTAGAGATAGAGGAAGACAATGGGTTGGTGAATGATTAGTGTCTCTCTCCCTCACACACACACACATGCGTGCTACTTAATGCATGCCTGCAGACACACTTCTGGGTAGCTAGGACTCTATGTTATCTGCCCCAGCCTGCAGATTCTTAGAAAAACCTAATTCCCTAGGTTGTGTGTGTGTGTGTGTGTGTGAAGTAAAGGCAGAGAGGATTTAAACAGCGTCCTGTTCCATCTGCATTGCAAAGCACACATGTGGTAATTGACAGTGGAGAAGCAGCAGAGAAAGACAGAGAAGGGTGAAGGGGGTGGGTTGGCACATGGGACACTGGCTGGATGCTTTCTCAGACTGGATGGTTTGTGTGTGAAGAAATGAAGAGTACGGATATCTTCCATGCTTTTCCCGGGGCCTGTAGCAAAGCCTGATATCATGGGCTTTACCCAGAAATACAATAAAAAGGATATCCCTTAAATTGTCTTTCTGAAACAGACCTTTGCTGTGACGACTTGTCCCTATTTTTTGGTGAAGGACATGGGACAGCTGATGTTTTAATATATGTAGTTGCCTCTGGTACAGATGTGTGGTATTGTCAATATGGCCTTGTTTCAGTATGAAAAAGAAAACACATTTATCTTGATTGGGTGTTGAGATGAAAAAGAGTAACTCAAGTGTAACAACACTTTTATCTGCTCCCTTTAAAATGTCTTCTTTATTACGTTATGAAAAGTATAATGTTTCAAGCCCAAAGGGGCTCTTCTTCAGGTGCAATCACGCTGATAGTGATCTTGAAATACGTGTTGTTGGTAACGCTTTACTGCAACGTATGATTTAATGCTTTATAATTCACAATGTCATTTTCTGTACTTCACAAGATGTGAAGTTAGAGAACCTATGTTTGCAATATTACGGGGGACACACTGACCTGCTGACCTTCCTGGAAGCCGGAAGCATCCAAAACAAATAAATAAAGTAATCTATTACATTCCCAATATTTACCCATTTGTAGTTCTTTATGATTTAAAGAAACGGTTGACTGGTATATAGACATTGTCATTTCATTTTTGCTTTAACACACATTTGCATCGGCTTATTTTTGTTCAGCCTTGTTGTCCCTGTTTTAACCTATGTGTCTATTTCTATCTATCTTTATCAAAACTGTTCTTGGAATGGAGTCTAAGACCATTGAGAGCAACTTAAAACCACAATCAAATTATTTGTACATGAACTCATACTTGGCCAAAAAAGCTGAATCCAATTGTCATATTATAGTAAGAATAATAACTGAATAGATACCTGGTAGTTCAAAAATACCTGCAGTTTAAATTATTTTAATGTTCCCATATTGTTACTTCCTCATTTCCTTATTTCACTTCTTGTTCCTTTTTACCTACATGTGTGTGACAGTGTGTCAGTGCAATATACCGGCACACTGTTAGAACAAAAAAAATACATTGTAAATTGGGAAAGATTATTTTGCATGTGGCAGACTGCTATCTAAAGCATTATCATGTTCTCAAAAACAAAACTAAATTGCCACTAAAAATGACAACAATAAGCACCTTTATCTAACTAGATGCATTATATACATGCATCCATTGTTTTCAAAACTGTATTCAGTGTAAACTGTATCAGTATTCCGACTGATATGTCACAATATGTTAAACCTGGAGGGAAACAGTGGTCTCAGTTTGAACTTTGACCTGCTTAACCCCATTTCTGTGAATGTGCCATAAATATTCAAAATGAAAAACAGTGCAGCACAGTGTGGTTTGATGATCAAAGCTGATCGCTGAGGACGTACAGGAATATCAATTATATATTATACATTCAAACAGTATCAAAGAGGCGACAAGGCAATATATGATGAATTTAAACAAAGGCGTTCTCCCAGCACTCTGTTAATCGGCCCTGACGGTTAATGAAGTTTTAATTTACACCTAATCAGATCTTGTAAGCCATGCCCAGTCGCCTCGGACCGTACAGGGAGGCAGAGGGACCAAAAGACTGGCTCCTCGGAGACCACCACTCCACTCTCATTAATGTTCAGAGGTCTATGCTCCTCCACTGCTCTTCAAAATGTATGCTCTGAATAAGTCAGCATGTAATTTAAATGTTATTTTTATGTCAGATCCTCTTTGTTACATGGTTAACAAATGAGATTGACAGGCAGAATGGGAAAAAGAGAGACAGGCTATACATGTAAGGCCATCAGTCGCATTTCCAGCATCACGTTTGCCCTGAAACCAGATGGGCGACCAATAATTTATAGGTTTTCACTTTCCGCACATTATTCTCCTGATGTTTGACAGTTGTGTCGCAGGATCATCAAAAGACACTAGAATGTCGGAGAGGGAACTTCGGCTGAAAAGTGAGAAGTATAAAAGTTTTTTTTTGTATATCATCAGTGACAATAACAATGGCTTTGCTTATCAGCTAAATAGCTACACAACCTGAATTTCTTCTTTCTCCCTTTCTAAATTATATACATCATATTTGTTAATGAATGTGACTGTAAAGCACAATTATATTACAACGCATAATCATGATATTCTATTTATAAATTATGAGGGGAAAAAACAAAACAAGCACGAAATCAGTAACATCATCAGCATGTTCCTTAAAAAAGTAACCCAGAGGTTTGGAACAGACAGTTTGTTTAAAATGTGCTCTCACATACAGGACTGGTTAAAACTGATGAGGCAAAACGATGGTGAGAGATTTCTTGTCAAGAAACTTACGTACTCTATGGCATCGTTTCAAAACTGTGTGCAAGTCTGAGTCTGTCTTAATTCCTTTCCAGATCCTTCACGGAGATACAAAAATCTCCTCTCAGCTATGATCCCGTTGACGTTGACAGGTTTTTTTCTTTAATCTAATTTTTTAACAATGCATAAGACTGTGTTACTGGATGTTGCGGACTCAAAAATGACTTGTCAGCTGTAGCAACACAGTTACTGTGTGTCACATGATTCTTATTCCAAGAAAATGCTTTTAGTTCTTTAAAGTTCTTTATTTTCATATACACTGACTTCTAAAACCTTGGTGACACACATGGAGAAGACAGGCACTTATTTTCTATTATGTGCTGTATTTACCACCAAGCTCACCTGAAACAACAAACACTCTTTTTCTTCCCATTTCCCCCTTCTGAAATCCTTGGTTCATCTCCTTAATCTCTCTCCCTTACACGCACAAGTACGCTCGCCTGTATCCCGCACATTAATTATCACACGCAGATCCACTTCTATGAACATTACCACTGACACCTCATTTGCGGGGAAAAAAATAAATAGTTGCCTGTTGGAGATGTTTCTCCCCCGCCGACGACAAAGCGAGCCCCGGGTTTGAGTTGTTTTCATTTGGCGCAGTTAACACTTATGACTGTGGTACTATCAACCTGGCAGTCAAATTACAAAGATGGGCTAAAAAGATTGAAGTCAGGTGAAGGCATTTCACTTGAGGTTGCGCTGACATGCTTTTAATTAAAGCTTTCCCACACATCTCTGTTCCAAAGACCCGTGAGGCAAAATGAATCATTATGTGCCGTGTGTGTAAATGTGTAAATGTTGGACTGACAGTCAAAAAAAAAAGGCATTATATTTCAGAGTGTTGACAGTAAGGCAGTTTTTATGCAACTGGATAAGGAGAGACTATTATTATTGGAAGAAGGATAAACCGCTAATAATGCTTTATAAAATGGTGAAACCACCTTGAGTTGCAAAAATACCAAAAATTCCAGTGAATCGTTTGCAAACCATAAAGTGAATAATGAGTTGCAAATTGTAAGTTGTTTACTTTTTATTCGTTGCACAATTTCAGGTTCGTGCATCAGTCGAGTCAAGTAATTTGTTGATCTTATGTAAGGTCCTGTTTGCCATTTGCAGTTGTTTTCATGGTGAGGGTGGATCTGTGCAATGTTTTTAACCAAACCTTTCCACAGGTCCTGGTAAACAGAGAGGCTGATTGACATATTTGAATGGCAAAGTAGTTTGGTAAAGTCTTCATGTCGAGCCTCATCTTTAAAGAGCAGCCATATGGAAGAGCAAAGTATTATATGTTGTGAATATCACTTTGATACAAATATATATTAGTGGCTTGGAAACTGATTTAAAAATAGACATACTCCTTCTCCTCCTCTGTAAGTGTGCAATCTGACCTATAAAACAACCCCTTCCCTTATCCCAGCCACCTCCACTTGATGAGCAGTGTGTGTGTCTCCTTGATATTCGATCCGCTCTGTGGGCTCTCTTGCTGATTTTTGGTCTCCTCTCAGATGTTATTCAGTGGATCATATAAGTCATACCCCTCATAGGCCAAATGTCCCAACTGCATACTTTCTCATGAGAGGGAGAACTCAATCTGTGTGTAGTGTGAAATCTACGATCTGTCTTAGCAGCCCCATCAGCTGTGCCGTTCATTCACGTACTCTATTGTTGACTCAAAAATAAAGATGGTTTGGTTTCAGTCTCCGTAAAGACGAGGAGAGACGCTAGATCAGATTCCGGTTAAGATACTGTCAACTGCAAAGTGTGTGTCTGGAAGGAATGTCACATTTGTGATCTTGGTTATCAAATGAAACAGAATATCATATAGTTTCTTGGGGAGATGGACTGAGATGAGAAAATGTGTCGCGTACCAGCAGGCTGACCTTTGTTTTGCAACCAGTAAATTTCTCCAGTGTCTGCTACTGTAAAAAAGTATAATCCTCTACCACTATTTGACATCTGTTTTTAAATCTTTTTCTCGTCTTGTACAAAACTTGACTCTTTGAATGTACTTGGTTGCTGCACAGCTGCATGTCAATCAAGGATTAGTCTGAGATTTTATCAGGTTTACCATAACTCAGTTTACTGACACAGGACCTCAGTGTCAACAGTGGCACAAGGTCATGAGCCCTTTCTCATTAAAGTCTTGTGTTTTATAGAGTTCAAGTTGTGCTAGTTTGGCAGATATGATGTGTGATAGTGATGCATTGTCTGGTTATTTAACTGTTACATTTAAATGTTGCTGCATGTGATTTAGGAACTATGCATTTTTTTTTTTATCAAGAACTATGAATACGCTTTTCTAAACCTTGCTATTCAGTGTAACAACACTATTGAGAATAAATTTTAAAAAAGCAAAAATTAAGGCATCTAGCTGACACCATAATGATAAAAGTACAACCATGTAAGCAGTCCATCACCAAGAAATAAGACAATGTTAAGAGGTAGGATGAAGGGATTTCAGCTGTCAGTCCTGTGGCAGTATAAGAATTATGCAAAAAAATGCTGCACTGTGCTTAGTCTGACATATTAAAAGCACTTTTGGATTAAGCATTTAGCAAAGCATAAAGCAAAGCTTTACAACAGTTGAGTGAGGCATCTCTTTTTCTCCCTCTCCCTCTCTCGACTTCTGCTCATTCAAACAGAAGTAACAGCAACTGCCAGCAACACATTTTGACATCTGCTGTTGGTGGCAGTATTTCATGACAAACATCCACACTGCCTGTCTACATCCACATTTGACACGAATGTGTAGCCGTCATCACAGCTTCCACAAAGCAGCTACAGGGTGGTAAGCCGCATATCCTATTTTTGACCACAGCCGATAATTCTTGCAAAAACCAGAGAGTCAATATTTTATCACGGGGGTACAGCAAACACATGCAGATGCATTGTTGGTATGTTTTCCTCTTAAATATTGATTCCTAAGCCACTCTGCAGCCATCTGGTCTGTGGAGTATATTCTGCATAAAACACACACACACACTCACACACATGCACTCACACATACACATGTGCATGCAGACACGCACGCACACACACAGACACATGTGCAAATGCATTCTCTCTCTCTCTCCCTCTCTCTCTGTGTGTCTCATGCACACACACACATAAATGTGCACAGACACATGAACATCTTTCTCGCCAGCATGCACACAAAGGCACACAAGGACATACACACACACTTACACTCGCCTAGCACACGTCCTTGCTCAGAGAAAAAATGAGTAACAAAACACATGAAAGGAAGTCCAATTTGTTTTGTCCTAGACTCCAAATGTCATTTTACATGTCCACCCTAAACCATAGCCATGTTGCCTGCAACAATCGCCTTGTTCCACTCATTTCCCTCTTTGTCTATACGTTGCCACTGAAGTGCCTTCGGACAGCTTCAAGCTGCAGATGTTGCAACAGCACCTCCTTCCTCCTATACAAGCACTTTTTTTGGTCAGCGTAATTGTATTAGAATGCACCTCCAATCCTCTGTAACAGAAAGATGTAAGCCGCTTCGCTTGCTTGTGGAGGGATCAACAGTCTCTCCTTTAAAAGCCCTGCAAAGCTGTGTGTGTGTGTGTGTGTGTGTGTGTGTGTGTGTGCGTACACAGTATACATGTGCATGCACGGCTGTAAGTGTACACAGACTGTGTACTCTTCAACACACATTCCTTCACCCCAAACACAAACACACACATACACACACGTACAATCACACAGTATAAGCAGAACCACCTCTGTGTGGTGTGATTAGGTATAGCTGTTGCTGAATTGTGCTGAGCAAAGCCAGGGCATTGCTGAGGATTGGGTTGCCCTGTCTCCACACAGAGAGAGAGAGAGAGAGAGAGAGAGAGAGAGAGAGAGAGCACACACACCCACACATACACAAACACACACAGAGCCTGTTTGTCTCCACCTTGTCTTTAGCCAGTCGCCAGGAAGCAGCTGGCCTGAATATCTGAGTGCCTTTAATGAATTGAAATCTTTTGGGTGCTAGGATCCAGTGATTAAATGCAATAAGACTAATATTCCTGGGTGGGTTGGGAGTCAAAAGAGGATTGTCCTCAGAGAGAGAGGGGAAGAGAGAGGAGCGTGCTTGGCAAAGTGCAGTCTCCCTGTCCCCCCCACCCTCCACTTGGGAAATAACCCTATTTGGGGCAGAGGAGGACTACAGTTGGAGCTTTCGAAGAGGAAGAGGAGGGAGGGGGGAGACGTTTGCCAGTGTGTGGTGGAGACGGGGGGGTCGTTGTGACCGTGGCTTGAAGATTATGTTTCATTTAGATTGTGATGGAGACACACTGAGGAAATTTGATCATCCAAAAGTTGTGCCTTAAACACTTGGCACAAATGGCACAAATATACAAATTTATTTATTTATGTATTTATTTATGTATTTATTTAGGATTCATAAAAGTGCAAATTTGTGTTTTTAACAACACTAACGTTTTTTTGTTTGTTTGTTCTTTTGTTGCCTAACCTTAACTTAATCATACCATAGCCATATTTTATTGATGCTGCAGCAAGGTGGTGAGGGTGTGGAGGTCATGGTGGACGGGTCAGACTTTCACACAGGAGACCATATTTTTCCTCCCATTAACCAACCTTAACTTAATCATACCATAGCCATATTTTATTGGAATTAACCACAGTCTGTCTCTTAACCATACATGCAGATGAGCAATAATTTTAAACACGCAAGCTGGATGTAAAGAAACCGTCGGCACTGAACTGATCCAGATTTCTACAGAATCGTTCAGTACTGACGTTTTTGTCTTGCAATAGTGTTCTGTAAACTTCAAAAAGGGCTCACATGGAACTTAACGGTTTTTCCCAGCTCTTCTAAGAGGTTACTTCAGCTGCCTTTGATTTATTACATTTAGATATAATTTGAAGTGATGCAACATGTTTAAAGAGCATTCCTAAAATGAGCAACTTGGCAGATAATATATAGTGCCTCCAACTGTGCCTCGAGGCATGTCTTCCAGGTTATTTTCATTAAACCAGCATCTTGGGCCACAGTTTTTCTTCAATACATTTACATTTAATGCTGTTTGATTTGCACACTATCCCATTACTCTGTGAAAGTGGCTTAGGTTGAAAGCTGTAAAATCAAGTGAAAAGTCATGACACTAAAGTGTGCGCTTAAAGCAAAGCTTCATTTAATTAGCCGACAAGTCTGACAGATACTATTTAACATGAATCACTTCCCTGATATGTCTCGCAGAGTACGTGATGGGAAAAAAGGTTCTGTGCAGACATGTTGAGCTCATTTATAAAACACTCCAGACAGACAGGAGGGGAGAACGTGGTTTTCTCATGTCTGCCTCATACACTTGTTGGACTCACTGATCTTAAAAGCTGACAGTTCGCAATTCAGGATGGACGTTTAACTGAGTGTTAACTACACTTAGACGCACATCACAGCGTGTAGAGAAGCACTTGCTTACTTTGGATATACACAGAACATGGAAATACAACACACACACACACACACACACACACACATGCAGTATTATTTCAGTGGACAATATGTAGTCACTTGGGATATGGATTAAATCACACCTGGGATTTTGAATAAATCATGCAAAAGCATTTTTATACATTTAAAACAGATGTTGAAGGTTTTAGTATTATGCAAGATTTTTCATTTCCAGTATGTTGTAGGATGTGATTCTTTTCTTTCGGCTCCATTTACATGTTTGATATATTCTACATTAAAGTATAGTATGTATATTTAAATGGCTCTTGATTTACTGTGACAGGAGAAGTAAGTTACTCAAACCAAAATGATGTTACCTCACGATTTAACTTCTATCACTTTCTCCATCTCTGTTCGGCACGAAAACTACTTGGCTAGGTTTAGGAAAAGATCCTCGTTTTGGTAAAAATAAGCACAGTACTAACTCAGGTTATGTACATTATGTAGGTGACATCAATTAAAATGAGTTAGCTTTGACTTTTAGTTTCAGGCGGGACATGAACAGCGGTCTCCTTGGTAAAAGTCTGGCTGTGTTTGACCCATCCACCCCGTCTTCCTCCATGTGGATTCTAACATTAATTATACTTCATCACCTGACTTCCTCTTTTGCTCCTATCATAATTACTGCAGCCACTAGAGGGAGCTGCATAACGCTGAACGTAAATATGTATGTAATAAGCTGCTTGCACAGACGACCTATACGGCCCTTCTTCTGGTGAGTATGTTCGGGCCTACAGATAACTCTTGCACACTCTTGTGTGTCGATGTGCACTGTTATGTATTGTAATGTGAGTGTGTGACATAATAACATAGAAAGGCACAGGGGTAACAGTGGCATCCTTCCCTGTTCTTAACTTATGTCTCATGTCACCACTCTGTTCTTCATCCTGTTTCTTACCTCAACAACCCAACATTGTGTGTGTATAAATAAAATTTCACATAAAATACAGATGTTAAGATCATCACATTGATAATACCATCTGATTTTGAAATGTGTGTATCTTGCATTCCATTTTAAGCACAAACTCACATATTAATTTTGTGTGGCCCTTTTTATGACATTTAAACACCTGCCAAGAAATTACGATATACTGGGGCGTGAGAGGAGAACTATAGTACACTGACATGTCTCATGGACAATATTGAATTGTATAATGTGAAAATGATTGTGTGTAATAACATGTTGCACTGTTTTCTTTCTTTCCTTTTCATGTGGAGTTGCATAAGTACTGCAACTCTACCACAAGAACAAAAATAAGTTCCTAAGAATACATGCAAACGCTAATTAAGAGACACCTATGTTGTATTATGTGCTTGCACAAACACACACAGACACACACACAAGCACATTGTACTGTATGTCTTTTGCGCCTCGCTTTTTTACATTCACCTTTACAGGGGTTTTCACAACCGCCTCCAACACGGGCTTCCAGTTTTTGCCTGATTTACAGCCCAAAGGTGCAGTCCACTACTCTGAAGTGTTTACTCACCACAGGCATTAAACATAACTGTCAATTAGGAGTGGAAGTCAGGGCTCCTAATGGCCTTGTTTAGAGTGTCGTGTGGACAAGCATTAGCGTCTCTCAGTCTGAGAGAATGTGTGTGTGTGTGTGTGTGTGTGTGTACTGCAGGGCAGGTAGTGAGAAGCATGCGAGGATCAGTATGTATGTGTATCTTTGTGTGTGTGCATGAGTGTGTCAAAATCCTGCACAGCTCACTCCCCTTGATCATCCAGAGTAGTGAACATTTCACCTGACACCTTTACGAGAGGACAGGACCCCGGACTCATTTTTAAAGTCCCCTGTCCACTTTGATGTGCGTTATTAAACACACCTGTACCTGATTTGTACGCCGCTCTCTTTCGTCTCTCACTCTCCCCCTGAATATTAGTGCTACTTACGCCTAAGTCTGAACATCAGCAGTATTTATGGGTAGTTCTTAATGGGTGGATTTACCATCAAAGATATGAGTGTTAGAAAGGGTGGAATTAAAGAGAGGTTCAATCAAAGGGTAACAAGGCTTTTTAGATTGTTTTTCACACTTTTATTCCCTCTGTATCTAATAAAGGACTACAAATATGTAATGACAAATAGCTGTTATCATCGGTTTATAATTTTAAAGTAAAGTATACATATTTGAATTTCAGCTGTATAACAGACATTTCTGATGATTTGTATCCATTCAGTACTCTTTTATACATTTCCTCTCAATTTTATCACAACCTAAATTAAAGAAAGGGCTAATTATTCCAGCTTGTCTCTGCCCACAAGAGACATACAGTAAGCAAAGGTCTATTTATGCAGACTGTCAAACGATATGCAAGTTGAATTTCAGTATCATTCCTCTTTTAAAGCCTTGGCATCTGCAGCTAATTCATCAGCTCCTACTGTTCTTGCTCAACATCCCAACCCCGTTCGCTCCTACAGTTACTGTCTGTGAAACATAATAAGCCCTCGATTGCTATAATAAAACTTTGGCTGCGTTAACTTCCTGTTGGGGAGGCACACAGGTGTGCGTCAGAGATTAATGTCTGAAGCATTTTGGAGGAGAAAGGGTTGATGGGAGGATAAAGGATACAAAGAGCTCATGAATTATCTGCATATACGAGCTGCTTATTTGATCAACGATAAGGCGAATGAGTCCACTTGCTCTCCAGTCTGCGCTCACATGAAGCCTATGAGCCCTGTGATACCATCAATTTAGCTTTCAATGACAACTAGTCCTTAGCATGGATGAACACACCCTCTTTGGTAAGCTATATGATAGGATTATGACTGTATTTGATATGCAATGCATGGAATTAAAGAGTGTCGAGATAAGTTTAAATTGTCCCCTCGCTCTGAAGCCTATGCTCAGCTGGGCCTTATACTCTCTAGACTTGGCAGTGCAGTAAATTGTCTGTTTTGCCCTTGAGAATCAACATCCAGACGGTCAAGGGCACCTCGGTTTCTTCTGCTAATAGTTCAACAAATGTGAGGCAAAGAGCAGGTTCTTCAAAAGGGACGGAAATGCCTCTGCGCAATTGTGACTAATTGTGGCATAAATTCACAATCGTTTCATAACGGGCTTCACAGCTTGAGGTTTGTCATGTGCAATGGACGCCTTGCTCCCATTTTCACCTGCCATTGCTCTCAATCAAACAAAGAGGAGGGGTGGAAGTTTCTTTTCATGTGTTCAAAGGCGACCGGTTGCTGAGCGATTTTTTTTTAAACAGAAACAATAACTCTTTTTATTGAGAACAAATGTTGACATTTGGAGGGTGCAGCAGCGGGTGATAGAAAGGGAGGGAGAGAGAGAGAGGCAGGGCCCCTGTGTGCTTTGGAGAATGCCTCTGGTGCTATTTGACAACAGTGCTGAGTCCTCGGGGGAGCCCACCTGAGAATAAAGCCTGCATTTCAATAAATCAACTCCTAATGAAAGCGTTTGGGCTGAAGAAGAAGAAGCTGGCCAGGGGCTACGGCGTGCACGGCTTCCATAGGTGGCTGCCAGTGAGGTAAAGGTAAACAGAAAGGCGAGCAATGTGTATCAGTATCAGGCGATCAAAAGAAGAACAAAAGCAAATTTCATCCAAATGGGCATAAAAAAGAATCCAAATATTTTTTACCTCTTAAAAGGCCATACTTTCATAACATTCCCGACAATGTGACACCATTCACTGCAAAGTAGGAAACACCATGTCACAAAGACTCCTGTCAGCCTAAAAGGTGGGTTAACTGAGTTTAGGTGGGTTTACCCTGCACTGCATCCCTGGTGGCAGCCAAATATTACTTCCTTAGATGAGGCAGGCTGGGTGGGTGGTGGTGGGGGAGAGAGGAAGAAGAAGGAGGAGGAAAACCAAGGTGAAAGGGAGTCCCTTGAGATTTGGACAACACTCAAGCTCAAATTCAACTGGAAAATGAAGGATTAGCTTTTAGTCTGGCTGGAAGCGATGGTGGAGGCCTCTTTTCGGAGGATGGGAATATTATATATTTGATCTTGGGAGTATTTCACACTGTGCAAGGCCACAACTGTGTGTGTTTGTGCGTGTGACAAAATGCTAGAATTCATTTTCCAAATCACAAAAAATGACGATGAAATTAAATGTTAAATACTATAATAATAATAATAATAATTTTTTTTTTGTCTAAATGGTTTAATTAGCTGTGTCCTAAAGCTGCTATAGTAACCAAGCCATGATGAAAAGCAGAGGAAAGCCTGTCCGATTAGGGCCCATCACACAGCCCATTGGAGCTGGCAGATGCTTAGATAGACTTTTATGGATTGCTCAATGCCGTGCTGTAATGAAGCAGGCAGGGCTGACCCATCCTGAACCAGGCTCACAAAGCTCCGGGGACGGGCCCCGCTGGGAGCCCATCATGCCCGATGCGTCCCCCCGGCTGTATTAATCACACTGAAAAATAAATGTGTGGCAGGACGAGGGAGGGGAGGGGGAGGGAGAAAAATGAAATAAGTATGTCGTTTATTCCAATCAAGGTCGTGAATATGTGGGAGATTCCCCCTGACCAGAATGAGGCCCTAAAAAGAAAATGATGGTCCATTTAGACAGAATGGATCGTGCAATCTGTGAAAACTCATAATGTTTATGAAAAGCCAGATACATCAAACATTTCCCATCTGCGCGCGAGGGACAAAAATAAAAGCACAATGAGCAGAGGGAATAAAAAATGCCCCAGTGTTAAATACAGGTCTGGTGGAAATAAAAGAATGACTCCCCAAGATTGATGTCATAGTTGGGAAAACAGTTTAATATTTTCTCCTTTTGAATAATGAATATCATACCCCGCCAGTACATCAATGCCAGCGCCTTTGATTTTATTTACATTCAAAGATATAAATTAGTAAAAGTTCTCCTGATAACAAGATTGTGTAGCTTTTATTTTTTTTCTCCAAATGCGTCTCAAATAAAAACCGTCCATAATATATATTTATATATATTTACAAAACAAACAGACGATGTGAGTTTCCCATATTTTTTTTTTTTTTGCAATACAACTTGCATAAATTATAGGCATCATGTCGCCGTCATTTAAAAAAATAAATATCAAATGTAGGCTATTTCCACTTTGAAGAGTTCACTTCAGCTCCGTCCGCTTTGCGTCCCAACACCTCCTCTTTTTTCTTTTTTTTTTTTTTTTTTTTAAACAAATCTGGTTTCACAGAAAGGCCAAATTATTTTTTTTTCCACGCGTAAAATATATACTAAAAATAATAATAATATACCGTGGCAAATAAGCAAACTATAGGAACCTGAGAAATAACATGTAAATCACATATAATGGGAGATCTTTTTTTTTTTTCAAACCAGCATATGAAAATTATTATCCACAATGCATCAAAAAATCAAAATGATACAGTCACAATCATGATAGACAAAAAAAAGTGTGCTGTGGAGGGTGGCTCAGCCTGGGTGGAGCTGAGGGAGCGGTAGCAGCTTTCATTCCCACTATATATGGTGGCACTAGATCCGGTTTGGAGGAGAGGTTATGGGGGTTAAAACATGGGGGCTCAAAGGTGGTGGCCTCACTCGCTTTATACTCAAAGCAATTGTGACACCTACCTGCAGACCATGGAAGTAAAAAAAAAAAAAAAATCCAAGCAACTCCCTCCACAAGCCCAGGAAAAAAAAGTTTCTCAGCTCTGCTCAGAACAGCTCCACACTGCAAGTGCTTATTAAAAATCCCCACTGACTAATTACTGGTTTTAAAAAAAACACGTCTATAGATGATCCAGCTGCGTGTAGGAGAAGCTGTGGATGTGCAAGGGAAGCACCTCGGTGTCATGTGAAGATGTGAAGTTGCACAGAGCAAACTCACTGATTTGTTTGCTTTTGGCTGACCCTGTGTAATTATAATTATCCTAAGCTGTAAGATAAGGTTTGGGGTGGTGGTGCTGGGGGGGCACTGTGTGCGCGCGCACACACACACACACACATCAGAGGATACATTAAAAATAGAATTCCTGCTCAAAGCTATGGCAACATGTCTCTGCTTAGGCTGTCCACTCGTGTGCGTGTCTGTGCGTGAGTGCGCGTGGCGAGGCTGATCTGAGGCCTGTCCTTAATGTGGGCTGATTTTTATTTTTTATATTAACGTGTCCATCCCACAGGTGCACTCTTGCAATACTGATTTCTAACGCGAGCTTGTTTGCAAATGAAAAATCCCATCGGCTGATGCTTAATGATTCGATGTGAGAAAGAGCAAAATATGCATGATGTTAAACAAATGTAAATTATTCCAGAAAATGCACTGAGCTGAAAACGAATTATAGGCCAGAATACCATCTTAATAAATCATTTAGTCTCATATTCATCTTAAAACAAGTGGACATCTGCCAACAGTGCCACTGGTCTCTAATGCAATCTTGCTTGAGCAAACTTTTAATTCTCTTGAAACAAAGCAAAAAAAGAAATCATCCAGATGATCCATGTTGTGCCTGCAGTGACACAGAGACCAGATTTGCATTGGAAACAAGTGCACAAATGTTTCCTTTCCACCTCCCCCCACCTCCAGCTTTTTAAGAGCAATACAACCTCAAGATTCAATAAGCTCAATCATTATTATTATCATAAGCGCTGATCAGGCTCTTACGTACCTTTCTTCGCTTCTAAATTTGCGGGTCTGAAATGCTGCTGCTGCTCGACAACAACAATCTGGTTGGGGTTATTTTTACCGAGGGGGGAGTCCGGCCTGTGTCTGGGCTGCGAGCTCGCCTCCGCGGCCTGCTGCGAGGAGCTCAGACCCTCGTTGGCTGCGGCGGCGGCTGCGGCGGCGGCGGCGGCGGCTGCAGCCAGACTCACCCCGGATGAGTTAGTGTAGCGCAGGATGCCTTGGCCCTGCAGGGGGCTGAAGTTGCCGTAGTTTGTGTAATTGCTATAAAAGGGAGAAGTGTAATAAATAGGTCTTCCGAGGATGGAGGGGGGCGGGTAGAGTGAGGGGGAGCTGGCAGCCGGGGAGGTGGCGGAGGGCGTGGGGGGGGTGAGGAGGCCGCCGCTGGAGGAGGGGCAGCTCGGTGGCCCCGGCTGCTGCTGCTGCTGCTGCTGATGCTGCTGCTTTTGGTCCGAGGTAGCAATCTCCGCCAGAGACCACAATTTGGGTTTGACTGTGGGGTTCTGGGGGGGGCCCGAAGAGGGTCTGCTGTCAAGGCATGAGGACGATTTGTTGGTGTTGATATTGACGAGGCTCCGGGCCAGGTCCTCGCGCTGGCTGTGGAGGTGGTGCAGGTGATGGAGGTGGTGGTGGTGGTGGTGGTTGTTGTGATGGTGGTGGCTGAGGACCGGGGCTTCTACTCCCGTGAGAGGCGACGAGGTGACGGGTTTCGGGGAGAGCTGGACCCGCGGGTCGTGGTTCTGGTCGTCGGCGTCCACGTCGCTTTTGTCCCCGGCCTGGTCTGAGCCCAGCTCGGTCCCGCGACAGCTGACCTTCTCCCCGTCAGACTCCGCCGAGCACGAGTGGTCCGTCAGGGTGTCCACGTGCAGACTGATACCTACACACACCAGGAGGAAAAGGACAAATATATTTATAGTGATACACTTTATAAATCATAGTTATAGAAAAAGCAAACAGTTCAGTATGAAAACTGTAAAAAAAAAAAAAGTGGGTACATAAATTATATTAAAATTATATTTTAAAAAAGTAATATTCTAAAATAAAAACAAAAACAAATGTTAAGAAAAAAATGTATGTATGTGTGTCCATGTGTATTTAAATCAACAATGTTTTAGAACCAATCAGCCTTGAATATGTAAAATATGAATTATTGATCAGTTCAAACAATAGTTTTATTTGATAATAATAAAGCTTTTTAGATAATTGTAGAAAAATATCATTAACAGTTTCATTTCATCGAGGCCACTCTTGCACTCATTGCTATGTTGTGTGTGTGTGTGACCTGCCATTAATCATGTTCAAGAAAAAGAAAATGTCCACCTTAACAGGCCATTTAGTCCAGTTGTTGACTCTTGAAACCTCGTTTAAAATATTAATATCAATCAACATTGTTATTGAAACACCACGTGATCTCTTGCATGAAGGCAAAATATATTTTCACACCAGATTCTTAACATTGGAAATTTGTGTATGATTTGAATATTTCATATTCTCTTCTTTTTTCACTCCAAATATGATCGCACTAAATAACCTGGGCAGTAAATCAGAGGGGCATCCACCCCCCCTCCCCTCCTGCCCTCAATTGTTAACCGGATCATTGGCTCGGTGGTCAGATGATAGCCCACCTTCATCCTCCGCTGAAGCCTCGCTGTTGTCCAGGGTTTTCTCGGAGCGCTCCACCTCCTTCCTCTCCCCGTCCCCGTCCTCCTCGTCCTCGTCCTCGCTCTTATTCCTTGGAGCCCAGGTCATCTTGTTCTCCTTCTTGAGCCTCCTCCTGGCGTTGGCGAACCAGGTGGAGACCTGCGTCAGGGTCATCTTGGTGATGATGGCCAGCATGATCTTCTCCCCTTTGGTCGGGTACGGGTTCTTCCTGTGCTCCTGCAGCCAGGCCTTCAGGGTGGCTGTGGCGTCCCTGGTGGCGTTCTTGCGGTAAGCCGGGTCGTTGAGCTGGTAGGGGTAGCCCGGACTCCCGTACGGGTGGTAGCTGAGCGCCCCGGCCATGCCTGTCGTGTGCGCGTCGTATGGAGAGCTCTGGAGGAAAGTTGGAGAGAGAGTCACGCGTCTGCTATGTGTGTGTGCATGTGTGTGTGTTTTCTAATCGTGTGCTTGTGGCTTGCTTGCAAAACAACTTCACCGAGTTGAAATGCGTTTAAAAGCACACACGCACAGGGCTGTAGTACAGTTTAAAATTAGAATTGTTTACCGTTATGATCATTAGTTTTTAAAAACTTTAAAACAAGTAAAAAATGAATGAAGAGTGGTGTAAAAGTTTGCATTCTGAATTTGTGGAATGCGTATAAAATATTTAAACATCCTGGCCTTGATGGAAAAATAAACAAATGCTTCTCGTGTTTTTTCGTGCTTTGATCATTTGTCACTTGTGAGGTTTTTTTAAAAAAATCTCTAATTGCAAACATAAGCACACAGATGCGTAAAAGCAGGCCTGGACTAATGGCTAACTAATGGTTAAGATCATTATCCGATTAACTAATAACAGGGCTCCCGTTAATAAGCCGTAAAGATAATAAAAAAGGAAATTTCAATTTTCTGTAATCACCTATTAACTTCCTCATTTTCCTCCACTGACTGCCTTTTTTTTTGTTTTGCTGCGGCAGCCCCGATGTGTTAACATATCTGCTCTTTGCAGCATTACAAATCCCATTAGCAAATCACTTGATATGCACCTTTCCTAAAACGCTTGAAGTGCCCTGTGACATTAGCATTGCGAGGCATGCTTTTCATGTTCAAATGTATTCAAGTCACAATAAAGTCAGCTTCTTCATCCTTTTAATGGCTGCAGGAGAGGAAAGAGTTATTTATTGGTGTGTGTTATATTAGTTTTCTATGACACATAATTTAACAGCTTGGAAGCTAAAGACAGAAATAATAATAATAATAATGATAAAATAGTTTTGCATAATTAGCTGCGCAGTGAGGGTTAAATATTGGTCAAGCCATTAATGCTTTAAAATCACATTTAAGCCAAAGGGGTCATGGATTTTATAGCAGGCCACTTGATATGAATGTACAGTCAATAAGAAAGTTCTTACTGATGAGTGAATCCTCCCATTTAATCGCCCTGTGTGCCAACAAACATTTTACGCACGAACATTTACGCACCAAAAAACAAAAATAAAATAAAACATGCATCTGCTTCGGAGCTTCATCCTGCACAATCACACACAAACACATGAGATGTTTTACCATGTAGGACGGGAATCCCGCAGTCGGATCCGTGGAGTATGACAGCGGACTGGAGAAGCCCGCACCGGCCGAGGCGGAGAAAGCAGCCGATCCGGGGTAAGGGCTGAAGGCTGAGCCGGAGGACGACCTCGCCAAGTCTTCATTCCGCGGAGCAGCCAGCGCCGAGGCCCCGTAAGCCGGACACGAGTAAAGAGCCAGAGAGCCCGGGGGCTGGTAGAGGTAACCCTGAGGATAGGACATTGGTGAGAGCGGGGCAGGTCGGCGGATCCAAAAAGGGAGGAAAAAACGCGCAAGGCGTCGCGCAACAACAGGCAAAATAACAAACAATCAACTCAATAATCGGCCGTTCAAACAGCCATCAGACAATGGGAATAAAAAAGTCCTCCTTCCACAGCCCCCTTAGTGGGAAAAAAAAACCCCGAAAGATGTGTTAAAGTGCCCTCATAGAGGCAGTGTGGCGTGCGTCTTGATCCCCTAGCGTCCGATGTTTTTAGTACGCAGCACTATGAAGTGAGGAGTTAGGAGGGAAGGAGCCAGTGGAGTTTCAGACGCACACAGCATTGGGGGAAACTGGAGCTGTCACTCCGGCTCATCTGAATATCCCATCCCCGCCCCCTTTCTGCCTCACAGACATGGAGCCTCGGAACAAAACCGAGACTCCACACTGCAAAAAGTACAGGCTCAGTCCCAGAGTTGGGTAGCGTGGAGTGGGGGGGTTGAAGCTCATTTCAGTTAATAAAATGGGACAAATGTGAGATAATAATCAGAGCGTTTCTAATGTAGATTAACTTCTCCACAGCTGCTTTATTTGTCTCGGGGAAATTCAGCACACAGGTGATGTGTATTAAAGCTTATATATTTTATTCACTTATTTCACAAACCTCCAACAGTGCATTCACTGACTTGTTAGGATGGATATTTTTATTTTGTAAAAATAGTATTCAGAATTATTTCAGCTGTTTTTTTTCTCATTGCTTGAGAAAAAATAAAATTGGATTATTTTGAGGTCAGGTTGATTGTGCTTCTGCCCCTGATCCAAACTTGTGCATTCACATAACAACTGAGAGAGCGAGAGAGAGAGAGAGAGAGAGAGGGAGAGAGAGAGTATAAAATGGCCTGTGCTCTCTCCACTTGCAGCTGGTTATTTCGTCAGTCCAGCTATCAAATGCGGACACATCCATGAACGCACGCGGACACCAATCAAGCGCGCGCGCGCTCCTCCTCAAGCTGTGCGCGCGCTCCTCCGGCCTGCAGGAGGTGCACCCGCTTCCTTCATTTCCAAAACTCATCCCTTATTATCACAATTACTCTCATCAGCAATAATAAAGCTGTTGGTGGTGTTGAAGTGTGTGTGTGTGTGTGTGTGTGTGTGTGTTAGCTTAGCGTGACAGTGCTTTGCTCACGCGCTTCGCCACTATGTTTGGACACTCACCTGTCCACGCTGCTGTGCGTCTTTACGCATTTGGACTTGTCTCCGTGCAGAAAACAGGGCATAGCCTTGTCCTTTATTATTGTGATTACAGGCGTTATGACCTCTGTTGGAGACAAGCGATACAGCACAGCATGGTGGAAACCTGAAACTGTGACAGAGGTGTTTTTGGAACGGGCAGTCAAGGTGGCAGCTATTGGGAGGAAGAGTGGCCTGGCAGTCTTCCTCATCAGTATTCATCCGACTGAATGGATTCGTCCATCAGGTGCCTGCTCCTCCACTGCAGTGTGGTCTGGCAGCGTTGTAAACAGCAACAGCACAATTTAAATAGGTGCAGTACAGCCTGCCCGTTAGCAGGGAGGGCTAATTTATTTAGAACACCTAAACACATGCATGCATTATAATGTGCAAATAAGAGGCTCGGTAATCTTTACACACTGCAGTTTTGTAATTAATACACAATATCCCATAATGTCCTGTGCTCACATCTTGACTTAATTACAGCCACAATGGGGGGCAATCATTCAATTTAGGTTACTGTGAGAGGAGCCATGACTATTAAATGACATCTAATAGAACATACTGTTATCACAACATATTATATGAGTGTTAAGTACTGAGTGTTATCATAAACACATTGTGTGTAAATGCAGTATTTTTTTTTTAAATAAGCAAAGTACTAATCAGCCACCTAAATTAAATACCAAAAATAAACTATATTTAAGTTTGTTGATAATGTTTTGGTCGTTTATTTGGGTGGCTGGTTTGTTTGTTTTTCTTTTTACATTCTTTTCATTTTGTCAACAAATCTATCACTGACACATCGTATTAACCAAAAAAGTAACTGTATAAAAAGCCTTACAAATATTGACTGCTGTGTTACATCTATATATTAGATGTAACATCATTTCATTTCATTTCATTATGTATGACTATATGACTAAATCCATGGATAAAACAATCACATCAGTCACAGGATGTGGCTATGATATGATTGACATTAAAGGAAATTAACTTGCTGTATATATTTTTCAAACAGTAATGTATATATATGAGAGTAAATATATTGCATTTTAATGTTTGAAGCTTGATCTGTTAACACTTTCTATTAGAACCTGTAGGTCTAACCATATTCTGGAGCTGGACAGTGTACTCACTATCACTGATTTATCTTATGAATGCCAACATCACAGAAAAAAAAAGTGTCAAATATCTCTTGATCTGCATAGTTATATAACTGAACAGTTCCTCTGGTGTCTAGTCGTTTTACATGTTTATAGGGATATGCGAGATATGACATTTATTGTATCCCCAATTATTTGAATAGTCTGTCTCCTATCCAGGAAGTGGTTTGTATTTTTGAGGAAGCTGTAGGTGGTTTCTCTGTTTCAGGCAGGACTAATCAAGCCCAGAAGAGTAAATGAGTTCTCTCACTGTAGATTGGGTCAAGATATGGCTGACTGGGAGTACTGTTTGGCCCACACCAGGGGGCACTGTCTCCTCTAGACACAGACCATAGGCTAACCATCAGTACTGTACCTTCACTGTGAATGTGTGTGTGTGTGTGTGTGTGTGTGTGTGTGTGCATGGTCTGCAAGGGTGTTTTTGTTCACTTGTATGTGTGTAAGTGTATATAATGGTGTGTGTGCATATGTGTGTGCGCATGTAAATGTCCGTGTGCGCATATGCATATTGTCAGTGAGAAAGTGCACCTGTCGGCCTGTTAAGGTGTATAACTGTGTGTGTGTGTGTGTGTGTGTGTGTGTGTGCTGAACTCTGCAGTAGTACATTCCAGGTCTCAGTTTCAGACAGGCTGGAGCTCCTAAGATATTTTAGTCTCAGCCTGATGGAGATATAGGAGATGGGAGAGAGGAGATTGACAGACAGACAGGCAGAAAGACAAGGCAGACAGAGAGACAGACAGATAAAGACAGTATAGAGAGTACAGACACAGTGAGGCAGGCACATGAAGCAAGACAGAAAAGCATCAGGTCAGACAGACAGAGAGGCAGACAAGGAAAAAGATGTAGAGTCAGACATACAGATACTCGTCCTATGTGACCTTATCACCAGTTTAGATGAACATAAATTAGATCCAGTGGCTTTTACCACTGTGTATAAATACTGTATTAACATTTTTGCTAATGATGTTGAGGTGAGTGATAATGAGTCAAATTGGATTAAATATTCAAAATGAATTTCAATGTCTGTGAACAAATGCATTTGGTATCAGAACAAAGATGTATTTTTTTCCTTTTCCAAGTATAAGTTAATAAAGTAACATAGAATAAAATTACAGTTTTATGATTAATTTGGTTTTTAATTTTCAAGAGTGCAAATATACCATGCACTAACAACATGCATGTAAAAATGTGCTTTTGGCCTCTTAAAAGAAATTTGCTCAGATTAATTAGCTTTTAATATTTCCTAAAAAAAAAAAAAATCAGACACACTTGTAACTAATTGTTGTCATGTATAAATACATAAAACTGTTTAATTGCTAAAAGCTGTTTTTTCCACCTCTGCTCGCTCCAGATAACTCCACACCAGATCCAGTCGTTTTATGAAAAATGTCATCCTTCATGAATGAAGGAAACAGCTATTGATTTCTCATCTATTTCCTCCCAACAGAATTTACCCCTGAATAATGTAGAAGTGGCAGAGTTGCTTGTATTGCTTTGGCTGCTGATTTCTAACCACTAACCCTTTTTGGTAGAGTAAATTGCCCAGAGTTGAATTGAATAGCTAAAGGATATAGCTTTGATGTCATGCCCTTTGTTTATTACACATATGACTAAATAAATATTGATTTCTGATTTTTCATACTCTTTTGAACCTCTGCAGTGCAGCTGCTGTGGACCTTTCGCATTTAAATCAACGTATATGACTTGAAATGGAGAACTGGGGCTTGTGTGTTAACTATGTGGGGGGCATTCGGGGGCATTGTTGGGTGGAGCTGGGCCGAATGTGTAAATGCATGCGTGTGTCTGTCTATCACTCTAACTATGCATGGTTGTAGGTGCATGACTAACAGTGCAGTGGTGTAGCAGAGAAATGGACTAGTTATGTAGTCATATTGAGCTGCTCTGAAATCAATAGCGTCTGGAATATAGAAGTATGATTAAAGCCTGAGCCTGGCTATTGTTCACAGTAACCACTGCCTCCGTGTCATTCTGACTTATTAGAAGAGTGCATTGAGTTTTTCCACCTTGACAGGCAGTTTTTGTATCCTGTTCTGTCTCCTTGTAGGTTTGGACTCATCCTAGTGTTTTTTTTTTATTGAGCGAGGTGTCGTCCTCATCTTCGCTGGACAACATTTCGCATCAGTTGAAAATAGAGTGCATCATGTTCTACACACGTGACTATTTACTCTCCTGAATTCTGAAACACCCGTAAAGCTCAAACTGTTTTATCCTCTGTGGGCTGCCGAAGTAACGTTCAGCATCCCAAACTTGTACCGAGTACAGTGCATGTGTGTTTGTGTGCTCATGTCTGTGCGTGGGCGTGCAGAGGGAAGAAGAAAAACCGCACTGTGATCTTTCATTGTGCAACTTAGTTGGCTAGGCAGACTTATTGTCAGCCTCGTATGATCAAAACAACTCGCCAAAACTCATGAGATCGGTTGACAGTGAAAAAAAAAAAAAATGTAGCAGTACACATCTTTGCGTATCTGTAATCACAACAATGTCACATTTGCTGCATTTGATACAAAACACTGCTACAATTCATCCCCTCCCCTGTTTGGGTTTGTCGCGGAAATGTCTTTGGTCTTTTTTTTTTTTTTTACAAGGGGGGGAGGGGTCAGAAGGGGAGGGGGCAACTAGGGGGACGAGGGGTTGGGTGGCAGACTGGCGACAGGCCGTCATCTCTCTCCCCGCCTGGCATCTGCCCACAGCTGCCAACCCTCTTCTAATCAGCAGCCGTCCATGTGCTTGGCAGCAGAGGGGGTTTCAAATCAGCTTCTCGCCCCGAGTTAAAAACCCTAAGCCCTATCACTTTGTAAACGGGTACCTTTAGGGCGACTGAAGCAGGGACGCCTCTGATGTGCTGAAGTGGAGAACATCAGTTGCCACGTTGCCTCGAATATGTTATGCTGCTAGCACTGTTCTTGCTGTTCCTCTTGTTCTTGTTTATCGTAGTCTTTCTTTCTTTTTCTTTTTTTTTTTTTTAAAACCAAAATCACAAGGCAGCTCTGTCTTTAGGTTTGATTTGTTTAACATGCTGCTAACTGACATGGATGTTGGGAAAACAGTTCTCGGGGAGGAAAGTGAAGCGGTAAACCGATGGGCTTGAAATGTAATTCCTCGTGAAAAACAGAAGGGAAATAACAACCGCACTTGTAGTGAAACACAAGTCTTTATTTTGCTGTATTTTGACATGTTGTCTGAATTGGTGAGACAAGGAGAACAATGTTTCTGCTTCCTAATTCATGGTTGAAAGAACTTCTCTCAAAAGTGCTGTCTTGCAAACTAACATCACATTTTTTTCAAACAAAACACCGTCTCACCGTGAATGACACAAAGACGACGACAACCGGGACTCTGATTACTATTATAATTTAACAAATGTTCATTTGAGAACAAATCATGTGGTGTATAAAGCATAAAGCTACAGGGCTCATTCATCTGCAGGGTGGAGGGTGGAGGGATTTAGGTGGGATGGCTGTTGGCTTCAGAAGTAACAAGCACAAAGAATGGGGCTATGTGGAAGGGGAAGAAGAAAAAAAAAATCCACAAATTATAGGAATTATGTGCAGCATGGGTTTCAAACACACACACATCCAGACAGACTGATTGATGAACCAAACGAGTCGCCGAAAATCAAAGGGGGGAAATAAAGGGAGACACAAAAGGGGAACAATTTGAAATGGACTAACCCTCTCCGGTGGCTCTGTAGCCAAGGGTCGGGCAGATAGGGTTGCCTAGAAAGAGTCTGCTGACAGCCAGTGTCACTGGGCTTTGTAATCATTGTGCTGGACCTGATAGGGTTACTAGCGGCTAATCCAGGCTGACCTTGGTTAGGTGCCCTGAATGAGGATGGCTTTGTACAGTTGGGACAAGCTAACAGTATGACGGTGATGCTGACATATAATGTCTGCGTGGGGACTTGCCACCACAGCTCTTTTGTTGTGCTATCGAGTTGCAAGTCCCAGCCACACACACAAAAACAATATTTTTTTTTTTCCCTCTTTCTCTCCAAGTGGAAGAAAGGTGGCATTTAAATTGTCACTGGGGAGAAGGTAAGGTTGTATCTCAAGGTTCAAGAGGTCAGCTCTTGTGTTGGATGGTGTTCGAATGACTTCAAAACAAATCCTATTGTGATGAAATTTCATGTTGTTGCCACGCAATGGCCCAATGGTGCGTGTGTGCGTCACCATGTAAGTGTGCGTGTGTGTCGACGCTAGATGTGATAGAAATGCCACCGCACATCGACAACGTGTCTCTTAGTGTCTCTAAGACAAGGCCTAAATGATAGCACAGCATTTTCTTTCTCCCTTACGGACTGACTATGTATGTTCACAAGAAACACACATTTTTTTCAGCACAAAAAGGAGAAAGAATGAAGAAAAAAAAGTTGGCAGTTTTACCACTCAGCCTTCATGTGACTCACCCTTGCAAATAAATGATCAAAAAAAATCTATTTCATTATTATATTTTTTAGAAATTTTCCTCACATATTGAAACAAAATACAGTATGCCACTGAGCAGAAGTGTTTTTAGTCAATATTTGATATTGACTAAAAACACAAAACACTGTGCGCTCTAATGCTAATAATTAGTATTAAAACTTATTAACCCAATGAATTTATGCTTTTTCAAGACAGTGTATTACACCAATATAGAAATAGGAGACAGGGAGAAAGCTGAATTTAACGTTAGACATCGTACATACAATACACACTCAAATGTCCATTCGACATCCACATATACACAACATCCCAACAACAAACACATACACACACACCTTCAGGCTCCAACCGGTGTGAAGGCAGTAGAGAGAAGGCATCCTTGCCTTTTTTCCTGCCAGGGAGAGCTGTAAACGGGAATGGGATTCCCATCCCCTGGAGCCTGCTACTAATCCACAACAGGCCCACTGCTGGATTACTGGGGACATCAGCTGACATGCCAGCCAGTGCACACACATGCTAGCGCGCACACACAGGGGCGCAAACACATGTGCAAACTCACCTACGCACACACGATCTGACACACACACACACACACACTGGTGCATGCCCACACATATGCCAGCCACGCAATATGTGCAACATACACTCACATGCATGCACATCAGTGGTCAGGCGTGTGAATGGAAGTGCACACACACACCACATACATACACAAAAACAGACAAATCACACACATAATCAAGACCTGGAATGCAGATCATGGCTTTAATACATTGGCAGGACAATATAGAGATTGCCATATTTCTACAGTCAGGAGTTGGCAGTGATGGCTCAGTCTATCCTCTATTGTCCCTGCTGGTCTGGATACTCGTTGATGTATAAGCTTTGCGGACTCCCTCACCATGCAATTATACACAATATCCTGCGTTATGTATGATAATGTGCTTTGTGATTCTTGTCATTATTTTTGTTAACTAAAGCGAATCATTCAACTTGCATTTCTGAAACACAAATTCTATGTCCCCTGTCCCCACAGACACCAAGTGAAATTTGAAACGTCCAAACAAGTGGAAAGCAAAATTAGAATCAATTGTGGTTGAGTCTGTTCACACACACACACACACACACAGAATGTCACATTAGGTCACAATGTGTACAACTATTCTGTAATAATAATGCAATAATGCATTTTAATTTGCATGAATGTTTGTTCCTTTTGAATTTGTTTGCTTGTACAAAGCTACGATAAGAAAATACTGACAAAGCAAGGTCCAACAGATCAACCTAAAATCTGGCAATGTAGGTACAAATGCACATATTAACTGTTGTCATTATTCAACATTTGTACATTTCTTTTTATATATATATATCATAATAAACACGTACAATAAGAGGGCACATATCATTGCCTGGAAGTTATTCGGAGGATCAAATGGAACAAAAGTCAGGATACACAATGTGCTGATTGCTCGAAACTGTCAGCTACAGCGCACAAATCAGCTGTAACACATTTCAAATGCGGTCAGGTAAATCTCAGCCCGTGATTAGGTCAAGCGTGGTGGCGGTATTTGTGGTAAACACTGTTCCGCTCTGGGGGCTAAACGTTTGTGTCAGTAAAGAATAATTACACCCTTCGACGTTGTATCTATCGTGTTAATCTCGGTCCACAGCAGCCACTTTATTCTCTCGTTTGTTTAATAGCTCACTAGCAGCTTTATTGTTTCAAAGTGCTCGATAGCAAACCTGTAAATTCTCTGTTCAACATTTGCCCCCGTGGCGTCGTGGTTCACCGGCGCTGAATGTTGAAATAAAGCAAACAGTCATTGATCTGCAATCAAAGATCCAGGACAGGAGGTCATTTACATGTAGAGAAGAGAGCCATTAGGAGCTGTGCTGCAGGGCATGTGTGGAGTTAAATTCATTTAGCGGTGGTTCACTGGCACTATTGACTTACCTACACTAGGTATATGTTAAAAAAAGAGAAAAAAAAATCACTAAGCTATTCTAAAATATTGCGTGTAATAGTGGTAGAGCTGTCTGTTGCTAATTAGAAATGAAGGTGTATGTGTGCTGTACACAACAAAGCCGAGTTAATTATCTAGGGACCCAGGGAGAGAGACAGGCTTTATACCGTGGGCCTTGATATGAAGCAAAGGAATCAGATAGGAGGCAAATGGCTCTTGAAAATTAGGCACAACCACTTATTGGCAGTTGGTCAAGTTTGCAACTGTCCCAGGAGTCCCGAGTGCTTATGCAATGTGTTGCAGCTTCTGTTAAAATTTGATGATTAAATGGGCAAATACTTCCTAGATTTGTAGACTGAGAGCGGGGCCTGTTTATTTTATTTATTCATAGCGTGAATATGAATAATTTACCGGTCAGCAGTTTTTGTCAGAAGAGAATTATTATTGTGTGTGGCAGGCTAAAGGTTTGTGATTTTTTTTTTTTTTGCATTTGGCACTTTTCCACTGTATTGACAGCCGCCAGCTTGTGTCAGGGTCATCTCTCTCTCTGTTTGTTTAGAAGCACTCAGTCACTTCTGAAGCCGGTTTAACAGGTTGTCATACTTTTGTGCATGATAAAAAAAAAAAAGAATCTAGCTTGTTTAATATTCTAATTTTGTCTACATGTGTTTGACAGGGATTTTATTACAATGGTGCCAAAACACGAGGAGGATTCTTTACTGGCTGGATAATTTATTTCAGCTTAGCTAATAAAGCCACTTAATTTGGATGGAGATCTGAGATTTCATGATGAACACCTGAACTTTAGTTTGCAGATAATTTAATACAGTCATTTTTGTAATGATCTTTTTTTTTTTTTTTTAAATTTAGTGGCCTTGAAAATGTGATTAAACAAACATTGTGTGGGGGAGATGTTGCACCTAGAGAAATATGGCACAGACATGCAGAACAAGCTGAAAAGGGCCCATCCTATGCATCTGCACACTGATGATTGACAGCATCAGTAGTTTCAACAAGTGGCCCAAAACCACAACAAAACATCAGACCTTAACACGGGAGACCACTGTTCATTTCCTGTTTCCAACTGACAGTCATGACATGGGAACTTTAACCATGTGTTTAGTATTGTGACCAAAATAACTAAAGGCCCCCTAACCTAAAAGGAAGTGGTCATTTTATCTCTAAGCACTTTTCCTCAGCCTTAACAAAATGATTATTTTAACCTAAACCATCATTTTTTTGCGAAACCTAACTGAGTCTTTTTTTTGTGCCTAACCAAACCTTAACCATCGTGCTGTCACATCATAAAACAGACTTATTTTCCAGCAGTGATTTCTAACATTTCAGATGGAGTCATCCCACCGTCAGATCGGAAAATACTTCCATGTTTCAGATTTAAATTAGTTGAAAACAGGTGGGACAGACGGTCAGGAAGATGTCTTCCTTCGCGCTCTTTCCCTCAGTACTACAAGTGTCTACTCTGCTGCACTCAGTCAAGGTCAATTGAGTTCTCCAGTCTGTTATCAGCGTGCTTTTTGATGGCATAGTGCAGATAACGGAGTCCTCAGAAAAAGATGGAAGGAAGCAGGAGATCAAGAACTGCTGGTTCTCAAATAATTACTGCACCATCTCCACATAGCAACAGATTTATTTCTCACCTTTAACATACTGTGTAGCTTTCAACCGCGCTCGGAGCCGTCCAGCAGTCGGGCGGATTTATCGGACGATTGGTTCAGAAATAGCTGGAAGTGTTTAACTGATTTTACAGAAAAGTAAATATGGATTTGGGATGTTTGTTGTCCTTTCCTACTTTGATTTGGCTCAGTGGATTGTGACTTATTGACTAAGATTCAGTGTGGATGAAACGTTAAAATAAAGGTAAGGTTGAGTCTCTCTTGGAAGCTGGAGCTCTTCTCATCATCAGAAGGTTTGACATTGGACGCCTCTTGAAGAAATCCTGATAACTGTCCTCAAAATGTAGTAGGCAGACCGTCCTTGTTGTGAGGCCTTGACTGGAGTGAATAAGGCAATGAGGTATGACAATCTTCATATATCTGAGCCACAACCCTGTGTGTTTTATTATCTCTAACAGAAGTCAATGAGACTGTTGTATTTTCCAATAAGTGTTTGCTAACATTGTTCATCTTATTGGGATAGGTAACAAAGGCATAATGGTGATTCTGATGTAGGTATACCATTGAGTCTGATGGGCAAAGCATTATCCACAAACGGCAAAAAAACATCAACAAAAAAACAGCCTTGATTTTTATAGTATACCATAAACTAAGACATATTTCTGGTGTTTTGAGCTTCAATTTTTGTGTCTTGTAAGAAAAACAAACAGTAGTAAAAGAGATGTTTTCTTTCATTTTACAATCACCACAACAACAACAACACACACACACACACCTGCACACACTGTAATCAGGACCTGCCTCGGCGGATGGGATCATCACTAAAAAGTACCGACAACACTTTGACGGACCTCGATCTAACCAGGCCTTTTCCCATCAAGGCACGATTATGTGACTAGCCCCGAGTTACTCGCAATAAAAGAAATGTCTCTCTTTTTTATTACATCTCCCAATCGTGAACAATGGAGCGTTTGCCTCTGAGCCATTTATTCAGCTCTGATGTATGATTAGCACGGGGCGAATCAATACCATGTTGGATGATCTTAACGGAAAAGTACTGCGATTTCCCCTCCGTCACAGGGCCGAGCGCTGATATTTGTCTGTCAGCGGTGACATGCTATCTCTAGCAGGGGCACTGGGGCCAAAACACAGGTATTGATCCTGTCAACATTGATGGCCCTAATGGTACGGAGGATGAAGGAAACTGCCTGCCACTGGAAATGTAATGCACTGTATGGAGGGGCCTCGTGGACCAGTGGAAGGAACATGATGTTTATCTGTTTTTATTGTGAATTATACTGAAGGTCCACTGCGAACATTGTACAAAGTGAAAGTGACTATGCTAACAAGAATATCCTTGAGTCATAGGAGAGCCTTTTTTCTGCACTGACAAATGCACTGAATCTCTCTTTGCTTGGAGTTTGTTGAACGTGAGACTTGGTTTTTATCCAGATATCCACAGCTTTATTCATCACGAAAAGAAGTTTAGTTTTTTTGTGTGTTTTTCTTCCATTGGTACATCATCTGATTTCATCCACTGCTGCTCTGGGGAACATGAAGGTACCACCACCACTTCTGAAGCATAAGAAAAACCTCATGAATATGTCTCTATGTTTATGTTGTCTACTGGGACCAATGCGCACAGGTTTACCTTTACATATGTTGTGCTTATGTTGCGATATGCAGCACTTCTGTGATTGCAATGTGATTTACATGCATTTTTTGTACAACAGGAGATAGAGACATGTGCATCAGGTCAGTCCCTTACAGAAAAGGGTTGTCACGATATGACTTGGCTCATAACAGTAGACATAAACAGGCAGTTAGCCAGAAATACTCAATTTCTTGTCAAGTGAAAAATTGTGTTGTGCTTGATTTCTGCATTGTATACCACATGCTGTTGGATTCTCAAGAGGCAAAAGTATGTCAGAAGTATCAGAGACCCTCTGTCAATTGACTCCTGCATGTGTTGTGTGTTTGTATGCATATTGATTTTCAGCAGCTTTAATATGAATCTGCGAGGACTTTAAAGAGATGTAAAAACAAGCAACCTTTATCAAAAAGCCGGCAGCTGCACTCCAGAACCGTGTTGTACTCCCACCCTGTACACACACATCTTACATTTATAATTGAATAGCGTGGTAAAAAAAAGTCTGGCTGAGCAGCTAATCCACTAGTTTGGCGGAAGTTGGGAGAAAACGTGGGAAAAAAAGGGGTTTAATGAACACGACCTGCCCTCAGGAGCCGATGCCTTTCGTCTGAAGAATCAAAACTCAACTCAATGGGAGGCTCTGATTGCTGCAAACAGTTGGCTTGCTGACCAGTGTGTGCATGTGCATGTCAGTGTGCAGGGGAGATTGCAATGGTGACTGGCAAATACATACAGCATCGGCCTATTGCTTTGCATAAACAGTATGCATGCATGCCTATGTGTGTGTGTGTGTGTGTGTGTGTGTCTGTAAGAGTGTGTGTATATTCAGTGCCCCTGGCTAAGTCTCCTCAGATCTTTTCTTGTTTATGTATTTCACTTCCTAGACTCCAGGCCCCAGGAATATGCTGGGGGCTATACAGACACAGAAGAGTAGGAGGAACATTTTATTTATTTATTGTCAGGAATTATCACTCAGCATAAATATCAATACAGCCAAAGGACGTGAAGGTTGGAGTTCTAATAGCATGGAAAATGATGGAGAATTGCAACTGGAGATGTTGAGGGTTAGATCCGTGATACACACAGCAATTTAAGATTTTAAGGTGAGAACTCAAGTGTAGTTGTCAAAGATGTTTTATGACCATGAAGCTGCAAAGTTAAAGTCTGTTTAAAAAAAAAATCTGCATCTGGTCACATCATCAAACATCAGTTGGGTCCTTCTCGGTTTTATTTTGGATACCAGTCATCATTTCAGTCAGTTCCATCCCGAAGTGGAAATAAATTCTTCACAATCATTAGCTACTATTATGGCCATTGCAAATTTCTATGACTCAGATTCTTATTAACCATCACACCTGTTATTCCTGTTTTCAAGGAAAAGGCATCATTGAGGTTAAGCTACAGTACATAACACGGAGCACAATGCCATCAGATAACTTGTCAGTCACGGACAGCTGGAAAAGGCACATACACACAAACGCTCACACTAAGATGTGCCAACACATACTCTGAGTGCTTCTGGATAGAAACAGAGAGTGACAGTGATAGAATTTACTGTGATGGTATCAGCAAAGCAGCCATCACAGCTTTGGCAGATTGGAAGGCCATCAGGACCCATCTCCCTGCCTCTGATCAGTGTTCGCATCCTGACATCAGCCCGCGATGTTAACTCCAGGCCCTGAAAGGGGGCTATGAACCATGATCAGCGATATCAAGGCACCAGAAATAGAAATCCATTTTCCTGCCTCGAGGAGAAGGAGGAGGGGGGAATAAATATCAGTGGCCTCCTGGTCTGGTCTGGTCGGGTCTTAGTTGGGTGTCTGTCTCTCTCCCTCTGCTTCACCACGCAGGGCCCTTCAGCTGTTTTTCCCTCTCCTCTTGTTCTGAAGGTTAAGGGATTAGGAGCTGTGTTTTCAGACCGGATTGCTGTCCTGGCATGGATTTAGATTTTGGCCTCACACACTAGAAACTAGAGCCCCCAACACACGCGCAGGTGCACATATGTACATGCAAACACACACACGGACCACCAGCACCACCGCTGAGCAGGAGGTTGTGGGGATTAGCAGGAAATACCACAAGATGGTGGCCAAAGCATTTTTTTCCCTTTCTTTATGGAGCTAGATAACAAAATGAGAACAAACCCAAGGTGCTTGTACGAAGTTGTTTTTCGCTCTCCCCCCCTCCCTCTCCAGTCTTCCATCCTCTTTCCTTCCTCTGGTCCTGTCTAAACATGCTGACCAAGTGCGTTGTGGCATTTCCAAAAGCAAAAAGCCATTAAATATAAACACGGTGTGTGTGTGTGTTTCTTTTTTTCTGATCTTTCTGCTTTCATTTGATTCTTTTCTGTTTTGCTTAGAAACTTATTGAGATGCCCGTATAGCCGAGCAAAGTTGTGATGAATTATTGATCGATGACAGCTTCATCAAAGCGCCGTGTTGTACACGTACTTGGCATTTCTTAACAGTGAACTTACAGAGAACCGACACTAATGCGCTCATGTCGTTCAAACTTGTTTACAAATTGGGGCGAGTCGGTGGACCTCTCGCTTTAGAAAAACTGACGTCCAGGTACTGACAGACCTGGCCTGAAAGCATGGACGGGCGCAGGGGAGAAAGTCCGTCTGCGCGTATGACTGTGTGTTTGGGTTTGCATGAGGGAAAATACACCAGACTTTTAAAAATGTATGAAGAACACAGCCTTTTTCTTTTCTCGACACAGAGAAAGAGAGCAAACGGTTCCCAGAATGCCAGGGGAAAACACAGTTCAAATAGTGTGAGGGCGAAGGGAGCAGATCAGAGAGAAAGCTGTTTGCAGTTCAGGCCTACAAGGCAATTCTTCCCCCGACTCCCAGGTGAGAGAGCTCAAAGAGAAATAAACCTGAGGTACCAATTTGCTGAGTTTTGTTCAATAGATGGGTGAGTGCCTAGAGATTTTACCCCGAGTGCACAGGAGCCAGGGCCAGTAAACAAAATTACTTAAGGATGGTTACATATTCTCTCTCTGTCTTCCTTCATGCTTGAAGGAGACAAGCTCTTTGTCTTTGCTCTGCCCAACTTGTGTTTCATGTGAGTGCAGAAAGATAGAGCACAGGCGACATGTACTCTATCGTCTCAATCTTGACAACTTCTGGGCTGTTTTCCTTGTCTCTTTTACAAATCTTTTTTTTTTTCTTCTTCTTCTTCTTTCCCTCACGTGAAGTGTGGACTCGAAAGCTGAAAGGGAAACTTTATCAAAGCAGATTTAACTTTGGAGGGCTGCGAAACTGCAGGATTTATTTACACATCTTGAAATTCTCCGCCGCTTTGCAGGTAGCATTTCTTATCGGCGCTGAGGTTTTATGTAGCTGTGTGTTGATTTTCATAATGTGATGCTGATTTATGTACAGACAATTGCGAATAACTTTTCATACGCCATATCTTCTCTTCGGTACACATAAACGCAGACAGGAGCTCTGCAGGTTTGAATAATTGCGGTAATGAATATTCCACAGCGAAGATAACACACGGTGTTATTTCAAACCCCACAGACACACAAGTTTCATCATGACGCTCATGATAAAACTGACTGTGACATACATCGCAGGACACCTCTCGCCCATTTTACAATATGCCCTTCCGTGCTAAACAGTGAAATGAATTCCCACACATCACCATCGCCAAACCTGGACCCCCTCTATTCGCATCAGCCCCTTGGAACAATCCATTAATTCACCCAGATCACAATCTGCACAGATTCAATTATTCCTGAATCCATAACCATAATACAGAGCTATGACAGGGCCATATATTCAAACCAATATTTATTTGTAATAATGCCAGCACTCCCTCTGTCAAAGCCCCAGCAGACAGGTGGAAAAGGCACTGAGCGGAAACAGGACATAGTCTATTGAAAGGCCCTGCTGATTTATTAATGCTCACCCATTTAAAAGTCACTTCATTTTTCCATGCCTTCAGTCCACAGTCCTATATGTGTGTATGTTTGTGTTGTTGAAACGCACAGTATATTCCTGCGTGAACATTCCTCCGTTGGTATGCAAAGGCTGTATCATTTCAACACAAACTAAAAGTTAACACAGGGCTCAAGACATGAGGTTTATATTGCTTATGTTTAAATATTTTGATGAAGCCTCCTGCGCGCTGGTGATGCTTGAGAGGCCAGCTCAGAGTTTGGCATATTTTTTTATGATTGACTGCGAAGGGGAAAAGAGAGAGAGAGAGAGAAAAAAAGAGATAAATGGTTGTGAATTAGAGAGAAAGCGAGTGAATGCCTCAGAGACTCGGGGAGTAGAATTCAGATGTATGGTAACAGATGGCAAACCATGCAGAAATCAAAAAATAGTTTTCATTTTTCTTTGATTTTGCAGTGGTAATATTAGATGCAAATGGAACCCATACTACAGAATGGATGGTCTCAGAAACAAAGACAAACATCGCTTGAAGTTCGCTTTCCTCAGCGCCACTTTTTTTGTGAAAATGAGTATTGCAGATTGCTTCACCTGTTTGTGTTCAGCACATTCGTTTCTGGGAGCTGGAAACTACAGAGAGACAGACTCCAAACAATCATCTGTCAAATGGAGAGAGGGTCTGGAAAAAAGCCATCATTGTTTACACTTGACCAACATTACCAAAGCCACATGAAGAACGAACAAAGTAAAAAAAAAAAAAAAAAAAACCCATGCACACAAAAGCGGTACCACTTCAGCATATAACTCCTCTCCGAGTTGTTTGATCCTAATTGCAATATGTCTCAAAAAGCCGGGTCCCGGCACCACGTCGTTGTTTTCGGAGTGAGAGAAATTAATTCTCATTGTGTGGCTGTTGTAATGTCACAGATGAGGACCGCCCTGACCTGAGCTTGAACTCATCAGTTGAAATGAAGTTGTTCACTCAGCTGTAGAAGACAAACCATAGTTGTTGTGGATTAATCAACCCCATCAGAGGGCTCCTGCTGGAAATGGCTTCCACCCACTTCCACTTTGACCCCAGGAAATGTTGGATTAGAGGGAGTGTGCATGAGTAAAGAGCAAGACCCTGACGTATGTATGATATAGTAAATTATATAGAGGCCTAAATTAGATGTCTAAACTAATGTGTGGTCGTGGATCGGTGTGCTTGCGTGTATGAGTGTGCTTTATGAAGTGCGCTTCCTGCCAGCCATCATTTCTTTTGGTTATTCCATCATTGTGTGCGTACGTGTGGGCATTTTTACAATGCAATTACGGCACGGGCATGTTATGATTTCCGTATGATTTCTACGCCGTGCCATATGCGGCACAGCTGTCGAAAAGTGCAACCATGCAAAGATACTGTAACATTTTCTACGGTGCTGCTTTCCAGATGTCCTTGAAAAAGCACTTCAGACAAAAAAGGAAAAAAGGAGAGGAGACAAGTAGGTTTTGGAAGGAGTTGTCATTTCTGGTGAAGTTGGAGTTGGAGTGTGTCTGGCTATTTATCAGTCAGCAGGAAGCATCTCTGCTGAATTTAGCTGCTTATAGCAAAGCCAAACGGTTGTTTTTCAGATAGAGATATCAAGACAGAATTGTAAACGTTTCACTCAAGAAGGAGGGTTTTTTTTTTTTTTTTTTGACAAGACAGACAAACAATGCATGTGCTACATCAAAAGTATAAGCTGTGATGTTTCACATTCTCAAATGACACAATTCTGAATTTTCATGAGGCTGTTTTCCACACTCATTACTTTGTGAGCCAAAATAAATAAAGAAATCTTTGGTTGTGAAATCTACCAAGTCCATCAAAAGCTTGCAAAGCAGATGTCCTTTGCTCAACTTATGTTTTCAAGTACTTTTCATACGCTGTAAACTAAACTCCAATCCTTCGCCTTCTCTCCAATGTCGTTGGCAGAGTGTGTAGGTAAGTCAGTGTAGCTATCATAGGCTGCGATGGGGCTTCACAGGCTAGATACTAAAAGCCATACATTATGTAGTTGTCAAGGGACGTTGATTTGTCAGAGTCTTTAGAATTTCCTGGGTATTGAAACTAGAAGCTTTTTGCTTTTGTATGAAACTTTGATAGGCGGAAGAGAGAGGAATATGATCCCATTATTTTCTGGCTTTGCACAAGCCTGACCATATGATTTACTCACCGCCTTCTAAACAGAGAGAGAGAGGAAGCGCGATGGAAAGAAAGGAAACAGGAAGAGAGAGAGAGAGAGAGCAGCCTGCTTGAGTCATTGCATTTGCACGCATTAGAGTTTGCAAGACTAATGTTTTGGAAAACAAGAATAGGGAAAAGTAGAATGCTGCAAATGGCTATGCGTGACTGGATTTGGTTTGAAAAGGATATGTACGCTTCTGAGGAAAGGTTCCCAGCGATATATCCGACTGGAAATTTTTAATCTCACAGCTGAAAACTTTAAATACAAAAGCCACTCTTCAGGTTCACTCACTCTGCCGGTATTCACAATTGCCACAGCTTACAGTCTGGAAACTGATTACCCCTCCCAGCAAGACAACCCGTAGTAGTAGCGTTTGTGTAAACTTAGACGAAATGCAGCAATTGTCTTAAAATGTTTGGCTCTTAACCAAATTAATCCCATATCAAAAATTATTTCCAAAACTACACTGATTAATTTGTTTTCATGGATCCATTCATTTGCACGATCGGTTAAAAACTGTTACCACAAGCTGCTGTAATACAGTATTTTTCCCATTACATGAAACAATCAGTAAACATTGACTTAGGATAAGTGCAGTTGGATTGTTGTTTCCAAAAGCTGCCGGGCGACGTTACAATACAGGGAGCACTTCACGTCTCCATCCAGCACCAAATCTCTTCCAGTGTTTGTCATACACACCATTGTTGAAGTACTTACAAAGATTGAAGATTATCTCCCCCTCGCTGGGCAACGCATGTTTGCAGCAGAGTCTCACATGTATAATTCATTGGGAAAATAAATTGTCAAGACTTTAAAGAACACAATGCATTTTGTACTGGGCAACACTTTGCTTTTTACCCTCCAAATTATTTATTGTTTCCTCCGCTCCCTCGGGCCTCGGCCTGACCTTAAGTAACTTCTAATTGGCCGTGCTGCCACGCTGCTCCCTGTGTTTACCCTCCCCTCTGGTGTTTAGTGCGACACAGTCCAACAAAAGTGCTGCAGCCTTGTCTGTAAATGCTGGAGTATAATCCACCAAACAAATAAACAGCTTCCTCTTCTTGCTCTATTATTACCTGATATATGGCTGCCTATTGTTTGAGGGCACAACAGGCGGATACGTTCACGTGCACGTGGCGCATTCTCAGGTAAAAGTCTGACTCACTTAAATGGTCATTCAGATGTAAATGATGCTGACCTGTCTTTTGTGAGAAATAGCAAATAAACATTTTCTGGAAAATACATCAATAATAAGTCACAATACTAGAAATATACTGGTAATTACAAGTGATGTTAGAGAAAAGTCATCATGGGGGCAAACGTAAGTCAACACAGTGCAGACAAACGTGGGTGTATGTTCTACTACTCAGTTAGTTTGTAATAAAACTCAAACAATTAGTTAGATTAATAATTTCTTTACTTGCTGTGCTATTCACTTTTCAACTATAACCATTTGCTGGTTTTCTTTGTCTTCTATGATAGTATTGGAATATCTTCAAAAACAAGCAATTTGAATGAGTCAACTTGGGACTTGGGAACATGTGATGGGCATTTTTCACAGGTTTTTTTTTTTTTTGGGCAATTCATAGACCCAGTAATTAAATGATTAATTGCACAAGGTTGGCAGATAATGTAAATATTTGTTAATTGCAACTTTATGAAACAGGTTCATGTTCAGCTGTATCCAATCAGGTGGGGAGGTGGCTGTGCTACTGAGGACGTGGTTGACCTCACACACCAAGACACACCCATAATTAGGAAGTGAGTACACTACCTTCTCTAGAGATAACACTTTCATTTGCACCGCATATATGTTTCTCGTTTGAAAAAACACATTTTGCAACCAATGCGTTGTCAGAGGCAGCAGAATTTTGTGTCGTCCCAGAGATGGATGGATGATTCTCTGAGTACAAGAGAAAAGAAAAACACATAAATGGAAATGCTTCACACATAACCCAATGAGAAAACTTTATAGGCTAATAGAATTATCTGTGCTATTCTCCATCTATTGTTTGATGTGACGACTCATCAGTCATGCTGCCTTTATACTATTACACACACAAGAAGAGCAGGGGGAGATAGGAGGGCTGTCGCTGCAGCGTTTCACACAGTGTAATTACATAAACAATAATATGTGATACGTTATTATGAGTGGAGAGGGGAGTTTGGGGAAGGGGCGGGGGGGCTAGACTCCTCTGAGGTCTTTGTAATTCCCTATTTGATAGCGAGGCTTACAGCAATTAAGATGTTTAATTTAAGGATTTAAGCACTAAGGATTCAGACAAGAAGAGGAAAAAAAAATAATAATCATGGGTGGTGGCTGAAGTTTGGGGTGGATCTGACTACATTTGAATGTTGATTATTCTCTTTCTCCCTCTTCATCTCTCTCTCTCTCATTCTGCCGTTAACCCCCCTATCATCCTCTCTCTCTCTCTCTCTCTCTCTCTCTCTCTCTCTCCCCCAGTCCCACTTCAAGTCTCCAAGGGACTGAGAGGATGTGAGGAGAGTTGATCATTGCATTGCACTGATAAGCAAAAATGTTTCCAGAGCGTAAAAGAACTCTGTGGTGTGTGAGAGGGATAAACTATAATCTGCAACCACACACTGAACTTGACTGCTAATATTTGCATTGGAAATCAGACGGAAGTTATGCTAAGCTTTCCCCATTATAGCCCGGCGTGGTGTGAAAGGTCTTCCCCTCCTTCATTTGAATATGGCCTCCCATGCATTAGAAAAATACACATTTGAACGAGTGGAGGATGGGATGACAATTTATGAGGATGCATTTTTGAAATGATCTCCACACCCCACCCCCCCTCGCTCTTGCTTGTGCTCACTCTGGCTCACTCTATTTTTAAAAAACGCTAAGTGAAATGCATTATTTGGATTGATGACAGAATTTCTTAAGTCTTTTTTTTCTCTTGAACCAATAAATAAAATCCTCTTGCTTGCTTTCACGCTTTATATTCTGTTAATATAGGGAAATATGCATATTTTTGCAAATGCTTTTAATTTGAAATTCCTCTATTTTCCTTTCTGTATTCTTTTAAGCAGCAAGTAAACTAAGATGAGCTGATGGATCGTTGCATCTTAGAAACACATCACCAATTGGAATTCAGAACCTCTTTTGTTGCTTTTATTTTCTTAAAATACTGCTTTAAATATCTCTTTCATTTCCCTCTTAGCTTTCACATTTCCCTTAACTGCTTTTTTTTATTAATCCAGTAACTATTTTTTTTTCTCTCTCCCAAGACCCACCACAGGAAATGTGTTCATTTGATCAACCCTGTGTTGTGCAGGATTGATAAGATTAGCAATCAAAAGCATTAGCGATTCAAAGCGTTACAATTAATGTTCTCATTATTAAAAACCAGTGAATTAAAGGCGGTGTTTCTAGAGGGGAAATCACACTGCCGCCGTCATGCATATCTGTTAACATGAAGAAGCACACAGCAGAGGGTGAAGCTGAAGGGGAATGCTTCACTGTGGAAGCTCTGTGATATGGGAGCTATTTTGTCAATGATATAAACCATTTCCTCTTTAAGATTTTTTAACCTTACAACAATTCCCATTTCCCCCAGTCCGCCGCCTTGATTTAGGTGTAAAGGACACTTACACCTGCCTCTAATCGCTGTTTATACCCAGTCTGCACACTGTCATTGCACCGTTGTCACCGGCTCTAATGGGGACATTTGAATCGACGTGTTCGGACCACACAGGCAGCTTCCTATATGCTGTAGTAATTTTCTCACTGACTTAACTTATAATCACTGTTTTCAGTCCTCTGCCCACAGGATGTCTATAATGACTTAATGTACATTGAGTTTAATTATACAGTTTGGACACCTTTCATGCTTGAATATGAACTACACCTGTATCAGGAACATTGCTGTGTGTTTGCTGCGTCAATTAGTTGAAACACCACTCAGAGACGTGTCTCAACACCCTGGAACAGCACAGCATACATGTGCAGTATTATGAAAACAGATTTCAAACCAGCTGGTTTTCAGCAATCAGCATTATTTTTTTAATCACTATGGAAACCAGCAACATTTCAAAAAGCCATGATCAACTCAATAGTTAAATCCTCATCCATCTAGAATAGACTTGGCTTATAAACAAAGAAATGACCTGCATTTAGGCCACTAATGGTTATCACACTTCAATGCATGTTTAAAAAGACCAACTAAATGGTAATGCTGTTTGCATGCTTCCATATATTCAATGTGTTCGCTGCGGTAAAATACTGGAGCATCACATCCTCATGTGCAGTTGAGTTGACCGGCATTTAACGCATTTCCACATGACCAAATATTAAGAGAAATACCATCTGAATAGTCTCTGCACAAGTCGGGCTTTGAAGTGATTCAAAATTTTTTTATTTTTTTTTTATAATGTAATGTCATTTAGAGTCACACAGGGGAAAAAATGGTGTGAAATTGTGCAGATAATCGGCTAAATCTCTCAACATGAAAAGATAATTGCTCCAGAAATTAGCTGTACCTGAGGTCCATTTGTTTGGTCATGGCTAGTTTCATATATGGCAATGATCGGATATTAGCACTAATTAGAGCCGGGTCAGAGTTCTTGAAGGTCGGACATTAATGTGTAGGATCATTGAAATGCTAATTATAAACAGATTATAAAGTTACGGTGCTTTATGGGGGGCTATTTGGTAATTTAAGCACTGGGTTTTGTGTAATAAAGGGTTATTCATGAGCAGAGGAAATTAAGCTTTTCTTTTTTTTTTTTTCAATTTCATTTTTTAATTGATTTTTTTTCTTTTGTAACGTTGTATTATAATTATCATTTTAAGCTACTATATTTTCAGGTACTGGATATATCACAAAAGTTTGCAGAATGAAAACATCACACTATGGCAAGTCAATGCGTTTTTTGTATAAGCACATATGTTTTGCATCCATTCTGGAAAACCATCATTTTGTTTGTCAGCGAGTAAATTATGTACAGCAAAAAAGCCAAGCAACAATCACAAATCTGTATTGTTTTCCACACTTATCTGCATCTTGAAATGCCTTTCTGACCTGATTTTGCATGTCGGTCGTGTTGTTTCTTGTAATAGCAACACTGGTATTACTCAACTGTCAGCTTGGTGGAAACCCGCAGTGGCCCCTCCAACTCAATTCTCTCTCTCTCTCTCACCTGCCCTCTTCCTCAGCCCTCTGGCTCTCCTTATCAGTAAAGGAACTTTCCATCTAGGCCTAACTGAAAACCGTTTATTCACTGCTTCACCCAAAGCCTTGCTTTTACAGCAGAGGAAACCACACTGTGTCTGCGCTCCTCCGTCGAGCGTGCACTTCCACATGCACAGCCACACAAACGCACGCACAATGTGAAGATGCTGCGGGCTCCTTTTCAATCCTCTGAGGTCACTTCCCTAAACAGCCTCTGACCTCAATTTAAATCGTCTGCTCATCAAACCCAGACTGAATGATCAACAGCTTATTTTATTTATTTTACCTAACGAGAAAGGGCAGTTGTCCATGAAGGGAGTTGTGGCAGCTTCTCTTGTTAGAAAACCGTTCTTGTCCAGGAAGCGAAGAGTCCCAAGTTTCAAACATGCAGCTAATTTAGTACAGACTGCCCGTGTTTGTGCTGTGTGTGGTGGAAGATTTGCATGGATGTATCCCAAGCTATGATGATTTAACCATCTTAGACAATTGCAAGTTTGTTTTGAGCTTTGAGACATAAAATGGCCTGGAAAAAAAAGTTGTAAATGTATTGTTATTTTTATCTCTATCAGCTGTGCGCCATTACAAAACACAAAGCTCACAGTCTGTAATATATCAAAATATAATAGAAGCTTGAAGAAAGATGTAAGGTTTGTTTTCTAGAATAGACATTATTGGTTAATGCAATACCTGCTGGTTTTGCACCCAATCATTTACATTAACACTACTTAAAAGAGTGTTATAACATTGTCAGACTCATGATGGACACATAAAATAATGGGCAATTGATGCAGCAGAACCAGGAATATAGTCATTTTTAGTGCATGCATTTGCACTCATCATGTCAAAACTGACTCCTACATTACCCACAATGCAACTCAAGCACTGACACTTTGGCAGATATTTGACTGTGTTATGCTAGTAATGTAGCCTCAAGTGACATCACTTGAGTCAGTTTATCAGACTCAGACTTTTTTTTCAAATATGTAGTAATGCTCCCAAGACCTGCGAACAGACCTTGACGTGTAAAATTGGTGGACTGTTGACATGAATGCGAATATAGAGCGCCATTCTCCCCGGCAGAAGTGAAAAGCACAACTAACTGGACAAATTCAAAATGTCAAGGAATGGCTTTACAACACACAATGAATCCAATGTCAGGTCAGTGGCCCCCATTCTTCTGCTTGCCAGCCAAGTGATTTCTTACTGGTGCAACTACAAAGGTCTGTGGGTTGGCCCCAGACAGTATCTTTCCTCCTGCACCTCTCTCTCTCTCTCTCTCTCTCTCTCCTCATTTTTCCTGTCTGCACTCTTTCTCTCTCTGATATCTGGTAACAGAGAGGCAAGAAGTCTTAAGGGGCTCGGGCTGACTCAGCAGGTCAGGAGAGAGAAAAGCACTGCTGGTAGCTGGGAGGCTGTCTGCGTACCTGTGTGTGTGTGTGTGTGTGTGTGTGTGTGTGTGTGTGGTAGGGTGGCAGCATGTCTTTTTTTGTTGTTGTTGTTGTGCATGTCTGCATGCTCGTAGCCAGGAGGTCCGAACCGCGCTGCCTCCCTCCTTCTCGATGAAATTGTCATCAGAACATGAAAGCATCAAAACATCAAACGGGACCTTTAATTGTGCATGTGTGTGCGTGCATGTGTGCGTATGTGTGTGTGTGTGTCTGGAGAGGTGGTTTGGTCCACATGCTTGTCTGCAGGCCTGTGATTGTTGGCGTATATATCCTCAGGCTGGTGTGAATTTGTGGCCTTCAACGTGTAATTTCAAGTGTTTTGTGCATGTGATGAATTCTTTTGGCGTGCGTCTTTTGTGTGAGAATAATTATTATTCATTAACTCATGATAATTTATTGACCTTTTACAAAATATAGGAGTAAGTTGGACGTGTCTAATATAGAGACTCATGTACACACACTCCCTAAAAACTGACCAGGCATCAGATGCAGTTTTCATAACACTGCAAAATGACTGAAGAGGCATAAATCTCTCCATGAAAATGTCTTTATTCATGTCTGTATTAAAACATCTTTAAATCAGACGTTAGGTGACAAGTTTGCAACCATTTGTCACTTTTTTCTTCTCCGTGTCAGTCAGTCATCGCCAGCTTGTCTACGTTTCGAGCTGCTTGTCTTCTTCAATCCCCCTCTCTGCCTATCATCTGGTCCTTCTGTCCCTACTTCCTCCTGCCTGTGCGTCCATTAGTCCGCCCGTCGGTGTGTCTGTCCACGACAAAGACAGACAAGCCTGTGCATCTCTGATCGCACCCCTCCCCACACACACACTCACACACACACCCCCGCAACCCACCCACCCACTAGTTCTGCCGAGGCGAGATTAAACAACAAAGTGGCTCGATTAATCCATTTGAAGTGATGTGGCATTAGGGCTTGGAAGGAGATGGGCTAACAAACACACTGCGCCGCAGCTGTGTGGGCTGCAGATAGAGAGGAGGAGGGGGGGGGAGTGAAATTAATTGACCTCCATGGTAGCAATTAAAAACAAAGAGGGGAGAAAACAAAACAAAACATGGGCTTGTGCCTGTGAAACAACATGCTACTGCTTGGATGAAGAGATGGGAAGAGAAATGGGAATGAGTCTGAAGTGTGGTTGATTGGTTGGAGGGGGGGGGGTGTTGGCACGCGTGGCTGCATGTATGGACATCCTTTCTGATAAACACCACAAAGATGCACGCTCTTTCATGCACGTGAGAGCAAATGATAAACACACACTACAGATGCTTATGATAAAAAAAAAAAAAATGTGTGTTTTGTTTTTCTGACACTTCCAGAATCACATTTCAATCACTTTTTGGCCTTCAGCAGACTGAACAAGGGATTACCAAGAACGCTCCCTGAAAATGTTTGAGCAGACAAGGATTTGAACTGCCTTCATAATAACAACACGACTTTAAGTTACTATCAATAAACAGCAGCTCCCGCACCAGAAAAGCGTCTCGACACCGTACCTCGTTCACACCTTCACATCTCCGCAGCCTTTCATGCATCCCAGTCGAAATGTGCTCTTTTGGCTGCTTTTGTCTGCGTCTCCTCAGACCTTTTCACTCCGAGCGTCTCCCTCTGACTGAGCGTTCAAGCTGAAATACAGACGGCCTCCCACATATCCAGCTTGTTGTTTCTTGTGTAAATGATGTTGTGTGTTCAAGAATTCGTTTATTCTTAATCCTCACTTTATCCTCCCTGATATAAACCCGGTGATTTTTTGGCAGCAGGGCCGGCAGCACAGCAGAGGCATGCCAGTGGCAGAGGCTGCCTTTGATCCTTCATCTCAACCACACACCTGAGTGATGATGGCTCTGCTTGTAGCGTTATCCCTCTGTACTCCAAGTCTTTCATTACGTACCCCTCCCATGAATGCTGTCATTGATGGGCAGCGGAGACACCCATGTTTAATGTGCTTATAGGCATTTAGAGGAGATCATTTCTGGAGCTGATGTTTTGTCTTGCAAAGTTGAGCAGTGATGGGGGCTCCAGGGGGTTTTCAGACTCTTAATAGCTTCTGTTTGGTAAACAGGCTTCCTGTTTGCAGAGTACATATGAATACATACAATATAGTTTTAGTTCAGCCCTATAATATGTCTCATGGCTCAAACCCACCCTGAACGTACACTGTACTTAAACGCTGTCTGTCTGTCTGTCTCTCTGTCTCTCTGTCTGGTTATTTTGCAAATGGATAAGTGCAGATAATAATAACAACAACAGGTATACACAGCAACAACCTGCCCTTGTTTAAAATGTGGCATTCTCTGTTTATGAGTGTGGCGTAAACGGCACTATCTGGTTATCTTAAAGCTGCACAGAGCAATATTTTTATATTAAAAGTATGAGTCAAGATTTTGTGTTATATGAAAGGCATCACCTGTGGAGACTCATCGCCCAACTCTGCAGCTCTGTGCTCAGCTCTATGGAGCATTTTACTGTCTTTCAGGCCACTGTTTTGGTTTTCACACCCACAAACTGTTTCGAAAGCTAATAAGCCTGATACTTCTCTTTTAGGAGTTGTAGGAGATCAAAACAGAAGTGTAAAGGAGATTGAATATTAGATTCATGAGGTGGCCAGAAACATGTAAATGCATCCGAATGTTGCTCTGTGTCTGCTGGATGTGTAGATAGGCAACTATTTTATAACTTCATATTCAACTCTGTAAGGTGTTAATAACCACACATGGCCAAAAAAATGTTGTGATGAAATGAATGATGGGAGATGAAAGCAGTTATGAAAGCAGATATCAGGCCACAACTGAGGAGAACACAAATATATGCAATGAACAAGAGATCTTGGCCTTGAACAGAGTGAAATTCTGAATTTTGAAGGTTAACTTCTGCTCCCAGACTTTACATCCACATGGGGTGTAAAATTAATTATTAGAGTTATTATTTTATGATGCAGCAGTAGAAGACCAGTCGTGCGAATGTTCTCATTTGTTTCTAATCCTGCCATTTACAAAGCCACGTGACACACACACAAGACGCTTGGCTCAAACATCACATGCCATAGGCCTACTACTTTACAAAAGTTTCTAACTCATTCCACGTTCACGCGTTGACAATGAGGCCCTTTAAAATAAACTGATTGTAAACTGCGTTTTTTGGTGCTCCTTTATATTATTGTTGTATCTTTTCAAAGGTTTAATATCACAGTTTTCCCGGAAAGTTCACATTGTGACGTAAAACCCAGAGCAACATCTGGGTTTTATTCACATTCTTAATACAGTTAAGCCAGCTTTATATTACAGCTCTTGACTTCTCAGCTGACTCAAATGAGAAAAATGTAGTGAGCGTTCACTTCTGTTTCCTCCCATTTCAGATTATGTCATTTTGATATATGCACAGTGAAATATGGAAAATGCCAGCTCTCTCCCTGAACAATTTAAGCATTTCTCATTTCTTATGGCTCCTAATCCATCTCTATTGGAGCATCAGGTTATTGTATTACAGACATATGTCTTTAGTCTACCTTCTGCTGAGAGGGGGAAATTGAATTTATGACGGACAAAATACTGCAGGGAATTAAATGTTCACCAGAAACTTGTATAGATTTGTTCACTTGTTACTGCGTGCCGTACAGCGAGTGTTTCATCAAGTACATCGCGGTGTCTAAGGAGTACCACATTTCTGCGGTACTTGTGTTTTTGAAACACATTTTAAAGTGGTCAGACAAGGGTTGAACCATGTGAAGAAAAGGCCCTAGGATAAATTGGGTATGCTGCCTTACATTCCTCACTGTGCCGCGGTGAAGAGAGGGGGAAAAGCAGCTTGGCTTCCACAAACAGCTGATTGCACAGACATACTGGAAATGAGATTAAATAATAAAGAGGACAAATTTTGAGTGGGTTTACTAGGTGGGCTTGGTTACCCCTAACCACACTGAAACCATACTGAAAATAATGAGCTGCAGTGAATGACCGGGTTATTCATTCTTAGTGGCACAGATTAGAACAGATACACTCCCATTTCAACCAATGCATCTGTCTGCAGGCTGTGTGATGGCTGGCATCTCACTCACACACATACATGTTACATACACATAAACAGGACCCAAGTCTATTTTATTCCATTTTACAACTACAGTGGTTGCATGTTGAGTTCTGAGTGCTGCCAACATACAGGTGACCTACACTCAGTGCTGTGCCTGAACGCATCCTGTGCAGACAGGCTGGGTCTGGCACAAACACTAACTTTCACCTGAAGTACATTTGAACTGACTTACTTTTCACTTTAATCTAAGCACATTTTTGCGCAAGGACCTACTTTTACTTTCACTTGTGTAAAATTTATTTAAAGTAACAATACTTTTACTCACGTGTAATGTTCTAATTGTCTTTTCATCTCTGCACATTTCCTTAGTGAACTGTAGTAACGTTAACACAACAAGAAACACAAAAGCAGCATCGGTGGAATTTAAGATTATTTCCCTGTAACTGAAGGATACTTTATTTTCTGTTTATTTTTACTGTAAAAGCTTTCTATTTCTAATACAAAAAAAAATCTTTTAAAAAAGGAAAGAGATATATATGCATTAAAAAGTATGAGGATGTGGAAATATATTTCAGAATTAATTTTATGCTAATATCAAATCAATATGATGCTTTCAAGGTACAACAATCACATTGCCAATGAATATTATCTTAAGAATTCTATTCATAGAATTCTATCAGATTCTATCAGACTGTGCCAACGCGGATTATCATCCTTTTAACTGCTCAATATAGCATCTTCTACTTAGTCTTAATTTTGAACAGAGCTTATTTATTTATTTATTTATTTAAATCTAAGTTCACATTTATAACCTGCCACCATGGACAAAACGCATGTTCTGGGTTTAACTCACCATAGTTCCTGCTCGGTGAAACAGGACTCTTCAGCTTTCATCTGAACAGGTGCTTCTGTTACCAAATAGCAAATGGTGTGTGCAAGCATTTATTATTTCAGCACTTAATAACAGACAACCCTAATAGGTCCCTGATGAATGCTATGTCTGCGTGTGTGCATGTGTGCGAGTGGGTGGGTGGGGATATGGAATGGGTAACCGACAACGGTAAAAGAGGAAAAAAAAAAATGAAAAGGGGTTAATTTGGTTTGGCTCAGGTGAGGTAATTATTCCTTTCCCCCACTTCACTGCACACCCATAATGATTATTAACAAGCTTAAAGTACTTGAGGAGCACTGGGAGCTGGTGGCTAACAACACAAGGCCCGGGAAAGGAGGGAGGGAAGGAGGGATGGATGGCAGGATGGAGGAAAAGAATAGGGAGGATGGGAAATCATTATGCTAATGAGGCTGGCCTTAATCACACAGTGCCCATGATAATCTGCTGGGAGGAACCCAGGTTACTTGGGTCACTGGTTTGTTCCACGGCAGGCACTCATTTTTTTTGTGTTTTCTCTCTCACGCAGTTTCTCACTCTTCTTCTCTTTTCCCTATTCTGCAATTTTCTCACTTTTTTCTCTCCTCTTAAATTTCTACTCTTGTGTGCACGTTGTTTTAGATTTGGGGTCACGGGGGTGGATACTGCAAGTACATTCAAGCATGGACCTGCATCGTGCATGCGTTTAAAATGTGGATAATAGCTGTTTAGCCATTTAGTTTCAGGATCACAGCACAGAACCCATTATTGGCCCCCAACCTGTTTTACCATAACATGCTGGTATCGCTGGACCAATAAGACTAAAAGAGCAGTGTGATAAAGTGTAGTCACCGAAAAGAAAAAAACAACAAGAGCGGCTGGAAATATTCTACTAAGAAACACTGGTTTGTCTATGAACCTCATGAATAGAATTACTTTAAGTGTTCCTAGTAACACTTAAACAGTAGCCAGCATAAACTAACACTGTTATGTGCAGTAGAGCTCATTCAGTGCTCTGGTTGAGTAAAACTTTAACAAGCCCATATTTTTTTCTGAGTAATGTTAAACTGAAACGAACAAGGGTAAGAGAGGAGTAGCCAATATCAGGAAACAGGAAAAAAATTAAGCAAGATTCAATGGACTAGATATCGACTTTACACTTCATGATGGCAGTGAGCTGAGCAAGGAATTGGCCTGACCCTGGGGTTCAGTGTGTTGCTCAAAAACACTTCAACATGTGGACAGAAGGAGCCAGAGATCAAACCATCAACCCTACGATTAATAGACAAGCCAGCTCCCTGACCCGCAGCCTTCCTCAGGTTAGGTACTCAAAGTTGCCGATTCCCAGTGTGCGCTACCTTGCTGCCCCCTTGCTTTCAACCGCTCTGTCGGCCTGCTGGGTGGGTGGAGACGACCAACGATGCATGTGGAGTCGTGGAGAGTGCTCAGGCTGACATACTGTATGTCATACTCAACAAAGAACAAGGCTGCATTGCAATGTGTTTGTGGTCAATTCATTCATTTTGATTGCAAGCAAATCTTTCCTGTCAGTCAAAACTTGGACATTAGTGAAGGTGGGTATGACAAATAAGAGCACATAGTGAGGCAGTCTTAAAGCAGATGTGAGTGTAATTTAGTCTGTTTTGTGACCATGTGATCAGTGTTTGGTAAAACCTGCACAAAGCTATTATTAGGCCCACCAGTGGGCAGGTGCCCTGACCGACCACAGCAGCAACAGGGACACGATCCCTCACTCCACCCATGAAGTATACCCATTGTTTTTCTTGGAGCCTCTGGTCATACCAGATGTAATGCTGAAAGAAACTGAACCCATTCAGTGGTGGGCATATTGCAATTCACCCTCACCCAGCTATCCCATGATAATTTTATATTTTTAATTAATATCTTGATCTGTCCTTTTTGCCCTTTAAGTTGTAGTTTGAAAAACGCTGGTTCTTTGGCTCCATCAAAGTTAAATTCACCCCCTTGGCGATGTGTTTAAGACTCAAGAGCAACTTTTTGATTTTAACCTTTGTTATTTAAAACTTGTTGGTGCAAAAAATAATAATAATAATCCCAAATGTTGTAGGAACACAAAAACCATAAGCTTAGCAACACAGGTTTTCAAATCTCTGAATGGAATCCCACATTTCCAGACGGCACCGGCAGATCCTACGGTTCACCTAATCTGCCTCCATGTGCTTCCTCTCTCTTTCTCTTCCCCTCTCTCTCTCTCTCACTGGGCTGGTATTTCTTGGACATCTGTTCTTGGCAAGCGCAGCAGCAGCACTAGTACTGCACCCGCTCCCTGGAGGACGAGGAGGGATGTAGGCATGGAGGTTGGAGGGAAGGGAGGGAAGGACGGAGGGAGAACAGAAAACAAGAGAGTGAAAAGGAGGGGGGGGGGGAACTCACACAGAACCACACAGCAGTGAAAACAGTGAAAGACAGCAATATGGAAGTGGTGAGGCAGGTTTTGAGTAAGTATGTAAGCGGTAATTGGGAGAAGGGGGACCACCACTGGGGACGAGCCCTCTGGGTCACACGACAGCAGTGGGCAGGCTGTCGGGCCCAAGCACAGGAGTTACAGCGACTGAGGATGATTGAGATTAGTGCAGTTTTCCAGAGAAAATGTTTCTGGTGGAAGGGTGGAGAGGAAATTAACATTTAAAGCATTTGAAGCCAGGCCTCGAAAACCAACACACTGTCCTTATAAAAGCACTGTATCTCTTATAATATGTTACGTTTGTCTAAATACAGCTATTTAGAGTTTCACAAGATTTAATAAGACTGTTTCTGTTCGGTCTGTTTGGTTTTAGACGACTAATTCGTAGCACATTTTCGGTCGAACTAAATAATTTCCTTCACACCTCCTTCCTTAGAAGCAATGTGAAGCTCTGTAAAACAGTCAGAAATCAAGAATGTTGAACTGTGGAGGGTTCAAAGTAACATTTTTAAACAATTACAGATGGCGCTTTGGAGAGAGAGAGAGAGCGAGAGAGAGAGGCCGAAAGACGGACTGAAAGGTTGTCGAATTGTCTGGACATGTAATTGACAGGGAAATCAGCAAAGGGAGGGAGGCAGAGTGAGCGGTATCTTGACAGGCTTCAGGTTAAAATGATTAATTACCTCCAAGGCTTCTGTGGGCCTGGCAACTTCCTCTGGTTTCTGCTGCGTTGTGTGCTGCAGGGCCCGGGGCCCAGGGCCGAAGGTGATGCTGTCACAGTTGCTTCTTTTTCCAATCATAGTGCAAAATCTGTCTTTATTTGCTTTTTTCTCCTCCCCCCCTCTCACTCTCTTTCACACTTTTCTGTGTCTGCTTTTACTGCAGCAAAGCAGGTAAGGCCAGTTCGGTCGGGTCAGCAACATCAGGCAAGTTGCACAACAGACAGTCACTTCAGACAAGGCACATGCTCTCTTTCCTTTGTCCAATTTAAACAAATGCCTTCATTCTTTTTTTTCTTGACCTAGATTTTCTAGGAGAAGCAATGTGATTTCATCAAATTTTCTAACATGAAAAATGTGAAAAGTCTGATATATTTGGCATGTTGTTGACACATGACATTTATTTGGGCCGATGATTTGTCCAATGTCCAATCCAGAAAGTGTCTTCTATATGTGGCAAAGCACAAATGTGGTAGATGGTTGTGTAGCGACTGGAATTCGTGTCATGCCAAAGACTCAGTCAGTTCACGTTCTCCCTTTCTCTAAATACGTTACCATGAAAAGCAAAAACTGTAAAAATAAATAAATAAATGTAATTTAGAGTTTTGCAGAATGGACCAATTATATTTTCAAATTACAGTCAGCCACACAAAGTTAACTGGGAGCCTTTTAGAAGCCACATATGAGTTTAGAGATTGATTCTCGTTTATTTTGCACTGTAGCCGTCTTAACAAAAAGGCTAGGGAACACATCGTGAATAAGCCTGGCCCTTAAATATCACCTCCTCAGAAAAGCCAAAACAAGGTTCCACAAACCAGAACCGTGCCATTGCTTGCAGATTAAATTCAGAACCCACACACTTGGTTTCTTGCACAACATGAACATGAACATATTGTATTTTACATCTGTCAGCTTTGAAGAGAGAGCAGGCAACATTTTTAATAGAAACAAGAAAATGATAAAGATAGTGTTCAGGATCTCAAAGGCAGGATGACTGAAGGTAAAGAGAGCAGATAGAAAGAGAATTAGAGAGAATGCTAAATAAAGTCCTGCTCTCCAAGGCCAATATTTTTTGTCATTTTTTCTTGTTACCTTCTGTGTCTTTATTCCTTTCTTTTTCTTTCTTTCTATTTAACCATGTTTTAACAACAGGGTCTTTCTCCCCTTCTCACTATCTCTCTCTATCTCGCCCTCCACCCCTCTTTTATCACCCCCCCTCTCTCGGCCTCGCTTTCTACCGCTTTCCTCATGTACCCTCATACCTCCCATCTTTTTTTCCCAGAAGAATTTTAGGTTTGTAATTTATTATTTGCAAGAGAAACTGTTATCAGAGTCAGTTTGCTATCGTGGGCCACTTCATTAATCACCTGGCCCTCTCTCTTCATTTGTTCCCAGATAGGCTCTGGTTCGCTGGGTTCCAGGCACTGATATAAATATGGAGGTAAGAACACTTCCCTCCTCTGTTTATCACCAAATAGAAAAAAATACAGAAAGTTCAGAGATATATATGTAGAGAAAAGTCTTTTTCTTTTCATGTTTTCACTAACCAAGAAAAGCATTGTCCCGTAATACAATTAAAGTTCAAGTGATGGCAAAATTTAATTTGTGTTTTAGATTTTGTTTTCATTTCCCAAAAGACACTTTGTTAAAAAAAAAAAAAAAAAAAATAGGACTACATTGTGGGCACAGCGTGTTTAAGTGTGACCCCAGCATATGGGACTGATCAGGATCCCGAGGGCTGTTCACAAAGAAGTAGAACAAACAGAACAGAGATCCCATTTCGAGTCAGCTTTATGGAGACTCCAGAGTTAAACAGTAAATGTTATAAAGATGAGTTTTTGAGTTTTTGTTTGGAGGAAAGATGTGTGACCACAATAATTCCTATTTTGACATCAGCATAATTCAGAGGTTGGAGTCTGTCAAACAAACAGATTTCTGAAAATGAGACCACACACAAAAAAAGGTGTGACTGAATTTCAAGAATATATAGCTGAAGATGTTATTTCAACAAACTGTCATTGTCATTGTCCTACATTGCAATTTACCTAGAAAACATTGCTAAAAAAAAGTTTCAATCTATCCAATCGAATTCTATGTTTGTGCGTATCCAGTGACCCACAAGGGATTATGGGAGAGTGAGTGAAAGGTGGCCATGAACTGTAAGGGGATAATCCTATTTTGATACCTCACAAAGAACCCAAACCCAATTTACCGTCCACACAACTAGCAGCCTGGCTGTTTAGTTAGGATAGGTGAACTTGCTTTGTGAGCTGTTTGTCCGAGTCTCTTTGTTGTCTTTTTCTGTTGTTTTTGTTTGTGTCTTATTCTTCTTGCTTTCTCATGTGTCCTTGTCTTTGTTTCTTCTCCTTCTGTGTTTGCACGATGTGACCACGAAGTATCCTGGCAACGGTGAGTCGGCTGAAAGATTAGGTTTCCAACTTGTCTTTGTTCCTGAAAAGTTGACATTAAATGATGGAAATGCTCCCCAACCAACAATTATGATGCACGTTGAGGGAACTGGCTACAAGCTGAACCTCTTATTTATCTAATATTCTCAGGTTTATATCCAAAAAGCACTGCTGCCAAATAGTGGCCTAAAGTGTTTTAACAGGTATAACAGATGTGGTCACTTTATGGAAGGATGTGTCTTACAGGCCTACCTTTTCATTAAAATAATAAAAGACATAAACACAGGGGGAGACTAATGACAAACAAATTGACTCGCCTCCTCTTTGATACCTGCACCGGGACCACTCTCTCAGCCTGTAGCATAGTTGTCAGCTCCATGCTGCTCGGTTCAAGTAGAGCTGCGGCCCGTCACACACGGGGTCTGATAGCAAACATGGTTTCGTGATAAGATTAAATATGATGTTAATGTCGCTCTGGTGTTTGTTTTTTTTCTTCCTTTGTGCGAGGGCTTAAACTCTGACTGGGAGTTCGGAGGGCTCAGTTTGTTTACATCAAGGGCTTTCGACTTCAATGATTTTGCAATATGGCCGTTTCCCTTTGAAGGCGGCGTTTTTCAGTGTGCTGATTAATAACGGGACTCGACATATCTATTCAACCCTCTGACCTATTTAATGGCTAAAAAAACCCTGCTTAATTATGAGAACTACAATGCTATTTATACAAGTAACTCACTCTTGTATGTAAATTTGAACTGTGGGTAACGAACCCACCCCCAAAACACACACACACACACACAAGCTCATACACCCATGCACGCTGCCACCACCACCTCCAGCAGCTCTGAATATCAGCTATTCCATTTCTCAAATCCTTTTATTCTCCGGCTGTATCAGTCATGAGCTTTGGTAATGATCGGTTTCCTCTGGGTATTTGTGCTCATGGTGAAGCGTTGTTTTTCAACACGTCTTTTTCATAATGCGTTAATTTGCTTAGCGTCAACGCTGGCTTTGTATTGAGCAGCAGCGTTGTTGTATTATGGTAGAGGAGGGTGGAGGGGGGGTTGGTTGGTGTTAGGGGAGGTATTCCCCTGATGTGTAAGAACACACTTAGATGCAGACAGACTTGGGGAGGGGGGAGAAAGGCAGATGAGATTGACAGTCTGAGGAAATAGGAAATGAACATTATTAAAAAATCAACAAAGCAAAAATGAGGAGGGGGGGGCGGGTTAAGACAGTGAGAGAAGATCATTAAAACAACTTTAAAAAGGTGATATTTTTACATGTCGGTAATTAGACATGACAGGTTTGTAAAACTTGCCACTTGTTGTTGAAGGGGCTGTAAATTGACTCCGGTGCTGAGGCATGTTTAACTTTAAGGGACCATTCTAATGACAGGGATTATTGTGCTGCTGGAATGGAAATAAAACTTTAATTCCCCCGGCTGAGCTAATCTGTATGCTTCGTTGTGCACTCGTTAAAAAGGAAGGATGATGGTGGGTAGAAGGAAAGAGGGAGGGTGGGAGGGTGTTGCTTGGTGGTGGAGCTGGGGCGGTGGTGGAGGGGGTTCATAGCGATTCCCAGGGCACTCAGCGGCAGTGATTATATGGTGAAAAAAAAAAATCTCTGTTGCTTTCAGTTTGCAAAGGTAATGAGAATCTAATGAGGCTTGACTTTTTTTCTCTCTCTCTCTCTCTCTCAGCATTCGCAGCCATTCGACTCTCTGCTCCACAACAGGTTCCCTGAGGAGGAGCGAGCAGGACGGGAGAAACGGTGAGGCCTTTTCTACACAGGCTGCGTTGATGGATAGATGGAAGGATGAATGGGTGGCACAAGAGAGGAAGGAGATGGGAAAGGGAGAAGGGATGTCAGGCCTGAGGGGGAAGGAAAGGAAGGATTGAGGGAAAGAGGGGCCAGGTTCACAGATGTATGGATGACCCCTTTTCATAGGATGACTGGGAAGTTTAGCATTTTGTGGTTGGGCAGCAGTTGCTAACTATTAAAATGTTATCCTTTATTAAGCTGGTCAAGTTCCCGGCTCGTCATTTCTCATACTGTCTCATCAAAAGAGTCAGGGATATTAGGGAATGAAAGTGGGGTCACACACAGATTGGCATCATATTTTACTATCTTCTATGAACAATTTGTAATATAAGCCAATAATTTGTTGTTGGCTTGGTGTAAAAGAAATTGAAGTGTTATGAGTTATTTGAACAGGGCCGAATCCTTCCTGCCTTTAGAAGTATCGCTGTGAGTTTTACACATTCATAAATGATTTGAAGTCTCGACAATACTCTGAACCCTTAACTTATTTTGGAGAGCTTAAGAAATGCGCTAAGTTGGTTAAGAGCTGAAAGTGTTAGCTACAAAGGCTTGAAGCGAGAACTTTTATTTTCTTTTTAACTTAATGAGGAGGCAGAGCTCATGCACAGGTATTTTGTTAGAGTTTGTCAGAAATGCCATCACATCACATGCAAAATTTGCCCCTCAGTGCTGAGAGGTACTGCTTTTTCCACTAAGTGGTAAATCACATAAGTAATGACTTGGGTCACACTGCAGCGCCTATTCAGCTACTGAAGCGTCATTATAGTGCATTGCTTGACATATTCTTCCTCCTTTTGTGACAAATATATGAGTGTCTTTGAAACACATTTTTACTTTTGCTTGCTTTCTTTAAAAGTTGTTTGATTCCCAGTGCTTCAAACCCACATCTAATGAATCAGGCCATTTTGGGGTCATTAATATTAATGACACAATGCATGAGCTCAGCACCTGATTGGGTGGCAGTAATGTTGGCTCTGCCATTTCCTAGTACAAATAAACAAAGGTACAAATAAACACAACTTTAAACATTCAAATTCTGTGCAAGTCCAATTTTGCATGCAGATTATATGTTGATCCTTCCCATTAACTTCTGTGGAGAGCAGATGTGTCCAAAAAGCAAACATAAAGAAAATGTCAGGTGATGTAGTTTGAGGAGTGAGTCCGCATAGGTTGTAGGTCGATGGAGTAGACCAGTGTTTGTGTCCTGTGTGAAACCAAGAGTTAATGTTGATTTGTTTTAACTTTGAGACATAACTTAATGTACTAATTTTACCTCAAACCATGATCTTTTCCTAAACCTAACCAAGTAGTTTTGTTGGCCAAACTGCAACCGCTTCACAGCATTAACCACGTTTATTTCTGTTACCATGACAACGAAGGTCACCTGACTATGGATCTGCTCTCCACAAAAGTTGATCCTGCATGTAAAATTGGGCATTGCTCTGCACGTACTATAGTCATTTTTGGAAACAAATCCTGGTTCACTAGTAAAATGAATGAAACTAGTAATGAAGAGAGCACCTTGAAAAATGTTTCAGTCCTTCAAGAAAAGGTGGCCCAAAACTGGAAAATCTATAGATTTTCCAGTTTTGGGCCACCTTGTCATGTGGACAAGGTTTTATTTTAAACTTTACAACATTCTACTGTAAAAATCATACACAGCACTGTTACTGTGTTTAATACAATAAATAACTGTAGATTTCACAGCCATTTCTTACAGTGTAAGTCATTGCAACTTAAAATGCTGAGTTGAATAGTTGGCAAAAAGTTTATATTACTGCAGATTTTAAGTACAAGTATTGGACCTCAGTTGTTACCTCCTGAGTTTCTTCATAATCTATTAAAGTCAACTTGTCCGGGTCAACAGTGTGTATCACCAACCTTTCTGCTCTCCTTAAAACCCCGCTGATAGTGTTTGACTCTGACTTTATCTGGAAAATTAGCCTGATGAAAAGATCCGAGCTGGACTATTCCTGTCGTTGACCTTGTGTTACACTGCCAGGCCAGGATGACTCTTCATCCCTTATTTCCCCCCACCACCTGCTCCTCCTTCACTTTGACTTTTAAAGTCAGAGGTACACTCATGCTTTCAGGCTGCCTTAATGAGGCCTTGTACAGTCCACTGGTGATAGGACTGTTAATGAGAGAGACATCTGAAAGAGAGGAGACATTGGGTGGTGGTAGTGGAACGAGGGAGGGACTGTTGTAAAGGAGGGTTGAGACGAGGGAGGAGGAGAAAAACAAAGAGTCAAAGCCTGTACCAGGTAAGCATGGACACTGCTTTAGATCTTGAGTGTAATTTAAGTAAAGGCTTTTTTTTCACAAATTGTTTGAGTTGTTGAGTTGGTGTGTGTGTGTGTGTGTGTGTGTGGAAGAGACCTTGGGCCCTTTTAAGAGCATTTTGCTGGCGTCCTCGTTGAGAATTGATTGTCTTTGTTGTGGTAATCTGAAATTAATTTGCACTTGAACCCATCTTTCTTCTGGGCTCAATTTTAAAACGCTGTTATAATTACGTGCCCCCCACATGAAAACCAAGAACTAAGACACTGATATGATGAGCCGGAATATTTTAATTCCCCAGGTACTTAAGAGCCCCCTTTCTCTCTCTTTTTTTTCCTCTCTCTCTCTCTCCCCACACCTCCCTCTGTCTTCACTCACGACTTATCTTGCAAGGTAATAAAACAAAATGTTCCCATGCGTGGGGCTTAAGCAAAAGGTATTTGCCTGAGGGGGAACAGTAATAAGCGCTGTATTGCTACACATTTACTCATGTACTTTCTCAGTAGGTCATCTCGTGCTCTTGAATGATGTTAAACTTTGGATAATGCGAGCTGATGCCCCGGCTGAGCGCTGTCAATGAAAAGCTGCTCTGTGATGATGTGCGGAGGAGCACAGGGAGCCCGGCGCACAACAATACGCACAGTAAACACATGTGCAAACACAAGGATATTGAATGACTCAAGCAGTCAGTCAACTTCTCGCCGCCTTTCGTTTTAACGTCTTTAATTTATTGTGGTTATGTTTGGTGTTATATCAAGTTTCACCAATTTTCCCAGTAGGGGCTTGAACACATGCGAGCGCACACACATATTGGGGTTGTTAACAAGATTTGTTTTGCATTAGTCCATTCTGACAGGGGGTATTTGTAATATAAAACTATTTAAGACTACCTGCTAACATCTGCTATTGATCTTAGCTGTGTGCCTCCCCCTTTGTTCACAGCATGAGCTGCTAATAACCTTATCAGCCATCTTTTAGTTTTAGCTCAGTCTGCTGTTTGTTGTTAGGGATTTTTTTTTTTTTAAATGGGAGGGGGGAGTATTATCTCCCCAAATGCTGCAGGAACCATCTTCAGTGATTTCCTGCGGTGTTGTCTTGTGCTGAAAGGGCCTCAGAGGTCAGCGGCCCTGGGCAGAAATTCTTTCAGTGTGACACCTCATGTGGTACTCGGAGAGATAAGCAAACAGAGAGCTAGACCCACTGCTGAACATAATTAGTAAAAGCAAACATTTCTCAAAGAGCTATATTATTGTCTGTTCTGATTTGGAAGAATGGGATAAAATTGGCTTTGGGTGTTGCTATAATTGTCTCATGTAACTGTGTAAATTTACTCAATATATGTAATTTTTCTATTGTAGCATGGAGGGCTTAACTGCTGAACAAGAACAACTGTAAATACACCCTTAAATTTGACATAATTTAACTAACGCTGTTGCAATTTTGCAGTCTTTTTTTCTACTACTGTGAAACTGCATTGTTTTCATAGTCAGTGCATTTATGCGATTTGCCCATATTGCTTGATCTTTTTTTTTTTTTTTTTTTTATGATTATCTTGGAATTGCAGGAATTTTCATTTTTGCTTAATATGTACTTTATTTTATTTTTAACCAATCTGTCCTTCGTCGTCTCCACTCTCATTGTCTCTCACCCTTTCACCTGTCATGTCTAACTCTTCACTGTAAACAGTCTAATGGAGCAAAAACTGCTATGCAAAATATGGAAAACTCGGCTAATTGTCTGTCTCTGCATTGATTGAAGGCTAAGTGTGTGTGTATGGAGTATCCCCTACAGCGAGAGCTGCTGTCTGCTGACAGACATGGCCTGCTGCTAAAGCCATTGCAATAATCATAAAGATTAGGTTAACAGTGGGAAACGGCCAGGGAAGACAAGTGTTCACAGTGGGCTGTTATTTTTGCAACGGTACTCACAAAAAAAAAATAACAACCTGCAACTGTAGGCTCGCATGCTGCTTTCAGCAAAACCCTGGAGGTTATGTGTGTGAGAGCATTTGCACATTTTAGCTCTACGTGGAAGAAAATGCATGTCTGTCATTATTTGCATGCAATATATGAACGTGTTGTCTATGTTTAAGTACAATTAAGTGTGTTCATGTAATATGTGCATGGATGCATACAGTATTTTCTGAGTTGTTAAGCTGAAACATGCAATTAGAGATTTTACAGCAGTCACCCATATGAACAGATCATGCAGAGCTTCATTGTAGCAGATTAAAATTACTCAGGTCACAACATGAATAAAACAAGAAGAAGAAAAAGAAGAAACAATCAGAGTAAAAGAATCCTGTTTAAAAAAAAGCCAACTGAAATCAACTGAAATAATGTGATTACTGTAATAGATTTACACTTTACTCATCCATTTTCAGAGAAACTGCTCCAAGTTTTTTACAAACATTGTGAATAGACTGGTGCAGTTGCAGCAGAGATTGTGGCCGACTATAGACAATCAAAGGACGGCGGTATAGTGTTGTAGCTAACTGCTCTCAAAGCTCTACACTGAGAAACTTGTCATGCAAATGTGTGTGACAGATCTCTTCATAGAGAGAGAAGAACAAAGTAACAAACAAAACAATGCTTACCAGAAACAAAACTTGTGAAGATGACATTCTGTCACTAATTGAATCTGATGGCAGGACAGAAATAGAGAAATGTTGTTCATTTGTTATACAAAAACAGATTTTATTATACATAATTCACTTTATGCACATTTTGCTATTGCAATTCACACTGTATTACTCTGCTGAATTATCATTCTGAATATGCAAGAGCTTTTAATAATTTAACGCATCAGTGTTTATTTTCAACATGCCATAGTTGAAATGAATTTGTTTGAATTTTGTCTCAGTTTTGTTTATTTCCTCTTTTGATATCGCATGTTTTCTTCCCCCTCCAGAAAGTGTGTCATTTGAAGAAACAGTTTTTCCATCCTCAAATAAATCGGCATTCCTCTTGAGTTAGAATCAGGACGCATTTGGCTCGCAAATGTTAAGAATCTCTCCTCATTATTAACAAGTAAATTTCGCCGCCGAAGATATCTGCTGAATCCCTTTGAATGTGGCTACATGGTGTTGCCTCATCTAAAGACTTGCTCATATCTTTTCAATCACTCTCCACATTTTTCTGGAAACTTTATCTCTTGATCCCTGCCTGTTATGTGCAGCAGGTCCAGCATGTGGCCAGCAGCTTTTGACTGTTATGTACCTGACATAAACCTCAGCGAGTCACCGAACAACAGAAGCCATATTATTCTTCCACTTTATACTGCCTGCTTTTAGTGATAACATCTAGCGCTCATAGCGTTTGACTTGTACGTTAGCGATACTAACCTCAAAAGGGGTTTGCCACATTTTGCACACGCATACATACTGTAGTCTCTCCTTTCTATCACTCTCTCTTTTTTTTTCTTTCAAATGAAAAAAGCAGACACGCACTTGATAGTATCTACCAGCCACAGCTGGGCTTTGCTTGTGTTAGCAATAGGCCACATTTGTTTCCTGAGAAGTCAGACACAGAAAACAGGAGGTACCACAATACTGATACTCAGACTGTGTGAGTGTGTGTGTGTGTTTGTTGCATGTGCATGGAAGCACGAGTGTGTACATTATACCCATGCTTGCACAGTACTGTATGTGTCTGTGTGCACTGATAGGCCAGGGTGGGCTTTTTCTTCAAAACAAAATGAAGCAAAACAAAGCAGCAACATGCTTAATCTTTTCTCTTATCTCTGTCGATGAAGACTTCCAGGCAATTTTCTATTCCAACTATTGATCGTTATCAGCCACCAACCCTACATAACGGATTATTTTCCCGAAAACTGAAGCTACTTGTTCCATCTCACAGCATTTGCAATGATATACAACAGTATGAATAAAGCCAAACTAAATACATCCAAATTCAAACTCATACAGCCCAAAAAAAGTTATTTCCATTCAGTCAGATAAATTGATGGAGACCTCTTTGGTTGAGCTTGATACAAATAATCAGAACAAAAAATAAGAAGTAAAAGCTGAGTTTTACAGAGCTGAACATTAAAAAGACAACTGCAGCAACAATGATGTCTTCTATTATTTGTATTACACCTATCTGACTGTATGGTGTTACACATGTATGTTTATGTGAGGAAATTAATACTGGCCAGGGATAAAAGGAATTTTTAGTTTCTGACCTCGCCATGGGCAAGTGAATAGAAATTCAAACTCCTCTCCCTGATTAAAAAAAGAACCCCCCAAAAAGACTGTTTTTATTTAATTTGTGCTATAAAACAACATTTTATAAAACAAAAAAAATCATTAGGGGTAAGATGTATGAGCATGCTTGAAGGCTTATTAGACAGCAAAATGCAATCATTTCATTTGCCAAAGCGATACAATACTTTGCAGAGAAATCTGGATGAGTTTTGAAATAACTCACCTATACAAAACCATATAGAATACGTTTTAAGCAATGTTTTGTTTGTTTGAGTGTTTGAACCTAATACAGATTTGCCTTTTCTGTACATCTCTATAAATACATGAATTGGTTACAACATTGGGGTGAAAAGCACAACTATGGCATAGAAACTGGTCTAAATTAAGTGATCCTTAATGTGATACATCATTTCAACTAATTATTGTTTATTTTTTAATAACTAAAAAGTCTGGCCACCACATGTCCACCATAGCAAGACATCCACAGCAGAGGACACACGCACTGCTCTTTAACACCTGCCGTGATGTTGGAGGCCATGGAAGCACGGTGTGGTGAAATGGTCGTGATGGTAGATTGTGAGAGTTAGTATGGATTTGCTGTCAGTCGCTCGTGCACTTCTCCTGGCTGTGACTGACTGATGGGTTGAGGCCTCAGGTAGGAAGCAGGAAGACAGGATGGAGTTTAGCGTTACTTAATGTCTGGCTTGCTGGGTCCGCCTGTCTCTCTCTCTCTCTCTCTCTCTCTCTCTCTCTCCACACACACACACACCCCTCCAAACCACCACCCCACCGTCTACCCACAGATGGATGGACACACATAAGTAACCGTGCACATGCGCACATGAAAAGATATGGAAAAGGCACATGCATGCCATAGATCTGAGTGCAAATACACACAGACGCACGCGGACACAGTGACACAGACACACACACACAGACGCTTCAGCGGGGGCTGATGACATGATGGATTGCTTGTGTCAGTGTCAGAACAGTCAGAATCAGCCCAGTGCTGATAAGGTGCACTAGACCAGACCTACCCCACCCACTACCAATCCAGCCTAATAGCTCTCTTCCTTTTTACCCTGCGCTCAACCAGTGTGTGAGAGACTGTGTGTTTGTGTGACTTTTAGGCCGTGGTTTTATATTTATTTGTGGGCGTATGTGTCTGGATCTGTCTGAAAGTGGGTGTGGAGTGCACAGCGGTGTGAAGGTGTGTATTTTGTATGTAGTGTTCCTGTGACTGTGTGTGCATGTGTGTGCCCACATCACTTATTGAAACAGAGCGGTTTGTTCGAGCAGCAGGCTGAATGGAGTACCTGCAGCAGCTTGCCACCTGTCGTTTGTTATCCATCACACGAGGCGACACCCCAGCTTCAGTTATTGATGATGCGTATGGTAATTCCACTTCTATCACTTTAGCGATAGGAAGCTGATACTGCGCATGAGAAAATGTGGATGCCGTCAAATCTACTCAATTACTTTTATGAATAGTTTCTTCAAACTATCCTGAAATGACCATCTATCTTTCCTGATGGGCTTGACAAAGTAGTCATATCACATCCATGCCTATGTGGTTCCCCACACACATTTTGAGACGGCACTATTTTGAAATCATTTTATAGGTGTAGGTTATGCATGAGCGATGTTAGCTGCAAGTCCGCTGGATAGTTAAATACAAATTTAAGATTAGCTTCCAGTGTCTGGTTCTTAGGGCCTCAGCTGTGTCACGAGTTCAAATGGGGACACCTCTGTAAACAAAGTAAGCACGCTTGTTTGGTATTGTGTTCTCATTTGCCCAATTAGACCAGCAACACTGTGCTCTCCCTAGGTGCTAACTCGCTAAATGGGAAATTACACCATAAAGATAAGGGAGTGTCGGAGAATGTTTAGGGTCTCAGAGTAGTGCTTTCAGCACGACTGCTCAACACAGCCTGAGCAGAATTAATGAACCCTCTGTGGCGGGTTCCTGATGCATTTTTAAACAGCTCCTTTTCATTCTTGCAATGACATTTTGATTGCATTTGTTTCAGCAATAACTGTATGAGAGCGAGCGAGGGAGACAGACACACAGAGGGAGAGAGAGAGAGAGAGCACATTCCCTAAAAATAAATACATCACTGTTCCGCCAAAGTGACTCTGACATGGGTTGTACAGACAGATATCACATTTAATATGAGGACAGAAATAATGGGTTTTGCAGCAAACTGTAATTTGATAGCAACTGATTCTTAATACTGCGAACGTGGTGTCGTGAATTCTAAGAGCTGATGCACATATAGGCTCCTACTGACACAAAATTAGTTAATCCCTTCATTTACAGGAAGTCTAATGCAAACATATGATGTGAAGATTAAACTGTTGGTTTTAGCGTGTCCGTATGTGTGTGTGTTTGTGGAGGGTTGCCGTGATCAGTTTAATAGTAGCTACGTATGAACTCATGTGTCACGATTGCTTTTACATCTCCAGAGATGTAGCTGTAGAGATGGAGTTGGAGCACATTTGAAGAGCAGGGCAACCGAACAGTTTAATGACTTATACAATTAGCAGCCGTAGCGAAAGTACATTTGCAGAATAATATCGTACCCCTGTGAAAGGGTTACCCTGATATTTTAATAGGTAAGTGCCCTGAGAGAGAGACAGAGAGAGAGAAAGTAGGGGGGGGAAGCTAAGGTCACTGATATTGCAAGGCACCATAGGATAATAAGCAGCACAATCTCTGGTTACACATTGTTTTTAAATTCTTTTAATTGCATCTTCCTGGCTCTCATCTGGGGTGGCGACCCCAGAAGTGGGGTACGAGGTCATCCTCCAGCAGCAGCCTTTGAAGCCCAGGCGCCTACCTCTCTCTCCCTCTCCCCACCACTTTGTGTGGCCTTGAATTGCAAATTGTTTTAAAATACGCATAATGAGCACGGTGGCAAAATGTTGAGGCTCTTTGTCTTTCCCTCACTCAGCCTTTAGCACGACTAAATGAGTTAAGATTGCTCTATTGAATTACAAACGATTATTTTACTTACTCCTACCCGGCGCATGCATAATGAAAGAGAGGAGAAGATGGAGAAGGAGCTGCAGCGGTTGTGACGGTGCGGACTGTGAACAGGAGGCATGTTCGTCGAGATACAAATGATGATTTTAATGACGCTACCTGAGGTTATTGTTAAGTAAACTGTCAGGGAGCGCGTGTAATTATACGCAGGAGGAAAGTTGATGATATACTTTCTAACCACTTATCCCTTTGATAGTCGGCTCCCATGCATACATATGCTTTGTCTTTGTTCTTATAGCGCAGCCAGACAGATTGACTACCTGGGCTTTTGTGGCATATTGAGAAACAGTATGGTTTAGCTTGTTTAGTGTGACGGGGAGTGGGGAAGGACTCAAGCGCAAAACACCCGAATTGACGATGAAAATGTCTTTTAATAGAGGCAAACAAAATCTCAATAAACAAAAACTCACTACAAGGTTAAGTCAAGCATAGTGCAGAATCTCAACAGAAAGGGTCCAAAGTCCAATCAAAGACAAAACAAATCCGAACACGATCAAAGCACTGATGGCAAGAGGGAAACAAGAACAGGGGAACAGAAAAGAAAACAGAGGAGAAGAAGAGAAAGAGGAACAATCCAGCAATGGCTGAGTGGGGTGAAATGGCTTATATAGAGTCCTGATTAGTTGTTGGCTGCAGCTGGGATCACAGGTGAGTAGATGAGGTGGGAGTGGCTGGAAGGTGAGGTGAGGCAGAGGCGGGGTGAGAGGAGAAACACCAGGACCTGAGGTGAGAAGCTATGGCAGGTGAATAGTGACAGACTGACAGAACTTAGGCAGGTAAACAATGACAGGTAACTAAGACATAACTAAGGCAGACTGAACTAAAACATAACAGGGCTGTAACAGACAGAAGTAAGGCATAGAACACAGACAGAAAACCAAGACAGAAAACTACAACATAGAACTAAGAAACAACTAGGACACACAACATGACAGAACTACGACATCAGAACTACGACATGACAGACAGAACTGAAAGAGCAGGACCATACTGACCGAAAACTAAGACATGAAAACTAAAGTAGGTAAACTAAGAGAACTAAGGCAGGAGAAAATCAAGGCTAAACAAAACTAAACAGAGGCCTAGCAGGCAGAACCGTGACAGTTTAGACTAAAAACAGCTCACATGTTCGGTGTCAGTTCTGGACTGAATGATATAGTGCCATCAAATGATTTGTTACTCCAAGCATGTGTTTCACTGAATGCTACAGGCTTGCATAACACATTTTGATAATTAGTCGATCACCACAACCATTACAGCTGCAGTTGAGCAGAAATGAACTAGGCGTGGCGGCTCAACAGGTCGGGATGAATACACAACACAAACACTGCAGGATGAAGCTGAGCCCACTAACTCTCAAGTGATCTTTCCCTTTTTCTCTCCCGTCTATAAATTTTTACATTTATCTACAAAAGCAGCTGCTCAGATCCTTTTCAAGCCGAATACCTTCCCCTTGCTGGAAGAGTTCCACACCAGAGAAATACAATGATTTAATGTTTGGCACAAGGACAAATTGTAAGCTATCAAGCTGTTAGTCACCACCTAAATTCAAGTAGTTGCTTGTAGTATCAGTGATTGCTGTAAGGTAAAGTGTTGTGCAATATTAATTAAGGAATCAGCGAGTCCTTTGTTCCAAATAGTTTTGGAGCTTTTTTTTATAAAGAGCAACATAGTTTGAAGATGACTCTAATCTCATTTACTATGTAGTTGAACAAGTCATGAGATTGTTTTTGCTTTTGAGGTGGAGTGCCACAGGGGTCTGCTTGCCAACACTTATACAAGTTATAAAGTGATATGGCTGTGTCTCCAGGAGTTTAAGTAAACATAATGGAACTAATCACGCGGTCAAAACACTCTTAAGTCTTTTGTTAAAGGCAGACTGTAGCGACTGAATCATGTGGTGCTCTGCCCCAGATATATTTTTCTCCATGATCACTTTATCAGGGTATCTGGAAAATGTGTATACCAGCTGCCCCGCTGTGCACTATGAAAATCCAATAAGAGATGCCTTCAGTCCTCAACCAAACATTTCAATTCACCCAAACAAATCACTCAAGTAATCGCTCATTTACTAAGCTTGCAGATTTATCAATAACAGCTTAATACTGCAACATGAGCCGCGAGGTCAAACCTCTGTCACTGCAAGCTTATTGTCTCCTCTCCAATTTTCTAAATCTGGACTCACATTGTCCCGCCGTTATCAATAACTGACTCAACACTCCCTTTGACACCTACACAGTGGACAAGATGGCTACACGCCATTCTGAGAAGCGATTAAGCTCGTCTTTGGGAGAGCCGCGGTGACATCATTGGTGGCTCAAAAGCCGCCTCTAAACTCAAAAAGAGCATTAGAATGCATTTCATGCTCGGCTCACTGAAAAGTGCAGAGCTGAAATTTACACCTTATTTGATGTCCGTCTCCCTGCTGTTAATTGGTAAAAGGATCCCTGACCCTTTTGATCTCCTCCACAATCCCCTAAATGCCCAAGTCTGCTAAACTGTTCGGCAGGAGATATACCCTGCAGTTGCCCAGCAATGTAAAGACTCTCTCTCACTCTTTCACTGCCCCCCCTCACTCACTTTTTTTTTTTTCTTACTCCATCCTTTTCGGCTTTCTTGCCTTTGGTTTACGTCCAGGCTGTGGAGAAATAAGAGATGACAGTTGTTACAGATATGCCAGTTTAATTACTTGTCAGCTTATAGCCCATATCTCTGCTGCCCAACGCTGAAGCTTAACTTTTTCTAGTAGCTTAAAGCATGACCAGCCTCCAGTGCTTTAGTATTTAGCCATAAAACCCAGGAAATCTGAAAGATAAAAAAACCACGAACAGCTTTTCTAATTTTATGGGGGAAGAGTGGGCAGTTTTCTGTCACTGTTGGAATTGGCTTTCTCTCTCTGTTCCCCTCTGTGCAATAGTGACAGAAGAAGAGGGGCAAAAAGAGAGAATCTTGTAGAGAATGAAATTACATCACATGAAGGGGTGCATTGGTGGAGGATAAGCAGAACGTTTCTTGTGGCTTGTGTGCCACTGTTGACACTTTTAAGTCGGTTTGCAAATTGATAGATGTGCTCAAGCCTTTTTTTTTTTTTTTTTCTTTTGGAGGAGGGCCATCCCAGACTCTCAAATCCAGTTAAGGATAGTTGGAAAACACAGCTGCTTATTTTGCAAGCTTTCCTACTTTGGCCATTGTGACTGTAGGTGGCTGCTATCTGCAGGTGTATACAGAACGTACTTATGAAATTTAACACCTCATGGGTTATTGAATGTGGGGATTTAAACAGGTTGCAATAACACAGATAGGTTTTAAAATTGAAAAAAATGTGTATATACTGCATATATATATAACATCATATGTGTGTCTGCCACATGAAGGAATCAAAGGTGAATTATGAATGAAAATTATATATTAGTAGATGCTTCGCTCTTGGTGTGTTATGGACATAATGGAAATACTTGCTGTCATCATATTTAATTAACTTATTAATAACATCAATGCAGTGATTGAACAGTAGATTAAATTATAATACATGTGCTGGGAAGCAAAGCCAATTGATCGTGCAAGAAATGCAATCAGCAGCTCTCTTGAAAGCCATTTCCACGTGTGGAGCTTTATTATTCATTTCCACACCTCAGGAAGCCGTGTGTTTTCTTGACTTATTCGTCACATATTCAACATACCTTAGCAGTTAATCCTTTTAGTGTACCATCTTTTCTGTCTCCCTCTGCCTTTTGCAGCAACAACAACTAACTGCGCTGTGCCTCGAACCATATTAGAAAATAAATACTCATTACACATGAGCCAAAAGCCAATTTGTATTTTAAAGAAATGTAACACAAAGTGAGCAGTCTAACACGTTAAGTCCTTACATTTTGTATGGATATGAATGACAATGTAATTGGCCAACAATGTTATACATTTGCTTTGGATGTCTGTCATTTTGTTAGACATTAAGGTGGCACAGTCACCAGTTTGGGGGTGTTTTTTTTTTTTTTTTTATAGGACATTGAATACAATTTTACAGAGCCACACGGGGACAGGGATGGATGGCAGTGAGCAAAAAGAGCAGCAGAGTTTTGGACACACGCCTGCTTAGGGCCCATTGTTCAGGGTTCCCTCAGTGTTTATCCCTGGCTTTGTCTGCCACCATGATACATACTTTTCATTGAAGCAAAACAGATTATTTGTTACCATAGTTTCAGCATTGCTTCGTTTTACAGCAAAGCATAATGGGTTTAAAGGGAGGGGGGGGAATTAAAGCCTCCGTCTGGATAGGAAAAAAAAAATAAAATAAAAGATTACCTGTTCTTTTCATCATTGATGATCACATTGTTAGCGCCTGGCAGAAGCTTTGTGTTTCTACATGGTCAGTTTCTCAGGAATCTGAGCGCTTTTTCAAGTCTATGCAGCGCTTTTAGTGTCCACGTCCAGGGTATAAATTGGTGCAGGGCATGAAAAAGGTTTATGTTTGAGATGAAGGATATGTTTTTGGGAGTGCAACAACACACTACTTATGCGAATTGTGTAATATTTTACATTGGACTGTTATAATGGTCATTATTGTTTTCATTGTACAACTGTAATTTCACAGTACATGTGACATCAACGTAGATGTCAAATATTTCTCACACGGCTGTGCTGCACTTTTATAGCTGCGAACAACAGAGAATTAGAATTGGCATGTAGGGAAATGCTGCAATGAGCATTTGTTTTAAATGAAATATGCAAGTAAAGTAGCTGTTCATCGGGCAATATTTCCTGAGCAGGATCCACTGAGCAAAATCCCTTTCACTGTCCTACAAACACCCCTGTCACACTGTATGTATTACATTGTCACATAAAAGCGTATTGTCACATTACCCTCATGCTTCATTCTACCTTCGCTGTGCCGCAGCTACTTCTGTGTTAGCCTACAAATCGTGCTGATGATCATCCTGCATCGCTGAGCAGTAAGGTTTTTATACATAGTAGTAATGGCATTATTTTATGGCCATCATTTCAATGGGTTTTAGAATGGATCATAAAGCAAAACAGTTTGCACTTCTTTCACCGACCCTCCACCTAATAATGAAAAGCCAAGATCAGCTGACTGCTAACTCTATTTACAAGCTCACATAATTCCATTGTGGCAGTGCTATCAGAGTAAATACGCTTAGCCCAGTGATGCATACCCCCGTAGAAAATGAAAGCAAGATGAGATAGAGGTCACATGACTGCAGGAACACCTTTTAAAACACTTAATGTGCCTTAGCTGATGTCCGAAGCATGTAGGTTATTACCACAGTTGTGTGAAAGCTAATTAATGGATAATTTGAATGATATCCAGGATGCCTCTCTCGCACAGTTGGTGGCTTTGACCTTCGTAAACCTGATCATTTCTCACCCTGAGCTTTTTTTTTTTTTTTTTTTTCCAAGGCAGGCCATCATCAGTATGATGTCTGCTTATTTTGTGTGATCGAAATTGAAATTCTGCCTTGAAGGGCAATATTAAAAGGGGTAGTCATCTGTGAAGATTGGTAAGCTATAAGTCTCGTCTTACAATTGAATGTTAAGACTTTATCATTGCTCGCATTCCAAATATTTTATAAAAATGAAGATGCTTTAAGAAAAAAAAAAAGAACAAGAGAAACTACTTATTACCCTCAAATACTGACAACTGGATTCAGCCGGCGCATTAGTAGTCTATTAAAAATGCAATTTCTGAACCAATGTGGTATTGCATCTAGTTAACATCAGCGCACAAACAGAGAAGAGCCTGTGTTAATAAATCTGATGGAGATATAAGACAGACTGTGCCCAATAAACTGGAGTCTGGAGCACACATTTCAGCCGTTTTCTTTCTCTTTCCAGTGAGTGAGTGAGCGAGGGGACCAGCGAGGGAATATCTTTTAATATCGCTTCAAGCAAAGATATCCCATTTAGACATCGTTCAAACAGTTATTAACAGTATTGATTTATGTTTGAGTGATTGGAAGCCAGGGGAGGGAGATGAAGTCAACCGTCATGACCTCTCGCCTGGGGACGGAAACTGCCTGACACAGATCACGGCTGCCTCACATGTGAAACTGCTCCCGCCCGTGACATCTTAGATTACTGGATACGGGGCTACAGCGTGATAACTCTGCGTATGATATTGAACACCGCTTTCTTCCAAAACACATTGCTCTTTGTTGAAATATATCTGCTGTCACACAGGCATTTTGAGACAAAGAAGATGTTTTTTTTTTTCTCTGACAATTATAACCAGAACAATGATAAGGATTCAAAATGGCTTTCTTTCTATTTGTCTGTTATGTTTTTATGATTCATGCTGTGAGCACATTTTTTAATTCTTTTGCAAAGTTTTCATAAGTAGAATAATTGGTATAGTGCGTAGAATAGTCGGTGTAACAATATGCACATGTCTGCGTCGGCTCATGATGATAATCTCCTCTATATGTATATAGTGGCGACGACATTGACATGCAATGCTGTGAGCGGTTACGCCGTGAGGAATTAATTGAACATCAGCTCGTTGTTTTGTCTTTACTTAAACAGCTGAAAAAGACAGCTGACAGCGTGCCTATTAAACAGCAAATTCAATATATTTTTGGCATTTTCCCCATCTCGCCTTTTTTGGTCTATATCCCATTAACTCAACTGGAGGAGCTTAGCATACCAAATCTGTTCTTAATTATTTCTTATAAATTCCTCACAACCTCCCCCGGATTTGTAGTCGTGCCCACCCAAAATATGTGTGGAGTTGGCTAAAAACAGCACAATAGAAGATCATCTATTTCAAAGGCGGAACTGAGCTGTTAGAGATCATAAAACATTAGTGCGGCATGTCATTAGGTTATTACAGGCTTATCCAGTAATTATATTAAGTACATTACCATGCAACCATTTAAAGAAAGGACCGGTTTCCAGAAATAGGATTTTACAGCCCTCTCATGACTTGCCCTCAGCAACCAGCCACAGGACAAAATGTCAATTAAGTGGCTGCTCAACTAGATGGAGTTTGTGACCAAAGAATAAAAAAAGGGTTTCCTTGTCTTAGAACAGGAGCTTTGGAAATTATATTGACCTCGCTGTGTGCTCCTAATAAATTCTTTTTTTTCCAGCCTGTTAGCTATCCAAAATCCACCCTACTGTGAATGATTTAACAAACTGTTTACTGCTAAGTCAGACGTGTTTGTTTGCAGGGATTTGGAGAGGACTATCGGACTATAATCGCTTGTTTTGGTATATGAATTTAAAAATCGACCCACTGCTGCTTTGTACGTGTTGCCTCTCATTGCACACATGACATTTCTGCATCACTTACCTGAGTTGGTAAAAAAAATTAACTAATACTGTTTACGTCTGTGAAAGGAACTCACACGCAGCAGATCTAATTGGCAGTTGTTGTTTTAGACTGAAATAGCTTGTTCCTTTCCATCTCCAAACAAGTGGCGTTTCAGGCAGCGCCCTCCGCAAGTTATTGAGCTGGCTGATTGGAAAAAAAAAAGTTTCTTTTAAGAAATCAAACCCAGCTACGGAATTCTCCACGGTCAAAAGGTTAAGCTTTTGATCCGAGCAGAGAATGCTTTGAGGGGAGAAAAAAAATAAATATTGTTAAATGAATACATGTTTGCATTCAACCTTACCTTTCTGCCGAGCACACACCCTTTGAAGTCTTGTTTGTTCGGAAACACTCCCATCTCATTGAGTCCAGGAAATTCCCCACCGTACTAGTGCCTAGATTAGAGGTAGTAATCCAAACTAACCCCAGAAATTCAAAGAACAGGCTCAAAACTAATATTTGAGCTCATGTCTCACAAGTGAGCCTATTGTTAGTCTGTGACTCATAAAACGTGTGCTGTCATCTTGGATCTGCTTATGATAGATTGAACGATTTAGGCATAACTGCTGATCTTTTACAAACACGGCAAACGCTGCCTCAAAGACGTCTCATGTAATGCTCGACATGACTGTGGCTGTGTGTTTTGGCTGGTCGCGACGCTCGCTGCGCGTTTTAATTACATGCTTATTTATATGTTTAACCTCTCGTGAACAATAGACGCACATATTCGCTACATGTACTCGAAGACCACACAGTTCTTCCTCTGTGTGTGTGTGTGTGTGTGTGTCACATGGCAGGCCTCAGTTTTCGGGGTCGGGGCGGGCGGGCGGGCGGGCATGGAGGAGGAGGGGGGAGGAAGAGAGCGAAGAGGCAGCTCACATTCGCCGGAGCCCGCAGAAGATGATTCCAGATGATTCCTCGGCACGCCGCTGTCAGAGGAGGCCATGATGAATGAAAGGGCTCCGGTGGGCCTCACTGTTTATTTAGACCTCTTGTTTCTGACACAGTTCCCGCACAAAGACGCAGCGCTGAAGTGTCTCAGTATTAAAACATAACCTTAGCAGACTACAATCAGCCACCACGGGCCTTCCACCCCCTCCCCTCCTCCCTTTTTCCTAATCCAACAGAAAAGCCTGATTGTTCTCCATTGTGGAATCCGGGACCGAGACCTGTTCAGGACCAGCAGCGAGGGGCAGCCGACTGTGGAAGGCTTTCCAGTACATTAGGAGTATATGAAAGAGCAACTGACCAGGCTTAGATTGATATGGCTGTGTCTGCACAGGACAACATATGGGAAAGCAGTAATCCTCTCTCTGTGCTGGAACCGTGGGTATTTTTCTTGGGGATTTGAGTATAGGAGAGACAAATATGGATGGCTCTGCAGTCCTGGAAATGGTGCAGACAGCTGCTGGTACTTTGTGGATGTGTGTTCTGATAAATAATTGTTTCCTATCTGTCATGGCCTCTTTTCACATCCTCGCTGGCTGAGAGCTGTATGAAAAATTCCCCCCTTTCAAATTAGAGCGCACTTGTAACACTTTTTGCTCCGTATGTATCACGCATGTAAAACATTGCTTCTTTTCCATAATGCTTTGCTTTTACCCTCTATGTAAACAGCACGGACATTTAGAGCAGTTTTCTTTTTCTAGTGCACCATTTCAGGTTCGTCTCTTCACGGCTCCTTCCAAGCATATGTCGAACCCTCACTGTTTCATTGTCTGCTGAGATCATGACAAATCAACATTTTTGGAGTAGCACTGGCATCTCACGCAAAGTAAACAACGCGTCTATTCAACGCCAGCGCCATGCTAAAACCGACTTAACGTGAGATACACACACTGCGCCTTAAGACATTGACTTTGTACTTTGTTTTCACTCCAAAATCACAAATGTGATGCAGATAGATGGAGGAACTGCCGATTCTGTCTTCGAGAAAACAACTGAATAGGATGTGATGCAACACCGTGCGCTTTTAAAACGCTTCAAAGACGCCTTTCATAGAAAAAGGTTTTTGTTGACAAGCTCCATTTCCTCGCAGAATAAATGATGAGGAATAGAGTATGGCAAAAAAAAATGATCAACTAACTATGAATATGCATATTCAAACAGCCAGAACTGACTCCAAATCTCCTTTCATGGGGGAGCATGTGCACATTTTTCTCCCATTTATTAATTCCAAATCCCATTCACGGCCAAAGAATGGAGGTGAGTATAATTGTGTATTTTGTCAAATGTGATCAAATTAAACTGGAAGCGGAATGAATTCTGTGTATTTGTATGCTAGTTTTTCAGAAGTGGTGTCCCGGTTTTAAATCCCCAAGTCTCAAGTGGGCACATCACAAAAACCAACACAGTTTGGCAGCAAGCTGGCAGTCTTTGCTCGTATGAGGCCCAGAATTTAATGAGCATGAATAATGAATACTACTCAACATGCTGGTGACTGAGTAGGCTGCCAGTTATTAGGTCAATGAAGGCGTTGTTTAGCAGGGAACACTCACTGTCTCCCTGAATGATGGACTCCCACCATCCACAGATCCTACGCGCTGGAAATAACTTTTCTAATGCGGCAAATCAGCAGATGGCGACAGACACGTCGCACATTTCAACTGAATCCTGTCCATGATGTCTGTGAAGACGTTATGGTCCTAATGGTATGCGCTGTGGATTGATACTGTTTGAGCTCACAATCTTGGAGCATTTTAAGTATGTAACAAGCTGAATTGAATAAGAAACTATCCACTAACAAGCGTGTACAGATGCCTACACTTCGCATTACTCCTTTAAAACTCAACTGGCAATTTCCCTCCTCTATTTAAATGATTGTCTCATTCTGCTCATCTCCGTGGATCAGACTGTTGGATTATCGCAGGAAAAACATAATTTATTATTAAGTAGTGTTCCAAATATACTGTATCTTGCCACACTTGACAAACATTAGTCCACCCTCTGTCTGTTACTACAGCGATAGGTGTATTATATGAGCTGTTAAGTACACGTTACCCAGAACAACCTGGTAAATACCGAATTCCAATGCAGGGAGGTGCTTTTTTTTGCCCTCCAGCTACAACTCCCATGCAATAGATGCTATGCTACTTGCAGAGGATTTAAAGGATAAAAAGAGTGGGGCGAGAGCAAGAGAGGAACACAGTCGAGAGAGAGAGCATCCGGCAGTGGCAGAGTGGCAAGAGCCACAGCATGCAGATCAAATGCTCCAGATCTGTCAATCAAAACAGCTGTCATTTCAGCAACCACAGCATCGAACAATCTGATGATTAATTATTGACAATCTCCGTCTTTGTTGCTTTCTCGCACCTTCTCTCTCTCTGTCTGTCTCGGTGTCTCTCCCTTCCCTCACTCCTTTTCTTTCCCAAAGATTAGACACAGGCTCCAACATGAAAGCTGCCGACCTGTGTTTGGGTCTGTCACAAGTGATTTCGCTGCTGGTGCCATGTCCCCCCCTCCCTCCTTTAATCCTCTATCCTCTCTCTCTCTCTCTCTCTCTCTCTCTCCCTGTCTGTCCTTCCCACCCTCTGTTGCTATGGCACCTGCCAGGTCGCCACAGGGACCCTCATATCTCCACTCATCCGCCTGCTCAACCCCGGTGTCGATTCTATCCAACCCAGCTTCATGTCAGAGAAAAGCAGGAGTAAGACCCCTCGCTGTTTAACACTCCAGAAGTTAACCGGGGTCTTTCTCTCTCTCTCTCTCTCCCTCCCTCCCTCCCTCCTCTCTCACCTCCTCCAGAAAGACACCTTATTTTCTCCTGTGGAAATAAAACGAGGACAATCTTGACACATTGAAAGAGAGGTAGATTTTTTCACTACGAGCAATATGGACCATGTTAAATCAACTGTGTCTTCTCTTTTTGTTATCCACTTCTGACCAGGTGACCACATTCGAAGTCACACTCTGTCACTGCTCCCTTGTTTTTAAAGCCACACAAACATTTCTGAAAGATGAGTTTTACTCTACTTTAGCTGAATTATAGTGGTGATGGCATGGATATATTTTATTTATAATTCTCAGTGTAAAAGTGGATGTGAATATGTTTGTACGTGCTGTGCTAAAAATAAAACACAAATGTGGCACAAATTCTAAAATAATAAAATAATTCCTTCCAATAAAGTTTAGAGGCCATTGATGTCAACTATAACTCTTTTGACATAGGGAAAATATTGAGCCACAATCAACTTAATATCCATCCTATATGCTCACTCCAGATTTTACAAACATATGTTTCATTGTTTCAGATTAAACGTATGTAAAGTCATTAAACTTAGTCCCATCAGGAATAATGATTCAATGACAAAATATATAATAAAATATATATTTTCTGCAAAATGAGCCCTTTAGTATTTTTTAATGATATTACTTCTTTACTTTTACTGAGGTACAGTTTTTCATGCTACTTTTACTTAAGTAAAGGATCTGAATACTTCTTGCATCCCTGGCCAACTCACAATGACCCAGTATTAACTCAAATTATAGATTCATTCTAACATAAAAGTCATTTAAATGTTGTCTGTAAATAAAGAGGAGGGGATTCTGCCAAGTGTGAAGTGGTTAAAAACATCATTGTGTTGTTGTTAGTCAGGTAGCACTTTATTAAAAAAAAGTCATCTGCAGTAGCGGGGCTGCCACGTCTCTGACTGTCAGACGGCATCCTGTCACAAACACGATGCTGTGGGCCCAGGCGGAACCGCATCCCATCCAGGTATCAGCCCCTTTTCCTGTCTCAGGCCATATGTTTCTGCTATTTCTGTCAGTAAAGTCCCATTTACAACCACTGCTGGTTGTTTACAGAAGTTTAAGCTCCTCTGATACATTCCTGCTTATGTTTGCATGCTTTTTAGCCCCATAGATAATACATGAGCTTGCTCGCTTTTTTTTTTTTTTCTAACGAAGGGGAGATGCTGCCATATGCATGGAAGAATAAACGAAGACCTAAACTGACAGCACCATCTGCCAAACACAGTTGACGTCAAGAGAATGGCCCCTGCTCAACATTTTGCCCGGCTCTCAGGAGGATGCCACATTGTCATCAGTGCTAATACTAAATATTAATAATTTGTTGACCCCAAAGTGTTTAGAAATCACTGATGCAGACACATATTGCCCTTCTGAATGGCATATGCAGATGTCAGGTGAGCACCACCGGACTGTGCTGCTCAGTGTGTGTGTGTGTGTGTGTGTGTGTGTGTGTGTGTGTGTGTGAGTGAGTGTATGGTGTTTTCCAGGAGCTCAGAGACTAGACAACTTCCACCAGGACTGTCATGAATATTACATCGTTCCACATACCCACATAGCTCCTCCTCCTCTCTCTCTCTCCCAAGCTTAAGGTGTCACAATAAACCATTTATTGCAGCTAAATGAGTCACTTATAACAACAATTGTCTTTCCCATTAATGCTAGCTAATAGAGACATTTTAATATAGAATAATGTATGCATATATAATAATACTTATAATGCATTATTGTTGAGTACTATTCAGTACTTCAGTGGATTTAAGGGATTTTGCACTTTTATGTAAAAATGAAAATAAGATAAAATGTCTTTCTATTAATTATTGAATTTGACTTGATTTGCGAAGAAGACACTTTCATACATTCATGTCACTATTGGTGAATTATTGTCTTCCCATTGATTAATAACGCTGTGACTGTCCTCACAGAAGTGTTCTTCTACAAAATACTAACCTTTGCTTACACTAAATTGTGTGGTTGTAATTTAGTTGCACCTGTGCTTCAATCTGGTGTTAACGTAAATTCCTTAAATTTAAACGATTTCATAAAACTTCCAAATGAAAACACCTCCTTGTTAAATCAGCCCCTGATTTAAAAAGCAGTGACATCTGTAATCATTCCTGATGGACTTCTCAGACCTGACATATCTCTCCAGACACTAGATGCATTTCACCTTGGCATCTGCTGTGATCGCTTCTGTTTTCCTCCCATACGTCTTTATTAGTTCGTAACTGATGGGGACACCGCGGGATGTCACTTGATGAGAGGCACCATGTCAGTGAGACTGATTTATTCCCAGCATTTGCTCTGCGGCCGTGCCAACTGACCCAGTCCAATCCACTCCCCACGCCAGCCCTCCACATGCACGGACCCTAACATCTTGGACAGCTCTGCTTACCCTCAGAATAGGACCCAGCCCACCAAGGTGCGGTAACTTTATATGTAAAACATCCCCCGAGCCATTTCACAGATATCCGATTGAATTTCGCCTGAGATGCGAGTTGATGATGCAATGAGTGATTTCACATGCCCTCAGCATAAGGCCGCTTTTCTGCTGACGTTTTGACCATGAGTTATAGCGGCACGAACAACCAGACACTTTTCCGTAATCCTCAGATCACAAGTCGGTTCATATGGACAGCGAGTTTAGGATGTTTGACAGAATATAGTGGATAGCTAGGCTACCATCTCTGGGATAACACGGAGCGGACGGCTAACATCAAGCTCAGATCATGTTGCTAAAATCTGTTGAGTGACATCTTTTTTCTGTCGTCTTTAAGCGGCGACATCAACTAGTGAGCAGCAAACACGATTTCTACTTGGCAGAAGTAGAAGATTCCTTCTTGTTTTATTTTAGTGTTATTTGTTAATTTTAATTTCTATTTTTTTTTTCAAACCTGAATATTGGATCTCTTCATTCTAGGCCATTTCTTAAGAATTTTACTGATCATGCATTAGAATTTGAAAACTATTAACTCACACCATCATCTGTCACTGACCATAATTGCGTTTGTACCTTCATTTTTAACAAACAGGTGAGTCTTAAAATATCTCAGAACCTTTACTCTCTAAACCACATCACAAGAATAACTATAGTCATTCAGAATATGAGCAGATTGTTAAAAATATATACATACATATATCAACTCCACCAATTTATGTGATGTGTTTTTTTTTTCCCCACATTAGGTTCATTTCAATGAGGATATCAATGCCATAAAAGTATTAGTAGATGGGTTCAGTTTGGCAGGAAACCTTGGCTGTCACTGTTCAGGAAGCAACAGCTTTATTACCCGGCAAACACAAGAGTTCTGGGCGTTTATACAGTCCCCCCATTGATTGCAGTGAGTCACAGGGCTGAAATGCATTTGTTGGCAGGCAGCAGTGGCAGACACACAAAAGCATGGGTGGGTGTCAGCTTTTAATTGTAACTGTCTTGCAGAATGGGTGTTGTTTTAATATCCTGTATAGATTTTTATGTAATACACTTACTTGTGCAAGGCAGCCCCGAGCAAGAATCAATTCAGCCCAAAGGATCCCGTCCTCCTCCCCTTTTGTTAAAAGCCAATCTTGTTTTAATGATGCATGAAGAAATATTCAAGCATTGACATTTCACTGTCAGGTTTCTTTAGAAAAATCAATTAAGATAATACAGCTTTGACCCAGTTATCCAGTTAATGCTTATTAGGGATGTAATATGATTTACTGTCAGCATTTATAATTCTTTGCATCTCATCCCATTAGCCCTGTGACTGTTTCATAGAGCGCCGTACGACGGTCACTTCTAGGAAAGTACAGTCGCCGGGAGTTGATAAAATGGAGTGGAAAGGAGTAATGACATTGATTGCGATTGGTGGGCAGGTTAAATGTGAGCCCCTGAGGCATTCTCTCTCTCTCTCTCTCTCTCTCTCTCTCTTTCTTTCTCTCCCAGCTTACACTCTGTCTGTCTCCTCCTGTCTTTTCTTTTTTCCACTAAGCGTAACGTGATGGAGTGCCAAATACTGCCCAGCTGCAAAATTACACATTTGTCAGTATCACAGGAACCCAACAGGGACATTTATTGTCATTTATCTGAGTTACCTTAATTATCTGCGTTGGCTACCTGTCATGCCAAGATATTTAACTCTGGGAGTTTATTAGATTCAGTACATCTTTCCCCACTGTCCCTTATGTCACAGAGTCAGTTTTCCTAATTGTAAAAGTCACAAAAGTTTAAATATGGGATACCTTATATTTATCTTGATCTTGAAGAGTAACATTCAGCTTCAGCTTATAGTCACAAATCATTGGAAGGAAGTGAACAGTTACCGTACTTCAGAGATTAAATTCCACAAACTGAAACAGAATATGAATAAAATCATCAACCAACTGCACATAAACCTGCAAACATGAAATTATGCCTGCAAAAGAAATAAAAAATGAGGTAAATATCCTGCTAAATTAGTACCGCTGTGCACAGCAGGAGCAAAAAGCGCAGTGTCCCGAGGGGCCCTGTCGAAGATCACTGATGTCTCCATAACAGAAAATGTTAAACCTGTTTTACATTGTTAAATGTTTTTTTCTCAGCGCTTGAAGTGCTGACATTCTGTGTTGTAAGAACTAATTGTCGTGTTGGAAGGAGAAAGTCAGGTTTCGAGTCACTGTTTCTGAACCCTGTTCAACTTTGTGGCATTTCAAAGCTGTCAACAGTGAAGCTCGAGAGCTGCGACGTCACTGCTCCCAACATTAAAGGAAAGGCATTGCTCTGACATCTGGGGCCGCTGGAACAGGAAATGTTTAGACAGCACTGGAATTCATTCTCGAGGCTTCTCTTTACTGCTTGCTATTAATATATTTTTTTCAGTTAATTACACATTTTGTAAATTAATATATTGTTTATATGCAAAAAACGAGCGTGCATCTCCGCATGGTGCAGCATTCATGTGCGCATTTTAGAGCATTTGCAATGTGCTTGTACAAAAATATGTCCAGGCCAAACTGTGCATATCTGTGTGTGTTTTAATGTCCACAACCTGAATGTTCTCCATGTTTTTTAATGCAGTGCTGCCGGCGTTACCTGGTGCCTGCTATCATCTCTCTTAAGGTCAGGGGTTAAGTGTCAGAAAAAGTCACACTGTCTTGATCTGCCCTTTAAAATATTTTTAGCATAGGAGGAAACACTAAATGTGGGCTGATTCCTGTCAACGCCAAATTAAAATGCGCCACAGAGGAGTTTAATTCAATTTTGTTAAGACAGTGTAATCTAAAAGAACGAACCCAGTGTTTGCATTTTATAATATGTGTTTAAACCTTTTTTACAACAACTATAAAACTGCTATTGAATGTCACAAAGCAATTTAATTTGCAAATATGAAGAACATATATACAATAGAGGATTGTATAGCCTACAAAGCTGCTACTAATTGTGGTGTTTGAGAGACAACACGAAACCAAAAACAGCTGTGGCAAAGTGTACAAAGGGTGCCTGTTGTTTTCATTTAAGATACACAAACTCAATTACAATGCTTACAACCGAGGAATATGAAACTTGCATATTTTACCCAACCTGTGTGAGTGAATCCCAAAACACACTCCGCTTTAACCCAACTCCTGTTTCACTGCTGCTTTGTCTTTTGCTTTACTTCTGCAGTCACACGCAAAAAAAAAAAAAAAAAAAAAAAAGCCCACATCCCTCCCTACCTACCTAAATGCATATCGGCAATCCACTGACACAAAGGCATCATCTGCCTGTGTGTACAGAGCAGCAGCAGCCACTTTGGATCCTGAATCTCAATGGGCTCATAGTGCCTCCGACGCCCATCTGTTCCAAGGCAGCCAGCGAGCCACTAAGCAGCAAACTTTGATCCCCATGTAGATTTTTTTCCAAACCCATCCGGATTTGCCTGCCCCTTAAGAGCCATTGTGAAGCTGCCCCGGAGTACAAATTCTAGATTCATTATGAGTGTGGGCGGCAACCTTTGTATTCCCCAAAGCACAGATGTATGCAGACAACATATTGCTATTTGGTAGCATAAAAGCTTAAGCCCATTGTTCATTGTTGGTTCATATATCACAAGTAGCTCTCAGTGCAGAGAGAGCAGAGCACTTGTCGTGAAATACTTGTGGTTGACATTAACCATTAACCATTAACCATGTACTTTTTTTTTTTCTCAGCATCACTCATACTTGACCTTAACACGGTTGTTTTATCTTTTCATGTCAGTTTATTGGAGGAAGCTTCAGTGAGACTGTTGTTTAATCCACAGACAACTACATGTTTGCGGTACATTTTATATTTGATCTTTAATTATTTTTTATCGTGCATGCTCATAGTTTTCATAGACCTTGCCAACTGTGATGCACAAGTGATGTTTTGAGAATTTATTCATGAGCCACTGATAAATATTATTACCAGATTTTTTTTATTATTATTATTTTATTTATCTATTCGCTATACTGAAAACATCTTCATTAAAAAGTTTAATTCAGTGATATCGGTGGATATAAAACAAAAATATCTGCCTGTGGCTTCACTATAAATATAATAATGTAAACAATCTCAGAGTTCAAATGTGTTAACCTTTTATTTTCTTTTTAGTCGGTATGTCAAAATTATCATATAGAAAATGTGGGTGGTCAATAGGTGACAGACAGGCATTAATTCTAAAAACATGTAATTATGTAGAAAAATGTTGACTGATGAAAAAAAAAGAGAAAAAAAACTTGCATGGTGACACCTCCACATTTTTTTTTTCTTCCTCATTTTTATAGACATGGCAGCGACATTAGCATTGGTCATTAGTGGCAGACACATCCGTGGAGTGTCGAATACAGAGGCTCATACGCAGACCCTATTTGGTTACCTGTGTGACAGGCTTGTTCAGGACACCAGAAACAGCTGTCCTGGCCTGTGTGAGCCAAAATAATTAGGCCTGTCATCTCAGTGCTCTGATTTCCCCTTCAGCCCGCTCCACAAAATGCTAATATTTTGCTTTCATTGTCACATTCACCTTGACACGGATATTGCCTTGGCGCATAACTGGATGAGATGACTCTAAATTTGCATTGTTCGTTCTAATAAATTTGCTTCCTCTGTACCTCGTGGCAGGACCCATCAGATAAAGTCTCCCAGAGTGTCATCAATCATGGCCCAGGCTGACAGACGGCTTTCGCCTTCATTTGTTACATAGAGGAACATGCTTAATTATTTGTACTGTAATTAGTTGGGAAAATGTCAGGAAATGTCAACTCTCTGTTCGCTGTGGAAGGGCTCTGCTTGAAAGCCACAATGACTGAAGTGTCATTAATGCCACGTAACAAGACGAGGATCAGCTGGGGGAAGAGAGAAAGGGGGGGAGGCTTCTTAGAATGTAATCATGGAGAGAGTTAGAGGGAGACACAAATCAGCCGTGCTAGCTAGCATGATGGGCATCTTATTAGCCAAGCAGCCAGCCAGCTGCATTTTTCAACCACATCTTGTTTCCCTCCGCTTTTCTCACACTGCCACGAAATAAAGGCAGCAAGTGGGAAAAAGAAATGAAGTCAAGTAAACAATTCCGGCTTCCCACTCGCTGTCAAACCGGCCGTACTTCGCTATGTTATATTGCCTGTCATAAACAGGCATTATGCCAAATACGAAAACAACGGAGAGGCTTCTCGCCCGAGCCCTCCTCGCTAAAGCCCAACTTTTACAATGCAATTAATCGCAAGTCGAGCCGCGTCCACACAAATGTTATCACTTAAGTAGTTAACAGGGTGATTATCTGTCAACACAACAGCAGCTTTGGTCTTTTCCCCCTGAAGCGAAGCCCATAATTTCATCACATTTTCTTTCCTTTAATTATACAAAATAATTATTTATTGCAAAATTAGAGGACAAAGTCATTAAATAACCTTCACAGCGTATGATAGCGCCGCTAATTATTGCATTCAGCTGCTAGCATCTGTGAAATACATATTTTAGTGCCTATTTGTTTTAGCGACAATTGGCTAATGCGTGTGGACAGGCCACTTGAATACTTACTCCAAAAGGCAAGGTAATTTACACTTGTTTGAAAAGGGGAGGAGGACACAAAGGGAAAAGGGAAATAGGAATCCCATAAGGGACATCTTTTGTTTTGGAGGAAAATATGTAGTATTATGAGGTCCCGAGGGGTTTCAGTGGCCATTCGTCTTTTCAAGGCCTCGCAGTGGGAGTGTGGCGGAGCAAGGCTCAGCCTGCTACCTTGCCCACCGACAGGCACTGATGGTCATCCAAGAAGCTCCTTAATTAGCCTGCAATCTGGCAACGACCCGTGTTCCTGAGATGTGGCAGCCCTGTTTAAATATGATGCCAGATGCAGTCCCACCTTCAGCATGTCATCTCATTGTCCTAGGAAGCCAGGGGGAGAGAGAGGAAAGGAGAGAGAGAGCACAACATCCCACAACGCAGCATGTGTTGGGGGGATATTGTGCTTATTGTGTTGTGCTTATTCTCCTTTTCCTCGTTTGTATTTTGCTCCCTGTCTTTCAGTCGCACGCCCAGCTGAGAGGGAGATATCGCAGCAGACATGAGGTGACCTCCGACCTTGAAAAGTGATGCAATTCAGGTTTAAAGATTTAAGCCAAAGTGTTCCACAGACTTGTGTTGCAGTGGAGCGTTTGCAGACACAAATGCACAGACATGCATGTGCATTTGGATCTACATTTGATGTATATTTGCATTGTGTGTCCATCACATCATGTATGAAGTTCCAATGCTTCAGTAACACTACTCGACAAGCGTAAGAAAATAAAAGCTACATGTGCGTATCCAAGAGGTTTATATCCCACCATTAATAGATCTAACCCTGTAGCTTCAGCCCAGTTCTCCACCTCAGACCACTTCGCAGGGCTGACGCCATGTGACTAAAGAATCTAAAACTGGAAAACCATCCTCAGAAAACCCATTAAATCCAACTGAGTTTGACCTCCTTTCATACAGACACATTGTAATACTTGATATTAGACTAATCTGCGATTCAATATGTAGAGCAAGAGCGGGCATTATCTAAAATGGTGTAAACATGTCCCAGAGCCGTCTAAGATTCCCTTCTTATAATAGTTTTATTTCAGAACATATAAATACTGGATATGCTGTAATACTAACAGCAGCTTCTGTTCAGCTTGTTTGCTCATGTGCCTCCTCTAGGGTTTAGGCCGTCACAGCACACAACTTTGTGTTGCTGCGCTCATAGTAAATGTGGATAAGCTCAGAAGACGGAGGACTTTTTATAGACCACTCAGTGCAGCTCTTTCATGCCATATCCACAGCTTTTCCTCAAATACAGTGGCATCACTGAAGTCCCCTCGTACTGCATCTGCTTTACAGATGCCAGCTTGTGATTTAACCAATAATTCCTTTTAGGGATTAAGTGACAATTGTAGGACAGAATATTGGCTAATGTCTTGGTAATTAATCAGCTGTACAGTGAAAATCTACAGCTTTGGTTTGGAAGTATTTTTGTTCTTGATTAAGAACATGTGCCTGCACCTTATTTGGTATTTGCTCTTTTATTTCCTATTATGTTGAATATAATATCATTTCCAATGCATCACCCATAAGTCAACTTGAATACAAAGTTTGTATCATGAAACCTCGTTCATTTGTCGCTGCCTGTGTGGAGAGGGGAGATAATCTAATCAATTTTCAGAGGCAAAAAAAAAAAAAGATGCAAAAACAAAAGGGAGAGGTGGGGGATCGAATATAACATTAAGGAGAATTGAGAAATATCCAATTGTCTGAGCAAATGTAAAATGCCAAAGCCTCTTAGAACATTGTAAGTCTTTATTCAGTAATACATTATCATGCATATTTCATACGGGGAGATTACTAAAACGGAATTGTGTGTCTTTCTGTTGTATGTCTTTATAATTACACCTTGAAGCCATAGCTGATTTTTTTTTCCTCCCTTTTTCCTCCATATTCATGAAAAGCAGACTTGTAATTTGATAAAGAGAAGCTTGTGTTCTCAACTTCATTCAAACGGCATCATGGCGCCGTATTAAAGTGGGCATCTGTGTTCTCGCGGCATTAATCTCTTCAAGCACATTCCAGCTGCTGTGATGTGCGAGAGGGAGATAAGTCTTAAACAGTCTAAAGCTAAGCAAACCAGACAACTCTATTATTGGCTTCATAATTGCTTAATTAAACTTTTGTCACTAATCATTATGAGGGCAATAGAGCTGTTATACAGGCTTTCTGTCGAGCAGGAAAAAAAATCAATAAACTGTGTTGGGGAGCTGATCCCCCCACGTCTCTCCGTCTCTCTCCCTCTCTCTCTCTCTCCCTCACTCTCCCTCTCCCTCCCTCACTCTTTTTGTCCTCCGCAAATGAAATTCATTGCTGCCGGTTAGTGATCTGTAGGTCTGGAGCTCGACTGATATGAGCTGCCATCACCATTTGAATTGAGGGGTATTCAGTAGCACATGAATATGAACAAATGGCAAACATAAATCTCTTGCATGAAGTACACCTTCTATCCCTTTATTATGGAACAATTGACCCATCTAAAATGAATTCTAATGCCAGGGAAAGCATTTAGATTTAAATTACACCGTGGGTCCTGTGGACCTGAGAGATGACGGCATAAAAAAGATTAATATGCTAATTATTTTTTCCTCCCCTCTCTTTATTCCTCTTTTCGACATTTGCGTAGGGTTATTGTGAGCCTTGTAAATAAGATGACTGTTTTGTCAAGGAATGAGTGTGAGGTTCCTTCCCGTAAAGTATGCTTTAGATCACTGCCATGCATCTAGCCGTGGCATTATCTTTACTGTTTTTTTTATTAGCCAGCTTTTTTTTTTTTTTTACCTTCTTGAAGCACTTCATAAAACGTGTGTTCATATGTGTGTGCTCAATATGCAAATAGTTATTTTCTCACCGCTGACCCAGAAAGTCCATGAGATGCAAACAGAACATGATGCAGATTGCAGGTTCTCTCTCTCTCTCTCTCTCTCTCTCTCTCTCTCTCGATGGGAAATGTTTAGTGTCCCTCCAGAGCAGTCAGAAGCACCCTTAGATGGGCCATTACAGGGGCCACTGTTCATTCCAAGGTTCTGCCAAACGATCACAGTTTAAATTATGTTGTTTTTCATATCCTTTAATTGGCCTGGCTTTGAAAAACCAACTTTTAGCTTTGAATGTGTTGCCATAGGCAGCCAATTGGCAAGAGCGCAATAGGGGCAAAAGCCTCATTTCATAATTTGTAGGCACTTTAAAGTTGGCTAAGCCTCTGCGGCAAATTGAAAAGTGTCCAAAATGTAAGAAAGGAAAAGGGCTTTTTGACTGTGCATCACCATGAGAGTACTTGACGACATGGTGCAATATGTGCCTTATCTTGCAATTATTGCAAGAATTATGTATTGGGAAACTTCGAGTGACTTATAAGCCTTTAACATGGTTTTATATGACACGGGGACTCTTATTGAACTAACTTGTAATTTTACAAAGCTGAGTCAAACAAAGTTACAACATAGGTCTTTTATTAGTGGTGGAAACAGCAGCAGCCCCTTGTCTACTCATTTAAACTTCAGCAGCATTAAATGCAAACAGATTAACGTCCCGCTCCATGTTTTAGCAAGACTGGCCTTGATGGCCTGTACTGGCAAGCAGAGCAAAAGTACAGTACGTTAGTTTTTGTAAATATCTGAGAATGGCAAGTGAAAATATTTGCAGGAAGTGAGTAAAATATCTTCAAATAAATAAAACATGTAGGAGAGACCTTGTTGCAGTTCATGAAAAAAAATGTGAGGGAAGAAACAGTGTCACCTTTTTTCATCCAAGAGGCATCAGTGTGCAAACTATTCTCTTGGCATCCATCTAAATTCAAACATGATCCATTTCATATGGTACAACAAGAACTACTGTTCCACTCAGGCGAGCAGACAGTAGAGGCCAGACTGCCATCTACAGTTATAGCCTTCACCGAAGACCCACTTTTACACTTTGCCTGTGCAGCCTTCACACTGTTGCTCCACCCACAACATGGACTGTATGAAAATCCTGCAAACCGCTGCAAAGTTTTATTAGATTATTATTTCAGCAAAGATAAGACAGAGCAACTTAATCCTTCACAACTTCATGTGTAGTCTTTTAATATGTGCAAAAATGATATAGAGCATCTCTTTTTTTAACTGACCCAGTATTTAAAATGTTCAGGAAAACAATCACAAACTAACTCAAAAACATCATGTCGCTTTTAATGACTTTCCTCTGGAACACCAATTATTGTATTGCAAAACTCATAATGAGAAATATTAATTATAACAAACTGGAGGGAAAAAGTTATCCTTGGTTAGTCAAAAACTTAAAAATATCATTTAATAAATTAACATTCGCTGTGTAATGAATGGCATTACTTTCTGCATCTCAGCTGAGAGTGAGAGACTGTGTTAATGAATTGCTTCGAAAGCATCTGAAGACAGACTTAATTACAGAGCCCACAGTTCTTGCATTATTATGCCATATATCCCCAGCTGAATACAATTCAGCAGCTAGATAAACAAATTTCATGGCAGCCTTTATGGCACTACTTTCTGGCCAACCATTGATACCAGTGTTTATTCGCAGGGCTGCGTGAAGCGTGGCAGGCATGAAAATGTGGCATTAAAAGTGAAATCCTTCATTTTCATCTCATTAAAAAAAAAAAAAAAGGAGGGAAAAAAGGGAAGTAGAATGCAAATACAAAACCGCGAGCGCGTACGATACTTACAAGTCTTCCATATTCCCACCGCTGGTTCATTATATGTGGTGACGTGAATGAATGAGGAAAGATAGAAGTGGTGCGATGGCGTGGTGATGGGTTTAAATTGTTGGTTTCTGGAGTCAGCGAACTAGAACATGCATATTTACCACATGATGTTAAGACACAACTCTGGATAAGACTCAGTTCCTCAAGGCACGCTGGTCCCAGCTAAAGCATTTACCCTTATTCAAACCTCGCTGCAAACACATTTTAAAAGGCACAGGTAGTTTTGAGAGCAACATGTAACTATCGTTTTGCTTCTGTGAACTTTTCTCTCACATGCCGGCCAAACAACTAGGCCATTGTGTGTGTGTGTGTGTGTGCTTGTTTGCAGCTGCGATCCTTTGTGCACGATCCTTTGCGGACACATGCATAAACACACACACACACACACACACACACACACACACACACACGACAAGACACTTCCTCTCCATTTTGTGTGTTTATGTGTACCCTGGGTAACACTGAGAAGACTGGCGACAGTGCCCACGCCCTGGGGCCCCGCCATGCCTCCTTACACCTCTCATTTTCAGTCTGGGGACTTCAGCCTTCGTGCAAATATCTGTTTTTGACTCAAATAATACAACGAGTCTGTGGACAGCTGTATTTTACACAAATCCTATAAAATTATAGAGGAATAAAGGTCCAGAGGAAGGACGGAAGTCTATGTTTCTTTTTTTTTATACTTAAGGTGAAGTGCATGTCATCTTTCAGCAACAGTTTTCAATTTATTTACTTCATTTGTTTTACTAAAATGGAGCCAAAAAAGGATATTTTATTATTTATATGAATAAACTATGACACTATCAATTAAAGCTTTAATGTTTATTACAGCTTATTGTTTTTACGTCCTTAATCTAAAAAACTACATGTGCATTCATTCATATATTTTTGCTTTTATTTAGTAGCATCTGTTATTCTCAGATTATATTTTATTGAGCTCTACCTGAGACATCACTCTCAGCAGTCTCTTACTTTTTTTTTCTGTTACAGGACATTTAACTGAAGCCAAACACTATGTTGCCTTCAAATGTAAAGGAAAGCAGTAAAGTGCCTCTTTAAAGCACAATACACACAAGCGGAAATCATTTAATAGCACGTTTGTTTCTCCCCTAATCCTCAAGCATTCTTAAAAAAAAAAAAAAATGCTCACTCCGTAGTGAAACATATAATTGCTAGCTTTCCAGCTCACAAAGGTATACCCAGGTTTTCGGCTTGATAGAAGTAGCCCGGTCAATTAAAATAATTATAGTATTTCTGTGATAACTGCAAGGTCTGGGTATTTTAGAACATTTAGGGATTTGCAGTTGCACATAATTGGAGCTGTGAAGTCCAACTCCTACTTTTCTTATAAGGCAACTGATTATATAGAAGAGCACACAGTCATTTGGTGAGGGTTAGCTTTAATGCAGTGTTTCTTAGTCTGTGGGTGGGGACCAAACACGGATCACAGGTCTGCATGCGGTGGTCCCTACGAGTCACGTGGACGTAGCTCAGGATGACATTGAGATATTTTAACTGTCTGTAGCCACTGTGCAATCGTTTCAAAAATAAATTTATAATGAAAAAAATAATAATTTTTGCATTAGTTCAGAGGAAAAGGTTTAAAAATTTGGCAAAAAAAAAATCACTTCTCTATAATGTGTTTACTGTGTGTTACCACCACTGTGATTCTCATCAGTCGCCATCTTGTTCATGTTAATGATCACAAAACCGAGCAGACTTTTACTGTCTCAGCTTTTGTGACTTCACATTCCTCGACAACCAACACAAGGCTATAGCAGTCCCATCACAGGCAGCCTGGTCCAAGGCCTGGCTCGCTGTCGAGCTATTAGCGCCAGTGGCAAGCCAACCATAACACTAGCCACAGTTGGAGCGATAGCCCCATTTCAGTGTGGGGTCAGCGACTCAGCCATATTGTTAAGATGATTGTTCTGCCAGCCTTCTGTCATGGCTGATGTGGCTGGAGCGCTTGGCTTGGTGGCGGCTGCCTGGCTCCTCGCTGCCTGGAAAGCGGCTTTGCTGTAGGCAGCTCCGAGGCTTTAAAACCCTTATTGTCTATCTTTCCCCCGGCTAGCCCTTTTCTCCCTCTGCTCCCTCCGTAGGATGGTCTGGAGTCAGAGGGAGAAAGAGAGAGGGAGGCAGAGAAAGGGAGGAAGGAGGAAGGAGCCAAGCACATTCAAGGGCCCGGTCCAAAGTATCATGATCAGCATAGGCTTTCACGGCAGCTATTGCCTGCATCCCGCAGCATTGTTCAGCCCCCTTTCTCCCTGGCAGCACTTTCGTTTGAACAGAATTTTGACACTGCAGTGGGGAATTCTGCAGATTAAAGGGGACATATTTGGTACACTTCCTTCTTGGCACTTTATAGCATTGGGGGAAGGTGCAATTTTTTTTAATCAAGGCATTAAGAAGGAATGGGCAGCAGGGATGTTATTTTTCTTGCATTTGCACTTTGATTCATGACAAAAAAAAAATTATCTAAATGTGCGCCCATCAATCCATTTATTAATGCATGCATCTGTGCATTCATACTAGAATATGAGCTTCTAAGGTAAAAAATCTATTTTGCATCTCCCTCTAAAGTAAATCTTATTGATTAATCGCTGCATGTGCACGCCATGCAGCTACGGCGCTCAACCTCTTCCTCTGCAGATAAGACAATTAAGGAGAGAATGACACCATTAGCTGAGCTACAGCAGCAGGACTTTGTATGAGCGGCTTGTTTCATCATATCATCTGAGTAACATGCCTATTGTTCAGCTCCCCCCCCCACCGCATCCTCACTCTCTCTCTCCACCCACTTCTGTCCTTGCCCTCAGTATGAAAACACACCTTCCTCTCTGTCAGAGCATCATTCTCATCCAGGTGTAGTTAACCCTTTCACATCCCTCGCAGGCTGAGCACACCCCTGATACCTCCTCTTTGTGCTCAATGGAGCAGCCAGCCCTAGCAACTAGGCTCAAAAGGTTTTTGATTGCCCAAATATTTGTGTGCCACCGTGTGTGTGTGTGTGTGTGTTACGCGTGTGTGTGTGTGCAAATGCTTAGATTCTTGGAGAGAGTGATTCATTTAGGGGCCCCTCTCCTCTCCTCAGCTGCTCCCTGCCTTCCCCAGTAATTAGCCTAGTGTGGCAGCCACCTCTCGCTGCTCAGTCTGGGAGAGACACTTGACACGGCAGACATCAGAGAGATTTTTCAGGAGGCTCTCCCGGCGCCCCAACAGCTCTTAATTAACCACTTAGGTATCCCCACTCGTTCCCCCGGCCGCCACTTTCCAAATGGTAAGGAGGTTCTGTGCCACGGATCTAAACACCGGGGGAAGCGTGCTATCAAAAGATCTGGGTAAATGAAGGCTTGTGTAAATTATTTTTAATGATTCCCTCCTGGCACATCATTATGTTTGTAGTTACACACAGGCACTTCTGAGACGGCTCATCTTCGCTAAGGTCATCAGCAGGACCAACTGTAACTAGCTGCTAGTCTGTAAATGGCTTATTAATTAGTGCTGTGGTTTTACATAGCTGTGAGCTCTGATATATAGTGCAGGGATCGTAATTGTGCGGAATCGAAAATGATGATGATGATGACGACGATAACCCATCTCCAGGCTATTTATGCAAATTGCGTTCTCATATTAGAAAATCATTACCTATCCAAACACTGCAACACTCAGCCTGTGTGAATTACAATGATGGATTTTATGATAATTGCGATTTAATTTTCTCCCTCTCTCGCCCTCTCTCTCTCTCTTTTGTCTGTCTGGAGTTTGAAAATAATTTGGTCATTGTGAGTGCTATTAATTCTGTATTAGTTAAAGCTGAATGGATGGGTTTATTCAATTTCCTCTGAATTGAGATTTGTAAATCATCGTTTTGTGAAACAGAAGATCACTTGTTACTCTTTTTTTTTTTTTTTTTGGATATAATTGAGGAATATGTTAGGATATTTCCATGTCCTTTCTTGATGACTGGTTTTGCCTGCTGGTTTTAAACCTCTAATAGCAGCTCTTACAATCTGTGCCATCGCCTAATATTCTCAGTTTGAACATGTATGAGACTGCAGATATTTTTAGATAAGTATGAAATATAAACAAGATGGATAACAGAAAAGTCATTTTATATCTAAAAGTAATGCCACAATGTATCATGGCCACTGAAAATTGCACTATTATTATCATTATAAATTACTATGTGTATACACAAGTAAATGGCAAAAATTTATTCTACTCAAATGTATACCAATGTCTCTTTTCACTCTTACAAGCACAACAGAACAGAAAAACAACACAAACAGAGAGACACAACAATGCGAGTGATCAACAAGTTCTGGAAACCAGCAATTAATTTTAGGAAATGTCTGCTTCCCTGTCCAGCGTGGAGAGATACTGGGAGGGTTGAATTTAATTATCTGCCAAGCTCTGCTCTAACAAGTGCTTTGTAGTTCAGCATTCAAATCTCACTGAAAGTCTTCAGAGAGGCGAAGCCAACTTTGCATTCATGAGGGGAGCAAATACTACAGCAGCCCTCCATAACCTTGATGAAATGTGCATTTCACCTTAGGCTATGAGAGGAGAACATAAAAACCCCGAATCATTATATTAAAACAAGTTCCCTCCCTGACAACTTTGAAACAGAACCGTGGCAGATCAAAAACGCTTGACTCTTTCGTGTTTATGTTTCATCTTTTTTTATGAAAGTTCAAGGTTTACACGGACAGGGCAGTCTACAGCAGGCAAAGGGTATCATGGGACAAACTAAAGAACACGGGTTATGAACCATCCTCACCACATGAACGGCTGTATAGGTCCTCTGTGCACCCTCCTCTCTATTACGACCCATATTTTATGTTAAGACCTCTGTTGGCTGTAGTAATTATGATGGAAGCGAAGGAAGTCAGGTGATGAAGAGACAGAAAGTCTGCATATGGAGGAGGAGCGGAGGGGGTGTATGGATGGGCCAGACTTTCACCCAGTAGACTGCTGTTCGTCTCATGAATGAAACCAAAGGTCAGCTCTTACTTATTATCACAAACATAATGTAACTTTTTCTAAACCCAACCAAGTAGTTTTGGTGCCTAAATCTGTCTCACAGTGTTAACTACGTGACAACGAAAGGTCCTGTAAGATAAAAGTCTGGAAGGCCTCGTATATGTCATTGTGGGAGTCCGTGTCTATATGAGGACGTGTTGTTTAGGCAGATCTGTGCTTTTACACATACCATGAGCAGGGGATCTCCTTGGCTCCACGTCTCGGTTCAGCCCATTCACTCACGCCTGTGTCTCTCTGAGAGCCTGTTGGTATGCGGACAGTATCCAGCCTGCAATCAACATCTGCTAATTTCTGTCTATTAACTGTATTGTCGTAACACACGATCATGATGTTTTGTTTGTACGGCTGAACTGAGACTTATGACCCTAATCCATCATCTGCTTGTCATATTTTTATGTGTTGTCTGTGCAGTTCCCTGCAGCCCAAAGCAAGCATATTACAAGACCCAGTTTAAGTTATTGGCCAGCTGCTCGATCCGTGCCCAGCTGAAGAGGTCATTGTGTTTCTCTCTCTCTCTTTTTTTTTTTCGCTCCACTTTCCTCTCAGAATATCACACTGTAGCACACTCAATGCCAAGCATAATACAAACCGTATGTCCTGAGAAGCTATCGTTTGCATCCACTGCGCCTGAATATTTTAGCAGGCCCCACGTCTTGCCCACACACAGGCAAAGACACAATGGTGGACACGATGAGGACATTGTGGCTTGTTTTCTTCATAAATCATTGCTGTGTATGAAAACAGATCTGATCACAACGCAGTTATTTCGCAGCTTTGCTCGCTGTGTTCACTGTTACATGCTCACAAACAACCGCTGACAAATTTTAAACAGCATGAAGCCCATTTTCCAATATCACATTTTAAAAATGGTGGAAACAAAGAAGGCAAATGTTCAAACCTATAATTTTGAGATGATTTATGTCGTGCAGCTGCTTGAAGTTTAATGTCATAAATGTTCGATGCTTTCTCAATGATCATATCTTTATTAGAATCTAAATGTTCTGCTTGTCCTGATGCGATGTCACGCGCTCCGCGGCGATCGTCCGGAAACAACTGCCGCTTATGATATGGACAATGATGGCTTGTGATTTAAAACCGCATCATGTTTGGAGGGAGCTACCAGGTTAACCTCACAGCTCTAATGGGTTGTAAAGAAATGAGTGAAATACTAGAAGAAAAACGTCCATTCTTGAATTATAGTCCAACAGGCGTGACACTATATGAAAGCAGTAAATTGGTGCCCAATTTGCTCAAGTATACAAATGAATACTGTCTCATTATATCTGCCCTTTCATTTGTTATTGTCTTCTTGTTCATGTGCACTCTTCCTATCATTTTTCATGAAGTCGTCTATAAAGACATATGGCTCAATATGCTCCCCAACGTATGGTGAAATTGTGAATGTATTAGTGGAAGCCACATTTTACCATCTATGATAAATGTTATTGTTGCAGGGTTTCTGCCCATTGTGAGGCTTGGAGCCTTCGCCCATTGTGAAATGAATGGCTTTAGAGAAAATGTCCTCTTGAGGACAGTCGATGCATATCACCGCAGACTGGAGAGCCTTTCCTTCCCCCTGCTCGACACTGTGTTGATAGACACGGGCAGTATTTTTCCTTGTTAAGAAAGGGCCTTGTTTATTCTGCAGGTAACGATCCAAATCCAGCAGACATTTGCCCCACAGGAAGGGGTGCGCTCACTCAAGTTTGTCATTTCATTTCTACTGTGAAATCCATTAAGTCCACACACTGAGGGTCTCTTTTTTTCATGCTTGTACAGTATTTGTCTTTTTTTTTTCTTTTTCCTTTTTTTGATGAGCTGTAAGTAGGATCTTCTTCCAAGAACTAACGTTTACACAAGTGCTGAAATGCATTTTAAAATCGCCTGATGAGGTAATCCAAAAAAAAAAGTTGAATCAGTATATCTTCTCTCTCCCTCCCTTGTTTCACTAATGCACAGCAGAGTACAGTAGAGGCACATATGAAGCATGGCAGCATGTGCGGATTACACACTGTTGATGCCATATCCACAAGTATTTCTCTTGATGGCGTTCGTTTCTCTAAGCAGGAAGGGGAGCTCGATTTTCACACATTTGCTCCCAGTTGGAGTGTTGTTTTTTTGTTTGTTTTGTGTCTGTTTCCCTCTCTCCGGCAGATTTCTGGTCAGCCATGTGAAATTAATCTGAGAGAAAATAAACAGCAGAGCCCAACAACTAATACAGTTAATTGTCTTAGTGCTTTTCTGGCTGGCCGCTCGCTAACAGCTGGTCGTACTGGCTCATGGCACCACTTCAGCCAGCCTTTGAGATAATAACTTTTGCATCTGCCAAAGAAGTGGCTGTTACTGCCCACAGAATTTACAACTCACAAGTGGAAACACAGACTCCGACAGAATTTTCTATGCACGGGTCTTTGAATTTTATTAATGTAATGCAAACACAGTCCTTCCAACACATTAAATTGTTGATGTTATGCGAATACACTCTGGAATTGCAGATCCTCATTAACATTATTTGCATGTTAATCTGCATCTTTTTAATTAGTGATATTATTTATGCACATAATTTTCGCCCGGTGATGCCAAGTCGCAGGCACATTAATTAATCTACAGAGATGCCAAACTGTTTTTCCTCCACTTTTATTTGTTTACACCGTGTTCTGGATTCAGGGAGAAGTGAGAGAGGGGGGAAAAAAAAGAAAAAACAAAACAAAAATGCTTAAAGATGAATAAAAGTAGAAAGACAAGATTAACTAAAAGTCCTTTTTGTTTTCATAATTCATATTGTAATATTAGCCAAACGTCACGTGTGTGTGTTTTTTCTCCGCTCTTCCTCTCCTCTTCCCTCGGAGATCGGTTATTCAGTTACACTACCTTGATGTATTATTAAAATCCATAATGGACTCCTGAGGCTTCCCTTGCTTCTCTTCTTCATTTACAGAATATAGTCAATGTTATTCTAATCTCCCTACAACACCGTCATGCATAGGCAATGAGCCCCCAGCTCCAACCCCACCACCTACCCGGCAGCCCCCGTGAGATCATCCACCTCTACACACACAGCCACCAGATAAACACTCCAGCAAGGCTCACAAAAAAGTCTTAAGATGAGACCTCGGTGATGATACTTTATGCAAAGCAGAGACAATAGCCATCGCCGTTGTTCCTGCTACATTACTACAGACTGTTTTATCACAGAGTCAGAATCATCTTGAGACATGCAAACCGCCTATTTGAGCAAAGAGGCACTGTAAATGTGCTGTAATTCAAAATATATTAATTGTGTTCATGCGTGCTCGTAAATGAAAATGAGAGCGAATGCAAAAACTTTAAAATGCAAATGCGCACACTAACACTCTATGCGTGTATTGTTCATATTTTTCACACATCTGACTGAGCCAATTCAAGCTGAAGTAGCTTGGATCTTTGGGGTAAAACAGTTATTATCACACAATGCAGGACCGTACAGTGTGTTATAAAAGAGCGTGATGCAATGAGCTGCCAACAGTGGAGATGGGTGGTACCATAAATTACAGCTTCATACAGCACACCTAAGTACAGAGAGAGCTGAACACCACAATGCAACCTGGCTGTAATGACTAACATGCTCCTCTGTTTATTAAACATCTGTTCATACAGCATGTGGTGACATGATGCCATAATGTGGCCATCTCCTTTAGTGCTTCCAATGTTTTGGATGATCGACTTCTGATCACGCTCATTTTAATTGTGGTAATTTCACCATGCGTCTTTATTGTGTGTTTTGACTTGACTTGCAAGATGAACTTTAATATTCTGTCTCCCCTGGTTTTGCCTATTTTATTTTTTTTACATTCTTGACTTATTTTTCTGTCTGTATGCATTAGTTAGTAGGGGATAGTATATTTAATCTTCTGATCCTTGCGATTGGTTCCTTAGCTTGCACCCTCAAAAATATGCAATAGGTGTAGTTCATGTCAGTTTCAGTTTTGATGAAATGCAGATCAATGAAGATCAGAGAGAAAGTACTTAATATCAGCGGCAAACATGCGGTTTACCTTTAACTTTTTGCGTTTCCAATATGTGTGAGAGCACGGCCTGAGGTCATGAGCCTGTAGAGAAGAGTAATAAAGAGAATAAAATGTGTGCAATTACAAAGTAATGCTGAGACATAAGTGGTGAGTTACTTGTTAAATAAATGTGCAAGTGTAATTTAGCTGTTACAAATACAGCCTGTGTTACTGCTCAGTATTATTCATATGGAAATACTATAGCGTTCATGCTGACCTATGGTAATGCCTATTAGAAATAAAGACTAATTAAGACTTAATTTCCTTAAGTGTTTCAGCATGGGAGTTGTGTTAAGCAGCTTTGTATACTGATATTGTAAAGGATATTAGGCTCCATCCATTGCTGAATAGTAACACTAGGGTGCAATTACATAATGCAGACCCCCAGTCTCCTGCTTTGTTAGCCCGTTATTGGAGACTATCCAAAAAAACAATCCATCCAACCCTAATAAAATGAAAGCACAACCACGATTAATGAGACGTCCAACAAAGACAATTCCTTAAGGAGAATAAAGTGCCATCATCATTAAGCACAGTGGTTCATGTATATACATACTTTTACTTTTACTATATTAATAAACCGAAGGAGTCTAACCAGAGTTGGTTTTTCGGGGTTTCAGCATTTTGTATTTTTTTCAGTTAAAACAATAAATTATCATCCATTTTCAGCACAAATATGGTGACAGGCACAGCAGTAAAAGTTTCCTATCCCACAACTATTTGGCATTCTCCATGAATACTGAGTATTATTTCCCCAATTTTGGAACGGTTATTTATTTCTTTCACTCAATGACCAGAAAAACTCAACTTCTCCAAACAATCACCTTTCTCATTTGCAAGAGCTTTGCAGAAAGGGTGTTGCAAAAACTTCCACAGTGGCGTTTTTCTTAGTGGGCTACAAAGGGGTGCAGTAAGCTGCCCGCTAATGTACGATGTCCTGGAACAATGATTCATAGGTCGCGTAGCATCTGTGAGCTGAGATACTGTAGCAGAGGATGTCAGAACATGATATCCGCAGTTGGATCAGTTTCACATTGACCACTAAGTCACGGGCTGCATGGCTTTAACGCTGAAATATAGTGTTTTATATCTGAGGTGTCTGAATGTTAACATGCTATTATACTGTCACGAACTACTATATCTATGGTATATGAAACATGAAAATGTTAACCCTTGTAAGTAAGTTTGGGTCTCAGACATGAATGATTACCCTGATCAAATCTCATCTGAGTCCCTCAATTTGTAACAGCTCCTCATCTTGCCAGTGCACGTACAGTTATTCTGTTATGATAATGCCGGCCCTAAGCTCTCAACTTCAGAAGGCGTTTCTTTTGTGCCGCCACTTTCCAAAGACAATGAAGTTAGTGACAGCGGTGAGGCGAATCCTTCTGAGGGGTTTGTGTGGAATTTACAAGCTTACAATGCATCGCCAGTGGCACAACTGAAACCGCAGGTAATTTGGCATATCATGTCCAGGAACCAGATCCTGAGGAGGGAATGACGAACAAATTAAAAAAAGACGGAGGGAAAGAAAGAAATCTGGTGGGAAAAGGGCAGACTAAAATCTTGACATTCCAGTGGCCATTCACATGAAACCGATAAGTCTGAAAAGCCAAAGGACTCCCATTTTTCTTCCCCTTGTCTCCACCTCCGAGAGGCTGATGAAAGTGCCTTTTGTTTCTCAAACGTCTGTCTGTTGTGTTAAATTGTGGAATAATTGATACGTGGCGAGGATGTCTCATACTTAACTATGATCTGAAGAAAGGTAAAACATCAACACAGGAGCTGCGAGATAACCGTGCACAGGTGCATGACTCCCACACTGTCGGCACGCAACATATGTGGGAGAAAAAGCAAAATGTCTGCTTTGTAAATGTGGGTCGCTGCACATTTGTCGCTTTAACATTTTGTTTCTCTAAAAAAAATTACTCAAACTTGGTACCTTTCTGCTATCCATTTTGCAACTCAACATGATTTAATACATCTGCAAGCTCTGAAAAGTAACAAAAAAAAAAAAAAAAAGTTTAAAGCATTGCTATTTTAAAAAGTGCTGCAAAGGAAACACGACCTCGCTGCGTCCAGTCCGAGGGCGACTCAGAAGACAATTTGTAATTATTGCAGACAATTATGTGAGGAAGTGATATCTCCCCCCTTTGAGCAAAGCAGGGTGGTTTAAGATTTCTGCGCCCAGTCTTGTTGCAGTCATTATGGCAGTGCACATCAAGATGTCCCCTTGACCTCAGTGACAGACTGAGGACTAGCCCCCACATTATAATCTACAGGCTTGATTTCCCATGTCAGGGAAGGACCCTAAATGGATTTTTAATCCTAAACTAACCATGCTGCACATTGCATATAGTGTTCAGGTGAAAAGTTCTTTCCACCACTCTATTATACTGGGGCAAGTTGGGTTTGTAACCTGAATCACTGGAAAAATAATGCGCTAAGCCCCCAGTACTGTATAGGCGTTACACCGCAACAATGTGTTTCTTTCTTTCTGTTGATGCCACGGACTCCTCTTTGATGCGGCTCTGAAATGACTGAGCGCCATAGGCTATTTTCTCCCCGTTCAGGCAACTCAATAGCCAGTCTGTCTGGCCTGTTTGTTTTCGGCTAATTGCCTCAAGATCTAATAAGTTAGTGATGATGTACGTCGAGTCACCCGTGACCCCTGCCAAAAGAAATATTATGTCGCACTAAAACTCGCCCAGGGAAGGAGCGGGGTCCCTCTTTATCACTCGAAATATTTCTAGCCTCCTCCCGAGCTCCCGGTTTCAAATGTTTGGGTCAGTACGTGCTAAAGTAAGGTCACGAGAGCCCTGTAATTACGATATTATGCAAGGCATTTAGGACAAGAATAGGGGAACTGAAGACCTGCCAGCTCAGGACCGAGGCGGAGACGACAGTGCAGTTCAGGAGACATAGTGCCATAAAGCAGAAAGAGAGCAGCCTGTGATTAGGGATGTTAAATGCTCTAAAACACGAGTGTGAGGACACTTGTTTCTCTTGCAGATGCCATTTGTTTTACATGCATTTACTTTTTTTAGATTTTTATACGTGCATCTTCTCTGATAGCTTTTCCTGAATATTGATCTATTAGTATTTTCTTGCTACAGTTTTATGAATCAAACAACTTAGCTGTCAACAGTGATGCATAACTCATAACTAGACAGATCTTAACACACTAAATTTCAACAATTAAATAATCTTTTATGAGTATCGGTGTCAGTGGGTGGAGACAACAATGCTCGATGGAGCACAGAGTCCCTGATTACAGGCCTTTAGCCAGCGAGACTGGGGAAACTGTGAGCATGAGGTTAAGTCTGTTTGTGGCTTTTCTTGCTTTCTTTGCATGTTTAGTGAAATGAGGGATCATCTCTGGAGCATCTATAGTATAGCCCCTGTACTATCATATCTAGTGTTTCCATCAAAAAACGATCTTTTTGGCCAAATCATATATAGTGTTTTGTAGATTGATGGCATTAGATATGTATACAGTATATGCAGTCCATGCTTTAACTTTAAATCTAAAACGGCTTTATTAGCTATTGTTTATGAGAAGGAAAAATACAAGTCAGGATAGCAGTAAGGTTGCTGCACTGACCATGCGTGGCTCATGCATTTTGATTGCATATATTTCCGTGGGGGTATTTATTTTTTTCCCCCTGGTGAAGTATCTATGATACCCCACCTCCTCCTCTTTTATTTTCTGAACGACAGACAGCAGTCCAAGCCAAAAAGCCATTTCACCTGCATTAATACACAATGAATAATTTATAAATCCCAATTATTTGGTATCATTTATGCAAAGAGTGTCACACAAGGCATACATAAAGCATTTAGGATGGTTAACCCATAAAGGAATGGGAGAGTAGGAGAAGAGTGGAAGGTCACACCTGAAAGTCAGGTTGCTTCTTGTTTTTTTCTTCTCCCTCTACAGTATCTCACTCACTGTCTGTTTGTTTTATTTCACACAGGGAAAACTAGCTCACTGACCTGCGCATGTTATTGTCCGCAATACATGATATATATGGTATTGGCATAAAATCAGAGTTAATTCCTTTCTGCATGATGTGACTGGATCATTATTTTTGTATGATACAGTTTACAGGGAATAAATTCACATGATTATCAGAAAATGAAAGGAAATGACGGTCAAGCTAGAATGGAGACAAACGGTATAATAACGTGTCACACATCTTCTTTATAGACATCTGCTTTCTATATATTGTGGCTCTATGAATTCAAAATCACACTGCATTGCTGGACTAACATAGCACTTGATTTTGCTGTGATCTCCTTATCTAAACAAATGCAATTACGGTTGGGTTAGCGGTGGTGCTTCCCAGGAGATGGACCGTCCCCCCTTGTCGCCGACTATCTTCCCCACTAATCCTGTCTTAGAAGGGTCTCTGTTAACAGGGATAAGGCATTGGCCTGGTATCCTAGGCTAGTAAGCTAAAGCTTATGTACAAAATGCTATTCAAGAGGCGCTGCCTGCAGCTATTGGAACTGCGTAGATGTCCATATCATTCAGCCAGCCTAAATACGGAGGAATTTAGCCGTGGCTAAATCTTGGAGACTGACGTGGACATGTTCGCTGATAAGGAACGGGGGCCTATGCGGGAGTCTTATTTGGAATCAAATTGATGCGTTATAGAGTCTGGAACATGGAGATCTGCTCTTTTCCAATGACAAATCCATAAACTCTCCAGCAAACATGGCCCCTACTGTTGAAATCCCAGCCGCCGTGCCCATGCTTTACTCTGCTACCAATCATGATGCTCATTCACGCTATGGGAGCCGCTGCATCAACTGAGCTTACAGCAGTAATTCTACAGTATGTTGACAACAATGTTCTCACGGACAGTCGAGCATTGTTTTTGCGTCAGTTCCGCATACGGTGATCGAGCCGCGTTCATCGTTTACAGTGGTAGTCTAATGCATCAGTTCAGAGGTTTACACTATATGAGGGCCTCTCTTAAACAGTTGGCTGAAAGTTAAATCATTATGAAGGGTCACGTTATTGATCCCAACCTCTTATGGCAAAGCGAAGCACTTGACACCAAACCTCAGTCAATTTACCCCTTCTGGTGTGAACAAAATACTTCTCAGTTTCACACATTTGGACGGATTAAGCTTTTAACACTCGGTGAAATCCAGCACTTATCCTGCAAACACTTGTGAAGTGTATGCGACAGTGGATCTATATTAAGTGTGACTGGGCAAGCTCCACAAGACCGGAAAAGGCAGCACATCTGTTCCCTGGCGTGCTAACTTTGAACAATACTCACACACTCTGGTTCTCTATGACAAATGGCCAGTAAATGACCAGTTTCAGATTTTCAGAAGAGTTTCCTGCAGCCGTCCCGACAGAAGTGCATTTGCGGTAGAGTTGTAAATCAGCACATTACTTAAAGCTGACTGTCGAGAATTTAGCTCTTCACTAATGTAATCCCAGAGACTACTTATTTGTTCAAAGTCATGTAAACTGATATTCCGAGCTCACTTCCCATGTTGAAAGCACTTTTAATGTACCACAACAATCAGGGGCAGCTTTGTATGTTTGTCACTCACATCCCTGCATATTTTATCACACGCTCTGAGCCACATTGATATCACACTCCCTTTGATGAGGGATGATGCACAAACATTAGTGATACAGAGAGATACGGCGCATACGACATGCTGGCTGCATTTGAAGATATGTGACCTTCATTTGGGGTTTTAGAGGGGTTGGTAAATAATAACACCAAGGGTTAATGGATTTCATATGCTCCTCAGTCTCACTGCTGCAGTCACCTGATGCAACAGTACATGCAACCTTGCCCTCGAGGAAATGAGAGAAGGCTGTCAATCACCCGGTGCTTCCTGCTGCTAGGTCTAGATACATATAGACGCTATAGACACACATGCATGCATATACACACACATTTACATATACTGCTTCCATCCACCGTGCAACACAACCAGAACCTTCAGACTTTTTCTTGATTGGTTTCGTGAGATCCTCATTGCAGACGCTTATTTGTCCACAGATGTTGAGCTTTTTTTTTTTTTTTTTTTTGAATCCTTCTGCAGGGAGCTTGATTGTAATAAACAGGCCTCCCATTGGGGGTTAATTTCATTACAGGTTGTTACCTTAGGGCCTCTCAGTAGTTTTACTTCTGTTGAGTATTTATTGTTTGCTACATGAGGTAGACTTGACTTGACTGTGGCTCGCAGCCTTTTGCCCTCCTTGCTACTGGCTGCATGTTGCATTACTAATTTATGAATTGACAATTACTTACTGCTGTACAGTTTAGTCACAGATGATAATGAAGATCTATTGTACTAATGAATCATAGCCTGCTTGAAGCTAATCTTGTTTTAATTCAGCCACAGCTGCCAAGCAATATCATGATGACTAGCATATTAAAAGACAGTCTTAGTAGTAGGAATAGTAGTCATTTAATTTCTTGAATGAAGCCTTAAAGGGTGTAGACAAAACGAGACCACACACTTACGCTAACTTATGGTGAATATTAGGAATTCAATACTTTATTTAGTTGTGATTTCTCTACATTTAGTGTATATTTGTCAATATGATTGTTAATTTTCACCAATCTTGAAACAGCTCACAGCTAATAATTTGACACGACTCCAAACTGTATTGAGTTTCAAGGGTAATACTGATGAAGTATGCTGTCTCTTTTCTTTTTAGGTAAATCAGTGGTTAACATCTGCATGTAATTAACATTAACAGATAATCATATGAGTGCCTATGATGACATGTAATATCTGTAATGTAAGAGCTTGCCTTGGGGATTCAGTAGTCTATATCATAATGCATACATATGTATAGAGGACTGTCTGCAGACTGAAGAAATGCATATAATACATGAGCAAAGTATATGGTTGAGGACAGGTTTGCATGAAAACATAGTATAGGGATAACGCATACAAAATTAATTATGACTATTAGCGTCATTTTAGCACCATAACTGTTGATCCAAGTCTTCACGTTAACTGCAACTGTGCAACTGCCACTTATCATTGCGTGTGTCAGGTGGAGGACGGCGACCAAATGGACAGACCGGCTCACACAGCTCTTTACTCTTCTCTGTTCTGCAGAATCACCTGTTCCTACCGATCTTAGCTCCGTGTCTTCATCCAAAATGCTGAGTTGCCACAGCTGGATGCATCCTCTACTTTACAGTTGGTTTCTCAAAAAGTATGAAAACGCATCTCATGCACAGCAGGACAGATTTTTATGTGCGGGCTGGTCACAGAAGAGTGCTCTGTTATCACAGTAAAGCAAGGACCATGTTTAAATGACCCGACATGACGTCAGTTTATTAGAAACTGCAGGAAGGACTCAAGGTGTGAACACAAAGTTTAAGCCTGGAATAAAAATGGGCTGACAGAAAATAAAGCTCAGCAAATTGTTGATTTCGCAGCGGCTGGTAGTGTGAAGACAAAACTACCTTCTCATATGGCCATCAACCCAGAGGTTCACTGCCAAAGCACAGAACCACGTTTTCACTACTTTACATGCTCTATTAGGAAGTCCTCAATCCATATTTCCAAGCATCCTTGCCACCAAACCATACGTATAATCTCAATCTCATCTGCTGTGACATTAGGGTTCAACAATCATAATCAATCACAATACAGTATTTCCAGTAGTTCTTCAAGACAGACAGAGGTTCAGGAAGCCATCCACTATAAGCTATTTAATTCACAGAGTCACTGAGGACCACAATTTGTCTCGTATTGGATAACTGGTCCAGATTCCTGTGCCAGGCGAAAAGGCTTTAGCCTTTGTATGGCCTCCTCACATCTCTCTCTCTCCCTCTCCATCTCTTGCTGCCTCTCTCTCCGCTGTGCTGTAAGTGTGTTCCACATCTGACTGAATTATTGCCTAGCTGTTAGTCTTTTGGCCGCCGTTCCTATTTGTGCTACAAAAAGACATGAGATTTGCATTACACTCATTTCAGGCGCTTGCCAAAATATTTCACATTAGTTTCAGCTGGATGTGTGAATTATTGTTCAAATTTGATGAGCTTAGTAATGCAAATAAAGGTCACATCAGAATTTCCAGATGTGCTTGTGTCAATGGACGTGAGCGCATTTGGAAAACAAGGATACCATTCAAACGGCAATGTGTTATGATTCACTCATACTAAACTCATCCGTCAAAGCGCATGTTTTTAAATGGCCGGCGAGAGAGGCCGGGATTTGAATTGGAATAGCCTCTGTCAAACCGTAGTTTATCCCTTGTGTTTACAACCCACAAAAAAAAAGGTCATTGATATAAAAAAGCAAAACACTCGAACCTGCTCAGAGCAGGGCCTTTTCTTTATCTCACCCCAGCATTCCAGCAGCGCTTGAGGGGTGTAGAAGGCAGCAAACTAGCAAGCAAGGGAGGCAGGCATAAAATCTGCATGCTGGAAGAAACAAGATGGACATAAAAGATGGACTAAATTGCAGAGAGGACTTTTCTTGTCAAAGGCTAATGGAAACATTTCCACACAACACAGAGAGGGGAATGGAGGCTCCATTATCACAGCCGAGCAGACGGAGCTGGCAGCCATTCCAGAGAAGCGCTGAGATGTGCACACTGGCCCAGCTTAGCGCCCTCAGCCAGCCCCTCAGGCCTCTACCTGAATAATCTGTGTCAACAGGTTCCAAAATGCCCAAAAGAATCACATAAACAGAGACAGAGAAAAACACTTACAAAATAATTGTCCCTACCTTTTGTTTTTGTCTATATTTTGTCTTCACTTGAACCTTCTAATTAAGTAACAGCAGCCCCCAAACCACGAGGTATTTCTGCTGCACCTTAAGCATGGAGGACTTGTGTGCTGTTTTTGCTGTGGTGACTTTATATTGTAAAACAACTCCACTTTGCAGAAATCTCGCCTCATATCATCATAAAGATGAAAGCGTGGTTTATGATGTGAAATATCAAAACAAATGCAGTCCTGCAGAACGGTATCTATTTCAAAACTAATTCAGGGGGATACAAGGATCTGTCATCACGTTCCATTATTGTTGTGGTTGGCATACTGTCTGTTTTGTTAACTTACAATCGGTCAACCTGCGCTGTTACGGTACGTATATATAATTTTTTTCCCTGCGTGTTTATTCTCACTCCCAAACCCATGTCTCATGAGGCCCATGAGAGATTGATTTGGTGGTAGCATTTTCACTGACAATTCCTCAAGGCAGGGGGGCATTTGCGTGCTCCCTGACACCCTACATGCCCCAAGGACAGCACCAAGCCTCACAGTCTGTTAGGGCCAAATCTGGATTTGTCGGCTACTGATAAGTAAACACACACACACACAAAAAAAAAATGGAGATAAAAGCAGACGATGAAGGACAGGATGACTTTTCAAATCTCTGGCTGCCATTTCACGATGTCAGAAACCACCGCGGCGCACTCGCACTCGATTGAACCGGCTGCAGTTTAATTCAGACAGAAAACGTCAGACTATATACGTAGGACTCGGTAATCAAAAACAATCTGCATGCAAAATGGTAAACAACCAAGTTGAATAAGAGAGATGGAGAAGAAGCCAATCTGATGACTTGTTCATCTCATCTGCCTGTCTTCCATTGGAAGTCATCCATTTATAATAAGCCTAGCTGATAAATGTTTTAATAAACTTATTGCATAATTCATTTTTGGCAGGCCTAGTTTTAATTGACTTATCGCAGAATTGTACTGAAGATCAAAAGCCTGATTAAAGCAATGTATATATTAGTGCCCTGTGGTTTTCCCCCAACACCATGTTTCAAAAAACATCAGAGAAGAAGTGTGTTGTGAAAGGTGATCAATTATTCACCAAAATAATTAATTAAGTGATTGATTAGTGGATTGCTTCTGACAATGTTGATGTCAGAAATACTTTATGTTGACTGATGATGCGCAGTAGAAAACCTGAAGGCCAAAATGATTGTGATACAAACCAAGCGGCATTTAACAAAACCACCGTTCAAAAAAATCTTTAGCAAATGAATTTAGTTGAAGCTTTTATTGGAGCAACGAGGGGCGGGGGTGGGCTCTAAATGATTTGTGTTCCAAAAATGTAATTCCCCTATTCTTTCAAGAAGTTGACAGATAAGACAGCATTCACACATCACAGCTATTTGACACCTAATTACACAGCTCTTAATAAGGGGTTCTCTGTCTGTGTGCCCTGAGTTCACATTGTCTCACAGCTATAATTATCTTGTCTCAGTATTTGACAGTGTATTGTTTAACCTACATACAGTGGGGATTCCACATGCCTTCCACCAGCTTACATGGGAACTGGTCGCTGTGCTTTTCTTATTAATCATACAAAAGACCTGACATTACATAGGATCAGGATTAACACGTTTTGTTTATGTCTAACATGGCCCTTTTTTCTTCAACCCATTTAAAATTGTTAAGTAAGTAAGTGTTTACATAGCCGAGGGCTGCAGAGTGTACTACAGAGATCTGTTGGGGTCAAGCAATGTGTGTGTCAACAAATAAAACATTTTTTTTTCCACCATATGCATCTGAGATTTGATTTTCAAAGGTGATAAATGTTGGAGGTCACGAGGTTTTACGAAAGCTACAAAAAACATGTTGGAGTATGAGACACAGAAAGTTTGACAAACATGGCGAGCACTGACTGTTGTGATGAGGTGAATCCAGGCAAAAGTCATAATTGCTTGATGATTTCTTAAATCGAATCCAGACCAATTACAGAGATTGGCATGTGGATAAAAAGAGGCAGACGTGTTAGAAAGAGAGATTTATGCTCAGAGACAGCTGAGATGCTAATTGTTGCAAAAGGGACTTCAACTCAGTTTCAGTATATTATTAATGTTTGGTGGATACTGTTATGAAATGAATCAGGAAGATGTTGAAGTGATATGATTTTCAATGATGATAAGTGTAAGTGTAGTGTAAATGGTCAGTATCAATGTCCGGGTTATGTCAGCGTGATAAGCCTTTTCCAGGATGTGTTACTTTGGCAAAGGGCTTGGAAAGGGAGTTGTTTAAGGCACCTGGGTTTGCACATTAGTTTTACTGTGACGTATTTACAGTAATTAACTAAAGAAATATGATAACTTTTTTAAAAATGTCCTAATAATGTGTCCATCTCATATGTTTGACTGAAGTGACATGTTAGGGTTTACACAGTATTCAAGATTTTACTTAAGTAAAAGTAGCAATACTGCAGTGTAGAAATACTCTGCTACAAGTAAAGGTCCTGCATTCAAAATTTGACTTAAAGTAAAAAAGCAATAGTATTAAAGTAAAAGTATTCACCATACGGAATGACCCAGTTCAGAATAATCTATATTACAGTATTAGTGGATTTTAATTATTGATGCATGAATCACTTTATTGTTGCAGCGGGTAAAGTGGGCCTAGTTTTAATTACTTTACATACTGCTGGGTAGCTTTGGAATTTGCCCTGGGGGATGAATAAAACCAATTATTATCTTAGCCTAGAATAATACTTTGTTATTTATTTGTTGACCATATTTTGTATTATTAATCAATTTGAAAAGTAGGTAGTAAATAAAATCACCAAATAAGTGAAGTAAAATAAAAATCCGAATAGCATAAACACTCAAGTAAAGTATCTCAAAACTATACTTTAACTATACTCAAGTAAATGTATTGATGATTATTATTAGTTACACTTTAACACTCCTTTTACGTCTTCTCTCTTTTTTTCTGCTGTGTAAATGAAGTGAAAACAAACTTGTCATTCAAAATAAATTAGATCTTATTATTCAGCAAATGCACGATATTAATTAAAGCCAACAATGAAAGGAGCGCACACACACCAGACCTACTGCAGGATGACGTTAGTTTACGTCTCCTGAATACAACTGTTAATCCATACTTGATAGCTGCATTAGAAAATACAGACTGTACATTGGTTTGGCTTCACTGTTGACATTGGGCTTTCCTTCTGTACACCTGCATGCAACATACAGTATACAGCATGACGCATCAAAGTGTGGGCTTCGCCATCAAAGAGCAGTGAGAGTGGCACTTCTCTGTGTCGGTGTTTAAGCAGCTATTATACAACTTGTGTTTATCATTGAGTTATAGCATTAACGTTAAACATAATAACAAGCGTATCAGATCTGAACGCTCACTCCTGTCTTATCCTGACACTCCCTGCTTATCTTTAATAAATATCAGAGAGAGGTCGTTCCTGGGCCACTGTGCTCCAGCTCGCAGCTTGCTATCAGAGCTTTAATATTTTTCAAACAGTTATTTACGCACAGCTTTCCATGACTGCGATACCTGTCCTGTATTATGTTTTTATAAAAGGATCAGGTATTGTTGTTTTAACAGTGATCAGCTGTCAGATAATTAGCATTATTTTTGTTCAACTTGATATTAAATCTAGTAAAGTCAGCTTTATTTATGCAGCACATCACAAATTCCAAATTGCATGCAGGTGATGTACCAATCCTTCCCATTAACGTATGTGGAGAGCAGATCCACAGTTAGGTTACCTTTTGTTGTCATGGTAGCAAAAATAATCACCTGGTTAATTTTGTAAAAGTGTTGGTCAGGTTTAGGCAACAAAACTACTTGGTTAGATTTCGGAAAAGCTGATGGTTTGCATTGAAATAAGTTCGTTAAGTATGTGACATCAGTAAATGGATGAACATACATTAAAGCAAGTCAACATTGCCTTTTGGTTTCAGACACCAGTCTTCTGGATGGATGTCCTGTGTTTACAACTCCACCCAACATGGACGTGGTCACTCTCTGAACTACATCACCTGACATTTCTGGACACATCTGTTCTCCTCAGAAGTTAAAGGGAACGATTGGTTTATCCCCTGCATGCAAAATTGGACAGATTGAAACAAACTGGACGTCCTCTATCTTCTTTGAGTTGGTCACTTGTACAATGAGTAACGAGGTCTCTTAACTCTTTTAATGATTTGGACAGTGGTCGTCTATCTCGCAGAAATCACAATAGCAGAGTCACAGCGTTAAAATGGAAGAAAACATTTCACTTTCCTCCTCCTAGCGGCCACATATTTTGACATGTTTCAGGCTGTTATGAAATGAAAACAACAAACCGAACATCATCTGTGTCACATTCTTTGGAAGCTCAGCCTTTCCCTGTCGCATCACTCGCATTTTACAACGGTGTCGTTTTCGCCAATAAATAAAGCTTTTGGTGTCGGCGGCTTAAGTGACACAAGGCCGGTTTAATTTGAAATAATGGTTTGACCTTACCCCAACAAAAGAGAGCAATATGTGCTGAGAGGTGGGTGGATAAATAGTGAGGGGAGAGTGAAATTTCCTGTTTTGTCACTCGCAGCTAGTAATTGCCATGTAATGAAGCTAATGTTTTGTGGAATTTACAACCTTGCGTTTATGGTCATGGTCTCTCTTTTTTTTTTGTTATTTCAGTTTACTCCTCTTCTGTTTTCATCTCTTTTCCCTTGTACATTGCATTTTAACTTGGCATCCTTTTGTTCTCCCCAAGCACAAAGGAGACAATATATGAGGTGTCATTAATTTCCTTTCTCTTTTGTCGGTTTTGTTTTTCACCCTCTTTTCTGTCTCACTCTCTCTTAAAGCAGCAGCGCACAAGGAACAAAACCAAGCTTCCACAAAGTCGTCAAACATGTCTGGTGTAACACACGAATACTGTAAACTTTATACTAACGTACCGACTTGAGGTCTGTTCAGTTGATGGCGATTTACAGCAGGTGAGTCACTTGTGTTTTTATTTGCGGCCCTTGTTTACAGATTCATATCAGTGCACACACAACTTCAGCAAGTCGACTGAACTGTTTTGGAAGAAAGAGGAAACATGATGTAAACAACAAAATAAACCACAAGTCGTGACCCGGAGTGCAAGATGATAAATCCAACTATTCATGTGACACTGTTGCAACAACTGATGCCAAATTTTTGTGAGAACACACCAATAACATTTCTCTTTCTCTCTCCGCTCTTTTCCTCGCTCTCTCTTTTTGCCCAACAACTTTTCCTCAGTGGTAAAATGAGAGCGTCAACTTTAAGCCCTAGCCATAAACCCACCAGCGCCAAGTAAATTGAGAGTAGCAACCGCTGCAACAACAAACAAACTATGACTCAGTCCCATACCGCTCACTGGGGACGAAAACACACAGACACACGCACATCCCCACCCACGCACACGCATAAACACAGACCCACAAATCACACGATCAAGGTGGCATCCTGGTCCTGTATGGTCATGCAATCTGTGAGGCGGATAAACTTGATAGATAAACTTTTTTTATTTCAAGCAAATCAACTTTTTTTTCCTTCTTTTTTGGATTTTTTTTTCTTGTTAGTGGTAGGGGAGGCATCAATGTATTGCTTTCTCTGTTGTGTCTAAGTTAAAATTATATAAAACTGTATTGGCCTGTTGTTTTATACCAATGCACTATAAATACACATATACCTCCTGATCCATATAATTGCTGGAATGTAGACAAATCAGATTTTAATATCCAGGCACTTGTGTGCAGTTTGGGTGGATAATTCTGCACATGCATCATGACATGAGCTCTTTCTCTTGCTTTCTCACACACACACACACACACACACACACACTCAGAGCCTCCCGGTGTATTGTTCTGACCTCAGGCCATCCTTCTTACACTGCGACTGACCTTTCAGCGCTGAAAGGAAAAACAGCCTGTGCCCTAAATATTTCACACTACAACTTGCACAACACACGCACATTTACACATTAATGCATACAAACCTTCCTAGACTCATGCATCCATTTTTAAACCCATACAGTACACACACTCTCTCACACACACACACACACACACACACGAGAACGGACCAAAAAGGCCACCGCTGGGTGCAAGAGGTCACGAGGGGTGAAATCGATGGCTGTAAAACCCAAGGTGATAAATTATTGGGTCTGGGGGCCCCCAGACAAATTGCAAGACAGGAAAAATAGAAAGGAATAAAGCAAGTTTTATCCATCTCCCCATGCGCTCTGTCTTTTGTTTTCTTATCATAAATCTTAATACAGTTTCATTTGTGCGCGCAGGAACTGGAGTTACTGCAAGATACCAAAGCGTCTGTTAAGTGGAGCGGCAAATTCCATCCAAACTTTTTATAGCTGTCCTTGTTTTTTCCTCTGCGATGAGAATTACAGTAGATAAGAGCGAACTGTGCTTTTATGCCAGGTGTTGTTATTGTTTAGACGCAATTAAGATCATAATCACTAATCAATTGAAGTTACTTGAGAAGGTGTACTTTCCACGCTGACTTCACATGAAACTGTAGATCCTCTCTCTCTCTATCAGTGTGTGTGTGCAACCTTGCATCCTTGTGTGTGTGTGTGTACATATAGATCTCAATGAGCCATGAGTGAGCTTACTTGTGGTCAGTGAGTGATCCCATAATGAAGACTGGCTTTATGTCAAAACCTTTCACCTACACACAGACACGTGCACATCTCTGTCTCTCTCTCTCTTCTGCTCGCTCATTTTGTTTTTTCTGTTTTTTTCTTTCTGTCTTTTTTTCATTTCCCCTCTCTTTAGTAAGCAGTTTAGAAAAAAAAATAAAGCTGCCATCTCTCTCTCTCTCTCGCTCTCTTTTCCCCAACACATAACTAACTGGCTTCCTCACTCAAACAAACTGCTTGATAATGGAATCATCTCTATTCAATTAGTGGTCTAACAGTCTTCTGTCTCGGCAGCCCAAAACACACACACACACACACACAGCCTTTTCTCTCTCCCAGCTTTAATGTAGCCAGACACCAGTAATGTTGATGATGGCAGTAGATGCTGATTGCTCCTCTTTCCCTTCCTCTTATTCTCTCTCTGCCATTAATCAGTGGTGAAGGAGAGAGAGGGGGAGAGAGACAGAGAGCGAGAGAGAGAGAGAGTGAGAGAGAGAGAGACTGTGTTGTACAGAGAGAGAGTGAGAGCAAAAAGAGAGAGGGGGAGCTGCAGAGTTTGGTCGGTCAGCCGCACCGGAGTGAGTAATTAACTGGCATTAACTCATTAAACTGTCCCAGATGTGGCCATGAATATCTGAGTGGTGGGGAGACACAGAAGAGAGAGAGAGAGAGAGACAGAGAGAGAGAGAGAGAGAGTGTCCAGGTCTCCTGCATCATGCTGACAGCAGAAGAAGACAGAGACTATGGAAGAAAGAAAATGTATGATGTGTGTGTATCCGTGTACTGTATGTGGTCTTAGCTGTGCAGGCATTGAGCAGGAATACTTGCGTCAGAGTGTGTGTGTGTGTGTGTGTGTGTGTGTGTGTGAGGAATTCATAGGAAGCCCAGGCCGCACAGCGTGGACTGTGGATTTTAAGTTGATTAAGATTCATTACAAACATTCCCAAGTTGAATCACTGTGGGTCACCCTAATGAAAACAAAACACTGTCGTACATATTAGCTTCTGCTGCTTCATTGTGATGTTTGAGTACAGTCTATTTTATCTTATTGCATTGTGCTTTATTCATTTCTTTTAACTTCACTCATTAGCATTTGTAGTCCTAAATTTATCCATGTGAAACACTTTGTTACTTAGGTTTGAAAGAGGATTTAAAATATGTTATTATTTATTATTATCATTTTAATTGTCTTCCTCCCTGTTTGTTCGAGAGGTAGAACACAGAGCTACAGAATAACGTTTCGCTGCTAGTAGGGATTCACACTGACAGACAGGACAAATGCTTGTTGTCACAAGTAACGACCCAATAAGCCTGGGTGTTCCAGCTGAAGGAAAGCCTCTCTATTATCACTGCACCGCCCTGCTGACGTGAAAAAAGGAAAGAAAAAAAAAAAGACAACCAGGTTGATTACAAGAGCTGATTACCCATCTGTAAGGTGAAACAGAAGTTTGGATTCGGGAATGGTTATTTGCATTTCTTACTGTTTGAAGCTTTCGGCTGACTCAGGCTTCTTTAAACAGGTGTTTATACTGAACTGAAAAGCTTCATCTTGATAGATTGTGGGTTTGAGATTACGTTTGATTACTCGCTGATTTATGGCATTGTAAATGTCAGCTGCCAGGGGAAAAAAAAAAGCAATTCTTAAATCATACCTCTAACCTGACTTTTTTTTACTATGTGTCTGTGTATTCTTTTAGTCATTAGCATGTTTTCATTTGATCTGTTTCGCTGTGTCTGTCCCTCTGGGGCAAATATTTGAACTTCTTGAGGTTGAAATGATTTCGCTTGCTGGAGTCTTACTGAAGCATGGAAAGTGGACAAACAGCTTGCACGATAAGATAAGGAAGTTCTTGTATTTTTGCCGGCATAAGAAAGTTATTCATGTAGTTCTTTGCTCAGGTGTTCTAAGTTTCTTAAATAAAAATATGTGCTATTCGCTTCCACACGCGAGAAATACAGCGCTGATTTTGAACCGCGTGCCTCTTTGGCACTGTCAACTAAGCTATGTGTAAAAGTGATTGAATTGAAATGACTCACATTAACATTACAAATCTAACAACTGGTTGTTAGGCAAGGTAAAATATGTAAAACATGTGCTGGTGTAGGCGAAGGAACACCTTTGAAATCTGTGATGGCTGCTTGATAAATTGTCCTTCACAGTAATTGCTTGGGAGGTTTTTCTTCACCTACAAAGTTTTTTTTTTTTCTTTTGTTTACCAAGGTCCGATTTACTCGATGTTATTTGTGCATTTTCTTAAGGATAAAAATTAAGAACATACAGAATAGGCCCCAATGGTGAATGCATCCCTTGGCATTTAAATCTTGCACCATGTTCACACTCTAACACTAACAGGAGCAGTGAGTACAAAGAAATGATTTATTATATAACTGAATGTCTTCACTCTTGATGAAGAGTGCAGATGACCTTTGCTCCTCAAAAGAGGTTAGAAGAGGTAAGGTATCTCCAGTAACAGCTAATTATCTAAGCTGAACACGCAGAATTAAAACACCTTGCCTACATAGTTGAAACTCTCCAGTGTAGATGGGTGCCTGAAAAAAAATCAACAAAACAAAGAGGCATTATTCATTTTCCTGCATGAGATCTGTTCCACAACAACTTCATTTGCATTTATCCAGTGTCAGGCAGCGAGAGAGAGAGAGAGAGAGGGAGACGGAGAGAGAGAGAGAGGAGCGTTCATTTGAAATGATGCATGGCTGACACACTGTGAGTGATAAAAGTAATCACTCTAGATGCCATCTTTGGAGTGTGTGTTCGTGTGTGCGTCTGTTTTTGTGTGTGCAATCATGCATGCAAGAGTGCGTCAAGCTCACATACTTTTGCTGCAAGTTTGTGCTTTTCTGTGCGTGCACAAGTAATGGATGCATACACTTTTGTGCATGCATGCTTAAATGGTGCGTGTGTGTGTCTGTGTGTGTGTGTGCGTGCGTGCATTGCGGCTACCAGCCCTGCATGAGCGTGTGCCTGCATGTGTGCCTGTACCTTTTGTGTGTTTGACGGCGTCTTATTAAAGTGTCATTTAGACAGACACTTCTCAGAGTCTGGCCCCAGGCAGCCTGATAGATTGTAATCATGGACTAAATTACTACTTTCCCAAGCTGTAATCATAGGCTGTGTGTGTGTGTGTGTGTGTGTGTGTGTGAGTGTACTTGTGCTGTGTGTGTGTGTGTTTGTGTGAGACAGACAGAGAACCTCATCATTGTTTGGCATGTGTCTGTTATGATTCAAGTGAATGTAACAATCTGCCTGATTGATTTACCGCTCACTTTGTAACTCATCTGCGCCCCCACGCAGCCTTCACTTTCACAGGATTATACTCTTCATCTTACACGGGTCGGCTCGTTTACAGGTTGGTATAAATGTCAGAAAGTGTTTAAGTTATTGCCCTGTCTTTCTAAAAAAAAAAAAAAAAAAATGTTTGTTTTGTCATTAAGTCAGTGGTTCTTCGTACCTTAATAATGAGATCATAAGCTACCTGGATGATGCCCAGGCAGATTTTAATGCTTTCTTTGTTTGCCTGTTTTACTGCCACACTTGAGATCAAACTCTGTCAAAGACCACACTCAAGAGAACATTTAAAGAAAAAAAAAAAAAAACTCACAATGTTTGGATTTGCGCCGGTGTAGGTGTTGAATTTACATTGGGCGCCTAATTCTTAACGTTATCATGGGGTTTATCATACAAGATTCATCAAAGAGGGCAAAGAGCAGTCTAAAATTCCTCATTCCTTTGATGTGACAGTGATGACGGCGACGTCTGGCGACACTCAGCCGCGTTGAACTGTGACTTCAAACTGCTCAAGGTCTCTATCTCTGTCAAGCTTCCATCACTTGACTATTTTAAGATACCGAGGATGGACGAGGACGCACACACACACACGTGCACGCGCAGGACAATTGCAAATATAGCACACATGCTCGTCTTCCACCTAAAAGCACGTGCACGCACACACACAAGTCCTTCCGCACCTCTCTTGCCCTTTAGCAAAGCACACGATGACTAGAACTATCTTTCCTTTTAACCTTCTCGCCCCACTCTTATGCGGTTATCGCTTCCCTCTCAGACTTCACCCAAATTATGTCTCTTCGCAGCTCGGCCACCCCGAGCAGGACGTCTGCTGAAGGGAGCTAAATGAACCAACGGGAGACGTCATGTTGTATTTCTGAGTCGTGACTCGTGGCAATTAAGATCACAGGCTTGAGTAATGAGCTAAGGAAATAAAATGGGACATTAAAAAGGATGCAGATGCCTGCTATTAGTAGTCTGATAGTTTTGTGTTACACTGAGCACTTCTGGATTTATTGCTCTTGCCTTTAATGTAGCCTATACTGTTGAGCTTTAAGGCTTGCAGATGACATTGCACCCTATTTGAAGTATTACTGATGAGCAAACACATTAACACACACACACACACATTCCCTGCTTCACCCCCCCTGCTTTAAAACCTACAGTATTTAATTTCCTCTGGCCTTGTCTATTTGGCCAGCGAGGTGGTAACTTGATTGGTCAGCTGTGTGCCTTTCCTGTCTGATGATTGGATTTGGTTCTCATGTGTCCGGAGCACACCCCGGCACACCGGGATGAAGCAGATTAACTAGATTTTCTGTTTTTCTATGCTCTCTCTTTCTCTCTCCATCCCTGGCACTGTTATTGGAAGAAAGTGATAATTCCCCTGCACTTCAAACACAGCCCCCTAACTAAGACTCTGCTTAAGTCTCCCCAAAGCTGCCTGCCTGCGCACAGATGTCTCTGATTAAATTGTATCTCAGAGAGAGAAAAAGAGAGAGTCCTCCTTACAGCTCTTCCCCTCCTTCATGCTCTCTCTCTCTCTTCTCTCTCTCTCCCCTCCTCTCCTCGTGTCTCTCTATCTGTCTCTCTGTTAGCTTGCTCAACTGGCTGTTGCCAAAAGAGCCTTGGGCGACGAATAAATTGCTTTGGTTTCAGCAGACAGAGAAGTTGGCCGAGACAAGCTGAATCAGTGCATTAGATGCGAAGGGCCCCTCATAGACTGGAAGTTAGCCTTTAGCGCAATCATTGACCGTGAGTGATGATTATGTCTAATTGAAGGAGACTTTCGCTACCTGTAACACAGCTGGGGGGCCTTGAGCATATTGGACAGAGGAAAACAGGCAGGGAGAAAAGAAAGAGAGTGTGTGTTACAGGAGAGGGCGGAGGGAGGGAGATAGGTTACAGAGGGATGGAGGAAGATAGACGTGGGAAGCAGAGGAGTGAAGGAAAGGTGGATGGATAGATAAGACAAAGACATGACTGGGACTGAGAGAAACAGAGATGGTTTTAATGCATTAGAAGGATACCAACATTGTCTAATGGTGGAATTTGCACATGGTAAATTTCGCTGGTAAAGGCCCACTCATGAAGCATAACCAGCACTTTTTCGTTCCAAGGCCTGTGGATGTTGAGCTTTCAGCATTTGGGTAGTTGAACAAATCTGCTTTCTAAATATACATCAGCTTAAAATCTGCTTTTAACAAGGAAAATGCTTGCAAAAATTAGCGCTAACAAAGCGATTCGAAGCCTGTCTCGTAGCCTTTCAACTCACTCCCAAATCCCATAAAAACAGTACATTTCAATGTGGACTGGACCAGTAGCTCAATATACAATATGCAAAAGCTTCCAAGCAATTCAGAGGAAAAAAAAAATCAATATGTTCATTGTGCATCAGCAGGAAAAAAAAAAGCATTCTCTCCAAATTTGAACACCGGAAATAATCGGATATCGTGCCATTTTCTTCAGGCTTCATTACAGCTAGTGTGCCAGTGTTTGGAAGTGTGTGTGTGTGTGCACGAGAGTTTGTGTTTGTTTGCGCTTGTGCATGTGAGATGCACGTGCGTGTCCGTGTGGGTTCGTTCATGCCTACGTTTGCTTGCAGGTCCCTGTGTGTGTGTCTGTGTGTGTGTGTGTGTGTGTGTGTGCAGGAATGAACGCTTGAGCTGAGCAGAAGGGTGCCAAAGACAAAAACAGCCACAGCCCCCCTCCTCCCTCTCTCCCTTTCCTCCATTTCCACATGGCACTGGGCTCCCTGGCATGAACGGTGGCCACGGGAGTCGCTTCAGATCATCTAGGAGGGTACTGGATGGCCGAGGCTGCCTTTTGCAATAACCTGGCAAGGTCCAAATTCATTAGGGTAAAATTTGGCCCCGGCTGCAGCACTGTAGTGCCCACAGCATTTGGCCCTGCTGCCCTGTGCTGCGCTAGGCTGAGCTGCGCAGCGTTTTTGCTGGATCCAGAGAGAGCCATTAGCGGCTGCTTGTGATGATGGTTATGCTCCCCAGTGTCACACACAGATAGTTGCCTTTGAATGATTTGAGCGATTACCCTTTTCACACAAGCTATGGAATAATGGGTTAGGTGAGGGAGCGGAGAGTAAAGCGAGGGGGGGGCGGTGGGAGGGAAGAAAAGAGAGGCAGGGAGGGAAGAGAGAGAGAGAGGAACTGAGAAGAGAGGATCAGATGAAAAAGGCCTCGTGTGTCACTTTAAGTCAGAGAGCAATCATTGTTTGAAATTCTGTAACGTCAGTTTATCTTAATGTCCTCATTCGCCGTCTGTGAACTTGACAAAAAATGGCGCTGAATACAGACAAAATGTAGTTCCTAGAACATATAAATAATAACATAGCTAAATGTAAACATATATCATAAGATCATTAAGCAGTAACAAAGCATTTCTGTTGGAATATATTGAAGAAACATAAAGTATATGCTGCTAATTTAAAGTTTTTAAATAATTTATTCTTTTGTGGAAGAAACTCGTGTATGTACATAACAGACTTACTGACTCACTGTCAATCAAAAGGGTTTCCTGTACTGACACTTAAAGATGCTTCAGAAAGACTAATAATCATTCAGTAGTTTGTTCTAATATACAATAAAGTGCCGTATACTAATGCAATGCAGCAAGCAGATCGTCATACATTTCTAACAAACTCCTCATAGCTGAAAGTCCTTCCAGCTGACCACTCACTCAAACACCCACTGTAACCACCTATACTGGAGGTGCTTGTGTCTGATCACCGACTTCAGAGAGCAAAGTTGAATCAATACTTTGCCAGAGAAAGCAGACAGAAGTAAGGTGCTGACGAGAACCTGCCCTCAGATCAGAGTCCATACCGTGCAGTTTTTGTGCTTCTTTCAGATTTCGCTCCTCTGGGGTTTCTTGCACGGTTGAAGTTAACATTGACGTGATCTGAAACCTACAGACTTTGCTTTAATCTTCCTGTCTGCCTTACGATGTGAAATACAGTTTTAGCTTTTACTGTCGTCATTGTTGTCTTTGTTTCAAACCAAAGACCTTTGTTTTTGTCTGATGGTTTTACCTACATAGTGCTTGTTAGTAAGACATTTGTCTACATGACTGTTCACTTTTTCAAAGCCTCTTACTCGTCACAGCAGCAAACTAGACATTTTATACCCAGTCTGGTTTAGTTTTAACTTCTGAATCAAGCTGTGGAGTGATTAAAGTGTTCTGACATGCAGCTGTGAATGTCAATAAAAGTCTAAATTTATCTCCATTGAGTTGTCACATATGTGTACTTTTACTATTTGTGAGCCTGCTGGGAATCACAATGAGCAGTTTAGAATTTTAATGTGTTCAAATTATAACGGCAGCTCTGATTAACATGGACTTCCTGGACATTGAATCTGCCTCTCAGTTTCATCTCAATTTAACAATAAGGATTCACAGTGACCACTGAGGAGTTAACGATGCCATTTGCTATATTATTGCTTCACTCCAAAAAGAAAAAGAAACTACCGCCAGCATGATGCATGAGGAGATGAGGTGATGATTTAATGCTGCACACACTGGACTTGTGTGTTTGTGTATGTTTAAATGACTCTTCTGTTTTGATGTATTGTTTTTGTAACCTGCATTTCCTGATAAAAGAGCCTAATGTTCTCCACAAGGATCATTAAAGTTTTATCTCATCTATTTTACATTAGGGTTTACAGTGGGAACAGTGTGTGTGGCACAAGTGCACAATTACAGATGCATGGTTACTGCAGTAATAAGGTAACAGGTTAAAAGTGACAACAAAAGCATGCTCATACAGTGTGTAAGTAGACGTGACTTAAACGCACACACACAACTGCAAATGACTATTACATGTGTCTATACGCCGAAAGCCAACAAACACATGCCACTGTCCCGTCACACACACACAAATATACACATTGAGCACACAAGTCCTCAGACAAACAGCTGGCGCGGAGCTCCAGATGGACAACAGCTCACAGTGTTAAGTGAATTATAGATTTCATAACACAGGATGCCTACGCAACTATACCAGAGTAAAATGAGCTGATCAAGCCAAGCATGCACAACAGTACGTGTCAGTATGTGGCAGGCTCGTACTGTATGTAGCCAGTGTGCCTGCTCCGGCCCATGTTAGAAAAAGCATGTGCGAGTTCACATACATCTGTGTGTGCCTGCATTTTGTGTGTGCACGCGTGCTAACACAATCCCATTCTGCTGTACAGTGGAGCCGCGCCATAAACAGGGGGCACCTCTCCTATTTGATAAAAGATAGGCTCCCGTAGGATCGGCCATTATTCCTTTGCATTTCGCCGAGCAAATGAACTTGACAGATGGCTGTGTCACCCAAACCCTTGACTACCAACCTGATTATGCAGAAAACAATACAATAGAATAGAGCAGGGGAATCATTACCGGGGTAGGGATTGCGAGTTCGAGAGCACCTCACCCACAGTCGAGGACAATGCAGCACAGCCCAACAAAATTACACTTGTGAAATTGAACAGCAAGAATGAGTTTAACATAAACTGGGTTACGGTCAGGCAATCTGTCATCAGGCTAAAGCCATTGTCTGGGGCTGCTTGCATGGCATATGAACTCATCCGTCATCGCCGGCTCTATTAATGGCTGCAGCTCAGGTTTTAAACTGTAGAGGTTTAGTGGCTGGGGCAAGGCTCCCCTGCTGCCTGTATATGCTTTATGAGGAATGTGTCATTTTGTGTATTGGATGCGTATGTGCGTGGGGAAGTGAGAGAGTGAGATTGGTGTGTGGTGAGGCCTTTGGTTAGGGAAATAGGATGAGTGTGTGCCTTCATGCCCGGTAAAAAACCTTATATGTCTTCATTTCTGAAAAAGAAAAACAGAGAGAAATGCATAAAATGTTTGGTCTGTGACTTCAGTTTCTAATGGGTTTTGTGAGTTTTCTTAATCTGTGTAGGAACATGAAATTCTTCAGTTGCGTGAAACTCAACAAAATAGTGACATGTAGGAATGGTACACAGTATATTGCAGTTGAGGTAAACACCAAAATTACTACTTATTTACTACTTACTCGTCACTACTGCTGATATTTTTTCCCCTTAAAACACTGTCTAATATAATCAATGATTTATTAATTAGGTATTTTTATCCTCATACACTTTGTGGACACGGTGGTGGAGCCAATCCGAATCTCATTCTGTTCTGAGAAAAAGACCCCATCTCATTTTTTTTCTTGTCAGCACACCAACTAACACCTTTGTGATCAACTAAGTAGAATAGTTCACTTGAACCCAGCCAACACTCACCCTGTTTGGGCAGGAGGCCGCTGCGCCCTCAGAGACAGCGTTCACCACAGAGCATATGGCGCTGGTGTTGGCGCTGGACTTCAGAGAATAGCCACTACAAAGATGTTTCTCATTCACCCCGACATCATGAGTCACATCTGGAAGTGGATCTTTTCACATTAACGCTGCCCACATCCACTGTCCACTGAGGTCCTTTCTACTACTACATCTGTTCTACAGTCTGTATCAATTTACATTGGTCACTGTTACACATTTTAACATCATGTTGTCATGCCATTATCATGGAAATTACAGTTATTACACAGGGTTCTGTTAGCACACATGCCAGTTGTACTTCTTGTTCTACAGGTGCAAGGCTCACAACAACAAGTCACCCTGCTGTTTAATTTGGCACTGAAGACCTTGTCCATAACTTTACAGCAGTGACTGGCGATGTATGCAGAGCCCTGTCAGAAGGCTAACCACTAACCACAACTAACCAGTTTAGCTTTTGGGATGTAAGGAAACATGTGTTAGCAAGTCATTATTTTATTTGCACTGCATAATATTTGCATCTATCTATCTGTATATGTATTTAGTCATTGTGTATATGTAACAAGTTTCCCTTGCATAGGACATTTTATTTAATTACATTGAATAAAATCGCACAAGAATCCTAATAAATATACTTTACAAACTTACTTTTTTATACTTGCAAACATTTTTTCGATATTACTTCAAAACATAAGCAAAAGTTAAGAGGTTGCATTCTTCTCTCTCAAGCAACATGAATATTGTCGTGCAAATGCAAAAAAACCACATACCTGCTGTCCAATGAGCTCTTGCCCTTACCCTCAGGCTTTTTTGACCTCATCCCCACCACTTGCATAAACACACGAGCCAGCATTGCACACATTCTCTCAGTCCGGGGTGTACGAGTTTCATTAAGTCCGTGTTTGAATAGGCAAAATAGACTTTTTCCATCACTCCAAACATTAAGCTGTTAAGATAACAAAATGAGGTGAATGCGCTTCTTCTTTCTCACTGTAACTTGAACTTTGTCAGTGTAGTGGCGTGTGCTTTTCTACTTCAACCTCATATCCTGGAGTTGGCAGTTTGGTCAAACTATTTGTGAAGCACACAGTGTAAACAAAGCTAACCAGCCTCCGAGTGCCATAAATAAGAAACCTCGAGTCTGTGGTAGAAAGTTTGTTCAACCTGTACCGTTTCCCCTCCCTTCAGCGACGGTGTGTTTCCCTCACCACGCTGTTGACAGTGTGTTGCACTGCGTTGCCAACTCTTAAAGCAAACCAACAGTGGCCTTGTATCAGTTTAGCACCCTGGTGTTAGGTATGTACACAGAGCAAGTCAAATCAAAGACCTTGTTTGTGCTGCAGCACAGTGCAGGTTTTCAGTGGGGAGAAATAAACCTTAAATAGGAAATCTCACACTGTCTTGTAAGTGGGCTAAAGGAGGCGCAGCCAGAGAGGAGGTGAGCAAGGAGTGAGGGGAAGGGGGGGAAAAAAACTGTCTTTAAATGACTTCGATCTCTTATGTGATGAATCACAGAGTTGCAAATCCCTTTTTAGCTAATTGCTACCAGCATGTGAGATTTCTCCCCTACTCCTCCTCCATGTTCAATATCAATTTTCAGGGCAGGCAGAGAGAGATAGCCCGGTCTGTTCCCCTGAGTCTCGCCAGTGGCCTCGCTGATAAAAACTGCACTAACAGCACTTAGCCATTTCAGAGACTGGGGAAACAGACATACACACGCGCACACACAAACACACTCACACACACACGCTCTCTTATTCACAGCTGTGTGCGGTAATGAAGGAGAAAAGATGGGCCAATCGAAGTGAAACAGGGAACAGGCTGGTGTCATCTGCTCTGTGACCTTCTGAGAAGACTGTGTGTGTGTGTGTGTGTGTGTGTGTGTGTGTGTGTGTCTCCTCAAGAAGTCTGGAGGTCAGACCTGTGCTCACTGAAGGGAATTAACATTTGTCTGCTTTGCTAAGGACAGGCTGTCCCCCATGGAGAATGCAGGAAGTGTGTGCAAATTTGGTGAGTTTAGCCTGTTTTCACTTTTCACTGTGTAGTTAATGGTCATGCAGCACCATGTTGTGTTATGCAGCTGGTTTAAAGATACATGTTAATTTGGCCAAACCGAAAATGTTTAAATTGTGTATGGAAATGAGATGATTAATTTTAAGGTGGTTTATTGTAATTTTGAAAATTAAAGGGAAATAAAGTGGCAGAAAAATAGAGGAAGATTGCAAACATTGCAAAGTTACCATAGTTGTATTTTGTCACAACTAACTGAAACTGGTACCTGATATGTGCAAAAGCAACATAGAATTAATGTGACACATATGTGTGTGTGTGTGTGTGTGTGTGAGGTTCCAGCATCAGCTTGCCCTTGACCATCCTCGAGAGGAGAGGCGACACGGCAGAACTCCCCCGACACCTTCTGCTCCACTCGGGCAGCTGCCTTCACAATTAAAGGACCACCTCCACCTCAGAATCCATCATGGAAAAGTGTGAACCCAATGTACTCCAGTCAATAACAATAGCCATGCACTTTACAAGTATGTGTGGGTGTGTGTATCTGTCTGCGTGAGGGAGAGGGGTGTGTGAGTGCGAACCGGCAACCTTAAAAATTGTCAGAGCAAGGTGAATCAGTGCCCTGCAGCGGCCAATGAGAAAACAATCCACATTACAGAAGCAAGAGCATTTGTTTATTTGAAGCTACAACCTCTCTATCAAGACTGAAAATTGGATTTGGAGTTTTCCACTGTGGCCGTCTTTCCTTGCTCAGGGTGGGCCGTTAGTGTGAGCCACGTGCTTTGATAACCTGTCTGCTTTAAAGCCCTGGTCAGCAAAGGTGGTGCTTGAAGGTTGGTGACTGGCGAATTTCAGCACTACTGTAGTTATGTTAACTGTTGGACAAGCAAGCAAGCGATGTCTGGATTGGTTGGTTCAAGAGATGGATTTGTACTACTGTCTCAAATCTGTCTGCAAACCATATCTGTTACAGAGGAGCAATTTGAACAAACATGGATGGTGCAGCTAATTAGCTCTTATAGCTTCCTCTGTTTTGGACTGTCTGGCTGTATGTCCCCTCAAAATTAAAAAAAAAAAAGTTTACCATTAGGAAGCAATTGACAAAAGTTGCAAAAGTGACAACAGGTGTATTATGAGTCAGCTTGTCTCTTGAAGTTAAGGCTCCCTGCTGGGTGGACAAACCTTGCAGTATGATGTGTCTGACAAAGATCAAACTTACAAATCTGACCAACATGTATTGTTTAACTCTTTCCATTCTTTGTGTCATCAATGATACAGAAGACACAAATCATACTACCCTGACACACACGTTACTAAAACTGGTCAGTTCTGCTTCTGTATTGTAGAACATGATTCGCTTGAGTAGGTTCAAATGACAAATTATTACACAGCATGCACATTTCCCTTCACTTCACTTTACCTATCTTTCAACCCCTTCGTGTTTTTTCTTTCATCTGCAACTAAGAGGCTTTTTGGAGGCTAAAGTCACCTACTCCCCTCCCTGATTATGCAAAAAGCTTTTAAAAGAGCCGAGGTGGAGGGAGGTTTGAGGCCTCTGTGGCCTTCGCACCCTGCTCCCTCTCACCCTGTCCTCTCTTCTTTACTCTAATCTGATTTCTAGCAGGCATCTCTGATCTAGGCCCGTGCCAGAGGAAAGCTGGGCTGCCGGGGCCTCGCCTCTACATATGAAGTGAGTATGGAGATTAGCAGCCTTCCCTTACAGCTTTAGTGGCTAATACCTGATTAGGGCCCCGAGTCAGCCAATTGTCTCAATGCTGGCTATCAATGCTAGCACCGGCTCTGGAGGGAGGGCGGGGGACGGGTGGATGGAGGAAAGAGGGATGGAGGAGCGGCGGCGGTAATGTGGGGTAGAGAGGGTTGGGATGAAGGTTGATTCCGCAATGGATACTCATTTTATCCCACCCCACTAAGAAGATTAGGCCTTGGGGTGTCATATTAGCTGTGCTCTCTGGGCCTTTGGTGGTCCATGCAGCTTTGTAATGGTGCGTGCTAGTCGATGTTGCTGCTGGTTCCTCTCTTCTCTTCTCTTCTCTTCTCTTCTCTTCTCTTCTCTTCTCGTCCCCATGTTGTGGAGCACCACCTTGCATTACACTGTACCACTGGATTAGAAAAGACTCTGAATGTTAAATATCCCCCTTTGCTTTTGAGGAGAGGCAAGGTATGATCTGTGATGTGCAACATCTGTTTCAAGTTAGAGAAAAATACTCTCATCTTTCAAGGAATGAGCTGAGCCGTGCATGCGTTTTAATAAGAGATTGACTCATTTGATGTATGAAGTGAGATGAATTGCGTTTTTTGCATTTTGAACAAAAAAAAAACTTCAGCTCTGATGATGCTTGCCAACAAATGACAAAACACTTTAGTTTATTTTCCAGGTCTTGCTTGCTGTTCTTCTCAGATGTACACTATGTTTAGGGACTGTTGTGTCTTCATTAATTAATGCCGTGTTATTTATTCAAGACCAACACAATCTTGAGTGTTCTCTTACGCTGACAGTAGAGTGCTCCGGGACGTAGCTGGCAGAGAGGCCAAACAGGAGGCCATGAAAGTTTAAAAAATGTGTTGAGATAGACTGTAGACATCTCGTTCCAGTGGAGGGCTGTTGCTCTTTCTCCATCTCGCTCTCTCTCTCTCTCTCCGACTCTCTATCTCTTTAAATCTGTCAGGTTAACAAAGACAGAGCAGACCTCAGAGAACGACAAGCTCAGCCAATTAGAGCACTTGAGACAGGCAAATGCCTCTCTCCTTTATAACTTGGGTTTACAGTTATGCTACTGGTGCAAATAATTGGTTATTAATACAATGGACAACTACCAAGGGCAGATTTGTAAGTATTTAAGCATGTATGAGAATCTGTCTAATTTGCAGCTGGTTATAAGCATTATACGCTACAGTGAGGGCTTCAAGTGTCAATCAGCAAGCTGTCAAATTCTGCTGCTCAACCCACAGCAGTTAGAGTGCAATTAATTTTTTATTCTATGGTGGGGGAAAAAAGTTTTATGCTTGTCATTTAGAATAAAGCAACCATATATACACATTCATGTTTGCACAAATATGATATGCACAGTATATAGGCGTTCCATATTTCCTTTCAGCATTTAACACTATAGAAAAGTAGAGACAAAGAGAGGTGCAAAATGAGTAGAAAGGTGAAAGAAGAGGGTGAGGAATAAGGAGAGGCTCCCTCAGTGAAGCCTCGGATGCCTCATTATCCTAAGAGCTGCATCTCCTTATGAGTATACTCTTTATCTACTTATAATCTCTTCCTCTTTGTTTTGCAAGTCCATGCCTCATAACACCTTTTAATCTCCATGTGTGTGAAAGGAGGGGGCTAGGATGCATGCTTGCGTGGCTGTGTGAGTATGCCTTATTAGCGTGGTGCTGAACCTCTGGATGGGAAATTAATAAATAAATGGTTGGAGATTAGTTCCATGTGTACGGTATTTTGTTTTTAGGGAAATTAGGCCTGGTGGACTTAACTGATGTGGATGATTACTCCCTCATTATCTGAACCCTTTATCTCAACCTTGCTAGTCAAAGCAGCCTATTTGTCTACTAACATTTCCTTGCTACCTGGTAGTTTAATGACAGGGTGTGTGAGATTAATTAACTAAAGAGTCTAATCTCATTTGGTGAACTGCTATGATGTCTTGTTCTTAAAAAGGTGCGCTTGTTGTATTTTTTTTTTCTTCATGATTGCTGCGTGTGCACTTGCGTGTGTTCTCGAGTGCATGTTAATTTGCACTCCTGCAGGGTTTGTTTCACGTATCACCTCTTGGCCATTTTTGCATGAAGTACTTAGCAGCTCAGCTGGTCTGATGGAGAAAAAGCAAAGTTAGCTTAACTCAAAAATTGGACCCAGTTTTGCGGTTGCGAACTTCCCCCATCAGCGGTGGCCCTCGACCCATTTAGAGTCCCGAAGGAGAAGCCAAGTTAACGCCTCCGCTCCCCCATAGTCAGCTAATGAGAAGGGGCATGCATCGCCACAGTCCTCCCTTCTCTCTCCCTCGCTCAGCCCTCGCAGAGTGGAATCGATCCTGGATGTCAAAGGCCTAACATTTCTGGCCTACTCAGCCAGGAGTCCCGCACTCGCACACACACTCCCCCACCCCCCTTATTAGCAGACCCTCAGCACATCAGAGCCTGAATAAGATAAAGATTATTCTAAGGCCATTTTCTCTCTGCTTTAACTCTTGTACTTTTCAGTCAGATCACCTATTTACCAGCTTCTAAAGGAGGAGAACTAACTCAAAGGAATTCTTGATATCGAACCTGTGGTGTAAAGCAAGAAACCATTCTGTGCCATTTAGCGACCGGGTGCCATTGATACCGTGGCACAGGATGCAGCTGACACAGCCTTTGTTATTTTCAAACTCCATTAATAATCTATGATCTCCTTGTGCTCCTCGCCCCTAGAATGGTTGCAGGCTGTTTACATAAATTGACAAGGACGCCAAAAGGCATGCTGCGATTTTTCAAAAGTATTTTAGCCCCCAGAAGACACGATAAAAATGGTATTTATTAATTGGATGGTACCCGGGCTCTGTTTACGTATTTCATATTCATTTATTATGTTTTCTTTGCCCAGCTATGGTAAGGCATTTGACTGACACAAATACATTATTCTATTTGTGTGTTATGTCCAATGGGGCTGTTAATTATTTGTTTTTCTTGAGTGGGGAAACTTAAAGGAAATACATCACAAGTCCAACACCCGAGGATGATGTCTGCTTTTTTTTTTTTCTTTTAAAAAAGGGGGGAGTTGCTTTCCTTTATGCTTCCCTTTCCTTATGTCTCTCATGTTTGAATGTGCTCAAAGGAAATCAAACCGCGATACAGTTGAACGCATTAATTACACACAAACTTGATAAACAAGGCTTATAACAGTAGAGAGCGTTCAGTTTATCCCTTTAGGTCAGGCTGCAGTATAATCATGTGTCGAGAACTCTGAGTTTTGTCAACAGCCTTCACATTGAGATTCGTCATTTTTGAAGACAAAATGTGGAGCAAAGAAATGCAAAAGATTAAACAATCTATTTTGCCATTTATTATTCTGAAGTAATGAATTCGCAGCAGGAAAATTGAGATCTGTATTTAGCTGTCAGGACCATTTTGGGTGAGGGATGATTGACATTTTGCTGTGGCTGACAAGCAGTGATTTGACTAGTCATATTTACTCCATCACTTGACGGGGTGTGGACTAAATTATGCTTTATGTGGAATATGCAAATGTACTCTTTAACTGGGAAGAAGAAAAGGACTATCAGTGGTGCCAGAGAGTCATTTTCACCTTTACTTTGTAGTCCACTGACAACACAGATTTTTCTCCTAAGACGAAAGAATGAACTTCTCACAATTTGATGATTTTATAAACCTGATACTCGTAATACACATGCATGAACATAGAGACACTTGCCATTCAGGGTTTTTTTTTCATATCTCCAGTGAGGTTGTTGTAAACAGTATTAGGTAACAGCAATTTCTGAGCTGCAAGAGCCTATGTTAACACGGTGTTTGTTCTTTCATCCAGCAAGGTTGGAGTAACAAAAAAAAAAAAAAAGTGAGGAAAAGAATCTTCAATTTAGTGAGCACAACCTGAGTCATTATTAGAAATGACAGTTGAACCTGATGAAATTGTATCCCCAATTGGAAAACCAAATTGCTATCAGACCGACATGATTTCCTTGTGCTAGGACCATGCTAATTCTGCGTCAAAACATCGGTAAATGTATTTAAAAGCCATAATAGCATATTACCATGCAGTCTTCCTTCGCCCTCATACGTGGACCCTATTAATCTGGAACTTCGATTTGCATGTAAATGTGGTCAACTTTCATATCATCAAAATACATGAGTCCTACACCATCAGCAGGCCAGCAAGCCATGTTTGTGTGTGTTTGTGTGTGTGTGTGTGTATACATGAAAATAGGGCCTGCAAGCTCGTGTGTGAATGTATGCATGTGTGCTTGTATATGCACGTGCAATTACAGATTTATATGTGTGTGTGTGTGTGTGTTTGCGTGCGAGCACGTACTGTATGTGAATGTATTCGTGCAGGCGTGCGTGAGTTGGAGAGTTTGGGGTTGAAATAATGCATTGAGGTTTGATGTGCAATTACTGGCATATATTAGGGATTTCAGAGAGGTCAAACCAGCGTGGCAGAGAGGGTGACGAGATATGAGGAGATAAAAAGGAAAAACATATCAATATTGCAAGTGTGTGTGTGTGTGTGTGTGTGTTTGTGGACGTCAGTAAAGAAGCAAGCGCTAGAACATTTGTATGACTTTGGTGCTGGAGATGCTGGAAGGGCCAGACAATGCTGCTTAAACTATGTGAGACTTACTTTAGTCAGAATCAACAGCATTGATGAACCCCCATGATTTATCTTATCATATTATCCTAATCATCATAATGGTTGCGTTGAGACATCTTATGTTTGCTGACTTGTGTGTGCAAGTGAGCTGTGAGAAAATCATCTTGGCTAAGATTTTAAATCACAAAGTTGTGCCAGTTGCCCAAGTTAAATAAATGAATTTAAAAGTCTTTGTAAGATTTACCTGTTGCTGGGAAGTAGCAGTTCTGATGTTAACAACTAGCTCTGCATCTGCAAGCGTCAACTCTCCACCTGCTTCACTGACAACTAGGTATTAGTCTTAGTTAAGGTATTATTAAGGGTGAATCTCTTACAGCTTCAACTTTTAATATTTACACAGAAGTATAGTGTAAAATTAATAGTGTACTCTTTATGCACATCACTGTATTGAATTCCATTTTGAGATGTAGCCACTTCTGCACCCAGGCCTCTTGTAAACCCCTAAAGGCAGAGCTTCACTTGGCACCATCGAGACCCTTTTCAAGCCTTCCTCTCTTCCACATTGCGTCCTACACATTCCACTATTCCTTACATGGCAGCATAACAAACCTTTTCACCTGCCCAGGTTCCCACATTACCAACTGTGAAGACTCTATCCAGAGGGAATTAATCACAGTGTCTGTCTTTGAGAGGATGTAAGGATGGATAGATGGATGGATGAATAGAATGGGGGAGAGGGGTTAAGAGGAAAAGTGGAATTAGGAGGCATGGGTGGGGCGGAAGAGAGGATCAAGGGATGGTGAAAGGTATGACAAGAGAGGATGAGAGGAAGGAGAAAAAGTGAGGGAGAGATGGTATGAGGGGTCGGGGAGGGGGGAGGCAGAGGGAGAGATGGGAGAGACGGTGCAGTGAGCTTTAATTGGTCCCTCTATCCGTGGATTCATCACTATTTCATGTGCTGTTTAACCTTTGTGAGGCTAACTTACTCCAGGCTTCTACAGCTGTTTGATACAGCAAAGGACAGAATGATTCATTTCATAGTACTTTAGTTTTATTGCCTGATCTCCACACACAGTGCTGACAACACACAACAAGACAAACTGGAACAAGGCAAATTAAGCATGTGATAATCTGTGATTGTCTTTTTCATCATAGTGATATCTAACACTTTTGTATTGAAAAATGCCAAAAAAGTCATGTAAGTAAATGTCCATTTTCTTACCCTCTAGCTCTGATAAATGATATGGCAAGTGATTTAATAGAGATTCAACATGATGATGTTTTTGTTTAATGATGGGTAGAATAAGAGGCTGGTATGAGCGTTGAAAGGAAACACTGATTTAATGACATGAAGACATTCAGAACAAAATCATCACTGTGTTAAAAAAACCACAAGGGGCTACTTTTGGGTGCATTTCCTCAGATTAAATATGATACAGGATGTGTGAGTAATCATGAGTTTGAAGGCTTATCAAAACCGTACTGTGAGGAAATATTTTTCTCTGCAAAGTCATCACAGTGACGATTATTTTATCCTCTGCTGCATCGATTGGCAGGTAAAGAGCAGAATTACAGCATTTGCATTGTAAACATACAGACTGTGCAAATGTGTGGCCAGTGCTTTGCTTTGCATGGCGTTGCAAAAAAAAAACTTCAGCTGGGTTTATTGCGGGAACCCTCTGCGTTGGCACCCTCCGTTCAATTTGCCAATCTAATATATAGACATGAAAGAAATCCAAAGATCCAAAATTTGACTGACAGTAATGTCTGAAAAATATTGCAATAGCCACTAGTTAACAAAGATGTTACCAAAATAAAAAAACAAACAAGACAGAATCTGATGCACCTCCTCTTGAAACATTGGTAGGTGGATAAAATGTTAATCTCCCTGTTGATAACTCTGCATTCCTGCAGTGTAGTCTATGAGCAATGTTGATTGCTTTAAGGATGTCACCCTCACCATTGGATTCTTGTTATATCCCACAGCACAGCAGACAGGGAGGCTAGAAAGAGAGGGTGAGGGAAGAGATGGGGACAGAGAGAAGAAAAGGGAAGGAGGAAAAGAGGAGAGAGAGAGAGAGCACTCACTAAGGAGGCAAAGCTACTTTCCATCATTATCCTGTAAAAAATCATTTGATTGGCTGCTCAGTGGCAGGGGCCCCTGGTGGCTGCAGCTCTGTCGTCGGGCTAAGGAGGGAAACACACAGCTTTTCACTTTTTCTGTCAAAACTAGCTTTGCCCAAATGGTATCATTTTAAATGCCATGACAGTGGAAGGTGGAAGGAAGTGTGATGGGCCTAAGGGTATACATAGACCCCATATGCTAGTGACACTGATACAAGTGTAATTCTAGACTATTAGAGTGACACGGGAGATCCTCCCAACCCCTAGCCACACACACACACACACACACATACTCACACACTCACACACACACACACACACACACAACCCAGAACACGAGGCAGCTGAAGAGGGGGGGCGTATGTGGAACAGGCTGTCATGCCATGAAAATTTAAGAAATTCTTTAACCTGGCCTTGCCTGATCCACCCTCCCTCCTTTGAATATTTTATAATGCCAAAATGATTTATTAACTTGAGACAGGTACAGCTCAGTAGGGCCAGGTAGAGCCACAGGGACAACAGCGGGGTAAGACCCACAGGGTGCCGCATCGATCAAAAGACAGAGGGAAAAGAATGATTTCTACCTTAATTTATAGTGCTTTTTTTTTTTTTCAATAATGCTTCCTTTTTTTCTCTAATAGAAGTAAGGTGAGGGGAAAGGACTAAATGTCTAAATGGATTGCTTCCTCATTATTTATTTCTTTTTTTTTAAAGTTTATTATTGTGAGTATTAATCTCAATTAAAACATTTTTTTAAACATTGAAAATCTGAAAAAGTTTCTTGCAAAATTCACACGTTGCAAACTCTATTCCTATGTTCCCCTGTGTTTCTAAGTTCATGCTATAGCTCAGTATGGTAGTTTGCATAATTTAAACGTATTTCTATAAAGAAGACAATAAACGTATCATTCACAGGACAGGATTTAAAAAGATACTAAGATATCTAATTCTATATGAAATAGGACAATGATAGGAAAGAATATGAAAAACAAAACATAGCAGAGTAAATTATGCACATAAACAAACACATGCACACACCCACGCACACACACACAAACACGCGCACACACACACATGCACACACACAGCATGTTAACTTAATTTGTAGCCTGCTGTTTGCTGTTTGCCATTTAAACTGATGGCAAATGTTTATGACGCAATGAATCAAAATTTGTCTGGAAATATTTACCCATAACTCCATCTCTTTTTATGGCTCATGATTGCCAGAGACAACGTTTGGCCAACAATGTCACAAAGGTCACGGAGCGAGGGTGAGCTGGGGAGAGAAATATGGCAGGCCGACACTCAATACCTCAAAGAATCAATGTCGGAGGGAGAAAGAGGAAAGATGGAGGGATGAAGAGAACGTGGCGGACAAAAGTAAAGGTACGACGAAAGAGAAAGGGACAGGGGAGCAGAATGAAACAAAAGAAATGACACGAGCAGAGAGAGAGAGAGAGAGAGAGATAGAGAACCATGAAAAAATAAATGAGACAGAAAGTGAGAAGCATCGAAATGGAGCGAGAGTGAGGGAGCAGTGAAGCAGATAGGGCCCATGGGAGCCAGCGAGAGAACAAAAGCGGCCCTTCTGCTAATTGACTGCAGAATTAGCCCCATCTCCCCCAGTGGGACTGTGGTGAGGCAGTGGCAGATGGAGGCAGACTGGACACCAGAGCAGAAAAAAGGCCTGCAAAACCTGCCGTGAAGCTGCCCACAATTGCGGGTCACAACACCGCAACACGTTCCTTGTTTAACAGGACACGGCCAAGCACAGAGAAAGGAGTGAGAGGGCTGGGGGGGATTAAAAAAGGTCAAAAGAGGAGGCTGGGACTACTGGACGAGGGGGGGGCAGAGAGAACAGAGAGGATGGTGAGTGCACAATCATGGGAATATTATTTTTTTATGAATAAGAGTGACTTCACTCCTTAGAAGTGTGCAGTTTCAAATACAGATTTCCACATTATGGTTTCAATACTGTAATATGTACAAAGGCCAATGATTATGAGGCATTTCAGGGTAAATAAGAACAAATATGCGGCGGCAGACAACATATCATTAGTCAATAAAGTGATTTGTCAATCAACAATTTTGATAATTAATTGTTAAGTGTCATTTTAAGAAAAGATCTTTTAATCACTAGTTTCAGCTTCTCAAATGTATTTTTTTCATGATAGTCAACTAAATATTGTTGGGTCGACTACCACTAATACTAACTACTTGATATCATGATGGACATTTTATAGACAAAACAAAAAAAAAGATATTTGAGAAAATAATCAAGAGATTCATTGATAATGAGAATAAGTGTTAGTTAAAGCCCACACGTCTTTGTTTAAGCCTAAGTCATAATTGTAGCAGTACGTCACAGTTTATTACTACTTTTTTGTTTGTTTGTTTTTTGGATGTATTTGAAGCTTTAAGTGAAATGTTTACATTGGTATTATATGTAAGTGTCTGAAAACAAAATAGGGGAATTCAAGCACTTTTCATAATTACAGTAACTTAAAAACATAAGAACCGTTTCTCCCTAATGAAAGGCTATGATTAAAGAGCTAAACTGTACCCAAAAAGTTACTATCACATTATGGCAGATGGTCGACATCAAATATGAACAATGTTGATTCCATTAGATTTGTTTAAAACTTGGTGAAGCCATGAGTCAAACTTGACTTCAAAATACAAACAAAATCATTTGGTCTAACTGAACTAAAGTAATTAGGCTTAAACTCTTACAGAGCTGTTGAACCTCATTGCTCTGGATGCTCAGTGATATTTGCAAAGCTCTGATATTGGCAACAGATCTTGCACCAAAGCCTACATGTAACTAACTCTATATACATTTGCTAAAATGTACACATACAAATCCATGAATATATACATTAACACTGCATTTTCTTGGATCATGGTCTGTGATTTACAAACATCTCAAGAGTCAGTAAAGAGGAAAATAAACTATTACATTGTCACAAATTATTTATGAATTCGCTATTTTCTCATGTCAAGTTTGCAAGCTTCAATAAGTTATTAAAATCTGAATCAATAACTCCCCAGATGCCAGGTTCCAAAAACCTGATAAAAGGATGGTTGACAGCAGTACACACACACACACACACACACACCATGCCACCCTGCATAACCAAGTAGCTACTGTTACTATGAAGTTGAATTACATTGCTCAAAGCACTTTTTAAAGTGCCAAAAGCAGCCATTCCTCTTTCTAGGGATTACTCTGAGGAATGTATTTACAGTTTCTTTCTCTCATATAAAGGCTGTATGGAAATCAGAGGACTACAGACACCACTCATAGGCTGTTTTGAAATTCAAAGAAGGTGGGGAGTAAAACTATATTGTCCTTTTGAGGATGCAGGAGGATGCTTTCCATTCTGCGCTGCACCATGACTGTCATAGTAATCTGATATGACAAATTCACATACAGTGGATTAGCTGCCGGTGGTGAAAGCCAGAGCGGTTAATATTTGTTGATGTTGCTTTTATCCAGCAGGTCTGCTGTCCCTGGGCTGTGGTTATCCTGACGTTGAGGAGAAGAAAGAGAAAGGAAGGAGGAAAGGAAAAGGAAAGGAACGGACCAAAAGGAAAGGAAAGCATAAAAAGGAAAAGGAGGGGAAGCAAAAGGAAAGGAGAGGTGGAAGGAAGCAAAAGGAAAGGAAACCTTATTTTCTGGCTACCAAGAAAAGTAAAAAAGAAAAAAAAAAATCTCAGGGCCACTGGGCCTGCTCATCACTTTGTATGCTGTCAAAATCTTTGATGTTCCCCGACTCTTGATGTCGGGGGCTATGAAAAATGCTTAGCTCAATTTAAGCCTCTCGCAAAAAAGGGCTAACAACTGTAATTAAATCATTAAATTCTTGTCTACGCTTCACAGAGCATAGAGAAAATTAACTTCCCACCAACCTCATTTTCTACTTGAACATGAAATAATGATTTTTTTTTTCTCAAGCTCATATAATTACAAAGCTAACATCTGATAGAGTCAGCATCCAGGGGGGATTATCACATGCATGAGTATTAGACCTCATTACCAGCTTGACTGCAAAATTATTACATCTTGTAATTGGATGGTGAGATTTATACACAGATTGGCCGGGTTTCTGTAAGATTGTAATTACAAGCTTCATTGGTTTGCTACTTATCGGAACTTCACAGAGAAAACAACTGGTAAAATGAAATGAGCATTTCATTAACCTATCGCCTTATCAGGGGAAAAACCTGTGTAACGTTCATGTATGCATTAACATAAATAGGATCATTCATTCTGCCGCCAGATAGCCTGGGTTGGAGTTTTATTTTTTTATTTATTTTTTTTCCAGGCAATGAGGGTGGAGGGTGGAGAGAAAGAGGGTGGCGGCGGTGGTGGTGTGGGTTTGATTGCAGAAGGGGTGGGAGGGGAGGAGGTCGGTGGCAATATTCATTCATTTTCACAGAGTTTATTTAACCTTCATAATCCAGTGTTGATGGGGAACGGAGGGACACAGAGGGAAAGAGGGGGGGAAAGAGATGGAAGGGGACAAGGAGAAGGGGAGGGCTGCAAAGGGTGAGGAGTGGGGGGGAAGGGAAAAAAATAATAATAAATTAGTTGTCTAACGTTACAAGGGATGAACTCAATATATCTATTACTTAAAGACTAACTGACTGTGAAAGTGCTCATTTCACGAGAGACGAGGCAGTGAGCTGGCGGGTACTCATGGGGCTCCGAGGTAGCTGCTCTCCCCCCTCCACCCTCTCTCTCTCTCTCTCTCTCTCTCTCTCTCTCTCTCCCTCCCTCCCCTCCTCAGCTTTGATGTTTCCCCTTTCACTGTTAACAAACTCTGGCCGTGTTCCCCTCTTGCTCAAACACAACGGCAGGTGCAGATTGGATGCCCACATAAATAACCTCCTCACACAATGACACCAGGGGATCGATCCAGATTTTGATGGGTGCTGCTGCTCATACAAAAGGAGTGTGTGTCTGACTGTGTGTGTGTGAGTGTGTGTGTGTTAAGATGGGGCGAGCGGAAAACAAATGGGGACGAGCAGGACGGGACATAAGGAAGGAAGGTGGAAAAGGGGGTAGCAAGAGTGATAGAGGGGCTGGGAGGAAGAGGAGGGGGGTATAAAATGGTTCAATTACAAGCCGAACACTATTTCTCTCTTCTTAACAAGAGATTTCATGGTGTGGGCCAATGTTTGGCAGAAACAGCTGAGTGCCACTAATGCTAAAGCATTACACTGCGCCAGATCAGCTGGCCCCTTTTGAGATGGGGGACAGTTGTTATTGAACTTCATTGTCCAGATTGGTTTCTTTTTCAGCTGGGATCAATGATGCTTCAACATGGGCGTGATGTAAAAAGCCGCGCTGCAACCTGCCACCCACCCAACCAACACCATCACTGCACTTGAAATAGAAGCGCGCACCCTTGTTCCTTTAAGGGCTTTTTGATTTGTCCTTGTGCAGGTGAACCTCTCCACAGTATATTCAGTCCACAGTCTTTTTTTTCCTCAATAAGACCATCCAAACAGATATCTTGAAAGCATGATATCTCATAAATAAGGAAAAGGGTTTTGATAAACAAAACAATTGGTCCATTTACGCTCAAATTTTGGATGGTTTGGTGCATTTTTCCAACTGAATATAAAACAGCTATGTCGGTTAAGGTTTGTATAGTAAGCAGAGAAAAAAAAACTAGGCAACATGAGTCACATCTGCAATTAAGTTTTGGAAACTATTTTTGATTAACGTATATGTCATGACATATTCATGTAAATGAGGTGAGGTCGGTGACTCTGCACACTAACAATAATAAGATGAAACATTGCACTCACAACAATAGATGCTCTGCCATCTTCTATGTTTTGAATGTGCATAGTTAAAGCATAGATTAGAAAATTAACGGAGGTGACAGTCTGTAAAGCCAGAACGCCTCACAGTACTGTATTTAATGCTTAAATCTGCTGGAACATTGTGCAACCAGCTGTATACTTGAAACGGCCATTGCAAAACAAAAAAAAGTTAATGCACGTGAAGTCTGATTTTGCTGCTGATTTCCATGCACAATAATATACTGTGTGCCTACATGGAACTCAAGAAGAGCATGTGCAACCCTGGGCTCAATGAAAACTAACCAGACACAAAATGTTTGGCGCTCATCAACTTTTGGACATGTTTGTAATTTAACTGCAGCGTATTAAAATCTGTTTTCACTTCATTATTATTATGATATATATATATATATATATATATATATATATATATATATATATATATATATATATGTATTTGGCTCTGAATGAGACGTCAGAATGATTCACACTCTGTCATGAATAAAAGGGAAGATAAACACAAAAGTAGACACTAGTTGTTGGGTCAACATGGGTCATTTTTTTCTCCTGGTGGAACATATCTGAGCCACAATGATTCTCCAAGCTAAAATAACATCTTGAGCGTCACCAAATAACAAACCGGGGCTCTCAACCCAATTCTTTTCTCAGCTCATAGAGGTTTGTCATGGTTGTCTAAACAGAGAAAAAGAAGACTCTGTGTAGTTTGTCCCTGCTCAGCTGCAATGGAAAGATCTAATCTGTGCCACAAAAATCTAATCTAATACATCAATTTTTAGATCTAACACCCCCCCCTCCTCTTCCCAGATCACTGTGTCTATAACTCATTACTGCACAGGTCCATTTGACAGACGGCTGTTTTCATGTGTGACCCCATAACACCCAAGGCTAGAGGGTGGGACCACTGGTTAGCCAAGTCAGGAGCCATGATGACAGCAAATGGTGCAGACGTCAAGAGCAATATCCTGTGACAAAACTGGAAAGTTAGTTGTCCATTGAAGTAATGCAAAATATGCACATGCTGTATATTTTTGAGAGAACAGCTAAAAGGAAAAAGCGTCTCATCCAAACCTTCCCATGACAGCAATATCTGAAAAGTCAGACTAATTTTTTTTTTTTCTCTTCACTTTTTAGGCTTGTGTGTTTATAACCAATTAAACACACCAGGAAGTTAAACCCCAAAGCAACTGCAACAGAGTCAGTCTGATCAGTGATCAAGGTGATAGCAGTGTTGTTAGGAGTGAGAGGCCGAGGCATCCTGGGGAGGCATGTCCAGCAACATGAAAACAGCAGGTTTCAACTACTATCAATAGTTAGTACAAAGACAAACCGTGGCAAAAAAAAGCAGCACAACATGATAACAGATGAAAGAAACAGTCTCATTAAAATTCCATTTGTCATGCTTTTTGTTGATCATTTTATCTATAAGTTTATCCTTTGCACCACTATCAAAGGGTGTAATTTCAAAAGAATACTTCAGTGTACAAAAATCTTTTTCCCCAAGAAGGCCCTTCCTTGAAATTCAATTAACTCTGTTGATAAATAAACGTGGAAATTGTATCATCTGAAAGCAGATTTGCATGCTCCCGTTTTTTCCCCACCATTTCTGAGGCAGCAAATAAACATCTGAAATGGGAGACTAACTCTTATGAATATTTCTAAGCTGGCATTTCAAACCAATGTTTGAGTCTCCCTCATTGAGATTTAGCATAAAATTATATGTGGGACAAAGAGAGGACTTTGATATCACTGTTCTCTTTGTCCAAAGTCTTTTTTGTACATCTCTTTACTGTACTTTGCATACATCTGCAACTGAATTGTGCAGATGTGCACATACAGTAAACTGCAGACCAGGAGTCTGTGGCTTAAAGCCTGTTGGCTCACTAGGATTCAGTTCATTATTCATGGAGAAGTTAAATACCAAGTAATGGAATTAGTTTGTGAATTGCCAAAATGGTTAATTAGCTTTTGCAGTCCTAGCTGTCCTGATCAAATGTGTGCTGACTTGTACAGTATTTGTGAATCTATATGCAACAGGTTATATCATATTGGGTGAAGGTGAATTAAAATGTTACTTTAAATGAGGAGGAATCTTCTCTAAACTCGTGCTTGAAGTTGTCCTTGAGGTCACTCACTGTAGTTGCCAATAGCTGTGCTTACAGTTTTAGATGTCCCATTTGAAAAAAAATAAAATAAAAAATAGGACTCATATTAAAAAAAAATATTTCATGAGTTCTTAATGTTAATCCTCTTAGGTCAATGCTGCAATGAAACACTCGGCTGAATGCAGTTAAAACCTTTTAAAGGCCAGTAAATGCTACATCCTCTTTTTCTTCCCTCTCGCTGCATCTCTCTCTCTCTCTCTCCCTCTCTCTCTCCTTGGCTAGCTATAGCTATTCATTAGCTCCAGCCCCTATGGCAATGAGAGTCTTTAACCTCCATTAGATCTAATGTTGATATGTTTCCCCAGCAAAGAGCCAAAACAATTAACACCCCTTCTCACATTTCTCTCCCCTTGGCCCCTAACCACATCAAAATCTGGGCCCACCCGTTCATTACCCACCCCTGAGAATGCCCTTGGGGAGGAAAAAAGTCAGCTCCTTGGCTGTTGTCTTTTGAATGGTATGCAGTTAGAAGCCAGAATGAGTTAAAAGAAACTTGTGAACATTAATGAAGTGCTGTGTTTTCCCTGCAACTTTACTTCAACGTGGCAGCAAGCGGCGTTTATTTGGACGAGCTACTAAATCGTGATAATACTTAATCAAGATGAGATAACACCCTCTGTGCGTAGTGCTCGGTCTTGTCTTTTATATATTCTTTATAGCTTCAGTAACAATAGTGGTTGTACCGTTGTTGCTGCAGTAGCCAATTGTTATTGAATTACAGTGCAGGACAATGTACTCCGCTGAATGTGAGTGACCTTAAACGCACCGACTTGGACCTTTTTCAACCCTCTTTCATGGAAATAGCATTTAGACACTACTAATTTGAAACAGATAATACATCGAACAAAGTGTGATGTCTTCTAGATTGCTTTTTTTTTTATCAATAAACAAGTCACAAAATAATAAGTCAGTGAAATGTTGATACTGCACATATCTGCAAAATGTTCACTGACAACATACCACTCACTTTTTATTTGTTTTTATTCTACAATATCTGCAGCAACTAAATTATGATTCACATTTTTTGTGATAGTTTTTTTGCCACTTGCTACACTTGGTTAAAGGTTAGAGAAAGATCATGCTCTTGGTTTAATAATGAAAAGTACAACAGTGACTTGAAGCTCAAGTCAGGACGTGTTCACATCATGAACATTTAACTGATCACGATCTTACCCAAACCTTATCCAAAGAAGTGTTGTGTAAATCTAAACATGTGGGAATTAAGTTGCAAACCTCAGTCTCCAATGTCAAATCCTGCGCTTTGTGTGTGTCTTATAAAAACATCATTGTCAAAACAAATTAGTAGTGTGTGGATGTAATTTCAGGCACATGATTGATTATTTGTATGATAGACATTGAAAAGAGGGATCAGAAAACAAGTGTTGCAAAACAACAAGACATTCAATGTTTATTTGGCTGAAAATCTGGAAGGTAACCATTTAGAAAGTCGTATTACTTCCCCTCCTTTTAACATTATACAGCTTGTATTAGTTCATTTTGGGCAAACAAAAATCCTTGTAATGCTCTTTCTATTTAAACATACACAAAGAGATAAGCAATGGTTACAATTGTAAAAATGCAGTGTTTTAAACATCATATTGAAACATAAACATAAAAGAAAGAGAAATGCATGAATTTGTCTATTTGAAGACTCCAGTCCCTTAATATTCTCTCTGAGCCCGAACAGAATATGACATTCTAGTATTATAAATGTGAGGACTCTGAGGTGAAATTATTGATTACCTCGTACCTGTTGCAGGCCTCTCAACGTGCACAGTCCTGGAAAAACTGTGCTGTGCATCCGACTGCTGCAAAGCACCTTTAAATTTAGCAACAATTTGAGCTCAGACGCTCTTTGTCACCTCAAAACCCGGGGAACACCACCCGTCCGAGTGTTTAGCTGTCAAGTGCATAATGTCTTGACCTTCTAATACCCAGAATAGACCTCTTTTATTATCCAGGAAATTCCTAGTTTCCTTACCTATAGGTGTGGCGCAGTTGTCGTTGTATCGAATGTCTCACAGTAACACCAGTGGTCCTCTGACTCTAACCCACAGCTAAATAGCTGAGTTGCTCTGACGCAGTTCAGGGAGTACGCCGGACCCATGCGTGAGTGTACATGTTTGTGTGCGACGTCGAAGGGAAGAGGTCTAACAGTTGCGCCGGTCCGTTGATATCATTGATACTCATCTAATCTCCTCTCTTCGGGGGGGAAAAGGAGTTTTGGTTTCAACACTTAATTTGATAATCTGTGAGAAAAGCACAAAAGGGACATTCTGCGGATTCTTAACCTTTCCTCAACTTTGGCACTCCCAGAGGCAGGAAAGGAGTATCTTTCACCACAGTTATTAGTTCACAGAGACACCCTTGACCTCTGTGGTGGTAGCCAACAGTCAACATAACCGATGTTATTGTAATGCAGGTTCACTCTCTTTGACTTCTATTGGAGTCATTCAGGTCTATGTGTTGGCATAGTTCCTAGAGGCCCGAGTTCAAGCGTACATCGATTTTAATTAAGCCAAATTAGGTTAAATTATGACCAAATTGCCATGAGCCCACGCTAACATAGTTTTTAAAAAATATAAATGACATAAACGTGGTTGTTCAAGTACAACAGGCAATTTTTCAAATGAAACTTTGTGGCTGAAATTTTAATCAAAAGTTAAGAAAATGGAACTTTAGAAATAAGATTACAGCTTCAGTCATTTTCTACAAAACAGGACATTTGTGTTTGTTTGCATATATGTAATTGTCACACATGTATTTTGGAAATGAAATAAAACTTTTACAAACTATATTTGATGAAAACATTATAAAGATGTTATTTGTAAAGCACTGCTGCCATATGTGTTTTGATAAAGTCAACTTTAAAAATGGTGTTAACTCTCCTTTTTGTATTTAATCGTAGCCTATAATATTTTTAAACTGAAGAAAATACCTGATAAACTCATTTATTAAAACAAAACAACATATATAATGAGTGAAGTGTCCTCCAACACATTAACTGAGAATATTCCTGTTCCTTTAATATCATTAGAGATTCAAACTCTATAGGCCATCAGAGAGAGAGAGAGAGAGAGAGAGAGACTATCCTTTCATCTCTTTCTGTTAGATACTGTAGGTGACAGATTGGTGGATGCTGCTGATCCAATTTTACACCAATACACACATCAATAACATATAATCAATATCAACACGTGGCTTTATTTTGAATTCTGCAGGAGGCAAGGAAATAAAGATGAAATTAGTGACAGGAAATTCAAAATGTGTAATACAGACTGTTCCATAAAAAAAGAACGTCTCCACTATACCTGAGTGACTTATTAGAATGAGGCCACTAAGGCAGAACAGCTTATGAAGAGCCTCCTGTAGATTTACATGATAAAAGTATCTCATATGAGCAGCCGGAGGATTTACAAAGAGAGAGCGAGAGGGAGAGTATTCAGAAATCGTTAAGTTGGAGCGTGCGTGAGGGGGGTGCGCGTGCGCGTGGCTCGTGCACGTCGGTGTAAGCCCATCTGTTTGGAGGAAATACACTAGACGGTGAGTGTGTTGTGGACGAGTTTTAAAAGAGGGGGGTGGACGACGAGAGGATCCGGAACAAAGTTTTCCACGCTGCTCTCTCTCTCTCTCTCTCTCAAGAGCTTGTGGTGGTAATGAGAGTTTAACAAGACTCAATAAATCAGTTAACGGTGATGGTTTATTGCCCTCAACACGTGTCATTGTTTACCAGGAGTCAAATTCCTATTTTTCAAAAAAGAGGAAAAACAGATAAACACATGTTGTAGCAACAATTATTAGAATTATTATTACTATTATATATTTATAATTATCGCCACTTGCTTTTATTCTAATATTAGTTATCAAGTTTTTTTCTATTTCTCGTTTTGTCTCATTTCTCTTTAGAGATATTTTCTGTCTCCCCCCCCCAGCCCCCCGCCCCCCCCCCCCTCCCCTCCACCACCATCATATTTAGCCCCCTGCACACATTTCCAGCGGGTTATCACAATTGCCATTCCCCCCCTCCCTCCCTCCTCCCTCCTTTCTGATGTGTTACCCAGATTACCATCAGTGCCCCTCAGATATTTTTAACAGATCCTCGGCGCTCGGCAATATCCACTCGGAGCCATCTGGTGCAGATCAGAATCTACTGACTTCTTGAGCTTCAGTCGTTAAGGCATTAAATCTAGATCTACAGAAGACCCCCCCGTCGACTCGGGAGGTGGGTGATATAAGAATCAGAATCAAATCAAAATAGAACTGTTAAAACATGAACACCCCCCCTCCTCCTCCTCCTCTTCCTCCTGTGTCAGGAGTGGACAGCTCAGGAAAGTAGAGGTTAAAGTCCCTTTTCTTTTTCTTTTTTTTTCTTTTTTTCTGAGCTGGAAATTGGATAAGCGGTTCAAGAGGAGGTGACCAAAAGCATCAGATATTTTTTTTCCAACTCAAATCTTATGGAATTATATATATTTATTGGAATTTATAAGAGAAAAGAAAATATTAATTTGTGAAATTATTTGTGCTTTTTTTTTTTTTTTTTTTTAGGAAAGACACCACTTTGGCTACAGGTTTCTGATAAATTACAAATAAATTAATCTCCATCCTTCATTATTTTCAAAGTTAAAGTGTTGAAAATGAAGTCACTTAAATTAAATGAGTGACCTAAAAATGTATGTGTATAATATTTAGTGGCGCGTGCAGACTCTCTGTTTGACTTGTCTGTGTTTTTTTTCTTCTTTCATCCTCGTTCCTTTTCACTCAAAACAAGGAAACGTGAAGTGGCTCTGTTGTTACAAAGGACAACAGCAATCTGGTTTAAGTCCATACACACACACACACACACACACACACACACACGCGTGCAGATGGAAAGAGGGTGAGAAAAAGAGATTTGGGCTGATTAAACCTGCATGAAGAAATCAAAGCAAACCAAAAACACACAAGTCAATAAAAACATACATAATTAATAAATCATATGGAGAGATCCGCGTGTTTTTCCATAACTGCTTTGACTTTTGGAGGAAATTAGCTTTTTTTAAATGTAATCTTTAAATTGATATCTCGACATGCCTGGAATGTAATTATTTATTTGGTAATTTTATTAAAACATTTCCTTTAAAATAACTCACCCTAATTGAACTTTTATATCGATTCAAGACGGTAAGTTTTGAAAACAACAGATGAAGAAGAATAAATCCAACTTAATGAAGACACTTTTTTAGAGTAAATGAGCGTCTATGAATGAAATCGACGCACCAGCAGCCGGTGATAGCAAACACTAATTCCTCTGCAGAGTCTTTAATTACAATTTCAATCTATTCAAAGTAAGTTCCTTCTTCTGACGGGTTTACTTCCCCCTGTGTCGGACAGCTGTAAAATCGTGTAGACAGGTTGTCATACAACAATCAAAGCCTTCGGTGAATGGACTCTAATGCTTGAACATTTAACATACAATAAGTCCAAACACGGAGAGAGAGAGGGAGAGAGAGAGAGAGAGAGAGAGAGAGAGAGAGAGAGAGAGCGAGAGAGGCCCCAGCCAATGTGCTCACTCACTCCATATTCACATTATCCACATTGCTCCAAACGAGGAGGAGCTTGCAGGCTCAAGTAGGGGATGCCAATCAAAGCATCAACTTCAAATTGTATCTGAGAGATCAGCCTGGAGACCTCGGGGCCAGGCGCGTCAGTCGGAGCGCAATTGTTGATCAGATCACATCCAGCGGACTTTTGCGCTAGAAAAGAGCGGAAGCCGAGATTTTGAGAGCGGCTTGTTGTGACTGCAACACCGCCGCATGTCTGTAGTAGCTGTGACTCTGACTTAAACACATTTCCTTTCACTCCTCCGGCTTCTTTTTTTTTTTCTTCTTCTTTCTTTTTTTCCGCACTGTTTTTGCGCACAGTTTGGACGGACGCAGCTGTGCGCCACTTCGCCGGTGGACATGTCTTTCCCGCAGCTCGGCTATCCGCAGTATTTAAGTGCCTCCCAGGCGGTGTACGGGAGCGAGAGACCGGGAGTGCTTACGCCTTCGTCCCGGGGAGGGAGCACCGAAATCGGGGGGAGCCCGTCCGCCACAGCCGCGGCCGTCACGTCGGTGTTGGGCATGTACGCCAACCCGTACGCACACAACTACAGCGCGTTCTTACCGTACACCAGCGCCGACCTGGCTCTCTTCTCACAGATGGTAAGAATAAACGTGGGGGTTTGTGTTTCTGCGTGGAGCTGCAGTGACTGTGTGATCGAGGTGTGGTGGTGGTGGTGGTGGTGGGGGGGAGAGAAAAAAGGCTGGCTGGGTAAAATGATCAAGAAATATAAATGAAGTGTGGTGTGTTTAAAATATGGATCGATTAATATTAGTGAGTATTTAATCGATTTGTTAGTTTCCTTGTTTGGCTGAGTTAGGAATGAGAAAAGTTTGACATGTGGCTGCAAACAAAAAAAGGGGAAAAAATGACTTCAAATGATTTATTTGCTAAAGAAAAAATGTGTAAACAAAACATATAATTCACACTAACCAGACTGTTATTATCTTAATGTTGGAATGATGGATGTTGAAAAACAAAAATGCACGGAAAGAAAAAAAGTTTCTACTCTTTTCTTATTCGGCCACATTATTTTTTTTTTTTTTTAATCTGATTTTTAGAAATAATCTCTAGAATAGAACAACATCTCAGTCTATAAATATTCCACAGGCTAAGTTTGGATCTCGAAGCTTTGTTTTGTCTGCAGTTTGTCCTCCTGTCATGCTTGAATGCCACGTGGATTTTTCCTGTGTGTGGATGCAGAATTGTCAGATATGCACTGGCCTAAAATACACCTGGTGATAATAATCAACTCGCGGTGTGTTAATGTGTTGCCTAATGTGCGCGCGAGGCCCACGGGCTTCAAAATAAGAGCCACGAATCCAAAATCCATTATTGATCTGACGGATGCGTTTGAGTGTCCAAATATAAAGTGTGGGAAAACTTAACTCGGGCCTGCAAAAACTGCTTTGGCATACTTGAGGAGTGTGGAGGGGAGTCTGGCAGGTAGACGTGAAAGCTGGCAGTTTTCACGCCATCTGTGCGTCTCGCAGTGATGCAAGCAACTTTCTGCGCTCCTGTTGACTTCATTTGTTCCCTTATTGGACTGTCATGTATGAAAAATGCTTGCTAATAAAAGGTCTTTGGGTGTGGAGTTGTGCAGGCCTGGCATGCGGTATTCTGCAAGTTGAGAAGCTTATTTGTGGAAAGAGTCAGGTGCAACTGCAAGTCTTGGATTTTTAATCGAGGCCATTGTCACTTGTTTGAATTGCAGATATATAAAGTTGTCAAATGCATTTTAAAAAAAATGCATTCTATAATTCAGTGTCACAAACTAAATATGCATATTTCTTGTTCTACTTTTATAAAATATTATGCTCCTTATTTTCAAGGGGTCCCAGTATGAGCTGAAGGACAGTCCTGGGGTCCATCCTGCCAGCTTCGCAGCACACACATCTCCGGCCTTCTACCCGTACGGCCAGTTCCAGTACGGGGACCCGGCCAGGCCCAAGAACGCCACCCGGGAGAGCACCAGCACCCTGAAGGCCTGGCTCAACGAGCACAGGAAGAACCCGTATCCGACCAAAGGGGAGAAGATCATGCTGGCCATCATCACCAAGATGACCCTGACGCAGGTCTCCACCTGGTTCGCCAACGCCAGGAGGAGGCTGAAGAAGGAGAACAAGGTGACCTGGGGCAGCAGGAGCAAAGAGGACGGGGACGGGAACTTGTTCGGCAGCGGGGACGAGGCGGAGAAAAACGAAGACGAGGAGGAGATCGATTTGGAGAGCATTGATATAGACAAGATCGACGACAACGACGGGGACCAGAGCAACGAGGAGGACGACGACAAGTCCGAGGGGAGCAGGGAGCACAGGGGCGGCGTCGGAGCGGGGGCAGAGCTGGACGGCCTGGAGAGAAGACGGGCCTTCAGCCTGCAGGCCCACGAGGCCTTTGACAAATCTAAGAGCACCATTTCAGCTCACCCAGGGAGTAAGGAGAGCCCGGACGGCAACAACAACAACACCCGAGTTTTGTCCCCGGACAGACCCGGGAGCTTTCCCCTGCCCTCCAACAACAAGCCCAAAATCTGGTCTTTAGCGGAGACCGCCACCAGCCCCGACAGCTCGTCCCAGAAACCCACGTCCCCCTGCGCCCCGGCGGCCACCACCCACCCCTCGGCGCCCCACCACCAGCTCCAAACCCACCCGGCCTTCCTGCCCAGCCACGGACTGTACACCTGCCAGATCGGAAAGTTCCACAACTGGACGAACGGGGCTTTCCTGGGCCAGAACTCCCTGCTGAACGTCAGGTCGTTTCTGGGAGTAAACCAGCACCATCACCACCACCACCACAACAACCACCACGTGCCGGCCCAACAGCAGCAGCAGCAGCAGCCGACGTCAGTGGTGGTGTCGCCGGTAGCAGCTGCGGCAGCGCTCAGCAACGAGAGCAAGGCCCCGCCAGAGAGCCACAGTCCCAAACACATAGGTAGGAGCACGTGCACGCGCATGCACGTCATACGCACATTTTTTTTTATAACTGAGCACAACCTGTGTGCGTGTGTTTGTTACATTAATAGCGCGACTCACGCCTGCTTCTTCTTCTTCTTCTTCTTTTTTTTTTACACATAAAATTATGACAACAAAGCGAGTAGGCTCCACAAACACACTTAAATCCTCAGTGTTTGGATACACAACAACACTGGCTTCATGTTGAGTTATAAAATAAAATACAGGCCTATCATTTATCCAGCATGTCAGTGCTCATGAGTGTTTTTTTTGCTTATTTCCTTTTTAGACCATGAAAACGGTGTAAGGTCTGATTCACCTCCAACACAGACCCTGAAGTCTTCCTTTCGACCCATCCATGACAGGTGAGACAAGATTTCACTGCTCAGCTCCTCTGGATTGTTGGAAAGAAAATTGGCAGGCTTGTGTTAAATTATAAATGTAAAATGCTGTGATTATAACATTAATTAAAACATGAGCTATATGGGTCAGATTTTTTTTCTCTGCAATATCTATAACAGCAGTATATTAAATAAATAAAATTAATATGAATGTAAGGGAAGACATTTTAACTCCTTTTTTTAAATTCCAGGATATAAACCTAAAGTTTATGTCTGGTAATTTTAATATTATTTTAATTTAACTAAAACAATAATAGCACCACAAAATAAAAATGAACCAAGATAAATAAAACCCAGTTTGTTTTACGGGGTGACAGGGGTCCTGACTCTCATCCCACACCCCCTTTAATTCCTCCCCTCTGGGGAGAGTGTGGCTACTTATCAAGTCACCGAGTAAAACGGGCTCTGTCTGGGCTGTGTGCTTTCCCTAAAGACCCCTGGGAGACCCGGAGCCCAGGGGAGCGCTCTTATGGAGAGGGGGGGTTAAAAAAAAAAAAAAGTTTGCCTCTGTTTTAAGTATTACAAAATACCTCCTTTCTTTTTTATGAGTGTTGCATCCAGAGCTACAAGAATCATATAGAAATAATATCAGGTGATAATGTGCACACACTAAAATCTTTCAAGTTGCAAATTATTATTATTATTATTATTATTATTATTATGGAGGAAAGTGATGGGTTGTAGAGGGGGGCTGCAGCCTGGTTTCAGATCACACTTGAGGTGCATATTGAGAGCCGCTGTCCAAACACTGCGGGGGTATTTATCTCCCTCTCTGTTGTTATTCTCCATCCAGATCCTCTCTGCCTTCCAGCGCCAGGAGTCCACCAGACGCCACGCAACGGGTCCTCACTGCCCTCTCCTCGGCTTGATCAAGACATTTTTTTTTCGTGCTTGAAAAAAAAAAAAGGAAAAAAAAACACATAGGAAAAAAAAGACTTTACACTCCCTGAAAAGGACAATGAGAAATAATAATGCAGCGTAGCATTGAGTCGGTACAGAACAAATGGCGTAATTTGGTAATATCCTGTGGATGGATGGATGACTTCCTCTATTGTTGTGTAGCCTATAATCGCGCCTATAATGTTACTCTCTATCTCCACTTTGCCCAGGCAGGCTGGGACACTTTGGTAGGCTTTTTACTTTATTATTATTATTATTATTATTATTATTATTATTTTTGTCTCTATCTTGTGTTTTTGGTGTCCTTTCTTTAATGTAAATGATTTAAATTTGTAAATATGAAGCGTTGAAGGAATTTGTCCAGATCGTATATTTTGCCTAATAAACTAAATGAAATTATAGAGAAAACCAAAGACTATCCCCAGCCTATATTTCTTTTCCCACGTAGATTTAAGCCACTATTATTATAATTACTTTTATAACGAATTATTATTATTATTATTATTATTATTATTATTATTACTGGGAAATAAAATGTAGGCCCGGCTGAAGGGTGGGAATGGGAATGGGAGGGAGGGAAAAATATATATTGGCAGTGTGCAAGCAGGCTTAATTTTATTCAAGTTTGGGAGGAAAGCAGCGTGGATGCATTGAGGTGCTAATAAGTGTCCAGATGGTTGCTGGTGACAGAAAATGGACAGGAGCAGCTGGGAAGGTCATTAAGTAATAATATGGGAACGCCCAGTCCAAACAAAATCAAATGGTTAAAATCTAATCTGTCAGAGAGAGAAGTCGATTCGAAGATAAATTATTAATTTTTTTTCTTTTTTTTTTTCTTTTGGGTGGGGGTGCTGGGTCAGTGTTTTGGGGGTCCTGTCTGCTCCGAGGCTGATGGTGATCATTAGGCTTTAAAAAGCAGCTTCTTTGCTCCTCAGTCGGTGACCAAAAGCAAATATTGATTTACCCCAGCAGCCTAATGGGGTTTAAACATAATAAGATAATAAGGGGGGAGTGCAATAATTAGCTGGTGGTGGGACATGATGTGAACATTGGGGGATTTTTTGTTTGTTTGTTTTTTATTCTCACAAACATTATAGGAAAAGGAAAAGCAGGCCTAATAATTTTTAAGAATTTTCTGGACATTTTTTTTCAGCTTTACCATTTTATCAGTTATCAGTTGTCCAGTTAAAAACAAGATACATTTTTTTCATTCCTGAAATTACTTGAGCACAACCAGAGAAAACCTGTGTTTTGCTCCTCTTTGTAAATGACAGTAAGCTGCGAACTGAGCTGTGAATGATCTGAGTGGCCTAAACCTGTGGAGTGACTTATGCACATCTGTTTTGCAATATCACAGCGACCTCTATAGGCGAGTAGGCTAACACATGGCTTCGGCTTGAAACAGCTTTCGCCCACCAAAAGAGCTATAAATCACAGGAATGTGCTCGCACTTTAACTGCATTATCACACACAATGCAGTATTCTTTACAGCTTGATTTAAGCCCATTGCACCAAACTGTATCATGCTCTCACAAAAAAAAAAAAATCTGGAGGAATACAAAAAGCAAAACTAGGAACCTCTTTATTTATGGGGACTATGGTGACACTGAGTTCACAATAAAATATGAGAGGAAAAATATGGTTATTTTTTGTTTGAGAGGGAAAAAAAATCATCTTCATCATTTTCAAACAGTAATCTGCAATCAATCATTTGCTTTTGGGGGTTGCAATATTATGAAGAGGCTGCAGAGCTTCCAAATTAGTTGCACAAGTCGAAAACATTACAGCAAAGTGCAAAAGGGCAAAAGTGATTTTTTTTCTTCTTCTTTTTTTTTTTTTAAATGCTTGGTAAACGTTGACTGGAACATATCTGTGCGGCAGAGGGTGACGTCTGTGCGCATAAATCTGTGCCACTTAAATGGCCCTTTGCTAAACAGTCACTCAGTGCAGGAAAAATTAACAAAGGTCACTGAAGGTTTTGTTGACCGGAGAGGGGTCAGTCTGCTTTTAGACTGAGGTTAACATAACTTTACTCACAGCACAAATACATCATAATATGCAAACATCAAAACAGGCTTAGTTTATGAACAGAGAGAAAAGAAAATTCATACAGATTTTTTTTTTACTGCATTAGGTTTGTGTCAATATAAACTAAACACCTATATTGTTTTATTTCCTCCCCTTTTTTTTGTAGCTCAGCTGGTATAAAATATTGCAATGTGTAGCCTGGAGATAAAAAGTGTCCAGCCCCAGTCATTAGATGTCAGTCTGTGGAAATTAGAATAATATTAAGCCATGTGAAGCCTGAACTGACTCTTGTCAATTTCACTTATGCTACAACACCAGCTCTGGCAATAATGATTCTAATATTGCTGCTGCAAAAGAAGGCAGGTGTGTAAAATTTCATATTCCCCTCCCCTCCCTGCATTTGCACATGACATCCTCTCATGAGCTGGCTTTTGGGGGCTAAAATTAAATAACCTCTCGGTGTCCCATTTATTTCTTTTGTACTGAAACAGCGTGAGGTTAGTGCAAAGGCGTTTGCTGCAGGCCATAATATTGTGTTTCCATAATATATACAAAATTATTCATTTAGTAAGTGGATGTACAGTGGATTGTCTAATGGGTAATGAGCGGAGTTGGAGCTGATAATTAGGCTGTCACTTGCAGCCATTTCTTCCTTGCATGCCCTGGGCCACGATGCAGGGGAGGGAGAGGGAAATAAAGACCATGAAATTTAAAAAAAAAAAAAAGAAAAAAGAAAAGGAAGAGCAGATAAATGAATTAAATGTAAATATAGAGCTAAAGAATTACAGAGGTAAATACATAATATTATCTGGGTTTTTTTAACACTGCAGTAAACAATGCTTGTATTATGGTAATTGCACTATATTGGGTATAGCGATAAGGTAATTCAAATTAATAATTACCATACATGATATCATAAATCCATTTACTCATTTACTTATTTAAAAAGATGTTGTTTTTTAAAAGAAAGAAAGAAAAAAAGAAAACAACCCATCAAAACGATTTCCAGCAACCTCTAAAAGGCTATAAGTCTTTCAAAGGCTTGAGGAGGCTCTGCTTTTTTCATCTGAGGACTGAATGCTGAAACCTACTTGGGAGATATATAAATTGTGGCTCATACAAAGACAATAAGTTGTTGACCCTAAAACAATTTAGCATTCTGTCGCAGGCTGTGGCCCCCCCATAATACCACAGCCTTTTGTTGGCGAACAAGGACCATCTCCCCCTGCAACTGAGACGTGTCACACTGTGGCAATCCATTCATTTTAGTGGTGAATTGTGCATTGTGACAGTTTGTGTGCGTGTGTGTGTGTGCGTGAGCGTGAGCGTACGCGCGTGCGTCGCAGGGAGAGTGAGGGGGAGAGAGGTGACCGCATGGGGAGGAAAGTTTATCACTGTCTTGTCTTTTTTTTGGCAGAAGCAGCCCATTCTTACAACAGACTCGACCCCTTGTAGTCCAACAACACAAATGTCTTTGCCTCTTCCTCTGCCTTCGCCCTCCTCTTCCAACTCCCCCCCCATCTCCCTTGTCTTTTCTCAAAGATGCCCGCCCATATCTGCGCCCCTCTAATCCATTTATCTAGCTTCATGAGTGCAGCATTGGTCGGACGACGACACAAAAGCCGTCCCCCGGCCCCGGCCCCGGCCCCAGCTGGGGGAAACACACAACAACAAGCAACAACAAGTCAGTGGAGCCCGGCAGCAGCAGCCACAGCGGGGCCACCGTCGAACCCCGCTACACCATGTTCAGCTGACTACTTTGCTCCCGCTCCTTGTTTCAGCGACACAATGGCAGTGAAAGGGACGGATGCCTTGGTCACAGGCTTTTCATTCCGGGAGCGATAGGCTGCTGTAAGACACGATTCTTGCCACAGGAAGAGGTTTGAGGATTCGGTTGGAAAAGGGGAAAACGGAGGGAGGGAGGCTCTCGGCACGGCTACACTCAAACACAAATAGCAACAAGGAACTGGTACTCGGCTGACAACTGGCTGGCTGACTGACTCGCTGCCGGTTCAGCAGCAACTCACAACAACTCAACAACCCATGCAGACCCCTGCTGACACAAAAACCTGGCCTGGCTTATAGATATACTAGAAATAAACACGGTCTCTCGCTCATGTTTGCCTGGTTTTCTTTCATTTGGCCACTCAAAGCGACATTCTTGTGTTTTGATCGGGCAAGAAAGAGAGAAGGAGATAACAAAGCGAGGCAGGGAGAGCAGTCGAGTAAAGTTTTCCTCCGTCTCACTTGAACATTCTTTCTGACTCTGAGTGAAGAACACAGGAAAGCTCTTTCACTCCTCGGCGAGGAGGACAATATGCTTATTTGGATCTCAGTCAAAGCGCCGTGCCAAATATTGGGGCACTAATTAGCTGGCCTAATCTAGAAATATTATCCTCAAATCTGATATATCCTAGTTGAAATGCTCTATTTTAAGAGACCTCGGCTGAACATGGAGGTTCATTATTATCTTCTTGTTTGCTACATGTTTGTTGATCAAAGTTATTTCCATGTGTCTGTTGTTGTTTAAAGGGCATTGACAGGGTCCAATATACACGCATAAGCGCTCATGTTCTCACACACACACACACACACACACACACACTTGTACTCGAGTTGTGCTTCTGTTCCATTAATGACGCCGCAAACCAATTAAAGCTGGTCTGTCTTGAGTTCTCCTGAAGTATCCGTGCATAGCAGCTCTACCAGAACTGAACTATATTTAGGGGAGAATGCCTTGTGATCCCCCCCACCCATGCACACACACACACACACACACACACACACTATCTGTTACACATACACACACACACAGAAGCACAAGTACGCATGCACACATTCCTGGTACAGTCTGTTGGAGGATCAGAAATATTTTGCCTTAATTATCCTTCAGTATGGATCATGTTCTTCAGGAGGGACTAGTAATGATGGGGGTATTTATAGTCATTCATTCTCTCCCTGTAATTATACACTCCTCAAAATTGGGGTTTTTACATTTGGCATGTGCTTGAAAACGTAAATTAGACAGACAGCACTGCTGTTGAGATCTCTTTGAAGTGAATCCCCTCCCCAAACACAATTTGACGGAAAGTTTTATTCTCTGCGATACTACTTCTCTTCATTAGCAGAGAGTTCGCATCTCCTCTGCGAACAATGTTCCTTCAGTCCTGATGTAGCATCGGTTCAGTTTGACGTTATATGTGCTGCATCAATTTTCCCGGAGCAAAAGAAATTTACAGTTGTAACATGTCACACCGAGCAGATTTTGTTGCTTTTGACAGCAATCTGTTGAAAATTAGTTTGCATTGCCTCCAAAATTAGAGCAATAAGAAGAGGAAAACGTTAAGTGTAGCAGTGTTTACATTCCAGTGCCGTGCCAAGCCGTCCCAAAGCACAGGTATCATAACAGTGGGTTAGCTGACGCTTATTTGAAGACAGTCGTGTGTGTGTGTGTGTGTGTTTTTCAATAATAAAACGCAGGTTGACATGGCAGGGAAGCCAAGGGCCTCGTGCCCCCTTTTCCTCTCTGCACAGATACTGTATTTCCACAGTGACAGATAATAAAGTCTGATTTTCCTGCCGTCTTTTCTGATGTGTTGCCATTGTGGTTTGGGCTAATTCCAGGGGGCTGTACAAAGGGAAGCGCGGCCATCTGAAGTGTCATACTGCAGCTGTGGCTGAAGCACAGGAATTTCCATTTAGTAGAGGATGCTTCTCTCCCTCGCTCGCTCTCTCTCTGAACGCTCACAGCACATGTGCAGCGCAGAAGGTGATATCAAATGCAGCTCACCATCTTCGTCCCTGCTAATGTGAAATCTTTTCTCCCTCTGTCCAACTCTCCTTTTCTGCAGCCGTCGTTCTTGTTTTCCTGCTTTTCACTTTGGTGAAAAATGTCCATTTATAAAGTGTGTATGTGTGTATCCACAGGCTGTACAATTTTTTTTCTTCACTTTTTCACATTTATTACAACAAGTATGGAAAGTAAAAAGTATCATAAATTTGGGTGTAATACTTTTTTTATTATAATTATTTATTCAGCCCAAATATAACTAAACATTTTTAAATAAGTAAATATTAAATGTATTATTTCAATTTTACATTTCAGGATGTGACATCAGTGAAGGCTGTAATGCAGTGGGTAAAATCAAGTCAGTGTTTGAAGTAACATATGACATGTGACCTCAACACTTCCTCTTGCCAGTAATGTCTTCTATAGACTGTGTTTCCATTTTGACATTTCAGCATCTTGCCACAGTATCTATTTTATTTACAGCTCTGTTTCGAGGATTACATTTGTACAACCAATGACATGTTCTATATAAAGTTGTTGTTTCTCCTAATATTTATAACAGAAGTGTGATAATAAGTTGATTCCAGGTCATTCTAACTGTAGTTTGAGAAAATATCTGCAAACCCAAATTATCATCGTCAATCAAGACTTGCTCCGACCAGGTTAGTGATACCAACACCACCTCTCAGCTCGAGTTATCAATAATTTCTACTGAAAGGAAACATAAGATGTATTACACCCTCCATCCCCTTGCCGAAAGCAGACAATTACAATGTCAGAAGCTGTCACCTAGTGTACAGTAGCCAGTACATCCAATGGCGGGTCACCTGCCAAAGCTGAAACAGAAGAAGAGCAGAACAAGAACACAATGTGTTGGAACTATCACTTCACACACACGCAAACCTGAACTAAACAGAGCCGGCCGGTCAACGGCCAGACTACCTTGCAGTGATACCTTTCCACTCTGCTTGAACCGGAGGCTCTTTCTTCACGCCTGCCGGCCTGTACGGTACCCTGTGTAATGTTAGCCAAGACACATGGTGCAGAATGCTGGGAACAGAATACATATACGTCAAATATTAACTGTAGAGTCATAACAAGCACTGAGGTGGTGTGTCATGCAAATTATGTCAGAAGGAGTGAGCTTTTATTCTCCTAAACATCCAGTTGGTGTTTTTTTGTTTTTTTTTAGTGAATCATTCATAGGTAAATATACAGATTCCTAAGTGTTAAAATGATAACAAAATAAAATAAATAGAGATAAAATTTATACAACAATTTAAAAAAAGTCGGTCAAGACAAAATTAGCTCAAATCAACATGGAATCTAACGAGCACCAACTCTTGTTCCACAATGATTTGATCATATGATTTTTAAATGGTTCTTTAAACATCAGTCATAGCAACCTTTTGAAGAAGAAAATGTTCGGTATGGCCACAAGGGAAGTGACAGTTCAGATAAAGTCAACACGGATAACAAAATGGTCTTTGGTGGAGGGGGAAAAAATACTATTATAGAACCAAAAAAAATGTTGGTTGGCTGCCTACAAAAATATCCATCCACACAGCCTTAAGATGTTGCATCTGTATGACAGCCTTCAGATGTTACATTTGTTTGATCCCATTTTATTAAATCACATCATGTCTTTTAACTGCTTGTCTAATGTATTCAAAGAGGAATGAGCACAAAGGACCTGTGGCCACACATGACCTCAAAGTGAAGGATATCACATATTGTTGTTGTAGCTGTGATACCAACCGTCTCAGCCACTGACAAGCTTCAACCATCGTTCTTCTTTACCAGAAGGCTAATTCTGAACGCTGCTAAGTGTCCTGAGATCAACAGACACTATTGCCGAGACAAAGAAAAGTCCTGGATGGGCATACAATATGTATGAGCTCTGTTATTGAGACCATGTGAATCACACGAACAAAGCATTTTTTCATGGCAAATCATGTTCACATCAAAGTTTAAAAATACACATCCACATCTTGAGGAAATGCCATCACGTTTTCTCTGTGATCTGCCTGGGCACATCTGTGGCCAATACTGTCTAGCATGTGGTCAGCTCAGTTTCTGCTGCTTTATCTCTTCGGTCTGCAGGAACAATGGCGGCGGACCCTTGGCTGCTTGCGCGCACACGCACAAATGCATGTGGTCATTTAGATATGCGGACGCTGTCCGTATACCCACAAACATGCACATTACGGGCATGTTTGGACTTCCGTGCATACATGTATGTGCAGTTTTGCGTGCAGCCATGCACACAACACAGACTCACCAGGCTTTGTCAAACAATATCTAGCGTGCCGTTCAGTTAGCTCGAGGCCCACATCTCTTCACAACAGCAGTGAACACGATGCTCTTTCATTTAATGTAAGACGTTTTTTCTCACTGTCGAGACTCACGATTACTGATATCTTAAATATGTGTAAACTAATATTATAGTTATTTTTTCTGGTTTCCAAATACTAAAATTTTGATAGAAAGACTTCTTCAAGCAACATCTGGCAACAAAATCCTAATCAAATATAGTTACATAAAAGTGAATGGGTAAATTGTTTGTTAGATCGCTTGCACTTTGTTGAAAAGGAAAAAAAAAAGTTCTCCTTCTGTAGATATAGCAATAGTACACCAATAATCTGCTTTAGTATACGGTGCACTCGCTGAAAAGGTGAGACTTCTGTGTTTCTTTAATCTGTATACATTGGCCGACGAGAATATATCTGCCCATTTTTAAAATTTCATAAGCCTGTCGATCCGTGCACAGCTTGTGTGTCCTTCCATCCCAGCAATTTGCAGCATGTGCCGCTGGGCCTCTTTGCAGGAAAAAAAAAAAGCGGTATATGGTGCTTCGCCTTTTAACTAAGATTAGTACAGTTCTGATGCACTGCAGCCTTTAAAATATGTATCAAAGCTGTTCAAATGCCAGCAGTAGGTACGTGGCAGGCAGGGGTGGCAGTGGCTTGGACGATTGGAGTTATCCCAACTTCCAAGTCCTCAGCAGGCCACCCCCTGCCTGTTGTTGGCTTGCCCACCATCACAATCACTGTTTCTTCACATGAAAAAAAGAGGGGGATGAGTGCAGTCAAGAACGGGAAGAGAGATGGAGAGATAGAGGGATAGAGAGGGATGAAGGCAGGAAGCGTGGTGGCTCTATCTTGTCTCTGAGCAAGGTCTGCCCCTTGATTGCCCAGCCGTCTTGCTCAGCCTCCCCTCTCTCTCTGTCTCCTTCCTCTCATCTCACTCTCTTTCCTTGGGAAAGCACTTGCTGAGAAAATCTTTATGAACTCCTGGGCCTGTCGGCGATGCTGGGGCTGCTTAAAAACCTGCCAGTTTAACAGCTGTGTGTATGGGCTCGGCCCCGGATAAAGCACTTGGAAGTGGCAGGGCTTACACCATAGGGTGAGTCTTTATGAGGGGCCCTCCTGTGTGGCGGCCGCTGCTGGGGCTGTTAATTGGCACACTCTGAAGTGCTGTATATCTGCCCTTCATAATCCAGACACAGACAGAGGCAGTGGGGAAAACCAAACGTTTATCCAACGCTCAGGCCCCAGGCTCACTCTCTGCTCCACCTCAACTAGTTGTTTTTATAGTGTATAGGTTCATGTACTATGGGCTTGACCAAATGCACCCATTTCCTGGCTGTAGTAACAAAAATCTTTTTTTTTTTCCCCTTCAGATAGTTCATAACTTTTGTACACAAACTAAATAGCAAGACCTTTGACTGTTTGTTTGCATAAGGACAAAAAAAATGCACTCTCATTTTGCCTATGCATTAGAGTAATAATAATGCTACCAAACCTATATACACACACATGGCTGCAAACAGTTGAACACACACACACACACACATACAGTACACTGAGCCCCACAGGAACATCAGCCTCGCGTTAAGCAGCTTGGCCCTGGTGCACCATGGGAGGAAAATAAACACACTGGTCCAGCTAAAGACCCCAGGATGCCATTTCCTCTTCAGCTGTGTTTTCTCTTGTGTGTGTGTGTATGTGTGTGTGTGTGTGTGTTTTAGTCAGTTAGTGTTGCTGTGTTACCTAAAGCTGGTGTTAGCTGTGTTTACCGAGTCAAGCAGTGAGATCAAATAGTTCTTATGTCAAAGTAATTTGCATAGCATTCAAACATGTTTCTTTCCAATACTTAAGACCTAAACTTCATCAAATGCACTTTTCTTTTGCTTCTCTATTTTACAACATTAACAATCTTGTCTTCACTTAATTTCTGGAAAGGCTTAAGAACAACTTAATAATGGCTTTGTCACTTGATGTGACAGACATACATACGATCTGTTTCCTATGAAAAGCATTCTCAGATTTTTCCAAGTCAAATCAGAATCAGCTGTTTAACATGGCAATGCAACTGGGCTTTAGATTAGTTTGCCCATTTTTCCTACCTACTGACAAGCACCTGAATGCAACAGAAGCGAGCAGACTTTACAGTCCACATTCTGTGCATGTTCACTTCACTCAGGTTCCTGTGTGTGTGTGTGTGAAGTGAATTACTGCACAAGGGTGAAGGACATGATTTTCATGTTAAACTGAAAAGAATGAAAACCAGTCAGAGCAGAAATCATCTCAACATGCAATGTCAGAGCAAAACGATATAGTCCACTGATGGAAATGGTTAGCAGAGACTGTCTTTGAGGTGCTTAAAGTGCATCTGAACTGTAGTCTTTCCAACATATATGATGAGCAGTAGCCAGATTTATTGCTTATTTGGACTACATTAAACAAGGGACCATGGGACATTATTATTCAACTTAGCATTTTATAGTGGATTGTTCTGTAAAAAAAATAATGCATAAGAAATTTAAGAAAGGGACTTGAACGCGGTTTCTGCAATAAATGATGCAAATCAGTGAATTTACTGTCCTACAGCCAAGACCTTATGTGTGAACACAACTTACATTGATAATATACCCCCTCACCATTAACTCAAGTATGTGACAATAACATGGAGCAGTCATGCTATTTCACTTGCGTGTGACAGAAGCAGTAGACACTTTAACACGGTTACGACTAAAGCTGTTGAGCAGTAAGAGTTAAGTTTCGGGTTACATTTCGGCAACAGGAATAATTTTGGTTAACCCTAACCCCAAGTTTTTAGTTATGGTTAAACAAGAAAAACTTCAGCTAAATATGATAACTTACCGTAAAAAACATCTTTGTATGAGCTGAGCCTGAATCCCGGTTCTGTGAAGTTGAAAACAGATGTAGATGCCTTCTCTCTGCCCCAACCACAGCTCCCTTACTTTTCAGTGCACTTTTTAAATGTCAAAATGTTTCTCCTTCACTTTCTTGCCCCGTGTTGTGCCTGCTGTGTTTCCCTGCCTTCACGAGTAGTTGCATTGGTTGTATATAATAATTTAACATTCATTTCACAAACCGTTCATTTAAAATGATTTCAGAGAGCCGGGCTCTCTGCAGCCCTCATTTCAGATCACCATCTTATAGCACTTTCTGCTTATTGCACACAGTGCCGTGATGCCAGCAGTCATTCTGCATGAGTTGGTGTCATTTTTTTTTTTTTTCCAAATGGGAAATGTATCAATTTGGAATGAAAGACTTAATATTGCTCCACTTCTGTCTTTCTTCTGGAAGTGACATCAGTGCTGAGTCAGACCATTACGTCAGTGAAGCTTTACACTTGGTACGTTAGTCAAGCATTAAAGTTAACTCAAAGAGGAGCTCAGGTAACGTGTGGGCCCCGGTAAAAGCAGTTTTAAAGCAGTTTTAAAGGAAGACATATCCATGGTATTTCTTCTTTTCTCTAAATATATGACACTGGTGGATCACTGGGGCCATTTGGAACGAGCTGAGAATGTGATGAGGGAGAAGACAGAAGATGAGCCACAAAACCTGCTCATGAACCTACACACTCAGCAGATTTTACTCATATGACAAATTGATTTACTCGAGCTACATCCCATTCCAGCCATTGCTACACATGATGCACACATGAAAGACCGACTAAAGCTCAGCCATCAGCACATACCAGCGGATGACATGTATGACTAGAGACAGCTGATACGATGAGTGGCTTCACAAAAACAGAGAGGACGTGTTCAGAGTCTCGGATGAGGAGAAGAAAGTCGGGCGCAGAAACAAAATGATATTACAAAGTGTGAGGTGAAGAAAAGCATTAAATAATCACAAGATCACGGGGAGGAAGAAAAGTGGAGAAAAGAAGAAGTGTGATAGCAGGAGAGGACAGGGGAGGAAGGAGAGGCAGGAGCTTTGGAGTGGATGAGCAGCCCATAAGGTTGCCAGATGAGCTTCAGCTTTAACCACAATCCTCAAAACGGAGACAAACATACGCCAGTGTCTCCTGTATGCCTTCCACGGACGCCCCTAAATGATTGTAAACATTAGTTCTCGAGAAAAGGGAGGGTTCCCCGGGGCCACTTCTGTCTACTGGATCGCACTACCTCAGCAGTGGTGCTAGAAAATCACCAACAGATAATGTTTGGTTAGCACAGACATTTCTGAGGACTGATTTCACCGCTGATCGCGAAGGCAGCGTGTTGCACACTAGCTTTGGCAAATGGTTGCGAATGCTGTCGTCGCAAACCTGCGATGGGATTTTTTTTTTTTTTTTTTTTTTTTTTTAGGTTTGTGGCTTCACTGGAGCTGAGTTAGTCATTTTTCAGTCATTATTAAGCACAAGACTTTAAACCTAACAAGAATGAAATGAACAGCGATGAACATTTGTACAGCTTGAAAAGGGTCCACGGTATGAGGTCAGACTGCGTGAGCACATATTGACAGCAAAAAAGTGATATATGCCGTAGATCAAAGTTAGTCCCCTGGGACATTTTTTGTTAAAGTTGCAGATGGCTTCCTTCATACTTGCCTACACAAATATTTTAAGTTTGCATAAATCTTATAAGTCATAAATAAAAGTGAGGGAGATACTGTGTTTTTGTCAAACAAAAGAACAGCAAATTAATTGTGTAATTTATACAAAAGGTATCACGTCATATAAAGGAAACTGACAAACCACGTGTCCCCTGCTAGTGATTTTTTTTTTCTTGATTTTTTAATTCTTTTTTATTGTGTCTTAAATGAAAAACCTCTGGTTCATAAACAATAAAAACATCTACAAAAACCCTTTTATTTATTACCACTGGCAGAATGAATGGGAATAAATTGTGAATGGGAATTAGAATAAATACAATTACGTCGTGTATGAACCTCTCTCATCTTGCATTATTCCCCAGCATATTTTTGACTCCCAGCCAGTGCCATAGGTGTTTATATCTTTATGTTATTGTGGCCCTGAGGTTAGGTTTCTGAAGAACTCCACATTGCTCTGAATCAGCTAATTATTTACTAGATTTGACACCAAACAAATCCAGCCTCTCTGAGTTTATGTTAAACAGGCCGGGGCTCACTGGCGTTCTTCACAGATGAAACATTGCGTGTGTCACACAGAGTGCGCCTCCCTTTGTGCCTTGTTTTCATCCCTCGAGGACTACTTTACTTTGTTTGAAGTCTCATTTATTTTACCTACGTATCAGCTTCAGAATTGATTAGGCCTTTCGTGCAAACACCCGCAGCACAGTGTTGGTTTTACATGGACATTGGAGGCAAGTTCCTCGTCGCCCGAGCCATTAAAGACACGGCGCGTCTTGACATTATTACCATTTCCAAGCTTCCCCAAAGGGATACAAGAGGAAACAAAACGTAAACAAACCGGACATCTGAAAGGAGATATTTGATTCAAACTTTCACATCCTCTTTTCTAAGGTTGCCTGAAAATGGAAACCTGGAGTTTGTTTAGATTTGCCTCCTCTGGGATCGGTAACATTTGGCCCCTAAGTATTAATTGGTGAACTGGCAGAATGTCCACAGCTGCTTAAGGTCACTGTCGAAATTTAATAATGCCACAAAGTAAATACCAGATGTAATGTACACTGTGGCGAGTCTCTTTAAAAATTAGTCTGAGCATAGAGTTTAACATGAAGTGCACACATGTCTTTATGGATCTCTACAAGGGCTTGAAATGCAGCCAGGCCCAGAAATGACCGTCTGACTCACACTGTGAATAAAATCCCCTCTCTGTGGACAAGGACTGATACTTGAATTAAACAACCATCTAATTAGATTACACCCTTTACGTGTGACGCTGAGCAGAATCTCTGGTGTATTATTCTTGTTCCCATTTATGTTATTTAGTGCTCTGATTTATTGTGCTGGGCGAAACACGCACAGAGAGGGGGATCGAGTTTAACGTCAGAATTTGTCACGTATATTTACAAAAATAAGGGCACTTGTTATTAGGTCACGTTAAGTCACCTTGGGGGAGAGAATTAATATCATAAAGTATTCAAGAACGTCAACAAGTCGAGATTCGGACCGTCTGGAACGGTGGCCTATCTAAACAATGACAACATTGTTATTTTCGTAAACCTGTTGACACGAGTCATTGAGGACTGTATTATATGCCAGACAGCTGTTTCGACATGAACTCAGGGGTAAAGACGGAAAGAAAAACAAAAGGAATTAATGTGTAAAACCTCAATGAAGTATGATTACATTATCCAGTGTCCCAGGCAGTATACTGTAATCAAACAATTACAGCCGAGCAATTTACTGGTTGACTACTGCCGCGCCGGTCTGTTGGTGTCGAGGTTGACTCTCTCACACGTGATATAAACAGAACAATTACTGTTATTAGAGGATATGATCAAGTTTCATGGTTTGACCTATAAACACGCATAGAGGAGAACAATTTCACAAGAGCTAAGCGGCGCTCCTAAAGAGGAAGGTTCCCATGTGGGCCGATAGCATGTTAACCACTGCAGGGTAATAGATATAGTGTGTGTGTATTTGTGTGTATGTGAGATATAAAGAGACAAGGAAGGATGGAAGGAGAGACAAAAGAAAGTAAGGAGACAGTGGAAGGGGGGGAGAATTTATCAGTGAAAGAAAACGAGGGGGCCGGAGACACATCACACTGCTTTCAGGCCGACACTTGCTTTGTTTGCCTTTAAAGAGAGAGAATGAGAGTAAAAGAGGGAAAAAAGGGGAGAAGTAGAACAAGAAATGTAGAAAGTGGCCCCCTCTTGGCAGCCCAGCGCTGTCCAACAGACATGCTTTAGGGGTTGCATTGGTGGCATTCTGGTAGAGAATCGGGGTAGCATTCATCTGAGCACGCCACACAGAGTCTCTGTGGCCAATCCACGCTGGAGGCCCTAGGACAGGGAGTTTGTGCCGCTGAAAGCTCGGGACAACATAGCTCGACAGCATTGCACGCACACACACACACACACACACACACACACACAGCGAGAGAAAAGACAGGCTGGTTTCCCACAGGGCAGGGCTGAAAACTACACCATGTTCAGCTGGTACAACATGATGAAAGTGAACTGGAACACATTGTGCTGGACTGCCACCGAAGGGACATCGCCTCTCCGGTGATCTTTTTTAAGCATGAAGAAGTGTGTGGGGGTTTTTTTGTGTGTAAACCCCATAATGTCAACTGGAGTTGTTGGAAATACGGCTGCCATGTAGCCATCAATCGATTAAGTGACTTAAAGTTGTGAAGCAACTGTTGGACAGTGAAGGATTTCTGTAAGTCTGCTGTAAGCGAGTGCACATAAGTCATCACAGGAAGTCATTTTGCTGCAACACAGCTTTCATCTATTAAACTAGTAATGAAATAATTTCTAATTCACACTATAGTTATTGTATGGCACCAAATATTTGTACACTTTTTACACAATAACTGGTAGTTTGAGCATGTTTGTTTGCAACTTTTTAGTGAGATTTATTTCTTTTCATTGATTATTTGTTTTCAAGTGGTGAGAAAAAAATCTATTGATTATCAGTCTTTACTGGATAGACCCATGTTGAAGCAATGAAGGGATTTCAACCTACTTTTACAATGTTGAGTAGTTAAAGAGACTTCTCACCAGCAGTACACATCCCTCACCCACTTGGATACACTTTGTGTCAGCCATGTTTTGAGCAAGATTTTGCGTGTTAGGGTCAAAGGCGACCTCTTGACACAGGGAGTTTATACATGCTAATGAGGGCTGCACTCTAACCTCATTGCTAAGTGCATATGGCGCACACACAGGCTCGCCCCTTGCGCTCATGTGGGATCAGTGTGTCGATCATTGAACTGAGCGGCAAGGAGCTTTCAGTCAGAGACCCTGAAACAAAACAAATAAAAAACACAAAGGAGAAGAAAGAAAGAAAGAAAGAAAGAAAGAGAGAAAGAAAGAAAAGGAGGAGGCTGCAAAGAGCCCCACAATAAACACAATTTTAGGAAGGTTAAAAAAAAATCATCTTGAGTTTTAAAATAATTTCTGGCCCTTAAATTGTTCTTTAAAATGATCACTTCATAGTTGTCTTCCACAATTACAGTCCTAATTAATAACTTTTCTTTTTCGTCCTCCTCATTATTTCCTGCAATTTAAAGTTTACAACAGCATTTGGATCTAAATGTTGTGTAATATTATATTTATAACTGCTCTCATTCAAGGGGGTGAACTTTGTTGAGTTTCTTTTTTTGAACACATACACACACACACACACACACACAAACAAAAAAAAAAAAAATCGTATGCTTTGGAAAAGTTGCAGCTTTGAAAACTCACTTTTCTCAGCCAAACTTCTTATACATATTTGCAAGAAAATCAAAGCCTCTTTGTGGGGCTGGCCCTAATCCTTTCTCCGGCACATAAAGGATGTACCTTTAAACTGGCTTTCACTCCTCTGACAACCATGCAAATTGGTGAGAGGTAGGATGCCATCTCATTGACATTGTTTGTTAGAATAACATAGCGCAGGGGAAAGGTCCCGTCTCAGGCATTCCACTGAAGCCCTCCCCTCTGTGAAGTTGCCTGATGAATTGTCACAAGCTTGTTATTTGCCATTAGTTTCTAGCATTTCTTCCTTCTGTTGGCCAAACTAATTCAATCTTTTTGGGGGGTAATCTCATTGAATCCCCCAGGAGGTTTGGAGGAACTTTTCTCTGGTTTTTTTTTTTCCCTCCTCTTTTTTTTTTTTCTCAACATAGTGCTCTACCTGACCCAGTTTATTTGGATACAGTTTCTTCCTTATGTTATTATCTCAAAACATTTTAGTGCAGATTTTGTAATTGTTCTGTAATCACGGTGACTTAAATTATAATACATTTATTTTAAAAGTGTTAGCTTCCTTTTCACTGCAGTCATGAAGGTTCAGATTCTAGTAAATGACACTTACTCACATTAAAAAAAAAGTTAATTCAAACTACCTTCATTTCAATTTTAACATATTAAAATGACAAACTTATGACATTGTGACACAATGTAAATCCCTTCCTATTCCCATTTAAAAATAAACATACAATTGTCTCAAAATTAAAAATACAAAATTCCCAAACTGTTTTTTTTCCTTTGGATATTGACCAAACTATGCTCCCGTATCTGTTCTGCGACTGCATTAATTCTGGAAAAATAAGCCATAATGTCACAACTCTCCTGTGACAGACTCCTGAAAAGGACAGGGATATGTATGTTTACTCACAATGATCCACCCTAAAGGACATCAATCAGAAGTCACATTGTAATAAGATCCAGAAGTGTGCTCAGATCAGAGCAGGGCACTGCTAACAACCATATCCTTTTGATAGCAGTGTGACTAAGAGTTTAATTTGGGAGCAGCCATCACTTCAAAGGGAGATGTGAGTATTTTCCTGCTTATTTGCACCCCCAATGGGGCCTATATATTATAGTATAACCATGCCTCGGTCCTCCGCTCATGCACTAATGCCATCCTGATTGCCTAATTTCTCATGTCAGCAACTTCTTCTGGGGAGCGAGAGGAGGACAATTAGGGGACAATTGAACATGATTGTGATGGGAATGTTCTGTGCAGCAGCAGGCAGCCCGCAAGCCGCCTCACTGTGGGCTGGTTTTGGTTAAGAAGAAGATGCTTTTTTTTTTTTTCAAACCATGTTTTTCTCAAAGTTCATCCTCAGGACACATCAGGAAGTGACTGTGATGGGCAGGCAGTAAGCAGTCACAGAGGGAACACCACAACTTCTAGCTAATTAAAAACATTTAGACACTCAGAGCAAACGGGTGAAATCACGGGTGGTTTGGTTTGTTTGACGATCCATGTGGCTTTGTGTATGTGTGTGTCACACCTTGCATTTAACTTGTTTATTTACTGTAGTTATCTGGGGATTACGTACGAAAATGGCTCATAGTGAATTCACACATTTCTGTGGATTGAGACAATTGTGTGGCTTTTCTTACAAATTCCATAACAGATGTCAAACATTTGCATTCGTATTAGAATACTGAATAAATGTAACAGTGCTCATACAAAGTGACAACTACACTGAAAAGTTCAAATTGACATACAGCCCTGTAGTGATGCACATTTCCAATGAGGTTGCAGGCTTAAAAAAAACTCAGCATTTTTGAAGTCGAGATGACCGCTGGCAGGATATTGCAGGATAAACACTTCTATAGATTTAACTTCTTGAGAGACAAATTTGATGCGCTGAGGTTACATGTATTTAACGTGACTGTGATTGCATGCAATGATTAGTTAAGTGCATTCATGTGGCGGGGAAAATAGCTCACTTATATAGAAACTGTCATGTGCCGTTTCAAACGAAGCCAGAAGTTGGCGTATGGGTGGCTTTAAGTTTAAGAACATGTGGTTTTGCATTGAAGAAAACAGTGTTCAGACGGTGCAGTAGACCCAGCCGCTGCCAACAAATCCATGAAGTGAAGGATGAGAGATGTGTATACACGATGAATTAGAATATTTTTAAGCCACAGCTTGTTTAATGGAAAGCTGCAGCGATACACTTTCTAAGTGCTATCTCATTTCCAAAATGTCAAAGCTTTCAAATATTTTCCAGACAACAAACTCACTCCTGTGTTGGGATCTCGAGTTTCACTGATACAGTCCGTCCTTGGTTAGCACGGTGATAAATGCCCTGTAACCAATGCCAAAAAACACAACATCAAAGTGCACCTAAAAAAAGACAACAAAAAAAAGTGAAGGTCTAATAATTTCCAGTCACAGCTCGACAGTGGCATTATCTGCTTTTGAGGCCATGTATGCATTATCTTCTGTTATTGGACTATTTGTCATAAGAGAGCACTTCCCTTTGTTCAAACAAACCAGTCAGTGTTGCAGGTCCGGAGCAGGGGGCCGAGAGCATTGTGGTTTATCTTACCTCTGGACAAATAAACTATAATGCTGACTAATAACTGGCCTGGAATGTGAGGAGAGCTTAACTCTCAGCTCAGTGTGTTGTTAAGCATAATGAATATTACAGGCCCCTCTGTATACAATGCCAAGGCTTGGTTTACTTTACTACACATGGCTGAGGCCTTTAACTGAACATTGACCCCTGGCTGAGACAGAAGAATTCACTTACGCATAAATAACAGACTTGAATTAGCATAATGATAAAGGTGACAACCCATGGGCAGCTTTTCAAAGTAAAAGTGGTGGAAAGTGTCATGTTAAGGAGGAGAAAATATAAGTTAAGATAAGAGGAGCATATTTATAGTGTACAAAATTATATACGGTATACTTTTAGAAATATGGTCATAATTCTTGGCAAAACTTAACTCGGAGTTATTGTTTTGGATTTTCTAGAAATTATGGAGATGCATAATACACTGTTTCACTGTGACATGATGGAGAATAGTGTCTTCATCAACCACATCACAGAGTCTTTACAAGAGTTCTAATGGTCTGCGGTGGGGCCAGTTCTTTATTCATGCTGAAAAAATATTGCACATGTTTTGCAGATTTTCCTCATTGCCGCTCTCATAAACGTATCAAAGTTATTTAATTTCACTTTGACACACAAAAAGGGCATTATGTCCATAAATACGGAGGGAAAAAGGTTCACGCCACTCTGTGTTATGAGGAGAAGAATAGCAGAGTAGCACGGCTGTCCCGCCTGTCTATCGTTAACAGCAGAAGACACAGCGAGGCCACTCGGTGCCTCAGCGGGCTGTAGCTGTCAGGCTTTCCAGCGAGTCGACAGCCCGAGTGATAAGACCACTTTAAAGGAGAAATATCCGCCTCTCCTCCCCTTTAAGAAGAAATCTGCTTAAAATACCATGACTGTCTTGTATGTGGCTCGTGGAGGGTGTGATCGTTGGTGGCTGCTTTTAGGAGTAATAAACTCAATACAGGCGACTGTCTCCCTTTGTTCGAAGCCCAGTGACTGGCACACGCCGTCAAAAACAGAGAAGTTGTCACTGTTTCCGTCCCACTGTAAGCCACATATCTGCCTCCGTGCCCTCGACGCTGGATAAGGAAGAATAAGCTTTGCTGTGGGATATCAACCGCTATAGTGGCAAGTAAGCGATCAATACATCGAGCGAATGTTGCGAGCTCCGCACTCGTGTTTCCTCATAGAGCGATAATGTCGTTCATGGAGTGCTTTCCATACATATTTATACAAAGAAGGGATTTTGTGAATAATGGCAACGAGGGTGGAGACTGACAATGAGATCAAGGTGGAGAGGATCAAAACCATATCAGGGGTGAAGTATGAAGGACACTAGATAGGTTACGGTTTGAAAGAGTGTTTCCCGTCCTCAGGATGTATGCTGTCGTGGCAGTGTACGAGTTGAGCTATAGAAACAGAGCCCAACTCCCCTGAGCCCTCTGTCTCTCTCCCACTCCTCTGTGACCTAATTCCCCCGAGGTTTCCAACTGCCTGTCAAAGTTTTGCACCAACTACCGAAATGGGAAGGGGCTTCTGCGGCATGAATACCCTCTACGATCAACCGAGTTGTAGGTATCTATTTTGCTTGGAGTTGCAGAACTGAGGCAACATTCTGATGAGGACGCGTGGAGGTCAACACCTCGGTGAAAACAATGACAGATGCAGTAGCACGATATAAATTCACCGTGGCATCCAGCCTCAGCTCCAACTGTCAGCAGCATCAGAGGGCATCAGGGGAGCCCTCCGCAAAAATGAGGGGGGAAAACGAGCGGAGGAGAAAGGCAGCAGAGTTTGTAACAGTGTCTATTACGCTGCAGAAGAATTTGCCTGGGAGCTCGGCTTGACAGATTAGTCCAGCGCCCAGATGGGGCAGTGCATCGGTGAAACAAGAGCTACTTTTATGAGGTACGTAACACAAGCCCGGGGTAGCCACGGCAAGGCCTGGTAAGCGATCCCTTGATGAAAGTGAGGGCAATGCTCCACCTTTCATGTTTCCATAGGTTTTATTTGGAGCGCGCACAGACGGGGCTGCAGACAGAAATGACAGACAATTAAGATTGCACAAAGGCAAGGGAAATTCAGTATCGAGCTACATGACCCCTGCTTGCCGGCAGTATTTCAATGCATATGGCTGCCTTTTGTAATGAAATTCTTAGGGAAAACCTGTGTGTGTGTGAGTGAGAGACACAGAGAGAGGGAGAAAAGAGGGCCCGAAGCTCAAGCGATGGGTAAAACATGCAGTTATATATACCTGGCAGATTCCAGTTTCTAAACCCACCTTCATGCATCAAAGAGCCAAAGCAATAGACGGGTGTGGGGATTAATGTGGAAATAAACCTTGGGCTTTCTACATATCAAAGACCAGATAAGCTTATGAAGTTTAATTCATATGTTTTATTCTGCTGAAAAACGGCCATTTGTGATGATGGCTGGGCTGTCCCGGCGGAATGATAGCACGCCGATAACGATCCGGCGCCAACACTTCAACTGAATCCATTTCTAAGGAGAAAGGAACAGGTTTGAGAAATATAAATTAACCTCACCTAGCTGAGAGTGAGAAAAAGGAGGGGGGGGGGATTCTCCCGTGAATGTCCACTGACAGGGATTTCTTCATCCCAATAACTAAGACATCTAGTTTGAGCCATAAAGGAACGACGCCGCAGACAGGCAGTCTGTGGCTCCAGACAGAATAGAACATTTTTTGGTGGCGAGAGATGTCTAAATCTGGGAATGGATTTTATATTTCCAGCGTAATATCAAGGGCGAGCAGGTGAGCTTCCTGGGTTTTCATTCTGCAGACACCTAATCTTGATCTCCCTGCACATGTGGATGAGGGAGTGAAGTCAGACAGCATTGAAAATGTGAAAGAACCAGAATGAACTTGGCATATGTTTTTTTTTTTTTTTTTCTAAAGTTCTCAGATGAACATCCCCAAACTAATGAAAAATGTGTATTACCTGGGTCGACAAGAGTCTGGAACTGGGCATGTTTTAAATCCATGCGTGTACAAACACATCACATCTGCATTTTAGAGGCGTAATATCAAACCTGGTCGGGATTTTGTAGCAGGTACTGTATGTATGTGTTTCACACATGTATGGGTGAGAAACAAGACATGAGTGTGGTTTTGTAACCACATGGTTTCATTTTCAGCATCTATATCTTTCTCTTAAATACACTATAATGCTACATAACTACATTCTACCCTTTGAGTTTTAACGTGTACGACTACATTTGCCGCTGACTCGATATTCTGGGTTTAAAACACAGAGGAACTCTCAAACAAGATGGACTGAACGCACAAATAAAATAGACCTATTATGTAAGTTATTATGGAATTAGTCACACTTCTGGTTTTGCTACGTCTTTGTTTTGTTTTTGGACGACTACGAAAGATGAAACAAATTTATCATGTTTGAACAATGAAGCTAAGCCAGTTTTGTTACAAAAATAATACTGGGGGATCAGGTACAGGATGTTTCCCTCCACAGCGGCCACCGCGACTGGAAACATTTTTCTCATTCAGCATGTAAATTATTACAAAATGTTCCTCGGCAGCCACTTTTCACCAGCATGCTGAAACTCCATAAAATGTTCTTTTTTTCTTTCTTTTTTTTTTTTTAAATTCATAGAGCTTCTTCACAGTAGAATTTCACCCAGGAGGTTTTACAGGATTGTTCCCTTTAATGAGGCCCTTGAAAAGCTTATTTTCCCATCTGTGGCCTCTCTCGTTCCCATTCAGTTAATCAAATTACACGGCATCTTTAATCTTGCCTTATGAGCCAGTATATTAACTTAAATTCTTCAAACCCTGCGGCAATGAGTGGGTGAGATTCAAAGGAGATCTATATGCAGCGCAGGGAAACGGTGCATCTTCCTGTCTTTGACAGTCAAACCTAGTGATGATGACACCTCTGATGTATTTTTCACCACAAACAGCATCAAAATTGATATTTACTCTCAAATGGAAGAGTAAACACATTTCAAAATCACAGTCTACAAATCTTTATTAATTTTTCCAAAAACAGGGATGTGAGTGCAATAACAGCATGGAGTTGGGGACTGCTCCAGCCCTATAGGGTGGAGTTATTAATGGATGCAACTGTTCTGCCAATCCGTTAATCGCAACCACGCTGAACCACATCATATATCACACAGCCTCACTCAGACAGCCAGCCAGCCAACCAATCACTCAACCAGCCAGGCACTGAGGCAGCAAGCCAACCAGGGGGAAAAAAAACAGCTAATCAGGCTGTAAAGCAGTCACTCAGTCAGTCAGTCAGGTAGCCATTCAGCCGGCTAGGTAGCCAGTCAGGTAGTCAAAGGGACAAAGTCAAGCCGACAATACTGGAGTCAAATCTGCCTGTGGAGTCAGTCAGTCAGCCAGTCTGACTGCCAGCCAAAGCAGCCTGTCCTGGCCCAAGCCTGGAGAAAACAAGCAGTATGCAATCTGTACACCATAAACACAATGTGACACTTAGCACCGGGTTGAGCAAGATTTATCACACACATTCTTGGCTCTTCAGTTAATATATTGCACCGCTGCGACCCAACTTTCACTTCAGGCTCTCAGGCAACGATCCTGTGACAACCCTGCCCCTTGCTATTAACATCTCCCTCTTTCACTTACCAGGATACTTTCCAAATATCTTACAAGTAGTAAATCTGTTTTTGGGATTAATACTGAGCAGCATGGCATTTGAGCCCCTCTTGTCAAAGCCAAACTGAATCTCTCTCCAACACAACCAAGTTATGGTTTTAAGCTCTTGATGTATGAAATAGTTCATTGGTATTAACAGGGTTGTACAAACAGGTTGGTGGCTGAATGCATAGTTCTTCCAATATGGGGGCAGGACGGGGGTCATATTTCCTTGTTGTTATGGAGCTACAGATTATTTTTAGGTGCACATATTAAAACGTTTATGTTTCACTCAAGTTTCACAGCAGCAATTGAAACTGCACAGTCTGGCTTGGTCGGACATCTGCACTGCAAATGACGTACGTATGCTAGGGTCTCCCGTTTTAAACTTTTACACCAACAGATTCTTCCTGTATGACCCAGGAAACAATAAATCACCAAATGCCAAATGTCAGGGGGCATAACATGATGGCATCTTGTCCTGGATGTATTAGGGTCAAATGAATTTGTTCACAGGTTGCTCAGTGACAGGCAACACATTTAGTTTATGCATGTTGTTAAATAATCTGTTCAACAAGTAACTCACAGTATGTTGAAATCTTAGCAGTTTGCTTTGTAAAAATTGAAAAAACCAAGTTAAATTTGGTGAAGGAAGCAGCACTTGTGTGACAGGTTGGTGTCACATATTTGAGAAACAGATTGCGAACACGTGTTTGGACCTTCTGAGTTCAAGAATTTGTCTCACACTGGAATTCAAAGACTATATATTTACTCATTTGGGACCTTTTCCAAAATAAGGATAGATTTCTTTCCAAATATCATTTCCCTTTCATTGTGTTATTTGCATTCCCCCACTTGCCTTGATCTGTGATAGCTGCATGCTTTAGCTGTTTCAACAAGGATAAAGTCAGTGTCCTGTAGAGACTTGGCATTTTCAAGTGTCAGCTGATCTATGCAAACTATGAGGATGCAGCTCAAAGGCAGCTTATTTGCTAAATTGTGCTGAAAAGCATTGGTCATAATATTTGTCACATTGCCACTAAAATGATTAAGTTGGTTTTATTTTCCTTTATTATTTATTATTTTTATTTAAGAGAAGACAGAATTAAACTAGGCAGACATCTTAAGGAGCTCTCCATTTAATACCCCGACAACTGTGACAAGATCCTCATGCAAACATAAGACTGTTGTATTATGTGGAAAATAAAGGTTTAGTTTCTTAGTGACATTAGGAACATTGTTAATATACTGTCATATCAAAAATGACAGAGGCCCAAGAAGTGAAGCCTGTGGTACACCACATGCTTTGGGAGAGTGGGAAATTAATGAACCAGTAGGACCAAGGCAAAATATTTTTAGATTACAGAATACACATTTACAAATGTGTATTGGAATTTCTTTACTAAAAAAAAGTTTATAAATGATTAACAATTTGTCTTTTTTTAAACTCTTAAATCCCTTTGGTATTTTTTTTTTAATTGGTAATTGTTATTGTTCTTAAAATGTATGCATTGTTTTTTACTTCTGATGAGATGGTTTATTTGTGTTTTTGTGGTATGTTTACATATGTTTTTTTATTGAACAATATTTAAATTTGAGATCTTTTTATTTAGTCCATCTATGTTAATTGTAGTAAAACTCAATCCAATCATCTCACTTGTGTCCAGTCTGAGCGAGTACAACTCACTGAACTCACCTTCACTTCCCTTGGCACCACCATTTTTCCAAACAGGGCAAAGACTTCCTTTTACAAACCTGGGTACATCTATCAGTTTGTCAGTATGAGACAGTGATGGAAGGGATTAAGCAGTTTGCTGACCCCATTGCTAGCAACAAGATCCCTGTTGACAGGTTGTAAATACACCAGTTAGATTTGGGCACTGTAGTTTATCCGGTGGCATCAAAGCCTGACTGCACATTTTAAATATGATAGAAGGATAAATCTTTTTACCACATGAACATCTTAAGACACTTGCCTCATCTGGTCTCTAATCGAAACCCGATGCAAAACACCCATGTGTGCGTCAGTGTGTGCCTCTGTGTCCAAAATATACCTTAACTCCTGTGTTGACCCAAGATTTGTTTCCCACAATGTCATTTGAGAGGAGCATGGAAAGAGTATCACTCTGCTGTTGATATGACAAATATAGAGTGGAACCTTGAGAACGTAGCATAAAGGTCAGCCAGAGTACAACCGATAAGATGGTATACATCAAGACCATCACAGTGCTTTAATGATGCCCTCTGTAGGGTAACACGTTACCAAAGCTGTTGCCTATACAGTTAAACCAATGCCAAGCTTTTCTGCCTGCCTGAATGTTGACTTCTGTGAAAACAAACTGTTGAAATGTGATACTTTATTAGAGAGTCGCTTGTTTACTTATCAGTTTTCAAGGGTTAACAGCAAGGGTGTAACCATTCATTCTTTGGCAGGGGGGGTCGTGCCACCCCAAACACTGAGAAAATACAAATGTGTCTCTGCCCTCAGATATACAGTTGGAAACATGTTAAATATGTTCTTCTGTTATGAACCTTGCCAACGGATCAGTGTCTTGTTATTTCCTATTTATTTTAATTTGTTTCCATTTGTTAAGGAAAACATAAGTTTGTGCCCCCCCTTCCCTAAAGTAAAAGTGCCACCATCAATTTGAAAAACTTGTGGCACCATGCCTAAAAGCTGCTGTGTCCCCTTTTTTTTTAAAAAAAAGTAAAAACAAAAATCAGAAAAGTCTTATTGATGGTGTAACAAAAGTTTTCACTGTTAAAAATATGATCCTACCATAAATCACCTGCTTTTTGAACAGAGTTCAATAGTTCGTCCACTCAAAAGACCACCAAGCTTTCAAAATAGAGGCAGCGGTTTCGCCTTGCCACAGCAGTGTAATTAGTTTGCAGCAAGGTCACATTGGACGGACTACCAAAACAGCAAAATAAAGTGACTTAACAGAGAAAAGTGACAGACATCACAAATACATTACTTGGAGATTCAAAAAGATAGTTGTATATGACACCTCTCGCCAAAGGGTGAGGTTGTTACTACGTTAGAAGCCACATAATCAGAACCATGAATGAAATGTTAAGATGAGAAAAAACTCAACAATCAGTTACAGTGACAATTAAAAGTGATATTCAACTAAGTGCAATATAAACAATATCATCACATAACTAGAACATAATAAGAAGCTTTTGAAAATGTCCAAATATTGAAAGTAAGGTTAAGGCTCAAAATGAACATGGACAGCCCAGGCTACACTATGTCTTTAATATAAGAGTGAGTAGTTTTAGATTTCACTTATTTTTAGGTTAGTGGCTAATAACGTCTCATTGAAATGTCTTTTAAAATAGCCGACAAACCGCAGAAACACACTGACCCACAGCTTCAACCAAATGAATATGGAGAAAATATTATGATCGTAGAAAATACATACATAATTATTTTCTGCAATTTCTGTGTAGAAAAAGGAAAGAAAGAAGCCAGACTGTTTTCCCTCTATTGAAGATGCAGGAAAGCAAACAAAACCTTCCCCAGGCAAACATATGGCAATAGAGCGCCAGGATGGAAATTAGGCCAGAATTATAATAATATTTGTGGCCAGAAGCCTACAGAGGATGTCTGATACAAAGCTGGTAAATAAATGTATTTCTCAGGTAGGAAGCCGCTCAGGTATTATTTCATTCAAATGAGCCAATGTACAGTTGCAGACTCTCGTCTCATTTGTTCTTCATACAGTATGTTTGTACACATGCTGAGCTGGTCACCTGGCCCAGAGGATTAGAATGCTAACCAGTTTACATTCTGCCCACAGCTTTTGAAATGATTCAATTTTCCTAATCTTGTTTAGCTTTAGAGTATGTGGCTTTGAGGCAATATGGCATCCTTTTTCAATCGTGGATCCTTTGTGGACATTTGCATATCTAAATTTTGTACTGAAATTCAGGACAGGCTCTGCTTTGCGGCCCTCTGAAAAAAGAAAAAAAAAAAACCCGAACTAAGAAGCAATGCTGGGTCGACCTGGAGGCTTAATATATGTTTGATGTGTAGAGATAGCCACCTGCTTTTTTCCTCTTACTCCAGTTTCTGAGAAATGCTAAATTCCCTCTTGATGTTAATGGGATAGTCTGCTATTCTTCATAATTCACATCCTCAGATGTAGAAAGGACACTGAGTTTATTCCTCCCAAATGGACAACATAAACAGTTTGTTTTTTTCTTTCGTGCAAGTAAAATATACCCTTAAAGTTTAAGCTATGAGATATATTTCTTTCTTGCCTGTTTGTTTTCTCCCTCCTTCCCCCTTTTTTTTTCATTTTGCATGATATCGGATGAGCAGGTTTTTTTTTTTTTACACTACACTATAAGAAATAAGAGTCAAACCTTATGTAAAGTTGTCAGAAACATTTGACTATTTCTTTTCAAACGCTGAATAATCTACTTGAGGGAATGTGCACTAATGTCAACTCCACATAATCCACCACACCATCTGGCTCTATATGTTGATTAAAACTATTTGAATTAATTCAATGATCCAAACTATGTTGCAAAAAAAAAAAGCACATTCATGTCCTTCATTGGTTTTTACTCACAGACCCGGGCTTGCTGCAATTACCTGCAAGAGTTAACGTGCACCGATCTGTAAAATAATTGTGAAGTGCTGAGAGGTTTTCCATTCCAAGTGGTCCCCTATGAATTGAGTGTTAAGTCCTCATGGCACGATGATGCAGAAGACATTTGTTCCTCAGATTTAGCCAGCAGGGAAGCAGCAGCAGACTAAATGAAACCAGATTTCCTCCTCATATTTGTGCAACTGCTTGGTTTACAAAGTAAGCTACGACTATGCACTGTATCTGAAAAGACGGTTTCTATTTTGAAGGTGACACTGAAAGATTTTAGAATTCAGTTTCTGATCCGTGTTTGCTCATTTTGTTAACAAGAATACACATTGAGTAAGAAAAAAAAAATCTCCTACAATAATATAAAAATCAAACATTATAAATAATATACACAATAAATCATCATCAATCAGATTGTTGCAGGTTGACATTTACTTTTTTATGATGATGTACTGTTATCTGTTTTAAAACAAACACACTCCAGTTGCTTAAATAATTCGTTTTGGTGATAAATAGTAATTCTGTCAATATTCTAAAATGCTCTTTATAAAGACAGCATAAACAAGTTTTTATCAGTGGGACTTTAGAGCTCCCTCTCTTGTAAAGGATGCGTGTCACAGAATATGAATATTGTTTCAGAGACTTTAAAATATGACATGAAAGAAAAAGATTAATCTTTCTAATCCCCAAAGACCATCTTGATCTCGGAGCTTGGATGCTCACTGTGAATCGAGTGAAGAAAAAAAAAAAGTATTAAAAAGGGACAAATATCGCTTCTCCATTCGCCGCTAGATGTATGTGATAAAGCGAAATGTCAGCAAAAATACTAAAGCCGTATGTCAGCAGAGCCGGCTGACAGACGGGAGGGAAGAGGTAAAAATGTTCTATCATGTCCGACAAGGTGTTCTTTTTGAGATTTAAAGATCACTGCACAACTTTAAACATGTTTGTCACTTTTTACTCTGACGCAGGGAACTATCATGGGCTTCACAAGAACTTTATCGGCTCAGGCTCAAGGTAAGGGAGAGGGGGAAAAAAGTCCATTCCCATTTATCTTAGCCAGGTTCCCTTCAAAGGCAACAAATAAATTACAGTGTACATTTGATACAAATTGATTTCTTAACTCAAATAACAATGTTGTCCCCCCGGTCAGGGCCATGTGTCACTCAGTCGCCAGTCTGAGTGAAAGCCTCAATCTGTCTCTGTGATAGAAATAGGGCTGACACATCTCCACCAAGGAATGCTAATCACGCGGGCCTGGCCTGGCCCTTTGTGGGCAGGCCATGATAAGGAAAATCAGTTTCCCCTCCTGTCAGACAGTGGGGCCTGCGCCCTGATCGCTGTCTGGGAGGAAACAAGCCATGGGCCTGGAAGTTACTGTCCTAGTTGTTTTGTTGTCTCGGTGTAGCTACATGACGGAGGAGAGAGAGAGAGAGAGAGAGAGAGGTGGAGGGTGGGATAGCGGCAGAGGTGTGGTGAGTGAAAAAGAAATGGCAGGAAGACGGGATGAGACAGAGGTGACGGGTGGATGGCGGAGGAGCGGGGCGAACGACAGAGAACGAGAAGAGAATGAAAGGAAGAAGCAAGCGAAGGAGAGACAGAGGGAGAGAGGGAGAGATCAGGACGGATGCTGTGGTTTTAAAGCCTTGGCGGCAGCTGTAGCATCTGAGATGGAGCCGGAGTGAACCCCACTGAATATCTTGAGCCGATCTTATCAACGGCTGGGAGAAATGAGATATTGGCAGGAGCTGTTGAGTGCTCTCACAGCTGAGCAGGTTAATAGGGTTGGAAGGCAGGCCACAGGCTAATTGGATTTGCCGTGGCTTGATAAACAGTGGCAAGCCTTTTTTGCCAGCCAAACATACAGGTCGACTTCAGCGCCCCGCTCCACCCCCCCTAAAGCCCACTCCTCTCTCCAAACCCCCTCCATAACCACAACAACCTTAGAGAGAGAGACGGGGAGAGCAGAATGAAGGCTATTTTCTTCTCCTTATTCCCAACAGGCCAGACTAGCAGGGTCTGTTTGTGTATCAGTGTGTGTGTGTCTGTGTGTGAACATGTGTGAAAGAGAGACAGCGAGAGAGAGAGAGAGACAGAGAGAGAGAGAGTTGGCCATCTACTGATTTTAATCAAATACCATTTAACCTGTCTGACCTCCAAGAGTCATCACACATGGCCAGATCAAGCATGGTTGTTCTTCTCTCTTGCTCGGCATTAGAGCAGCGGGTGTAAAGAGGGTCTTCTGTGTAGACTGTTATTTCAACACCTTTTCTTTTTTTTAAAGAAATGCCGGTTTCCACATCATCACCCTTTTTAATCTCAGATCAAAACAAGTCTTATTTATTTGATAAGACCCTGTTAGAGCGCCGTGTTGGGCGAAAGCTCGCAGCTTCAAAAAGGATCAGAAGTCGCCGTCAAGTTGAAAAAAATAGGTACAGACTGAACCTGTGTGCAAAATGGTCGTGCGTAATGCAATTTATACTGACGTGCAATACAAAGGGAATAAATGTAAAGGAAATAACATACTGTTTTTCAGCTGGAATTTCAATCATGAATCTATGTGTCCAATTTATTAAATGCTATCAAATGGACTTTCTGCAGTGACCGTGTTTGACTCGTCACGCTGAGATTCGGTGCCTGCAGTGAAACTGCTCATCCGGAGGTGTTGTTTTTGTCTAAACAGCCATTAGCAAACGTATAAGTGATACCCTACAAATGATCCAGTCAGATTGTTTACGTGCACAAACCTTTGCCCAGCGGGAAGCTCACATCAAAGACTACACTTCCCACTCTCCCGGTTAAAGGCCGTCCAATCAGCAATACAAAATCCATACATCTTTGGTTGAGTGTATGAGGCAGAGGCTCCTCCGACTAACTTTTGTTCCCACACTTGTTTTGATCATATTCTAGTAGGTGGCCAGTGTTTGATTCTGTATGTTTGTGTATGTTTTTGCCAATGTTCTGTGTACACTTGCACTGAAGTGGGTAGTGGGTCCTCTGTGGTGGAATTATTTGTACTTCGAGCGTGAGGGCGAGGAGGAAAGCGTATCCATCAAAATCTATTTACAAGGCGAGGGACTTTGAGGAGCAAGCGACACAGACAGATTCAATTTTTTTTTCTTCTTCTTCTTCTTTTTTTTTTTTTTTTGGGAATAGTACCCACTGTGAAACACCCTGGGGTGTCACACTGTCCTCATTTATATAAACAGCCCCAACCGGTGGATAACTCCTCTGCATACTTGGGTGTAGCCAGATTGGCTTAGTTAGTGAGCACCCCACACAAGACAACCCGAGGAAAAAGAGTTTGGAAATAGAAGGGGAGAAAGAGAGGACAGCACATCAGGCTGCCTCTGGATATCCATTCGCAAAAGAAAAACATCAAGGCCTCAGACAGCTTTGAAAGGAGAAACTAAAACAGTGATTGATGTGGAAAAGGATGTTGGACGTCAACTGTTGGACAGACTGCATTTGGTAAAAGTTCACAAATTTGCAGATAAGCCCCAATGTAAACCCAGAGTGAACTAGCCGAAAGAATGATAATGGCCTTCGGGGACAGGCAGGCTACTATCTGTTTGTCAGGTCCATTTTGGGATGGATAGGTTTGTAACATTAGCCGAACAAGGACAATTTTACAGTGTGTGTACATTCTGTAGGAAAAATTCTATCAGCGCTCTCAGAGAGGGATAAGAGCGCCGAAAACAAGTCTTACTTTGCTCCTAGGGGTCCTGCTAAATGGACACAGTCTTTACATTATGAGAGGAAGAGATGAGGAAGAAGAGAAAGAGCAACAGAAAGGAGATGGGAGCATGACAGGGAGGGAAAAAAAGAAAAAGAGAAATGGGACTAAGAAAGAGAGACAGACTCTTCTTTCATCTCTTTATCTCAACCATTGTGGGTGATGGCGGGGTTGGGAGGGGGACATTTGGCATAGGCTGTCTCACAGACTGAATTCATCAGCCCCTATAACTTCAACTTGCCCATAAAGAATTTATGAATCCTCGGATAGTAATCGGCTGCATCCATTTCCTGAAGAAGAAAGGACAACTGATGTCTGTTAAACAGCCCAAAGGGACTGACCTCCTCTCCCATCTGATGGCTACAGAGGAGGGACACACATACAGACACAGGCATGTATGCAGATGCTGTGTGTTCAGTATGTGCACACACACACACATATACACACCAACAAACCTACAGATACACACTCCAAAGGCAAAGATAAACACACTCCGGCGCACTGTATAACCTTTTCATACCCCGGACGGCTCGTATTTGAAATGATAACAACTGTAAACATTGTTTTCTTTCTATGTGCAAAAGACCACATTTAATTGGTTTTGCTTAGTTCTAACTGGGAATAGTGGGCTGCTATTGATAATTGGTATAAAACAGACAAAGATAAACGAAATCAGATGAGAAAGATTGAATATGTTGACAAACTGTCAATGCAAACAGGGCTGTAGTGGAGGGCGAATGGTTAACTCACGTGTTGTTGCACGATTTTTAAAAATTTGAGTCAAATTCAACTCCATTGTTTACTGAGCATTATATGATAGTTCAGAACACAATCTCACCTCGTCCCCTCTTCTAAAAAAGTCTTGCCTGGCATGTGTCCTCCTTCTCTCCCTCCTCTCTCCCCCTCTCACTTCCCCTCAGTGGACAGCGTGGCCTTGGTGCTTGCAGGTCATGAAACCAAAGTGCTGCAGCATGCACAAAAAACCCACCAGCAATCGACATCCATCAGTTTTCAGACATCCTCCAAAAAAATCAGAGAGGTTGCAAATGGTAAATAGTAGCTGCTTGTTTATCAGTTAGACATGTGGCCAACACTACAATCAGGCTATTCATTTGCAAGATACCATTAGCTGGCTAATGTTATCACTTACTGATCTAGGCAACCTATCTGATTGCTAACGTTGACATGAGGAACTCCATTTCCAATGATGCTGGCTGGATATTAACTTGCTCATTTTCACAATGAATGCCCTTGCAGTGCAGCACTGCAGTGATCAAGAGGGGAAAGGGGTCTGTAAACAGTTTGAATAAATGTCCTAAATAGTTTTTACAGTTGACATTTGAAATCCAATAAATGAAATAATGCACTATTGAATATTGATTACTTAGCCATAATGATTTGTACCTGACACCAGTAACCAAATAAGAAGCCCACTCCAATCCACCATATATTAATCATAATAATAAAATGATATATTTATAGGGATGTATGATTTGGTTTCAGCGGTTCTAGTCTCATATGTCTGGTCTTGTATATGGGCGACTGAAGTTTATAGTTTACCCACCTTTTTTGTTGTTTATCACTACAACCTTGAGTGAAACGGATCAGGGTTCGAGTTATTTGTGGAGAAGAATCTGTTGTGTCTCATCCATGGATACAACAACAAAACAACAGGAAGACTAAAAACAGCTGACTAAATACACATATTGGATATTGGACAGATTTGATGAATTCTTCTGAGTAAATAATAATTTTGATCATATATTTTCACAAAGCCTATCAATTAAGCTCAATTCCAACGTGGTTTACTGACATACAAGAAAGTAATTTATTTTTGAATTTATAAATAAAAACCCAAACTTACAAATATACACAGGCTGTATACAATGAAACATGCACATATATTCTATTGTTCTATCGTTTGTCTCTCTCTCTTTCTCCCTCTTTCTGCAGCAGTAGGTAGCAGATAATTAGCACCTTAAGTTGTTTTTGGGCCCACAGACTCCTCCAGGTTTGGGATCTGGCTGTGCATGAAGTGGACAGAACACAAGCGCCTTATCTGGCGTTGCCCGTGTTTTCACAGCTGACCGTTCCCTCCTTTTTTCCTGACTATCGTCTTTCAGGCTCTGCTCAGATTCCATTCCTCACACATCAGAATGGAGACATTCATCTTAAGGATGACATCTGTGGTGAATTTCTCAATAACCTAATAGTCATTCGGCACAGGAGGGGCTAGGGAGGGGGTTATGATGGTGGGGAATAGGGGATTATGACATATAAAATGCTAAAACCCTTCTACGTGGATGTGGGGCGGTTGCGCATAAAGTCGAAATTTGGTAATTCAAGCTAATGTGGTTTGTGGTCCTCCAGAGGCTGGACAATAATCCATGGCATGATACATTCAAGCCCAGATATGTAATACGTTTTACCAAGACCATAGGTTCCGTATAATATCATTAGCTTGCAGTTAACACAAGCATTTGCAGGAGAAGCAAGTGTTTGTTTACTTTCCTCTCAAGAAAAGGCTGCTGAAGCCAAAAGTAACACCACATTTTACATTGTAGGAACACGTGTCATGCACTGAAATGCTTATGCCGGTCTTACTGCCATGGTTACAGAGTGGATTAAATTTCTCCTCTATTCTCACGGCAGACATACATCAGTTTTGTTAGTGGTTTTAAATCGAGCATCGTCAAATTGTGCAAACAAATTACAAATCCTCCGTGTATGAGGCTGCTCGCACTGTAAAAGGCCGCACCTTGACACATTGTCAGACAGCAGTGTTTTATGAGAACTATCTTTTTGCCCCAACACCTATATGTGATTTGTATCTGCCACGATCCATATGGTGTGGATGATGTGCTTTGAAGAGACCCATCAGTCAGTTAATCTAAAAGAAAATAGTAGCGGCACATACCTCCCTCTCTTCAAGACAAACCAAAGAGAGAGAGAAGGGGAGAGGGGGATTCAAAGCAGAGCAAAATCAGCTCCTCTCAGAGATGGAGAGGGTGGTTTAGAGGGGGGATTAAGGCGCTCCCTCACTGTGGAGCCAGCTTTTATAAGGTACATCATATTACTTCAGCTTCACACTTCCATAGATATATCATCATCTGCCTCCCACCAAAGCCCGGCTGTTATGCCTGCGTATTCTGTCTCAAACAAGATTAATACTTACACACTTGGTGTGTGAGGAAACATAGTGACAGTAAGCTGACAGTACCTACTGTATGTAAAGCTTACACTCAATTCAATATCTTGTTTAATGTGTGACCCTGTGGAGATCATACACTAATGCACCTCAACTCCAGATCAGCTCGTGTGCGAAAGCTTGTGTATTTGTTTATTCTGAATACATATTGATGTTTTCTTGTTTGTTTGGGGTTTTTTTTCTGTACAATCCTGCCCTCCTAGAAATTACGTTTGTACGTTAAAAAAATGTTTTCAGAATTTTGTCGTGGTGACAACATAATCGCTGTCTGGATTATGTTCAGAGACGACATTTCTTTAAGTGAATAAAACACTGTATTTATGTACTGCGCTGGCAGGGAGCAGGGAGGTGGATGTCGAGCATACAAAGTGCAGGAGTGTGACACCAGAAACTCATGTCTATGGTCAGGTTTAGGCAACAAAAGCACTTTGCTAACCAAAGGACCAAAGTCGGGATTTAGGTCAAATGTTAATAAAAAAAAATAAATCTTTCTTCTCAAGTCTCTGCTGACTTTTTCTGTATTAAAGCAGACTATGATCTCTAACTTTAACCGAGCGCTTAAAAAAGATGAATAATGATGTAGTCACTATTAGCGGATAGTGTATTCTAAGATTGCCTGTTTTGCTGGAAAACAAATGAAATATGATGTCAGTGAACACCAACAATATGTTAATATAAAGCATAATTTGGTTAGCATTACCTTTCCCACAAAACATATTTAATGTTGCTGATTAGTTGTATATAAATGTAATTTCTAGGAGACAGGGCTTTTCTGTAGGGCGTCTTATGGACATAATATTGTATAACATTTTGAAACAGCTTTGCACATGTCCTGATGTAGTGCTGTCTTTTGAAAAGTTATTAAATGCCCTTCACAAAAACATGGGCCGAGACAGAGATCAAACCTACTGTGAACTGTAGAGTCTGTAACTGCTGTGCAACTACCTTTCAATCTATTTACAGCAGGATGTATAAAGTGGAATAAGGCACACGTTGTATCCTGGACTTCAGTCACAATTCTGGACTTGGTTCATCCCCCAAATGAATTGTGAAAGGCCACTCTTTATTTTGCACCAATTAAAAAAAAGAGAAACCCAACAAAGGTAATGTGTAAAAAAAAATATATATGGATACATAGTCTTTCATGTCAAGTCAGTGTCCTAGAGTAAGATTAGTGCTGCTGTGAACATGTTTGACTAGTCAGTTCATTGCCTGGGGAGAGTCCCCAGGCAAAATCCATACTCTGAGTCCAGGGCTGTCTTTAGAAGCAAGCCACGGAAATGATTAGTGCTGCTCAGCTGAAAGGCACAAAGGGGCCCGTTGGCCGGCCCTGAAAGTTTCAAAGTGAAACCGGTACACCTTGTGTCTGTGTTAATTGATCACAGGCACATTATCTTGCCTGTTCAAGGCTTAATTTGCCCTCTGAATCAACACCTTTTGTCGACTACTGCAGTCATTTGTTGGAAGGGGAAAAAAGAATCGCTGCAGCTTAATCATTCCAAGCAGGTGTGAGTCGCAGCCAATTTTCTGCTCCCTTTTGTCATTTAGTCTTCTCGTACAGGTTGTGTTTTCAGAACGCGTTTCATTACACAAAGAGGAATTTAGTGGCCTTTTTCAAAGTGAGGGAACGGACGGTATAGAAAACAAATCAGGAACGGAGCATGCTACTGTAAGAATGTGTTTTGCAATGACTGAAAGTATTTGTCTGAAAGAGGAGAGGATATGATATGGGTGGCGTGGTGAGGATACCAGTTCCCATAAGTGTTAGAGGCCAAAAAACATCAAGATCCAGAATTGCAATAACAGTATATATGTATGTGCTTATGTCTTTAAATAAATTATAGGTGTAAAAATCATAAAAGCATATTTTCCATACAAGCATACCACAAAATACAATCAGGATTTCAACAATAGGTATTTTTTATTTAATCTAGGTTTTTGACAATTCATGCATGAATGCCTCAGAAGATCAGGAAGCCATGAATACATCAAGTCAGAAAAATAATACGAAAAAGAGTAGCGTAACTTAAGAATAAATCTCATGTAGCTCGCTGACAGCTATAATACATTTATACATTATTTGCAGCGATACATCCCCAAGCCCGTTTTACGTTCAGGCCGTAAACAATGTTGAATGCTGGTACATGATGCATGTTTTTCAAAGCTTTGTCAAAAAGGATAGGACTTATTTTCATTCAAATTGATATAATATTGTCACCTTAGTGGAATATTGATGTGGCGGATAAGCCTCTGTCGTAAGTACCCAGAAGAATGCATTTCATATGCTTCATACAACCAAAAAAAAAGTTGCACTAACCTGACAGAAATTAGGATCAAATGACTTTGAAAGCTGTAAACCTCCCTCTGTCTTTTCCCTCTAGTTAGAGACGACAGGGTGCTTATTCTGATGCACAGACCTTGGTGGCATCTTGTTTATTTCTTTCTTTGTTAGTATTATCTTACTTTAAGTTATTTATGAGTGAGGCAAAACATGCAGAAACAAATACATTATGGTAAAAAAATAAATAGCTGAAATAACATTTTAATTGCATTAAAATTGGTGAAAAACCAGAGTCAGATATACTTGGCTGACAAAATCAAACATTTTTTTGGGGGGGGGGGTCCTGAGGGGGTAACCAGCCGAAGCAGACAGCATTTACTTTCAAATTCAGTTCAGCTCCCAACCTCCCAGCCTGATTCCTGCATGTTCTTATTGCAATACAGCAGAATTCCCTTACAAATAAATCTTATTATATTAAAGACATATGTTTTCCCTTAAGACTCATAGGCCTTTGACAAGGTGTTAAATGCATTTGAAAAGTGACTCAGTCTGATTCTATATGACACGCTTGGCTTACTACAGTCGACAACCCAGTATGCATTCGCTTTGAGATAAGAGCGTTATCACCGCTGTGGTGTCTGCGCAATGAGGGTGATTAGAAGACATATAGTACAAACACTTCCATTTTGACTTCAGAAACCTTACCTCCACCCATTTGTAGCTGCACAAATCTATCATAGGAGGGGATCAGCTGAGGGAAATGTGTATTTCATTTCAGTTGCTGTCCCCATTCTTAATGGGTAGCCATCCAGAGAGAATGAAATGATTGATTTTTGTCATCCTGAATGAGGATAAATGAATCCATGAGGAGGAGGTGGAAGAGGAGTAGCAGGAGAAGGACGGAGGGGTGGGGGGGTTAACTTTCCTTGCACGTCTGGCTAGACAGAAACTCAGCAAACCTGTACAGCAGTAACAGGGGGGAAAAGAATAGTGTGTGTGTGTGTGTGTGTGCGAGAGCGTTTGTGTGCGTGCGTGCACACTTCACATGCATGTGCGTGTTCACTTATACTTTGCTTCTAAGGTTACCTAATGAAATATTGATGGGAGATGTGGGAAGTGCGGGGGCTGGGTTGGCTGGGGGTTGGTGGTGGTGGTGGTGGTGGTGGTGTTGGAACTGTAACTGCTGCTTCCTGTAGCTTGGGACATCTCTGTCACTCTGGATCTCCGGGAGACAGCCCTGCCCTAATTTAATCTGACTTTGAATGAGTCTGTATCACAGGAGGTAAAAAATGTGAACTTACTGCACTGCAAAGAGGAGTGGAAAGAAAGAGCGGGAGAGACAGAGAAAAGGCGGTGTAAAAATATACAGCCAAAACATTTCAAACGCGTCATAATCAATATTTAACATCGCCTGTCAAAGATGTCTAATATATACTTTTTAAATGTGACAGAACAATGAGCTTACCGTATATACGACACAGCGCAGCTCAGGCTATTATAATGTTTGACTGATGTTATACTGCAAGCGTGACTCCGCTAATGGACTGAGATACATCTTGGGATTCTTTTCATGATTAGATGCAGCTTAGTAGTTTCTCGGGGAAAAGATAGGGAACTGTGAACTGTGTGACAGTGACGAGCTGCTCTACAGAGTGGCTGCTACATAATTACCTGCCTCTGACACCATTTAGTGTGTCCATCTCACCACAAAAACCCCAGGCAGAGGTCTTTTAATAACTATCATGAGTCACATTGTTTGAATCAAGACTGGCTTTTCAGATTTGGCTTTGCTCTGTAATGTAAGGCAATACATTTCCTTACTAATGATCTCTCCAAACAGCTGTGTCGGTAACAGTATACGATGGCCACAGTGGAGATCATCCAAAGCCTATTTATTTAAAGCAGCATGTGATCCTTTTTCGCTCTTTGAAACAGTGTTAAATGTGCGTCTAAAGACGAACCGCTGACCTCAAGAGTAGGTTTAAATTGGGCTGAAAATACTGTTGCAGCACTCTTCCAAACTTCATTTCAACCAGCCAGTTTTCCAGTTTGCTGTGTTTTTAAGCTGACATGTTTTATCCAGGTCCTTGGTTCCACTGTGTCTAAATTGCTGGATAAATGAGAGTGCATGTGCCAATAGTTTATGAGTTCCCGAGTAGAGCTGGGAATAATTGATGCAGCTCCTGCGAGTTCAACCAAAGTATATTGAGATGTTTTAATGTATTCAAAATGTAGCAAACGCAGTACACCATTTCCACTGAAATTAGATATTACTGACCGGCCAAAAACGATGCTGAATGACATCCACAATAATTACACAGCAAGTCACATGCAACTGCCAAACTAAATGAGACACATGCTTGCGAAATGTGAACATGGTGTTTTGATTTGTTTGGCACCCACAAATGCCAAAAAGTCATCTCAGTACTCATCTTTGCGGTACAGATATCTAAATGTGCCAACCTGAGCAAAATTAGGTCTGTGGGGAATGAGAATGATTTTTATCTCGTCCATCATTTTGTGTGTAGCAAGCTTTTGGAATAATCTACTAAAAATCTCCTGGTACAAAGATTATACATATTCCATTCTCAAGTGCTTCTCTATCTTAGCAAGCCAATCGTAAAGCCTTTTAAGCCTCTCTTCAGAATAAACATATCTAACTCATCCGTTTTTTACTCACTCACACACACATTTTTTTTTTCAAACCAATACACGAGAAAAATAGAATTAATAGTTTATATTTATCAGGCCTCTTATCAGAGCAGCAAAATGTATTCAACAACAGTAAACACTACGTTTTCTCCTCGCTATCTCTGCTAACATGATGACGGCTAGCGTGCACTAATCTTGTAAAGTCAACCTTTTAAAAGGGAAGAGGCGACGGATGGGGCTGGGAGAAAAAGGGCTGGACGGACAGCTATGTACAGGATTGTATCCGCGCTAGGAGCTGCCCCTGTCCATATCCAATGTAAGGTTATAGGAATATCATAATCCCTCCTCTGAGCTCCTTTGCGCGGAAGATGATGACTAAATTTCCAGTGTCTTATCACACACTCCCAGACTGGAACTAGTACAAGGGGTTCTGAGGAAGGAACCCAGCATGAAAAGTGCTGGGGATGAGATGATCAGATTAACGGTGGCTATTGGATTTGTTTGTGGTGGTTGCAATCGGAGCGAAGCAGGCGTTGTTCAAAATGCCCATGGAGATGCAAAGCCTCCACCGATCCTTTCACCCATAAAAAAAATTAAAAAATACTCTTCTTGGGGGTTTTTCAGGAGTGTAATGTGGGGCGCTCCTGCAGGGGAAGGTGGGGGTTGAGTTGGGGGAAACAAATTTAACACTTCAGGGGCTTGGAGAGGGAGGGGAGGGGGGGTTGTGTATTTTATCAGGTGGGTGGATGCTGGACTGCTTCACGTGGTGAGACAAGTGGGATTGACTGGCGGTATTCAGCAGGACGCGGGCTGGTGGAGTGTCGACGGCTGTGGCGGTAGGCTCTTCAGAAACCTCACCTGAGGCGCAGTGAGGCATTGTGGATTCAGGAGCCTCTCCTACACCGTGCATGCCATGTGAGGGGCTGGATTGGGGAGGAGACACCAGGCGGCTCTGCAGATGCCTCGGAGGAAGGGAGAACAGTAGGGAGGGCGAAGGGGGGGTGTGAGGGGGGGGCAGCTGGAGGGAAGAGAGAGTTGGCTGATGTAGGGATGAGCTCCCCAAAACCCAGATAACAGAGCACGAGAAAATGTGTCATTGTTCAATTAGAAAGGAAAGAGATCCAAGTAAAGGGATATTCCCTATAGAAAAATATGCATTTAAGGTCTCAATGGCAGTATCAATCACTGTAATGACTGTGGGATAGATTCTTAATGATGATGAAGTAAATACTACACAGTGGATTGAGGAATGGAGGCTATTTCAGAGGGAATTATTGCTGCACTCCTGGGAAAAGATTCATTTCCAGGACTTAGTGGTGAGGAGCAAAAAAAAAAAAATCCTGCATTATGTTTTATTGAATAAATGACTCTATTTTCATCTATATGTCTTGCTTTACAGTAAGATTTAAGAATATAACTCTTGCTTGTATCATTTGATAAGAAATTCACAATAGTATAAAACAAGGCTGCTAAGCGCTCAGTGTCAAATCATATGTCTGTTAGATGTAAATGCACGAGTCCCTTAAGAATTCCAGTCTTGCAGGCTATTTTCCCACATGTTTAATTTTGTTAAGTGACGCAAACGGATGTCAATACCGGTCTGTACCACTTACCTTGAATACCTCGTTTGGACGGCACACAAAGACTTGGCTTTGCTTATATGACATAATATGGTGGTGCACTTTGTACCCCTAAGCCAGGTCATTTCAATAGAGAGAAAGCCTCTGAGTCAGCTTGGCGAGACAATGTCGATAAGGTAATGGCACAGATCAATAGCAAAGATTTGGGCCAGATCTTAATTAAAGAAACAACTGCTGATACAAATGATGTTTTCAATGTATTGATATCGCAGGGGGGCAAAGGGTGGGTTAGCTGTGGCGGAGCAGCTGATCAATGTACTTAACATTAGCATTCCTTTTCATCATGTACCAAGATCACTTAATTCTCCCTCTCTTCCTCTTGTTCTATCACTCTGTCATTCCCTCTCTCTCTCTAAATGCCTTTTCAGAGCCGTCCAAGGCAAACCCCGCGTCCCTTCCCCCCCCCGCCCGACAAGGTGAACTTGAAGGTCTGCAAGGTTGTGCTTTTATGTGTCTCAACTTCCTGTGGTCATTGTGTGTTAAACCAGAGAAAAATCAAAGACACTGTTAAGACCAACAACAGGATTCTGGCATCAAGTGTATGAAAATCAATTGCCTTTCACACAGAGAAATACACCCTTTCAATTACACAATGCTAATCTTTGAGAAAAAGCCATTTCTCTCTCTTCATTGTACAGGTTAATGATGTCAAATCATTGAAGAGGGATTTCTGGATTACTCATATGGAATTTTATCTTTTCTTTGTATTGTTCCCTTGTGTATTGTTCTTTGGAAGAACAGGTTGAAAGGAGGAGCTTGTCATGACTTAGAAAAATGAACAAAAACCAACCCCCACATTGTAAATTCCTTATGCAGAGTCCAAGACAAGAGAGTCTCTGTTGTCTTCAGGCGGCAGTTAAAAAAAAAAAAAAAACTTCAGATGCTGTAGCCTCTTGTGAATGGTAAAACAATAATTATTAAAAGGGAAGCTGAATTGATGGATCCCATTAAAGCTAACACAAAGTCTCCAGAGGCCTAGCAGCACAAACAGACCAAAGTCAATAGTGTGATTCCCCAGGTATCCCTGACCAGGACCAAGTTTAAAGAGACATCAATCTGGGATGTCAGTTCCCAGCTAATGAAGCTACAGCCGATCAATATTCAGGATACTACTACTACCGTAAATGAAGTACTAATGCTTGTAGAGATCTCACCGTACGGACTTCCCACAGAGAAGTTTTGTCTTAGCTGAGTAGGACAGTAATAGAGGAGTCATGTCAAAATATGACGGTGAAATTCTCATCAGTTTCTGTGAATTTAATTTATCTTATGTTTTAAAAAAAAGAACTTCAGATAAGTGCAGAAAATGAAAGATGAAAAGATCATCTATAGGGTTAGGGTCCAGGTTGGGATCACGTGTTTGTGAGCCAGTCGACCATTTACCTGAAACATAGTAAGTTTAAATCCATCTTTCAGTGTCCCCTCCCTGTCTCTGTTAATCATCAATTAAACGAAACTAAATCTAAACTAAACTAAATTTAAATCAAACTAACTAAAATATAAAATTCTGAATTCAAAACAAGTATTAATATCATACCATGTCAGGGTCATACACAGCTATCTAATTCCTAATAGTTCACATCAAGATTATTTTGTTGGGATTCATCATGTTATCTCTTTAGCATGTGCTGTAAACTACATTTTAAGCATCACACTGTTTTTCCTCAACAATCAAAGAACCATTTCCAGCCCCAAATCCTTGTAAACATTTCGACCCACGTGTGCTACTTTAGGTGAGAAACTGAATAAATGCGATAAGCAGATGAATAATGTATAATTGGCAGCCTGGTTATTCCTCTGTGACATGCACATTCTGTCCAGATTTTTTTTTAAATTTTTTTTTTATTCAACAGTCTTATTTGAACCTTTTCTCTCATTCTTTTATTTTATGCATCACATGTTAATGCTACTGAAAGTTTTATCACTCCCTTCCATTATCCTAATGCATGTGATATGTGAAAGCTCCTTAAATCATGTATTAGGGCATTGTGCTATGTAAAACAGACAGCGAATTAGACTATTTTGGGGGGATAACAAGGGCTTTTGTCTTTGAACTCAAGCTGATGCTTTCAAAAAAGGGACATGGTAGAAGAAAGTGTTTGCAGTGTGATTTTTTTATACAGTGTCAAAAATAAGATTGTATATGAATATGTATACACCGTATGCAGTTGTTTATTCTGTATATGATGTCTACTACTAGCATTACTTGTTCTAACACCTGCATTGTATATTTATGTGTGCATCGTATGTATATATGTTAGTGTTTTCATTTGACTCTGTTCACACTATCAGTACTGTTCATATTTGATTTATTTAGTTATTAATATATCTCTATACATGCACATCAGTCTGAACTGTACTGTACTGTTTTTAGCACTTATCCTTAGATGCACATACGTGTATACACAGTATATATCTTGGATTGCAGGCCTGGGATGCTGGGATGTGTTTACAGCCAACACATAACGCCGTCTGCTACCAAAGAAAAAAGATACAGCAAGAAAAGAAACAACACCCATTCACATTTTCCCCCAAACTGAATATTCTGCAGCAAGTAACAAAATAATGAGATTAAAGCATCCACAACCTTTTTGAAATCAAATGCACTGCACACTAAAGCACTGAAGGCAGTGTAGTGGATGTAGTAGCTCAATCATTACCAGTTAATAAGGGGGCTAGGTGTGGTAGAGGATTGACTGACACACTAATACTGAAATAATTTCCACTTTTTCACCACCTCCCTCTCACAGGCAGGGAATTAGTATTATCACATCAAAGGCTTCCGTTAAAACGGGTATAAAAATCATTTAAACAGACAGTGGCGGTGATTATTCAAACTGGGTTATTTGCCAGGGTGTGTATGTAATATGGCGCCGTCGTCGAGACAACTTCATTTCCCGCTAAATTGCTGTCTGTCGCCAGAATAAGTAAATTTGCCACTGTTTTATCAGCATCATTGTGTCAAGTTAGGGAAATACATCAAACAGTCAATCTGATCAACAGGAAATGAACACACAGTGAATAATGCAATGACTGAAAGGAGAGCGGATTGGTCTGTTGATGTGGCAAATGTAAATTTCCCCCAGGTTTTTTTTTTTCTTCATCTTAAAAGCATGAAAAAAAAAAGCTCTCATCTTCTCTCATCTGAAATGTTGGCTTATCACAGTGACTCTATGGCTGTATTTATTACCTGTTACCTCAGTGGGTTGACAGATAAATTGAAAATGTATAATGATTCGGAGCCTAAATGTGCACAAACATACGGGTTAACACAGGTATGAATATATGGACGGCCGGCGACGTGCGAGCGTATTGATACGGTGACCTCGGGTAGTTTTCCTGACGCCAACACATGCTTTTAGCTCACACTGAGGTACAATAATATCAGATTTCATCAGCTTAAACACGTTACCAAATAACATTTCTCAACATAAAATTCACTGCAAAGAAAAAAAAACCTTACAAAGAACCATTTAAATCTACAAATTTACCATCCACTGAGGTCGCTTTTATTAAAGTTATTAAAATGTTTTAATCCTAAAAGAATGTCAAAGTCCTTTAACATGAACCTTCTGCATTTAATTTTCCACTCTTGTAGGTTTCATGGGACTGCCATTGAAACTCGTTTGTGTTTTCAGTGGCAGTGGAGTCCATATTTTATTGTATTTGGATGAAGACTCGCCAAAGTTGCAGACGTTAAACATGGATTATGCTACTCTGCTGCATCTTTGTCATCAAGCTTATGGTCAATAACAAATCTTCAAAGCTAATTCTAAAATTGCGATTCCACTTTCTTGCTGCTGTCGTAGTTGAATCTTCACCTCCGACACATCAATATGAGCTCACTGGGATCTTTTAACAACAGGATTCCAACACGTTAAAATTACCTTTTCTTAAACTCGAGAGAGGATTGTGATACTTTCCAAAAGATTGGACGAGTGAGAGAAGGAGGGAGAGAGAGAAGGAGAGACAGAAAAAGAGAAAGGAAAAAAAACCCATAATGGAGTTAGGAGGTCTTTTGTGGAGCTGATATTGTCTCTTAGCTTGATGTTTGCCTTCAGGATAAAAAGAGCTCCTCTGGAGTAACAATATACACCAAAATAAAGAATTGAGCTTGAAAGAAAAAGGGACAACAGCAATAACGGAACAATGGTGCACAATGGCAGGTATTTAACTGCCCTAGGAGAAAAGGGATGGGTTTACGGTCACATCTCCCAGAATAACGCCTCACAACTAAGGTCACAAGAAATGTTTCCTGGCTTTTCAAAAACCTGCCCGGATTCATTATATTTTGAGGGGATCAGGCCAGAGATTCATGAAGAGCGGTTTAACCCCCCCAATTAGTCAAAGTCCCTCTGAGGCATTCTCTATCTCGTGTTGATACATGAGGCTATGGTGACAAACCCGCCCCGGGGTGAGGTGATTCAGATCCAAAGTGAGTTCAAAGCACTCTTGTTAAACTTGGAACACAATACCAAGCTGCCGAGGGTGTATAGGGATATAGCGATGGTCAGACGCCGTATCAGAACACCTGAAAACTGTAGAAGGACGTGGATGAGGGCATCACGTCATCGACTGTCCTCGATGTTTAACTGACACAGGTGATTGTATTACAATGATCAGACGTGAGAGGCGAGAATAACACGTCGTCAGCAGAAAGAACGAGACAAAAAAACAAACAAGAAAAATGCTTTGACAAGTTAAACAAATTAAAACCATGCTTTTTACCATGTTATCAGGTTAACTTTGGCAACAACAGAAGTGGTAAGAGAATTATTATATTGCTAGGCTATGTTACGAGTTAATGGAAAGGGCAATAATAAGCGCCTTTTAATAATGTACAGCATACAAAATGCAAGGCCCTAAAGTACAACTCTAACCAACAGACATGTTTTCTTAGACTATTCCCACATTTCTTGTAATTGGCTGCACTCTCGAAAGAGTTCCCACTGTTAATACTTTCTATTACCTGAGCTTCATGTTACGCTTCATGTGGGCTGCATGCACGCGTGGCCAATATAGGGCTTCATTGTAATATGCCCATAGTCGCAGATCCTGTTTCCGTCCTGGTGTTCGGCCCCACAAGTGGTCCGTAAAATTTGTTTCATTAAAGCATAGTACAAATTCAAGATGGTAGCGTGATTGTCAAAATTTTTTACACATTTAAGCTGAAGAAAGAATGAATGGATTTGTTGAACTTAAAAGATAGTTTTGGCATATAACACCTGAGTTACACCTAAATGTAGACAACTTTAGTCTGGGTTTTTAATTCATTCTTGATGTCCAGCTTTTAATTATTATGTTCATGTTCACTTCCAGGGATATAGTTCTGAAAGCGTAGCAATTGCATTTGGGTTGGGTGGATGCAGGATTTACATAATACTTGATTTCAATGTTGTATATAGATGTTTGCGCTCTATCTCTTATGGCCGCCTTTAATGATGATGACACTCTTGCTGTAACTTTAACCATGGCCACAATTGTTCCCTAACCATAGCTAAATATTTTGTGGCCTAAATTTAGGAGTACTTAACCATATGGGTGGCAGATGAGAAAATGCACATGGGTCCTTTAGGAAGGCACTGACAAATAACCTCTTTTTGTCATTTAGGTGTGAAGACCTTGGTGTACAGCGATGTGAGCTAATATATGGCCATTTTGCCCTCATCTCTCCATAACAGAAAGATTAAACAGTTCCTCCATTCCAGAGGAGCAGGCCCAAGTCCAATTCCATTTTTTCTTCCTCGTGATTCTCTAATAGAGTTGTCAGGAGAGTGGAGATTTTTGCCATTCAAAACTGCTTTTTGTTTATCTATATCTCAAAAGCTTTCTACTCATCAGTGAGTAATTTCAGACTGTTCCAAGATGATAGGTGAGTGAATAAGAAACATCGCCTGAAGCAAATAAAGAAAGTGGTGGAAAGAGAAAATAAATAAATATATAAATATATATATATATATAAGTGGGCGCAGTGAAGAATGCAAGGAAGATAAATAAGACAGATACTTTGTTTCATTGTCAGTGGCACTCCGGGGTTATTTGAAGCACTTATTTATGCACTGTAAGCAGAACAATACCGGCGAGCAGAAATGATTAAATACAGACTCTTCAAGCAATAGACATCTCATTGTGGTGGGCCCTGGCTTGCCACTGGGCCAGCTTGATAAAAGCACTATGAGCTGATAGCTGATACAATTTGCCAGGCGATTTGAATGGGAGCGGCTGGGAGGAAGGGGCTGCGGCTCAGTTGGTCTGTCGCTGACAGCCTGTATAAGCTATAATAAAATCATTAGAATGTAAATGCTTTATTGCAAAATAAGAGCCTCAAGCTAGGGTGACATTATCTGCCGCCACCCGAATGAGAGCGCCGATTAGCATTCCCTGATTCAATGATAGAAGCAACTTATCTTTATTAAAATTTTTCAAATCGAGTCTTCATTTTTTCGTGATTGAGTTTTAAGCAAATGTAATATCCAGTTCAGTTTGTGTATGAAATGGGTGGAGGGGGAGGGAGGGGGGAGCAGGATGCCCCAGAAATAATTAGTGTACACATTTCTTCCCTACATGTGTTTCATAACCAACAAATTGGATTTCATATTTGACGTGTCACTATCTAATACATTTGCATGAAAATATGGGGCTGAGTTTACAGAATAATTACTGAAAGTGTACACCTCTTTAACATGTGTCTCATAAAAATGAAATTTGATTTGTTTGAATGTGACTATCACGGTGTTGTCAAATAATTGTTGTGGAATATGAGGGTTAGACTCTGACTTGATTTAGATGTTCATATTCGTGACATGCACACATTTTCAGCTGAGTCTTTAAGCGGGCCATTGCTTAGTAGGCAGACAGTCAATTCTTATGCAAATAGCCTGTGACTGAGTGCGGGATATAATATGCTGTAGATCAAATGTCACACTGGGAGTAAGAGTCTGTGTGATATAAAAATGGCTGACTTACATATTGTTCTGTAATATATGCTTCCTAATTTGATATTCCTATTTAGACTAATCTTTTAGATGTAATTCCCCCAAATGTACAGTTGTATAGAAAAGCTGGTGACACACAAGATATCGTCCTTTGAAAAATGTCACGACTGCACACAGGTGACGTACGTATCAGGTGTCATTCTGATATTTTATCACTCACCCTAACTTATCTTGTCTATTTGCAGATCTTATTTGTTAACACAGTCTGCAAATCGAAAGTAATAAAAACAGGCTTTGCATATAGTAAGGAGCAAATGGTTACTGAGAAGAAATGGTTTCAGTCTACAGAATGAAATGTGTAGAAGACCAAAAAAAAGAGTGACAAGGAGACTGACAGAACTTTTTTTCAATCCAGCAGAAAAATTGCAATTGGCAATAATCGCTTTTCATAATTTACTGTAAGTGAGGGCGAATAAATAAATAAGCAGCTGTCTTTTTAAAAGTAAGGTTCCCTTTGAAATCTTGCATTTTAAACCGCAGGTCCTTAGAGGGGGACCCTTAAGTTGTCCCACTATTTATCCCTGTGAACTTGAGGACATGTCTCTGGGGCAGCTCGAAGCTCTGCCCCACTCGCTCGGAGCCCTTTAACCATCAGCATTGTGCGGAAGAACACCAATACAGGCCGACGCTAACAGAGCCAACAAGACGCCTTCCACACTGACAAGACAATGTGTTGCTTTCAATTGCAGTCAATGTCAAGGTTTTCACACAGAACATCCGAGATGCGTGCTCGGGAGCCGTATTGTTAAGAGCTCAGGGTAGTCCTACACAATGCAGTTGTTATGGTGCACCCAGAGGATTTGCAGTGGAGTTCATGTGCCCCCTCTTATAGGAATCACCAGGTCATACATCTTGTGGAGTAAATTCAAAATCCCAGACCTCTGCCCCATTCATTGAAGACAAAAGGGGGGACACAAATTGGTCCGAAAACACAGTGTTAAAAGAAAAGCTTACATTAAGCTCAAGGGGACTCAAGGGACCCGGGACCTATCGTCGTATGCGAAGAGGAATGGTGGTGGAGCTAGGGACCGGACACCAGTAGATAAATCACTGCCATCATGCAGATTTACTATGTTGGAGTGAAAAGATAAATGTGTAAAAGGGGTGTGTGTCAGAACCCGTGGTGCAGGGCCACACGGTAATGCTGGGTCAGTAATTGAACTTTGCTATAATTATCCTGAGGAGATAATATTAACTTATAGTCTTTGCGTGAGAAAGAAGCCGGTCCATAATTCATTTGCCGGATAGGGAGATGGTGCTGGATGGCTCTCTCTCTCTCTCTCTCTCTCTCTCTCTCTCTCTCGTTCCCTTTCGCCTGCATTGTGTTACTGAAATATGACGGCTCCATTTTTATCCTGTCACAATGACAACTGATGGGCTTATTTTCCTGTGGCCCCGGGGAATGATGAAATAGTAAGCAAACATTCTTTCTCAGGGGGAGAAGGGTGCTCCATCATAGTGGCTGGGGCCGCCACCGCCGCTTGTGTTGTGTGGCAATAACAGGAGGTTATGGGATACAATACACTTGGCCTCGTCCTCTCAATACAGAGGGCCTGTGCAGTACACTGCCGCTCCTCCACTTTCTTTCGTGTCGCTTTGTGCAGTTCATAACACAACTTCACTTCATAAAGCTTTGGTGAGTGAAGTGGGGTTTTTTTTTCTTCAAAATGTTACAGCATGGATTATGGTTGATTAGTATAATGTCATTATTTGTACGACAACTGATAAATCATTAACATGTGTCCTGGCCTTGTGGGTCAACCAACAGCAACACTCACCACATTTGTTACAACATATCTACATTAGTCTTTTATCGCTTTTCTATTTCGCCTTGTAAATTAGCCAGGTGTCAATTTCCCATGTTAAAATGGACGTCATGGCCAAGTCGAGCTGATTTATAGACAGGCATCTTGTAAAAACCTGACACCCAAGGGCCCATTATTTACACCAAGAAGCACTCCTTCAGCTGCCACTGTAAGCGAAGGTACAAGGGCAAGGTTGCGACATTTACAATAGGTCAAAATAACACTGCCACTCGGCTCTCGCCGTCTGACAATATCCCATTCATCTCATTTGAATAACGAGCGATATTGATGGACATTAGCTGAGAGAATGAGGCTGCAGGCACCTGAGGGGGCTGAGCACTGTCAGCTCTTATTTTCTCGGCCGGTTTGTTAACCAACTGTGTGAAGCAGCGGCGGCAATAACAGCGATAAGAGCATTCCTCCAGCCGCGCTGCGCCGCCGCCGCCGCCGCTCCACGGTAAACACCATCAGACCCCAGTTTATCACCATGCTAACTGGATTTAGACAAAGAGCTACAACGGCAGCTTGAGCAGATATCCGATGACAACAATCAAACATTATAACAGCTCTCATTGTGTGCACAGTCATTTCCATTATTGATATTCAAAGGCGTTATTTTGAATTATAAATACGCAGCTCTAATCCTCATTACTCCATCTTTCCGTTGGTGGGCTATAGCCGCCTGCTGGAACACCCACCTTGGTGTCTTGTCAAGTCACAGCCAGCGGGGGCTTTTGTCTCCCTGCTGTAAAGAGAAATGACAGTGTAATGTGATTTACAGGCGATCGCTTCAGCTCAATTAAATTAAGTCCCCAATAATCCATGATGAATGCACACCTACGCCAGTCATTAGGATTCAAAACAAAATATGGGCTTATCGTATCAAGGCACCATGGAGGGAACACACCCTTTAATAGATGTGCTGATTCATTTAGTCATTTATGTCACAGTGTGTAATGCGTCCAATGTCTGTTGGCTGCTAATGACAAGTGAGCCTCTCAAGATGCCTGTTTCCCAAATCCAGGAAAAAAAAAAACTGACTGGGAGGCAAACCACCAACACACACACACACACACACAGCATGTCAAAAGCAATATTAATTCATGGGATTTAGAATTACAGTTCATTTCATTCTGGATAACATTTGTGCATTTTAAACACACACTGTACCATTTTGAAAACAACAAATTAAAACAATCAGGAAAAAATAAAAATGAAATGGATAGATGTGGCAAGCAAGGCATGTTTCTATTTTCTTTTCTTTCTGGATGAATTGTGGACGAGCCGAATTCAAACATGGCAACAGAGGAAACCCAGGCAGTCAGCGAATGCTCGGCCACTACATTTTGATTGACAGTGTCATATTTGTAAGAGGGTTATGAACCACAAAACAAGGGTTAAAGGGAAATTGACCCAGCAGTTGACGGGTGACTGATACATTGAGCTGGAGGTCTTTAATCTTGCTGCTGAGCTTACATGAAGCTTATATAACAAATTACAATGCCTACAGGGTAATACATCACCTGATGGATCTCCTTCTGCTTTTCTGTCTTCTCTCCGTCTCCTTTTCTGCCCATGAGAAACCCGGTAGATTCACCAGAATATAGGTTACAGGTACTGTGTTCTCTGAATATGATCAAGATGGATGATGTGTCAAGTTTGAGTAAATTGTAAAGCAGTTCTTAAAGATCTAATATTACTCTTAATAAGTTATATGCACAGTTATCTGAGACTCTTATTCATTAGACTTGGACTAAAAATGAACTATTATAACATTTTGAAGAGTTTTTCTTTGACTTGTGAAGCAAATATTGTTAAAATCATTAAAACAAAAAGTTCATTTTTATCCCATAATAAAAATTCTCTATTTAGCTCCAGTGTTTCCTGCTCACATTCATCCTACAGTAATTTTTACAATCTCTTATATACCAAACTAAAATCACATATTTTCTGTAGCTGATCTGGTACAGTGGCCTATCAGCTCTCGTCTTGTCACACATCCCATAATGTGGACAATTAATAGTCACCTGTGTCCTCGGCACTGAAAGTCCTCTTTTTTTCCTATAACCTCTGTAGTCATCTTTTGTGATATTTATCTTTTTTGTACAATTCACTTGTCCTATGTTATTATGTTCTTAGTACAATCATGTTCTTTATCACACTTTCTATATTACAGTGCTGCTAAAACTGCATCTAAAAACATTAAATTAACTACTATGATTATTAAATAGTTTTGCCACATATAGTATCTGCTCTCTTTGGCTTTATTTCCAACCAAAAAATGCCAGACTGTACATTATCCATCACACCAGGTCCCAACGCCGTCATTTCCCCTCTGAATCCCTGGCATCAGACACTGCGATATATACTCTTGATAACAGAGACCTTGTCTGCCTTAAACTATGTCCTGGCTGCACCTGGCGAATGATAAAATGTATGACTTCTCCGATAAGCCCACAAGTAGAACAACACTGTCCAGGTGCAGATTATTGGCAAGGTATAAGCCCCGTCTTGGTATGCAGAAGGAGGCAGATCCTTCCGATAGCTCTGCAAAAGGGATTCAACTTCAGCACCCCAGCTTTAGATGTATTCCGCTGTTCTGATCTCCTCAGACTAGTGTAAGGTCAGAGGTCATCGCGAGCGCTCTTGCGCTTCGGCTCGAGATATACTGTCAGGATGTCAAGTTTTGATCACTGTTAATGCGGTTTTCTCAAATATCACAAATGTCTGCACACTCTAAAACTCTGTAATTACACAAAAAAAGCCTCTACAACCAGCTCACAGAGTACAAGCTTTGCCGTTATTGTGCACCATTAAAAAGGTTGGATCAGACAATGTACAAGTCAGAAGTTTAACTCTACTCACAGCTCAACAAAGGTTATAAAGTTACTTGTGGGTGTGGAGACCTTAACTGCCACGATCCATACTCCCAGAGCATCTTTAAACAGAAGTACTGATCTCGGATCATAACCTCTCATACAGTAATTGGTGGTCCTGGTTCAGGGGCATGCAGTCAGCACTCCTACTAGCGAATAAAGCTGTCTGAAGCTGTTCTGGCAGGCTGACTAATCAGGCGTTACCCACAGCCAATCCAAGTGCATCTTAAAGTGGATGACAGAGGCATCTTAAGTTTCCGTTACCTGGGGACGAAAGCAATCAATTTAAAGCAGTGGTTTTAGCTAGTGAATCTGTAGCTGTATGTCAGCTTTAAAATGTGGTAAATGCAGCATTTTGGGGTTCATTCGGTTCATTGAGTGAGCAAAAACACTTGCGTATTAATGCTTTAATTGAGGGTGTATCAAAGGCTCGAGTTTCGCAGATGCCATGAATTCATTTGCACGTATAGTGTACACTATGTTATAAATGACAAAATCTTTTCTCTTACTGATCTCACAAGGTACAGTACATGCTAATGGCAGTGTTAATGTAATCTGACATTCATGCAAGTTCACAATTCCTTGTGAAAGACTGTGTGTGTATTCCCCACGTGGCCGTCTGCAGCTCTTCCTGCCATTAAGGTCATTTGAGGAAATCAAAATGTCAACCTAAGGAAACGATCACTCTCTGCAGGGTTGGATATCAAAGACCAGTTCTAAATTGGGACTGGTTACAATAATAACAGACAGTTTTATTTATTTATTTTTATGAAGAAACGCTAATTTTGATTTGCTTGTATGTACTTTTATGTTGCTGGTTATGCATGGGACAATATACAGTACATGTGTTTATAATATGGTTAGAGCTTGTGCTCCAGACTGTGGTTAAGCTTTATAACAGGAAGTAGTGACAAATGATCAGTTATCCTTTATCAAACCTTTTTCTGGCTCCATTCATATCCATAAATCCCATTGTCAGCTAATGCTAACACATCTCACTGGAATTATACAAGAGTAAAACATTTAGCTTGAACAAAGCAAAAAAGAAAATCGAGTTGACCTTTTCTTAACAAAAAGACACACATTCTCATATCTTTTTCCACCAACTGAGTTATTTTTGCTTTGAAATTAATGATTGCTTTCTCAAATAAAGATAAGATTCAGAATCAGGATTTTGCTCCATAACTGGTAAGCAGATTCACAATTGTTAAAATCTAATATATGATACTGTGTGAACCTTCAGTGCCCAGACACATGCCCTGTGGCTTACACCTAATTTCTCTCCTTATCAAAAGGGTATTTTGTTATAATTTATTTGAACCTGTATCATAAAAACAGTGAAAAAGATGGTGAATGTGAAAAGGTTGTAAAATGTGAAACATGTTACTTTCATTCCTTTAATATGGTTCTGTGTTGTGTAACAGTATTATTTTGGTCTGCAGACAAAGCCCCACATCTCTTGAAACCAAATCCCCCTCCCACCCAAGCACACGGATGCCCGGGACCATCTCTCTTACCCCCATCTCTCAACAGCTTTTGAGAGGTCTAAGTATAAAATAGCGAGGTGCACTAACAGTATCTGTCCATTGCAGGATACATATAGAGGGTACGTGGGGAGGCTCAGGTAAGAACTTGCATCAATCTGTCACTCACTTCCCTCGGGGCGATAAGAGAAATTCCAACAGAGAGATAACGCTGGACATTCAACTTAATTCCGAAGGAGGAACTTTTCATCAGTGGGTCACATATTAGCTTTCAGAAAAATGGAGTGCTGCGAGTTTCCTTTTTTTTTTTCCCCCCCTCCTCCTTTTGCTTGAAGTGCACAGTCCAAGCATGAGGATGACATCGTGAACCCGAGCGCTTACAATTCCAAAGCAGACATGTAGTTTTGAAAACTGGTCTTCTTATATTTTCATTTTCTATCGCCATGTTTCCTCGCTTGAATTTAACTTGTTAGATAACACAGTGACCAGACCTTTGGTAGTATCTCCAATGTGGTGGGCCAAAACATTACAAACAGTGCAAGAAGTTTTGAGGTCAACTAAATTCTCCTCCAGGCTCGGCTCGGTTTTCTGCAGGGATTTTCTGCATCTGTTTGACGACCTGAAATAACACGTTGCAGAACAGAAGTTGTTTTGATTGTCATTTTTGCAGACGAGAAATTGTTTTAGTCAGCTGAAGTAAATCCATGTCATTTTGCAAGCTGTGGGAGCTAAGGCGTGGTGTTTTTACAAAAACCAAACCCAGATTCCTGTAGGAGCAAATGAAATGTAGCATGCAGAAAAGGGGAAAATATTGGATCACTAATTTGGACATACATGGCTTTGGTTAGAGTTCAAAATGTCAACTAAATTGATTTCATGAGGCACAGCTGGCAACAAATTAAGTGCTAATCATTCACAATCCTTCTCAGTCATACATATTATCCCAGAAACATGGAAGTCCTCATAGCTGAATGGTTGCGGTAAGTGTTTTGTTTTCGTTGGTTTGTACACTTTTTTAAATCGGTTTATCATTTTAGCTAAAATGGTTAAAGGGACACACCGTGTCCCATTTATGTTACAATGGTTTGATAGGAATATTGATGCAAGCTTTGTAAACAGTAATGAAATTCAAACAAACAACTGAAGTATGTTGTTCTGTAAATTATATGCAGTCCAGTTTGTGCTTCACAAGAGAAAACCTCACAGTGAATTTCATCATAAATATATAGTACACATGCAGCAAATGGATGTTCTCAAATGCAAAAAAAAAAAAAAAAAGAAGTAAAACATAATGTAACACATCCCTGAGTGTCCTTAAGATGCATTTTTCTAAGACTTGGCAAAGGAAAATGAGGTAGTGAGGAAAAACTGACATTGTCATGCGGAAGACAAGCCGTTCCATACAGAGACAATTGATTAGCTTCATAGCGCAGCGATAGCCCTTACTCAGCTGGGGTGGTGTGTAAGTGCTAGTCTGGCTGTTTTTTTTTTCTTCTTTTTTTTGAAAGATCATATGGATCAATACGACATGGCACATTTAGGAGACCCCTACACCATACCCTGGGACTAGAGAGGCAAGAATGGAGCACCATCACCACCACCTCCATTCCTTTCTTGTGCTGATTGGAGGGTGGGGGCTGGGGGGTCGGGGTGGTGACAATAATAGCCGGCCCGATACTCCATACTCTTGTTCAAGTGCATGACCAACCGAAAGCATTTTCTGATTGTGAATCTTTTATTTGGTATTTCTATGTGGCACTTGTCTCTCAGGTTTTCACACAGGGTGTTTATTGCAATAGTAAGTCAGATACAAAATATGACTGTTGACCCGGGATTTAACGGCTGTTTTTTTGTTAGTTTTCTTGCAGGGCTTCTAACAATCAAGATGTCCCCTCTGCAAACAAAGACTTATGGGCAGGTGGGGAGGCGAGATAAACACAATTAAAAGTGACAGCGGAAATATACTCTTGTTGTTTAAGAGCCATCACTCAATATTATTTTGGGAGAAGGGCAACACAATAATTTAGCGAAAGAAAGAAAAAACATAAACATAAATTGCACCTTTTTCGCAAAACATACGATCCCATATGAAACTGTTCTGAATTAAAGAAAAAAAAGTATAAAAAAGTGTAGCACCTGAAAAAAGGTATTCTTTTAAAAGTGACACACACTGAAACATTGATTTATCCGGCCGAATGTGACTATTTTGGTTCGTACCTCAGGAACACGGTTTAACATAATACCTTTAATAGCCACCATGGTGCACATGCTGGGTCAGTTAAACAGAATGAATGACTCATTTAGAGCACAAAACACAAAGGGGGAGCACAATTAAAAACCCATAGCACTAGTAAAAGCTGCTGGGGGCTGAAATTAGAGGTGGCACAAGGGTAATACATTTTAGTGGGGTCACCACTGCCACGGAGGCCTCGCTAATATATTTCTTTATCTTTTCAACTGTGTTAAAAACAGCTGTTAGGGGCTGTAGCAGATAATTCAAGTAAAGGTTTTTTTTTGTCTATGTGGCCTAGCAGGGAGACAATGGATCCCCATCGATTGGAAGGGGGCTCGACATCCTGGCTTCTTGTCAGCTGAATAAAAAGACCGTTACCCCTTCAGCTCCGGTTTGATATACACCACCAGGGAAGAAAGAATTGGGACTTTTACTTCCTGTTCCATCAACCCACATCTTCTTTTTTTCCCCTCTCTAGTTTTTGTCTCTTTCTCTTCAGTTTATCCTATAATCATCGCAATCTTTTCTACATTACCAGACCGAGTTTGTAAAACAATAGAGGGAGGCTAATAACTTCTCCTGGAGTGGCAGTTTTTTGCCAAGGGGAAGAAAAGGGGAAGGACGGTGATGATAAAAGGACGGTGGCCTCGGTCAAAGGTCAGCCACTGTGATCTTATTGTCGTTTTTTTTTTTTTGGCCCTTTCAAGAAGAGACCTCTGTATTTCATTACCTTGGGATGGAATTTAACCTATTTCTCCAGGAACTTGCAAAGAATAAAGGCTGTTAAGAGCTGGAGTGACATATAAACATTCACACTTTATTCATGTAATGTGTTTTTTGGCTGGGTGTTGGTTAACAATAAATAAGCGGATAAAACATTTATTGAAGTAACAGATTTCCGGCATTTTCCAGCCGTGACCGCAGCTGAATGAATGAATTCTTTCTCTGGAAAAAAAAGGCAACAACTTACCTTCTCATTGTTTGAAAGCATTGCTATTGCACATTTTAGATGCCGTAGTTAAAACTTTCTGCTCAAGTTACAAACTGGCAACTTTTTTAATATGTTTTCAAAATGAATGTAAAAATCTTTACTCTAAACAAAATGAAACCTCAAGGCCAATCATGTAGCTTGTAATGCTGTTTGAGGACACAGTTATGCATCAAAACACAGCATGAGCCCCCTACTTGGATATGGATCACGGCTCAGATTTAAGTTGATATGTTTCCCCTCACACTCCATCCCTCCTTCGTCGCCAATTTGATTAATACACTCCAATTTTCTGAGAGATAGTTTTCTTACAAAGAAGAGATCCATTTCGCCCGCAAGATCGAAAGTTAGAAGCCGCGGCATAATTGATGACCTCCCGGGACAAATGCTCTCATATTTATCACCACCTGACCTTTCCTCCGCTCTCATCCATCATAAATTAAAGTTGTACAGCGGTGGCGTGGCCCTCGCTCCTCTCTCAGCACAACCTTTTGTCCAGAGGTCCTCTCCTCCGCTTCATTTGGAGCTGTTGGAAGGAGCAGCTTTAAAACCTGCAGTTCAGCACCTCTGCTGTTCAGGGCAGATGGTCATCACTGAAAGCATCTGTCAAACTCAGGCCCCCTCACTAGTGGCCAACCGGCATCTTCTCTTCCCTTCTTGCTGTTTTTTTTTTCCTCCCTTCTTCTTCCTTTCCCTTCTTTATCACCCTATTATTTATTGTCCTTTTATATCTTATTTTTCCCTCTCTCTTTTCACCCAGCTCCTTCTGTCGATACCTTTTTTTTCCCTTGTTGTTTTGCTCAGGTTCATGTTCGTGCTAGTTTTATATGAAATCATGCACTGCTGACTCACATCTGTCAGTCATTAATTAACAGCTTTGAAAACATACACACACACACACACACACACACAAAAGGAGAGCAAAAAATGGCGAAACAGAAAGAAGAAAGACGAGAGGTTTAAATTATTTACAGGTGAAATTTTACTCCACAACACTAAAGTGCAGCAAACGCCGACCAGCACCAACAGTGATAATTATGAACAGACAGTAACTTCAGTGTCTTCACTCATAATAGTTCTGCTGCCTTCTGAGCACATGAGCAACACTGCTGCTTCGGTTTGCTGCCATGTACTTTTAGCGTCACATGTCTCTCTCACTTCTCCCTTTCTCCCTCCAAAGACCCCACCCACCCACCCACACACACACACACACACGCACACACACGCACACACGCACGCACGCACATACACCATCCCCTTACTAAAGGCACCTATTAATATTGATGAGAGGTAGGGCATTAATGTTAAAACTGAGCTTTGGGGCCAAGCCCTTATGACTCCACTGTAGTGATTAACACAAAGCAATGGAATAATTTATCATTTGCGCCGTATTAACTGGGTGAATTTTCAAAATCTCCTATGAGAGGAGGTCAGTAATTATGGGCTAATATCTCTGCCAATTATGGATTTTATGTGTCTGGCTTAATGATGGGTAAAATCAGTATTGTATTGCTATAGAAAACATGCATTTTAAACATCTTGTCAGATCACCCCAGGTCACATCAAATCATTAGTCTTGCAGTGTTGTTACTGTTTCTATTATTGCTTCTTGAGATCTTGGGGACACTCAAGTCACTGGAAAACTTCAGAGCAGTAAAGAGCAAACTCATTCACATGTCATTTTTATTACATGGCACCACGGGGGGGATCTTTAGATATTACAGCATACAATTAAATCACCTATTTTCTCAAGGTTCTGCTTTCAAAGTTCCTAATTTCACTGTTTGCATTAAACCAAACTTTTGTTATTTCTTACTTAAAAGCACATGTTCTCTCCAAATTAAGATAAACCTTGAAATCTTGTAAAGCTGCTCTTCAGCAGCCTTTGAAAAGGGAGCGACTGAGAGGGAGCGATTCATATGTTTATACATTGTCATTCAGTGCATGACTACCCCGCACTCCCACCAGAGGCAGCCTACAAGTGACCCCTGAAAAGAGGGGGTCAGGGAGTAGGTCGTGCGGAATGGCCCGGCTGTTGGCTCCGACACTCTCTGACAGCTTTAAGTAGATCTCTTTTTAGCCATTTATTTGGAGTGTCTGGGGGGAAAGAGAGAGAGAGCGGGATGAACAAGAGCAGTGCATGACTTCCTCCTGAAAGGGAAACTAAGACTGTGATACTAGAGCGAACTTTCCTTAAACGCCGGGTTCACTGATCGAAGCCCTCAAAGGCTTTTTCTCTGCAGCGTTCCAGCAACATATGATGCGATAACTCTATATTTTGTAGCATCATTTGACATCATGTTGCTGAAATTAGTCATTAAATATCGTGACACAGCAGTAGTAGTAGTAGTGGCACCAGTTTTCATGTGTATTACTGTTCTAAAGCAGCTAAAGCTCCTGGTTGCAACCAGTGTGGCTTCCCCGTGACAGTCTTTCCCAGGCTCCTGTGGTGCTTCTCACCACTGATCTCTTGTTGCTGAATTTGTCACAGTGTTATTGCCCTGGTGAGGCTTCTCTAAATGTCTGGTAATGTCCAGAGTGAATGAAGTGTTAATGTCTTTATGGATCGTTACGGTTGTTCTTATGATTAGCAAATTGTTTACCCTTAAAAGCCAACTCCTCCCTCCCTGCTCCTCCATCATTTATTACCACTGCTGCTCCCTTTGCCTGAAATCTTGTGACTTAATTTTTATCTACTTGAAATAATCACTTTGTGGTCATTTGGTTATTTGTGTGCATCTTGCTTGCAAACAGCTAACAAACTAATTTTCTTTCACTCATAGCTGCATTGGATCGATCTTCATTTAAAAAAACATTGAGACTACATTAGCTAAACATGACTCACAGATTATTATTGGTCATTATTTATTGGTTTGAGATTTGACTACTGACACCATGCATACACCACTGTCCCATTATTTGTCTACTGATTGTCTTGGACTGAACAAACCAGTATGAAAGGGTTTTTACCATCTACTAACCTTTAATAAATAAAATAAAGAAGAAAACATGATTCTAGTTGTAGGAATATACTGTTATGCAGGTTGCTACTATGTTAGATGCTTGGTTGATCTGAGCTTACGTGTTCCTGTGTTGAGGAGAAGTGTATGGAAATTCAGCTTTATTTTGAAAATTGTGCAGCCATAATGCAGGAAAGGAGAAACATGGAGGGATGAGGTCTACAACAGAGAGCAAAGCTGAAAACATTGCTCAGGTCATGATATAAGATCAGCACTCAGAAGACAGCTATTTTAAAAGAACTTCGTTTATATATCACTTAAAGCACCTTGCAACACAAGCCAGCATTCACCAATACATACACTGTTACAAGATGCCACCTGCTCATCAGGAGTAATAACACCGATGTCACAGCCATCGAGAGCAATTTGAGGTTCAGCATCTTGCCCAAGGACACTTCGACATGTCGACCGCGGGGGGCCACCGACCTTCTGATTAGTGGACGACCGCTCTGCCTCCTGAGCCACAGCTGCCCCATTTCTCCATTGTAGTGCTGATTTGCTGAAATGCAAATACACGTTTTAAAGATCTCACGCACTGAGGCCTGAGATCACATACTATCTATCCGTGCGTATGCTTTTAAAAAAATCTTCTTTAAAAACAGCACAGAGTACATTTGTTTCCTGTATCTGTCCTGTACCTGTATTCACGTTCCAGTCCAATACTCACTGTCTTGTGTTGTATAATGTATTTTTATCTCCACTGCACCAGCAGGCCATAGATTAGCATTATAGATTCTAATTTGAAGTCTTGTCACTGCTTCCCTTGTCTAGAATTGTAAGTGCAAGGGCTGCCATCTGCTTGCAATAATGAGCCTGACAACCCTGGTAAATGTGCTTTTTACTATCTTAATGGCTGGCGTATTGATCTTAATGGACGTAGCGTTGGCTTGTTCTATCAGTCAGAGAGAAACAGTGGGGCACGGTGAGCAACACCACTCCGCATCTAACAGATTTGTTGCTCCTAGGCAGCCCTCATGGCCACTTCATTGATATCATTAAGTCGCCATATGTTTTGCTAATTTACCGCAGTTTTCGGATGCCGTGCATAATAAGACACGCTCACCGTGAACTTGCTTCTGACACTGTGACAGGCCGTAAAGAATTCTACTCTCTCCTCTTTCCTCTCCTGTGATTGTGTGTGTGCGGAGGTGTGTGAATGTGTGGGTGTGTGTTGGGAGTATTTTTTCATAAAGGTAAAGCTCCTTTTCAAGGGTAGTTTTATTTCTCTATTTGTTTGCTCAGGAAACATTTATACATACTCAAGGTTTTTACCGGAAAGGGTGACATTTTCTAATTGGACATTTTCTCTTGTTTTTCTGTTGTCAACAACTTCTTGCCATACTTTTAGTCACTTTTACACACAACATGCAACAATCAAGATTTCTATATCTTTAGCCTGCACCCATTTGTAAGCTTCGATTCAGCCCAACATGTTTGAAGTGCTGGGAAAAGATACATCACAAAGTCTCATTTGTAACATCATTGACATGGCCATAATGACCCTTTGGCAGTACAGAGTAATGGGTGGCTCTGCCCTTTAACCCCGACCAATGAACACATTTAGTTTAGGCCGGCACTCAGTGATTTATTTCTGACAATATTACGGCTTCTGAAGTCGTAGAGCTGGACACATTGGACGTTGAATGGGACAATCATTAACTAAGCAGGACACGGTTCACTTTTACTCTCATTCCACTCTGTGAAGGTATTTAGAAATCAGATTGCTACTGGTTTATGGAGAGAAACTAATGGGACAACGTGGACCGTGGTCCAAATAATGTCTTCTCGCTCTGAAGTTGAATGTTAAGAGATTATTAAATGTGTTAACAGAATAAGATGTTGTCGCTGGAAAATCAGGTTCTCTCAAGATGTTTTTGTATTTGCTACTTAAACATTCAGTGCTTGATTGAAAAGTAACACTGCCTCTATCACAAAAAACACGTTCATTCCTCCAAACAGAAAACAAGCTTCTTACTGAATGTATCTATTCAACAACTGTCTGTTGAGAAATAGGTGACAGATACAATATTAGTTTCAATAAAATATTAATCAATTAATTTCTATGATTTCCTAAATGAAACAAATGCTGCATTTTTTTCCACCATATCATTTTCAAAAGTCACTTTTATTTTAGAATATTTTCTGTTGCATGTTGATGGCAAATCAGATAGTGATAAGTGCAAGTGGTGCATTTCATTGATTGGAGATTACAGCAAAGATAAGATGTCTTGTTGTAACTAATGATCTCTGCATTAGCTGTTGAACAGACTATCAAAGCCTATTTACACTTTTATGGGTCAGCTGCATAGTTCAGGTAACGTGAAAACCATCTTAAGTAAAGAGATAAGAGGCGGAGAGAGGAGGAAAGGGGAGGAAGAAAGAGTACCAAAAAAACAGAAAATATAGAGGAGCGGAAAATGGATAGAGAGGAAGAGGATAGAGAGAAAGAGCAGAGAATGAGCTTAGGCGTCTATAAACAAATCAACACATCTATCACCCAGGGCCTCCTGTAAGGGCCATTGGGTCACTGGTGTGTTTGCACCAATCCCATCACTCACTCAGAGTCGACAGGCCGGCCATTCCCAACCCACCACAGTCTGCTTTTCCAATCCAGTCAACAAAGCCCAGGCCCTGGCACTGTCTGTTTAGCTAGAGGGGAAAACTGTCAGGAAAAAGTAAGACGAATGAGCTGCCCTGATTGACTATTTCCTTAGATACTGAATCAATGGGCTTATTATCACCAGCAATTACAGTACTAATACAAACAGATGCTTGGGGAAAGACATCTGCTTAGAGAGATGAGACAACTAGATTTTCAGTCAATAGAGTGAAGAAAGCTCTGCTCTCACTGGCCCTTAACAGAGGTATTTGTATTCATGTGAGACCCGGGAGCAAATACACAACAGCGCACGCAAACACATTCAACACACGCACGCACACACAGATAAAAGAGATTTGGGATATTTACAGCCACTGAAAAAACAATTCATTTGAAATAATAACGCCTACAACACAAAGGCTAATGCAGCTGATTTCCATCCACTTACTAATATTCAGTCCAATTGTAAAGGGAAAGTGATACATCACTTAAGTTTAAATAAGCTGTTTATTGAAGAAAATGGGTGGGATTAGTTTAAAAGGGACCACATAGTGTAGATATAGTTGTAATTTAAATTCAACATCTAATCAGTGTTAGGCTGTGATCATTAGCTTTGATATATTCTATTTGGAAATGAATTTAAAAATAGTAGTAGGGACACTAGAAAAGCATACAGGCGTTATGTAGAATATATATTTTATTCTATCAGGCAAATGTTTATTATGATTATAATTATTTTATTTACTTTGCATCTCGTTGGTGATGTAGAAAATGGTTGGATTTTTCTCTTTACTTTCCCTTTTTTTTGACACCTTTTATAGTGTTGAATTTTTGGTGTAAAAACGCTTATTTGTTACATTCCTCACATATTTACTGCCTTCAGTTTTTTTCAGGTGACCTCTTTGTTTCTCAACAATAGCCTGCTTAATCCGACAGTGGCAACATATTTGACCAGGAGACCAAACATGGCCGCTATGTCATGTCTTGTTGAAGGAGAATAAAAAAGGGACCTGCTCTGCTTCACTTCATTATTATGATGTGATTCAGTCCACAGATCTCTACACAGAGCCCCGACAGAGACACAATCATTTTTAACACTTTCCTCTCTCTCCCATTATCTGTCTCCAACAATAGCCTTGGCTCGACACCTCTCCTCCCATTGCTGTGACAGTGAAGCCAGTCTATGGAGTTTCAGAGGCGAGTGAGGCATATCATTGGAGCTCAGGCCATGCAAACAGCAAGAGGGCCCATTCAGGATGGGCTCTGATGGACGTGGTGCCACTTGAAGAGGACATGCCTGACTTGCCAGTCCCTGACAACCGTCTGTGTTTGCCAGGTGGAGCATTGAGGGGCCGTGCCGTCCTTTTTGTCACGGTCTGCGCCGTTACCGTTTCCACGCTGCAGGGCCCTTGCTATATACCACCATGGCTAGCTCGCTCGCTAGCTCCACGCCTGAGCAGGTAGCCTCAGGAAGGTAGCCGTGCAGAAAGGTCCGTCCCCTTTCTCTCTTTGTACGCCGTTTCTCACATTTAATTATCTGATTTCTTCTCCTCCCGTGGCTGGGAGGAGAAAAGAATTGCTCCTCACGCCTCCTTGCTGTGGAGAGCTGTTGATTGTTCTCACTAAAGCCCACAGTGGACTGAATGAAAAGACACCTTCTTGTTTCACATCACATATTAGACCGCTCCGCACAGGCCCAAGTGTTTGCGAGCACTGGACCTGTGTTTGGAGTCAATGAGGAGAGCATTTCAGCTGTGTCACCGCAGAATTTCCAAGCGAAGGGGAAATCTTTATTTGAGATGCGTTGCGCTGTGGAAGCCAGGCATTACCTCCTCCTTTCTCTCCATCGATTGTGGCTGACTCTGAACCGGGCTCTCCAGATAGCCTCGACATCTAATCACCACCCGTTTTCAAGTTAAACATGTAACACACTGACAAAATGTTTTTTGTCACCTCTCGAATGTTTGACACGTCACATTTTATATCCAATAATCTGTGTCACTGTGTACTCCATTTGTATTCAGTACAGTTTTTCTACTGTTGTCAAATTTCTGCATTTTGTCATGAAACCTTCCTTTAGTCTCCCTCTGAACACACAGTGTAGGAACTGGCGACCTAAAACACCAGCAAATCAGATGAATAGAGCAGGAGGAAAATAACCCCCTACTTATGTGGCGATTCCATTTGAAAATCACCTAATTATGTGATTATGTCATTAGGAATAAGGGGGTGTGTGTGTGCATTTCAAAAGCCCCCGGTGAGTCCGTCTGTGAAATAAAAGACGCAAAAGGACCTTAAAGGTAATTAATCCATTTAACTCCCCAGCTCCAGCTCCACATGCCACAGCAGACAACACAGCGGTCCCACAGAACAGACTGAGGAGGGAAAGAATGCTAGTGGATTGCTTTACAGGAGTAGCCCTTTGAAATATATACATAAATGACAAACGTACCATTCTTCTGAAGCATGAGGCACATTGGGAAAGTCCATTTCCCCGTCTCTCTCTCTCTCTCTTTCTCTGTTGTGAGAGGCAGACTTAGTTATGTGGCAGCAATTACAGGTTTATGTACTGTACAGGGAATCTGGCAGAACAAGTGGCCGTACAATGGTTAGTGAAGGCACGCTGATTGCAAATACAGCACAGATACTGTATTGTGTGGACTTTTTTGTTATTTCAAGTCTACTGTGATCTTGCATTTTAAACCACTAGATTATTTTCATTGACTCTTGACTATTGATTTATATACACATTGCAGGAAAATGTTCTCAGGCCTGCCAATCAAAGTTGTAGTTGATCATTATGAATAACAATCATTTGACTAAAGTGATGGTGCCTGTTTTACACTTCACTAACAATAAGGTAAAAACATCCATTAATAACATTCTATTAAAAACTTTAAAAAAAATTTGCAACCTGGCATGACATTTTAATTTCCCCATTTGAAATTAATATTAGTAAGATTTATATATTGATAAGGAAGTGAAATTCCTCATGAACTGATTGCTGTACTATGTTGCTTTGCACTCCTATGGGCAAATGAATTTCCTGGACATTGTATAGACCTGGAACTTCAATAACATGATATAACAAAAGAGTCAATATTTAATTCTCTAAATGCAACTAGTAGTTGTTGTGCAACTCGGTTAATTAAGGAGAGATGCTTTATAGCAGGCCAGACAACTGAACTGTGCTCTGTAAGGAAAATAATGATATAATATAATAAACTACAAACAGTTATATATCGCCATCATCGATAGGATTTATGATATAGGTTGCAATAAAATGGTGGTTGATAAATTTTAATGGTGTCTGTTATTAATAAGGTCCTGCAGGAGGAGGGTACATTGTGCACAGTTTGATAATGATGTCAGTGAGTATTACAAGAAAGCACAATGGTTGTGAAACTCAAGTGCAGCAATGCATGACTGATAATTTGAAGAAATAATGTTTAACTCTGCCTCTGATAATAACTTTGGTTTTTATATTTCAGTGTTTTTGCAATGCAATCAAAATATAAAATCTAATCATAGATTGTTATTTTCTTATTAAAGCATTGTTCGTGTGGATGTAGTACAGCGGGTTATTGCTATGATACAGTGCAGTGAAGCCAAGTCTCCATTGAAGCCCCCATCCTGTGTGCTGTAATAACTCACTGTGGCTGTCCTTGTCAAACCACCTAGCCTGAAGATAAATATGTCATTCTTTATGGCCCCCATCAGAGTCCTGAACAGATTCATATGAGAATAAAAACAGGATTCCCCCTCCCAGTAAATCCATCAGGGTGATGAACAGTCATTTAAAGTGAGTGCACAACTGTTGACATTTGACTTTATGTGTTCGGTAATTATATTTGAGATGTCCCTCACTGTATGTCCTGTACTTTCTGTGATGCGGGGAAAGTGGGCTGGACACACCAGTCCATTGTGTAATGTCACAAAGAATAGAAATGCATGTGAAATGTTCACAGTCAAAACTAAGAAAAAAATGAATCACCAATATGTTTTCATATTTATATATGTCAACCAAGCAGTTAATATTAGTTTTGGGTCATGCAAAAAAAAAAAAAGATGTGGAAAATCTGACTCCCCCAGGAAAAGTTTGAAATCCATTGATGTGCAGTACTTAGCAATGATAAACCACCCCGACCACAGGCCTCAGGGTGTCCGCAGGTGCATTTTAGAGCCAAGCTCCAACAGATTGGCAGAACAGTGTGGTGTAGGCCATTTGGCACAGACTACAGTTCACTTGCTGCTCCATAGGGAGAGACTCCCTGACCTTATCCCTCACACTCTCTCTGTATACTGCAAAACATTTTCATCTTAACAAATCCCACATTCCTTCTCCAAATGTTTCATCTCTTTGATAAAGATATTTATCAATGCATATGAAAGCTAATATCCTGTAAGCCACAATATAACCAGCATTTGCAATTAGTTTTTTGAGACTCAAATAAGGAAAGAAAATCAAATTATCTCTATTGTTATTTTTGTTTACATTGCTGATCCAATTATGTTAATGGAAAATTTAATGCGAAATTCTGTCAATTCAGCCAACCTCTCATATTCTGGCAAAAATATAAGTATTAGGAACACGAGGAGCATGTAGGCAAACACTTTCTATTAATACTTTGATGCAAGGATATTTTGGAATCCACAGGAGCTGCTGTGAATCTGAGCCGACTGCAGATGTCATGTCAGAGGCTGGAGTGCATTCACAAACAAGACCAGAGTCCTGTAAAAAGGACAAGTTGTCTATACCTGTACAATTAGCTTGATTTACTGGCTGTGAACGAAAGAGAAGGGAATTATGAACAAGAGGTAGTTAGTACCACAAGGCATTGATCGGTAAAGGAACCGAGGAGCCATTTTTTTATTATTATTTGCAAACCTACAAAGGATGGTGTGTGTGTTATATAAGAGCTTTGAGTGTGTAAAATCTTTCACACAGTACCATCCAGCACTATTCTGACCTTAAACCAAATGTCCTCTGTCACAAAAAGAACCAACACCCCATTAAAATGCTACATTTTAAACTCACCCATCCATTTTCTATATAAAACAAACCTGGTTGTAATTAGTTTGGGCCCATTCATAAGACCTCAAGTGTTCTTAAGTGTTTTTAGAGAGATTTTATTAGAAGTAAATCAAAGCTTTAGTAACTTGAAAACATAATATAACATGCTTCCACAAGTAACTGATTATTGTATGTGGAGTTGCAGCGGTGACATATCAGTGTCATCAGCAAAGAACAGCCGATGGGCATCAGGCTTTGGACTTTGTAGGTTTGAATAAATGTCTCAAACTTTCTCTGAATGCCCTTGTTCTCTTTCTGTCTCACTTTGCTCATCTTCCCTGCCCTTTTTTTTTTGCACTGCATGCCCATTCAAAAGGCTAAAAGGCTAAAAAAGGTCTCATTCAAAGTACAAAAACAAGCTAAAGAGAGCCAGAAAGTGGAGACAGAGAGGACTAACATTGGATGGCACCAAATAGACTAGACGGACTGGCATTCTGGCGTGCGTGCAGTAAGTTAGAAAGGTAGAGGAGAGAGATTTCTCCTCTCCTGTCTCCGCTGTGCTTACCTATCCCTCTCACCTTGCAGTCTCTCTTTATCACTAAATCGTTCTCTATCTCTTTCTAACTCTCTCTTTAACTCCTTTTCACTCACGTTCACCCTCCTGTCAATTCTGCTCCTCTTTCAATCTCCTCGGCCCGCTCTCCCTCTCTAATACTCTGAAAACTACTCTCTCTGCACCTCATTCTCTCCCTGAACACTCTCTCTCGCATTTACCAGGCAACCCTAGTGACTGCTGGGCTGTAAAATGGCCATATGAGGGAGAAAGAGCAGGAGAGAAAGAGTCTGAGAGAGAGAGGTGTTAGATTCTTGACAGCAGGGTCTCCCATTATCTCTGTAATCTGGTGATAATTAGAATTAGTGCTCGGGCACCCCCAGGGCGAGACTTTCAGTGCCTCACAATGTCTGTAAAGGACCTGGAGGTACACTCCCTGCAAAACACTCACACACACACACACTCATACACACACACACAGAAAATCCTTGACCTAACCCCGTTCTGTAGCTGCACCTCACACACAGGCCCTCAAACCCTTCCTTTCTCAGTGCCAACTATTAAAACACTATCAAAAACCCTCACACTCCACGTTCACCTTCAACCCCCAAATACACACACACACACACACACACACACACACACACACACACTACACTCCCTGACTGCAACCCCCACTTCACCCCTCTTCCTCGCCCCTGGGCGGTGCGCAGCTGAAGGTAACAGTGGGTCGCTGGTGTTGGTGGTGTGGAGCTGAGCCTTCACTGCCCATTAATCTGCTGCTAATTAGAATGCTCAATAGACTCCTAAAAGAGATGTTAGCTGCCTAATTATGCTATCAGCCAGCTAGCTCACTATTAAAGGGAATTGATAAGTGGATAGGAAGCAATGAAAACTTGAGGCTGAGGGAGCCTGGGAAGCGCAGCGATGGCATCCTCGTCTCTTCCTCGGTCCTGCCCCGTGGCTGCTGCTTAGGAACATGCAGCTCACTTACAGATGATTTTTTTTTTAAGTGACAGGCATATCACGGTGGTGTTTTATAGAGGCTCATGGGCAAAAGTGGATCACAGTAAAACATGATTCCTGTGACCATAAAGTACAACTACGGTATCTTTTTGCAGAAGCAGCAGCAATAGTAACTTTATGATAGCTCTTAAATAGCCAGTTGCATGAACATGGCATCAAAATGCATGCAAATAGATGTTCCCAGATACACGCACAAACATTTGTGTTCGTCAGTTTTGATAGTGTGAAAATACTGCAGTAATGCCCTGATGACATTTGTTTTTCCTTTTAGTTTTGTTCTGGGTACGGTAGCTGTTGACTGCTTCAGAAGTAGTTATTGCAGTTTATATATTAAGCTATTTTTGTAACAAATTACCTTTGGATAAAACTGCACCCCCTCCAGCTGACCAAAGAAAACTCGTACTAACAAAGAACACACATTTCCAGAATTACACTGGACTTTTAGAGGCATCTTTCAGAGCCCCGGCTACAAGTAAAATTTCTACTTTTGTTCCAAGCAAAAAAAGAAAAACCCACCAAAGCCAATCACACAGAATTCACCATAAAAAGAAATGGTTGTTGATACTCAAGGTGTGGTCGGTGGGTAGAGGCCTGGCCACGGCCTTTAACCAGTGTCGTCTGCCATGAAATGTTGTTTTGGTGTCAGTCACAGCCACTGTGACCCCTGCTGCCTCAACACAATACCTCCAGTACCCCCCAGCCCAGCGTGCAGCTCATTCACCGAGCCTCAACGCGCATTCCAACCATTCACTTCCCCTGGAGACTCTCTTTTCCCCTGTCTCTCCCTTCTCCCTCTCACCCCGTCACTCGCTCTCTGTTTCTTTCGCTCGGTGTCTCTCCTCCTCCGTTTCCATCTCGTGGAATGATTCAGAACAGAGCGGCGCACAGCTCGGCAGCAGAAGTACAAGCCAGTACAGTAGACCAAAGCACTTTAAATAGAACAGTGATGGAGGAGAACAGAAGGAGAGCAAACACATGACACAGCCCATGAAATCCTGGTGCGGTAAAACTCCGTCCTTTTATTTTCACTTTGTTTACGAGAGGAATCTTGACTTCTGCAAACTTCACATTTACAAAAGAATCATTTGTTCTATAACTAAAACAAACATCTTCCGTTGAGATGGTCTGTTTAATTCGACAAAGATAAAACTTTATAAAAGCATAAAGTATAAAGGAAAGAAATACAGAACAAGAATTCAAATGAAAAGTCTGAAAATTACTGTAGGTTTTGTTTCAGTTTTTTAAAGATGGGAGAGTCATTTAGTGCACGAACAAGTACAGCTGTTTAATTTGTTTTGGGATATAAAAAAAAAAGAGGAGCTCCAAGTAAGATATGAAAAAATCTAAATCAGTGTTGACTTTTACTTTAACAAAACCAGATTTATGATTTGTAAAGTACAAATTATAAAGTATATTTGAAAATGTTACAAAGGAAATAACCAAAGCCATGTGGTCAAGTTTTGTAATATCAATCATAAGTACAACTTTAAATTGTCCTTTTTTGTTTGTTTTATTTTATGAAATCTCTATTTAATACATCCACTACTCTATACATTTGGTCAGCATATTCCCAGCAATCATCTGTGACTTCCAGAGAAGGAAAAAAAATTTTTTTTGCTTGGGTGCAATTCAAAATCTAATGCAATCAATACAAACCACGTTTGTAAAGAGGACCATTAAAGCAATTTTCAATGTCCAACAGACAATCAATTTACATGTTTGAAGAATCAAGTGCTGACCTAAACTAAAGTATGTCCAGGGAAGAGCAGGTTACTATTGATTTACTCCTAGATGAGCATGATGTCTTGTATTTTTCTCTGTGGGTTGTGGTATAATGTGGACTCAAATTGACAAAACGGCCATTTAGCCAGGGGGGACAGTGCTTTCTTTATTATGTTGATTGTGCATTAAACTCAATGAAACATAAATGAAGAGATAACGCAAACACTGAGCTGATGACCGGCAGCATTCACTGTCTCTGTACAGCAGAATTTCAGAATATTTTTTTTATCTAGTATGCTAAATGGGCTGTAGGAGAAATAACATGGAAACATAAAAATAAAATCATATGTTAAATTATCTCTTTTTTGACAAATGTATACATGTACAGGTAATGTAAACTATTCTGAGTTCGATGATTTCATACACACAACAATATCACAATATGCCAAATAATTACACCCTTTATTTCATGTGGGAAATATAGAACACTAAAGGCTTATATCAGCTTTGCTAAAGACAACATGTCAAACGTCCACATCAGCACCGATCGCAGAGGCGGAGGCTTTGAAAATAAAGGTGTTTTATTACAGGACTGTATTTAACAGTGATGAACAGGAAACAAAAACCTTAGCCCACGATCGTCTGTCCATTTAGAAACATACTTTTCTCTTCCTCTTTCACAGTGTCTCTCTCTCTTTCTGTGTGTGTGTCTCTCTCTCTCTCTCTCTCTCTCTGTTGTTTGGAGATCGATAGAGTCACCTTGGTTAGCTATTTGTAGCCTCACGGTTGGTGGGGTTATATGTGTGTGGGAGAGAGAGCTCCTGTGCAGGGGCTGGGGTGGGTTGCATGCGTGTGTGTGTGTGTGTGTGTCTGTGTGCATGCATGTACAGGAGAAAGAGCACACAGGGTGTGAAGAAAGCCATGGGGATCAGCATTAGCTACAGAGCCCTTTTTGCTCCTCTTTAAACTTGATCAAAGGCAATAGTAGTTGAAGCCTATTAAGCACGTCCTTCTCAAATGTGTGGGATAAGAACACCACATATTCAGAGGGGCCCCATATTTAAAAGCCACAGCCATTGAAACCAAAATGTATAGTTTTTTGAAAACATTAATGCCTAATAGTAAAAAAAAAGTGAGAGGGGAAAATAAAGAAGAAAGTTTTCTGAAGGGGTAAAGGCCTGAATTCAAAGACACACCTTTGAAATCTTGAACGGCTTGATCCACACTTGCTAACTGGTTTATCAAAATCACCACAGCTATTTGCTGTGGTTGTCTGAGCCTATAAAAATACAATTTCAACTTCAGGGAAATGTTTTTGATGGCTTTTCAGTCACATTTTTATATCGTCCGCCAGATGCAGGCTGCTTTCTTTTGAGAGTTTATTTTTGCCAGCCTCCACTTCATATTGTTGAAACTTAATCACGTTTCCCTGTTTTTTTTTTCTCTCTGCTAGAATGCCTGAATTAATTTTGTCCAAATATAAAAACTCACACATGATGGTGTGTGAAAATACAGACACTAAATAACTGAACTTGGAAAAAATGCTAACTAGTTGTTTGGCACAATCATCTGCCTCACACCTTAAATACATACATATCTTAACAAACACACTATAATATTTTAATATGTGAAACGTATAGTATTTACTTACTGCAATAAAATGCATCTTGAACTTCCATATGCAGCTTTGTCAAGGGTCTAACCGTCTGTAAAGGCTGTGAAGTCTTTTGTGGATGAAATAGATACATGTATTATGACTTAAATGACAGATTATGAATGGGCGAGCGGATGTTATGTGGAGAACTAAACAGTGAGTGAAGCGGTGAGGGGAGTTCCTCATGCCACTTATAGCTGGTGTGTCTGGTGCCTGGTTTCTCCGTGCCTCGCGCAGTCCTCCAGAGAGATGAATTAGAATAAACATATATAATCAGATAATTAGGCATTCACCACAGATCTCTCTCTCTCACACACACACAAGCACACACACACACACATTCAGTTGCATGCCGCGGGCTGGGAAAGTCAATGAAAGTAGATTAGCAGATGTTTAAAGACAGTAGTGAGGGCTGGGGCTTGTGTGTTTATTTTTGTGTAATGGGCAATTTAAGGTTTGATTTTTTTAAAAATAGCTTGAATTAATTTAAAATTGAATAAGAGTGGGATTTTTCTTCAGATGTATCTTTTTATTTCAACACAATTTTTGTCTATTCTCAACATTAAAAAAAAGTACATAAATTTGGCTGATGGGCTTCAAAGCAAACTGAATATAAACTTGTTTCAATCCCACAAATGATGAATGTCAGCCACTTGTTCATTTTGAGAGAAACTCTAATCACGACAGAGGCCATCCTTTCATCAGCAGCAAAGTAGTGCGTGATGTTGCCCTTGCTCATCCCACTCTGTCAAATTAATTAGTACCCATCATTAATTTGGTTCCAAAACTGGCTGTGACCTGCTTATCAAGCTCCGCATTGGTATCAAATCAGCCGTGTATACCTGTCAGATAAATTCTCATATCCTGTCCCATTTCTTATTCAGGAAATCTGTCAGCCTTACCCCTTCTCCCCACAATGAAAACAATCAACCAGGAAGGATTTGCGTTTGACAGTTATGACAAAGCAGAGGGGGGCTCACTCGGTTTCAAGGTGGGATGACTGCACCCCCTAAAGGTCTTAGGAGGAATTTCACAGCTTCTCCCCTGCACCTCCAGCCCCCGTCCACCCCACCTCCACCGCTAAGCCACCAGACAGTCAAACAGCGAGGGGATAGGAGGGGAGAGGAGGGGGAGCGAGGGCGAGGGAGAAGACAGAGGGGTGTTCGTGCCACCAACATCATCCTCTCCTCTCCACCAGCCTGCTCTCGTCTGCCGGGGTGCTTATGATCCATTTTCCCCCAGATATGAGAAAGTTGCTCGCTCAGAGGAAGAAAGCAGTCAATCAATGCTACTGAAATAGCCCCACTCCATTAGCAGGCGGTAACAGGAGCTGTGCCCTTGCTTAGGGGACTTTGGCTCAGGCGGCTCCAGTCCCCCAGTCTCTCTCTCTCTCTCTCTCCTGTCTTTGACTTACTGACTCTCTCCCTCTGCCTCGCCCCCCCTCGCCCCTCCCCACCCTCCCAAACTAAAACCAGATCCAGATACTTTACAGATTATGGCATATCTTCTCATTTCCGCCTCTTTATTTCCTCTTACCTCAACACCAGCCGCGACAGTGCACCTTGTGTCATTTTAAAAGCCTGTTTGCGCCCATCCAAACATCCTTGTCTTTGTCTTGCCAAGTCAGCCAGGCCGTCGGTCAGTCAGCCAGTGCCCCGCTCGCCTGCCTGGCCCTGCTGCCTGTCTCTAAAGACCTCTAATTGTATTAAAAGTACTCCCCTCTGCAGGCCCTTACACCCCGATCTTTGTGTCGCCGAAAGCCGATACCTCAAAGCTCCTTTTGTTTTATAAGGGGAAAATCGTTTGGGAGTGGACCCCGGGATCTCCACCTGGCGTGCATGCCTCTCTCAACTGCAGATTATTACAAGGAACATCTGCTCGGGGGTCACCAGCAGTGTCAGTTGGCATAGAAAGATAGGCAGCATGGATCATCTTCGCTTAAGCCCTGCATCCTCCCCCGTTTGAAGTGTACAGGACGAATGGGGTGGAAGCAAAAAAGAGAAAGTTTGAATATGTTGGAAAAAGTCATACAGGATGAGATGAATTATTTGGGTTAGGGTTAGGGTTTAGGGTTGGATTAGGGTTAATCCTCTAATGTGGATTTGTAGCAAGAGTGAGGAACACACAACATCCAGTGGAATTAAAGAAAGAATTGGGTATCATTGAAGCTGTATAAGCACTATCACCAGGGAGTAGTGTAAAGAAGGTCTAAATGTGGGAAAATCCCGTCGTGTTACAGGTTGTGAAATTTTTATTTTATTATCTTATCTTTTTTTTATGCCATTGTATCATCAAATAAAACTGATGGGGAGCGATGAAACTATTAATCTCAGGGACGCGCACACTCTCTGACTCAGTCTCATATTCAATGCCGTCTTTCCTCAGGCACACACACACACACGCCCAAACTCCTATCTTCATCCCACACCCAGCCCCCGCCTCGCCTGTCCTGTCCTAACCCAAACTCAGCTGGGCGGCACAGAGATCGTAGCTGTGTGTAACGCTGTGTCAGGTGCTATTAGAGGCTGTTAGGTGGCAGCCTCCATCACTCTCTGCCTCTCCGTGTCCACTCCAGGGGTGAGGCAGTGCAATTGCCTTACATACACGCGCACCACAGTGCAGTGACAGGAAGGCCTGATTGGCAGTGACACGACCATGTTGCAGAGGGATGGTACAGGAAGGAGAGAGAGTGAGGGAGAGAGAGAGAGAGGGGGGACCCAGGTGTCGGAGCAGCTCCACAGGGTGTTATTCTATCTATCCAGCAGGACCTCAAGAGCTGATGGGAGAATCTGTGTGTGTGTGTGTGTGTGTGCGTGTGTCCCAGGTGTTAGCATGGCCACTTCCCCAGGTGCTCTGGTGGGACATATTACATATACTGTACAATGACAGAGATGGCCCTGGATGAGACTGGATGGACTGGTTGGGGAAAAGGTGGTGTAAAACATTTGACAGAGAGAAGGATGTACTTGTCTGCTCTAGTAGAAATCTCCAGACAGCTTGTAGATTATAAATCATTGTGTTAGAAAGGGTATTATTGTGAACTTATGACTGAATATATTTCACAGTGCATTTGACAGCCAAACTGGGCGTATGGTATATATTGATATTAGTTAGGTGCATATGTAGATAGTATGAAATCATGGTTAACAAACATGGCTCTATTAAATTTAATATCATATATATACATAAAAACAAATATACTTTTTTAAAGCATTAGGCTACAGAAAGATGCCAAATTTACTTTTTATATTCTATTATATCCTCTTACATTCAAGTGGATCATTTACATTTAGCTGCTAACTGCTGCGGAGCATGCTCCAGTGGAATAAACAGCCATCTGCATGACAGAAACCAGTGCTCCGCGCTTTGTGATGAAGAGAAATGAAAGGTTCAAGAGAGGAGTGAGCATTAGGCCCCCCTGTGGGGCTGCCCTTGTCTTGCCTGATCCAACGTGTTGAAAAGTGTCGGCAGCGCTCTGGCAAGATGTCTCTGGTTTGTTTCAGCTGTTGCCGGCCTTTCTTATTACCTCCATCTGCTCCGCGTCTCCACCTTGAACTTCCTGCAATATTATTAAACAAATGTGGCCATTGATTTTCTGGGGCATTTGATATCTCCATATCATGGGTCATAAATGAGCGCCTGTGTGTTAGTGTTCGCCCTTTTGATTATTTAATTGCCCAAAATGCTACTTTTAATTAAGGGCTGTAAAGGTCCACTAAAACTGAATCACCTGTGCAAGCCGTGATTCATTCTTCTGCAATAAAGTGTAGGCCGTTTTCCAGACGAACTAAGGAGAGGTGGAAATGCTCCCACTGGTGTCATTTCTTTGACTTTTAGTTTTATTCGGGGTATACTGTTGAGAGTGGTGATGGGCACAGCTGACTCTGTGCAGATAAAGTAAGTATTCCCCATTGTAAGTAATTACAAATACGATTGAAACACTCCATATTTTCCCTACAGTGTCCTTATGGTGTTTGGGAACAGTATTGGGAACAGAATTTTTATGAGTCGTGTGTGTTATTTACAGGTTTAATGCAGGAAATATTGCACAACAGTAAACGTCTTCAGGTGAGGATGGAGGAGGTAAGTGAAAATTGCTAATTGCTGCTGTGTCTGCCCTCTTCACATTACACAATAAATCATTGCTTCTTGCGTCATATCTCTTTTTGCTTTTTGCTTGTTCCTTACTCTTTCCCGAACTGCACTCTGATAACAAAAAGCACTGCTTCACCAGTATGTCTACCAGCTTCCGCAGACATTGTGTATTGCATGTTTCTCAGGTCACCAACAAATAGGATCCATCACACAATAATACCTATACAAGTAATTGCCTTTCTTCAGGCTATAAGGCCCCGAGGTCCTCTTGTCCACCGAAAGCTTTCCTCATAAACTCCTGATTCTAAAATTTGATATTGTGGAGGCCCCGCTATTGTTGCCCGCGCCAAAGCCCGGCTCATACTGTGTTAGCGCCGGGGCTAAATCTCATGTTCTTCACATTGTATCTCATAACTCGGTTTGCTTTTCAAAAACACAAGATGTTTTCACAACGCTCAGAGGAAAATGACTCATGTATCAACTCTGACAAGGGGAAAGCTCAAATTATGACACGAACTTGTGAATCATTTTTACAAATAGCCAGCAATTTTTATATCACTGTATTCCTACCACTCTCAACCTCTCACCCAACGACATTTGCTTCGTCTTCCTCAAATTATCAACAAAAACAAAGATGCTCTGGGCCATCGACAACCACTTTGCTGCCCCCACTTATCCCTGGTGCAAAAAAAACAAAAAATGTCCCAACCACAAAGAAGGAACTCCAACAAACAATAAAGACAATTTAACAGTAATGTTCAGTGTAATTTTTAGAATCAGACAGTGTGGTTTGTCATTTCTTATTTGATTGAGTCTCAGTAAACAACATTACAAGCTTTGGTTATGTTGCTTTGTTGCCTTTGGCTATCTGCCAAATGCGGCCAACAAATCAGGGCTTATTTCATAAATGCATTTGCCCGGCCTATTGCGTCGGACAGAGGAAGATCAGATTTATTCAGGTATATGTGTAGCACTCACTCACCACAGCCGGTCACACAATATCAGTTATGTTATCACTAACAGAGTTACACCACTTGTCACAATACATGAATATGTCCCAGTTCAAACCGTGCTGATATTAATGAAAGCATGTTGACTGAGGATATAGGCAACCTAATAATTAGGCATATTTCCTCTTTAATATATACAGCTCGATATCACCAAATGGTCCTTACACCTAGCAGGAAGCAGTGCAGCGTGTTTACACGGCTGGTCCTCTTTGAAAGGGACAGACCTTATTAGCGTTTGTTTGTCCCTTGCCTTGAACATCCCAGCAAATGACAAGGGAGTTCATTTTCTAACATCTTTGAGCCGAACATGAAAGAATCTTCTGGTAATTGGTGTATAGTGATTAATGATTGTCAGTATCATAGCTTCTTCTGCTTTAATCAAATAAACACACACACAGTCAAAAATATACCCTCTGTATATCCACGATGTTATTCCCACAAGAGCGTGGTTTTGTAGCTTGTGATACTTCTGTGTGGATTGAATCCGAAAGCACAACAAGGTTTTGCTAAAATTAATGAGTACATGTTGTGTATTTACCCTTTATCTAAAGCAGGGATGAGAAATAGTGAGGCCACATCCTGCCCTCACTCTTATAATAAGCAGATTTGAAATGATGAAGAGGTAGGCTTAGTTTGGTCAAATTTAATAAATCTTACTGTACAAAGGCAGTGATTCAAAAAGCCAGATGTTTATTTATTTAAATAGAAATGATCATTAACAATATTATCTGCCTTCAGAGCTTAAACATATTTTCAGACACTTTCAATAAACCACGAGGCAAATAAGAGGTAAACAGATCCATGGTATCCAGATACAATGGGACAAACACACGCACAAACACACACACAATGCACAAAAATCATTGCTAATTATTTCAGGCAACACACTGATCAATCCCTCATAACATAACATCATTCCACATGTAGGTTCTCAGCTACAATTTGATTCTGGTAATGTTTTTAAGGCTCTCGTGCCTTTAGCTTTTCTATCGGTTTTATGGATTTTACTGCACTGAAAAAGAAAAGGAGAGCAATTCTGTTCTAAAGGAGTGCATCTTAGCCCATCTGATTAAATTGACAAAATATTCAATAAAACGCTTGTTAAAAGTAATCTAATAAGGAGCCATGCAAGGTTACCCAATGATCCAAACTAGGCTTATTGTAGAGGCTGCATACTGTATATCATTCGCAGTTGGACTTTTTTTTTTTTTGGACTCATTTTTATTTGAATCAGACACAGTTTTAAATTCCAAAAAGAAAACTGAATCCATTCCTTCCCTTACATTTTCATGAGATTTTCAAGACAAGAGCAGGTAGAGGGTATTAACACCTCGAGAAAATGTGCACTTCTGCACATTTATGAACCCCGGAGCTTCCCCCAGCCTGGATTTCTCGGAGGTGAAAGGTTCCAAATCCCTCTTTAGATGGGTTGATCTTCTCAGGCCCATTATGCCCCTTCACTGTGACAGACTAGAAGCTGAGAGGCAGTCCGGGCAGAACAAAGATAAAGGAGGAATTAAAGGGGAAAACCGAACTCAACTTCAGCATTTGTATAACTTACCCTATCTTACACCTGAGCATTAGGACAATTCAGTTTGTATTCCCTCCTTAATGCCTTGTTTCCCATCGCCCTTCAAACCACTGTGCTAAAGCCCTTCACTAAAATGTCAGCAAATCATTCTGGTACTGCAGACAAAAAGTTTTTGTCGAACTGAAGAACTGACTGTTCTTCATTAGCATAATCCCTCGAGAGACTGATTCAGATATATTTTTATAGTTCCTCCATTATTATATAAAAGAAGAATTTAATGTTAAGATGAATTGCTCCTTGATGCCATACATTTACAATAAATTCTTAATACTTTTAAAACCCCAAAAATGCTAAAGCCAGTGTTCACAGTGATGCTTTTATTGCCTCTTTTAGCAATCAGGTAAATATATATTTTTTTAATAGGTTAAAAATTCTAGTGGTCAGATGTTAAATATGAAAGCATCTTCTCATTGAAAAAAAAACTTCAGATGTGAACATTGACCAAAAAGTAATTTTGGATTTTCTGGATTACGGCAGCACTGTCCGGTCCACTTTTCTAGTAGGACAAAGAGTGTATCTCATGACAGCAAGCAGACTGAGCTGAGGGCAACGACAAAGTCCCCATAGAGAAAGCTGAGATTGACTGTTGGAGAAACCTGGGACACAACTCATCCCCCGGAGCAGTTGATCACAACACAAATGACAAATAATTGACTGGATGATGGATGATGAGATTAGATTTATGGGTTTAAACAAGGTCAAACATCTCACTCCCACCTGCTAAACCACAACACTGCTCCAAACGATGGAATCAGAATTATGGTTATGTGCATGATAATTCTCCTATCGTGGCCTTGGGAAGGTTGTTAAGGACTTGTGTGATATCCAATAGGTGTTGGGTTTAACAGCTGAGCCTAGTGGGTCAAAACACAAGGTCAGAGGAACAAGGAGAGGGATCCATTTACTGCTACTGAGGTTGGGCCAAAGGAAGTGGTTAGGTATCTCACGGCTTTTTTATTCTACACTATTACTAGAAAATATATGTCTGATGACATGACAGGGACTGATGTTTACTGAATGTCTAGTGAGCCTGTCATATAATAAGTCCTCTGTCTTCCTTGGTCTTTAAAATGATTACACCAAAATTTACAGACAACGCTCAAACATTAGTAAGATATGCATGAAAAATAAAATTAGAAATTATGGTGAAGTGAATTTTTTTCACATTACCTGAAAAGTTGACTTTGGAGATACAAGGTTTTTAGACAGCTGATCCCATAGGTCATGATCAGACATCAGAGGCTTGAAATGCTGTAGATCAGTATTGCAGAACATGTGCACAGGCTCCTATTTAGTATTATTCTCCATTCTCCCTTTAATCATTGAGAAAATACTGTCAATTTTTAACATAAATTGCAAAAAAAACCTTCAGTGACACATTATATTTTAGGCATTGTACAATATGACCTCATGTACAGCTCCTATTCCACACATAACTTGAATACAAGCGTGAGGTCTAGTCGAATGTTCTCCATGATTTAGCATTTTAAAATGTGGAAGGGATAACATTTCATTTATTTATAAAGGAAATTTTCACTGCCGGTATTAAACCTTCACTCAAAGTGTGCAGTGTTTACCGTAAATGCCCTTTCTCTGATTGGATCAATCATTTGGTCATGAACTCCACACTTGAGTCCCATAATGAAGGCCAGCCTCTCTTATATGGGCTATTTTTTTCAGGACAGAATGGAGCTCACAGTGCTGTTTACTTTGCCGTTAACTCATGAAGAATAAATTACCCACTTTAGAGGTTTCCAAGTTCACTACCGGTGTGAAAAAAGCAGGAGAAGTTTACTATTTATAGAAGGTAAGTGGTTAACTTTTATATGCACTTTGGTAGTTTTTGCACAGTTCGTCTCCTTCATCCTCCATAGCTCGAGGACAAGGGAGCTGTTAACTGTTGAGAGCCAATAAAATTGTTATTGCTGCTATCTTTAACATGCTGTGAATGAGGCGAGCCTTAAACAAACTACAGACTGCAGCGGAAGAATGATTAACTCTTATATTTATAATGCTCACTGTGTAAAGCAGCCAACCGTATTTTTCCAAATGGTTGAATTTTATTTATAAGACATAAATTTCCCAAATCCTTGCCAATATATCCACCGTCAGCCACAGGATCAGATATATAAATGTGTACTTTTCTTTTCTAGAATAACTGATTTCATACAAAACATTACTTTATCATCAGCTGGAATGAAATGATGAACCATTTTGTTTATTAACAAAATAAAGCACTGAAGCCATATTTAGAAGAAGTTAGCTGCATTCACTTGCAGTCTCTGGTGTTAATAAGTCATTGATTTAATGGCCAGCAGAGCTTCGGATCTGAAGATCTGTGGCTGAGAACCACTATAGTTATTTCATATACTGCCTAGACATATGTGACATACAGAACTGGCATGCAAACCAACAACTTTACAGCCTGTTTTGTTCCGTTTCACTAATTTAAAAGATGCCAAATTTTACATTTAAAGTGACACACACGCGTAAGGCTGATATGAGAATTTTTCTCAAAGCACCATGTTCATTAAAAACCCTGTATTGCTGGAGCAAGCAATGCAATGCTTCTAATAGAGTTACAGGAATCAGTCCATATGGTGACCTATATGTTATGTTTATGAGTAGCCAGTGAGTGAATACGTTGCTGTAGACAGGTCATTACTTAAGTAGCCCATGCACAGACTTTGCTTTTTGAGAATAATTTATCTCAGACCAAAATAAATCAATGCATATTTAGAGAACATATGTTACTAGATTTGGACAAGCTGCAAAGCTCAGTTCCATTAATAAATTGAGAATGTGAGGATTCATTACCGTATGGATTTTGAGAGCATATCCATGCAAATGACAAAGAAATGCAAATGCATGGCATCATCAAGCAGAGTGCTCAAAATAGATTGCCAGGAGGTAAACACAGGGCACACCACAAACATTTCCACCGGACTGTGCCGGTCTATCAATTCAAAAATCATAATGTCCAATATCTTCAACGTGGGCATACATTATGTCAGTGAATATCTATTTGATTTCGTTGTTGATCTCGAGCCGGAGAGGTAAGGGCTACCCGCTTTCTCTGACAAATGGCGTTGTAACTTCTAAGTGAAGATCTGAAATTGCTCTCCTTAATTGCCCTTTAAGACTGCAGCACCAATTATTAATCAATGGGTGTCAAGGGAGCCCGGCCCTCCTTGTATTTAAAGCAATAAATTGCTGAATTATATTCATATTTATTCTAAGTAGGTCTTCATTGTAATTGGCATGTTATTAGGCTGAGGGCTTTTAGTCTGTATCAAAGTAATTCAATTAAAAAAGTGAAATATAGATCTGTCTGGGATAAACAAACAAGCCAGCTGTAATATGTCAGAAATGCAGTGAACGGTCTGGTTAAGTAGCTCATTATTTTTGTCCTTCCTTGAGGAAAATAGCTGCTTCAGGAGTGTGGGGCCGGTTTCCATTGTAGCAGGGACCATGGAAGCACCTCATCAATCCACTTATCCCTGTTCCGTTGGTTGGATAATCTGAGTGTCTGACACTAATGGTGAGGTTGCCTCACGACTGAGAAAATATACAGAGGAGCCAGCTGAACCCCCTCCTCAGTTCTCTTCCTCTCTCGTCTTCAGACGCACTCTCTTTCCCCCTCTCGCACTCACACACAGATACAGACAAACATGTAGTGCGTACTCCGTCTCTCCCTCTCTTTTCCAATGTTCAGTCAAGAGGGTAATCCTAAGCTCCTTTACTTATCTCAGGGAGGAATTTCCAGCATTAGTCATGATAAGACACAGGTCCTCACTGATAAAGCGAAGGAAAAGCTCTCCAAAGCTAACTAAGGAGGAGATACTTACGGAATGCAGTTTCTGCAAGAAACCTGCTGGATTTAGACGAAAGGCTATTGTCTATATTGCTTTAAAGGACACTACAACTCAACCAAGACAATCAGTACATTGATACTTTGGTGTAAATATATCCATTCTCTAATCCTGTATATGCATAAAATACACTATTTTGAACTGCCATAATCACCAAAAAGAAGGTGCACTATGTACAATGGCTGCATCCAGTTCTATACAGTACAGTATGTCCTAGAGTAAAGGTCTGTTCTTACGCCAATATTAAGTAATGGAGGGGAATTGTTTTGGCTTGCTTTTAGACTTAGCTGTGTAACTTCAGTAACACAGACATCTCAGACATAATGATTTAAATTTAGTGGTGGAGATGATCCTCCTGTCTGCAGAAACAGTGGCGTTTACTTTGGTAGGAAATTGCAATACGTCTCGTTTTGCTGCGTATTGTTGGGGGGTTTTGCAGGTCAAAGTGATTTACACCTTTGGCTCATGTGAGGGTGGAGTGGTGCTGTGGGAGGTTGTGGGGTGTAAAGATTTATCATTTCTATGAATTTTTTACGGGCGTCATGCCTTATCCAGAAACAACAACACAGGTATTTAACCTGTTCCTTGTCAAACCCTGCCTGGAAAACCTCCATTCTTCTTCAGGGAGTAGGTGGACGTTTGTTTATTTTCAACTTTGGCTAATTGACCAAACTATCTTTACGATTTTCCAGTTGCAGACCTATAAGTACATGAGTGAACTGAACACTCTACCTCACAGAAACAACATCTGACGGATGGCCTGGGTTCACATGAAGGTTGGGGCCTACGAGCGTGGAGAAACTAAAACAGTGGGCCTACACGGCCCCCCCTCTGCTCCCTGATTCCTGCGTTAAAGAAAGCAGCTCTGTCACATTAATCTTGGAAGCAAACTTGCAAAGCAATTTGTTGAAGGTCAGCAGAATATGTGATAAAAGTGTAGTCTTGTTAAGCATCCATCACGGGCTGATTCGGATTTTGAGCAAAGATGTAGTGACAAAAATACACAATGGGTTCAGGGTAATGGGTTTAGGCAGGGATATTGGTTTGGGTAATACAGTTAATAGGTCCTTGGATCTGGGGGCTCTTTTAGGCAGATATGAGAAGCATCACCGGCTGTCATATTCTCCGATGAGAGAATGCATTAGAGCAAACTCTATTTAGTAAAAGACAATTCAATTAGGGACTATTCAGAGACCCCCGATTATTTCCCTACGGGCATCCGCTCAGTCGAAGCAATATTCAGATTTCATTGTGTTTTCAAAGTGGAGAAATGTCAGCGGCTGGCTCCTGCAGTGGTCGGGGGGCCTGTATGGACATTTATATTTCAACGGTCAAACAAATGAAGACAGAATTTTCTCAATACACCCCTAATGTACAGTAGCAATATTTTATGAGATTGAGTGGCTGCATTTATCTTATAGCACAGAGGCCTTATGGCTTGGTTTGTGTTTGTGTCAGAGAGTCCTCCGTTTTTATAAATTCACCTTTAAGAATGCAAAACACCAGGACAGCCAACAATTACCTCGAAGTTAATTATAGAGTATCAGATGAAGAATAAATAGATGAGGCAATATTTGATACATATTTGTTAATAATATTGTAGCATGAAATTGTGTAAAACACATTTTCCCATCAATATCTGCAAAAAGAAGAACTAAACATTCCACTACCGATATATCTTCATGTATACAATTTACATTCGAGAAATTTACACCACATGACATAGTTGGGATTTTCCATACACCAAACACATATGCTGCACATATCATGTGTGACCATATAGTAAGTGATACACACTCCATCATCAAGCATGAAAGTATATTTCTATGTCATACACACATATGTTGCACATCTCGTGTATGTCAGTGCACGGTATATATACTTAAACATTCTACGATGTCAGTACATTAAGGCATATGTCTACATTGTACACACATATGTTACACATATCATCAGACGTCGAGACTACACCTGTCTCTACATGAAACCGGAGACCCGCGCCTGCATCCAGGGGCTCCGCAGCGCAGTGACAATGCAACTGGGTCACAGATAGTCATAAATCCAACCTCCTAAGGATATTACACAAGAAACTGAGATGCCAGCAAATCAATTCACAGTTTGGTAGTGGGCTCATAAAGCGTCTTTACGAGCTCATCTAAATCCAATCAGCATGATTCCTATGTAAACAGAGACGTACAGTATTTCATGCAAAGGTACTTCCTGCGGATGACATCGCAACGGGGTTGTGTCACATAAACAAGCAGGCAATTGTTTAACATTAGCCAACGTTAATCTAATGGTTTCATTGTTTTCTGCGATGCTGCTTTGCAAGTCGGCTGTTTTGACAGTTGCTAACTTTATTTTGACCAAATGCTGACAGATCTCAGGGAGCACCGGAGAGCCGACAACTTCTCGGAAAACATAAAACTTCACAGTGTCTGTGCAATTAATGAAGCGCTTGAAGAGTTCTTCCTTGAGCGAGGAAAGGGCAGACAATTTTACCAGTGGAAAGAAAGCAAGAGAGATGTCTCAGTAGATTAATTCGTCGTAGTCGCAACGGTGTTATTACCGGGAACAGCTCCAGGATTTCTATTTCACCATGAGGCCGCGTTGATAAAGTGCTCAGAGCTCAGGACATGAATCTAGCCGTGCAACACAAGTTGGGCAGATTTTAACTGTGTACATTAGATATCTCCTCTGCAGACATATTGAATGACGAAAGACATGACATGATAGTGGCAGGCTACTAAGATTTATTCTGAAATCCAACCATATCACATGACTGCTTCGAGAACAGTAAACTTAGTTCCCGACTCCAACTGACATTCACTTATAATCCACCACTGAATCATGTCCTTCCCGCAGCTCTGTCAAACATGCAATGAATGCATTTTCAGGTCAAATAACATTCAATATATATATTTTTTTAATATATTATACACATGCAAGCTTAATCATTATCAGCACACTGGTGACCGTCCGTCTGTGAGGTGTGTGATGTTAAAATATGCTGGCACTTCTATTCTTCTACTCTCAATGACAGAAGGGACCTTGGTAACGAAGAGCAAATGTCCGTGCTCGCATGTGGAACAAAGGAGCTTGATATCAGCACAATGCTTAGGCCAGTATTTCCACCACTGCTCGTCTCAGCGGGGTTAGCATTTTGCCTCCGACTGATTGGCCGGTCACTGCCCTTCTCACAGACTGTGCGGACATTAACTTGTCAGAAGGAAGAAAAAAAAAAGAACAACTTTGACAATGTCCTTTCTTTTTCCACTTGCCACACAGATCTTTGCTTGGCTGTGGCAAAGTTTGACTGAACCTTTTGTCTGGGGGAGTTGGGGAGAGCGAGGGAGACAAAGTGAGAGAGAGAAAAGGAGAGAAGAAGGGGGGAAAGGGGACACAACAGCGACCATATGTTCAATGTGACCCTCATTATTCTCAATTAGGGCAGCCATCCATGGAATGGTCTTGCTGATAACAGCCCATAACACCTTCAGTGGAATGGAGCACAATCTTCCAGTGGCACGATGGACGAGCAGGGTGGCGAGCGGGCGCGTGCACGTCTACATATGTATGTGTGTGTGTGTGCGTGAGTTTGTCTTCCTCAAGTGTACACAGGCATCTTCTGTAAACTTACATGTCGTTGTGCGCACGCATGCACTCATGCTTGTTTATGAGTATGTGCATCCTCGCGCGTGTATGTGTGGATATGAGATTTGGCGTGGGCTTTGGATTTTGTGTGTGTGCATGTGTGAGGGACCTGTGGCGAGGTGGGGCGGGTGGGAAAGCAGGCAGGCTTCGCCAGCTTCTGGAAGGCTTACAGGGGGTGTGCAGGGCCACAGCCCAGGTCCCCAGGACGTCTGGATGGATGAGATGATGGAGAGTAATGGGGTCACATTGAGCATATGATGTAAAGGCTAACCTTATGCCTAACTGTTAATGACATTATGAATCTGGCAGCGCAATTCCTCTTTCCCACTTAATGTCTAACAAGAACAATATTTTGACTGGGATGGGGGAAGATGGTCGGGGGGGATGCATACTGGTCTAATCTCTTTGTTCCTCATCCCTAACACTCTGTCGTTCTCTCTAGTCATTATTAGTGCAATGCTGAGCTGAAGGTGACCCACCCAGGAAGCAAGTCAGTGAAGTCAGGAAGAAGTGAGCTTTCCTTTTAATGGACTCGTTTCAGTTTCTAAATGAAAAGGAGCTGATTAATTTGTCAAAGGTGCATACTGTAACTTACACATTTATTCATAACCAGAAGTGTATTTGCAATAAATTCTCATAAAACCGCATCTTATAAATAATACGAATGTCCTTTTTGGTTTACACTCAAAGTAAATGAACTTTCCCGCTGGAGTAAATGAATGAGGCTCATACCAGTCATTTGTGACTATTTCCCGCTGGCCGGCTTCCCAAGCTCTTACTGTAACCCAAGGAAGCAGTGACATCACCCTCATTCCTTCTTGCACTGAATTCAAAATGGCCCAGGTGATTAAGTTCCCTATAAAGAGATGGGAGTCAGTGCAAGGCCGCGGCATTGAGCAGGCTCATTGATTAAAACCAAACGAGAGCCCTCAGCACACCGCAGGGGCGGCGGCAGCACTGCTCACAGTAACTCGTACACATCATTTGTCTTTGATCTCGTCCTCCTTTGACTATTGTCTCCATCAGCCCGCTTCTTTGTGGCAGCTGGTGCCTTTACACTGCTCAGCATCGGTGAGAGAACGCCAGAGAATCATGACTCCTCTGTGCGAGTCAGGTAATCTCATGTGATGAGACCTTGGGTTCATATGAGTTCTCGAAAAACAATTTTTGATTGTGACACACTATTATTATTATTATCATAAACTATATTATATGCTATAGGCCATTTGCTTTGCTAATTTATGTTCATCTTTTTACCCAATGAACACACTTGGTCACAGATTTTTAATTATTATTCAGATTTTTTTAATCAATGAAATATGCAAGCAAAACACATGCTCTGTAATTTGAACATCTAAATATTTAGAGACGATGATACAGGCGGTCTTGAACATTAAAATCGTGATTTGTGTAAGTTCAAGACAATCAAGACTAACATTTATAAAAATAAATAAGTCGACCACCTACATAGCCCCTGAGTAACTGCACTGCTCGCTGTATGCTACATATCACGCTGGATGAGTCTGGTTTCCCAAGATGTAGTAAAATAAGCACAATGTCATGAAAAGCAAATACACGATGAGTTAATCATTTCGTTGGGTGGGGTCGCTCTGAACTCCCCAACTTTGAGCTTTCCACTGGTAGTCAGGGTTTCGCCAATTTGACTATTACCTAGACTTGAAATAAGCCTCAGCACATTGTCTCAGTTCAGTTGCCTAACCTTAACCAAAGTTACACATGATCTCACCAAACCACAGCTATTACCAGAATCAAAACCCCAGCCATGCTGTAGCCTTGAGCTTAATTAAAGTGGTGTTAGCGTATTTCACTTAACATAACAGTTTCAAACAGTTTTATGCAACAGACGGGGATAAACAGCATTTATTAGTATTGTCACATAATCCTCAGTGAAGAAATTTAAAACGTGTATAAGCCTGCGTTGATTTCAGAGAGTTCCACGAGTCCGCATTGCACCGGATTATATATAGATATTGCAGAATGAAATGAAAACACCAAACACACAACCATAATCAAGCCACAACCTCCTCCTCCTGTGTACACCTAAAACAGAACAAGCCCGTACAAGTTTGAAATTGATGAGTGCGCCACTACAAGTTCATGACTTTGACCTCCAGGGTATTTGATCCCTTGACACAGAGTTTATTTTTCTAAAGCTACAGCTTGATATTCCAGCACTTAATTTAAGAGTGCAGTTAAATCACAGAAGCCATAATATGTCAGGCGATCCCACGACTGGGGGTAAAAAGAGAGTGAAAACGGGGAGGGGGAGGGAGGGAAAACAGTAAGTAATGAAAAAGCTATGATTGCTTTTCTGTCCCTCCAAATGACAGTTAGCACCTCAATGACCTGCTCGGGGCAGGGCCATCTAGAAATGACACGCTAAGGCACAACGTCATCTAACAGGGTAGTTACAAAAATCAATACAAAACCCATTTCAAAGATGCTCGGCGAGCGTGTGTGTGAGAGACTGTGTGAGAGGGAGAGAGAAGGACCTGCTGTTATGTTCATTTATTGAGTAGGCCTGAGGGGCAGAAAACAAACTTTTCTGATATACACATTACCTCGCAAGCAAAGGAATTCTGAAGGCTAAGCAATAACTGCATTCCCAGTCTATTACTTAAGTCGTGAAGAGCCCCCTCCGCAGAAGGGGGTCTTTCATTGCATGTCAAGTATGGCTTAATTCTAAACTCGCTGCCCCCAGCCCTCTTCATTGTCACACTTTTAACTAAACTAGGTATTGGCCACTAGAAGAAGAATGACTCTTTGTCCGCTGGGGAATCGATATGCAGTCTCTCTGACATTCACAGAGAACACATGTAAACCAGCCGGGCCGGCCGTACGCCTATCTTGTCTTGTTGGGATACTGGCAAACATCATCATATATTATCCCCTTTGATTTGTTGTCAATACCCAATCACGGCAAAGAGGTGCAGATCTAGCGGAGCACAAAGACACTAAGGAGTGTAAAACAGACAAATGGGCAGGGGGGACATAAATCCGAAGGGCACGTCAGCCTGGCCCCTGATGAAACAGGGCGCCGTGTCGACGGCTGAAATTTATAGACAGTAACATGTGAAAGCGCTCACTCCTCACAGCCCCGAGAGAGGTCAATAGCCTGATGCCTCTGTCCAAATGGGGTACTCATTAAGCCCGATCATTCAACGAGGCTTTTTAATCTCTTTTGCACAACAGGAAAGAACACAGTCGTACCTGCTTGTGTGTCGTTTCAAAGCAAATTGCCTTCCCTGCTCTTTTTTCTTACAAAAGTTTCATGCCTAATAGAAATTGATGTACCTGCCTTGAAAAATTTAGTTTCACACTCATTTCTTTCTCCCCTGCTTTCTCTTTAATTATGCTGTCTGCGTTGTACCATCTGCATTATACCTCTCCATAAATCTAACGAGGATCGTGTCACATATCATCACAGCGTTTTGACTATCTCTGTGTGAAAACCAAGCCGGAGACAATGGGACTCATTTGCCACACTTGAAAGAAACTTGGTTCAGCTCTGTGTGAAAATCCCACTCGTCTAAAAATTTGGAAGAGACACACGCTACAGCAGGTGATTGAGAGGTAGGATTTTGGGTCAGCGGGGTGCCGGATTCAACAAGGATATTCCTTTGGAAACACAATCAAATAGAGCTTTTACTTTGTGTCAGCTACATTTCCTGTGAGAAGCAACGGCGCTCCAGAGATGCGATCAGTGTTTCAGCGGTACCTGTGCTATACTGTATGTGGTTCCAGTAAATTACATACAATATGAAAGGGCTCGGCTCCCGCTGATGGACCTCAAACAATCTAAGAGAAAACACTGGTACATCGTCCGGTCGCATACGCACACGCACACACATATATGCAGACGGAAAATAAATTTAATGTTGTCACTTCCTTCAAAGCCGTCAGTGTCAAGAGAGACCACTGGCAATTCAAAGTAATCGGGAAGCCACGTAACAAAAATAAATTTGGGGCTTGACACGCTGTTGGAAAAGAATAGCAATCAGCAAATTTAATGCATTTCTGATGTATATTTAAGGCTCTGACACTAGGCCACAGATGTACATGTGTTGGGTTTCTATTTTGCAAAAGATATGGTTGGTGATAACCTATTATGGGACATCGTCAGCTTCCCCACTGCCTCAGCCTCAGATAGGAAAAATTCCATCACTTGCTCTATCCAGGAGATGTAATATCGAAACAAATTATGGCTGGAATTGAAAAGTCACAAGCTTATTCCGTCTTGATCAAACCACTGCCAAGAGGATAAGTGCAGAAGTGGAGATACCCCCAAAATGCTTTTTATTGCATTATCATCATTGACATCTACAGCACTCCCAGTCCCCAGCTTTAGTAGTGGATATAAATGTATATTTTTCAAGCTGTAACACACAGGAAGCAACAAAAATGCCAAGAGCCTCTGAAAAATTTGCAATTAGTTTGTTGTTGTTTTAGTAAAAAAAAAAAAAATAACAGAGTGCAATTATTTGAAAGTTGTGTATTACAAATAGGATTTAAATGTGTCCACTGCAGTAATGGTTTACATTCATGCACAGTAGTTTAAGACCAAGTGGATATGAAAGACAGAGTCTTCAAAGACCAAATACATAGACTTCAGAGAAGGATTCTGATCAATGCGACCGTACCGACCACCTCCGCTTTCAGTCAGTGTTTAGGTGTCTGAAGTCAGACCCAACAAGAAAACAAGCCATTAATGTGACCCCGCTGCACAGACAAATCTTATTTGGTGGGACATCGTTTGTAAGATGTAATGATCACAAAGTACATAACGTTTGATTGGATGGCAGGAGTTTGTTCCAGCAGCAGCAATAATAAAAGAAGTCTCATCTTGGTTTTATGGCGTAGCATATTGAACCATCTGAGTGCTGCCTTGCTCTACGGTGGCCTGGAGGCGCTTATTCTTTTCAACAGTGATCAGTCCTGACACAGAAGAGGTCTGCCGAGACCTAGTTAAAGATTTCTATTATCATATCAAATCACACACCAGTGCTCTCATTATAATTGACACATCTCGAACAGTGAATAAAGGCTGCTCTACATAATGCATAATTAGAAAGTTTTTTGACATTTTTTTTTTTTTTTTTTTTTGCATATGGTAATGTATGATAAGAGCAGATGTTAGGGAGAATAGCCTTGGCGGGACATTAAAAGATCTCATAGAAGTTAGGAGATTATGGTTGGGTACAGTGACCTCCTGACCTGGCTGGATCCCTCTAGATGGCTGAGCCGCAGCGAAGCCGGGGCCAGCGAACAGAGGGGCTGATTCCCCCGTCCTTGCCGAGACCTCGTTAACGACTTAGAAGACCCATCAATATTTAACAACTCTATGATTGAAATTTCAAATTCATCTCCTCAATGGTAAATCACAAAGGAGAGGGAGATGGGAGCGAGAAAAAGAGGGGGGAGAGAGAGGACAGAGGGAGGGGTACGAGAGCGACTCATTTTTATCAGAGAGCTATTTTAAATAAAGACTGTGATTTAGTGAGGCCACACCAAGTCAATTAGGGGCAGAATATGTGAGCTCTGTTTAAGTAGTTACTGAATCACCATATTGGATCTGACTGTCTAACAATCACTGATATGAAAACATACTATTCCTCCCGGTGGAACATACTATTCCTCCCGGAATGAAGAGTGCGTGGGATACAAGAGCGATTTCCTCCCCTCGTCTCTCCACCATTCTCGTCCTCATTCCTCTCCCTCCCTCCATCCATCTCCGCTCTTCTTCCTTGATTCCCGCCACCTACTTTTTCTTTTATGCAGTTCTCAACCCTCGTGCCCTCTCCTGTTCGTTCGACAGACTCGAGTCAGAGAGCAAGAGATAGCTTTACTATTTTATGAAGGTGTGAGGGTTCTTGGCGGTGCCGGGCTTTTTCCCTGTGTCCGACAAAGTCCGCCTGCTCGCGAGACTGAAGTCACAAAACAGATCATACATGTGTAATACAAATCGGAGGCCAAAAAAAAAAAAAAAAAAAAATTGTGGATTATTATCTAATTTTGATTTTTGTATGTATTATGAGGTGAAAACATTTAATTTAACTTTTAAATATTCTCGACATGAGGTTTTGAACATTTATGAAGCAGCAAACAGCTATTTGCTATGTAATGGTATAATACAATAAAGCCACACTCTCTGTATGTGTGTTGTGATCCAAGCTTGTCTGTTCTTTGTTTTGGTAGCCGATCCAACCTTGTGTCCATGATGAGTCCCTCCCTGTTGGCCCTCCCAGCTTTTATAAAGACACTGGTGTGTGTTTGTCTTCAGCTGAGCCTCTGACTGAACTCATCAGAGACTCTGATTCTTTCCGTTATTTCCCTCTGGTCTCTCTTCTTTTTCCCCTCTTCTCTCCGTATGTTCATGAAGTAAAGTACATTTCCCCTCCAGTCAGCAACGTGGACGAAGAGAGACTAATTACATTATAGCAGCTGACAGTGGAGGTCGACACCTCTGCGGCTCACTGCTGCAGACAGGTTCAAAAGAGTGAAGATAAATCTACTTTTTAATCCCAAAAGTTTAAAAATAATAAATCCTTACCAAGCTGAATATGTTGCTAACACACAGCAGGGAAAAGGGAAAAGGGAAAAGCGTGTAGATCCAGATTATTCTCACATGTAAATTGGCAAATTAAAGGTTTATTTTAACCAAACCAGAGTTTTTTTGGAACAGTGAACAGACTAACCAAGAATGGTTTGGTGAGTTTTATTATGTTTCTGTTGAGTCTGAATGAAGTGTGTTTCACAGTGATCTGCAAGGTGAAATTACTGGTTTTGTCAATGGAGTCTGGCGGCTTTGTGGAGAGCGATATAAGGGCTGTTTCTGATTAGGGTGAAGGTGTGGCTGACGCACCCACTTGTTTTGGTCTGAGATGCTGGTGCTCTCGTGCCACAGCTAGTCGCAGTGAAAATCACATAAAGAACCTTCAAGTTCATCTACAGTACACAAACCACTTTTTTTGCATGTGGTTTTATAGCTCGAGGATTTTTGTCTTCTTTCAAAAATACACATAAGTAATATTTCCTGCTATATTACAAAACTACAGAGTGGGTTTGAAAGAAGTATATGTAAATCTTACAGTAAAAGGAGAGGCATACAATACAGTGTGTGTTCTTAATTCTCTAATTGCTGTCCTCTCCCTTTGTGTGCTTTAGTCATGCGGTTTCATGGAGTTAAACAGAGCAGCAGTAAAACCAAAAGAAATCACTTCCTGATGCAGCATAGTCATCTTCCACTGTGTATCAAAGACTAATTTTGTGGGAGTACCCCTGCCTACATCCCATCCCTCCCCAGTCGTGTGTGGCTTTTGGTTCACTGGAGGTCAGGACGATCATTCACCCCAAGGCCTGAGGGCGCCCATATACTCTCCCCTTTATGACCACATAAAGAAAGCCAAGTGCTCAGGCGTGCCTGATTAGCTGCCCTAATATGCTATTTGTGACTAATTTCAGAGGCTCTCAGTCACAGGTGATGGTCCCAGGCTGTAAATCTAACTCGGCCAACCTTTGACGGCGCATGTGTGATCTTGTGTGTGTGTGTGTGTGTGTGTGTGTTTTGTGCGTCCTCTCCCCCAGGATGCACTAGTAGGTCCCGTGGTGAATATGCAAAGGCCATTTAGGTGAAAGGCAGGACATAAAAGTAATGGATGGTAGATGAAGCCATCTCAAGCTGACAAGTCAACTTGCGCCTTTGCGGAGAGGAAGTGTGTGAGTGCGTGTGTGTGTTCATATGTAAAAAAAAAAAAAAATGCAGTGGACTAGTGTAGTTTTGTTTTAGCACAATCATTACTCTTTGCCTCCAGCGCTGATACACTTTTACTGCTGAAATTTTGTGGTGTTACATTTGTACTTTTTATGGGCTGTACTGATTGACTAGGTCACAATGCAAATGATGCAAATCAGAATAGTTGAAAATAGTTAATGAGTGTCTTTTGGCTGGATCAAAGTGGAACAAAGTGTTTTACACAAAAGGAAGGGATTTTTTTTTTTTTTACCTGGGTCATTTGATGTTTTTTTTTTCTTTAAAATAATTTAACAAAGACATACTGAGTTGATACATATGTCCAACAATTTAACGGCATAAAAATATTTTTATTATTTTTAGATTTCATTTTTCTTTTAAATTCAGACCAAATATTCTGAGATTTCATAAAAATGCTCCATTGAAGAAGGCCGTAGATAGTTAACAGACCATCACTGTCTCTGTTCCCGTGTCTATCCTTTACTTCCTCATAATGTGACAACAGTTCCCTGTTTGAGCTGTTTTCCTATTATCCCCCTGACCGCTGCTTTTCTGACCCCACGGTGGAGTTTTGACAGGATAAAGGACGAGAGGGGAGACGAGCAAAGCAATGCTGTTGAAGTGCTCGCTGTGTGTGTGTCTGTTTGTGTGAGCAAAATAGAGTGGGAGAGAGAGAGAAGCTACAGACAGTGTGTGTATGTGAAGGAGAGAGAGGGACGGTGACAGTCAGTGTGTATGCATGGATGCATGAGTGCATTCGTGTGTGTGTGTGTGTGTGTGTGTGTGTGTGCTGTGCTCCAGTGACCTCTGTGCTGGCTGTGCTGTGTCCTCCAAGCTGACAGAGTCCTTTCCTCCAGCTCCTCAGTGTTTAACACCCAGGGTCTGTTCCCAAATGGGCAGCCTCAAACACCCCCTGCTTGATACACACACACACACACACCTTTCAGCAGCATGAGGGCTCCCACTCGGCACTGTAACACTGCTCCAGCTCCGGAGAGGTGAAATCCATGGGTGGGAGGGAGGCTGAGCTACACTCACCTCAAAGCCACAAAACCAAAAGGTTAACAGTTCTGCCAGATGTGGGGTCACCACCAGTAAGGAATCACATTATTTCTATATGAATGACAATGTACAGCCTTGAGACATTTGGACTTGTATTTATTCAGTAGAGCTGACAGAATACGGCGCCCAAGACATTTGCCGGTGAATTGTTGATAGTATATGCAGCAACAGGGCAGAGACATTTTTAATACATTTGCATTTATGAGAAACAAAGATCGTCTTGTAAGGTATTTTGACTAAGGACAATCACAGCAAAGCTTTGTGGGTTATTATTTTGGGATATTATTTTCAGTTAAATTTTTGTACCTGATTGTTTTTTTTTCAGCCTGTAAATGTGTTTTCCTTTGAAAATTTTAATTCACATTCAAAAATTAGATAATGACAATAAGCAATAAACTCTTTCATATGTGATAAACAAATGAGACTGATAAATTGTCAATATAGAAATTAGATACAATCTTTATTTGTTACTTGCAAATTCTTATCAACAAACCCATCCTGCCTGTCCCTCACACCCCTGGGAAACCTTGCCCGAGCAGGTCGTAAACAACCCAGTCTCACACAATTGAACAGCCGAGGTTAAAGAATAGTCCAAATAATAAGATGCAAGCCTCCGAGTCTGGTAAATCAGTGTAAAAAACATTCTTCCCTGCAGCCAAAATACTTCAACCTCTTGTCCCTGTTTTGAAATCATAAACAGCCCACCGTCCCTCACCAATGGTAATGAAATGCAAAACGGTGTGTAAGAAAATATCAAAACCTGCCTCAGCTTTGCACCCCTTCATCGAAAACACTTTAGAAATGCAGGCGGTATCACGTAGCACAAACACAGATTCTGTCTGAGCCAAATTAGGCACATTAAAAATCACAGGCTGAGGACTTGCTAATTATTACACCCCCTTACAAACAGAGACAGTCAAGCTAAGCGGCGAGCCACTGGCTGACTCCCAATGTCACTTTCTCCGGGTAACAAATATCTAAAGGTCAAAGTGTGTACTTCAGGGGGATAGGGAAAAGCTCAGCGGGGCTAAGTGGTGTGTGTGTCTGTGCGTGTGTGTGTGTGTGTGTGTATCTTTGAAGGAATCTAGCCTCTCATGTCCTCTAAGACTATGCTGCCACCTGCAGCTCTGGGTACGAACAAAGACAGGGGGCTGCAGAGGGGAACAACAGGCAGGGTAGTAAGTCACATACTGTAAAAGTCATGCACAATTACCATTAAAATATGAACCTAATCTGAGGCTACAGACTCATTAAGACGACAGTTAGGCAGTTTCACAGACAACTGAAACAAGGAGTTGTTCATTATGCGTTGTATATAAAATAAGGTCTCTAATACTCGACATTAATTGCTCTCGCTGGATAATTTTTAAAAAATGAAAGGATATTTAAAGAATAATGGACTGAATATTTCCATGATCAAGATGATAAGTGCAAGACCATATTTTAAATATTTGCAAAATGGCCATGCCATGTAACACATTTCATACCAAATATAAATCTTTTTAAATTACCATCCCAAAAAAATTGTTATACATTCACTAAATTATTCTCCACGAGGAAAACACAGACGCGTATTCCTACCTGTTGGGATTCATGCAGTGCATCTTTGGTCCATTGTGGACCTTACGGGTGAACTTGCATGCAGTAAAATATCCCATCCCAAACGCCTGCTTATTGTTTCACAACCCACTTCTTGTTGCGAAGGACAGCAAGATGTATGACCCTGCGCAATTAAAATATTAGATATCAAAGTGCCGATGCCGGGGACTGTTAAAGAAATGTGATAGTGAGCATGAGTAATGACGGCACACATGACTTGTCATAAATAGAAAAAAAAAATGAAGGGGGGGTGTGTGTGACCTCGAATGCAAGGATTCTCTATAACAATATTCTGTTGCCTGACAATGAGCACAATATATATTTTTTCTGGAGGATGTCTCTTCCACAAAGAGCGGTGAACTTTGGACTGACATTTGTACAGATGTGGTAAGGCTAGAAGCCACCCTGTAATTAAAGCACTCACCCTGGGAAAAAAGGTGTGATCTTCTGTCATATTTTGACAAGGCTCCGAGCACTGGGCAAAGCAATATAGTTACATGCTTGGTAGCAGCTGGAAGAAGAATGACTGTATGTTTGATTGCTTGATAGCCAGACTGTATCTCCAAGCTATTGTTTTTGGTGATAGCGATCAAAGTTGTGTGCACGTTATGTGTGTGTGTGTGCGCCTGGGTGTACGCGCATGTACTTTCACGTTATATGAAAATGTATCAGTGCCTCCATAACTATGACAAGTTGATTTGGCTTAAGGAGAGATTTAAAAAAAAAAAAGAATATCATGATAAGATGCATTCCAATTGTAAGATAATCATATCCACGTTTGATATTGTAACCTAATCCCTCTTTAAGTCGATGAAATATATTTTGACTTCACTTCACTGCCTTGTGGAAACCTGAGACAGACACCATATATGCTCTGTCAGAATCATTAAGTCAACATGCCATCAGGTTCAACTCAGAGTCTCTGCTCAGAATTTGAGAATGATACAGCCTGACGCGGCTTGAACTTTGCGTCTGCCAGGAGGGGCTATTCTCTGTCGGCTTTGCCATTCTCCCATGGCTTTAAATATTGTAGGCATCTTGGGGATGTGGAGACACATTTGTCATCCTTGTTTGACAGGCTTGATGAAGGGGTTGTCTGTCAGTGTTTCACAAATCCGACCAGACCACAAGCCCGCGGGTGGCAAATAGACAGTCACGAGCGGCGGGGAGTTCCCTCCCCTCCTGGCTCACAGGGTAATTGTGATAATACTGGGATGGAAAATTATAGAGGGGTGAGTTAAGAAGATACTTGAGTTAAATGCAGAGGCTTGACACAGTGAGGAGAGTGTGGGTGGTCTGAGGCTGCGAGGGCAAGTTCTTACAGTTCATTCTTAAATGCTGTGATAGTTGTAGTGCTTACATGTACTCTGGTATTAAATCTAATAAGCCAAACCTTTTTATTCTTTCTTTGCGCACAACTACAGAGGTGGTGAAATTTGCTTGTGCTTTCAAATTAGGGTTTGCATTGTTAAACCTGTATTGTTAAACCTGTCACTTATTTCATAATAACTTTAAACTTCAAGCATCTCAAAATTTCAGGTTATACGCTTAGGGATTTGGAGACTTTGCAGTCACTCCTTTAAAAAAAAAAAAAAAAAAAGCATGTTTTCCAACCTTTTGCATACAACCTTGAGATGATCCATCCCAGTCAACAAATAGCATAACAGTGCTATAAACTAACTTCAGCTGGAAAGACACAACAAACACTTTCTTTCTCTCTCTTTCTCTCCTATCCCCCCCTCTCTCTGTCTCTGACATCAGGGTCAACCTAGCATATAATAGACAAACTTGGCAGTAATCTGGGGACTCTGAGAGAGGTCCGGGAGATTTATCAATCAACTGGCCACATTAAACGGATTTCCTAATGAAGTGAAGTCTTTACAGGGATTAATCCTCTACCACCTGCAAGGAGCCACCTGCTCGACTGCCATAATTGGCATGGATGGCACCGCCACCATCAGCAGAAAGAGGAGAGGCACAGAGAGAGAAAAAGAGGGAGTGAGGGAGCGAGAGAAAGGGGGAGAGAGACGGCTGAGATGAACAGAGGGGGAGAGAGAGAGAGAAAGAGACGGACAGAGAGGAAACAAGTTGGAGAGAGGACAAAGAAGCTAGACATTGGGGTGTCAAACTCATGCAAATGATGACAGTCAGTGTGTTGCAACGACACAACGAGGGAGGGAAATAAATAAAATATTTTTAAAAAAGGAGACGAGACAGCGCCAGGTCTCTTATGACACGGCGATGAGCATCCAACCCTTAGTTTGTGCCAGTCTTGCAGCATTCCAAGACCTTGACAGCAGCTCCTCGCTACATCTTCCAGCTGTGTCAAATCTGCCTATGTGCTAATGAACGTGTCAGCACCCCGATCGTGTCATTGCTGTGTGTGTTTCAATTCACCTCTGAGCACTGAAATTCTACCCCAGGTGTACCAGCTTACACATTACATTCGCCCGCAAGTATTTCTGCATGAATAATTACACAGTCCCGACTGTAAAGTTGGAATCCTGACTGGTGTCCTTATTATACTGCCAAACCAATCTTTTTGATTGTGTTGCTGATTGCTTAAACTTGACCAGGCCGACACTGTGCGGGCACTATGGACACGCATTTATCAAGTCTGTGTTAAGAATGAACAATCTGGCATTTTTCATGTTTTGTCTGACACATACGTGATTGATTGAATATCATAATTTATATTGATTAATCCTGTTGGTTCACAGGAAACAGCACTGTAAAGCAAAGACTATACCATACGCAAACTACTGTCCAAATTCTAGGCAGAAACTTAAGTGATAAGCTGATGGGTTGTGTCTACATACAGAATTGTGAATTTCCCAATGTGGGACGAATGAAGGTTTATCTTATCTTATCTTAGAATGTGTGGATGGCAACTTTGTGACCAGAGGCGCACAGTTGCAAAAAAAGGGCTGAAGTAGCAGGAATACATAATTGGATTGTTAGGCACTGGTATCAATTATGGCTAATCCAATTAACTCATCATGTGCACTCTTCATCAAATATCTGCAGCTTATATATGGGTTGCATAGTTGCAAGGTGCATATATACAACACAAATATGAATATACATAACCTCCAATACAGTATGCAACCAATGTCAGGAGATGATGATGATATCCCTCCTGCATAACTATAATAAGACTAAGGTACAGCATTTATTTTCACATTCAGCTGTACTTGTAAAATTAAAACTTTTCTGATGACAAAACAGCAAGACCTTCAAATTTAACCAGAACAACTGCAACCATATCGCCACCACACCGAGTTGTTTACTTCATTCCATGCAAATGCTAGGTGCTACTTTTGGGATACAGGGGAAAGAAAGTGATGACTCATGAAACTGATGCAACCCAGAGGGTTTTGGTCACACAGTAAGTACTTTTGAACCTCAGGGAGCACAGTGATGTAGAGGGAGAAAAATCTAGAATGAAATGTGAATGAGAATGAAAATGTGAGTAGTTACAAACAAATAATTCCTATGTAACTGTGATCTGAGAACTATATAGTACATGAGATGAGTTACTAGGCAACAGACTGGGTGATACTACATTAATGAATCATTTGGTAACGAGTAGTTCATACATTTCTGTGAAACAACATGTTGACCACTTTCTTCATGAGTCGCTCCTGATAAACTCTGAACCAGCTGCTGATTGGTACAAACTAGTAACAAATCATTAATTATTACTTACATAATTATTGGTTACTATTTTTGTGCCCCCTCAAGTTAGATAACATAAGATAAGATATACCTTTATTCGTCCCACAATGGGGAAATTTCCAGTTAAGTGGTACATAATTCATTGCTCACTCGTTCCCTAGTAACTATTCACATTTTTGTGTACTGTATTATAAAGTGTTCCCCATTTTTCTATTGTGGTGCTTCAACTTCACCAGTGCATCTTCGGGATGTCACCATCCATGCTTTTGTATTCTGAACAACCAGCTTGGAAGAATAACCAACCATATCAGAGCTAATCAAAAAAATGCATATGAGTGGTGCTTTTGTGTAATATTTGAAGGGGATGACTGAAAAAAGTACTGAAAAAAAAAAGTTGTATAAAGTCTTTTGTGGCTCCAGAGGGAGGTCTCTAAAATTGCTCTGTAAAATTGCCTCGAGTGATGTCACTGGAGTCAGCATGGGTTGGGGTTGAAGATTACTAGTTTGAAAATTAAAACAATCTGGGGGTGTGGCGAAGTGATTTTACCAGACCTCTGTAACCTGCTTATCATATCCAGCTACTTGCATAACACACTAGAATCAAGAGTGTTATTGTAGGTAATGTAGGCACAAGGAAGAGGAATACATGCATCACCTTGAGAGGAAGGGGTGCTGCAGGTAAGACAATGTTCTTTTTTTATTAATACTGCTGAGGTGTATGCATCCATGTTCCCCATGCTCACAAAACTCAATATATAGTATAAAATATACATGAGGATTAACAATGAAATGATTGAGGTAACCTTAAACGCCTGAAAAGTTCAGAGCTTCTGATGCATCTGCAGTGATTTGTCGTCGTAGGTCACCACGGTCAGGTCAGTTATGACCTGAGTCGCATTTGATGACTGTGTGTCTGTGTTTCTGTGATTTCTGACTAATGATCAACTCTCCAGAGTCATAACTCCTGGGAAGAAAAGACGATTTTGTGGAGTCTGCCAAGGGACCGAGACGATTGGCACAGCTAGGGTGTCCCTCATTTGTTATGGAGCCATACCGCCACCTTGCCAAAAGAGGTGCCAGGCCAAGGACAAACTCTGTGTGTGTGTGTGTGTGTGTGTGTGTGTGTGTGCTCACGATGACCCCCATCCCAGCACTAAAACCTTGGTGACAAGCCATACTGGCATCCAAAAATATTCTAATGGAGCTATAAAGCAGAAATAGGCGAGGTTTGTGTTTGTTCTCAAAGACAGACAGAAGTCCCGTTACTATTATTTCACTAGTTGAAACATGGTGATGGAATGAATCAGGTTTAATCTGTTTGTATCTATTTTATTAGGCTGCTCATAGCTAGTGGCCAAATGAATTCACTGAACCTATCCAACTTCTCTGTATTTGGAAGATAGTCCACCTAGGTGTCCAACAATATAAACTAAAGTGGGATGTGTAACCTACTTAGAGGAAGATGGTGTAAATCTGCATGCGAGGCCTGTTAGTTTTTCAAGGAATCGTGTCATGTTTGTAAAGTTACTGATAGTTTCCAGCCTGGTCAGTCAGCCTCTATATCATTCAGTCATTTTGAAAAACACACCAAAGTGTAAGGTAAACATATATTTGTGAGTATGGTATAACGGCTGCCCTCACAGCACAAACACACACACACACACACACAGAGCTTTATCCACCTCCTCGTCTAACTCCTCAAGCTGTGTTGTTTTGAGTGAAAGAAGAACCGTCCCTAATCCACTTCACGGATCAGTTTCACAGAGACGGTAAAGCCATTCTCCCTCCAAGCTAAGGCAATTCAGATCAGACACCTTGATGTCTCAAAGAGCACACAGTGAGCTCTTGTTTTCTGTTTTGACTGCTGGGAATCCATGCCAGACAGCACCCCTGATTCCAGCTCAAAGATAAAACTAATGAGGTTTTCATTCAAGTCCGTTTTATAACAATAACTGAGTCATCGCCAGACGTGGCTGTTTTCACTAGCACCCGAGATTCTGTGATCCACTAATCTAGGATTTGGGGGAGTTAGATTTCCAAAACCGAAGGTGTAATGCTGTACAGCATCTCAAATGCAGGTGTTACTTCCTTTTTTTATTTCATCATTACTTATAGGTTCTTTATGAGAAACTGTAAAGGTGTGCTGTAAGACAAAACATGCATTGGCTTCTTATTTATTTAATTTCATATTTTAGATTATATTCCTGAGAATGAATGATCATTTTCAAATTTCACATTGTGCAGCTTTCTAATTGCATGAATCATGGATAAAGGCAGCACTAATTTAACACATTACCTCATTGTCTTAAGACACACTAGCAGTTTAATTTGTATCTGACACCTGAAAGAACTACTGTCACAATACACCCTGCTATGCCGTTCAGCACGAGGTGTCAGTGGCATTAATGAGTTCATTTGCAGCTAATTGTGTGTTAATAGCGAACTAATTATAGGGATAAGCTAGCTGACATATGCCTGGATACCTACCTGACACCTGAGAGATCTGTCGACATATCCCCCCCTCTCTGTCCCAACTATTCCCACAACCCCTCGCTCCTGCGTTGCACTAGGAGGTGACACCGGCATTAGCAGCTGACTTAAACATCAAAGACGAAGCCTTAATCCTTTAACAATAACCCTGGATGTCCCTACAAAGACATTGTTTATATAGACATCTCAGTTCGGACACCTCATCTAACCTTCCACGAGATGCCTCGAGGTGACTCCGTGTTGCCAGCAGCATTCCTGAGACCAGAGCTTTACACAGAGTTTGCTGTCAGAAAAAAAAAAAATCCCTTCCTTTCTTGCTGGGGGCATTAATCTGCAAGCAGCAGAGGCAATCAAGAACACATCTCGCGCAGTCGATTATGGCTCTGCCAATATTTCAAATTCCCACCTGGAAACAGCAATTGAATAAGATTACTGCAGGCTTTAAGAATTCCTTAAGTCCACACAGTGTCATAACTCTGTTTATGTAATAGAGTCTGGTTTGTTAGGAGTTTGTCTCAACTTTTGGGCGATGATAGTTTTGCTATTGTACAGGCTTTGCTCGAACTTGCAGGCCCCCCCGTGGCTGTACCATTTCTATCTTTCCTAAATGACATTGTGATATAAGGTAAACGGTTCCCGAAGAAAGGAATTGGTTCTAGGATGTAACAAATGTGTGAAAAAGTTTTGGCCATAAAAAGCTGACGACACCATTTAGAAAAGAAATGTGTTTTCCTCCTACCTTGCTTCTATCCAGGGGCCTAATAACTTGTGTGAACTAAGAGCCCACCTCTTGGCCACAGGGTCACCCGTAAACATAAATAACAGATTGTAGAGCTACTCCCAAGTGGTGGCAGGGGCTTAGATGGGCTAGATAGTGCAGAAATATGGTATATAATAAACACCTGGCAAAACAAAAAGAGGCACAAACTCCTTCTAATAGGATAATCAGCCATGTATTCTTTTACAGGTAGTGTGACAGAGTCCATCATTTCCCACTAATGTGTTTCCCAGGAGGTCTGGATGCCCCAATAGACCTTCTACCATAGAGATTTCTGAAACTGCAGTTGATATTGTGGTAACTCAGCTTTTTTTTTTCCCCCTCCCGCTCTTCCCCATCGTGTGCAGAACTTTCACACAGTTGTGGTTGCATCAGCAAGTTGCCAGTAACATAGTCTCACACAGCGATTAAAGTAAATAGAGTTGGTGATAACTTTGAAGAAATTTATGAAATTCGATTATGCCCAGTCGGCCTCAGACACTGCTGTGCACAAATTTTTTAAAAATCAGACTGCCAGCGTGACAGTCCTTTGCAATGATGTCGTCACGTCAGTCTATAAGAAGACAATTCAGCCATCACTTGGGCTGCAGCTGTATGTTTCTGTTGCGTCGACGTGGTCCTCGTGCACAGAGGTAGACCTGCAAAAATTATTCAGTCCATGGCTCCAAGTTAATCAAAAGTCACGACAATGTCACTTCGGGAGGAGCGCGAGTAATTATCAAAGCAAATCTTTGTTCTTCACAGTCAGTTTGTGTGGTATGCACCATCGGTGTCTTACCGCTAGGCCCTTGTAGCGTTAACGTTTCAAAGTAAGAATTCACCCCGTGCCCCAAATCAGAGGCTCAGTTAGCACTGACTTAAATCTTATGTAACTCTGGGCTTTTGACAGGCAGACACCTCTGCTGACTACAGATAGGTAATTTGTTTTGATCTGTGATTATACCCCTCGTGTTCAGAGGAAGATGTAAACCCTCTTGTGAAGCTGTTAGGCAAATCCTCACAATGTGGGGAGAAGTGCCCCCAGGGGTCTCAAGTTTTCACCCTCCTTCTCCATCTTCTTCTTCCATCTTTTTTCTCTCTGTCTTTCTTTCTTTTTCTTTTTTTTTCTTTTTTTTTTCATCTCGTATGAGAGACAAAGCCTCCTGCCAAACACTGAAGCCCCCCAGGAGCTCATCATACAGAAAACCAGGGCTCCTCGGAGAACGAGAAGAACAAGCGAGAGGGGGGGGGGGAGGAGGAGGAGGAGGAGGAGGCGGGCAGAGAGATGGAGCAAAGACGAGGGCTTGTGTAAAGGTGGGAAGAGGGTGTTTGCACGTGTGTGTGTGTGTGCGTGTGTGTGCTCACGTTCTTTCTTCATTGTTAATGACTGTTAAGAGTCTATCAGAGCCACGGGGCATTTTGCACATCCCACAAGCCTCCCTCCTTTGACTCCCTCCCTGCTATTTTCCTTAACACTGCCTTTTGTGGCCTGTGCCAGACATACCTGCAAAATTATCTACTAATTATCTACTAAATATGTTTGTTCATGTTGGTTGAACAGCTCACTTAATTGAAGGGGCGCTCTACCTTCCCTCTGCTGTTCCCCTCCTTCATGCCCTCCAAGTACGGGAGGTGGGGGGTGTGGGCTTAGGAGAGTGGCTTATCTCCAAGAGCTCGTTATATTAATGCCAGTAATTATGTGTTTTGCTTACTTTTGATGTGCCTCTGTTCAAACGGGGAGAGTTAATAAGAGGATGACGGCAAATATGTCGGAGGGCCCTCTGTGTTGTCTTTGGGCTCTGGAAATTCCTGTGTGTACCGGTGGGGGTTTTATACGAGTGTGTATGCGCCGGGGTGGGGGAGGTATGAAGGGGTGGCACCCGACTCACAAGAATGTCAGTACACAGGTAATGGCAGGAGCTTATGATCAAATCTTCACTTCATTTTTATACTACTGTTCCTCACACACACCCCAGCCAACACCTTCCTTTGGATCCTAAAAAGGGTGGAGATGGCGGTGGGAAGGGGTTTCGTAGAGGGGATTGTTTCAACTCTATTTAAGAGGGTTAGAAAGGGAGCCTCCTCTTGCCAAGAAGAGCACAGGTCTCTCCGCCCTCCCCGAGGAAAGTGCTGGCACGAAGAGGCGCTCTCTAATGGAAAGAAACAATCGCTAATGAGGGAAATAAATAACAGGCTCATAAAACTGCGAGAGAGGAGGGGTGCGGAGCGAGAGGGGATGAGGGGAAGAACAAACGCGGTTAAAGTTAAATTTGAATGATGGTCATAGTCGCAGGCAAAGACAGTAGATAGGCAGACACGTACACACGCTCAATGATGTTTAGCTGTCATTGCTAATGAGAGAGTGCGTCTGTGATGTAAGGACGGGAGCTTGCTGATGGAGATTCAGACAGACAATTGAATAACATTATCTCCTCTCTCATTGTTCATTGTTTGTTTCTGTTTCCTCCTTTTGTTTTTCTTCGCCTCAGCACAATGATTAATATGCTAAAACAACACAAACTTTCTATCTTTTTTTTTTTTTTCTGGTCCAATACAGTCATTTGTAATGCATAATATAAGAAAATTTGTGTCACCTTATATTAAATTTACCCGTTACTGGAGCGAGAATGTGTGAGCGCCAAAGTGTGACTTCAATTTCTTTTACTTTCCTGTGAGGTGAGGAAGGTAAAAGCAGCTCCATCCTCTCTGTCTTCATTTATTTCCTATTGTGTCCTCCAGGCCCGAAGAGCAAATGTCACTTTCACAAGTGCGAGATGAGCAAAAGCGACATTTCAGCACCTGTATACAACAACTATCTTCCCAGTATGAAAATATTGAATTTTCTTGAAAGCGCCATGAGCTTTCTGTGACTCTGCTTTTAACACTGTGGTCATCACATTGTAGCTGTATACAGCTGCACTTGATGGCAGTGTTTTTATGTTTTGTGAGAAAATCTAGTTTTTATGACACTTTCAATCAGCTGTATTTGTCTTTTTTTTTTAATTAAAAGCTTGGTTGGTTTTGGTTTCTGCAAAATTTTGAGTCCTGGAAAAAAAAAATCCTTCTCTCAAAACGCATCTTTTTCTCTCTCTCCCTCTGTGTCTTTTCTCTTTTCATCTCTTTGTACCTGTCTGTGTCCCCCTGTGTCTCCCTCTGAGACTCACTGCTTTGTGAATCCACTCCCTGGGACTGTAGAGGCGGAGACGGAGACTGGTTGAAACACACTGCGGTTTCAACATTCACATTCCACCTGTGTTTTGACAACACATTTCACAAGAGGGATCTGAAGTGGTTTTAGAGTTTCTCTCTTCACCATTTGATATCAAAGAATGATCCCTGCAATGGCAGAACACGCAGGACTCCATGGGACGGATTAACGCAACATTAAAAGTAATCCCCGGAGTCAGACGCTGCTTCTGAACCAAAAGAAAGAAACAAAGAGACGTTGGCACTGGATGTCTTTATCGGAGGGGTAATGGTTCCCATGCGCAACAGGAACAGGAATGTCTTCCTGTATGAAATGTTTACACTGCTAATATTAAATAGGTTGACACCAGTGATGACAAGAGTAATAATTATCATTACACGCATGGCTGCCAGCCACCTCAAAGCCGAACAAGAGATTAAGCAAAGATTACTGTCTGTTTCACGGTTGTGTGGCCTTGCAGCTATAACCTTTTTCCTTTTGTTTAACACTTCAAATAAGCAGCCACTTCAGAAATGACAGTGTTAATGACGTATTAACATGTTTTTAATGGTGAGGTTAGTCTCAGTTCATCGGCATGTTGGAGGTAAGTTACTACCTGTGGGGGAAGTATTCTCATGAATATGGATTTATTTTATCAGGAAAAAAAGAGCCATTTTAACCTGGGAATATTAGAAAATGTGCACACATATAGCAAATGATTCCCGAGATGAAATTATGGAAAGGAATCCATTTTTTCAAGTTATACAACTGTTACTATACTATGAAAAGTCTCCCAATCTGTCTCGAACAATAATGAGATACCTCACGCACAAGGACGGTGATAACCATTACACATGAAGATTGAACTACATTACAAATATCCCAACCATATGGGGCAGCAAAGCCATGTAGAGCAAGAAAAGAACTGCAAGTAACTTAACAAAGGCCTACACCAAGTAGCAGCATGCTCCGATCACGCAAAGTACTTTAACACAAGTTCCACCACTGAGATATGGCATTTCAGTTCTGCTGATTAGCATATAATTCAGGATTATTTTACTGTATGCTGATGACGGGACGCTCTCTTCAATACCCGTCGCCCCCTTCTCTGTTAACCTCTCCCTGATACCACAGTGACTTTTAACACTGCCCCATTCAACACCGGCTAATGATGTAACGGCCTCCTTAAATATGTAAAGTATAAGACTTAATAAAACCCAGCAGTGTGATTATGTCTTAAGTCTAAAACCCCACTCCTGGATATGCAGTTCTACATGGTGATCCATTTTAAATCAGCCTCTTATCCACTGGAACAAGGGGAGGAAAGTTCATGTGTAAATTACAGAAGTCAGTGTGGTGGAAGTTTTCCAATAAAAGAGTGCTCTCGCTTGCAGTTTCTCAAATTTTATGCCGAGATATCAAACGCTCATTAAAATAAAAGTGAAAGAGGGAAATGTCACAGGTGTTAAAAGGCAATTAGTCTCCCCGTGCTATCACAGTGTTAATCAGAGTGATGAAAATGTCGATATGAAGCTCATTATCATGTATTCAATAGCAGATATTGCTTTCATGAAAGATGAGACACAAGATGAATAATGAGAAAACCTGTGACTGCCTGGCTGCAAAGCAATTTTGTTGAACATTTGATGATTTTCGATAAGATGAAACCAATGATATGTTCCTACAGGTCTGCTTTAAAGTGGCGAGTTTTAATTGCTGGATAAACATTTTTTTTTCCCCCCTCACAGCTTTTTTTTCAAGTCAGTCGGTTCAAAATATGAAAATAAACAAGAAAGCATCCAAAAATAATAATCTTGCTTTTTGGCACTGATTTGGTCACAACAAGAGAAGGCAGATCTCATTATCTCTGTTTGGGAGGAAAAAAAAAACCTGAAATGTTATCTTGAAACAACAGACAAACTGAGATGAGCTACTCTTTAAATTTGAGTGCTTTTATGGCAAAACACAAACAGAGGGGAGAGAGAGACAGACAGTCAGCAAGATGGAACAAAACAGACTAAGAATAAGAGAAAGTGAGAGGGGGAAAGCATAGCTAATGGCATTGGTATCACATTTATTCCAAAGAGGCAGCAGCAGAAGGAGGCAGGAAGGAAGGCTGGATGATTTCTTCGCCCCGTCTTCCCCTTTCCCTGATTATGAAAGGAGACATGGCACGAGGTCGAGGGTCAAGCCAAAAGGAGACAGCATTGTGTAGAAACTGTCACGCACCGCCACCTATTTTGACATGCACAGGCCCGTTTGTTGTCTGTCGTACATGCAAATTGGCGAGCCCAGGCTGTCATATAAAGGCAGGCAGATATGCGCCGGTCGGGAAAATGAGAGACCACCTGTAACCAAGAGAATGGGGAGTGATGGACAAGCATTCAGTCAGCCCGCTCGTCATTTCCAGGCCCGCCATTCACCCATCAGCAGAGCATCCCCCCCACCCCGGCGCCCTCCTCCTTCCGCCACCACCACCACCACCATCAATCCCATCCCCAGCGCACACATATACATGTAAAAATCTATTCTTAATATTCAGAAGCAGGAAGTGAAGGGAAATAAATATATACGATGGAAGGGGATTGGAGGGGGTCGGCGGTGGTGATTTCAACCTGCTAGCTGCCTAATAGGATCCTGAATTCAGACAGCTGAGGGTCAGACCCAGATAATTAGTTGTCCACAGAGGAAACATCACTCTTCCACAGGGAGTGGACAGGAGGGGGACCCTGCGAGGTGCCCTTAATGCTCTGAATCCCAAACAAAGTCCAGAAGGTGTCAGGTAATCGACATTAGATTCTTTTGTCCCAACCAGGCCGAATGCTACACCAGGCTGATGCTATGTGTTTTAGGCTGACAGGGACTGGACATCGAGGATGGACATTGCACTTCTTCTCTTAATCATACAGAAAGATGACAATGGGACCATCAGGTAAACTCGATGCATGTATGTAGACCATCTGGGGTGTAAAGTTGACCGGATAATTAGGTGTCCAGCGGGAAGCATCACCCTTCCAGAGAGGCTAGACAGGGTGCAATGGAAGAAGTGGACAAAAAGTTTAAATGTTGACATAGGCTGCTTGAATTTTTCTTTTGCATAAGTCTTTAAATGGAAGGCTTCAATTTGAAATTACATTTTAGAAATCCTTCAGCGCTGTGTGATCTCACATAACCATTTTACATCTAAACATTTTTTTTTTAATTCATTAGCTTGTTTCTGAGTGTTATGTTTCGGTGCAGTATGGTATAATATGCGATTCTGACACAAGCTACAAGTGCAAAATGATTAAATATAAAAAAACAAACCTGATTGCAAATTAAAAATTCATCAAGCACATTTCACGTCTTGGAGATCAAAAATTTGTGTTGGAGACTGAGAATAACAGAAAATAACTGCATCAAAAGGAGGAAGCAGGTGAGTGCTGTGTGTGTGTGTGTGTGTGTGTGCGCACTATTTAAAAGGAGGTAGAGGGAAACCTAAGACTGTAGTAAATAAGACTGTTCTAATGACTTCACTCCCATTTTCAACTTCGCTTATTAATGATCATCAACAGTCACCTCTGCGTGCACCTACATATAAATACAAATACTTTCTCCCACACTCACACAGACACACGGGTCCACATGCAGAAACACACAGACACCACCTCCAGTGCTCATTCAGGCACCATATGTGGTATGTGGTCATGTCTAATTAATTATGAGATGTTTTGAAGAGAGAAGTTGAAAAGAATTATTTTATTCCCCTAAGACACCAATTTCTGAACTTAGCTACCAGAGCAAAAGGGTCACACAGTCTGTACTCTTTTAAGCAATAAATCATTACCCGTGTAGACTCGAGCTAATCACTGCTGTCTGCTGTTGTCAGTTCACCAGGCGAAACATTTTTCTTTAGCCAAATGATCCATTAATATTAAGGTCTCTTTTCTGTTATGATATAGGGCAGAAACTGTCCTCATTATATGATTTAGTCCAGTCAAATGTATTCAAATGCCACCTTTATTACCCTGGAGGTGCTTTGCATAAATTGAATAAATCCAACGGATACTCTTCGAGTATCAAACATATCAAAGGTTTCCTGTCTTTGAAGTGGGGGTAGTGTCTAATTCCAAAACAGATTTTCATGATAAATAAATACATTATTTATGAATTGTGGGGTAGTGGTGGTAGAAGAAGACCAAGAAGAAGAAGAACAGCAAAAAAAAATGAAAACAACGATAAAAATGCATAAAACATTTTACGCCGCGGAAATGTCAAGAGAGGCAAAATGACACACAGAGTGGCGCGTGCCGACCAACTGCCTGACAGATAAACAAACTGATTAGCATATGCACATTGGAGCATATGTTGTGCTCATTTGCTTACACAAAGTCTCAATCAAAATAATACACCACACTCGACGCATGTCATAAAAGTCTGGAAATATGTTGATGGGAATGATGAAGATGGAAACGTTTCAATTATTTCATTTCTGACAATTACACTGACAATGTGACAACCTCAACAGCCAGCGTGCAGCGTGATGACTAATTGCCCTCAGGAAATTTATGGAAATGGCAAATGAATAAAAACAAACCAACATGCTGACCAACTGCAGCACCGGCTCTCACATTTCTCTATGCTGACATGTTGTCATAATAATATTCGCACGTAATTTAATATCTATTAACATGAAATGGAATTTGTAGATGTGAAAAAAATAAGATGCTGGTTGCACAGAAGGCCAGAAAGAAGGTGCTTATGTTTATAACAGTATGCATCTTTTTAATATATTTTGTTAAGATATGGACCTTTAACAGATTGAGGGCTGGGGTGGGGCTGGGGGTGGGGCAGCCAGTCAGGCCGCGTTTCTAACCTGCCTGAGAAAAGAATGAGTGTTTAACATGACATACAGATGGCACGGCCATACAAGGCCCGCGTCTGCCTTTGAAGTGCTGCAGGATTCACAGAGGCAGGAGAGACAGATTCTTTGAATAATCAGACACTCCTTCCACAAAAGATTATTTGATTTCCAAACCATGTAAGAGTTCTTATGCTTTTTTTTGTTTTTGTTTTTTTGGATTGATCAAACTTTGTATCAGAGTCTTTCAGCTGCAGATTGAAGTGTAATGAGAGTCATTTTAAACAACATGTTGCGAAACCTCCTTTTCTACCTCTTGTATGATTTATTTTTTTTCTGTATACACCTTGAAAACAAATTAAAATGAGAATAAATGTGATTGTTCCTACAGTATGTAGACCTCGGGTGGTGCAGAAGCCATCCTGTCTTAGTGCTATCTATACAAAGCCACTCTGCTTGGAGCAATGTGATCATCATTTAAAATGCCTGACTATTTTTTTTTCTATCCCAAAGGAACACAGAAAAACTACATTAGAAATATTACAAAAAAATATATTGAATGGAGTGGGGGGATTAATCAATTAAACCTTTGAGTAAATAACCACAAAGGGGAGCCCATTGGGGGTAAATAATGGAGGTTCTGCACCCACCCAAACGTTCATTTAACCTGTGAACCACAAGGTTATTTCTGTTAGAAATGACGTTAACACACACTTACACACACACACACACACACACATACACTTAGACAAACACGCCAGCCTGGAGGAAGGATGATTTATGTGGGAAGATCAATCTTCATCATCTTGCCTCTCACCTTGGTCTCCATCAGTGTTAATTAAAGGAAGGTCAGTGTCACCCTCCCTGCTCCCCCCGACCAACCCTCTTTTACATAATAAATCACTCCATACACACAAAGGGGGCTGTTGACACAAACAGAATGCTCCCAGCTAACTAGCTAACTGCAGTTCGTTGGGCTGAGGAGTCAATTCAAAGCCTGCCATAAATAATACTGAATGTCACAGTGTTGTGTCTTTGTCTGGGAACAAAGGATAGAAGACAAAGACAGGTTGTTCTGGGACGAAAATAATCTATAATATACACAATATATACAAGCATATAAAACATACAGAACCCCAAATTTATACAGAAAAACTGAATGAGAAAGTGTCTGATTTCAATCGTTGAATTGCATCATCATAATTTCGTATTCAGCTCAATATTTGAGGAAGCTTCATATATTTCAGATGCATTTCTCTTTCAATTTTTGGGATTAGTTTTTCAGCAGCCACATCAGAAAACAGTGGGGAGAAAGTCTGTTAAAAAAAACAACAACTTTGTGGTAGGTTGTGACATTATGTCAACAAGTTTATCTAAAATCATCCATGACTGAAAACAGTAAAGCCCCAAAGTAGTAATTATGCGGGTGACTTGCTGCATATGCTTCCATTTTTTATCCGCCCAGGACAGCATGTGAACGTGCAGCCGACTTGAAAAGAAATATCCATTGGCATGAATACACCACCCACCCCAAAACAGTACAATAGTTTGTGTCAGAGTGCTTTGGTCAGCCCCACATTGTCTACATCATTACTTTCTTGGAATCAATTTTCTTCCCTAAAAGAAACAAGAAACATATGCTTTGTATTGTGTACAATTTCCTAGGTTTTCTAGGTTACTGTCAGACTTGCATAATGAGGGCCATGGCGCAGCAGAGTTTCCCTCTTATCACAAACTAGCATGCATGGCCCCGCTGCTCTCTCCTCAGTCATCAAGCAATTGATGTAATTGAACCAGCCCTTTGCTGTCAAGCAAGCAGCGCAGCTCAATAGCATATGCTCCGAACACTCTGGACAATGAGAGCCACGCAGCCGGGCAGGAAGGCAGGCTGGCTCGTCGCTGTTCTGTCAATAAATTTCAATCCCACTAATTGTCTGGAATTCATTAACTGAGCCTTTGAGACAACACGGTCCCATGGAAAACAACACAACAATATGAGAGAAAAAGGCAAAGGAGGGTTTTTGATGATGTTGCGGGCTGTGTTGTGTGTATTGTGAACTGTTGTTTTGCATCCTCTTGGTGGTGTTTGAGCAGGACGCAGCAAACGATGAGGGTACGCTGGGACCGCTGTCCTTGTGAATAAAATCTGTGAGTTCATCTGTGACTGACAGTCGAGCATCTCTGCAGAGGACACTTCGCTGTGGCGGAGTAATTAATGACAAACACAGTGTTAAAGCAGATCTGTTAATTGCTGCACATTTTAAATTTGGATGATGAATTGTTGAACAAATGAATTCATGCTCTCTTTTTTTTAAATGCATTAAAATGTTTTGTAGTAAGACCTCAGATGGAGTCATCACAATTTCTATGCCACTCTTTATTTGTCTTTAGAAATTTCAATGTACAATCCATAAACTTTGCTTCAGAGACACTTCATAGTATATTTTAAGTATAACTATTTTAATCCTATATTGGTATACTCATAGTATGATATTCTAAAATACTAAAAAATATTATGTCTTTAAAACACCTGTTTTTTTGGGGGGTGAAATGTGAAAGTGGCTTGAGGAATTCACCCTCTAAACCATGTTTGTAAGTATTTGACTGCATTTATTTTGCCTGTATGAAAGAGCTCAGAATTATCTTTGCCATTTTCCTCCACCATCTGAAGTCACAGCAACAAACAATAACTTCTTCCTCCTCTGTTTCCCTCCTTCATCTGATTAGGACCGGCTTTCTCAGAGTCCTCGCCGCCCTCCAACAAAGTCCTCAACGTCCCACGTATCTGCCTAAGTGACCAGCCGGGGGTCAGGGGTCGCCAGGAGCTGCCACTTCCCCTGTCACAGGAAACAAGCAGCAGGAAGGCGAAAGGAGAAAGAAGTGGAGAGGAGGGAGGGAGAGGTGGAGAGGAAGGAGGGAGGTGATATTCAAAACACAACAATGACAAGGAGGTGCCTGGAATTAGTGCGCTCTTTCTGTCTCTTACACACCCATACAAGCACACACACTCTCTGTAGGGCAGAGGTTTAAAGTGGATAATAACAGTGACAGGAAAATGGTTAAAAAGGTGTTCACTGTGCAGGTTTAAAAATTAAAGGTCTTGGAAAAAATTACAGTTTTTACGGATATTCTACCTGTATAAGGTGTAGTCACATTTCCACAAAATGCAATACTATAAACAACCACCTCCCTTGGAAACACACACACACACACACACTCCTTCACACACATAATGGAGGGCCCCAGTGAGAGAAGGGTGTGTTATGGTTGAGTAAGCATGGAGCCACTGCTGCTGTTGAGCCCCGCACCACTACTCAGGAGGGATCACTAGATCACATTATCAATCATACAGCGCTGTACAATCACACATGCAGCATATACTCTGCGAGTGTGTGTGTGTGTGTGTGATTGTGTGTGTGTTGCAGCTCTTCTCTCTGTCTTTCAGTGTGTTTGTTTGAACTGTATGTGCAACATAATATCACAGCAGTTTGCGAAATAGTCATGAAATTTAATCTATAGGATTCGTGTGTATGGGCACGAATTGTCCATTTTTTTCCAGTCAGCACGACTATCTTTCACACCTGCACCAAGTTTCTTTAAATGAATGAAACACTACATTTATGAGCCCTGCTGGAGTCACAGGGAGGTGGTCGGATTGGACAGCGGGCGTTCAAGGTGCAGGACTGTGGCCCCAGAATCCAGGCTTCATGTCAGCTCTGTGATTCAATTTAGGGGATGAAGGCAGGTTCGGGAAGGATCTTTCAAGTTCCTGAAATAGTCACAAATTTTAATCATGATTTCAGTTAAATGTTGGTTTTAAAAAATTAGTTTAAAAAAATTTAATCCAATGGATTTGCGTACATAGACACAAATTCTCCATTTGACGGTCATGCTAAGCGTCACAAGAAAAGACAAGCCAATTCGTGTCCTTAGCATGTGTGTGTCTGGTGCAGCATATCTTCCAGTAAAACCAGTTACCAGGTAAAACAATTACAGGGCATAGTGCGATTTATGTGTTGATATTGTTATGTATACTTAGAATTCTGAAAATATTACCGCTGTGAAAACAGTGTAAAATCTTGTGGCCCTTTCCATCAGATTTAATAAAGGACGACACAGAAGAGTTTTTCCAACACTTGCGGTGCAACAGTGCAACAGCAGGGCAGTTACCATGTTAAAAACCTTAAACTTGGTGCAATGGTTGTATCCACAGAACCACTGATTCTCTTAGTGGGTACCAAAACACTACTTAGAGTGGCGACACTGTCATCTCTTTATTCGTAAAAGAGCCTAAGCGCGGTTCCGTGAAATGAAAATAACTGTTATCAAGAAGCTTCCGCATGTGCAGGCTGCCACAGCAAAAAATGGTCCTTTGTGAGACTATAAGCTGACACATACATATGAGAGTGCAGTTATAAAAGTTCTTTAAAATGCCGTGCACCTAGTTATTTTGAAGGCCGGCCTGTCATTATGCTTGATGTCGGTGCATAGCCATGCTCCTCTCCTCTCCCCCTGACTAGCTTATTTGCCTTTGTTTCATACAGAGCAAACTGGGAGTGATCCAGTGCTAAAGCCAAAGCAGGATGGATACGGAGAGACAGCGTTTGTGTGTGCGGCGTGTTTATAAAATCCAAAAGGTTTGCCTGTATTTCTGTATAACTGAGTGTTACAATTTAAAAGAAAGAACATCTTGTAAAGAGGAAATGTATCCATCCATGCACATGTGCGCACAACATCTCAATAAATTACATCCTTTGAAATCTCTACGAGAAAAACAGAAACACTATGTTAAATATAGCAGGCGGTCAAGCCAAGAATAATATTTGCCGTGCAGCATAGCCTCCAGTTGAGTTTCAGGCACGCTGATAAAACATAACTTTGTATATAAAGTATACATTTCTAAAAATTATCTTTTCAATTCAAATGTTTGTAATTAATTATATTATAATAATTCAGTCAATTATCTCTTTTTGCAGCAATATTAGGATTGAAAGTACCAACATTTTTTTCATGTTACTCCTGCATCAGAAAATTTGTGGCACATGTTGACTGGACAGTTTTGAATAGTAAATCACTCAGTATTTTATTTCTGTTAACAAGTCTCAAATGAAGCTGTAATGTACATGAGAATTAAGACTTTTAATATTTTGAAATCAAAACCTTCAATCTTTTATTTTGATTATTTGATCATATTTTACTGCTATCATATTATATTCTTATAACCAGTGATTTCCAATATTGAACTCATTCAAATGAAGGCATTTGTGCCTACTAGGAAAAACAGAATAATTAATTGATAAACACACTTAATGCAAACACACACTCTGGTAGAGAGAAAGCACAGCAGACTCCAAGTTAATAACAATTTTACCGTCCGCTTTAACTTAGACATGTAACACACCCGCCTTTAAACTGTAGATTCTAAAAAGGGGAAGATGAGGCAAAACTTTTAGATCGACCCCTTTGTTAATACTGAGCAACGCGTGCACCGGCCCTGTGTGTTTACCCAAAACACTGAGACTGCACTGCCCTCAAATGGCACAATGAGGTCAATGCATACGACTCTTTCATCCCGTCCCCGCTGCACTCCTTATAGCTCCTCCAGGACAAAGAAGCATTAATTAAGAAGCAACCATGAGCAGCCAAGGAGCATAATGCCCACACACACATACACACACACACACACACACACTGCAGTGACTCACAGCCATTCCTCCCTATTCTCCACAGCTTCTGATAACTGTGAAATTCACTCCCTCTGCACAAAGACATGGCCGGGGAGGAAAATAATTTCAGTAATAGAGCTAATGGGTTTAAGTGAGACTGGAGAGCAGCCAAGAGCGGCTAAAGAGGAGGAGAGGGAGGAGAAGAAGAAGAAGGGAGAGAAGAAGAAGACGTAGCTGCGTGCATGGGCTGAGGGAAAGAGGGAGCAGAAGAAAGAGGGAGATGCAGAGTGTCTTTTTGTATTGTTTCATGATTAGATTGTTGAGGAACAGAAGGGGATGCTCATTTTCTCCTGACTGCCATGATACAGTTGCTGATAAGAGTCGGGCTGCGTGCACAATGGGAGGATTTGGAATGGTGGTTAATTTAATTGATAAAGCCAAACAATGGCACAATGCTCGCGGACCGATTACATTTCTTTTTTGTGTAATCACCATAGAGGGAGTTAAACAAAGCAAAGTGAGGCTTCCAGGCAATCTGCAATGATTCTGAATGCGTTGTATCAGTCTCTCATGAATAAATACACACACAAATAAAGATCTGTGCCTAAAACAACATGGCCACTTAGTACATCAGCAGAAGTGAAGGAGTTATCTCCTTCTCTCTCTCTCTCTCTCACCACGACTGTGTCAAACTACATGGCCTTATTATATTACACCAATAGCATATGAAGTGTGTTATGACTATTGAGCAATGATTCTGGCAATTTTGCAAAAATTGAAAATGCAAATAATATTACCTTTTAATTTGGTCAACACCTGACTCACAGGATTCTCTATTTCAGTGTGATTTGATTGACATTGGGTACTAATTAGACTGCATCTAATTGTTGCAATGGGTGTGTCAGCATATATCCTGCATCAGCATCTTATTGCCAATTCTGAAACTTTATGTCTGACAATACAATAGTTGCATCATGTGCACGCTGGAAATAGCTCATATAGAAACGAGTGTTCATATTTGCAAAGGTGTTTTTGTCAGGAAGTAAAATTGTCACGACAAAGACGAGCAACCAGGTTGGTGGGAAAGTTACAGAATAACTCAGTGTAATGTACGACACCAATAATCCCACGTGCTGTAGGTGATGAGCAGAAAGAATCTGTTCCAGAAGAGCCTACAAGCCAAAACCCAGGGTTCAGAGCCAGAAATCTCAGCACCAGATAAAATCGCTGAATCACAGATTTCGAACAGTTCTATTAGTGTCCTACAAACATCATAGTCCTTGCAGACATCTATTGCACAGAAACATGGTACTAATTGCACTTAAAATTTATATTAAAGTACATTTCTGTTTCAACAGCCTTCCCCAAGTGGATATTATTTTCTGTCTCTGCTGTATGTAAGACAGTAGCTGCACTCCCTCAAGGATATAGTCTCTGCCTCTTAACAAAGCAGATAAACAACAAAACAACCAAAAGTGGACCAAAGTAACAAAAAAATGTTCTACTTGTGTGAATGATGATGATTATCCATCAATCAAATAAGCAAATAAGTGAAAATACCTATATTGTCTCAGTTACTGACTTAAACTGCTCCCTAATGTGACTGTATTTGGAGCCCGTGTAGAAAGGAGTTACCAAGCAGCTGCCGACTGCTACATCAAGAATTAACTGAGAGAGGGTGAGGGCCCAGTGAAACCCCTTTCCTCCCTGTTCCTCTCCTCCTCTTTTCCATCACCCAGCCAACCATCTCAGTATTAAGTGAGGCGAGCGACAGAGATATGAATGTGATATTCCCTCTGGTATTTTTAACCGCCGTATTGAATTCGTATAAAACACTTAAGGCTCCTCAGCTTCTGCCTGATGGGAGCCTCTCTCAGGGCTATCTGCGAGAGTCTCTAGAGAGAGCTTCTCTCCTGCCACGAGAAAAAAAAAAAAATCCTGTTTTTTTCTCTTACACCATCTATCCCTCCCTATCTCCATCCTTAGACCTTCTTCCCTTGCTCTTTGATGCATATGGGGATTTCACGAGGAGCTCCCCCGCCCGCCCCTCATTCATAAAAACCTAATGAAGTTAGACGGAAAAGTCCATAAAAATCTCATTAGGAGTTCACCTCCTGATATTGGATACAAATCAAACTTAGAAGCCCTCCTGAGGATTGGTGTAATGAGTAGCGATAAGTAGCATGTCTTTGGAGAAACCCTGCCATTTCAAGACGGGTGGCAGCAGGTTGTTTGGTCCATGTCGTGTTTGCAGCACAGAAGGTTATGGGTCTTATGAAAGTAACACAACAAGTGAGAGAGACAGACACACAAACGACATCGTGATGGGGAAGATTAGTCGAATGGAGGGATGGGGCAGATATATTTTGACTTCAGCTATCACCATGCGACATACAGCTTTTTAAATCATGTGGTCAGTCATTGTCTTTGAATCTAACCATAAGAGAGGAGACCATTAATGACTCGAGTCAGAAAGAGGAAGTACGAAATATATTAGGCTATATTATGAATAATGGAGAACCCTGAGAGACGCCTACACTGATCGAACACAACCTTATGAATTATACTGCGATGGGTTTTCATATTTATTTCTGGGCCCCGGCTATTTCTCATGCTTGAGCGAGGCTTATCACTTAACAATCAATTATTAACATGTGTCAGAATAAGGAGTGCTATTACAGGGATTGAGATGCATGTTGTACACTGGCCAGAACTGACAACACTTCTTGTACTCTCGCTCTCCTGTCTGTTTGAAAAGCTTGATTTTAAGGTGGAAACTGAAATTTCTGGCTCTTAATTTGTGAATAATGCATCGGCCGGAATATGCATTATACTGAAAAGTACGAGTAAGTGGGATGGTACATTAGAAAGGTTTCTCACTCGACATGCCTGATTTTTGCTATCATTTGCTGGAATATAATTAGATTTGATTGACATGGACAGTAATTATTCTGTACTTTAAGTGACAAAAGTTCAAAGTTCTCTGTCTGTCACAATGACTAAACGGCACATACAGAATAATGTAAACACTATTCTAAAGAATAAACAACATAAACTGCTCAAGGTTAGAGGTTTACTAATCCACACATTATAGCTTTAAATTCTTCAATTACATCAATTCAGCACTCGAGCATAATGTATACAACTACATCCCCCGATTAAGGTTAAAACCAGACATCCTCCCGAGAATATTAATAAGGCATGCAAGTCAGTCAAGAATATCATCATCACATCCTCATGTCCATCAACAATGGTACAGATGTAAGCAGCTGGTAAACCTGATGACCGTTAAACAAAGGCTGCATTCATTATGCAGACAGATCATTGCCCCATATTCTGGTCATTTGCATATATCACAATCTCATCTATTTGTATGATAATCTGATGGTTGATGAAAAGTGCCAATGTTTTGATTGGCTGCAAAAGGAACAGGGACCGGGAGAAAAGGGGTGGGTGTCTTAATGCGCGTTTTTGAATATGCAATGTGTGTCTGACCTCACTGGGTACGGAAGAGGAGGCATGTAAGATTTATAAGTCGTCTGCAGACCCCTGATTGACTAAAACACAGGGGATCGTTTAGATAATGCATCCCCGCTCCTAACAGTCTGCATTGACGGCTGAAGCAAAGAAGAGGCAGATAGGGTGTCCCAAAAAGTGCAAGTTAATTTTTCTGCTTCCATGTTTGATGCAGTTGTTTACTTTTGGCAGGTATGTGCATGATCTGATGTCACATTTGTGTGTGTGTGTGACCTGAAACCCAAGAAGGAGAGGGAGGAGGGAGGGAGGACCCTTACCTTAGCTTTTTTTTTTCAATGGCAATCTGGGTATGGGAGATAACAGAGTGAAAAATGTTGGAAGCAATCCACTCTGCCTTGGAGTAAGACCTTTACGATTTCACCACTTCATTAGGAAGTGGCTAATCTCTCCACTCGAGAGGCCTGATAAGGACTCTACGCTAATGCAGGGGGAGTCAAAGTTCAAACAGCCTTCGATGTTTTGATGCTTAACTTACTAAAGTTCCTGTATGTTCATTAGACAGCTTTATCAGGAAACTCTTCTCTTACATTCCCCAATACCCATCAAGATTGGAAGAGGTGGTGGTGGTGGTGGTGGTGAGCGGGGAGGGGACAAGGTGGAGAGCGGTGCAGCTGTGTGGCGATAACAGATAGCAGGGATAGCAGGCTCTTGTAGAAGGAGGGATGGAGGGATGAAGTGGAGAGAGAATGGGAGACGGCTGGTCAGACCATCTTCTCTTCTCCTCCGGAGCGCTCTCTCTATATCTCGATTAAGCCCTCAGCCCTGACTGGAGTGTAAGCGTAAATCCAATAGAGAGTGTGTGTTTGCCTTCGTGCATTCGTGTGTGTGTTTGTGCGGCTGAGTACTTGTGCATGCACATGTGGGTCTGTGTGTGTGTTTTTTTGTGTACTGCCTGCATTTGCATGCATCTGCACAGTCGTGTGTGTGTGTGTGTGTGTGCATGCGTGTGTGTCAGGCCTTGATGTCCTTATGCAGTCACATCTCCATCCACGCGACAACAGCCCAGGCCCCTCCACTCATCAATTTTGCATTGCCATTTAAAAAAGCCTATCACAAGTTCCCCATCAGATTCACATCGGCCCCTGGTGCACATAAAAAGGCCTATTTATACTGATCCCCTCTCCCTGAAATTGTTTTTCAAAGGGAAGATATTAGTTTGTGCCCTTCTAGTATCAAAGGCTCGTCAGCACTCCAGAGAGTCAACCACATATATCAAAGTAACACAGGAGCAAGAAGACACATCGAACAGAGTGTGAGCGGGAAAAAAAAGATAACACATTTAGCATGAACTACTTTGGGATGTTTGGATGCTCTTATTTTTGTTTACCGAATCCGAATTCTGTCACTTTGTGTCAGGCGACACCCGGGCTGCCTTTTAATTGGGTCTGACATGTTTCTCATCTTAGACTAACTTTACCGATGTACAAACATGCTGTTCACCCTTCACAGAGGAAGTTGTGAAAAATATAGAGTACAAACTCCAGAGAGCGACTGAATCAAAGGTTACTAAATGTTCAGACATAGTGAAGGGGTACAGTGTGTTCTGGTGCACTTGATAAAGTAAAGTTGCGCTGGGAGTTACCTCCAGAGCACAGGTGCATTTATACAATGTAGATTCAGTCCTTGGAAGAGAACAGTGCAGGAAATGTATTATTCTATGGAGGATGCTGTTTGGGGTGCAGGTCTTTCACTTGTATTTGGGTTTGCATTGTTGGCATTAAGACAAGTATAATAAAGGTGGACACTGGAATTTCACAAGGGGACACCGTGTCTCCTGTGATATTGATGGAAGCGATATCAAGGAGCAGCTATGGAGAGCCCCTTTCTACAATACAGTATTAGTAGGATTTAAACAATCAATCAATTTGCCAACTGATAGAAAATTAATTAGCAACTCTTTTGATAAGAGCTTCATTGTTTCAGGTAACTTGCCAAAATGCCTGACAATTTCTTTAATGCTTTTTGGTCTGGATTTGGACCACACCACTGGACAGAGACTGCACGTGTTAACATATAAAATGATGTTTATTTGAGCAGTGATCACAAGCTACTATGGGTAATAGCCAACAGCATGACACAGTAGTAGCTGTAAAGTCACAGTCTGGTGTTACTCTACAGGATGGATTCAGCAATTCAAAATTAACATAGGTATCAATCAACTGTTTCCTCATATTCAATTGAGGTGAGGTGTTGTTGCCTCCTCTCTGTGACCCCATCTGAAGGTGTCCCTAAAGAACAAACTTGGATGAGACCACAGGGCAGATTCAGGACACACTGAAGAGATTACGTTACCCATCTGGCTGAGGAGCTCTTCACAACGTCCCCAGAAATAGTTGAGGAAGTTGGTGAGGAAAATGACATCTGGGCTGCTCTGGTTACCCTGCTGCAGCACTGAAGCTGATCTGGCTGAACTGCTGAAGATGGATGGATTGATAGATGGATGAAAAACATTTGAATCCTTTTGCAACAACTTATTCAGTGTTAAATAAAGGTCTGGGACATAAAATGAATAAACTTGTTAATTGCTTTTCGAAGAGGCCACACATTCTAATTGTCGAGTCATGGTAGACTGCTTCAACTCACGCACAACACGACATTTTGGTTCACCAAGTCACTTTGTTACCACTCACTCATATAAACAAGGATTAGTGGATATTGGCACATTAGCAAAGACATTAATTGGTTGGCTAGAAGGGCTGATTTACCTGAGACAAGGGCTAGAGAATATATTACAAATCACTGCCAATTATCAAAGGGATTAAAGCACCTCTATCAATCTAGATCTACAATCTGAATCCTTTTCAAAATCTCGTCTAGTCAGCAGCTTAACGAGATTTTACTGTTTGTTTTAAAACATCTCTATAAATGTAATCGCATCTTTACACATATCTGCCTGTTTGCCTATGTCAAGACATAATTCAACAAGCCAGGTCTAACAGTAGGCAGGCTACCACTTGTATTTCTGCGCAGGCTCCACACAAGTACAGATGGCGGTTTGTTGGACTTTATTACTTCACAGACGTCCACACAATGCACCGAATAACAAAGGGAAGAAGTGAATATGTCTAAGATGTTTTATTCTGACATTTCTCTCTGCCTGCACAGACTGTACCTCAGTGTATCTGTGAGCAGATAACAAATGAGGGTGCCAACTGGGCCATAAAATGCCGCAGAGATAATCTGCTATCAGTGAGCCTCACTGATCCCAGGGAAAAGAAATAGGGCTTAGAGGGCGAAGTGTCAACACCTAAGATATCTGTACATACTTAGCCCTGGAATCAAAGCTGAGGTGGCAGGGCCTGCTCACTGCTTAGCCTCATATCTCCACAACAGTGACATCCCCGCGCTACAAACCAAAGTGTCTCTTGACTTTCAACCCTGGGACGGCGGTGAGTACCATCTATACGACTGAGGTGTTTCTGATACACAATATATTCATGTTCATTTAGAAAATGTGACCAAGATAAGAGTTTTGTTTTCCACAAAGTGTCATCATTGCCTTGCTTTTTAAGATTTTTAATCAAGCCCTCTGTCCTTTCTGTATGACCTTATTGTTCTTTTGTTGTGGCCAAAATTTAGTGACACAAAACAACAGGATGTTTAATACTTGCAGTGAGTTTGAAAGAGACACAAACACTTTGCATAATTAGCTCCTAATTATGCATAGTTTGCTTACTTAAGTGCCTCACATGGGAAGAGATCATGAAAAACCTTGAACTTTATATCCACTTACGAAATAAAAGGGAACATTTAACAAAGACGGAAAGAATTGTGTACTAAGAGAAATCCAATCCAACACACTTCTCCCATAATCCCTCTCTTTTAAAGACCGTACCAGTGCCCATTTCCTACAAATCATTTTTCTTGATATTTCTGCAAACCATTTTCCAAACCATACTGTTAAGACTCTTCCAACATTTTATTTCAATATCTATTTCTGTGAATGACACATAGTGTAAAGAGATTTAACTTGTAGACTTATACAGAAGATTGATTTAAAGGAATGTGTTTTAGCCTACAATATTCTTATACAGAAATTGTCATACATGAATCTGTGTGTAAATAATTTTGTTTCATGGTGATGAATACATTGTAATAAACAGCACCATGTATAGACATACAGTGTGTTGGTTATCAGCTGTCAGTGTCGGTGTTGGATCCTCTTCAGGTTATAAGAACTGTATGATGTAGATTGAAGCTCAGTGATGGCAGCTTCTTTGTTACTTGTCATGATGCACAGTGGGGAAATCTGAGTTTGCTTTATGAGGTATAATATACAATAAAATAGTGTAGTGGACTGGTTTTGGATGCTCCTGCTGCACCCTTTTGTTTAAGCTTATACTTTTACAATTACAATTTACAATTTTTGTAGTGTAAATAGCCATACCCAGAATTCATCAGCTGTAACCTTGGCAGTGTCAGTGCCATGTTCTATCTGTGCATCTGCAGGATTAAGTTGCACAGCGCACTTTGTATCCAGTGCATCTGTAATTTAAGTCTGGCCAAATGTTTAATTTCATTGTGCTGCACAAAAAGCCCTGTTAGTGTAAAAAGAGGCCGTATATAAAGAATATGCCTCTTCTCCCATGAGCTTTGACGGTATTTAACTGCACCAGAGCCTTCATTATGAGTCATTAAGCCTCATAAGGTTTTCATGAGATTTTCTCTCTCATATAGAGATCCTTGCACATTTCCCAGGCAGCTTAATTCTGCTCGCTATACCAAAACAGACATTCCAAGTTATTGGACGTCCCACTGGTCTTTCTTTCCATATGAGTGAGTCTCCCATTACCCATCAACACAATATTTTCTCTGGTCCACAAGGCAGTAGAGCAGGCACTCTAACCATTTTAAGAAATAGAAATACAAATGGAATAGCATATCCATCTCCATAACTTACCGCTGTGCTGCTGCCTAGTGATGTAGATGTGTGTGTGCGTGCGTGCGTGTGTGTAGGCATGGGTGTGGATACCTGCGTGCACATGTGTATTTTTTGTCTTTTTTCAGACAAAGCTTCAGACAAAGATGTGTCAGTATATCAAACATGAGATTTCCTTCATCCAGCTTTCCATTTTTCCATTGATCTTGGTACAGTCACTTTAAAGGGCCCAGAGAAGCATAGAAGTACAAAGCAGGGCTCAGTCCCTCCTTTACATCTGAAGGACAGCCTTGGCCCTGGATGGTACCACTCTCAACCCAACACTGACAGGCCAGCCTGGCTTTATTACCTGGTGGTTTGAACCTGAGCTGAACAGAGGAGACAAAATATCAAATTGCCGTGGGCAGTAAACTTTTTGGCCTTGTCCATACCTCACATCTGCCTCGTCCTCTGTCTCTGTGTCTTTGTCATTCTGTCTTTCTATCTGTCATTGTGTGTCACGGCTCTCAGCTTCAAGAAGGTCATTGCAGAGGCAGTAGTCATTTTTTCTTTAATTTCCGAACACATCTCCCATATTCCCACTTCATCTCAACCTTAAACACGTTCTGTTACTAGAGTGTACAAGTATACATCAACTGAATACAGATATATATTACACATTTGCAAACACTCATTCAAACTTTGATTCACACATATATAGGGAAAGATACTTCACTCCAATACTATACATGCACTCACATATAATAATGTATGTACCTTTACAAAAATGCTCACACTCAGCCATTTCCACACACACACACAACATAAACACACCACCACCTCCACACATGTCCTCTACCACCTTCAAATTGCAGCCCAGCAGCTCGATCCTTAGAAGTTCTCTTAATCAAAGTGCAGCTGTGAGGCTAATCAAAGGGCCCTAAATAACTCCATCTCCCAACACAGGCCATAGGAGGATTAAAAATCCACTAGCCAGAACTGGGTTTCTTCGATCTGGGGGCCGCTAACGCCTAATGAGAACTCCCCAAAGCCCCAGATCACAGCTGAGCTGCTGGGCGCAGCATGCTGAGGCCCCTCTTTAAATCCTAAAGAGATCCTATCAGGACCAGATGAAAATAGATATTGCCCTCTCTGGGTGTCAGATGATTAAAAGAATGGCAGAGGATTATAGAGTCCAGTTTGGATGTTAGTTCTGGGAGGGAAAAAAAAAAAAGAAACTCACAGCGCAGCTCCTGTATTTGTGTGTGTGTGTCTTTTACGTGGCATTAAGGCCCTAATAGATAAGAGCGGTCTGAGATCAAGGGTGAATGTAAAGGCAGTGCTCCATTATGCAGACTGAGAAGACCTACATTTGTTTACTTAGATCTTATAGGGATTACAGAACTGTTTGCTGTGACTCCATTAAACACACAAGCCTTTTGTTCTGGTCTGAGGCTTGATGACAGCTGAAGTATGTTTTTCTTTACTGTTATCGCTACATAATAACTCTTTGCCCTGCACCTCCAGTAAGTGGATTATGACACTGGCACACTTTGGACATCGGCTAGTTTCAATCAAATGCTCTAATTAGTTATTTGATAAAGTTATTTGTTCATCTGATGTTCAAACATACCATGTCACATTTACTATTAAAAGAAGTTGCCTCTAGATACTTTAGATTCTTGTGAACAACAACAATATAATTTTCATTTTTAAAGGTGTCTAAGTCTTAAAATTCTTGGCACTTAAACTGAGCATATTCAAAACTGTGCAAGCAAGTCAAAAGTTTATGTCATGCACGTTTCAACAGACGTAATAAAATGGATTCACATTATCACTCACATGTCCGGTTCAGTTCGTTATAAAGTCAAACACATGTGATGATCTACTTGAATTACAAATGAAAAAAAACAATCCCATCTATGTTGCCTTTCACATCGTATACTCATACTTAATGAACATTCAAATCCATAGTAAAGAGTGATAGCATACATTGATAAAAATACAAGTTACACAGTCCTAGATATTTGCCTCATGTGTCCGTTGTTTTTTTACAAACTGGAAACCCCATGAAAAAATAATCTATACATATTTTTTCATACCTATGCATACACATTAATATTTACGTTATTAAGAATTTGGCAATTAGTCAGCCATTTCCTTCTCTTTGCAGAAACGCACATGGCGGCAACCTATCTGCCTGTCGGTCTTTTCGTAGTGGAGAATCTGTATGCTCTAACTAGACCAACACAGATCTGACAAGGTGGTGTGCACCTGTCATGTCCCACTCTCCTATAACTTTAACATGTTCATGTCTGGGCCTGGCAGGTCATTATAATAAATGAGGTGGGCTTAGTGGACAGCCATGCCTCGTTCCTCTTCCCTAATGGGAGCGAAGAAATCTGCAAACCAGTACTTTACATTGACTGATGCTGAAGGCTCAAAGAAACTAGTTAAAGTGGACAATTAGAATTGCAGGGGGTTGGGGCATATCTCCCTGCCCAATCACATGAAATGTCCCTTGTTATTTTAATAATTCAGACAGCGGCTAATTTCTACAGCTCGACTGTGTCAAGGTAATGTGCAGCTCACATGTCCTAGATGTGTCACTTTGAACTTAGTCACTACAGCTTCTAAAGTGCCGCAGACAGGTTCCTAGCAGGGGAGACGGCGTGGACTTTCAATTAAATCAAGCACAGGGGGACGATCTCGAGAGGGAAGAAATGCAAGAGGAAGAGCCGAAAAAAACCTTTCCATTGTGTGGTATAACATCTGTGATGGTGCAATTTCTGTATGCTTCCTGTGTGTGCAACCGTATTTTCTGCTCAACAGCACCACCCTCCACCAACAATATGTTGGATTGAACACAGAGAAGGCATAACTTGTATGAAATTCTCTCACCCCTTCTGCCCTCAGTGCTTACACAGCTCAACAACAGACCTACACACATACCTTGATGCTCAAGTTTAAGGCTGTTAGACCCTCCACTCACATCTGAAGTGGCTTAGCACAAGTGCAAATCTCTCCAAACCAGACCCTGAGGACTCTATTTCATACTCCCAGCCCCTCTCTGCCTCTTCCTCTCCAATATGCCTGACCTAGACGTCTGCGCTCCTTTCATCCACATTCCCATGGAAACTCATTTAGCCTAGCTAGAGGGAGAAGGCAGCCCTAGGTTCAATTGGCTGGATTTACACTTGAGATATTATTCATTACATTAGCTGCCATGCTGATCTCTTGCTCGGTTGTTCCCTCTCTCTCTCTCTCTCTCTCTCTTTCCCTTTCTATCTCTCTCTCATTGTCTGGTGGCAGCCTTCTCAATATATTCCCTGTCTTAAAATTCATGGACTTCTCCTCAATACATACCTATATTCCGTTTTCTGCTATTGTTACCCACCCCGACTCATCGCCACATGGAAATTGCATTCGTGAATGTCAAGAGCAATATTTTCAAGGACAAATTAAAGCGACGGCACAAAGTTGCTGAATGACAAAGTAAACTTGTCTGAGGTTTGTTTGAATGTGTGCCAGTGATCGTAACAATATGCAAATGCAGATATTTCCCTTTTTTCTTAAAAAAAAACAACAAATAAATAAAAAAATGAGAATAATTGAATTGTCGACGCTTGTTAAGACAATTCAACATGGTGTCCAGACAATGTAACAGTGAGAGGATTTTTTTATCTTCAGAAACCAATGTGTGGCTATCAGTACCATGGAATGTAATGGCTAATTGTCCTTGGTACTGCAGATTTTATGGTCTTTAAGCTTATTATACAATTGCTTGCCAGAGCCGCCTTCCTGCCAGAGCTGAACCATAATGAGTGCGCATCTGTGCATGTGTGCGTGCATATCAAAAGAAATGTAGGATTCTTCTTATTCACATTTGTACTCAATCCTCATCCACTATCCCTTCCTCGTTCTCCACTAGTCGCATATTTAATTATGTGGCCTGTCTGTTGTTCGCCAGCTGTCGGGATACAGTGTGTAGCATGTTAATGGACATTACATGACTGGAAATTAAGCTATTACTCCAGATTGAGCATTAATATCTTCAGCTGCAAACAGCCTCGGGACAAGTAACGTTAGAGGGGTGGCAGACAATGATTAGCTTTAACTCGACCTCCGAGCATCACACATAAACACGCACATGAGTGCACATACACACATGCTATACTGTGCAAACATGCTGCACCATCTCCCCTGACAAGATAACTTTTGATACTTTGATTTTTTTGTTTCGTGGTCAAATGTATGTCTGTGTAGGCGCTTGCATTTTACATGCTCGTGTGTGTTTGTCTGTGTTGCATTATAGTATACTGTATACATACTTTTTTTTTTATCTGCGCTTTATGTGCGCAGTCATACAATACCACACACACATGCAGGTGTGTCTGCCTTTGTATGCTTATATGTGTCTTGAGTGTGCACATTCACATACTGTATGTGCCTCTTTGTCACAGAGAGAAGGGGGGTGTATCCATCTTTCCCAGTCCATTTTTTGGAGATAATGACGGCCATTTCTTCTTCTCAGTGACTGATGACAGGCAGAACTAACCGCTAATGGCATGCCAGTGCTGGAGCGTGCCACTTATGTTATTTTTCCTGACAAGGCTCAGGGGAAGGCTTCATTTTTTTGACATTTGACCATGCAAATTCACTCCTGCTACATTATTCCACATTTACATCCATCTCTCACCCCTCCCAACCCCTCCTCTGTCTCCATCCACCCTACCCCATCTCTCTCCCTCCCTCTCCTCTCTCTCTTTTCCTTCAGAATCTGCTAGTGGTTGCAGACAGTAAAAGCTGGGCTAATAAAGTGCCATGAAAAAAATCACTTAAATAGCAATACAAAAGGAATTCTGAATAAAGAGCCCAAGCCTTTTCTATTCTGCACCTTTCCAGCATAGACCTTTTTCAAAGCAAATGAGGCAGTCAAACAGAAAGCTGTGAAAGGCAAAGGGATGTGGTAAATATGACGTGTGCAGAGTGCAGTCAAGGTGAATATGAGCGCCACCAAATAATTCATTGACAAAGGAAATTTCAATTTGTGTCTCTATGTATTGTATCTTTGTTTTTTTTTAATCACAGGTTGTGACAAACTCTGTACACTGCATTTCGAACTTATGATCTTGGAAACCACTCAGATGATTTGCAAGGTTAAGTAAGAAATTTTAGGGGTTGAATAATGAGGATAGCTTGGTAGAAGAGAGACTGTTTACCAGATAAGATCAGAAACAGAATGTCACAGTAAAAACATACATAAAGAATAATGACAGAGACAGTTAACAATGATTTTGATTCCTAGACAGATCACAGTTCTTTTCTGATGCTCACCATCAAGTCAGCTCTCAGATTTGTATTGTGTAACCTCAGATTGTGCTATCATGAACAATTTAGCCATAACTGACTGACTTGAATTTTATCCTCTTTCTCTGCAAAACTCCTTGTATCCTTAAATATTACTGTTTCAAATCCATTCAGATTTTGACTTATGAGCTGATTTCACTCCTCACATGACCAAACAACAGTGTGTGCCTTCAGGAGCCGCACATCCATATTCATAAGCCCTTATTTTACAAACATCAGGTGTGGTCCACATCCACTAATAAGGCATTCCTACTCCTTGCAGCTTTTTTTCATCTTTTCATCATTTCGTTTCAAGTTAGCGATACGAGACTGCACTCTTATTAATGCAACTATGTCTCCCTTCGAATTCAAAGAGCTATTGTCTCAATGGGTGGTATTGGTTTTGTGTGTGTGTGTGTGTATATATATATATAATTATGTATATACACTGTATGTGTACATGTCTGTTATTGTGTCATTCATGCATATGTGTACGTTTGCATATGCGTGTGTGCCTGCAGTCAGAAATTCTATGTGTTTGTGCTTCCCCAGCTGAGACATGTGCATGTGGGTGTGTGTAGGTGTGTGTGTGTGAGAGAGAGAGAGAGGGAAGCAGGGGGTTGATGGGTCTTGGTGGGTCAGCACACCTGCTGCGGCTACAAGCACTCTGGGACAGCTAATGTTCTCTGAGCTGACAGGAATCTCCCCCACCACTCCAATGCCCAACCCTCCTCCCCTCTCCTTCCCCTTTAGTTTGAGCTTAGATAGATTGCCCTTGTAACGGGGGCTAATAATGTGCCACAGAAGGCTTTTTAATGGGGAGGACTTTGATAGGTTTTCCAGGACACAGAAAAAGCCACACAGAGGAAGACATATGCATGGCATGCACATGAAGACAAGAACGGACACACACACTGATGCACACATGCATGCCTGTGAACTCACAAACTTAAACAAATGTGGATGTGGCACACACATCCATGCGCACACCCACACACACTCTACCTGTCGGCTTGTTTTACCACATTATTATGGCTGGCAGGGGGTCTCTGGCCCTCTGCTGTTCTCCAAAGGCAGCCTGTAATGTGTCAAGAGAGAGAAAATGAGGAAGGAGTGAATAGAGGGAGGAAAAGAAAGAGGAAGAGGAGGAGGAGGTAGACTGCCAGCTGACAATGAAATAAAGCCCATTAGAGAGAAGTAAAATAACACAGGGAAGGAAGTGACAGCAGGCCTGTTACACACACAGCTTTACTGTCTTTAACTACTGTCAGCCCCACTGGGTGACAGCAGCTGCCATCTCTCTCTCTCTCTCTCTCACACACACACACACACACACACATATAAAGGCAGGCATATACGCATGCACACAAACATCGGCATTCACACACACAAAGGCTTACAATCACACATTCCCTACTTGTAATCATGCACATGCAGGCATGTGCAAATAAGTGGACCCACAAACACGTAGACACTGAATGCACACATCTGAACAGCACTGAAATGCACACTGCAAACAGCTGAAAGATCTTTTTTTGTTGTCTTGAAAATGTATTTTTTACTTGTCGCTATGTTTAAATGTACATCTTATACTGTATATAATTAATCATACATTATTATTAGAATTATATCATAATCATAATTACACATATATTATGTATACATTGTTTTACATTACTGATTAAAGGATGCTTCAAAGCAAAAACAAAATGCAGTCAGTGGCAACATTTTACTGCAAAAGACCTGTTGTTGTTAACATTGTACAGGGAATTTCATACTTAAGGTACTTAAATCCACTTTTTTTCTGCCATCAAACTCCAGGCATACACTATTTCATTGTATCACTATGCTTTCTACATTTGGACAGTTGTCACCTCCAATCAACAATCGCCAGACACCAAAATGAGCAAAAGCTGTAGGTGGATATTTCCTTTTTCACAAGAGAAGAATATTGAGCTAAATTCAGTCCAGTTGAATAAAATGCTGGTCTGTTTTGGAAATAACTCCTGGGAACAGTCAGCATCTGAGCTGATATCCGCATGTCCCCATGGTCACTGAAATGAACGATAACGATGATACGAGGCCTCCCCTTTGGAAATAAAATGGATGTCGTGTAAAGGCAGATTTCACTAATGTTCTTGTCATCATGGTCACTCAAATGCATGTTTTAAAGGGACAGAAGGCTGACCTGTCAGGAAAAATGGACTTTTAAATGATATCGGCAGAAGTCTTGTAAAGCCAGGTCTCACTAATGTTTTAAAATATTCATGTGTACCTCCATCAATGCATGAGTGAGGGATATTCTAATAGATACTCAATTATTCATACCCATAAATAAAACCTGCTTACCTAGATTAGGACTAAAAACCCTTACTGGTTTATGAGGACAGGCTAATAATGTATTTATGCAAAGGTTTCTGATGTTCAGCTGTACCTGCACATTAAGTTCAGTCCACAGTCGGAGAAGTACGGCCATCAGATGTACGCTCATTTCATATTCACAGAGCACAACTTTTTAGACCATTACAGCACTATTTGCATTAGTTCAGCCACCTTGCATCCTCCAGCAAATGTATGGTTAAGACCAGTTTGTTAGACTGTCAAATCAATACATCACCAGTTTCATGAGAAAACCATGTGACTCCAGTTACACTGGCCTTCATGTTACTGTTGCAGCAGATTCATGCAAAGATGTTTTCAGCGTTTTGAAATGTACTGCATTATGACAGTGCATCATACTTGCTGCAGATGTTTAGGAGCACTGAGAACCTCTACACATGCCCTTTTTCTTCATAGCTGATATTAGCAGTGCTGTATGAAGAATGCATGCACAACCTGCACCTTAGCAAATAGGGAGATAGAGAATAGAAGATAGCAAAGGCAGCTTCAGACACAGTGTTTACAATGTGTATGAGATGCTGTGTGACATTAACCCCAAATGTACTCATATCTACATTAATATTGTTAATTCAACAGTGAAGGACATTATTCATTTGAAATTAATGCAAACACTGCCTTCACTGTCACAAACTCACCCAGAAGTAACTCGTGCTCGCCTCGCCATGTGGTTGTTTTTCCTCAATTGACACGTCTGGTTTGTTTTATCCTCCAGATCTGTAAGACCACTTGTGAGAGAGAATTAACTGCTAATCAGTTTTAGTCGCAGGCTGTTAATATTTAATTGAATAAACAAACAGACACAAACAACTTAATGGGGAGTGTTATGATAATGTTTTGCATCTTCCCTTACTTAAAATTCTGTCATGAAAAATGTAATTATTGTTGACAAAATTAATCGCATTATAATTAAGTTGTGGCAGAAGACAAGAGTTGTGGAAGTAGGTTAAACATGGAGCACTTTCCTTGAAGTTATTTCCTCTTTTAAAGTCACATTTCATCAGCGGTTGCAGATTTACATATGTGACACAAAAAGCAAATGTAATGTGTTTTTGTATAGTTTACAAGTAGTAATAGATTTTGGTGTAAAGTACAGATAAATGTAATCCAGCCACCTTGCAAGTGCAAGTTTAGCTATATGCCTTTGTGAAGACAAACCTTTTAATTCAAGTTTAACATTAGATGACAGAATTAATGTAGAATTTCAGTGTACAATGTGAACGTACAGTGTGTCAGTGTTTAAACATGTGTTGTAACAGAATGGACATCTTATGTGGTTTCATATACAACATATACAAACACACTCCACCACTCTACTTCATACTGACACTTATTTAAGTTATACATTTCAAAAACATATCCAAATAAGGAAACAGGCCAGGCCAGACACAAGTTTAAAAAAAAAAAATTTAACCACCATTTTATTTCTTCAAGGTAAATATCAATATGCATTTTTGTTCAAAGATAAATCTTTTTCCTGCAAAAACTGTACTTTTTATGAATTTAATATTGAGATACATTAATTGAGATTGCATCATTGATATATGAGGTGTGACAGTAACAGGTATGTGAATAAGTTTAGCCACCTTAAATTTGCCCCTGACTAGTTTTGGCTAAAAGAAAATAGCCAATAATTACTGGAATTCATCCAAGCTTGCTTTAAGAAAGATTGATACCATTTGAAGATGAGTCTGTTTAACCATATCAGCCCACTTCATAATAATAATAACATTAACTTGTGTTATGTACTGTACTTGGCTGTGTGTTTATTTGCTTTAGAATGAGAGCAGTGAGGCAACTCTCTTCCTGTTTTGGGTTTGGCACATTTTGAGTACAGTCATTATGTTCCATAAAGAGATGCTTTCAGTGTTCAATGCCATTATGCTATGCTAAAGATTTATTACGATACTGACATGATGAGTAAACACTGAGTCTTTAGTAAAACATCCTCACTGGTCTTAAAATGCATCAATTTTCTTTGATTCAGTCAAACTTGTGTTTGTTTTCAAGCCTTCGTCTGACAGCATCAATGCATCTCTTCATTCACCGTTTAAAGCAGCTTCGGCACGATGTAGTCAATTAAAGTGGATGCTCTAATAATCAGTGATCACTTGGTGAGAAAAGAGCAGGTCGGTATTATTGAATAGAGAGCGAGTGTTTAAAGACTTCTGATGAGGCGAGCCCAGTAAGCCTGTGGAGAATGTGAGAGGCAGGTTCCACAGATAATGAAGTCTTCAGCTGTGGTGAGGAACACAACTGTGAGTGTATGTCTGTGAATAACGATCCCAAATTGTGTAATTAATTATGAACACGTCTGAATAGAGGAGAGATTTCAATAAAGGGTTTGAGATACATGCGGAATGAGAGGCAGAGAAGGAGAAAGAGAGAGATATGAAGATCGTTGCTCCTTTTTGAGTTGTTTCCATCTTAATAAAGCAGCAGGGTGAGAGATGAGCCTGCTGTGCCCTCCTGTGGCCACAGCAGTGAAATATTGCCTGTCCCACTTCTCTGTCTGCCCCTAATTGGAGTCACTCTGAATTCTATTATACTGTAATAGGAGTTAATCATGGAGTTAGACTGCATCAATCAGTGTGGCTTCAATAACAATTTTTAAATTAGTGTTTTACTCCATCAAATCAGTAAAATAAGGCGACTGTGAGAACGTTTAGATGATACACCTTTAAAATAAATTTGCAACGTGTGCGTCACATAATGCAATGAGAAGTGCTTGAATAATGGGATACAGATAATGAAGGATGATGAACAAAATGTAGACATTATGTTGATCATTATGATTAAAACTAGTTTGTCAGAGAGAAACAATAATTTGTATTCTAACACTTAAATTCCAACACCTAATTATTACAACTACAAAGAGTGTTATTATAGTGCATATAAGGCGAAAAATCCTCTGAGGATTGTTGGATAAGCAGAAACACAATTAAAGAGAGGCCATTCATTTAGTTGTTGTTACAGCTCACCTAATTGGCACATGTGTTATTAACAAATAAGATATAATGCAATTGCTGTTTAGAGATCATTATGTGTTTAGCAGATGATTTTTAAAGAAAATAAGTAGATATTAAATAGTATATGTTTAAATGTAATTGTTTTCCTGGTGAATTTGGTTCCGCAAGCTGCCAAAACAATGAGCAAATAAGCAAGCCACCAACCAAGTCAGTTTTAAAATCTGTGAGACAAACAACCAGTCAGACAGTTGGCCAACAAGCCACCCAGACCGGCGCCTGAGCAGTCAGTCAGAGTGACAGTCATTCCACCAACAAGTCAATCAGACACTCGGCTAATCCCTTAGTCAGTCAACAAGCCAGTCAGCTATCCAGCCAGCTTGCCACTCACCGGGTTAGCCAGTCAACATGCCAACACGCCTACCAGTCCTTTAATTTGCTCCCTCACAGCCGCCGAACCAGCAGCCAGCACAAACTTCAAATAACCAGTCAGTCACTCAGTCAGCCAGACAGGAAACCAGTTAACCTCTGCCAATGAGTCAACCACTCCGTCAGTTTAACCAATACCTCACCTGTCAGTTTAGCACAGTATATATTAAGTAGGGCTGGATAGCACACATGACCTTTCTCACTTCCAGCGTGGAGGAGCCGAATCATTAATATTACTATGGTAACCGCAGGGCAGAGACACAAACTGGGAATAAATAAAGACTGAACCATTTAAGGGTGGCCTCCTCACACAAACATATGTGCGTTCGCATGTGCACAAGGACATGCATGCACATACAGACACAAACACACACACGCACACACAATATGGTGCCTGACATGTGCCCATCTCCTCTGTTCTGCCCTTGGAGAATCTAAATGCTAAATGTATGTGCATATTTTTTCATAGCAAGAGACATATTAGAATTTTTCCAGCAACCCCCCCCCCATCCCCATCCGCCGTCTCCCATACGGAGGACATGAAAGAGTCTAAAGCGCATAATGCTGGAGGAATTAAGGGATTCCTTGGTGGCCCTGAGTACCAGGGGCCATCGTAATGACGAGGAGGCTTAAGCGCTTTGTATCCTCCCGTTTACCCAGCTCTGTCTCTGCCTTTCCATCGGGTTTCATTTTTCATATATTTGAGGGCGTGCGCGTCATTTAATATTCATCTCACAGTAATGATCATTTGTTTGTTATTGAAAGAGGCAAATATATTGGAACAAAGAAGAGATGAATTCGTTCTCTCGTTTGGAATGGGAAGAGACAGAGTGAGGAAGGAGGAGGAAAGTCTGCTCTGGTTTGTGTTTGCGTGCATGTGCATACTGTCTATGTGAATTAAAGAAAGCTTATTATAGAGGATTCCATTCCTAAAGGTCTCTTCCATCATTTTTCATTTTTTATTAATAAATTGACTATCATATGCAAAAAGGGCAGACTGCCAAAAAGACACAATTTTTCCCTTTTCCCCTGTGAGTTTATGGCAGATGATCTCACTCTTCTATTTTATCTCTTCTTCTCCAATGATGGTCATTGATCTGGGTCAAAGGCAGCAGAGGGAAATTGATTGAGAAACTCTAGCATGGTCAAAGAGGAAGGATTCCCACTAGACCCTCTGACTGGTGTTGGATGCTTCATATGGATCTCTCTCTCCATCAGGGGCCACTTACCATCTCACCAGCACTGTCAAACATTATATTGGAGACAGACGGATGCTGTCTTTCTCCCATTTGTGAGGGGAACGACGATCACTGTTATACAGTAGTAATTTGGGCCTAAAGAGTAAAGAGTTTTTATCTTCTTGACTTCTGTCGTTGATGGGAAAAATGAACCTGCTTATCATATATTAAAGTAGAATCTGTGGAGAATTTGTGTTAAATTCATTTCTTGCAATTCACATTGTAAAAGATATTGACCATTATTTAGCATTAGTCTCCAGTCATGTGTCAAACACTCTGTTGAGAAGCCATTAACAGCAAATATCCACTAGAGGGAGAGATTGGACTGCTTATTAAAAAATAAATCTAACACTTTACGTTCATGTTCTTTGCACAGATACTGTATGTAGAACTGCTTCAATCATTCAGGAGAGCTGATGGAAGAGGTGCTGCTAAACTATTTACCCTGACTGCGTTAATTAGAGGATGTTGCCTTCTGTTTGCTTTAGTTAGACATGCAAGACTTCAGACTCATCTCCAGCTTTTATTTGCCAAGGCCACATTTCATCTGTCATTGCTGTCCCTCCTCTATATTTTATACACTAGTGCAATAACATTTTTCATTCAGCCATGGTGGTCAGTGTTTTGGAGGTGATAGTTTGTCTGATCTGTGTTGTTCTTAAAGCTCATTGTTATCTTGTGTATTTTAGGGCAGCATTTTTACTCAGCTACAAACATTGGACAAACAAGGGATACAAATATTGGACATCAAATTTCTATGGAGGGTTGCTGTGTGCGTACATTGGACTTTTATTAATAACATAATTAATTAATTAGTCTATTAAGCTCAGTCATGACCTTTGACTTTTATAATCAGCCCTGTCTCCAAAAAAACATGTTCATAACTACTAATTTGGAAGAGCAAATACAAGTCAGATGCAAATAGTGATGGGTCAGTTTCCTGGTTTCCTGTGTATAGGTACAGTACTCTAGTTTCATGTGGTCACTGTACATCTGAGTTTCATCAGGTTTTATGTTTTTACATGGGACAGTTTAATTGCACATTACAGTGAAATCACAATTTGCTACAGAATGACAAAAAAGCATATTTTGCTGTTGAAGCTGTATTATCATTTCATACACACAATTTTTTTTGGTCTTATTTTGTGATAACTTTTCCTTGTCAAGTTTTCCTGGGGGGTAGTCTTTTTCATTTTGACAAAGGTAAATCAATTTTTCACTGTCTGACAGCCCAAAGGAATCAAGTAAGTTAAAAAAATCTACCGGCCAAGCAGTGATGGCAAGCACTGAAAGCTCACTGTAGTGTGGCAGGTCAGACTCATGTTTTGTGTTAGTTTTGGCGTTGTTCCCCTTGAGGAGGAAAGTGAACCTCTGTCAAAGTGTCACATTCAAGCAACACTTGTCTTGATCAAAGATGGCACCTGCCTGGCCCAGATCACACCGTTCAGACGTATACACACACACATGGTCAGTGCATGGAGACACAAGTCCATACTTCTATCTAATATCATAGTCACACAAAGACATCAGCGTTGGACATCAGCACAAGCTCCACTAACCACACACACATGCTCCTACGCACAAGTAGCAATAGGGACTGACACACACAAACTGTATAGGCTACACACATTTTTAATACACATGCATGAACACACACACACACACATGGGTATATATGATTTAGCTGGACATTTTCTCTGGTTTAGATGGACTACCCTTTCCTGAGGTCCTACACCTATGGGAGAAAAATTTTTAGCTCACTTTAGCTTTCAGATACACCGTACAGAACCTGCTACACACCACCCTAATCCTATTGTGGTTTACATAGACGATTCTCTTTTTGACAAATACCTGATTTATGAGGTCAAAACAAACACTGTAAGGACTTGAAAAGGACAATGATGTAACAATTTAAATCACTGTCATGGTTTTGGTTTCTTAGTTGATTTTGGTGTTTTTCTGGTTTGTTTTCTGTGCATGTTTAGTTCTCATCTCATCTCATTGCTTCAGTGGCTGGAGGTGTGGTCTTTGGGTGCTGGGGCTCTCTTTAGCTCAGCTGTCCCCTATCTCGCTTAACGACTGGCAGCTTAAATATCCCTCTCCTTCACCTGCAAGCCCAGCACCCACCACCCAGCCTTCAGCCACTGGAGCAACTCCACAACACCTGGACTTCCTGCTTTTGGTCACCTTTTTGTTTTTTTCATGTGAGTCCTGGAGCTTCGTTTGTTTAATAAATCCTTTTTATTCATCCACCCTCGTCTGTGTCTCGCTCTTGGGTCCTGAGAAAAAACTGACACACTCCTCATTAACATAAATACACACAACACAAAGGATTGATGGAACAGTCCTTTTGTTATCAAAAAAGTGCTCTCGCACTAATAACAGTCCACATATGTGGTATGAACATATAAACAAAAATATGTCAATAAAAGCAAGTGCCTGAAAACAAGGGCATAAAAATAATTCCACCTAATGCCTGAGTCTTGAAAACTCTTTAAAATTTTGAACTGTTTTTGCATAACGCAGAAACATTACCATTCTATTAGGCAGTGACGCTGACTAACAGCCAGACAGAAGCCTGCCACTAAACAAGAGTCACAACTTTGAACAATTCTTGAGAATCTATGATTTTAGCACCTTATTAATATGCTTCTGCTTGTGAAGTGCTTAAAAGCTCGAGCACATTGAAGAAACCTCCTCTGAATGAAAAGTTGTAGCAGAAGTAGATTCCACACCTGTATTTGGCCATGTGGTACAAAACAGCAATTTCTATTGGTCAAAAGAGTTGATGCATGGATGTTTGAACTAATTTGTTTTAGTAAAATGATTGCATTGTTTTGGCTTTTGTCTAATATATTCTCATAAAGTAGATTGCCTTTGTATTCATATGTCTAAGTTTGAATGATATCACAACTAATACAAAATCTATGAAAATAAGAATGATGTTGTCAAAGACAAAGATTTTCTTTAAAATGCCACGTGATTTCATTTAATGCACTGGATTAATGGTTAGATCTGCCTGCAAACGGCAGCTCTGTCTATTGTACCTGGCTGCGTCTCTACCTCAGCTAGGTTTACAGCAGTCTCCTTATTTGGGACATTTACTGAATGCTTTTTGAATCAGGGCATTTCTCTGCTTTTATCTTTTAAGGCAAACTTTCACCTGTTTTCTTCAGGTGCTGGGGCTCTCCCTTCTCTCAGCTGTCCCCAATTTCACTTAACGACTGGCAGCTTAAATACCCCTCTCCTTCACCTGCAAGCTACCAGATCGTCCCTTTGTATGTCCCTTTTTCATGCTCCCTGTCTTTGCCTCTTTCTCTCCAGTGTCTCTTGTTCCTCTAGTGTTTCCCTGTGTTCCCTGCCATCCAGCCTCAGCACCCACCGCCCAGCCTTCAACCACTGAAGCAACTCCACACCACCTGGACTTCCTGGTTTTGGTCACCTTTTTGGTTTTTTGTGTAAGTCCTGGAGTTTCTTTTGTTCAATAAATCCATTTTACCTTCACCCTCGTCTGTGTCTCGCCCCTGGGTCCAACTGAGAAAGAACTGAAACCGTCACAGAACTACCTGTGTGGGAACGGTGTGGGCAAAAGGAAAAGGAGGAGGCAGGGAAAATGGGCAGCAACAGGCTCAAACTGAACACACATTGAACGTCTGTCACAAACTATAAGAAGTCTGTATACTGGATTCAGGTACATGTTCAAAAATCATGCATGCTTTGATTCAGACGTTTTATCTTTCCAACACACAAATGAGTCCTGATAGTTAGAAAATGACCATTAAGATGGAGAAGGTCACAGCAGAAACCAGAAACAACCAAACTAGGCAGAAAGTGAAACATCCATTTGGTCCTTATTTCATGTAGCTATAAATGAAAAGCAAATATCAAGCATGTTTGATAAGGAGTGGAGGCCCAGGCCTACGCACATTTTGTTTGGATTGAGAGGGAGTGAGATGAGGACCAGATTGTGCAACCCAAGTCACTACTGCACTGAATTCCAACTTCCAGCTTGGCTTGAGGAAATTATTAATTTCATCTTTACAAAAACCTTTCAGCTACTATGTGCTGTATTCCAGCCAGCAGAACACTTGGCTTCACTTCATGGGTGCTCCTTGTGACATTTCTCTCTTTAAGTCTTAGAAGTAAACAAGATTTAGTGTGCCTGATACACAGTGCAGGTGGTCCTCCCTCTACTAGTCAAACATCACACACATGTCTTCAAACTGCACATATCCACCTGATGTAGCTTCATTGTCCTCATTCTTACCAAATTCATTCTAACCCTTTCTCTCCATGTGACATACTCCATGAATCTCATAATGCTGTTTATAGGAGCAGCAAACACTCTGTCTGAGGTGACCCTTTAATGTGGCATCGGGATGCAGATGTCCACAATAAGTCAATTTTCTCATTCAACTTGCAAGTCAGGCTTTAAAAGCTGTCACACTCAAATAAAATAAAAATACAAATACAAAAATACAAATAAAATTCTCATACTAAAGCTTTTCTCTTTCTGGTGCTTGAGTCATGGATTATTTCATGGCATAGCAATGGGTTCAATGATCAATTCCCCAAATTACACACTACTGTCTATGAGATGGGTAGTCCTGAAACCATTTACAAGATAGGGACTGAAAAACTGTGTACGAGACATTGCTACATAACAAATCTGTCGACATCTACAAAGCTAAAGCTAGCTTGTCTATTGTCTCTAACAAGTGTACTATTTTATGTGTAATGCTAATGAAGATGGCACACAGCACAAATGAAAAATTTTCAGGTTTGCCAACAAAATAATAATAAATTCTTTTAATTATCTCTTTGGAACGATCCAGTTGCAGCTCTAAACTGCTACCAAATCATAGCACAATATGTGAACACTCTGTGCAAACTTTGACTCCGATAAGGTGAAGCAGAACAAAATTAGAGAGTTTTTAGTACAGACAGGTCAGGCGAGGTCACATTTTGGCACATTTTGGATTTTGGCTGTCATTCTACTGTACTATAACTTCTAGCTGGTCCTATATTTGCCTTTTTCTGGCAAAGATAGTGCCAAAATACAGCTGCAAAGCACGGACAAAACAGGCTACGTGCTTTGCATAGAGCGGCCTGTGCTTGCTGTGCGTAACGCTCATAAAGGGGAATTTATTTCAAATTCGCCGAGTTCAAAATCCAAAACTTGTCAGAGCTCTTTGAGTTAAAGAGAAACAGTAAGTGAACATAACTAAATGGGGCTGTGTGTTGTGAAACTCCAGCTTTATTTACAGCACTGTAGGCTACATATAATTTTCCTTGTTTTTTGTTTATGTGTTTATAATTACAGTATATTATGCTGTATATTTCACTCTGTTTTCTTTTTTGTTTTTTTGTCTTTTTCTTTTTTGTGACAAAACATCTAAACATTTTGACTTGCAGTGCTTACACAATGCCAAAGGGACAATGCATTTTGGGGGCACCGACTATCTTATATCATTATCAGCATAAAATAAGATATTCCTTTATTGGTCCCAGAATGGGAACATTTCTAAATATGTAAATTGGTGCAGATTCATTTAGCAGCAGGCTGATCAGACACCTTAAACCAGAAAACATCTGTTGTGATGAGGGTGGGATTCAAATGCATGCGAGGGTTTGAATCCCACCCTCATCGCAACAGATGTTTTGGATATGATATGATATGATTAGTTGTTTTTTTCGTTGTAATGTTATTACTTTGATGGATAAACCGGAGCCCCCGGAGTAAACCACATCACTCCTCACAGACAGGTCTGGCCTGAAACAGAACTTGACTCTGAGGTACCAGTGCTAATCACTTAGTTGTCATGGTGTCCTGAAAAAGGGCAAGACAGGTGAGTGAGGGGGCAGGATGGTCCAGATCATGAGTATGAGGAACTCAGTGTGATTGGAGTTATGGGCGGGAGACGGGAAGATGATGGCCCTGCAGAGATAACCTGATGTCTAGTCAGTGGCTGGAGCCTACCTGCAGGGAGGCCTCTGACAGCATCCTTTGCAGCTAAGGTGTTTTTAGCTGCTTTAGAGATGGGTGGGAGGATAGTCTGCCCCGGGGCCAACTCAGAACTGAGCTGCAGCTTCTCTTGAGCTTTTTGGAGTTCACGCGCTTCATACTGCCGGACTTTGTTGTCTTCTGCAGCATGCTGCTTTCGAACCCTCACTGCAGCATCATGTTCCTCCTTTTGCCGCTGCAGAAGCTTAGCACGCTTTTCAGCTGCAACGGATGCATTGGCCATATCCACAATCCTTCGGTCGTCTCTGGCCTTCTGAGCCCTCAGTTGTTCCCTTTCTAGAAGTTGTCTGTCAGCCTCTTTGTTAGCCTGAAGCTCGCAGACACTTCTCTGATACTCTGCCTTTTTGTTTTTCTGCCTCATCTCAGCCATAGCCTGATTGTAGGCACAAACTGACCGATAATATGCTGCCCTCTCCTTCTTCTCCTTCTTGTACTTTGCCAGTTCAGCCTGTCTCAGAGCCTCATCACTGAGACGTTTCTGCTCGTCTCTCAGAGCCATTGCAGCATCCTGCTCCTTCTTTAACAGAGCCATTCTCTCCACAGCAGCCTCTCTTGGAATCTGCTGCTTCCTGAACTGCTCTTTCCATGCAGCCTTTCTTTGCAGATACTTTTCTTCTAATTCAAGCTGCTCGAGTCTGGCTTTCTCTTCCTCAGCCCTTATCATCTGCCTCTGCTTCTCCTCAATGAGCTTTTTTCTGGAGATGTCCTCCTGTTGATCCTTCCAGAGGTTCCTTTTGGACTCAGCCTTCAACTCTTCCTGATGTTTAAGTTCCAGGACATACTGTTCGTGAGTGTCCTCTTGTTGGGCCTGCTGTCTCTCTTCCTGTTTCTGCAGTTCCATCTGTGTCACTAGCCATTTGTTATAGGCTTGCACAGCCTTGGCCTGACGGGTTCTCTGAAGGACCTCCTCCCGATCCTGTCTCAGAGCTTCTTCATGTTGAAACTGCCTCCTCAGGTGATCAACCTGCTGGTTGAGTTCATCAGTTTCTCGCCTTCTTCTCCTCTGTTCAACAAGTGCCCTGTTCTCCATCTCGCACTCTATCCTCTGGATTCTGCGTTTAATCACTGGGTCCATGGCATTCTGCAGGTGCTGATCATTGTCCATGCTGTCCTGCTGTTTCTGCCACCGGGCCTTGAGGAGTTTGTCCTCTGCTCCAGATTTTGGACGCAGAGGATATCCTTCAGCTCTTGCCGTACTATTGTACATTTCCATTTTTTGTGAAAATGCACGGTGTACCTTGGAATTGTGTTGGATGTGTTGTAGCTCGATTTGGTATCTTCAAGTGTCTTATCTGTGGCACACGATGTGCGTTGAGATTTGACAGTATTGTGAGACCGAACGCGTTTGTGGAATACGGTTGTCCCAAAATTGGGTTATATTTATAACTTCTCATAACCCAACATCAAAGCACATCATCACATTCACTGCCTTTGATCTTGAGCTTCGTTGTTTTTTTCTGTTTTCTGCTGTGACATCATCACATTCACTGCCTTTGATCTTGAGCTTCGTTGTTTTTTTCTGTTTTCTGCTGTGACATCATCACATTCACTGCCTTTGATCTTGATCTTTGTTGTTTTTTTCTGTTTTCTGCTGTGACATCATCACATTGACTGCCTTTGATCTTGAGCTTTGTTGTTTTTTTCTGTTTTCTGCTGTGACATCATCACATTCACTGTCTTTGATCTTGAGCTTTGTTGGGTTTTTTTTATGTTTTCTGCTGTGACATCATCACAGTCTGCTACCTTTGATTTAGACATTTTTTTATGCTATGACATCATCAAAGCCGAACAAAATTTCTACATTCGACATTCCTACATGTAAACTACACTTGTATAGTCTTCATTATATAGTGATTTTGATAGAAGAAGACCCACATGATACTGGATGTACATGTTAATGGAGCTTTGCTACACTCTTTAATAAGTAAGTAGAACCTATTTGATGAACCCAAGTTTCTTCAGTTTGAAGCATTACAATTTTTTTGCCCGAACGTTCTTGTGCCACCGCAAGGTTGAGTGATGTTGAATCCATCCATCCATCCATCCATTTTCTTCCGCTTATCCGGGGCCGGGTCGCGGAGGCAGCAGTCTAAGCAAAGATGCCCAGACTTCCCTCACCCCAGACACCTCCTCCAGCTCTTCCGGTGGGACCCCGAGGCGTTCCCAGGCCAGCCGAGAGACATAGTCCCTCCAGCGTGTTCTAGGTCTACCCCGAGGCCTCCTCCCGGTGGGACATGCCCGGAACACCTCCCCAGGGAGGCGTCCCGAAGGCATCCGGAACAGATGTCCAAGCCACCTCAACTGACTCCTCTCGATGTGGAGGAGTAGCGACTCTACTCCGAGCTCCTCCCTGGTGACTGAGCTCCTCACCCTATCTCTAAGGGTGCGCCCAGCCACCCTGCGGAGGAAACTCATTTCGGCCGCTTGTATCCGGGATCTCATTCTTTCGGTCATGACCCAAAGCTCATGACCATAGGTGAGGGTTGGAACGAAGATTGACCGGTAAATCGAGAGCCTCGCCCTTCGGCTTAGCTCCTTCTTCACCACGACGGACCGATACAGCGAACGCATAACTGCAGACGCTGCACCGATCCGTCGGCCAATCTCACGCTCCGTTCTCCCATCACTCGTGAACAAGACCCCAAGATACTTAAACTCCTCCACTTGGGGAAGGGCCTCTCCACCAACCTGGAGAGGGCAAGCCACCTTTTTCCGGTCGAGTACCATGGCCTCGGATTTGGAGGTGCTGATCCTCATCCCAGCCGTTTCACACTCGGCTGCAAACCGCTCCAGCGCACGCTGAAGGTCCAGGTTCGATGAAGCCAACAGGACCACATCATCCGCGAAAAGCAGGGACGCGATCCTGTGGTCCCCAAACCGGACCCCCTCCGGCCCCTGGCTGCACCTAGAAATTCTGTCCATAAAAATTATGAACAGAACCGGTGACAAAGGGCAGCCCTGCCGGAGTCCAACGTGCACCGGGAACAGGTCTGACTTACTGCCGGCAATGCGAACCAAGCTCCTGCTCCGGTCGTACAGGGACCGGACTGCCCTTAGCAAAGGGCCCCGGATCCCATACTCCCGGAGCACCCCCCACAGGATGCCACGAGGGACCCGGTCGAACGCCTTCTCCAAATCCACAAAGCACATGTGGACTGGTTGGGCGTACTCCCAGGAACCCTCGAGCACCCGATGGAGAGTATAGAGCTGGTCCAGTGTTCCACGGCCGGGACGAAAACCGCATTGTTCCTCCTGGATCCGAGGTTCGACTATCGGCTGGATCCTCCTCTCCAGTACCCTGGAATAGACTTTCCCGGGGAGGCTGAGGAGTGTGATCCCCCTGTAGTTGGAACACACCCTCCGGTCCCCCTTCTTGAAAAGAGGGACCACCACTCCGGTCTGCCAGTCCAGTGGCACTGTCCCCGACCGCCACGCGATGTTACAGAGACGTGTCAACCACGACAGTCCCTGCACATCCAGAGACTTAAGGTACTTGGGGTGGATCTCATCCACCCCCGGTGCCCTACCACCGAGGAGCTTTCCAACCACCTCTGTGACTTCAGCTTGGGTGATGGGCGAATCCACCTCCGAGAACTCTGCCTCTGCTTCCTCTATGGAAGATGTGACGGCGGGGTTGAGGAGGTCCCCGAAGTATTCCTTCCACCGCCCGACTACATCCCCAGTTGAGGTCAACAGCTCCCCACCTTCACCGTAAACGGTGTTGGTGAAGAACTGCTTCCCCCTCCTGAGGCGCCGGACGGTTTGCCAGAATTTCCTCGGGGCCAACCTATAGTCCTCCTCCATGGCCTCCCCGAACTCCTCCCAGACCCGGGTTTTTGCCTCTGCAACAGCCCGGGCTGCGGCACGCTTGGCCTGCCGGTACCTGCCAGCTGCCTCAGGAGTCCCATGAGCTAGTAATGCCCGATAGGACTCCTTCTTCAGCTTGACGGCATCCCTTACTTCCGGTGACCACCACCGGGTTTGGGGGTTGCCGCCACGACTGGCACCAGAGACCTTGCGGCCACAGCTCCGAGCAGCAGCTTCGACAATGGAGGTGGAGAACATGGTCCACTCGGACTCAATGTCTCCAACCTCCCCCGAGATCTGAAAGAAGCTCTCCCGGAGGTGGGAGTTGAAGACCGCGCTGACAGAGGGCTCTGCCAGACGTTCCCAACAGACCCTCACGACACGTTTGGGCCTGCCAAGTCTGTCCGGCTTTCTCTCCTGCCAACGCATCCAACTCACCACCAGGTGGTGATCGGTTGACAGCTCAGCCCCTCTCTTCACCCGAGTGTCCAAAACACGTGGCCGGAGATCAGATGACACGACTACAAAGTCTATCATAGACCTCCGGCCTAGGGCGTCCTGGTGCCACGTGCACTTATGGACGCCCCTGTGTTCGAACATGGTGTTCGTTATGGACAAACCGTGACGAGCACAGAAGTCCAATAACAGAACACCAGTCGGGTTCAGATCGGGGAGGCCGTTCCTCCCAATCACCCCCTTCCAGGTCTCACTGTCGTTGCCCACGTGGGCATTGAAGTCCCCCAGTAGAACAATGGAGTCCCCAGTCGGAGCACTATCCAGCACCCCTCCCAGGGACTCCAAGAAGGTCGGGTACTCCGCACTGCCGTTTGGCCCATAGGCCGAAACAACAGTCAGAGACCTGTCCCCTACCCAAAGGCGCAGGGACGCGACCCTCTCGTTCACCGGGGTAAACTCCAACACATGGCGGCTGAGCTGTGGGGCTGTGAGCAGACCCACACCAGCCCGCCGCCTCTCACCGCGGGCAACTCCAGAAAAGTGGAGGGTCCAGCCCCTCTCGAGGAGCTGGGTTCCAGAGCCCAAGCTGTGCGTGGAGGTGAGCCCAACTATACCTAGTCGGTATCTCTCAACCTCCCGCACAAGCTCCGGCTCCTTCCCCCCCAGTGAGGTGACGTTCCAAGTCCCAACAGCTAGAAGCTGTGTCCAGGGATCGGGTCGCCGAGGCCCCCGCCGTCGACTGCCACCCAATCCACATTGCACCCGGCCCCTACGGTTCCCTCTGCAGGTGGTGGGTCTGCAGGAGGTCGGGCCCACGTCGTCCATTCGGGCTGAGCCCGGCCGAGCCCCGTGGACAACGGCCCGGCCCCCAGGCGCTCGCATACGAGCCCCAACCCCAGGCCTGGCTCCAGGGTGGGGCCCCGGCTCCGCCATACCGGGCGACGTAACTGCCCTTGATTTGTCGTCTTCCATAGGGGTGATGTTGAATCATAAACTGAAAATGTCCGTAGCGCGTTACTTTGTATTAACACATTAATACTCTTAACTCTTCAATTTCATTAAATCATCATAATGCATGTTGCCATCCTAAAAAAAATTTTAATGTGAATTATGAAGTCAAATTAAAATTGAAAAAATCTAATGGAGAGGGTACTTTTCAAAAGAAAGAACAAAGCATCAAATAGGAAAATAGACACAACTGTAGTTATATTTCACACTGAGATCTGAGGCACATAAATAGATACATGAATATTCACTGTTAGTGAGGTAAATGAATAAATGATGCTGGTGACAATTACGATTAAGTCATACAGTATAGCTGCATCAGTAAGCATGTCATCTTCAACAAAATCTCAGCTTGGCCTAGACAAACAGGTCTTACAGAACGCTTAGGGTGCTTTCACACCTGCCCTGTTTGGTCTGAACTTTCAGACTTTTCTTCATGATCCAAATCAATATTACATGTGTGAAACCTCCCCCACAGTCCAACTGAAAGAGGTGTGAAAACATTTTTTTGGGTGCTCAGACTTTTGAATCAGCTACAGGAAGTTCTGGCACACTATCATCAAAACTGTTAAAAGGAAAAACAGCACAAGAAAACAAAATGAGCATCATGAATTGGGCATCGCTAGCAAATACTATCTGCCCTCTCTCAAGGTCCGTTTCATGAGAGATAGTGCTGTAAAGATATCAACACGGCCAGAAGTTTTTGTAGCTGAGTGCAGTTTGCCTTTGTTTTCTGTCTGATTGCAATTATCTGTTATGTTTTCTACGAGATACAAGAATAACAAATAACAAGAACTGAGGGAAGAGAGAGGAATCACATGCAACTGGACTGAAAAAATGAGGATCCCTCAGCTTCTGGCCTATATAAATGATATATTTTACTTCCTTAATATGATGCAGTTGAAACAGGATTTAAAAATGGGGTATGTACGTCAACCAATGGGAAGACTGGGATTTTGTTGTTCGTCATGGTTTTATTGGCTGGAGATATTAGTCCTGCCCACTTGTCCAGCGTTTAAGCAATACACTTTTCAGGAAGTAACTTCTGGAGGGAAAATGGAGTCATGCAGCAGATAAAGTAAGGCAGCTGCCCTCCATTTTCAACCTGCAGAGAACAGATTGGTGCATGGGTAAGTACAGAAACAGCACAAGTCATTCATTACAGTTTCTTTTTTGGTTTGTATGGTGTGTTGTGTGTGTTGGCTGCCTGTGCTTGTTCTTGTTGGTAAGCCTTTGGCCTTGTTGAATGGTGTTTGTGTTGTGCTGACTGCCTTGCCATGACTTGGCCTTGACTGTTGAAGCTGCAATGTTGTTTTGTGGCCTATATTTGTGTCATTTAATTTGCATATTATAAGGAAGATGTACATATATATGTATGACATATGGAAAGTATGCCCCTTTGAAGCAATGGATGTTTTGCTTGGATTTTCCTCCCCTGATTTACAGGCATATGGATTTGGCCACTACATGTCTTAAACTGTCTTTTTCTAATACTTTAACAATGTTTATGTTTTTTTTTGGTAGTTTTGAATCAATATTGCTATATTTGTAGTGTTCAATGGCCTGTATGAATAACATCTTCACTTCCTAAATGTGAGGCACTTCCTGTTGAAACAAGATTTAAAGATGGGGTATGTAAGACAACCAATGGGAACACTGGGATTTTGTTCAAAATGTTTGTGATCGTTTTATTGGCTGGAGATGTTAGTCCCACCTACTTGTGCAGCATTTAACCAATTCACTGCTTTCCAGGAAGTAACTTTTGGAGGGTAAATTAAATTCCATTTCATGGAGTCATGCAGCAGAGAAAGGAAGGCAGCTGACCCACGTTTCCAACAAGCACCTGTGTGTGAATGAAAGGATGGGGGTGGTTTGTGATGGTGGCTGTCTCTGAAAATTTAGCAACGTGGGTTACGCCATTTTTGTCGTCCTTGAATTAACATTGATGCTATATCTGTACTTTATGTTACTATCTGTTGCTCAAAACATCTGTCCATCTATGTCTATCCACGCATGGACAATGATCTACAAACAGTAAGTATAGTTTCTATCTGTCAGTCCCTCCAGGTTGGATACTTATTGGTGTAATAACTGTTCATTGTTCAAGTACATCAACAAACAGTAAGTGTAACTGTTAGGAAGCAGGACCAAAGTGGCTAGAAATGTGGTAGGAGGCAGGCGAAGGAGACTTGGTCCAGGTACAAAAAAAGGTGTTTATTTACAAAAAGTGGCACCATACTACACATGTACTAAAAATAAGCACAAACAAACAAAAAAAACCCTAAACAGTTAACTTGGCTTAACTGAACAAAACTCAACTCATATGAACTCAAATTAACGTAACATCAAGTGCATGTCACGGGGGGGAAGTGTCATTTGCCACTAACTACCTCTACCTGCGAGGGCAACAGGATACAGGATGCTTATTGGTGCGCTGCACTATATAAATGTGAGACAGATGAGCGGAAGAGGTGACAGATGGGCAGAGGAAGCAACAGGTGAGCGGAGGGGAAGACAGGTGAGCGGAGCGGAGGACAGGACGGATGCGGTGACACTGCAGAACCGGAAGGATGGAACTGGGACGGACAACTGATGGTCTGGTGAAGGCACCAGCCTACGGCCAGGTCGCCAAGACCTAGCAACCAGACCAGGAGACGAGCGACAGCAGGAGCTAGGAGCCTGTTGGAGGGGCAATGCCATTGCTGTACGCGACCACAACAGGCCCCCGCGACAAGAGACATGATCCACCTCCCCCCTCAGTTATGTCTCTCTCCCATTGTCTGCTAGTAGTGTCCAGATACAGTGGGGAGAACAAGTATTTGATACACTGCCAATTTTGCAGGTTTTCCCACTTACAAAGCATGTAGAAGTCTGTAATTTTTATCATAAGTACTCTTCAACTGTGAGAGACAGAATCTAAAACAAAAATCCAGAAAATCACATTGTATGATTTTTAAATGATCAATTTGCATTTTATTGCATAACATAAGTATTTGATCACCTACCAACCAGTAAGAATTCAGGCTCTCACAGACCTGTTAGTTTTTCTTTAAGAAGCCCTCCTGTTCTCCACTTATTACCTGTATTAACTGCACCTATTTGAACTGGTTACCTGTATAAAAGACACCTGTACACACACTCAATCAAACAGACTCCAACTTCTCCACAATGGCCAAGACCAGAGAGCTGTGTGAGGACATTAGGGATAAAATTGTAGACCTGCACAAGGCTGGGATGGGCTACAGGACAATAGGCAAGCAGCTTGGTGAGAAGGCAACAACTGTTGGCGCAATTATTAGAAAATGGAAGAAGTTCAAGATGACGGTCAATCTCCCTCGTTCTGGGGCTCCATGCAAGAGCTCACCTCGTGGGGCATCAATGATCATGAGGAAGGTGAGGGATCAGCCCAGAACTACACGGCAGGACCTGGTCAATGACCTGAAGAGAGCTGGGACCACAGTCTCAAAGAAAACCATAAGTAACACACTACGCCATCATGGATTAAAATGGGGAAGATGGATGGGGCCATGTACTGTGAGATCTTGGCCAACAACCTCCTTGTCAGGACCACTGACCGGGCTAACTATCAAGAATAAATATCCACTGCCCCTTATTAATTAAGCGTTCGACCATCTTCATGGAGCCACCATTTTCTCTAAGTTAGATCTGTGCAACGCTTATCACCTGGTACGCATTAGGGAGGGGGACGAATGGAAGACAGCCTTCAATACCCCTATTGGACACTTCGAATACCTGGTAATGCCTTTCGGACTGACAAATGCTCCAGCTGTATTCCAAACCTTTGAAAATAAACAGGCTAAAAAAAGTATTTACAAATTTACAAATTTAAACGGGATTATTTACAGATGTACATGAGAAGATGAATATGATATGATATATATGACCAGTACAGAAGGATAAAATATGAAATGTTAAATATCAAATATGAAATGCTTGGCTTGACTTTGATGGAGTGGAGTATTGCACAAAAAGAGTAATGCACAGATGCCCAATAATTAAATATCAATATGAATATTGCACAATTTTTGAATGGAGTGTTGCCCAGTAAATGAAATCTGGAATAAATATACAGATATTGCACAGATACAGACATGGTGGTGTATTGCCTATAGGGAGCAGTGCTGGTTGTACAGTCTGACAGCTGCAGGAAGAAAAGACCTGCGATATCGCTCCTTCACACACTTCGGGTGAAGCAGTCTATCGCTGAAGGAGCTCTCTAGTGCTGTTAAAGTGTTCTGAAGGGGGTGGGAGTCATTCTCCAACATGGATGACAGCTTAGCCATCATCCTCCTCTCTCCCACCACCCCCACTGGGTCCAGAGGGCAACCCAGTACAGAGCTGGCCTTCTTGATCAACTTGTCCAGTCTATTCCTGTCTGCAGCCGAAATGCTGCTGCCCCAGCAAGTAACTCCATAAAAAATGGCTGATGCCACAACAGTGTCATAGAAGGTCTTCAGGAGCGCCCCTTGCACTCCAAAAGACCTCAGTCTCCTGAGCAGGTAGAGTCTGCTCTGACCTTTCTTGTAAAGTGCAGCAGTGTTATGAGTCCAGTCCAGTCTGTTGTTGAGGTGAACACCCAGGTACTTATAAGATGTCACCATCTCGATGTCCATTCCCTGGATGTTCACTGGTGTTGGAGGGGAGTGAGTGCGCCTGCGGAAATCCACCACCAGCTCCTTGGTTTTCCCCACGTTGATCTGGAGGCGGTTCCGCTGGCACCAGTCCATAAAGTCCTGCGTCAGTTCTCTGTATTCCCTGTCGTCCCCATCTGTGATGAGGCCGACGATGGCAGAGTCGTCGGAGAACTTCTGCAGGTGACAGGTTGGTGAGTTGAATGAAAAGTCTGCAGTGTAGAGGGTGAAAAGGAACGGAGCCAGGACCGTTCCTTGTGGGGCCCCGTACTGCAGACAACTGTGTCAGACACACAGTCCCGTGTCCTCACATATTGTGGGCGGTTGGTAAGGTAGTCCTGGACCCAGGATGTGAGGTGCAGGTCCACCCCTGTGTTCTCCAGCTTGTCCCTCAGAAGTGCTGGCTGGATGGTGTTGAATGCACTGGAGAAATCAAAGAACATGATTCTCACAGTGCTCCCAGGCTTCTCCAGGTGAGAGAGGGCTCTGTGCTGGAGGAAGATGACGGCATCATCCACCCCGATGCCAGGTTGGTAGGCGAACTGAAGTGGGTCCATCGAAGGACCCACCAGGGGGCGGAGATGGGCAAGGACCAGCCGCTCCAGGGTCTTCATCAGGTGGGATGTTAAAGCCACCGGCCTGTAGCTGCTGCTGAGGTCCTTGGGGTGCGGAGTCTTAGGGACAGGTACCACGCAGGATGTCTTCCACAGCTGTGGCACCTTCCCCAGCTTCAGGCTCAGGTTAAAGATGTGCTGAACAACCCCGCACAGCTGGTCTGCACAGGACTTCAGGAGCCTGGAGCTGATGCCGTCTGGACCCGCCGCCTTCCTTGCCTTGGTCTTCCGGAGCTGGTTTCTCACCTGGGTTGTTGTGAGGGTCAGGTTGGAGCAGGGGGGCTGTGTGCTGGTGGGTGTGGGAGGGTGGGTTGAGCTGATGAGCTGAGCAGTGGGGAGTGGCTGTAAGCTGAGAGTTGCAGGAGGGGAGGTGGGGGTGGAGCAGTCCACCTGAGGTGTCGATGGGGAGGGTTGCAGCAGGGGGGCTGGGCCGGGGAAGGGCAGATGGCTGATCAAATCTATTGAAGAATAAGTTCAGCTCATTCACCCACTTCTGGTCCCCCACAGCCTGGGAGTCAGGTTCCTTGTGGCCAGAGATGGTTTTCAGGCCTCTCCAGACTCCGCTGACGTTGCTCTGCTGCAGCTGTTCCTCCATCTTCCTCCTGTAGTTGTTCTTCCCCTCTCTGATCTTCCTTCTCAGCTCCCTCTGCACAGCCTTCAGCTCCTCCTTGTCTCCTGACTTAAAGGCCCTCTTCTTCTCCTTTAGGAGAGCCTTTATGTCCGGGGTAATCCATGGTTTGTTGTTGGAAAAACACCGTACAGTCCTGGTGGGTACAGTGTTATCCACACAAAAGTTTATGTAGTCCGTGATGCAGTCAGTGAGACTGTTGATGTCGTCCCCATGAGAATCGCAGAGTTCTTCCCACACCGTCGTGTTGAAACAGTCCTTGAGAGCCTCGTCAGCCTCGTCGGACCATCTCTTCACTGTGCGGGACACAGCTGGCTGCCTGTGTACCAGAGGTTTGTACACAGGCTGGAGATGAACCAGGTTGTGATCTGATCTTCCCAGGGGAGGAAGGGGTGATGAGGTGTATGCCTCCTTGGTGTTGGCATAACACAAGTCCAGTATTCTATTGTCTCTGGTGCAGCATGTGACGTATTGGGTGAAGGTGGGCAGAGTGGAGGATGGAGAGGCATGGTTGAAGTCCCCGGAGAGGAGAAGGAGGGCCTGTGGATGTTGGGTCTGCAGCCGGCCCGTGACAGAGTGGATGACGTCACAGGCCGCATCGGCGTTAGCAGAGGGGGGAATATACGCAGCTATCGCGATAACATGCGAGAACTCCCGCGGCAGATAGTATGGCCTCATGCTAACGGCTAACAGTTCAATGTCCTTACAGCAGAGTTGCTCCTTAATAGTGATGTGCCCAGAGTTACACCATCTATCGTTCACAAACACTGCCAGCCCTCCTCCTTTCCTCTTACCGCTCTCCTTCGTCCTGTCCGCCCGCAGCAGTTTAAATCCTTGCAACGTGACGATCGTGTCCGGGGTCTGCGGAGTCAGCCATGTTTCCGTAAACACAATGATGCTGCACTCCCGGTACTCCTCTGGTGTCGGGTCAGCGCCGCTAACTCGTCCATCTTGTTGGGGAGAGATCTTACGTTCCCCATGGTGATGGACGGGAGGACCGGTCGGTATCTTCTCCTCCTGTCGCGGCGCTGGACCCCGGCACGGCTCCCCGTCTTCTCCTCTTTATTTCTCGGGAACCTCGGGCCTCTCGTCCGGCAGCACCGCCGTGTTGCGGAGCGCCAACAGCTGATCCCGGCTGTAAACAATAGGGCCTCGGACGGGCCCCCCAGACGCGGACGTAAACATTGCAAAAAGTGAGTGAGAATGCCAGTACAAACACAGTCACAATGGTGGACATGTTGACCTGGGCATTCAGACGTATAATCCCGTGCAGAAAATGTTAAAAAAGTTAAAAAGACTAAAACTAGAAAGGAAAAAGCTCAGCGAGGAGCGAGAGCTGCTGTAGCAGGCCGCCACTCGGGGGGTGGCGCCAATAAATATTAACCTTGGTTAATGATGTGCTAAGAGACATGTTAAACAGATTCGTTTTTGTCTACCTTGATGACATTTTGATCTTTTCTCAGACCCTGGAGGATCACACACAACATGTTCGCCAGGTTCTCCAGCGGCTCCTGGAGAACAAGCTCTATGTTAAGGCTGAGAAATGTGATTTCCATGTCTCTACTACCTCTTTCCTAGGTTACATCATTGCTCAGGGACAGGTGAGGATGGACCCTGCCAAAGTTGCAGCAGTCACTGAGTGGCCTACACCTGAGACCCGCAAGCAACTACAAAGGTTTCTCGGGTTTGCCAATTTTTATCGTCGTTTCATAAGAGACTACAGTAAAATTGCTTCGCCTCTTACTGCTCTCACCTCAACCTCCACAGCCTTTAAATGGACTCCTGAGGCTGAGACAGCCTTCCAGATTTTAAAGAAACTATTTGTCTCAGCCCCTGTTCTCATCCAGCCAGATCCAGCCCGACAGTTCATTGTGGAGGTGGATGCGTCAGACATCGGAGTTGGGGCAGTCTTGTCGCAACGGTCACCCGCTGATAATAAGATTCATCCTTGTGCCTTCTTTTCCCGCAGGCTGTCCCCTCCGGAAAGGAACTATGACGTTGGTGACCGGGAGCTCCGAGGAGTAAAACTCGCCTTGGAGGAGTGGCGTCATTAGCTGGAGGGGGCGGAGCAGCCATTCATTGTTTGGACAGATCACAAAAACTTATCCTACATCCAAACAGCCAAGAGGCTAAACTCCAGGCAGGCCAGATGGTCCTTGTTTTTCGGCCGTTTTAATTTTACCTTGACTTATCGCCCAGGTTCCCGGAACATTAAACCAGACACCCTCTCCAGGCAGTTTTCGCCAGAGGAATCCTCGGGAGACCCGGAACCCATCCTGCCCCCCACTTGCGTTGTGGCATCTCTCACCTGGGAGATCGAGTCACTGGTCAGGCAAGCCCAGGCGCAACAGCCAGACCCAGGTAATGGTCCAGCTAACCTTTTGTTTGTGCCAGATGCTGTCCGCTCCAAGGTGCTGCAGTGGGCTCACTCCTCCCGCTTTACCTGCCACCCGGGGCAGCACGGACGCTAGCTGCTCTGCGTCAGAGATTCTGGTGGGCCTCCACCCAGCCGAGCTCGGGTCTCCTCCATCCCTTGCCTATTCCCAGGCGGCCCTGGTCCCACATAGCCTTGGACTTCGTCACGGGCCTACCTCCTTCTAACGGTAATTCTGTGGTTTTAACTGTTATTGATAGATTTTCCAAGGCTGCCCATTTCATAGCTCTGCCTAAGCTTCCTTCAGCAAGGGAGACGGCAGACATTCTGGTAGAGCAAGTTTTTAGAAGACATGGTTTACCCAAGGACATTGTTTCGGATAGAGGTCCCCAGTTTACCTCTCAGGTCTGGAAGGCTTTCTGTTCAGCTTTGGGTGCTACAACAAGCCTCTCCTCAGGTTACCACCCCCAAACCAACGGCCAGACGGAGAGGGCTAATCAGGAGATGGAGACGGCACTACGTTGTGTCGTCTCTGACAACCCCTCCACTTGGAGTTCCCAGCTTCCCTGGGTGGAGTATGCACACAGTACCCTACCTAATGCTTCCTCTGGCATGTCTCCTTTTCAGTGCTCTCTTGGTTATCAACCCCCTTTGTTCCCTTCCCAAGAGCAGGAAATTGTGGTGCCCTCGGTCCAAGCTCACATCCGCCGATGTGAGAGAACCTGGAAACGGGCCCGCGCTGCCCTTGTCCGTGCCTCCACCAAGATTCAGTCCCAGGCTAATCGCCATCGTGTCCCTGCCCCAAGGTACGCCGTTGGACAAAAGGTTTGGCTCCGCTCCAAAGACTTGCCTTTGAGAGTCGAGTCTAAGAAACTATCCCCCCGCTATGTGGGACCCTTTGAGATTGAGACTGTTGTTAACCCCTGTGCTGTCCGCCTCAAGCTCCCTCCTTCTATGCACATCCATCCCACCTTCCACGTTTCCCAGGTTAAACCCATTCGCACCTGTCATCTGGCCCCCCCTTTGCCTCCCCCTCCTCCACCCAGGATGGTGGATGACCAGCCAGCCTACTCTGTGCGGTGACTACTGGATGTGCGCCGTTGAGGTCGGAGTCTTCAGTATCTGGTGGACTGGGAGGGGTACGGTCCAGAGGAGCGTTGTTGGGTTCCACGCCGCCAGATACTGGATCCATCCCTCATCCGGGACTTCTATCGTGTACATCCGGACAGGCTTCATCATGCGCCAGGAGGCGCTCGTCGAGGGGGGGGTACTGTCAGGACCACTGCTCCTGTCCCTGCCCGCAACTAGTGGGAAACCCTGTTTTCTTTCTCTCTCTCTCTCTCCCTGTGTGTGTGGGTGTTGGTGACTGGGTGATTGCAGGAGTGGAGACAGCTGCGTGGGAGGCTGAACCACATGCTTCTAATCACCCACCTCCTGATACTTAAGACCGGCTCAGACTTCCACTCATCGCCAGAACGTAGACTCTGTTTGGCAGTCAGTGTCATTTCGGCCTATGTACATTTTGCTAGCTTGCAGCTACTCTTGTGCTCATCCTTATATGCTCTGTTTTCAGCCCTTTGTTCAGCCTCCCGCCTCGCCTACCTCCTGCAACTGCACCAGATCACTCTGCCGACTCCAACCAGACTTCTCCCCTGGTCTCCACACACCTCCACCTTCCCGCAACAGCCTGGATCCCAGATTTCTCCACCGGCCCTCCGTCAGCTCCCATTCCTGGCTAAACCCTCCCGCTCTGCTCTGCCTGACCTGCTCCCAGCTTCAGCCTCCAGCCTGCTGAGTATTGCCGTGACCTGTTATCCTGTCCAGTCCCTGAACCCCGGCTAACTGGCGCAACCTTTTGGCGCGCACCTTTTGTTTAAATTACCTTAAGCTTTCCTTAGTTGGTCCGTCAGCAACCCTTTTGGTTGTCACTTTGTTTTCCCCCTTTGTACTGTTACTTTATAGCAACCCTTATGGTTGTCTCCTTTAGTTATACCTTCTGATCAATTTATTTTGTAAATAAATTTAAGTAAATTGTGATTTTGTGTTGGAGTTTTTGTGTCTGCACTCTGGGTTCCCTGTCTAGCCCTGACACTCCTTCCCTCAGTAAGAGCATTGAAGATGGGTCGTGGCTGGGTCTTTCAGCATGACAACGACCCAAAACACACAGGCAGGGCAACTAAGGAGTGGCTCCGTAAGAAGCATCTCAAGGTTCTGGAGTGGCCTAGCCAGTCTCCAGACCTGAACCCAATAGAAAATCTTTGGAGGGAGCTGAAAGTCCGTATTGCCCAGCGACAGCCCCGAAACCTGAAGGATCTGGAGAAGATCTGTATGGAGGAGTGGGCCAAAATCCCTGCTGCAGTGTGTGCAAACCTGGTCAAGAACTACAGGAAACGTCTGACCTCTGTAATTGCAAACAAAGGTTTCTGTACCAAATATTAAGTTCTGTTTTTCTGATGTATCAAATACTACTGATTTTCTGGATTTTTGTTTTAGATTCCGTTGAAGAGTACCTATGACAAAAATTACAGACTTCTACATGCTTTGTAAGTGGAAAAACCTGCAAAATTAGCAGTGTATCAAATACTTGTTCTCCCCACTGTATATAGCTCTATCCAGTGTGTAGTCGGGCCGGTCCCGACATTATCAGGAGGGAATCGCTGACCACCGCACTAGGGGAGAATTTGTGTTGCATGTGTTTTGATTATTGTGAGATATTTAATTTAGTTACTTTTGCATGGTTATTTTGATTTGTGTGTTAGACTTATTGCTTGTTTGACTTTCTTTTATTTGAGTTATTTGCTTAATTCAGTTATTTCTCCCCTGGTGCGAGTTGTGTGGTACACGCCACATGGTTCTCTTAGAGGAGGATTGGACTGCCAATCATTTGGACTCCCCCTGAACAGATACTTGGACTGACTTTTTAAACTGTTTTATATTGTTTTAGTATTTTTAGGATGTTTTTATTGTTTTACCAATAAACCTTGTTAAATTGCACCTGCCACCTGTATATTGTTTCAAGCCAGCACCTCTCCCCAGTAGATTTTAACCTTTTAGCGTATTTACTGAGTTTTTAACTCGAGTCACCCCACACCAGTGACATGCACACAGCTACACTGATGTCCATTCCCCCCGACAGTCAAAAGACCAACTGCTTAAATAAACTCCTGTCAACAGGAGTCAATCAAGGCAGCTCCATCATCACAGGTACATCCAAATACTTCCCCTAACAGCAGGTAAGAAACACAGTCATTTTCACAACACACTTCATACTCAAACCACTACTAAAGTACCAAATAATGTACCTCTATAACCATGCTTACATAAATAACCTTTAACATCAATAATTCATTTAAACTAAATTTACCTCCCACCCCTCATACTTGGTTTCACCTGGTGACATCGGCAGTGACATCACTGGTGATGTCACCCAGGGTATAAATACAGGGGATGATAGACTCCACCCTCCTTTTGTCCCTGGAACACATGGTGGGTAAGGTAAGTAACAAAGAAACAATGACATGAATGAATTAACTAAGGTAACACAAAACTCAATCAGTATACAGTGACCAAACTTAACAATTACTTGTGTGTATGTTCTCTTTAACCAGAAATGTTGATTGTATCTGAACTTTAACTAAACCTAATGCAAACACAAACAAACCTGGGATAGCCTGTATTTGTTGGATACACATGAATGATGGAAATGTGGCTAAAGCAAACAATTAACAAGCAAGGCTAAATTAGTGTAAGATATGAAATTGATGAAAACAAATGGGACAAATGATGTGTTCTCACCCACTTTGTCACAGTAACTGTTCATCTGTCAACCCACCTACATACTGATGTAACAATAATGTATCTGCTTCTGTCTTAAAAGTTTGAATCAGTATTGTTGCAATAATTGGTTTTTCATTTTCAGGTTGCTCTGTCAACAGGAAGTGTAATTCTACCTCTCTCCCCTTCTACCGACCTATTGCTGCCTTACCATGAGTATGTATCTGCTTCTGTCTAATTAGTAAGGCTCAACATTTGTGTCTGTCAGTCAAGTTGTTGGTCATTACTTCAGTGGGTCGGGTTATTGGTTGGTTCGTTGGCTCTGTCAATGGTTTTGTCAGTCAAGCTGTTGGCTGGGCTGTCACCTTGTCTTTTGGCCAGGTTGTTGGGTGGTCTCTTTATTTGTTTGTCTGCATTTCCCTTAACCAACATATCTTTTTTTTTTTTTTTTTTCATCCTAAAGTTTGCTTTTGGTTGGTCATGTTATTTCTGTCTGTCTAAAACATATGGATTCAGAATTTGAATTTGGTTGGTTACAAGTGTCATTTCTGTCTATCAAATATATGTATCAGCATAATGCAATCATTGTGTTTTTGTTTTTTCAGGAAAATCTATAAAATCTACAAAAAATTATTTCTGTGCGTGAATTAATATTGGTGCAATAACCCCAACCTTTCTGTCCTTCTGTGTTTTTTGTTTTGGATGTTATCTAACCCTGACCTTAACCCTTCTTTGTTTCAGTTTTTAATGTTTTTTCCTATGTATTTATGTGTCTGTTCAAATATGTCAACAAGCAATGTCATTTGCATTTTTTTTAGGTTTTAGGTTTTTTAGGATGTTTTATTTTGTTTGACTGTGTGTCATTGAAGTCTACCTAAAATGTTTGAGTCAGTATTGTTGCAATAACTGGTCTTTGTCTCAGGATGATCTAGAAACACAAGTGTTTTTTCGGTCTGTCTCCAACAGTTGGATCAATATTAGTCTAATAGCCCTAACCCTTCTGTTTTTTCTTTTTGTTGTTTTTTTCCTATATATTTGTCTGTCTGTTCAAATATTTGAACAAACGGTGTCATTTGCTTTTTCTTTAGGTCTGATGTTTGACTTTGACTGACTGAGTGTCATTTAAGTCTGTCTAAATGTTCAAATCAATATTGTTGTAATTTTCTATTTTTCAGGATGATCTACAAACAAGTGTTTTTTTTTTCGTTCCAGCTGAAACAGTTGGATCAACATTTGTGCAATAATCGTCCTTGAAGTAGATCTATAGACATTAAGTGTTTTATTGTATTTTCTTCATTTGTGAATTTTGATTTTGTTTGTCCTGTGAGAGTCATTCGTCTGTCTAAAAAGTCTGGATGCTGTTGTAATTTTTTTTTTTTTCTTCAGGTAGATCTAAGTATATTTTGTTTTCTTCAATTTTTTTGAGTTTTGGTCTTTGTTTGTCACTTTTTCTGGGGTTCAGCTTGTTGGTCTGCCCGTTCGCTGCTCTGTTATTTGCTCTGCCGGTCTGTTTGTTGGTCAGCCCTTCAGTTGGTCAAGTTGTTGGTTGGGGTGTCGTTTTTTTTTCCTGTTGAGCAGGCTTTCGGTCCATCTGTCAGCCAGGTCGTTGGTCGGCCTGTTTTAGTTTGTATGTATGTACCAACTATACATGTATTAGTATGAAATATATTTAATTTTTCAATTAAAATCAATTATAAGTCACTGCTACTTTATGAAATATATTTCATTTTTCAATTAAAATCAATTATAAGTCACTGCTACTTTAAAAAAAAGTGCTATATTTTCATGTACTGACCTGTATATTTTTAATCATCTGGTACATCCATTGCACCAAGCTGCAGCTTTTCAATGAGGACTCTCATTTAAGTTCTATAGCCTGTTCCTGTTCCTGTTCCGTCGAAAATGTGTATGAAACTGCAATTCAGCCACCAGCACTAGGGTCCGCTGTGCTATACACTGGGATACACTCAAAATCAGGTCAAGTGGGCTACATGGACTTTCAGATAAAATGAGAATATGTTCTTTACACTCCTAAATGCCACTACGCTGTCAGAATTATGTGGACATTTGTGTGGTCCACATAAAACCCTGGGTCCAAAGAGCCCTGGTAAGTAGTCAGGTGAATTGGCTGTTTATACTACATATACCAACGCGTGCACACACACACACACGAAGAAAGAAGAAGGAAATACATTTTGAGGGAAAATAAGGGAAGCCTAAGGGAAGAGTGTTAATCCCCTTTGTTGTTATCGATGTTAATTGAAAGAATGAGCTCTATAATATGGTCCCCTGCTGGGTGATTACTTAGCCCAAGCATAGCCTGGCATGATTTATAAGCACTTCCAGGAAAAACTGAATTGCTCCCTTTCTCTGAACTATCACTTTTAATGAAGTGGCAAACCCCTCACGTCTTGTGGAGGACAATGTTTATTTGAGGACACTGATCTGTTCAGCTGCGGGCGTCGTGTCATTTGAGAAACAAGAGATTTTAGAGCAAGAGAGACAGAAAGGGATGAAACAGAGAGGAGAGGAAACAGAACTGCTCACCTTTCTCTGGGATTGACCCATATTCTCATTGGCTTCAGGGTCAAGCAGAGTTCAGTGACAGTTTACATGCAGTGCCAGGTGACCCCTGAAGTCATCCGAGGTCTAATTTTTGTAGTCCCTCTCAAGTCTTGTGGGATATATGGCTGTAACTCCACCAGGCCATGTAAACATAACCATAGGTCCAACTAGAGATCTGCACTCATTTGCACAACAGGAGATACTGTATATGAAGATAAATAGGCTAGAGTGAAAAAATAATTTGCTCTCAATTCAATGTATTTCATTTTTTTTGTATATCTAATTGTAAAACCTCCAAATTTTCCTGCCATACCTCAACACGGTTTCTCTTGCAGCCCTGCAAAGGAGCATTCCTGCCATGTGATGATTGGTGTACAAAAGTGGCAGTGCAATTGTCTACATATTTCAAACTTTAATGACCTGAGAGAGACTGCGCCGATATCCGTTCTAAAGCTTATATTTCTGTGGATGCGGTGTTATGTGCATCCGCAGGGAGCCTTATGTGGCTCCAGGGGGCTCTCAATGTAAGAACAACCCCTGACCAGCTGTTCACAGGATCTATAGCAGAAATGGAAGGCATCTTCCCCTCTTCAATTTTCACCTCATGGACCAAGCATGTGTCACACACAGGGAGAACGGGGCAGGGATTTCCCCCCCATTCAGCTCAAATGGTTTTGTGCATTTCTCCTGCTTCCTTGGGGGAGTTTGATTTACCAACAGATTAACCTCTCTTGCCCCCCTGTGAACAGTGAATATAGTTTTGCTGCTACAGGGGAATAGATCCTGCCCTGACAATAACCAATAAAGTTTTCTAAAGAAATGACAAATGCTATGAGCTTAAGTAACGTCAACCTGTGAATTATAATATTTTAAATTGGGAAACTGTGGAAAAAGTAAAGGCTTTGAAATGCCGGCAACAACTGCAAACCTCATCATTCAGGAGTAATTCATTCCTAGTGTTTACTGTACGCCCTCTTGTGGCCAGAGGGTGCACAACCACAGTCAGTGTTGTCACACATAAGCACATATATACACACGGAAAAACACAGAACAGTATGCACACACACACATTGCAAATATCTGACTGTTGATCAGGAGTCTGTAGCAGGTGTTGACTTGCCCTCAATTTGGCTCAAATATCAAAACCTCATCAAAACCACATGACCGAGACTACATTTAGATGCCAAAGTGGAAAGGTTTTCACTGATAAGTTTAAACCAAGGCCATGTATCATGCATTATCACTGACCTCCAAATTGCATGCAAATAATATGCATACAGTGTGCACGCATGCATAACATCCAAGCAGGTGCCAGTCATTCATCTTGTCAGTCTTTTTTAAGTGCAGCAGCTCCAATTATCCTACAATCACAGAATTATATTTTCTCCTTTGAAAACAAGATTACAGCTCCCCCTCTTTTTCAGTAATTATGGAATGCAGGCTTTGCTCTATGTGCACGCATGTGTGTGAGTGTGCACCTATCCATGCCTGAGAGTGTAAGAAGCAAACACAGAAAGAGAGGATGTCAGTCTTCAAACATTTGGCACAGGCCCTAGATATGTTATCATCCTAATTAGGTTGATTGAAATGCATTGCATCTTGGATTATCACGCAAAGGTTTCCACTCATTAGACATTAGAGGTTGTTTGTTGCAGAATGAAAAGCATGAAATGTAGTTCTTCCCTCCTGGTTTCCATTCGGTCTATATACAGTCCAGACGGTAGAGGAACTGTGTACTGTTTTTTTTTTTTTACCCGTTTGCCCTTTTTCATAAAAGGTAATCTAACTGCATGGAAAACATCTTTACACACACAGTATACAATATAATGCAGAGCTATATGATTTCAATTAACTCTGTTTGAGAAAAATAAGTTGCCCTGCAGTCTAATTTTGACTTTTCTTGTCTCACAGCACCATTTTTAATACTTCATTCTAATACTGCATTTACACCATGTGGAAGTTATTGTAATTTCCATCTTCAGAGTAGTAATCATTATTTATGGAACAGTTGGAAAATATGACCATACATCTCATAGGTCCTACAAGTGTCAAGAGAGGAAACAAACCTAGTGCCTCAAGACAACAGTAGCCCACCATGCAAGGTAACCAAATCTAACCAAATGTGTCATTTTCGTTTAAGTGTAAAGTATTAAGGTTTGCTCTTTAAAGGTAAAAAGAGAAGACAAGTTGCAAATACTGAAGCCGACTTGTCAACAAGGAAATATGAGTGCAACAACCTACTATTATTAGCTACTTTGATGTTTGTGCTGGAGTTTCCTGGAGCAAGCTTTTCAGCTTTGCCAAATGTGCAAAAATATATTTCATGTAAAAATAGTGAAAATTGATTTCTGCTGGCTACCAACTGACACCAAAGCCTCTGTTGTATTGCTGCCAGGTCTGTAGCATACTCGCATCCTCTGCAGCCTGAAAAGAAAAAAGTATTCTCACACCAGAGTATGTATGGCACTTGTTTCTACCCCATTCTACCCCCATTCAAAAACTCAGCAATTAAATTGAATGCAGCTAAGGAACTTCACTTTTGTTGGCATTGCTCAGTGGATGATTGTCGCCACCTAACTGCTATTGATTTTCAGTTTATGTTCGACGGACTACTGTGCATCATCTGTTACTGGCACTGGACGTGGGCATGTATCCAAAGTGAAGGACTCTTCTAACAACTTTGTTTTAAACAGTGAAGTACAAAGCTTTGACTATTGGAGAACAACTGAATTAAACCACGCAAAAGCCCACCTCAGACACCCTTCCCTGATTTCCAATCAGCTTCGTCTAATGATGTTTTCAATCTAATGACTAATGAGCTGTAACAGCTCTGCAAGTCACTGATTGATGTTTTCTGAGTGGGCAGCTTTTTATAGTGAGGCATGAGGGGTGGGTACCTAAACAATGGAAGGGTGATTGAGGAGATGTTTGGAATACCATTTGAGCTGAGTTGGTTTTCAGCATCTCTCTATTACTATACAGTCACAATAAAGTGCCACATCCACACCAGATACGCAAAGATGTATAAATCATAAATAAATGCATAAATAAATATAAAACACTTTTCCACAATACTTGCCAGTCATACAGGAGACTTTGCCCTGACGATGCCAGCTTTTGTCTGACAGATGAGGTTTGTTGGTATTCACTAAATCTGGCGCAGGTGAGCACATCCAGTAGGTGCCCATATAACATGAAAGAATGTTATGGTGAGCCTGAGCCACTTGGAGGCGATAGCGTGGGATTAAAAGAAAAAAAATGTGTGCAACTTATCATTGATGAAGACAGATTGTGCTAAATGAGGGAAAAGTTTGTAGGTAAACAGGCTTGTTCAACAATCTAAATGGTATCATAATAGAACAATGCCAGAGTGGCTGCAGTAAAAAAGCAAGGTTAGGAGGATGACTGCATTTTGACTAGGAACTGTGGAAAAACAGAGACTTGAAACGTCTGTTCATGTCATCTGATGAATGAGTAATAGGTGGCTGCAGCTTTACCCCCATGAGTTTCTTGGTCAAAGTGATATGGGTTCAAGTACAAGAGTCTGGCTGATGTACAAATCACCCACTGTTCCATAGCCACCAATCATCTCTTAAAACATCTGAAATGATCATCTATGTTTTTGAGCAAAATGGACATCCGGCACATCTCAAAGACAAATCTCCATGCCTGATAAATCAACATCCTGAGCATCAACAGGAACGAGAAAAACTTGAGAAAACACCTGTTAAGAGAAAGGATTCCTTTTGATTAGTGCCGTGTGGCTTTAGTCATCACAACAGGTGTCGTCGGCCAAACCTTTCCATGTGGCTCTGTTCTTCCATCAAAGAGCAAAGACATGTAAGGGGGAAGTTCAGACACTTGCTATAAACAACTGGTGAGAAAATCAACCTTGTACTGTAAGTGAAGTGCGAATTAAGTGTGTAATACGTGACAGGGAAAGCCGTTCCTCCCGTAATACATTGGTCAAACTGGTGCCCCTATCAAATCAACAATGCATTAACTAAAAAAGAAGTAAAGTCACTTCATAGTGACAACTACATTCTTGGAAAAAAGACTGAGATCATACAGGAGGCTTCAAGAAAGAGAAAGAAAGGGTTATCAACACATCTCTGAAAACATTTACCTAAAAACATTGGAGAAATGTCTTAAGAAAACTGGTTGTGCAAAATAATAGTAATTTCTTTATATAATGAATAATAAGTACAGTATATAATGTAACTGCAGGGTAGAAGAAGATTGTTGAGTGTGGCACATTATTTTAAGACTCTCTCATCATCTCAAATGCTACAGCCTTTTACAGGTCCCAGGCACAAAATGGATGCTGCTAAACCTCGCAGAATATTTCTATATCACATGATGTCACGGATATCTACCAAAGTGCGCCATACTGCTTCTTGCAGATGGACAATGTCGTGCCAGTGAGCATGAACCACTTTTGAAACTTATTTGGATTAAAAACACACAGAAATTCTTTGGAGCTGAAGACTTGGTAAAACCCCTCTAGGTACCTGCATGATGACAGGTTTTGCTGTCCATGATTCTGCAGATTAATGACAGGCCTCTATCCACACAGGAATGGGAACTGATGTCTTAGTGTCATAACACTGCAACTGTATAATTTTATAGCCAGTGTCACCAGTGCAGTATATAGTACGGGTCTGGAAGACACGGTGGGAGCATTCAACATCATGTCTTTGCTGACCTTAACTTATTTGGCATCCAGGAGATCTACATTCTGCATAGTTACATGCTCAGGACAAACTAACATCTGACTCCAAATTGGACTGGACGAGGGCTAACGTGCCTCTGCTGCAACGTAGTCAGGGCAGCTGCTACCAAGGGAGGCTGTTTCCAATGAAAGGGATTAGTGAAAACCAGTTGCCAGTGGATAAATGAGAGCCATGGGAGCACAAGCCCCCCCTAAAATGGGAAAACACACACATACATATATTCACAGAAGCACACAATTTACATTAGCAAATGCTGGCAGCATGAAACAGATGCATGCACTTTTACATGAGACCACATACAAGCAGACATATGCAGAGCCCAAAAGCACAGTGCTCTAAATCCTCACATGGACTTGCAGTATTTGTTTTCTAATTAATTTCTCAGTAATGTTACAATGTGCTTTACAAGTTAAAAGCACATCTAGTCCTCCTACAAAGAATGCTGTGTTTTTCCTGTGTTTTCATTGTTCTATATTCAGGGAAGCACAGAACCATTGAGATGGCATACACAATAACTTATTCAAGAGAGAGAAATCTATATATCTGATCATCAGGACAATCACAATTGCCGAGCTTTGCCCATAGATTCAATGGTGTAGAGGAGCATTTGAGCATCACTGATTTGTCCCAGACCTAAATACAGGACATATACACTCAGTGTCTTTCAACCCCTCCCACTCCTCATAGACATGTTAAAGGTCTCATTTTCTCTCCTTCTTCCATTGCTGAATCTGCAGACCTCCTTTATGTGGGATCTGCAGTGAAAGGCTCTTCATGCCAGGAGACTAATGGTATGCCATTTTTAGATAATGGCCTTTTACTTGTCTCAGCTATAAGGACAGAGCGACAACTACTTGGGGACTGCCCACACAAAAACACTGAGCGCCTTTCACACGAGGACGGGCTTGTGGGAGAGCAAGTTGATTGAGGACTTAACTGTTTGGGTCTTGTCTGGTTTGACTCTTTGTGTTGATGTTTGCATTGTGTCACTTGTTTACATTATTGGATTAGTCCGACATTAACATAAATATTACTGTAAGTGAAACAACAGAAAATTAATGAACAAATGTTTTTGACTGAAACTATTATTGATGCATCTTGATCAAAATTTATAAGGATGAGTTATTTTTTATAACTGTAACTACTTGCTTCTCACTTTTCTGGTTGGCAGCAACTATAACTGGCGTTTTTTCCTCCAACTCTGAGTGGAAACTCAAAATGGTTTGTTGTGTTCCTAAAATATTTTAGTTTAGTTAGACACAATTTGCATAAAGTGTGGCTCTTGTCCAGATCCCTATTCCCTTCAACTTCAAAGAAGACAAAATGTTTCCATATGCCAGCAAGTCCCACTAATATTGACCAGCAGAGGTGCTGGTCAATAATTACTTTTTCTGTTTTAAGGACTAAACTTGATAAAAACTGGACCAGGAGCACAATACATTATGACAGAACATATAGAATTGGCTGCAGTGTTTTTCAGGCCAGGTGTGATTGACTAAGAACAAGGCTCTCAAATGAGTTATAACAGAGTTTAGCTTTAGGTTTGATTAATAGGATTGAGTCTCAGCCGGTGCCTCGAGGAATGTGAGCATCGATATGACTGGGTGGAGTGGCTTCATTTATTTATATTTATATGTTCTTCATGACACAGCCAGGTTTCAGTCAAACAAATCAATATGACAATCTGACATTAAGTAATTTATCAACGCAGTTAAACGAGTCCACATTTAACCCCTCGTTCGTTGTACTGTTTCTGCAGAAGTGTTAATTTGTACTAAGTTTTTCTGTACAACTTCTCTTCTGTTGACTTGTGATTTAATGAATTGAAGTTGGTCAGAGGTCAGATACAGTCTCAGTGAGGTTTTGGGTGAGTAGCTGCTCTCATGGAAGCTCAGAGAAGCATGTAGGACAGCAGCTCTGCCTCCTGGCCTCAACTCTGGACTGTCATGGTTTTGGTCCACTAAAAAACACCATAAGATTTATAGATATGAAAGCTGCTCCTAATCAGACCACGTCTTCCCCAGAAAGCCTGCCAATTATCTAGGAAGCCCACATCACTACTGAACTGTATTTATCCTTAGTCAGCAGTTATACATAGGATCCAACATGCATTTGACTTTGGTTGCCAGTGTTGCTAACTTCATGTTTCTGAAAATAGAGCTGCCAATAATAAGAGTTGGTTTCTCACATGTTTACCGTAGTACGTCAGCACGCCAACATGCCAGTATCCATCAGTACCATGCAGTTTATGATCAGCACTCATGTAGACACCAGCAGCTATAAAACACAACAGAAGAAGAATAACACTAAAGTTCAGTCTTGCAGAACCAGATGAAAGCTTGCATTCAAAATAAATGGAGAGAAAAGATCATCTTTTAAAAAAAAAAAAAAAAAAGGCAGTCACAGTTGATTTTGAGAGTTTAGGTGAGTGTTTCACAGTAAATATCCCAAACATGGAGACTGCATTAAGCCCAGCTGAGGTAACGTGCCAGTGAGCCTACAGTATATTATAATCTGCTGTTTGCATGCAGATCTGGCAGATTTTGTCAATACAAAGGCAAGTTACTTTATGAGAATGTAATGTAATAATGGTCAACATAGACAGAAGAAGGTGAGAGCTGATTCAGAGTGCAACGATGTGCTATTTCCCAGAAGTAGCAACTACGTGTATAAAGATAAGTAGACATTATTGTGTCTGTTAAAAATGCCCATCAACGTAATTTAGCTGCTAAGTTCACTGATAGCAACGCAGCCGTGAACTGAACAAATATGAATTTCAACATCTGATTCAAATAAAATCACGAGTGGATTTGGAGCACAGACAATCCAATCATGTTGTTCAAATAAATTAGTTAAATATGTCTCTACCAGTGTAAGCAACTCTGACATCCCACACCATTTATTTCAGATTTCTGAGGTCTGCATATTTTCCCACAGCTGGTGATACAACGTGGCCCGTCTCCGTCTCGTTCACTGTCTCCTTCAGTCTCTGGAGACATGTCTTTCTGAATGAAGACAGGCAACGTGTCATTATGTGCAACAGATCATTTCCGTGAATAAATACTCTTGTCAGTTTACCTTGTTAAATATTATTTAATCCATGGAGACAGTTTAAACACTTAGTAAATGCTTTTTCTACAATGAGAGGCACTTTCTTCCTTTGTTTTCACCAATTGTAGTGTTTTGAATAAACTGCCCACGTGGATCTGTGTCCTGAGTCGAATTGGAAACATAGCCTCCATCACCATTTGTTTCCTCTGTTGTCCAGTCAAACTGAGACTGAAGCTGTGTGAAGAAAAATGGATGAAATATATATTAGAGTATTGATAAACATCACTAGATTTGAAGTGTTGTCACTAAGAATGATTGGTGACTTTTACATTTTTTACTTTGAACATCTATCAGAACAACAACTTTCCTTCTCATGAGAGTCTGATGCTGCTGTGTCAAACTGGTGACCATCTTAAATATTCTAAGGAGTTACCAGTTATGAGTAAAACATGATCACATTAGCCCAGATAGTCTCAGAATTAGCTTTTCAGAAAGACTGACAAAAGACACCCACTATGCAAAAAGGAGGACAAGACTTCAGATCTCTATTAGATAATCTAATTGCCTATACTAGCTAAGTGACTGACAGCAGTGAACTTTGTGGCTGCAGGAAGATGCCTCCAGAATTTCTGCTTATGCAGATTTCCTGAAATCAAGGCAGAGCAGTGCACCTCACGTTTCACGCCTGCATCTCATATCTTGTGCGACTGTGCTCTAAGATTAACAACCAGCACAATCAATGTGTTGAAATGTTCCCAACAGAAACTGCAGTTAAGGTGAATGTAGTCCAACAGAAGGATGCGCAACAATGGTTGGAAATCAATAAAAGGCTCCATTATTTAGAAAGGATGAGTTCAAGGAAGCACAAATCAAAAGTTGGTGCAATAAATTACTTGACATCTGTGTGTCATAATATGTGATTATATTTTATTGTATTTTTTTTTGTCTCAGATCTCAAAAAAAAAAAAAGTTGAACTGAATGTCAGATCTGTCTCGCCTGTCAGCGTCAGATCTCTGGCATCTTTTTATCTCTGACCCAGATCGAAGGTAGGAATGTAGTTTTTACTTGTAGAGACATGGATATGTAAACTCCCTGTACTATGGGGTCAGAGGGCACGCTACATTCCAAAGAAGGCTATTATTTTGAAGTCATACAAATGACAGCAGAAATATATTTAAAGACAGTTTATGGGTGGCAGTTTTATTGCCCATTGTTATACTGACAAATTAACTATTCTTGAAAAATTCCAAAAGAGAGGCTTTACAAGATTTTAGAATGTGTGGAAATACCTAAGTAAATTCAACATCTTTTAGCGTTTGTGAGGTTTGGTGGTTAGCCTGATGATTTTGGAAGGAAAAAAAATTACTATGAAAGTTGTGAATGTCAAGTAAATAAATTCAGTACTGCAAATTTAGAAAAAAATAAAATACACACCACCCTTCACTCCTCTATCAACTGAGTCAAAATGTTTTCAGTTGCTTTCATTCTACCGCCATAGTTTTCTCCCACGTGTTTCTCTCAGTGTTTGATGCTTCCAAACAAATATTTTCAGGTTCACTGACAGAGCCACTCAGACAGCCATGACAGCATCTGTCAACTTGCATCTCAGGACCTTTGAACCTCTCAACCAAAATAAAGCTTTGTTCCTGCTACAGATGGTCACCTATTCGGTCACTGATGGGGACGCATGCTGACGGAGGTGGTGACCTGTGATGATTGTCCGTTTCATTGAGAGTGTTGTTGTTTTTCTAAGTGTGTGTGTGTGTGTGTGTTGTGTGTGTGTGTGTGTGTTTGCATGTGTGTGTACAAGTACAAGTTGCCGGATGAGCCACTAGGATGAAGCTGTGTCCAACTTAATGTCTCCTTTCCTGCGTGTTGTTTGAATGCAACTTTGCGCACACACACACAAACACACACACACACACACACACTCACACACACATTTTTTTAACCTTTATAAAACCAGGGTATGCTCTCTTTTACACACATTCACAGCTGGAAGCTGCTCGGTGCAGCAGGTGGAGATTAAGTGCCTTGGTCAAGGGCACCTCAGTGCTGCTCTTTCACTTTTCCTGCCTAGATTTATGCTGCCAGGTTGAGGATCAAACTACTGACCTTCCAGCCATAAGTTTGCAAAACCTATGTGAAGCCACCAGCCACTTGTGTTTATAATTAATTTGTCTAAAAAGTCTTAAAGCAGATTCATAAGATTCGTTAGAGCTTCTGCATCCAAATAAACCCTGTTTCACTGCAGCACTAGCAAATACATAAACAAGCTCTGTCAATGGAGCTTTGCTTGAGTTTGTATTTTAGTGACAAACACCCAGCCTGTATTCACATCTAAAATTACACTCAATTATCTTGGTAAATACTCATTACTTATCTGAAATACTAAATATTTGTACTTCAAGAGATGACAGTGTGAGCCCTGAGGACACTTACTAAGCTATGATATCAATTATACTAAATACTTATCCTGAAAAATAGGGTTTCACATTGTTGCCCAAACATTTTGGAGAACACTGTCAGTGGCTCAGTAGCAGGGAATTGTATCACCTCTCTTCATGTTTTATTTATTTTGACTTCTCTAAAACCCTAATGATCCTCCGTCATGGCCTTGCACATCGCCTGCTGGATCTCTTACAGGTTCATTCATGGACACTAATTCATTGCTGTGAGTAAACCTTAGCTTGAATGCCCATTAGTATAATGCTGTTCAGCTTGTCTGCACTTTGAAGAAACTAAGCATTAAAAAAAGAACAAAGCAGGCCCTACACGGGGGAAGATGGAGGCTCCTGCAACCACACAAGGCATTCCCTTCAATCATGGATGACAATTTGCTGTGGATGGGAGTTCAAAAATACAGGCTTAGCATCCAAATGGAGGATAATTTCATTGTCAGTTAGGCCATTGTGCCACCCAGCAAAGCCTCTGTGCACGTACACTTTGAGTGTGCATGTGTAAAAACTTATGAAACTGCCATATTCTCCACCATTACTGTGATATTTTAGCCTTGAGCTTTTGCTAATTGCTGAGGAGTTTGTGGAAAAATACAACTTCACATTTAGTAGGGCAATGTGCCTCTGCACCACGCAGTGCCCGTGAATGAGTGTGTGTGTGTGTGCATTCGTGGGTGGTCTGTGAGATTTCCATACTCTGATTATCCTGGGGGGTGAGGTGAGTTGTTGGTTTGGTGGCTGGTGCTGAATTCAAGTTTGTCAGCATTATGTGCCAACGACGGAAAGTTTAATCCATATCAGTAAGTTCACTCGGTGCAGCTTTGAATAGAGACTCATTTGTTGAAATAACTGAGATAAGGTCATGAACAAGTGTAAAGTGTGCCGGCACAATGCAGTTAGTATCTGAAATATGATGTACTGATCACTTTCAGGACCCCTCGTGAAGAACTGTGTGTTTTCTTTCAAACACTTGCTAATAGATTCACTACACTACACTGACCAAGCTATTAGATTTTACGCTGTTAAAACCTAGTCCTTTAGCCCTTTTCATACTTTGGCTGACCCACGTTGGTACCTGGAAATTCCAGTGGTTCAGAGGAAGTCACAGTGGTAGCTACTGTATAAGCCCACACACTCTCCATGTCCTCTGTATCACAGCTGCAACTATCTGAGCATCAGTTCTGCAGGAGGTAAATGAACTGTGAAGCAAATGTCCATCAAGTATACTAATTTAATACTTTATGGATATTCCCCATTCAGTTATCACTCAAAAAGGAGAGGTCAGGGGTCAGTATCTTGTTTAATACCCCATTTCATAATCTTGACTATCATTGAAACAGAAACATTTCATTACATTATCTACAATATAGAAACTGTTACACTGACTATTTGACTCAGTAAGAATTTTGCACTATGAACATTCACACATAGCCTCCAGCTAAATGAGGACTGTTGTTCTTTTCCTCATCTTCCTGGCAGCAGCTCCAGTTCCACACCACACTATGAACACTGGTGGGTTGTGTGGGTCAGACACTCTTGGCCAGACATCTGGCTTCCAATGCCAAATGACTGAGCCAATTGTGTGTGTTTTACATATTTATATTCACGAAAAGATGCTACATGTAATACTAGGTTTTTATATCCAGGGCTAGTTTTCATCTGGCATCTCCGATAAAGGTTTTACAGTCCCAGCCAAGATGAAGGCAGTTCAATTATAACAGGGCTGCTTACACAATACAGAGGTGGTGAACTTTAGCAGGCTCTCACCCCTGCAGAGTGTCATAAGACTAGCCACTTTGTTTTTAGGCTTCACCCCTCCAGAGATGCTCTTTCTGCCCCAGCGATCACATACAGCTGACTACCAATAATTAGCGCAATTCTTCAGCCCTTCATTTTCATCTCTCAAACCCAGAGAGAGGTGTTGTGTTACCAGTAGCTAATATTGGCAACTGTAACGCAAGGGGCACCTTTTAAAAAGAAAAGAATCAAAGAATGTGTGTATGCAAGTTGCAGCCGTTGGTTTCAGTCTTAATATTAAAATAAAATGCAACATAATTATCTTAATTACTTGCAAGGAGGAATCAGTGACCTAAACCATTAACTCTGCTAGTGTTGTAATTAGAAAGCTTCATGCACTCAAAGCGTAGCCAATGTTTTGATAGGACACTTGTTGCCGAAAATAATGTGCAAATGATTGGATTAATAGCCGAAACCGCTACTTGGACAGCAATAGATCAACATGTTGATTACCACTATAAATCAGATTAATCAGGAATATGTCAGCTTCATCCCGTCCCAATGTGAACTATCACTGCTCACATGATCAAACGGGGGCAGAACAAGACCTCCCACGCTGCAACACTTCTCGGGCCAACTGATGCAGAGTGCTGACATTAGCACAATAACTTCACTAATCAGTGGTTATTATGAAGACTAATGCTTGGGTCGCTCAGCCATGTCCAATACATTATGAAGTCCAGTGGAAGCTATTTGAAAGGAGGGGTGAAGCAGTACAGTAACAGACTCCAAGTGCAGCTTTCCACAGTGAACCTACAGAACCAACAATCTGCTGTTTCGTGCCAAATAACTACCAAGGCTTCATGATCTTACTGATTGCTGCTGTAACCCAAAAATAGATCTGACCTAACTTATAAGTGGTTCAGGGTTACACATCTACAGTAATGTTGTTTCAAAGGACTTATTTAGTACTTGCAAGAGGCGGACGATGTGGCAGCCTTTTTTTGACGAGGCTCACACAGTACAAGATGCTGTTGAAGAGTAATGTAAGTAAACTTTTTCTGATGGAAACTGTTATCACCATTTACACTCACAAATTTAACTCTAAAAACATTTGCAGCATCAGGAAGCATCACTGCAGACACGTCACACCCTGGACACAACCAATTTCAACTTGTCCCCTCTGGTGGGTGCTACAGAGCACTGTACGCCAGACTAGACATTTGATCAGTTTACTTCCATCCATCAATACTCTTATAAACTGTTAGATTCTTCAATTTCATTTAGCAGATAAATACAGACATATGTAACTGTACATATCCGTCTACCTCATGTATATGAAGTGATCTATTACATTTTATTTTACACAGCATCCCAACTTTTTTGGAATTGGGGTTGTATAATTATATACTGTATTTTTCACATACTTTTTTTTTACCTTTCTTGTCCAACTATGTTCTCCTTTTTTAACCTGTATGTCTGTATTTCTGTCTGTCCTGAGGCTGATTGTGAGTCGGATTTTAATCCTGATTCTGAAGAGTCACACATCTGGCTCTGTGTTAATGCTCACATGTAGTTACTCCGAATCCAGTTCTGCTGCAGTCACACTGCTAAAGACAAACCATATGTAGCACCCTGCTTTGCTTGGACAATGCAGATGGTAGCTCATGCTGTGTATTCTTCTGTGTATCACTGGCACAATCCTGGCTCTTCTTCCCACTTCACTTTTTCTACCTTCACCCTCAGTGGAGTTCATGTGTGCCTCTTAGTTCATGCATATACATGTTTAAATGTGTCTTCTCAGCTAGTATCATGTAAAAAAAAAAAAAAAAATCATTAGAAAACACCATTCCATGTTCTCTTGTCCAACTCAAATAAATAGGATCAGTATAACTTTAATAATCTCAAAGGTTTATTCCCAAATCATGTTTCTAATACACTGTTGTTTAATAGTATCTTTCCACATTTTATTTAACCTATAACAAGTTGGTGAAGGTTCTTCCAAACAACATGGTGCATTCTAAGTTTACACTGGTTGTAATTTAAATAAAGTAAATATTATTCTTCTAAAATACAAAGTACGATAGATAAATGGACAACTGGGAATAGGTCCAGCAGTGGCTAAAAGCCAGACTTCAGCACCATCTGCAAATATTTAGGGGAAACAGTTGTTTCACTCTGAGCTGACACATCCAAGGTGTATCAAGACAATAACAGCGAAGGCATCAGTATTCTTCGACAGCAGTACAGAGTTTCTGCAAAGCCTGGCTAAACCTTCAATCATCAGACTAACTGGCAACCACTGTCTCCCCCTGCTCCATGCTCACCTTCATCTTCCTCTCCCACCTCCCTTCACTCTTGCTCCCTGTCAGCTCCCATCAGCCTCCCCTCTGTGATGCTCACAGAGGAATTTTACAGCTGCCGTCAACTTACTATTCACACTCACACACACACACACACGATGACCAAAACATGGAAGCACAGGCATACATGCGTGTACGGGTTCACACTCACACTGAGGCACAAAGACACACCTGCACATAAATCACACAAGAGAGCAGGCACACAAACGCACATGTGCTGATCACTAGCACACACTCTCATGCACACACATGCTGCCCTGATGCCAGTTTTAGACGGCTAATTAAATCAGACCATGGAGTGAAAACTACCTGGAGAGACCAGAGGAGAACGAAACTTTAGGGCCCACATTGTGAGACTTAAAGGAATAGTTTGACATTTTGCGAAATACACTTGTTTCTGGCTGAGAGTTAGAGGAGAAGACTGCTACCACTCTCATGTCTTTATGAAGGTGATAAAACCCACCTCTAAAGCTTACTAATCAACACAGTGTATCTTGTTCAATCCATACAGAAACTCAAGTGTAAACAACAATTTACCATTTCATGCGAAGGGAATGTGTTGCACTGCATGAGGCAAATGGTGGTCACACCAGATACTGACTGGTTTTCTGACCCCCCCCAATACAGTAAAACTGCACATCTTAGAGTGGCCTTTTATTGTGGCCAGCCTAAGGCACACCTGTGCAATATTCGTGCTGTCTAATCAGCATCTTGATATACCACACCTGTGAAGTGGATGGATTATCTCAGCAAAGGAGAAGTGCTCACTAACACAGATTTAGACAGATTTGTCAACAATATTTGAGAGAAATAGGCCTTTCGTGTACATAGAAAAAGCCTTAGATCTTTGAGTTCAGCTCGTGAAAAATGGGAGCAAAAACAAAAGTGTTGCGTTTATATTTTTGTTCAGTGTATTTCTTGCCTGGGACCAGCTGCAAGGTAACCAGAGGAGACTCCAGGAATTGTCGTTTTCACACTGCAATCAATCTTCTCGTTTCAGCCAGAAAACAAATGAGCGTATTTCCCAAATCTGTCAAACTTTTCCTTTAAAATCTTTTCCTCTTGCAACAGCAGCCAGATATTTAAACTGATGCATGTATGTGTGAGACTACCTGGATCAGTGTGTGTGGACATACACGAGAAGGAATGAGCTCTGTTTATATGTGCTTTGTCTTTGTACATCCCCAGATGATATTGAAGACAGGCAGTCAGGCAAACAGGGCAGCTGAAAGAGAGACAGGCGGGCAGACAAACAAGCAGTCAGACAGGCAGGCAGACTGAGAGGCATACAGGAGCTCAGGGGTTCAGAGGTCAATTCACTCACAGCAGCCAGCTCAGTTCAGACTACAGGGGGTTTCTTTATGCTCAACTTCTTCAAACAATAAAACGTCTTCTCTTCATGCCTCACTCAGCTTTACCTGTACACCCCCAACAATGAAGCATACGACTGTCAGACTGTTTCCTAGTCTGACAACAATACTGTCAGATTGTTTTAAAATTCAAAGCTTTGGAAACTTTCCAGTCAGCTGTATGTATTTGCATTTGCTGAACCAAATAAAAACATTTGACTCTGACAGAAATATGCGAACAGTATGTTTTCATTCACATGATGACAGTCGTGTAGGTGCCGGGTGAGTATTTATTGCAGTGTGTGCACACGTGTGCGGCTAAGTGGTGTGTGTGTGTGTGTGTTATGTAGGAGGAGGAGGGGTGATATAACTTCAGCAGCAGCTGACACTGTAGAGATTTCCTGAGCCTCCAAACATATGGTAGGAATTGTCTTCATGATGGCATTTTATCACTGATTAAATCCAGAATTGGCAAATTTAGGCAGAAATATGGAAGTAAGTTTTGTATATGTATCAGTTTTATAGGCTTAGAGCAGATTACTCTCAGGATGACAATGTTCTTACATTTACTTTTGCCCACTTCTTATCTGTGAGGAGTTGCACTTTGGGGAAAGCTGGGTCATTTGGTTTTGATACTGTGGTATTGTCTCATTTATTCCCTTCCAGTCTTTCAAAACAAATGAATCCTTCATGTGTGACATTCGCTAATCTGACATGACAGACTATTTGGAAGACACATCAAACACAGAGCACAAACCCTGAGGACAGAGTGTCACGGAGAGCTGACGTCCTGTCCCGCTTTTGGGTGTAGGCTCTGTTTCTCTACCATCCATTGCTCAGTGTGATTTAACATAGAGGTCTTCTCTCATCACTATCTCAAAAACACTGAAACAAGATATTCAGGTTTTCTTCCATATCTCAAGCTAAGGCTATCTATTACTGTGCTGGACACCTGAACTCCAAACATATAACTTTTTGTTCAACATTCAGTCGGTGTAGGTGTCAGTGTTTCTGTGTCAGATATGTTTCCGTTAAATGCCACAACAACAGCAACATATTTATAGTGGATTCCATTTATCATTTAAGATAAAGACACCTCATCGTCTGCATGCCTCAGCTTTGTAGAAATTTAAGATGCCTATAAAAAATGCATTGCAGACTGACACTTTTGGAACAGAGGCTAAGGCTTCAAAAAAGGGTGGGACTTCACAGAGCTGCTTGCTTACAATCGCCTCTGATTCTTTTAAACTCTGATATTCTGACTCTGTGCCAAAGAGATCCCACCGTAAACCGTCACACATTTATTTCTCCTGCAGCACAGCAGAAAGCTCATCTGGTTTTCTTTTGGGGAGGATGAAATGCTCCAGAATATGAAACAAGCGCTCCCGATCCTTTGGCTCCCACACCCCTGAGCACTTCCATGAATGATTGTGGGGAGGTTAGAAATGTTGGCACGCTGCCTATCAGTGCAGCTGCGGAATACGGGAGAGATGGGAGAATGACGAGCGGATTAAACGGGGTCAAAGGTTAAATTTCAGACCCTAGTCCATCACAAATTACTGATTACCTGCTTCAGGGTGTGATCTCCAGATCACGCTTGGGTTACAAAATCCAGATGACTGGATTCAAATAAACATTTTCCTTCCTCTATTTTATGCTTTGAAAAGTATCATCATGTAAAAATGATATGATGTGCAACAAACATTAACAAACAATTGACTTCTTCCAGTGGATGTAAGTAGGAAATGTTATTACTACATCCAGAACTTGTTTTCCTCTTCAACACACACTCACCCTGTTCCTCTCACATGCATCCTCCTGCAACCTGAGAGATGCATACAAGCCCCATCTCTCAGCACAGGTGTCAGATGTGATTGGCTACAGGCTGCACTTACCACCACCCCCCCCACACACCTCTTCAAAACACACACACACACACACACACACAGTCCTGAGCAGCCTTGTGTTCAGTGCTCCCTCGGCAGGCTCCCAGGGGGAAACACAGTGAGACTCTCATAGAAGTCTGTTGTTGCCAAGACCAGAGGAGATGCAGCCTATTTAAGACAATCACATGATTTCACTGGGAGTCAAAATGGTCCACGGGGGTCACTGAGGAGAGAGAGAGAGAGAGAGAGAGAGAGAGAGAGGTAGTGTGTGTGTGTGTGTGTGTGTGTGTGAGAGAGAGAGAGAGAGAGAGAGAGAGAGACAGAGAGTGTGTGTGTGTGTGTGTGTGTGTGTGAGAGAGAGAGAGAGAGAGAGAGAGAGAGAGAGACAGAGAAATAGAGGCTGAGTGAGTGTGTGTGTGAGAGTGAGAGAGAGAGAGGCATAGTGAGTGAGAGAGAAAGAGAGAGAGAGAGAGAGAGGTAGAGTGAGTGACTGGGGGAGAGAGAGGGAGAGAGGTAGAGTGAGAGAGGAAGAGAGGCATAGTGAGTGAGAGAGAAAGCGAGAGAGAGGAAGAGAGAGAGGGGGGTAGAGTGAGTGACTGGGAGAGAGAGAGAGAGAGAGAGAGAGAGAGGCAGTGTGTGAAAGAGAGAGAGAGAGAGAGAGAGGTTGGATACTGGTCGGATTGTCTGAGTGGAAAAAAAGGAAAATGAGTTGCCGGGAGAGAGGACCGGAGTCTGGATCCTGCGCTTGGAGATGAATGGAAACCCAAGTGGCCACAAGTGAAGAAGCCTGCATGTGAAAGTGCTTGATGCTTCATTCACCTCAACTCCTCCTGCTGCTGCTGCTGCTGGACTTGTTTACTGGAGCTCTTGGGACTGTTGGCAAGTGGACGCGTGTGTGCAGCTTTGGCGTGAAGGTGACCCACAGAGATGGCTGTGTGTCGGATCTGTGCAGGCTGCAGGAACTGGACGGTGCTCCTGTTCCATCTCTGTTGCTTCCTCACACTGAGCAGAGTAAGTCGGTGGTTTGATGCATGTAGACACACGCATGCACAGCTCATGAAGTTGTCAACACTTCAAATGAGCGCCCGAGTTATTTTCCATGACATTTTGCAGGATGCACAAACCAAGTCACGTTTTCATCTCCTTCCATACAGAGCGTGCTTTTGAATGATGGAGCTGATTCTCATCAGGAAGCATCAGTCCTGCTCACGTCTCTCAATTTACCTCAACACACAGGTATGTTTCAGTTTTGCACAACAAGGTCTTGCATCAGTGTTTCTGCAACTGTGATGACTTTTATTACTGTGACATAGTGATTAACGAGCCCCTAGAGCATGTTTTGCTTAATGCAATTCAATACAATAAGATTAAAACCGAAGTCATCCGCTGTGTCCCTCAAACTGCCAGCAGCATCAAACAGCGCTCACCTGCGCCGTGTGCCGCCTCTCTTCACCGCTGGGGGGCGACCTGCACCCTGACACAACCATCAGTGTGCGCTGCAGCAGCAGAGCTCAAAAATAAGGAACTTTTACTGTTTACTTTTGCAAAAGCCAATTTCACAAGTTGATTTAGAGGAGTTGCTGATTTGTGGAGCCCTTGAACAATAAGCAGTATATAGAAAATTGTCATGTGAGACATTAATACAATTGTTGAATAGAACAGTGAAATCTGCTCCCTCTTATCTCCACACATATTTTTCATTAACTGTGGAGTCATCAAAGCATCTAATGAAGATGCTGCTGCTTTGTCAGTACATTAATTAGTGCAAGCACTAAGTGCGAGACTGTGGTCTTTTCTTTGTTATGTGGCTCTGGCCCCATGTGGTGTGCTGAGTCAGCAGCTGCTTTGGCTGTGCATTCCCTTTCCGATGCTTTGATTTTTATTTTTTTATTTTTTTTTTTTTTTTTTAGTTACCACGAAAAACAGACACATAAACAAATAAACAAACATCAAAACTCCTTTCTCTGGGAACATGTGGGGATGATCTGAAGCAGAAGTGAGGGGGAAGCCCTTGTGTCTGTTCCACATAATCTCACAGCCGACTGGTGTGTTCAGCATTCATACAGCTATATTAGAGTGGCTGAGGACAGGGTTCACATGTTCAGGCTTTTGTTAAGTTTAAGCCGAGGCGCCCACTGGTTAGACCCCCCTATCAGTATTAATGGCACTCAGGAGCCACTAAACCAACAAACTACCCATCGCAGGATCTCGTCTCAGTACATCAGACAAGATATGTGTGTTTGTGTGTGTGTGCACTCCGTTCCCGCAGACTCTTTGTTTGTATACTGTCAGACATGGGTCACTGCAGCTGGTTTTTGAGTTAGGGCGGAACAAACATAGTTGACTGGGTGGAACTGTGTGTGTTGGGGGTAGGTGGACAAAACGACAGAGATAGAAGAAGACCATTTTCTGGTTCTGCCTAAGTGTCTGCAGAGAAAAGGCTTGAGACTTGAAGTATGTGTTTGCTCTCTGCAGTCCTGTAACTCTCTGGGTTGTAACACTTCAGGCATTCGAGGTTTACTTCCTGCTGCGACCACCCGAGCTGGAACACATGCAGCCATGGTAATGCAAGGTGCTTTAAATAAATGCATCCACTAATACGTGTATGTCATGTTGTGGGTGTGGGCACCTCGTCAGCCTCAAGATGCACCAAATAGCTAAGTTCAAACCTCAAGCATTCACGCTGCCAGTGATGACACACTGTCTGTCGCATGTTTCCCCCACTGCCAAAACACGTCTGTCTCTGCGCTATATTTACTCATTATTCGGGGCTTGCCAAAGCAGGTCATACTGTACAGTAACTGAGACTGGCTCTTGTTGACTGTAAGTCCAAGGTTGCTGTTATTTCTGTGCACTTTAAGCTGATAAACTGACCACGTATCTTTTTCCCATGGCAGGACTGAACACGTTTGCAATGGCCATTACAACACTATCAGAAAATCAACAGTGACACAGTTTTATTTGTTTGCTTGGCGGTTACTCATAGACCCAAAGTGTATCAAGTGTGTGTTGATGGCTTATGGTACCAGACTCCCTCTATAACCATTAAGATCCCATCACAGTAACAAACGTTTCTCCCAGCATCAGTTAGACAGATAATAATCTACAGACGTAACACATTTTGTTGTATTTTAAGTTTTAAATGTGAGTTTTCTGTGCACAAATGAGGCATGGTCTCCAAAGCCCTGTAATGTATCCAAACCCTTAAAGACAATGACATGCCCCTCCTTCAGTAGGTTAGTCCACACTGACCCACAGGACGGCATCTACTGTCATGTTTTTTTTTTCGGAAAACCAATTTCTGTGCAGCTCAAGGACTCAGCTCCTCTTCTGATTCGACCTTTGAAGGAAAGCCCGTTAGTTTGTGTGACCACAGCGCCATCAGACATTTAACTGATCTAAGAGGCCAGGCCGGTGACCTGCCACCATCTCCCTTTATGGCCTGCTGTTATCCAACCTGAGCTGTAGTAAAAACTGTAGTAAAACACCAGGTCAAACATGATTCACTCTCCACTGAAGGGCCCGTGTTGGAATTGTCTAAAGCCCTTCCTTTCCTTGTAACTCTTTCTTGACCCAGCCAGCAAAAGTATACGAGGCCGGTCAAGCAAAATTTACAAAAGGAGGGAAAAGGTTGTGGGTTTTAATTCAGTGTGTGATGCAGCCAAGGTAGCAGCTGACACAGCATCCACTGTATCACAGTCAACGGTGTTGACAGATCAAATTAGCAAGGACTGACCACAGTGACCACAAGGAGAATGTGTTTTATTTTTGACAAGCTGCATCCACAAAATATAGTCCCTGACATCTGGCATCATAGCCTTCTCTCAGCAATCTCTCCCACTGTTTCCATGATATCTGTCTTTATTTAATTTATCCATATGAAATGAGTAGATTTTGCTTTTAAATTAACTGCTGTTCTCATTACATTTAAATTCAGTGTTTGACTTGGCATACGTTTTTGCAAACACCCCAATAATCTAATTTTCCATTTTTCTCTCTTCTTCCCTCCATGTCCTCCTTCATCCCTCATCCAGAATATGAGATTGTATCTCCCTACGAGGTCGACCACCAAGGCGTTTACATCTCTCACGAAGTGGCCCACCACCACAGAAGGCGACGCAGATCCCTGACCCCAGATGCGGGCTCATCAAACACCGACAGCAGCAGCGAGACGGTCCACTTCCGGCTCAGTGGCTTGGGGCGAGACTTCCACATGGAGCTGAGGGAGGCCTCGGAGAGCCTGATAGCACCTGGCTTCACCATCCAGGTCCTGGGAAAGAATGGCACCAAGAGCCTGAGGGCCTACCACCGGGACGACCTCTGCTTTTACCAGGGGTCGCTGAGGTCAGGGGTCAACTCCTCTGTGGCACTGTCCACATGCATGGGGATGGTGAGTCTGAACATGCACGGAGTCGGGTTGCGGGAGAGTTTGAATAAGGAGGAGAGAATAGACAAGTTGGATAGGAGTTGGTGTGAGTTTGCATCAGTGAAAAGGACTCGAGGGTCCGATAATTTAAAAGTATTGTTGACATTTTTATTTTATTTTAATTTTGGCAGCATTTGGATTGATCTACCAAGTGAGCACTCTAATGGCACTCGCTGACATGGAAGAAATAGTGAGCCTGGGAGGCAAATTTAAGAATTTTGGCAAAGCTTATTATATGAACACGTCATTAGTGTTTTTGTCATGCTGAATCCCAGAGAGAGAAAAAGAGAGAGGTCTGTGACCGATTTTGGATTTCGACAGTGAATTAATGTCAAGATGTAGCGCAGTAGAAGTAAATGATTAAAATACATAAATACTCAACATGTGCTATAATTTTGTGTTATCAGACACCAGATGCCAACCAGACACTGAGAGTGAGATGGGAACAAAGTATCAAAGAAGAGAAAAATCAGATTACATCCAGCCCATAAATCTAGATAAAACCACATTCTTTCCTTGTAAAACACTGTCCTTTTCTTTGACACATGCACAGTTTGACAACTGTGTAACACAGGCCTTTCAGTCTGCTACTGTGAAGCTTCCTTTCACACAGCACTTCAGTCAGTGCATTGTCCGTCTGATCGGGTCAGAGCATTGACTTGCACTTGACTTAAGTTGACTTAAAACCCACCAGCTAAGATGGCAAAGTCACGCACAGAGGTTTCTTCCTCCAGCGTGTCGTGCATCAGTACTTCTAGCTCATTCCGTGCATGTTGCACTTTTGCCTAAATCAGCTAATGAATAAGTAATGAATGGAAAAGTCAAGTCTGCGAACACCACAGAATGTTTGGTCAATTAGCCAGGAAAAAACCCAAAGCACATCCATGCCAAAACAATGTTTTGGTGGCATTTCATCTTCTTATTTAGTATACTGCTTGACCAGCACAGTTCATGGACATAAATTTTTATTTCATGTTTCTTAACCCCGACTGACATCTTTTGCATGGATTTTATTATGTTCTCATCTCATGAGCAGTATTTGCATACACAGCTGGCACTACAAGCAGAGACTCTGTACAGATTACAAAATACAGTATATAGAAAATTTAATTGAACTGAATTGTCTTGAAGGGCGGGGTGCAACTTCGTAGCAAGTTAACTTATAAGTAATGTTCATATTAACATGATATACAACATACTAAAACATGCACAACTAATAAGCTGTTATCTAAATCCAAAACTGAGCAGATTTATTGGTGTTGAAATGATCAGTGAATAACAGAAGTTCATGTTTTTGTGTTAGGTTGGGCTGAAGTGTGAGAACCAAAGACGAGCTCTGAATTTGTTTGTGGATTGGATTTAGTTTTATTTCGCCCTCTATGTCATGTTATCCATCCTACTTGTCCCCGATAAAGGTCATTATCAGAAAATGTAGGCCACATATTATAATTAGTGCCCCTGGACTTGTTTGTGTTTCGTGGAGAACGTTGGCTGGAGTTCAAGTCTTGCCTTGGTGGTCCTCCTCTTCTGCATGAATATAAAGAAAACACTACTGTAAGAATGACATTAAGTAAGCCTAAGTGAAGCAGCCCCACCCCAGTAAGACCCTAAGTGTTATACTAGCCCTCTTAGCAGTCTGGACGACAGAACAAAGGCCTCTCGGTCTTGAACTCACATACACACATTCAATTAGACCTCAACAGTCATTGGAGACAGCGAGTACTGAAACTGGGCTGCAGACAGAGAAAACTCCTCTAATGATACTTATTTACACTTAAATGTGCAGTTCATAGCTCGAGAGCATTCGAGCTTGCGGTCGTATAATCTTTGCATCTGAAGGACCACAGCAGAAAATAAAACGAAATTTAGTCATTCAAATTTGCTGTCTTTTCACAGTTTTAACCAAACGAATTCCTTCAAAACCAAAATGACCACATTTCACTTCAGCATGACTTTAGAGTGGTTTTAATCATCATAAATTTTAGGCCAGTCTTTTGCTTTTTTTTTGCGTTTTTCTGTTTATATTTTCATTGTGGAGGACCACTGCTGTGTCTGAGAATTGCCCTCTTAAACTACAGACAGAGAATGGCACATCTCCAGGGATGCTTCCTCTACTTCTGTGTGTGTGTGTGAGAGAGAGAGAGTGCATGTGTGTGTGTGCATGTCTACATTTCAGACCAGATCCCAATAAAAGATTCAGCCAAAAGGTCCGGGGTTGCAGAGATTGTAAACGTGGTTCTCACGACTGAGGTTGGCTGGGATGTGCTGGGTCAGTGCATCAATGAGAATGTGACTTTTTCTGATGTGAATTAGGGAATTAGGGCAAAGTTTTATCAGCAGACAAAGGTATTTAGACTCTTGGGGAAAGCTAAAGATAGATATGATTTTTCAAAAAATGCCAAGCACTGAGCTGCATATTTTTACCAATATACACATTTTCACAATGTGACCTAAATACTGAATATGAGCTGTGTCGTGTATTTGTGTGTGTGACACTCATACACATGTTTCGTGTGCCCCAGATGTTTCAGATTATGTGGCTGTGACTGAAAAATTGGTAACAAAGTTCACTCAGCCACCTGAGAGCTCACAGGAGACCTTGCACTTTGGTCAGGTTCCTATTTTTTTGGCAGGTAAATATTGACCAGAGGAACAACGATCAATAGCCGTATCAGTCAGAGCACCTGGCCTCAATTTCAGCATGATACCGCTTATATCATTGCATCATCCTTTTTTGCTCTGTTGTTGTTTGAGAAATATTTTTGATTTTATTTGAAGGCAATTATGTTTATTATTATAATGGTTAGTTATAATGGTTGGTGTAAAAAAATAGATATCAATAGTTAAAATTTTTCATTTGGTGTAAAGATGGAAAACTTTAGAGGGAGAGAGAGAGATGGAAAGGTGTAAGGATCATTGTTCCCTCCCTAGCATTCTGAAATGCTGAAACCACCTTGTAAGAAGTGTGACGTTGTAAAGCTCATGTTTAAGTTGCCTTTTCAACTCCGCTCCTCTGGCAGCCCATATAGCGGTTAGCCCTGCTTTGATGACAGTAGGGAGTTCAACCATAAAAAATCCCATTCTTACAAGCAAGGAACTGGTGGAATAGAAGAAGCAGGCCAATCCCACTGATTCCACTGTTCACCTGCCAAAGGGTTTGAGACTCTGCATAGTGACACACATGTGGACGAAGAGATCATAAAGCAGGTCCTTCTCTGTGTCGACTTTATGCTGCAGCGTAATCCTCTTTAGTCTGGCTTTTATGGGGGTGAGGGAGTCGAGGGGTGAGTAGGGTGCCATGCAGGCTCTGCACTCTGACTCCATGAATCATCATTTTTTCCCTATATATGACATCTTGTGTGATTTTCAGCCATGCAAACAGAAAGACTCTAGAGTTAACCATGTTGGTGTGTTGGTTCACCACTTTGGTCCAGACTGAATTGGATTGGAGGTAAAGAATGGACAAAATGAAAAGACATTTATTGTCCCCAGTTGATAAAGTCTACTGACTTTGTTGATACCTTAACTTCTCACTTTGTGCAGTCACCAGGTGAAAAATTCGATTTGTCCAGTTTTTATGTTTGGTCTGCTGCATTCTTGCTCACAAGCAAAACTAAGGTGGTGAACATGGCAAACATTATACCTCTACCTTAGAGGAGGAGAGTCGTCCACAGACCGGAAACAGTTACCTGCTTAATTCAGTGACATATTTCACAGAAAACTTTTCTTTTCACATATACGTGGTTTAAGTTAGTGGCACAGAATGCACTAATAGCTGGGTCCTACAAAGCTTAAATGCCTTCTCCAAAAGTTTTACAATGTCAGTCACTGTCAGACCATTTTAGTTTTTGGGGGGATTACATTTAATGTCTTATAAAATTGCCTCTATAAATATTCCACAAGCATGAATCACTGTGTAAACTAGTAAACATTAATAGGGGACACTCTGTTTCTGTCTATTTAATCCTCTGAATGTATTTCATTATCTCTGCACTTCACATACTTGAGTATATCTAATCTAATTTTACTCAGACTTCTAATGCACACCTTTCTTTTGTACCAAAGGGAAATGTTAAATGTCCTCCCACTACAAATCACTTGGAGGTCATGTGTTTTCCTCTTGTAAAACCACGGGTGTGTTTCTTTGCCTCGGGCCTTGTAGTAGTAGTAATAATAGAACGCTGCACACTCATCCCACCTCTGGGATTTCCAAGAATAAATGATGGATGCGATGAAGCTTTGAAAAGCAGGCAGTGTGGTCTTGGCGGGTTGCTATGATCGATTTTCAAAACACACGGTAAGATCAGTCAAATGATCTTAAAGGATTGTTACTGGTTTTATCATTTACTAACATCACTCATAGTTTTCTCAGTCGTACAAAGTGGATTAGGTAGTGAGTCATGTGCATATGCGAGACTGGAAGTCAGTTTTGAACTATCGCTGTTTCCAAATTGATAGACCTCCAGTTGGTGTAATGTGTTCAGGAGAGCGAGCCAGCAGATGACTAAGGTACAGCTTGAAGTGAAATAACTAATTGATTGAGAAATGGTGTCTAACGTTGAAGTGCATTGTTAGAGTATCGTTCCCAGTTTTCCAATAAGCCCTGTCGATGCTGAGCCAACGTTTGAATCCCTGCCTTCAGCTGCTAGAAACGGAGCAATTGTGGAACCAGTTTGCATGAAACAAACACGGCAGAAGAATTACTGCCACACTTTGGTCTGTCCAAAAAACATGCTTGGAAATTTTAAGCTTATAGTTGTAACGCTATTGAAGATTAAATTTGTGATGGCAGCTTCTCCACTTGTTGTTTTTTTTTTTTTACTTAATTTCTTGTGTTTTTTGTTTTTGGTTGCAACACATAAAACAAAGGGTAGTTAATAATTAAATCTGATTATTATTCTTAGTTACTGTATTAATCTGTCAAAACTCCCAGACATACTGTCTTTCTCGTAAGCTTGGACTGAAATAAAAGACAGGCTGGGACCGAAAACTTAAGTAATAAATCTTACTTCTAAGTAGTTATAGCAGTAAGTTTTTGGCTTCTTGTGGTCTCCCTTAGAGAGAGCAGCTTAAAGAGACGTAGACAGGACGGAGGGGGGAACCATATACTGCACACAGTCAGGTGCACCTTGTAATGCATTGAATGTTTCCCCCCCTCAGTTCCGTTTTCCTACCGTCCCCCCTCCCCCACCTTTCCTGTCGCTGCTTGTCTGGATGCGTCTGACTCCAGAGAGTCCAGCTGTTTGCGCCCTCCCAAGTAGTGTTTCAGCATTTTATGACTGCTATTTGCACCTCGTAGAGCGCAGTGTGTAATCTGATGACTTTGGCTATTTAGGAGAGGCACTAGCTGACCTAATCTCCTAACATAGTGGCTCACATACACACACTCTGAAGACCGAGGGGATGTGTGTTGTTTCATATAAGGCCAAGCTTAAAGACTGTGCAGAGTTTACAGACTACAGACATCATGAACAGATTATCTGTGTGGTATGTTGGCTGTTATGCTTAGGAAGACAAAGAGGATGCATGTTGCTTTGTTTAAGACAGAAACATTTTGAATTCATTGTGCATACGGTGCTATTACATATGTTTTTTCTGCACAATTTCAAGTGTAGCTTTTTTCTGCGCACTGTATATATAATAATTTGCATGCTTTAGAAGAACTCAGAACCTACCAACACAAGTTAAACAATACAACATCGACATCTGGATTGAATATGTTAAGCACAGGACAAAAAAAAAGCACAAAGACTGTGTTCATTAAACAAGAAGGGGCATTGATCTATGTTGAGGACAAACAGTCCATGCAGTCAGTGTGACAGCAGGCGCAGATGAAACAAGAGGATGTGTGGAAAGTGGCTCGTGCTTCTTGTTATGATGGAGCCCCAAACACAAGTCAAACTCACCCTGAACTCTGCTTTCAGGTGAATACCTAACAAAAAAGTACAGAAATTTTAGTTTAATAAGGAACCAAAGTTTGACAAGATGAAGGTTGTTGTATAGAAAAAGATACTTAAATGAACCCGGCCCGAGTCTGACACAGTTGATGTAAGCTGAAATGACATGACTGTCAGAAGGCATTGTTTTATATATACTGTAGCCCAGTCAGTCTCACCAAGATCTGTGAAGATCTTTAGAGAACGGATTACAGAAACTTCCTGGCTTAAGTCTTTAGTTAAAATAGGAAATATGAGTCTTAAAAAGGGTTTTTCCCAATGTGGTATTATAGGAGTAAATCCTAACTAACTATGGGAATCTTATCTCACTTCATCCTATTTTATCTCAAGTTAGGAAAGTCTGAATACTCAGTCCAATGTCGCTTTTCAACTTTTATGTCATAGCCACAGCCGTGACTAGTTTTCTCATCACATCGAGCTAGAAAACTTTGCAACAACTGTTTTTTCTCATTGAAACATTGGCCTACTGTAACATACATTGAAACATACAAAAAAATGGAGCAAAAAAAAATGACGGGCTCTTAACTTCCAGACAGATGAGCTAGAGATGTTGGTAATTTCTGTAGAGAAATCCAATTTGGGAAATTTATAACAACTCTAACTTGGGAGATAACAGACAGAGAGTTGGTTGAGATGGCAGACACAGTCTCCACCGTAACAGGAACACAGGTATCTAATGGAGTGTAGATGCTGTCAAAAAGGAAATAAGTAAACTGATAAGAGATACGTCTTTTACGCTTTTAAGTTAGGATAGGAACTTTGACCTTAATCAAGTTCTGTAATATGACCCCAGAGTACAATAGTACCAATGAATCTAGTTTTCACTGAAAAAAAAAAAAAAGAAATTGATTGATAGAAATTGTCAAATATAACATCTTCATGTGCAGCTGGGAGGGGAGAGACAGAAGTGCCAGAGAGTGAACACTGTCCTCGTGAAATGCACTCATCATGACGTTCATGCTTGTTGACATACCTCGAGTGGAATTGTTACAAAAGCTTTGGCGAAGGTTGCACAATGCTTTGAATTACTACCTCTGCATAATTCTCCATTGAAGTGTTTTATACATGCACACATATCTGCATGCTGTTCTGAACAGCGCGGCGTCGTATGCAGATGTAAACAGCGAAAGCAAAGCCATGTTTGGAAATGTCTTAGTACATGAGTTAGATGGAGTTGGCAGTATAATATATATAAGCTCACTTTAAGTCGTACAGCTCTGTGCATATCTTCACAGTAAATACACTGTTCTTCTTAAGACTGAGTGTCAGCCAGATGACCCTGTCAGCTCCAGACATCTCTTCAACATATATCTGAACATGACAGTTTCTATAACAACTCCTAACTAAACAGTCTAGTCCTCAGGCTGCAGGTGTAAGTCCTGTGATTGTATCTTTCCATCATGGATTTCCTCTTCTTTATCAGTCCCATCTCTTTTTGCTGCCATTGGAATGAGCTGACCAAAAATAACCCCTCGTGACAAAAACAACATGAAAAAGAAAACTTCTCCTTATTCCACTCCTCCAAAAGCTTCAATTCCTCACTGTTAGGATCAAGATTGCCAGAAACCTTTTTTGTTAACCATCACATGGCACCCATTTGCCTCAGAGAGCTGCTTTAGCTAATGCCCCGATGCTCAACCCCCCCCCCTCTGCTCAAACCACCCACCCAGACAGAATAAGCACTTAGCATGAGAAATTCTCTAGGTTGACAGCAGTGCAGTTCAGGTCAGAGGCCTCACCGTGACTTGGAACCAAATTATGACAATCGCCTGCGATTACACAGCGCCGGGGCGGGTGCCACGCGGATGACAGGATCACGCACCGGTTGTCACATGTGATTTTGAACCAACGATCCTGGCTGGTGTTCCCGGCAAAGGATTGTTTCTTGACCGTTGGCAGGCAAACTGCAGCACAGAGGAAGGTGGTGATGCATTAGCAGAACCTCTCTCTCCTCTCTTTCTCAATAATTGATCCTCCACCCTCTCCTTTCTTAGTCCCCAAAGAAAAGTGTGTATATCAAGGTCAGTTGTTAATAGCCATTCAACATTGTCATGAATGAGGAAAACAGCTGGGCTTTTCGGGGGTTTTAACACAGAGAATAGAAATGACAGTGCTGGTGAGTTGAAGCAAAACATGTGTACTGTCTGAGGACTTCATTATGGAGTATCCATTGTTTTGTTTTTTTTAAAAGGGCCTAAAAGATTGTAATCATCTCAATAAGTACTGGGTCAAAAAGTGTGTTTCCGGCCGTAAATATGTCTTCCAATATATTTCTGCGTCGCTGTTTGTGGTTATCTTTTGTCTGTCAAGCACCAGTTACTGTCCGGTGGGAAATGATCATTATCCGACGCAGAAACACCTGTAAACAACAACTGCTTTCCGCTGACTTGTGGTATGAGCATAAAAGTTAACAGTCGGATTTGAACAAGCGATTTGACGACACTAACTATTTCATACTTGCATTCCTACTTTTCAAATGTCTTTCTTGTGTTTTTGCTTGTGCAAAGTTTAAGCATTCTCTTTTTTTTTTTTTATAACATGTGCGAGACTAAGCCAGTTTGGCTGCTGTGAAACCAATAATTCACAAATGCAACTTAAAGGCATGATAACTTTCTTTTGCTGCGCTACGTGATGAAAGCTGTAAACTGTACAGTCGTTGCGGTCGCAGCTTACACATCTGTGTTGGCTTGTATACTCGGAGTTCATCATCTTCAAACTCGCTGCTTAATACAGTCGCAGCATTTTCCAAGAACTGTGTTCCACTGGTTTCCTGATCTGTGGTTGATAGACTGGCCCAGGTTAGTAAGTGATGATGAAATGGGGAAAATCAGTAGTGGGGATCATTATAGCATCAAACTAATACTCACTAATGGAGGTCTGCTTCTGCAACATTGACTAATTGCAACAAGAGACATTTGAATATACACACAAGCAGATATTCAGTTGCACATGTATAATCTCTTTTTTCCCAGCGTCTACGCTCACACTTTTCTGTCCCACATACACACATCAACCTTTGCTGTCATACACACACTCATGCATACACACTCTGTCAGCGTGTGCCGCTGTGTCAGTGTGTTTCTGTCAGCCAGCAGGTTGGCCGCAGTGACGACGAACCTCACACTCCACTCACTACTCCACTGTAGTGAGACAAAAAAAAGTCAGTCAATTAAACGTATTTTAGGGAAACCTCTATTTCTGCCAAGAACAGTTCCAGTCCAAACACTTCGTGCCAGCTGACTGTCAACACAGATGTGGTGCGTGTTTGGAGAGACTGAGACAGACAAAGACAGAGGCAGAGAGCAAGAGAATGTAATCTCCAAGTGTCTGAATCGGCCGTGTTGATAGAAGTTTATTGAGAATGGAACAGGAAGACTCGAAATGTCTCTGTCTCTTTGGGGAAGGGACTGAGACAGACTGACGTAGAGAGAATAAGGTCAGCTGAAGAAAAGCTGTGCCGAACCTTTAGAGATTTATAATCGGCTTTCCCGTAACTTATCCCCTAAAATCGAAAGCATAAGGCACTGGTACTTATTACCCTGTGGGACAGCAGTTTTAATGAGTGAGAAATATTCACTAAGAACTAAGAACATATTTTTAAAAAGGTTTGCCACATATCATATTCAGAGGATACTTTTGTTTGCTAGATTTCTAACGCATGTAAATATAGACATAAGGAACGTCTAAACCTTGAGAACCGTGAGCGTATACGTTGTTTACAGGAGAGATGCCACCTCCTTTCATCCTCACACCAGCCCCCTTGTGTTTGAAACTCTCTGTATGTGACCGAGTCTTATTTAGATTTTGCTGAGATAACGTCTGACCCTGAACAGCAAAACAGATGTTGAACATGAAGAAACACGGCCAGTAATTGAGGCGCACAGAGGTTTAAGAGGGTCAGGTTCGCAGTGACCCTGAGTCAGATTTTGACTAATTGCTGACAGAGACAGATTGGGAAGCTGAACGAATGGCTGGAGAAGGTTATTGTGTTGTACGCTTGTGATATATGACTGCGGCCCTTTAGGCTGTAGGCTAGTTTTTGAGGTGTTGGACAACAACAATATGTACTCTACAGGTCGCTTTGAAATTTTCTGTGATGCAAATGTAGCTACTTGAATAAGAAAATGTAAAAATTGTGTGTCAAACATTTCACATTTTTACACCAACAATTGATACATATGTTTCTTTTGAGTCGACATATAACGTGGTAGAAGAGACACTGCTGTAAAGCTAATGGGACTTTCTGTTTTGCCTCTAGTCAGGTTTGATCAGAACGCAGGATGCAGACTACTTCCTGAGACCCGTGTCCCGCAGCCTGGCTCAGAGCGCGAACTTCACGGCGCCCTCCAGTCACCAGCCTCACATCCTCTACAAGAGCGTGAGTGATCCCCGGAGAGAGCGGAGAGGTCACGAGCCTGGGGCGCTGCAGAAGAGATCCACAGATTCAGCTCATCGCAAATCACACTTTGTCACCAAGAGATCCACAAACTCGCAGGCAGAACCCACCTACAGCGCAGTTAATGAAGGTCAGCACCGGGACCGGCAGCCCAGTGACATCCATGGTCATCACAACGGCGACGAGAACAGTCGCGGTGACCAGATGGAGCATCACAGCAACAGCCATCGCCACGATAATGACTACAGACACGGGGAGAAGCAGAGGCAACACTTCTGCGGGAGACGGAAGAAATGTATGTAAGGGCAATTCCTCCTTCTAATCCACATGTAACATACAGTATTTTTACAAACTGCACTCTCACGTAGAAACACCTGTTCGTGTTCCTGCATCTGCTTCATGTGCATATATGAAGTAAACATGAAGACGGAGCGTAAGTAACACAAATTTCTTTAGTTTCTACGACATGGAAAGTATTAAAAAGAGGAAAACACTGCCTGAACATTTTCTTCACTCATGTCTTTTTCAATACTACAACAACCCAATAAGGTTTTATAATAAGGTTAATCCCACTCACATATATTCTCCCACCTGAGGGATTTTGACTTTGACCCATAAAATTAGATTATGTCACATATTTTGTTCTGAAAAAATGTCATGTAGTCATTTTTGCCCTTGTCGAGCTTTCAAATGAAAATAGTTAACATTTGACACATAAATAAGAATGTTCCCACCTAGACATTGTACATTTTAGCCACTGTCATAACAGTCTTAAATTTCCAAATATAACTAAATTAGTGGTTTGAACTCAAAGACATTTTGAGGAAGTATCACACCACTAACAGTCAACCTCTCAGGGTTGTGGTTGGTTGGAGAACACAGAGAAACCAGCATAAATATGTTCCCATATTAAGGTTATTGCAATACATGCCAATATTATCAGACTGAATGTTGCAAGATACTACAGTACTCATGTAGTAAGAACAACACTCCATTAAAAGTGACACATTTTGTGCTAACATGTGCTGGGGTTAACACATCATTAGCCCATGTTGATGTGTGCAGGATGCGTGTTTTCAATGACTCAACAAGAGGGTGAATTATAAATCCAGACATGCAGCTTTTTTTTAAAAGTTGACCACGTTTTTCTACTTGTCAGTCAATTTTTAACCGAGAGGATGTTGTAACCTTTGAACTTTGGCAAATCAACATGTTTGGGAAATCTCTTACAAAACTATCCTGAGGGTAGGGAGCTTTGAGAGGAGGTTCTGATTTGTATGATGACAAATGTTTCCACTGAAGAATATTATCTCAATTAATGCTGACATTTTTGGTGACATTAGTGACATGACCTGCGAAAAGGTTAAGGGAAATGTTTTATATTCACTTTACGCTGTGACAAATGTTTGCTCTTAAGAAATTACCACCAGATCAGTTAACATTGCTGGTGTCACAGGGGTCATTTGAAATCGAGCAGACAGGGATTGGACTGGTACCACCACCATTACCCTGCAGAACCCCAGCTGTCTGTCCCTTGTGAAAACACACTCATATTTACATTCCCATAGGCTGACATCACTGAACACCTGTGCCATGTTTTAGTCAAAAAGGCACTTTGGTTGCTCACCTGCCGTCTGCCTATGTAAGCAAACTTTCTAGTCTGTATGGCTTATCGCAGCCAGGCAGTGATGGGTGAACGCTTTGATAACCTGAAAACATAGAAGTGAAGATCTGAGGTGATAATGTCACAAGCTACAATAGTTTTAGGCTGCGCTTTGCTTTGAGTCATGTGGACTATTGACCTTACGTCATTGTGCAGAAGTGAGTGTGGATGTGAGATGTTTTTACCAAAGGTGACCCAGCTTCAAAAGGAGTTGTAAAATCAGGGAAACGCTGGGTGTTTGATGTGAAGATTAAGCCTGTGTTTGTCTGAGTCAGATGTTGACTTAACAAAGCGCTGATAGGTTTTCACTTGTATATTGTGAATTCATCGGAATTTACGTCATCGTTTTTATAGTACAGCCTCCTCTTAGAGAAAAAAATCTTATCTTGTCTATGAAGCACTGACAGAATTTTGGGCGCCATTCAAAATTACCTGGATTAACAAAGTACGCAAAGTAGATTAAAACATAGAGGTGAATGCATGAATCAAGAAATGACCATCACTGTCTAGCATTTGCTGACCACACTGACAGCAAAATGGATTTTCATTGAGCACGTAACGCTTTCATTTTAACTGATGCACACAGAGAAAATTTGACCCTGCTGCTAATATACAACCACATATACACATATGCGGTTTCACACTTTACTTAATGGTAGCATAACAGTGAGACTGCCAGAGTCAACAGCAGAAAAGAAAAAGCTCAGTTTGCAGTTTATCCATGACATCAGGGTCATGAAAGTAAGAGTATAGTTAATCATCCTGGATGGTTGTCGCAGGCGAAGGCTCATGGCTGTAGGTTAATTTCAAATATTTTGCAACATACTGTATAGTCAGCTGTGCGAAGGAAGGGTTGTATATTTGTAATGGGCGTCATAACTGCTATTATATTGCTATTATATTGTTTTTTCTTTCATCAATCACTTAGAAACCACTATTATGTAAAACAGTTTGTTCTTAATCACGTTGACTCTGCAGTCACAATCTTGAAGTTTCATTGAGTTTGTTCTATGATTATCACTTTTTTTTTTTTTTCAAAACAGACATAAGTTATTGAATTTCCTCTTCCATATCCTTTATCCTGCTTTCCTCAGACATGCCCAAACCTCCAGAAGGGGACGTCTTCATCCTTCCAGATGAGTACAAGTTCATCCCCAGGAACAAAAGAGCCGTGCTCATGAAGAACCAGGGCAGCCAGAGGCTCAACGTGGAGATGCTGGTGGTGGTGGACAGGAAGATGATGGACAACCACGGCCACGAGAACATCACCACATATGTTCTCACTGTGCTTAATATGGTGAGGGAAACTTCATTAAGTGCAGCGTTAGACATCATAGGAGCAGAGATGAAAACAGAAATAGAAGTTTATACATTTTATTGGAGGTGTGATGTTTTAGTGTTTGTGTAAACCAGCCCAGTAGCCACGATAGCAGCCTGGATCTAGATACAGTGACGTCAGTCTGCTGTTCGGTCCATCACTTTGGTACAGACTAATATCTCAACAACTATGTGAGGGACCGCCATGAAATTAAGATAAGATAAGATAAGATAAACCTTTATTCGTCCCACAGTGGGGAAATTTGCAGTGCACAGCAGCAAGGTGATAGAACAGGAATGAAAATAAACAGTCTAAGAAAGTATTTACAAATTTACCAAAATTTACAAATTTAAAATTTGTACAAATTTAAAATTGATCCACAGACAATGAATCCTAGTTCTAGTGTCACCAGGAGGTCAAAGTTTTCACTTTTCCTGTGATTTTTTTCAACATTTTTTAGATAGACTGGCACCAAATTTTATAAATATTCATAGTTCCCAGATAATGTAAGACCTTAGCGATTCCCTGAGTTTTCCTCTAGCGCCACCATGAGGCTCACATTTGCTGATTATGGTAAAATGTCTCAACAGCTATTGGATGAATTGTCATGAAACTTGTTGATGTTAGTTCAACTGATGTTAGTTAGCAGTGATTTTGCCATGTTATACACCTCAGCCTGACTTCAAAATTGTTCTTGAGGTTTGCCATATCTTCGGCTATGGTGACTTGATACCCGCGTCTTTCATTCCCACTTATCAGACAGAGCACATCTGAAAACATGAAACTGATATCTGGGTGAGATCACGGTGTCCCCCCCTCCTCCTCCGTCCCTCTCAGCTGATCTGCAAGCAAATTCCGTCACGCTCGTTTTGCTACTTAATGACTGACTGACAAATCCAAAGATAATCCGTCTATTTTGAAAACATAGTTCCCTTTAGTAGAGACCGAGTTGGAGCAGTCGCAGCCCGCCTCAGAGGAGTCACCTAAATACAGTATGGGGTTTCAGAGAAAACATCCAACCCCCTACCCCACCTGCCAGCTCTCATGGGTCTTTAAAAGGTTCTTTAATATTTGTTCAAAATTAAATGTGATATGCCGTTCTAGCATCTGCGTAGATTTATGTTTTCTACTTTGTAATTACTGATTGAAAAAAAAAAACTGTACATTATGTGCAAGAAAACAGTGAAACTATGGAAACTGCTGATTGTTTCCTTGGTTGAATCATTGTTTCACAGTGATTCACTCTATCTGTTGAATTGTGCAAACCTGAAACTCTGTCAAACACTGGTGCTCCAGGAGATCTCAGTTTAAGTAAGTGGTTTTGATTGCCTCTTTGACCTTAAAACTTTGCTCGAATTTGGTAACAAACCACAGCCATGTGTCTCTTCTCATGAGTCAGTGCAGAGAGAGACCAAACATCAGGAACATAAGGAATGAATGAGGGTGTTCCTGAAGGGGGAGAAAGGCTTCATGAGTGGCACCTGAGGTATTCACAGGACCCGAGAGAAAGACAGAGAGCGAACAAGAGCAAAAGATCAGCAGTCCACTTTCAAAACCCAAACTGTTATGATTGATGATCAGATATCCTCGTGAGTACAAGAAGCTGAATTGGAAACAGCAGTTGTGGCTGTCGTACCTCACCGATAGCATCAAAAGGGGTTTGTGTATTATTTCGACAAGAGTATATGTCTGCATGGTGCAGAAGTTATACATCAAATGTATACAACAGTGTTAATATCAAGACTTAATGTAGTGCTTGTCAGCTTGACCCAAAGGTGAAAATATCCATAATCATCTCATCATTTCACATTTACATTTATGCTTATCATCCGGCAGACACAGAGAAATGGAAGCTGTTCTTAGTATTAGTGATTAAGAGAAGATCTTCAGATCAAATGAAGGAAGACTTTTAATTGGAAACAGTGTCCAGATACTTTCTGAATAAGTTCTGAATTTGGATATTTTAATGAGTGATTCTGCAGATCAGAATACTATGTGCAATTTCACACTTCAAATTTCGCTTTCTTGAATTAATCAAGCCATTCAAAGCATTGAAAGGACTTTAACTTTCTTTGTGTGTCTTTTAGGTCTCCAGTCTCTTCAAAGACGGTACGATCGGGGGGAACATCAACATAGTGATAGTGGGCCTCGTGCTTCTGGATGAAGAGCAGGTGAGCGTCTCAAAGCCTGTGAGCGCTGTCACGTTAAAACCCTAATATTTCCAAAAAATCCAGCCTCTCAAACAGGAAACAATGTGATTGATAGTTGCATTTTAAAATGGGTTTGTGAGGCTGTGAACATGACGGAGGTTCAGACACGAAGGGAATGCAAAACGCAGAAAACTGTAAAGCACAGATCATTTGTTTATTTGTTTTCATGCCTGAAGGTCCAGATCTCTCAGGTGTCTCCGAGATTTTCCCGAGGTCGTCCTGACTACTGAGGACTTTTACAGTGGTTAATTATAGGGTATGCCTTTCCTTGGATCTTTGCCAGGTGAAGGAGGGAAATTCTCGTAGAGTGCAGGAGATGGAAGGACAGCTTGAGTTCAAGAGAAAAAGAGAGAGAGGGACAGAGGTGGGGAGAAACAGGTGGGGTACTGTCAGACAAAAAGAGTCAAGGAGGCCAAGGAGAACGGACTCTGGTTTCCATCCACCTGTGATGTTAATAGATTTCAATCTTCCTTAAGAGGCAATTATCAGTGGGAGGAATGCCAAAAATGGCAAAAATGTCCCAGAGGTTTGTCTTCTGAGCAGCAACACTTATTTTATCAGTGTCCCCTCTCACGTCTTCATGCTGCCTTTAACATGTGTTTAAAGATCCTGGTAATTAATTGTAAAGACCAGGCAAAGATCTGGTCATCTAAATATTAGTGATAAATGAGTGTTATGTCTCAGCAGAGGGAACTGGGAAGGTAATTAATTTGAGTGACATTCGTCTCATTTGAATCCAACACTCGTTGTGCTCACAGCTTCCTTCCATAAAGACAGTGTTGTCTCTCTTTCTGCTTCCTGTTATCTGCTTCATCTCATAGGACGGTTTGGTGATCAACCACCATGCAGACCACACACTGAACAGCTTCTGCCACTGGCAGTCTACCCTGGGAGGCAGAGAGGGCCGACACCACGACCACGCCATCCTCCTCACAGGACTCGACATCTGCTCTTGGAAGAATGAACCCTGTGACACTCTAGGTACATCTTCAACGTTAGGACGTTCTGTCATGACAAAACGCCTGAAAGTGTAATTTGGGATAATATAAAAGATCCCAATAACAAGAAGCACAAGAGGAAATACTGATCCAATTGTTCAAATAATTTTTGTGACTCTAACACAGTTTGTCACATAAATGTCACCCGTCCTTCTTCTGTGTTTGTTTCTTGCTCTTGGTAGAAATATATTATTCTCTCTTGATGTCTGTCTTCCTCCGGGAAGGTGTCTCTGTCCTTTGTCACACGGTGTGACCAAGGGTCACATCAGCCAAACCAGATGTTCTGGTGAAAATCTACAGCTTTCAGGCCTTTTCAGCTCCGCAGTATCACACACTGTCGATAGTAGTTTAACAGTAGAAGTAGTAGTAGTAGTAGAAGTTTAACAGCAGATCAAAGGAAAAATCATTCATGTAATTTGCACAAAAAGCATTATCAGAATCTGAAACATATTCATAGCTTAGAATATTTAAAAAAGACCAGGCTCAGCTACTTTAAACACACACAGAGACTCATCATGAGTGTACAAACTACCAGCAGCTTGTTTGTGGTAATGACCATGCCAACACACTGTTGTCTTCCGCACTGTGAGAAAAAACTTCCATCAAACACACACATGTGCGAACAAACACACACTATCTTCAAACCCCAGACTTAGGTTTGGACTTCAAAGTGTTGAGGCTAGCATTAGTCCTAATCGTTGCTATGAAAGCCCAGTTCAAAGGTCTGTGTGTGTCTATGTGTGTGTGTGTGTGCACAGTCAAAAGAGAGTTAGTCCTGACTAATTCCCAAAGGTGCAAGACAAAATGACCATTAGTGCTACCAGTCAGTGTATAACACAGTTTATTTGTGTTCCTGTTCCAGCTCTATCCCTCAGTGTTTTCCTCCATATTTCAAAACCAGTATATAATATCAATACCTCTTTGCTGACACTAAAAAGGAACTAAATGGCAGTTCTCACAGTTAATCTGCCTGCTTGTGTTTAATATCATTATTCACATTAGTTATGTACATGAGAACATTACTTTTGGGCTTTTGCAAATGACTTAGAGCCGTAAAATAACAAAACACAAGGCTAAATTCTCCCTGAGACACTGAGACAGAAACATTAAGGGAAGCCCCTGTGGGTATTATCCTTTTTGATTCAGAGCCAGGGGTCTTGTGTGAGTGAGTGTGTGTGTGTGTGTGTGTGTGTGTGTGTGTGTGTGTGTGTGTGTGTGTGTGTGTGTGTGTGTAAGGAGGAGAGAAGCATAATAAAGAGAGCTGAATAGTAAAAGGGAGTTTAATAGAGAATGAGAGATATGAGAAAGAAGTGAAGACAGAGAAAGAATGTTTTAAAGTGAAGTGAAAGGTAGCAGGGGGATCTAGGAATGTTCCCACAGACTCCCATATTTTAACATATGGACGGGGTTTAACCCAGTTATGGTGTGTTTGGTATTTCTTATGCATGCAGTCGACAACTAGCTCAGACTGGAGCAAGTTTTCCATCTCAGAGAATTCTTTCGGTTTGGTACTGATAATGCACTGCAGAGTTAAAAAGCCCAATTTTTTTGTTTAGTATGAGTAAACACAGCTTGACAGCAGTTATTGTAATCAGTTATTTACAGTTTACGTTGGAGCTGACTGAGGTACAATTGATGAAATAACTGAACTGTGATGTAAAAATCATGTTGTTTTTTTGCAGGTTTCGCTCCGATCAGCGGGATGTGCAGCAAATACCGAAGCTGTACCATTAATGAGGACACGGGCCTGGGTCTGGCGTTCACCATCGCCCACGAATCCGGACACAAGTAAGGCTTTCCATCCCTCTCGTGATTGAATGATGACCAAAAAAAAGGTGCTGAAAATGTCTGGTGTCGGAGTTAAGGCATCAACCATGAACCACAACGACCCCAGTTCACGTCTTACTTGGGGCCTTGTTGCATGCCAGACTCCATCTCCCCTCGTTTTCTGTCATCTCCGTTCTGTCAGCTGCCCATTAAATGCTTAAAAGACCCGAAAAAAAGGATGTGCATGTATGAGAATCTGTTGAAAAATATATGACGTGTTTAGTAGGTGCCATAATAAATTACAAATGCTGCATTCTTCCTAAGCACATTTGACAGATAACATGTATGATTTAAACGAAAGCAAAATGTGTTTTTCAAGCTTTTTTATCTCCATGTGCAAACAAGCTGATGATGTTTTAATCCTTTTGGTACCCACAGTAATGCAGTGTTGTGGCTTCTGCTTGTTCACCCTTGCTGCAGACACATTTGCATGGTACCTTTTTTTTTTCATTCCCCAGCTTTGGAATGGTCCACGACGGCGAAGGGAACGTCTGTAAGAAGTCAGAGGGCAACATCATGTCTCCCACATTAGCCGGTCACAATGGCGTTTTCTCGTGGTCCGCCTGCAGCCGCCAGTACCTCAGCCGCTTCCTCAAGTAAGCAGCCGTATTTTCTGCTTTTGTTGCAGAGAACAATGCTAAAAGAATTGATTTAAGAAGCACTTATTGATGATAATGACTTTAATGGGTATCACTGCTTGAACCTGCTTATTAAGTTTTCAGAACATAAGAGCTACATCACATCCACATGGCTCATTGTTGTGTAATGACCAGACCTCTCGTGCCAGCTTTTGTTAAGTGCTCATGCAACAAAGACATAAAGCACTGCATCAGTTTATAAAACCGAAATATTAAAGCAAGAGTCCCTCTGGCAATAGCCACTTTGAACATGCATTGTGTTTATATTATTCAACATGTGTTACTGATAGATGAACATGTGTTGTAGAAAAAGCATGTCAGCAGCAGATATATCAGTTACAAATGCTCTGATCCAAAGAGTGCCAAGTGAAAAACTGCTCTTATGTTAAAACTATTACTGGGCTTTGCCTTATTTTGCAAAAGCAACTACAAGTAGGCCTACTGTACAGTATATAGCTGACGTAGCAACTAAGTGAAGTAATATGAGGTGCTGCTGTTGCATTACAGACTGTGTACTGCGTGTATGTGAGTGAAAGTGTGTGAGGGAGAAATTTGTGTGTGTGCATTTTCATCCATGCAGCCTGCTCATCCAAGCAAAGAAAGCAAGCATCACAGACATAGCGTCCATGTGTCTGGCTGTGTTACTATGCGTCTGTGCATGCGTGTGTGTGTGTGTGTGTGTGTGTGTGTGTGTGCCTGAAACCAGATAACCCAGAGTCAGTACCCTCCACTAAATTTACCAGTGTGTTAACTGAACTGTCAGGTCTCCCCTCTCAGAGTGGTGGAGACAGACAGTGTATTTCCTCGCTGAGTTATTAGAGCCGGGGTGACCTCACCCTTGTTAGGCCTGTCAGCCTTATATTAAACTCCCATCACCCCCTGAGGCCACGTGGAGGGGATCTGTGCGCAACTGAAAGAACCAGGGGCCGTCTTCCTGTTTAATCACCGAATGATAAAAATGCTGAAATGCTGTACGTTGTCCTAATTGCAATCAACATAATGTTGTGATATTTAAATGTTTTTGGCTAAATGCGTCCCGTTGAGTTCACCAAGACTCCTGCATGTCTCTGCTTTCATCTGCTCTGGAGAGGAGTGTTGTGTCAGCCAACAGAGTATGCATCACGCTCATTCTAAATCTGCCTCTCCTCAGTCAGCTATGACAAAGAGGTCTGTGCCAGCACTGTATGTATAGTCAGGAGCTTTATCTGAGCTCTTTGTGATGCTTAAAATGGATGGACAACTTTCATGGCAGGGGACGCAAAATCACCTTAAAAGCCACTTTTGTATGAGCCTGAGTGAGACCCATCACAGAGTCAGTCATACATGTAAGTTACAAGTCTCTCTCAAGGTCCCTTTTTTTTCCAGTTAGATACGCCACAAAAATGAGAGTCACCAGGAAGATAAATCTGAGAAGACATCTCTGTGTCCCTCTTGTGACATTTTGGGAAATATGCTTATTTGCTCTGTTGCTGAGGGTCAGATCGATACCACTCCCAAGTCTGTATGATAAGTTGCTGGTTAAGGCACAAAAAATAGTCTGCACATAACCTCCATAATAAATGATGAATTGTTGTTTTTACACTCTGTTTTTTTATGGAATTGCACAGAAGTGAGATGTGATGTGTTAATTAGTGAGCTCCAGAGGTGCTGATAGGCAGGTTTTATTACCTTTTCACCAAGCCTCGCTTGCTGTTTCCCCACATCTTCAGCAGCTGCTTGCTCCAGCTACATGTTCACGTGGTTTTGATCATCTTGTCCAACTCTCAAGAAAGAAAGTGACTGTATTTCCCAAAATGTCAAACTTTTGCTTTATATTCCATTTTGCTGAAGCTCTTTTGTAAGAGGTGTTGACTCAAATCAGTGATCACCTTTGTAGTTTTCGTGATGCTAAGCAGATGTTCTGGTCCAGTTGGTGTCTTCCAGGTGAGAATCTACTGACATATGTCAAACCATGGTGAATATAAAATGCCAGGCATTTTTCCCCAGAATGAGATGAGTCACAATATCTGCAGGGAATGGTAGAAGGAATAGGTGCTTTTCTCATTTCTTGTATTTATTTATTTTTATGTTTTATGCCCACCTGATGATAATCTCATGACATACAGTGTTTACATCTTAAATCTGGAGAAAACATTTTCTCCTCCTTCAGTGCCATCGGTGAATACAAGCTGCTCTAAAGAGAATCTGTCTCAAGATCCTGCAAATTAGCTACATTGGGCTTGTAATTGACTCCCTGTGTGTGTGTGTACGTGCCTGCCCACAGGACCTACTTGTGCTTGTACTCAGTGCTGACGTGTGTACGCTGTATGTGTAATGTCTTTTTCAGAAACCGTAATGTGAATGATGTAGAATATCAGAATATTGCACTTGCAGAACAGCCATTGTTCTCTGCAGACACACAGGACCCATAAAGCAATAGAAGATCTCACACACATATATACTCTGCTAAAGCAATCAGGACCACTCACTAGCACGATGGACCCTTCCAACATATTTTGCCTTTCCACCATATTTTTGTATTATATTCCCCTGACTGCTGCGTATAAGCTGTAAAACATCTCCTTATAGCAACCAGTGATATCAGCTAACACTGGAAACCCCCCGCTGGTGTTAGTATATGAGCGATATGGGCAAGGATTTTTTATGTCTGTCATAATTGAGTGTCTGATGCATTAAATTCATTACTCTCAGGGTTTGAGTTTGGCAAATTGTTATGTCTCCATGGCAACACTTTACGGTACTCTCCAAAGTGGGAGACAAAGGAACATTGAGGACTGATGCTGTCTGCGTGCACAGCATGGAGCCATATACCAGCTATCTTTCATTTATCAAGCATGGCAGTGAGTCACATGATTATGATAATGTCTGCATGTTGTATATCGCCAAAGTTATTGAGAGATTATTGATCAATTTTGCTCTCTTATTCCTTCTCCTGTCCTCTATTGACTCCTGTTCCTCTTCTCCCTCTTCTTCTTATGTCTCTTCTTCTTTACCTGCTTTTCCACTACTTCCTCTTTCATTCCCCCCTCCTCTCCTCCAGTTCCGCCCAGGCTCTGTGTTTATCAGATGAACCCAGAGCAGTCAAGGAGTACCGGTACCCTGAGAAGCTGCCCGGCGAGCTGTACGATGCAGACACGCAGTGCAAATGGCAATTTGGGGAGAAGGCCAAACTCTGCACTCTCGACTTTAAGAAGGTAAAATTGACTCGATTATGGCATGCAAATTTAAAGTTAAAAATCGCATGCCATGCTCTAATTCTATCAAGGGTTTTTTTTTCTCAGCACACACACTCAAACGTGAACGCATAATTAAAACAATCTGGTGGCAATTGTGTCTTGGGAAAAACGGAGAAAGAAATCGAGAGCGGGATGAGGGCAATGAGGTAGAGGAAAAAACGGAAGAATGAAGGAAAAAGGAAGGAAGAGAGAAGCTGATTAGGGCCGCATATCCTCATGTGCCAACACACACTCGTGCATACATAGTGAATGCTCTCTTTCTCACACACACACACACAAAATAAACAGGGAGAGTTATAATGCTGCCCGTAAAATACTCAATGGGATAGATGACTAAATATACACTGGAGTGTTGCCAATGGGAATCTCTTCTTGTTGCTCTCCCATTGTCTCATTACTGCTGATGTTACTGTTTGAGATACCCGGAGTCCCGGAGTCCAGATGGGGTTTACATTACACCAATGTTTGATGACACAGTAAAGGTGTTTAAAATCATTAGTGCATCTGGATTAGAGATCTTCATGGGTTCAAATATGATGCCCAACCTGAACCTCACCTGAAGATGCACCTGTCCTTCTAAAGACAGGAGTCAATGGACAGTTATTTATTTTTCTTGAGACAGTGGCATTTAGTTTCTTTTGGGGTCGTTCTGGCAAAGACTTTTCACATATATAAAAGAATTTAAAGTTACTGAACTACACTAAGGGTAAAAGGGTAAAAATACACCTTTAAGTTTGGCTTACCATCTGGACAAAGCAGGCATCCTCTTGCCCGATTCTGGAATTGGCTCCAGCCCCCACAACCCTCAAGGATAAGTGGTTATATCTCATGGATGGATACATTGATAGATGAATACGAATGCGATTTTACTTCATCTTGATGCTGTATCAGTAGAGGGGCCCTGGGTCCAAAACTATGTTTGTTATTCATGTTTATTATTCTTGCAGAGAGCACACTCAATACATTTTCATGTAATATATTATAATCAAAATAGGTTTGAGGATGGAGGTGGGTGTGGGGTGTAAGTTAATATTGTACAGTGGCCCTAAAATGCAATTCAAACCAGAGTATACATTTGGCCCACATATGGACATTTGAGTCACCATTGATTGTGATCAAGCCAAGCAGTCAGCCACCCAAGGATTTTATGAATTTGAATGATGGCTCAACCAGCCTCAACCTGACAGGAACACTCTGGTCAGTTGTTTGTGGATGATGCCACCCGTGACCTTGGGACTACTGATTATACACAAGAGACTGTAATGGGAAAATTACCTTGTTCCACACAGCAATTTTTATGCAATGAATTATTTGTTTAAAAGCATGAACACTTGTGATCAAGACACAGATTTAATGTTTCTTGATACAGTCAGTGAATTATGGTTAAAATCTCCCTCTGAATGGACTGTAGGTTGACATGACTGGCTGCAAGCCAGCACGGTTCTTCCTCTTCATCAAGATTACTTTTGAGGTTTTCTGATTTACAGAAGACCGTGACGTAAAAACAGAGTTGGGAAAGAGTCTTCAGAATGCCACAGAGATGATTACTAGCTGGATTTGAACCTGCGATATCAGCACATGGTATCCTCCTTAGCCTCATCTACGCATCGAAACATCCTTGCATTATTTCAGCTACGAGATATTTGAGAATTGCTCCCTCATGGTGTTGTTTTTTGGTCTTCCATTGTCTTTGCTCATGCACCTGGTAGCAGCAAGGTGCAAAGGACCCAGAAAATCCCCAAGCAGCCGTCATGCTCACCGTCTTTCCAGACACTTGTTACTCATAAAAAACACTACAAGTATCAGCCTCAGCGGTGCAATTCATCGTGTAATGAATTCATATTTCATGAAACATTTTGGCACATGTTTGCAAGATAAGGTGCCGCTGGAGGAGTCAGATGATACTCTCCGTGGTGCGTGTGGTTACATAGAGCTGGGTTACGCTAGCAAAAAGCAAAATAATATGTGTAGGTGTTTTTCCATTTTCTTCTATTTAAGTCTCACTCTGTCCATCATCTCTCTCTGTCTTTTCTTTCCATCCCTCACTTACTCGTTTCCCTCTTCCACTCCCTCTCTCTCTGCCATTTTTACTGCTAAAAAAAGGCCTGAGCAAGCAAAACAGCTGGACAAATAGGCCTTGGGATGAATTCCATGGTGGCTCTTGGCAGCAACAGGCTGAAGGCCGAAGTGCCTGTCAGCATCTGCACTGAGTTGTCAAAATCTGATATAGTCATTCAGATAGTAATAGAGTGGACATGTTAAAAAGTAGCAGGCCATGTTTCTCAGGCAACGTAAGCAGGGAAACCACCCATCTGAATGTTTCAGACCGCTGCTGAGAGACACAGCCATGACCTCATGGACGTTTGGTAAGGCAATTGTGGCCTTTTAATGTGTGTCACTGCAGAGCATTATCTCTTTGTCTTCATGTTTATATCCCGTGTGTTTCTGACTGTAAAATATTCTCCAGGTTTGTAAAAGAAAGTGAGAGCAGCTTTTTTTCATTTAATTCTTTTGTCATGTTGCAGAGATAATGGTTGTGCTGCCTGTGAGATAATGCCTTGCAACAGTTGGACCAAGCCGCATGTATTTTTCTTCCATTTTTCCTAAAATATTGTTATCCCAGCTACTGAAATAAATATTTTGGAGATACAAGGTTGCTGCACACTGATAGCTTGCCAGGAGATCATTATTCAGACAGTCTCTATTTCAGCAAGCTCTCTAGTAGCAAAATAACCATGTTATCACAATTTATCATCATTCCCATTCCAAGCTTTGTTTACAGTTGTTGTGAGAGAGATACCGATCATCCCACTTCTGAAATTTGGAGCATGAAAATATGTTTGCAGTCACATGTAACTTCCTCTTTTCCTTCCAGGATATCTGCAAGGCTCTGTGGTGCCACCGTGTTGGGAGGAAGTGTGAGACCAAGTTCATGCCAGCGGCTGAAGGCTCTGCCTGCGGACCCGATATGGTGATTTAACACGTGTTTTCGTGTGTGTGTGTGTGTGTGTGTGTGTGTGTGTGTGTGTGTGTGAGGTGGAAAGAGGTCGGGGTGATATGCTCACAAGCTTTGTCACCTCAAGAGTGGCATCACATGACTCACTATTTTTCATCCATCGCCTTTGAGGCAATTCAAGCAGTTATACCAAGATGTTTTCAACAGCTTGCAGGGAGGTGTCTCTTTCTTTAAGTCGTCATTAATCATGTTTTTGGAAGAAAAAGAAAAAAAAAAGGAAGAAGTTACCCTGTAATGATACTGTCACTCAGACCTTTGTTCTCTTTTTAGCTCATGGAGCCAAAATGATTTTGCAGTTATGCCCTTGAGAAAACTTTGTTTTCAGCATGTGTTGGGTTTTTTTTTGTTTGTTTGTTTGTTTGCTTGTTTTTTACTTGACTGTTGCTAGCACACTGCTCCATGGAAACATCTTACCATATAAATCTACAAATGAAAGGCAACAAATAAAACATTTCTTTGCAGTTTTGGTGAAACTCAAACAAGAACATTGGAATTGACAAGCTCACATATTCCCTGCACAGTATTAACAGACTGAGCTGCACAAAGACCAATGAAATAAGTCAATTCAATTTCAGGGTGGATTTTCCCTTTAAGACATCAGTTTGCCCAAGGTTTTTTTTCAGTGTGCTGCTTGGTATTATCAACTGTGTGACATTTAGTATAAAAGGAATAAAGCTTGTAAAGACACATGCATAGATTCCTCCTCGTAGGGAAACCACAGACCTCTGAGAAAGTAAATTACACCAGACAAAGAGTGATAGTATTTTATCAGGCGACAGACTAAATGGAAGGAGATAACTGTTCCAAAAGTAACATTTATTGAGTATTTTAATGTTATATAGTGCTGATAATCCCTCTCAGTGTTGCAATTTCAAGACAAAAGGTTTGAACCGAGTGACACTGAGCTTTTAACAGCATCTTTTTAGTGTGTCCCAGTGCAGACCAATAACTTCCCTTGTGAGCCAAGAGTTTGGATTGACTTCATTGTGTTTTAGATTTGGGTTCATTTGAGTGCAGTGTCAATAAAATTTCCCTTTTTTGATAGAGGTACCACACTCTCCTGCCATTATTTTACCTCGGGGAGCAGCTGCAATTGGTTTGTTGCTGACGTGGCAAAAATAAGCCATTGGGGTTGGGGCCAAAAAGCAATCTGTGCTCTTTATTTATTCTTTGTTCCTTTCCTTGCTTCTTTCAAGATGATTCTCCCCCAAGGCTTGCTCTCTCTTCCCCTCACTCCCCTGACAGCCCCTCATTGACATTTGCTTCTCAATATATTGAACTTGATGGTTTAATCCCGCCCTCTCCCTCCCCGGGACAATTAAGTGAACGAAAACAATGACAGGCTCACTTAGGAATCCGTGGCACTCAGCCGCAGGGGGAAAACTGGGGGGAAATCAGCTGTTCTAGTTCTTAGTCAAGGACCACGAGATTAGTTGGAGGGGTGTGTGTGTGTGTGTGTGTGTGTGTCTGCGGGCTCATGTGCAGGCATGGACACACAGCGAGAACAAGAAGAGCTGATTACTGTATATGCCCCCCATCAATACAAATGCATGAGCAAGTTGTGTGAACAGTGTGTGCACCGTGTGTGTGTCTGTGTGTGTGTGTGTGTGTGTGTGTGCTCGCTTGCAAAGGTTCTTGAACTCAATCCAAGGTGAGCACTTGTGTATATTGTGACTGATGTCATCTTGACATGTACAAATCCAGTTCAATCCTATGCCAGGAAGCAGCTCGTGACATAATGTTGCTTTAAGTGAGTCTAGATTTCGCAAAGTATTCTCACATTACGTTCGGGGATTTTGAGTGAAGTGCTGCTCATTTTGGAACACGTGATTAGTCGGTTGGTTAATGACTCAGCCTTTTTTGAGGCACATGCGGTAAATGGCTTGATTCAGGAGCGTGTGGCATGTGTGTCCCGTAGCATATCCGTCATCTCATGCAGTTCACATAATTTGCCATTTAGTTTAATAATCCTCTCCTGCCTTGCCTGCTTGCCTCATGGAACACATTTGGCAGTGTTCATGGGTGGAAAGCCGCTTGGTCAGGGTGGCCCCTGTGCAGAGGGGTGGTGGTATCTGAGGAGGTAATTGTGAATCCCAATTAAATCTCCCCTCTGTAGAGTAAGAAGGAGCAGCTGGTGACTTCATGTGTGCACAGCTCTCTGCATTCCCAGCATGCACAGTAAAAATCTGCCTGTTCCGGTTCACTTCTTTCAAAAATTAGATTGACACCAGATATGAATACTAATGAACAAAAAGGCTGATACCCCACCCTCATAAAATGATTTGCACTGAAAAGATTTTTTCTCTTTTGTTTCAGAACTGAAATAGTTTGAAAAGATGTTTTTAAGCAGTTAAGAAACATTAGTGTATTGATTTGTGCATTGTTGGCAGTACTTCACTCTGTTCCATGTTTTTGTAGTTAAGTGCTTTACTTTTTAAAAAAAAGAAAAAAACAAAGGTTAAATACAGTGTAGAGCAACATGAAATGCAAATATGTGCAAAACAATGGCAAGTGTGTTATTTGACTGTAGGAGAATATCCACGTCAGGTATGAGACAGTTTTTCCACATTTCAGTTGTGTTTGGCTGAGCTCTGTTAATTCTAGCTGATGACAGCTCAAGGTAGTGACTGTCCAAAAAGCAGCACAACTGAAGGTTCACTGATAGATTGTGAGTATGTAACCAGGACTAGACCACGACCTTTTTGACAGCAGTTAAACCTGGAAGCTATATCTTCTATGGTGTGACAGTCAACATAAAGAAGATAAAGGTCCACTGGAAAGTCTGTGTGTTTCTGACACTTTTATGACACTTTGCATGTGTGCGCCTCTCTTCTCCTGCCTCCCTCTCTGCCACTCATGATTCTTCCCTCTCTCTTCCTCCAGTGGTGCCGCAGGGGCCAGTGTGTGAAACAGGGGGACGAGGGCCCGAGGCCCCAGCACGGCCAGTGGTCCGAGTGGTCGTCCTGGTCTGCCTGCTCGCGAAGCTGCGAGAGCGGGGTCACCCATCGAGACAGGCAGTGCAACAACCCCAGGTACAGATACACACGATGACAGCGGTGCATGTTAGCAAAGATGAGAAGAGCACGAAAATGTGAATATAGTTTGACGTTTAGGGAAGTGCTTCACTTTCTTGTCAGAGTTAGATAAGAAGATCAGTCTCATGTTTGTGTGTTAAACTTGTTATGGAGCTGGAGCCAGCAAGCATCTTAAGTTTGCTAATGAACACACTGCATTTTCTTTATTAGTTTTTTGGGTTTTTTAAAAATTTATACACAAACATAAATGTAAAAAATGACTATTTGTTTTGCAAGGTGTAATGTACTGCAAATATTTCTTCGCAAACAGTCCCCCAGGAGAAGTGTCTTCCTCGATTCTTGTCGCATGTTTGCTAAGAAAAAGCAATAACTTTGCATGCTGCTTTGACTAAAACCACAAATTGTTGATTTAATTTTTTTTGCTTTTGTTCATAAGTAAGCTTTCGAGGTGGTCGAAGTTTGAGCTCCTGGCTGTAGCTCCAGACTTAACACACATGCATGAGTTTGACATCAGTCTTCTTCTTCAACTATCAGCAAGAAAGTGAAGATGAATTTTTCCCAAAATGTCTAACTATTTCTTTAATAAACACATCACTAACCATTATTATCACTAACTATATCTTTATTTTCTGGATATTTCTGTATTGCAGTGACTTATACAGATGTACATTTTACCAAACAGCTCACAAAAAACTATTGAAAGATGTTCAAATCATCAAGATCTCAAAAGCCCACATCAAAGGTTGATGTTTCCTTATGTTAATTATTGAGTCCAACAATTTTAATCACATCAAAAACATGGATTGTAATGATTTAAGTGATTTAAGTTACCACGCTTTGGTGCGGAGATGATCTGTTTATGTTTGCTTGACTCAAGGCCAAGAGTATATTAAGACGCATGATTAGAATAGTGAAGATCAGTCACATGGGTCTGTCCCTTCATCACTTATCTGTTCACTTAGTCTCCTACTCATCAGTCACTCAGGATTATTTGCACTGCCAGTCAGTGAGGGGGGCCTGTCCTCCTCTTCATCGTGCCATGCCAAGATCCTGACAAGTGGTGGGTTAAATTAGACAGAGAGAGCGTGGAGGGAGGAAAGATGGAGGTGGCGGGTGAGGAAGACAAAGACAGGAAAGGGGGACGAGAGAGGAAGGGGGGAGGTGAAGGGGGCTTCGGAGAGATGACAGAGAAGGGATTTATAAATGGAAAGATGAAAAGCAGAGATATAAAGGGAGAGAATCTGAGGGCGAGTGAGAGATAAGTGACAATGTGATTGGAAGGCTTATGGAAGGTGTAATTGTCCCGTGGAAGGGATTTTAAGGAACATAGCCCGAGGATATACACCTGTGATTGGAGAAGCCTTCACCGAGACACACTCACACACAGACACATATACAGGCAAGCGTACTCACATATTAGTCATACCACTACAAAGACTTACAATGGAATTTAATGTAATTTAACACATTTTGGCTCAATCAGCAAGTCAAATGCAGCAAATGTGTTTTTGTTCCTCAGAAATGTATGTTTACATATGGTAATCTAGCTGTTAAGTGTTACATATCATCAGTCACACACGAACTCACACGACACACTTCCTTTTGTTTTTTTTCACTGTCTCTCATTAGCTTCACATAAGGATGCAATGCACATTTTATTTTTCAGAATTATCAGGACTATTTGAAAATTAAGATTTATTTGAATGAATTGTTGCCATCACGATTTTTAGTGGATTATGTATACCTTGCTACAAAATGCATTTTATTGGAACTGTAAGGGTGTCAAATAATGATAATTGCTTATTTGTTGGAACTGACAGGATCTATGAGCTTACAACAGCCTTAAAACTAAAAAAATAATAATAATAAAACAGGCGAAAACTGATAAGGTGCAAAACAAAGGTTACTCAAGCAAGTTTTGCTCAGGTGTTATACAAATCAAACCATGTCACTAACCTTTCTGACTTCATAGGGATCAAGGCACCAACACCTGCAATGTGAATAGTTGCCTAAAGCATCATAACCAATGAATAACTCAAGTAGATATTTGGTGAAATTGGTACAGCCTCATTTCATGTGGGCATTCAAATGGAAAATTGGAAATTTCCCCGTTGTGGGAATTTCTTATCTTATCTCAATTGTTGTTTGAATCACTATAACAACACAATGAGGGGTTAAACTAAGTGCCACATTCATTTTGTTCATAAGGGTTTGATATGCTGATTGACGACAAGACGAGCCAAACAGTTTGTGTGTAAGCATCACTTGAACAGTGAGCAGCAGGGACTGATTGGGTTTTAAACACACATATGAAGAAGAAGAAGAAATCAGGACATTATGAAGAAGTGAAACACTGAATCAGCTTTGTTTTGATCACATATTTTTCAATCCCTCTCTGCAGACCTGCGTACGGAGGGAAGTTTTGCGAGGGCTCCTCCAGGTCGTACAAACTTTGCAACACTGAGGATTGTCCCCCGAACACCATCGACTACAGAGCGCAGCAGTGTGCTGAGTTCAACAGCAGACAGTTCAGAGGATGGTACTACACCTGGAGGCCGTACACTCGAGTGGATGGTGAGACAGTTGTTTTCCTCTAAAGAATTTTTGCAAGTAGGCTTTTCCTGGCAGTAAACATTTTGCCCCTTTGTTCACAGATCAAGATGTATGCAAGCTGTACTGCTTTGCTGAAGGCTACGATTTCTTCTTTGCCCTGGCCAGCAAAGTTAAAGATGGGACGCTCTGCTCTCAGGACAGTTCTAATGTCTGTATTGACGGACTGTGTGAGGTAATACTTTCAAATGTCAAGCAGTGAGACAGTAACGTGGTTTGATTGATGCAGATTTCAAAGCGTTTGGCGTCTGCGTTAGATTTCTCGAAGATGATATCATATGCGAAGCCTTTGAAGTTGAGCTATAAATTCAGCAGAGGAGAACATCAGTAGACACCCTCGCTGTGCTGTTTCACAACCACTTAAAATGTCGTGAAAAAGGAAATGTTGACCTGTCACCACATGCAGGATAAATGATGGTAGTTTTCAACTGTTGTGATTTATTTCACAGTATGATGAAATGTGGTATTTTATGTATACCATCTACTTTTTGGTCGAAAGTAATGATGTTTTTCTTCCACAGAGAGTGGGCTGCGACCGTGTATTGGGCTCCACGGCTGTGCCTGACGCTTGTGGGGTTTGTAAAGGAGACAACTCCACCTGCAAGATCTACAAAGGACAGTACACCAAGCAGCATTATACTAACCGTAAGTTTGAACTGTTCTGTGTCATCGGTTTTGGTGATTTCATCATAAAAATTTTTGTTTTGGTTATTGTAGATTTTTCACAGCTTTTGATGCTAATTTAAAGTGTTGCACTCTTTCTCAGAGTACTACGGGGTGGTAACCATCCCAGCAGGGGCTCGGAGCATCCGTGTGATGGAGCTGAATACGTCCAGCTCCTACCTGGCTGTCAGGGACACCCAGAGACGCTACCACCTGAACGGACACTGGACGGTGGACTGGCCGGGCAGACACCCAATCGCTGGAGCCATTTTTGAGTACAAGAGACCTTACAACAGACCAGAGAGCCTCATATCAACTGGGCCCACCAATGAGACACTGGTCATAGAGGTGAGGGCCTTCATTCCTCTGTGGCTTACTCAGTTATTTACATCTATATATTTGTGGTGTCTTTTCATCTCGTCACTCTTACCACGTTCTTTCTCCTGTAGATATTGTTGCAGGGCTGGAACCCAGGTGTACGCTGGGAATACACTCTGAAGAAAGCTGACGAGAAAAGGAACCACATCAAACACAATTACACATGGGCCATCATACGCTCCCAGTGCTCAGCGACTTGTGCCGGAGGTAAGCATAAACATGAATGCCCATAAATATTTTTGGTTGCGTTCTCACGTTACATTTGTGCTGAAAATTAAGTTTTTCCCAAACTGCAATAATAGATGTGTTCAAAGTGTAGATTATTTAAAGGTCTATTGTGCTGATGGAACAAGAGGACAGATCACCTTCAGATCTCCAATCTGGGCCAGCATCTAAAGCTCAGTCTGACCTCTCTGATCTATAATAAGGCTTTTAGCTGCAGGTTAAATGGAGAGGGGAGCGTTCCCATCATTACTGAGGGAACTTTAGTAGCTCGTCTTTGGGGCTGGTGGGACATCCTCTTGTTCTACTGGAGACCTGCTATTACATGCACACACACAGGCAGATACACTAAAGCAAGCAAGTACACACATGCACGGCTTCGACCAGTGGCCTTTGTCCCACCAAAGGCTTAGTATTAAACTAACACACACACATGCAAAGACCTGGGGAGACTCTGGCATTGTGATTTGAGGCTGGAGGTCAGTGGACCAAGGTCTATAGGTGTGCATGAGTGTGTGTGTGTGTGTGTGAGTATTCATGTGTGTTTACTCATACACATTTTTTCTGTGCTCTTATGTTGAGTGTATTTGTGTGTGTGTGTGTGTGTGTGTGTGTGTGTGCGTGCTTGCTTGACTTCATGAGTGTGAACAAAGCAGCCAGTGTAGAGTTTCTATTGATTGACAGTGCAGGTTAAAGTTCCCCACCCTGGACTCCTGCGGTCCACCCTAACCACCTCCACCTCTTTGTGTCCTGATTGTAGGCCGTGATGGGTTGGGGGTCATTTGCTTTATTAAAGAGTGCGACTGACTAACTGACCTGTAGGAGTTGAGATGTGCCGACTGACCGTGCCTAAGGCTAAATACCAACCAGGGGGTCTGTGAAGCTGGGATTCTGTTTTGTTTTAATGCTGTTTTATCGCATCGGCAGGATAGAGCGGAACTCAAAGTGAACATGATGTTCTCCATATAACCCGTACAGGCAAGATGAACACCAAGTCAGCGTGCTACAAAGACCTGAGAGTGCAAGTGAACACATCCTACTGCAATCCCAGATCAAGACCAGCTACCGGTCTGATGCCCTGCAACACCCAGCCATGTCCTGCCAGGTTAGACCCTCTGCTCTTTCATCAGTGTTGTGTTTGCTAGTCATAGTCATGTACATGTACTCTATAACATTTTCATCATGGAATTAATGGGTTCTCCATTGTGATCAGTTCTATTTTTAGCCATGCTGGTGACGTGATTTCTAGTGAAATGTTTCAAAAGCCAGTACCAATATTTTGGTATAACTAAGTGCTTGCAGACATTCCCATCAGCCTCAGCTGTACTTTGTGTTTAGTGCTAATCAGCAAATGTTATCATACCAACACGCTAAATTAAGACGGTGAACATGGTAAACATTATACCCTCTTAACATCAGTATCTCAACATTGTTATTATGAGCATGTTAACTTGCTGTGGACTCTTGTTAAGATTAGAGTTTCTGCACTTTAAGTATCACAACTCATTCCAACCTCAGCAATGTCACTGATAATCTGTGGTTTTAAACATTCCTGAATGACCTCATCAATATATCTGAGCGGTTTTTAACTGGCTCTCAATCTGGACATCATTAAAAATGGTAATGGTGCAGACGTTTCCTCACATTTTCCTGGTGCATACTTCTGGATGGAAAAAGACTGAATATTTGGCCCTTCTGTCCAATTGTTCATTTGACATATTCTGGATGGGCTTCATACTGTACTGCGGGATATGTGACAGCCAAAAAACATTGTTGGCCGTAGCAGCTCCGCATTCTGTACATGCATGTTCATGTTTGGAACATGAGGAGGCAGCTTTAGGGGCCTCAGCCAAATAGGTTGATATAGTTATTAAAGCTCCTTGTGCGAGTGAAGACAGTAGATTAAATTCTCTCTGCTTTGTCTTGATGTCCTTTTTTCTGTGTCTTTTCTTTTCTCTACATCTCATTCTACTTCATCAGTGGGCGTTTTGTCTTCCTACCTTCTGTCCTTTTCACCTTCCTCCTCCCTCACTCCTCCTCCTCCTCCTCCCGACTGCCATGTGTTAGTGGTTCACAACACCTACACATCTGTTCTGTAATTTCTTGACATGCGGCGTCAAAAAGAGGTCTTTACTGGTTGAGTCAACTCTTCCAAACTTCCCACACTATCTCCTCATAATAAAGCGAATGAAGGGTGTCAGGCAGCACCGACTGTATTCTCCACCCTTTCCCAGCCCAGCGAAGCACCTGTTCTGTAATGATGACATTTTCCTCTCATGTAATGAAAAATAACTTGCATTCTGGCCAAAACATGTGTGTGAGACGAGGGGAAGTTCCACTGGATACTCTGTTCGTGTCTTCGTCCAGTTCAGCACGATACCTCACCAACTGTCAGGAACGGTTAGCTTCTGTGTTTGTTTAATACGGCAGGCCAAGGACTTATAAACCTTTTCACATGTACTATCACTGTGGGACCCGCGCTCAGAACGAAACGCTCGTTCTCCAGCCCTGTCAAGGCCCACCAGAGACATCGCTTTTGAATGTGTAGTTTAAGAAACACTGTTTGCAAAATGCACTGCCAACTTAATTGATGGGGAATATTGGTTCATCCAAACCCTGGTGATCCTCAGAAAATGTTTTTCCCACAAGCGTGCACCAGTAACAAGCTCAAGATTAATTTGCAGTTGGGAACCGAAGTAGGAAATGTTATCATACACTGAGGCTCACATGCAGTTTAGCGCTGCCAAGAGAGCTTTTCTCGATCTTGTATAATGTCACTGCTGTCATTTACAGTGGCACTAACAAATGTTGTATGATGTATGACGATACCAGAGAGGAAGAAAGTGGGAGCGAGACCCGCTAATGGTTCTGCGGTTTCAGGGTGTGGTTCTGAGGGATCTTGGCTCGGCTCACTTGGTTCGGTCACTGTCTATACCCCTGACACGCAGGGCCACGGCAGAGGATCAAAGATCAGTCAACGTGGTCCAGTGCTGCGGACATCATAGGGAGTGGTGCGCCCGTTGACAGGCAGGACACACACACACAGAAAGACACACACACAGGGGAAACGTCCCTCCCTCTGTCTGTGCTGCTCTGGACAGTGTCATGAAGGGTAAAACTCTGGCCAGAAAACAAATCAGAGACAAAGACACTTTTGGGATAACACTGGTTTTAATTAGGGGGAAACTTAAGATTGTGTTGATGAAAATGGGATTTTTTTTAAAGCTATAAAGCTGTGAAAAAATATTTACACACCTTATGGTTGGAAATTTTTTGTGGGTCGACGTTATAGCATTTAAAACAGGTTATTGGCCACGTAACCTCTAAATACTAATCAAACTGTGCAGTGACCAACAGAGATGCAGTGTGTCATTCCTAAAACAGCTGTTACTGAGGTATGACGTCCCCTGAGTGCATTTTCTGCAAGTGTAGTTGGAGCAATAATTTCAAAGATATCACGCAGACCTGATCTCTTGGGCCTAAGTAAGATCTATAAGAGAAGATTAAATGTACAAGACACAGAAAAGATGCATAATGATGCAGAGCAGGAGTAGCGTGAGCAGCATGTGAGTAAGGCAAAAAGTCGTCATCTTCCCCAGTTGATGATCCATGTAGAAGACATTGTTGTTGTATTGTAGCATAGAGCTACTTCGTCCTGGTATTATAATTATGATCAAGAAAAATGTATTTGATTGTTCACGCACAGAACCCCTTTTTGGCTCTCTGGCTTATATGCTTCAACATGACAGAGGTTAGATTTATGCTTTGTCGTTTGTATCGGCATGTTTCACTTTTGCATTACAAGAGAAAGAGGAGGACTAACCAATGTGTTTGGCAGATGTAAAGCAATCAGGGAGAAGAGTTTGGCTGAGATTGCTAGAGTGTGTATGTGTGTGCAATAAAGAGCGAGACTGGGCTGTTAATGTTAGTCTACTCTCCGCGCAGTGGGGAAACACTACACAGGTGATGTGCTATCATGAATGGGGCTTTTTAACATAACTTACTTCATAGTAGTATAATGTAGTATGAAATGCTCCTTGGCTCAGGATTCAGCAAGACACGCTTATGTTTGCATCAAATGAAAAAGACATCACCCTCCAAATTTTTTATTTATGCAGCATCTACTACAGCTGCATGCAAACCGCTTCAACTTGTGGACAAAGTTTGATAGGCCTGCTGAGCCTAATTGCACTTGCTAAGCTATAATTACACAATCAACGTACAGGGAGAGGGGTTTATCATACAATTGCTTATAGAGTAGCTTCCTCTCTGCTTGTGTAGTTCATTGTCTGCAATTGTTAACCAAGCACAAAACATAGTGGGTACCTGACAAATACCATTCAAAAGCTTCCTTGCTGCAGATTACGTCTCGGACTCGGAGCCTCCACCAGGACTACCGCTGCACACTTACAGTACAGTAGATGCCTGTCTCCCAAGGAATAACAAGAGCATTTATCTGGAGACTTTTGACAGCTGCTGTTGAGGCGTCAATTCCTCCGTGCCTCTATTCTGAGTATTCCCATGTACACTCTTAGCAATGGTCTGAAATATCAGCCAGATTCTTGCAAATGAAGTGGACACCGCTGACAAGTCGTGCCTTGATTTATGAGCAGAGAGGGGTTTAGCTGAGACACTGACCTCATCTCGGTCGGTGTTGCATGTGGATGTCCAGAGAAATTCTGTTGTTCAATGTCCAAGTGTGACTTTGTCCCCTGCATGTAAAAACTGTTTTGTTGCACTGTGGCCAAGCCAGACTTTTTAAAATATGTTTAGAAGTCATTATTTCTCCCTATTAGAGGTTCATGGCAGGGACAGGCCTTTTTGCATCTTTGTTCCTGGACATCAGTGCCTCTAATGCTGTGAGTCACTTTCTATTAGAGTGTTTGTTAAATGCCTGAAATATAGCTTTGAATAGTGGAGTTAGAGATTATATGGTGCAGGTTTTGTTGTATTTGTTTTTTGTCCATTTTGTCTATGCACATAAAGTATACATAGAATAACATGTAGAGAATTCATGCAGTCATGATGTATGATGCTGTTGTTGCTGCCATCGTGTTGCCAAGAGCAGGATGACTGGCCATCAGCTGCTGTCTGGCACACACACACACACACACACACACACACACACACACAGGAAGAAAACAGGGCAGGGAGAGGAACAGTGGTGGTGTCTGATTACTATGAAGCTCACTCCCACCCAAACGCTCTCACCCTCTCATCAAGACTCTCAAGGAACAATTTCAAGTGTCTTTATTACACCCCACCCAACCAACGCTGCAGTCCAAAGTCTAAAGCTACAGCAAAATCTGTTACTGCAACGTTGATGCACACATTTCCAGAAGTGCATATATTCATATTCAATCTCTTTCTCCATTTATTTGGGACTGGGCGCTTTTCTTTGAACTCTTTTTGATGAAGTCATTTCTTTCTTAATCTGCATCCCAACACCTGCTAAAAACTGTCGACAGAAAGATTTTCTCAGGGGTACAGCATTACACAGGGCACCAATATTATGTAGTCAGCACTGAAATCATGGAATCACAGTTACATTGATCTCATGTTTTATAGTAACCAACAGCTGTTCTAAACGGGATTTTTCCTCAGTGCCTGAATATTTGCTTCTTGCTCAGTTTGTGCGTGTCACCGTTTTGGAACAGGTATCCGAGGAAAATCCTGCATGATGACCACAGAGCTATCTCATGTCCAATGACATAAACTAGCGATCGCGTTGACAGAAAATATATATATAAAGTCGTCAGAAGAGAGAGCCGTGTCTTCCAGAGTGTTGTTAGGTCAGACATTATAAGGAATAGTGGCGTGTTTGTGGTTCATCGTGTCATCATGTGCAGTAATGTGCTCGACAGTATATCATGTAGTCGTTCCTGCTTTGTTTTCACTCCTACGTTTGCGACAAACTGGTGCTGTTCACAGTGCACCACAGAGTTGTTGTTGAGTTGTGAGTCCACCAAATGTTATTTTAGGATGGCCACCACTGTATTCCATCTACAGTCCACATTATTAACAACAGGACTATATTGAAGTCATTACTAAGATTGGTAAAGAAAACCAATTTTAACCATAACTCAAAAAAAGCTTCTCAAAAAGTTGGGAAGCATAAGTAAACATAAATAAAACAGAATGTGATAACTTGCTAATCCTTTCTGACAAACTCAACTGCAAACAGTACAAAGACAATATTTAATGTCTTACCTCATTAACCCAATGGATTTTCTTAAATATCTGCTTAACACGTTTCAAACAAGTTGGGACAGGAGCAACAAAAGACTGTGAAAGTTGTGGACTGATCCAAAAACACCTGTTTGGATCATTCCACAGGTAAACAGGTTCATTGGTAACAGGTGATAGTATCATGATTGGGTATGAAAGGTTCATCCTGGAAAGACTCAGTCGTTCACAAGCAAGGATGGAGCGAGGTTCACCACTTTGTCAACACATGATTGTATAAAGGATGTTATTTATTAATGTTGAATAGAGGTACATACAGGTTTAAGGTCAAAATTGATAAATGCAATCTGTTATACATGTAGAAAGGTATAAAAAGTATCTCAATACTTACATGTTTCCAAAGCTTTTTGACCCCATCTTGTGGCCTCCCTCAGCAGATGGAGTTGCTCAGTTGGAGAAGGTTTAGATGTTATCACATGACCAAAGTGTGATCTATTAAAAATGATAGGTAAAAACACCATTGCTTTATTCAAAAAAAGGCATCAATGTGTGTTGAATGGGCCTTTTTGATCACAGACATTTTGACCTGTCAGACACAGGTGTAACTAATGCTGATTGCCAACAGAGCCATCGTCAATGTTATTACTTTCACCTGTGCTTTTCCTGCCATGACAAGTCAAACTGTCTGCTGTGAAAAAGGTCTGTGAGAAAGAAGATGTGGTGTGGAGTTGTGGAGGCACTGAGTGTGGACAGGCCCGATGGAAAGACCTTTGACACGGACGAAAAGAAAATTGGATGATGCTCATCAAGCAAACACAGCAGTTAAATCTAAAATATAAAGAAGCTTATTGGACTCAGCCTTGTAATCAAATTTAACTTTTTTACTATTTTCTCCAAAATTGTTTGATTTATTAAGTATACAATCAATTTAGTGGTCAACAGGGAACTCCTGTAGGAATAAATTCAAAGCTAATATTTCACTATAAAAGATGTCAGATAGAGCTCTAATAACTCGTTTAATGTATTTTAAATATGTTGGTTGTATATTGAAACTAGTCTCACTGAATGGTCTCCACCATGTTTGTCAAAATCAGATAACACAAAAGGACATATAACTATATACATATACAGTATGTACCTGAACCAAATTCATGTGTTGTATTATGTTTCTATGCCACGCTTATGGTGGAAAATTTGATTACGGTCCTGTTGGTAAATGGATCTTAGTGCAGTCAGGAAACTGAACATGTAGGAGAGGAGAGGGCATACATCAAGGAGGAAATTCTTGCTCACAGTGTTTGTGGGTTTATGCAGACAAACCAAACAATCCGAGCTTTATCTGCACATTTACAGTGTGTGATCACGCCATCATTATCTGGGAGCCACAGACAGTGACTGTAACAGTTCCAGCTTTCAGCCAGTACTTAGCTGCTTACTCATCCCTCAGGATACTGTAGGTACAACAGATGCTTCAGTTTCCACTCGACGTCTACAGACACACACACACACACACACACACGCTTGTCTGCAAGTGTTGCATCCATTTTTATAAGGGGCATGGCCTCTGTCTGTCTCACTGTCTGCCTCTGTTTCCCTCTGTCTCTCTCACACACAGACACACCGGGAAGCCTTTGAGGTCAGTTGTGAACCAGTCTACACACACTCACAAACACACACACACACACACATATGCAATGCACAGACCTCCATTGCAGTGTCCATTACCTGGGTGGCTTCAGGCTCAGCTGTAAACATAACCCTAATGGCCTGGACACTTTGATGTGACGCCCTTTTTCCTCTCTGACCTGTCCAACCCTGTCCTACCACACACACACACACACACACACACTGATACCACCAAGAAACCAGCCAAGGATAGCTGTCATTCAAACTTTGTTGTGCTCTGGTCGCAGCGCTTCCAATCTCTCATCAGGGATTTGTGGGGCTGTGGCTTTCTGACAAACATTCTCTGTCTGCTTGTTTGTCTGTCTCACTGTCTGCATCTTTTTAAAGTCATTTCTAATTATGTTCAAATTCACACTCTCTCTCTCTTGCACCAACACAGCTACTCCCCTTTTCCCTCTACATGGTTATCTTAGATGTTGATGCTCTATTTCTTTCCACTTTTCTGTCTTTCTCTTACTTTCTCTCACACACATTCCACCACTTACAGAGTAACACACACCGCCCCTATCAGCATTTACTCACTAATGGATTTGTGTGTTTACTCTGAGTTGAGGAAGCAGTGATAATAGTGGCTGTAAAGTAATCTCACAACTGTTTACCCTCATCTCTTGGGCCTATCTCTTTCATTATCTGCAGCTCGGGCTGCTTAAGTGTACCTGTGTTTATGTACTCTGTGTGTGAGTGTGTGTTATGTGTGTGTAAGCATGGGGAGAAAGAGCCACTTTGCTGTTTACATGTTGTGTATTCAGTAATGTGTTGTGATAGACTTTAAGTGTCTGATCATATTATATATTCATGTGGAGGTTTCTGGGAAATTATAATTTAACGACTGTCAGATAATTTCTGAATTTGTAAAATGCAACTAAGATCCACCTCTAAATTGGCTGAAAATATTATTGCCATGAAGGAGCTTTTAGGTAAAGTAAGGAGACTAACGAATTAATTCTGACTAATGCAGTAGCTCAATTTATTTCACATCATGAGTCAGTGTTATTATTGCACGATTGAAGAAAATGGAGCAAATCTCTAATAATTTAATAGTTGTTGACATCCAGCTATTTATTACACTATTTTCTCAGGCAAAGGAACATTTTATGACAATTATCATACTTTGTAAATTATGAGTGGGTTTCAAATTTAAGTACAAACATTAAAAGCTCCGTTCTCATGTCACAGCATAACATTTGCACAGTAATAATATTAGGTAATCTACCTTTTTCATATTGGTTGCAGTCTCAACCTCCAGGCTGCATTTTCATGCTTTTACACTCTGATTACAGTTATTTGCAGCATTTCAGTTCAGTGTAAACAGATCTCAGATTTCATATTTAACGCTAACATAGCATGCATGTATATAAGTTACAGTCTTGTTGTAGTGTTTGGGTTTCTGATGATCACATTCATTTGTGTGTCCTACTTTATTTGAGTTCCATTTCATGGTTTAATCAACCGGCTGTACCTTTGTCCAGTGCCCAGTATAGTATAGAACATTTTTGTTGAACTAAACTGGAACATATTGTCCTTCTATATGTGCATATGTTTCTTTTTTTCACTGAGAATCTGGACAAGTTTTTCACCTTTTTTCAGTTTGTGGGCCTTCTTCGTACATATACTGTGAGCTGGACAGACCAAAACATGCCTGCTAGACTAGACAAGCTGGCTGTGGTCATCAGTCCATCTCTGCAGGTCAAACTATTCTGAGGCCCTGCAGTTATTTCATTTTGCTGTGTGTGCACCCAGTGAGTTAGACCGGACAGGCATTACATCATGGAAAAAGGTTTCCGATGCCCGCTCACATTTAGAGCGTGATATCATTCTGTCCCGCCGTGTGGACGTACACTGATATAAGCAGAGAAACACACACACACATACACGTGAAAGCTCAAGCACACACATACAGTGGCACAGCTATAAACACTGGTCAGGGGTTATTTAATGCCCCTGGTGAGCATCCAGACAGCGTCCTTTCCACCACAGAGGCTATCTGACACTGGATATCAGACACTCTGTCCACAAGATATCCGATCGCCTGCTTCTGTCCAGAGAGTGTCGCTTACTCATCATCCAGTAACACTTACAAATAACAGTCAAGGTAAAGATCAGACAGTGGTCTACAACTCGATATGGTATTAATCAGTATATTATGCAATGGAACACGAACATGATACATTTGTGGCTTTGGTATTAATTAAAGCTATAATATTTCACCTTCATCATCCGCTCCATTAAAACTTTTTCCCCCACTGTACATCAGCTGAATATATTTTACTCTTCTGAGCAGAAACTGATATCCAAGATGTGGCTCAGTGATGTAAGAGAAACAAAATAAGACTTCATAAAGTATGTCGGTATGATGTCATACTGTAGCAAGTTGGTAAATGTTCTTACATAATAAATCCAAGAGATCAGTTAACCACTACAAGCTTGTATGTTACATCATAAAAATACTGCACAGTTTAAGTATTGAAATATTTATGGAGAAGCACAAAATAAGAAATACAAGATGTATTGAGTTTCTCGCTCTCGAAGCCAACACTGCAAGCATAATGCGTCCAAATATGTCTCAGCTCTTGAAAGACACGATGTGGCTCTAAAATTGTTTTATTTGATCTGCTGCTTGCATCTATTTATGTATTAAATGACACCATGCCGGTTCAGCTCCTATTTCTGCACTGAGGCCCAATAAATATCATGTCATCACGTTAAATGTGTTACATGTATGTGTTGATCGCGATTCAGTGTTTAAAGTAAACAGCTGAGGAGAAATTTTCTTCTCCACATTCACCTCATCCTCCCTCAAATCATCCTTTGATGATACCACAGTGTTTATCTTTGTCCTACATCGTCCTCTCTAACATATATAAGACCAGATGGAATTTCTCCATCCATACTTATTTAGATTCGACAGTGCATGTATAATGTCCTCTAGAGAGCCGTGCTCTTCTCGTCCTCCTTATACAACATTCCAAGCAAGTGATGCACCAAATTATCACAAATAAAGTTTAGACTGTTCATATATACAACTCCATGTGCTGACAGCAGTGTTTTTGGGTTGTTTGGGGTAGATCTTGAGAAGCCGGGTGGGTACATCGGGGTGAAGTTCGGGAGAGGATGACAGAGTGTGTGATGAGGGATTGTGCTGCCTGCACCTTCAGTTTTGGGTCACTTGGGATGGATGCAAAGAGGCTTTGAGGAAGGGGCTCTGGGATTAGGCGACTTAGACATGTGTCGTGAAGTGTTGAAAAAAATGCACTAAAAATAACATAAACTGTACTGTCCTACACTGAACACTCATCAGATCAGGTCAGAGGATAGGAAGGATGCTTATTATATATCTTGAAACAGCCATGTTTTTGTAATTCCATGCATACATATAATAGTGTACAGTACAAGTGGAGGTAATTATGAAAGAAATATGTGATGTCTAGTTTGAGTGGTGACGAGGGCCTGAGTTTAAAACCGTGCAGTGAGGTTTAAGTTACAGTTTAAAAGCCTGGTATTTCAACTGTTCTGACTTGCTCTGAAACCAGTCAGCCATGAACTAATGGCTTAACACCCTACAGAGTAAAGACTGCAACATGTCTGAGGTCAGCGATATATGAAGACTGGAGTTTAGTCACAGAGACGGATATCTTTATATTTATTACTTACATGATTGGTGCTGTCTGCCAAAGAGTTCTCTTTAAAAAGATGTTTTACTGCTGAGAATGAAGAGAAGATATATGTTTCTTTTGTTACACATACAGTAAGTTCTGGGTTTTACTGTCACGTGTCGATTTTTAAGCATCTGAAGAAGAATAAGCTGCTGGAGAACAGAGTCTGGGAGTCTCCCACAAGTGCTATCACTATCCAGCGATCGTGTCATTTGTGAATTCCCGCAGGCCTGTCTGAGTAAGTGATTGAGGGGCCGTGCGTGTTGACTCAGCGGGCTTGTGTTGTGTTGTCCCAGCTGGTCTGTAGGAGAGTGGGGGGTGTGCAGCCGGAGCTGTGGAGGAGGGGAGCAGACGCGGCAGGTCCAGTGTGTCCAGAGAACCAGCCAGACCAACGTAGACGCCCTGGCTGACTCTCGCTGCGCCCAGCCCACCCCGGCCAGGAGGCAAGTCTGCAACACGCACAGCTGTCCCCCTGTCTGGACCACGGGGCCATGGTCACAGGTAAGCAGCGTGTGAAAGTGATCAGCCACCGTCGTGTAGGAATGAGAGCTTTCAACGTACTCACACAGGTGTAAGTCAGAACATGCACACTGCTGTAGTTGTTATCCACAGCAGGAAAAGAAACACTTCAAAGTTGCACACTCGCCGTTCAGCCCAAAGAGCTTTACACAGTGTGTTAAGTGAACCCCAGCATTGATGGCTTCACCACATTTTATGACGATGATCTCAGTGGCTTTAAACTCTGAATGAGCCCTCGGAGACCTCCAGTGTTTTGTTCTCTGTCCAATTCTTATACATTGTGCCTGGTGACTTGTCTTGCTGTTAAACCTTTTTAACTGCCATTTTACCCCAAATATCCTTAACTACCTGCCACAAAACGGTGTCCAGTTTACTTCCTCTCTGGTACTCTGTGGCATGTCGTTGTGCGTCACAGCCCCCTGACTTCTTGGATGTAGTGGAACACTTTCAAAACTTTGATTTAGGCCATTGCCGCAAGATGTGTGCATAGGATCAGAATGAATATTGAGGGAACTGTTGGACTACCTCAAAGGACTCCGAGGAATTATGAAGGAAGTAAAGCACAATAAGTCACTGTGTGGAGAATGTGATTATATGGTAGACATGCTGAACTGCTTTTTGTGCATTTGGCTTGTTAACATCTTTGGTCTGTGGCATTTCTTTCTATGCTAAAGTAATTTAATAGCTACATTATGGCGAAGCCTGAATTAATTTTGACAAATCCTTACTTTTAGAAGAAAGAAGGTGGGTCGGCTACCTCTAAAAACAATTAACCAATTAAGCCAATATTCATTAACGATACTGTGTTGATTTAAAGAAGCCTTCATTGTTTTCTGTAGGATAAATTTGTCTTGGATCTTCAAACTCGACATGGCAGCACACATGTACAATTAAACTTTAGTCAACATGCAGGACCACACCCAGCTCCACCAGAACATACAGATCGAGAACACTGCACAAAGCTCTACACCAAAATACTGTACAGATGTCCTGTGCAAAGACACAGCACAGACGCCATACATCAAGATATTGCACAGATACCATACATCAAGATATTGCACACTATAGGGCCCATTACCCCATAAAGCCCTGTGTCCTCACTATCACCTTAAATATCTCCTGGAGAAAAGATGGGGGCAACATGCCAATTATTTTTCCAGTCCTTCTGATCAGGTTTTGGAGTTGTGATCTGAGTTTAACGGGCAAGTTACCAAACTATATTGTGATGCCAGAACAGATAACAGATGTTGTTGCATCATAATCAGATGATATACCAGTTAAAACAAAGCTATAGCATAAAGCATTTAAGGACATAAAATATCATCACTATCATGTTTCTGTTTATCTGGCAGTGTTCTCGCAAGTGTGGCAACGGCTTGAGGAAGAGGACAGTGCTGTGTACGAGCACCAACCCAGGTGCGCAGACACACACGCTGCCAGACAGTTTGTGCGCCGGCCTGCCGAAGCCCGCCAGCCAAGAATCCTGTTTCATCAAACGCTGCCAGAAACAACGCAAAGTCCAGTGGTTTGTCTCGACGTGGCAAGAGGTAATTCAAGAGCAGTTATAAAGACTGGTGAAAAAATATGAATTTAAAATAAATACAGCAGGAGCAAATGAGTTATTTCTCCTTGTTTCTTTCCTTCTTCGGTCATCCAGTGTTCAGTAACATGTGGTCGTGGCTATCAGGCACGTTTCATCAAGTGTGCAGAGAAGGTGTGTATTGTGTTTACTCAAATATGGCAACGTGTTAGCTTAATTAGCAACTTTAAACATTCAGTGTGACAGTCCTCTACTTTAAATTCTCTTATATCTCTTCAGATCCCCATTTGTTATAATTCAGGTTTTTATTTCTTCTTCTCCGTGTATAAGACATGTATACAGTATGTTATAGTAAAGAGTAGTTTTCTTGAGGGGGTAATGTTTCACAGTAGCCCACATGAATATTTCCATTGCACAGGACACTGCAGGGAAATACAGAGAGCTTGCTGCCAAGAAGTGCCACCACGTCCCTAAGCCCACAGTGGAGCTCCAGAGGCCCTGCGCCCTGGCTGAGTGCCCCGTCCGCACGACGCCACCAGTCCACCGATGGAGCTCCTATCATCGCACCCATCCACCACAACCCCTCCCTCAACCTCCGCCTCGGGCAGAATGGCACTCATCTCCTTGGTCGCAGGTGTGTTAATTTAGCATTGATGGTGTTATACGTTTTCATGAAAGTCGTAGTATCCATGATCGAGATTGTGTTTCTGTGTTCTCTGCAGTGCACAGTGACATGTGGAGGAGGGGTGCAGGCCAGGACGGTCCAGTGTCTGGTCAAAGGGAAGCCCTCTCCTGGCTGTGCCCTTCATCTCAAACCTTCAGTATCTCAGGCCTGCAACACCAACTTCTGCCCACAGCCTGAGAAGAAAGGTACTGCAGCTCTAACTTAATGAACTATATTGATGCTGGAGTACAAACTAAAACTGCTTCTTGTGATCTATCGTCTAAAGAGTAATGAGTAATTTTGTTTTCCTTTTTTTCCATAGACCTCATGTGTAGAGATTACTTCAACTGGTGCTACCTGGTTCCCCAGCATGGGGTCTGCAACCACAAGTTCTATGGCAAGCAGTGCTGCCAGTCCTGTTCAAATTCAAACCTATAATCACACGGAGTGACTCTGTCTGTGACACGGGCAGATAAGTAGTTAGACAGACAAAAGACCATGTTGACGTCCATGCTTGAAAAGACAGTGTTTTTGCTTGAAGCATGTGTCATTGAGCACTGAAAAACAAATGACATTTCAATGGAAGTGCGAGAGAGTTGCAGTGCCCTTTCTTCTCCCTGCGATGCCGGACATCTGGATACAAGAACTTGATGCTGACAGCACTACACAGGAATGTGATCAGGACAGTACAAATAAAGGAGAGACTTATGAGGAGGAACTAGCAAAATGGGAATCTTGATTAAAGCGAATAGGACTGACATGTCCAAAAGAAACTGAAAACCTGAAAACTCCCAGCTTTGTTTATATACTGTATGTAACTGAACAGATCTGTACCCAGGACACCCAACATCACCCAATCAACCAAAGGTCAATGATGGCAGGCCAACAGAGAATAAAAAAACAGCTGACGAGGTTTCAGGCACTGCCACGCAACATGTGTTACGCCCTGGTCTGCACTACAGTTCTTGATCAATTGGAAATCTGGGGTCTGATAATGAAAAGGGATGTTTCAAAGAAACAAGAAAGAAAACCTAATTGTACTTTCAGGCTTGATAAAAAACAGGCTGGGAATAATCAAAGAGGGCTTCTTCGACAGCTGGACAATAGCAGGAAGCTTTGTAAAAGAAAAAGACACACATCATACACGAGAGAAGTATTCTGAGGTCAAGGCTGTGTGAACGGACTTTCATACTCAGTGGTGCTACAACGTTGTCTTCTGTCACCAAATCAATGTGAAATCCAATGTTTCAGGAAAGAACAAATGAATTGTGTGACCCATGTACAGTATTGTTTGTTTTATTTATTGGCTTTATGATACAGCGTTGCTGGAAGACTGTATTAATAAGCAGTATAAATGTGTCCTTTTTATTACTCCCACCCTAAGCCCATTACCTTTATATTTTGTATTATGTTTCATAAGATCTCATGCTGACAAAATGCACCTTTTTCTAATTCCAAACATTTCTTTTATTTCTGAAGAAAAAAAAATCTCTGATGTCAAAATCCCCATTCAGCAATGTCAACAATGATCGATGATCATTTACAACAGCTGTCGAGTGGAAACAAAAGGTACGAACGTGCTGTTTGAAGAGTCACTGCTCCATTTTTCCATTACATTGTCCAATTAATACATAAGTCCTGTATTGCATGCACTGATATGGCACAAAAATAATGCATTGCATATTGCAAATGATGGCTAATGCTATTTCAGTGTGATTTTTACAGTGTAAATGAAACAATAAACTACTATGTGTCATGTCAGCATCTGAGCTGTGGCATGAGTTCTCATTTCATTTTTCTTCAACTGTCAGTTTGAATAAATTTGATCTTAATGAGGTGGTGTGACATTTCAAATGTCTAAAGGTTTTCTTGCAAAAGGGAAAAAGCAAAGGAACCTGATCCCTTCAGTCATACTTTTTTGGATGAAGTCTTCAAATTATCATCATGTCCTGACAAAGGATTTGTCCTTAAACAAACTGTGACTAGGGGAACTCTATCTACTGATATTGCAGGCATGTTTCGCCTGTTTAGTAATCCAGCAGTCACGGAGCAGCATTTGCATTCATTTGAAGTCGTGTTTCTGGCCACCAGATGGATGCAAGTCCATTATTCACTCACCTGTTAGCTATTTTCATCGATGACTGAGAGAAACATGTTGCTCAGATCTACCAACGACACATTTCACTTTAATATAAAAATATTGATTTGAGCAGTTTTAAACAAGTGCGTGTCCACCTCCTGTCAGGGTTCTGAAGTTAAGCATTAAGGCAATACTGGCCAATGTGATGCTGAGAAATACAAGTAAATATGACTTGTTTATACAAAAACCAACACGTTTTTCTATTTTCTATTTAGTTCTCTGGACTGAGCCATCTTCAGGAATTCCTTTGAACCCCTTCAACTGTGTGCTCGATCCAACACCACCACATTACAGATCAGATGTCATTGTAACATGATGAAACAAAAAGAAATATGATTTAGTGTTTAAGAAATGATCCTGTAGCTTAATTCTCAGTGTCTCTAGTCCTCCGGCTGCAGCAGCATAAGCCAGCGCCCTGGCTAACGGTAATGCCAATGTGGTATTAGCCATTTCAACACCTATGACATATTGTGTCTGGGATTTACTCTTTAGTCATTTCTCAACAAGTCAAGGAGACACAGATGCCCCAAACAAAATCCCCATTGTCATAATCCCCGCGGCACAGCCCTAAGGCCGTCAGAGAGAGAGAGAGAGAGAGAGAGAGAGAGAGAGAGAGAGAGAGCCCAAGGGAGAAGAAGAGTGTGAGGAGGCCGGGAGAAATAGAGTCGACAGAAAAAAAGGGAGGAGGGAGGGCATCTATGTATTTGGTGCTGTCATAGAAAAATGCTGTGAGATAGAGAGAGAGTGAGGGAGAGGGAGAAGTGGGCAAAGAGAGAAAAAGGGGTTTTCCTCCGTGTCAGCCACCTCTCTGAAGTTGATTTATAGTTGGTCAGCTGTGGGCACTGTGTTACTCTGTGTGTGTGTGTGTGTGTGTGTGTGCGTGTGTGCGTGGGCACTGTATTACTGAATAAATGTAGGCCAGGGTAGCACTCTTTTATGTGTTGTTTTTCACAAGCAAATGTCTGCAAGGCGTTCAGAGATGCAGAACTGTTTTATGAATTGATTCCTATTTGCTGACATAAACAACACCACACACACACGGAGAGAGTCAGATTACTCTAACCAGCCACAAGCTTGTGGAATGTACTGTCATCAGCCACTTTGCACCCATGTCATGTCAAATCTCAATCTTATTTAGAAGACAAGACACAATGATCACAAATCTGTTCTGCATTGAAAATGTCTCATGTAACTGAATCCTGACGATGATCAGCGGGTTTCACTACAGTGTCAACACATTAAATATTAACTGTCTCAGTAGTTGGACAGGAAACACTTTACATTTCTAATATTTCTATTTAAAATGAAGATGAAGTATTATACTGTATTGTTTTATTGTTATTACTATTACATGAAAACCTGTTTAAATCTATTTTGGCTGTTACACAATATCATATCAAGTCATGAAAAATAATTTACTGCCGTAGGGACTTTCATTTGACAGCAAATGTATTTCCATCTCACTCTGTATAAGTTGGTACAGCAGCTTAACAAAGAGAAAAGAGGAGTGGAGAAAATCCAACCACACAAGAAGAAAGGGATTAAGAGGATAAAGCACTTTTGTTTATACAAAGATAGTGATCAGACAAAGGCTTCCTGTAGATGACAAAGGTGATCGAGATAAATCTGGCAACATCCAAAGTGTTACCTAACTCATGTCAGGTAACAGAAGAGATTATCTGTCAGAGAGAGACAGGAAGAGAGAAAGCATGCCCTTTCCACTTTAGAGGAACTATGCTATCTGTGACTGCATCTGTTTGCAGAGAGCTGGCTCTTCAGCCTTGAGGCTACACTAAGAAGGTTCATCTGAAGTTACAGGGTTATTATCTTTCCATCAGGATGCACCAACAGCAATCTCCCACCACCTTCAGTTGCTTCCTCTCCGCTGTTGGAATGACCAGGCTGGAGACGACCTGCTGGAAGGAGCAAAACAAATCTTTGTCAATTTGAAAATGTCTGATTTTAAAGGATGAGTTTTTTAATAGGACCTCTTTGGTTTTGTAACTGGAATTTGATCTTCCCAACTTATATGTTTGTATGTCTGATTGTAAACAAAATGGGAAATAGTCATTTAACTATTCATTCTTGTAGTGGCAGTAGTAGTAGAGGAGAGAGAGAGAAGAGAGAGAGAGAAAGAGAGAGAGGAGGACAGAGATTAAGACTGTAATACTGTTATCTGTACAACAGCACCCTCTGCTGACTATAAATATATGTATAGAAATTAGATATAGAAAAAACAATCATTGAAGCAAAAAAAGTGAACCATCTGCTACAAATTCACTAAAGCCAATTAGGTAACTATTCGTCTTACTTTTCCTTCTGTTCGATGTTTTATACCTGTTTAATTAAAGTTTTACATCACCAGCTGGCGTTGTAAATGGCAGTCAACGTTTATGAATGAAACCATGGCCGGCAGAGGGCGCTCTCCAACCTGTGTCTTTGCTTTGAACCACAGACTCACCTCTGTTTGCATGCACCATGGCCTGCACATGTGATCGAACTCTGACAGACTAGAACGTGTCTGTCTGTCTGTTAGGTCTGTTGACACAACTGAAAGTTAAATTAAGTTGGGTTTTTATTTGTTTATATTATCTATGAACACCGACTGCTGTTTGCAACAAGAGTTCAATATGCAATAAGCGCTACAAAATGAAATTAAAAGAACTGTAAAACACCGAACGGCAGAAAGACGGAGTCATATAATGAACAAGGTCTCAAAAGTAAGTTCCCTGACCGGGAATCGAACCCGGGCCGCGGCGGTGAGAGCGCCGAATCCTAACCACTAGACCACCAGGGAGACATACAAAGTGAAGGAAGTGTTCTGATTATGAGATAAAATTCACATGGTCCCTGATATTCTGATACGCTAATCGGTAGTTAATCATATACTTTCTGAAATCTGTTAATTGAGTAAGGTTTTGCTCTGCCGACTACTTCCTGTGTGTAAGAGTCTGAAATAGACGGCAGAGTCTCAAAGTAAACCATACACTGTAGAACAGAGGTTTTCACTGCCCCTACTGGCCGGTACACGCTGTAGCGCATGTCTATCAGCAACGCCCCCATGTGCTACAATGGACTGCCTGAAGAAAAATCCGAATGACAGCAAATATCATATTTAAGCCCACAAAAAAATCAGATCGACAACTGAACACCTGCCTTACTCATATTTGATTTGGAATCTCAATGTTCTTATAAGGAAGACAGAAATCTTTTATTTTAAATCAACTGGCATTTCTCTAGCCGCCCCTGTGGGGTCCTCACATGGGTCCTTGGTCAACGTGGGAGACGCGAAAATGTGAAGTTGTTTTGAACCTGTCTGGAATTTGTGTCACCGGGACATGGTCGTCAGTTTATCTTGTATAAAATAACGACTGTCGGGTCTCGAGGTCTGTCTTACCATGATGCCGGGAGACAGTCAGTCCAAAACGGTCGCCATCGCCGCGGACGCGACGGTTGGAAACTGTCAGAACTGCTGTGTTTTGCACCAGGTCAGATCATCTGTGACAGAACAGTCAAGTTAGAAGTTGGTTTTTGTAGACTAAACATAAACTGTCCCACTATTGTGTCACTTCTCTTGTCTTCATCTTCATTGTGTTCTTCGTCTTTATTTTTTATCAGCTCAAGTAAAAATGTTGGTGATGATGAATTTCCCTGTTTGTTTTTGTTTTGTTTCTTCTTCTCACAGAACCTGAACGAGTATGTGTCGTCATTTCTGGCACTGAAACAGAAGATAACGGTTTCAGAGTGAGTGTTAACGGATCATCAGAGGTTACATGGTGATAAAGAAATTACAGTTAGCTCGCTTTATCGTACAGACAATGACAACAGTCCCTGGCAGCAAAGCTCATATCTGTATTTTCTGAAATGTCAAACCTTAGCTTTAAATTGGACAGTGAATATTCAGAAAACATTTAGTACTGAGTTTTCTGCGGAACACGGAGCAGGTATCAGGTGAAAGCCAGCCACGTTTTAATATTAATAACTTGTGCATTATTCTCCAACGTTTCTTGATCTATGTGTTGTCTATGGGAATTGGTCCAAGTAAAACATTAAAATAATTTGACTTAACTAACGGGATAAACAGTTGTTTTTACCTTTTAATTAATTAATTAACTTTTTAATAATTGCAATCATTTTTTCCACATTGATCTCCTCAAACTGGAAGTTTTTTCCAACTGGTTAGCAATACATAACATTTGTTGTAGTTGTCAGTTAGCAGATTATCTGTTATTGATATGAGATCTATTATTATTTACTGTGTATTGTTATTGATGAAAGATATAATAATTTTATTCTGCCTCCACATGCATTTTCATAATGAAAAAATTATGTGTGGTTTCTGAAATGTCTTGTCTTGAAAAGTATCAATCTGTCAAGACATCTGTCAGGACATAGTTGCCTTATGGGGAATAAATGCGGACAGGTGATATGAAAATATTTCCTGTTGCATGTTGTAACTGGTTTTACCACATTCATGTTCTTAACGTGTTTTATGCAGTGACTCAATCAGGCTTCGACAGCAGCTGGAAGAGCTGCAGATCAGATTGGAGAAGAAGGCAGCAGATCATGAATCTGTGCAAGCAGAACTGGAAGAAAAGAAGGTATCCTCTTTTCTATGTAGAATCCCATTTATAGAATATTCCTTTTGATGTAGTAATGTATCTGTCTCTTAATTAATTTTACTCAACTCTTTTGTTTTTTTTATAGGATGCTCTTAAGGCCTATGGACAGATGTCTGAAGAGATGGAAAAACTGAAGCAGGAAAATAGCAAGACAATGGCAGAGTAAGAGATAATTGTGTCATGTTGTGTTACGTTATGACAGTGCAGGTAATGATATTATAATGGTGTTATGTTTATGGTAAAATGTAAATCTAACTTTTTCTTATCCCTCAGGAAAAATATGCTTGAAGAGCAGCTGAAGGCAGTTAAAGGTACTTTGCATTCACATGCTATAACGCTTAGCAGTGAAGAGTTGCATTCGTTTAAAATTTGTTAAATGTATTCCTGATTTTCCTAAAGTTGTCTTTCATACTCTTAGGACTGACAGAAACACAGTCGCTTGAAAATGCACAGCTGCAGAGGGAAAAGGCCATAGTAGAAAATGATTTGCTGCAAACACAGGTAAACAAAACAGGTGCTCTCCAAATACACTGTAGTCATTTGAATTTGCTGTAATCTCATCGCTGACAATAAATGGGACATTGTTCTCAGAAGCTTTATAAAAATCTGATTAAATGTAGCTAAACTTCATTATCTTTGTTCATTTTCGCCTCTTCAGACATCTTTGAAGAAATCTCAGACACAAGCAGATCAAGTTGAAAAACTGATAGAGGAGAATGCCAAGACAACAGAAATGTAAGAACTTCCTCTTGCTTTAGAGATGTGCTTTTCTACATTAATGAGTGTCATGTCTTCTTCTGTTATTTGATGTGAGACTGTGCTGCATTATGATTATTCATAGTTTGTTGTTTATCTTTTTTGTTTGTGAAAAAAATAATTTAAAACAAATTGTGCTAAAAGATTCCATGTTGTTTTTCTCACCAACAGAAAGGACAACCTTGAAAATAAAGTTAAACTGCTCGAAGGTTGGTATTGAAAATTGAATTTTACACAATATTAAGAATTATATCATGTTCGTAAGGATGTCTTGAATCTGTGTTTATATGACAACGCTTGTTTGGTGATTTATTTCAGACTCCGTTTGCAAACAGAATCATCAAATATCTCAACGGACCAAAGAGAAGATCGTGCTAGAGAGAAATATTGCTGACCTCCAGGTACAGTAATGACCTTTATAATTAGCAAATTGGTGGAACTAGTACTAGTACTAGGAACTAGTAGTTTAGTACCATTGAATTGATGTTTCTTTTCTGTGTAATTTCAATTTATTTGCAGGTGAGACTGAGGAAGCTGGAAAGAGAAAGGAGTAAAGGTAAACAAGTAACTGCTTCATTTGTATATACAGTATTACAACAAATACTTATTTTGCTGTGGTCAGATCTTGTCTCTTAAAGACATTAGCTTTTCACTAAAGAAAATAGCTAAAGCTCTTCAGAATGACCAAACTTTACATGTTTTTAATTGCATTTTAAAGGTCCTTATAGGAAAAGTAGGAAAGGAAAAGTGTTCATATCATATAACCTGGGTTCGTTTAACCTATGAAATGTTTTTTGTTTGTTTTTTAAATAACAGCAGTGTCTTTTTCTGACTTAAAATTAAATTTAAGTTCAATTTTGAATAACATCTCTGAATTATTTCTCGACAGAATATAGGAGCACATCAACTCAAGCAAGTGCACCTGAGGAGCCGAAAGTTGACAAAGGTATGCATCTGGCTTCATTTATTATTTATTACATTAATTAGATGAACTAGTGACATGCATTAACCCTAAAAGGAGATTGTTGTTATTTTTACTTTTGCAGTGTGTGACTGTTTGTCTGTTTTTCAGAAAAGTTCCGGATGCTGCTCGAGAATTTGTGGGCATGTGTAGAATCTCAGCAGCAACACTCTGCAAACCTGTTGCACTTACCTGGTGAGGCATCATTAAGCTGTGTTGTATAACTGTGCATTATTACTGACATAACTCGATAAGTTTGCTCACTTTCAATAACACCAGTGACTTATGGTTGTTCCTTTTTTGTTTGGATTTCCTTTAGCATTTTACACTTCTACTTGCTTACAATCCTCTCTTTTATTGTAATTTCAGATTCCAGTTCAAAGCAAAGTCTACCCTCCTCTCCACAAAACAGACGGCACTCTCTTCTGAGTAATGCATCTCAGTCTGCTTCTCATAAGATCAGTGAATCCCACGGTTACCCCATGCAGACAAAAGCCACTTATATACAGTTAAAACGCTCTCCTGATGGGCTGAAAGCCAAGAAGAATCAAGCGTGTCTGCAGTCAGCAAGTGCCCAGAAGCACAGAGAAACAGAGACTCCCAAAAAGAGCAAGCGATTGCCCAAGGAACACAAAACTGAGGAGTCATCGACTGACTTGGGCATTTCCAAAGTATCTGTTGAGGAGATATTGGCATTGTTCAAACCAATGCTTCCCTGCGTATCGCCGCTACCAGATTTGGTGAGAAAGCAGTTATGTTTCATGCAAATGCTTTTTAAATTACTGACTAATATGCAGCTTCCTCTGTTTTCATTTATGATGTTAAAATGCTGTGTTGCAATCTCTTTCTACAATATAATTCTCATTATAACCACAGTGAATTATGAAGCAATTTGAAATGAGTCACAGAAGATAAATGTGTGATTGTTGTGAAGTTTGTTACCCCAAAGTTGTCTCATTGCAAATCACATCCTTGTTTCCTTCTTTCTTTCTGTCAGGAAACAAAGATGGACTTAATGGAGACAGATGATGGAGAGAAGGAGAACCATCCCGAACCCTCTGATGGCCCTGTTCCTCTTCAACAAGAAGAGTCCTTACTCATCACAACATCAGTGTCAAGCCACGGGCCAAAATCTTCTGCACTTCCAACAGAGGACACTATGGACTTGCCACTGGTCACAACACAGGAAGTGGAACACATTTCCAATGAAAATTCCTCCAAAGACTTTGGACAAAATGACTTGAATGGCGTTACTGAAATGAAGGAGAAAAGCAGTACAGACAGCAAAGAAATGCATCTAGAAGAAGACATGGAGACTGAGCAGGAGCCAGTAACGGTGCATGAAGCATCAGCATCGTCATCTTCTTCCACATCAGACACAACAGTTTTGGTTGAGCCTGTGTCGTTAACTACTCAAAGTCAAGAGGCATCCTGCTGTGTAAATCCCAATAGCATCTGTGAAACTGAAAATGCTTTAGGAAAGGCGACCCAAGATCAGTCAGAGGCTATTACAGAGATGGATGTAGGCACAAACCCCAGTGATGTTACTGGTGCCAAAACAGTCACTCCTGATGCCGGAGAGTCACCTAGAAGGAGGGATAGGACTGTAACCTCTGAGGAAGCAGGAGATGTACAGCTAGTCACTTCCTCTGTTACTTCCTCATCAGTCACTGACTCTGTGGAAAACGCTGATGTTACAAATGCAGAAAATGTTTCAGAAATGGGAAAAAGTCATCAGGACTCTTGTGGTTTGGGACAGGGCAGTCAAGATGTCACAGGCTTTAAGCCCCAAGAGAGAAAAGGGTGTCCTGGCGAGAACGCAGACGTGCCAGAGGATAACCCCAGTTTCTTAAAAGAAAATGTTGAAGAGACACTTGAAAAAGATGCATCCATAAAATCTCTCGGGAAGGAACATGGGAATGAAGCACAAGAAACTGAAGGAGATGATGTAACCGCTTCTCCCTCTGAGTCAAATGGTGATAATAGACCACCGTCTCTTCATAAGTCTCCACTGTTGAAGATGGAAGATGGTGAGTCCCATGCTGACTGGAAATCTGGTCAAGGAAATGTTGAAACCTCTTCAAAAATGGATGGTGGCACTGAGACACTGAACAGTGAAATATTAGCAGACCATGGACCTTCCCCTTCAGACTCCCAAGAGACAAAAACTCTTAACTGTGAAACTTTGAAAGAAAATACACATTCTCTCTGCAGAGGCTTGAGTCCATCACGTCTGTTTCCTGCTGTAAAATTGCAGACTTTGGAAACTTGCCCAAACCCAGAAAAAATGAATGTCAGTCGTAACGTTGATCTCATTTCAACAAACAAAAAACCTCTACAGCCTGTGCCCAGTTTAGAGGAAGAAGGCATCATTGAAAAGGTCACAGTCAAAGACTCGCCTCAGGACAGCACAGACACAAGTAACCATACAGTGAGCAAATGTAAATCAGGCACTGTCAGTCCTACTACCTCATTAGACCAGAGTGCTGCTGCCACAAGAAGAAAAAATACATGTTTGGAAACATGCACAAACATGCTTGAAGAACAAGAGGAAGAACATAGCCCAGTGTCAGCTACAGCTCAACCACCAGAATGCATCGGCCAAGTTCGCTCAGAAATGGGCCCTCCACTTCCTCGTCTCCTAACCCCACTGAGCACACCTCCAAAGGTGGGCAAATCAATCAACCCAAGGCAGGCTATTGGGAAGCTCTCATTTCCCTCGCCCATGGAGAGATTAGCTTCGCCCTCCACTCCTGTTCAGGCACACTTGACACCCAGTCAGCAGCTGAGTTCCTCATCTCTAACCAGTCCTCTCCTTCAAAACGGAGTGCCTTCATCACCACTTCAGTTTGGCTCTGCCACTCCAAAACACGCAGTGCCGGTCCCAGGTCGCCTGCCCTTGGCAGCAATGAATTCTTCCCCGTCGTCTTCCTCCAGTCCATCTCAGGAAAACTCCATGAGGATTCTGGACACCATGTATCCAGAGCTCTCTGCACATGCCCGAACTCTGAGCATTCTCAGAGGGAATGTCAGTCTCAGCATTTGTTCATCTGAGAGTGGATCATTACCTACAACAGCTGTCAGTCAGATGTCTGGCTTTAAAACTATCAACTCCACTTCAACGGCCTTCACCAAGACTGAGACGAGAGGAGAAAAAAGGCGGTCCATCACTTTACCTCAGCCTAATAACAGCAAATGTCTCAGGCTAGATAACTGCTCTCCTCCTGTCAATCGCAAGCAGGTGCCTTCATCCTCCTCTCATAGTGGAGAGGAGACCACCTCACCCCAGAGTCTGGGGCTCAAACAGCTCACCTCTCCATCTATGCAAGTTGGGGAACCTGCAGAGCAAAATCTAATAGTTAACACTTTAAATAAAATTGAAAACCAGTGTTTTGATCTGTTGCCTGTGATTCAGAGCCACCTGTATGTTGGTAACCTCCCCAAGAAGCCTGTCTTGAGAAGCGAGGAGAAGGAGGTCATCTCTGAGATTTGCCAAAGCAGCTCGGTGAGTAGACTGTTTCATTAGGCTTATATATTGAATTTTTCACTGTTGCCATTCAGCCAGTGACTTCATTCTGACCCACTGGTCACTTTGCATTGTTTTTCCTGTATGAGAAACAGTATATTACTGAGAGGAACAAGCAGGTGGTCTCTGTGAGGTTATTTAGTACACGCCTGATTTCAAGTGTCATAATTCTTATCTACAAAACTGAATGAAACTGAAGGGGTGAACATATGTTTAACTCCATACATGTGTATTGCTACAACATTTTTAACTGTGTATTCTCGTTTTCATAGAATTGGCTCTTTCCTTTAGTACTTGTTGTTGCCAAAGTGAATATCCCCCTTCTTTGGTAACTTGCTTGTGGTTATAAAAAGAATAAAGAGACCCTTGTATCAGTAGGGGCAGTCTTTATATGAAGGAAGTAAAGATGTGAATGTGAACACTGGTTCAAATAGAGTGAGCAAGTTGTTCTTGTGTATAAGTACATACTGTATATAAAGGCAAATGTATGCCAGTACCTCATAAGATGAATTGTCTAATTTTCTAAAGTCGTTGTCCATGTGAAATGAACCTACGTGAATGGTTTCTCATTTTTCTCTTTAGGCAGATGATATGATGTTTGCCATCCAGAACAAACTGAAAACAGAGAAAAGAGACCTCAGCAGAAACTACATGCAGGCCCTCTGCAGGGTCTACACAGGGGTCTGTAGACAGAAGAGAGACTGGGAGAAGGCTCACATCCTGGCCTACAGCATTCTAACAGAAGGTGAGCAGTTTGTGTCATAATGTATTTCTTAAAGCCCCAACATCCCCTTGGTACTCCCCACAAAGGTATTTTAACTTACTTTGGCCAGTTAAACCCTTCCTCTCAACTGTGAAGATTACATTTATTGCACCCACATGCACATAGACATTCATTCAAAGCCATTGTACTCTAACTGCAAGTCAAGTTCAGTTGTTTTTAGTGTCTTTGACTTTTAACCAGAAACCAACAAACACCCTGAATACTGTCCTCTCTATGCCACCTTAGTGTTAGGACTTGATTAACACCTTTTCTTTCTTATTGTGTCTTCCCTACTGCAGATGTCCCAGACTCTGCTAAGCTGATTTTGTTCATGGTGACAACATGGCCCAGTGTTCTCTCACACAGCAGTTCCCTTTGCCAGGCAATACATGCTGTCACCAAACTAAAAGCACAAGAAAACCTCCTCAGCTGCCTTTCAGCATTCCTTGGTTGGGAGAAGGTAAAGTATTTGTAGAGCTAGCTTTCGTCTACATCTGTTGTGTTGCATTTCTTATTTTAATCAAATCTAGCTTGTCTTATCTAATTTTATGAATTTGCTTTCAATTTTATACAGGGTTCTGACTACACAATATTTTAGTCTGTTATGATTGTCACTGTGTCATAGCAGGTGATTATAGAATCATAAATTCATGCTGTCTTGGCTGAGAGACATGATAGACGACACTTTGCTCCCTGACCAGTTGTTGCTAGCTATCTTTCATGATATGCGTGATGTCAGGAGGTGCTCAGGGGCGACTTCCGGGAACAGCAATGTAAACATGCAATGCTGGTGTGTATGATAGTGGCTGTCTCATGTTTGGAAAAGAAAGATGGCGATGGTGACCTTTCCCCTCTCTCACAGTTCCCCCTCGCAGCATCAGCAATATGTTTCCTCTTGCATTTCACCATGATTACAGTTGTGCAAGAGTGTTCTGTGCTTCTGTTGGTCAATGTGTGGAACACGGCAACGAGGCAAAAAAAAATCTAAGAACCTAGTCTTTTTGTTGGGACGTCACGAGGTGTCTCATATGCAGCATTGGTTGCCATCCTCCAGAAGCCAGAAGCTATAATCAGGCTCATATTGTGTCGTCTAAACCCAACATTAGACCCCTTTGAGTGCATTTTTGTTTTATACACTGTTTGATGTCTAACCTGTGTGACCATAGTTTAAAGTCAGATTATTGTCTTTATCACACCATCTCTTCTTTCCCGGCTTTCCCATCTGTATCCTCTCAAATTAAGGAGAATGAGCCCTCTAAAACCTAATCTCCCTGTATTGCTGCAGAGTCCTCCCTGTGACATTGACGAGCTGATCTCCAGAACACTGTCTGATGTTCGTTCAGGGTCAAGCCTGTCTTTCACCAAACACAGCAGGCACGGGCACGACCTGGGGACTGAGGCTTGGGAATATGTCTTCACACTGCACCTCCTTTGTACACACAAGAAGTGGAAGTGGACCTATGACAATGTTTTGAGGTATGTTTGTTTATCTGAACCTATGGCATTCAATGTTTATTTGTGAATTTAATTCACAGTTGTCTTCCAAACAAAATATAGATAATCATGTAAAACTCAGTTAAAGAAGTTTTTAAAGAAGCACCCTGTGTAATCCTGTGCTAATCTGTTCATTCTGCTTCAACAGCAAGGAGTTGTGGCCATTAATGAACACTTGGGTGATGCAGCCCAGAGACAAACAAGCACCCGTCTCTGATGTGACTGTTGCCACTGTACTCCGACTCATAGGTGAGTTGTTTTGTTAATTTACTTGCGTATTAACCATAACCTCATGTGATGTGTAATTTAATCACTAGAGGACAGCTGAGAAATCTGTTGTCTTTTTGTTTTAAATAGGACGCCTTGGTCAGCTGGGAATCAAAGAGAGGTGTGTTTCTTCTGTTCTTACTGTGGCCAACGTCATCAACACGTTTGGAAAGCAAGGACAGACTGAAGGTATGAAATAAGAGAAACCTTGGTGAATACACAATAATTCAGTTTGGCTGTAACTGATACAGCCTCAATTGTGTGCTGAGGGAGCTGCGGATCCCCCCCCACACCTGCCTCACATTGATCTTGATTTTTTTATCACAAATCTGATGTTTATTATGTGCGGGCACACAATTATTTACCTGTGTGTGTGTTTAAGCAGATTTGAGTATTTATATCCCACTCAGGCATGTTAAAGTGTATTTGCATGTTTGTATCTATTTGTCCTAATTGTGCCACATAAATATAAAAAAATGGCATGATGATCTGATGTGAAAAGGGAAAGGGTGCAGATGTATTTGCATTAAGAAATTGAATCTTTTCTCTCCTAAGGTGTGCCTTGGGAGGTCCAGTTAGCAGCCATTTACTGCATCTACGACCTCTCTCCCTGCAACCCCAAACAAGCCCTGGACGCCCTTGCAGGATGGCGAGGAGAGACGTCTCAGAGTGTCCCTCCTGCTGTCACCAGCTGCATTAACCAGTTAGCCTCTATCTGCAGACAGGTCAAGAGCTGAGGTGGATGCACTTGCTATATAAATCCGCAATGATATATGCATGTCAGTCTGTACCTGTACCTAAAGACAGGGCGACTGAAAATCCCAGCATACACTTCAAAGTTCATTTTAGCTTGCTCTGATAGAGTTGTTTACCATCTGGGCACAAATGCTTTTCGTTCTCTGGCTAATACAGTTTGTTTCATTGTAAGTTGTAAAAAGTATTGTCAAAGACAGTTTCAGACATTTTTTTAATGTGCACTTCTACTTTAAATGAACATGTTTGATTTTGTAGCAAATGTTTTATTTTTTATCTTAGAGACAGGTAAATTAACGAAAACTTTTAACTGTCCTAAATGTACTGGCATGGCTCCCTGCCCTTTTGCTGTACTCAGGTAATGCTCTAAAATATTGTAAAACATGTACATGTATGTTCTGATTTAACTGTGGCACTGCTGTAAATGTTTCTTTATTGAAGCACTTGTAAATATGAGGTATCAATGTGTGTTAATGAAAATGAAGATTGCCACAGTAAATGTTTTGTACAGTTTAAAGAGGTTATTTAAAAAATTTTTTTTTTTCAAATTAAAATTTCTACATATTGAACCAAATCATGTCTCTTTTGGTGCATGTTCTCTCACTTGCCTCAATGCAATATATCACAAAGCCATGAAATTGCCCTCTGGGGTTAGGAACTCCATTTATCTTTTCTATCTATCTTTTACCTATGTGAGAATAAGTCTTTTTAAAAAATCATTTTCTTAAAGAGCAGACAGCTCTTTATATCATCTGACTCGCGATAATTTACCTCAACATTAAGAAAATCATCAAAATTAGTGTTAAAGGCGGCAACTAATGATCCAGTCAAATTACTACAACTATCACGTTTTATCCTGCCCGGTCTGATCCGTGTCAAGTGGTGGAACACATAAAAGCTTCCGGGAGTAGCCTTCAAAATAAAAGCCCAAACCCATTTGAACATTCAATTTGTTTTCTACCTGATAGCCATGTAAAAAAAAATTAAGATTATAATATTGAACGCTTTAAGACAAATTTTAGATAGGAGTTTGATATAAGTCCTCATAATGGGAGAATTACACCTCTCTTAAACAACCTATATCATCAATAAATAATAAATATAATAAATAATTTTGTTCATTTATCATTTAATTTTTCTTTCTTTGACTGTGATTGTGCAAGATATTTTAGTCAGACATTTGTACTAAATTATATAGTATTCAATCAAAAATGGCGTACTATTTGTCTGATGACCAACCCTGAAACCACTGAATTAACACATATTAAGAAAAACACTTAAAACTAATTAGAAATAAAATAATATGAATTAATATTAATGTAGACAATGTAAGTATAATTGCACAAATATAGTTGTAATAATGTTTGCCATTTGTGTATTGTTTGATAAAAAATCTTTCAAAGCCTTAAAACCCGAACTGGTTGAGCTTCCGGTTTGTGCGGCCTGCGCATGGCAGATTTGACTCCTCTCGCGGACCTGAGGGGTGTGTTCACAGATTTAAATCCCTCACACATGCGCAGTAGCTGACCCGTGCTGCTGGGTGCGCCATATTGGCTGGCTTACATGGGGAGTGGAGTTGGGCAAACCGCTTGAAAAACCAAACCAGTTTCCAGACATGAAGCACTTGGAGGACAACAAGTAAATCGGCGCGGTAGGATTTATTCGCTTCCTCGAGCGCAGCGTGTTTTATTTGCCAAATCTCTCGCCGTTTTCTCGCGTGAACAGCTTCTCGGTGAACTCCACTCCAATGGATCCCAGGACCGCTTGGATCCAGCCGGAGCAGAAGGGACCTGCCAATTCCCTGTGGATGCACATTTGGGAAACCTCTCAGGGATTTGGTGCAAACTCTGGCATCGACAACCACCTTCACCACCAGCGCAACTTTGCGGCGCAAAACGGCGAGTATTGCAAAAATGTAGCGCCGCCGCCTGGGGGTGTGTTTGGAAAACTGCCCAGGCAAGACGGCGGCGGGGAGCGGGGCAGCGTCCGGAGGAAGGGCTCGCTGTCGCCGTCCTCCTCCTCGCTGGACTCGGAGGCCGAAAGCTCGTCGCCGTCCGGCTCCTCTCTGCAGATCGACAATTTGAACGTGGCGGAAGAGGCGAGCCGGTTTTTACACTACGGCGAGCACGAGTTGAACGAGAACAACCTGAGACGGCAACATCCCCCCCCGCCCCTCCACACGGCTCTCCAGCACTGTCGCAGCATGCAACAATCCTCCGGCCACACCCCCGCCGGGATGAAGAACCAGCACGGGAACAAGCACCACCACCACCACCACCAGTCCCATCCATCCGGCCGCAGGAGGCATCTGAACAGAGCCAACACTTTCCACGGCTTCAACCCGCTCCTGTCCGCCGGCTGCACCGCACACTATGTGGACTCTCCCTGCAGCCTGTGGAGGACCAGGAGGTACAGCCCGGGCATTAATGGGTAAGGAGACAGGGACAGAGGAAGTCACCCAACAAAATGAGCAATGCTAATGTAGATTGAACTGTGAGGGTGTGTACAATATAAATGAGCAAAATCCAAATGTCCCCCCGTTGTGGGACTAATAAAGGAATATCTTATATTCACATTTCTACTTTTTCTCTCCACAGATTGCAAATGTGCATCTCAGCAAGTCATATAAAAACAGTCGTCCCTCCAAGTTGTAGATGTATCTGCTTGGATTTATTTAATGTGCATGTCAGTCAGATGCTTTTTTTTTTTTTTTTTTAACCATATTTTTTGTATGAACAGTTCAGTTAACTTAAGTTTCTGTGAGGCCATGGCAATATTAATGAAAATATTCTCATTTATACTTTTCTCTTCGCAGATTGCAAATGTAAATGTGCATCTAGTTGTAGTTTTCAATGAGTCACATAAAACCGTTAAAATCATCAGTTGTGGTCCCTCCAACAAAATTATGGATGTGTCTATTTGGACTTGTTTAATGTGCATGTCAGTCAGATGCCTTTTTTGCCAGTTAGTTTTTTTGCATAATATTCCAGTTAACTTAAGTTTCTGTGAGGCCATGTGCAATATAAATGAAAAATACTCACATTGGCACTTTTCTCTCCACAGATTGCTAAAGTAAATGTGCATCTAGTTCTCAAGTTTGGATTTATTTAATGTGCATTTCAGTCAGATGCTTTAAGTTTTTTGCTAAATACTTCAGTTAACTCAAGTTCCTGTGAGCACAGATGTGTTTGATGCACAAAATCCATCTTAAGTGGGGGTTTTCCCAGTGCTTCAAACATTTTGATTATCAGTCCTTGATCCAAGGTGTCATGTTTCCTTTGATCCCTTGCAGTCTTCATGAAGAAATCGTGGACTTTTTCAACTTCATGTCACCGCGGCCGGAGGAAGAGGCCATGAGAAGAGACGTGGTGAACAGGATAGAACGTGTCATCAAGGACTTGTGGCCCACAGCACGGGTGAGTGTCAGTGGAATATATCCCTGTGCCCTGTGCAGAGGCTTGGAGAGCTAATTCAAGTTCTGTGTGTGAGAGCAGTCCTCCACTCTGGCCTACACTGGAGCTGAATGATTCAGACACTTTTGAAGCCAACGTCATAAGTTAATCAGTGTAGATATGTGTATGAGAGGTAATGATTTAACCCTGGTCACTTTTAAGATGGAGGTAAGCGGTGGTGTTACAGTGGACTGCTTTATGTTGACATGTGCTGTTCAATCCTATTTAAATACAACCCTGATTCCAAAAAGGTTGGTACACTCTGTAAAGCAGACGACAGTTTTACATATTCTTTCAGAGCCCATGTAATAATCTCCTTTTATACAATCATGTGTTTAACAAAGTGTTGAACCTCTCTCCATCCTTGCTTGTGAACGACTGAGTCTTTCCAGTATGAACCTTTCATACCCAATCATGATACTATCACCTGTTACCAATGAACCTGTTTACCTGTGGAATGATCCAAACAGGTGTTTTTGGATCAGTCCACAACTTTCACAGTCTTTTGTTGCTCCTGTCCCAACTTGTTTGAAACATGTTCATGCCATCAAATACAGAATAAGCAGATATTTCCAAAAATCAATGAAGTTGATGAGGTCAAACATTAAATATATTGTCTTTGTGCTGTTTTCAATTGAGTATATGTCAAAAAGGATTAGCAAATTATCCAATTCTGTTTTTATACAGCGTCACAACTTTTCTGGAAACAGGGTTGGACACGAGGGAGACTATTAGCATTGAGTTGAATCACCACTTATCTGACACACTGTCTAAACAGGCCGAGCATTACAAGCTTCAGACTCATTGCAGAGCTATTGTATTGGATTTCGTTAGATTGTACAGGTGTACCCGATAAACTGGAACACTTTCTTTCTTTTGTGTATTGTTCTCTCTTCTCTGTTCGCACACTGAGCCACTTTTGTCATCTGCTACAGCGCTGTAGCAGATGTTATTGCCAGGACTCACATTTTCGCACTTAAACACGCATTTTACAAGACATTTCGACATCCCAATGTAACCTTGTTGTTTAAAAAGACATTTTATTTCTTGTGCCGACTTGTTTATTGCTCTGAAAATGACTTTGCAAAGCTGTGTAAATCAATGTTACTGTCATATATAGTCAGCAGCCAGTGTGTTTGGAAGTTTACTGCACTTTACGTGAGCTGTTTGGTTGTAGGCAGACAGCAGCCTAGTTTACACTGTACGTTCAAACAGAATTAGCCAGATGTAATCATTATTCATGTCACTTGCATTCCTGAAGTAACATTAGTCAATTATTTTTCCATTGTATGTTGCCAGCAGAATGTTGGAGTGGACTTTCTAATAAATATCTTTTTTTTTTTTTTGGGTTATTATTATAAACATTTTGAGCTAATCATGGCTCAGTCGTCAGAGAAGTCCCACTGGGCCTCACTGTGGATTAGATTTTTTTTTTTTTTTTTCTCTAAAGACTGTTTTGTGTTACTGTTCCAAGCTGTGGCAGAGCGAATGTTTAATTTTTGGGGGCTTTGGCCAAAAAATAAGGTTATTTAATATTAGACTATACATAAGACCACAGTTTGTAAAAATATTTAATACCATTATACAGAAAATAATACAGCTCATGTTCTACAGAGACAAGTGTCATTTTTGACCTAACATGAGGATTTTCATGGTGTTTTAGAGACTTTCAGCCAACATGTACAGAATTAAACTCTACAGAAAGACATGCACACCAAGTCATACAAAGTCAGTTTTCAGTAGGACATGAATGCATATTTCATATATCCCATGTTATGCCACTTGTAGCCAGCTGCAGTATTTCATCTGTAGCTTTGTGTTATTTTAAAAACTATGAAGTTGGTAATGCTTCGTTAGTTTACTCAAGCTATTTGTGTATTGCTCGCAACCAAGAAAGAGACTTCAAAAATTTGTTTCGCTACATCTTTATTTCCTCCTTACCTTTTGCCTTGGTACGAGAAAGCACCAGACAGGAAATTTGCGGTGACACTTTCTCAAGTTTGATCTGAATCAGACTTGTATTCATTTGTCTTTTATTTTGCAGGTGGAGATATTTGGCAGCTTCAGCACAGGACTTTATCTTCCAACAAGGTAATGCATGTTTGAGAGAGCTGGGAATTTCCAGAGGCCCTTCTAATGCAAGATTCTCACAATACTTATGTCACAATATTATATTGTGATTTTCAACATATTGGGATTTATATTGCAGTTTATCACATTTGTTCAACTGCAAATTTTCTCCCCAAAGGAAAACTTTGTCATCATGTTTTATCCAATGAGATAAAGCAATACCCCATTCTCGTGCTGCATTTTGCAGGTCTGCAATGTTTGCCTCTTTGTTACTTTTGTTTACTGCTCTCATTTGGAGAAAACGAGACAGCAGTGGCCTGTCCTCTGAGATCCTCACAAGTTAATATAACCCTTTCTGTTGTACTCAAAGATTCCTAAAACCTAAGCTTCACCAAAAAGTTTAATTCATACTTGCAAAATTAACAATTTATATAATAAAAGATCAGTACTTGGTGTCTGGGCATATTATGTACTGCTAATGTTTGTCTTTCTTGTACAGTCTGTCCTTTTAGATGGACCATTTTTGAAATGTCTCATTAACATGCTAGTTTTAAGGAACTGGGAGCACTATTTTTGATAGGTGTGTTCCTTTTTTTTCAGAGAGCTTCAGTAATGTGATACCATGCAGTATTCAGTAGTGTAGCTACAACTACATTGCATTTTACTTAGGACTTTTTGTCATACATGCTGTCATGGTGTCTGTGTGTGCAGTGTGTTTCTCAAGGCCCCGTCGTCATGAAGATGCATTTCAACGCATTTGTTGTGCAAATAAATAACAAAAGATAATTAAATTCAACAGCTTCGTTTGGAGATAATTTCAGTCTAGAAGTAACGACAGTGATTGTTGCAGTGGGGGAATAAGGCAGCTGCTTAATGCATTTATTGTTAACATCACACCAATGTATTCACTAAGCTCCATGATCAACAACATACAGGTTGTGAATTAGGATCAAATGTTTAAGGTGACCACCTCATGAAATTATTTCTTGAAATGACTGTTTCTTACTATATTAAGTCATCAAAGTGAAAGTCACATCTCTTAAGAGAAATAGTGTGCATTGAGAGGAGGTCAAGAACCTTTTCTTCAGTTGAAGAAACAACAAAATGTTTCACTGCAACCTACAGTATACACTTACTTCTGAGTATACAAAACAGGACTGCACAGCTTTTCAAGTCTGAATTAGAACATAAAATCAGGCCTGAATGTTGTGTTTTTGGTGGCCTGTGTATCAGTAGCACTGCACGTAGACCACTTGAGAAATAAACTTTATAAGGTACAAAGTACTTTGTGTTTTTGTTCTTAGTGACATTGACCTGGTGGTGTTTGGAAAATGGGACCATCCGCCACTGCAGGAACTGGAACAAGCCCTGAAGAAATACAATGTGGCTGGCCCATATCCCATCAAGGTCCTTGACAAAGCTACAGTAAGTCACCAGGGGCTGAGGGCGTCTCTTTACTTTGGGGGCCCGCAGAGTTATATTTAGAACATGAAATGTTGACTCTTTGACCTGTCCTCAGGTGCCAATCATCAAGCTTACTGACCATGAAACTGAGGTGAAAGTGGACATCAGCTTCAATGTAGAGACTGCTGTCAAAGCAGCTCAGTTCATCAAAAGCTATCTCAAGGTAAACCCTTAACACTTGATCTTTTTGACACATATGTGACCTTTGTTTGGTTGTTTCTAATGTTTGTCTTTCTGCCTTGTAGAAGTACACTGTTCTGCCGCCTCTGATCTTCGTCCTGAAGCAGTTCCTGCTGCAGAGGGATCTGAATGAAGTCTTCACTGGAGGCATCAGCTCTTACAGCCTCATACTAATGGCTATCAGCTTTCTGCAGGTACACATATGGATGCATGCTACGTCTACAGTAAATACTTTCCTGTCTATTTAAAACACTGCAAATTTTGTGATCCCAAATCTTTTTATGTCAAATGATACACTGCTGCTTCAAAATAGTTTTATCTGTGCATAAGATGTGAGGACAGTGTTAATAAGTTTATATTGCAAGTTTGTGAGTAGTCAGTGTTTATATAACTCCTCAGTATCTGGATGAATTACAATGACTATTAATACCCTAATGGTGGATCTAAACTGAAGAGGTCTGTTCAGTGGCACAGTATTAGCGTGTGTTTTGGGTAAGTGTGATGAAGTAGATCACAAAACTAATGTTTAGTGTTACTTGATACACTACACCTATTACACAAGTTCGGTATTTTCCTGCTGTGATGCCATCAGGGAAAGTGTAGATCATGGGTTCTCCTTGTCCTCCTAATCAAAGTTGCACCCTCGGATCGACACGCAACGTACCAACATCAACCTCGGCATCCTGCTGATTGAGTTCTTTGAGCTGTACGGCCGCGATTTCAACTACATGAAGACGGGCATCAGGGTGAAGAATGGAGGGGCTTACCTGTCCAAGGAGGAAATGCTCAAAGCCATGGGTAGTGGAAACAGGCCATCCATGCTCTGCATAGAAGATCCAATACAGCCAGGTCAGACTGGGATTTGACTTGATGAATATACATGACATTTAGAGAGTGTGGATGTGACATCAATGTAACTGAAAACACTTAGCATCTGCCATCAGTACGAATTATATGGGGAGCAATGTTAAAATGGTAAAGAGCTGTTGTGCAATCAAGTGCAAAAACAAATTCAGAGTAAATGTGCGGCAAAAAAGGAAAATTAAGCAACTCTATCAGTGTAATTCAGTGAGACAGATGGAGCTCAAAAAGTAGATGTGTAGTTCCTATTGTGTTAACTGACAAATCATTCTCTAGTTTGGGATCAGGCTGTTTCAGTCCTGTCACACATTTTACTGGAGTTTTATTACCAGGTTGTAAAATATATTGTATAAAGTAATTCAAGTTTGTAGTCACCATATATTTCATTTTTTTGTGATCTTCACAGGGAACGACGTGGGCAGGAGTTCATATGGCGTCCTGCAAGTCAAGCAGGTGTTTGACTTTGCCTACATGGTGCTGAGTCATGGTGTGTCACCTCTTGCACGAGCTTACCCCAACAAAGAGTATGACAGGTTGCCTTCTTCATTCATTCAATCATTTCTTAACTTTCGTAATGTTTTCTCTGTACTAGTTTTGAGTTTGTCCTGACAGAATTTTGGACTGTTCCTCTCTCTGTGTTGCAGTACTTTGGGACGCATCATCAAAGTCAGCCCAGAGGTGTTGGCCTACAGGGACTGGACGATCAAGAAGTGGGGAGCCAAGCAGTATGCCAAGCTGGAGAACCATGGTAAGAGTCAGATATGTGGTGAATGTACATGATGCTTCCAAATCAGTTCAAACTTTTTTTTCAACAGTCATATTCTGTTTGGTCTTAGATGTAGAGACCTGTGAGCAGGACCTTGCCAGGCTGATGCTGGTTTCTGTGGAAGATCAGAGAGACACCTCCTCCCCTCTTAGTGCCGACTCCCCCTCACCTTCTCCAGTCTTCCTCCCCAGCCCTCAACACCATTCATCGTCGTCCTCTGCATGCTCACTGTCCTCCTCCTCTGGAAGTGACATAGTAAGGCCCAACACATATTTTGTCTATTCAAACATTCACAACAAGTCAGAGATTTACAAGTTGTCAATGACTCACAACCACTTTTAACACTTAGTTAAACCACTACCTGTGAATTCAATTTTTTTTAATCCATTCACAAAGATCATTGTCAGAATAATGTTATCTTTTCCCAGGAGTCTGATTCTCCCCTGAGCAGTAATGCTGCTATCCAACTCCACCCCCTCACCCTGGCCTCAGTCCATTCAGTAATCCAGATGGCTACTGACCTGAGGGCAGCACATCCAGCGGGCTTTATCCACACCACGCCTCAGGTCAGTTTTTTTTCCCTTGACAGGTTGCAGAAATGACATGTTTTCCAATTCTGGCACTGTAAAAATCCAGGACAATGTTTTTTCACTTTCAATCAAACATTAATTTGACACTGGGGTCTAATTTGTTGTTAAACATTACTTTGTGTTTCAGCAATGCAAAAACTCACTCTTGACAGATTTCTCATTGCATTTTTTTTTTCTAGGTTCAGATGTCTCTCCCTGAAAGCCTAACCATCCCCTCGCTCTCTGATTGCCAGTTCTACCATGAGAATCCACCTTCAATCAGTGTTGTGCACCGTCACATGGCACAAGCTGCACAAGTCGCCCAGCACACTAACTCCACAAGCCCTCTCCCCAGCCCACTCCACCAGCTCCACCATCCACAGGTAGGAGGGCCACAGAACCACGCCTACACCCTGAGATCCAATTCCCATGGCTCACTCGAGCCACACAAAGTTGGCTTCAAGCACAACCAAGGTGGCGGCCTCCGAGGTCAAAACCACTCTCAAGGTAACTTTAGTCCCCAGCGGCGGTTCATTCCCCAGGGTCATAACACAGCACCAGGTTTCAGGAACCAGCAGCAGTACAACCGTAACACCTGGCGGCGCAGAAAGAGGGACAGTCTTCCTGCTCTGAACCAGAGCAGATGAAGGACTGAGGCTGCATGACCCGCTTTGGTTCTTGAAGGCCTCACTCAGCCCATCATGAGTGTTGGGGTGGAGAAGCTGTGAATGATGGTACAACTGTATTTTTTTTGTTGTTGGGGGCTTTCAAAAACTCACCTACTTCACCTTGGAATTCATAAGTCAATTGAAGTGGTCTCCCAAGGTGTGGAACGATCGATCTCTGCTCGCATTGTGCAAACACTAAGTGATGCTACAAGGCTCTTGCAGGTGAAGGAAGATTGTGAAAGACCTACAGTCTTATCTGTACTCGTTTTGTTACATCAGCCTGATGACAGTCAGAAGCCCTTCCTCTAAATTCGATGCACACCAGCACAGACTTTGAGTTGACTGAACAATTACTGATTCCCAGACTGGCTCTTCTCACCAGTGTCACTCTCCAGCTGCTTCAAACTCTGGCTGGTTGACTAAGAGTTCAGTCAAGTATTGCAACTTGAACATCTTAGAAAGCAACATGTGCCATAGTATTGAACTGGTTTATCAAACCTGGTCTGTCTTGAAGTTTGAACTGTTTTTGGGCCCTTTTGATCAGGTTTTGGGCTCATTTGGTCCTCTGAATGCAAATCCCTATCGGCTACGCTCTTGATTCAGAGCTCTTACTTGGACTATCATCTACGAATTGTACTCTGGACTGAAGCGAAGCACTACCTTTCTACCTGTGCAGCGCAATGCTGACTTGATGTTTTTGGTGTGACGGCACAAAATGAACATTGTCTCAAGTGCTTAAACTGTGATGACTTGTTTGAATGTACCAAGTATTTTTTGTGTGTTTGTTGGTCATTATCTTTTGTTCTCTTATTTTTGTCACCGAGGGATTTTTTTTTGTCACATTGGCACTATTCTGTTTTTGTTTTTGTATTGTAAACATTACCACCTTTTATGTTTGTTGCGTTTATGTGCAATAATGACTTGCTTTTATTTAATTTATTTCACATTTTAGTTTTATTTTAGGGGTTCTCCCCACTATACGTTTGCATTTTTTTATTTCTAGACAACATTGATCTGTGCAATAGATGGATTTAAGGGCCTTGAAGGAATGCGTTTGTGTGTATTTACTGCTTCCCAGCAGAAGGGGGAGCTATGGTATTGCAACATGAGAAATGTGCCAAAAATCCCATGATGCCAACATTTTACTCATGTTTAATTTACCATTACATTATGATCACTTGAAATTTTGCCAGCTGCCTGTCCAACTGTTTTCCACCACTAGTTCTCATTTTAAACATATCACTCACTTCAGTAGTTTGACTTTCATTTGGGTGTATTTCCTCTTGATAGACTGCAGGCTGTACTGGGGGAAATCCATCTTTCCCAATGTTCCTTCATATCATTTCAAAAATAGTTGGTGCTACTTATTACCAGCAAAATGCTTGTGTTTTGCCTTATATCTCCTTTGATTCTGTTAAAGCAACAGGTTAACTGCCTTCTTCTTAAATGACCAAATTTGCCCCTTTTCCTGTATGTAGCCAGCTTTCTGTCTTACCCATTTGTTTCTATAAGCACTGCCAGGTTTACTTGGCTTTTATTTTTACATGCAGCTTCTAGATGTATGCTTCAGGAGTAGACAGTCAATGATTGTTAGCATTAGCATCATTTCACAGCTTTTTTTTTTAAATGCAAAGGTGATCATGACAAACCGGTTGTACAAGAGATTTTCCGCTCCCATATTTAAAGTCAGTGTTTCTAAGACAAGGTTTCAAAGCTACATAATTTACACAGCAATCCATCAGAGGATTTGAGCTTGGGATGTCACAGATTTACCATGACTGGAGTTTTGGTAGAGCCGTAAACCAAACCAAAATTTGGTGACGTCATATGTTTCAAAAGTCTGTGATTATTGGACCACCCTGCGTACCAAACTGATGGACTCAACATGATCCTGTTGACGTTATCCCCTTGTTGTCAGTGCGGCTTTTAATAAGCCGTCTGGAGGATAATTGATGGGTTGTCACATATTGCCACGAACCAAATCCCCAGCTCATATGTGTGTAATTAAGGATGGGTTGTGTGTAAATGACTGACATATAGATGTATACCTTGTTTTTTTATGCAAGTTTTTCTATTTTTTTAATAAACATTTTAAAACTCCATTCCCAGTGTGTACATTTTGTGTTTGTAATGTTTGAAGTTGACTCTTATGCTGGTCAGTACATTTTGCCTTTGTGCTGAAAAGAATATTGTGACATGTTTTAAAGCCATTTTTGGCTTTTGTACACTTTTACAATGGATCATATGCACTGTTTTGTAAATATGACCCCTGAAGTCCCATATAGCACATTTTCCTGTAATTCCTCATGGTCTCTGATGGTGGCACTGGTGGATCATTGCTTGGTGTAGCTGTATTTAATCCATTACTTTTCAGATTGTCAGCAGGGTGCAGGGAAGTAGAACGTGACAGAGGAGAGGGCTTAAACAAAATCACTCCACTGAAGGTTCAATCTTCGGGGGGTTAGTGGCTGGAACCATTGTCATTTTATTCCAATTAAAACCAAGGGAAAAAAGTGTCCTCACCGAGACCCCTTTTACCCTTTCTTGACTCAAAGTAGCTGACTAAAGCACGAGGAAATTAGATCCATCCTCCTTGTCGTCATCCACTTTCTTGAATCTGTCTTCATTGATGATTAAATAGTAGTGATACTTTGGCACAGGCTATAGTTCATAATATTGTTAAAAGCTGGCTCTTTGTTCCTGAGGGATATATTAACCAGATTAGTTGGGCAGGGCGGCATTGATCCTGTAATGAAATTCTGCAGACACAAATGCACGTATGACATGCGCTCGCACAGTCTCGTCAGTGTTTAGATGAGAAATCCAGTTGCCACTATGAACAGCATTCATCTGTACAATCTTTAGTGTTGCAACATGGTGTGTGTGTATAATTAAATGCATGTCGATCTCATCTGGATGAAGAACAGTCTTGCTGAGATCTACAGTTAGTAAAGAGGACATTTCTCCAAATAAAATGTTCAATTGAGGGCTTGGTTTGCAGAAAAACAAAATCACAGTCAAACATTTGCCGTTTAAGCAGAGAAAATGATAAAGAAATCAGAACTGTATTGTGTTGTAAAGTCAGAGAAATCTGATCTCTGCAGTTTACTCAACCAAGCTGCAGATGGAACAAATATACTTAGAACTTTTCATAAAAAAAAAAAATTCATGCAAATCAATACAAATGTTAGAAAACCAAGCATACTGAAATAAACAAAGTTCCTCAAAAGATCCTCCTTCCAAATCCCACTGGCATGAAAACATGAAGTTCTCCTAAGAAAAGGTCAGTAGTTCTGCCTGCAGGCTGTTTGTGGCTGTCAGTGTCTTGACAGTAGAAGAATTTGCATCTCTGAGTATTCAAGTCCCACGCACAGGCCCTCCGCAGTGCGATGAGAATAGGTGTGTGGATGTAATTAGTGTTTGCAAACAACATTGTTCAAATGACAGTCAGCGAATGCCAGGACAAAGGAGATGTCAGTTAAGTCTGGAGTGTTATGTTGTCGGGAGACTGCATTAATGTATTCACACTGACAGACACTCTTGTAAATAAAAGTCATCTCTCACTTTCCTAAGTTTCTTCCTCAGGCCATGACAGGATTGATTTTTTTATGCAATCCTTTAGTTCTTAACATTTCTCAAAGTATATGTTATATTATGAAAATGTCAAAACTCCAGCAAACAGGAGATGGTTCATATGTAATTTACAGTACATCCATGTGCACGTGATTGTCATAATTCCTTTATTTGATTAAAAGAGTTCTGTATAGGTGGGATATAATAAAAATGATAATATCACATATGGCATCCTAATTAAAACATTTAAAACGTGGTGTGCAGCAAACCTCAGAAGGGGTACTCATTTTCTAGTGCAAAGCATGAGGTTAGACCTGTGAGGCCATAAAACCATCAAACATACAGCATGATAAGTAAGTTACATGATAATGTATATTACGATTAATATACAATTAAACTTGTCATCATCACCAAATACTGGTAAAAAATGTCAGCAAAGTTTCTTATTTATGCTTCCAGCAGTCATGGAGCAACATCAGCATTTATTTAAAGATATGCTTCTGGCCTCCTGAGGAATGTAACTTCATTATTCACTCTCAGTTTTGCTCTGTTTTAATCTCTACTAACTCCTGAAAATGAGGGAAATATATGGCTCATTTGCAGCTAAATGCTCCACTATGTTCACAAGCTGGTTGCTAACGTGTTCGTCTGCTGCTGTGGAACGTACAGTGGACTTCTCACAGCTTCTGCTCACTGGAAACAGCCCCGTGCTGCTGGCTGTAATACCGAGACAATGAGCTAAAAGAAAATACTCAGATTTGTAGGGAACTGCAGAGTTAGGTGATAAATCGTTGTCATTACAGGCAATCCCTCATTTCATCCATAATTAAATAATATAATATAAAATTATTTTTTAGAGCAGCTTTAATGGTTTTGTCCGTTTTAAGCGTATTTGTCAATTGTAAATTCTCCAATTTCTGTCGTTCTTTGAACCTGTATCATGCAATTTACTTGTTGGTAACATCTGAGTGAGTTGTCCAGTGAACAATAACAGTATTTTATCTTCTCACGTATAATGTAAGATGTGAATTCAAACATATAGTGAAGAGCTATTTGAACACATGTGACAGCTGCTGGTGAGTGACGCCTCAATTTTGAAAGACTATTGACCATAAGTCATTATGAATGAGTCCAAGCAAGTCAATAAAAATTAGTTAAACACAGAGTCCAAAGTCCATTTATGTGCATGTCAAGTACTTTTCTGGCAGCATACGCAAATGCACATCCCATTCTATAATGCAAAATGCATGCAGACATGTTTTGATGTATTTAAATATTAGACTACTCTCATATCCATTTTCAAACCCCCACACACTTGTTGGCTTTTTGCTGCACATTTGCTATATGGATTTTGTGTGGTTTATGTTTCCTTCAGTGTCACCATCAAGCAGCTCTGGCCAGATTTAGGAAAAAGTGTCTTTTCTTGTCTTTCTGCCAATTACTCTTCAGGTCTGCCTGTCTCTCCTGCTCTTTCTTTGTATCTTTCTCGAAAAACACAAAGAGAGAAATGTGATCAAAGGCTTTGCCTTAACTACTGACAGTTTATGATTGTTGTGCTCTCAGAATGTATGGAAGACACATTCCTACTATTATGCTATTTACAGCATGGAGTCACCAAGAGACGGATGATGAGATCACGAAGTGAACAAAATAGAGCTGATAATGACAAATATGCTTTTGTTTCAATCAAAGAAGAAGAGATGATATAATAGAAGTGAAAGTGAAACAAAGCCAAGAAATGGAAGAAAAAGTGCTCTTCCACACTGTGTTTCAAGTTTTATGGACTTTTTCATCTATATTATCACACACTGTGTGGAATATGTCACTATTCTAACACCTACACTTACTTGACTGATGGGCAATCATGTTCCTGCACAGTTCTCTGATACAAATATATCACTGGATCACTGGTAACTTCTAGTCCTAAAAAATAACAAAGGTATCTGAAACTCCTGTCACGCTTACTATTTGGCCTTTCATTCTTTGGTGCCTCATTAGAACATGCCTGTCGCGCTAATGATGTGTGGTCACATATCATACATCCCCTTATTATGATCAAAATAAATATCTAACCTCATGCTGAGTACACAAAAATCCATTTACTGATAATTACTGATTTACTATATGCCCATTAGTCTACAGTATGAATGACACCTAGAGGGGGTCTGCTCTTCAGAGGGCATATCAACACATTCTGCAGCATTCCTCCCACATTTCACACAGATAAACAGGAAATTTCACTTAAAAGGAGGATTCTTTAATTGGTGTTTTGACTGGTACAATTTGTGATATGTGCATATCATTAGATGAAGATTACGACACTTTTACATCTGACTTGCTTTAACATGTTGCCAGTGTTACCAGTGTAGTGTAAGCCTGCATTTTAATTTGGCCTTGTGTAGTGCACACTGTTGATGTGTTTCTGAGACACCACCCTTCTTTTCTCCAAAATCAAACATATGGGTCCAGCTCTCAAAATCACAGCCCTGTGTGTCCTTATGGAACCATGCTCATTCATGTTGCCATTATTATAAAGCTTGTTCCTGAAGTTAAAGCATATATGTCAGCTAAGGTCCATAGCCTCTTGGCCCAGATATCTTCACTTACCTTGATTTCATGCACATTTACACTTTGACCCACAGCGGGTTCACTTGAGATATCCTCTCTTCTCCTACTCAAAGGGGCCTGATGAATTCTGTTTTCTGTTCTCTGCTGGGTAAAAATAGCTCCATTCAGCCTCTCTCTGGTATAAAGATCACAAATGACCCATAGACATAAGTATTCAGGTGCTTCACACAAACCTATTTTTCTGTGAATAATGGAACCTCTTTTTTTCCTGCAGCTTTGAGAAACATACTTTGCCTCTAAAGACCCTTGCAGCAGAATAGAGCAGGTCCTGGTTATGTCTGTATTTGCAGCTCATTACATCAATTTTCATATTTCTTCCAGTAGCTTGGTCTTAGGCGGGGTGGCCTTCATCGACCAGAAACAAGATAAACTGTTAGTTACGTATTGTAGGTTCAATGAGCAGGGAAGCAAATCTTCCGGGTGGTCTGGGGGTTAGCCCCAAGAAAAAATTCTAAATTTGAAAACTAATTTCCTGCCATTCTAAAATATATTTTTTTAATATTTTTAAATGAATTTGTTTTTGTTTTCTTATACCTTTTATACCTTTTGTTTGTAATGGCAGTACAAGTACAACCACACAAGCTTAACCATACTCATACCCATACTCACTGATTGATTAGAACATCAGAAGCTTCAATGGTTATTTTTCCATTTTTCATTCCAACTGTTTTCATGCTGTTTTTTTCCGAATCTCTTTAGAAGCTGTATTTTCTCATTGCATTTGATGTTTGTATCATTAATATACATGATGTTGGCTACTGATCAGGCCAAACATATTACACGTAGGTATGCATATGTAGTATATGCGAGGGTCATACATTTCAGAGAGCCTTTGTACACACACAATTCAAATCTCAGTCTACAACAGTCCCTGCAGCCTGACAGAACAAATAAACAGCAGGGGGCTCAGTTTGTATGAATAAACTTTTAAATATATTGATTTTTTTTTTTTTTTATTCAAACAGAAAAAATGTGTTTTCCCAAAGTGAGGTTCTGAAGTTAACGCTGAAAATAAATTTCGAGTGCCTGTTTCGAGCAAGACTAAACGAGGATAAGTGCATCCTTGGTGTATTTACTATTCCTCAGTTTCATGGCTGCACTTAAACAGCAATACAAATTTACAGAACCGGTGCCTTTATCACTACCTTTTCATTGTAGCTTGCACCCTGCTTGAGAGTAGCTCTGGACTTGTGTTCATTTTTCAAAATCGTTTTCTGATTATCTACACACCTCATTCCAGTAATTATAGCTGAAGGTAAAATGAATTCGTTCTCTTAAGTGCAGTCCTTGATAAACAATACCTTTCCCATGACCCTTTGGTATCAGGAGGGATAAATTTAACTGGCCCATAGATGCAAAAATCGATGTATATTAAGCCCACAACTTCCCATAGCTACACTCCTGCTGTCTCTGGCCCTCATATCTCACTCGGGCCCTCAACCCTCTGGGGGTTGGATGTGTTACTTGCATTAAGTCAGCAGACCTTGATTAGTCTTGTTGCAGCCCTTGCATGTGCACATATGTGTGCATTTTTTGTGTACTTGCTCCAATTGCTCTTTTCCTTTCTTTTAAACACAGTGTATTTTTCTTGGAATGAAATGTGCTACATAAATAAAGCTTTCACGAGCCAGGACTGAGAGAAAAATACACATCCTATATTCACAGAACTGTGATTGTAGCAGCATAGCAAGTGCAAGGATGCACAAACTCACAAAACTGAGCTAAAAATTTTTTTTTTTTTTTTAATTGGCAGACATGCTAACATTGGCTGGCATCTGTCAAGTGACAGCTTACACTGACAACAAATGGCAGGCACTCTTATCCCGAGTGAATTAAAATGGTGCTCATTATTCATGATTGCGACGACTAAGCCATCAGATCAGCTAAAGATAGACATTTGGCATCAATGAAGTCATGCAGTGTCAAGCTGGCCATAAGAGGTACTACAGGGAGTTGTCAACATTTGTGCAGTAACAAGCTGCAATTGATGCTCTGAAGCAGACTTCCATTGACGCTTCGCTTGTCAATGTCCACATGCAGTCAAACAAACCCAGACTAAAGAGGTTTCTCTGGACAGCCACACTAAAATTCAGCAGTACGAACATCAGAGAGGAGAGAGAAAAGATTGGTAGGAATTAAATATATTGGTTTCTTTAGGTAGAAGACAGCATTAAAGCTGCTCTAAGACAATATTTTGTACCAAAAATAAAACAAATGATTATGTGTATATGAAAGGGGTCGGTCATTGTGATGAACCCACAGAGTAATATCCCCCAACTTTGCAGCTCGTTCAGATCTATGGCGCATTTTAGCATCTTTTAGTAAGCTTTTGTACACTACTTGCCCACCGTTGAATGCCACTCAAAGGTAACAACTATACATAGTGGAGCATTTAGCAGCTAGAGAGACACGTTTTTCTCTTTGGTGGAGAACAAAACAAAGCTCAAAAGGGAAGTTAATATTGAACTCCAAGTGAATGCTACAGTCGCTGTTTGGTGACAAAGCAAATCACTTTTGTAAGGTGATACGTCAGTGTTGTATTTACATCTTATTACCCTGCTCCCAAAAAAATCAATTAATCAAGATATGAATTGTGCCATATTAAAAATAGGATTTACATTAACATTATTGCACAGTGCATTCAAAAATGTGCCAAAATATTTTGCCAAACGCTGGTTCATTTTCATTTCATGGCACAGAAGTAATCAGGATATTATACTGAGGGCAGTATATATACTGCGTATACAGTAGGATATATTAGAAGTTTAATGATCTGGTGGCCGTATACCAGTGTTGTACAAATCAGCATATAAACAGAAGACTCAGATTTGTTTATTGCAACTGGCTCCGACCTCATCTAAATGCAAGGTCTTGGATGAGATTAAAGGCATCACAGTGTGAAATAGAAGCAGTTCTGAGACGATACTTCAGTTTGACAACTGGGTTGAATATAGCCCGCAGTGTTGAGATACTGGAGGAGAGTGACAGGTAAATTGACTGTCGGATGATTAATTTTCCCGGGCAAAGATCCAGATCTTCCTCAAGTGTCACTGGAAAGGAGTTTTCATGACAGCAGTGGATGACTTTTAATTGCTTAATTTTCATCTCCGCCTCGCTCACTACAAGGCAACAGATTAAAAGATAAAATAAATATAGGGAAATGCTCATCAAACTGGATGATAAGAGAGGGCAGCTTTTAATGTCTGGAGGACAGCAGCAAAAGTCATTAGGACTTTGTATATGTGTTGGCACAAAGTTTCATATTTATACACAGTATTCTGATCCAGTAGCTCGTCACATATTGTAGACCAGGGTATTTGCAAATGTATGTGTTTTCCATTACTTGTAATCATTTTCTGGCTCTAACCAAATTAGACTGATAATGATTACAATGAGTTTGTTATATATTAGCTATACTTAATATGGACATGGGTATATTTAGTCCTCAATCTCTTAAATAGCTGCATTTTTAAGATAACAGCTACAGTTTATCAAAAGAGAACAAATTGAAACAAAAAGTCGTATGCAATCAAAGGTTGGACAAACAGATGACTCTGGTCTCACCTAAACTCTGCTTCCCGTTTAAGGCCGTCATGAAGGCTGAAGGCTTTTTCTGAACACGGCCTAAAATCTCAGCCTGGTTACCATGTCAATCACCATAACCCAAGCTTCTTACATGACGATAAGGCTTTAATTATAGACCTCGTTCATTAACACATTCTGCATCGTGAGCTAGCCAGTCAGCTGTGTGCGCTACTTGTCTCTCACACTCATGGGTGGGCATGCTGTTTGCAGTCGTGCCACTCACTCACATGTCAAGTAGAAGGTCGCATTTCTTTAAAGGTGGGGTGAGACACTCCAGAGAGAGATTGTTGATATTGCCATCTCTCCTTCTTCACAATGCGACTGCACATTAGCAAACAGGAGTGATATCTCCTCACGGGCCATTTGCTGTGTGTCTGTGTGTGTGCGCTGAAAACAAGTCCTGCCCCTGTAAATGGGGCTGAGCCACACAACGCTATTCCAGCAATAAGCAACAGGTGGCGCTCATGAGATGGGGTAGGAAGTAGGAAGAAGAGATGGCAATATGAGCAATCTTTCCCCACCTTTACATTTTTCTACTGCACTTTCCTACTGCATCCTTAATTAAATTCAGGGCTCTGCTGCATTGTAACCACATTATAAACGTCATGCCTTTGTGTCATTCCTTTGTTCAATTTGTTCAATTTTAATTTTGCATGATTCTTGAAATTTCTTCTTAAAGTTGCGTTCATGGACTTTTATATCTCACGTAGCACACATTATGCTCCTGTTTAAAAGGTGTAAGAACGACTGGCCTTGCATGCCTACAGTGCCTGCTGCTGTGTCTTTTCTTACAAACAATCATGAGATATGAAGACTCAAGTGTCAGCTTAATGACATTAGATTGAATATTAATTGAGAAGTAAATAGACTTTTTCTGAAAGGCACCTCCAGTCCTGACATCAGGTTTAATTTCCACGTTGTTTGCTGATAACCTGTAAGATGTTTGGATATGGAAAAGATAGCTAATGATTTCACAATCCTATGTAATATTCTTCGAGTATATTTCAATTGGCTTGAACCAGACACCACACTACACCTCACAAGGCCTAAACTCTTATTTTGATGAAACCTCCCTCTGTCTGAGTGAATGATAACACATGTAATGACTTTCCTGGAAATATTAGCCATGGGCAACACAACAGCACAGCTCATCTCTCTGGCATTGTTTAATACCTGCACTGAACATCACTCGAGCATGAAAAGCAAAGAAAAGCTCCCAGCACGGCGCTGGTTCATGTGGTTCATGTGCATGAGCTCGGACTGGCAGAGTAATGGTTTGTTCTGTTGAATAGTGCTTGTCTGAGCAGCGTCTGCCTACGGAGGGCTGACAAGAATGAAGGCTGACACAAAGAGATGTGAGCCCTACATGAAACTGAACGGAGCCCAGCTCGCCCGCTAATTTGTATCATTCAAGTTTTTTTCTCCATGCAGAGGACATCTGGATAATGAAGCTCAGAGGCTTAGCAAGATTACTGTCCCAATTGTTTGCTCTTCTGTGGGTTGGAATCTGGTTAATGCGTCATTTTGGAGGTCGTTCAAGCTATACTTTACTAAAGTCCGAATGCCATACAGACCCTTGCTTAATGGTGTTTGTTGCAGCAAATCTAAAAAGGTTTGCTGCTGAGATATCGGGTCAAACTAAGATTGCAAAGAAAGTGCTTTGAGCTTACAGTTGGAGAACAGAGATGACAGAAAACTAGGTTGTCATAGTGCAACAACTGTCACTTTTCTGGGAAAGGTGAGAATATAAATAGTTGTAAATGGCTGGCAATTTATTGCCTCGTCTGTGAGACATATAGTCACAGCAGGCGGTGCGGAAATTGAGATCTTATAATTAGGCTATGTTGTAGTATTTGTTGTAGTGGATCAAATGACTACATGTAATGTGAAAGAGGTCATTCACAGTGAGTTGCCCACAGAGGATTTCCTGACTCTGCAGCTCCCTCCAGCTCTGTGGAGCACCGTAGCGTCTTTCAGCTCATTGTTTTGGTTCACTCTCATTGATCCTGTTTCCAGCCATAACTGGCTGCTGTTTTCAACAAAAACACAGATAGCTGGTGAACTGGCAGCTTAAGAGCTTCGTATTTTTCTCAGGTGTTGGTAGAGACCAAAAACAGAACTAAAAGGAGAGTGAATATTCGACTTACATTTGCCAGGTGGCCAGAAACACAATTCCATAAATTAATGCTAATGTTGCTCCCGACCTGCTGGATGTGTTAAGGGGTAACAAGTTCTCCATATGAACAATGAGATGATGAAATGTCAGTGTTGTATTTACAGCTTGTTGAACTTCTCCCCAGTGGCCAAGAAATCAATCAATGCATATTTAAATATAAGAAGAAAAAAATATATAGTAAGGATAATGTTTTTTAAAAACTAGAGACATGAAGAGGAAGATTAACAAAGAGTTTGTTTTGTGATTTTCAAACTGGGCCAACTAACTGCTTTTACATTTCCTTCAACCTCTAGAGCAGATTTAATGTGAAAAATAATGCAAATGGAAGTTTTATTTTACATTCCCTATTATCCACTCCTAATGGTTTCGGTATTGAAACTGATTTACAATTCAAACATGGCTATAATGCAACTTGAAGGAACGTTATGGCTTCAGAATATTGTGTAGTTCAGTTATACATTTAAAAAACATTCACTCACCGATAAAGAACTAAAAAAAAAATTATTATTCCTCATTTAAGTGTAGTCTACCTGTACGTCCAGCTTTTCTATCCTGTAGGAAGCTCATTTCACCATTTCTATATCTATTATGCTCAAACAATCATGTCTCAATTTTATATAATGGAAAGTGTCTGTCTCTTTTTTTTATCTCTAAATTACACATTAACTCACCCGCGATCCTTCTTTTCCAGACTTTCCACTTCTACCTTTTGTGTGCAGTGACAAGCAGATATACTCAAGAGGATGTATTTATGTGAGAAGAAGGTTTTCCTTTCATGCCAGAAGGCACAAACTGGAAATTTTGGTAACTCGGATAAAAGTTGACTTTTAAGTTGAGCAATAAAAAGACAACTAGATATCAAAGACACTGATTGACCATTCCAGTTACTGTTTGACATTCACAAAAAAGCACATAAGTTAGACATTTTTGCTGTTTAACACGGTATTCCTGACCTAATGAGCCTTTGAAAATGTGATTTCTATGCTGATGGGACTCTCACGATATTTTGCCCTTTCCCCATGTGTGACCTTCAGCTGTTTTCACTGACTTTGTTTAGATATAAACAAGAACATGTGACATCTGGATTTCCTGCTCCTGTTTGACACGTTTCTCGCCCACCAAGATGTTCATGAGGAAACAGTCAAAACTATAAATAAACGTTGCCAAGGTAACTAGCATATCGGGGCGAGAGGTATATTGTATATGTGCAATGATAGGCATCTGCTACACTTTCAGAAACAGAAGGACCAAGTAGAACCATAAAAGGTTTCTTCCTTCCTGTCTTCTCCTCTCCAAGTCTCCCTCCTATGGATAGTTCAACTATTGAGATCAAACACAAGAAGCCTTCAGGTGGCTCTTAAGGACATGGGTTCAAATCTGTCATATGTTCTATCTTTCTGTTTTCTCTCATTACTGATTATCAATCAAATGAAGATGTTTGAAAGATATGGTTTGGTGCTTTTCCTACATGAAATATCCCATCATCTTATCAGCAGGAGTTAATTAACCTGCCATTTGGCTGTGACAATGATACCACTGATAAAGGTGGTGTGTTTAATCAAATGTAGTTGTGTTTAGCATCAAATTAAAGTTTAAAATATAAAGGTTTTTTTCCTTACAAAGGTTCCTTCGAGAAACTCTTTCTTTCAAAATGGTTTCATTAAATAGAAATGGTTTTTGATATAACCACATAACTACATTAGAACCCTTCTGGATATTTGCCAAGAGAAGTGGGTTCTTTAGAGTCAAATGATTTTAGGCAGAACCCTTTTGGAACCCTCTTTTCTGAGAGTGTATGTAATACCTCTAGAGAAAGGATCCTACCCTCTAACAACCAACCATCACTGTGAGGGCAGAAAAACACACACACACAAGCACACACACACAATGGCATTTGGTTTAGGGTCATTGCTTTGCCATTGCTGAAAGAATTTTGGGAGGCACACACACACACACACACACACACACTGTTGTTGTTCCACTGCTCTGAGCCTTGGCACCCAAAAGAAGAAACAAGTACTCCAATGATATTGCAGTCACTCGGTGGAAAGGACACGTGTTCAGGTGGATGGGTTTTCACATTAGGATTACGACTCAACGATCATTTCTTGCCAAGTAATCAATAATTATCGAGCTTTTAATCCCACTGTGTGGCTACAGTCTATAGAGTCATTATGGACTTTGGTGCTCATGTACATTAACACAGGCAGACTTATTCCAGCTGTGTGCATCACTACTGATAAGTACACTCATAACAGGCTTCTTGCAGATGATAGAAAACATCACAAACAGAGACTCTCTCCAAACACTCTCCAATCTGGTTCCATTAAAAATAAGCAGTATCGCATCATTTTCAGGCAACAAGGTGGGTTCACCTGAATTCCCAGCAGAACATGACCAAAGGGAGTCACATGAGTGAAAACTGGAAAATTAGGACAGGAAGAGTGATGAAATTGAAAGACAGTGAAAGAAAGAAGAGAGGTATGTCCAGAGAAAGAGGACAGATACTGAAAGTAAAAGACCAGTTAGCAACAGAGGAGAAGAAGGAGAGACAGCTCGTACAAAACAGTGGTTTAGCTGGACGGTAAAGGGCAGCAGCTGATTGCCTCTCCCTTTGTGCAATGTAATGCAGTGAAAAGATGATGGTGGAGTGAAAGATAAGTCTCATGACCACATTCCAGCTGTTCTCGTTCTGTCAAGGAACACACACACGCACACAGTCGAGCACACATTCATTCCCTCATGTCTTTTAAATTCCACACAATTACTGTTTATTTTTACCCATATTCATGTAATGTCAATTTTGTGTTTTATGATTTCTGTCATGTTTACTCACCTTTTTATGACAGTTTACTCACTTGTCATTGTGTGATTTTTAAAAGTTTGACTCAAATTCTACTCTGCTATTTACTGAACAATATATGACAGTTCAGGACACAACCTCATCTTGTCCCCTCCTCTAAAATGTTGCCTGGCCCTCTTCTCTCTCTCTGTCTTTGCATTATATTTAATTGAATATAGGCTTTAAATGATTTGCAAACCATCAAAATCTGATTTTATCAACATTTTACACAACATCCCAACTTTTTTGGAATTGTGGTTGTAGTATATCTACCTTTTTTATAATGGTGTGAGACAGCTGCCGCAGACATTTTTAAAAATTTATTACTACAGTCCTGGTTAAGGGTAAATTAGAGAATAAAAGGTGGATCAAGGTTAAGGCAGAATGTGTCACTCTTGCTGAACTGTGAATGAAGGCCTTTTTTCTCTCTCAGACGCCACAGAGAAGCTGTGAATAATTGAAGCCTTTTCAAAGAGAAGCAGTGTGAAAATTATGGTAGCAGGAAAAAAAATCTCCAACTCTAATGTGAAGCTTTTTAAAAATTCTTTCTTCCTCCTGCTCTGAATTTAAATACTCGCACCTTGCATATCTTTACCTTAGTAAACTAGATATAATTGAGATTTTACATGCAAATTGGAGGTCTTCTCTGCTCATCTCTTCTCTTCTCTCATTCAGGGACCTTTCACTGATAAGACAAAACAGGTAACCTAATTGGTTTGATTCTATCAGGAAACCACCAGTTTGGTTGTCTGTGGTAAAAAAGAGATCAGTGAGTCCATTGTTAGGTTTATAGCTCCTGCTGATTCTGCAGCAAAAAAATCAGTGTAATGACATTTTTCAGGTCTTCACAGCTTCAAAGGACTTAGATCTTAGATCACAGTTAAGGTAAGGATTGGGTATGTAGTTGTGATGGTTAGGGTTTTGTACCCAGAGTAAAACCTCTCTTGTTGTGGAAGTGGCATATATGTAAATACAGTTTGGGCTAGTTTAGAGTCTCCAGTCAACCAGGATCCAAAGGGCCAGTAATTAAACAAAGCATTTTTGATTAAAGATTGCAAATTAGAATGATTGCAATAGGCTACTCTTTCACCTTCACAGGTATTCGTCATTAATTATGCATCAAAAATAAGAGCTTAAATATAGTAATCAGTTTAATTTCTACCAAGAGACAATGAAGGTTAAAAAAACCCTGTGCAGCTAATTCTTGGTTTGAAACACTGACATGTGAAAACAGTTGACTTCTATGCACAGATAATGAAGGGTTAAAATTATATTCTGTAGTGGCTCAAAATATCCAAGTCTATCTTAAGATCTAGGTTATGCCAGATGAGAATTGGAGACAGCCAGAGAGAGCATTAGATAAGGCTCTGGCAACCATTGTATGTTGTGGAAGACAAATGAAATATATCAAATTGATTAAATAAAATTTTAACGACAACAGATGAAAATGATTCAAAACCTTTTTTCTCTTCAAATTACTATTTTATAAAATTTCTACTTGGATAATTTGTGTGTATAATACAGAGGATAGGATAGCAAAATTTGCTATTTAATATTATTTAATATTCACTACAATCACATCTAATTAGTTGCTCAGGACAATGGATGAAATTTGATTATTTTATTTATTTTAAATAATTTAATTCAAATTAATTTAATTCAAACACTCCAGGTCTTTACATGTTGCCCGTTCACATGCTTAGGTCAGCAAATCACTGCCTGTTACTTGGCGCCCCCTGTTGGACAGTTTGGTCAACTGTCGTCAGGAAGAGAGAAAGCTCATTGTTAAATCTTAAAAAAAATTGGTTTGGGTGTGTTCACTAGAAGTTAGAAGTTTGTGTGGGTCATTGTCGTGGCATTAACACACTGAGAAGATAACTGACATTCCTCTTCTTCTGTTGAATTTGATGGCGGCTGGCATCCATTTGAGTTGCATTACCGCCACCCACTGGATTGTATAACAGCATCTCAGTGAAAAACCATTGACAGTGTTCAGTTGTCTGAGTTGGTGCAAATCTTTCCTCAGTATAGCATCTAAATCTTCTCCAGTTATGTCTATTAGTTATTTAAGTAATCATTTCTGACGGCCCCTATATTTCAATAGCACAATTTATCACCTTGGCAATAAATGCAATTATAATATTTTGTCCATGCAGATTTACTGGTCAGCTCCATTTCTTCCCTGCTCCAGTTCCAGCTAATTAGCCTAGCTAGCTGCACAAACTTTAGCTGGCACTGTTATGCGACTACTCGCCCTCCTCTCCTCTGATTGGCTTACCCTGATGTTCTTACCTTAATGGAACCAATCACACTCCTCATGCCTAACCAACCCAAACAGGAGTTGAAGGAAACGAGCACTAGCCAATCAGAGTCAGGGGAGGGGGCGGTCATGACTCTTCCCCACCTGGGAAGAAATTTGGGACCTTTACGTCCTGTCCGCTTGGCACTGCGCATGTGCAATGGTCCAAACACCTGACTCATTCTGGGGTCGCACATGTGTAGAAGAGCTCGGACGTTGACTTTGGCTTTGGAGAGATGAAGGCCGCGGTGAAGATGAAACGCTACATGGGGTCGACGTCTGCTTGTCTCTTCACGGAGGTAAGATAGTTTACAATTCAGATGAAAAAAATGACTAACTTCCTTCTTCACCGAACAGCCAAAGTATGTGTGGACTTTTGTTTTGACGTGAAGGAAAGTGAATGTCAAGGCTGTATACCTACAAATAATAATGTATTTGTTTTTATATTTGTGTTTTTGTGATGGAGTGCGAAGTGACTGCTAGCTTACGTGCTAGCTTACATGCTAGCTTACGTGCTATCTTACATGCTAGTTTACATTTACATGCTGGCTTACGTGCTAGATTACATGCTAGCTTATGTGCTAGCGTACTAAACGTTGTAACTTATTGCCCTAAAACGCCTCACAGCCATCAGAAGATATCAAATCAGATGGTTTGATATATGTTTTGTGTTTTAAGTACTGTAAAATGTAGTTTTACTTTAAACACCTAAATCACCTGGTATGTCCACAGTCATTTAGCTGAGTAACTGAATTTGGCTAATTGTTGCAACACCAACAGCATCATTGCTCTATTTTTACAGTCCTTCATAAGCATTAAAAACAAATAGACCAAATCAGACTTCACATTGAGAAATCTTTGTAGTTTTTTTCCATACAATTTACCAAAATGTGAATTGATTTTTTATTTTTAACACTTTTATACCTGACTAAAACCCATGTTTAGTTAAGCTTTTAAAGGCAGGATAATACTGAAAACACAATCTGTGTGTTTAACTGTGGATCGCAACATGGAAAATACTGTGTGAATCAGAGGTACTGTAAATCTCTAGTGTCAGACAACATATTTTAAGTCAAACTGTGATTATTGTTTTTGAGGTCTATATAGTTCAACATAAAATGTCTTGGTACAGGCTTTATCACAAATTTAGCTTGTTTCAACATGGAAATGACCAGTTAAAATTATGCAGGTTGCAATGGTCCTTTTTTTTTTTTTTTTTTTTACAGTCAACTTGTAAGTAAATCAGATACTATTAATAGAAAAATTAACCAGCTTAACTCATATTTAGTACACTATTTCATTAGAATACTTGACATTAGTAACATTCAAATATGATCATGAATTGACGACATGAGATTAATGTGAGCTGACCAACTGATGGAATAATTAGTTATTAGCTACAACTGAGTTAATCAGCTGTTAATCATAGACCCTTTACACAGAAGACATTTTGACTTCACACAGTAGAAAAAAGCACAAGCGTTACAGATAACATTAATGGTGGCTTTGGTCTTTTCAGGCGTCCCGGTAAGATGTGACAGTGAGCCAGCATGAACAATACCAGGACTCTGAAAAGGCACAGCTAAATGGAATTCAGCCATCATTCATTTTATTGTTTACACCTGTGCTTTTCCTGCTGTGACATGTCAAAATAGCTCCTGTGAAAAAGACATTTTTCATTATGTAAGTTCTAATTGAAACTGCAGCTTTTGCGATCAGAAAATGGCAGTTTTTCAAATTACAATTTTTTTCCCCCAACAATCGTTCAGCCTGTTTTTGTTTTTTTTTCTGTAAAGGTACATTTCACCCCATTGAATGGATAAATAATACCCGATAAAGTGTAAAAATTCCAGACAAATTAAGACAAGTGCTTGATTTTGACAATAAGAACTCTTGATAAAGATTACTTGTGATATTGTACTGTAAATTCTTGTGGCAATGTACTGTACATGTGGAAGGTATATATTTTTTTTGTAACCACTTGCCTCAAATATTGACACCAACTTGACATACCATACAAGAAATAGCATGATATACTTTTCAGTGTTTTTTCATTGTATAAAAGGTAGCCTAATTATAAGCATTTCAGGAAGAATTTAAGAAATGAAAAACAAGATATCCTGTGCGCTAACTGTTGACTGTTACTCATTCCCTGCAGCTATGTTTCTCTTAATCTGAATGTGCTGTTAGTTGTATTCACTACTTATTGACAAAAAGAAAAGATTGACTGAGCAAATGTGCAACAAAATGTTTATTTGTTAGGCTTATCACAAAAAAATTCATTTCTGAATGAGTTTACAAATGTATATTATATTTCCCAGTTTTTATGATTGGCTAAGACATTAAATCATCCTCTCAAACGGGAAGTCAAACCAGCCAGAATTATGTCAGAAAGCAGATAATGATGGCAGTAATGAGAGCAGAGATTGATTAGAGTCTGTAATGACATATGATGTATATTACACACAATGTACACAAGGTTACAATTAGAATCCATTCTACTTTAATTGTGTCTCATTTATTGTTAAATAATTGCAGGAAAAAAAATAGTAAAGATTAAAAAGAAAATCTGCGCTCAGCTTAGATGCTGTCTTTGTCTCTGCATTGTGGTGGATTACTTGACTGCATGAATTGTTTCCCAGCAACATTAGTCATTATTTTTAGTCTGTATTTTAATACAACGAATGAGCTCTTAAGTCAATATCCATATGCCTTTTATGCTCTGGTTTAAAGAGATGTACCTGCAGCAATGCACTTTTCTGCAAGGGAACAAAAATAATTGCAGCATTTTTTCAACTTAAGCTGTCCTCATCATCACCACCACCTACAACACATGACCACATGAAACCCTATCAACAATACTGAGGCACAGGAGAGAAGATTGGAGAGAGAATAGAAGGGGCATGAGATAGAGTAAAGGTAGTAGGTAGGTGGGCAGAGTAAAGGAGTAGGAAGTAGGTCAAGATGGAATGAGCTTGCTATTATGGTGAATGAGAGGAGGGGGAGGAAGGGAAAATGAATGACATGAAAAAAATATATCTGAGGGCCTGAGGTGGAAAATGGTATGTGGGGAAAATTTTGGATAAGGTAGGGATATAGCAGTTGAGGTTTGGGAAGTGGAGGCAGGATTTTGAAAGTTTGGATTTTAGAGAGGATGGGGACAGAGTGAAGGGTGTAAGGATCAGAGAGGGAAGATGAGGATTGTAAGGCAAGAGCAGAGGAAGGATACTGGTGAGAAAATCACAGGGAAAATGTTTGATAATGAAATAAGAGGTGAAGGTGGAGGACCGAGATAAGAGAGAGGAGGTGAAAGAAAGTGCTCAATGACATGCAGGGAGTGATGAAGATGAGGAAAGAGAGAAAACAAGGTGGTGCAGGAAAGAGTAGTTACATTTCTTTCTTTTTTAACAAAAGCTGCCCATCAGTGCTTATAATAAAACAATCACTACCACCCCCATTAACATCAACTGCACTTGGAAGGAATAAATATAATGTTTTCAAACTAATTTGCTCTGTCATGCTTTGACATTTGCCTTCAGTTTTAAATTGGTAATAAAATCTGCCAAATAGTTGCCCATACTAATTAAATCAGATTAGATGAAGCTGTAATGATCCCCGTGGGGAAATGGGTCTTTGTCATGACAGAGAAGAGGATATAGATAAGACCAGGGCCAATGCAGACTATGACAGATAACAAAATAATTACAGCAGAATGCATTGAGATAACAATTAATTGAATGTGTTTGTTGCAGGCTAGCAAGTTTTTACAGATCTGCAGCAAACAGAAGCAGCTGTTTTGCCAGTCAAAGAAACAGGCTTTATAAGTTCTACTTACTGGTGGGAGTCCCAGTTTTTGTCGTATTAGTCTGTTTTGTTACATTTCTCTGTTTCTAATTTGCATTATGTGCATTTGCATATATGTATGAATTCATAAATCTATAAGTTTTCCCCCACAACCTTATGTTTGTTTTTTGTATGTAAGAAAATATGTCACAAAGGTGAAATTTATTATCTGATAAGTTATTCCATATTCAGCATGATGGGATAGCCACGTGTTCCTGAGGTATGTGGCAATAGAAAAACAGTACAAACCCATGCTCAGGCTCTTAACCATCCTGAGATAAACTCAGTTGATGGATCTTAGGTTGGCAACTTGACAGTGAATGTACTGGGCCAGCATGAACTCACTCATCAACACAAGTGAGAGCCCTAACAAGCCTTGATGTATTCTTTAGGAATATTTATCATGGTTTTCTATAAATTATGATTTATTGCTTTGTGCATTAATAGTTTGTAATTTTAGACTGAGCGCTCAAATGAAGTAGTTCATGTTGTGGGGAGATTAGTGGAATCTGAAAGTCATCATTTATTTATCTTTTATAAAAGCAGTTTTTGGGTCTCTACCATCATATTTTGGCTGGCCCCTGTGTGTGTACTGTCTGTGCTTGTATGTCTTTGCATGTGTGTGCATACAGAATTTGAGAAAATGCCACTTGTGCTTGTGTTTGTCCCCTTGCTTTGGTCTTCAAGCTTGTTATTGTCACAGATGAACTGAGGGGTCATCATTTAAAAACGCTCACTTGTGATGCATACTTTAAAATTACATCAAGTAGTTTTGATTGGACATAGTTGATTTTTTTTTCAGCCTAAGCTCATCTAATGTTCTTCTACTCATTATTGTGTGGAATTTTTCATGTGAAAATGTAATTGTCCTGTTCTCTTTCAGACCTTGCTTGGTATCTCACTATGGAGAGCACCTTCTGGCATGAGCAATCATGGAAGCTCCATCTGTGGGTAGACAAACAAATTATCTTGAGTTGCACTGGCCAGCTCTTCACCCCTTTTATAAAACACCTCATCCTCTCAGGGCAACGCTGGTGGCAGCAATGTTAAGGATGTCGATTTCCACCCTTGCCAGCAGACTGTCGCTAAAAGAGAGAGCAGATGCTCCAGTTGGAGACACTACAGTATGGAGAGAGAGCAGGAGAGAGGGAAGTGGATGACAAACATAAGGTGTGATGGAGTGGGTTATCTCCCTTCTGAAAATCATTATCATCTCCAGAACTGAGCTCAAACTGTTTTTTAAATGTGTTTTCCAGTTTCTTTGCTTAAATTATTACATTGTATTAATATTACATAATGCATACATGTCAATATAAAAATCTCTCGTCTTTTTCTTTTATTTTCTTCTCTCTCACTCGCTGACTTCTCCCTGCTGCTGCACCTTCTTTTTCTTCATCCCCTCCCCCTTAGCCCTTTCTCCCTCCCCTTTCCCTTCACTTCCCTCCCACTTTTCTCTCTCACTCTAAAGAGCTCTCAGTCTCTGCGCTCCCCTTCATTTCCCGCTTCAACATGTTGGCAGGAGGAGAAAGAGGAGGATGCTGCGCTCTACCCTCGGTGCGTTCTTGCCACCCCTCCGGCCAGCGCACACTGCCTCTGACTCAGACTCAGCTTTCAGTTGTCTTGGCCTGAAGGACTTCAGAGAGGAGGTGGAGGAGGAACCAAAGGATACATTGGAGATCAGGAGCTGTCACACCAGGATCCCCAATAGGGACAAAAATAGCAGGAGAGCGGAACAGAGCAAGTGCTCCTCATCTGTGGTGGAAACTACTAATACCTCAACAGTGACCACCTCCTCTGCCTCCTCTAGTTTCTCTCCCTCCTCTTCCTCCTTCTCGGCTCCCAGATCCATGTGGCAAGAGGCAATAAGGAGGAAGCGGTATCTCCTGGACCGGGCAGGGGAGTCTGGTGAAGGGGATAAAGGAGGAGGAGGTCAGGAGAGGAGGAACAGGTCCCCGGATTGGCTGTATGAGTCCTACTACTGTATGAGCCAGCAGCATCCTCTGATTGTGTTTCTGCTGCTCATAGTGATGGGAGCCTGCCTGGCTCTGCTGACTGTGTTTTTTGCTTCAGGACTGGTAAGCAGCTCATTCACAACACAACACAGCACAGATGTATTATGCAAATTGAAAAAGTACAAATAAACAAACGCCTGGGACCATACAAACATATGGATGACATTATATTTTGGATGGCTTCGCACATCCCTGTGTGTGGACTTTATTTACAGTGATGATGTGTGCAGGAAATTTGTATCAAGTCTAAACTCTGTAAAGTGTGGACAGGTGGATCTAGGCACATGTGGTGCGCACACACGCGTTATAAACTCACACACTATCTTTAAGCATGCATGGAAATAGGATCACACAAACTGGCTTGCCATTCATGTGCACACAAACATGCATATGCATATAGTATATGCACACACACACACACACACTCTCACAGCATGCGGTCCTCATTGCAGCACTAATGTGAAGAGAAGGGTGAGATAAAAGTGAGGGGGAATAAGGGGCTTAGTTATTGTCTGACCTCATGGTTGACTGAACTACAGAAAGGAGATCTGTTTCCCTCTGTCACTATTTGACAGGGTTGTCTTCGCTCCAAAAACCTGAAAAATTCAATGCAGTGAAGGCAAGGTACTCTTTAAAATAAAAAGACATTCTCAAAGAAAAAAACCCAATATTATTTCTAAATGCACAATTTGACTGGCTGTGATTTAACTCTTAAGTAACCTTCCTGATTATCTGCATATAAAAATGGAAGGCGTTTTAGAACTGAATGATGTAACAGAATCTAATGATTGATTTTAGACAATATACTAACATAACTTTATTAAAGCTTATATTTTTTCATTAGTAGAATGCCTCTCCCATTCTCTGTCACTGCTGAGTCTGCTATTAAGAAGAGATTTGTCTAAAACACACTGAAAGAGAGGGTGAGAGACACATTTTGTGCAGCATTGCAAAATTCATCTGAACACAATGGAAACACTTATGTATTGTAGTTAAACACACAAGACTAAATGAAAACAGGGTTTAAGTTTTGCATGGTAAAGTGGTTTTCCTGCACTGTAACATACAACCAGCAGATGGTGAGGTCAGTAACATCAGTGGAGTGCATTTCCATGCAATCAAGACAAAGTCACTTATGCTTAATTAGTCAACAAATGAAATCCTGTATCACAATGATTAGGAGAGAATACAATTTTTGAATCATTGAATCATATTTAATCTGGCAATTTTCCTAATAGTTGATTGCATTTTAATAACCTGCTACACGCTGCTGTAATTGCCATTATAGTGATTTGTCTTGCACACTGGGGAGATATGTAACTGCTTAATCACCATTCATCATTCTTTTGACACTTTATCTTAGCAACAACTGGTGTTTGCACCGATGAATAACATAATTGATATTTTCACTGGATTTATTATATGATCCAGCTGGCAGTATTTGTGTTAAAGCTCTGGTAAAGTGTGAAAGTTAACCAGCAGCTAAACATTAAGTATTAATGTAGAGTTGGAAACATGGGTGCTCCAGAACTGAGAAGAAGGCCTTTGAAAGCCCCAGTTTGGAGGAAAATATTAACCTACAATCAGACACTAAGGATATAATTCTGCACATTCTGGTAGCAATGTTTTTGTGGGTTTCAGCATCTCAGTAAATGCCTTTTCTCGTCAGGCCACTGCTCTGTCTGTCCTACGTCCTCTTTTTCTTTTGCTCTCTCCCTGTGCTGGATATGCATGACTTTTTGCTACTCCCTTGTTTTTTTTTCCCTCCATCATCCCCTATTTCTCTGCATTCTCGTGTCGATGTCATCTCTCACCTCCTCATATTTCTGTCCCTCTCTTTTATTTGTATCCTATCATCCCTCCATCCTGCTGGCTGGCTGACCTAAATCCTGTGCTGTTTTGGAGCTCTGCTCTGGGCGAGACAAACTCTCTGTGGCTCTCTGCAGCCACACATATCCTGTCCTGTCCCAGTGCATTGACTTTGTGCATGAGAAAAAGACAGGGGGAAGGTGGGGAGGGGGATGGCTCAAGAAGGAGAAAGCGAGAGATGGAGAACGAGGACAAATGCAAAGAGAAGCATCGTGAAATAGACTGGCATAAAACCATTTCCATGGTTGGGTCACTTCTGATGGAAGGAATACGAATTTGATTTGAGGTGCAATTGCAATGAATAAAAACAACATATTATTCCATTTTCTAACTACATGCATGATTGTTAATATTTACAACACAAGTTCAAAAGAGAATTTGGAAATAATCCATTCATGATTTTGCAAAGTGCAATGTAATTTACACAGTGGATATTTGGAGGTTTTATAAATCAAAAATTAATGGGAGACCGAACAAAGCTCTGGTATTATGGATGGCAATACAATGTCAGCAGATGTTAAAATATAAAAAGTCGGAATCAGCATTCACCCAATAACATGACACAAGATTATTTGGGACTGATATGGTAGATATCAGTGTATTTCACGAACGCTGTTGCCTACACAGCCAAATGTGTCAGTGAGGAAGTGACACATCTGCCCACATATCCATATCCTGACCCTTTTCCATCCCCCGTCACACCACTGGAAAAGCAATGATGGGATGAAGGCTGGCAAAGGCAGGCAGCACAAACGACTCATTTCACTGTGCTATCGTCCTACATGCACCTTGAAGAAACTCTTGAAATTTTTATTAGAACTTTTAGATCTAAGTGTGTTTCAGAAAGGCAGCAGCAAATCCATTATGGATGTGGCTTCAACTTCGCTACTGGTTAAAACTAAGGCCTTTTTCAGGTTTTTCCTCACTCCATAGGATGCTCTCTCTGTATAAATGTTTTTTTGTTTTGTTCGTTTACTTTTACAGTATATTAACTTTTACATGTACTGAAAAGAGGACACGGATCCTTGGCTTGTACATTCAGCCATATTGACATTATTTTAACTTTAGGTGTCTGACCATACTATCTTAGAGCTTGTACTTGCATTGTAGTGCAAGTCCATCTTAATCCCATCCCCATCTGTTTAATCAGACATCCAGGAGCTGTGTCAGATGGGTGTTAATTTTTTTCTTTCCCGAATGACAAGCAGACAAAGCAGTCCACAGAGTCATACTACACAAACACAGCCTTTTTAATGTTTAAAATGTATATATAAAAAGACAAGCTTGAGCAACTGTTGCTGTTGTTGTGTGACAGCAAATGGCAATTATGTGATTAAAGCAACCTTCTGGGTAATTAAAAACAAATATTTTTAAGCAAGACTCAAAAAAAAGTTAAAGCTACTGAAGGATATGCAGAGCAAAAGGGCAATTCTGATCTCTGACTCCTTTCTCAGATTACTCATCTAACAAACTGCAACCTTAGTGACACCTTGTTGTGTTTAGTAAGGTGGAACAATCTGAGGAGAATCTGTTTTATTCTGTATTTCCTGCTTCTCTGGGTGAGTCACATGTATGCCTTGGTTGTTTGTATTTTCAGGACACTAAAGAGGAAAGATGGAGCCAGAGGAGTGGCTTTTTAGAACACAGTTAGGCTGTTTCATGCCCCCTCGAGAAGTCTCTGTCTTCTAAATTTGCTCTTCTTTATTTATCTCTCTCAGGCAAATCTAGTTTTCTTTCTAATTAATTATTCCACCTGTCCACCTGAAAAATTACATATCTCTTCCTCTCTCTCCTAAATTGTCTGTCCACGTGTGTCTCACTGTCTCTTTTTTGTGTATCCTGTCCTTTTTCAGAACGTTGAGGACCATGTGGCCTTTGTAATCACTGTGCCCACAGCGCTGGCTATCTTCCTGGCTGTGTTTGTACTCGTCTGCATCGAGTCAATCTTCAAGAAGCTTCTACGTGTTTTCTCCCTGGTCATCTGGGCCTGCTTGGTTGCCATGGGTTACCTTTTTATGTTTTCTGGCGGGATCGTCTGTCCGTGGGATCAGGTCAGACCCATGCACGAATTCTGTTGTGAATTTATTTGTTGTACAGGAATGTGTTGCATTCTGTGATTTATTGATGCGTTTGTCCTGCTTTATTGAGTAGTTTTAGGAGAGATTTAGTGGCTTAAGGGAAAGCCAAATACAAAAGATTGAAACTTTGAATATACGGTGTGGTACATGATTCACTCCTAAGAAGAACCATCTCTTGAAAATTAAGTGCTTTATAGTATCTCAACAAACCGAACATGGGTCAAATGTAAGCACATAAACACTAAGGGATAAGATGGAAATCTAGGCCAGAAGATTTTGGATGTTGCTGATGCATGTTTCTCCTTTCATTCCCTTGATCTTTTTCCTCTTAAACTCCTCTTGAGTTTTCCTGTGGTGAATGACAACATCTGTCAGCTTTAGCAGTGCACATTATGTGAAAGTTAACCAGATAACCTCAGCCATATCCATACCTTTATCATTTCCACATGTCAGAGGACATATTTTTTGATTTAAGTCTTACAGATGTGACTTGTCCAAAAACATTTCCCTGGTTGTCAGTAAACATCATGAAATCTGGAAGCAAGAGAAGCTAGAGATTCGACATGGCTTTTATCCACTCATTTTCTGTTCTGCTTGAGTTAGCTTCTACCTAATACCTAAACATATGCAGCTGCTCTCCAGTTTTTTAAGTCTATGATGAGAGTGTCTCTCCTTTCTGTCGTGTGGAGTGTTGTTATAACAAACACGGATAAATGTGAAACAAGGCTTAGGGATTCAGATGACCTGGAAAAAAAATCTCCCTCCTTAAGCTTTTATTTCATCTCGTGTGATATCTGACCTACATTCTAAAACGGGCTCTCTTTTAAGTTTTGGATTGATCACGCACAGAGTGTTTTTTGACATTTCATCATGTTTTTTTTGTTTTTTTCTTCATGCTTCTGCCTCATTGAGCGTTAGTAAATAAATATAGGAGTTATTCTTTCTTATAAAGACTGATAAAATAACCAATCAACTAACTAACCAACTGTTAGAAACTATTAAATTATTTGCTGTCAAAAAGGAGTCGCTAAGGATTAATCTCTTAATAGCAGTGTGTAGAATAGCATTCAGTTTAGTAGAGAACTACAAAAGGAAGAATAAAGCACTACACATCAAAGAACAAATTTGAGGTTGGGTTATTTGCAGGATTAATCAAGTGGTCTTCTAGTGGCTCCTATTGAATGGCTTCTTTTATTGCAGTATGTTTCGTCACATTTTGTGGATAATCCTAAACACAGTACCATTTATGTAGACATTATGGTGGCTACTTTACGCACATTGTCACTGTTGCTGTTGTGCCATATACTTTTTTTCGTTGATTTAGGTCCTTTGTTGCATTTTTATACTTCGCAACAATGATGGTAGGTAGAAGGGATTAGAGTATGACAAACTGTGTGTCAGATAGTCATGAGTGCTGTGATACCAGTGAGCCACCACAGAACCTTTATTTTCATGCTTGCTCCTGGAATTGCTGAATTGAAAGTACAGAATTCAACTTTATGGCAGCTACAGCTTGTGACAGCGAGCTGATTATATAGTCAACATAAATGAATAAACGCAGCTACAATAAAATATTATTACTGTTTGATTAGAAAGCCACAAACGGATCATGTGTCTGAGTCACACTGGCACAAAAGTGCACTTAACTGCTATGAAGGAAGCCTGACAGATGTGTTCTGTGAAATTGCTGTAATCAACACTATGTTCCATTTGACTCTCTCCATACCATGCAGCTGCATATAGTATAAGTCAAAATCAAACAGTCGATCAGAGACCAGTCTGCCCATAAAGTTTGTATGGACTTTTTGTGCAGTGGGATTTATTGCATGACTGAAACATAAATAAAATGTGATTATGCATTTAACTTATGTATATTAGAACAGATCGCTATCATCTATATTAGACAGATGGTCGTGGAGTTACAGTAAACATATGCATGTACATATTTTGATGTTTGGAAAATCTGTACTGTATACCTATGTTATGTACATATATTATGTTCTGTAGCAGTATTGTATCTGCAGTTAAATGTAGCAAGGCGGACAAACAGCAGCGTGTTCATTGCTACAGCCATATGCATCCCAGAGCAGAGCTCATTGAACACACCACAGTACATTAGGTCTTCATCATTTGAAAGCTGAAATAGTACTTGACAAGACAGATGTCTAGTGTGGCCTCATCTATCACAAAGAGGTAGCTAAAAATGCACTGATTCACACACCACTCCATTCATTCCTTTCTTTTGCTTACTTAAAATGTCAGGCCATTATGCCATTAATGCTCACTGACTGTGCTATCTTAGCCATGTTAATTAATGCTCCTCTGAAGAGACGTTATTGTTGTTTGGCACTGTATTCTGTGTGTTTTTAGGGGCTTACTACCTTATTATAGATTAATGAAATGACTCACAATACTCCACCTTATTAAACAATATATTCAGTATTTTTACTTTATTCGTTATTTATTATTTTGATTTACCCCTGGGGAGAAAGAGAACCTATTTCAGGTATCAGTGAAATGATTGTGGGTCACGTCTCTTCATGCAGTCAGTAATGAAAAAGCTTTGAATAATATACATATGCTGTATGCCAATCCCTTAAGACCCACTAGTCCCAGTAATAAAAGGAATACTGAGAGGACAGGGCGCAGCCTACGAAAAGTATCTTATGATTACACTTTAAAATGACTTTAATTTTTTACTTTATCTTTCTTTTATTCTGTTCTTTTGCTGCTCAGCTTTCTTACTCCATGAACCCATCTTTTAGACTATCGGGCTGGAAAAATCTCCCCTTATTTTAACTAAGGAACCAAATTATATTTGCATCAACAAAATGTGGCTCTCAGCCTATGAGGTTGACAAACTCAGTATCAGTGTATTGATTGAACTGTAAGCCATCAAAGCCAAGTAATAAGCAAATATGTGATATTATGCAATACAATAGTGAGCTGCCATTTACCTAAACACATCTTGGAACTTTAAGATGATCAGATTGACTACAAATATCAGGGATGTGCCACACTCATAGATGTTACCAGTTATGTGACTCTAGACCTGTCAGTGGTGCTGCAAGTGCTAAAAATCTCAATTTACTGCGTAGTGTAGAGTTGGCTATTCTTTCCCTATTATGTAGGGAATAGTAAATGAGTGAACAAGAGAGTGATTTTGGATACTGTTGATAACTTGATCGACAGAAAAATTAATCAACATCTGTTATGATAATTGCTTAATTATTTCAACCATTTTTTAAGCGTAAATGCTAAACATTTGCTCGTTTTACTTTACAAATATGAAAATAAGCTTTTGAGATATGGCAGTAGAAAAAATATTTTGGGGTTTTGGACTGTTGGTCAGACAAAGCAAGACCATTGCCTTGGGATCCTGGAATGGATGATGATTATAATGATGTTGACATTTAGTAGACCAAATGATGAATTGATTACTTGAGAAAATAATAATCAGATTAATCGATAATGAAAATAAGAGTTAGTTGCAGCCCTACATTCAGGTCCACATAAATGCTTTGATTTAATTTCAAAGTTAGATAATTTTAAGATTAATGTGTTACCTTTCCACATTTAGCGTATGATTAAGTTTTTGATGTGGAGAGCCAACAGAATTAAATTCACCAACCATTTTGGATCTCAACCTCGAGTAAAATTTGAAGCCATTGCCGTCTTTGCTGTTTAACTTCTTCCACTGCTTTTGCTTATTATCCAATTATATTCATGACCATGTGTTTGAATCTGTGGTCATCCTGGTGTTACTGTGCAGTGGATTAAGTGGATGTCCGCTCCAGAAAAGAAACAAAGGGAGGCAAAGTAAAAGTCAGAGTTAATTAAATGCTCTCTGTGCTGTAGCGAGGAGGTAGCCATGAGAAGTAGGGGAATGAAACAGTGATTAGAGAGGGGCCTTCATGCTCTCCCACCACCTCACCTGTCAAGTATAAACCTAAGCTCATTAAGGATTATAGAGTTTGTCCCATATCATTCATACAATGTTGCTGTTGCCAGTCAGTGGACGAAAAATGTTGCTGCCCATAGTCACAATTTAAAAATCCATAATTAGCATCCGCAAAAACGGAAAAAAACAAACGTGAAAATAGTGATGCTTAAAGGACTTTTAGATAAGTTGCTAAGATACCAGTATGTACAGTAATGGGCTTTAAATAACTGACTTCAGTGCCTGGATAATTAACAACGTGGCTGTATGATGATTGGAAGAAAAAAAGTGGTTTGAGAAGTAGTAGGGAGAAAGCAGAAGAAAATGGAGACAGGATGAATGCATCAATGATTTTTAAATCTAAAGATCTCTCTGTATTCAAATATTCTTTTCTTATTGCTTCCATGTTGATATACAGTGATGAGTTTGTAGGTCAGTTGTAGCCTAAAATTTTAATGTGAAACATTATGCATACATTTTACCACTCTCTTCTTTGTGGTTTGTGCCTCGTTTAAATTTTGTGCTCTAACACACATTAACGTGTACACTTTGATGCACTTACAGACTAGTGTGTGGTCGCAACAGATAATTAAACAATGGACTCATCTTAAGTATAATCTATTTTGTATCAAAATCAATCAGTGAATTTGTGTGGTGCTTTTGTGTAGAATTCAACTTTGGTTAACTTTATAGCAGCTTTAATCAAGCAAGGAACCATGTATCAAGTGACAAGGTCTAATGTCTGAGGCATTCTGATGAACTCACCACCACTTATCATGGGTTTTAGCTCATTTAGCAGTCCGGCCCACAACTTTACTGTTTTGGTTCACTTTCACCGCTCGTATCGTTTTCGGCCACAGCAGGCAGCTGTTTTCAGTGAAAAAGCTCTAAAAACGCACTGTACAGTACCTGCTCCAACAAACAACAGACAGACACAGTTAGTGACTAGCTGGTGAACATAATGGAGCATTTTGCAGCTGAAGAGCCTCTTTTTTTCCCCAGCTGTGCCATTTTCTGGTATAACTGGGCACTGATGTCAAAGAAAGCAGCTGGTTTTGGCAAACTTAAATGACAGAGACAGAATTTGATAGACTGTGGAAAAGAACTCCTCATATGAAATCCTTGTTGAGATTCCCATCAAGGGCTCTTCAAATTAATTAATTCTCCCAAACTGGCAGTGTTGGCTTTCTAGGGTTTCTGCATTGCATGAAGAGCATTAAGAAATAACAATGACATACTTACCAGAAGAAAATGATGAGAGAAAAAGTGTTGAGATTAGGTGACAGCTTCATCTTTCATTTATGATAGTGGTTTGTTATGCGAGATATGATCATCATGTGTCTCCCACAGGAGATCTACATATCTGTTATTTCTGTAAATAAAAATATCTGCTCTATTTCCCTACTGATTATCACACCTTTAAAGATAACCGTAACCTTGTTCTGTGTCTAGAAGACAATTTTGGATAACATTTTATTCAAGGGGTGTTTATGAGTATTGTCAGGTGTCATTCGGTTAATTATCACTCAATGCTAAGTTGACATTCTTTGACAACAGTGAATATGGTGCTGAGGTGGTTTTCTTGCTGGGTTTGTTTGGAGTCAGCTAATAAAACCACCAGTTGCATGACTAACTGAGCTAACTGCACTAACAAGCTGGTGGCTACAGCCAGTGGTTACAAGCGAATTATTCATGACATGTTTAGAAAATTGTTTGACAGTGTAACAAATCTTAATGACAAGTCCTGCTCTGACATTTTTATGACAGGTTATGTTGGCGTGATTATTGTCAAGTTGTCATAACGAGGAAGTCTCAAACAATGTGAACTTTGCACTAAAAATGACAAACATTCATAAAAAACTTCATGTTCATGATGATGTAAAGTCATGGATATGATGGTGTCATGTCAGTCTTTGGCACACCCCTTCAAAGAAGGTGTTATATAATTTTGCAGCCACTGCACAATGATTTTTTTCCCAGCACCATTTACAATTTCATATAGATCACCAGTCAGCTAATGGAATTGAAGTATTCAATGTTACTTGCAAATTTCATTCAGTATTTGTGCAGTGATTATTCAAGATAGCAAATGTGGTTCGGATGATGATTACTTTTCTGCAACAAGGCCAATTTTTCCAATTTTCATGTCTGAAACGTTCTTCTTTTCATACCAGCGGGCATTTTTTCTTCTTTTATTTACCTTGTGTGGTTGTTTTCAGTAAGTAACAGAGAAATATTGTTTGAATATTCTTGTGTCTTTGTGCTCCATGTTCAAGTGTCCATAACAGGGACTTCTGTCACTGTTAATGAATGCCATAATCACTCAAAAGCACACAGAATATCTGTTTTGTATAAAAATATTGTTTCCCTTCTTGCGGCACATAAGTATACAGTATAATAAACCAATACATTGAATAGTACATGTGTAAATTATACTGCAAAATATAACAGCATTTGCTGCCTGTCTGCAATGTGTCGGGTGAATGTTATCGTGTCATAAATCTGAGTAAGACAATAGGCTGGAAAAGGAGTTGTGGTAGGAGGGGGGCAATGACGAGGTATAATGCTACAGTTGGGAAAATACAACATTAAATTGTAGATAGTGTAATTGGTATAGTGGTTGTGAAATGGTGTAAAAGGGTGAATCTAACTTGTAAAATCATGTAGGTGTAATACAATTTGTATTAAATTAAAAATGTGCTGAGTTGTAGACCACATGTGGCATAATATAGCACTTTCTTGGCTTTAAGAAGAAGGTGAGGTGAGGTCAGGGATATGCGATGTGATGTGGAGGCTCAGTGCTGCCACTTCATTAATAAGCTCTCCTTACATGCTCTTTTCCTTCCTCTGTAAAACCCTGTTGAATTTTAGCACCCTGGACAGACTAATGTGCATTCTTCACAGATCTACTAGGACATCTTTTTATGCTGTCAACATTCCCAAAACAGTTGTAGTGGTTTTTACATAAAAGCAATTACTGTGCTCTGCAGAGGTTAAGAAACAGTGGCTGAAAACAAACCATACAGTTTCCTCCTACTGAGCCAAACTCCTATTGTACTGCAGCATTATTCTATTGGAAGTATCCCTCCCCCTCCTTTATTCTTTTTATGTCTGTGCATATTAGTTTCTACAAAGCTCTGGCACGCTAACAAGCTAACTGGACTTCTTCACTGCGCTGGAGGAAAGAACATGACTTGTGTAGCTTAAACTACTTGAGGCCAGATGGCACTTACAATTTAATATGTTTCAATTGCATTTCTACTCTGGTTTCGGCAAAACTGTCCTAGGTTTTCCTATTTAAAAACTATTTTATTTAACTCCAGTGCCAGGCATGATGCCACTTCCACACATAGGGAGCATAATCATCTGTCAGAATGACTCTTTATTATTTATGTTGACATCCTCATAGAGAGACAGCAAGAGAACAGGAGATAGTTGCATTACAAACTGCAGTTTCAGTACAGTACACTGTCAGGTGAAAGAAATAGCACGAGGTTCCAAATATTCCCTCAGCTGAGTTGTGCTTACCATCCTCTCTCTCTCCCACAGTGAATTGGTATACAGTCCACTTTCCATTTTCAAACGTGAAACGTGAAATCCATTGGATGCTTATCCTCTCCCCACAAAGCCCTCTGTGTTTGCTGACGGTGGGGAGATGGGCTTATCTGTGTGGTCCAGCCTCTACCACTCAATGAGAGATGTCTGGACCAGGCATCATCTCCTCCTTTCCTTCTCCCTGCCTCTCTCCATCCCTCCACGTCTCTCCGTCACACGCATGCACACACACACACTCCTTTTAGAGAAGAGAAAGCTAGCCTCATTTGGCTTTCGGTCAGAAGAGGTGGGGAAAGGGGTGTTGGGGTGAAGGAAAAGACAGGCAAATAGAGGGGATGATACAAGGGAGAAAGGCAGAGATGCAGAATAACTTGTAAAGAGGAGGCATAATTAAGCCATTTTCTGAAATCGGGTTGGAGATTTGATTCTAGGAAAAATGGAGAGCAAGATATTTTTTGTGCCAAAAACCTTAATTTATCTCAGGGATCAAGGACTACCTGTTCACACTGATGGTGGAAATTACAAACCAAGCACTTTGGCTGAATGGCTCTTGTTGTCTGCATTTAATTCTGCATCACTATAAACCAGCGACTCTGTCTTCTTACTCAGATTTAGTGAGTATAGCTAGAAATGAAAAGAGCATTGTCTGTCTTTTTTAGGGTTAAATAGCAGACACACAGTACGCTCACATAGACATACACACACACACACACACACACACTCCACATTGTAAATCTAGCCTGTAAACTAATCTCTGCCACAGACTGTAGACTAAAAGCCTGATGTAATCTGACACTCCATCTCTATAATTTGTTTTATGAGCCCTCCTCAGTGTCATTATCAAGGAATTGATTCATGGGGCAGAAGCAGGGTTGACTGTACTGTGATGGACCACGAAAAAGCTTTATCCGCTTAATTGTCAGACAGAGGGTCCTTATGTGCTTGGCTTAACCATACTGAAGGAAGCTCCTCACTGTTTTATTACTGCATCAAGTATCAAGTACGCAGGAGAACTCAGCAGGTGTTTCTCCCCCTGCAGCCTCTCCATTATCCTCGGTACAGTTTCATGATTCAGTAACAGCATTGGATTTCAGAGCATTAATTTAGAAAAAAAAAAGAGGCTTTCTGGACGCTAAGTAAATTATGTTGCTCTCCTAAGATGATATTTTTCAGCAATTAACTGTTCTCTCTTGCATGAGGAAGTAAGTTAGTAAGTAAGGGGCTTTTGTGTTCCTCTTCTGAAAAAGTGAATTAAGAGCACTTTTTAAAATCCTCCTGGTTCACATTCGCTGAATTATTTACCAGATTCTTTCAGTTTGAGCATATAACCTTTTTAGTTGTTGCACCTTGTATCTGTTCTGATTCTGCCCTTACATCTATTTATTTAAAGGTTTTATATTTATTGGGTATTCTGGCTCTGCAGGGATCTGAGAAGGTAAAACGACTGAAGAAAACCGCCACCACTCTAATTTATTTGCTTAACTGCAAAAACGCCTCAGCCACTCTTGTAATTACAGGTTATTCTGACCCTGAATCAGGAATACTACAACCACCACCGTCTCTCACCATCTTCAGGACTCCTTACCTGTCCTCGAGTAACCCCTGTTTAGTTTTCTCACCTCTACTAGTCACCTGACACACATCTCCGCAGCTGTGTTTGTCTCTCCCTTTGCTACATACTATAAATAGATGACTAGTCGCCCTCTTTCTTTGCCAGAATGTTAATGTTAGTAAATGGCAAATGCATTTCTGCCATTTCTGGCTACTTTTCTGCCCCTCCACAGCCTTAAAAACTTTTCAGCTCTGCCTTTATGTTTGCATTTGGATCCTAACTCCTGTTGCCAGCATTACTGAGCCGTGACATTGTCAGAATAAAATAAGACTGTGCCCAATTAAAGCTCGGTCAGGCAGTGGTTCAGAGAGATTAGAAATGGTTCCTTCCTGGGTTGTGGTAATGCAACTGCAATTCTCCAGAGACCAGCACAGACAAACACAGACAGGAAGAGTGCAAATGAACGAAACTTTATATTTACTTTGTTTTCAGGGCTGAAGTCCACTAAAACCCTGTTGTTGTTTCAGATTGTTTTTCAACTTTGTCCTTTAGCATCTCAACAGTTAGAAGGGTGGCTCACTAGACTGTTTTTCACCTCATTTCTGAAACATTTAGTGTATTGGTCGTTCTTGCTAGTGCAAAGTTGGCAAGAGGTGCAAAGTGACATTTTTTTGGACTCAAATATTTTGCATCCCCCCTGCTTGATTTAAAAAAAAAAGTGAAAAAAAACACCCTTTTCTCTGGATACTCACAATATTTTTTGTCACGCAAAAGGGATTATTATCATGAGCTATTGCTTTCTGCGGCCATGTAAACAGCTTAAGTAGAAGTGAAAATGAAATGCCAGATTGCAGATCTATAAAGATAAGCTCCACTGATTGTGAAAATGAGATAGTTGCTGTGAAGGTTTGCTGAGGGGCTGTACATTTTGGTGGTCGTAGTTCTGCCATGACCAATCAGTGAAATTGGTGGCACGGTGTCAAAGCTGCAGCGACCCCTGCTAGCCCAGAGAGGTGAATCATTACGGACTTCAGGAAGAAATACTCAGATATTCAAGTTGACACAAAGAAGCGGCATCCTCTGTGCTGGCTAATCGTCGTGTGCTTTTGCCCAGGGTCCGGGGTCATGTGAGGTTAGGCCTGACAATGCAGAAAGCCACCAAACTAGCCAGTCCTTTCTTGCCTGTGGCAAATGAATTATACACTTCATGGCTTTTGAAACACTCTCAAAACACTCCTTACGCATTTAATTGTCTGAGGGTATAAAATTATATTATGAGGCTGTATAATTTCATATTGAGTGAAATTATGTGAGAAGGGTCATTAGAACATTAGGGTAGAAGTTACAATTCAGTCATCAGTCAGTCATCACTGTCTGCTAGTGCATTGTTTGTTTCCATTGAGGTGATTGTATAAATGAAAAATTCCTGTCTCTCAAATCCCTGTTTGGTGGTCTCATATGTAACATGCCTAATTTCTTGTGCACAAACATACTTATCCTTGTCATTTAATAGTCAACATGAGTCATGGGCTCCCTGTATAAAGGTCCAGGTTACAGTAAGACCTCCTCTCTGTCTCTGCAGCTCTGTATTGACTTAACCCCCGGTCATAATTGGTAGCTCCCTGAGACATTGAGACTCGATGAGCTTAAAGCTTTTGCATCTTCACTCCTGCTACAAGGACACAATTCAGTTCAGGCAGCAGGCAGAGAAGGTCTGTGTATTTGGTCTGTTTTACCTACTGTAAATAGGCATAGGTCACACATAATTATATTTATAATGCAATATAATACCCCAAGTAGTTGCCAATTGGTTTAGAAATGTTTTAATTATTTACAAAATTATACGATTGAAAGGGGGCTGCGCGGTGGCGCAGTGGTTAGCACTGGCGCCTCACAGCTAGAAGGTTCATGTCCCGGTTAGGACGCTTGGGATCCTTCTGTGTGGAGTTTGCATGTTCTCCCTGTGCAGCGTGGGCTTTCACCGGGTACTCCGGCTTCCTCCCACAGTCCAAAAACATGCTGAGGTTAATTGAATATCCTAAATTGTCTGTAGGTGTGAGTGTGTGTGTTTGTTTGTCTTGTGTGTGGCCCTGCGATGGACTGGCGACCTGTCCAGGGTGTCCCCTGCCTTCGCCCTAAGTTGGCTGGGATAGGCTCCAGCCCCCCCCCCGTGACCCTGCAGAGGATTAAGCGGTGTACAGATAATGGATGGATGGATGATTGAAAGAAGAGACAGAAATGGAAAAAATTTCAAAGAAAAAATGTCACTTCATGGCCTTACTGTCAGTGCTTTATAACATTATACGTGTAGAACGTTTGTCACATATTTTTCTTGATATAAGAAATAATTGTAAATACCTTTCATTGTCAGTCACAGATGGTGGCAGTCTGCTGCTTGTAGTGATGATGTGTCGAGCAATGCTATTGACGTCCACAACAGTATTATTGAAGTGTTGCTGTTTGGAATAGACTTGAGTGGCATTCCTTATTCTAAAATACGATGCACTACTGTGAGAATAAGCGTCTTTTGTAGCTGTGGAGAGACACAAAGAAACGCCGCATAATTCCTGCAGAACAGCTTTCAGAGTCCACAGTTCAGCACTTCAACAGTCATAGAAGTGGAGCTATTAAAAAAGGAAATATACATAATGAATCATTAAGAATTATGTATACTGAGCATGGTAATGATTTCTAAATTAAAAATCAATGTTACTTTATTTCAAATCTTTCTTATTTAAGCTATGGAACAAAATGGACAATGTCACCAATATTTACTCTGCACTGTAAATTCAGAGCGCTATGGTGCTGTTAATACAAAGTACTTTACTCAATTGAGTGTTAAGTACTAAAGTTATACTATGGAAGATTTTCCTAAAAACATAGTAACCCGTCTCAGTCATCACTTATGACCCACTAGAAATTTGTGGCAGTTTATTTATCTGCAGACACCCTGCTGTCTGCCGGTATTTTCTTCTTATTTTGCTATGTTTCTGGGCTGCAACCTTTGGCCAGTGGCTGTGTAGCTCCCAGCTAATAAAAGCATTCAAGTGAGGCTTGAGCGAAAAAACACAAATGTAGCCAGGTAAAACTGCTAAAGATAGTTTTGCAAATTTGTGCATTTATGTTTGTACCTTCAAATTCAATGCTGCAACCTTGCATATACATACTTGCAGGTGTCTGTCAGCAAACTCGATTGAGCCAGGGAAGATTTAATTTAATAATATGATATAATTTTATGTCAAAGCAATATTTTAGCGCTTCTGCTTACACACAGTGTTTTTGTCTATCTTGCTGCACGAAGCTTTGACTTTGAATCAGAAATGCAAATAGTATTTATATTTAAAACATAAATACTGAATGTATATTAATTTCCACTCATTGCTCATTAATGCCATTGTTTAGTTGGTTTTTGGGTGCTGTCTTCTGAACCTTTTTCACACACATTTACTTGTATGAGATGGAGATGAGATCGGGGGAAGCTCGTGTTGAATTGGTGTGTTTTGCTTGGCTGGCATGGTGTCCTTAAGGAGAATAAAGAGAATACAAAATAGACATGTTTTTTGCAGTTAATTTTATACTGTATAATATTAATATGCTTAAAAAAATGAAGCTTTGTGGTTGGTGGGGCGTTGTAGGTGCACCCTCTATTGAACGCCCGCCACTGGTATACAGTCAGTGTTTTGGTATTTAAATGACAAATTGTACCTGTTTACAAGGTTGCTAAATAATCTTTTTACAAGAGAAAATGACAGTTATCAGCTGAGTCTGCTATGTCAACTTTCAGTTTGAAGTGTTGACTTTCCTGGTGAGTCAAACTGACCTACGTGTTGCTTTCACTTGACTTCTGCTCTTCTATTCTTGGAAGAACAGCAGTCACAATCTGCCTCGCTGCTGATCTCACTAGCATATAGCAACAAAAGCAGAACATGAGAAAACCTTGGTAAAATGTCATCAGAAAACACATTTTGCAGTGAATATCAGTTTTCTAATGCAGTAAAACATTGATTTATGGTCCTTTTTATCAAGTGATTGTTACTTGAGTATTGTAGCTGGAACAGAACCATTGATGACTCATAGCTAACAAAAAACTGCATGTGTTACCATCTGTTATGTCTTGCACTAATCTATCTGTTGCTTGTGAATAGAAAAACAGTGTATCAACTCTATAGTACATTCATAAGATATGTAGAATATTGTATTGTAATCATTGCGTTTTTATTTTTTCTATTTGTTGGTTTATTTAACAGGGACAGTGCAAACATTGCTTTAAATGTGCCAGACTATTTTTTTTTTTAAATCTGTAGTCCCTGGACAGATCTTACAAAGTCACCCTAAAAAGAAAATATAATTACTGTAAGGCTTTTTGTTTTAACATGTCCACCTTTGTTTAACAATTACACAAGTACCTAAGGAGTCTACAACAGATGATCACGATTAGACTAATTAGTAAATATGTCCTACTTTTGTCTGTAGTGAAGCAGCAGGAGGTACTCATTTGAGCATAATTTTAACTCAAAACATGAATAAAGAATTGTCTTAAAGGTAACAGACCGTCCTTTGATATTTGCCACTATTTACATTCACTACCATAGTTAGCCATTAAGAAAGTAGCAGTGTAGAACGGTATGTCCCCCAAGCTTAAACAGAGGAGGTACTGTTTTTCCTCATTTTCACTCGCTCTCCCTCTTGCTTTCCTTTCCTCTTTCCGTCTCACTTCCCCCTACACCCTAGCCCTGCAAATAACCCAAGAAAGGTTAACTGGCACCTGGCTGCAGCCTGTGAGAACACTGGCCTCTTTCTATCCATGCACGACAGCAGATGAGCTGCTTCAACCCTGCAGCATAAGGCGTATTTAAGAACTGTGTGTGTTTGTGTGTGTGTGTGGTGTCAGGTTTGAAGAATTGTCCCCTTTTTCTGCTTCCTGCAATCAAGGGAGCTTAGGTAGGACCGAGACATTAAGAATATTATAATGGATGGACTGTTTTGTGCACTAGATTGAAATATGTTTGACAACACAAATATTTGTTCCTTCCTCACATTTCCTTTTGTGATTTAGTCTCTAGCTTGATATCGAATACCTCCCCGAGCAGGCTTGATTTTTATATTCTTTATTTTTTGGTGCCACAGATGTAGCTGTACATAAATAAACTTCACTTTAGCGAACAGTGCTGGTGTTGAGACTTGGAGGGTCATGCTCTTTCTTTCCTCACAGGACAGTCAATACTGATATTTTATTCCCTTCTGTATTTTCTTCTCTTGCGCATCCATAGCTCTCTTTTCCTCATCCTCTCTTCACTGTTTTCCTCTGCAGGTGTGTCATAAGTGTCTCTGTTTCTCCACAGGTGTCATTCTTCCTGTTCATTGTGTTTGTGGTTTACACCATGCTGCCGTTCTCTATGCGGGACGCCATCATCGCCAGTGTGCTGACGTCCGCCTCTCACACCATTGTGTTGAGTGTCTGCCTGTCCACCACAGCCGATCACATGGAACCAGTAGTGTGGCAGGTAAGGTGATTGAACATAAATGTTGGTTAATAGTAGGAGACACATTGATATACAACAGAGCCGAGACTATACCAAAAATATGCGCACACCTCTGTGTACTTGAACTCCACAATTATATTTTTTTATCCATATTAATTAGTGACTTGACCAGTGAAAAATTGGGTGCCACAAAGTCAAGCATATACAAAAGGGGTAAAGGAGTTTAAAGGAATAGTTTAACATTTTGGGAAGACATGTATTCGATTTGTTTTAAATGAGAACTTGATACCACTGTTACCACTCTCATACCTGTACAGTAAATGTACATGAATAATTATCATGTGTTTGTTTAAGTTGTACAAAAACCAAAGTGTAAAAAACAACTGTTGCCATTTTATGGGGGGTTATGACCTGGACTGTTTCCTGGCCGGGACCAGCAACTTCCTGAAGTTGGCTCGGTCTCGACAAAGCCCACTAACATTCAGTGGACCTTTTATTGTCATGCACTAGTCATTAACCTTTAAGAAAACAAACAACAAATAGATATAGAATTCTTAAAGAATAATTTTGGATTTCCAGAACAGGCTCACTGTAAAGCAAATAAACACATCAACTGGTTTCAAACTCTGCAAACAGGCATCCTGCTGCCTACAACAGATGGAAGTTGAGTTTTCCATCAGGGGTCTTATGAAACATTACAGCCATTAACTAAACTGAACTGAATGACACTGTCAGAAAATCAGCTTTTTTAAACCTTAAACCATATAAATTGTTTTGGATAGGACATAGTTACACAATATCCTGCCCATACTTAATGGGAAGTATAACCACTGTTATTTTGTTTTGGTTTTGTTTTATTATTCAGATGGAATCTTAATGAGATTGTTTCCTCCTTTCTAGACTTTTAATGTTTCTCCATCCTGCTCACAAAATGAGCATTTCTGATAATTTTAACCACACAGGCTGTATTTTTAGCAAACAAACAAATGTGACCTTTAAACTAAAACTAAGTTAGCATAGCAGGTGAGTGATAGAAATTCTAATGTGCTTTTTTTTAGACTTTGTTAAAAGGTCACCCTCTTTCCAGCAGTATTGCTGTTTTAAGCTCAAAACTGTTCAGGCGCTTGGCATATGCTGAGAAAGACAAAGAAATAACACTATCAGGAAACCAATTATCTGGTTAATGCAGACTTTAATTAAATTGAGCAGATTTAAACCTGATTCCAAAAGTCAGTTATTGCCAATCCACCCACGGCTAATTTCAGCTAATGCATAAAGGAAACGTTACTTTAACAAGCATGTCAGGAAAGCCACACCTCACTGATAATCAGAGCTTTCAAAGACCAGGATGCAACTTAACATGTCTAGACCATGCCATGCTAAGATTCTGTACAGGCATCTCTAATGGATAGATATCCTGTGTTCAGCTGTCCAGCTTTTGGAAAAAATGTTGGTTGGGTTTTAAAGCCTCTCCAAACATGAGATGTCTCTTAAAGAATAAATCAAAAGGATTATTTATAGTCTCACATTCACAGACACATTGTCCTTCAGATAACAGGAAAATATCTTCTTCTCTAAAATAGTTCTTCACAGACTTACAAAATATTACGCATAATGACAGTAAATATAGATGGCTTGTGCAACTAGAGCTCTATCCTCGTACTCAGTGATGTTTATTGTGCCTGTATCTTCATGTCTCTCTGTATTCCCTACTCTTCAACCTTCACAAACATTCTCTATTGAACTCTGCTGTGATGGCCTGTTATTTGGTCTCAGCCTAGTTTTCTTTCATGTGTAATTGTAGCATGGGCATACTGGCATCTGGGCCGCCTGGGGCTCGATGCTATATGGTCACTATCTGCCAACTCCTCTTGTGCATCAGGTCAGTTTGCCCATCAGCACAATTCCAGTTGAAGGTCTGCCAGAGAGGAGTGTCCTTTAGGAGAATCTCCCTTGTAAAAATACAGGATGACATCAGTAAAGTGAAGGCAAAAATGGATGTTTAGAAATATTAATTGCTTCTTAAATGAATTCTAAATTCTGTATTTTGTGAATTTCAGTTGGAGCTGTAAAAATGCTTAAGCATGATATGTAGGTAGTATATACAGTAATGTTTGAAGTGGGAACATTTGATCAAGAATATGTTGAGACTATGAAAGAATAACAAGCAGAGTAGAGGAGAAAACACTTTAATTTGACTGAATGGAAATAAAGGGTGTGATTTCTCTTGACTCAACTTACTTATGAAGATATTTTTATTTATTTTATTTTTTTTCAGTATCTGAGAGCTGACTGTGACAGACATATTAGGAAGGTCTTTGTGTATGTCAAGTTACAAAGGCATTGTTGGAAGGAGACAGATTGCTGCTCAATCGGCAGTCATGATTGCATGCCGGGCTAGATGCGACATTGCCAAGGAACAAAACGCACTCTCATAAACACGGACTCCGCCAAATCCTGGCTGCTCTACGTTTCGTAATCAGTACTTGTTGTCAGTCACAGTGAGGTTGTTTTCTATCAGTTTGTTGACTGTGTTTAGGGCCAAGTTTCTATTTATGGTTTTTACGATGGCAGGACATGAATTGGGCGTAATTCATAATGGTAGCAGTACTGTACTGTACTGTACAGTATGTGTGTGCAGTATGTGGAGTCAAGTGCAACAATGCTTTCACAGGTGTATGCAGTTTATGTTAACAGAGATCAAAACATCAGTAAATCATTTCATTGGTTGCAGTGATTAGACAAGAAGAACGCTTTAAAAGAGAAGACAGCAACAGGAAACAAAGAAATCAGCTCCTCTTGTTGGAAGAAGACTGTCCCCCATGTATGTCCTGAAAAATGGAACCTTAAAGTTGTGAGTTATGCCCTTAGTGGACCTTCCAGGTGGCTGCAACCTGCACATAGTACATTTGCTAAAAGAAGTTAGGGCATTAAGGTATTTAAAACCAAAAAGCGGAAGTTAGGGACATTTTTAAAGCTCAATAAATTTAATATTCCTCCTTTGACAGTGATGATACTTGATGTTCCAATTATGAAATGATTCAAGCTCTTTTCTCCTTTCATTTTTGCACCTGTCACTGGTGCCATGTACTGTAACTCTCACCGTTGTGTTCTGTAGTCACATGTAAGTATGTTCACTCTGCCATGGAAACAGCACCCTGACTGGCTTGTTCTTCTTTCAGGAAAATATTGCATGCAATAACCTGATGCTTACTCCATTCAACACTTGTGGTAGTGGGGTGCTGGTTCTCATTATACAATGACATTTGCCCATAGCAGCTGGAATGATCTAATAAAAGGCAGGGCAAGGTTCTTGGTAGATTTAGGCTGATCTCTCTCAACAGGGCTTTGAATTAACCAGACATTAATGACATGGTGATGCAGAATTTCCGTGATGTAAGACAGAGTATACATCACTGCATCCATGCTATCAAACATTTTTGAAAGAAATTAAACCATTACAGGGTAATAATGTAATGGATTTGCTGAAGGATATTTCTCCTGGCTATAAAATTTCCATATTCCAAAATTCCACTATTTGTAGTAATATTATACCAACTAGAATGCAATATCCTGGATGAGGTAACAATCTGTAGAGAACAGCAATATATTGGACAAATGTGCGATCCGTCTTTCTAAGCAGTAAACACTAAGAAATCAGCTGTTATCTGAAACCAAGTTTGTCATAGACATCCAACTGCATAATGGACTGTTAACTCTGTTAACCTGACATTTCTGCGCTCATGTAATGTTCATAGCAGTGTAATATGAATAGGCGTGTCGTACAAGATGCACCTCGTATACATCAGCATTAACATACAACATGCAATTGTTTTGCATGAATCCGAGAGAGAGTGATTCAGGCCACGCAAAGCACTAGCAGTATAAATACTGATAGTATGTATTGTAATATAAAAATTCTAACAAATAACTCCCACACATATCACATTAGGACAAATGGGACATGAACGATCTTTATTAAATGATCTGTCTGTATCTTAAGCTTTGAAAAGTTGACATCTCCTTCTGGCTCTGAGACAGACGACGTAGTGATACTGCCCTCACTGATCCAAACCAACTGCTAATGTACAAAGACAAACTACTGCTAATTATTTTATGTATTTTGAATTGTTTATGTGTATGTACAGTGTATGTACAGCAGCGTTAGGTAACGTCACAACATATACAGTGACACCGTTTCTACCATGCAGGTCTAGTATAAGTAATTGTATTAGTTCATTGTGGGAAATGTTGCAAAACAAGGAGCAGGACCGTTATCTGGCAATATTGGATTGGCATATGATTTTCTCTGGCTGTTATTTTCTCAAGATTCTCAGTTGTTTTTCCAGAAAATTAACTGTATTACATGTCCCAATGTGACGATTGAAAAAAAATAAATGTACTGTCATGAAGGATTTTATCCATTTTGCCAACTCCTTGTGCACAGTATTTCTGATTGTACCTTCAAAAGTGTGTCTGATGGAGAGATTGCATGCATGCATTTTCCTCTGTTGTATTTCTTTGGCAATATGCCAGTGTTGGTTCAAACCTTTGTATCGGGACAGGCTCAGGCTCACATCCTTCCTTTTTGGTAAGAGCAGTGAGGTTGGGTGACAGGATGCTCTACGACTTATATGTCAGAGTGTAAATTCTGGACAGCAGCTATTAAAACCTCTCCAGCTTTCTATGTAGCATTTGCCAAGGCGAGGCAGATGGATTTGTAGCACTACAAAATGCTGTTCAATCAGATAGCAAATTGGCTAACACACTTTTTGACTTTACTATCTGACTTTTTGGGCCTCTCTGATAATAACCACTGATTGGACAATACAATTTGCCCAGTGAGTGCTGAAGTAAATTGCTTTAGCCAGTAGCTATATTACTTTAAATGACCATGCTGAGGATTTGCATTCCATATATACATAGTATAAGTTCTTCTGAAGATGGTCTTTTTTTCACCGTAGCACTCCTTTAAGTCCCCTCCTTGATATTTTGGGTGTTAAAAATATATGTCTAAATAATTCCCTCAGAATGTCAAAAAAATAAGAAATATTCATACCATATAACAAGAGCCCAAGTTGCCTTCAAGTAGCTTATTTTGTCTAACCAACAACTCGGAAAGCTACAGGTAAATCCTTATGTTTATGTCGCTCCAACTTGCATGCATTTTAATTAGCCTCTTACAGAGCTGAGAATGTAAAGGTCACTAGTTTCAATACTATAATCTGCTGAGAAGAATTTGGCAAAGAAGATTAATTAGAATTTCTGAGCTGTCCCTGAAACAACTACTGCTAGAGGCACTAACATCTTGAAGACTGCAACAAAAAGGCCAGTTGGTTTTGCCTTAATCCCTCTAGTTATCCTACAAACTGTTGTTGATGTTCACATGTACTATGTTAGCTGTGCCCATAACTGTTTCAGTAGCAGATTTATATTATATTTATTCATGCCAGAGACACCAAAAAATGTTGTTTGTCTGTTTGCTTGGCTAAAAAAAAAAGGAATAACAGCTAAACCCATTGTGGACATAAAACACACAAGTAACAGTGTGAGGGCACTTTTAAATGAATAGTCTCACATTTTATTTCTTGCCGAGCCTCAGATAACAAATTGTACAGTAAATGCCAATACTCCAGGGCAGTGACTGCACCCGGCCAAGAAACAGTCTGACACATAACCCCTAGTGAAACAACACATCATTTGTACACTTTGGATGTTGAAAAATTTAGTATAATGTGTAAATCCGTAAGCTTTGGAGGACCTGGTAGGAAAATGTTGTACACAGCCAGACTATCGGTTTTCCCTGTTTCCATCCTATATGCTAAGCTTAGCTAACTGTTGGCTCTAGCACACATGTGCATGCAGACAGGCACAGAAGCTTATATGTGCATTAGTGGTATGTTGGATTTGTAATTTTGTTTCGCATTTTGTAGAAGAAACCACAAGTCTATCTTCCCAGACATTTGTAAATGCCAGCCATTAAATGTCCACACTCTCGTGCATTGTTCTAGAGTGCATACAAACTGCCCGGGGGGTATTAAGTGAGAAGGAACCATGCTGACATCTCCACTTTGTCAAGTCCATTAATCTTTACAGTGCTGGCTCATTGGAGTCTTAATGAACCAGCTCATTTATTGAAGAGGTGAAAGCCCTCTGTTGGGTCCAGATTTATGAACATTGCAACATTTAGAAATATTTAACTCCACTTTCTCTTGCATGGAGTGTGTACAACAGTGATGCATTATTACATTAGTATTTTTCTAAAATTGTGCTGTTACTATAAGGTGCAAAGAATGATCTGACAACTCGGTGTAAAAATATACTTAGTATTTTTACACAACCCTGCTTTACACCAGTTGAATGTTCTTTTAATGAATGCATGTGTAGACGTTTGGAATATTCTGATTTGATCCAAACTGACTTTAAACTTTTATAGCACAATCTCCCCTATCAGACCAAAAACCACCTTCATTTGCATTCTTTGTGAGTGCTGTGATGAATTATTGATGATTTAACACTCAACAATTAATAACACACTATTTGTGCTTCATTTGATACTGTCACACAGACTCTCAGTGGTAGCAGCTGTTGCATATTAAATGTATTAACTGTTTGAGGAGAAGAGGGCTTCATTTGAATCCTAATTAAGGTTTTCACTTTTGCTGACTTAATATTTAACTCTCATTGGTTTCTCATTTCCCATCTTTTGCTATTGACCACATGTTGTCACCCAGGATTTAGATTTCCCATTGCACTTCTCTCTTGAGAATTGTATAGTTTTCTTTCAATTTCTCTTCAATAAGTGGGTTGATTATTAACACAAAGTCACACTTGTATGTTTGTGTTGCATAGATCATGAAAGCGTTTCGGCTGGATGTCTGTTGTCAACAGGTCATTAAAAGAAGTTTTACCTTCACACTGATCTAAGATGGTTGTCTTCCCCGACACATAGTAGTATAATAACAGCCATAATAGCCTGCATAGGGCTTAGCTCTCTGATTTAGATAATCCTGGAATTCACCAGCGGGACTCAAAGCCCTTTAGAGGCCATCCTCACCTAACCCTGCCGTTATCTGTAATTGGGTACTATTGAGGTATGGATGATTCGCACAGCCAGCCGATTCACACAGCTGACCTTTGAGATGGTCTGGATCACTGTCAGTGCCTTGTCTAACAGATGTCAGTCAACACAGTATCACCCAGGTCAAACTGAATTTAATCTGTTGAGCAGTTAAAAAACTTTATACATAAAGGCAACAGCTTACAAGTTTTTGTGATTTGATTACCCACTGGATGAAGAGTAGTGATTTACATCTATTGTAGGTTTTGAGGACCACAAAACTGCAAACAGGTACTTCTAGCTGGTGCATTGGGTTGTCTAGTGCAACTAATTTGTAATTGGCAGGCTTGCAAAGAGAATGAATGGGTGGTTGAATGGATTTTCAATTAAATATGATGATAAAAGCAAAATTATAAAATATTGCATACAATATATGGGCTGCTAAAAACCCTTTTGTAAAGCAGCTCACAAAGGCCCAAGTAAATCTTCTTGTCTGCTTTCAGTTATTCAATGTACTTGTCTGAACCCAATGCTCTGAACATTATTCTGCAGCCCAATGTTCAGACTGTTTTGTCAGGCTTTCTATAGAAAATAAACAGACATGAACTAAGCCAGGCTTGTAAATGTAATGCCTTTAATTTGGGGGGGAAAAAACTCAGGTTGTGTGTCTTCTTTTAGTGTTTGGAAATGTGCAGAGAGGTGACAATAAATTCATTGGACAGCAAGAGGGACGTCTGTCCCAAATTCAGTGAATAAATGTGAACATAAACCCAGCCAGCGGAGCACACTCATGCACATGACCTCTGCCCCTGATGTTTGCTTTTGTCAAATATAAAGGAGAGACATTGTTGCTGTATTCATTGTGTTAAACACATTCATCAGATATATTTAGAGCAGCGTGTCTGAACATACAAATCAGATCCTGTTTTACCAGCAAGGATACTGTATACATCTGAACTCTTAATTATGAGCTTGTTATTTGTTGTGAATTGTTTTATAGGCATGTTCTAGGCCCTGATTCTGAAATGGGTATTAAACTGTGCCCATGAGTAATGTTGTCTTATTATTCAAAATAGAACAACAGGGAGTGTCATGTCTTTACTGTTAGCACAAGGAAACGGTGTTGGCACTGACAGCAGATGTTTGCAAACATATATGAAAATGATCTGTGGGAGCTACTCATAAGTATAGTTACATAAATGTGTGTGTGTTTGTCCCTTCCTTTGTCTGGCTTGCAGCTGTGCAGCAATAGTGGGCAGTTTTTTACATTTAGCTCTATCTGGTTATTTTTACTGAAACAAAATGTTTGCTCTTTGTGCAAAAGGTCACAGGCTTATTCTCCTGGTGCCATAATGTAAATCTTTTGGGCACATTTACGTCAGAATGGTCAGTGTGACAGTAAGGTCACCATTATGCTGCAAAGAAAGACGGAGACTGCAAGTGAAAGGGAAATTGGTGAGAATGAGACAAGGCAGGCAAACGAGAGATGGGAATGGTACTGTGTATGAAAGAGCGAAGGAGAGGGAGAAAATATCCTTTTTTTTTTAAAATGTGATGGTGGAGAAGCATTCAACTCCATTTGCTTTAAATTGCTAAATATTAAGCTTAAGGTTATCGGGGCTTTATACATTCACCTGTCATCACTGGGCCACATTCTATCATAATAGTTCCTCTAATGGAGCTTCCTGTGTAGTGCTGCCATGAGGGATGCATGAAATATGAATGAAAATCAAGCACAGTTTTGAAATGGAAATAAACAGAATAGACTGCACTTCTCACACATCACAATTTGGACTCCATGGGTCCAGTGAAGCACTTCGGGTTGGAGTAAGCATTTATCCTTATGTGTCATATTTAACACAATAGTTGTTGTTTTGTATTCTCTGCTGTTATAGTGGAATATTGTGTTGCAGGGGCAATTGACATCAGCTTTTTGCATTTACCCTTTCTTTATGGTAAACCACTGAATGCTGTACAGCCTGACTTGCTTGTAAGCATTACTCACAGCATGTGTCATGAAGATGTCACTGATTCTCCTTGTATCTGTTGAATGAATAGTGAGTTTAGAGCCCAATAATGCAAATGCTAAAAGTATACAGCAATGCTTGTGGCCCTGGGAGGCTTTAATGCAATGCACACACCGAAAAATAAGATTGTTGAATAGAGGAAAAACACGTCTTCCCTAATATTTTAGATCCTTGAAACTAGTGGGATAGAAAATGTTTTGGCCTGAGGGTAATGTCAGAGGAAATGCCAAGTTAGCACAATCAAAATGAGTGATCTCCCTCTGTAAAGGTTTGATCTCAGGAGATGTCAGGCTCAGCTTTACTTTGTCAGACTTTGACTTTGTCAGACTTTCATCTCTCCAATACAGAATGCACAAATGGGCAAGTGAGTAAGACAGAAATTGCACTGAAAACAAGCATTGTATTCATATTATATAATGTGGTTGGAAAATTATGTTGGCGTTAAGTTCAAACAAAGCTGAGAAAGTACTAAATCTGTCTTGTTGATAATTTATTGTGTAAATAGTGGATAGGTCACTTTGTTGTTGATGAACCAAGATTATGGATATCAGCAATAAGAAAGGCCATTGTGGTGAAGAAAACTCCAATTTGGCCCTTGTTGTAGTTTAATTTGATACAAATTGGGAGATTACGGAGTTTACAGGGCTATCCAATGGTTATCTTATCAATGAATTTCAGATTTCAAGAGTTTGGATTTGTTAATAAAGATGTAGTCCAGGGATCAGGAAATGTCTGCTACTCATTCGTAAAACTGCTTATTCCAGTAATTACAATCAATTAAGATATAGTGTACTTAAGATGATCCATGTCATCAGTGATCCTTACACAAGTGTGACTAAGCAGCTTCATGACTTAAGTCCTGCCATGGTCAAATAGAGCCTCTAGTAGGATGTGGTGTTTGCTGTTAGAACACTAATTAAGAAACATACAGGCCTCCTTGTGAGATGAACCTGAACTCAAGGGAAGGTCTATTTATATAGACGAGAAATCTATATAGACACATTATTAGCCACTGGATTTATTGATGATTTGGTTTTCATTTCTATTCTTCCTTTTTTCTCTGTCTTCAGCAGAGAAGGCTTAAGGTTGATCAAGCCACAGTACAGCTCGTGCAAGGAATACATGATGCTATTTTTAGAAAATAAACAACTGTGCAGGGGCAGTAACAGTTCACGCACATCTAATTCCCTTATCTTAACATTGCACTGTGTTTCTCTCTAATTCTGAGACCATCAGCGGGTGGAAACTGTTTCCTTCAAAATGATGGACTCACAAGAAAATTAATTAAGCGGTGTCGTTTATGATTGTCTTAAAATACAGTGTGCGATGCTGGATGTTGACATCACTGTATGATCTCGGTTGCCAGGGCCTAGTACCCTTAAGGAACAGCTTTTGCCTGATTTGGGAGTTTTTTCATAAGCCTTGTTTACATGTGATTTAAACCCATCTCCTCCTCAGGACTTAGAATGACTAAAGCATAGTATTACTGTTTTTCTGATCTTTGATTCAAGTGATGTTGAATGTATTTCCTTTTACAGCCCTGCTTTTGCTCTTTAAAATGAATGCCAGATTATGAGTCACCCATTAATCTATTTGACTTGAAGAATATTTTTGTCTGATATTTATCTAATACCAACTTTGTCTGTCCTCTGTTCCTTTACAGATTTTGGCCAATATTATCATTTTCATGTGTGGCAACATGGCGGGGGCGTACCACAAGCACCTAATGGAGTTGGCACTTAAACAGACTTATCAGGACACCTGCAACTGCATCAAGTCCCCAATTAAACTGGAGTTTGAGAAGAGACAACAGGTAAAGTGGTGTCAATAAGTCCTAAAGACCGGCGAGCCAGTGAAAGTCAGTGTGTGTGGTAATGGTGATGGTGACGATGATGGTGTTGATTACAATAATGATGAAACGGACGGGTAGTGAGAATGGGAAATGGATAATGAAAAATGAGTGAGGCGAGTGTGGCAGTGATGATAATGGTGATTGTGATGATGACAAAGGCAAGTAAATACATTAAAACAACATTTTGGCACACCCAGAACTTGCAGAATGATATTTAATCCAGAACCCAATAACTGATGTTAATCCAAAAAGGGTTTTTGTTGCATGTTTCCTGTTTTTGTTGGGATATTTTTTCTCATCTGCCTGTAATGCAACACTTGATTAAAACTGAAAACTGCTTCTTTAAAGCAAAATGTTTGTTTTATCAATGTGGACATCTCATACTTATACACGGTGCTGAATTGGTGTTAAACATTCACTCTGCAGGCACTTACCATTTGCTGTGCTTGCAGACTGTTACCCAAAATTTGTGAGCCGTAGAATCCATTTGGCTGTACGTATAACTGTCAGTGCTGATGTCTTTGGTTTGGAAAGGGAAAGAGTCCACAGAGGATTTGTGTCAGGAGTTGTGTTTTACAGAATGTGGTAATTGTTAATGACCTCAGTTAGTGTGATGATTGTGTTGAGTCCCTGGAGCCTCGTGCATATGCTAAATTCTCTGTAGTAAAAGCTCTTCAGCATCCTGTGATGGCTGGCTGAAGTCTTTGCAGTTAATTAACAAGGTATATGAATATTTGCAACACATTGTTTAACAAAAGGGGGGGCTACAGCATCTGTTAAATAAGCTGTTGGTCACATACAAAGTGTCAAATACTGGAGAGAAGTTTTTCACAAAACCTATTATGACGATCTGTCTCATTGGTACGTGACTAAAGGCGACATCTCCTATTTTCTCTCTCCTATGGCGCACAATAGAGAAACACAAAGTAACACATTTTGTAGTTAGGGTTGTCCCACTGAATCTGTCTACCTTTCTTTCCTACCTAATTTTATAACCCCACTGAAATTCTAAAACCTATTTGAATGCTGTTTGTGAATAGACGCCGTTTTCATGAATCCTTTCTTCTATAAATGATATATAGCCATCCAGTTGTCTCAGTACAATGAATGCATGTGAATTTGGTGCTACTACACACAAGCAATGTGACTTCCTGTGAGAAACTAGCAAGGTGTTGATTAAAGTTTACGACTGTGTGAGCCTGTACAGTAGCTAGCTTTTCACTACAGCTGCTGCAGGTGTAGCTTTTGGGTCACTGTTCAGTCAGATGAGGGCGAATCCAGCTGTTGCTATAGCCCTGGCTGAGGGCTGGTTACCCCCTGTGGTGAATCCAGCTTGTGTTTTTACAAGTACCATGAGTAAAGCTGAAAATGCCTTGGGTGGAGCGTTTCGCAGTAGTCCTGGAGTGCTGCTGCTGCTGCCTGCGACAGATGGTAGTAACTGTGCAGGGACACATGTCTCTCGGGCACTCATAATATATGCTGTTTGCTGCATGCTTTTATCCAAAGTGCTCTGCAGTACAGTGAGTGCATACATTTTCGGTATGAGTGCTCCAAAGGGGGGGCACTGTGCGAATTCATCATAAACCCGAAGCCCTGGCAGTGTCTGTTAGCAGGCACCATGAACCCTCTGAGCCTCAGCAGCGGTGCAGGGAGATGATCAATGGTGCAGAAAACTTGTCAAGTTGGAGGTGACATTGGCTAATTAATTGTTTTCTCCGATCTTATCCTCACCCTACCCGCATTTTATTTGCTAATTATGAGGAAGGATGGCATGGCTGAGGCTACCTACCTACATTTGCCTCAGAGAAAAAAAGCGAGCTAGCACTTACCTTGTTTGGTCTGAGCTACAAGTGAAACCTCCTCCAGACCAATGTCTGGACCAAACAGCTGAACCGTGGTTCGACCAAAAGAGGGGTTTGTGAACAATTATTTTATTTAACGCATGCACAATAAAGATGATAAATGTGAAAAGTCTTTGACGATTAGACCCCTTCCTGACAACCCTTCAATTAACACCAACTCTTACACTTATCAGACACTGATCATTTTCACTCTGTGTGTGCTCTTTGTGAATTGTTTTTGCAATGAGGCTCATTTGCATACAAAGGAGTCCGTACTGTCTAATGTAAATGCATGCAAATGTACCGGAGCACCGCTGGCAGTGCAGTTAGTGGTGCATTTCACCAGTTGATGGTGCTTAGAGAATTTATGTCTGCTTATTTTTGCAGATTTAGCAGTCGCAAAAGCCACACAATTTTTTTGTGAATTTACCCCCCAAGTGTTTTGGTGACATTTGGTCAGATGAGCGTCCATTTACAAACCAATCAATTGCAAGTATAGGGAGACGCAGGTCACGTGGGTGACGACAACAGGACGTTTGTGTGTCATGTCTAGTTTAGTTTAATGCAGTCGTATAATTACAATGTGAACCCAGAACGAACCAGAACAAACACATGTCACAAACAGTGTCACAAAAACATGAACCTTTGTTCAGACTTCAAGGTGTGAAAAGGCCCTTAAAGAAAAGTGGGGAGGTGAACAACAGTGGAGTCTGTCTTCTGGTGCCTGGCAATCGAATGATGAGCACTGTAAAACCGTTTTTTTACATTCATGATTACTTTGAGTTACAGGAAGTCAACCTGACACAATCTAGTGCCCAATTAACCTTCACTTAGTACTTAAAGCTTTTATTGAGGCTGGCGGCGTAATGATGACAGCTTTTTGTCTCCTCCTGTCATCAAAGGTTAATGCTTCAGAATTAGATTAGGACTGAATTTAATTAAATATCCATTTGCTGAAAATGTAAAACTTTTTCAGTGACAAGTCAAGGTCCTTGGTGATTATACTTGGATTACATGAATATCCAAACTTTGGATCTAAAAGCTTGTTTTGTTACTAAACCCAAAGCCAAAGCATTTGCATTACTTCTAATTACACATAATTTTGGGTCATGGCACTGACAAACTGTCTTTGTGGCAATGAAGCAATGAATCCTTGTGTGGAAATACTCTGAAGCTAAAACAAATGGACTAACAGTTGGGCATCTTTTTGTGTTAGATTTTTGCTGTGCTGTTGTGTGATTACACTTTGTCACATGCATTTAAGTCATCATTAATCAAAAATTGCACATTTTCGTATGTGAAACCTTATATTCATGACAAATGTTGATTGTTTTAAAATGTAATAATCTGTTTATTTTCCCTAATTTTCCTGACTGTCCTTGTACTACTTCCTCTTCTCTCTTTGTGTTACTGGCATTAGGAGCGTCTCCTGTTGTCTCTGCTGCCAGCTCACATTGCCCGGGTAATGAAAGCTGAGATCATCCAGAGACTGAAGGGTCCAAACTTCGGGCAGATTGAGAACACAAACAATTTTCACAACCTCTATGTCCAGAGACACACTAATGTCAGGTATGTAATATTTATATCTATTCACCACTTTTATGACACAAGGAGTTCTGATCTGTACTTGTAAGGCACATATGTGACACATACTGCAGATGTGTCTCAGAGTAGAGATTTACACATAGAGCACTTAATTTATAGTGTGTTGATTAATATGTATTTTTTCCATCATTAGTATACTGTATGCTGATATAGTGGGATTCACACGACTGGCCAGTGACTGCTCACCTGGAGAGCTGGTGCACATGCTGAATGAGCTGTTTGGCAAATTTGATCAAATTGCCAAGGTAAACATTTCATTATTGGACTTTGTCACTAAGTAACACATTCCAACAAAGTGCTGATTTTGCCTTTTCATTGGGGCTAAGTTATAATATATATATATATATATTGCAAATTTCCCCACTGTGGGACGAATAAAGGTTTATCTTATCTCTTATCTTATATATCTTGTGAAGGGTAAATCCGCCCTAAATGCTTAACACTTATTCCTGCAAGTACCTGGCCAAGCATAGATGATTTAACTTTACACTGAGATATTTGCAGTGCAAATACAGTTTGTTTGTATCTGAACAAAAACCTATGTTCTGCCCAGCAGTGTTAACCATGACACAGTAACATCAGTTACTCACAATGTACCTATAAGGTTGAATTTTAAATATCTGAATTGAATTTAAAAAGTCTGAGGGTGGAGATTCCCTCAAGGGGTTATTATGTGATTGAATTAAAAAGCTGCTTCTACAGTCTGTGAAGAGGACATTTATGTGACCCTGTGTTGAGCCAATGTGTACCACCTCTTCACATGCAGGAAAATGAATGTATGCGGATCAAAATCCTTGGGGACTGTTACTACTGTGTGTCTGGCCTGCCGGAGTCTCTGCCAAACCATGCTAAGAACTGTGTGAAAATGGGTTTGGACATGTGTGAGGCCATCAAGTAAGTGCCAGTTACTTAACAGTTACACCCCATTTTTGGAACGTTTGCTTCTCTTTTACTGAACAGTATGTCTTAGTCAATCATACAAATAGGATCTTGGCACCAGTGATGTCAAAATATGTTTAAATATATGACCTGAAATTCAATGGATGTAAACAAATAATGAGGAAACATGCTCAGCAGTGGCTAATTCATCATACTACAAACACATGAAAACTGAAAACACTAATTAAATGCCTCTTGCAGGACAGAAATTTTACTTCCTGTTGATTATTGTGTTTGTTAACTCAGCTACACCCTGAAGAATCTCAAGAGTCTCATTATACTTCTGTCTCCCTGTATTTCAAAGATTCGTGTTCAGTTATTCTTTTAAACACTGTGCTTTTTGAATTACATGTATTGAAACACCCCCTACCCACGTCCTTGCTAACCATTAGCTCAGATGTAAAGACTTTTTTCTGATAACCAATTTAGCCAAATCAAATGTGTTGTGGCAAGTATAAGTTCCTGTGTCACCTCTACGCATTAGTCTGAGACTCGGGGGAGGGAGCTGGGACAGAATTAATAAAGAGAGAAAGACTTCAAATAGCAGTTTCATTAAGGACAATTTGAAATCAGAATTAGTATATTTGTTAGCAGACTTGGTTTTATTCTGAACATTTCTGTTGCAGATTTCCATTTCCCCTTTTTTTTCCCCCAGTGTTTCAATTCTCTGTATACACCTTATGCATACATGAATTTCCTCTCTTTTCAGTACAGTTTGGGTGATCCACATTAGTAAGAGTTGTTTTTGGTGCATGACAGGAAAGTGCGAGATGCCACAGGGGTTGACATCAACATGCGTGTCGGCGTGCATTCTGGGAACGTCCTGTGTGGGGTGATTGGACTCCAGAAATGGCAGTATGATGTTTGGTCACATGATGTCACGCTGGCCAATCACATGGAGGCAGGAGGCGTACCAGGGTGAGTGAACTGGAAGTAAAACAATAGCATGTGCTCCTGTTTGCATAAAGTGTCAATCATTTCTAAAGGAAACCTGAAGAATACCCAGATCCGTTCTTGATAGTCATAGAAAACTATTCATTGATTGAGCACCGTTTATTGCCAGGCGAGTTCACATCACCTCAGTGACACTGGAGCACCTGAATGGTGCCTATAAGGTGGAAGATGGGGATGGACAAGAAAGAGACCCCTACCTGAAGGAACATGGAGTCATCACTTATCTGGTCATCAACCCAAAGGTACAGTAGCACGTACGTCACATACAGTAAATGGCATTGACTTGAAGGACACTGAATAAAATGCAATAAAATGATCCAAATGTTTGTCCAGGTGGAGCGTCGAAGCCCACAGCACCATTACCGTCCCAGACCCACTCTGGATGGACCAAAGATGAGAGCCTCAGTCAGGATGACCCGCTACCTGGAGTCCTGGGGAGCAGCCAAGCCCTTTGCCAACCTACACCACAGAGACAGCATGACTAATGAAAATGGGAAGATCAACACTGCTGTGTGTAATTTTTTGCCCACACATTTGTTGTGATTGAAGTGATGGGGAAGTTCAGCTACAGCTTGTAACCCATCTCTCCCCTCTTGCTCTGTCTCTAGGATGTGCCGATGGGGCAGTATCACTTCCAGAGGAGATCAGAAAGGCAAGCTGCTTTTTTTACAGCTCCAGCACAATTTTCTTTGGCAGGATTATCCCCCATCCCTTAACAGCACAGAGACAGAAGACAAGATGTTTAATAAGACGAGACTTCTGCTGGAGGCTTTGATGTGTGTGACTAATATTATATGAACTTAAGATATTCTGTCTCTTTCTCTTCTTGTTACCCATTAAAGGACAAAGTCTCAGAAGAAACGGTTTGAGGAGGAACTTAACGAGAGGATGATCAGGACCTTTGATGGGATAAATTCTCAAAAGTAAGGGTCATTTAAAAAAAACCCCAAATATTAAGAATTTTAATATTGTGCAGAAAAACAAATTAGAAAGTTTTAGAAAATATAATATTGATAAGATGTGCTGTCTTCTAAAACTGCAACTGATGAAACAGGCAATATTAAAGCAAGTTATGGCCTTTACTGTATCTTCTTAATATAATGGAAATGAAATACCTGCCTCTCCATATCACCATTTAACATTCTGAACAAATACATAAACTTAATCCTTCAATTTTTTAAATAAACACATCTAATTTAGTTTTTAAGGGCCTGCATTCTCCTTTTTATCTGATCTATATTATGTATTTATGCTTCCAGACAGTGGCTCAAGTCCGAGGACATCCAAAGAATATCGTTATTCTTTCACAACAAATCCTTGGAGAAGGAGGTAAGAGGCAGCACAAATAGATTGGCATCATTCACCCTTCAGTGGATATGTCGGAATAGTTATTTCAAAGAGAATTGCAGAACATATTGTTACTGCTTGTTCCTTTGCCTACTCTTAGCTCACCCTGAAATCTTGTCAATTACAGGGAGACATGTGGTGTCTGAGTGCATAGTTGAGGAGCTTTTGAAATATTGTTAGTATCAGTTTTAAAAACCTTTTGTTGACACTTGACCTTCTTTTCACCCTTTTAGTACAGAGCAACAACCTTGCCAGCCTTCAAATACTATGTCACCTGCGCCTGTTTGATCTTTTTCTGCATTTTTATTGTGCAGATTCTCGTCCTTCCAAAGTATGTGCACTTTATTTCTAACTATTATAAGCATAACAGTACTGTTAACATATTACGTTGCTCTGTGTTAGTGTGTTAAAAAGCATATTAATTACTTTCTATTCTTGCATTATAAATTAAGTTTAATGTTGCTTATGTCTTTTGAGTGAATTAAAACTGAAGTTGATGTCCTACTACATTTTTTTTAGGACAACTGTCTTGGGAATATCCTTTGGAATGGCTTTTCTTATCCTCTCTATGATCCTCTTCATATGTTTCATTGGACACTTCCTTGTGAGTAAATCCATTTACTGCAGACATCATTGTTTCAGAAGTGTCCCTTTTTATATTAAAACCTGTATTAAACCAGGATATGCCTGCTCTCTAATGGTACACTTGGTGTGCTTAATGTTTGTCTTAATGTTGTACCAAAGGCACATGAGTGGTCCAAGTGCCCCTCCGGTCAGCTTTACGGTCCATTAAGTACCCTTGTTGTTGGCCTAAGTGCTCCTGAATCCTGACTCTGTGTATCAAACAGGTGGTCCTTCTTCATTTTCCCCCTGCCCCTTTGAGAGCCTGTGCGCACCACTGCCTTGGTGCTGCTTCAGGAGACAATTATCCTTTTGTTTCTGGGCAACACAGACATGCATAGATCTATTAGTGAATTGTCATACTACAATTTTTTGTCTTCATTTTTCTAGTCGGGACATTTGTTTCCCCACATAGCGGACATATTGTGCTGTGCAGCAGTCTCTGCCTGATCCTGTGATTCTGGGGTTTACAGCATACTTCATATGTTTGCATTATAAATCATTTACAAAAGGCTGGGTTAAATTTTAAGTGGTTATTAACAGGGGTTAAAATAGGTCTAGCAATTGAATTGCTCACAATGCCCTTAAATGCCCTTTTGAAAGAGCAGACAGTCACTGCACTGTCGATGCTGCCACTGCACTTATATCTAGCCACTGGGAAGTAATCTAAGGCTTCAAACGCTACTTCAGCTCTCTTCTGTGATACTCCATGTCTAGTAAAAACAAATGAAAGACCAGAAAAAGAGAATGAGGGGGAAAGAAAAAAAGAAATGACTGTTAAAACATTAAAGGTGCTACAAAATTCCATAAGCCACAGGCCTATGCAACCCATTCCACCCAGCGTCTGATCTTTAGTTCTTTGCAAGTGAGAATCTGCTGCTTGGCTCTGAACTGTGCTCCCCAAGAATGTTGCCCAGGGCTCAAAAACAAATCTCAACGCTTGATAGCTTAAGTTGACAAGCCTCCTGCTGTCTTTTATCAATATACTTTGGCATTGTTGGGTCTTCAGTTCATGTTCTTGTCTGTTTTTCGTGGAAATAACAGACATCTATCACAGCTTGTTCTACAGTTCCTGCGTATTAATTCAGAAGCAACCTGGAGTTCATGGATCCTTTGTGAAAAGGAACTACAGACTCCTTAAGATGCATGTTTTTTCCTTGGCACAGTGTTGCAGATGGGTGTCTTTCAGTTCAAGAGCACACCCAGTTCCTTTGTCCCAGCCTCATGTCACAAGAGATCAATAATGAAGTGGTGCTTAATCTCCAATCTCCATTTTAAGACAAGCTCGCTATAAAATATAGCAATATAAAAATAGTTAAATATTCTGCCGATTTTTCCGTTTGAATCATAAATCAAGAATCAATCATGTGCTCTCTGTTGTATTTGATCATTGTAGGCTAAAGATAGTATGGTCTGAAATCCAAATACATTTTTTTTTACAGTTTAGCAGTGAAGTTGTCAGTTAAACAGAACATGTACAGTGTAAGTTCCAGTTTGTCAGTGAGTAAAGGCTGCAGCTTCTCAAGATGAAAGTAAAGCCTCTTTCCTAACTGCTGGAGAAGTGAAGGGCAAGGCATCACTATCCTGATCAGTAAAAAGAATCCCGCCTACGTTGTGGGAGTACTATCTGTAGTGGAAAACGAAGTGCAACAGCGAGTGGGGTAGAGATGAGTCAAGCTGTACCATGCAGTGGAAATGTGGCGTTAGAAAGGTCAAACATGGTTATTTGATGAACTGACTTGCATATTCTACTGGCTCTCTGCCTGTGTAACTTGACATCTTCTACTTAAGTCAACCCAGGCAGGTCGTCTTACTTCGTCTTTTAATTCTCATTCATATGTATCTTTCAGGTCATACATATTATTTGAACTGCTCTGATCTAGAGGTGAAAATTATATGCAAATGCCTTATTTTCAAAACAAAATGACGTGTCCCATTCGCTCTACATTTCTGTGATCCCACTGGCGCATAATACAGTCTGCCACCCTCACTGTATTGTATTGTAATGTTCATCCCTGAGCTATTCAAATGTCACATCCACTCAGCCCCAGTGATGCACAGATATTGCTCTGAGATGATCACGCCAATGATTTGGGCTTCCGCTGTCATTGTGTCGCAATAAAATTCAGCTGAAGGCAGCGCTGCGAAGAGAAAAAGCTGTAACAGGCCCATTGAAGATACCATTTTTGCATCAAGGAAAATGTAGTATACAAACACTGTTGATATAATGCCACAGTGTCTCTAACCCTGTCAGGTGATATTGCTGGGTTAAAATGAAGATTATCATTGCAGAGTGTGCACTGCTTTTAAAACAGCTCAGTTAAAATGATTTTATTAGTGAAGCAGGAGCTGGAAGCTAATTAATAACCCATTTAGCTTTGCTTTGGTTTTAATAATAATCATTGCAGTCCAGTCTGAATGATTTGTTGGGACCTACATATACTGTTTGCTTACATCATTTTATACACGATAGAATCATTTTTAGCACTGTTATTGTATGTAGTTTGAACTATATTGCAGTGATTGGACCCCTCTTTTCATAATTGTATGGCTCTTGAACATGTTGATTGGCACTGCGAAGGCAATTAGGAGTTAATCAGTAATAGGTGCTTCAGTGTGTGAACTTATGTTATGTATCGTTTAATTTATTTCACAGTAATTGTCCTTACTCAACAGAAATAATTAGTTTACTGTGCATGTCTCTTTTCATGTGCATATGTGCATTGTTTACTTATTTTAATTAGTGCATGTGCTTGTGGTGCTTCTATGTGCGTTCGAATCTGTCCGTGACCTTTAATATCTCAGCCCCCAAGTCCTTGTGTGTACTTTGACTCAATACATTCTTGTATTTTTGTGTACTGTTGTGTGTGCGTGTCCCTGCAGCACTGCAGTAAAAGCGCCTCCACTTCTTGGATGTGGCTGCTGAGGTCATCAGTCATTATTGCCAACAAGCCATGGCCCCGCATCACTCTCACCATGACAACCACAGCTCTAATACTCATAATGGCGGTCTTCAACATGGTAAGCTTTTATGTGCAGGTACTGCAGGAAGGGAAGGGTAACACTAATTGGACTTCACCAGGAATGAAGTGTCACAACCCTTCAGATGACACCCCTCCTTATTTCTAACTGCAGTGTAATTACAGGGTTATGGAATGCAGCATGTTGTCATAATAAAAACATGTTAAATATAGAAATTGGCCACTACTGATGTAAATGAATATGAACCAGGGATGTATAGATGTTTTGAAAATCATATTCATCAAAAATTAATACACAGTGGTAAATATGACTCATGTCATCGTGGTTAAGGACTGAGGATGCCTCAGAGGACAAAAATGCTGTGGATGCACAAGCGTTTTAATGTAGAAATTATCTCTACATTAATCCATCCTTTTCTTTTTATTAAGCCTCAAACAAAATAGATATTTCACCACGCAATCGACTACAGAAAAATGTCTTTGCATTGTTTTGTTTTGCCAAGCAGTATATCAGTTGACTTTTTCAAACGAGGAGATTATGGTTTTCCTGCATAGCCGTGCCAAAACCATTTGTATGTGTTGATAAGGGAATACTGAATATTACATTTTTAATTTTATTTTGCTCTTCTCTATCAATTTTCAGATTCATCTGTTTATTTCTGTGGAGAAAAAAGTGACAAAAATAAAAAGGCTTGGTTAAAAGTGAAATAGTAGCCTGAGGCTTGTGGGGAAGTTGCATGATAAAGCACGGTGTCAGGACCCTGGTTTAGACCTTCACACAAATCGATTCCAGAGATTATAATCTTGTTTTGTGCCTGACGTGGGTCAGTTGCTCTGGGCGGATGAACCAAATTAACTTGGCTTTGCTCAGTGGGCAGCCAATCCTCATCTTATCCTGCAGGTTCACTTTAGAGGACATTATTGAATGGTTGTCACTATTGGCCTCTTATCTAACACGACTCTATTTTCCTCCTGCAAGTACAATGTAGACCAGTTCATCTCTTCACATGCTGACGTGCACGGCAGGGAAAGTGTGTTTGTAATTTGCATGTGAATTGTGTGGTTTGTATTCTGTGTTGGGTTTGGATGGAATGATTATTTTTAGCACAGCCCAAAAATGAGACTAACTCTTCATTTCTGTTTTCATCTAGTTCTTTTTGGAAGACAATTTGTTGCCTCCTGTTCCTGTTTACAATTCATCCAATGAAACACTGTTTTACCCTAATGGACAACTAATCACGTTCACAGGCAAAAACAATTTCTACCTTCCTGTAAGTGAAGAGAAACATTATTATTATTATGATTCTCTAAAAATTCATTTTTGTCTTTACTAACTTTTTGAATAAATCTGTCTTTCTCTTTTTCTGTCTGTCTAGTATTTAATTTACAGTTGCATACTGGGACTCATCTCTTGTTCGGTGTTCCTGAGGATAAACTACGAGCTGAAGATGATTATCATGTTGGCAGCTGTGGTGGTTTACAACGTCATTATTCTACAAACACATGCTTCTCTGCTGGATGAATACAGCAGATTTCTGTACAAGACTGAAAGTCTGGACAGGTAGGTGCAGAGTAACAAACAGATCCTGTTCAAGAGAGTGTGAAAGAGGGATATAGAGAGTCAAGGTGGCTGAAGAGTGTGTTGAGGTAGCCTGAGAGGAGGAAAGGAAGTTATGTTGAGACGATGGTCATCTGCTATTAATCCTGTGGGATTCTAGTAAATGGAAAGCCACAGTGATATGAAGAGATAGAATATGGGAAGGTAAAAGGAGAGAAAGAAGGTGTACCTCGAGGTCGTCTTCCAGTCAGTCGAGTCAAGAATAGCTCTAAATAGAGGCACCCAGGGGGCATCCTTTGCAGGTGCCAGGACCACTTTAACTGGCTTCTTTCAATGTCAATAGATGTATCTTCATCACAACCTTTTTTTTTTTTTTTATTCCAACCGCTTTCTACTCAAAGCCCCTATAGAGAAAACATGCAGTATGCAGCAGCAACCCATTCATAGTTCAACTTCATATGCTTTTACCTGCTGTATTCAAGCTTTTTCCTGTTGGGTTAATATACAGCAGGCAGTGTATTACAGGTGTTATTCTACAGTCTACTATGTTGAGATATTCAGGTGTTGGATTGTTGCGTGTCAACAAACACATGCTGGTGTGATTATTACTTTTTATCACTAACAACAAGCGGCCCTTCCATGACATGTAGGCTACAGCACAAGTCTGTTTACTATGGTTGTACTTATACCAACAGCAGAACCATAGTGCTGCTGCACAGTGTAGGCAAAAGTCAATGACATTAAATACTCTCTTGTGCCTGTGGATGGTGGTAGGTGGTGTAGTTCTTAATGGCCTTGTTGATTTCAGACAATAAAATTATAGATGCAGGCAGACCGTTAGACCAAGTGACAACACTAACAACAAAGGTGAATAAATATGTGAAGAGTGATAAATACAGACCCCGGACTTGATCTTGATCAAAGTCCTTCCAGACCAAACCCAGATGAAGAGCCCAGATGTTGTGGTCATAAACTGTTTCTTGCACAGCGAGGCGCTTGTTACCTTGAGTTGCGAGAGTAACTGAAAACCTTTTTTAACTGATGAGAAGTGTGATGACGCAAAGCTGCTTGATCGTGACGAATGGTGTGCAAGGCTTGCATACATGTCAGATATTCTTCAATATCTGAGTGAACTGAATACATGAATCCAAGGCCAAAAGGAAAATTTGCTCTCAAGAATGGCCAAAATAAACCGATTCCGTTCAAAGGTCTCCTGCCAACAACACCTGGACAGGGCAACTCTCAAAAAGTTCCCTCTAACTCCCAAAATGGCAGGGACATGTCAACACTGCTGCATTGTGAGAGAGAATAGGTAAACATTTGAAAACTCTTGAGGAGAAGTTATCCTACTATTTCCCCTCCACCGACTCATGTGACTGGGTTAGGGACCCATAAAGCTCAGCAGTAGTTTTCAGAAAGGACATGACTTCGTGGGAGCAAGAGCAACTGGACCAGAAGTATTTTTTAGTCATTAGTTACCATGAATATGTTCCAAACGTGCTTACTGACATTCACCCACTCTGACCCAACTCTGCTTCTCTCTTCGTTTTTTGCTCCACACCACATTCCTACAGTATTCTCTGTTGTCACCTTAGGAAATTAGCTGCCAAGTAAACATGAACAGCATAATCAGGTAATTCGTAATGAAACCACATTCTTTGGGGCATTATAATCAAGGCGTCTTGCCCACAAATATGTTACATATTACTTATTATTATGTCATGTGGAGACATCAAAGTGACATATGCTTGATTAAAAAAACAGTCCTCAGAAACTATGTATGCTTGTTTTTTCTTTTTTTTTTTCTTTTGGTCAGTTGATTTGACAGCAATGTACCATGAAGGTATGGATGGTTGGAAAAGCATCTCAGTGGAAATGGGGAGTTTAATGAAACAAGATGTTGAGGTTGGAGCTTATATTGGTCCACAGTACACTCATATCAGCCTCTGCTATTGTAACAAATACACATTAAGCCCCTACATTCTTATACAATGTCCTGAGCTTTGTCAGTATATAGCCGAACTCAGCAGATTCAGTGGTCTTAAAAAAAAAAAAAAGACCTGCCTTCAATCCTGTGCCTGAAATATCCACACATGCTCTAAATATATCCATTAATTTTTATATGGCATTTAGTGGAAAGAACATTGACCTTTTTATGCAATAAAAATGAATCAGTACATCCAGTACCACCTGGGTTTTTTTGACAATATGCAAGCCTGGCATCCCTGTTGTCAGGATGAGAATAAGATGCTGCATGCTGTTATTGTACCCAGAGTCATCAACTCCAAACCCTAACCGCTGTTAAAGCTGCAATGTCTGTTTTTTATGTTTCTCTTTCTACGTACTTAATGAGATAACATACATGAAACAGCTTTGTAGTTTTTAGAATGCATGTATTTTCACTTGAGGCTGCTGCCATTTTTTAAGCAAAGCTAGATTAACCTATCTCTGTACAGGACACATGGAGAGAAAATTTTTATCCGTCTCGTCTGACATTGTGTAAGACTTATAGGTCCCAAGATATCAAGCTTTTCTTCATAACGTACTAATGGAAATTCATTCTTTTACTCTACTTTTTCTGTGATATTGCACAGCTCACAATTTTAAAGTGAGCAGCTAAGTGACTGTAGTGATGACATGATATGCAGACAAATGCTGGAGATTATCCATAGACGGGGAATAATGGAACAAGTCTTTGGACATTAGAACATTGTGGTCTTGGAAAATGAGGACATTTTCTGATTGATTGCTGGAAGTAGTATTTCGATGTATCCAAAACAAAACTTCTTGGAACCTGCAGCCTCAACCCTGAATTTAATGTCTGGTAAACAAATTCGAAAAATCGTCAACGGATGGTCAGTTCATTAGTTCAAGCCTAAATTGTCTGATTTCCAGCAGAGGAAGGCAGTTGTCTTTTTTTTGTTATTGACTTTTTTGTCCAAAGCAATTTAAATAGCATAATGTGATTTTTAATGAGTTTCCTGCTAAGCCAATAAAATTCACATGGCTTTGGTCAACAGTAATGGGTAACAAAATGGGAACATGTTTATTATAGTATTAACAAACTGAAAAGCTTTGGTCATTTCTGTAGTTGGAAAAACTCTTAAAAAAAAAAACATTTTCATGACAATCAAAAAGAAATCGTGCTTTCCTGTTTGCGTGCTTTCCATCTCTGATTTGTCTTCATGTGAAACGGTCTGTCTGCAGTCACTGCCATTGATTCTGTGTAAAGAATTGATTAGATAATGAACCAGGCGAGTGCAGAACTTGCAGGCTGTCTTCTCAGTTGTCTGCTGAGCTCTGCCCTAGATAAGAGTAAGAGTCCATTAATATGCAAAATGTGCTGGCAGAAATTAGGATGCAACAGTCCTGTTTGAGTCTTATCACACGATCAGAACTTAAATAGGGACGGCCAGACTTGAAAAATCAGTTTCATTGTGAATTTAAATATTATCATATGTATAATATATATAATTTCCTTTCAACATTGCCTCTTATACAGTATGTTTTGGACGTTGGTTTCCTAATTCTGCCCTGGACAAGTGTCCTACTTTTAGGGTTATGATGGTGAAAACACGAAGGCTTGAAGTGTATTTAAGGTGTTGAATGTTTGCAGATCGTAAACACTATCTGGTTGTATTATTGCTTCTTGAAAAACTTTGTTGTGCATGCACCCGGCAAGGAAGCTCAGCCACTGGAATGCAAACAGTAAACAAGCTCTTGTCACGTTCCAGCAAAGCAGAGGTGACAGTCTTAACCGAGTGACAACTTGAAATAAAACACTCTGCTAACGAATCATGTAAAATGTGAAACAGGTCACAGACTGATTGCAATCTGAATTTTTAATTAAATGCTCTTTCTCTCATCTCTTTTACTTTTTAACCCCCTCCTTCACTTTTATCCTTTTTGTTTTGTCACTCTTAATCTGTCTTTATCTTTTTCTGTCTTCTATCTCTCTCTCCTTCTCCACACACCGACACATTCTTCCTTTTTTCTCTGCCCTTCAAGACCAGGAGTTCTCAAAGACCTGAAGACTATGGGCTCCATCTCCCTCTTTATCTTCTTCATCACTCTGCTTGTGCTTGCTAGACAGGTAAGTCCACACTGTTGACTGGATGATGTCTGGTTGTTTACTCTTACATCAACATCACCATTGTACTCTTTAGTTTTTCACCATGGATTTGTTTTATCACCAAGTTTGGAGTGGTAAAATTTCCATGTGCTATGGTCTTTGTCTCAGCTAATTTAGTCAGTTGGCCTGTGAACAGTGTAGACTGCATTGTGAGAAGCTCATGCGCTCACATCCTGTCGAGGGATTCCACGATCCTGTGGTCTCTTTAACGCTTAATTGTCTCCACACATGAACACAATTGCATTTGATGTATTGACCGGCCATGCTAGGAGTAATGCAGCTGGGCATTGCAAGCGGGTCAGTGGGATCATTTGCAAGTATTTTTCTTCTGTGCCACTCGAGCAAGCTTAGGGATGTTTAATGTAAATGTAACCTTTATTACTTCACAGCTGGGGGGGGGGCTGCTCCCATCCATCTTTTAGATGCAAATCTGCGCAGCTGATAAACTCAGTTTAGACAGCAAAGCTTTTTTGGCTGCTGTGCCACACTGTGCAAGAGAGGCATCGTGAGACCAATTTGTCTGCCTCCCTTCAGCCACTCTGGGCCAATGATTTACATCCCAAAGTCTGAAGTTGCTCAAGTGGAGATTTACTAGCCAGGAGAAGCAGGGACCAGAGACTGGTCATTCTGGAGAGTTATATGTGCTTCTTAGTCCGGCTATTTTGGGGTTATTCTACACTGCAGGGTACTTACTGTACTCAGAAGTGATCCAGGACTGGGGCGCTACTTGGCTCTGGAGCTACAGCACAGTCTTAGCTACTATCATCAACTGCATGTATTTAAAGCAACAGTAATTAACCCAGTGTTCTCTTTACTCTTTACATTTGGGTGACACAGATATTTACATTTTTCCTCTAAGCTAATGGTAACATACAGTAGATAATACAGTACATCTAGGCCATATTAGTGCATGCAGTTGGCGGCTGTGTTCACATGTGCACGCACACTTTATTTTTATGACTTGACTACAGGATGAAGTCACAGCACTCTGTCAGTGAGAGAAGACATGGGCAGAGTAATATTTCTGCTTTATATCAGAGCTTATTATTAAATAGGATGCAGCTGACCCCCTGGGCCCTGCTGTGTACTCAAATAGTGCATCTGGAAAGTGTTCACAGCGCTTCACTTTTCCCACATTTTGTTATGTTACAACCGTATTCCAAAATGGATTAAATGCATTTTTTCCCTCAAAATTCTACACAGAACACCCCATAATGACGTGAAAAAAGTTTGTCACCATACTTGGAATGTCCAATTAATTTATTTGTGGATGTAGTATCAGTTTAGTGGTGGCACAGGAAAAACTGTAATAGGTGGTGCTTTTGCTCACACCTGTATGTCCACTCATGTAGTCAATATGATTTTTGTGGACACACTTCAGTCCCCAGAGGGGGAGGGGGTGTTGGGGGGTGTAGCCACCATGCTGTTACAGTGCATCCAGAAAGTATTCACAGCGCTTCACTTTTTCCACATTATGTTATGTTTCAGCCTTATTCCAAAATGGATTAAATGCATTTTTTTCCTCAAAAATTCTACACACAACACCCCATAATTTCCTCAAAAATTCTGCACACAACACCCCATAATGACAACGTGAAAAAAGTTTTTGAGATTTTTGCAAATTTATTAAAAATAAAAAAACTGAGAAATCACATGTACATAAGTATTCACAGCCTTTGCCATGAAGCTCAAAATTGAGCTCAGGTGCATCCTGTTTCCACTGATCTGCAGCTTAATTGGAGTCCACCTTTGGTAAATTCAGTTGATTGGATATGATTTGGAAAGGCACACACCTGTCTATATAAGGTCCCACAGTTGACAGTGCATGTCAGAGCATATACCAAGCATGAAGTCAAAGGAATTGTCTGAACTCCGAGACAGGATTGTCTCGATGCACAAATCTGGTGAAGGTTCCAGAAAAAATTCTGCTGCTTTGAAGGTCCCAATGAGCACAGTGGCCTCCATCATCCGTAAGAGGAAGAAGTTCAGAACCACCAGGACTCTTCCTAGAGCTGGCCGGCCATCTAAACTGAGCGATCGGGGGAGAAGGGCCTTAGTCAGGGAGGTGACCAAGAACCCTATGGTCACTCTGTCAGAGCTCCAGAGTTCCTTTGGAGAGAGGAGAACCTTCCAGAAGGACAACCATCTCTGCAGCAATCCACCAATCAGGCCTGTATGGTAGAATGGCCAGACGGAAGCCACTCCTTAGTAAAAGGCACATGGCAGCCCGCCTGGAGTTTGCCAATAGGCACCTGAAGGACTCTCTGGTCTGATGACACAAAGATTGAACTCTTTGGTGTGAATGCCAGGCGTCACATTTGGAGGAAACCAGGCACCGCTCATCACCAGGCCAATACCATCCCTACAGTGAAGCATGGTGGTGGCAGCATCATGCTGTGGGGATGTTTTTCAGCGGTAGGAACTGGGAGACTAGTCAGGATAGAGGGAAAGATGAATGCAGCAATGTACAGAGACATCCTGGATGAAAAACTGCTCCAGAGCGCTCTTGACCTCAGACTGGGGCGATGGTTCATCTTTCAGTAGGACAACAACCCTAAGCACACAGCCAAGATATCAAAGGAGTGGCTTCAGGACAACTCTGTGAATGTCCTTGAGTGGCCCAGCCAGAGCCCAGACTTGAATCTGATTGAACATCTCTGGAGAGATCTGAAAATGACTGTGCACCGACGCTTCCCAACCAACCTGATGGAGCTTGAGAGGTACTGCAAAGAGGAAAGATAGGTGTGCCAAGTTTGTGGCATCATATTCAAAAAAGACTTGAGGCTGTAATTGCTGCCAAAGGTGCATCAACAAAGTACTGAGCAAAGGCTGTGAATACTTATGTACATGTACATGATTTCTCAGTTCTTTAATTTTTAATAAATTAGCAAAAATCTCAAAAAAAACTTTTTTCACGTTGTCATTATGGGGTGTTGTGTGTAGAATTTTTGAGGAAAAAAATGCTTTTAATCCATTTTGGAATAAGGCTGAAACATAACATAATGTGGAAAAAGTGAAGCGCTGTGAATACTTTCTGGATGCACTGTAACAGCATGGTGGCTACACCCCCCAACACCCCCTCCACCTCTGGGGACTGAAGTGTGTCCACAAAAATCATATTGACTACATGAGTGGACATACAGGTGTGAGCAAAAGCACCACCTATTACAGTTTTTCCTGTGCCACCACTAAACGGATACTACACCCACAAATAAATTAATTGGACATTCCAAGTATGGTGACATTGCAGGGAGACTTGTTTGGCATCGCAGTACGTTGAACATATGTGCTCTATGCATTATTTAGTGTGATTTAAATGGGTATAAAAAGGGTTGTTTTCCACAGCTGTTGACACACTATGAATTCCCATTGGGAATTTCTGTTTATGTGAATATATGGGGCCTACTGTCTAAAAAATATGCTTCCTGTGTATTATAAGTACTGCTGGATTTTGATATAGAGCCATAATTCTAAACATGGATATTAAGCAGATTGAGTCTGAGTGGATTGAGTTTGCAGAAGACAAATTACTGATGTCCCTTGCTCAATGAAAAGGCACCAGGTGCAACTGCAAAACAACAACAATAACAGATGCCATTTATTAATATCTGCTCAGTCTCACACACATTGTTCTGATATGTATACTGGCACACTTTGTTTTTGTAGCACGCCCCACTGCTCTCTTTCTCTGTAACAAGTAATTATATTTCTGATATCAAATCATATCACTTTCTGTGCTTGAATGTTTTTCCATCAGATCATCTTACAAACATGTTTTTCCTTGGTTGATGCATCCTCTTTATCAGATCAGTTCGTCATGTACAGCTCAGGAACAGGCTTAAATAGAATCATCATAGAGTACCTGAACCTGAGCTTCACACAAAATAGAAGAAAATAAAGTGTAACATTACAAATTGTGCCCACAACATTCTCACTAAAGAAAGTCATTCCTCACTTGTTCTATAAAAAGTCTGGTAAAATAATAATGTTTTCATTTAACCAAAGCCACATAAATCACTGGAAGTTGTGAGTTTTTTTGCAAATGTGACACAATTGTGGTCTTTTCAATGTTACATTTCCTTTTCTGTCTTAAAGCCTTGGTGGATACCATGCTTGTAGGTGTTTCTACTTTTTTCTCTGTGACTTGATGGAAGCAAGCTGTACAGCTGTACCTTCAGTCTCTTCACCTCTGTGTCCTCTTGTAACAGAATGAATATTACTGTAGGTTAGACTTTCTGTGGAAGAACAAGTTCAAGAAGGAGTGTGAGGAGATTGAAACCATGGAGAACCTCAACCGGGTTTTGCTGGAGAACGTCCTGCCTGCACATGTTGCGGAACATTTCCTGGCACGCAACTGGAAGAACGAAGTAGGCCTTGATTTTGTTTTCTTTGCTTTATAGATATGAAAGACAATCTAAGTTCTGTTTTGACAAACGACTGCAGGGCGGATGTCTTGTGGTTTCAAAGAGGTCTTGCAGCACCAGTGGCTATATGCCAAGATCCATTGCATTCATTCACTAGCTTTGATGAAGCATTGCAAAAGCAGCTTACTGCAAAGATAATCTATGTTTTAAGGTAATACATTAGCTCTGAAATATGTACAGAATTTATTTCTTTGCTCCTAATCATGTTTTTTAATCCATTTAAAAAGGATGGGTGTGGGATTATAAGACAGACATTATTTTCAGTAAGGATTTATGTTGAGGACATGAGATGTACAATTCAAGAGTTAACAGAGAATATTATCCCAAACTAGAATGTACAATATGTATTTGTTGTAAAACGTGCTTTGTGCAGAGTGGAAAGTACTGTAAGTCATTGGCTGTTGGAGACTCAGTGCTAAAATTCAGGTAGTAATTTGTTCAAAATTTACAAAACTTTTTAAATGGAACTGGCACTTTAATAATATGTAATATAGTATTAGAATGATTAATTACGTGCATTGATAACCAAAAATTGGCAGACAGTCGAGATGAATTTGCTGACTTGCCTGTGAGATTCTCATTCATCAGTCTGAATCTTGTTCTGTCTCCCCCAGTGCAGCACTGTGAAAAGTAAAATGTTATAAATTAGGAGGTTGCCTGCACATCTGTGGAGGTCATGGGAGTTAGAATAGGAGTACTGCTTCAGCTGCAGAAAGTCTGAATGAAGAGTCAGCAAATGACTTTATTCCTGCACTTGAACGGGATCCAGGAGCAACTTGCTGGTCTAATGAATTTTTAGGGTCACTTTTATTAGAATGGCAGTTTGGGTGATTTGCCCACTTTTATTATGTGTGTCTGGTTTATCACTTGTGTTTCATCTCCCTCTGTGGTCCCACTGATGCTTTTACTGAGGAATACTGTCAAGTGTTTTTAAGCTTAAAAATACACAGAAAACCTGTGCATGGTCATGATTAGCTTGACATAATCTATCAGAATCTTGTCATCTGCATCCTGTGCTTAATCGGTTTTGTAATATTGCTTTGCAGCTGTCCAAAGCTAACGTCTGTATTTTCTCACGCCTTTTGTCTTGCAGGATCTGTACCACCAGTCCTATGACCTGGTGTGTGTCATGTTCGCCTCCATTCCAGACTTTAAAGAGTTCTACACCGAATCTGACGTCAACAAAGAAGGATTAGAGTGCCTCAGGCTCCTCAACGAAATCATTGCTGATTTTGATGAGGTAGATGACCCTTACTCTTACAACCCTCACAACATCCTACACATACACCACGAATGTAAGAAACAAGGCGGAATATCCTTTTTATGTATGTGATTGCAAACTACAATCTCTTGTAATGGTATGTGGATATTCTGAGAGGCTTTCACTGGCAGACAGAAGGGAGGAAAAAAACTGCATATGAATGTAAATGTATCAAACAAAAGACATCATCTGCCATAAACTGTCTCTTTTGTTTTATCTGTTGTATGGATTGTGTTTGTGTGTGTAGTTGCTGTCCAAACCTAAATTCAGTGGTGTAGAAAAGATCAAGACCATTGGCAGTACTTACATGGCTGCTACTGGGCTGAATGCCTCACCTGGGCCTGAGTACACATCACAGGTAAGCTCACACATCACACAAAATCATACTTAATCATTTTTTAATTTAACCTCAGCTCTCATAACTTTGTGAGACTGCAGCAAAACAAAATGTTAGGACTATAACCTCTGTTCTACACGTACAGTGTAGTATGGGATATCACGCCCTGCATGGCCTGACTGAAGACGTGTCTGTTTTTGCCTTTTAAGGCAGATGACTTGATGCATCTGAAGCACCACCTGCACATATATACATTCATCAACATGGTCATCCCTCAGTCTGACAGCTGCTCTTCACTGAGCCCAGCTGCACAGTGGGCCAACCAAGTGTTGTACCTTGTTCCTTTCCTCCAGGAAACAGAAGTTACACTCATAGTATTTCATTTCCTTTCAGTCGATTCACTCAGTACTCAGGACATGTATGCACACCCCACAGAGCAGCCACCAAACTAGAGTCAAACCTCCAGCACTCTAGTGCATCATAGACCCAGCAGAAAGGAGCCACCAAAGGAGCTATCGCATCCAAGTGGTGACATCAGGCAAAAGCGTGCATTCATGACCAACTTGCTTCAGTGCCCCTTTAAACAAAGCCCATGATGTTGCCGTGCACGTGGTCGAATGTGCCCTGACACCATGGGGCAGCAGAAGACCTCTGCTGTTATAAGCCAAGGAGATAGCCTTCACAATCCAGTGAGAAAGCAGCTGTTTAGACAGAGGCACCAAAAAGACCTTAGTCATGGAAAAGGAGAGACCCTTATCCAGCAGCTCCTGAAGGAACGTCAAACATCCACAATAGAGCACATCCTCACACCACTGCTCAAATGGCTGCCATTTATAGGCATACAGGCCTCTAGTGGATGATGCCCTCGCACTTTGAATCGTTGCCACTACACTTGGGGGCAGATCCTTGGCTATTAAATTGGACTTCTCAACAGGTGGGCAAGCCGCCGCCACAGTTCTGGGTGTGGATGAATCATCTCCCCTCTCACTTGAGAGAGGAGGTCCCTGCAGAGAGGAAGCTGCCAGGACCTCGCTGCCAGCAGACCGATTATCTCAGCATACCACGATTTCACTGGCCAACGAGGGGCCACCAGGATCAGTGACAGACCCTGACGACACACCCCCTCCAGAACGGGCAGCGTCATTTCCTATGGGGGAAATGCATACAGGAGGGTGTTGGGCCACGGATATACTTACGCATCCATTCTCAGAGGGGCCTCGTCTCAGTGGGTATTTACCCCAGACGCAACCTCCACTCTCTCACAAGCAGTCATCCCCCCTGCAGAGAAGGTCAGCCCCTAGGTTCAGGCAGTCCGGGACATGGGTGGCTCTGAGGGACAGAGCACTGCACCACAGCAACAGAGAGCGAGACAGTTTTAACAGGCAAAGCAAGCGAGTCCCTCCCTCCTTGCTTGGGTAGGAAACCACCGTTGTTTTGGCTGTCCTGACCAGGACATGCTGGTCCTTGTCATGCAAAAAGAAGGCAAACATAAGGCGACTTATATTCACCTGTTTAGGCTTGGAGCTTATTCCAAAACAAAAACCTTGTGACCAAGCTGGACAGCCACACTCACCAACTGAGACGGTGGTGGCTAAGGTGACAGAGGGCATTCAGCTAACTCTGAGCCAGCACTAGCCTACTCAAGAAACATAGCTAACTAGCTGTAGCGAGCTAGCTCGACTTGGCAGAGGTGTTCTTAGCGAGGTAAAAAGCGCGAGAACTGAGGAATGAGCATGTTGACGGATGTGCAAGGGCTCGGCCTTAGATGTGTCTTCAGGCCACGCAGGGTGTGATATCCTGTACTGTATATGTTGTAGCAAATCGACTGAAAGGGGGCCATAATAATGCCATATTGATGTGTTACTTGTTGTCTTCCTCACTGTTTTCCAGGAGCATGACAGACAGTACATGCACATAGGGACCATGGTGGAGTTTGCATTCGCCTTGGTGGGGAAGCTGGATGTTATTAACAAACACTCCTTCAATGACTTCAAACTCAGAGTTGGTGAGTTGGCTCCACTTAAAAGGCAAAGTGCTGTGAGTTCAATAATTACTTTTTAGCTACTAAAAACTTTTCACCCACAATTAAACTGTATTTTGCTGTTGGTTTGTCAAACTTACTGATCACATAGCAAGAATGGAAAATACTATAATAATACTGGGGGGTAAGTGGATGTAATTTCATCATCTTGATAGAAACAGAGAGAGATGCTTACATGTCTAAATGACAAGAAAATAAAACTCGTGTTTGCAGCAAGACATAGGTATAGTCATGGCAACATAGGAGCAGAGAGAGACTGAATAATGAATCGAGGGAGAACTGAGGAGGAAAGCAGGCGGGCAGGTCCCAGCTCCCTGCATGCAGTGAGAGTCAGAGTTCGATACCTTCAACCTGTCTGTGAAGATCACAGCATGGGATGCTCCATTAACTCAGCAGTGTGCATGTGTGCGACTGTACATCCCTGCTGCTTCCAGACGGGTCTAAAATGCTCCATCAGAGAAGGATACAAGTCCTCACCCACTGGGACTGGACAAAACCAGTGGCAGTATGCCTTTGTGTGCTGCCTGCGCACACGTGTGTAGATTGCATTTTCCACCAATGTGGAAATTAAAGCCTGAGTGAAGGGAGGCCCTGTGTCATCTCTGAGCTGTGAAAAGCTCCAGAGCCTGCTTACTAGAGGTGCTGGGAGTGATGGGGATTAAAAGTTCAGCTGTGTTTAGCTTCCACTTGATCTCATGTTCTGATGAAATCTAGTGAAAAGCTTTGTTTATTCTGAAAGCGGCAGATCTCTTACTGAAGGCCTTTTGGAGCTGCGCTCAATAATTAATCAGTAATATCAAAAATTGATTTTGATAAATTTCCAACAAAATTGCTCAGGTTTGGCATCAGAAGTAGAAACAAACAACCATTTTTTTTATGTGCTTGCAGTTTCCTTAATCACGTATAAGGAAATAATAGCTGTGTAATTCAATATGTCATTTACTGTCATTGAGATTTTTAAATGTGCACCAAATAATACTGTGTACTGCAATTTTCCATTCAGCTAAAAAAAAAAAAAAAGCAAGAATCTGGAAAAAGTAGTCACTGGGTAAATATGGGACAGATAGATCTGACATGCTCACTGATTGCTTGGTGTCCTTTGTCAGGTATTAACCATGGTCCAGTGATAGCTGGAGTCATTGGAGCCCAGAAACCACAATATGATATCTGGGGGAACACAGTGAATGTAGCCAGCAGAATGGACAGCACTGGAGTCCTCGGAAAAATACAGGTAATAAAGGGAAATGTCTAGTGATGTTCTCAATCTTTCTCTTCAATATCGTATCTTCCTCTGTGCCAGAGCCAAAACTATTAGAAACTAGAATGAACCACACTGTTGCACTGTAGTTTTTTTTACTGAATCCCACATGTACATCATCCGGCTGCTCGATATACTCACCAGTGTCTGTTAAGTTTTACTTATTTAAAAGACAACCATATATTTGTGAACCTTTTTTAGAGATTGACATCTTCAGAAGGAATAAATTGCCTTAGAGCCACAGACAGGGCAGGGTAGTTGGAGAGTACTGAGATGGAAGAACACATTTTTTGTTTTGCTTGGGTTTTCCATGGGATTTGTTGAAAATAAATATAGAATAACTCCAACCTTGACCATTTTCTGTGATGCATTCAAGAAAAAAAAAATATTTTGAGAAGTCTCTCCTTCTCTGTGCCCGTCAAGCATCACATGGTGTTTGAAGTTGACTATTTCTCTCAAATCAGCAGCACTGCTTCATTTTCCTATGGAGAGATTTTAAATGTCAGTCCATGTTTCAAAGACAAAACTCTTCTTCCTCCTGCTCCTGCTGTTTATGACAGCAAGGACATCACAACACATCATCCCAACATCATGTGGCATCTTGAAATCTTACATTCGCACCCTGTCTGAGCGCTGATAAGATAGAATGGTTTTCCACCTGTGTGGCAAGTGGCTGTGGGAATCATTGAGTCCTCAGAGGGCTGTATTACACTTCACAGCCTGTACACAATTGATAGAGCCATCTGCCTTCAATTGCATTCCAAGATTGCCTGTTGATATTTTCAGATATGCAGAGTTATTCCAGCGTAGCACACAGATATTTCCCATCCTGTGTTAATCTTACTGATATTTCCTATTTTTAAAGTCCACAGAGGTGTTGTTTAGAAATACAGCTTGAAGTCCTACTTTGTTCTCTGGAAGCTGCAGTACTCTGTTCTGTACTGTTGACAGTTTTCAATTTACAAATTGAATTTTATGCATAAGCTGTGATGATTCATATGCCCTTTCTCTTCCGAGGATTAGAAAATACAGCGGAGGCACATGTGATTGCAGCTCTACTTGACGCACGTATTTCTGCAATCTTGTGTGAAATTAATCTAAAGGCGAGGGTTTCGACTTTATATCCAATTTAAATCCTAATTTTCTTTTTCTGCGAAAAAGTTCTAGAGATGCAGAGCAACATACCAACAATTTGTTGTTTGTTTCTTATCAGTTAATGGTCAGCTCCTGGAAATGTATTTCTTTTCAGAGCTGAATATTTTTGCCAGCAGGATTTTAATTTATTTGTGTAAGATAAGCAAAATAGACATTACCCATCCGGCTCTCCCTGCAGGTGACAGAGGAGACGAGTCGCATCCTTCTGACCCTGGGCTACATGTGCTCTTGTAGAGGCATCATCAACGTCAAGGGCAAAGGAGAGCTCAAGACCTACTTTGTGCACACAGAGATGACCCGCTCACTGTCCCAAGGGAATGTAATGCCGTAAGACTGGTTCAGAAATTGCTGAATTTACACAGGCACAAAGAACAGATGTTTCAGACGGAGGAGATTTGATCTTCTCAGCGTTGTTATGATAGAAACAAGGTGTGAGGCGCAAAGGAATCGGATGTGATTTTAATGTTGCATTGCAAGTTACCTATGCCACAGCTGTAGTATACATTTTGTCACTTATGTAACTGTAAGTGTAGCATGTACAGCAAGTAGGCGATAAACCCGGAAATATATCGTAATCTGAATGTTGGATCCAGAAAAGCCACAGCAGAATCTAACATGGTCTAAATTAGTATTCTGACTCCGTCCTAGGAGGCTTGTCGCAGTCACTGTGCCATAAAAGCCCCTTTGTCAACCAACAGCATCTATATTCTGTTCACTTTACAGGACACGGTACATTTTGGATGTCAGTGTACAGTAAGAAGTAGAGAAACAAAGAGCGTGGCAACAACTTTCACACCAAGGCCTCTTGAGGTGCATCAAAAAGACACAAATTTCAGAGTGAACAACAGTAACACAAAAAAGACATGCTGGTGTTATGGATACAAGGAAGTTTGCGCGCCCCAGACTTAACCAAACTTTGACAACGCGATACAAAAGGCCACAGATGGAAGATATTACATAAAAGCGAAGGACAAATGTTACAAGGGAAAACTGCATGAACACTGTTGCAAAAGTAGAAGCTGGTCCTTCATGAAAAAAAAACCCACAGCCAGCCAACAAGGAGACACACATATGTGTACATAACTCCATCGACCTTGTTAGAAGCACGAAGTCTTGGATGTACTTTACAGGCGGTCCATACAAGGAAAAGCATTAAAAAAAAAGAATGAATATATTGTGATATTCATGCAGGGCCAAGTTTCCCACAACTATCTTTGCACTTTAATCACCTTGTCTTCATTGGCTGTTTAGACAAAACAAAAAGTGTTACGTCTTTATGACATGGGTCAGATTTGTTAATACCTGCTGAAAATGGAAAATCAGGTGTTTGACAAGGCTGAGAGGATCAGATCCAAATAGATTTGACAGTCAGGTTTGAGTAAAACTACTGAATAACAAAAGGATAAAGATGATTTGAGTGTGAAGATTTTAGTTTGGGAAACCTGAGCCTGATCCGTGTACAGGGTAGCTTTAGAGTGCGTATGGTACGGTGGTTTTGTAACAAAAGAAAATACTACCAAAAAAGTGTTTTGATGTTTTGATGCCATTGTTTTTTGTAAAAACTTCATTAAAATTTCTATGTATTTCAGTTTTACTGAGTATTACTCTTACAAAATGGCCAGCTCGCGGCACATTACCATGACAAGAGTATGATGTGCACTTGATTTACATTAAATGGCAGGATTGTAAGAATATACCTGCACATTGATGTGATACTCTTTATCAACCTAAACTGGTCTGTGTGAGGCTGTGACATCACAGCCATCGAATGAGTTGATGACATCAGTCCCAACTAGAATCAGCCATCTTTGGTTCACCGTGTTTTTGCCTCCAGAACATGATACATACTTGACAATGGGTAAAGCCTCTGGTGAGGAGATGGACACATACAATATGTTTAGATTTATCAGGTTCAATGATTCAGTGAAGCAGCACAGTTTGAGTCCTGTCTGCTTCACACAAATTTCAAGTTTTAAAAGATACAAATCCACAAGTAGATAGAACCAGCAGAGGCACAGTCAAGATGGTGATTAGATAATTACTGACCCAGCTACTTCAATGTGAATACAAAGACTGTTATTGTCCAACCATCTGGTTCGATCCAAAATTTTGAAACGAGACACACTGATGTTTCCAGGGGGTTTGTCCCACTGCCTGGAACCAGATGTTTCACCACTGGTGCTCCTCCTCTGTCACAATTTCCCATGTTGTGGTGGAAAGAAAAAGAGAGAGCCATGCTCACCTCCTACCAGATGTGCTACTCAAAACGAAGTGATCATTTGACGTCACAGAGGAGTGCCACACCCCGTAGGATCCAGTATTCTGGAGGAAGTGAAGTCTTCAGGTCTACAGCTGCGATGTAGTTCATGTCTGTCCTGACTGGCTTCTTGTAGATTGGACAGGAGTAGAGGCGCGAATCCTTCACACCTGCAACGCCGAAAAGTAAATGTCACTTGACGAGCACTGGCAAAACTGTTTCTTAATTCAGGTTGTAATTAAACAGCTCTATAACTGGAATTATTTCAAGTCAATGAAATATTTAAATCCGTGTGGAGATGCCACTGGGACACCCAGCCAAGTGAGTAGCAGAACATGTGGTTATTTCCCATTACTGCCACACCACCACCGTACTGTGGTTTTTAGGCAGTCAGCGTGGTAGCTGGTTCGTTGTTAGCCTGCCAGTGACAACATGCTGGAGTGCTACTTGAGTGTTGAACAGCCCCCCCGTCAGCACAAAAACCAACAATCCGTTTCATGAGCAAACAAACAGCCCTTGTCGAGTCAGTCTTCAGAGACCATATAGAGCAAGGATGGGACTAATCTCTTTGAAGGGAGTCACAATTAAGTCGAGGGGGGTTTCTAGACTCACACATGCACCCCCACACACACACACACACACACACACACACATGCATGTCACACATACTCATAGATGCTCTTACAGCCACTGTCTCCACACTCAAACCCAGCAAGCAGCCTTCTTGTGGGAAGAGCTGGGAGGAGACATGGTGTTAACAAACCGCATTACGCGTATCATTGGATCATTAATTCATTTCCCAGGCAGCCTTGCTTGCAGGCGTCCGCAGGGGCCCGTCTCTCTGCTGCCTATAGACCGGTCTTAGTCTGGTCTTATCCAGAACAAACACTGTGCCACACACTGCTGGTAATCTATTCCCAGACAAAATAAATAGCACTTAGTCCACTTGACATTTAAATGTTACATCCATCCACTCGGAGTGACTGTGTGGGATGCAAATGTTGAGGAGGAGAGATGATTGAGACTGAGGCCGACAAAGATGAGAAAGATTGATCCTGATAAGAAAAGGGGATTAAAGTTTGCCTTTGCGTTTGCATTGACAGATTAGAGTTTTCAATTCAGACACATCATCAAAATACGCTCTTTTTTTTTTTTTTGACTTTGCAACCTCAGGAGGCTTCCCTCCATCTCACGGATCTCAGACAGTAAATCTCACCGTTATTCTCGGCGTACATCCTGATCACGGGCATCATCTCGAAGAGGACTTTGGGTTTGGAGTCGATGAGTTTGCAGCTGCGGCGGTCCCAGCCGGCTCCCTCCAGGTAGAGGCCGTAGACGTACACCCCCTCTGTGGGGGGCTGGGTGATGTCGTCCTTCATCCACCTGGTCACCTCATTGCACAGCACCATGCGGTCCAGGGCCCAGCCCTTATTGGCCCGAGTGATCTCCTACAAGCGCGGGGACAAATCCTCAGATTAAGGCAATGACGTGGGCAGGATGACACATCTGACCATTTGGCAGTTGTTTCCCAACAAAAAAAATCAATTTTGATAACAGGACTGTAATAGAGGTGCAATAAAAAAAAAAAAAGCACTGTGTAGGGCAGAGAAGTGCACTCCATCGATGGTGCTTGTTTTGCGAGATGCTGTGCCAACAGAGAGAAAATAAATCCAATATGACTCAAAAAGAGCAAAGAGCGAGAGCAGAGTGCACAATAAATAAATGAAATGTGAGTATTGTATCCCCTCAGTCATTTTATTCTCATTTTGAAAGAGGAAAAAAAACGGGCAAAAACCTTATTGGGCAAAATTGAACAGATAGGAACTGATAACAAACGACAAGGACAGACACACGTGATGTGACGCCACTGGTCCAACAAAAGCTGCAGTGTCTCTCCTGAGAAGGCAGAATACACGCTCAGAGAGAGAAAATGACGGCTATATTTGGGAACTAATCCCCGTTCAGTAAAATACAGACATCTGCATCCACAATATTTTCTGTCTCTGAGCAAGCAGCTGGGATTTTTCTACAGAGTGGAATAAATAAAACTAGAGGGCAGTCAGATGTGCAAACCTGACACCAATACTAAATGATTTCCCATCCCTATTACTACTTAAACTGCAAAGTAAATTGATTTGTTGACCCTGAAAACATACCTCAGCCCTCAGGTCTCTATCTCAGCTCATTTTCATTGTTGCGTTATATGATAACCAGACGGCACATTTGGATCGGCACCAAATTCAGCTCAAAAAATTCAATGACTCAAAGCCACTTTTTTATGGAAATCGAAATGTTTTGGAGATATTCTGCAGAGAAACAAACAGACTAACGAGTAAAAAAGTAAACAACCTCCTTGGTGGAGGCAGTAATAGACATGCTCATTTATGTATTCAAACTGCAAGGCATTAACAAATACTGAAAACATCGACACGCTCGTGTGTGAAATAGATGATGTAGGACTCGTGGTGAAAGCAAGGCCTCCCAAATAGGATGGAAGCCTCGCTGGCCCTGCAGGAGTGACGGTACAAACGCGACTAAGGGCAAATAAATGAAAGTGCGAATATGCATGTCTGCCATGTGTGAAATACAACCAGTTCTCTCGTTCATGAAGCTAAGCTCATGTTCTTAAGTTAATTAGATGCCTCATGGCTCATCCTCATTTTCAAGGCTTTGAATAAGAAAAGAAGTGATGTTTAACACTATAATCAAAGGCTCATCAGTTTCCATTTTTCTTCCCACCAAAACCACCTGAACTTTAAAAGTTGTCGTATTTCCTGCAGTCAGTCTGTTCAATGTGGTTTACAGTTGATATCCTCCATTAACAAGGACAGCTCAGAAAAAGCTTCCAGTGGAAAAAGTGGGAGAATATGCAAATGCACTAGCTGAGCCTCAAGTGATAGAAAAAAACAGTATAAATATATTATAACATATACATTTTTAATTACAGAGTGCTTGCTCTGAAATGCAGATTATTATCATCCAATTTTCACTAGTTTTTTTTTTTTTTAAATGTTCGATATAAATGTAGCTACATCTCTGGATTTTATGATATATAATGAAGATAGATATAGATTAATGAGCCCCAACAGCAGGACATGACTTCAGATCTGGATCAAATAGGATTAAACATTCAGATTACATCCCTCTGTAGTATTCACTCCCACCACATTTATATAAATTGGAATTCATTAGAAAACAAAGAGAAATCTCTCGCTTGCCTGCCACTGTGTGTGTGTGTGTGTGTCTGTCTGTCTGTCTGTCTCTCTCTCTCTCTCTCTCTCTCTCTCTCTCTCATGCATGTGCGTGTTAATGTGGCCGTGTGCCTGCTCGTCCCTCTGCACGCCATCTGGTCTCCTCCCGGTAGGTAGCCTGATGCCGTGTGTACCTGTCTCATTGCTGTCAGGAAGCCCTGCGGGTTGAAGAAGCCTGTCATCCAGAAGCAGTTGGGCCGCCCTTCAAAGATCCAAGCCTGGAACTGCCGGTTCCGCTCAAGCAGCTCCGTGAACCAGAACCCCAGGGTGCTGGAGGCCCACGACGCCTGAAATACAAAGACAAACAACAACATGAACAAAACATTACAATGAAACACAGAAAACTGTCATCCGGGCGGATCAGAGGAGAAGACCACAGGGAGGCATGAAAGAATGGATTGTGACTCACCGCTTGCCAAGAGAAAAGAAGGAATTCAGAACACCAGAATTAAAAAGATTAGAATACAGCAGATCACAAACGAGCCAAAAGCAGATTGCACTGCAGGTGGAAAAACTCTGAATCCCAGCCAGGAAGCCATTCAAGTCAAAGTTATTCTAATGATGTAATGTTTGTGAGAGCACAGCGTGAATGCCAACAAAATGGTTCCAACATAAGATAAAGTCTCGCTCCTTCGTCTCTCAACATTAACAATGCAGCAATTTTGTCAACAAATTTTTTTGTCAACAAGCAATTTTGTTAGAAAAATAGTCATTTTCATTCATCACAGAAATGGATTTGTGTGCTGTGGATACAATTTTAAAACGACGTAGATAAATAAAAGGTAAGGAGCATAGCTGTGGGTCAAACTAATGATTTTGAGGCTTTGAGATATTAATTTGTGCCTTGAGGCTCCCTAAAGTGGCTTTACTGAAAGTAATGGACATGACTGCTCTTCTTATTAGGATGACTCTTTGCTGTTAGTGAAATAGAAAAAAAATCTAGACTTAAAAGCTAGAATTAGAAAAGCAACCAAATAAGACAAGAAATGAAGGACACGATCTGCTTTTGTTGTGGTGAGATGTTGTGAATCCAAAGAATTTGAAGCCCACGTGTGAACTGAAACATCATGAGTCCAGTTTAAAAAAAATTGAATTCAAGTCAATTCTCTGAACCGACCTTCTTCCAGCGTGCAGGAATGCGTGCGTCATACATGCAATCCAGCGCGTCCCGCAGATTCTCGCTCATGATGATGGTCCCGTCGATGGCCAGCTTGAGGTCCGTCAAGGTGTTTCGGACCAGAACTATGACCCTCTGCATCCGATCGATCTCCTGGCGCAGGAAGATGTTCATGGGCTGGAAAGGACCCATCTTCTGGAGGCGCTCTCTCACCTAACCAGGTTTCATTAAATCAAATAACATAAAACTTTGATGAGCCTTCTCAGGAATTTATGATGCACACACACACACAGGTTTGCTATGTCTATCACTACAGTTCACTACATACAACCTTCCTGTTTATTAACATGTGTTGCACAGGTTTTTCTCTCTGTTATTTGGATAATACACGCAAAATGAGTGCTTGAATCTTTTTTTAACATTTAACATTTTTTTAACATTTCTGTATTTCCCTTCGTTCTGCACAATTATCGATCATTTTAAAATCATTTTTGAGGTGAATCTAGTTTTTCCTGCTTTCATATACTGTATAGGCAGGCAGGCAGGCAGGCAGATAGATGGATGTGAAAGTGGCAGACGCAGGGTGTGATGTGCAGTGACAAGTTTTCCATGACAAGCTTTGCGCCTCGCCTCAAAAGAGTCACATTCTCGCCTCGCTTTCTCTTAAGTGTCAAGAAAAGGAGAGAAAACCCAAAATTAAACAAAGCGAGCAAGATCCAGCTACATTCACACCCCCTTCTATTCCTGGTCTTCTTTCTCTCTGTCTATCACCGTCTCAAACACACACACACACACCCTTCCATCACCTCACCGACACACATCCCACTGCTGAGAGTGTGTGGCACCAGCGCACACGGTGAGTGGGGGAACACTGCACATGTTGCTGCGCTCACCTCAAACACTCACCTCGGGCTGTTCATGGTGCGCACACACACACGCATCCACAGACACACACACATACAGGCTTACTTCAAAAGCTATGTAGTCAGGAGGCAGTTTCTCCAGCATGTCGTCAGCCAGCCTGGACACCACGGCCTCTCTGGTTTCGCCTCCGCCTGACGAGCTGTCTTTAGGCTGAATGCTGAGGATGGTGTCCAGCACGTCCTTCGCCAGCTTACTCTGGTAGGTTATGTCTGCATTGGGGTGGAGGCCGAACACCTCTGGAGTGTCGTAGGCTGGCAGGCCCTGTAAAAAGACAGACAGCAAAAGTTATTGAACCGGAGTTCACATTGGTTCGCAGAGCGGTCGTGAAAATATTTTCAGAAAGAAACAGCCGAGATAAATTCCCTCTCCTCTCACAACAAGTGCTGTGAGAGGACCCTGGTGCCCCTGTGGAGCAGCTTATCACCTCACACTGAGCTGGCAGAAACAGGCTGACGGAGCTCGTGGGTGAAAAAGTCTCCAACAATGTGGAATAGATTTTTATGCATTTGCATTTTTTTGTTTGTCTCAAACACCTGCAGTAAATCCCTGCACTGCAGTTCTGTCACTGCTGAGCCACTGTGGTCCACGGTAAAGTGTAAACAGCCGTGTGTCTCCTCTGATACACACAGTGTCACCAGCTGCTTCTTTCCGCCCTCCAGTGAAGAGCTTCGCTGTGTGGGTGTGACACAGATTCATGCCACCCCCACCCCCCCGGTCCAAAGGTGCATGCATCTGACAAACTAGTACGAATTGCTTGTGCGGTGACAAGATCAGCCAAAGGTCCTTCTGCTGGGAACTGAGCTCTCATCTCTCTGGTGAGTATCTGTGCCACCTATGTGTTTATGGCAAAAACATTTAGATGTTAACACACTGTTGTGCTTAAATAGGAAAATGTGTGTTGTGAATTCTTACCCTCACAGAGACTGTGCAGACTTGAATGTACACAGTTAGTGCCTGCACCAATTACTGGGGACCTTTGCTGCGTCTCTCTCTCCCTCGTTTTCTGCCATCACTCCACTATAACTCTCTAATAAAGGCAGAAAATGCAGCAAACAACTTGATATTATGTTATTTTTTCTCTACTGAACAAAGCAGTTCACCCAGTGACCCTGTGCTCTCTGATATGGAGCTCTGTAACAGTCAATAGAAATAACACCATAATGTGGAAGTATGGCCTCGCTGATATAAGATCAGATGGCTCAAAGAAACAAAGCATCTTAGCTGGCTCATCACTATGCTTTATTTAAACCGAACTGCCGCTGACCTAATAGGGGTTTTACAGCTGTTACTGACATTGACATTTTAATTGGGGTAAAATCCAGGTTTTTGGATTAAAATCACGGTCGAAGTTAATCTAATGAGGGTATTTGAATTTTAATAGTGGCTCAAGAAGTGAGCTGATGTTGAAAATCTGCCTATCAAAGGTGCAGAGTCAAACCTGCGCTGCTTTAATTAGTTCCCAAAGACATCCTGCCGTTAGTGTCTTTCTCATTGATGACAGGAAAACGGACCATCTGTTACTGCAGTAACAGGGTTCCTTATGAAACTGCAATTAGCACATGAACCTGATGGACAGAGTAGTGTTTCATATTGTTTCATAGTGAAACAGACAGTTTCGTATATATACTATCACATCTCTTCCGTTCTCAGCTCAGAGTTTGCATTGAGGAAAGACGATGTCGTCGAGTTTATCCCTCAAACATCAGTCACACTGCGCATTGAAATGGAGTCAAGCATCAGGAGAGTCTGGCTAATGCATGGAGGAAAAATGGGAGGTGATGAAGACAGAGTCACACTGGGTGCTGGACAGAATAGCCTTTGTCCCTCGCTGTGGTCATTTGTTTCCTCTTAGGGGATTTTAGCTTTGTTCCTGTCGGTCTGCATTGAATTGAAATACACAGATGCGTGGATACACACACACACACACACACACACACACACACAGGAACACATTGTGTGATGTTGTGTGTTTTGTGTATTTAGATAAAGTGTGAATACATGTGTATTTGCGTGAACACAGTATGTGTGTGTTTGAATGTTTTGCTTCTGTTCGTTTATGGGTGCGTGCATGCGTGCGTGCCTGTGTGTGTGTGCTCCCAGGCTGTGTTTGTCATTCCTTATTTGAGAGGCGGTGCAGAGGAATAAGCTTGCTGAGCCTGGCAGCCCTGAGCATCCATCATAATGAAACGAGCTTTAATGAAACTAGCTCAGGAAGTGCCCCCAGACACATACACATACACACACACACACAAACCCACCAGTTAAGCACACAAGCACACTAATAGATCATACATAATCTGTAATAAAATGAGCATGCTTGCATTTCATCTAAAAATCACACATGGCAGTCTGTATCTGGATGTGACAAGTGTGCAGTGTGTCAGCGACCTGCAGAAACCTCATGTTGTCAATGTTGCTCTTTTCATCGTTAGTGATGTCACTGAAAGCTGACAGCAGAGAAAAAAACTGAAACCTACAGCAGCATCACACGAGAGTTTTAACAAATGTAGAACGATGGGGCATGAATGCGCAAATATACATGAAATCCTCGAGACAGCCGCCCTTATCAGATACTAACAGTGACATTTTTGCAGCCACATGTTCAGTCATACAAAAGCCTTCAAATCTGTTGTATTATTCCCAGAAGCCAGATACATGTGTGCACAGTCGACCATCATGCATCTGGGCGTGACCCACCTGGATGTACGTCAGATACTGGTCAACACTGGAGCACTTCGGGATGCTGTAGCCCTTGTAGAAGTTGAAGGCGGGTCCAAACATGTCCTCGCTGAACCACACCTTGGCGAAGGTGTTGAGGAGCCGCTTGTCGTAGTCGTCGGTCACGCGGCCGCCGTACTGGATCTCTCCAATCATGTATCGCACCGTGTTCCATGAAACGCCCTGAGGAGACGTGAAAAAGCGATGCAAGGTGACGGCAAATGAAAATTGTGAAATGGCACCAGTTGTTGACCAAAACCTCGGCAGAAGGAGATGAGTGTGTCATTTGGTTTGTGCAGTGTGTTGTGAGGAGAAGCCTGGCAAAGATGGACTGTGCTTTTCTCATGTCATGCACATCTTTAACAGTGTGGTTGTCATTTCAAGTTTGGCATGTTCATGAAAGGTGGATATGACATTTCCTGAGATTTTTTTTTCATATTGAATGACAACTTTGATCATGTCCTCAGAAAAGTTCACATTTTTGTTTGACAGAAACTGTGAAAATAAGGCTTATTTTGTTACAAACATAGCAAGTACAGAAATAACGAATGATGGATTCATTAAATTTTACTGTGATGCCGCATTGCACAATGTGCATGTTCCCTGAATCTGACACTACATCAGACTATTTGCTTATTTAGTGCATCCTATGATTTATTTATTATATATACACTCGAAGACTACACATGTTTTTCTTCTGCTTAATAAGAAACTGGAGAGTTTGAGGAAAACTCTGTGATCAAGAGACAACAACCACAACCGGCTGCACACTTATTCCCCCAGTAAAAGCCCATCACACAGCATTTTACACCATCATCACCCTCAAACTCTGCACTCAGAACTATTTCAGTCTGACTGTTGTTGGTAGCTCTTAGAGATGATCACTGCAGTTTGCTAAAGACTTGAGAAGTGTCACCTCTACCTTTTTAATGTCCATGTCATCGAGGTGGTTCTGAACAAACTGGACGGTGGCGTTGAAGTCGGCCTGGTTGAACTCGTAGGGGATGTTCCATCCCAGAGGCCCGTACTTCCTCCTCTCCTGCACTGTGCTGTGGAGAAATGCAACTCCGTACAGCATTGGCTTCCACTGCACCATGTTGCTGACATCCAACAGGTCCTGGTTTATACCTGGTGAGGGGTACACGGACAAACACATGAGCAGCCCTCTTCAACATGAGACAGAAAATCATTGCGGTTCTGTCGGTTTTTGAGGTCAACATTTGGAGCCTTCAAGCTACAAAAAGTTTCTTTTTTCAACAGACTTTGAAGCCATAAGTCAAACATCAGTGCAGAAACCTCTTTTAAAGACAAAATAAAAAAAGAAATATAAGACTGAAAAATAGCTCCAAGCCGGGGACGTTTGATCTGAAGGAGCAAATAATACACGTTTGCTGAACGAATCAGTTTTTTGTAATTGGTTTAAAAATCTCTAGCCATTTTCTTTACTTCAGGTATGACACACATTTAGTGCTGTGTGTGCTTTTGCAAGTTGGCAATTCTTTGAGGAAATCTCTGACAGGGGATGCCTCAAAGGGCTTTGTTGAGCTCTAATGAAGTTGGGAAATCTTGCCAGGCTCAGGAGGATGACGGCGGCGTGAGTTAAAACTCCAGCTCAAAATTAAAAATACTGATATATTGAAAAATATCTCTGTGACATCTACCTAATAGGCAGTCCCTTAGATCATCTGGGAACTGTAACATGTAAAAGTGGCTGCTGAAAATTGAGTTTAATATTCTAAATGTACAGTCCACAACACAACATGTGATTTCTCCTAAACTCCTAATGAAGAAGTGCAATTTTTAATTGCAGCCAGGATTCAGAAACTGAAGACGAACGTGTTCCCAGACTCTGAACTACCCCTCACAGATTCTATATATGCCAAGCAAAGACAGCTGGTTTATGCATATTAATATTCTCCCTCTTTAAGGCTTGAATAAAAACACAAACTATGTGTTTCAACTTGTTTAAAATTTTTTGAACCTCACGGTCTTTTGGTACTTGGATGTAAAATACCATGAATTAAGCAGCACACAGATGTTTATCATCTTTTCTCCTATCGCCTTTACCCTAGGATACATACACATCCCTTTAGTCACTGATAATGCGACTTGTTGAAGTTCTGTGTGTGTGTGTGTGTGTGTGTGTGTGTGTGTGTGTGTGTGTATCAACAAATGAGTTGTTCACACATGTACACAACCAAAAGAAGATTTTGCATGCTCATCTTTGTGTTATTTCTTCTATCTCACTTGGACAGACGCATGTGTCTAATCCCGTTGTTATGACACAATAAGGATTAATTTGTTGACATTTTACTTTGACTGGAGCCTTGAGCGTTGATTCAGGACAGGATGTGTGCATCTTTATTCCTAGCACAGCCTCACCACTCTTGCTTAGTAAAATGATTTCTGGACTTTTGATTTTAAACTGAACCAAACTGCCCCCACCTCCGTACGTCCTTTTAAGCCCCGCCTTCAGGCCCTGTGGTGGTTCGTTGGTGAACTTGATTGACATCTGCAGAAGGGTGATGGGGAAGTGTCTGTGAACCTCCGTGGTCATCCAAAGGCGGAAGCTGTCGTGGACAAAGTCCGTCTCCGTCACTGTGTCCATCAGCTCGTCCATGAAGTCCAGACCCAGGTGGCAGTTCTGGAGCAGGGCCCAGCCGCCCTGGGGATGAAGAAGAAGACATGTTGCATGAAACAACTGGTCTGCCGCTACATCAAATGATGCATAAATAGCAGTAACCTCACACCCCGGACTCACATTAGCCATGGTCTGCTGCAGAAGCTTGCGGGCGTGGACCTCCTGTCCTTGTCCCATGGAGACATATCGGGTCTCGAACTTCAGCCTCTTCCCCAGCGCGATGATGGAGTCCGTTGGATCCGAGCCCATTGACAGGAAGCAGATGAGAGGCGTTCGCGGGTCTGATTCCTCCCACGTCTTCTCCAAGTCGAGAATCACCCCTTCGGTGTACTTCTCCCCCATGGCGTCCATGATGTATTTACGGGCCTGGAGGAGAAAGGGGAAGAAATGAGGCAGAGTAGACCTGTTTGTTTACTGCTTCATATTGCAAAACATAAGGGGAAAAGATTTGGTGAGAAAAGAATTTGATTAAATTCACTTTCTCGAAGGCGTGTGAATGGTACAAAGGATTTTTTTTTTTTTTTACAAGCTTACTCTCTTCAGTCAACAGTAAAGACTGCTGCTGGAGGTCAGACAAGGACAACTGCTGGACTATTTGTGAGCTCAACAAAATAAATTCCACTCCAGCCTCGTCTGCAGTGGACCAAAAAAACGAGCCATCAGTAAGAAGTGAATGTCCATTAGCCATTGTAGATATTCACGCTCAGTGAGCTTCAGAGAGAGAGAGAGAGAGACGCTTTACTAAATGTATTCCCCTTTTCCCTTCAAGGAAAGACTTGGCCAAGGGAGATATTACTGTAGATTAAGATTTTTAGACTGCTTCTCACACTGAAGCCAGTCTCATTAATACAAATATTTAAATGCATTTTTGAAGTAAACCAGCATCTCTATTCCAGCCCTGACTCATCAATTAATTAAGAGTTTATGACTTTAGGCTATTCTGCTGTATTTTTTTCATGCTGATTCATTCATTTGAACTTCATCATGCCGGTGTAAACACATCATGATGCAACCTAACTACTGTTCTTTATAAAAGTGGAAACAAATGTGTTGTGGAGCAAATGATTCGACAACCAAAATTTGGTTTTAAGCCACCAGATCCTTGTGTCCGAACATTGTAGCCACACACACGCACGCACAGGCGAATCTTTTCTAACCTGCGCGATGGTCCTGTCAGGACACCAGCAGCGTATGAGGAGCAGGCGTCTAAAGCAGTCGAGAGCCTGGTCGTAGGAGTTTGGGACCACCTCCTCCTCCGGAGCCTCCTTATCGAACCACGACTTCCACTGTTTTTCATTCCGACTTATCTGAAAGAAATGAGTCAGGAACGCACAGATAAAAGTAATTCATTGCATCCCATTACATCAAATCTGGACAGGAGAAGAAGATGTAGAAAAATAAATACAATACATATTGTCTGCAAACACATTTAGATGCACACACACTGATGCAAAAGCAGCCCCAGAATTCAGTCTGAGCAAAAAGAGAGAAAAACAAAGATCAAAAGTGCCTTATGTGTTAAATATTGAAATGTATTCACTGTTCCCTCTCCTAGATTCACACCCCAAATTGTCCATATGTGTTTGAGGACCATGACGAACAAGTGGCTTTCTGCACAGAATATTTGGGCGCTAATTATTACTATTTCTGTCCCCTCGTCTCTAAAACTTACACAACAAGGAAGCACAAGCTGCAAAAAATGTAGCTCATAGCCAAACCCAGCAGAATATACTGTATAGACAACACCCTCTATGTCAGTGCATTGACACACAGTGTTTGTCTTAAAATGTAAGAGTTGCCTAACAGAAGACACACACACCATGTAACGCATCACGTAACTCAGATAATCACAAACACGAGGTCCTGAATTGACTCTTGTCGTACTGTACATTGCACAAATTGCCTGGAAAGCAGTTTGTACTGAATCCATGTAAACAACACGCGCTTTCAAGAGGTGACATGAATGCTTGATAGCACAACTTATGCAAATATGCGCAACATCGCGTAGCCTGTTAATCACTGTGTTAACATGCACGCAGGAAACAGGGTGACTGGGAGAAATCAGGTTAAAGCAGGAAATCAGAGGTTGCGTTTACAGTTCATGCGCCGCACTAACCTGGTAACTGTAGAACATTTACTGAGATGAAGCTGGTCAGTAATCATATTTAACCCTCGACCACCTTTTTCAGGGAAAAAGCAAACTGTTTTTCCTTAGTGTGCATTTAATTTTGGCTTCCATTTTATTTTATTAGTAGTTATTTTGGATTTAAAGACACAGATATAAGGTTTCTGATGTCACAGCTATACATTGTGTGTGCATGTAAAAAGCCTGTTTCTAAAAAATCAGTAAAACAGATATGTTGGAGAAACCAGATTGTAAATCCAATAAGAAATAAATTAGGTTTCTTATTAACATCATGTTTAAGAAATCATCACAGTACATGATGTCGACTTTGCTTGAGCTTGCAGTGATATTATAAGAGGCTGTCATTCTGAAATCGTCTTCTTTAATGAGTATTTACTCAAAAAAGTGAAGCAACCACCTGCTGCTCATTCGTATAGTTGAATACATTCACAACGAAGAGCTGCTTGTCTTTGTCTATTAGCCACTGAGCAGCTCCACTTTAGATTGTAAGGGCTTCAGTGCTCTGTTGAAGAGCACATTAACAGCAGCTGTTGACAGAGGGGAGAGTGTTCACATCCCACACACACACACACACACACACACACACACACACACACACACACACACTTCTGAGCCAGTGTGGGGATTTGAGTGAACTTCTTGAAGCACAAGGCTGAAATGGCTGCTTGAATGTGATGTTTGTGCGTGAAATAAGGTGCATCTGCGTCACATGTGCAGCACAGTTTGGTTTGTGCTGTGAAGACAGTCAGACGGGGGCTCAGATGGCTTTGCCTCTCTATTCTGCAGGGGACTGACATCACAATCCTGTCCTCGCCTTATTCTCCTTAGACTGATTTCATTAAACACAGAACTGTTAATCCCCCTCTCCCTCTTAATCATCCACACAAAAATACACATGTGAATTTGTGTATGTGAAGGAATACAAGGGTGCACACACATACACACTTGTGTGTGTGAGCACATGCTCAGTCAAAAGTAATTGATTGGAAGTTTCTCCGCACTAAGCTCATTTCACACAACACTGAGCTCACCCCCCCTATGGAAGCCACCAAGCTGTCAGTCACCCATAGGGATGTGTGTATTTGTGAGTGACAGTGCATTGTGATGAGTGTGTGTGTGTATATAAGAGAGATGAAGCAGGACATGATGAGACTGATATTGACATGCTTACTAGAGCAAAGGAGATCTCTGAGACCACTGCTGAATCTGTGTGTGTGTGTGTGTGTGTGAGAGAGAAACAGATAGCAGATGAGCAGCGTTATCTACAGACTTAGTAAATAACAAAACTCTCTCAGCTAAACAAAGGTGCAACACATGTCAGGCCACACCTAAACTGATCATGTTGTGCACACACGTGTGTTCTACCTGATCCAGTATATCAGAGAACTGCCACAGTTTGCTGAGCTCGACAAGGTTGAGCCAGGTCATGTCAAGGATCCATTTAGCTGGTTTCTGAGGGCAGGCCTTTAGGTCCAGAGATGCGCCTCCTTCATGACACACACAAACACAAAAATAATTGTACGAGCATTTTCACACACACACGAAAGAATACATTAAAATTCAAAAATACAGAATAATAAATGCTTCAATTACATGCAAAAATGCAAACACAACCTTTAGAAATATACACAAAAGTCATTCTGTGAGTCCATGTTCAGCAGGTCAGAGCTGACAGATGGAGAAGCTGCATGCAGGCAGCAGACTGTCTGTTTTGGCCCTGCCAGTTGCCATAGCTGGCTTTTATCCCTGCGGTGAGGAGCCCTCCATATCTCTGAGTCACTGAACTGCTACAATACCAAACTACATTTGAAATGAGTGTGAACCTTGAGTTGAGCTTAAAAAAAAATCCATCTCCACCAAGTAAATAATGAATTAAAAAAAAAAAACAGAAAATAGATGACAATTTCTGTCCAACTTTATCAAGGAGGATGGAGTTTGTTTTGAGGTGAGCTGTACAAAAACTCTCGTAGCTTCTCTTCTTTTTAAGTTGCGATTTGAATGTCTCAGTCTCAGTAGAGGTATGGCAGAGGTATGCCAGTGTACGTGCCGTCTTTCTTTGCTTATATATTCTAGGTTCTAAGATGAGACATAACACAGGTGAGGGATCAGAGATAAATGAAACATTTATACCTGGAAACTTTTACTTTTCCAAATATTTCTGATGACTTTACAGCAGTTCTCCTCCAATTCAATTATAAATATTTACATCTAAAATACACAGTGATTGATTTTGTTTCAGTGCCCAATAGCTTACTATAATTCAAAAATGTCTTCACAGCCCAGAAGCTTCAAAGTTCACATCATTGAGTTTAGGGGAAGTTTTAATATTGGAGGGAACTTCTGGGTTTAAAAAGAGTCAGTTTCGCTTTACTGGGTTTGCACATTGTTCACATGTTTACCTTTAATGAGTGTTAGGAACTCCTCGTGTTTGACCCTGTTGCTCTGCATGTCGATCTTCAGCGTCAGCAGCAAAGTGAAGAGGAACTTGTGCTCCTCGTACAGGCCCCGCGCTGCGTACTTATACACCTCAAAGGTCATGAACTCGATGATGTTGGCGATGCGTTTGCTGGTGATTGGGCTTTTGGAGGACCTGTTAAAGTAGAATTCAATGGCAGATTCGTAAGACTTATAAAGTTTCATCAAACTTGCAGCTCCTGCTATAATGTATACATTTAATATGAACACAAATAAAGAGTAGAGATCACAGCATTAGAACATTCTGTTTTTGGTTTATGGACTTGTGCATAAACAGCCGTGACTGTGAGGCTCAGGATGTCTGTGGCACTTGGTAACAATGATGTGAAAGCTCCTTCTAGCCATTAAAGGTATTGGGAATACTGATATAATTAGCTGCATGGTTTGACAAGGAATAATTATAGAAGAAACAATTGGTTAAGCTGGGAAAAATGGACTGTCCCTGTATTTGATGTCAGCTTCAGGCACTTCAAACACGTCGCACTATGCATAAACAGCAAGGGACATACAAAGAGGTATTTTCAAAAAGAAAACATCAGTGTAAGTTAAGTCCAGCTCAACCTGTAGTTTTAACAGACACACAGACACATCTCACATATGTGCTACAGACTAACAATGACAAAGGCAAGTGAGGAGAAATTGAAATATGAGATATATAGATAGAAAGACAGTACATGATATTCAAGGAGAAGTTGATTTACATGCAAGAGGTGTATACAGTAAATTGAACACCTGTTAAATTTGAAGCAATTCAACCCAATTGCCCTGCAACAAAAACACCTTTATGAAGCTAATAATACTCAATATTTGTTGATGCTCCAGGTTGTCTTTGTAGCTCTGTTATGCTGAATCACTCTCTTGTTTGGTGTTTGTAATATTTCAGGGTTTCAAAAATACTAATGAAGTCCCTATTTACCTCATTATCCGCAAGATTTTCAACCACAAAGCTCAACTCAACAGAGATCTAACGCAAGAGTGACCTTCTCCACGTCACCCTGAAAGCCCCAAGTGATGAATGTCGCCATCACGACTTGTCACATATGCAGATAAACAGAAAAACAAACCCTGAAACAAAAGTTCTTTGTTAATTCAGGAAACAAATTGCTCAAAGCTTCTTTTTAAGGTGCAGTGAAAAGGTATATATTGTATCTAATGGCGAGAAGTAAGAGCAAACAGACAAAAATTATATCTTGGCATCTTGGCAATTGTGTGCAAATTGACTTTCCCTTTTGTATTTACCAATTTATCATGCTGTTCAAATGTGCTCCGTGTACAATTATAACATTTCTGACAACATATGGCAGCATCTCTCTCCTGCTGTTGTCACTGTGTGAAAATGCGGGACAAGTAGACAGACAACCAAGAGATAATGAGGTGATTTTTGTGCCACAGATTGGAACTGTCTGGCTTTAAGACATATGAATTATACAATATGAGCTGTCTGAAGTAAATTCAATATTGTTTTGCCCTTTTTGGAAATCGGTATTTTAGGGAGAGGCTGATATGGCATCACAGACGTCTGCATTCTAATCAGACTCAGCCATCGAGAAAGTGATGATGCCAGTAACCCAAACAAACCCCCAGCTGACACCTGACAAACACTATGACAGGAGCAAAATTTGCAGGTAAGACAAAAGGCTGACATGGATTTGCACAGGGTCACATGCTGTAGGCATAAAAACCTGGTCTCACTATGAAAAGAAATTTTGGTGAACTCCACATTCAGAAGAGAAACCAATTCATTACAGAGAGCAGCAAATGCTCCAGTATTCTCACCTGGCCAGAGAAAGGTCAAAAAGTCCCAGGAACTGTCTCAGAGAAGTCTGATACATGACGTTCACCATGCTCATTTCTGTGATTAGGAAGTACAGGATACTGCCCCTGGTGGCCACTGAAAACATGCAAACACAGAACAATGGCAAAAGACGTTTTTGAAAGAAGCATCTGTTGACTCCTATTACACACTTCCATAAAACCATTAACCTGTAGAGTATAAATAATTATTTTGTAAAAAACAAAAAAATGATTTGTTAACCTTAAATATGTTGCACAGGTTTACAATGGCATCTGTTTATAAGTGATGTGTGAGCAAACTTTCTCTTGGACACTGTGCATTGCTTGAGCTGAATTGTAAAGTGAAAATGAATCGTGTGATTGAACCTGAACTTGGCAGGCTCACTGTAACCAACCAGAGTAAATTAAAGGGCAGATTCTGTCTTTGACCCAGTTGTCATGACCTACCGGGTCGGTACTCCTCTCTGGCAGCATTGATCTGGATCTCGGTCTCGGCAGCGATCTGTAGTTTCTGAGTGACCTCCTCAGCTGTGCGCTTGGTGTTGCCAAGGACAAGAATCAGACTCTCGTCATCCACCAGTGAACCCTACAATGAGGCATATTTGAAAGAGGTCAGAAAATGAATGAAAATGCAAACAATACCAGTGGAAATACTGTGCTAATGGAGTTCAGAAGGAGGAAGACATGGCTGTAACAGATGTACATTTTCCTATTATTCCTTCATTGGGTGACCTCATTCAAGCAATTTTCTTTCCTAGAAACAAACCTAATAGCCAGCCCAGCGTATTAATGAACTCCACATGAGCATATTTGCCAGCAAATGTCACCAAAAGCTATTTTTCATACTGTTCTATGAAGCAAAGAAGCACAATATAATAAAATAAATTGGTTTCAGAATTTAAAAAAACGAGAACAAGAGTTTTAAGTATCCAGGCTGATGATTATCACATGGCCAAAATCCCCACTTCAGTTCAAAGCAATGACGTTCATCACTTGGAAAAGTCTTTTAGTGATACGTGAGTTTCAGACGTATTTCCTTGCCTGTGTGCTGGTCAGTCGGTAGAGGAGGTTGTCCTCTAGTTCCTTCATCTTCCTCTTGTTAGATGTCACATCTTCCAAGAGGTCTGTCCTCTCCTTCTCCAGTTCCTGGTGTCATAACAGCATAGATAGCAAATATGCATACACGCAAATGATTCATTTATATTACTAAAATGCATTATTTTTTTTGATCACACAGCGGCTGTAAAATAAAGTGAAAGCAAATAGCTGAACTACAATGTTGGGCCTGTAAATGCTGCATGAAGGTTTTAGCTTCAGCTCCCATTATGATTAAATCCATATTTAGTACACAGATAACAAGCCACTTTTTCCTATCTAGTATAAATCCTTAATTTTATCAGCCATTACTAGAGGCACAATGGCCTTCCTCCACTAGCACCAGTCTTTTCACACTCACAATCAATGCGTCCTCTGCATTGGGTGCATTTATAATGTCTACTGCGCAGAATGAATGAATTAAGTCCCAGACACTTTAGATGTGTCTGCCTTTGTGTGTATATTTGGTATTGGTGCATATGTACGCTCTTTTTGGCTGTTTCACACACTGTCTGTGTCTAAGGCACGTAATGATTGCGGTGTTCTATATTGAAAAGGTGATAATAACCTCCCAGTTATATTGTCAGACAGTTTGTGCTTGCTCGAGGGAGAAAATGAGCTACACAGTAGGGGGAGGTGTTGGGAGTCCGTATTTAAATAGTCTCCAAGGGCTTTTCAAGGGAACAGCAGCAGTGATTCTGTGTAAGTGTGGAGCGAAGTTGAAGCAAACTTTTGAGGAAAAAAAAGTGAACTAGTAGGGTTTCCATCACCTGGTCTGGAGCGAGTAAACTAGGCTATGCAAAGCGCAGTTTCAGCAGAATTTGGCAGTATAGGCTATGTTATGCATGACTGTAATAAACAGTAGAAGAAGTAGAGGTTGTGAACCTAAAACAAAACCACTTATTTGCCAGTAAACCTCAAAGAAGAAGAAGAAGAAGAAGAAGAAACAAAACCAGTGCCTTAGTCATCTATGAGAGAAAAATGGAGAGAGATTTTCAGGATATTTTCATATTTTGTGAATATCCGGGAAGGTGAAAACTGCTGCTTCTTCTCTTTGAGCAGCTGATCAGTTGTATGAATTAAAAGGTGGTTCCATCTCCCATTAAGTTCATTAACTCTATTAAACCAAAGGCAAAAACCACCTCAACCGAGAGCGAAAACTTTGTTTGCGAAATTGAGGAACTTTTCTCAAATTTTTCCATCAACCTTTTTAAATGTGATATTTCAAAATGTGCATAAAAATTTGTCGATGGAGACATGGCTTATAAGGATCTGAGCAATTTGCGTCAAGCCGACGGCACATCCTTCGTGGGGAAATGTACTTCAATTTAATTGGGAAGAACATAATAGTGCAGCGTGAATTAATCAAAATATTGAGCTGAAATATGTGCACAGTGGCTATAATGGCTACCATTTGGATTGTGAGTAACTCTACCTGTTTCTCTGTGAGGATGACTCTGCCCAGCAGCTGGTCCTCCAGGCCTCTCATGGTGACGGTGAAATCAATGATGGAGGTGCGGGCGCTGATCTCGGGGGTGTAAGCCGGGTTGGGCAGCTTGGTGGTCACGTACAGCCTGAAGCCCTTCATCACATCCACCTCTTTGTCGCCCACTTTCACCTGTAAGACAGAGGTAGGAAAAGACACATCTTCATTATCCATCTGCATGTGATTTAGATCACCAACATAAAATGAAGAGCACAAAGTCACCTATACACATGCACACGTATTAAATGTGCAGCGGGAAACAAGTTGTGCTGGTTATTCAGCCAGGTCCTCCCTAAACCACTACCAGACATGTAATTGCACATCTATCACGATAGTCACTAATTTAAGCAGATGTCTTTGACATGCTGACAAATATGATAAATGTGTCCTGTTAGCAAACACTGTGCAGATACAGCTGCTCAGAAACCTTTCCTGTGTGTGTGTGTACGTGTGGATGAATGTGTGCTGGTGTTTGCTCTGATCAGCATTTAATTACTCGTGGCAGTATAACTTCTAATTACCCATCTGCAATCTGTCCCTGGAGCTGTCGGCCATAGACACCTTCACTTCCTCCTCACACCAGGTTATTAATAGAAATTAAGGATTTTGAGGAGAGGGTGGGAGGGAGCTCATAGACACCTCTAATCAGGCCTCTCATTAGGCGGCAGAGAGGCTTCAGCTTCGGTGTGTTGTCTGCATGCAACACGCGTTTACTTGCAATCACTTTACGATGTGACTGCATGTGCATGTTTCTTGCAGTTATATGGTATGTTTGATGTGTGTGTATGTGTGTATGTGCATGCATGCGTGTTTGTTTGATGCATGTGTAAGGCAGAGCTGCGGTGTCAGCTGCTGAATATCCAGCATCAGCCGGAGCCAGGCAAAATGAAAGGGAGAGACATGCCTACAAGAAAACTCTCACTCTGCCTCTTTCTCACAACCTCTTACATTCTGTACGATTCAGGTTAAGTTTTATTTCGTTCTATTCTTGTTGCGATGCACAGTACAGGAACGAATCTGGATGTGAAAAGTTCACAAACAGGATGCATTTGGACTGACCTCTCAATTGTGTTTTGTGGAAATTATTGCTCAAATCTTTACAAGCAACACATTAAAAGACACATTTATGTGTGCGATAAAAAAGCCTTTTCAAAAGTTCAAACCAATTTAATGGCAGAGAACAGTTTAGAGTGCTTCCTCATCATGCACCATTCTATATTTCCTGTAATACCCAGAACTTACATCCGAAGCTTGATTCAGGGCTGTCATCTTGACTAACACAGGAACTATTCAAACCATGCTGTGCAATTTTCAAAATTAAAAATATCTAACTCCAAGAGTACATTGCAGGAAATAAGGATGCTGAGACAGAGAGTGGTCTATTTTTCACTGTCTTGCCAGAAATGAAAAGAGCAAAAGAAAAAAAAAAAATCTAATAGGCCGGAGGTGCTGTATCTCCTGAACAACATTGGAAGCCAGTGAGACCCTCTATACAAGTACACTGTAATTTTGTTTAATGGGACAGACACTCATTATGAACTCATTCATTAGACCTGCCACGGTAGACATCAGTTTGAGTGCGGTTAGATATTAAATGCAGGATCATCTTGTTTGTCTATTAGCCTTCATTTGAAATTATTTGAAGCACTAATTAAATGGCCTCACTAATGTGGCCTGATTTGCCTTTCCCAGATATTCAAATGTTCTTCTCATCTCACACGCAGCTGCTAAAAAAAAATGAATAGCACTTATCCCATTTTTAACAGCAGCAACTTTACAATCATGTTAATTTATTTAACAATACAAAATGAATGTAACATGTCTGAGAGTTTACGGTCTCCATGTACGAGACAAATGTAAATCCTCGAGTCTCCTGGTTGTGTCTGTGAGCAAGCGTCTAAAGTGTTAGTAACACTTCCGAGGTAAAAGATTTTTTGTTTAATATGCAGCAGTCAAAATTGTGTTCCTGCACTTGGACTTGGGTTTTGAAATGGACTGAAGTAGTGCTTTTTTCAAAAGAGGCCACAATTTGCTATTTGCAATCTAATGCCTTTTTACAAGAGCTGGTGAGGCTCGACTTCTATATTACCGCAAGGAACAAAATAATATTGGAAAAAACCCATTGTGCCACACATCCAGAGAAACAGGAAGAAATGACCTCAGCGCACAATGCAACACTCTCTGTGAGTGACCGTGTCTCACTGAGTACGCTTTAATCTGTCCCAAGACAATTAACATGAACCGGGGCAGGTGCTCCAGCTGGCACGGGTGGAGAAATCAAAGCCCCTCTCCACCTCCAGCCAGCACTACCCATGTCGTTACCCGGTGTCGGTGACTGGGCTTGTTTTTCTCCTGTCTGAGCCAATCAACCTGTGGCAGTACAGGTGTGACAGTCGCCGTGGCAAGTGGGATCTGGCCAAGTCCCATCATGCCTCCCACCAGCTCTCGAGACACACCTGCCCATTTCACACACATCTAAGCCAGGTTTAAAAAAAAAAACCGCTCTGGGACACGAGGGTCTCAGGAGGGTTATTTCTGACATGTTACCTTGTACGTGGAACCAGTTTTGATGAAGTTTTTTTCCAGGATGTTGTCGAGCGCAGGGTCCAACTCCTCCCCTACATCCTCGATCAAAAGGGGTCGTCCAAGAGACAAACTGTCTTCCAGGTGGTTCTTGAAGTACTTATGGTTCAGTGAGGTGATCTGGGGTCAGAATGTGGGACCTTTATTATTATATGGATATAAAAAAATGTTGATTGTGTGACAAACATGTAAAGCATTTGGCAGCACTTCCTTTACCTCCACACCGGACACGTATATTGTCTTTTCACAAGAATCTGGTTTTAATGGGGGCAAACCTTGACAGGTCTCTGTGACACAGATTTTATTAAGTTATCACCTCACTAACTGACCTCAGCAGCATTCATACTGTTTCCAACAGACTGATGAGCATCTGATTCAGTCAAATGAAGGAGACGCACGTTTGAGTTCTGGCTCATTCCTCCGAAGCTACAAAGGCCAAGCTCTGTCTGAGAAATGTGACTAGTCAAGCCGATAACGCATCACTTCTTCAGACGAGCCATTTTTAGAAAACCTTATAAAAATAAATACAGTCGTTTTGATGAGGTCATTTGTGGAAAGGGTTTAAACCCGCTGCTTCAGGAAACGCATCTTCAGGACACATAATAGGATTGCAGAATGCATTCACTCAGCTCAGAGATTGTCCCTAACAGGGCCAGTGACCTTGGCTGGTCTTCTTATGCCTGCAGAATTCTGCAGCACTTTTTCAACGCTTTGTACAAAAGGAAAAAAGCATGTTGGACAATGAAAAGGATTTGAGGGCAAACAGTGCTGCAGAAGCCGTGCATCAAGAACTATTATTTCAAGCGATGTAAAGATTTTAGAGGCTGCTGAGAATCGAAATCTCAACATTACAAAAAACTGGCACAGGAGAAAGGGAAAAACTATTATGTTGTTAAATCCATGTGGTGCTCAGACATAAAAAAAATAATGACATTGAAAATACTGACATAAGGGGGTAATTGTAGTTCAATTTTGCATTATTAGATAGATAATGACAGAACAATGAAAATGAAAAAAGAGGGACAATAACTTGGTTGGTTGTGGATTGAAACACCTGAATGTCGTTGTTGTTCTTGTGTAATGTTAATAAATGGTATGTCCACGGTGTACATTAATAATGTAGAAGCCAACACAGTCACAAGCAAAGGTACAAACCTGCAGCTCATTCCTGGCCTCTTTGTTCTTGATCCAGATTTTTCCCTGAGTCTGGGGGTCAACAAGAAGGGGGAAGCGGGCGGCTTTGGTGACGATGATGCCGTTCTGAATGGACAGGTCATCATTAGGGAGCCCCTGGAAGATGGAAGACAAAGTTCTGTTGATGTTTATTTGAACAGCAGCTCATTTAATAATTCAATTGTCATTAGTATCCAGTATTTGATTTAAAAGACCACTGTGTAGGATTTAGTGGCATCTGACAGTGAGGTTGCAGATTGCAACCAACCGAATACCCCTCCCTTCACCCTCCCTATCCAAATGTGTAGGAGAACCTACAGTGGCCTTTAGGTAACATAAAAACGTGAATAGCCCTCTCTCGAGCCAGTGTTTGTCCCTTCTGGGCTACTGTAGAAACATGGCGGTGCAATGTGGCAGACTGTGAAAGAGGTCCCACTCCCTATGTGGATATGAAGGGCTCATTCTAAGGTAACACATACACAACTCTTATTTTCAGTTGATAACACAGAACTGAAAATATAATAATAGTAATAATAATAATAATAATAATAATAATATTATTATTATTATTATTATGCTATTATTATTATTTCTGCCCCTAAAGCCTACACACTGGACCACATTTCAATGATACACTGGCAGCTGTGGCTCAGGAGGTAGAGTGTTTCATTCATTAATAGGAAGGTCAGCCACCGACTGTCTGCACGTCGAAGTGTCCTTGGGCAAGATACTGAACTACATGTGTGAATGGGCATGTGTGGTTCATGGTGGTGGCAATCACTGGTGTATGAATGTGTGTGTGAATAGATGTATGCTGTCTTGCTCTGTGAAGCACTTTGAGTGGTCGGTAAGATAAATAAATAAGCTCTATAAGTCAGTAAGCTATATGAATGCAGTCTATTATGTCCTGCAAGGAAGGCTGTTAATTATTAATAAATAACTGCTATGAAGTCTTCATAGAAAATAGACAAAACTAGAAGGTGTATTACATTTCATGAAGAAAAGGTCACATTTCTTTAACTCCAAACATTTTCCAAGTAGTAGCCATTCAGTATAGAATTATCATGTACTCCATATATATTGCATCAGTACGCACTCAAACAGTTGATTTAGTTGGCAGTAGTTACCAAAATAGCTCACTGACCTGCAGGTTCCACTCACTGACAGTGGGGGCGTCAATGAGCAGCTCGGTCAGATTGAGGTTGTTGCCAAATGGGATGCGACGCTGCTTCAACTCCCGCTGCCAGTCGTTCAGCAGAAGATTACGAAACTCCTGATTGAAGGGGCCGGAGTAAGAGAGGAAAGCTGTGGCCAGAAGAATGTCGCCTGGAACAAGAGGACAAAGGTGTTGTTATGTGTGCATGTAACACTTAAATCCTGGTTATCAAATGTGGGGGAAAAAAGCCTTGAGGGATGCCAGCACAAGACAAGTTATGTTAAATTTAAAAAAAAATGAATTGGAATTGAATGTCAAGTCAAACAATAACATTTTGACCACACTGGTAATTGGAAGTATTAGTATGCATTAATGGTATTATACATTTAGGCTCATAATCCAAGAGTTCATTGATTCATCATCCAACACAAATTGTATACATTCATGTCTAATTCATTCAAACATTTCACAAATGTTATTCATGAGAGAGTTAATTATTATTAAACTGCAGGGGCATTTCTCTGATGTACAGTTATGTTTGAAAGCCTGTTTTGAAACCCACCGACAAGACGTTTGGTTTGGGCAGCGAACTCTTTGCTTTGCTCTGTCCACCTCTCCTTCTCTCCAGCCAGGCCGCTGATGAGACTGGACGCCGTCTGCATCTTGTGTCTGCAGCGCTCAGCATCCTCCAGCAGCGTCTGATGGGACCGGAGGGCAGGCAAACGGGTCAGTAGGTTGATGTGTCTTTTTGGCCTCTTTGTCTGTCCTTCCAACTGTCTCCTCATCAGTCCATCCATCCAAATTTCATTTGACTATTTATTCTCTGTACATCTGTGTGTATTTATTTCAATCTCAAGTTTATGAGGACATTTCATGTTTATAGGGAGAACTGGAAATACTGTCTCACCTCCGCCAACCGGTCGCAGTGTGCATCCATGTCTGTCCAGACTCATATAATATATGTAGTAAAGACTGTAGTAAAGGCATTTTTTGGTCATAGGGAAGTTATAAATATATTGACATGTATGATTGTAGTGAATTATTTCCAGTGAAAAACTGTCTTCACTGAAGCTGTCTTCACTTAGAGACTAGTCATCACATGGTGCAACAACAATCACCTGAAGCTTAATATCACAAAAAAAAACTATGAGCTTGTTGTGGACTAAAATCAACTCAACTCAAATATGGATGTTGCTGCAAAGAAGCTTCAAATTCTAAAGCGTGGATGCTTCACACACATATTCAAGCCAGCAGCAGTCTCAATCTCCCCTTTACATTATGAAGTCACAGTGATGTTGACCTTTGACCTTTTGGATATAAAATGTCATCACTTCACCATTTTATCAAGGTCACAGTGACCGCCAAATTCAAATCAGTTCATCCTTGAATCCAAGTGGCCGTTTGTGCCAAATTTGAAGAAACTGGATGGATGGATGAGCTTATATTTTCTTGTCAGTATGTTTATCCTGTCTGACTGCCCAAAGTAGCTTTTCTTTTTGAAATAAAAGTAAGAGGTCAACATCACCTTTATCACAATTTCCTCTTCAGCTGCTCACAGGCAATAATGAGGTAGTTTGCCCAGTAACAATAATGTGTGTTTCACCAGTAAAGACTGTCTGGTATAGGCATTCTCTTAATTAAGAAGCGCATCAAAGTCAACAGCAATCGTCTGAGCCTCGAACTCTCCTACAGCGAGCCCCGCAATCTCGCTTTTGGCCCCCGGAGATGAACAGCTCTGCGTCTTAATCACAAAATTATAAAAGGAGTCAACTTGGGCTGTCCAGATTTCCTAATCAGCAAGTGTTGATGCACATACTGTTCCATTTACATGCTGTTGTTTATCACAGAACAGAGAGTACTGATGATGGAAGACACACACACACACAGCAGAGACGGACTCACAAAAACTGCACACATAATTAAGAGTGTACCTCTGGTGTTAGTGATATTCATTTAAAAAGTGGTGTAACTCAGTCGTGAGTCATTTTTCATTTTTGTTGTTGTTGTTTTTGTCTGGTTATAAATCGCACCAGGTGGCACAACATAAGCTTAAGAAATTATCTTTTACAACAAATATGTCCATGGTGAAAGATACGAATATGGACTTAATTTAGCTTAAATAAAGTCGTCCCACATTTTATATTCATCACTTTTTTTTCTTTTCATTCACGGACAAACTGTTTTGGTCTGTGTTTATTTATAAAATATACTATTCATGAAGGAAACGCACCGCTGCTGTGAAAGGTCGGGAGCAAGCTTAGGTAGAGAATGAAATCTCATTGTTCCTGGAAATTATAAATCAATAAAGCACAAAGGCAGCTGTGTCAGCCGTATGAATTTAAGCTATCACACGGAACAGCGAGTTAATTAAGAAAAAAATAAAAAATGGGATCACCAGTTTGGATCCAGACTAAGTAGTGCAATGTCATGGCTATTAAAACTCAGCTGAGCAGAATTGATATTGTAATTCCCCATTACATTACAGGCTTCAGTGGAACAGACTAACACTATGTCCAATTGTCTAATGTTATCTATGTCCAGTAATTAGTCTTACAGAAGAAAGAGTCACACAGATGTCACTAGGTTGTTTAAGGTAGCTCATGCCTCAAGTATTTTGTACAAAAATAATGGTGTCTCACATCTGTTTTATATCACATGATCTAATTGTTGCTTCAGATGTCTTTTCAGCACACTCCTCCTTTTTTTGTGTGGCCCACTGATTTATATTTGCGTTTCAAAGTAAAGGAAGTCGGTAAAGCTATTGACCTGTTTCTCCATCATGGCCTTCTCATACTCCGCCTGGACCACATCCAGCTCTGCTTGCTTGGCATCCAGCTCAGCCTGAGCCTTCTGAAGGTCCACATTAGCTATGGCCAGACGATTCTGCTGCACTGCCAAGTTAGCCTAAAAAAGAAAGAGAGAAAGAGAGGCAGAGGGATCTGTGATGTCTTTATTGCACAGAAAGAGCCTACAGGGGTCACAGACCATTCTCGAGGGAGAGGGCTGAGAAGATGGAAGAAAGACCAGATGAGGTGAAAGTGAGGAGGATTTGACAGATAAATAAGGAGGAAAAGGGGGATAGTTCTCCCTATTTGGAGAGCAAAAACTAATGTATTTTGCATGAAGCTAGGTCTGGAAAAAAAGAAGAAATTAAATAATTTAAAAAGGGTTAGGGAGGTGTTTTGGCTCGGGTCATGCCAGACAGCATAACATAAGTAAGCATGGAGGTGTAATGGTGGGAAGTAAATCTTTTTAATGAGATTTTAGACAGGTGCAGAAACAGGGACTCAAAGCTTCAAAAGCCAAAAGATGCAAGCACAGAGATCTGCAAGAGGAAATAAGGGAGATGCAAATAAACTGGAAATAAGCAGGGACAGAGGGGTGATGAGAAGGGCAACGGAGGAGGAAAGAGAGTCTGAGGGCGACAGAGGAAAAGCCAGAGAGGATGTTTTCTGGGTAGAGCTGGGGCCGTGGAGAAAGCATCGCAAGAGGTTTAGACAGAGATTTAGAGAAAGGTTGTGAGTATGTCTAAGTGTGTTACATCTGAGTGTGTTTGGGTGGCCTGGGGAAGAAGAAGTCTGGAGCATTCATTTAATATTTATTGACATCTAATAGGACCATCCCTGCCCTGTCTTTCTGCCTGTCTGTCCGTCCGGCTGTTTCTCTGTCTGGCAGTCTGGCTGACCAGCTTAAAGGGAAGCCACCGCTGAGCTGCAAACCAGAAAATCAATTTGTTCCATGCTAAAGCAAAAGGTCAGGATCAAAGAGGAGAGGCAGGGAGTTCTCATAGAGGCTGTAGAGAATAAGAGAAAAACAGAAAGAGAGGGAGAGGGAGAAACAGAGACGGAGAAAATGAGAGAATGAGAAGGGAGAAAGTCAGTGAGAGAGGGGATAAGGGAAAGTGGGAAGAGAGAGAGATGGGTGATTAGAAAAACAAACCAGGGGTCAGCAGAGACACAAAGGTGCGGACAAGATGCAGAAAACGAGATGTGGCAAGGGAAAAAATAAGTAGGAAAATGAGACCAGGTAACAAGGGAGGGAGGGGGGAAAAAGGTAACACAACAACACAGCAATAAAAGGGAAAGTAGAGGTGATCATCAGGCAAAGTTTTAGTGAACACAATCCAAAAACTGCATTCAGCAAGTCAAAGCTTTTAAATGATTGTCACGCATCAGACATCCACAGACTGCACTGGCAGGAAGACAAACTGGGGGGAAAAAAAAGGATTTGGGACATTTGCATGTACATTTGCAAATCACTGGGTTTAGTAAGCAGGCGTGGGTGTGTGTGTGTGTGTGTGTGTGTGTGTGGTGCCTTATTAATTCAGGATTTTGTGCGTGCAGTATTCAGCTCTGCACCTTTCTGCTGTGTGTATAGAATTAATCATTCCTTGGAAATGACAGAAAGACTGAGACAATTAATTAGTGCAGCTTCAATGTAAGAAAAAAAAAAAGTGCCAGTCACTTAGATGCCAGCCAGCCCTGTGGATAAAATCAGAATCTCTCATTTCATTTAGTTATAGAAAGGCAGAGTTGCAGGATGAGGAAGGAAGAGTTTTGAACATTGGTGCTACTTTATACAAAACACTGACCAAACTATTAGATAAAGATGAGTAAGTTGTCATCTTAAAATAACTCTTCACTCACACACATCAACCAAAATCTCATTTCACTCTACAGGGGGTCATCTAAATTGCGAGACAATAATTAATATGTTCTTTTAGATGTGATCTTTATCCCACTCAGGACTCTGCTATATGACTGGTACAATGAGTTTCATGAGCAAGCTGTCTGCTTGGGGAGATCCACTTTAGGGTTTGTACAAAAATTTAATTAAATTCAAAAAGGCCCAGGGAGCTTTACTTGAGATGCACCCAATTTTATCGTTTTTATTTTTGTATGCTCGTGATCAGTGGATAAAAGCCTAATTCTCTGTCTGTCTGAAATTTTTGGGGCGCTCTTGCCTACACCATGAGTAAATTGTTGCTGCCAAAATGTGCAAATATGAATAAATCCTTTTCATATCAGAGACACTTTGTGCTGTTTCTGTAGCCTGGAGCTTTCTTGCAGAAAAACAACCCTCTCCTCCATCATAAGTGTTCCTTATTCATCAGAGTGGAAGAGTGGGAGGCCATGGACTTTGCCCAGGGAGTGTGTGTTCAAGTGTTAGTGTGTGTGTGGTGCTGCTGTTATACATGTTTGTGGGGCTGATGATGTTAGGTGCATCACAATGTGTGTGTTTGCAAGGGCAAATTGAAGAGACTGATATATGTCTGTATTTTAAACTCAACCAAAGAAGACCTTCACTTGACATTTTTTTAATTCTATTTTTATATCACATTCTGTCTTCACCTTTCTGCTGCACCAAGGAATGTGCTTGATCTACTACACTGTACGTTACCTTCAAGGGTAAGACCTCCTTGTTGATGGAGAAGAACGAGGCCATAGCCTTTGTCCAGGATGCAAGGCCGGCCACGTTGCCGCACACCCTCTTGGCTGTTTCAATGTTGTAGTCGGGCATGTCAAAATAAGGCTGCAGCAGCTCCACCATTTCCTCATTAATGGTGTCTTTGGGGAATTGCTGCAAGGGAAGATAGAATAGGAAAAAAAAGTGGAAGGGAGGAGGGGAGAGAGGGGGGATGATTTGGATCCACAAAAACAAGACTTGTTTCAGTCAGTAAGCAAAGAATAAAAATACTTATTTAGTGTAACTCAAAAAAAGCATTCTGCATCTGTTACTAAAAAAGACAGAATGTAAAAATACATGAAAAAAGGATAAAATTGATAAATGGAGCAGTAGTGATAGAGGAAATCAAAGACGGAAAGTGGAGCAAGTAGTGAAAGCTGCAGAGGAAATGACGGAGCAAAGGAAAGACAGGTGGGAAAGCGTAAAGTGAAAGAGGAAACAGACGAGCTCAGATACAGAAATGAGGTGAATGTAAGAGGAACAACAGAGAAGAGGAAACAAAAGATTGTGCAGGAGCGGCTGAAAGAAGAAAGATGAACAGAAAAAGGCAAGGAAGCAAAAAGATAAAAGATCCACATATACAACACAAGGTAGGAGGTGCACCAGGTAAGATAAAACACCTGGTAGTTTTGTTGTTGGGTGACAAGAGACGTGAGATAGGAATAACAGAAAAGACGGTGAGAGAAATGGGTAGACTGAAAAACTATAAGAAGGGGAGAAAAAGTCAAACAAGCTGAGGCAAATCTAAGGAAATTGTGGATTTAAATTCACGGAGTAAAATCCAAGACTTTAAGATGTCTTCACTCTGATTGTGCCAATTTTACACATTATCCTGATTTCATGAATGCTGCCTTGGCGTTAAACTACTACAAATTTTACTGATCCAAAATAAGGAATTAAAGTATTTGGCCTGAACTCATGTACAAGAGCATAGACTTGTCAGATTAGAAAAAGTAGTCTGTGATCTCATTGATGTTCTTCTTATTATTAGTATAATTTATAATATATATATTATAACGGTTGGGTTTGAAGTGACAGACAGGACTGAGACTGCATGGGGGCCAACATTGTGCCCTAATCAGAACACATAGCTATCAACAGCAACTAATTAGCCATTAAAAAGTGAGTTTAATGTGAGTATAATACATATACAATACACTGATTAGCTGAGGTGTAGGCTGTGACTCCGCTGCATGCATACACACTTAGGCAGCACTTGTCACATCTTCAATCAGGATATTTTATTATTATTATTGTTGTTTCATTGAAGAGACTATAATTTAGATTTTTCTTGCACCAATGTAAGATTATAGTCTTAAGAGAATGTCACATCATTTCTATGGAAGAGCAGGAATGAGCTGAATATGTGATGTGTACAATGATTCTGTTTCATGTTTAATATGGTAAATAACTCCAAAGATATCTCCCAAATCCTGTGGTTTGTGGAGCATACGTGAGCAAACCTTCTGCAGCAGCTATATCTTATTTCAGCCTCAACTGTATAAATTTGATTTGAACAAGTGTACCTGCAGGCTGCCCAGGAAGTTTCCAGCTGTCATGAGTTTCAGAGACTCCTGCCAGGAGGGAGTGTTGCAGTTCTTCTCTGGGTCGATCTTCACCGTGTTGACCCGCCTCTGGAAGAGCAGCAGCACGCAGTCCATGATCCGCATGATGAGGTGGGGGGGTCGGCCGAGCGTTCGCACGGTGGCGATGTCCGATGGCTTGATCGTCTGGGTGAGTACAGAGAGAAGAAATATGTGGGAGAAGAGCATGGGCTGTATCTGAATGTTTAATGATGTTAGACAGCTTGTGAGAATTGGTTAACAACAGTCATGTTTCAAGTACATTTTACAGAAGTCTATTAGCAATAAAACAAGGAAAGCATTTACACATGCCTTTTTTATATATCTATATTTTTTAATCACAATAAAGTAATTGTCAGGATTTTAAGGTGTTGAGTTGTTATATGGCTCCTAGACAGGAAATGAGTGTGCGGGGGGTGTTGAATAGAGAAAGAGGGTTTTAGTAGGCAAACATATTGGATGGACACAGGATACTCTATAAGGTGAGTGGAGAGGCAATTAACTGAGACGAGAACAAAGAATAAAGTAATTTGTTTTTCATTACGTCTTGTTTTTATGCCATGACATATAAAGGAAATTACACACAATGCTGCAGATTGAGGATTTAAAGCAGAGGAAATTCAACCACAGGCACTGATGAGGAGGGATGCAGGGAAATAAAGAAAGCATCAAGACTGTAAGTATAAAATCCAACAGAATGAGAGGACTTCTGCAGAGAGGGACAGAGAATTACTTCAAGGGACTGATTAAAAAGAGAGACAGCAGGAGAGTAAAGAAAATGTCCCAGTGAGGGTTGTTTGGCTGCTTCATCAGGCCCCCTGCCCGCTCCTCTCATCTCCTCTCCTTTTTTTTTTTTTTGCACTTTCCCCATTTCTGCTCTCCCCTCACTGCTCCATTTCCTCGTTTCCACTCTCTCCACCCTGCTCCATTTCCACTCTGTTTTATCAGCCCGAGTGTAGTGTGAATCTCCCACCAGAGAGTCAGCCACCAAACAGTCTGGTTTTATCTTCTACTTCTACTTTCACTGACTCTCCTCTCCTCTGAAAATGTCTCTATAGGGAAACCTCAAATTCACTATTTCAACTGGCTAACTACTTTAACACGAAAACAAATGTGCATTAGTCTTGCTTGATCACAAATAGCCCATCAGCTTCCTTTGCATGAAGGCCACTATTGAAACTAGAAATTAATTTCTAGATCTATTCCCTAATGTCCTACCTTTGACTTTTACACATCACACAATTTCATACAACAGCATTAATCTTTGGTCCCTGTGCTCAGTTAGCTAATGTCATGGCATTTCTATCGGAGCAATATATTTTACCTGGTCCTTCAGACAAGTCAAAAGTGAACTTGTGGAGCGTGTAAATCTAACGTTTCATACAATCAATAAATGAAGACTCTTCCTACTGCACTGAAGATTAAAAAATTGTCTGTGACCCAAGTGCACTGGCTGCTAAAATTAGCAGAGAGTCAATTATAGAAAATGAACTAGTAAACAAAACTGTTCACTGTCTGTGAAGTGTCATATCAACCATCCAGGTTTTTCAAGTTGATGTCAAGTTGAAAGTGACCTGAAGGATTCTCATGTCACATTGTGGTGTCAATGACCCACTGTTCATGGTAAATGCCTCAATCTCTCAACCTCAACCAGCAGAAGTCAAGACGTCTCTTGAATAAGATCTACAACATCAGTCCAGTCTTCACCACAGCTCAGATCAAAATGTATCATCATCATCAAATCATCAGTCCAGACGAAGCGCCCAAGGGTTTCCTGTTTGCAGGTTTGCATCCACATCAGCAAAATGAAAATTCTAATCAGGGATCTGCCACAGGAGATCTGTATGCAACCATCTACCCAGGAGGACAGCTTTAATTACAACGCAGCTCCAGGCCCCAGAGCACCATGCTAACTTTAGAAACACCACAGCAGGAAGGCTGTAGGCAAAACCTGCATGCAGCATCACACAGCAAGCCACAGAGTGCTCTAAGTGGCACCCTGAAGCAACACAAAGTGAGGGAGCGAGAAGCATATTGGTATGGGAGACATTAAGCCACACAGAGGAGCGCAATAAACTGCTCCAACACACGGCTTACTGACAAATTTGAACCCTCAGGCTAGCTTGCAGGGCAAACGAATGCGTAGGCAAACAGAATACAGGGGTAGTAGAGGACGTCATGAGAAGCGGCGCTGCATGATACAAAAGGCTTGAGTGAAATTGATCATCGTCAGGAGAAGAGACACATGAAAATACAGCTATACAAATATTATATTCTTTTTTTTTTTTTAACCTGTTCTGTACAGCAACTTGGGCAAATAGTGTGATGTTCTACATGCCCAGTCGTGCCACACAGATTTGCTCTGCTAGGGAGAGGTCTGAGATACTTCTCCCATAGTGTGATTTATATTTTATTTTTTGTTTGTAAAATACAAATATTATATTCATACAATTCATAAGAATTTACCTACACCGTGTACAGTTAATGCATTTTGAAATAAAAAAAATATTTCTAAAAAATGAATTTTTTTAGATCTAGTTATAGTTAATAATATCATCACCCCCACATTAAGGAGTCCTTACATGTTCAAAGTATATGTATTTTATGGAGAACAAATCATGTATTACCATCAAAACATTTTTTGGTCTAGACTAGTGGTAATCTTGAATCTGTCGTGAGTCCAGTCAGCTTTAATCACAGCTGATCCAAAGTGTCAGACATTAAAAGTGAGAGACTGAGATAAAAATATATGAAGCAAAAAAAATATGGAAACCAAAAGTCACACTCCTTCTAGCATGCATACAATGAGGGCAAGGATTCCAACGCAGTTAAAAAGACAGTGACTCAAGGTGCACTTTAAGTTGCTTCTTAAAGATATCAATGGACTGGGATAATCGATTATAAAGATGGAAGGACCCTTGTTAGTGCAACCTGACAAAAACCTCACCAGATAACTTTTGACTAATCTTCAATTGGGGGCCATACAGACATCCTGCCTTAGAGGACCTTTGGTGTACAATTGTGTAGTATTATAATAGAAGTGATATTGCAGTGATATTTTAAATCTAAAAGTAACTGGGAAGCAGTAATGTGATTTGTGTGCCGTACCTGCAGTGCAGCCTCTGCTTCCTGAAGAGCCGGCCGGGCAGCCTCCAGTTTCTCCTCAGCCATGGCCTTGTCAGCTGAGATGCTGTCTACAATGGCCTGGGCCTTGTCCTTCACTTTCTGCACCTCCACCTTCACTCGCTCTGCAGCCTGGGCTTTTACTGTCACCTCCTTCAATACCTGCGTGTATGCACAAAGTATGGCCATGAATCAATGCAATCTCAACTTTTGCCCCATCAACAAAACAAAAACAACTGGTATTCTCACGTGTGTTAACATTGCTGTATAAAATTTTAATATCAGATTAATATATGAGGCAAACAGCAATGTCGACATGGACACAAATGATGATAATAATAATAATTGGAAATCTCAATTTATTATCCCGAGGCACACCATTAATTTCGCTGCTGTTCATGCATATCCACGTGCATATCCTGCACGTACACCTACAGAAAAATAAAACTATGAATGACTAGAATAACAAATATTAATATTCAGAAAACATACAAATGCTCTCTCACATACGCAGGCACAGAAAAACACTCTCCTGCCTCGAACCTACCATATCAGCCTTGTCATTGGCAACCTGTAGCTCCTTCTCTTTCACCTCCAGCTCCTTGCTGAGAGCTGCTACAGACTCTGATGCCTCCTTCAGCTTCTGGAGACCAGTATTCATCCTAATCAGGAGAAATATTAAAACATGATCAGCTAAGCCACATGCAATTGCAGCTTATCCCTTGCACCTTGCTTCTGAGTGCTAGACTAACTGAAAGGCATCTGCTCATCTACACCTGAGGTCCTGTTTGTTGGAAATATCTCCAACCTTTAAGAGGAACTAAATGACATTCTGGCAGAATCTGTGGTGCACTGGGTGTCAGGTGGTGAAAATACTTGCACGTTATTTAACAGCAAAACAGCTTTTCATCCTCGGTCTGCTTGTAGCATGTGTCTGATCAAGATTCTAAATGATATCCCTCCTGCAGGCGGGAATAAATCTTTGGAGGCTCGGGGACGGCTGATGAGCAGACACGAGCTCAAAATTGTGAAAGCACAGAAATGTTGCGTGATGTCTTTTAATGCTGTCGGTTATGTATGCTGTGTTACTCATGGTTCTGGTCCCTTTGACGAAAGCTTACTTCATTAGGATGCATCCTGATCATCCATCACTGTTGGTGCCATTAGGGAGTCGATAACTATTGACCAAGAACGGGTTCAACCTGTGACACAGTTCTTTTGAAAAACCTATCTTCTGTTGTTTTCAGGAAATGCACTAATCATGCCTCATTATTGATGACTCACTTATGACTGGTCACAGATGGTGTCTAAGAGGAAGACTAGTCTACAGATTTAAGATTCAACAACTTTATTTATCTGTTATCATTTATCAAACATAAGACTACATGCAAACTAACCCTCGATAACTGTAAGTGCTACTGACTCTAAAGTGGAATTAAAGCTATGTTAAATTCCACAAACGCAATAAAGTGCTACACTATATGTTACCATTGTAAGTACAACATATATTTAACATTATCCTTTACGTCTGTTTACCTGTTGGCCAGGGTCTGGACTTCAGACCTCTTCTCCTTATAGATGGTCTTGTAGCCCTGAATGAAGGACAGGTAGGACTTCGGTGTGACGTGGGTGGACCGTCGGTATCTAGATTCAAATTAGATTAGGTTCATTTCACATCATATTAAAAAGTAGGAGGATCATTTTCGCATTTTGTTTTAACCTTTGATCAGATTCAGTAGAAACTCAATAACTCATACTTACTATTAGTCTTGTGCTGAAAGATTTTCTGAATGTGATTCACATGTGGGTCTAAAATTAACGTTATATTTAAAGAAACACCCTGGTGGCCTAGTGGTTAGGACACTGACCACAAACAGCAGTGTCCCCTGTTTGTGCAAGATATTTATTGAACTGTCATACATGGGTTCCTGTCTTAGTAGACACAGAGGTAGTCTGCTTAATAAAAAACTGTACCTCTGGAAGTAGTCCACACACTTCTCTGCCACGCCATCCTGGAAGGAACCCATGCACTGCACTACTTCACTTTTAACCTGGGGGGAGCAGTCGATGTCATAGACTGACAGGAAATGCTCCGACACTTAGGGACAGAAAGATGGAGGAGGAAGAACGACAGAGAGCAGAATTAAGTGGAGAAAAATACGGAGAGTGGAGAGAGGAAATTGGTCACACAAACCAGATTGGCAATTGTAAACATAAATTTATTCAGGCTTCTTTACCACTCAATACTCCAACATGCTGGAGGAAATTCTAATTGATTATTGTGAGCAGGAATGGCTGCATAATTGCGCGGGACATTATGGATTACTGGTTGCATGCATTACTACAACATCTGTGCCATTCTACTGACTGAGCGGAATATGGGACGGACATTAAGCAACAGAAGGGAAGAGCAGGAGATAATAGGAAAATATTGACATTTGCACAATTCATTTTCTAAAAGCAGTCTGACATGTTAACAATGAATGTGCTGCAAGAGATTGTTTTTTTGGACAAAATGAGCTGTGTAGATTCAAAATCGAGGAAAGAATTAAGACTTACTATATATATAAATGAAATGAAACATATGCATGAAAAATCGAATCAAACTATTGTGAGTGCAGCTGAAGGCATTTCTGAAGCAGCGTCTATAAGATTAATAACATAACAGACAAATGATAGACAACTCTTGTCACGCTGCTGGAATTCACTGCTGCCATTTCCTCATCGAACAAAGACAATTTGAGAAGTTCTAATTTTAATCTGACAGTAAGTCAGCAATTAGAAAGCACAAGTGGCACGTTGTTAAGAAACTGACTGAGTGATAAATCAGTGTTGTAATATTTCAGTTTAATCTGATTTTACAGCACTGACAAAAATAACAGCAGCCTCTCTAGATGGAGGATTGAGTTCAGGGAGATATTTCTATTGGGAAACCAATGCTACTGTTAGATCATATCAATATAAGATTCAAATGTCTCTGAAATGTACCTGCAACAAGAGCATCTTTAGGCCACCGGCTGAACCAGTCCATGGTGCAACCAGATATCAGGGCTGGAAACTTTAACGCCCGGTTGCGGAACTTTTCTCCAACAGGTGAGAAGCACAGAACAACGTGGAGATTATGTCGCACGCGTGACATGAAGTACTCGTACAGGTTTTCATTGGTCGGCGGTCGCCTGGGAAACTCTCTCCTCATGACGGGGATGAGATCACTGAGGATCTCGTCAATCTCATCCCGAGCAAATAAATTGGACACCTGAGGTAAGAAACACACAGACACACACAGCCATTAATGTCAATCTGTGTTACCTATCTTGATCATCTGTTTGCAGTTTGTTACTCATAAAATTATGTCAATTATGGGAACACACAACTGCTTCACATTTTGTTAACTGTAGGTTTTGTATCAGGTCCGGTTTAGGCGTAAATATGTTTTTGAGAAGCACAATCTAAAAGAAAAGACCTTCCAATATATAAACAGTAGTGTGACATGGTAATTGTCAATATTAAGTATTTATTGCTTAGGAATTCAAATGCAAAATTTCCCCTGTATAACATATTTAGAATTAAACCCTTGAGAAACTTTCCAACTTCTACATCTAACTTCTCAATCTCTTGATTTCCTCTGAGCATTCCCATATTTGTAGATGGTTGATGTAAAAAAAAAAAAAGTAATTGCCCAGCAGCTGGTGAATAAAACTAATTTTGGTGTTTCCAGTAAAGCAGAGTATCTAATTTATACTCACTTACCATAGCTGAGGGTAGTTTGATTTTTAAAGACAATTTCTACCACGAGGGTTCCCTAAATCAAAACAATAATAAGGCATAGTAGTAGTGATGACATGAAGTAGTGTGTGTAGCGTGGGATCAGGGGAGTCTTCATTTTTAAACCACCATCAGCTATGAAAATGAATAATCATGCTCCATCACGAGTGAGGGATTCAAACAATAGTAAACAATAGAGGTGAGCTGGCTAAATAAAACAGATATGATGCCAATGACAGGCGACCAATAAAAAACAAAATTATGGGTATACACTGTTGGAAACATTTGGGATAATGTAAGCACACAACTCAACAAAATACATAACAGATTTTAATGCAGTAATGTTACATATTATTCCTTTAACTGATATTAAAAGTTGAATTCACTTTTGGGCATTTTTTTTCCAGTTGGTTAAGCACAGAGCTACAGGTACTGCTCATCCTCCTCATAGTGCTTTGGCCTGAAAATCTTCCTACTGGGGTGACACACCCATTTTGTCCAGGTTTGACTTAAGGGGATCATGGTACAGCATCCTTTCACATTGCTTTTAGCACCTTTTCTCTGAATCCCTGGTTACAGAGCGAGAGAGAGAGCAAGTAACGGAGACGGGAGAGAGTGGGAGAGAGTCCTGCGGTTTGCGGTCTTGCAGGAGGTGTTGCGGTTAGAAGCACCATGTGTCTAACATCTGCCGGCTTACTTTCACATAAACAACAACCTCACACTAACAGCTCACTCTTCCTTTATTCATTTCTCATCTCTGTCACTGTCTCTCACACACTGTCATCCTAACACTTCTGCAACACAAACTTTCTCTCTCACACAAACACAACACACACAAACCTCTCACCTGCACACACACAACAACACCCAGACAGCAAAATCCTCCCTGGTCCTCACTTCTGTTTATCTCCCCTGGTAAAGCAGCTGCTGCATGAATTGTTATTTAGGAAGGGAGGAAGAGGAAGGAGCGAGAGGAGCAGGTGGAGGAGATTGTGGACGGGGATGCTATCTTGATGAGGCAGAGGAGGAGCGGATGGAAAAGGAGGAGTGTAGAGAATGAAAATGTAAGTAAGACGAAGTCAGCAGAAAATGCAAAGAGAAGGAAAACAGGGTGAAAAGCATGAAAACTAGGAGGTGAAGGGAAAGTAAGATTTATGTGTGCAAGGGCGAGAGAGAGTGTGAATGACATAACAGGGAAGTTTTATACACTTGGAATCATGACGCTGAGTAGATACTCATACTGATTGATTTGCTGCATTTCATATGTCATGTACTTTTTGTACAGGTGTACGTTTGTACAAGTGTACTGCTTTGATCAATTCGACTGCATCTTAAAGCACAAATTAAGAATTAATCTCAAGTCTTGAGAGTCAGTTCTCGTGCATCTTGAACAGAAAGTCACGCAATATGAATTTCAAAGGAGAACTACATCCAGAGACTAAAAGAGCAAAAAGTAAAAGCAAGGGAAAGTCAAAAAAAGGATTTCAATCAGATTAGATTTCTGTAATATTGGAGGAAGCAGAGGCAAAAACCCATCTTGTTTAGTAGATTCAAGGGCGTGCTGAAAAATGAGAAGAAGATTGCGTGCATTCAATCTTCAAAAAAAGTCCCGTGTTTACACACGTCTCTCCCTGAAAGTGCTCGCCAGCCATCATCGTGATGGCTTCGCTGAACATCACTGCGGCTGAGGTGATGGCACACATCCGGAAGGGGAGGAGGACGGGGATGTGTAAATCAATCAATGGGTGCACAATATACAGCAGCAATTATATTAAAGATTTCCTTTAAATTAGCCTCTGTAGGGCTAATTATAAATGTTAGTGATAGGTTGAATCAAACATTCATTTCACAGACAGCATCAAAAAGTATAGACTAGAAGATAAAATTAATGCAAACAAAAAGATTCTATCACTCCTGTCGATGTTGAGCTTCTTATGATGATCTTTGCTCATGCTCAGCATTTAGATGCCGTTATAAAACAGGGCCCTGCTTTAACAGGACATAAAGATCCAAGCGGTGGGAGCCTGGATGATGCGGGTAAAAAAGCAGCGAGGCTGCGACGTCAGCACAGAGCATCAGTAGGAGTAGCCGCCTGGTGCAGAAGTGACTGGGAGCGAGATACTGTATATAATTTAAATAGCTTGACATTAGGCGTGCATAAAATAATAATTAGCTCACTTGGCCCTATCAGCTTATACCAGGCAGACTTTCCTGAATGATCTTACACTACTCGGTGCTCCCTCAACTTCTGCCATTCACAGGTCCCCTTTTTCCATCTTTAGTGATAAGGTCATTGCTGTGGTGTTTTTACAGCGCTGTCCTTAAATATGAAGACATGACAGTCAGGAGGAAGGAGGAGAAAAAGGAGGTAAAGGAGATAAAGAAAACGAAGGCAGGAGAACAAACTGGAAGAGCAGGCAAGGAGGAGAAAGGATTATCTGGAGAGGAGGTGTAAAGGAAAATATGGATGAGGAGGAAGGGGCTCAGAGCCTCATGAATAACCAGGAGAAAAAGGGAAGGGTGAGGAGACAAAGAGGACAACAACGAAGAGGAGGACTAGAGAGTGAGAATGGAGGAGGAGGGAGAGAAAGATAGGGCAACAAGGGGAAAGGGAAAGACAGAATAGGAGGGGAAGCAGGCAATGAGAGGAAGAGGAAAACGATGAGTAGGAGCAGAGAGGGACAGCACAAAAAAGAGGAGTAGGTGTGAAGGAAAAGAGAGTTTAGAAATGTTTTATTTTCTCCAGTTACGCCAAAGCCGCTGGATCCAGAGGAACAGATTCTGGGATGGCACATTAGAAATGTGCAAACAGTGGCACTCGACCTTGAGGCTACCGGCTGTTACCTGCTACCGTTGCAGAGTATTACAATGGGAGAAAAAGCCATTCTGCAGCTGTGATGAAGACCTCGCTGTGCGTCTCTCCTGTCAGCTACACCTTCAATTCATTACATCCAAATCGATGAGACAATAATTGTGAAACGCTATTGTATTGACGGGGAAAACGCAATTTTTTTTTTTTAATCTGATTGAACTGAGATAAAATGCGCTGCTCAGATGAAGACGACATAGTTTTCTGGTCTGTGCCGTCGCTGCTTTGCCATCAAGGTCATGAAATGTTTATTTCACTTGTGGACAAATTGCCAGCTTTCAGTTTCAGTAGCAGAACAAAAGTGTGACTGAAGCTTTTATGCCGGACAAAGTAGACGGTGTCGATGTAAGTATCCGAGTCAGTGCAGCAGCTTTGTGTATCCACACTAGGCTTTCCTCATAATTAAGCGTCTGCGTTCATTATGAAAACTGCCGCAAAAACACTGATGTGCCAGCGCATTCATTAAAATATAATTAATCAGAAAAACACATTGGTGCAAAGGGAGGAACAGATAACCCATATTTTCCTTTTGAGCACCACTCTTATTATTGTATTTAGCCAAAGATAGGATCTGTTTTTCATTCACATCTTTGGTAAATTACACTGATAAGACTTAAATATAAAATATGTGCGAGTGTATGTGTAAACAGAGTGTTTAGTTGAAGACAGCATTCACAAACGAATACTGTAGCATTATGTAGATCATAGCAGTGAAATGGCTTATTTAATGCATTTATTAAGATGTTAAGATATTAAGAGTTGCTCTCTCTGTGCTTATTCTCCATTTGGCCCACCTGATATTAACAGTAACAGGTATTGATGCCTAAAAAATAGATTTTTGCACAAGACCAGGGTTTAACTTGTTCTGAATCCTGAAGTTCTCTTAATAGAGGCATAGTAGTTGTATCAGTCATTCAGCCAGTCAGTCAGACCTGAAGCTAGCTGAGCTGTTGTATACTGTGTATGTGACCTGCTAATTAAGTGAAGATTAAGTGAAGAGGGTTATTCTGTCTTCTTCCTGTCTTCAGCTGCAGAACACGTTGAAAATCACAGATATTTTCCTGAAACCGAGCTTCAAAAATCTGCCTGTCCTGTATTGACTGTCTCGCCTTCAGCTGGTCAAAAATGCAGCTGTATATCTTTTCAGTTTTGCAGATGCTTTTTGCAAATACCTTTGCCCCTTGTCTTGCCTGGCAGTTTTAAAATGAATTCAAATATTTTACTAACGTTTAAGGCTATTCATGCCCCAATGATGACCCAAACTGTATTTCTGGTATGTTCTCTATGAGTCAGAATGCAGATTCCTGTTATCAGTCCGACCTCACAGCACCAAACCAAGGGGAACTTTTGCTTCAGTAGCTGAACTCCCAGAGAGCTCGCAGCAGCTTTAACATTTCTTATTAAATGCATTTCCCACATTTAACAAGCAAACATTAAATATAAGTTTATATTACTGTAAACATGCAGTCATTAGTGTGTGTGTTCCTGACCTCTCCAGATGACAGCACATTGTTCATGTACTCGAGGAAGGACTCGTCTTTGATTTCGTTGTCGGTGAAGATGAAGCTGATGCCTTTGCCATGTTGGCCAGCTGTTCTGTACAAACCCTTCAGGTCGTCCATCAGGTTGGCTGTGTTGTATGAGCTGCGAAAGAACAGAAGGCATAATATGAATATGCTGTTGTGATTTTTTTTTTTTTGAACACTTCTGCTATTGTCAGACCAAACAAAACTGACAAGAGAGAACAAGATAAAAAGGAAAACGGTGTGTGTGTGTGTGTGTTTGTGAGTACATACAGTAGGAGTATAACTGAATAAATTTGACTACTTGAATGCTGCTGTTTGAGTGAGGAGTGATGTACCGTTTGAACTCAAGCCACCATCACAGTGTGCGATTGCAAATTACTTTTTTTTTTCTGACACCAGTGGCATCCCTGTGGCAGGCAGAGTTCAGTGCCTTGGTAAAACATACTGTATGTTGCTTCACTCCGATATGAAGATCACTTCACGATACATCTCTAAATCTTCATGATTAAATGATTTTGAGCAGTAATCTGCCAGCCTGGCTTTGAATATGGATATTCTGTGCCGTGTGTTGTAATGAAAAATTGACAGCCTTGCCACACACAACTGTGTGTATGTGTCTGTGTGCAAACATTGAAAGTGTCTGGATTTTCAAGTTGCAGGTGCTTTTATTAGCTGAAGTGGTAAAAAAGTGTGAATAGACTAATAGATTTCTGACTTGAAAGGCAGCAAAGAATCAAGCAGCGTCCTTGTCGCTTGTTTTCAAATGTGCCTCCGTCTGTTTTTGTGCGCTTGTGTGCAAACTTGAATGAATTATAGCGAGTGAGACGAAAAATAGGCAAGAGTGGAAGATGAATGGGTGGATTTTATTGCATAAAAACATGGGTGTGAAACTGAATCCATAAAAACTCTAGCAAGAGAGTAACAGAGTTAGGATGACAGAGTTTAAGGGATAGTTTACATGGAAGCAATGAGAGAGTTTAGGTTGCAGAGATTGAGAGCCGAACTGAGTATACAAGAGAAAAAGAGACATAACTGCAGTGTATGTGTGTGTGTGTGTGTGTGTGTACTGTAATAAAAGAAGAAAAAGCAGAGAAAATAAAAAAAAAAAAAAATCAAGGTGCCTGTTCTCTCCACAGAGGGTTGTGAAGCAGGAGAAGAAACACGAGGCTCATTCATATTAATACCAAACACTAAAAATCTGTGAGGAAAAGAGCCGACGGGAAATATGACAGCGACAAATGCACATGGGGGCTGTGAGGGAGAAAAACATTTGACAGGCTGGGAGAGCGAGGAAAAGGCCGGAGCGAGACACAGAACAATGAGGCAGACAAAGTGTAGGACAGAGCAAAGCAGAGAAAAATGACAGAGTTGAAGCAGAGCAGAGTTTTTCTTATTCTGATGAATCAACTGCACTAAAAAAGGGTCTCACAGGAGACAATGACATTGTTCCATAGAGGAGACGAGGGCTGCACAGATATTATACAATAAATATCAATCGGATTCCATTTCTTTTGGAAGGTGTCCTGTCCCGGCGATTAATTAATTCTGATTGCAGCTCCTGAAAGATGAATGTTGAATCTTTCTCAAATGTCAGGGCTAAGACAGAATATTGATGCTCTGTAGATTTGAAATCTAGAACACCGCACTCTTTTTGGATTCGCTTTGTTTTAGTTTTTTGTGGTCATTGAATATTTGTAAAGAGACCAGTGGCAACCTCTTGGTGTCTTTGCTAAACATAAGAATTAACAAAAACTATTAGCCTCATTCAAAAAGGAATGATATTGTGCTTGCAAGATACCTGGCTCCTCACTCAACTGCAACGATTCAATGAAAATTGATGATACTGCATGTTACAGGGTATTTGTACTAGAAAATAACTGTATTGCAGTGAAACATAGTGCAGCACATTTGAGTTAGCTTTGCAAAATGTGAACTTATAGTTTAGACTGAAAACAACCACTCCAGAAATGTATTGAGCCTGTCACACTAACAAGCAGACTATGGGCAGATTATTAAATGACGAAGTGACTCAGTATCATTCAGAACTAATGGATCATGAGCAACTATGTACCGTGAGATACAATACAGATTTAATACAGCGAGACAATGCAACACTTATTTCCTGCCTCAAATTCATTCAGACTTGGTGGATGATTAAGGAAAAACCTGACTTTCTCAAAGCAGCTGGAAATGTTTCTGAAAATCAAAAGACTGATCGTTGACAGCGTTTGTGTGGGATGTGCTCATGTTGATGTCAGAGTGAAACAGAGCAATTGTCAGTCATCCTTTTTACAGTCTACGTAAAATGATGACTGTCCTGAAAAAATAATTTTATTTAAATAAAACTATATTACATATTTGGTATTATAATAATACAATTAGAACTGAAATTAAGCATGTACATATTATGGCTTGGGTTAAAGTGTATGGATAAGGAATAACTACTGTGTGTGTGTGTGTGTGTGTGTGTGTGTGTGTGTGTGACTGAATACACTTATTACCGTGTGAGAGTGATCTGGAAGATCTTATATCCAGCTATGAATGAAGCCAGTCTGGTCAGGCTCTGTTTGCCTGAACCGCCAACACCCACCAACAAGGCATTACCTCCAGGTGTCCGGATTATCCTCGACACCTACACAAACAAAACCAAACATACACACGAAACTCAGATTAATAAAAAGGACTGTATATATGTGACAAGTTGTGAGAACAGGAGGAAGGAAAAAAACAAGCAAGGGAGACAGAGTGGGAGATTTTGTGTGAGTGGAAGTACAAGTGAGCGAGCGCTCAAAGCTCCACAAATGAAGTTGTACTATAGCAAAACCAGCAGAATATTTTTAGGCTTGAAGGCTGTCTGAGCTCATCTGAGGGCTTTCAAATGCAAAAGCTTGACCATTCAATAAAAAGGGACCATGCATTTGTCTCTAGGCCACAGACACGAATCCAATTGGTTGCCCATGTCACAAGGCTGAGTGTGCGTCATTTTTTATTTTTTATGTTTGTACATTTTAATTTAGTTTAGGATTTTTCTGTTGCAGTTTTCAACACAATATTTAAAGTTGCCCCCGTCCTTCCCAGCCCGACGACACAAGGAGGATGTGTGATTACGATCTGGCACAGTCGCTATGTTTTTACAGAGCTCACACTCACACCCTGCATGCTGTTATTGGCTGGACACACACACACACACCCACCGCCCAGAGGTTGACGCCCAGAAACGTCCTGAACACAGCAAATAAGAAAATACATGCAGAGTGCAGGGTCTCTGCAGATAAATTCACCACCACACACTTTGGGTCGCACATGATGATTAAGAGGGATTACTTTTCTCAGTACATTGTTTTTTAGAAAAATCCTGCCCTGATTCTTTACCTTAATCACACTAGTGTGGCTAAACTTTGAAGTACCTTGACCAGATGTATCATAGCATCCTGGAAGAAGACCATGTCCATGCCAGTACCCCTGACGCTCTCATTGTAATGGCTGAGGAACATGTTGAGACGCTCCTTTAAACTCTCGAATGATTCCATAGGCTCGTACACCTTTGGCAAATCGAAGTCTGAATCTTCTGGCTCTTCCCCTGTGAGGAAACAACATCTTACATTGATCACAATACAAAAGCAAATTCCTGTTATTTTTTAAGATAGTAAGAAGACTCTTTATATGTCTTTGTACTTGATCGGTGTGTTACCTGTAGCCTCAGGTGCGTCTCGTAGAAAGTCGACAAAGTAACCGTCGACTCCATAGTCCACTATGTTCTTGTGCTCCTCACCAAGCTCCTCCTCTACCAGCTTGGCCAAAGCCTGGTCAAACCACTCCACGTCCTCGGGCATGGTGAATCTGTCAGCTATCACACGTTTGCACTCGTGCTTCCACAATGACAGCAGCACCTGCAATTTTTTTTTTTATTATTATTGTTTGTTATTATTGAATGATCTAATTCAGCTGTATTTCATAGAGAGACACACAGAACATAGCTAAGAAGACAAATAGCATTGATTGGGAGGAACTGTTTAATTTGTTAATGGAATCATTGTATGAGCTTGATGACTACATGAAAAGGATTCACACGAGCAAAGAAAAGCATTGAGCAGAGACACTCTGGATCGTTTGCTTATGCTGAAATCCATTAAGCCAGACATTGATTAGATGCATTGATGTAGGACTTCTGCTCAGCAACCTCATCAAAACAGTCTATTCTATATTCTTGTATTCTGCTTGTGGTTCATTTGATTCTAGCCTTGCCCGGTCTCGTCTTCTAAGTCTGCTTCTAAGTTGAGCTGGCAGCCTCAGCAGGGGATGTTGAGCATATTTGCCTAGACTCTGAGCTGCCTGAGGTAGAAGATATATTTCATTGTATTCAATTATTCAGTGAGGCCACAAACCAACAGGGAGTTGGCCACCTCAGCAAGAACTGAGCTTGCAATGTGAGAATTGTCTATTCTTCACTGCCAGCGAACACTTCTGTCTCTCTCCAATACTGTAAATACATTATATCTTAAATACATCATGTAGTCATACAGTAGCTCGACATCATTTGTAGGGGTTATGATCAATCTCTGTCAGGGTCTCCACACTCCTCTGGTCTATTATACAGCACTCTGAATCACACTACACCACACTTTCAATTCAGTTATTTCACATACTTTAGCAATACTTTCCCCGTCTGAATTATTTGTCATGTATGTGAATTCTTGAAAAAGCATAAAACTACATACAGTATGTACATGTTAAAGAAATCAGTTTTAACCAACCATCTTTTTTAATAACTTTTGTAGTGCACACATAAATCTTCCCACCTGGACTGAGTTGACCACCTCAGCGCTGGTGTTGAGCATGCCTTGCCAGATCCTGGACAGGTCCCTCAGGTTGAAGATGTAGTGGAACTTAGCCGGAGTCGGAAGCATCTTGACCTTGGTCAACTGCCAGAGACGGCGGGTCAGAGGCACCAAGCTGGACACGGTGCTCCGAACCTCACTGGCGAAACCACGACGTGAGCAGAAGTGGCCCACGCCAATCACACCTATACAATGACGTCGATGGTGGGGTAAGGGCCGTTTGAGCAAAGCATACAACATGTATCAATTCATTACTGTAGAAACATACTGACATACAAAGAAATGCAATGAATTACTTAAATTGCAAGAAAATATTATCTTCATTATTTGTGATATTTTAGTAAGTTACCACTGTGGTATCATCAATATCAGTGTTGATAACATATTCCTTAACATTAATCAAATGTTTTAATTCAACACATACATCAGTAACGATGCACTCTTTTCACTCACCAAATATCTTGTCAATGGAAGCATTGGAGGGCAGGGTGCAGTTAAAGACAGAGAACTGCCTCTTCAGTCTCTGTGGGATGTCGTTGCGGCCTCCTCCTGGATGGATCATAGCTGCCAGGAACTGCACGTCCACAATATTGGTGAACTCTCCCGGTTTCTCCAGATTGAAGAACCCATTTTGCTCCATCAGCTGCCTAACAATCTCATTTGTCACCTATAAGGAAGAGGTTTATTTGTTATTCGTTCATGTTAGCGTTCTTCTTTGCTGATATCATCGCTTCAATTGACTGGTATCATTTAATTAGGTCACAGAGATGCGCAAAATTAACTTGTCTAAAGGCTAATAAATTGAAAGAATTACTTGAAATGAAATGACCTTTAATGGGATTCCAGAACAAAAGGACACAACTAGAAATGTGTCATTAATCGAGGTAGATAGTGAAAGGATATTTTCAGTATTTCAGTTCAGCGATGTTAAAAATGATCTCTAACCTGATCTCCCCACTCGTTGATGACAGGCATGTTGATATCGTCTATAAAAATGGACATTTTCTTCCCAGCAGGGGGTCCATAAGTGGTCCCCATCCTCTTATCCACATAGCTCTCTACCGTCCTCTAAAAGAAAAACGGGGGGGGGGGCATAGAAAAAAATGAGGCAACAGATATGGTGACGGAAAAGGCAGCAACAGGTGAGAGAAAGAAAAAGGAAAAGGACAGATCTGATAAATTCACTCAGACATAATCCACAGTCACAGCTTGATCAATGTGCACCTTAACCATGTACAGGGAAAAGACAGCGGTCCCTCTTCCAGCCTGCACACGATTAATCAGACCAGACATCGATCAATATCACCTCACAAGTTCAGGATAATCCATGAAAATTTAACACACACATGACAGCAGGCTGTTAAACCCACACTGACTTAGAAGAGAGAAAACAGATGGCTCTGCTTTACCTGGAACATGAGCGGCGTGGTGGCAGAAGAGAAGTTGAGACACTTGCCCATGTGGGTCTCAGGATCATACTTTGACATGTAGCCCTTGATGATGACAGTCTTGGCTGTGCCTTGCTCTCCAATCAGTAAAACAGCCTGGGAAAATGTATAATCGTTTCCATCAGGGAAAAGTCATGGAAGACAAAACTATATGCACAGATGATGAAGAGTCCATGCAAATAGATGTTAACATGACAGTTAATTATTATGTTTTATTTGTTTCATTCTGAGCATTAAAAACTATTATTTCTCATGGCAGTGATATAAGGAAAGGACACGTGCACTCATGAGCCAATACAGACAGGAAATAGATGACAAGGAGAGAAATATCATGAGAAAGACAATTGTCAGCCTTATTGGACTTTTTTGTTTGAAGGAATTTAAGATTAAGGTAATTTATTTCATTGCTCAATATGTTGATCACGGATTACTAATTATTCATTATGACAACAGCAAACTGTTTTTGACAGATCCATTTGTTAAAACCATGTGTTGGCCTGTTGGAGTTAAAATCTCAGCAAGGAAGGTGAGTAAGAGCTGACAAATCAAATAGTACAGTCCATAATATGTAGGGATTTAATTTAAGACCACAGTTCGGGTGTTGGATCATCACATTATCACCTGAACGAGCAGTTGTTAATGGTAAAACCTATGGTGACGGACACAACTAACAGACTGGAGCTAATTAAAATGAATGCTGCAGGAGCTGCTTGGTTTGTCTGTGTATTAGCCATATAAGCTATTGAAATCATGAATCTTCATCACAGCTCGACATAATGATTTTTTTTTTTCCAGATCCAACCATTTTTGTTCACAATTTAGATCCATCAGCCTCTTGAAAAAAAAATCGTAAAAAAGGAAAGAAAGTATGAATGAAAATCTCACCCTCATACAAACACACCAACGTGCACTTCCCCCCTTGTGTCATTATGAATGTGAATGACTCCCACACGCATGCATATGCACAAATGCACACACGGGCCCCAAGACGAATGCCACGTGGTAGAGCATTTGATGGGCTGAGTATCGACCACAGTCATTTTAATCTGGTCTTTTAGAGGAGCCGTGCTGCATCCAGCCATCCTGCCATGTTATTGATCCGAACCGCATGCGTGTGTGTGTGTGTCCACTCAGCTGTATCCGGGAATAAATGAAGCATTACACACTTAATAGTGAAGAGATCAAATGAGTGCTACCCTCTCTAAGACCTTTAATGTAAGCCTTAAAGAAGAGGGTTGTGTATACACTAAATGTTCCTGTTCAAATGTCCTTTTCAGGTCATGTGTTTTTGACTGTCAACATCCAGGCAGTGTTCATAGGCTTTTGTTTTCTTTTAGCAAACCTCACCTTCCCCTGCTTGGCGATGGTCTGAATTAGGAAGTCTGTCCTAACATTGTCCACATTGGGGACCAGGATGGAGCTGTACTCTGGGGTTATTTCAGATGGGTAAACATACTCCTCCACTCTGGTGCTCCAGTGGACCCACCGACCTGGAAGCAGATAAACCGTGGTGTAGAGATTAGCACAAAATATGACAGTGACGCTTCCAACTTATCTTAAAATTGATTTTTTTTTTTTTCATATTTCACGGTAGAATTTGATAAATGTACACCTGCTGCCAAAATAAAGTGCAGCATGAGGCACAGCTTCGATATTCCCCGGCATCTAATCGACAGGTGATATCATCTGCTTATCAATGCGTGCGTACCATCTGCTGTGACATGGTAGTCAAACATGGTGTCCTCACTGTCGAGAGGAATATTCGGCAAGTTCAGACAGATGCCGTCGTTCCCTCTGAGCCAGATCTCCATCTTTCTCCGGTCGTCCAGTTCAAGTAAGGCTCCGGTGCTCCACATCAGGGCAAAGACATACAGCCGCTCCAAGTGCTCTCTGGATAACTCACCACACTGCTCCTGTAGAGCAACACCTGTGTTAGATCACTTTGTTCAAACAAGCAAACGTAAAGAAGAACTAAAAAATATTTATATATATCATAAAATATACTTCACCCTTTTACTGAGGTTTATTGGCTCAAGCTCAAAAAAACTGTCACATCTAATAATGTTTAATCACCACTACTGTTATTGTAATGACAGTTCCATCTTGATGACCTTAAAAATGAGCAAGATAGAAAAACAAAACAAATGTATTACAGCTGGATTCATGCCCTAATTATACAAAGTGGCATAATTAAGGCTGTTATAGCTCTGTTGGTGGTGTCAGTTTGAATTTTCTTCTGAAATTATAAGGAGACACAGTAATTTTTCAATTTGTGAGATTGAAATCTGGGCAAAAGGTTATTTCACTCTTTTAGTTATCTGCGCGATACTGAGCTTACAAATGTTTTACAACCTGAAGTAATACAAGTATTTGATATGTTACAGATCCATTAGCTTCCAACTGTTTTAGGCTTCAAATGCCTTCTACTCCAGCAGTCATTTTGTCCTGGCAGCATGAATTACCCTCCTCTGATACATACAACAAGGGCTGTCTGAGTGTCCCATGGATGGGAATTGAGAACAGCTGTAACCTAACCTTTGGTGGTATGAGTCCCTGCAGCATGTTGATGCACTGCATGATGACAAAGGCCTCTAACATGTCCATCTTGAACTCAAGAGACTGCACGCAGAAGCGGTAGAGCTCAGAGAAGGAGGAAGAGAAGAGTTCCCTCAGCACCTCCGCTTCCTGGGGAGAGCGTTTCTTCAGCCAGCCCTGAGAACAACAAACACATCATTGCAGTTAATTAAGATTAAATGAATATATAAATGTCAAGTCCACTGAAACAAGACATGTGTTTACTACTGAGGATATTGATCATTGAAATGACTAGTCATACCCAAATCTGGTCAATCTTTATGTTTGTTCAAAAATTTAATCCGTTTTGACAATGTTAGATTTAATCTTATCATACTATATACATTAAATTAAAATAAAGTTAATTAGTAATAAAGGCCCATTCTCAGTCACTCACAGATACATATTTAACTTAAAATAAATGGTTACAATTAATTTGTTTAATGTTTGTTTTATTTTCTTCCAAATTAAGATGATCTTAGATTTAAGGTGTACAAGGAGAAACAAAGAAAACGGTTGCAGGAGAGCGAGCACAACCAGCAGGTCTGACTCCACTGTCAGGCGGTTTCTTGTCTTGTTTTTATGTATAGAAGGGCTGACAGAACCAGATCATAATTATATGATGGCAAGAATGCACAATACCACCATGTCAGACAATGATGCGTCTTCCACAAGCAGCAAGACAAACTGTCCGTTATGCCGTTATCAAAGTAGTGTTCAGCCTAATTTTGTTGGCCGGATCAGATTCAGTCCTGTCAGACCGTGCTGAGGGCGGAGATGTATCAGCATTTCTTTGAGCTCCATCTACCGTGTCAAATTTTTCCATCACTTTGCCCTGACAGTCGCTATTTTTCAAACTGTAGTGCTCCTGAAAACTCCTGAAGTTGAAAGTGTGTTGTGCTACAAGGAGAACTGGCAGCAGCTGCGTATATGAAACAGAGTTTTTAATTCGGTGATTTTAATATTAATTAAATTAAATATTAAATTATTAAATATTACTCGTATTTTGATACGATTGAAAATGGAACATACTACATGTGTAACAAATGACATTTAAATGTGGTGAACAGTTATTAAAAACACAATGAATAAGCAATGATATGATAAATGTTGCAGCACCCTTGGCCCCTCCTCAAGGCACCCACTCTGGGAACCACTGATCTCGAGGTACATATCATAATATAAACACCATAATTTGAAATGTTTGTGCAGATAAAAAAAAAAACCATCAAATTATTTATTCACTGAGTCGATTCACCTCCAGTATGGGGCTCCAGTTGAGCACGGAGGAGCTCATGAACACCATGCCGTTGCGAGAGACGGTGGCTGGAGAGGCGTTGTCGATGTTATGTGGCTCGAAAACCACTTTACAGTTGGGAGCCATGGGTATACGGTCCCCATTCGCCAGTGTGAGGGTTCTGTTGTCGTCCAAAACTGAGTTCAGGTTCTCAATCCAGATGGCATCGACTGGTCCATCCAGGACGATCCAGATGTTCTCTCCTGAGAGAGAAAACAGCATGTTTTGTTTGTTTCCATGGATATGAATCTGACTCGGAATGTGCATTTAGTGCACAGTAAAGGTGGCACCACACTGCTGTGTCTGCTCAGTAAGGAGTTCAAAATGCTGTACTGCTCATATGGTACAATATATCTACAATCTACAATATAGTTGCTGGCATTAATGACTGTGGTTCAGGCTCTTGTGAGATAAGTATGCTCTTTCGGTCCGATACTGATGTTTAATGTTGCTCTGTGATCACTGACCTAAATTTCTTTGGTGGTCTTTAACCACAGGACTCATAGTTTGGACAGAGTCAAAATAATTCACTACCAGTAAGACTGCTTTCATGCGCACGAGCCATCAGCCGCATTTCCACACAGATGTCATTAAGCAGATCAGGTTTGGGATGCTGTTGCTACATCTGTTGAATCACAATATAGGTACAGCCTATTTTCAGAAGGCATTTCTTTTCCTTGTAGAATACTTCATGCAGGAGCCCTGTCACAGCTCCACATCGTCTGCTTTTCGACAGTGGATTCCTGTCGGCTCAAAGCAACAAACTGCACAAATATGAACAGCAAGCGGCTGCACAAAGGCAATCGACAAACATATGGGATGCATAACAGCACCAGAACGTATACTGAATACATCAGATGCATAATTTGACACATAAAAGCAAACACACGTAATGTATATTCCCAGCAATGCACGCATTTTTAATGAAGTGCGTAGGATTAGAACTGTGTGGGAAGATGAAACTGCTGTTGGTGTTGCTTTGAACTATGGATGCAAGCGTGTCCCAAGATATTTAAACTTCTCTGCAGCATAGACTGACTCGTGTTTTCTCTCTTCCTCTTATTTAACTTCGAGGAGATGATGCTGTTATGAAGACACGCTCCCTCATTTGACAGTTAAACAGTTATGACAGCTTGTGCTGTGCTTGGTCCTATAGACCACACCTATGGTATTTGGTAACAGTAATCCCAAAGCATATAATCATAAGCACCATTTTTCAATATTAGCCTTTAGCAGATAAAATATGAACACTCACCAAATGTTTATAAAGATTAAGTACGCTCTCATTAACACAAAATGTGATTTAATTTACATGAATTAGAACATTCTGCGACAAATTTATAATCGCTTATATTTTAAACTTGATTTAATGTCATCTCATCTTGACTACTTTTCTGACCTTTCTTTGCTCTCAGTGTTTTCCTCCAAAGTGTGGAGAAGATGCCATCAGTCCAGTCGTTCGTAGCCACGTCCAGTCGACCAAACATCTGAGGTGCTGTGATGGCTTTGGGGTTCATGCGCATCTCTTTGTGAGGCTGACCACACTCTGACATTGACAGAGACATTTGTAAGGTAAGCATAACAAACACGCCAAGTGACACTTGAAAAGATGATTCTTGCTCTGTTTGACGTTGGCTGGCTCACACACAGACACATAAGTTTCATTAACAGCCATTTTTGAAAAAGTAGTTTGTGTCTCTTTTCCTGAACATGCATCCCAAAACATGCACAAAATCCTACCTGTCATGGCTCTCATCAGTGTGTGTATGCAAGTTGTCTTTCCGGCCCCACTGGGCCCCAAGGCCATCATGCCATGTCGGACCCTCTGAGTCTCAAACAGCTGGATGACCTTCAGCTTCCAGGGAGGGTGACTGATCAGACCTGCATCCTCAACCTGAGGGAACATGATTAGAGTATACACAGTTGCAATTCTACTATATTTACTTACTTTTTTTGGACTGATCCAAACAGGTGTTTTTGGATCAGTCCACAACTTTCAGTCTTTTGTTGCTCCTGTCTCAACTTGTTTAAAACATGTTGCTGCCATCAAATTCAGAATAAGCTGATATTTACAAAAATCAATGAAGTTGATGAGGTCAAATATTAAATACATTGTCTTTGTACCGTTTTCAATTGAGTCTATGTGAAAAATGATTGGAAAACTATCTTCTTCTTATTCTGTTTTTACACAGCATTCCGAGTTTTTTGGAATCAGGGTTGTAGTACGACATGTTCTGGCTGATACTGTGATGGCAGGATATTATTGACACTGAGTCACATACAGGCTCACACACATTTAAAGAAGATACATGCAGATATATAATAACAAGCGCACATTATTGCGGGGATGAAGTCACATAATAAAGACACAGACATGAGTAGGCTGTAATTTAAAGACCAAACATTTTACAGTATCTCTTACTTTCTATTTTCTCTGTACTGTGTTTACTGGGGGTCCTTGGCAAATGGTAAGTGACACCATTTGTATCCCTTTGGGTGCTATATCTTGAGACGTTTAAGAGTGGCATGAAAGATACAGCAGTCACACAGTCCATTAGTCTTTTGCCCGAATTTACTCAGCCTCTTCTCTTCTCTCTCTCTCTCTCTCTCTCAAATCCTCCATCCATCCTACTGTATTTCTCCGATTTCACTCTCCCTTTGAAACACAGACAAACTCATTCCTCACTCCCTCCTACCTGATTGTCGATGGCAGCCTCTAGTTCAGGGTAGCCTGCTTTATCAAGTTGGATGCCGGGGAAGAGGTCATCAATCAGGCTCAGGAAGAGCGGCTCATCCTCATCGATCTAACAAACACACATGCACACACACAGAAATGTTAGCAAAAACCCACACAAAACTGGTGATATTATGGTCTGTGCGTTGTGATTATTTAGTTTTTAATTACATTTCAATCAGTAATTTACTCTTTTTTGCTCTTACCTTTGATTACTGACTTTGTAGATTTCTATTTTTATATTTTATATTCATCAAAAAATCCTAACGGTTCAATCTCTAGTTCTATCTATTCTATCTAGCACCACTGTATTTTATCCTATTTTAGACTGACCAGTTTGGATAAGTTCATGTCCCTGAGGACCCTCATAACGATGGTGGACTCTGTGTCACTGGGGTTGGCTCGCTTGGCTGCTCCCAGTGTTCGCAGCACTGACAGGATGTTCCTTAGGCCAAAGTCGTAGTGAACCTGGACAATCACAAACAGCATTTTAGATTCATCCTGATCTGTTTGCAGAAAGCTGTGTAAAACCGGCTCCTTATTTATTCTCCCACCGTTTAAGCCTTTGCAACAAGCATTTCTTCTAGTAGTCAATAATCTTCACTGTGATGATGCCAAACAAATAATTAGACTAAAAAACATGAACTAACTTGGAGTTGACAAAAAGACCTGAGACCACATTGTGATGCAATAGCTTTAGACACTGATAGTGACTAAGAAATCTTGGAGATCAATGAAGAAAACAAGGCTCTGCACTCAAAGGTCCAAAGCAAATATTCATACATAATGTCAAGCTGTTCCTCATTACACATTGTCAAAAGGGAACTGCCCTGTGTGTTGGTGTATTCTCAGTTGTTGTGATATGTTGTATTGGTGGGGTTTCTTATGTTTTTGACCTTGGGAACTATGATTGTACTAAACTACATTTCCCATATGTATCTGCACCAGAAAGGACAGGAGTTCCCTGTTTTATTTTTTTCATTACAAGCCCTGGGATTCCCATAAGGGTTTAGGCTTGGCTTCATGTGTGCAGACCCTTCTTTTCTTCATATTCAACAATTTTGTCATTCTTGCATCATTGCATTATGAACACTGTAATTCATCCAGTAATATAAAGTAAGAAGTTTAAATACTAAAGTCTAAAGTCTAACAACTGTCACATTTTGCAGTCAGATCTCATCCATTTCTATCACCTGTTTGGAGAGTTGCTCCTCACACAGCTTGTAAAGAGTGAAGAACTTGCGGGCCAGCTCCATGTTGTCTATAAACCCACAACTGGCCAGTTTCACCCTAATAATGATTTGACGGTCGGGAACCATCATGGCCACAGAGCGGAAGTTGATCTTCAGGTTCTCAGGAAGCTCCTGGCGACCTGCATAACCTGGGTTCTGATTATACAGGAAAGGAAGAAGAAGGAAGTTTTAGATGGCTGAAAATAGGAAACTCATGTAATACTGAATGTTGTATTCATAGCTCACATTATACTTTTAATAACAAATGATATGATAAATAAATACAAAAAAGATTAATGGATAGTGTATGAAATTTGTACATTTCAACACAAAATATATGTGTAAGCAGTGTCTTTGTATTTATATTACTCACAATAGCTATACACCAAAAAAAACTACATATCTGAAGTTCATACAAGAACATCATTAAAGTTCACTATCCTTCATCTAGTTAAACCCCTGTTGTGGACACAGCTCAGTCTCTCCTCTCCACAGAGCCTGCCTTTGATTACTGTCTCTATTCACCCGTGCACACACACACACACACACACACACACACACAGTAAAAACAAAAGAGAGAATGATCTCTGACCTCTATCCCCACATGGGAGAATTATTCCACTGTTCTGTTTAATGACTAGCCTTGGGATAGCAACTGTGCCAAGGAGATAAAGTGGCTATTACTGTATGAAGAGCATGATAATGAACACTGGATAATATTATTAATAAGAGGCAGACCCTCGTGTTTAATATTGTACAAACTGGCTTGTAAAAACCGACATAGATTCCATTTAGCTACACTTGTTAAAGTTTATAAAAATGAATTATTTGAGATTTATTGCGTGCTCTCTAAATAACAAGATCAAGTTTTTTTGCTTGGAATAAAATGTGTCTTCATGCTGTAAATCCTGCTGCTAAAACGAGAGGTTCTTGTGAAGTCCTAGTAGCTGTGAGCACACAGGGCCATGCACCCAGATGCATCATCCAGCTCTCTATCTTACCTGTAACTTTCTACAACAGACAGACGAACACTGCACAGCATTACAGTATGACTAATATTCAGCTCCATCAACACAGTCAGTGGATTTTTTTTTATAATATAAGAACGGTATCCTATGTAACAGGTCAAAAAATAAATGACTATATCAGTACAACGAATAACAGTTTCTATCTAAATTTTGAAATAATGGCACTGGCACTGACCATGGTAAGGAAGATGCCAAACTCTGGGCTCATATCCACATTGTCTCCATCGGTGAAGACAAAGTTTTTGCGACGTTCCTTCTTGCAAGTGAGGACTATCGCGATCTGCTGGGCCGCCACCGACAAAACTGGGAGGTCAATGCGGTTGAACTCGTCAAAGCATCCCCACGAACCAGACTGAGCCAGACCTGGAAATCAGACACATGCAACTTTATGGCCACTGTTGCAAATGAATCAAATGTGCAACTTCAAATTCTTCAATATACCAAATTGTCTTTTCTTTGTCTTCCTGTGGTCCTCGTCACTCATCCCAAACACCTTTTAGCCTTTTGTTTTTTGTGGAGCTGCTTTATTTGCTATCATATTTTAGCACCAATTTGCTTTGTGACTCTTACCTTTGAATATTCTTCCCAAGCCTCTGAAGTCCATCTGGTCAGAACAGTTGAAGACCACAACATACTTTCCCAGACAGCGGCCCATGTCTTTTGTCGTCTCTGTTTTACCTGATAACAAAAGGTAGATTTGCCACATCCTAAAATGAGGTGCAACAATTTTTATGTTGACAAAGAACCAAATGAATTCAACCAAAAAAACCTACTAAAACTCTCTCTTTAGTTGAGCGGTTCCCAAGCTTTCTAATTTGTGATTCCTTAATATGAAGCAGTGTCAACTTGTGACCATAGACTGTAGAAAACCTTGGATAAAATCAGTCGTTCATAGACACATTGTTCCTCGAGGTAATACTTTGAGGCCTCAGTCTCACCTGTTCCTGCAGGACCAGCAGGGGCTCCACCCATACTCATGCCGAGAGCCTGGGCCAGGGTGATGTAGCACCTGACCAAACAAAGACAGGAAGACAGTTACATTTCAGGCATAATGAGGTTAAAGATTTGCTTTCTCACAAAGCAGATTTCATTCCCCCTCATATTCAATTTGTCACACATGAAAACTAATATGATATGATTCTCCACAGGGAGGTTGGAGGTCAGGCACAGCTAGAGAACGCTGGCCCCTGAAGCCGGTGGGGATTCAGCGTCTTGCCCAAGGACACTTCAGCAAGAGAGGATGACTGACACTGGGACCTGACCCAGGCCCTGTGGCTAAACACTGTTCTCCCTTTTCACTGCATGACTGGCCTCCGGTCCAAAATTGTGGTGAAACTGCGCTTCCAACCAAGTTTGTGTCCTTCAGAGAATGTGGAACAAATCAGACCACTGATATTAAAAAAAACATTAATTATCATTGTCCCTCATTTTCAGAGAGGATGGAGGACAGAGAATGTGAAAGAGGAAGAGTGAAAACAGTGAGTGGCAGAGAGAAAAGCAGCGAAGCACACGCTAAGCAAAGAGAAGGAATCAGTGTTTGAGGCAGGGAAAGCGGGCAGTGAGAAAATCAGGGCTGTCTTGGCGCCTGTGGCCATAAGGACAGCGTGCCACTTCTTTGGAGAGCTGCTGTCTGATGTCTGCTGGTAGCTCCCTCCCTGCTGCTGTCTCTTCTCATTTCTTTCTCCTTGTCTCTCATCTTTTCTCTCTCTGTCTCGTCTCATATCTCTCCCTCTCTGTCTGTGAGTCTGACACGGGCTGTTGGTGGACTTCTGCCTACCTCCCTCTGTCTGATTCTCTTCTCCTCTCTCTCTCTCCGTCAGTCATATCTTCTGTCAGTGACAGAGGCGATGACCACTGTGCATGAGTGCCTGCTCCTCCTCTCTAATTTCCTTCTCTTCCCAATTCCACTGCTGTCTCTATCTCTGTCTCTCTTCTTCTTCTTCAAGCTCAGTCGTTAGTCAGTCATAGAAACTATAACCCATTAAATAAGAATTGATGTTACAGTGACTATTTCTGCTCAGTCACAGAGTTACCAGTATGTATCTTGAACAGTTTCATAAAATACCATGCTGTTGCAGTGAGGAACTGCCTGTTTCTGTTTGATCTATGAAAAACTCCAAGGGCAGTATAGAATTGCTGACTTAGTTACAAACTAGTGTCACATTTTCTGTGTGGCTGCAGTTATTTTCATGTTGTCCTTGTTCATACTGTGCAATACAAATTGTGTTTCTCAAGATTTTAAACCTAAACCTTTAGATGCTTTAGAACTGTTTTAGAAGCTATATACACTTTTGACTAATAGTCCAGATGAATGGGTCCCTAGATTGGTAATGAGGGAATTTCAGACAACAGGGAGGCTGAAGTAAAAGGCTCAAGTAGTAGCACATTTTTGTGAGTTTGCAGTTCTTGGCAGTTGCCACATTTAGAGAAAGTCATGAAAGTAATGTTTTCGGACAGTCTCTCCTCGCAGGCATTCTTGATGTAGGACTTAGCTGTGCACAGAAAAAGTGATGGATGTAGTTGTGTCAAGAGTGAAAAATTCAAACACTGCCTACTTTCATACATCCCCAAAATTGTCCAGTCTCTATGAAAAGGGAGCACGATTGTCAAGATTATCTGTTTCTGAAAATGGCAAATATTGTCAAAAGCAGCCGCTGAATTCCACCATTAGAGAGGTGTGGGGGAGGTGTTTCAGAAGCTGTTAGACCATCTGACAAGCACTTTGTTTGAAGCATATTGAAGCCCTTAGTTGGAATCATTACAGCCACGATAAAACACACACTGTCTGACAGCATTTGGGTCTGTTGGTTTCTTTAAAAATGTTAAAAATATCAATGTGTCTGCATCATTTGACAGTCCTCGCTGGTCAGTACAACTAAAAGTAGATTCTTACCATTTCAATCCTGCATTTATGAGAGTGCATGTGTGTGAGTCTTCACGGATGGCCCTCTACCTGTCAGTCAACGGCGTAATGACGAGCCTTTCGGTGCAGCCCAGGAATTCATTCTGGTAGACAAAGCCGACGTCTGTGATGTTGATGATCATCTTGTCTGAGTCCTCATTGAAGTAGAAACGACACTGCTTCAGCCACTCAAAGTCGTTGGGGCTTTTGACATGGAGCCGGCACTGGAGGGAGAAAGGGTGAAGATGAGAGCGAGGAAAAAGAGAAGAAGAGCGATGGAGAGAAGAGAGATGGGAGCGAGATAAAAGGATGAAGAGAAGACGGCGAGCGAAGAATAGGAAATCGAAGGCCACCGAGGAAGGGATGTGAGGTGTGATACAAAGGCAGGAAAAAAGAGGGACGGAGCAGAGGATGCATGAGGGGGCATGAGGTGGCAGGGAGGTTATATTAAAAAGGTGGAAAGAAGGGGAGAGGCAGGTGAGGGGGGATGAAAGGGGCCATGAAATGAAAATTAGGTGTGAGGAAGGTAAAGGAGAGGGCAGAAGGACGGCAAAAAAGAGTCAAGGAGACGGCAAAATGAGCATATAAAGTACCTTGAAGAAAGGCAGCAGAATAAGGAGGGTGATGAATCAAGAGGTGAAATAAAGAAATGAAAAAAAAGTGTATGGAGAGAAAAGAAGATTGGATAGAAGAGAGGCAACAGTAAGGAGGTATTATAGTGAGGTGAAGAGGACGGCAAAAACATGTTTGGAAAATAACAAAGAAAGAAGAAGAAGAAAAAAAAAATTAACACAGGTACGAGGGGGGATTAAATAATAACGACAGAAAAACATGCCCCAATAAAGTTACTTCACACCTGTGCTATTCACCTCGGTGTCCAGCCGGGCAAATGACTGTGCCTGGAGGGGAGACTTCAAAGACAGCCCCTTCTCTAGGTCTAAACTTTACTTGGCTGTCAGTGAAAATGCTTTGAAGACTTTTGTCAGATAGAACTGACTCTTCTTCTTCTTCTGACAACCTAGCCCGTAGGGAATCTGAATCAAATTTTCCAAAAGGATAGCTCTCTTAACCAGGGGACTCTGATTAGATGAATCTGAACCGAAATTGTAATGAGCTTATTTGTATAGTGAAATGTGCTTCGGTGAACTGAGCCGTCGTACAAACGTTAAGTAGCATCAACAACATGCTCACCAGGTCATCAAATATGTCCCTCTGGTGGACGTGGATGGTGATGAGGGTCTCGTACTTGGTCCTCTCCACAGCCTCCAGGTCTCTTGTGGTCATGTCTATCAGTGTGTTGAGCAGATCCAGGAAGAGCTGGTTGGTTTTGGCCATAATGCGCCGGTCATAGCGGGCGTTAGTCAGAGCCTCCTCGGAGTCCCTTGTCCAGATCATCTGAATACCTAGCAAGCCCACCTGGATCAAGGACATGGATATTTGTTGTAATTATAATTACAGGGATTAAGCTAAATTCATAAAATCTCAGAAATCAAATAAAGTAGATTGATGTTTATCCCAGAGACCTTTTACAGAATCACACAGAAATTAATTTTCCAAATTCATAATATCAGACTAGTTTATATAATTGCACATATGGCCCCTGTCATAAAATATTAGTGGATTAGTTCTTGAATCCAAGTGTGATCTACCTGAGCAGGGAAGGAGTTGAGGAAGTCGATGAGCTGGAAGCCAGAGTCCTGGATGGTCAGGGCGGCCTGTCGGATCACCAGGTGCAAAGACCTCTGGGATTCCTTCAGCAGAGCGTTGAGCCAAACCTCTACGTTCCCCTCTGCTGTGACGGGACGCTCCAGCTCCACAGTCTCCCCTTCGCGTGATGATATAGCCAGAATACGGTCATATACCTGATGACGATGACATGTTTTGTGGATCAGAATCACTGATTGATTATTCTATTCCACGTGTGAAGTAGGAAAACAATATGCTGACATATGAATATATTCTCCTCTTCTTCACTATTCTGATTAGTCGATTCAATTGCATGGAAAAAATTACTTGTCCAAGGGTTTGAAAGATGCCATTTTTCTGTTACACTGACCTGTCAGAAAGCCAGCTGTGTAATACAAACAACAAAAACACTCTAAGAGGCTGCATGAAAAATTCACCTTATCGTGGAATCGGACACATTTGATGTTGTCGAAGACGTTGAGGAGGTGAGCCTGGATGGTGTGGGAGTCAGAGGCCTGGCCCAGGATCTCCAGCAGGGCAGGATCAGAGACGAAGAAGAAACGAGGAAACAGCAGACGCTTTTTCTCCAAATAGCTGTTGGACAGCAGGGTAAAAAATATTACCTGCAATATTTTCCTCTCTCCTCCCAGGTAATGTTTGAACCACTTACATTTACAAACCTTTGTATTGCTTCGAGGTGTGACTCGATTCAGATTTGGGTCCTTTGTACTCACCCTGTGAGTGACTTCTGGCAGATCTCCAGCTGTTCGAGGAGGTGAGGAAGCAGCTGCCCCATAGTCTCATCTCCCACACATGACTGTACTACATTGGGCATCTCGTGGGCTCGCATCATGATCTTCACCCATGATTTGTCAATGTTGGAGAAACGCTTTGCTTCCTAAAAAAGGTTGAGTTGAGATCATTCATCTGAGGTTGGAGGCTGTATTATTTCTTTTTGTGTTGTTGCTAAAAGTCAAGTTCCAAGTGTTTTAAACACTAATGAATTATCTATGACTTGCTTTGTTCTTTTTTACATGAGGCCATGAACTACAGTGTTTAAATACATGAATTATATACATACACTAAAGCCTTAAATTACACAGAATTATATTGGCAGTAATTCTCAGAACAGTCTTTATAAACCAAATGAAATAATAAAATATTGAAAGGGTAAGGCATTGAAGAAGAGGAGGAACATAATTTTGATTGAGTTTTAGTCTGATAATTATGTCACACCATTTACCCACTGAGATTAGTGAATCAAATATGACTAATTCACTGTGACGTAATCTACCTTAGGCAGCTGTTTAGCGATGTCTCCACCCACAAACACAGCCTCCAGGTAGATCCAGAGGTTCTGCACCGTCATCCAGTTTTCTATGATATCAGTGGTGTTGGAAAGATTCTGAACCCACTTCTGAATCTGGGCTTTAAATGGGGTGTTGTACCTGCAAAATAAGTTCCATCAGCATCTCAGTCAGGTAATTAATTTAATAGCTCTCATAATCAAAATCCTAACAGTGATGATTATTAGAATCAACACCGACATACCTGTTGCTCATCAAAGACCCCAAAACCATCAAGCTGTCCTCCATGCTGGCTATGATCTCTGACGTGCTGTCTCCTCTCAGCAGCAGTTCTCCGCGGGTCTTAAAGTTGGCAAATGTAAAAGTCTTGTTGTCCCACTCAGCGATCACCTGCTTCAGCTTCTGCTCAATGTCCCTCTCTTTCACCGCGCTGATGCAGATATCCTAAGAATAAATATATGCAAGATATTATTCATTCTATTCATTCACGGATTGATGATTCTCTGCCTAACCCATTAATGCTCAAAAGTCAAATACTTTGAAAAAATAAATAAACCAGCTCTCCATATAGATGTCGGCTAGATTTGTGTCATCCGAGCAAAACCATTATACTGTACCTTAACCTCGTGTATGACATAATTACACCAAAATCAACTGAAAGGAACATTCAGAAATATTCCTAAATTAATATAAATTTTTGCATTAGAGTCAACACTGAATGAAATATGTATAGATATCACTAATCAAAACTTACTGAATACATTTTTTGTTCAATAACGCTATGAAAATGTTCTCCAAACAAATTAATGAGTGCTATTCATTGGGCATACATTATTTCAATGTCACCTACGCATCAGGGAAAACATGTAAAGCTATAATTTCAATGTTTGTCACATTTCTTTGGACCTGGCCATTCTTACCTCAATCTCCTCTTTATACTTGAGCAGAGGAGCCTCCATTATGTTGCGCAGCTTGAATGTATCAGTCTCCACCTCAAAGGTATGCCCAGTCACCTTGACACAAAACCAGATAGATTTGTTAATGTGGAAATTAGAGTCTATTCATACCAAATGTCAAGACAACAGCTATTATTCTTATTGATATAACAGTAGGTGTTGATGATGACTCTCTTATTAGCGAAAATAACTGCAGTAGTATATTGGCGGCCTTGCTCCACTGACCTCAGTAATTCTCTTCCAGTGGCGAGTCATCATAGCCTTGTTAGTCATGAGTTCCAGCAGGGGGCAGCACTCGCTGAATTCATCAATTGTTTTCTTCAGGTCCAGGAAAGCCTGCCATTCCTTCAGAGCACGAGGCAGCTTGCGGCACCTGGTAGTTGAAGGACACAATAGTCAAAAAACTCACAGCGAATACCTGTAGGTTAATTTTGCAAAGTCCAAAAGGTGTCGACGTGTGTCCTTCTGAGACACACACGCACCAGCACTTGCACAGTTGCACAGCGTAACCAGCCCAAAGCAAAAATTCCAAAACTGACAGACAGCATTTCTGCCACAGTTGTGTTGTCTTCTTTATCTGTTACGTCAGCACATATTCCCTTTGTGACTGCTATTTCCTTTTACTGTGAGGAAAACACAAAAGTGGAGACATATTAAAAACTACTTCTTCCTCCAGATGGGATGCCTTTAACTTGTATTATCCGAGCCTCTTTCCCCTTCAATTTCCCCCTGACAAATGCACAATGAATAAACCCTTGTAAAGGACAGAGTGCAAAGATAAACGTGGATGGAAATGGTGAAATTGAAATCCTTCAGAGCATTCATGCAGGGCTCGGTGGAAAACATTTTATAGGCTAATTCCAGCAGAAGGACCAGGCCAGGAAAGGAGTGATGATGAGAGGAAAGACGGACAAATGAAAATCATTTCATTTTCCTTCTTTTTCATTTTCCTTTGTTTTGATTTTTTTATATGACTCTCTTGGAATTTGATGGAAACTCACTTTGTGTGGCAGCCGATGGCCGTAATATGTGTAAAAGCTACTTTGGCAGCTGTGTTCAGTTTAGTCTAGTTTTGTTTGTTTCACTTCAGTGATATTTCCTGGAAGTGTCACTTTCACTTCCAGTTGAGCTAAGGTCAGCACAACTTGGGCTAAAACAGTTCAATACTGATCGATTAAATTAAATTAAAAAGGAGCCCTGTGGAGTCGAAAAAGTTATGTTTACATCCAGGGTTACTCACCAAAACACACTGTGTGTACCCTTGAGGTCTAACAAATGTGTCGAGTGTATTTACGATGTTTGTGCATATACATGAGAAAAACAAAATGGGGACCCACTCACAGAAAAACAGCTACATATCACTTCTAGAGGTCTAAAACTCCACAGGGAACCTTTAAATGTGATAAAAAATGTATTTCACAGTGGATGAACCTTGTCTGAAAGTCCAGCAGCTCGTTATTGATCTTCTCGATGTGGATGTCAGCCCAGAGGATGTCATAGTAACCGTTGACTGTTTCAATGACATTGTTGTAGAGGCCATACAACTTCTGCAGCAGAGTCAGCTGCTTCCTGATCTCCAACAGCTGGGGATGCTGGGTAACAGGGAGCCCGAACAGCTCCTCTCCACCAGTGTAAGTGATGTACTTCCTGAACAGGTTGTCAAATCGATTCTGGAGAGGAGAAGAATGGCAACAATGTAACTGACATCAGTATAGTAGTTGAAATGACAATAGTATATAATGATCTAATTTAGCAGCCACCTTTTTCAGCCATTGAGAGTAAAACGTGTACAAACCTCCTTGTATAAATTTTGCACAGAAAAAAAGCAAGCACCATTCTTCAATTTCCAGACACAAATTACAAACACACATATTACTTATATGCATAACACAATATTTAATTATTGTGCCCAGCTCAGATCATCAGCAACAAACCTGGAACATGATGAGTCTATCACTGGCGTCCTGAGGTGCCAACCCCACCACCATGGGGCCGTCCTGAAGCAGAGAGGAAGTAAAAGTAAGTGTCATCTCATTTCCCTTAAATGCATCCATGTTTCCATAACTTGTGTCTTTTCCTTGCATCTCAGTCCCTCCTTCTGAAGACACGAGGAGAGATGCAAGGAAAAGCGAGAGGGTAAATAGCAAGCCACTTTAATTATGTGCTGTAATGAAAATTAATAGCTTGAGGAGATGTTAGCACATTACTGGAGGTGGTTGCGAGGGCTATCTGATCCTGTGAGTATTTGTGCTAACGTGCATGTCGCATTTTCTGCCTCTTGTTTCCTTTACCTTCTCGTAATCCAGGTAGAAGTGTTGACAGTCTTCCAGGAAGCTCTCCACATTGTTGACGAGCTCTCCTCTGAAGTTGGGCTGCAGGGCCACCAGCTCGTTCTGCACCTCTGTGCTCCGGGACAGCAGCTTCTCCCAGGTGTAACGCAGCGTGTCCACCTTATCGGCCTCCTCTTTAGCCACTGTCAGCTCATATTTATGAAGCATGGCGTAGGACTCCTGCGAGGAAGCATGAGGATGCTAAGTCTTTCACCTGACATACATAAATATTGGCAAATACCTCGTAAGTACATAATGATTTTGGCAATAAATCAAACATTTACATAAATTATTCATACACTAAATTAGCTGAAATGCTCTCATGTAGACTACTGAAAACATCCATTCCCATTCCCACTGTGTGTATACATATGGAAGACCCAGTGCGGCGCTTTACCTCTATGGGGCCAACTTGAAAATCAATAGATATCTGGTGCTCTCTGATCTCCTTGAGTGATGCCATTGCAATGCGAATGTCATCCAGGTCTTTGATCTGACGATTCAGTTTCTTTCCCGCTTCATCAACAAAAGCAAAGATCTGCTCCATCTCTGAGCGATACTTCCTGTTACAGTACAGCCCGTAGTCCACCATCCAGTTCTTGGTTTCAGCGGTGAGGGACATCTTCAGGTCGGCTGGTAGAAAAAAGTATGTGTGAGCACGCAGAGATCAGTGATGGATTGGCTGGAAGTCAATTTAATATTTGATGTTTCTTTAGACTCTGTTTTAGTAATGAGGATATTTTCAAAATGATGACGCCTAAGTACCAAAAACAGTACGAGTTCAATAAAAGTTCTGCAACTTCATCTAACCTGTGAACAGAGCCAAAGCTCCGACAGTGATATACTCTGGTTCAGAGTTTATTTCCAGTTCCAAATCTCGATAGAAAAGAATCTGGCTTTCAAACTCTGACAGCAAGGGACTGCCCTGGATGAATCTGCGAAAAAAAAAAAAACTGTTAGTTCTCAGTGGTAAGAGTCAGATATGAATAAGAGTCATTCAGTTGATCATACTTCCGCATGGTGTCTTCACGGTCCTTTCTCCAGATGTGATGGTAACGGCTAAAACGGTCTAGGGCAGTCATCACTTCCTGCTCAACAACACATACATAAGAAATAGGAGGCATTAAAAATGAAACAATTAGATTTTGGATAAGATGACGAGGTAATTTCTCCTTGTGGGAGGTCATACAGAAAATTACAGTTGCTGCCTTTGTCCATTTACAGTGGACAAATGTGTTATGGCTGAACCAGACAGGATTTAATAAATATAAAACAAACATTATACTGTTTAGATTCTGATCAACTTGGAAAATTGTTGTATGCTTCTTTAATTTGTTTCTCCTTGTTCTGTACAGGTTTGGCCAATTCTATATATGCTTCATTGAAATTTCCTTGTTGAAATGAAGGGGTGTGTACCTTTTTGGTGGAGCTGATGGAGGTGCTGAGGACAGACACCAGCTTGACTATCTCCTTGTTCTCAGACACACTCTTGTGGTAGTTTCTAGCTTGGAACGGGATAGCCTGGATCACAGATGCTGAGATGTCTGAGGTGCTGCCGTCTGAAAAGTGCAGAGTTAGGGTGGACAGGATGGAGTTATACATCATGAGCAGATTGGTGTCGGCTTGGAATCCTTCATTTTTCCGTTATAATAATACAGGATTGTTCAGAGTTGGAATCTTGTAACAAGTGTTTACGAGGTCTTGCAGCTATATGTTACCTAGAATCACTACCACTTTAACTTTAGAGCCTTCAGCGAATAGGAAAAGTTTTATATAGACTATTTTCTGATTCTAAAGTGTGTTTGGAACATCACTTCATATCCAACATTTTAACTCAAAGTTTTCACCCTGCAACTTTATCGTCCATCATCAGGCACACAGTTTCACAACACTGCCTCTGTGGTAGCCAGGGTACAATGTGGCTGAGAGGGCTGCTCTATCTGAGAGAGATTTTAAAATGCCTTCTGTTCCAAATGCCTTCCTTCCAAAGCCACTGACTTATCCATGTCATTTGCATCAACATGTCTCTATCTGCTCCGAGTCAGATGAGGATTTGCTCTGCTGAGCTGTGAAATAAGAAGATCTGATTATCAAGTGACTGTGGTGCAGTAGCTAATGATCAGTGTTCTGGTCTGGATGTTGGAAACAATGTGAATAAATCACTCTGAAGGCAAAAACTAGGCAAACTGTGGAGTTGCTGAACCGCTGAGTTAAATTAGGTGGGGTCTCGTGTCCTCACATACCAGCCAGGCTCCTGAATGTCGTTGTTCCATCCTCGGATTCACTCTCAGAACTGTCGCGCTTCAGAGCCGCCATCCGCCTTTCATTCATTTTTCTCTGCAAAAGGGAAAACGGACGTAAGACCACAGGATTTCTTTGGCAGTAGTCCAGAAAAAAATAATTAGCGTTAATTTGTCACAGTTATGGAGGGACTCTTCAGAAGAATAAATCCATTACTTGTCTCAAATGATCGCCTCCATCAGCAGATCAAACCCACCTTAGAGATCCTTTCTTTGCTCCACTGGCTGACTCCTTTGCTGACGCTGACTACACACTCTACAGCCCGGTTTAGAGCCTGTTGAACCTCCTCCAGAGCTGGAATCATGGCGATGTTAGGGATGGAGAGGGTCGCATTGACTCTGAAGATTGCCTGCTGACCGTTGTTTTTACCACGACTGGGTGAGTCACTCTCGGCTGCAGGGAGAGGGAGAAGAGTAGCTCTGATAAAAATGATGTGATTTAAAGATCGACATTATATGAGTGCAACAATCAACTTCACAAGACAGAATTTATGGTATCGGATACAGCTGATACGGAGAATGAATGTGGCCCTGCTTGTCTGACACAACCTGCTTCAACAGAAGGATTTCCATTGATTCTGACTTCAGTGTGGCTGTTGTTGTTGTTGAAGCACAAACTATTTGCTCAGTGAAAATAAGGTATGGAATGAACTCTCTTGCCATGCTTTCTACCAAGTACATGGGCACCAGAATAGGATAATAATCCTGCCTTTGAATGACTTTTATCATTACCGACAAAGTGTTCTTTGAACTCCATATTATAAAAGAGGTAGAAGGTTGAATATTGATAATCTTATTATGCAAGCAGCAACACTTAATAAGGCAGTGATGAGATACACATACGACCAGTTTCTTATGAGTGATAAACTAAAATGAATATTAAACATAGCCAAATTTTGGTGTTGATGAATAGACTTGGTGCAAAGTTTTGTACAGTGCTAAAATGACTAGATCAGATAAATCACGTGAAATACAATCGCTTCAGGTGATTGTCATTGCATCATGTGATGAAGCTCTCTATCAGTCCTCTGTACTCATCTGTAGAAATAGTCTCTAAGTGAAGACAGCATGTTTCTCACTAAAAACTATTCAATGGATTCATACATGTCAATGCAGTGATAACTTCCATTTCACCAAAAAACACACTTAATAGCGTCTATTAAATTCCTTCAAAGTCTTCACTACACATATTATATGAGTCTGGACATTGAGGTAAACTGCAACTTGACTGGTTGATGGAGGCACACAACCGTGGAACAGGAAAATGGTCACACAAGACCCACCCAAGAAATGCATGAGCGAGGAGGCGTGGATGCGCTTGCGGAGCATTTCCAGGGTGTTGCGCGTCAATCTGAGCAGAGCATCCACATTGCGGTGGTTGAAGTAGGAGAGCAGCCCCTGGGCTTCCTCCTCCATCACTTCCATCAGGTCCCTCTTCTTCTTCCTCCTCACCAAGGGAGAGGAAGGGCCGACGCTGGCAGGGGGGAGCAGGGTGTTTCTGGAGAAGAGGCGGCCCTCTGAGCGGCCCTCATCTTCACCTACAGTTTACAATGAACATGGACCCCTTTAGCTACAGTTCATCGTGACTAATGAGGAATTTCAAATGTGAAATAACCCCAAGCTCTAACAAACATAAATTTACAGTAACTCTAGTTTATCAGGTTTCTGATTGTCTTGCACATAATGTTTATAGAAAAGACATTATTGAAAGTTAAACTAATAAGGTTTTGAGGTTTTATCAGTTGTGTCCTTTCTATTCTTGCGTGCATCTGTAACTGATGTGCTATTTGACACTAAGCTTCTCTCTTCTGGGATGTTCCATTGTACCTTATCATGTCATATTCTATCTGATCTCAAAAGGAAAACATTAGCATACCTTCACTGTCAACATGGTCAATGGTCTTGCTCTCAGTGCAGCTTTCTTCCTCAACCTTCTCCTCCTCCTCTCTCTGATTGTGGTCAAACTCCAGCAGCATGTTGATGAGTTCATTAGCAGCCTCCTCCACGAGTGAGCTCTTAGTGTGGAGACTCTGGGCTTGTCTTATGCACAGGTCCTACACACATATGTATATGTGACATGTACATTAAATATGCCAAATATGGGGTAGTGCCCTGCAGCACAGCAGTAGCTGTAGGGTTTTACATGCACCCTCAACCATAAAAAAAAAAAATCTTTGCACAGTATTCACAGCATAACAAAACATGAAAATTACATGAACACTTGTCATTTCTCTTCAAGACTCTTTAATTCAGCTCTCCATATAGAACCTTAATGCAGTTACTGGGCACAAAATCAAATTATGCCAGCTTCAATTACTGTCAGTGATTTCCACACTGTATTGGACATCCTTCCACGAGTCAATGTGAACCTATGCTTAGCTTTGTCTGCAGTCAGTGAATCATTCACATAACAACTTGTTGTGATAACTTAGCAGCTGTTGCTTCACGTTAATAAATCATGATTGATGACCTGTAGCCTCGACTGCTAATGAGACACTTCCACAAGCAGTGACACAAGAAGCATATAAGGAATAGCCTTAATGTAGGACATGCAAATCTATAGGTGTTGCACAAAATTAACCAGTTATGTCATTAATTTATACTAATGAAAGTACTGCCTTCAGAGAATAAAAAACTATTAAGATGAAAATACTTTAACGGTACTTTAAAAGCAAAACATGTGGACATGGATTTAAGTCCCTATTCATGCAATGTTATTTTTGTGTAATCATAACATCTTCCAAATTTTAGTGAGGACTTATAAGGGTAGGCTTAGTAAAACTTTAACTACAGACTACAACTGTTTTTTTATTTGTAACAGATTGTGTGTTGATTTACCCTGGTGGTCTGAACGAACTCCTCACAGGTGACCGGTTCGTCCTCTGGCAGAACACAAAGTGTGGATGAACTCATCTCCTGCAGTACTGCATCTATCCTGAACTCCACCAAGTCGTTCACCCTGTCCATCAACAGCTCCAGATCAACTGGAGGGACAAAGGAAAGAGAGGGACACAGAAGTGAAGGGAAACAAGGTGGCAAACATTGGGAAAAAAAGGGAAGGGGAGAGATATGTGGATGAACACATTAACAAAGTGAGACACAAAGAAAGGTCAGTGCAAAAAAAAAATGGAGCATAGAGAGGGGCAGCATGCATACTGTATGTGAGAGTTACTTATGAAAACGCACACGCAAACAGCGAGTACACAGCGTGTGGGTCAGCGTGTGGGACATTGATCTTGCTGGATTTGTTTGCTTACCCAAAGCCTTGTCGATGCGGCCAAGGTACTTGTCTATGTTCAGAGATGTCCAGTTGAGGGAGGTCAAACCCGGCTGTATCGCCTCATCCACCTGCCAAGACAGTGAAGTATGATTGATGCCTTTTGTATAGTAGCTGCTGTGCAAAGTCAGTCTCATTTTGTCATAGATTCACATCACATGTTAAATGTTGGTTTAAAAAAAAAAAAAAAAGCTGTGTTGTTTGCATGACCAAGCCAAGATGCAGTTAGCCACATTTAGTGTTGAGTTAATAATCTTTTAGAATGATTATCACATCACGTAATTAAAACAGAATTCCTCTTAATATGGGTCTAAAATCATATACTAATGATAAATAACGTCAAAACAACGAATTTTGTGTCTATATTTGTCCCACCAGCCCTAAAAAAGCTTGACCAAACCACCCTTTGCTCACATCAGTGGTTCACAAACTTTTTAGCTTGATATCACCTAAAATGAAACAAAAATTAACAGAAAGTCAGAAAGAAAAGTAGACATAAATTGGTTTACCACAGAGAGAGGGCCTTTCATTTTCTTCAGATTAACCAAACAGGACTTTGGGGCTGTACTTAACACCTGGGAGGTGAGGGGTTGGCTACTAGACCCTGTGCATGTAACACTTCCACATTTACATCAAGCCGCGCCCAGATTTGTAGTCAGCAAGATTGACACACACCTGTGCTCTAAAATTAAATAAAGTGACTGAAGAGCACCCTCTATCTTCTGTAGCAGATCAAAGCTCTGTATCACTGTAAATCATAGTAAATCATGACATGCAGGATATGGACTATTATTTAAATCTGGGGGACATGTGGGTGGTAAATGGGAGTGCAGGGCAGGCTGTGTGTCCACTGTGTATCCATGAGAGTACTGGAATTAAGGGTAGCTAATATTGCAGGTTCCCAAACACCAGCAATGTAAAATCTCAATTCCAGAGTAGAATTTCCAAGTGGAAACAAGACCCTCCCCCCCAAAAATTGTGAATCACTGCAACCATGAGAGGTTTTTGAGCATACAGTCATTAATGTGCAGAAAAAAATATTAGACTGGCAGACACATGGACACACGCAACCAAATGCATGATCCCCTGCAGGCTTCCACCGGCCGAAGATAATTATAACATAAGCACATCTTACCTTGGCTACATGCGGCATGGCCAGCTGTTCAAAAGCACTCTGAATCTTTGCCCGCACTCTGGTGTTCTCACTCAACATTAGCTGTAAGAAGAAAGATATTAATACAGTTTGTGTATTCATTCACAATATTGATTGAACTGCAAGAAGAACTGAAATGACCTTCTTAGTATGACATTATTTTTACAATAAGTCCTATTGTCTTTTTTTACTGTGACCTGCAGTGTTTCTCAATATCAACAACACTTTTTATATATTTTTGTGTGGTGCTTTTTGACACAAATATGACATACACAATCAACATCAGCCTCTCATATTGTTTCTTTAACCTGTAGTGGGCACACACAACTCTGTCCCATATCCACCTGTAATTTGTTGTAGTTCTTTTTGAGGGTGTCCTGCTTCTGCTGCAACAGAGCAGCAAAGGGTGGGATCTCCAAATTCATCTTTGTCATGCAGTTCGCCTCCCTGATCTGGGTCAGAATCTCTGGGTCAAAGTTCACAAACAGCTCCCCCGTCTCTGGAGACCTGACCAGCAGAGAGGCCTGCAGTCCTACCCGGGCATCCTCCATCTAAATGGGAGGGATCAAGGTAGGTTGGGTAGTTTCGTCAGGGTTGTGAAAAGTAGAGGTGAGAGGAAAAAAAATGTGCATGTTGTATATGATGGAACCATAAATATCCACATTATAGATACATGCTCCTGGGCCAAAAATGCCAGCTTGTTAGATATTATAAATTATTATTGTAGTATAAAATTTCATGCCCTTCATGCTTCCTCAGTCCACATCATGTGTCCTCTTTCCCTTTACCTTCTTCATCCAGCCGTGATGGTAGAGCATCTCAAACTCCAACAGGACTCTTGCTACCCTGTTAAAGTTCTTGATGATCCTCTTGGCCTCTGGCGTGGAAAGAACTCCTGGATGCTACACAGGCACAAAACGGTACTGTATAACTTGACAAATGCACTGACAGAAACAAACAAAAACAACACCTAGGCTTGGCCAAATTTCATTGAGGCAGAAATCCAGTATTACCTGTTGAAAGAGATCCATTGGACCCTGGATCCTGCTGGACAGCTGCCGAGCCCACATGATACGGCCTGCCACTAGGGGCAAGTCTCGGCCAATGGGGGGGTCCAGTTTCTGCTTCATGTAGATGCGGGACACCATTTCAATGTCCCGGCCATAGTTCTGCAGAATGCGCTGATACTTCTCATCAATGCCAAGGTCTGGGATGCCAAGTCTGTCCAGCGTGAGTAGTTGCATTTAATCAGAATTCACAAATAGACAGCGATGCAATGTTAGAAGAATAAAATAAAGATGTGAATTGAATAGATTCTTAATAGGGAACTCCACGTCAAGATTTATTAAAGGGACCTGGAAAGACTTTTTTCATGTCATTACATATTGACTTGTCATAGCAGGAAACACACTAATAGCATTAACAACGGGACTATCCCATTTAGATGTGCCAGTAATTCATGTGAGTGAGCCAGTATGGACAAAAAAGGACTCTGGAAGTGGCAACAATTATGTTATTAATTGCACCTCTGTTTAATGAGCGGGTGAGGAAGACTGAAAGTCCTGCTGCCTTTTTATTTCAACTATTTTGATTAGGGACTGGTTCAAACCTGAGATGCAATGTGAATGCAATTAACTGTTACTAATTAGCTGGTGGGACAGAGAATTAGCAGATTTCTGTGCAGAGGATCAGACTGAGAAATGCTTGGTTAGATGAATACGCATGGAATGATAAGAAGTGTTAAAGAATGGGTTACCTTTCAAACTTCTTCAGCACATTTAAAGCTCTCTCCGTATTTTGAATTTTTTCAAAGGTGCTATCCATGAAACTCTTCAGCTGGTTCTGGAAGACCAAACACAGTGGAGCTTGTGGAACAAATTAAAACTCAACAAAATGTTATAATAATGAGTTTAATGAGATAAGGTACAGCTGTAATATTGAACTTACATGAAGCTCAGAGGTGCTTTTGCAGAATTCCTCATAGTCAACATCAAAGTCAGTTCTTCTTTGGTCGAGGAAACTGTAATGTTTTTTCTTCATGTTCAGCACAATAGCCTAACACAAACACGCACAACAAGTTTCATTTTTAAACATTTATCAATGCTAAATGAAATGTTTTAAAACTTCTCAGTCAAACCTGAGCTGAGAAATACAGTTATACTGTCCTGAATTGAATCTTTATAATCCCACTTCATTGACCAACTGATGTTATAGAGCATATCATCTTAGTCTGGGAGTGAATCTTGGTTAAGGAGAAGCAGAGAGCATAATAACTGTATAAATGTAACACTAAATCCTAAAGCTTACAATAAATACTGCAGAGTTAACTGTCAACTTCTACAACAGAGGAGGTGTGCAGTCTATTTCAATGCAGCTCTGTCTGGTTACTTGGGCCGTGACAGGACTGATGAAATTACAACAGGTAAACTGAACAGCATGCAAACGTTTGCTTGTGAATCACTGGAGAAAATAACTGAACAACACAAATAAATGGAGCAACTAATAACACATTATGGAGTTGTCGCTCTGTTCATGTTCCATGCAGTTAGTATTGTCGTGTAGTTGAAGTGATGTGTACAGTGGTAAAATTTCATGTCTATGAATTTTATCCCTGCATGCTGTCAACTATGAAAACGGGCCATGCGTTACTACAAGCTGAAGACTGCGATGAGACATTACCTCCCATTTTCCCTGCATTTCTGCAGTCTGTACATCCGAGGAAGCAGAAACAAACAGACAGCTCACATCAATGTACTCTCAAGGGAAAACGTCTCAACACTAATCAGACAATGTCATGCAAATTTAAAAAATTCAAGTGTTATTTTCTATGACCCAAAGCAAAACAATTTGATTTTGTATACCTGTGAACTATTTCCAACAGCAAGAAACCAATGACAAAGACAGTAGTCTGGCACTGTCACGCTAATAAATAGGCTACAACCTGAAGCTCTTTCTTAAGAAGATCAAATGTGCACAAAATTGAATGTTTTGAATATCTCAACATATAAAAATACTTCTTTAAAATATTTCTTCCTACTCATCTATATCTCCCCTTCACTGAATTGTCTGCATTTAAGATTTTCAATTAATGTTATTAATAAAAGAAATCATGACATTAACTCTCTCAGTAAAGGCCTGTTTCACATAAACAAGCCTTCCTACATCGATTAATGTCAGAAGAGAAACAGGCTCAGCCTCCAGCAGTGCCATTTAATCAGTTAATGTAATGCGTCCCTGTCTTATCAGAAGAGTCTCAACAACAGTCTGATCTTAACAATATACCCACTTGAAACCTGGTGGCCATGGTCTCCAGTCCTTCTATCTTAGAGTCCTGCAGGGCAGAGTAGGTGGAAATGGTGCTGAACATTTCCAGGATCTTGTTGAGTCGTCGCTGGAATGTGTCAAACTTCCCAAAAATGTACATCTCACTGAAGTCAAACTGTCTCTCTGAGGGAGTCTGTTCCAGCTTCCCCTTGGTCTTGTGGAAATACCGCTGGTACTCCTGGAAGATGCAGTTACCAAAATTGGTCACTTTCATTTTCATCCATCCATCATATAAAGGTAACAAATGTTGATTGAAAGGTAACTTTGCTTCCCTTCTTAACATTTCTTATATCATGGCAATGGCTACTGCTGTATTCTCATGTAAACTTTGGAACAACTCACATGTCTGACTTTCAACGAAAAAACTAATGATGACATGTGTCTTGTTTAAAAGACAATTTTTTTCTAAACAATACACTCAAATACATAATACATACAAATACAGCTACAGCGTGCTGCAATGAAAACACACTGGATAAGAATGTAAGCACAGAAACACCAGAGGAGATAAAGGATTTACATTAAAATTACATATTCCACCAATAAGCAGTTTCCAGTACCTGGTTTAGGTGGATAGCAGCTTTGATTTTGTCTGCTACAACCTGCTGAGGCTGGTCCCATATCGAATTAGAGCCATTATTAGTGATGTAGGCCTTGCAGGCTGTAATCATCTGGTTTGTCACCTGGAGATATGGATGAGAATGGTGAAATGAAGATATGCATTTGAATTCTTTGTGGAGCGAAACAACCTGAAACCATACATGCAGCTGTAGTAGCTAAATATTAGTGCACATATTATCATGAACAAGGATGTGGAAAGGTTTGAGTGCTGTAATATGGTCCTTGAAACAGTCTGACGCTTATATGCTGTCATTTTTCTATTCTGTCATAAATTGAGCGAGTAATGTGTTCACTGGGATGTTAGAAATGGACATTTTGCAAATCCTTTTTTGCATAATTTTTGTTTTTCACTCTGGGTTAATGTAGCAATGCCCTCAGTGGGCAAAAATGGACTGTTTCAGCAGTTAATATTATTCATCCATAAAAACATGAAAATTACAGATTGCATGGTTCAAATGAAGACAATATCCACACTGTAGGCAAACAGCTTTGCTGAAGCCTATTGTCGATTACAATATAATCCTTTTCATCATTGTTGCATTGTGGGGAATAGCAGCCACTCCTACCTTAACGAAAAGAGATGTAATCTTTTCTGAAGTGTTGTAGTAGCGAGAAATACTGTGAATCATCCTGATGGCATTAATCAGACCTGGGATTGCATCCACCATCGATACCTGACGTGAAACAGAAATTATAGCTTGTGAGTGTTTGTACCACTTACATATGTAATTACATGCACTTGCATATGTGGGACATTGAATGTAACACACCATTTTCATAACTTAAGGACAGTTCAACATAGATACACTACATTTAGTTTGCTTTTAATGCAGCAGACCACTTCATCTTTAAAGAGATGGATATATTTATCCTTACAGGATCACTGTTGTAGAGAGGGTCACAGAACTTCTCCAGACTGTAAAGGTACTTGACATTGTCTTTGGCCTCGTTGGCTGCCTCAGTAATCCTGGTGTCCAGTTCTCGCCATGACTAGACAGAACAAACACTTCAATGCATTTAATGTAAAACTGGATCACACTAGCATTACAGTCTTTAAAATAGTGTCCTGTGAAGAAGCAAAAAAAAAAAATTTCTGACCTTTATGAGTTTAGATTTGGCCATCAAGAGCACGCCCAGCACAGCTTTGACATCTGGGCTCTTAAGCTGATCCAGTAGGTAGTTGAAGCGGGACATTCGTTTCTTCCAGTGGTCCAGCTCAGCCCGGGGGCCGAGGTCATCAGCCTCCTTTCTCAGCTGGTCACTCTCAGCTAGAACCTGGAGAATAGAGATACTTCATATCTAATCACTGTTTAAGCATCATTTCTGCAGTTTAGCCTATGCTTTTCCTGAATTTCATATATTCCAATTGTTCCTTTTATGTGGTAGTTTTGCATCACTCCCCAGCGGAGCTTGAATTAAATTGGATCATTAAATACTTGAGTTGTGAGAAACAACTGTAAAAAACAAGAAATATAACGTCAGAAAAAATTCTATTGAAAACATTTTTGAATATTTTGTGCTGCCAAAATAATTAATTCAGCAACAGTATGATAAGAAAATAAATACATTTTACATCTGTCCTGACAGAGAGCTTTGCTACTTTTCAAGATGAAGATGCATTTTAAGCATTTGTTGCTCAGTTCCATGAAATATGTAGCACATATCCAGTCAATACTTGTCTGTTCAACTTCACCTGACACATGGCACATTCAAAGACATTTCAAGCAAACTTGGAACTGAGAATAAATTCTCTCTCAAAATCTGACCACAGGCTACTCTGCACAACACTCGTAGAGGTGTACAACATTACAACCAGTTTGAGGCTAAATAATAACCGTGATAAGTTTGAGAATAACTTCTTACCTGTTCCCCAACATGTCTCACCTGTTCTATCTGTTTGATCCAGACTTTCATGCAGGCTTCTATCTTTTCTGTGGTCTCTGTGCTGTTGGCTGCTGCCATGTAGTCTGATGGGCCTTTCAGCACCCGCAGGTCAAATGTGTCACACTCTTTCAAGGTAACCTGGAGGCAAGCCATGAAATGGTTTATTTTTGCTCTGGTGTCTATTATCTATTTTGTTTGTGGATGTGAATGTGCCTGTGTGTACTCACACAAGAAGAGGCTATGGTCAAAACAAGCTGTTCACAATTATTTTAGAGTTGCAAGTTTGTTAGGTTGTGGTCCTTTGAAAAATAAAAGAGGTTCACAGCCATTCAAACAGCCTTTAGTTGTCTCTAATATTCCAAATCATTATGTATTTTTCTGTGTTTTTGGCAACATAGGTTCCCAAGTACTGGCAATAGTGTGACATCTGGTTAATGCACAAATATTTAAATTAGCTTTTGGGTAAATACTGTTTGGGTTAAGTCACAGACGTTTCTCCATTGGCTATTTTACATCTGTTCTGAATTAAACTCACTAATAATCACACTTGTCCTCGATGGGTAACAGTGTCTGTTCCCTACCTTTTCTTGCAGGCTCTCCTGTGCTCCAGCCAAAACAGACACAAAGCTTTCCAGTGATGATATGAAGTCCTGTTTGACAGCCTGGGCCTGGGGACTGGCCGTCTCCCCCCAGCCATGGTTCATCTTCCTCAGCGTGGGGATGAAGATCTCAGAGAGCAACTGCTCCACGCTTTTTAACAGACCCACCTCTGTTGTGTCCAACATATTGAAATTCACATCCTAGAGAAGGTGCACACATATGACACACACAAACACACACTGAATATAAAAACTTATGATCATAACCCTGGTTCTCTGATAGCATGAGCGAGGTATCTCCCTATGGGGTAAACCCACTGCGTAGCCCTCAGAAGCTCCTATTTCATTACACCAGCCACAAATTGCTGGCAGCTGTGATACTGGTGTCCAGAGGAGGGACATCCTCCCCCTACATAAAGATTGGACACTGAGTCATTCTATTAAGTCTATGTCCTTCTTGCTCAACGCAAGGAGGCTGAACGGGTGTAATATCCAACTCGTGCTATCAAAGAACAGGGATTACAGTTGTAATCTGTCTGAAGCATTCCCTTGGTTTCTCACTATGGGGGATATACGGTCTACTGTATTGCCAGATAAGCTTAATTCGAAGGCTACTCACTCCCTCAAAAGAGACTGCACTCAAAACTGCACGGGCCAGCACTGGTGCATGAACTTTCAATTTGTAGAACCTTGCAAAAGTGCATGTATCCTGTAGAGAAATGCTATTGAATAGTCTCTAGGATGCTCACTCCAAACTCCCCTAGTGGAGTGAGAGTGCAGGCCAGATGGAGTGTGGAAACCCTCACCAGTGTAGGCCATAGCTAGAGCCTCTACCAACCAGTGGGAAAGGAATTGCTTGGATCTGGGTTTGCCTGTATGTGGCTAAGCCCATGAAACAAAACGCTGATCTGACTTCTTAAACCCCCCCCCCCAGTTTTTGGGATAAAAGCTGGGTTTGGTCACAATGAGATCGACAGTAAACTGAATTCATCAAACAGGCGCCATTCAGCTCCACCCTCGCTCCAGCTTTTTGTCCATATTTGGATCATCCAGATTTAGGCAACGTCACCACTGCCAAGATGGAGGCGCTCCACAATGGGCTTTAAATTGCTCTTCAGAAATTTACAGGTGACGTCACGGAGGCTACGTCCATGTTTTATACAGCCTATGATCCACCCACATTGGGGCATCCTGGTCCCTATCTGGGGCTGTCCAAGAGGCATCCAGATCTGCTTCACCACTTCAGGTGCAGCCTCCATTCTCCATAGTGGGAGTTGCCCCTGGAAAACAGGTTCGTGTGCTCTCCTGTGTAACTGAAGGTACCAACTCCCCTTGTCTGTTGATACTGTATATGCTATAACTATAGTGTTGTCTGACCTGACTGAGATATGGTGGCCTCTTATGTAAGGTGGAGAGTGTGGGTGGACTGCAGGTGGGGTCTTCATTCTTCATCCATGGACCTACCCTGGCCATTTTGCTGCGTGAGTTTCTCTTATGTTTTTGACATTTTTAGTGTAAATGCTTTTTGATACTTTCTCACCATACTCTCATGTACACTATCCATGACAGAGGACAAACACCATTGAACAAAATACCTGACATGATCATCATTACATTTCCCACAGCACCTCTTGAATTTAACCATCTATTTATTCATTTTAATGTTATGATTACTATTTTTCATTCATTTATTTTATTTAGATTAATACAAATAAATGTGTTACATTAACTGCTCTCTGCACAGCAGGTACACACAACCTCACAACACGCATGCACGCACACATGCAAGTTGCTCTTCCTCCCTCTCTTGCTGTGAATGTCTTGTAGCAAACATGCCCTGTTATCAGTGGTGGTGATTAGCTTTGCTGCTGACAGCAGGTGATCAGTGAGAATCAATTGCCAGAACTGCCCCTGGTATCAGAGCGCTATAGCTGAACCCCCTGTTGTCTCACTAGCTCTGGATGGAAGGAAGCTGCCTTAGTTCAGGCAAACAAATTATCACATGAACAGGGTGAAAAGACAAATCATCCTCAGGAAAAGGAATCAAACATCTTTTAGTTACAACTGTACATTGAAAGACTCAATTCAAAAAGACTTCAATTTGTCATGTAAGCAAACTACATAACAAAAAGTAAAAAATATTCTTTTTGTATAATGTATAATGTTTGTGTTATTTCCACATTTGCCATTGTGCAGTACAATTGGATGAAAGTTGACAAGATTATCCAAAATTCCCACATGAAAAAGGTATAATGACAGCTAAATTAGTTTGACAGTTTTTCTTTCATATCGTCACCTGACCTTTGCTCACCCTGAAAGTCATGACTTCACGCTTACAGTTCCAAAACAGTACTTTGAAAAGTGACTCACTCTGTGTATGTTCTCAGAGGTGATTGTCTTCGAGGTGTTGGCTCTGGTGAAGAAGACACACACTCCGGTCAAAGCCACATCCCTCCCATCTGTCACAAACACTTTAGACTTCTTGCTGCTACCAGGCTGCTGGGCAACGAGCTGGGAGGATGCAGAGGCTGCTGCTGCTGCAACAAAAAATGGACATAGAAACAACACAAGGTATCAACACAACAAGCTTAATCCTGACACTAGGGAATTTGCATTTGAATCAAATTATAATTGATTTTGGACCTAATCAATTACTGCCATGATTGCTGTTGCATACATACAGTAGGTTCATTTATACAGGGACAGAACTTCAACTTGATGTGTGGCCAACAATTAGTCTACACATAACATCATTTTTTTTAGATTTTTTGGGGCATGTTTTGCTTTATTAGATAGGGACAGACAGGAAACAGGGGAGAGAGAGGGGTATGACATGCAACTAAGGAATCGAACAGGCCACGGTTGTGACTGCGTGGCCATGTACAACATTTTTACTATGGCGAATGAATGAATGAATTTTCATGTTACCTGCTTCAGTTGGCTCATTGTCCTGATAGTAGAACATGAGGTGTGGAAGACCCTCAGCCATAAAGAACTGCTCCATGCGGTCAATCTGAGAGAGACGACAAGAAAACTTTGAGCACAATCAGATACAACAGAGCTTACTGTAGATGCACAGACACACAGTGCAACCATGATCAAACTCTTAATGATTGCAAATAGCCTAACATTCGCCCAAATAAATTACACCAAACCAATCCTTCCCCCCAAAACTGAAATAACTAAAAAGAAAAATAGATGTGCAATGGCGCCCTCATGTATTTGTTTTAGTTACTCAGGGCGATAAGATAAGATAAACCTTTATCCGATGTGACTTCTAATAAATAATATAATAATAAATAAAAAAATCTGTGTGAAAACGTATGAATACATGGTACCTGATTCCCCTCCAGTATGGCATCTTCCACATCAGCTTTCTCCAGTCCCAGGCACGAAGCCACAATGCTGAGGATGTAGTCATGTCTTCCATCCAGCTGGGCCCGCTTAGCTTCACGTTCCTCTTTAACCTTTTGCTTAACAAAGGCAACAATTTTAATTAACACTGGGATGCCTTTCCTTTCAAATTGATTGAAATGCTACATACAGCAGTATATCCATTTACTATTGATGGAGGGCTGAGATCAAAATTGACATCGAAGCTGAATTCTGCTCTGCTCTGGTTCACTAATGATAAACAGACCAAACAAAGTGCAAAGTCATTCAGCCATATTTCACATACTTGTTGCGTATTGATGAGGCTGTTGATAAAGACAGATGGCGGAAGCTCTCCTGTGGTCCTCCACATTTTCTCAGACATCTTTTAAATGTAATGTCCCCTCAAAGAACCATAGTTCTGTATGGTTTCAATGAATTAGCAGCACAACATGTCGAAAAAATAGCTGAAAATGAATATTCCTCATAGTCACAGCACAGCAGAAAACATCCAAAACAGATTATGTTCCTTCAAGATTTTCAAATATTTATATCCATTTTCTTTGTGCTTTTGAGAAATGCTTCTATTATTCTCCTATGACTTTCTTAACTCCCATCCAAAGTCTGTGAAATTCAGGTTTCTTGGTAAAGATTAACCAACAACACAGCCAGCTGACAAGAGTCGGTGGTTTGTATTTAGGAAGGTGGGACAGTAACATCAACCACATGGAGTTGCCAGGTTACACCACTCAGTAAAACAGGAACAAGGTTAGCCAATAAATGAAACCTGGTGCTGCACGGGGTGCCAGCTGTGGTGTGCATTTAAATTCTGTCATTTACCCTTCCTTTTGTCTGTACAGAATTTAAACACGGGCTGAGAGGAACAGCTATTTCTGGCTTAAAATACTTTTTGCATTGACGTCACCGTGGTCAGACCGTCTTTTAAAAGCCCCTCTCCTACAACAAAGCAGGAAACATCCTACTGCGACAGGCCAGGCCGAAAATAGCACTTGAGAGCTGGCTCTTTTATATACCAATCTGTTTAGGCAATTGTTAACAACTGGATTAAACTGAACATTGAATATTGACATATTAACTGATCGAGAGTCTCTCTCGTCATGTTCTCCTCTTCTGTCCTCTCCCTTCCTTGTGTTTTTAAGTACACATGCATGTGCTTGCCACACCTCATAGAACAGTGCTTTCACCACGTGTAGCCTTATATTAAAACATCTATTTTCTGTTACCAACTGAAACCGACTGCAGAGTCTGTAATATACATGTAGCATGAGACACATTTTACAGGCAAGCACCCTAGGTGAATCCCCACGGATTGTACTGAGAATCAAGATTGGAGAGAAGAGATGTGAGGTGTTTGAGGGACAGATCAGATAGAACCCTGAATGAAGCCTTGAAAGGAACACAAAGAGGAAAAGATGCCAAATCCAAAAGATGGTAAGGATGATTAGGGAGACATGAAGTACTGGAAGAAGAAAAGGGATGTGTGCATGGACAAAAACAGATACAAGGGAGGTAGAGAGCTGAGGGAAAGGATGGAACTGACTGAATCCCAAACACGACAAAGGGAGAGAGATTGAAGTACAGGATCTGCAGTTGTGCACAGTGAGGAAGAATTGATAAAAGGAAGGCAAGAGGGGTGAGAAATGGACAACGAGGAGATAGAGGGAGGAAGAAAGATTGGAAAGAATATAACAGGGCATTGTAACAGGTAAAGACCTGAGGACAAGGGAGGAGAGCGAGAGGCAGGGGGATATAAAGAGAGAAGGGAGGAGTCAGGGTGGTTAAAAGTCAACGTATTGATTCTTGTTAGTGAGAGCCTGGCGGGGTCGGTCATGCAAAGCCGGCCAGTCAGCTCTCTCAGAGCCAGGTGGAGCATGCCAGCAACCTCACAAGCTGTGTGTCAACAAGGTTAGTGAGAGCAGCAACACATTAGCAGCTTTAAATCACACCAGACAATAGCCGCATTGACATTCAAGTTTGACTTAATTAGACAAATAGGTAAAGTGTCCATCCACAGTGTACCTGGAACCACCTCAAAATCCTCTGAATTATTAACTTTTGCATTAACGTTTGTATTACCGTTGGTAATATTTGACAAGGAAAAGCAACCTACTCTCAGGAACAGAGGCTGCAAGTCACACCTCAACAGATAACAGGGTGGTTGCACAACAAACCTGCAGGCTTGAAATTTACTCTCACTGCACACAGTTGAACAATTTTGACTTATATATAATGTAACAGACTTTGTATTGGTACGAGCTAAGTCCTGTAAAGTTTATCTGAAATTAGAAAAAAAGGGCTCACCCAGGTACGGCCGATGTGACACTAACTAAACTAAAGTTTTAATTTCTAGACTGGTGATCTACTTTCAAGATGAGTGATCTTCATATTTGACTCTCCAAATGAGAAATACTTGATGCTGAGCAGGTGTATTTGATTTCCAGTCTTGAAACATAAAAATGATGTTTCCATCCAACATATTTTTAAGTTTTAGACACTAGAAAATTCAGACATGTATTTACATATTCCAAATAAGTTTAAATAAACCACTGCAGAACTCTGAGAATGAAACACACCGACCTTGTTCTCTTGAAACAAACACACACTTTATTCACACACACACAAACACACACACAATGACATCACAGGTCAACCATAAAAAAAGCATGCCAAGCCATCAGTTGCTGGGCGACCAGGCGTTTCACACCTTCTCTGTGCCTCTACTTCAAATTGTGTGAACAACCAACTCAGGCTTCAGCCCAGAGACAAACAATACAGACACAATGTAGTGTGGTGCACATTATTCAAACAAGCAGACTAAGTCACCCCTGAACGCAATACACAAAAACACAAAATACACTGGCCAACAATAACAGGCTCTAACAATGTGAGGCACACACACACACAAAACCACATTTAGTTATTCCCATAACCCAGACACAGAAGACAGCACTGACAACAGCTACAACATTAATAGCTTTCAGAAGCAAACAATGCCTCATCCTGAGATAAGCTATGGCGAGACTGACAATCCCTACAATAAACAAACTGTGGAAAGAGAAAACAGCTGTGGCGGTCGGACAGTTTGGCAGGAGTCTGATAATGTATATAATATTTTTTTTTAAAAAGAAAAGCAATTCAAAATATTTTTAGTGCCCAGCCAAACCTCAAATAAACACAGAAAATGATTTAGTCGATTTTAATCCACATATTGCGGGAAACAGAAATAACACACACACACACTAAAATCAACACAGTCGTTGTGGATAAACTGGTTTTGCAGCTAGTTTCATGCATTTAATTTCAAATCACACTGTGGTCCATGAAAGATGCCATCACTGAGCCGGTGTTTGGCATCACACATGAGAAATGATTGGAAGGAGAAAATAAAATGGGAGAGAACCCTCAAATGACACCACAACCCAAACGACAGCAGTGCTGCGTGATTTCTCTTACCTGAATGACCTTGGAAACTGTTTGTTTCCAGAGCTGCTTTCTAAACACCTGCGACATGACAGCTCCTCGCCTCTCTGACTCAAACCCTCCTATATCCTCTCTATATCCTGCTATCACTTTCTCATCTGCATGTACACAGGGGAGCTGTACACTCTCACCCTGGAAGGGACTCGGCCCTATCAAGTTGTCAGTGGTGACTGCTCAGACAGGTGAGCCAAAGCTATGAGGTTTAATGGACACTTCTGTCAATAGTAAAAGAGTTTTCATAGACAGCTGTGGTAAGGATTAACTAAGCTGAAAGACACGGGCAGTTTGTGAGCTGTACGTAATGGTGCATCATATGCTTCCTCATGAATAAGCACAGAAACACCTGAACAAAGCAACACTGACAGCTCTGTGTGCAAACTCTTACTGTACATCCACAATCTAACATGTAGGAATTTGCACACATGAGCACATGCACACACACAATGGGCACATATGTAGGTATCATGCTGTAATAGGATAGGGACATAGGACATAACTGATAATTTGCACTATATCTGTACAAGAGGAAAACCTGATCACATGCTCAACTTTGCAAATGCAAGGACACATTGCGTATTGTCAATAACAACAAAACTAATATCAGTCTTCCTTTTTGACACATCAGCAAAGATACAAAATTCACAATCAGTTCTTTTATGACAAGTGTGTGATTCAGTCTGCAATATTTTTGTGAATGACTGAGAAGCTTGATCCTCATTGTAAGTAAATACTATAATTTACCTCTATTTTCTGCATTAGCACACACACACAGATCTTCTAATTTTCTCTTCTGTATTTTCTGACACTTGATGATACAGCACAACCAGAGCAAAACCCGCAAAACGAATCCACCTATTTAGTACACACATCCTCTCATCTGTAATTGCACAGTCACTTTTTTGCATGTTAAAATTCTCACAACTTACATTTTAATTGAACTAAATATGTCAAATATAATTCATGAACAAGCTGCCGACTACAAATACAGAAAACAGCTCTGATGATATTTTTATCTAAGAACTTGCACTTCTTTTTTCTCATTTCTTTATAAACATACAAAGAGTGTTTTAAATCATTTCTCTTTGGTAGTCTATTGCTTGACTTCTTCACTGTTTGCCGTATCTTTCTCCAATAAATATACCAGACTGAGGCTCTTGTCAGATAAAATAAGTTGCTATGCGAAGTCTGCATAACCTGCAGCACACTAAGACATTTTCAAACAGGCTTTCATTCATAAATAAAACCTGTTTTTCCAGGCAATTCCCTCACTTTAGCCGGCTTCTACCGGTCACATTTTGATACAAACACACCAGCTGTTTACTGAATCCTAACACATTAATGATGAATTACATTTGGCCAAAGTAGATAGTCATGAAGCCAAGTTGTCTGTAACTTCAGAGCTCTTGGGTCACCTTACCTTGTTTTGATAGTCTGGTTTAAAATGCAGCATCGTCGTCAGCCTTTCAGTCTGACACTTCTTTTCAGGTCATTCCACCAGCTTAATTGGCTTTGCTTTTCATGACATTAGAGAATTACAGCTTCCAACAAAGAAGACAAGACAGAGAACAAGTGGCTTCGCTACAGTATGTGAGCAATCAGCCTTCTTATTTGCCATGTGAGAAAGGTTGCTGCCCTGAAATTATAGAGTGTTGCTCCTAAAAGGGGACTGCTAACTAGATAATACGGTGTTGGATGACCACCTGTCTGTAAGGTAATTATCAAGGCCCTGCTCTCACCTTACAATTCTATTATAATGATGGGAGACACGGTGATGGGGGTGAGTGTGGGGGTGGGGCGGTTGGTGATATATTGGAATATAGAGTGGGCAGGTAACATTTTCAGTCATAACCTCTCAACACACACAAACATACAGATAAAACATATAGTAAAAAGAAAATTTGAAAAATGACCTTATCATGAGATGTTTGTCAACCGCTTAGAGGTCGCCAGGTTTCACAAACTAAACACCTTGGATACTACATGCATTACCACTGTATGCTAACCGACTGATACTAGTTATGTAGTGACTGTAGCAACAACTTCAGAGACTAAGAATTAAATAGTGACATTTGACAGGCATTAAAATTGAGCTTTTTTTTATTATAACATGACATTAATATTATGTAATGTCATATTTGCACCTGTGGATTATTTGGCTTTGTAGTTTCTGCTCACGTTTGTCTGAATACAAAAAAAAGTTTCTTAAATATGAGAATTTGCTGCTTGTTTCGATTGTATATCATTGTGAATGTGAATGAAAATGATCTCTATTATAGATATTTTATAGATTGACTGAATGATAGAAAAAAAGATAGATTAGACTGTAATGAAAAAAATCATTAGGTGCAGCTCTAGTGGGGACACCCAGTGAACGTGAAGACACACACACACACACACACACACACACACCATAGACCTCCCACCAATTAATATTAAATTCCATTAGCTTTTACTGTGGCGTCCAGCAGATGAGAAGCACAGCTCTCGCCACAAGGATCTGACTGAGGGTTTGATATTGAAGAAATGATTGCGCAGCTTTGCATTTAAAAGCAGTTGGGTCATCAATTTTTCACTACGCCATGACTGATTTTCTAAGCTGAACTGTCTGGTTTTGAGCTGCCATGAAACAGGAGAGTGACTGTAAATTATAAATGAGGGGGAGGTGAGATCTGAAAGAGAGAGACGTAAAGAGGGAGCAAGACAGTGAAGAGGTCCACTGCTCTCCCAGAGGATAGCTGACAGACTCAGGGAGCTTTAACAAATCTGTTTCAAAACTACACCAGGTTGGAGCACAGTATGCCTCAGCAGCCCAAACAGCTATGAGGACTCTGCAATTTGACTTGCACTCTTTCTCCTTCAATGCACTTTTTTGTCTGGTTGGTTGTAATCACTCCTGGGTGCAATTACAATTAATTATCATTGTTTTACATTGCTGTTATTGTATGGATTTAATTTCCTATCTAGAGTCTGTTACTATAACAGAATGGACATTAGGGAGGCAAGCAGATACTGTAGATGTTGTCTAATATCCTATTGATCCACACAGTGCAGGATCAGCTGTGCTTATCTGGGTCCATCCCATGTGGAAGGCAGTACACACCAAGTCTCATCTTGTCGCCTAACATGTCATCAAAAGCAGGTACGTATATACTGTAATGAAGAGAGAAGATGACACAAATCTGCTATAAAACACTGAAGTTTCACAACAAACATTTTCTTTTCTCTCTTTTTAAGCGTTGTGTTTTGTTCCAAAAAAAGTTGTAAGTCATAAATAAAAACAATGTGATAATTTTCTAATCCTTTTTGACATACACTCAATTGAAAACGGCACAAACACAATATATTTAATGTTTGACCTCATTGACTTGATTGATTTTTGTAAATATCTGCTTATTCTGAATTTGATGGCAGCAACATGTTTCAAAGAAGTTGGGACAGGAGCAACAAAAGACTGTGAAAGTTGTGGACTGATCCAAAAGCACCTGTTTGGATCATTCCACAGGTAAACAGGTTCATTGGTAACAGGTGATAGTATCATGATTGGGTATGAAAGGTTCATCCTGGAAAGTCGTTCACAAGCAAGGATGGAGAGAGGTTCACCACTTTGTAAAATTGTTGTCAGTAAACACAGTTCATTTGGAAATAATTGCATTCTGTTTTTATTTATGTTTTATACAGCAGGACAACTTAACTAAAACTTTCAAATAAATATCATCCATATGCCAGTTACTTTCATGTCATGGCTCCGCATCAATAGAGTATTATGTGAAACATCATCCAGCCTCCTGAGGCTCATCTAACATTACAGTAGCAATACACTGCCATCTAGTGGACCAAGGCTCTTAGTACAACCAGCACAGAGTACAGCAGGTTGTGCTACAGCTATGTTTAACTACTACTGAGAGGCCACTGAGTCTAATAGTGTAGTGGTTCTCACAGCAATTATTAGAAGGACTCCAGGGGTTCTTGAGTTGAAAATGAAGTGCAGATTAATTCCATCATTCTCTTTTTTTCACATAAGAGAGAAGGGGATTCTGATGTAAGGTTCACTCTCCCAACTCATATCATCCTACTGTGATTTAGCTGCACTTAGCTGTGCTAAATAACTACCTATGGCACAGTAACAGGTCTAAGGTGGAGTAAGCCAGAGGTGTTCAAAGTCTGAGACTCTGGGAAAAAGCACAGCTCCCTCCCTAAATACCTGGATGCCTGGGATCATGATTATGCTATTTGATCTCATAGACACTTAACAATTGAGTCAAGATAGCCAAATATTATAACAACAAATACCAAAAGAAAGCTCTCTCCTGAGGCACTTAGGGGAAAACAGTAAAATTCCTAAAATCTCTTTAACCAAATCACTCACATTTATGCTAATTTATGTGATCTCCTTTGATAATTAATGTAATATTTTTTTCACTTTGAAAACTTCTGGTCTAAGTCAATATTAAATAAAGAAATTAATTAATTAATCTCTTGTGCATTTGTGTGATAGAAGAGAGGCATTTTGATCACTTCAGAAGACGAGCCACTTTATAACTTGTTTTATCTAGCGTTCCCACTTTTGTGCAAAGGCTTGTTTTTATCTATATTTTAGATGATCAGATGCATAAATAATGACAAAACACACAAGAGAAAAGCATGCCAGGAAGAAGAAAGTAAGATCTGCTTTTGCATAGATGATTGCAAATGTGTCAGTGGAAAGAACTGAAAAAGAGTTTAAATTAAATTAGGAAACTGTGCTCATCTAAATTAACATAATAACCCTAACCTAGTGCTATTAGAGAACTAATTTAGAGATATCAAAACAACTACAACAACCACATGGTAAGATGAGGATTCTTTACACAGAACCAAACCACAAAAATAAAATTAAGATCAAGAATTATTATGGTAGCCCTAATATCTAAGAGCAGATTACCACACTGATATAGACCATTTGAACAAGAACAGTCCCTTAGAATGGTTCTTAAGCGTCTGCATGGTTGGAGGACACTGAGGTGAGTTTCCTCATACATTGTCCTGATTATCTCTCTGATGAAAGTATGTGGGATCAAACCTGCATCTCCTGGGCTGACTCTCCTGGGACTGAGGGCTGGCTGGGTCTGCTCCTGTAGCTCACTTTGGCGAGCCGAGAGCTGAAGGACATGGCTCGGGCAGTCCTTCACACAAATCCCTCCTCGTTGGCCACACTTTAAATGCCCAGCTTCATCCTCGTCGAGTCCGATGTTTGTTTGATTTTTCTGAGATTAGTTTTCTTGTTTGGAGCCACAAACCACGTTTCAGCAGCGTGCGCCTGTTTGTTGGTAGCTGTTTCCGTGGAGACGGGACATGTGTCAAAGGGTCAGTGGGCTGGTCCTCATGCAAATGGACACTGTTTGTTCATCGGCTATTTTCTGTCAAACAAGTCTTTCTAAATACAAAAACCTACACTGGTATGAAAGGTTCAAAGACAGATAGAGGAACATCGATGAACCTCAGAATCAGCTTGGTCACATCGGTGCCAAACTTCCGACCAGAAAACAACATTTTTTTTTGGGTAAGTCACTTTGTTTACTTGTTTCATATAAGCTAGAAGACGATATTTGTTCTTATTCATGCCTTTTTTCTTCTGCTCTGAAAGAGTTAAACGCTTGTTTTGTTTTCTTGATTCTTGCTAAATGCTAGTTTTTAACTAGCTGAACACTGAGTTCTTGTCGACTAACTACAAAATAAATTAGCCGGTATAAGCTAGCCAATTAGCTATAACTACTTTCTCCACGTCATTGTACTAATAATTGAAGATAATTAAGTTGTAAGTCGTTACACTGCTGCAACATATCCGAACTTTTAACCTCGGTTTTACTTTTAAATGATCATGAACAGAGGTCAGGAAACAACAGCTAGCTTAATAAAGAGCTAAGTTAGCTAATGGGGCAACTGCGACTCAGAGGGGCCACCAATCTGAAGGTTGGTGGTTCGATCCCCGGCCCCTGCAGGCTGCCTTCAAAGTGTCCTTGGGCAGGACACTGAACCCCAAATTGCTCCTAAAGGCTGCTCTAACTCTCAGATGTAGTTCGCTTTGGATAAAAGCCTCTACTAAATGAAATTGTAGAATTTAATCAGGTGTGTCTGCTGATTACTGATTATTATTATTGTTGTAATTGTTCTCCTTGCTTTATGATATGTTCATTTTTCATATCATTAGAACAAACGAACCAAACTGAGCTCTAATACTCTTTAAAGATTATGTTTACATTTGTAGCTCGATGCCCAGTTGCTGACCTACCCGGAGCTATTTGCCAATGTGACCCCTAGATGGCAGCATTGCCCCACCCCCCTCGTTAAAAAGGCCTGAGCTGCAGCTGTCAGGCAGAACTGGGTTAGATTTGTGGGGCAAATGACCTCATACTGTAGCATCATCTTCATCACCAGGAGATGAAGAGAGGATTAAATAATCTTTCTCCCTCGTCGTCATTTTCTCCCTCTTATCCAGAAAAAAACACCTAATTGGCAAACTGGCAAAAACAAATATTACACATACGAACAACTTGCAATCATGCATTAAATGTTAGGAAACTAAATAATGCAGCACAGGAACTCAGTGACCTTGTGGGAATATTAAACCTGCAAGGCTCCATCTATAAAAGCCTAAATGCATGAAGGGTTACAACACTGCTGCTACTACAGGTGTAGGGAAAAAAGCAGGGGTATGCATGCTCCTTTATGGTTATGACATCTTCCATAACATCTGGGCCCGAGCCACGCAGGAGCAGGACTCCCACGCAGGCCGCATCAGAGCCGCAGTGTGCGCCGCCGGGGGCTGCTCGTGCGTTATGGCGCACACTGAATTTGGGTAACGCGCAATGCACCAAAACCCCCCGAAACGGAATCCCAGGATATCCCACCCCCACCCACCACTCGAAACGGAATAGCCCTCCGCCCTCCTCCCCTCCTCTTTTACCTCCGCCTTCTCTCACCCCCTCCCCTCTTCCTCCCTCCCTCCCTCCTCCTCCTCCTCCTCCTCCCTCACGTCCCAACTCGGGAGCGCCGCCGATCGGTCGCCAGGATTTTCCTCTTCTCGGCCAAAATGGAGGAGGAGGTCTCTCGCTTAATGAAGGGAGCGCAGATTGTATGACCGGATCTGCTTCAATGAAAAGGATCCGCTTTTGCTGATAAACCTCCATCGCAGCCCTAAAAAAAAACCCTGTGAGGATTTTCTATCGCTGTTTGTGCACGAGCAGCCATGAGCGCGGCGGAGGGACTGGACGAGGCTGCGAAGGACGCGGCAGACATAGCGGCGTTTTTCAAATCCGGTAAGTCGGGAAGGGGCGAGTCTGGCTCCGGGAGAAGCTCCAGTGAGGCTGTGATCACCGGTGGTCCTGCCTCACTGATGCATATAAAGACTAAAAGCACTGAGTGGCTTTCATGGCGAGATGCGTCCTGCGCGTCTGGAGAGATGCGCACCAGCTTCTAGTTATTCATCTCGTTTTAGTGCGACTTGTCATCCAGCAGCCTTTGATGACAACAGCTCGATTAACACCTCCTGAGATATGTGCTTTTGATTAGTAGGCGCTGACCCCATTTTGGGTTGGACTAAGTAGGCTACAAGGTGTGGATGGTCACAGCTCGACCACAGCCTCTTCGACGGTACAGCCTGTGTCCATCACGAACCCCTTGAACATTTTGTTTCATTTGATGTCTCGCAGATTGAACAATCCCGTGGGATCACTGTGAAGCCAGGTCCCTCAGATGTGATGCATGGATAGAGGCTAGGCCACGGACGCACGTATGGCCAATAGGTTGCACTGGGCCTGTCTGATATGATGGCATCAACCTAACAAATAAGGATGGGCCTGCCTACCTTATCACTCTGCATGCAAAACATCAACACATTTTATAGGTCCTAGCAGGCTGGTATCAAATAATAGCACAGGCAGACTGGCACTTTGTTGTGATGGTGCTTGTGAGAAACATTATGATCTGACATGTAGGTGCAAGGTGTCACTTCATTGCTTGAGCATTCTCACTTTAATGGTAATGACTATTTATCAGGTAGAGTCACACACTGACTTTATAATATATCAGTGTATCCTGTTCCTATAGCAATGTATGCTTTCGCTGTGATATTGGTATATATCATTCTGTTGATGTTTCCCCATCAACATGTGATTTATTTTGGCTTTTTTAAAACCTGTATAATCAGCATTTCTAAGAGTGTGAGAACATTGTATGGCAAGTTTTAGACCTGAGAGTTTTTCCTAGGTAATCTGGATATTAACCCACAATCAAGCCCTCACTTGTTCCAACTTTATAAAATACCTCTTAAGGAGAGCAGGGAGTGTGATTACAGCTTTCGAAAAGTCCATTTTCAAGCAAAAGTCAAGTGTTGGAAAAGTAGTTACCACCATTGGAGCAGGACCACCTCTGATGCACACCAGAAGAAGCAGCTGTCTCTCTCTCTCTCAGCTGTTTCTGTGACACCTGGTGCCTTGGGGTCTGCTGTTCACCATCTCCCCATCTTGCACACATGCAGGAACACACACACACAGACGTCATATACGCACATCCACCTAAGTGCATACGAATCAATACATTCAGCTGACATGTGCTTGCATGTGCACACACATATACTTCATACTTTTTTTTAAGCAGTCTATAATCCACATACTTTCTGCTAGAAGTTGCCTCTGCCATTCAGACAGTTAGGAATGTTGTCAAAATGGATTGTATTCAAATGCTACAGTCGCTCTTACGGTTGGTTGGACGCCTGCCAGTGTATTTTCCTATAGCTGTGTTGTATCAGGCTGGAAAGTTGGCTCACTGGGAAGTTGGACTGCTTGGATGTTTATATAGCGGCAAATGCAGTTCATACAGTATTCATGATGGAGACAGAAATAGGTTATGGCCTCAGGAAACTTTTATAAGTGACTATTATGAAGAGAAAGTCTGGAAAAAAGTTTCTGTGTTGGTAAAATGGAGAATAGCACTAAATACTGAGTTAAGAATGTCAAATAGCTGCATGTCTCCAGCTTAGATTACAGCTAATTGTTTCAAAAATAGTTTAAATAAAGTAATGAGCTATCTTTAATGCTACTCTGATGGCACACAGAGATGGACATATTGGAAAGATGAATGAAATACAAGCCAATACATGTCGATGAATTCATTCATGCACTGCCCGCCCTCATTTTTTTCATTCATTAAGCAAACTTTAATAATCTTTCCATCACTTCATGTCAATCATCCACTTCATTTAAACACGCTATTAATCTCATTCAGTTTATCAATATATCGCTGAAAACATTTTATCTATGTCATGTTATTAATCACATATACACTTTTGCAGTTTGTCTGGACATGTTATGATATGTCACTCATTCATTCCTTCATACATGTAAACTATGTATCCCAATCTTTCGCATAGTTTCACTGTGAAGGGCCGGTAGTAATGGCCATCCCGCTCCTTGTAGCCTCTCCAGCAGGTTCCCTAATTGCTGCCAGCTTGTTGCATGTTGAAATCTTGGCACACAGCTGCTCATCCTAGTTGATCCCAAGCACTTTATTTCTGGGGCTCTGTGTATGTGTGAGTGTGTGTTGTTTTTCTGGGGCTCTGGATGCACTTTGGTGCCCTAGTTAGTCAGTGAAGGCTAGAATATGGCAGATTCTTCTGCTGACCTGAAGTGAGGGACTGGCTCTGTGAGTGGATTCATTGCTGGCTAAGAGGCCGAAGTAGTGAAAGACTTTAACTTACTGACTGGCTGGATAACCAAATGGGAGTTTGTAGTTAGAAAGCTGGCTGATTGCTTGGATGACTAAACTGAGATTTTCATCAAAGCACCAAGTGTTTCAAAGTCCTCGCTTTTGATCCTGCACTACTTTTTAATTTCTTCACCTGAATGGATAACATTATTGTCAGCCCTTGAAAATACTTGATGTTCCTCTCTGCCTGCTTATTTTCAGTGAGCAGATGGAGCTCTATCTCTGAGTCCCACACTGATGCTGTGGATCACAGCTCGCTGAGTCACTTTCCCAGGTTGCTCATGCCGTGACTTAAAGTCCAATCCCGAAATTGTTGCAATTGGTCAAAGATGAGGAAAATTTCTGCTGCATTATTGAACATTTTAAAAAGAGAAACGTCTTTTTAACCTCTTCCATCCAGTCATACTAAGGTATCGAGAATAGCTTAATCAGTTCACTATTTGACCAATAATATCTAATTCAGTTTTGAATACAGTTGATGATAGTGCCAGTTTCCCGTCTGGATTGTGGATTTGGACTTTAATCAAGCATTCTTCAAAGTGAGGCATCGCAGCCCAGTAACATACTGCTGGTTGCTGCAAGCCCATGCAAGCTCAGCAGCATGTCCCCTGTGAACTTGAAATATTGGGTAATCAAGGCAAGTTGCTCATAACTAGAGGTTTGCCTAGTTATGGAACAATCGACAAATACATTACAATGCATCTGGAAGATGTGGTATTTTGTTGTCCAATATCCTCCAGCAGCACAGGTGTTAACAAAGTAAATTCCAGTAACTAGATCATTTGGATGATGTGATGATGTTGCAGGTCTAGGTTTGATTCACAGTCTATCAATATCTTGATTTCTGTCTCTTCAAATATGTTTTATTATTTCATTTTAATGTTTAAGGAGTAAATGAGTGAGCAGAGCACTCTCATTCTCTATTTAATCATTTGGAGCCTTGCTTTATTTTTTTTATCTGGCTTTACTTTTCTTTCACTTTCATACATACCAATTTTGCATGCGGGACTAAGAAATATTATGGTATTCTGATCTGGGTCTGTCCAGTGTGGGAACCTCATAAACAGCACAGTCCTATGCTGTCCCATTCTGATGTCATCAAAAGCCTAAACATCAGTGTTCTGTGTTAAAAATGGCAGATGATATAATGATTCTGTCACCAGCATAGTGAATTACTCAGTACATCAAACAGACCAAAACTTCGTCATGGTCTAAACCCAGATCAACTAGCAGGGCCACCAAAACCAGATCAAGCCATTCTTATTGATGATTGGTCTACACCCTTCCCAAAGTCTCTAGTGGCTTATAGGTTGAAAGGCATGCCTATTGTGTAATATATGATGGTTCACCGTACCTTAATGTGAAGCAAACCTTTGCAATGCAGAGCTGCTGCTCCACATGAACTGAAATGATGGCGTCCCTGGTGACACTTAAGTGATGCATTACATCTTTAGATTAACCACTGTCAAACACATTGGAGCTCTATGGAGAGAGCCATCTTTGCAAAACCAAAAATAACATTTGCACTATAGTCCATTTTTACAAGGTATTAATTCATAGATAGTCTCTTGAGGGACGTGTAATGAAGTTACTGGGCCTGTGCAATAACATTATTGTACAGAACTGTGCTGTGAAACTCAATTGACATAAAGCAACCAGATGCTCTGTATGCTGGAATAAGATTAAATAACTGTCAAAACAAGTTGCATAAGAGCCGTATTCCCAGTCATAACTACACGGGTCATAAGACAGTGGTCATCAGTCATACCCCCATGGAGTATAGGGCTTAGAGTTGTTGCAAAGATCTACTGTTTACTGTGTGAAACCGGCTTCTAGTCTATTCATTACTAATGCACACAGGCTTTCAACTATACATGTATGGGTGTCTTGGCAGTCTGCAGTGTTAAATAATAGATTTTTTATGCCAGGAGAATAATTGATAGGCAGTAGCATAAGTGATCACCTCTGCTTTGTCATTATAGTTCTGTTGAGAATAATTAAGAAATACATTTTTTTGCATAGACAGGTTGGAAAACCCCTTTGCCTTTTTTTCTTTCAAATTTGACTTTGTAGTTGGCCTTAACATTTAGAGTGAATGCAAATTGAAGCACAAAACACAAATTGAATAAGCAACAATAATGTTTGTCGCACCTCTTAATGCATGTTATATTTAATAGCTTGTCATTCAGTGCATTTTGCACTGGGGATAAAAACGAGACGTCAGCATCTACAATGGCAGTGTCAGTATTGACAACACAGTGAGCCATTTCCCTGTCCCTGAAGTGAACTCAGTGACCTGTGCCTGTGCAGTCTGTAATGAGAGCCAAATCACTGAGCAGTGATTCTTCATTTTCTTCTAGCACAGTCATAGTCGATGAAAGCATAATGACCTAATATTATCTTGCATACTCAAGCAGAAATCTTATATAATCATGTAGATGAGGAAGAGGACTTGAACACGCTGTGCAGTGTGCATCTGAGATCACATAATGTATGGCTAACAGTACTGATAAAGGAAGAGGGGTGGATGGCAAGGCAAAGGAGAATGTGTACTGGTTGATGAAAACGGCAGAGTTAAGGGAAAGTACAAGAAAATATATTGTAGGATAGAGGGAAGAGAGAGTGAGATTCAGAAAGAGAGGACATGACATACTTAGAGGGACAAACAAGGCTTCACTCATCAAATTATAGAGCTGAGGCTTGGGTGGAGCACACCCTGCAAAATGTAGGCTACTCTGCTCTTCATGAGGCTGAAACCTTTCGGTTTCATCCAGGGGCAGCCTAATTGGCAGTTGGTCAGAGTTAAAGACTATAAGCTTAGATTGGCATTGCCGGCATGGCTAAAAATCCTGGGCTCGTATGCACAGTTGGCTAACTCATTTATTTAACTGAAAAAGGAAACGGGACTAGCTTGAAAGGCAGAGAAATCCATATAGTTATTGTGAAGTAAATAAATTCAATTTATGTTTATGATAAGATACACAGTACAAAATACTGAACTGTTGTATAGCACATTCTACATAAGCAAAACTACTAGCTACTAGCTAAACTGAAATTGCCACAACAGTGAGACTTTGTGAGTATAACTAGCTTCTTAGCAAAACACAGTTGGTCGCTGCATCCACAAATGCAAGTTAAAACTGTACCATGCAAAGAGGAAACCATACACAAAACAGAAACGCCAGCGACTTCTATGGGCCCAAGCCCATTTAAGGTGGACTGAGGCAAAGTGGACATTCTTTTGGAAATCATGGACGCAACGTCCGCTCTAAAGAGGAGAGGGACCACCAGGCTTGTTATCAGCGCACACTTCAAAAGCCAGTATCCATGATGGTGTGGGGATGCATAAGTGCCCATGGCATGGGTAGCTTACACATCTGGGAAGGCACCATTAATGCTGAACAATATATACAGGTTTTGGAGCAACATATGCTGCCAAGTAGATGTCGTCTTTTTCAGGGAAGACCTTGCATATTTCAGCGAGACAATGCCAAACCGCATTCTGCAACAACAGGATGGCTCCATAGTGGAAGAGTCCGGGTGCTAAACTGGCCTGCCTGCAGTCCCGAGTCGTCACCCATTGAAAATATTTGGCGCATCATGAAACGAAAAATATGACAAAGGAGACCCCGAACTGTTGCAGCTGAAATCCTTCCATTTCACTTTCAGAACTCCAGAAACTGGTGCCCTTGGTTCCCAAACATTTACAGAGTGTTGTTAAAAGAAGAGCTGATGCAACACAATGGTAAACATGTCCCTGTCCCAACTTCAAATCAATCAATCAAATTTAAAATGAGCATATATTTTCTGTAAAACAATAATTTTTTTTCAGTTTCAACATTTGATACGTTGTTTATGTACTATTTTCAATGAAATATAAGGTTTAAATGATTTGCAAACCATCAAATTCTTTTTTTATCAACATTGTACACAGTGTCCCAACTTTTTTGGAATTGGAGTTGTGTGTATATGTGTGTGTCTGTGTATGTGTGTGTGTGTGTTTATGCCAGGCCTTATTTGTGTTGTGTTGTGCTGCAAAATGGCTACGTTCAATCTCACCTGAACCAGCGATACTACAAACCGCATCAAATAAGACTAATAAATCCGTGATTAATAACATAACTCTGTCCATGTAAGCCATCATATCTATATTTACATCTGAAAGCCAGTGAACTGTGCCAAGAAACAGATCAGGGTGCTGGTGCCTATGTTGCGAGCTTTCAGGCCAGTGCACTCCATGTCTGTGTGTGAATGAGAAGAGGCAGATTTCTCCTCTTCTCATGAGTTTATATAAGAAGCCTACTGTATGCCCCCAATAAGGACCAGATGTTGGGATGCTTGTTATAGCCCGTTCCTCTCTTCGTGTTTATTGGAGGGTTTTATGGAGAAAACAATCAAGAAGGTAGCTCAGCATGGCAAGTACCTATTTTATAGCCAGACCATGCTGATCGGTCACATCAGAGACTCTTGACCTTTTCAAGAGAGTCGTTATACACTTTACGGACACATAACCCCCCTCTATCTCTACAAATTATTGATTGTTGTAAAATGTCATGTACATATACGCCAGGGGTCACTTTGAAGACACACAGGCGAGGACCAGGACCTTTCTTTTTTTTAACACAGAGAAAATGTGCAGATATATTCCAGTCTGTTTGAACTCTTATGAAACTGGTCCAAAATTTAAGCTTGTCATTCATTTTATGGTCACTTTGACTTAAATTTCAAGATATACGTGAGCATAACTAAATTTGAAGACCAGTCAGGAATTTCTGTTGAGGACGTCAGTGAAAAATATGCAGAGCAGTAGTACATTCTTTATGCATATGCCAACAGAGAGATCTTTCCCATTCTTTAATGTGAAGTCACAAACATAAAATTATGGGAGGCCCTTAACTATGGCCGCAAACTAACCAAAGGAGTAAAACGATCACTGCCAAAACAGATTTTTTTTTGGTTGGAATCATTTAAATGCTCCTCCATATACATGAAAGATATTGGCTGGTAGCCTCATGTCGATAACCTGGAATACCAATAGGTCGGTAATGTGTTTGTAGGATACTAAATGTGGCCTGTGGGACAGTGTCATTACTTCACATACACACACATGCGCGGCGTACACACATGCACAGAGGTATAAATCGCTTCGTCCCACCCACGTCGCCCGAGGCCGTGGAAGCAAGAAGAGGGGGATGGAGGAACGGAGTGAATGAACGAGGGATGGAGGCATAGGAGGATTGCGGGTCATAAAAATAGGCTGTGGGCTGGTCTGCGTGTCTCCTGCAAATCCCCTATCTGATAAGAGAGAAACCTCTTGTCAGTCAAATGCAGACTCCCACTCATTCGATCCTTTTTCATCCCTTTCATCGCCTCCTCCACTCCTCTCCTACACAGCCTTCCATCGTTACCTCATACCTTGCCTCTGCTCAAGGTTGTCATATTTTTAAATAATGATCTTGTTTTTTTAATATCTGGTCTCCTGTATGCGAGTGCATCTCTTCCTTTTATTATGCCTTTGGTAAATGGCACATCCAAACAAAGATTCTCAAAATTGACTGGCAGACTAACAAAGAGATGTCCGTCACATTTAAAGGAAAAAAAAACAGCAAGCTGTCTTAGGTGTCTGGCAGCACAAGCCACCACAATGTTTTGGCATAGATCCTAAAAGGAGGCTGCAGGTTCACCGTTAACTCAAAAAAGCTGTATTAGTATTATGTCAGCTTTTGGAACCAAAAGATATTTTATTGTTTCAATAAATGAAGCAATGACCGATGGCTTTGATTATGTACATGAGTTTTTAGCATTGCTGGAGACCATTGTATAAACATATGAATTCACAAAATGCTTTACTCCACATTCCTAATTCTTCCTTCTTCGACCTTTCTCCTCTCCCCTAATGACCCTACAGCAGATGTTTCAATCCTCCCCACCTTCCACAGTTCCTCCCCTATCTCCTCTCCCTTTCCCCGCAGCTCAAACCAAAGGAAGCATCTGGACCTCGTATCTGAAGTCACAAGCCTCCCGCAAAGCTCTGTGCCTCCTTTTTTCCATAATAGCACTTTGAAAAAGCAGCCATGGACTCATGAGGCCATGTCCGCCCCTGAGTTCTGAGACACACAGTCTTTTTAAGAATTCCTCCTGAGAGAGAGAGAGGTGCAGTGTCAGGATGTGTCAGGATTTTTTCATTCATGAAGTCTGTTCGTGAATGAGCCTGTTTGACTCCTCGTGTAGAGTGTGTAAGAATGGAGCATCGGACTTCATTCTTTATTGTGCATTTGTTGCATACTTTTGGCTTCTTGTTTGTTTAAGGGTAATTTGATGTAAATGCTGTATGGGGCTGATGGCGTAGTGATCATTTTCAATAAATGATATTATCTCGTACACAGTAGCGCGTTCGCACATGTCCAACTGATTCCTTGCAACAACAGATACCAGACCCACGCACTTCAATGCACTTCTTTGCACTAATGACGTGCTTAACTTTTTTTAGCAGACAAGCCAAGGTCTTACTTCAGTCAGTATGAAAACAAAAACTTAGAATAAAGCAAGACACGGACTCAGCTTTGGTAGAATCAAAGCGCAGCCTGCAGTGTGTGTTTGCATACATGTGTCAGCTTGTGTGCTGCCTGAGACTGCTTGTCTTCTGTCAACAGCTGTGCTCAGTCTGTCCAACAGGAACTGTGTAGTCTCTCTTTCTCTCACAAACACACACACACACTGTAACATTCCCTCTTGCTTTGAAGACAGCAGCAGGCTCTGATCCCTGTCGCGTGAACAGTGCCAACCCAGTGCTCCTCTGGTTTGGAAGGCTAAACTGCCGCTTGGCCTCTCTGGCTCGGGATAAAATAGGTTGAGGATCAAACTTAACATCCCATCCTACTGTATTGGCTTGCAGAAGTCCCTACTGTTCAATTTGTGGAAGAAATACTGCCAATTTTGTTGCAGTGTTGCAGCTAAATTGTTTATTTTGTTGGTGTAGCATTTACACATAGAGGTCAAAGCATGCTGCCAGTAAAACACTGAATGTTTGCACATCGAAGAAAATAAAATGAATCTGATATTTCGCACTTCACTGCTGTAAAATGAACCTGTAAAACAAAATGCACAATTTCAATTCTCTTTGAAGAAACTGGCCCTCACTTAATTTTTTTTTCTCCCTTCTTTTCCTAACATCCCTTCTAATCATCCTCTCTAAAGGGGCATTCCAGTTTTCCAGTTATAAACATTAAAATTCCTCATGTTGACCCCGTATTGAAGCTGCAGAAACAATTGTCAGGTTCAGCTGAGGAGATTTGGAGAATGCTAAGTAGTTACTGTTTCCTTTTAAACATTCTTCCAGCTTCATCTTGATCACGGCTACAAGTGAAATCTGTGCCACTTGTCTTTGACCTAGTCGTTTCTTTCTTTCTTTCACCCTATTTGGTAGAAGATTACTTCTGTCTTCTCTCCTTCACTGACTCCCCTCTGTCCACATGACCATGTTGCCACCTAATCCCTGCCTGGCAGCATATGCTAACCATGATTTCTGCAGCCAATAACGAGTCACTATACATTTCATCATTCAGTAAAAATGATGTAACACTGAAAATGTTTAGGGCATCATTCACTTAAATTCAATTTGTAACTTAATTCATATACTTTTTATAAGATTCAAACAGACTATTTGCCAACAAGAAATAGATGCCAAACACATGTAAGACCTTGAAAATTCTGTCAGTGGATGAGCACTCTTCACCTGACCAAACACTTTATCCACACTACACTGTATAAAATGAAACATACAGTGTGTGAACAGGTGCTTACTGTAATCCTTGTTAGGCAGCAGCATATGCCAGGCTGTTCTTTTCAGAAAGGCAGCCAGGAGAAGTCAGAGCGAAGAAGAGCTTAAGCTGCCCCTGTCCCTCATATCCCTTCTCCTCTCTGTTATCTCGTGCCACTATAGTGTCCTCCCGATGAGTGACCCAGAAAGACGGTTCACCAGTACACTATCAAATACAAGATGCATGTCAGTCGAATAAAGAATTCAGTGTGCCTTTGACATCAGGCCAAAATTATTTATTTGAAGAGTTAATGTCATCGGCATGGAACATTTCTCTTTCAAGAAAATAAAAGAAATGCAATCATTTCCCCCTATTTATCTACATATGAGTTTAGCTGAAAATAAGATTCAAGCTGTGACTGTGTGGATCTGCAGAACGCCCATCGTGAATCAGTCCTTATTAATTAATCAGTCCTGGCTTGATTGTGATGCCAAAACCGACGTCACCGATTCCAGCGCTGCATTTCAGGCAGGACCCGATTTTGTCTCCACTCTAATGTTACAGGCCTAGAATACCAAGAACCAGACACATAGCTCGGCTTTTTCACAAGTCTGGTTTAATATTCTTAACATTTCATCTCCCGAAGATGATTCCTCGGGCATTAGAGATACAGATATGTTCTGCACTTGGTATCTTTAAATGATTCATTTATCAGCTGGTGTGCTGAGAGTCACACATGAGTCTGTGTGTGTGCGTGTTTGAGTGTGTGTGTTTGGGACAGTGTGTGAGTGCACAGGGTAAAGACGAGAGATAAAGAGCACAAGGATCTATAGCCTTGATCTAAACGCACGATTTGACTCCGATGTTGAGTGGACTCTATGACCTCGTTCAGCTACAGTGTATACTGTATGTGCATTTATACATTTGTGTGTGAGAGCGCATTTACAGTATGTGTGTGTGCACATGCATCTGCATGCAGCATGCCTAATGGTGTTTAATCTCAGGGAGGGACTATCCAGATACTCAGATCAAAGAGCTGCTCCACAATTACTCACTCTCTCATTTGTACTCTGTAATCACAAAGTTCTAACTTCTAACACTAAAACATGGTGAAGGTTGAGGTATGCTGCTCTAGAGGGTCACAGGACAGTCTCTTTGCTCATCATTTTCTTGATGAAACTCCCCTCGTCTAATTTTGTTTTATCTCTGTGTCTCTTTTTTTAGATTGCTCTCTTCCAAAATGTGAATCCAAACTGGATGGCCCAGGTCAAACCTCAGGTAGGTCTGATTGTCACGCAGTCATAACCAGGAACTGCCTTCCTGAGCCAGACATATGCATGTGATCTGTTTATTTCTCATGCTTGACATTCCTGTCTATGTGTCCTGCTAGTCATGTCGGCGTTTACAAAAAGGGTTGCACCTAATCTTATTTTGTCCAACATCAAATGAAATTCCGGTTGAAAGGGGGAACTGAGGATTTTCATGTTTAGGGAAGCTTCAGAGCTCCATGAACTGCATCTTTGAGTATGGTAAGAGGAGAACCACTGTAGCAGAAAAGCAGTTGGACGGATGAGACGGTGTAGCTTATACACTGCATGTATTAGTGTAAGGAAGAGGGGAGACAGAGCTGGAACATCAAGAACACCATGTACCATGCCCACTTAAAGTAAAATGTTGTGTTCCATCAAAGCTCTGCTGCGTCAAATCCCAATGGACTCCAAGCTCCTCTGTGGCATCAGCTAGCAACCATGACCTAGTGGGTTCACGTTCCTAATACCCCAGGACATGCATACATACTAAAAATACACCAAGCCAATCTCTCTGGGGTGAGTTGTTTTTGGGTATAGACAGGGCAGTTAAGTGGCCCATATTAGGGTATGCACAAAAATGATCCCGCATGAATGTGGGCCTGGTTCCCCGGTCATAGATTATTCAGTTTAATCTCTATTGGACTTAAATGCCTGCGAACATTTTAATGTTTTAAATTGAGCTTGGTTTGGTCTAATCTGGCTTAGGAAAGATGGCATCCAATGACAAAAAGTATATTTGAGTTGTAATGAATAAGTTTTTTTTGTGCATGTCATGTAAGCATGACAATATTAGACTGCAGCAAGAGGAGAGTGTCAGGGATGGGTGGGACACATGCAGCACTACTACTGTATCAGTAGATTATATTTCTTTCAGCTCTGTGAGCACCATGTGTTTGACACAGTTTTGACCTCCTGTTTTCCAATTGGGTCACTCAGGGATGAACATTTTTGCAACGCTGTTTGCAATTGACAGCTTGGCCTATTATTCCCGCTTGCCAGAATTTTGAATTGTGTGTTAATGGGAAATGATTGGGACATGCCAGGCAAATCCTGTGTGCAGGCCTTTAGCCCAAAACCACTTGAACTTCAGCCCTCAGACTGCACTGGTTTCTTTGTATGTTTTTATTGGAATTGGGCAGAAATTCATGAGCTGCTCACAGTGAATCAGAGGTAATCAGGTTGTACTGGCCATTTATTCCTGATTGTTCATTGTTCATTTTCAATTACTCTGAACAAAATTAATTTGCTGTTGAATTAAGTGTCGATTTAGCAAATTGCCCGAAGCGTTCCGTTGCACTGTAACGTGAAGTGCAGGTGTGCAAGGTCCTCTTGGAAAATTGGAAACTAATACATCTTTCACTTACTTATTAGCTGATCTGGCACATTCTAATCATGGAGTCTGCTGTAGGCCACAGCAAAACCTTTATTTGTCCTTATGTATGTGTGAATGAAGGACACGCATGGTTTTGTCTGAGTGTGCATGCATCTGCGTTTGTGATTCAAATATACACACAGATTTTCCGGCTGTTTTGATCCCGAAGTGGGAAAGAATTTACTGTATTACTCCTAGCTATCACGTACTGTATGAGAGTTTCCTTTTCCTTTTTCTCTAATAACTACATTTGCTCATCCATATTGTTGTGAATTTTGGTATTGCCTCCATGAGATGTGGCAGTTTTAGACTCTCTGTTGCTTCCTTTCAAGGGATTTGACATAACCTCAACTGGGTGTTTCCTGTTTTTTAATCCAGACTTGTCTTTTTTGGCCAACATGTTTTGAGAAACCTTGGTAATTTCAGGGCATAGACTTGTTTTGTTCATAACCCTGTGCACCGGTGGAAGCTATATGTATGAGACCAAAATATGGATGCCAAGGTATCCTGATATCGAAATAACAAACAAGGTACAAAGTGAGGTGAAGAGTTGGCAGAGTGGCATACCACACTATAAAAATACTCCATTGAAGTGATGTAAAGTAAAATGACCCCTGTCTGTGTTTTGCTGTTACATCTGATATTTTTGGATTAATATTACCGCTGCATTAATGTGTATGTTGCATTTTACTGCAGTAGATGTTCAAGGTTGTGCTAATTTTACTATATGCTGTTGGGTAGTTTGCAGCAATGCACCATATTCTATAAGATTAGCGTTGTTACTGTCCTGTGAGAACCATGTGTCTCTGAAAAATCAACTTTTCCTGAGAAAGGCAGCCCTGTTTGCAGCTTTGTTTGACAATGAATGGTTTTCACTGAAGGGTATGAAAAATAATAATAACAATATTTGCCTCTGAGATGTAGTAGAGTACAAGTATAAACTTGCAAGTAAAGTACAAGTACCTTGAATTTGTAACCTACTAAAGTACAATACACTAAATGTACTTAGTTACATTCCACCACTGCTAACCAAGTCAAATCAGCCAATTTAATCATTGGCATCGCATAAAGCATCATTATCCAGTGATTAAACTGTTATAATCAATTCTTTGGCCAAAGCAAAGCTACAGAAGGCAGTACTAGATAACATGCCCAGAATAAAATAATACATCAAGCCATCTCTGATATAACAGCAACAAGACTTGATGTCCAACCTGTCTCTTTTACTGATGGGGTGGATACATATGGCTAAAAAGGGGACAGATGAGTAAATCATTACTATCAGCGGTCCCAAACTAAAGGTGTGGTGTGTTTATGATGTTTGGTAAAAGTACTAATAGAATTGACAGCACTGGCAGACTGCAGGCTGTACTTTAGTGCTGAGTGGTGTCTGTGTGTCTCGAGACTTCAACCTTCCTACCAACATCAACCTGCCTCTCTTGTCTCATCTGTCAGCTCTCATCTGTTATGCTCATGTCACATAGTGCCGCACAGGGGCCTGGACAGATCCTGCATCTAAACATGGGCACTTTTCATCTTACACACACTCTAGAAGTTTACTTACTTTCTTACTCTTTCACTCAATCAGTTTGTTCTATTTTAAGTGTTATCACATTTATGTCGTAATCTTTCTTTTACAACTCTGCATTGCTTAACACAGCGAATTAATCATGATAAATCATGATAAATATGCATTAATATGAAGTTGCACTAGCTCACATTAATATAACTAAAACTGGATTAGCTATGGACATGCAATCAGACGAGCTCACACACATTTTATACAGTACATGTGCTCGATGGAGGGGAAAATGAAAAAAGCCCACAATCTGGACGGGGTTTCTAGAAGACACTTAAAATCACAAGTGTCCCAAAAAACTGTTTGCCTGCATATGGATTTACAGACTAAGCCTGCTTAGAGTAAATAGTTGGACTGTTCCCCAGATATACTCTCAGTCCAAGATAATCTGCAACAGTAGCCAACTGCCTGCTCAGTCAGGATGATTCTGATCTCTCGCTGCAGTAATAATATTTAGCATGCATAGTATGGCGAATTAGATGAGAATGATTTGCAGTTTTTGTGTCGCTGGCTGAAAATAGATGAATATTTGAATACGGATACAGAGAGGGAGAAAGATGGGGAGCTCTCTCCTCTCCTCTCCTCTCCTCTCCTCTCCTCCATATGTTTCTGTTCAGTTTAATTCAGCTGTGAACTCCATCTCTTATCTTTACCCATACTGAGCTCACTGTGTGGTTCCTATTGAATTGGGCTTTGAATGCTAACCATGTGCTCTGCGGGTAGACGAGCAGGCGGGCATGCTCACTCAGTCATACACACACACACTTCTGAGGAGCGGAGGAAGTGGTTTTCTCTGGAGTTCATTGGATTTTTGTTGTTTTTTTTATTCTCCCCTGCAGAGGCCAGGGTGGAGAAGTCTAAACTCTATTTGGTGTGTTTGTGGATGTGGTCGTGTGCGTGTTTGAGTGAATTTTGTTAACTCACTCTCTATTTCCTTCTTTTCTCTCTTGTTCCATTTTTTTCTTGCTCCATTGCTTTGTCCTGTTCTGTCTTTCAGAAGATCATATGTACAAACATGTATGCAGAGAAACATAAAATGAGCCAAGTGAGCACAATGAGAGCTCATAACAACAAACACATCAAATAAATAAGTTAAACTGTAAAACACATCGCTATAATGTTGGCTATAATTTCATGTCCTTGTGTGTGTTTAATATCACATCTTAATCAGGAAGTTGGCTGAACTTTATTTGAACTTGGCTCACATAAAAGCGCACAATTTACCAAGGTGCTGCCACCTAATTTGCATAGACACACAATTGGACAAGTACCAACCGTAATTTGCATGGAGGCAAGCGTTGTGTAAAAGCACTGACCATCCACGTAGTGTCTACAAAAGTGTGTGTAATCACAGTTTACAACTGATAGTTGTCAGTGTAGCGTGTACTGCAGCACTGTGGGAAAAAGGAGAGCTTGCGTAGTAGTCTGAGTACCAGGTCTTATAGCAGAACAAGTTACAGCACGGTTAAGGTTTAGCTTGACAGGTAAGCCTTGAGACTTCGTTATGTATTTATTATGACAGAACAGAGACATTTCAAAGTGTCTGCTGGAATTCCCAATTACATGACGGCCTCTCAATATTATCTTGTTTTGATGTTCTTCTTTTCTTTCATTTATAATTGGATTGCAACATTTCTTATCTGTCTGGAAACTTATTAGTTTCAAAGTGTGAAAAAAACAAATTTGTCAGGACAGCTGCAAATTTCGAAATCTTTCCTTTGGGTAGAGCTGCTGGGACACACTCTCTCTCGCTCTCTTTCTGACTCTTTCTCACACAAGCACACACACACACACACTTACACACAAAGAAGGTGGGATGAAAGAGAGGAAAGCCAGTTAGAGGCCCTGTGGTGTCTTACATGGAGACAGCTGGACTCTGTACTGAGCGTGTTTGTGTCATGTTTGTGTGCACCCTTGTGTGTGCATGCAGTTCATTCACATGTGCACGTGGACGTGTGCATCCTGACCTCTCTCTGCGCCTTTTGCCTAGTTTGTGTGTATGTACGCGTGTGCGTGTTTGTGCAGACGGCCTTAATTGGATCATGCTGTGGAACACTGGCTGTGTTGGTTTTAGAAAGAGCACAGCTTGCATCCTCCTGTCACAGGATATCAACATAATAATATCTGTTTGGCCAAGCAATATTTCCTGTGGCTGCAAATAACAAGACAATCAAATCCAAAAAGGGGTTGGTGGAGAACAATCTGAAAACTTTTTGTCTCCAAACATCACATCAGCCCAATCAGCTGGAGTGTATTAATCACATTTATTTCTTGACTTATTAAAAACATACACATTGTTGACTGGGTGTTTTTATGTCACTGAATAATAATGTAGCTTTAAGTTCTGAAAATGCTCCATATAAAAGGGTTGGGACTATTTTATTGGAGTTATTAATTACTGAAACAAAAACTGTGCCATGTAATCAGAATTTTCTGATTAAAATTGCACTGATTAAGAAATGATGTGAAATGGCCTTCCTGTCAATTTTAATAAGATTTGGCTATGCATGTAATTATGTCTCTCTGCAATGTCTTTGACTGCTTATGGCAAAATGTAAAAGAAAGCAGACTCTGGTCAAGGAGGACGTGCCATTGTTTTATTAAAACCATTTTGATTATTCAAAGGCATCAAATATCTTACACATTGTTATGTAAAAATAAATGATACATGATCTAGAATAACACACTTGCACAGTAAAACACTTTCAGTTATATATCAGGCTACATCATCAGGTTCACCAATAATAAATAAATGAATAAATAATAGAATACCAACATTGATAATAAATAAATAACACCACCATGCTGTATGCTAATAGATTCCATCTATTGTAAAATGCATTTTCCCTGAAGTAAGACACTGTGTTCCTCTGCACTGATGACATCAGATTCAATGTGATTTTCATCAGAATCATTTTTTTCTGCAAGACTTGATGATAATAGTGAAAAAGTAATGATCTCCTTTGGATGAACAGATCTTTATACATGGACGGTGTTTGGATAAAGTATAGGTAAACAGTGTAATATAGCTCTTTTGCAACCTCCTCTTTCTGTCTTTTTCCTCTCCTCCTGATCTCTCTCTCCCTCCCTCTCTTCATCATTAGCTCCCTCCCCCCTCCAACCCTCATATCATTCCTATTTCCCACATCATCATCTTTGTCCTCTCTCTCTCTCTCTTTCTCTCTCTCCCTCCCTCTCCAACCCCGGTCTTTTCCCGGAGAGCACTGATGCATAGGAAAGCAAGGTTCCGCTCCGTCACCCATCCAATCGCAATCAACCTCTCCCCCGTACATCAGCCAATCGCTCACTAGAGATGGCCAACGGGGGAGGGGCAAAGCATGAAGGGTGGGGTCGGGGGGGTTGCTGTTGTGTGTGAGTGCTGGTCGTTCCTTGACTCGGGGGACATAAAGGATGCTTGGCTGCATCAGGGACAGGGGAATATCACCATAATGCCCTCTCCATCCTCTTCAATGGATGTATTTGCAGTCTTTGATGGTGCAGCTGCAGGAGCAATGTTAATTTATACTAAAGAAGTTATACTAGAATGCTTTTTATTCATTCATTCAAAAAGAGAAATAGGGGCGTGATGTTGGCTCGTGTGACAGGATTGTTATATCTGTGCAAATACAGTAATGATTCAGATCATTTTCAGGCTAAAAAACTAAAGATAAATGTTTGATCCACAGCGGCAGTGTGGCAGGTTGCAGTGACACCACAGGCAGAAATGAGATATTTATGCACATGGAGTGGAACTAATACTGATTTTTTCCTTAAGAATTTGATTAATACCCTGTGGTTTTATGTTGCAGTGGAGTGTGAGAATGCCTGCCATTGACAAAAGGTGACACTGAATGAAAGTGTTTACTTGAAGCAGTGTTGATGATGGAGGGGAGTGCAGGGGGTAAAGGCTGTGATTCTTGAAACCCGCGAGCACTTTTCTTAAAGAGGGAGGCTCAACCATCTCTCATCCTTTGGAAGCTCATATGTGGATGGAAGCCCTCCTGTACTGTCATGCCGCTTGCTCTGTTCGTCAGTTGACTGGTTCGAGTGCAGAGGGAGCAGAGACAAGCTGAAGACATGTCCATCCAGATCCTGTACGCTGAACCTTGTAAGTATTATATGATTTAGAAGGCAAGACTGAATTATTTAACATCAGATGGAGGACGAAGTGGCACAGTAACAGCGAGGCAAGGTCACACTTTTTTAAATGACTGAAGTATTGTATATGTCTGAGTGTGTGTGTGTGTATTCACAACCACGTGCTTAATGTGTATTTTAAAGTGCATTAATGTGAGTCGTGTTTCACTACCCGCAACATGACAATGCATTTATAATACTGGTGACACATATATAGTCCAATGACAGAATTCTGCCCTGCTCTATACTTAGAGTGACTTCTCGACAGCATCACAACTCTCTATTTTGGTCTGCAAGCTAACTAATGAATGCTTGTGACTCATGTGGTCTCACTTCTCCTCCTGCAAAGGTTTGTGTTTACATGGAGGGGGGGGTGTAACCACGAGAGAAGCTGAGCAGAAGAGCACCACACTGCCAGCAGTTCTCAACATAAAAGACAAATACCTCTCAATTTAATAATTGACATATGTTGCTGTGTTGTTGAGCTGAGCTGCTCCCAGAGTCATAGATGACAGAGTGAAGACCTGAAACTTTGATGTCCCAGCTGGAGTCTGGAACTGTGGGATATTAACGGGACAACACTGTATAAAATTGGCAACGTTGCGTTAAAGCTTACGCATGTAACCATGTAAGACTGTATCAGCAAAACCCCAGAATATATTGAACTGTGTGAGTGATTTTTTTTCATTTGTAAGATGAAGAACGTGTTATTTCTTCTTTCAAAGTTACATTTTATTTTTAAAGCCATGCTAATTTGAGTGTACAGTGATACCTTCCTAATATTGACTCATCTGCTTCCCTTGCACTTTGCTCCTGCTAACTGATTAAAAGATAACAGCATGTTCCTGATTAACAGAATAATTAAACACATCTAATTTTATGTGCATTCAGTGTGGAACACACAGCCACACATTTAGTTTCCTTTCTTTATCTCTGAAATAGCTCCAGATTCTCTATCTGCCATTACGGTTTAATAAATTCTGTGGTTCCTCTCAGTGAGGGTAGCTCATTTTCACAAATAATGATGAAAAGGTTTTAGACTACATCGATTAAAATAACAAGGCACTTTTAATCTAATCACACAGGGAGGAATATACAATCATACAATGTTCAAAGTGATCATTTGATGAGAAGCAGATTGCGCTATATTTCATTTATAAATTGGAACAACAGCAATATTTAAATGTGGAATGTAACTCAGAAAGATTGCCCTAATATTGAGTCACACTGCTGGAAGAGTCTAAAACTTCACTTATCCTCTCTCCTTTTCTCTGATAATCTCATAACGAGAACAATGGGGAGTTTTGGTGAGTTTTCTAATCAATCTTGATGTAATATTGTAGGCATTATTGGCGATTGAATTGTTTGAACGAATCATTGTACGTGTCTTGTGTTTGATTCAGAGGTTAAAGTTGGACAGTTTGGTATTAGAAAATGGAAATTCATACTTGTGGCTTATTTGTTTTCCCAACTATAAAGTATGCATGTGTTGGGGTACTGGAGAAAATGAATGACAATAATTGAATGAAGAAGTCTGTCGTGAAGCCCTCTCTGTAACAAATCAAACCTCCCACCACTTGTTCCCAAGCCTCTTTTTCAAGCACTTGATAACCTTCACTCCTTCACCCTGAGATTGAACGAATAATTGACTTGTTCATTTTGTCCTTGCTTGGTCAATTAGGTGTTAATTTGAGTGTTGGAGCTGACATGGCATTGCTCATAGCATAACATCCACTTTGGCCCACTCTCCTGATATGTGGCTTGTGGTCAAAAGGGGGCTGTTTAGACCAGGACAAAAAAAATATGTAAGAGAAGGAGTAGTGTTTATTTGAAACTGTAGACAGCTGATAATTTTAAAGAGAAGACGATACGAAGAAAACAAGATGAAAGTACAGTTTCAGAGGGAGAGTATTTGGTGTTATAGACAGTTAAATCTGGATGGTCCTGTGTCTGCTTGTAGGAGAAACCATGGAATTCACTTCAAGACATGAGTAGCTTTATCCAACAGGGTAAACAGTTCAGTTCTTTATAGGATTAGCAGCCGAAGCTGTGTTTCCAAGATACATCCACAAGGTGTTTTTAAGATGAAGTGAATTAGAATATCCCACATCACTGCAAAGTACCAGCACTGTTTTAAGCTGTACATTGTACAAACTGTTTAGTCCTCCAACACTAGAACTGCATTGTGGGTTCTGAGGGTGATTAAATGAGAAAATAATCCAGTTTTCTCATTCCTGTTGGCACCCTGAACCCTTCCCTTGTGTGGACAGCGAGAGATGAGCCTCCTGGCCATGAAACAAAGTGTAGTGACCCATAAGCATTTAATATTTAAGCAGCCCGTCAATATGGATTCATGTACAGCAGAATGATGGGAAGATGGGGGTCAGGAATGCTGCAGGAATACTTTGTCTCTTATTCTGCTATTAGGGACAAAGAGCTTTAAGATGCATGTGAAAATGCTTGATTCTCAAAGGAGATGCACTATTACCAGACCAGCCACATAATCAAACTGCTGATGTAAGTAAGATATGACAGATTAATAAGTCATCAGTGTTCTCAGCTCGATTTGCTAAACTGGATACAGTTGAAATCCTGTTGTCAGGATTTCATTGATGAGTGAGAAATACTGTTTCGGTTTTAAATGAAAAAATAGCGGATGTGTTTTTTGAGTAATGTCCAGAAAGCAATTACTGCAGCTGGATGCTAAAGCTTATGCGGAAATGTGACTCCTCGTGGTTTTTCCCTGCAAGATGTTATGTTGTCACTTGCTATTTTTATGTCTTGTAATGTGTGTCATGATTTTAAATACTGTGAAAAGATGTGTGGACCTGAATAGTACTATATTTGGGTGTGTATTTGCTCAACTTAAACAACTGTCTATCACACTGCTAAATGTTCTTCCAGAAACCTATTGATGTTGTCATAGATGTTACGTTCATGTTTTTCTACAGTGTATGTTTTTTTTTCTGGTGAGAGTATGCAGTGACCCCTACTGTGTAAGACAAACAGTGCAGGGAGTTAGTATGTAGGTCCCGCTCTCTCTTTTCACTTCTCTTTCTTTCTCCTTCTCTTCAGGATAATATTGTCACTCTGTGCCGTTTGGGCTCTATTTGCATTTTATGTACAGTATGTTGTCATTACATTAATTTGTATTTCCCATAGAAGAATCCTGCAGATCAAAACACAAAGTATAAGATGACTATGTATAGTATCCTATCTATATGCAGTCGGGGTGGAGTCCGTGTGGTTCTGTGTTGTTTTCTTGGAGTTTAGGCCTCAAAGTCATAAAAAGACCTACAATTAAATGGCTTGAAGAGAGCATCCTAAATTGGGAGCAGACATAAACCAGTCTGAAGCTGTGTTTATTCCTCCCTTTTCTTTCTTCCTGTCCCTACTTCTCATTTTTCTCACCTCTGTCTTTTTCCCTGTCGCTCTCAACCCCCTCCTTTCCTCATGGAGGATGGTTAGAAACTGAGACACTTGGGAGCCTCAACAAAATATGAAAATAACTAGATGAGATTAGATTTGGAACTGCTCAAGAGTCTAAATTGGTGTGAAATATTTCCCACTGTAGAAACACTGTTATAAATCAACTGGCAAGTTGCAAACATACTCCCACCAGTAAGCACAGCTTATTTGCTTCTTTATGTTGTCATTTTGGCACAACACTTTGTGCACATGCAATTGAGTGTTTCATATTAAACACTTCTCCAGAGCAAGTGAGGTTTCGGTGTCATAAAGGTTAGAGCGGAGAGCAAACCTGTCACCACCACTGGCCACTCTTATCAGGGTGTTTGTGCACGCATGTGTGCATCCATGCATGTAAGTCAGATATTCCATCTGATAGTCCCGTGGCTCTCTGTTTGCATAAGCCAGTTGTTTTCAGGGCTGTAATAACAGTGGATAGCCATGGGATCCACGAGCCGCCTCCTGGCCATGGAGCCATAGCCTGTAGTTCCCTGTCTGCTGTGTGTGTACTCAACAGGACACTGTCTGGTCTTTGTTGAGGACAAGTCTAGTGAAAATCTATTCACAGAGGAATGGAGTGACAGAGAGGAGAGATGAGGAGGAGAGGGAGGGTAGGATTGGGAATGACCAGAGAGGAATGTCAGGATCGGGGCAAGGAGGGGTAAGAAACCCTTGGAATAGAGCAGATGAGGGGAAGACATGGATGAGGAGAGTATGAGAATGAGGGAGGGGGGAGGATAAGAGACAAGAGATGGAGTTAGGAGGAGGACTAGAGAGGAGCAGAGGATGACAGGAGAGGAGAAGATGATGCATTTGTACACCAGTAGTAACAATTCGTGCAAACTCTCTGGACACACACGTAATAAAACAACTATGTACATGAACCACTGAAGACCTGTACACATGTGTGTCTTTAAGTGTGTGTGTGTGTCTTTGTGTGTCTTCCTCTGGGAACTGGCTCTGACTGCTGAGCTTGTAAACAGGAACTATCCTGCTTTTAGCAAGCTGTAAGCCCTGCAGGTGCACACACACACACACACACACACACACAGACTGTCACACTAAAGACAATTGGATCCAGTTATAATTGTTTTGGTCTGTTTGCTGGATTTGTTGAGACAGAAACCACCGAGTCTGATTCCCTGTTTATCATTCAACACTCTGTTAGAGGCGTTCATTACAGATACTGTTTATGAAAAAAGAAATTACATAACAGACAGCAGGGGCTGCTCAGCACCAGTTTTGCAGTTCTGGATGATTTTGCACTCATCCACTTTATTTCAGAATTTGTTTTTCTTTCCTTTTTATTCCAGTAGCAACTGACACAGGCAAGAACAGACACTAAGTCACTGCTGGATTATTTCAAGCATCCCTTATATTTTTCTGTTTCTTCCCTTAGATGTGTTTTTTCAGAGCCTCCCATTTGCTCTTTTATCTCCACACAAGCATTTCTTAAGTGCAGATTCCAGCTTTGTCACAACGCTTGTGTTCATGTCTGCTTTTTAAGTTAATCACGTGTTAATTTTAAGGTTTGTCCCTAAGGTTTACAGGAGTAAATAATCCTATTATCAGAGCTCAGCTGTTGCTCTGTTAGTGCTGCTGTCAGCTGAGGTCATGGTTTGGCTGACCTGACAGTTCTGCTGTGAAATGGGGTGATGTTTTTTTATGATTTGTCCCACGCAGGAACGTGCTTTTTGGATACTGTGCTCATGCTGTGCACAGTATTTTCTTCTTCTGTGTTGTACAGTGTTGGCAAAAAAGTTGGTTGCATTAGATTTCTCTGTACTTTTATCTGTTTATATGTTGTTGTGAGGTCTCTCTGTCTTTTGTCTGTCTACAATGCTTCCAACTGTTGCACAGGTTTTAAGTGAACTTGGGACATGTTGGCATAATAGAATGTGTGTATTGAATGGTTGCACTTGCCACATGTGTGTCCTGTGTTGTGTTTAACCACTATGTTGACAGAGGGGGGGCGTCATGCAATAAGGGCTTCTATCCTTGACTCCTCGACACCACTGCTATTTTTCCTCTTTATTTTCTGGGCTTCCTGGTGGCATGGAGGCAGGTGATGGTGAGCAGCAGCATGACATGAATGATTTGTCTACCTTATAAACAATGTCAAGGTGTGTTTGAAAAATCTGTTTCCATCAACTTGTATTGTGTTCTATTTTTTTTTTATATACTACCCGTTCTGGACCTCAGCCAAGTATAAAAACAATTTCTGATATTTTTTTTTTCTTTTTTAGGCATTGTCCCTGTTTTATGTGCAAAATTGAAAGCGCTCATAAAAACAGGAAGATGGAAACATCTCTTCCCTCATCTCTCTCCCACTGTCTGACATCATCAATTGAGGTCCCATCTGCTTTGGGCCACAACTCTCTAAAATGAAGGAAGGACAGCTGACATGGTGTTGTCCCAAGCACTTTTTCTCCTTCTTTTTTCTTGTCTGTCCTCTTTTCTTCTGAGGCAGTTAGTAACACAGTGGACCGCAGAAGCATGCACTCCCCCCCCCCTCTCTCTCTCTCTCTCTCTCTCTCTCTCTCTCTCTCTCTCCCTCCCTCGCTTCTGCACCCTGCCTGTCAAGTGTTATTTGGTGCACTGTGGTTTATTGGCTTGGTTTTGTTGTGCGGCGGGACAATCGGAGCATGGTTTGGATGGAAGAAGCTGATGAATGGTGTTCCCTGAGTCGTACAAAGCGTTCTCCTCTCTACTTCATTGATGTGTTGATGCGACTCAGCTGGCTGCCCAGTGAGTTTGTACTGTATACTGTTGTGGGCTTACAAGCAGACAGATGCACATGAACGCTCCATGCTGAAAAGGGCTTTTATACTTTTTTATAGTGTCCATCCCTCTCACACTCACTCCTTCTCTTGTGGTCCTGCTACTCTTGTTTTCTCCCTCTCTGCTACAGTGACAGTGCCTGCAAATGAAGACAGTGTAAATGAGAAATGGCAGTACAGAGTACAAACTAAATGACGACAGAAAGCAGATAAAGGTGACATACCTTGGTCAGGGGGTAAAAGGGGTAATGAGACTGGCAGAAAATTAGCTCACAGGGTCACCCCCTCCCTAATATACACATACACAAGGAAACACATGCAGGCAGCAAAACTACATTTAAAGTTAAGTTCTAATGGAGATCTTGAGCTTTTTCTCTTTCAGTTGTATCATATATCCAGGATATAGTCAGGCTATCTATGTCTAGAGGTTATTATAACAAAAGTTGTATGTTGCAAAATAAACAAACAAGGCGTCTACATCTGCAAAGACCTGACCTACCACACAATCACTCATCTGTTTGTATGGAGCTGTCGCAGCTGACTCATGCCTCATTCTCAGAGGTGACAATCCCTCTCAGTTATTTATTCCAACAGGATCACTCAGATATGTGACCTGGCCCGCTTTGCATACACATACAACAGGACAGACCTTCATGTACAACCCACCAGAGACGTGAGAAGGCTGTCAGGTCTCTCACCCCGAGACAATACATGAGCACCATCAGAGTCGCACAGTTAGCTCTCAGCTTCATCGTGCTTGAATGATAACTATTTTATCCACTTGAGAAACACCAAAACTAGAGAATATATTTTGACGCCTCAGTCGATGAGATCGAGTTACAGTACATGACCCTTGGGATCGTCGCTGTTGGAAGCTCCTTGTGTCTGTAAACTTTGGATTATTGTCTGTGACACAAAACATGGCTTGTCTGGTCGTCTTGCTCCGTTTCCACTACATGGGTTTTCTCAGGGACAGGAGGGGTCGGCTGACTGTGGAACCATGTCAGACAGCTAACAGGGTTGGTAGGTGATGCCGGACAGGGTTGCAGAGGGGATACTATATAAAAATGTGAATGTTTTTTTTGATTGAATTTTTGTCACAAAGCCCTGCACATAATGTGTTGCAGCCTGTCCATGATGTCAATACTATTACATCAAGATGGTGTTTGAGTGCTGATGCTTGTTAATCACAGGGGTTTGAGTTGCTGGATCATGACTAACTTTGGCCTCGCTTTTTGAGCTCCGTGTCTCATAAACCCATTTTTAGAGCTTATTGGAGCTTTCCTCACAATTTGGAAAAACTGACTTTTCCTTTGAGAGACAACAAAGAAGCTTAATTTCTCTTTAGAAGTAAACACTGAGTAAGCTCTTTGTTTCGTTTCCTCAGTTCAAAAGATGTTGGCTCCCAATCAAGTAGCTATTTTGTGAAAGTGGATATGCATGAGTTTTTAAGCTATGCACATTAAACAGATAATTAGGTCTCATTGAATTTACACACAGATGAAGATTGTTTGAGAGCTTTTGAGGTTTATTGACGTCAAGATGACGTAGAGGGTCAAATACAAACGCTTAACACAAGATTGTAAAGTCAATTGTCAATGAATAAGCTGGTAACTAGTGTATGCCTGCTTCAATAAATGTATTCTTTGATAGTAGTTTTGCAGACCCCCCCCCCTTTTTTTAACAAATTCTGAAAATACAGAACTTTAATAATTCAAGACTTGTTGCAATTCATGTGACAAACTTCTGTTACACACTTGAAGAAAGCAAGATAAATGTACTTGTACATGAACTGACATTTTTTTCAGTGTGTGTCTGATATCATACTCACTGTGTACTTTATAAATACACTTGTAAAGATGATAAGGAGTGACAAAGTAATTTCCTGTAAAGGATCAATAAAGTATCTATCTATTATTTACATTAAGTGCCCCAGTGCAAAAGCTCACAGTCACCAGTAGAGTCTAAGTATTAGTCAGAGAGAAGATTACAACCAATCATTATTAAAGCCTATTTCACCCGCAAATCCGCCAGCGACAACTGTTTGGCTGGCTTAACTTTTTTCCTCCCTGTGACTAGCTGGCCAGGCACACAGGGGAGAAACTGTTTAATGCAAAGCAGCACTTGTTACTAAATCTTGTTTTGGGGAGGGGTTAGTGACATGAGGGGGAAACGGCCCAAAAAATAGCCAGTTGGTGAAGGCAAAGAGGAGCTGGCAGTGCCTTTGGCTTTCTGCGGCTCAGTGGGTAGCAGGGCGTTGGCCAGTGTATGGCAGTTGTTCAGTTGCCTCCTCGCCATCTCACCATACAATGGTTCGGTTAGAAAGCTAGAACTGGTAGGTTGATAACCGCTGTAGACCTGCGTCGGGTCAAGTGTAGGCCTAGATTGATCTTGACGGCCCAGCGCTGGTTTTGGTTTACAATGGCAGTGCTGGATAACCACAGCTGGCAGTACGCCCAGGCTGGAAAAACCCTGATCAGACTCTCAGGTAGGGTATTCTCTATCATAAATGTATTCTGTCTTGTTTATTCAAAATCCTGTTTATTTTAATTGCTATCAAAGTACTGAGACAGCATCACGCCATGTGTATAACTGAAATGTCTGCAGTCAAAAAATATGATTATATTAACTTTGATAGAGAGATATTTAAGAAACCACCTTTAAATCTCTAAAGATAATTTAATGTAAAGATCTAGAACCTCATTATACAACATAATATTTTATTTTTGCTGATATTTTAGATGATTTATATGTTGCATTGTTTTGTTTTTTTCAATTAATGTGAACCCAGCACTCTTGACTAACAGTACCTTAAGTGATAAATGCAGATGTTTTAAATGAAAATAGAGTAATATCTTCATCAGCTTGTACTGTGTTTTGTTTCAAACGAGATTTGTGAAAGTGATTAAAAACACTCTTTCTAATGCAAATTAGAAACATCTCTTTGTTACTGTAGAGTTTAGAGCAAGAGGAGGGGCTCGCCTCCCTAACAGAGCCGAACTCAGCTGCAGTTGTGCATTATAGTGAGTTATATTCTGACAGTATGTTGTTCAGCATTTGAACATTTGTTATGCATGTGTAGAAACCACAACTTTCTGTGTAATTATTTGTGCATATTTTGCGGAAAAGGATGCAACTTTTACTACTACTACTCTATTTGGCATTTTATCAGTAATCCATGGGCCAACAAACTTGGCACTGCAGCCAATAACAATGAGAACAGATAAGGGAGTGAGTGATTGGATGACTGAATAATGGACTTAACTCTCTGCATATGTGTTGTTCCCTGGACACAAGGTAGTATGGATAACATATGCATACTGCTCCATACTGTCCTGCTTTTAAAATGCCTGGTGCAATGCAGCTGTATCATAACTATTCCCAAGAGGACAAAATAACAGGAACACCTCACAATATATACTGCAAACTAATACAAAAGCCTTGCAGTAAATAATTGTGTTGTGAAGCATACTGTATAGTGTTCACGTTTCAATGAGGCTTTGTTAGTGTGATTGAGGTTATGGCAATTTGTGTCAAGTTAAAGTTTCTTTTAGTCAGTGTTGCTGAGGCTGAGCTGTGACTTAGGTTCCCCTGTAATAGTGCAGTTTGCCTGAATAATTTTGACACATAACCCTGTGTGAATGTGTCGTCTGTATTTTATGCTTGGGTATATTCAGATAACTAAAAGCTGCTAATTTATGTCTGTGTGTGTGTTGAGGAAGTGAAGAGTAAAAACTACATGTATGAACATTATCTTTGTCTTTCTATACTCTTTACCGCCACCGTTCATGCTTAAGGTGTCCTGTTTTCAGTTTATTATATGGGTCATTGTGCTCAGCTTGTGCTGCACTACATAGGCAACTGTTTAAATTACAATAGGATATAAATAGAAAATAATGTTACTTAATGCATATTGTACAGCTCATGTTTACTGAATCTTGAGGCTGTACCATGGCTAAACACAACACCCTGCTCGAACATTGTGCAAGCCTGCACAGCTACAGCCTGCTGGCCATGGTAGGTGTGTTCCAGGTTTCAAAGCAGGTCGACCAGGACAGCTGGCCCATGCCTGAAGCACAGGACAGAAACTAAACTATCAGTGCAGTCCGTAACATCAGACCTGGCTTTCACCTTCCCAAATACTCCGATCAGGTAGCTAGAAGGCCATCACTTTCAATAAAAATGTAAGTGTTCTTTTTCATCCTCTCTTGCTCAATCACCAAGACTTGGTGCCTGCAGGGGTAATGAATGCAGATGTCTGAGGAGATGACTGCTGCGAGGCGATTAGGATAAATAGTGCTATTTGTCATGAGGAGAGCACTGCAGAATGAGATCACAACAAGACAAGCTGAGGGAGGATTTATAAGGCCTCTAGCATAGTTTAATTTAAAAGAAGGCCTGGGACAAAACCTGACGTCATGGGTCCAAGATATTAGTTGTGATGATGGCAATTAATTGATCAGTCTTTTCACTGGGGTCAGGTGAACCTTTTGTCCTTAGACAAGACCTTTTCTCTTTTATGGTAAGATCAATCGTCACAGCTGTAAAAGCTAAATATCAATGCACATTACTTTTATAGTGTTCTGATGCTCACTGTTCAAGGAAATGAAGATGACCAGTCAAACTTTACTGCAGACTTTTAAAACTTACTACACATACAGACACCCCATGCGCGACAGTCCTTCTTTTTAAATGCTGGACAGATACAGAATAGAGTTGATAATGACAAGACAAGTGCTTCCAATCAAAAGGGCGCTGCTTCAGTCCTCTGTTCCTGACACTGATAATACCCAAAAGGGCTTGTGCCTGTCAAAAGTTGTGTGTTGCATTGACTCACATGTTCCCCACCTTTCAAATTTAGCCTTGCTGCAGTGTGTGGACACAAAACTCCAAACAAAAAAGACAGAAAGACAGCATTAAGTACTGGCAAGTGACACAGGGTTGCCAATAGGGCCTAGGGGAACACTAAGTATGTCAGAAGTCAATAGAGTCAACAGAGGGAGGGGAGAATAAAGAGAGAGAGAGACAGGCAGGGTGGTAGGATGTCACATGAGAGATGAGAAACAAAGAAAAAAAGAGGAGATTTGTAAATTGTACACGGAGATGAGGTTGTTATCCAGGCTCACTGAGGTGTGAAAGGAATAGAGAAACAGCTGTAGCACCATAATAAGAACACATACACTACTAGTATATTCTGTCAAGCTTTATTACAACCTTAAACCAATTACAAATGAAACAACTACGCACACAAACAGACAGTCACATGTATTTTCTTATTTGTGCAGCATGCATTGAGCCCGGGGCTGTCTCCAGGTCGTGCGTGTGTTTTTGTGTGTGCACTTCATCTTCTAAAGTATACTAATGTTCCTGCTTCTACTACGCATGCACGTCACAGCACTAAAAGTGTAATTTCAGAAGTGTCTGTGGCGTTATGCGTAGCACTGCAGTATTGTGAGAGCACAGATGCGAGCACAGTAGTTCATTATACAGCACTGGAACTGCTTTGATTACAGCCGTTATTGGTCTCACAAACAGCTCAGTGAAATAGGCTTCACATGCACACTCACTGACTTGCATAAGACTGCTGACCATTGTTTATCCGAGCACTGCCCCTTAGCTGCTCACACACTGTACTAAATAAGAGTTATATTTAGGGTATTTGTTGCGCTGAATGGTGTGAACATGATTTCAAGAGCTTTCTGTTCTCTCTGCTTTGTATGATGAGTTGTTCATTCAGAGAGCTCTTAATCTGTCGGATATATTTAGGCTGTCATCCCCATGGTTTTTATTTATACGCATCACATTCTGGTCAAGAATAACATTTTGTTTATTTGTTTCGACTAAAAGTATGTGCTGAAACAAATTAAAACCCTCATTGTGCTTTAACAGTAAAATAACTCATTACAAAATCATCTCACAGCGGTAGCACAGTGCCTACTGACCTGTAAATCAGCAGATTAATGAAATTATGACCATTGCCTTAACCTATAAAAAGTATTTGAAGCTGGGAGTGCGACTCCATATACTCTTCTCAGGTTAAACAAATTGCAGGAAGAAACATATAATAACGATTCTTCAGCGGTGGGACTGCATTGTTTTATCTAAAGGCGCCACACTGCAGTTACAGATTGAGCATTTAAGCACAGTGCCAGAGCTGTGCCGTGAGATTAGTTTTTGTTTCCTACCCTTCCCATTTGTTATGACTTATTCATACCTCTTTTTGCTGTGCTCAGGGGTTATATCCAGGTCGAGGGGTTGCGGTAGGAGCAAAGTGTTATTTTTACTGTAAGCCACACTGTAACAACAATATGAGAAACCCAATGAAAGTTGACCTCACCACAGTCCCCAGGCCCCCTGCCAGCTCCGGCTGAAGGTCACAGAAATGGAGTATAGTAGAGGCAGCTAGGAGTGGCTTTGTATCTGAGGGGGGGATAGAAAGACTGAGTGTGTGTTGATAAAAGATTGGAGAATAAATAAATGAAAAGGAGTTGGAGAGGAAGAAAGATAGAGAAATGGAGCGAGAGACAGACCAGGAGAGAGATAGAGCTCTCAGTTGTTTATCTTATCCCCCTGTTGAACCGGGGCAGCATAGGCTCGCTGTTATTCTAGTCGGGTTGTCACACAGGGGACCTGACAAACAACCTGCTTGTAACAGCCCATCATATGGACTCGGCTCAACACTCATATTGCCCACAACAACATGTAGGGCAATGGCAGCCTGATATCCCTGCACACCAGGGGGTTAAGCAGAAATAGTGCTCAATGTGGCATCTTCATGTGGCAGATACATGATGAGAGTAGAGAGATTCAGGAGATAAAAACAAGCTGTGGTTACAGAGCTAAAAGCTGAATCGTTCATTTCAGTCTCTTGGGTAAAATAGCTAAAGAATCCCAATTTTAGATCAACATTAAACTGTGAAAGTCAGCAGCTTGGTAAGTTTGAGTGTTCTCGACCGCTCAGTAGTTTTATGTTTGAACTTAAAGTGCAACTCAAAGAGTTGCTGTTGGCTTGTTTCAGACTCCCAGGTGATTTGGATATTTGTAAGAGAATTTTCTCACAGCCCCCTAAAAAGCTGACATATTATAACTTCAACAACGCCACAAAACAGAAGAGCTCGCTGTTATTGCTGCAAACGCCGGCTGTAGACTGCATGCCACTGGTGTTAGACTTTCAGAGCTGGAAGTTTCCCGGAAGACACTGATGTTACTTTTCTCAGAGTTAGATATCGATTTTTGTGTTGTGCTCAAGTGAATCCCCTTGAGGATCTAGAGTGGCCTGTGCCCTGCTTTCTGCCTGGGTTCTGTTAAGTTTTACCCAAAAAGCTGATAAAGTGGCACATCCCTCTCTCTGGGGGAGCACTATTCTTAGAGCCCTGCAAAGGGTGCCAGTCATGCTGCTGCACTGTGAAACACAGGTCAGAACACAGGCTCACAAGCTGCTGTACGCACATACGAAAACACAGTTATAAATGTGCGCCTGCAGAGACACATGCATATACTTACACAACGATAGAAACACACCCACATAGACCAATGCACACACTTTCTAACTCCAGCACAGTAATGACTAAACCAATCCGCTCCTACGTTTCCTCTGCACTGTTCCCAAAAGCTCCCTGCATTCTGAGCCAATCCAAGTCAGACCGAACTGAGCCAAACCAGGCTGAGCAGTGTGACAAATTCCTCCCAGTTGCCTCTTTTCATTCAAACTCATAGTAAGGTTCACATACTGGGCTCTGACCCAGAGCTGAAGTATGAAAGAGCCATCTGAAATCCATCACAGTCACACGCACTGTAAATCTTTGTATAAAGTAGGCACTAAATTCTAAAAGAGCTTATCTTTATACAGCTGTGATTACAAATAAATAATGAGAATCCATTTGTTGCAACTGTACCATGAAATACTGCTGAATGGTCAAATGCCGGGTGCACATCATTGGTATAAAATGCATTTCATAGTGACTACTGCTCTGAATCTTTGGATCTTACCACAGTTATCCTCGCTAGCAGCACAAATGGGCGTTATCAGTTTCGTGCTGAGGCCGTCGACTTAACCAGGAGAACGGTACTGTAGTATTTCTGAGCTATTATGTAGCAGGCGATGTTCTGCTGTACTACACAGTACTACACATACAGCCTAGCTTGTAATTGCTCTGAGTTTGAGGTTATGAGGTTATGAGCCAGAGGATTGGCATCATGCGGCGTGCCAGGCTGTGCAGATGCACATGTACAGTCTAGCCTGTGGTCTAAAGGATTTGAAGCAAAGGGGCTGGCACAGTGTACTGAGGCCGTCTGTTCCGATGTGCCATGGAAAGACGATGCGAATATGCAGTTGTGTTCATTTTGGGGTTATGAGTTTGGAATTATGATGTTTGTAGGTGAAGAAATTGGTTGAGTTTATCGCCGCACATGTTGCAATTTTGGTCAGGGGTCTATAAACTCTTCCATTCTGATCTAAACTTTGGGCACTCATTCCTCTTTGCATCTCATTAAAAGCCCTCTAGAAAACAAAATCTGTAGCCCAGTTTGAGTTCTAAAGGATGTAGGATGTTTTCAGTCTGTGGTGTGAAGAATTGGTGCGAGGCACGAACACAATCTGTTCTGTAGTAGTGTGTGCAGATCCGCATGTGAGTGTTTCCAGCCTGGACTTAGGAGGGCAAGGGGAAATGGATTGGCACACTTTCTGCGTGTTGTGCTGTTGTACCGCCTCTGCTACACAGTAATGTGAATTTAAGGATTTAGGGCACAATCCGTGTGGAGAGACAAGAAGAAGGGAGCAGAGTGAATCTGTGTCCCTGCCTCTTGCTCTCTGTCTCTTTGCTTTCTAAAACCATGCAGGAGTGAAAATGCATGTACTCACTGCTCCAGCTGCATGTAAAATATTGTCAAAGTCATCAAGCTTTGCAAAAAACATAGACTGAGAAATTATTTTAAAACCAGGCATTAAACTGTTCAGTCCCATGTACGGGCTCAGGTCATTCTGTGTAAGCTACAATTTTGTGTCTTCACTTCTCTATTCTGTGGTTGTGTGTTTTACTAGAATATCACTGCTAAACCAAAAGGGTTGGCTGACCTTTGAGCTGCATAAAAGCACACAATTTGGCAAGTTGCCGCCATCACCGAGCAAAGTTTATATTAGTACAAGATTAAAACTATGTCTGTAATTTCACAGTACATCTAATGTCCATGAGTGAATTTGGAATGATAGCCAATGGTTTTGCACAGTTGTGGGAAAAAAAATTCAATTTTTTCTCCAAGTTTTTGTTATGCCTGGCTCCCTTAGCAAGACAAGAGGAGAAAAAAAATGATTTTATAGTCTTTTCTTGTAGCGTTCCACTGTTTTGGAGAGTGAACTGTTATTAGATGGAAAAGAGCAGTACGAGGGACGAATCATTCGAGATCATCACCAACTACCTAAATACAGATGTTGCGATAATGCAAATGACCAATATGACAAACAGTTCCACTCTTACACTTAAAGGTGCATAGCTGACAAGTGAGAGCATTATTATATATCATGCATTATGTGCTGTCAAGCCAGCCTGAGCACAAAATATTCCACATGACACACTGTCATTGTCTCTTTGATGAATGGATGCACAATGTGTCTCCATCGCTAAATCTGCAGAGAGAAAGAGCGTGCACATGCAAATACCCATGTTTGTGTGTATGTGTGTTTCTGTTGTGTGCATATGTGTCATGGATGACAGACTGGCATCTGCCACTCCACCCTTGCTTATTTCTAAATGATCTGCTACTTGCCATGTGTGCAGCTGATCTCCTCATCCAGTCATCAGCACCTTGTATTTCCTGTTACTATGTAGATATGCAAGGACAGATGTGTCACAGGAAGCGCTGAAAAAAAGACTTTTTACCTCTCTTCTTCATTTTCCTGCTTTGAATTCTAGATTAAAAAAATAATTAGAAAAAGAAGCTCGGTGTAAAAACCTTATTTCTTGGACGAACACTGTGCATTTCGCCTCATTTTACAGGGCACTGAGTGCAGGCTGCCAGTAAAATGGATTGCTCTCATTATGAGTGTGTTATGAACAAGCAGTCTGTGATTGAAAAGCTTTATTTCATGCTCGGCAGACTTGTAAATGAGGGGTTGTGTGTAGCGAAGAGAGGAGATTGTCGTGTGTGCCTGTGTTTTCTGGTGTGTTGGTGTGTGTAGCGAGAGGCGATGATGGGATTTCATGAATCACAGTGTGTAGGGTATTACTTTATTTCTGTGGGATACTGTATGGGTTATTGCTGCATATAAACATGATGAAAATTAGGAAAGGCTGTGTGTTTGCATACGTACTTGCGGCATTGTGCCTGTTTTACTGTGTGGGCATCACAAGTAGCACTGCAACTATTATTGTCATTATCGATTAATCTATAGGTTATTTTCACAATTAATTGATTTATTTACCACAATTAATCACAATTTAGTCTATAAAATTGTGGAAAATGTGAAAATCACAATTTCCCAGAGCTCAAATTGCTTCTTTTGTCCCCAACAGTCCAAAACCTTCATTCACTATCATCCTTACAAATCCTTACATTTAAGAACCTAGAACCAGCAAATGTTTGACATTTTTGCTCGGAAAATGACTGAAACAGTTAATTGGTTATCAAAATAGTTATCAATTAATTTTCTTTCGATCATTTAATCGACTCATCCTTGCAGCTCTAATCACAAGTAGTAATTATGCAGTGGAAGCAACTTACTCTTTATTGGCAGCTGTTTATACTTCTCTGCTCTCCATTTTTTTTTATGATCATACAACCTTTTATGTGGAACTTTCCAGCCTGATTTCCAAAATCCAGTGTTGCAGGATTAAGATATGGAACTTGTACAGCAGCCACATCTGTTTCTAGCTCCTTGCAGCCTTCCACATAAACCCAAAGTGCATGTATGTCCAGCTCTCTGCCAGGCTTGGTCTGATGTTGTGTTCAAAAAGGTGACGAGCTGCAGTTTTAGCAGGGGCTTCAGTGTTGGCTGTGTGCCAGCGCCAGTATTTTACATAAACCACCACAGTGAGGAATGTGTCTGGGCACACTTCACAGGAAACACACACACACGTGCTAACACACAAAGTGCGAGAGCACTATTTTTTCCTTTCTGCCTGGGCCCTGTATTGCTATTGTTCAATGCACGCACACACATACTGAATCACTCCTTTAAAGAGACAGAGTGAAGTCTTTCTTTTTAACATCTTTCCAGCTCTTGCCACGCTCATTCTTCTTACCATGTTCTCTGTGTGTGACAGACAGATAGAGGGTGGGAGGCCTGGATGAGAAACAGGTGCAGCAGGATATAAAGAGCCAGTCGGCAACAGAGAGGGAGATCATAAAAACTACAAGTATGGATTTGGAAAGGGACTCCTCCTCAGTTATTTGGCCTCTCTCGCTCTCTCTCTTTCTCTCCCTCTCTCTCCTCTTGCCAGCCGTGGAAAGAGAATGAAACCATTATTGCCACCTCACTCCCATCTCGTCTCAGCTGGTTGTGACATTATCCGTGGGTCAGGTTGTGTCCAGTCTGGCCGCTTCCCACTGTGAGCTAATGTGCTGTCATCCAGGCCTGACTGCCGCTCCTAACTCCCTCAGACCGTGGATGAAATCGATATTACAGCAGCCATTAAAACCTGTAGGAGTTATTTAGCTGTCTCTTTCTGCAGTCTCCTCCGTCTGTATTATTATCTGTCTCGCTGTACACTGCAGTTTTGTCCATCCCCATATTCTTCTAGCATGAATCATTATCAGCCTGTGCTTCTCCGTTCCTGTCATTTCACACCGTACACTTTGTCTTTGCCCCTCTCCATATCAGTCTGCCTCTGATCCATTTATCTTTTCATCAGTCTATCCATCCATTTTGCATAGCTGTCTCTACTTTGCATTCTGTCACCCCTTTTTTTCCCTTCATATCCTCAGATTGTAACTCATTTGCAACCTGGAAGAAGCAGCCACAGGTTTAATGATACTGCTGAAAAATGCCTTTGTTTTACTATATCGCTCCCTTCTTGTATCAAGCTACGGGTTGAGAAATATTCAAATATTGAGAGTAAATACTATAACTTTGAATAATCACTGGCTCCTGCTTCAGATAATGGCTTTACTATAGTTTTAAATGAATGTAGACTCATGACTGACTTTTATTTGAGAGCATTTGGTTTGTGTGTGTGTGTGTGTGAGTGAGTGCATGATTCAGCACTCAGCAGTCTAGCCACTATCTAATTAGCTCATTTCCATTCGTAGTCAGTGTGATTAAATGTTTATATTATAACTGTCAAAGCAGCACAGTGTTTATTTAAAGTCGTTCCCTCTTTCCTCTACACTATTTGTCTCCCATTTTGACCCTAAGCTCTATTTACCAAAACAGAGCTTGAAAATATTTCTCATATTTTCATGTTTTTCCCCCCCGGATTACATTCTCATCCTATTTTGGCATTTTTTTGGAGACACACCAGCTGGAATACAAGTACTGTATCTAACCAGGTTGTGAGTTAGGACCGTGATGTATTGAAGTCACTTTTTTGTTCATACATATACATATACAGCCAATCGAATGTTGAGCAGTAGTGTCAGTGTTCTATCACAGGCAGAGCAGACGGTCACACTGAGCCAGACAGCAGCCTGCCACACAACACAAGAGCCACAGACTTTGAACAACAACCCACATTAGCTTTCCTGCCAAAGTCTCCTTTTTTATCTAACTTACAATCATGAACACATGTCTTGTCCTGCACCTCAGCTTGTAGAACGAGCCACCAAACAAACGTTCACCGGGGGAAAAGTGCCCTGCGAACGTCAGTAATGAGGTGCTCAGCTGCAGCGCATTAAACAGCATGGAAACGTACCTGCAAGTGTCACTTTGGTTCAGTTGGTGTGGTTCTAACTCCTTAATATCACTAACAGGCTGTCTGTCCATGACATATGGGCCACAGCATAAGTTTGTTTACATTGTCTCTTGTCCATGATGATGTAAACTGGCACTTTAGCAGCCTGTCAGACCTCTTTTCATCCTTTTAATGATAAAAAACTACATGTTAACAGACTTAAAAGAAGTTAATAAAATTTGAAAAACAACCAAATAGGCTTCTCTTCTCTTCTTTTCTCTTTGATTTTATTCAAAGATTTTACTATTTACAATATAGGTACAATATAGTACAGTGTTTCTCAAGGTAAAGTAAGCAGTTGATGCCGCTTATTTGAGCCTTTTAATCGACATACGTGCCATTTTTTGTATTCAAGTCTGCGCCACCAATCAGAGGATACAGTTTTAAGTCTTAAGTCAGTTCTGGCTCACTTGGTAACAGTGATTTAAGATATGATAGATTTTTATTAGTTAACTATCAATAGGATCAAATCTATAATTCATTATTATGATTTGCTTTTAGCAAGCAACTTCAAATACATGTTCCTGCTATATTTTATGTGTGTGTGTGGAGATGTGAGAGAGATGACTCACTGCTGGAATGAGGGCTATCTGATGACATCACCAGCTAGCTGCATCTGCAGAGAGGTGCTGCCACCCACCCCACTCCCACCCCCACCTCCTCACTAGCATGCACTCAGATATCACTGGTCAAAGCTGCCAATATCATGGCTGAAGTCAATTTTTTACTGAGTGCGACATTCAGCTATAGATTATTGTGCCTTGCAGTGCAGAAAGTTGTCCACTGAGGCAGCGATAGAGAATTTGTAATGTTAACCAAATGAGAATCTGTATTTGAATTTGAAAAGCTGTTTAACAGTTCAGATGTGTTCTACCATGGAAATGAAGAAAATATGGTATGACATTTGACTATATCACACATCCCTTCATTATTCTGTTCAGTGGATCATCTAAATCAGTTGTCTTCATGACTGACTGCTCTGACACACCATAGTCAGCTGGTGTGAGTGTGTGTGTGTGTGTGCATGTGTGTATGTTGAATTGCTCCATCTTGCTTCCTGGTATTAACCAGTGTGCCATCTGTTGAGGAGGCGAGTCAAAACAGTTGACATTTGAAGAACATACCAGAGCAAGAACAGAGCAGGCAAGACCATGGTCAAAGTAGACCAGACTGGGCTAAACAATTGGGGCTGCAACTTAACCAATTATTAGGATCGAGATGGATCAAATAATGCACATATTGAAACTCTGCAACTATAGTGAAGCTATAAAGAGAACTCGGGGCATACTCAATAGGTTGCATGGTCACGATGGTGTGAAAATAAAACCAAAAGAACATTAAGATTGATGTGACTGTGTTCACGCTGCTGATGAACTTACTGTTTCAGGATTTTGATTCGCTGACCTCTCTGTTTTTCTCTTTATTTCAGGGTTTCATCGCAATGAGGATATGAAGGCCATTGATGTGCTTCCCATCCTCAAGGAGAAGGTTGCCTTTCTCTCAGGTATATATATTTACACTTATGGTGTATATCACTGATATTATATTGTCACTCTACTCTTCAATATTTGCACTGTGTTTAATGAAGAGGAGTCATAACCAAACCAAGATTGTATGTTTGCGTAGTGGCCCCTCATCCAATCATTCCAAATTGGATTGTGTCTCAGGGAGACTTGAGTGCTTTGAAAATAAAGTGTTTCATGTTTCAAGTGTAGAAATGTATTTCAGAAGTGGTGTTTATAAAGAGCAGCTGGGAATTAAGTTAACATTTTCGAACAAGCTGATATTGGCCTTGATCTCAGATAAGCTTGTTAAAATTTCAAACTTTTTCCTTCACTTTGAAGGAGCTATTGTATCCTCATATTGCTGCAGAGAGCTTGCATGAGAGTGGGTTTTGTCTTATTCATGTTATTCTATTGACATATTGGTACAAGACAAATTTATAAGAAGAGACAAGTGCACGAATTGATGCGAAGTCATTGAATAATTTAGACGTAAGTGTACAAGCATTCATTTAATTGTCAGCCAATCAGAAAGACACCTTTTATTTCAGCATAAATAACATCTTTGGTTGTTAATTTAATTATTTTCAAGTTCTAAAGTCATCTCACTTCTTTGGAGTAATAACAAACTCAACACAGTTTCAAGGTTTTGTGGCTCTAGTGCTTAAAAGATATAATAGTTTCAAAAACATGTTGTGTGTCTCTTAAATGTCACAACGTGGCAGCTAGGGCTGAAAATGCTTCTCATCCTGTGATTTCTACTTGTTAGGCCATTTAAGTGCACTCACTTACTTCTTTGACCTGTTTCTGACTCGTCATGGTGCTGACGTGACCCCTACCCCATTAGTGTTAACTGCATGGGCATTGCTAAAATTGTTAGTGAGTTTGAGAGAGTGTTTTTTTGCTGGTCATTAATAATTACTGTTATTTGTTACTGCGGTCGGACTGAAAGGCTATTACTAGGCTTGTCATCAGAGGACTAATTTGAGCCCTGACCCTTCAATTTGACTCAGTATAGTCATGACTAACTAGAGAAATATCCACAGATGGTAGCCATACAAATTAGCTGCTGTCATCTCAGAGAACTACTGCACTCACTTTACACCTTTTGGGGGTCGTATTCTGTAGGTCATGTTGCCCTCGTGAACTGGGTTAAAATTTCAGCTTCATGCTGCAGTATATGAGCATTATCTATGTGTGAAGTTGGTATTATTTAATGTCTTCATTGTTGTCTGATTTCTACCCATAGGTGGCAGAGACAGACGAGGAGGTCCTGTTCTCACCTTTCCAGCACGGAGCAACCATGACAGAATACGACCCGAAGACCTGCGCAGGCTCATAGCCTACCTGGCTACTATTCCCAGGTAGGAAATGTACTCACAAACACACATACACAGGGTTTCAGTGGAGGATTCAGACTGTTTCAAACTCGCATATGCACATGCACTGACTTACAGACCCTACTGTTGACCCTGGGTTAATTTGAACCAGATTCGTCCTCTCCACCTCTTACAAAGTCGCACTCACACACATCACATCACTTTCTTTGTGTCGAACTTTCCCACCTTGCTTGGATTTAAAATGCTGAAACGTAACCTGAGGCTACAAAGAGCTGGGATGGCTTTGTTTTGGATTCTCTGTGAAGATTCGACCCCCACCCCTTCCTCCTTTCCCCCCCCTCTCATTTCCTCCTGACTCTCTCGAAAAAGCTACCGCTCTTTTATGTAGGTTTACCACTATGTAGTAACTCTGCCCTCTCTCACTCAGCTGTGGATGTTGCCTAGTTAGAGTGGGTCAGTTCTAATTAAACAAAGTGTCATGTAGATTGCCCCTTCGTTTTGTGTTTGGCTTTTCTTTCCTGTTTGCCCTGATTTATGGAGTAGAGTCTAGAATCTGCTGCAGGAAGCATGTACCCACAGGATGTCCTTGCAGTGTTGCACTCGCTCTGTAGTTCTGTGCAGGCTGATGTTCAAGTGTAGAAGCACCTTTCCTTCACATTTAACACTTAGCTCCAGGCTGTTCTGTTTGGAGTCAGTTGTGATTAGCTTGGAGGGAAGCTTGCACTCCTCTGTTCTGCTGCTTCTGATCTCCCCTGTGCTGAGCTTTCTAGTGCTTTGCAGGTCTAGTGCTTAAAGTCTTTTTTCACAGTAGAGTTTTGTCTCGAGGTGAGAGGTGGTCTAGATCAGTTACTGCAAAAATTGGGTCCAGGTTTCTTAGGGGCTCCTAGGGGGTGTTCTGGGCGGTCCGAGGCAAAATCAAAAATGCTCGACGTCTGCGTATATTTCATTCGTCAGTAATCAGTATGACGCAGATGGTATGATGTAGATAGTTTGCAAGTTTGTATGAATGTGCAAGAACAGCTATTAATCAGATGATGATTCCTGGAACAAAACAAAACGGGTAAATGATGTAACTGAAGGGTTGCAAGGACTGTTCATTCCCTCTGCTTTTGTTCTTTATGTAGCATTAGTTACTGAATAATCATGTCAATCATGTCTACGTTATCTTGAAATAGATCGCCTGCATTTTGTCAAAGGCTTCTCTTCCTCTGTCCCATACGAATAGAATGTATTAAAACCTTATTTAAAAAATACTATTTTTAGTGCTTTTCTCTAAAAATATTATGTGTTGTGGCAGTAAAAGACAAGTGCCTCGCTCTGACTCAAGACATACTGGTTGCAGTTGGTGTACAAAGCCTCACAAAAGGCTCAACACTGTGTTAAGAGGTGAGACTAGAGAGGAGAAAGGATCTGTCAGAGGTGGCCTGTCATCCAGCTTGAGGCTCAGAAGCAACCAAGTGTCACTTATTTATAAAGAGGTCAGCTTCTCCTCGTCTTGATTTCTCTTTCTTCTGTCTAAATATTTCTTCTCTTTCCCCCCTTTTTTCTGTTGCATCTGCCTCTCCCTCCCTCCCTCCCTCTCTCTCTCCCCTCTCCCTCCTCTACGCTCTGTTTTTCTCTGCCCATTTGGCTGCCGATCTGTTTTCAGAGAGTGAGGTCAGAGTGAGTTAGAGCAGGAGGGCCTGCGTCTGTTTCTGTCTCCTAGCTAGACACATTCAGATTAAAGTCTTTAACACTGAGAAACAACCTTTTATGGACTTATACAGCAGCAGGACTCCTGGTAAGCAGCAGTGGAAACTTCAACGCTTGAATGTTTTAACTGTTTTTTTCCTCCTCAGATGCTCTGGAGATTTGCATGGGATCTTTTTACTTTAAATCTTTTGGACATCTTTTCAGTTACAGCAGACTCTTTACAAAATGAAAGAAAAGTCTTTTTTTTTTTTATTTTGGCTTTATAATGTCTCTCAATAATGTGACTCGGTAGTTTGACATTGTTTCTTTCAGCCTATTCAGGTTTGTTCAGTCTCATATCAGTCACATCTGATTGAGTTTGTTGTTACTGTTTCTATACATTTTATTACATTAATCATTTAAAAGTAATCTATCTTCCTGTGTGTCAGTTTGCTCTTTATCACAACATCATGATCTGACCTCTTTATTCATGTCTTCTGCAGCGAGGAGGTGGCCAGACATGGCTTCACAGTCATTGTGGACATGCGTGGTTCTAAATGGGACAGCATCAAGCCTCTGCTGAAGATCCTTCAGGAGTCTTTCCCGTCTTGCATCCACGTCGCCCTCATCATCAAGCCGGATAACTTCTGGCAAAAGCAGAGAACCAACTTCGGCAGCTCCAAGTTTGAATTTGAGGTGGGTGACACTCTACATACTTGTACTACTTCTAATACATAAAACTAATCCTTTTAGCTATTTTATGTAGGTTATGTTGTTGTGGATGTTGCACATGAACCATTAATATTATGGTTTATGATTCTTTTATTGTTTTCTTCAAGAGATGGAGATAATGCTCATTGCATCAATGTATTTTAAAATTAACAAACAATTGTAGGCTATTGGAGTGCTTGTTAGTTTAGCATAGCCATCAGTCTTAATTTATCAGCTCTAATTGGACTGCTGCTCGGTGACAGTGGCGCTGTTCTGTCCCGTGTGGGCATGTGCTGCTGGTATATTTAGTCCTGACCCAGTTACTATGGAAACAGGATATATAGGACATGGCGAAGCATTTTATCCCAACAGTAGTGAGTTTGGACAAGCCACCTGTTGTTTCTTTATGATGTTAAACATGTGCTGTATGTGAGTAAGAGACTATGATAGAGGTCACTGGTTTCGGTCTCTAGCTGCGAAGTTGCAGATGGGGGAAGTGATCAAGGTGTGTTCTCTTCATTTGCATCTGGCATTGTTGACTTTTCATAACTCATCATCCAGCAGGACAAGATGTTTTTACAGCATAGGTTCACACTTTAACCTACAACTAGTCCTCTAGATGTGTTAACAAAGAAGCTAAACCTGCAGTCATTATAGCATCTGCACCTGAGAGTACTCTAACAGACTCCAGCCCCAACTCTGACCGTTTACATTTTGCTCTGTTTTTACTTCCTAAGAGTTTATATCTGTGTATTTCCATCTTATTAATGATAACACTAATGCTGCTTAAAATGTCTGGAATGTTTTTCTTGGTCACCCCACCTATCTAAACAGTAGACATGTAGACTCACTGACTCAGCACATTCTTTTCATAATCTAGGTGTAACGGTGGTAAATATTGTGACAAGTTAGCAGTTGATTAGTTTAAATATGGAGATGATGATTGTGATGATAATTCAGTTATGGTGGTCTGTCTCTGTCTTATCCTCCCTCACTTTGTCCTTTCTCAATCTTTTTCACATCTTTTCTTTTCCCACATTCACCCCTCTTTCACCTCATCTCTCTCTTTTTTGTCACTTCCAATTTCATTTGTCCCACATACATGCTCCCGCACCAGACGGTGATGGTCTCCTTAGAGGGTTTATCCAAGATTGTGGACCCATCCCAGCTGACAGCTGACTTTGAGGGCAGCTTAGAGTACAACCATGATGACTGGATTGAGGTTTGGATATGTTTTCTTTTTGTTTTATCCTTTTTTAATTTTCATTTGCTCTTTGAAAGTCAAACAGAAAGATGCCAACCTTTGACTTCAGGCCATTTTGTGTTTAATTAATAAAACAGCTCTACTCTTCACAGAACTTTATCAGCACATCTTGTCTTTTAGCAATACTTAATTATGTAGTATTTTGGAAAATTTAGATCACTTTTAACTTTCATTTCAGGTGCGGCTGTCATTTGAGACCTTTGCCAGCGATGCAGCACGGGCACTGGCACGCCTCGAGGAGCTGCAGGACACCTTGTCCCAGCGTGATCTCCCCCGGGACCTGGAGGGGGCTCGCAGGCTCATGGAAGAACATGCTGCGCTTAAGAAAAGGGCCACTAAGGCGTCAGTGGAGGAGCTGGACACACAGGGACGAAGGTTGCTACAAAGGCTACAGTCACAAACTACAGGAGGTGGAAGTAGCAGTGAAAGCGCGTACAGTAACCGCTCCGGTGGAGCTAGTGGAGACTCCAACGACCATCATCATGGGTTCCATACTCACGCTGACGCACACAACCTAGTAGCTAAAGTGACGGGTTTGCTAGATAAGCTGCATGGGACTCGACAAAATCTGCAGCAGCTGTGGCACATGAGGAAGCTGAAGCTGGACCAGTGTTTCCAGCTGCGTCTGTTCGAGCAGGACGCAGAGAAGGTCAGAGTGCTATTCCGTTGTAGTCCATGCTGTTCACATTATGCTTGAAACCATGTAGAGGATAAGGTTAATTGGTTCCTCACTGCCTCCTCATATTCTTGCCCCTTGGTGCTTCTATGTTAACTTCCACCAATGTGCCGTTTATTTCTTGACATACAGGTATTTTCAGCCACACAGATACTAATCTGACATGTGAGCGTGCAGGCATGTCAGTCTTAGCCAGACATTGAAAACATTACATAAATCCAGACATTTAGGTCTGCAGGTCAAATTTCATCCCCATGTTGGCCAAATTAGCGAGGCTGTGTATATATATAGTGGTAAAAGCTTAACGGATGAGGTGCATTGATAGGTGCAGTAAAAACAGTGGTCAATTGAATGTGTGTGACTGTGTGCCTGCATGTTTCAGGGGAGCGTAATGTTGAGTGTCTGGCTGTAGCTCTATGAACTGTGCACAGCTGGAGGTAAATGCAGAGGCCTGCAGTAGAAAGTGTCAGAGCTGTAATTAAACACACCTTTTCCATCCACCAAACCTGTAGGAGAAAGGAGCATGTAAAGAATACACTACCACATAAATGAAGGGTGAGGTACAGTGGACAGTACACACACTATACAGAGAGAGATGGAGAGCCTGTTCTTTTGTTCCTACTTATTACAGAGGAGCTTGAAGATGACTTGCCTCTAGAATTCAGTGCAGTGATGAGTGATGAAAGGTTTTGGTTAATTACAAACAGCAAACAGCAGGCCCTCTCTCATTCTCAATGCCGTCATTGTGAGTAAACACAAAATGGAAAGACCCTTTTCATGTGTAGTGCGTTCTGTGGCACTAACTGCATTTTCTCCCCCTCTTCCGTGTGTAGATGTTCGACTGGATCATGCACAACAAGGGGCTTTTTCTCACCAGCTACACAGAGATTGGAGGGAACCACCAGCATGCCGTCGAGCTGCAGACCCAGCACAACCACTTTGCTATGAACTGCATGGTAAGACGCTGTCTTTGTCTCTGCCGTGCGCACGCACACGCACAGAAACACGCTCACGCGCTGGCGATGCGGTCACAAACTATCATCATTACTGTCATTCAGAGTAACAAGCTGAGGCCTCCCACCCCGTGCAACCACCACACACACAAACATACACCTCTTCTTTTTCACAGCTTTTATCCCAAACCGTCCTCTCCCTTGGGCTGTGACTCGCTGTAGACTGATATTTTCTGTCCTGCCACTTTCTCTCGCATATTATTCAGCTGTTTTCCACTCTGCCTCAACTCTGCCCCCTCTGTCATGTCTTGTCACAGTGCTGTTCCCATAATTGACCCATATTGCCTCCCTGCCCCTCCCATAGCTGTGTGCTGCCCTCTGCTGCTCTGCTCCACAACCCTCCCTGCCCTCCTGTACCTCACGGTAGTCTGTGGATCTCTGCTGCTGACTAATAAGTGTAACTGAGGACACTGTACTGTATGGACTCTGCAGTCTTACAGTGCTCTGCTCTGCTAGGTCATTTAACCCCTCATGGTCTTGCTCACTAAAAACATACATCATCAATCCTTGACCCTTCATTCCTGTTTGTGTTTGTGCACCTCCCACCACAAACCATACGCTGCCCTTACGTTGTCACTTTTTTTTTTTTTATCACAATTCATAAATGACACATTGCATTGTAGTAGTGTATTATCCCTATCTGGCAGATATCACTAGGCATTTAAACCAAGCAACCAGGTCATATCTATCAATTCTGTAGAAGAGGTTGAGCGTTTGTCTGAAATTGACTTCAGAAGGAAAAATATAACTAAATATTGTCAGCCTATTACCTCTTATTTGGACAAAACAACCTAACCCATACCCAGGAAAACGTGTTCAATCACAGACATTACACTTCACTGTTATAGAGTCACTATTGTTAGTGTGACACAAGTGTAGCCAAGGGAGCGCAGGGCCCATGGCCTAAATGCTCCCACTCACAGTGTCACAAATCACTGGTGTTAGCAACCATCTGCAATGAATGTTGTCAACATGAGGCCCAGGGGCAGCTTCAGTGATGGCCCAAAGCCAGTTGTGTCAACACTCCAGGTTGAGATGAACCAATAAACCCTGAGACAACAGAGGTAGAAAAGACAGATGGAACTGCAGTATAAGCTCACACATATATTCACAGCATACTGAATACACACACACACAGTCGGGTACACTCAGAGTGACCACCGCCCCCTCCACCTATTCTTCCACAGGAAACAGCGTTTCCTCTTCCTGTTGCCTGCATGGCTGAATGGAAATACACCATCTCAGGGTGTGTGTGTTTTTATGTGCTTTCATGTAGTGATACTGCCTGTGTTTCTACTTGTGTTGCCACTATATGTGAAAATGAATGGGAGAGATGAAACAAAACAATTACCTGCACACGTTTGCCAGTTTCCATTGATATCTAAACACTGACATCGCTGGTTTTGAAAGACTTGTTGCTCCATTGACATTGCTTTTGCATTATTATGTTAGTGATCATCAATGTAGACATGAAAATTCATGTGAGCATCATCAACTTTAAGTCAAGGTTTAAACCATGTTAATGCTGAATGTTTGTAGTTATGTGAGTGATAATCTGTCATGCACAGTACAATAGATGGAGATGGTAGGCACTTATCAAATGCAATTTGGGAATGAAAGAGATTTCCATTATTTATTGTTACCATTCATTTATTATAGTGTAAATGGGACATTGTTTTCTAATGTACAGTTATTTAGAAATGATAGCAACTAATTTAACTGATAAATTCACATGCTATTAAAAACATAAACTATATTAAAATGCAACTACCAACTTCTCCCACTACTAATTTATAAACATTACAACACAGCATCCAGTTATGTGTTGAACTGTCCAAACTCATTTTTCAGCTTTGGCACATCTAGAAAACCAGCAGACACAGTTTGTATCTTTCCTTTTAACGTCCCATTAGAAGAGAGAGAAAAATTCAAATGTCTTGGCTTTGGAAAAACAGGAAGAATTCTTGCACACGACAAAGGTTGATAACCATTATTAAATTACATTGTTAAAAAGCAAAAGTGATATAATATATCACACCTGTATAATAAATAGCACAAATAACCCCACAAACATGCTCTAATAAAATACCAAACAAATTCTAACATAGTCATGGATATATGACCTGATCTGACCTCATCCCTGGTCCCTCATCCCCATTTCTGAACCCGAATGACTGTTGTTTCCTGCACATCCAAGAGGACCGCATCATGCAGTCACCATCCTGAAAGAACCACTGACCCAGATGGAACCCATATCCTTCCATTAGACTCTGTGAAGCCAAATAAAGTTGTTAGTTATGATTATGCCATTTTATACCCTGAACTCATACCTTTATACTGTATATGCACACACAGACACACAAATCAGCAAATCATATTCCTCACCTCAAGTATTTGATGATTTTGTACAAACAGGCTACGCCCACCATAACAATCTAATTCTCTTGTTCTGGAAACTTGGTATATTGATCTGGAGAAGTTGCTCAGAGATTCTGTAAAGATGAACCACAGCCTAGGTTTACGCAACTTTTTTTCACTTTGATAGGAATGATAGCTTTTATAAAACATTGATCAAGGATTTGTGCTGTTTCTTTCATAGTTTTGTTATTATTTTTTGTTTTTGTGCACTCTGTTAAGGAGCAATCATTCTGAATTTACAGCTGTTGACCAACCAAATAGTATGTGAAATCTTACGTTCATTGAGCACTCACTTATTTGTTCTGCCAAGTTTTGGTTGTCCTTGCGTAGTGTCTCAATTTCATCAGTCAATTTCGAATGAATGGTAGATAATCTGTCATCTGTTACAAAAGAGCATTTTTCTCAATCTGATCTCTGACAGAGGCCAAGTGGAATCCACATTAACATACACAATTCATGCATGCACATATATTGTACACCCGCTGTTCCATCCGCTGGACACGAGCTACACAGACTGCTAGTACAATGAAATGTTACAGGAATGTGAGCATGTAATAAATGTATGCACTCTAAGAATAATGGTCAAACTTTTGGTTCCTGTAGTCATTGTTTCAAATGAAGTCCCTGTTGTACAAATATCTGCATGCTAATAGTCCCCAGCAAAGTACACAACTAAATCTTAAAAAAAAATCTCCCTGTTGTCAGAGCAGTGTGGCAGTCCTACAGTGGGGGGTGGGTGTTACACTTCAATACAAGACATTACAAGATTACCATAAGTTTAAATTTTACAGTGTAGAATGCATGTAGTAAACATTTTTTTTTTCAGATTTGCTTCTGTGGAGACATCTGCTGCACCTTTTAAGGTTGTGATTTCATAAAAAGAAGTTCAAACTCACAGTAGAAGCCCAGACCGAGCAGCCCCCCGAGTAAAACTAAGCACAGCAACACCAGACACACTGCAGTATGCCTGAAGAAAACTAATCAGAAGATAAGGAAGAAGATAATGTTATCGTGAATTAACATTATGATATGCTGGTGTGTATGCATTTATTGTATTTATATTATTTGAATTTCAGTATGTACCTTACCTAATTCAGGTGGTTTCGTCAGCCCTGGTTTTCTGCTTGCATTCATCGGAGGGCGTCTGATAGAGATGTATCTCTCAGGTAGAGGGAGCATGTTTGGTCGCGCAGTACTTGGGTTTAGGTTATATTGCGGCGGTCTCCAAGTTGCAACTTTCGGTTTTCTCCACTTTTCTTTCTTCTGTTCACATCCTCCTGCACTCTCTGTTTCTCTTAAATCAAGTGTGTTTTCATAAGTATCATCATGTTCTGGAAACTTGTCAGCATCCATTGCCATGTATTCGTTACTGTCTGCTGCTCCAAGTGCTTCCATTGGGAATTGTGTCTGTATGTGACTGACTGTGTGCATGAACTACCTTGCTGTTGATGCTTATTATTTAGTGGGATATTTTTAGTGGGAGGGACTTCATGAGACCGCCTTTGACCAACATCAACTCATTACGTTTTGCATATGTAACTATAAACTACATTCTAAGAACAGACTGGATCACAGGGGACAAAATAGAGATATATGTCCAACTCCTGGCAATGATGCTGTGTAAATAGTAGGCTTGATTATGTCCTGTAATGCAGTGTTTTTCAACCTTTTTTGAGCCAAGGTACATTTTTTTATTGAAAAAAATCACAAGGCACACCACCAACCGAAAATGTTAACAATATATTAGTATAGTAGTATATTAAAAATATAAAGTCATTCTTGTCAAAGTGTCTTGAATAGGAATCAAATAAACACAAAGAAAAATGTCTTTTATAATCTAATATGATATTACTTATGATAAAAAATGTTTTTTAGACCAATTAGATCAGGGTTGAGCAATTTTTTTTTCCATGGGGCCACATGAGAAACAGAATATATTGTGGAGGGCTGGGCCAAAAGGCTGAACTCAATTCTGCATAATATTAATTGTATTTCTTTATAAAAAGCAGTAAATAGCATTGTTTTGACAAGCTGGTAAGAGTAGGCTATATGTTATAATTAAGCAATGAAAAAGTGAGGTTGCCTTACAAAAAATGTCATTTATTCAATCAAATTTCCCAAAGCAATGGTAAACAAAATGTGAACTTTTGTGAAACTTTTTTTTAAACATTTGTGACTTATATTAGTGAACATTTTCAGTCACATTCACTCCAAAACACATTTTGTGTTTCAAATACTGTTGGAAAGAGGTTCTTAGCATTCTACAGACATCACAATATTGTCTTTGTGCTCCAAACATGGAGCGCCCTTTCAGCATCAGTCAAGTTTTTGAAACTTTGAAACTTTAATGATCCCTGTGGGGGAACCTGGCAATTTCAGCAAACAGTCACAGAGCACAAAAATTTACAACAATTCTAAATATGAGCGTAATATGAGTCGCACAAGCTGCACAAGTGATAATTTTAGCACCCCAACATGTGAGGTAGAATAAGAAAAACATAATGGAAACAGTCCTGAAGGCATTGAGATGATTTGCCTTCAATTTGCATACAGAGGATATTCTATGGAGATTAGGAATAGTTTCAGTAAACACTGGAGAACTAGGGGTTATGAAATTGATCCATGAGATAACAAGTCTGCGAGTGAACGCTGACAGTTATTCGAAGCTGTGGTTTACATTGTTTGGGTGGCTTGTCCTAGCTAAGCAGAAAAACTGGACACTGACTTAATAAATAGACTTATCTGGTGAAGCATTGTGTGAATCTTAAGTTCAAAACCTAAAGTTTACTTTGTTCTTTGCTTTTGTTTCCTTTGCTTTCTGACTGTATGCACGTAGGTATACTTACAGTGTTTATCAGAATTGTGTATTGGGAAAAGTCCAACTAGTATAAGTCAGGAGTATGTTTTCTCAGCAGTGAAACCTCTTCATAATCTGGATTTCTCAAAGCAAGTCTTCCTGCCCTAAAGGGACACTAATGCAAGAGCTACGTAGAGCTACCAGTACTGTGCATGTTATTATTATTATTATGGACACCAACTTTCCTTTCATTGCTAGAATGTTTCAGGACCCTCGGACTCTTGCAAGACAGGAAGTATGTTAAATTCTGCTGCTGTGCACACTTGTTCTGTCATCTTGTTCTGTACTAGCAAATACCACTGTGACCTTATTAGTTTTCCTACTACTGGCGATTGATTGATTTCTGGGTCAACAGTGTTGTCCTCCTTTTCCTCCTTCCTTCCTTCCTCCTATCTTTTTTCTGCCTTGCTTTTTCCCTCCCTCACTCCTTCACTTGTCCCATGCCCTCATCGGGTTTGAATTAGGAATAACTTTGCCCTATCTCTGCCCCACCCCTCCCCCCCTCCGTCCATCAGTTTTGGATTAAGACTTTACCACCCAGCGTGTTCAAGTACTCCAGCCTTTGTTATTTAGTCTAATTCATAATGTCCTACAGATGGCTCAAAGGCCTTCAGGCTTATTGGTGGTGACTGGGTGTGCATTCTGCTTGAGGTCTTTTTGTGTATATGTCCAAAAAATCATCATAGTTTCTTGTGGTATAATACCCCATAAGATCTATAGTAGCTTAGAGATCATTTTCCTGTTATGTTTTATTTGCGTCTTTGTAAAAATTTACAATAGGATTACTGCTCTAATGCTCGACTGTGCACTGCTGCTCTTGTGTGTATCACAACTTACCTACTGCTGTGTATTCGAGAGCTGTTGGACTCCCTTGATTTCTCATGTGAGCACGTACTTCTAAGCGCACCACTGTCTCTATTATCCCCGAGTCAACATCAGACTTAATCTAGTGCTTTTGATGTCCCAGTGTCAAGATTTTCCTGGATTTTGGGCAGTGTGGATTGTCTCTGCTTGGTTTGCATGCAAAAACTCCTGCAAGTAAAAATAAAACTATACAAAACCATCTCTAAACCAAAAAGACACCACTAGTGTCTGCAGCTTTGATGAAAACATAATTTGTGTCACTAGAATTGCTCATCCCAAGACCCTGCCTATGTTCGAAGGCTGTAGCTGGTGTTTGGTTCATCTTTCCTCCCCGTTGCGATTGAAACAAGCAAACTAAGAGCCATAATAGGCTCCAGGAGCAGTAATTGAATAGAATAATAACAGGCTGTTAACGCAGTTGTTAATTAGCGTTTGCTGATCCGTGCCTATCTACACAAAACAGCTTGGAGCCCATATATTAAAAAAAGACTGAAAGATTGAGAGGCAAATGGGTTTCTTTTCATTATTCACATGAGGTGTCCCTCCCAAGTGTCCACAAGGCTATGTGTGTGTATGTAGGATGTGTGTGTATATGTGAAGGGGAGGGGTAGCTCTTTACCAAGGTGCATGTATCGACTTTTATTCTCTGTTGAGGTAATTGTGGCTATTTCCCAAGCACCCTTTGATTGCTCTGCAGAAGTACAGCCAATCATGGCTGTTTGAAGACATAGTTGCGCCTTCATGCACCACGGCACCCAAAATGAAACCACAACAGAGCTTTAACTGACAGACTGTTAATTTGCTTTTAATTCGTTTAATTTACAAATAGTAACATTACACAGAAAAACACTGTTTACATGAGTCAGTATGAATTAAAGCCAACGCTTTTTGGTTTGTATTTTAATCTGCGCCTTCTTGCATTTCTGTCTCTCCTTAAACACAGAATGTGTACGTGAACATCAATCGGATCATGTCAGTGGGGAACCGGCTCCTGGAGTCAGGCCACTACGCCTCCCAGCAGATCCAGCAGATCTCAGGACAGCTGGAGCAGGAGTGGAAGGCCTTTGCTGCAGCACTGGACGAACGCAGCACCCTGTTGGAGATGTCTTCCAGCTTCCACCAGAAAGCAGACCAGGTACAGACATGCAACAGACACGCAGAAAATCCAATCCGATACAGACAGACTTCCAAGATTCTCTGTCGTCTTAGTTGTGGATTCTTGAAGATTCATCCAGGAAGCTTCTTCAGTTCTGGTTCAAATTTTCAGATTGAGTATCCAAACCATATTATACTTGTAAAGACAGTAAAAAAAATGTTTTTGCTCTTCTACAGTTTACAAGCACTGGGGTTGCTTTATCCCTAACAGACCCAAAAGACCATTTAAATGATCAATACTCCTCTCCATTGTTTTGCTTACAGTTGCAGTATCAACGCTTTAGTTAGTTGTTGACACCTACTGTTTGCTGAGTGGCCTCCTTTTCTGTGCAGTCTTTCATGCTCAAGACTTCCTTGTCAGATACTGATATTTTGTAGTCCACCTTGGTGGGCAGTGTAGCACTACAGACATGTATAAATGTGGCAAAACAGTCTCTCCTGAGTTGCTGTGATAGAAAGCATGTTTTTCAGAGCCCCCTTTCCGCTTCCCATGACAGAATAATCATTTCAGTCATTGTTTTATCAAAGCTTTCTGCAGAGCTCTCTGCTCTGCTGTCTCTCTTCTCCTTGATGAACTTTCCCCTCACTCTTACTTCAATCTCTCTCTTTCTCTATCCCTGTCAGCCTTACTGTTTCCAAACATAACAGTTTGGATGCCAAACCTTTATGTGGTGCTGGTTTAACTGACAGCCTGTCATGAGCTGTTCTAATGCATTGTTTTTTTTCATTGTTTTTCTTTGTTTTAACTGGCTTATGGTAAAAGTGTTCAATGGGGATCAAAACTGTGCCTGAACTCTTTATACATAGGAATAGCACAGACTGTGTTAGTAATAACATGTACAGTGTAGGCATGTGAAAAATACAAGAGTACATACTACATAATGGAGATATTAAATATGGAGTCAATTCTCACTACACAATCAAAGCTGTTTTTTTTATTCTTATCATTACCTTGAACCTGATCACTGAGCAAAGCAGGAGGCTTGATTAAACATTCTAACGTCTATTTTTTTATAATAACTAAATAGCAAAGTTGTTCTGTTTTTGCTCAGGATTCCATCGAGAGTACATAATGGATACTGCATTTTGCGTAACAATTAATATTCATTAGTATGTACTGTAGTGTGCTGTGCCTTATAAATGTGCAATAACAGTTTCATAATGGAGATAGCTAAATTTCAGCAGCCGACATCCAAGGTTTAAGAACAGACAAATCAAGCTTGACTGTTAGTCCATATCTCACAGATCACAGTGTTAATAACATGTATATAATACAATGCAGGAGTCTTTATGATATGTATGCCTACACCAGTATATATGTAGTATTATGCAGTATTTGTATTATGTGTATTTCTCCTCAGTACATGAGTAAAGTGGAGCCGTGGTGTAAAGCATGTGGTGAAGGAGAGCTGCCCTCTGAACTCCAGGATCTGGAAGACACAATCCACCATCATCAGGGACTATATGAGCACATCACCACCGCGTACTCCGAAGTCAGTACATTCATACGTACACACACACAAAAGGGAGCATACAAAACAAATATCCATGCAAATATTAATACCAGCTCCGCCAAAAACACAAAATAGGACAGACAATTATCCAAATCATGTATTCAAAATATTCACGCATGCCTTCAAGACAATACAAGACAATACAATGCAAACCCTATGATATAAACTCTCTCCACGATCTGTCTTGTGAGATTTTGTGGAAGATATAGACTAGTTTTTTGTGTTGTTGAGTCTGAGTAAGTCTGTTTACCTAATTACTTACTTTTCCAGTTTGACACATGCATTTAATGTCATGATCAGTGTGTTGTCTTGAACTGAGTTGCTGTTCAATGAAGAATTTAGCAGACTTATGACTTGAGATATTTCACTATTCTCCATTGAGATACTTGATTTACTTGAAGTTTTGCAATATGTCAACCTGCACATCACCTTTTACAGGTAAGCCAGGACGGGAAGTCTCTTCTGGACAAACTGCAGCGACCTTTGACCCCAGGAAGTGCTGATTCATTGATGGCTTCAGCTAACTACTCCAAGGCCGTGCACCACGTCCTCGACATCATCCATGAGGTGCTGCATCACCAGAGGCAACTGGAAAACATCTGGCAGCATCGCAAAGTCCGTCTGCACCAAAGGCTGCAGCTGTGCGTCTTTCAGCAGGATGTACAGCAAGTAAGAGACCTCTAAAGACATACAAAGCATTTAGTCCAACTACAAGGAGACCTGCAGCTTCAGCAGGTTTTGTTGTGCAGACATGCACAATCACAAATACACACACACAGCAAAGACTACAGTAGAAGCTGGAGGAAGTGCTGTCCAAGCTTGCCCGCATGTTTCAGTCGAAGCCCTATGAATGTACAGACCTATTGTTTTGAACATTTTTACTGAAATGAATCAGTCATATTGAGGTTTTCACAACACTGGTCATGTGGCACTTTAACTAAATTCATTTTGATGCTATTGAAAAAACATATTATAAAACATTTGTGCTTTCCAGTGGCTGAGTAAGACTGGTCTTGCAGTAAAGACACATTTTTACTAGCACCAGTGCACATGTATACTGTATCCTTAGTTAATAAATGAGGAAACTGTTACACAAGCATTAGGTAAAGTAAACAGCAACCCGAATGTAAAGTGTTGCTGTCTTACTCTTTTTTAATAGCAGTAACAGATCCAGTAAATCTTTGTCGTCTTGCAGATGGATATTCTGCAAGCATTCCATACTGGATAGCAGAGGTTGTGATATTAAGATATAATACAATCAGCTCCAGCTTCAAAGCCTTTTTTCACTTCCTCCTGGGTTTTCATGGTGAGAGTCTCTGTGTCTCTGTGTGACTGTCTGGATGGCAGAGCTCTTAGATCAAATCTACTGAGTCTGTGTATGGTGTCGTCTCTGCGTTTCTACCCTTTGGGCATGAACTCTTCTCTGCCTCTCTGCCCCCTCCCTCCTTCTCTCTCTCCCTGCCTCGCTGTATCTCTCTGCATCTGTCTTCCCCCTCTTCCATCCACTCTTTCATTACCCTTTTCTCTTGGTAGTGGTTTCCATGGTGATGCAATTTACTGTCACATAAAGTGTCGAGGGCATTGTGCACGTGCTCATATGTGTTTGTCCCATCAAAATATTCTCTCAGAGACCTTGAAAACATCATGAAATCCCTTTCATTACCCCACATAGAAACAGATGAAGTATGGCCATCTGTTTAATAGATAATAAGGTAATTATGTACAAAGATTTATAGCTAATCTCATCCACAGTGGAAATGTTGACACTGCTCTGGATTTCCTATTAGGCAAAACCTAATTGTCCACACTCGTGTAATTTAAACCTGACAGACTACAGATGGAGAAAAAGAGTAAAGAAAGGGGGGATGAGCAGAGGAGCAAGGGAGAGAGATGACATATAGTCTACTGTAAATCTAATAAAATCTGAATACAGCCAGTCCAGTCAATTGCACCCCCTACTGCTCAAAAAGGTATACTGCATTCTCAGTGTACCGTTACCATGTGTAGTTGTGCTCATATATATGTACTTATACTATAATTGTGTGTGTGTGTGTGTGTTTTTAAGGTGCTGGACTGGATAGAAAACCACGGCGAGGCCTTCCTCAGTAAACACACTGGTGTTGGGAAGTCTTTGCACAGAGCCAGGGCCCTTCAGAAGAGACACGAAGACTTTGAAGAGGTTGCACAGGTGAGTTTCAAAGTAATGCGTTTGAAGAAAAGTCAAGTTCAAAGTGTCGAAGCATCCTCAGACATACTTTTTTCTCTTGGCATCAAAAGTGCATTTTTATGAAAAAAAAAAACATGCATTTCATAAAAGTTGCATTCCATTGTGTAAACATCAAATGGATTTACGGGATTGTTCTAGACCAATACAAAACTAAGATAAGATTTCAGTACAGCTCTTAGAGACTAAAGAGCAGTTAGCCCTGACATCCAAGTGTTTGAGATACTGTACTCTCATTTTAAACATACTTAACGTTAATGTTTCAGAACACCTACACCAATGCTGACAAGCTACTAGAGGCAGCAGAGCAGCTGGCCCAGACCGGAGAGTGTGACCCAGAGGAAATTTACCAGGCTGCCCACCAGCTAGAAGATCGCATCCAGGACTTTGTGCGACGTGTCGAGCAGCGTAAAGTGTTGCTGGACATGTCAGTTGCCTTCCACACACATGTCAAAGAGGTGTGTACCATGATTAGCCCTATTTCCCACACTGATTTGACTCCTGTTTTTCCTAAAGCTGATGCTAATGCTGCTAGTCATGTATATAGGCAGGAGCAGAGATGATACAGGGTTATCAATATGTTGATCACACTACAGCTTTTCATCATATGTAGGAACCATGGGATAAAGCTTTGTCATATCTTCGTCCACAATCAAAAAATACTTAGAATTGACTTTTTAAGTTATTGCCTTCGTAGTGAGAGAGAGATGTGTGTGTGTGTGTGTGTGTGTGTGTTTTAGTGTGTAAATGTGAATCATTCCTCAAAATGCTCAGACATTACGTGCCAGACATTCTCCCTATGCAAACATCTGTGCTTTCCTTCCCTTCTGTAGTGCGCTTGTGTTTACACAAATTAAAGGCAATCTGCCCTCTCTTTCACTGTGATAATGACAATCATGCCTTTAATTTTCTTTTTTATTATTTACCTCGTTCCTTAAAAAAAATAAATAGAACACACAAACTACACAGTACTTGACAGGAATCTGTATAGTATGTACTGTGTGGAGGCGGTGCTAATCACTGCACCACTCCCTTAATTCCTCTCCAAGTGTTACAGTAATATGAAAGTCATACACTGCACGTCATTGAGTGTCAGAATTAACCTCTCCACCTCGACATAGTAACATGCTCTGCATGTGTTAACACTACATCCTGTTTACATAGATTCACAGAGACAGTCAGAACCATGGAGTTATTAATGAAGCTAGTCTTTAATGTCCATATGGACTAATCTCCTTCATCCCATCTGTCAGTTCACACTGGTGCAGGTCACTGTGTGTGTGTGTGTATGTGTACATGTGTGCCTGTACGTGCATGTCCTCCTGTGTGTGTATGTGTGCACACGTGAATGTTTCCAACTCTCCTGCCCATCACCTCTTTTAGTTCTGTAGAAGCCTTTGGATGCAGTCCAGCATGTTGAAAGGCAACAAACAGTTTACTGTGGAGACAGAACATGAACTACATTTGAGGAGAGGGGATTCATCTGCATTGATATTCATGAAGCACACAGATGAAGTCACTCCAGATTAAAGGCATTATCTCTTAGTAATTAATATTGTTAAAAAATCAGTAAAGACAGAAAAGAAAAGAGCAGCCTACTGGGACACCTCGTTGGCAAAAGGGGCTGTGACTCACTATCAGAACATGTTCCTGATATTTTGTATTACGTAGCATACTGCACATGAAAACCCAGATTGCTCCTTCCACCAAACACTGAAAGCTGTAGAAGCTAGATTCGTCCAGCCTAATCTAAAATAAACTGCCACCAGGCTTTAATATAAAACATTGTGTGTTACCAAAAAAGCTCATTCAGTCATTTGCATGTATCAGGTCAGGTGTAATATAACATACCGTAAGTGGACGATGTTAACAATACCAAAAGTAGACGTGTTTTAGAGCAGGCAGCGTGGGTGTTAGACAAACCGTTGGTGCCAGGGTCTCTCTCCTGCAGCCTGGATGGTGTGCCAGGGCTTTAGTATGCTGAGCCAATTCACCCAGATGGCTAATCTGTTACAAAGATGACCATTCACAAAACACCAGCTTTGAACAGAACCGGTTGGATTTGATTTCTGTCGCCCATCTTCTGTCTGTTCATTTGGCAGCTTGTCTATCGATCCTTACATCTGTGTTTAACTCACAGCGCTCTGTGGATCTGCCCCACCCCCCCTTCAGCATGTGTATTCTGTTCACAACAGGGCTGTTTGATTACTTCCTGCTTTTTTTTTCTCTGCTCTTGGAGATGTAGGTACATGATGCTGCATTTTAACTGGCATGCTTTTTCTGTCGATCACTGTTAGCTGTGGACGTGGTTGGAGGAGCTCCAGAAGGAACTGCTGGATGATGTGTATGCAGAGTCAGTGGAAGCAGTGCAGGACCTGATCAAGCGTTTTGGCCAGCAGCAGCAGACCACCTTGCAGGCTACTGTCAACGTCATCAAGGAGGGAGAGGACCTCATACAACAGCTCAGGTTATTGATACATGCTACACTGATGTCTGCATGTTGTAATATATAATGTACAGTTGGGTAAGCCACACTCATGTAGTACATTAACACATACACTCTCTTAACTTAAATTCAGAGATTAGAGTTACAGCAAAAATGAATTTCTGTATCACTGAAAATACCAACTTACTACATAGCAAATCTAAGGTGTGCACAGGTTTTTCCATGACTTCCTCAGTGGTGTCAAGAGCCACATCTCTCACAAATACACTGTACCCTTAACTCCCTTATATTTGACCTCTCTCCACAGAGACTCGGCCATCTCGAGCAACAAGACTCCCCACAACAGCTCCATGGCCCACATCGAGAGCGTGCTGCAGCAGCTGGACGAGGCCCAGGGCCAGATGGAGGAGCTGTTCCAGGAAAGAAAGATCAAACTGGAGCTCTTCCTCCAGCTTCGCATCTTTGAGAGGGACGCCATTGATGTGAGTAGGCGAGAGACGGAGGCTTGGTGTGTGATGAATATTTATTTTTGTTTTATCCTGCAATGTTTAGGCGAAAGTGAGAGAGAGACTGACAGAAAGAATAGATGATGGGATTTGAGGGTTGTGCAGGGTTAAGAGGCCAAGAAATAGGTGGAGTGGATGAAGCAAATGGACTTGCATGCATAATATTTGAGGGGAAAATGGTTGGAAAAAGAGTTCCTCTAATGAGCATGAAAAATATCAGAGGTGAACCAGAATGTTTCAAGTTTTTAAGATCTCAAAATATAACTGCAGAGGTGTTTATGGTTTATAACAAAGCAAGATGGAAAGCGGAGCTGAAAATAAAATTGCAGAGAATGTGTTAGAGAAAAGGGGAATGACAGATTTCCCTGTAAATGTACCATGTTAAACGATGTTTTTTGTTTTAGTGGCTTAATAGTATTGTCTTAAAAGATCAGTTACATGTAGCAAGGGACACACTGGAAAACCAAAATGACTGTGACTCTGAGCTGATGGACTGGTGCACTGTAAAAGGGAGATTCAGTCCTGTAGCGAGGATTCCCGCTGGTTCAAAGCTTGGTTGAATTCACAGCGATACTCTCACATGTGCTACATTAAAAAAGTATTTAGTTCCACTTGACGCATCTCATCCACTGACTCATTCCAATTTTGTTTCCCCCTCCCCAACCAGCAATTGACTACAATGTATCCGCTAATTCCTTAACATCCCACTGTGAGACTGAATGCTTTTCTCAGCTGGCGCTCAGCTATAATATCTGCTCTTTTAAAACATTATTTTATGTTTCCCGTGATGTTTATCATGGCTGTCGAATCAGATTTGTTGAGCCACACTATGTTGACAGATGAATTACACACAGTCACTTCGGAAGCAAAAGCTTAGAGCAGAGATACGAGCTTAAATTCATGAGGATAGTGAAAGTAATCGTGGCAGACGCGATGAATGAAAGTGTTTGTGGAGATGGTTTTCAATAATAATCACATCACTAGTGTGATCTAAGAACAGCATTATTAGCCATGCTTACAGTGTGGCTCTATGGGTGGCAGTGTTGGTGTGTCAGTCAGTCCACCTCTTTGGTCCTGACTGAAATATCAGCTATTAGATGGATTGCCATAAAGTTTGGCGATAAATCTTAATGACATTGATGATCCTCTGACTTTTCCTGTCGTGCCAGCAGGTCAGAGATTTAACATATCTTGTCAAATATCTCACTATCTGCTCCTGACTCCTGGTTACCAGAGGATACATCCTAATCATTTTGGTGATCCCCTGACTTTTCCTCTGGCACCATTATCAGATAAAAATATGGATTTGTCTAATACTTTATTTATACCTGCAAAACTAATAACATTCTCATAAGCATCAGCTGTAGTTTTTGTGTAGTGAAAATTGACAAATGTAAGCATGTCAACACACTAGTGGTTTACTGCCAGTACACCTACACAGAGACATGAGTATGGCTGTAGACTTGTAATTGTTTGTCTCTCTCTACTCAAAAAAAAAAAAAATTAGTATGTAAAGTATTTGTTATGCTTTGTTTATGGATTTCAATGCACAAAATCCATGTCATTTAAATGTTGTAATGCCTGTTAAACTTGATTTTACAGGTGTATTTCATTTAAGGTTTGTGTCAGTGACGAGGTGATTATGTAATTATTGTTGTGTTTCTATTAATACTCAGAACATTTGCTTCACCCTTCCTACTATTGTCAGCTGGATTTTCAAGACACAAACACTTAAGTAGAAGAATACTTATGAAGATTATGCATCACAATATCAAACATAAATGTGCACAAATTCTTGAAGCCCATAGAACATATATGTATCTATGTCAATGAATGAATTCTCCTCCACTGTGTGCTAATAGAAGTTCTGTGGATGGTTTCAAGTCTTTTGTGTCTGCATAAAGTCCACAAGAACAGATAAGTCTTACTTTAGCTCTGCGTGTCAAGTCAAGGAATGGTTTGTGAATCTGTTAATCTCTCGTGCGGAACACTGACGTACGCCCGCACATACACACACATAGACAGAGGATTAATATGACACAGTGCTTGAGCATGAAGATGGGTGGAGGAAGCATTCGTTTCTCTCCACTCCCTGCCCACACACACACACACACACACACACACACACACACATGCACATGCACATGCACTGCGACACTCCCTCCTGGCTTGAAGGGGGCGTGGGTTTGAGGTGAGGGCAAGGGGTTGAGGTGAGACATACAGCTGTATCACAATGCTTTCTTCTCTGACGATACGGCGTGTATCGCTGTGGACCGCAGGGAAAAAAAACAACGTGGTCAAAGAAGGGACTTATCTCATGTTAGTTTCCACAGCGTTTGTAGCTGAGGGAAATGGTCTTTTTGCACACAGAGGGCATTTTACTCAACTGTAAGAGGAGAGGAGAGCAGAGTGCATGTGAGTGCTTGGTAAGTCTCTACTTTATTGCAAGAGTTTTAAAATTATTGTGCTGTTTAGAGAGTGTATTATTCTGCAGTGAAAAGGCTTGATAAGATTACCCTGCATGCGCGCCAAGAAAGTCGCGTTTCTATACAGAGGAGATTTGATAGCAGGGGAATTGGTGTGAATCCACCACCTTGTCATAAGGCAAGCACCCCTTTCTACACTGAGAGAATAATGCTCTTTATTGTAAAATAGGTTTAACTTTTTGTATAAACATATTCAGTGATGAAAGAACCATGCAGTTATGAAAAGGACTTTTTTGTATTGTCTTCTCTTTATGGTGTTGAATAATAGAGAAAGCAACTTAATGGATTTGTGATAGACCTTGTCCAAGACTTTAAAAAAAGTTGCTTTACTATGGATTTCACCACTTAGAGGATATCTCCATGGCCTGAAGCTTGTCTGAACCCAGGCTTGAGGAGAGAGTCAGTGGTCTGGTGTGTTTATGTGGTTTTTTCTGAGTCTCTTACTGTCTGTGACCTCTCTGCATTGCTGGTTGAATATGTGGAAGCTGTCTTAGAGCACAAGGTGTCCTGCTATTACACTTAGCTCAGTGAAGAAGAATATACTATTGAGACCGAGCAGTAACACACTCTTTCACAGAGGAACATATAGATGACCCGGAGTTACTGCAATTGTTTGTATCTTGCTGGTGTTTAGACCTGGTGTTAACATTTATAAGGTTAAAGAGGAGAGAGAAAGCAGGAAATTGTGTCCTGACTCCTGATTACAGAGAGCTAAGTATGAGGACATAATGTACATATAACCACATGTTGTCACACATATCGACAGAGAAATTTGCTTTCTACTCTTCACAGTGTCTACATGTACTAGTAAACACAGCATTTCAGACTTTTGCTGACTTTTCTTCTTGAAGTCCATTCACTTCATTTTATTGGAGGTCTTCCAAAGCACAAGATAGCAGCCTTTGAATCGAGGAGGACAGCTGCCAAAGCATCTCATTTTCATTTTCCTTTATGCACACAGATCAAATTTTACCACTGTTAATGAGTTACTGCATGACATGTTCTCATCGCTTGCCTGTAATTCTCATACACATCCAGCTGTCAGGGCCTGGTCGCTCCACACGTTTCAAATGGACACATTCTCTACATTCGTTTATAGGGTTACAGAACAGCTGAACGTGGGGCAGACGCCAAGTTGAAACAGTTGAAGAAACTTTCGCTCATGTCACTAAAGTAGATGAGAACATGAGTGTTGAAATTTAATGAGTTTTGTCTTTCATGAGTCATGTTAGGGCCACAGTACTGTAAATGTCAATCTCTAAGCTGCAGGTTTGACATTAAGGTTTGATTTCACACCATACAAGGCCCCAAGTGAAAGCCAGTAGTGTGGTCTATTACTTTTCATTATTTGACCTCTTTCCAATGGCACTACCTGTACTATAGACTCACATGATAAGTTCACTATAATCATCTTTTCCATACCAGTATTTACAGTACAACTTGCTGCTCTCAACAGTTTCAGTTTTTACCTAAAACATTGTTCTCAGTTGCAAATTAACTCTGATTAAATCTACTTAATGCAACTATATCGTCTTCTTTCTTGATGTTGCTTTTAATAAACATTAATAAACAACCTCAACATTTCCTGCAGATGTTATGCAGTGAATGCCTTTCAGGAAAGAGAGTTCTCAACAGCACACAGCAGTGACAGCAAGTTATTAAATTTACAGGACAGTCTTATTAAATATACTCTACCGCTTAAAATTGTAATTAAAAGCTGTTTCTTGAAGCAGTCCATCTTAAATACAGACTTCTTCAGTTACATTAAATAAAACCTTGGCCACTATTTCTATGGCAATTTGCAGTAACTCTATATGCCCCAGAGAAAGAGGTGGGTAAACTCTTAAATTACATGTAGACTAGACCGCTTGAGTTTGTTAACCAAAAAAACAAAACAATAAAACCATCATTGACAGACAGAGCTGGATGGTGCCAGGATCAAGGTGCCCCTGGTATCATGATTCAGTCTGTGTGGGCAGTCAGACAAGCGCTGACATCTCGATACATCTGCTTTACCTGCCGTGCATCACCAGTGTAATATGTTATCTGTTATTATGGCAGCCAGCTTAGAGTGCTGGGTTACAGGGATTAAACTGTCTGACTTTGTATTCAAAAATTCACTCAGTCATAAAATTATATGGATAATGAAATGGCTATGTTGTGTTGCTGCGCTCTGCAGCCCTTTGAATGTTTGGGCTGGTGAAAATAAATGTTGCAAGCCATCTTGTTGTCTTAACGGTGTGATTTTTGCACCATGAAACCTTGATGTCTTGGCTTTGAGCTCAGACAGGGACCTTTGCCAGACATCATTTCACTGAATCTTTCTCTCCCTTTGTTTTTTTCCTTTTGACTCAGAAATTTAAGCGAAATAAGTTAGCTCATTGTCTCTCAGTCCTTTTCATGAATGAGTAAAAGTTTTTTTCTCCCATTTTATCTGAGTTAACTCTTTTTCCTGTCTCACTCTCTGTCCCCCACCTTCCCAGATCATCTCAGACCTGGAGTCATGGAACGAGGAACTGACGCAGCAGATGAGTGACTTCGATACAGAGGACCTGACGCTGGCTGAGCAGAGGCTACAGCATCATGCAGACAAGGCACTCACCATGAACAACCTCACCTTTGACGTCATCCACCAGGGGCAAGAGTTGCTGCAGTATGTCACAGAGGTCCAGGCATCTGGTGAGTGACGGAATGGAAATACCACTTTGTGAAGTTATTTTGTCAAGCACAGACTAAGTGCACCATTCATTTTAACTTGGTTTGCAAAGAGCAGAGACATGTGGGCTACTTGGAAGGGAGAATGAAAAAGAAATTTAGGGAAAGAGGAGGAGGAAATTTAAGGCAGACCTGCTTTTACCAAGCAGATTGTGCCTCTTAATCCATAAGAGACATGTTCACCATCGGCTTAAACCTCTGTTGGGCAACACACACACACATACACAGAAGTACATTTTTTAGATGAGCAGGACCACGCCTCCTGTGTTGTTGTAATGTTTTACCTCAGAGATTGTCACAGTACAAATCTAGCTGATGTTATGCAAAAATCTGGCTCTGTTGTCAGACATCTACGCTGCTACAGTTAGCTACGTGGCTGCCTTAATAATAGTAGATATGCGTGAGCTGCCTCTGTAACTCGCCCCAGGACATTATTTACCAGGGTGAGCCTTGCAGCTAGCATCACGACAATGTTGATCTGGAATGCAGGACTAAAATGTGAGTATTGCCAATGCTAAATTTGTCATGAAAGGTTTGTACAGACATTATTTAGTCAGCTTCCACAAGACCAGCATCACTGTCTGCAAGGCTTTCTGTTAATAGAAATGTCCATGAATAATTTTTAAAATGAGAAATCTGTATCCATCCAGCTGTTGCTGTATTTATACCTCCTACCCTCTACTTCCATGTAGACTATGTGGGTTCAGCATATGGTATAGATATGTGCAGAATGACTAAATAGCTCTTTATTCAATACCCATTTTCCCTTATCAGTAACTATAAGTGATTATTGATTGAATAACTAGGAAGAAAAAAAGGACATAAAAAGTTTTCTAAAAGATAGAATGTCACTGGCATCATAATTGAAAGTTTATTACGTTGCAGGCGTGGAGCTGTTATGCGACAGAGATGTGGACATGGCCACACGGGTCCAGGACCTGCTGGAGTTTCTCCACGAAAAGCAGCAAGAGTTGGACCTTGCGGCAGAGCAGCACAGGAGACATCTGGAGCAATGTGTTCAATTAAGGCATCTGCAGGCTGAAGTCAAGCAGGTACGTACTTGAAGAAGAGAAGGACAAGAGAGGACAACAAGGATAGACCATAAAGCAGCGATTGGAAGGTGGAGGTGGGATTTTGAAAGCTCCCCTCAAAGACAAGCTACAAAAGAGCGAGGCTTTTTGCTTATGTAAGAATAATCCCTGCATTAAACTTGCAACGGCGAGACAAAAACAATTCTTATAATTCATTTATGGTGAACAAAAGTTGTGCATTGTGTTAAGACACTGAAAGTGAAAATGTGAAGAGCTCATACATGTGAATGTATGACATGTCTGAAAAAAACACACCACGTCTACCTGTAATGCTTTATTTCCTCCTGAGAATGAGGTCAAACTGATCCGTGGAAAGCCATTCTGATGATTTATTGCTACAGCATACCATGATGTTACAGCAGAGAGTGTTGAAGGGCTAAAAGGCTACAGTATGTTCTGTCTGTACATGAGCATGGGTAGATGACTCATCCTGTGTCAACAATCTCTCTCCCTCCCCTCTCTCTCTCTCTCTCTCTCTCGCTGTGTTTCTATCTGTCTGTATCTCTTTTTTACTTTGGAGAATAGTCAGAGCGATACCTTGTGGTTGGATGTTCAGCCAAGGTTTATAGAGAGAGGGAGATAAATGGAAATTCATGGCAAAAGAAGATGAACGAGCCAGCAGAATCTGACTTGATAGGAAGGGAGAGAGCTTAGCGTATTGTTGTGTCGGTGCAAGCGCATGTCAACTTGTGATTCTCTCCTGATACTCATTCAGTAGTTGAATACAATCACAACAAGAAAATTGTATGGAGTTTGCAATGCGGTCTACCGCTATTTCAAGGCTAAACAAAAACAAACATGGAGCCCATTTTCATAACTAGGCTTGTTATCATAGCGACACAGCTGAATAACAACAGTCTTTATGTTTCAGCTTGCAATAGAATGAATAAAAAAATGAGCCAAAGTGGTGGCAGATATGAAATTGAGACTAAGATAAACAAAATTATACCCAAAGAGTACTGCAGCAAAACATTTCAAAAGACGCACAGCCATTGCATTGATTGAATAGATCTGACATTATGATGATAGTGTGATGCTGGTGTGATTTTTATTCATCCACCCACAGAGTGGCAGTGCTATACAGTAGAAGCAGCTACTGGCTGTTGCAGAAATCTGTGCGTATCTATACAGCTCATAGTGATCAAATCAGTAAGTCAGTACTTTTACTTTTACAGTACTTTTAAACATCTTTGAGTACAAATCATAAACTACTGTCAGCATAGTTTTTAACATGGATTTCTCAGATGTGTAAAATACAGCTCAACTTCCTTTCCCTCACAAAACCTGGCTGTTATTGCAATACATCCTGAGAAATTGTTGCAACCCTGTTGGAATAAAATTGGAGACAACCATAATCTGTTAATTGTAGCCTTTATATTCCTGCTATTGATGCTATAAATATCACAGCATTTCAATCCTGGCCAGAGATTAGTGCTGCAGTACAGTTGCTGTTGTTAGTTTGATTTCTGTTTTTTTTGGCTTCAAATGTCCCAAATTAGAGGTGGTTACTTGTTTGGACTGTTTTCTGTATGTCATTATGAAATGGCACAGTTTCAAAATAGGGATTATGGATAGAGCAGAGGTCATAACGAAGATAAAAACACTGTAAGTTATGTAAAGTGGTGTCAGTTGTAGTGGTATTATGAAATACTGGAATATGTTATGTAAATCTTAATTATCTACCATACCAGACAAGTGAATCATACAAGAAGTCACTATTGCTGATGTTGCTACTGTTTGTTCATGCTTTATAGTTAGGTGGTGCAGTTCCTCTCGTATCCAGCAGCAAACATGCCTGCCTGTCCTGCCTAGGGACATTGCATGTGCAATGGAAACATAGGCACTGTTGAAGTTGCTGAGAAACAGGAGTCACAGTTGTGTTGCATCATCACTTTTATAGCCAAGATCCAGTTGCAGTTCTTCCCATCACCCACACAGCAGGTGTGCTTGCTGAGTCAGACAGAGAGGTGTTCTGACAGACTGTGTTTAACATACCCTTTGGCTAGAACTAGGCCAACAAAGCTATGAGCAAATGGGATGTTGTGTGCATCCAGGAGTGTGTGTGTGTGCGCACGCGCGTGTGTGTGTGAGAGGCAGGGTGTGTGGTAGTGAAGTGATTATATACAAAGGGCTAAGTAAAGGACATCGAAGGTAGGTAGGGAAATGTGTGCAAGGTGAAATTTGAAGTCATGGAATTAAAACAGGAACAGAGTACGGATGCAAAGGAATGAGGAGGTGTGAGAAGAGACATAAAGTGGAAACTTAGTGAGAGAATGTTGAAGAGCTGATGGAAGAAGGAGAAAAGAGTAAAAGGCATAGAAGACAGAGAGGATAGAAATTTGAGTAACAGCTTGCAGCTTTTTGCAAGCGATTGTTCCATTGTTGAGTTTGAATTGAATTTTGTTTGCATAGCATAAGTAGTATAAATACTTCCAGTATGTTAAAAGAAGTGAATGATAACAAAACTCTTTTGTGTGTGTTTTAGGTGCTGGGTTGGATCCGTAATGGCGAGTCCATGCTGAACGCTGGTCTGATAACAGCCAGTTCCTTACAAGAAGCTGAGCAGCTGCAGAAGGAGCATGAACAATTCCAACATGCAATAGAGGTAAAAATGAATATAAATACTGTATACTATGTATTTTTCCTCTTCCTGCTCTCCTTTCAGCCTCCCTATTCATGAAGAATCTAGAAGTAACATGTTGATGTCCTTGTGCTTTGTGTGTTCAGATGTACATTTTCTTTTTCCGCATACATATCTCCCATTTTTTTCCTCTTCTTCCCTTTCATCATGTTTGTTTCTATTCAGCTCCTCATGTCCCATTCTTCATCTAACTTTTCCCGTCTTTTACCACTTCTGCATCTCCTCTGCTCCATCAACCTTTTGCTTCTCTAAAACTCTTCTCAGGTTCATGCGTGTCTCCACCGCCTCCCCCGTCTCATCACAAGTCACACATGAAATGGAATTATGAATAACTAATATCTCTTCCCCTCTCTTTCTTCTCTCTCTGCTTACCTTTCTTCTGTATTTCCTTTCTCTTTTTACCACTGATTATGCAGGGTGCATTTCCTTTGAACTCTATCGAGCCTGGCTCATTTTAATGCAGGCCCATACCTGACCTACTTCTACAGAGTTCGCATACGCACAGACACAAAGATGCTCACTCAGAAGAAAACTGTGTTTATGATTATTGCTTATGTGAGACTAGAATTTTAATACGCATGCCATAACTACGGTCCCTGAAACTCAAAATGGGTCCTGCGTGGTGAGAAAAGAGCAACTGATATGTGAATGTCCTCCTTGATGGTACCCTGCAGGTGCTGCTGACATTCTCAAAGGTTGCAGGGAATCCTTCATTCCTCCTTTATCTCCTTCTGTTTTCCCTCCTCTTGTGCTCTGAGTCCAGCAAGGAGCAAAATCCTTATTGTCAGGCTACACAAAAATCACCAGATCCTTTCCGTCTTTACCTCCCTATCTCATTTCCTCTCCACAATGCTCACTCCTGGACACTTTTATGACACACTATAATCAGACACAACTTTTATTTATTTAGCCCTTCCTCCACCCTCCACCGAACTGCCCTGCAGCGGCCAACAAGAAGCTGGGGTCCTATTTTCAAAGCAATCATTGTGATATAGAGATTCATATAACTCTTGAATTTCATTGTTTTTTTTTTTATCTCGCCCTTATCCCCCATGCAGAAAACCCATCAGAGTGCGCTGCAGGTACAGCAGAAGGCTGAGGCGTTACTCCAGGCAAATCATTACGACATGGATATGATCAGGGACTGTGCAGAAAAGGTATTGCTCTCTTGCTATTTCGTACATCTCTAAAGGTAAGGTAAAGGTGAATAATAATGCAGGTGGCGTGGCTGCTGTTTTAAAGACAGGCATCATAAACTGATTTGTCTTGTGCAACTTGAAGGTGGCAGACCACTGGCAGCAGCTGATGCTGAAGATGGAGGACCGACTCAAACTGGTTAATGCTTCTGTGGCCTTCTACAAGACCTCTGAACAGGTACAGTAACAGGTGTTAAAGTGAGTTAGATCATCTGGAACAGGAGTGAGTTTGAGCAAAAATGAGGATTATGGGAATTACACTTACCTTTGTTAGTAAAAAAAAATGCTCTCAAGAATGTGCCGTTTGACAGGTTGCATGAAAGTCTGGAGAAGAAGTGTTGCATTGTACAGGGTTTTTTTATGTACTGTATCATCTATGTCTCAGGTGTGCAGTGTGTTAGAAAGCCTGGAGCAGGAGTATAAGAGAGAAGAAGACTGGTGTGGTGGTGCTGATAAACTGGGCCCGAACAGTGAGTCAGACCATGTCACTCCCATGATCAGCAAACATCTGGAGCAGAAAGAAGCCTTCCTCAAGGTGAGAAAGTTATTTCAAATGTGATTTCTAATAGAATTTTATTAATTGATTTTTTATTAATCAGAAGGATATTACCGTTGACCATGTACATGACTTCTCATTCTGCACACTTCCAGGCCTGTACATTGGCCAGGCGTAATGCTGACGTCTTCTTGAAGTACCTGCACAGGAACAGTGTCAACATGCCCGGCATGTTGTCCCATGTCAAAGCTCCAGAGACTCAGGTTAAGAGTAAGTAGACGACTCAGTAATCACCTTCATCCTTTCTGCATCTTCTTATTACAAAGATGTGTGTCAAGTTCCATCCATCTTGTCTTAATTTATTCACAGAATTATAAATTCAGGTGTTCGACATGTTCTTGTATAATGCTGACGCACAGTGAATACATTTCTTTTGTGTGCTTGTGTTGTTTCATCAGATATCTTGAATGAGTTGCTGCAGAGGGAGAATAGAGTGCTCCACTTCTGGACCATGAGGAAGCGGAGGCTGGACCAGTGCCAGCAATACGTCGTGTTTGAGCGCAGCGCCAAACAGGTGTGTGCTTGTGATTGTGTGTATAGTGTATGTTTATGTGTACACTTCACATACAGCTGCAACTTCCATCTTGATATATCTCTGTTAAATCAAGCAAGTCTGTGTTTTAGTAATGATGCATTTCAGATGTACTGGAAATGATGTAAGCAGGCAGACATTTGCATCAATGACAGTCGTAAAGACGGCTATCATTATGTGGCCCAGTAAATTTAAACACTACAGTTATTACAGAGCATTGCACAACATGAGTCTTCAAACACTCATTTTTACTCCTTAGGCAGTACTGAATATTTCAACCATTGGTTGAAAGTTTTCTATGTTGTAAAAGAATAGACAGATTTGATGTGAGTTTGTTGGACAGGTCAAGTCACAAGAACACTCAATAGTTCTCAATCAAACAAGTCACAGATCAGCCATTGTTAAAAGATACTACGACCTATGAGATGGAAAAAGTTTAGATAATACTGTTTTCAGTATAACAGCAAAGATCTCTCCACACTCCACAGACTGAGCTGTTTTATTTAAGCATAACTGCCAGAAAATCTTCATTTTGAGAAGCTGAGGCAAGTTAGAATTTTAACTCTTATCTTTGTGTCCCAAGTTTAAGGCTGTTTAAATGTAAGACACTTTGCTCCCTCTTGTGGTCTTTGGATAGCACAACGCAGGCACACGGCAATGCGCTTAGCCAATAATATCAGATGACATCATAGATGTTTCTAGGACATGGCTATTCTAGGGCGATCCAGGTTTTATCCCCAGGCCCCAAATGCTTTCTGGTCTCACAGTTTGACTGGACCAGTTCTGCCACTGCTGGTCATAAAGTACGCAGACAGCAGAAAGAATAGAAACTAAGTAAGACCTTTGGAAATGGTAAACTGATGATATGTGTCATAAAAGTTGCTTTCTTTATCATTTTGTTGATTCTGAAATTATATAATTATTGTATTATCATTATCATCGTTATACAAATCAAACCCTGATAAGTTCAAATTTAACTCACTGAATAGGAGGGAATAAAGTGGATGAGTTTAATAGTAAAAACTACCCCTTGTCTTCAATTTTATTGCAGTTATAAGAGTTTCAAGTGTAGCTTATACCAGGTCTTCAGATTTGGATAGTTAATAGACATTGTGTCAAGTTGTGTAACTAAAATCCCGACAGTGTAAACGTTCTCACTTGTGATTGGTTGTTTCCTCAGGCCCTGGAGTGGATCCATGACACTGGGGAGTTTTACCTGTCCACACACACATCCACCGGCTCCAGCATTCATCACACACAGGAGCTGCTAAAAGAGCACGAAGACTTCCAGATCACGGCAAAGGTACATGTCTGTGTGTGTATTTATGTTTATTTGTCAAACTGTTACAGCTTAAAAAGCAGGTGGGGAGGATAGAAACTGTATGTGTGTATTTTTGTGCCTGTTGCTTTCCTCGTTGTGTGTGTGTGTGTGTGTGTGTGTTTGCACAGTCCTGCGCTCTGCTGTGAGGCCCATTCCCAGGGCAGGGTATTGTCCTCATTGCTGTGTCACTGTTATTGTGTTAGAGAACAAGCTATTGTGTCCATCAAGCAAACACACTGATTCCTAACACTCTCTCTCTCTACCTCTCTATCTCTCTCCATCTACCTTTCCTCCACCGGCACTGCCTCTCTGCGGACATCCCTTCTCTCTCTGTCCCCACCCTAAATGTCTCTCTATTGACAGCAAACCAAAGAGCGGGTAAAGCTGTTGATCCAGCTGGCGGATGGGTTTTGTGACAAGGGCCACGCCCATGCCCTGGAGATAAAGAAATGGGTGTCCTCAGTGGACAAGCGCTACAGGGACTTCTCTCTCCGCATGGACAAATACCGAACCTGCCTGGAAACGGCGCTCGGCATTTCTTCCGACTCCAACAAGGCTGTGAGTGCACACCGCTGATAAAAATCAAATAAGAATACAGATATCAGCTCCGTTCTTCCTAATGTGTTTTGAAACTCAGTTAATATGCTTTTTGCTTAAACCTTAGAGAGATACTGTATAATGACAGACCATATAAAGATACAGTATACATGGGTTATAGTAATAAGAGTATAATCTTGGCCTCTAGCTTTTCTAGTGTGAGATTAAAACAAAATCATGCTTTATGTGATGAAATGAATCATTCAAACTACCCCTGGCTTTCATTTTCTAGTTGTTTCTTTTTAAACTCTTTTCCCCAACAGCTCATTTTAATAAAGAGAGAACATTGGTTTGTTGACTAGTCAATGACGACCATTCCTGTTGTCTGTCTCCTTTTCAGAGTAAAGACCTTCAACTGGACATCATCCCAGCCAGTGCTCCAGGGTCAGAGGTCAAGCTGAGGGATGCTGCCCATGAGCTCAACGAGGAGAAGAGGAAATCAGCGCGAAGGAAAGAGTAAGTGCAACAGCCATTTCCCTGGCACGCTCTCACACTCCTGATCACCGCCTGACGCTCTGCTCAGCATCACAGGTTTCCTACACAGGCCTGGATAAATGCCTGGATGAATAATTCAACAATTTCCTGCAAATGTATGAAAACATATTATTTTTCAGTCCCATTAACATTTTACAGCTGCAGCCAGGCTCTCATATCAAATTGTTAGGGTTACTGATAATGTGGAGTTGAACATCAAATTACCCAGAGAACATGAGCACATCACAGTGAACGCGGAAATCTTTGAATCCAATCAAGTGTGTAAACAAATGGAGATGGAATTTATGGTGCATGTAAGAGGATGCAGAGCAGTAATGTTCCTTATGAGCATTTATCACAACATGTTTCAGTGTTCTTGACGCCGTATGGAATTTCTGTGGTAATTGGTTTTAAATGGTTTATGGCAGAAATTCATACAGGAGGGAGCCCATGAACAGCCTGTAAATTCAGTATATACAGTGTGTTCACATACCATACTTTTAGTGAACCATAAGGGCTTTATAATGGATCCACATACAGCAACAGCACTATATTTGTCTTAACTCTCTGCTTAGAAAACCTTGATATTTTATCAGTAAGAGTAATCCATAGATTTGTTATGTGGATTGTCTTGTTTAGCTCATTACATGCTGACGTTATAAAATTATTGTTTAGAGAAGAACATTAAATGTGTGATAACTGATTATAAGACCAGTTCCTGTTGTCTGTGTTTGAATTGTTGTTTATCATGTGCTGCAAAGGCTTGCCAACCACATCATGCTGTAATATGTGTATAGCACTTATAACACTACAGTATTTAAAAGGAATGCAGAACCAATGAAGCAGAGTGAAATCATTTATCTTTTAAATGCTTAGTATGTTGGTTTTAATTTGTATATACGAGTATTCATCACAGGTTTTGTTTGTATTCATATTTGCTCAACTACAGCATCTGACCATGTTCATCAGTGTCTCTTTTCCCTAATCTGTTTATTCTTTCAGATTTATAATGGCCGAGCTGATTCAAACAGAGAAAGCCTACGTCAGAGACCTACGGGAGTGTATGGATGTAAGTATTGTAACAAACACACAGAGACACTCATTTACCTTAAAAAATGTTTCCTGTCTTGTAGTGAGTTGACTCTTGGTGTCTTGTTTTTCTTCTAAAATCAGTTACATTTTAATTTTCCAACCAACTGCACATTTCTCTGTACTTTGTCTTTAGATATTTCAGTGGGTTGCTGACAAAATGATTCATTGAAATATGCTATGTGAGGATCAGATGCTCTTACATCCAATGAGTTGGCACAGAGAGATTTCTAGGTTTTTAATTAATCATGCTCTGGTATGTGTGTGTTTGTGTAGACGTATCTGTGGGAGATGACCAGCGGTGTGGAGGAGATTCCTCCTGGTATTGTCAACAAGGAACACATCATCTTTGGGAACATGCAGGACCTCTATGAGTTTCATCACAAGTCAGTAGAGCAGTGATCTGTGACATTCTGTGTTCTTTACCATCAACTTCAGCTAATTTAGTTTGAAACTGATTGTTCCTCTTTTACATCTTTCTGCCTCTGTACAGTATCTTCCTGAAGGAGTTGGAGAAATATGAGCAGCTTCCAGAGGATGTCGGCCATTGTTTCGTGACTTGGGTAAGAAAACTACAAGTTGTGACTTTTATTTGTATTTGTGTTCCTGAGCTGTTGTAATACCTTTACTTGTTCTTTCATTCCAAAACTAAGTTTTTGTTTGGCATTCAAGACTCTTGATATCTTGTGAGTAAAGTACTGGTGTTGTTTCTCCTGCTCAGGCTGATAAGTTCCAGATGTATGTGAACTACTGTAAGAACAAGCCTGACTCCACTCAACTCATCCTTGAACATGCTGGACCCTACTTTGATGTAAGTAACCACCAATACTGCCTGATGTATAATAACTATTTTTTTACATTTTGTAATTCATGCACTGCTTCTTGGACATTGGTGTAAATACATTTCTAGGGAGCAGATAGATGAATTTTCATGTGCTGTATAATATTCACTCTTCACAGTATTTGGTCTGACACTGACAAATTGTTATGCCTCCACGCTGGTGTCAGCTGTGGCCAGAGGCATGATGTTTTTGAGTTGTTCATCTGTCCATCCTATTATCATGATCTCAATATCTCAGGAACACCTTCTGGTAATTTCTTCAGATTTGGTGCAAACATCCACTCAGACTCAAGGAGGAACTGATTAGAATTTGATGGTCAAAGGTTGAGATCACTGTGACTTCACAAAACACGTTTTTGGTCTCAACTCATGAAAGACGTGGATCTGTTTTCCTTTTTGATTTATAGGAAATCCAGCAAAGACATCGCCTTGCAAACTCCATCTCCTCATACCTGATCAAGCCAGTCCAGAGAATCACTAAATACCAGCTCCTTCTCAAGGTACAGCCTGCCTTTAAATAACTGTGAAAAGAAGAATATCTAGTTTAGCATTTGCAGGCAAAAAATACCTTCAGTAGGAACTTCAACAAAATCATGAATGTGTTCTTTACTTCTTCATTTTAGCGTCACTTTGTGTTTGTCTGTGTTTCTGTGCTTCTGTTGTAGGAGTTGTTGACGTGCTGTGAGGAGGGTAAAGGTGAGATCAAGGATGGTCTTGAAGTGATGCTCAGTGTCCCCAAGAAAGCCAATGATGCCATGCACCTCTCTATGCTCGATGGTGGGTATTCACACACAAACACACACAAACACACACACACACACACACACACGTCACATGCATACGCCTCTGCTATTCATGAAACTCACATGGCATTTTGATAGTGTAGAGTAGAGTGTGTTCTGAGTGCCTGATGTTTCCTATTAATTCAACATTCAGTTCGCTTTTGTGAATGGAATCACGGCACTCACTTTAACCGCACTCAGTGCAAATTATTCTGTAACTGTGAGTCAGTGATTCATTCAACATCCTTCCGTTTGCCACCCACAAAGATGCTTGTACATATTGTACACACATGCAAACACCCCTACATAGCTCTTTTCCTCCTCTTCCTTCACTACCTCAGGGTTTGATGGGAATATTGACTCCCAGGGAGAGTTGATCCTCCAGGAGTCCTTCCAGGTCTGGGATCCCAAGACCCTGATCCGTAAGGGTCGCGACCGCCACCTCTTCCTCTTTGAGATGTCCCTGGTCTTCAGCAAAGAAGTCAAAGACTCCAATGGGCGCAGCAAGTACCTGTACAAGAGCAAGCTCTTTGTAAGTAATCTACCTATTATGACAGCTGAGAGATGAGGAAGCTATGGATGCATTGCTCATAATGTTAAAAGTACAAACTATCACATGATGACACCAGAGAATGGTTGTCATTATACACCAGGTTGTCATTATAGTTGTACATTTCTGTGTATTGATTGCCTAACGAAAGATGCAGCTTGTGTTGCTCATGTTATCATCTTCATCAGGTTTTGTCAAATCAAAATTTTAAAATATAAATCCAAGCTGCTCTCAATCTAAGTCAGAGTAGGCATCAAAATGTGAACTTAAGAGCCAGTTTGGTTCAGGATTGAGCTTTTTATTTTTGGGGGTTGGGTCAGCTGGAAGATCTCAATGACACAACTTGTTTTTTATTTTGGTTACAAAAGCATCACTTTTTTGTTTATGAACCATGTGAATTTGCTGTGTTATTCATCCCCTCAGACATCAGAGCTTGGAGTGACAGAACATGTGGAGGGAGATCCTTGTAAGTTTGCCCTGTGGGTGGGCAGGACCCCGACCTCGGACAACAAGATCGTCCTCAAGGTATCAAGATGTTGGTTTGAATGGAGGAAATAAAGAGGCAATGTTTGGTCACTGCAGTCATATTAGAATCTTTTCTTTTTCTTTTTCCTTTTTCAAATATTTTGTGACAGTACTTGATATAAATGGCCAAGTTGAAACTGAGAACCAAAATATTTTTGCTTCATCAGGAGTGTCAGTTCCATTTCCTAAGCACCATACTAAGAAAAATAGACCCCCATATGATCCCCCTTCTGCAGGAGTGGTCAAGTTGTTCACGCATAAAGGAGAAGCGTCACTCCATATCTGTAGTCCACCCCCACTAAATCCTACATAGTTCCTTCTGTTCAGCCAAGAAAGTTCACTCCTTGTTGGGAGTTGGAGTGTTACTTTCTGCTACTTAATCACTCATCACGCAGAAACATTAGCAGAGCAGTTGATGGGTCATAATCCAAACTCACAAGCAGCTCAGTTGTTCTAACGCAGTGAGTCAGAAGCAGTGTTTTATGCAGAATGTGTGTGTGTGTAGATATGTGTCTGTTTGAGACTGACGGAGAGGAAGACCGAAACTTGCGGATCCCGGTGCATGTGTTACGACGTGTGAATGGGTACAGCTATCTGTTTTATTGCGTAACTTGTGATGACCGTCCTAATCTGTGTCTTATGTAACGCGGTGCCACAGCACCCTTGGTGCTGCTCATTGCTAAGTGAAGGAGGAAGAGAAGACACAGACGAGGGTAGTCATATGCACAATATGGTGTCACATTGGCTCAGTGACGTAAATAAAAGAGGCTGAAAAAATGTCCATATTTCTGTCAGGGGAACCCTGAAAGTGGAGTTTAGGAGACACCTAATTGGCATTTCACATTCTGTCTGAATATGGACGTGTGACTCAGGTACAAGATTGCAGGGATCAAAGCACTCGTGGGATCAGGCACAACTATATAATTGCTAAATTAAACCTGATAATGTGTTATGGGTCAACAATTCCTCCATTGGGCCAAGTCAACAGGATAACTGCCTTCATTTTCCTCTGCTCTTCACATCTCCTGTCTCCTGCTGATTAGATGTTCTGTCTGTATCCGATTGTGAAAAAGAAAACATCTTGCTACACTGCTGATGTAACAGCTATACATAGAACCTGCCAATCCAACCTTTGTCTGACCCAATCATTTGTTGTGTCCCAGGCTTCAAGTATTGAGAACAAGCAGGACTGGATCAAACACATTCGTGAGGTCATCCAGGAGCGAACTGTCCACCTGCGTGGAGCCCTGAAGGAGCCCATCCACATCCCTAAAGCCACCACAACTAAACATAAAGGCAGACGGTATGTTAACAGGTTATTACATTAGACTCAAGCTTTTTGTAAATGTTTGCCATTATAATGATAATGATGATGATAGAGTAAAGTTATTTTGTATATGCAACAAATATTTGAAAATGAACACAGTAGTACATTTTGAAACTATTTAAATCAGTTTTCCAAGAATGACCATTAAAACTGCAGCTGGGCACCAGAGAACAAAAGTGACTTTACAGAGCAAAAAACATAACATTGAGGATGTAACAGTCAAATCAATAATTTGTTGTCTAAGACCGGCTTCAACTGGACACTTGTCTGTAAGAAATTTCCAGTACATCATTACATTATTATTAATAGCAATAAAGGAATGACTGTAATGATAATATCTGCTTGCAGGGATGGAGAGGAGCTGGACAGCCAGGGAGATGCCAGCAGCCAACCGGATACCATCTCCATCGCCTCACGCACATCCCAGAACACACTGGACAGCGATAAGGTAGGAACTTGCACACATAAACACACTCTCCAGGTATTCTGCATCCCCCAAATGTTCCAGGCAGCACTTTAGAGGTATACAAGATCGACAGTTTTTCAGTTTTATTTTATTTTCTTATTTCTCTCCCCATGCCACACTGTTTGGTTCAATTAGTCAGTACGTAGCCTCTCTGTCGTTGGTCCATATCATTCCATCACACAGTGATATAATCGTCGGAAGCTGCAAACTGGTTAGATGCAGGCAACTCTCCTCAAGTTGCATCCTGTGAAAGTGTTTGCCTGTGTGAGGAGGACGAAACAGTCCATCTGACCGAGCTTCAAAGCAGTGCGTGTGTGTTTGCGTATGCGCAACCATGTGTGTGTTTATGTGTGTGTCTGCGAGAGAGAGAATCTTCGCTCACTGGGAACAGGGACCGTCGGCCGTGGTTATATCTGGTAATAGCACCACAGAAGGCCTGTCCTCCTACGCTCAGTATGAGCAACTGTAAGGCGAACACACACACACACACACACAGCGAACGAAGATACAAAATATTTCCATACTTTTATGTCCTACTAATTATAAGCTGTAGCGGTGGACTCTTACATGAGGTCATTATTTTCACACTTGAATTGGACTTTCCCCAGCTCGGCTTCATGCACTCAAAACGAAGAAAATTAGCATATCGTGTTGTGTTCCCTGTCGCTCTTTAGTGAACTGTTCGCACAAGGCTCAGCTCTGCAGTAGTTTTGCGTAACATAAAGCCAAACTGTAAAGGTGTGGAGGTGAGCAGTGTATTGGTGAATTAATTACTCATTATTCCTTCAGTTAAGGACCTGTCCCTGTGCATAAGCATTCAAAACACACGTGCAAATACAAATTCTGCATCTCAATGTCACTTTTTGAATGCCCCTCTCTGTGTCTCTCTCTGTGAGACCTCTCATTCAAGAGGCAGTGACAGTGGTGTGTTTGTGTTAGTGGGTGGGTGTGTGTGTGTGTGTGCCCTTGTTCCTGTGTGTGTTTCTGCTTTAGTGACTGACTTGCGTGTCAGCAGCTTCAGCCTCCCACGCTCTCTTCACAGAGGATGCTCGTCTGTATGCCAGACAGGAGAGCACAGTTTTAAGTCCTCACCGCTATCGATCTCACACTTTGCTTCAAACATAGAAATATTCGGGCAAACCGCTTTGTTTTTTTCCTCGAATTTTGCGTCTAATTTTTTGTTGTTGGTAAATGGATGTTCATGAGCTAAATTGTGGCAACATTTGGAGGATGGATTAACGGCTCGCTCCAGGGGAGAGACACACAACAGGGAATCATTTAACCTTCAATAGTCTGATTGTAAGCACCCACAGAGGAGCACTGTTGATGGAAGCAACTTTTCTTCTTGCCTTTGGATGTTCTAATGGATCGGGATTGTAATTATCTGGGACTGTTTTTCCTAGGGAAAATATTCCATGAAAAGTTAAATAAATTCTATTATTTTCCAGACAACTTACGTTTAGCTCGTGAGTGTATTCTCATTGTGAGACATTTTTAGTGAATCGCTGTAGACGTCAGACTGCTGTAGAGTTTTCTAGCTCTTTGGGACTTCTCTTGCAATGAGGGAGTGGAAAACAATGGAGAGGCTGGAGGACAGGAGCTCACATCCCGTTTCTCAACTCCTCAGCTCTCTGGCTTTACCACACTATCAGCGGGTATGTTGCAAATAATATGCTTCGCAGTATTTGGAAACAGAACACACTATGGTGACATTTGCACATCTTTGAAATGACTAACGCAAGTGTATCTCAGTGATAAAGGACACAGGGAGCATGCAACGCTATAAATCTCAACACTATAAATAAGGAACACATGTCCATTTCAAGCAGCTGTAAACCTTTAGAAGCATGAAATGTGTGAATGATTTTAGTCTGCTGGGTGTGTGACTATTTTTAAATGTATGACTAATTGTAGAACTTATGTATAAGACTTGCTTCATCTGCCATTAAGTCATATTTAATATAAATGTTCGAAAGATGAAATCATTTAAATATTTATAGCAAAATTCTTTGGTATAAACATATGTTACTGTTTTCATGGAGTACATGAACTGTAGATGCTTTCTTATATTAAAAATGCAGCTTTACAAATAGCAGACGTGACAATGTGAATTTGAATTAGATCTAATGCTGTTTGTTATATTGGTTTGCATTTATTGTGTTCAATAAAATGTATTTAACAATGTCCCATGCAATTATAAATTGTATATGCTTTTGTATTTCATTTTTGTACAGTAACAAAAATATATTATTTCACCTGTGAGCACAGAACACTTCTAAGAGATCCAAGCATCAAGCAGCTTCATCTTCAGTCACACGTACAACTGAAATACCTTTGAGAATAGTCAGTGAGCAAAATGTCAAATTTCACCGTGTTCCACCTCTATCGAACATCGCCTTTCTCTTCGTAGATACACAGACGATCAGAGTCAGATCATCAGATGGACGTGTTGTTTGGTTGTGCTAGAATGAGTCACCAATCGTCAGCGCGTGTACACGTTACCTTTACAGTGCTGCTGGAGCACCTGTGCTGTTAGCAAAGGATGTTGTGTGGGAATATTTCTTTTGTGTTCTGAGAGCCCAGTAATTCCATTTAGTGATGTCAGCAGTAATTTTACTGAATGATCAATGTTGGCATCAGCTTATAGTACCAGGTACTCATACAGTGGTATCTTGGTCTTTTTTACATATTTGTGGCAAGATTATTAAAATGCAGGAGAAATAACAGGAAATTTACTTGATGTCTGTCTTTTAAAGTTTACAATCTTCAGTGGCACTCACAGTGTTTTCCAGAGGATTCCCATTCCTCCTCAGTCACACTCTCATCACAGCTTATCACTGCACACATGCTTATTGTGTTTAGTTTCACATTATTTTGTTGTAGGACTTGTTGGATATAATTCAACCTAGCAAAATGGCCCAAGTGCAGTGGAAATAAAATGAACAAATATCAACATTTTTTCACAGATGAAAGGTCTTTACTCACCTCTGTCCTCCTTCCGTTTCAGCTGTCCGGTGGCTGTGAGTTGACAGTGGTGATCCATGACTTTGTCGCCAGCAATGGTGGCAGCAGTGGGGAGCTGACGGTGCGCCGAGGCCAGACTGTGGAGGTTCTGGAGCGGCTCCACGACAAACCGGACTGGTGCCTGGTGCGGACCACAGACCGCTCTCCGGCCCAGGAGGGCATCGTACCCTGCTCCATGCTCTGTATCGCTCACTCCAGGTCCTCCATGGAGATGGAGGGGCTCTTCAACCACAAAGGTAGGAGCAGAATGATTCCTCTGATTTTCATCCCCACACTGGCAGGTGGACTGGTAGTTATTTTCTCATCTTAAGGCACATCTGGATGCTTCAGAACATTAGGAAAGCTAATTGGAGGCATTTGATGTTTGGAAAGGTGGCCTGCAGAATGTTGTTATCTCACTCAACAACTGCTCATCACATCCGTGCACATATGGACAAACATTAGGGAAAGCTAAGAGGATGTATTTGTTGTTTGCAAACAGAGCATTGGTGACTCGCAACACCTTCACTTCTCACCATACAGCTGCTTGAGGAAGCACGTCCATGTTTTCTAGGTGTTGCTATGCAACTGTGGAAAGCCCACTTGAAGCACAGCTCTCTTTTAATTATCTTAAAATAATGCCAACCTTTGAATTCCCATCACTGTGAACGTCCACAGATCTTGTTACTGCCAGAAACCCTTATTTTGTCTTAAACACGCAGCAGCACACCCCTCTGTTGTAACAAACACAATATTAAACAGCTGTTTGATGGTTGAAACCTGGAAGATGTGATGTCAGAATCTTCATCTGTTGTCCTACTGTAAACTCCCTGTTCATGTATTTGGTTTGAGTTCTCTGACAAAGACCTTGTAGCTGGCTCAGGCAGCCACTAGGTATTCTTGTCGTGGTGAATATTTTTTTATCCAGTAGGTATAGATCATGTCAGACCCTCATCCTACCTGGTTCCATATTCTTGTGAACCATTGTTGGATCTGCTGCTGTGTTTGTTTCCTTCATTGTTTTCAGCTCTGACCGTCAGTTCCTGGTATGACGCAATAACATCTGCTGTCTTACTGTTTGACAGCTCGCTGAGCGTAGGCAGTCAAGGCTGATTGCAGATTTCATGGTATTTTATCTCGTGTCTGTACCTGAGCCATGTAAGGCACTGGTGGAGATTCTTCATAGACTGACATAGACTGACAAATAGATACTGTGTGCACTGTATCTTCCTATACATACTGTGTATTTGCACATTTTTCTTGAAATACGTAATCTAACCAGTGCTTAAGAGCTTAACAAAAACTAGACATAGCTGACAGTGGAGAGTGAGAGGAAAAAACTCACATATGCACATGCCTGACCCTCATTTTGACACATGAGTTATGAGCTGCTGTGTTCACGTCTTGACAGAAGTTTCTGTTTGTGCCTTTCTCTCTTTAATCTGGAAGAGTGGGTGAGAACTGTACTGCTTGTTTCTATGGCAATATAGCATACAAATATTTTGCTCTCTTTGCCTCTTTGTGCTCAGTATGAGCAAGGTCTGCATTTGTATTTGCATTTGTAAAAAATTATAGGATGCTTGGTAAATACAGAAACTGGCAACTTTGGAATTTGCTGGCTAATTTACTAGTACAACACAGGAAGAAGGGGAGAGTTTCCCAACTACTTATTTTATGCTTTTAACTGCAACCTCACTGTTTCTCTCTTGTTTTTATCTTTTCTCTGGTCCCTCGGTTGCGCCGAACCCGCCCTCGCTGTTTGTATCTGTGTGTTTGGGTGGCCAGAGGGAGTGATGGAAAAAAAAAAAGAGCTTCTCCCTGCAGGGGTTGCTGTGGTCAAAAAAGACTGTTGCTGAGGAGGAGGAGGAAAAGGATGACAAAAAAAGAAACGTCTTTGCTACTTTGTCAGCCTTTTGTGTTTACTGACCAAACTTGTAGGCTGCTTTGTCCAAAGTTGCAGAAGGGCGACGGTTTAGGGGATTAGCGTTCACCGGGAAATCTCCCCTTTTCCTGCTGCGTCTCACAACGAGGAATAATTGAGTGTTGGAGGCCGATGTCTGTGTGTGGAATAACATAATAGAGTAGAATCAAATGGTTCACATACAGTGGGATTATCCTGCAAAGTGTATGGCTGGCAGCTGGTTGTCTGCTTTGATTATAGGATGTTTTAGTGTGAAATAACTGTTGTTCACATCTGTAGTATGTGTTCAGCGTGTGTGTATTTTCTAAATGTTTAATCAAGTCCCGTGTTGTTCAACCAGCTGCTCAAACCTGTGCAAACCCACACATTCCTATTAAATCACATTTAGAGCACTTTTCCCTTCGTACTAATCACATTTTCAGTTTGATTACTGGAATTCCCCCATTTGCCAAAGCATGCAGGTCGACTCTTCTCATTGCCTCTGAGAAAGACAGAAAGGCAAAGGTACACACTTAATGATAGTGTTATTGATAAAAGGAAGGAGCAGAGAGTATGTGCAGGTGGTGTATGTACAAGTATGCGTGTTCATACAGGAAAGAGTGTGTTTCAGGGTGTGTGTTTCACACACTCACAGTGAAACAGGGAGATCTTTGTGCATCCAACGTGTGTCAGATGAAGTAACGATGTAGGAGAAAAAGAGTTTTGAATATATACATACAAACCTCAGAGCCTTGAAAAAGCAATGGAGATTCTGAATTGTAGAAAAATCATCTAAAATTTGTGACCAGCCACTGAACAGGACAGATTTCTTTCACTGTGCATTTTGCCGTCCCCTTTCCCTCAGATTTCATAACCAAGTCTATATTTGTTCCGAGCATACTGCCCAACTTCCATGCATCCTAATGCCTGTAAAATATGCGCCCGCCCACGCAAACTGAGTGGGTGCTTCTACAAAGGGTAATACGGTAGATGTGCTGCATGTTTACAGACATCCCCTTGGAACAGGAGAGGCACAGTGGAGGCTTGCCCAATATCCTCACAGCAGCCCACTCATGAGAGAGGGAGGGAAGGAGATACAAAGAGGGAGAGAGAGAGAGAGAGAGAGAAAAAAAACATCCTACTCTAATGCTACATTGGACTTTTTCTTTTTCCGCACACTGGACTTCACACTTTCTCTCCCTGGAATCAGCGACACAGTTGCTGCAGAATTATTTTACTTTTACCTAAGTCGGACGGTTGTAGGTTTTTGCATAGAAATTTAAAGTCAGCTGTCATACCTGTGGAGATGCTGTGAGGGAATATTTCAAGCCAGAATCCCAGAGGCCTGATATTTGGCTGACATGGCCCGTGGAATCGAGTCTTTAGTGTCTCTAAACCCGTTTTGCTCCATGGATTCAGCACAGGGGGGACACTCAGACAACTGCAAATTCTGGCTGCTGGACCTGGGTAGGTGCTTCGATCATGTGTAACACATGAGGAACAGCATATATGTGTAGGGACAGTAATTTTCTTGCTCTTCTGGTTATGTAAATATACAATATTTGTACATCAGGTTAGGTTTTGCCTGATGAAACAGTTGTTCTGTTTTTGATTCTGTACCCGAGGTGTGTCTTTAAAATTCTGTATTTGGCTATTATGGTGGTATTGAATTAAAGTTTCCCGAATTTCCCCTATGGGGGATCAATAAAGAATTATCTTTCTTTCTGCTTTTTAGTGCTATACAGTAGAAGAAGACTGGAAGGTGACCATGGCAAATAAGTGACAAGTTGCTCTAGTTGTTTGTCATCTTATCTTATCTAAATGTAGTGAGAGTTAGGCTACACTTGTGATTGTCTGACATGAAGATGCAGTTTTTGCTCTCAAAGCAGAATTATAAATACAATTATTGCACAAGAAACAATTATAGTAGAATAGTTTTTTACTTTTTTGAGAGCTCGTCTTTGTTGTATATTCTACATCAGCTATTTTCAAATGGGTTTAACGCAGAGGGCATTCACTAATCAAGTGTGGATTAAGTTGTGGCATTATGGCTGTGAAAGTAATTTGGTGAATGCACCGTTATGTGATGAGATATTAAATCTACTGAAATCACATTGACAAGATTATATCTCTCTGTATGGCGGGTCAGGCGGGTGCTGCACAGATGGGATGAGCATGTTATTGTAGACCCCAGGGAGAAAGGAATATAATGAGGTCAGATAGAATAGAATAGGAAAATGAGGAGCTTCTCACACTCCCAGTTCTTTTTCTTTGTAATGTTCTCACACTTGTCTGCTGCACGCAGTCTTAATAAAGCCGTAATATCAGGCTAGTTTAGCCAGAATGTGCAGTGGGTGGTTTCCAAACTCTGCCATCTCCCATCCCGACTCCACGCCCTCTCTGACTGTGGCTGTTGGTGGCAAGCCCTCTCCAGCATTGTCCACATTTTTACAGATCAGCCAGCCAAACCCCCTGGAGCTTTCCCACACGCTGCACCACCACCCCTAAAAGCTTGTCGCTCTAACCACACCGACTGAAGTTTGTGTGTGTCTGTGTCCGGGGGAAGATAAGACCACACGAAAGATGCTCCCCTGGTGACACCTCTGGAATCCCAGGCATGCTTCTGTGGAGCTGCGCAGACTTTCGGGATCACTCCAGTTGTACAACCGCCCCGCCCCTCCCTCCTATTCTGAGACGCTGGCACACACACAGGGTTGTAAATCTAACTTGTTCTTTGCAGTAGCATGAATGAGCAGCGACTGAATTATGATGGCGTGACGGTAGCTCGCAGATAAATTAGCAAACATCTGAAGATCCAGTGGAGAGCATCTGGTGTCCTCTTGGTGGGTCTCCTCTCAGGGATATCAGCCCACAGAGTTAACCTGAGAGGATGTTTTTGTTGTTTTTTTTTCTTTTCTGTACATACATGTGCAGTATATGTTGCATGTATGTATATGAATGCTTGTGCATTTACATGCAGTTTGTCTGTGCACAACACTAATGCTACATGAAGATATATGTGTTTAATCCCAATAACCATCACAGTGTGATGCTCCAATATGTCTACTGAGGAATTAACCAGGAAGTGAACGAGATGCCTTTGATCCAAAATTGCTCCGGAGACATGAGTTACTTTATTGAGCCAGGATAATAATTTTAGAAAAGATTAGCAAATATATTACTACATGTTGTAAACCCTTTCAATGGCAAACTGTTCTTCTTCAAAAAGTTTGAGAAAATTATATTGACTATAATAAAGATACAGTTATAGCCACTGTAGATTTAGACAGGAGGCGCTGACATTAATTATTATTAATAGTTTTTTTGCTACATTAAGTATAATCTCTTGCAGCTTCAGGGAAAATGCCAGCAATTTTATTTTTTTATATGTAACCTCTGTCTGGTGCCAGTATATGCCCCCAATGTGGCTCTTGTCTTGGCATTTTGAAATTCTGCATTTGTGGTTACAAGCTTACCAGATGGGAGTGGTGGGACCAGATGTCATTCTCAGATGCCACCTTTGTTTTGGGCCTAGGAATAAAAACGCTACTTGTGAAATAGCTCAAAATTCTCTGACTGGAGGAAATAGATCATTTTATGTATCCAGGTAACACAACATCAAGACAAATTAAATAATCCACTTAAGAACTCAATAAGCCTCTTAGATGAGCAGTGAAACATGTTAAAGTCACTATTTCAGTCCAGTGGATTATTTCTTTTGTCTTGATGTATTTTTGTAGTAGCAGGATTTGAAAAGTCTTTAGGAATCATATCTTACTAAATTATTTCTGTGACTCAAATGTAATTCTCAATATAATAACAATGATGTGAGGAGGACAAACTCTGATCTAGAGTCGCCCCTACAAACAAACTATGTGTCCCCCATTTTTGTTTCCCATGAGTGCGAGCCTGGCCAGCTGTTCCTGAGGTGTCTCCACAATGAAAGACATCCTACAGGGCAAAGGGCAAAGGTCAAGCCCTCCGTGTGTGTATGTGTGTCTCAAGGGTTATTTTCTACTGAGGAGGAATGTGTCAAGGCTGCTGACCCCATGTTTCATCCATTTACACCCCTGTTAGCGCAACCTCTTCAGTCTGATCAGAGCATGTAGATAGCACCAGATGCTTATCTAACTGCCAAAGTGTGAATGTTTTAGTCATCATACGTAACAGGAGGGACAGTTCTTTGCTTCTTAAAGTATTTTTTAGCCAAAAGCACAACATTATCCAATTATTATTGAAACTATATTTCACATTTATGCCCATTTATTAACATTTCTGTATTATTAGATCACTAGTAAAGCCTCTGCTAATTTGTAATATTCCAAATTTATGGAATTTTAATATCTACAACTTAGTGAGGCAGCATTCTCTTACAAACAGGACCAGAGAGGTAATGCTCAGTTTTACATTTTGTGAGCATTTGAATGACTTCCAAAGGGGTAAAAGTAATTCCAAGTGACCCAATTGGTGTGAATTTATAGCAGAAATATTTGTCTGCTTACCTTGCCCCACAGCCCGTGATGTGTTGGCTGAGACGTACGTGCTAACAGCATGTTACATGTTAGGTTGTGACCCCAGCGTGTCTCCGGTCTGTTTGCCCTACATGAGAAGACCTCACTCCAGAGTCTGGCTCCCTAGTTTGTTCCCTTTAAAAGCACAACTTTCCAGTGTTACATTATGTTTGCAAGTATGTGCTGTAGGTCATCGGTGTTGTCTGTCAGTTATAATAAAAATACCCAAAATAATTAAAACCCTAACAATTTAAAGAACTCATCAGCCTGTTCTTTCAGCCTTTAGTATGAATAATGGTTAAAATGTACTGTTAGCTACTGAAGTAATAATATAGAGAACTCATAAAGGAAGGTTTTAATAGTCCTGAGAGATCAACAATAGTAATGTTGAGGTATTCTGTGTTATCAGAATTACAGCCTTAAATAGGCTCCGAGCTTGTACCCATGACTAAAACATTCCAGGGCAGCATCGTAACGAACAGTTGTAACTCTGGTTTTCATTTGGCACCGCAGGGGAGATGGTGGAGGCAGGTAAATCACACAGCTTCCCTCAAATCTAGACAAAACCGTGAGGTTGCATGTAAAGATTTGTGCCAACAAAAAGGATTATCTTCCATCACGTTGCCCTCAAGCAAAACACCACACCTCCTCTCTTTAAACATGCCCTCTGGGTGGAATTTATAGATCTCCAGAGCCGTTCAAGCTCCCCTCTTCCCAGGAGATGGAACAGTGTCCGTCTGACTATCTGACTGGTAAAAAATAAATTGCAGGATGAAAACAAGATAAAAAGATGTGTCCTCGCCTGTTCTGCCTTGACAAGTTCACGTTTTTGTTGGCCTGACTCACAGCTAAGAAAATCTCGCACGAGGCAGCATAAGCACTGCAGAATCAGTGAAACATCAGGACTATCATCGCCAAGGTTATACTGAACATATCTGTAGATGACCCTGGCTTTGTCAGAGTGAGATGGTGAGAGGAGTCTCAGAGAATATGGCTTTAGAGCCTTAACGGTGCCTAATGTGGGAGATGCTTGTTATTCTGGGAACTGTGTTTTCTTCTTCCCTTGCATGCGATGTGAGAACACATGCTTCGTATCAGCGGTGCGCAGTAAAAATAAGTCTCCCAGAGGCTGAATGACTGACACGCATGTTCGCATGCAGATGTGTTCATTCAGGCTGTGTGATAGTGTCCAATGAGGGAAGGCAGAATTTCCACACCTGCCATTCATAAGAGCCATTTAGTTTAGTCACATAGTTTAATGTTTAGCAGCTGCATCTGTTTAACCACTTGAATAGCTGAATGATGGAGAGGCTGAAGCTTGAATCTCTCCAACCTTTTACAGTTTAGTCAAGCACCTGCATAGTAACCTAAAATATTGTATTTAGTCTTTAATGTTTCTGAAAAAACATTTAAAAAGCTCATTGTTTTCTTTTCATTTAGCTTTGTAACTCAACAACTCAAGATGTGATGTGATGCAATTGGATGAGAGAATCGTCCTTGAGTCAACTCCAGCCCCCATAGAGATGCACTTGTGTTTTTTCTAATCTGCACAATAAGAACATATCTCAAGATCTTTCTGCACCAATGAAGAGTTTTCTGATTTCATTTAGCTGCTGCTCTGCTTTGCATTTAAAGTGATAGAAAACATCAGTCTAAAGTGCGGTCAGAGGCTTTGATGAGAGCTCTGTCCCTGTGGGGTTTTTTTGGTAGATAACAAGAAGCACTCTCCTCATCCTTGTGTAACTGACAAAGTTCCTTGTCATATTCAGGGAGTATTCTTCTTTCCTCGCTCTCTTGTGTTGGCAGCAGACTCAGGGATACTCTTAAATCATGTTGTTACCTTTTGTTAAACAGTGAAGTCTTACGGGAGGTGAAAGGTGAAATGTTGGTATGGTGTCACAGTTGGGGTCATGTTGCACATTGTGACGGCACACAAAGAAATCCACCCTCACCCCCATGAGTCAGATAGCTCGCTGAGCCAGTCGAGAGGTTTTGTTTCTTCATTCCGCAGCACGCAGCAGCGTTTTTGATGATGGTAAAGAAAACTGATGAGGGAATGTCAGGGCAGTGGAGGAGAAAGAGGTCAGGTTAAGGATGGGAAGGAGAACAGGAGGGAGTGAGCAGACAGGTGAGAGCGACAGGTGGATGGATGTTTGAAGTATTCAGACAAAGCCTCAAGCATCTCTTTATCCTGTATCACTTTCTCAGCGCTCCATTACTAGTCGAAGAGCAGCTTTCCTCCTACAGATTCCCCAAGGAGCCGCCATCGCTGTGAGGAGGAGGCCAGCCTGCCTACTGCACACAACACATACAAACACTGTACAAACAAACAAAAGCTCATGCATTTATTATCATATAATGTGTCTTTCCTCGATGTTCTCTCACCATATGCAAACTCACATGTGCATACATGAGTCATTTATGGTTGGTTACACAAAAGCTTTTTAAGTGACTGATACTGATTAAGTGTCAGCAACTAAAACTGTGTATGTACAAAGACAGAAATATGCGTTCTTTTCACACAATTACACACAATTGGATATAGAAACGTCCATATGCATATTGATACTTGTGTCTTCACTCGTTAGACCTGTCAACAAGAAGAATTGCAAAGATGAAAATGCATCAATCGAAAATGCTAAATATTCATTATTCATAAATGATTTAAAATTAAGTTTATAAATGTGCCTTTGAGTAATATTTTACAGATCACTGTGTTGACTTTAAAATAATAATGGTGAGATAAACCTTGTGTCTACATTTGAATTATGTCTCTATTCTTGTGTTAGCATCACCTAACCTCCTCTTTCTTTTCTCCCCCTCACCCTTAGACACCTTGTCTGTATCCAGTAACGACGCCCTACAGCCAGGCTCCAGCCAAACCCTGGGTCCTCACAGCTCACCGGGCCCCAAGCGTCCCGGGAATACACTGAGGAAGTGGCTGACCAGCCCGGTACGGCGGCTCAGCTCTGGTAAAGCGGATGGCCATGTGAAGAAGCTCGCCCACAAGCACAAGAAGAACCGTGACGGCACAAGGAAGAACATGGACACGATGCATGGCTCGCAGAAGGACTCTGACGACAGCGCAGCCACGCCGCAGGACGAGACTCTGGAGGAGGTAAGAACAGATTAAGCAGCGAATCTTTGACCCTGTCAGAACATTTGAACACGCAGTTCTGACCTGCCAGCTGACAGTCATCGCTCTTCTCTCGCTCCCTCCAGCGTATGCGTAATGAGGGGCTGAGCAGCGGTACCCTTTCCAAGTCTTCCTCATCAGGCATGCAGAGCTGCGGTGAGGAGGAAGGAGAGGAGGGAGCCGACGCCGTCCCTCTACCTCCCCCTATGGCCATCCAGCAACACAGCCTTCTGCAGCCTGACTCCCAAGACGACAAGGTGGGGCAATCTAGCCAAACCCAAAACTATACATGGGACAGACAATGGTATGCAGAAAACACAATGCAGAATACCACCAAAGACAAACAAGGGTGCATTTAATCTCAACCGCTGTGCTTTATTTTAAATGGGAAAACACGCTTTTGCTTCATCAGCAAAGTGGTGGAACACAAAACACAGATGTTACAGTGTGTGCAATAACTAGGGGATACACATGTAAAAATTATATAAGAGAGAGACAGACACACAAAACAGATTGCTCTTAAAACTTCAAGCTCTTTTTTGATTTGTAAATCTTCCGAAAAATTCTGTTTTGTTCCAGTCAAAAATTGCTAATTTCTTAAATTGTCTATCCACATTAATCTTAATTCACGCAGCCAGAGTTTTGTGTTTGGTTCCACATAAAAGTATAAATATCACTTTACGTCTGCGTAGAGCTTACAGTAACACAACTAATACTTTGGCACTAATAACTTTTCTTTTTTTTCTCTTATTTTCTTGATGGTTGCATGTTCCTTCCTTCAGCATTATGTTGATTTCTGTTCTGCTTCTCTTCTTTCCCAGTTTCCCTATCTCTCCATGTAACACCACTTCATCATCTCCACTTTGGGTCCTTCTTTATTTAACTTGTTTCTTGCCTTTTTTTTTTTTCTTTCACCAACTAAATGTCATTCCTTTGGAGTCTAATTGTTCGATTGTTGCTGAAGTGAATACTCCATTCAGGTGTGGCAAGGTGTTTGTGGGACTAAATGGTGAATTCCCATTAAGTCTGGTTTTGAACAGGGGATCTTTTAAAAACCTCGCCTGCCACTATGCCTCAGACTGGGCTCTGTTGCAGAGGCAAACTTTCTTTCCAATGGAGTATTAGGCAACACTGTTTGCTGTATATAAGTTGTTTGACCAATTGTGGTGCTCATGCATATGCAAGAGCAGTCCAATCCCAGAGCTTGCCTTTGACCTAAACCCACCTCATAACCTCTGTTTCCCCGAGCCCAGCCTGTGATTGGCTCCAACTTGGCCCTTAATTAACCCTTTTATTAGGGAGATCACACCCACCAAGTCCATAGTTGGACATGTGGAGTATCGGGGTCCAAACTCAACAATGGTGAGCCTGATCACATACACAGTTGCAGCCATTGAGAATGTATGACTCCTGTACGCATGCAGCACTGCCAACTTTTAAATTTTTTTTTCACACTTTTTCTTTTTTTCTCTCTCTCTTTCAGTCTGCATCTCGTCTGTCTGCTCGTCCCAACAGTTCAGAGACACCCAGTGCTGCTGAACTGGTCAGTGCCATTGAAGAGCTGGTGAAGAGCAAGATGGTGAGATAGAAATGATAAACAAAACTCACAAGTACATGAAAATGTGGCACATTTTGGGCACAGAAGAATTCGAATAGATTTATGCACAAGCGCGCACACACACACACACACACACACACACACACACACACACACTCTTTTCTGGTGTTGTTGACAGAGAATGGCATCATGGCCTACTAGTCATCTGTCAGGACTGTGACTCACTATGCCAGCTGTCTACTGTTCCAACAAATGGGCTTTGCACTCAGGCCACTATCCCCAACTCACGCATGCCACTGGCCGACATACATTACAATACAGATGTGTACTCAAGTAAAGATAATACTGTTTCCTCTGGGGTCATGATCCCTGTTAGATAAGTGAAACATGCTGTTGAAAAAATAAGATCATTTTCCGTGAGTACTCTTTCAGCCTCTGTTTCTTCAGCTCTGTGACAGTTTGTTCTCTCTACCTCTTCATCCCTCTGTCCTCCTCTTTCCTCAGTCACTGGAGGATCGTCCCAGCTCTCTGTCAGTAGAACAGGGCGACAGCAGCTCTCCCTCCCTCAACCCCTCCGACAACTCCCTCCTCTCCTCCTCCTCACCCATCGACGAGGTGGATGAGCGCAAGTCTGGCTTCCTCAAGAGAAGACAGTGAGTTATAAGCCTGTGCCTTGTTAGTGTTTTGCCAAACAAAAGCTGCTTGAGTGCAATCAGTTAATCACGTTTGTGTTCATTTGTGTGCTTATAAGGAGCATTTCTGATGTTCATCCACAGCTGAGTGCATTGCATTTGTAATACACAGTGACAATTTCTGTTTTGTGTCTTTTAGTTATGTGCTTCTGGAGCTGGTGGAGACTGAGAGGGACTACGTCAGAGACCTGGGATCAGTGGTGGAGGTAAAAAAAAAAAAAAAAACAGATATTAAAAAATCTTGACGTAAGCCTTCAGCAATTGTTTTTTGATCAGTGACTGCTGTATGTTTTACAAACGAGTCCACTTTTCTCCATCAGGGCTACATGAACAGGATGAAAGAGGAAGGAGTTCCAGATGACATGAGAGGAAAAGACAAGATCGTCTTCGGAAACATCCATCAGATCTATGACTGGCACAAAGAGTATGCTGGCAGTCTTCTTCAGTTAACATGCCCTATTAATTCCACTGCAAATAAAAAAAAAGTTTAGCATTTTCCTCTGCAGGTTAAATCATGTGTTTCTCTTTTGATTGGTTCACAGTTTTTTCCTGGGAGAGCTTGAGAAGTGTTTGGAGGATCCTGACAGACTGGCTCCATTATTCGTCAAACAGGTGAGAAACCTATTCGCATTTTTTTGTGATGGGTGAATTTTGAAACACATTTTATTGAATTTACAGGAGAGTAAGGAAATTACATTTTCTAAGCTGTCATTTTTTCCCTCACTTCTAAATGTTACCTTTGTCTCCTGGTTTTCTTCCAACTGCAGGAGCGGAGACTACACATGTACATCGTGTACTGCCAGAACAAACCTAAATCTGAGCACATTGTGTCAGAGTACATTGACACTTACTTTGAAGTAAGATTGTTAAACCATTTTACACCTACAGAATGTTCTATATGCTGTATTATCCAGGTTTTTCTTATTTCACTGAGTTAATGATATTTTTATGTTTCATCAGGACCTAAAGCAGCGATTGGGCCACAGATTGCAGATCACTGACCTGCTAATCAAACCTGTGCAACGTATAATGAAGTACCAGTTACTACTGAAGGTAAATCCACCATACTGCTTCTTTCTTTGCAGACTGCATTCAGGACATTCAGTACTCTTCATATAATACATATAATATACCTTTGAACTCTTTCACAGGATCTTTTCAAAATTTCTAAGAAGGCTGGAGTGGATACGTCAGAGCTGGAGGTAATGTGATGCCCAGGCTTCAGCTCAAACTTTCTTAAAGCGATGATGCACAATATATTTGTCAGCTGACTACCTGAGCGACATGTATCAAAACTCACATTCCTCAGCTCTTATTTTACTTGACTGTCACGCAAACAATTAGCCTCTCTAAGCTTGTTTTACTCTCATGTCGTACTGTAGAAAGCTGTCGAGGTGATGTGTGTGGTCCCCAAGCGCTGCAATGACATGATGAATGTCGGGCGCCTTCAAGGTTTCGAAGTAAGGCTACTCTTTACCCTCTCAGGTGTTTGTGCATGCCTGTGTCTGTCTGTGTGTGAGTGTGCCTGGACAACTATACTAAATTAAATAAGATAACAATGTAAATAGGTTATAAATCCCTGCTGAAATCAAGTTCTAATTTCAGTCATCTGCCACTAGGTGTCAGTGTGCTCTCATTTTTGCAGATATGCGTAAAGTACTGCAGGCAGTTTGTGTGGGAGACATTGCTGTTGTTTTTCTTTCTTCCAAATTTAAGTTACAAAAGAAGTTGGAAGAGCATGCTGTCCTCCACTGTCACTGTCTTTCCCCTGATTTCCTTTCCCTCTGCTCTGGCTCTGTCTTCAGGGTAAAATTGTGGCTCAGGGCCGATTGCTCCTCCAAGACACCTTCATGGTGTCAGATCAGGATGGAGGACTTCTGTCCAGGATGAAAGAGAGGAGAGTCTTCTTGTTTGAGCAGATCGTCATCTTCAGCGAGCCCCTAGACAAAAAGAAGGGCTTTTCTACTCCTGGCTACCTCTTCAAGAACAGCATCAAGGTTAGTGCAGCTCTGTGAAATCCTCCCACAACAGACAAAATGACACTATATGTTCATGTGTTGCACATTGTATCGTAGCTTCTTCATTAAGAACCCAGTGTCAAACTACTTTTACAAATGCCAAAATTGACATTTTAGCCTTTCTCCTTGCCACTCTTCCTCCCTTCCTGTCTCATTACTTCAGGTGAGTTGGTTGGGTTTAGAAGAAAATGCAGACGACCCCTGCAAGTTCACACTCACCTCCAGATCATCTAGTGGCAACCTGGAGAGGTATACCCTCCATTCAACCAGTCCTGGAGTCAGTCAAGTCTGGGTCCACCAGGTCAGCCAGATACTGGAGAACCAGCGCAATTTCCTCAACGGTAAGAAAATGGTTTGAATGATTGTACCAAAATAATGCTGCAGTAGGCCCTTTAGTGGAAATGTACACAATTAATTAATTCCTTTATTAGTCCCACAATGGGGAAATTCACAAAAACAATGTTAAGTGTGTCTCCAGGATCCCAAACAACATCAGGGTGAAAGAAGGGGAAACTCAGACAGACTTGGGCAAAGTTAAAGCTGTCGACCACGAAGGGACTCGAACCCTCAATCTTCTGATCCGAAGTCAGACACCTTATCCATTATTCCAATATCTAGAAGTTCAACCCTTTTGGAACAAAATAGGACTGTGCTGAATTTTTTATTTTTATTTATTTATTTATTTTTACATTTGAAACTTCAATTGAGTTTTTTTTGTTTCGGTGGCCTTTTGCTGTTTAATGACGTCATCACCATAAAATCTGGAATTATACTTTTTTGGAATCACCATCAGTAATCCTTAAATGCTTCCAAACTGGCAACTTCTTTCACATCTTTTTACAGTCATTGTTGGTGTGAAAGTGATGATATCTTGATTGAACAGCAGCCAAACGCAGATACATAATATGATCATTTTTTCCGTAACTACTTAAGCAATGTACTATAATAGTCATAGAGCTTAAATAGATTTTTGTTATCGTGGTTGTTGTATGATGCTGTTAGATTTTGTGCGTGCCTTCTATTGTGCACAGCAAGCAGGAGAGCAAAAAGTTTTTTGACCGTAGTGAAAATGTAGTGAGGCTAGAGCACCAACAAATGTGAACTTATTTTGAAAAGGATTAGGTCTAATTCTTTTTCAATAAACCCACTGGACCGCTAATCTAATTCTACAAATAGTGCAATAATAGTAATAATAGTGCAGCCCAATCTTCATCTGCAACTGTGCAGAAATGCTGGTTTTAAACTGAATAACTTAACATGCAAAAAAAATATCTGCCCAGTATTTGAATTTTGATTTCGAATGAGAATGTCAGCGTTACAGCCCTAGAACTATATGATCTCTAGATTTCCAATATAATTTTGACATGAGTAACCTTTTGCCCCTCATCCTCTCCCACAGCTCTGACATCCCCCATAGAGTACCAGAGAAACCACGTGGGTGGTGGCGGGCCGGGCGGTCCACCCAGCAGTAGCAGCAGTAGTACTGGAGGCCTGCCAGGAGGCAGCAGCTCCAACAGTACCTCCAACATGGGAGGGGGAGGCGGCGGCGGCGGCGGCTCTGGAGGATCAGGGAGCAGCTCCTCCTCTCTGTGCGGCCCTCGCTCCCGACCCTCCCGCATCCCCCAGCCATCCTCGCGCCTCCCTCAGCCCGTCCACCACCACCACCCCCCGGGTCCTGAGGGGCCCGACAGATCAGCAGGTATGTGGTCACCCTGCCACCCTCAGTCCCTCCCCTCTAACCCCTACTCAGACAGCACCACAAACGGAGAGCTGTTAGCCTCAGAGGTCCCTAAGATGAGGAGGTTGGATAATCCTCATGGAAGTAACAGTAACAACAGTAACAGGCCATCAGACAGTGTGGACGGCACTCTCAGACTGGGTCTGAGGAGCGATGAAGAAACCCAGAAACATCAAACAGCTGGTATTCCACAGATGGCCGTGGCTCCTCTGAATCTGCCCCTAAAAGGCCCTCGAGTTGGGACAGTTTCTCCTCTGATTTCACCTCAGTCCCCTGGAGGAGGAGGAGGAAAGGAAGTTTTTGTCCCCTCCAGCCCAGCTCACAAAGGCAACTCTTTCTGGGCTATGGTCCCTGCTGTGCCTCCCTCTCCCGCCAGCCGGCCCGGTTCCTTCTCCTACCCCAGTGACGGTGGTGGTGGAGGAGGGGACTCTTTGGGCAGAGGAAGCCACGGGACGCCCTCTCATCTCCGCCACTCCACCCACAGTAAGGACATAGACCGCATGAGCACCTGCTCCTCCACCAGCGAGCAGTCCATACACTCCACCCAGAGCAACGGGGTAAGATGCCAAGTCGAGGCCCAGGCTTCAGTGAGGCCTAAGGCTACTCACTAGTCACTAACCCCACCCTCACTGACTGGCTGTCAGTCAGTCACCCTGTCGCTGGCTCTGAGAATGGCTTGTACATGCAAAGACTACTACGCTGGAGATTAACGGCTATCTGAGTGCACTAACTTCACCAACAGTGTGTGTGAGAGATTTTCTTCTGACTCTCCCAGAATGTACTAACAGTGTGGATCTGACTCATAGAGCAACTGTTTTATCTGCTTTCCTAGACACTATCTCTGAGCTTCAGTATGTGTTTGCTTCTCAACTGCAGCTGATGCACACTAACAGTTACCAAATTATTTTAAAAACACAGTTTCTCTCTTCTCTGATCTTTGGCTTTCATACTTCCACAGGAATATTCCTCATGCCATAATCAGTGATCTATGGTCAAAACTTTGTCATGAGCGAGGAGCTCTTTCACATATTACCTCCTTTCTCCTTTACCCTATAAGCTGTTTAACCTGAACTTTATGGTGCTTAACCTTGAGACTACGCCAGCTGCTGTTTGCTTCACTTCAACCCGCTCGGTCTCTCTTCAAGCTGATAGGGTGTCTTCTTCTCCGAAACAGTTTTTTACTTCAACTTTGCTGTGTTGTTTTTTTCACTTCAACTTCGCTCCATCTTTGGAAACACAAAGTGTCTTATTTCAGCCTCTCTGACCTAAAGATGAGAACTTCTGCATCACAACTCAGAACATAACATCTACCTTATATGGTGTCACTCATCACTGTAGACATAAAAATATCTGTCACCATATCTCTGCAAGATAAAAAGTATTTTGCAATGCTTCCTTTGCTGCATGCATCAGGCATATTAGCAAGGCCATTTGTGTGTGTCAATCGTCAATCAAATGCATCATGAATTTGATTGGTGTGAAGCTACTGATACACTTCTGTACGTCCTTTTTCAGGGATGTACATGCATGTGTGTATTTTAATGTGTGTGTCTATGATACAGTGCAGTCTGCTGTGTCTGTAAGTCTAAAGTTTTATCATCTTGTTCTCCTACAGAGTGAAAGCAGTAGCAGCAGCAGTGTGTCCACCATGTTGGTGACCCAGGACTATGTGGCAGTGAAGGAGGATGAGATCAGTGTGGTGCAGGGTGAGGTGGTCCAAATGCTAGCCAGCAACCAGCAGAACATGTTCCTGGTGTACCGGGCGGCCAATGAGCACTGCCCTGCCGCTGAGGGCTGGATCCCTGGCTATGTATTAGGACACACCTCATCCTCCATCACACCCGAACTCCCTGAAGGAACCATCAAGTAAGAATAAGAAACATTCTTCCTGTTCCTCAGACAAAAATTAGCACATGTAAATATCAGAGTTCATTATGGTTATCTAAAAACGGAACAGAAACTGACATTTCCTCCCTTCTGCTCTTGCTTGCTTTAGAAAATCATTATCATGGCACACAGCACTTCGTATCCGCCGGAAGTCTGAGAAAAGAGACAAGGAGGGCAGGAAGATGGAGAATGGCTACCGCAAGTCTCAGGACGGCCTGGCCAACAAAGTCTCTGTCAAGGTAGTATTAACTTTTACAAACTTAAAACTGTATTTGCTCTCTGGTCTTGATTTACATTTTAATTTTGGCAGCAAATCTTATTTTGTCCTCTTATTTTTGTACATTTTCATTACAGCTTCTAAATCCCAACTTCATTCATGATGGTATGTCCACATTGTTGCTTTTTATTAAGGAGTGGATGAGCGTGTGTGTGTGTGAGCAAATTATAAAGGAAACATAAAGGGATGTTTGAATTGGACAAGTTTCTCACATCTATTTCTTCTTGTCATGGGCTGTTACTTTGAAACTTTTGACATTCAAGCACCACTTTCTCTTATCATTGTTGTTATTTCTCTTCAGCTCCTCCAGAGTTTCTCATCCCTGTCAGCGATGTAGTGTGCGAGAGCGGCGACAGTGTTACTCTGAGGTGTAAAGTGTGTGGTCGGCCCCGGGCCACAGTCACCTGGCGGGGACCGGACAACAGCACTCTGAGCAACAACGGACACTACAGCATCACTTACAGGTGACAGCTCATATCTAATTTTGTATTTTCCAAATTAACCACCAAGGTTCGGGAGGAAGCCTGAGTGCGATATGGAGCCTTAATTCTGAGAAATCTAAATTGCTACTGTACATTCAGCATCGAGTACCATCAAATGGAGAATACATAATTTGGCATGGTGCACCTTGTTTGATGGTTTGTCTCTCCATGCTTCTCTTACAGCGAGACGGAAGAGGCAGTTCTTCGTATCCTGGGAGTGTCTGTAGAGGACAGTGGTGTGTACACCTGTGTCGCCACAAATGTAGCAGGCTCTGTCACCTCCTCCGCCAGCCTCAGAGTCTCAGGTGAGAGTCCTGTCGTGGTATAAAGCCCACCTGGACTTGTCATGTAAACCTTCATTAGTGGGTACATTGTGGTACTAACGCCACGTCAGTTTGGTGTTTTGAAAGGCTAAAACTGTACACACTAATCAAACTTCAATTTCTTCAAAAATATATAACATATATATTACAATAATGTGTTCTCAGGAACTCCTGATGATGGCAGTGAAGTCCTCTGGAAAAGCAGCTTTGAGTCCCACTACACAGAGATCACTGAACTAGGAAGGTAAGTCATGTGATGTTCCTCGGAACACATGAAAGCTAATTCTCAGTATTACTGATATTACTATTAGTGGTATTTGAATGTATTTGGAGGAGGAGAAACTGAAATTTCCAGCCAATTCACTACAATACCTGTTTTCTTATGACATGCTGTAGACAGATCTGACTAATTTCAGTGCATGTATCATCCCCAACTTCCATCCACACATATACACTACAGATACCTTAATGTGAGGGAGAAGATTAAAGAATAGGTGTCACAATTTGCAACAACTAAAGCATCCACTAAAGGATTTGAAAGTGTACCCGAGGAGAGAGAGGAAGCTAAAAGTAACATAAATAAAATATCTGATTCCCTAAACCTCAATGAGTAAGCTGCCACACAATATTAAATAACTATTCATATGTTCTTCTAATCCTCTTTTCTGCTCCCCAGGGGCCGGTTCTCAGTGACTAAGCGATGCGACCAGAGAGGGAGTAAACGGACAATCGCAGCTAAACATGTGAACAAGAAACTGCTGCGTCGAGAACAGGTGCTGCAGGAGATCAGACTCCTACAGACTCTGGACCATCCCAACCTGGTCAGGCTGATGGACACGTATGAGACGGCCAACAGCTACATACTAGTACTAGAGATGTAAGTACAGTAGTGTTTCCATGTAGGTGTTGTAACTTCCTGTTGTTTTAAAAATAGAACTTATTTAGATCTGTGAAAAGTCGCTAATGACAAATGCATCCTGTGTTTCTGGTTTCAGGGCAGACCAGGGACGTTTCCTGGACTATATAGTGAGCTGGGGCAATCTGACGGAGGAGAAGGTGGCTCTGTACCTCAGAGATATTCTTGAAGCTCTCCACTACCTACACAGCTGGAGGATAGCACACCTTGATCTCAAAGTAAATACATATTCTTACGTCAGTGTTTACTACGCCAGTTTTTTTTTTAAATGGCCAAAATGTTCTGGTTCCAGCTTTTTAAATGTGTAAAATATATTTTGGTTTTCCTTTTTCTAATCCTCCAGCCTAATGAATATCATTTGATTTTGGACTGTTAGTCAAACAAAACAAAACATTTGAAGACCACCATGGGCTCTAGGAGATTTTACAAACAGGTCACTGTAAGGAAACCTCTTTGATGCTTAAATGGAAGCTCAGATGTTTCCTCACCAGCAAGTTAAGCATGCATTTTTTTTTCCACATTCCTTCAAACAGAGTTAAATTTTGTACAATTGAAGGATCACAAGAGTCATTAAACCACTTAAAACAATAAAAGCTGAATCTCAGTTTGGTCCAGCGGACGTGCTGGTGTTGGGAAAAGATGTTCCTCTGGGTCAAACACTGGTGTCTAAAGTTCCTCTCTCCTGCTCCTGCAGCCTGAGAACATTGTGGTGGAACACGCATCTTCCCAGCCAGTGATCAAGCTGACAGACTTTGGTGACGCCATCCAGCTGAGCCTTCCCTCCTCCTACATCCATCCTCTCCTGGGGAGCCCAGAGTTCTCTGCCCCCGAGCTGGTCCTGGGTCAGCCTGCTTCACTGATGTCTGACCTCTGGAGCTTAGGTCTGTAACCAAGCACACATAGTTTGTAACTTGTATCAAACATCATAAGAAACATGTTTATATTGTACAGATGACTTGATACACACATCCCACCATTTCCTGTTGCTAATTAACTGAATGAGCTGTTCATTGATTAACTAACTGGTGTACTGACTGGATGATGTACAGGGGTGGTGACCTACGTTGTACTAAGCGGCGCCTCTCCCTTCCTGGATGAGAGTTTGGAGGAGACATGTCTGAACATCTGTCGCCTGGACTTCAGCTTCCCGGAGGACTACTTCCAAGGTGTGAGCCCAGCTGCCAGGGACTTTGTCTGCCTGCTGCTCCAGGGCGAGCCGGAGCGACGGCCCTCTGCAGCCTGCTGCCTGCAGGAGCCCTGGCTCCAGCCTCGAGGCACAATAAACCAAGACACTGGACATGCCACCTTCAATCAAACGCAGCCACCGGCGCTGTCGCCATCTCTGAACCGTCACACCTCACATCTGGACACCTCCAGGCTCATTTCCTTCATCGAGAGACGGAAACACCAGAACGATGTTCGGCCCATTGGCACCATCAAGGCCTTCCTTCACAGCCGCCTGCTCAACCACATCTGACAAACATGCACTGTAGACACTGGTTCCTGTGTTGGCTTATAAGGAATTCCTGCCTGTCCAGCAAACTATGGAGGATGAGTAACAAGTTAACTCGGTTCAGTTGAGCTGTGCTAAAATCCTACTGAGAGGACCACCAGCAACATTTCCACAATGATCACCTTTTCCTTCACTAAGCCACAAAAGTCCTGCTGCTGCTGACTGACCGACCTCTGCTGATAAACCCTTTGACTCTCCCCCCACCTCCCCTTAACCTTGGCATATTGTCGTTATGCCTGCACAACAAATGAACTGAATCTGTTTGAGATTCCAAACCTTGACTTAGCAGGGAGAAAAAAAACAAGCTTTCTCAACAAGCCAGCGTGAGCAAGTCTCGCGCTTCGGACAGTGTTAAACAGAGAAAATAGAATACTGTATATTAAGAGTAATTCAGGCTGCTTTCGGTTGAACACAAGACAAAAGTTTTTTTGTAACGAGAGATTACTTTTTGTAAATGAAACCATGTACAGTGAGGAAACAGAGAACTGTCTTTATTCATACCTTTTGGAAAACAAAGGTGAGTTAGTGAGTAGAAAGAGAACAAGGGAACTGAGACGTGTGAACAAAGTGGCACCCATCAGCAGGGTCCACTTACTCGAGAACAAGATGAAGACCAAAACCATGTTTTCCAGAAACACATTGTAGTTACATTCAGTGCAATAGTTTGCTTATCTTTATGCCCCCGTTCAGTTTGAAAGGTGAAATCATTTCAGTTTGTGACACTAAGAGAAACTAAATTTACTTGAACAAGCATTAAAGCTATTCGGCAAAGCTTCTCAGATTTCTACCTGCATCCGCCTTATTTGTAAATAACGTATTCCTGCCTTTCATTCTCATTTTGAAGAATTGGTCTCAAATGGAACAAAAGCTATTTAATTTGCAGAGTATTAGCGAGCCCATGCAGTCACTCCTCACGGACCCACAACAGCTGGATTTCACTATGAACAAACCGCTACTAGAAATGCACTCGTATTTTGCATCAATTCCCATGTGCAATGTTGCAGCTTTAACATTTATGCAACTATTTATGAAGACTTGTGTTGTAGCCGTATTCTTAAAAAGGCATGTACGTAACTGGTACTGCGATAGATGTCTGTATTGTGTTAACTCTTATGTATTAAGTTCAGTATTAATATCTGCAAAACCCCCCTGATAAGAGGAGGGTTTTCAGAAATAATGTATAAAAATGTGTATCTATAAAATATAGGCACTTATGCTTTCATTTTGTCATTGTTCCGTTTTTATTTTCTGTAACAATACCAAAGTTGATTATGCTTTCTTTTCCTGCTAAAATGTGTTTTGTTTTGTTTTTTAATTTTATGATTTCTCATGTTAAGTTATAACAGACCACACTGAACCCAGACATATGAGTGTTTACAAAGGTTCAGTCTGGCTTTATTTATTCTTACTGTAATAAGAAATTGTTTGGTGGTTTATTGCTGGAAAAAAAACCCTAATATTTCACTTGTCTTTTTTCAAGCTGTGCACAAAGTGGTTTGCTGTGTGAGTTTGTTTGGCTTTTGTAGGTAGATACTGGTGTATGTCGCTAGATTTTTTTAGCATCTCAGTTTGACGTCATAAGACAGAAATGGTTGACATTTATGCCGAACAACTGATCTGGAAAAATGTCTCATTGTGGCCCGTTCACCGTGGACTTTAAATGATTGGAGAAAGCATTATGATATTTAGGAGACACCCAAATCTTGCACCACCAACAGCTCAAATATATCCCTTTGATAAATATCGCTCAGCATGAACAGGTATCCGCCATGAAAGAGATCTCTTCTAATTATTTTCATTTGAATGAGTTGATGTCTTTAGGTGAAGAAGTTCTTTTTTTTTTTTAAAGTGCCAGTTGAGTGCGTCAACCTAGAGAGGCGAGTAAAACTAAAAACGTGCATTGCTTCTTATTTTATTTGAAGGTTGTAAGAGTTACTGTCCGATCATCTGATTTAATGTTAAAGAAGTCAGTAACATGTTGAGTTCAATGACTCATGTTTGGTCTGTACAGTCCAAGTCTCTCATCTTGTGTTATTTTTATTTATTGATGTGGATCTGGGTTTCCCAAAGTCATGCTGTTAATCAGTTTATTCAATTTTCTGAAAGCCTATTCATGGAAGAATATGATCTAAGTAATAAAATGCCTTTGGGAAAACCAGCCTATACGTGATGTAAAGATGTACAGAGAGGGTCGGGCAGTTTGCCCACACCCAGGATGTAAACCTCATAACTATGTCATATTTTAAATACACATAGAACAAGACTGCAGCAATGTCATTTCGAATGTCTTATTATGACTTATTTTTACTTTTGCATGTATATTTCTTTGTACAGAAGATTGTGTTTACATGTTACTAAGTGTTGTAAATATTTTATTTTGTCCTCTGTTATTTTGCCATTAAACGTACAAGGAACAACTGGTGTCACTTTGTGCACACATACAGTATACTCACACACCCCCACATGTGAAAATGTAGATTTCCTTGTAACTATTGTTTTTCATTCATCATTTCAAATGACCTTTGAGAAATGGAAGGCGAGGCGATGTTGTATTCCTGGCATGAGTAGAAGGCAGGGGAAAAACCCTGAACGAGTCAACAGTTAATCTAAATGAACAGAACAATAAACACTGCCATACTGTGACATGAAGGCTATTTTTAAATTGAATATTTGATCGCTTTAATTTCAAACCATGAGAAAAGCAACACATCTCCCTCTCGTGTGATTTTATATTGTTACATGAGGATGATCTCGATGAATGTGATATTTAGACCAGCAAGGGGAAATCCAAGTTTCCAACACTGAAAAGTAAGACGATGAGATAAAAAGCAAGAAGGAGCTGTCTACAGTAAGTGAATGTGTTTTCTCTGGTGAAGATGTGTACCTGTGATAACCTACAGAAAAACAACCAAAGAGGGGGTGTTAGTGATCTTATCTGTCCTCTGCAGATGCTGCTGCCGTGCACGATACAATACAGTGTTGTGTCATTGCAACGAGTAGACAATTTCCCCACCCCCTGAGTCCACCTCTATTGTCAGTTACTCGCATTAAGAAGTCAACCGAGAGTTACCATAAAGACAGTTCTGTGTGCTTTGCTGATAATTATCATCCTTGTGTATGGGTTGTTTGGAGAGAAATGAGTGATCAGTTTATTGTAAAACAGTAGTCTGGGGAATTCAATATATAAGAAACTGAACATTTGTTGTCTAACTCATAACTAACAGTTGATCTGAAATTACAGCTTTGTTTCCCTGCTTTATTTTGTCTTTTCTATACGCAGACATGAGAGATGAGTAACTCCTCTTAGCAGGTGTAAAATCTTTTTTGTAGCAACAGCAGCAGCACACATTTTGCATGAAACCACAGAAGACTTATCTGTACACATCTCCACACACAATCTTATGATCAAAATCTCGTGCAAGAACTGTTAAGTGTGAAGGTGTTGCATGCTGGCACAGAATTTTCTATTTCTTTGTTCTCCTTTGAGCCCACTTCATAAATTTCATCTGGTGCATGTGATGTTTTGATTGATTATATGATTTCTTTGACCATGTGCGTTTCTTGGTTTCCCTCCTTGTGACAGCTCATCTACTCTGACTTCTGGTCATCCTTCTGTCTCCTTCACCCACTGAATTCAGGATTCACTCATACACAGAAATCCCTGTCTGACTCTTCTTTTCCTGGTTTAAACAAGTGAAACCCAGACAAAAGCCAAATGATTAAGATAACAAGTCTTTCAGATCTACCGGCATTAGTACAAAGGGTTTCTCAGTACTCAGTTCCTCTTTGTACTAAAATATCTAGAAAGTAAATCTTGCTGCAGAGAAAACGACGTGATGGTAACTCATGCACAGATTATTATCGGATACACACCCACAGCACAAGCAGGTTCTGCAAGACCACTAGATGGCATGAAAGAACTGATGTTGGACGTAATGGTTTGATGATCTCTCACAAAACAACTTGTGGATCAAGTTACATGCTTGATTAAAGCAGCACCAGTGAGGTCAATAGGCAAAGTGAGGACAGAATCTCTCACGTGCTGAGAAAAAACAACACAACAAGAGTGAGATGCTCAGCACCATCCATTACAAATGAAGTATTTCAAAAGCTTGAGTCAAATCTGTCTGATCAAAAGCTTGAATACAATCTGAAACAGCCTCTCGGCCCCTAAACAGGGTAAGTCCCTCCACTCCTTCATAGTGGAGTTCCAGAAGTGTTGACAATTTTCGTAGAATGGAAAGAAGAATTATTCAAATGAAGGTAGGTATTTTACTTTCTACTGTCTTACTAATCACACAATTACAAAGCACGCAGTTCTTGGTGACAAAGCTTTCGTTCCTATCAGACATTACCATAATTATTCACAACTAATGTCAATCCTTTCAGCGTTCCAGGATCACAAGTACTTAGACTATATTTAGAATAGACTTCACGGGGCCTCAGTTTTTAACTGCTTGTTTACTTTGTTTTTTGGTCCGTTTTTAAATCTGTTTTGCTGATTTGAAGATCTGTCCTCTAACCACTTTCCCTTGTACTCACCACAATGGGAATCATCTTTTATTCCCAGTAGTATCTAGTCCATGGAGCAAGACTTGATGTTTCCCTCTCAGAGACACTCCCATAATCCCTCTCACCAACTTGTTACACCTGGATGAGAAGTCTGATTGATTTATAGAGCGCCTTTAAAAACACAATTACAAAATCCTTGACAGTGAAAACTAAGAATAAACATAAATAAAATCTAGAACATAAAATATAAAGCAAGATGAAATGATTGATGGGAATAATAGGAATAATCTTTTATTCCCATTGTGTTTGTAATAAATAATATAACGTTACACATTAGGAGGAAACGTGTAAAGGACCGCATCCGGTGCTGAAGTTGGCCGGAAACAGCGGGTCAGGCGGACAGAGTGTCAATCACTACTCAAACTGACAGATTGTGATTGGCTGGAGGCTGAAACGTTGACATATAACATTAGGCCGGCTTATTAAAGTAACCGGTGCCGAAGCCGACCGGGTTAGCAGCTAGCTCGGTGGCCACATTTCATCAAACAGACTTCATTCAGCTCCACCCTCGCTCCAGCTTTTTGTCCATGTTTGACTTCACTGGATTTAGGCGACGTCACCACTGCCAAGATGGCGGCGCTGCACAATGAGCTGCAAAATTGCTCTTCAGAAATTTTACGGGTGACGTCACAGAGGCTACGTCCATGTTTTATACAGTCTATGATCCACCCACATTGGGGCATCCTGGTCCCTATCTGGGGCCAGAGGCATCCAGATCTGCTTCACCACTTCAGGTGCAGCCTCCATTCTCCATAGTGGGAGTTGCCCCTGGAAAACAGGTTTGTGTGCTCTCCTGTGTAACTGAAGGTACCAACCCCCCTTGTCTGTTGATACTGTATATGCTATAACTATAGTGTTGTCTGACCTGACTGAGATATGGTGGCCTCTTATGTAAGGTGGAGAGTGTGGGTGGACTGCAGGTGGAGTCTTCATTCATTCTTTCTTTATTACAGTCTATGGTCCACAGCTACAGCTGCATCAATGGGTAGTTAGGCATCTGTGAGTTGTTTGACTTGTGACATATGTAGGTTTTGAAAGATAATTTAGGTTTGAAATAGATGCAATGTTTCAGTCCGAACGTTACAGTTATATTTGTGTGAGCTTAAAATGGTTGCTGCTACAGGTTCTGTGTCAGATACAACAAATAAGGCTGGAAAGTTGAGAGCATGTTGTAGAAATGCTGCAGGAAAAGGCTTAATAAAGTAATAGACTAATGTTAACTTCATTATTAAATATAGGAAGATAACAGCTTAACACAACAATATCAATACAATCTAAAATTAGTTTATACTTGTGTTTTATTTCACAGGAGATCACACGCATAATAATGTGGTTAAAACAAGATTTCATTTTCTCATTTCAGTGTTTGCCATTACTGTTGCCAGTTGTAAAAACTTTTAAGTTAGACAGAAGCCTTTAATTCTGCAAGCAGGATGTTTTAGTTTTGAGCCTCAGCATTAAAAAAAATGTCCATTCATCCTAAGTTGTGGACATTACTGTACGGTAAAATGTTAAACAAGCTGTAAGCACCACAGCTCTGATGTACAAAGAGAATTTTTGCATGACGGTGCACCTCAAATTTTAGTTGAAGTTATCAAAAGATTCCTTACTTTTTAAAATGAATTGGATCTGTAAGATTTGCAAATTTGCAAAAAAACGCCAAGAAAGACTGATCTCCTCAAGCTTTATAGACTTAGACATGGCCATGGTGGACAGTTCCTTCCTTGTCTTTATTGTCTGAAAACTCATCTGTCGAGGAGCCATTCTTCTTGTGAAACAGTGACATGTATAGAGGTTTTGTCTTTAAAGTGTCCATGTTGCTTCTTGTGGAGGACCAGTTTTAAGAAATCTATTTTCTATCCTCTCAGCATGATTCAGTGGAAAACGGAGAGAGGTGGCTATCTATAAAGCGGAGAGAAGGAGGAGCATCTCTTCAAAGAACACTTGGTAGGTAAATCCAGACACTTAAGTTTAAACTCACTATACTTGTGTTACTTTTGTTTTCAAATATGATAACGTAAAAAACTAACATGTTTATTCAAATTAAGCTTGTAGAGGTCAAATCAAATCATGTTGGTTGTACTAAACTAATTTGGTTAGACTAACTATAAAAGACTTGTAGGATTTACTCAATAATACCAGAGTTGGAACTACTTAAAAAGATGCATGCAAATTGTCACCTCAATTTTTTTAAGTTATGCCAGGGTGTTTTTTTTTAGAGCATACCATTGCAGGAAATATAAATGTTGTAATTCAGCAAAAGAAAATATTATAATTTACAAACAGGGAAAGGTCAGGATTTTTCATTCTCTGTTGCATCAATTTGCCAATTCTTTATAGTCATCAAGTCACTGAACTTTAACTTTAACTTTCAAAGTGCAATAAAAAATAATAGTTGGCATATAAAAAAAACAAGCTGATTTCTAATGGAAATGTAGCTCAACAGCAAAAGCTCTCATGTGGTTCTGACAGAAATCCTGTGTCTTTGGCTAATGTTAGATGTTACTGAATACTAACAAATAATTATAAAAACAATAAAATCTTCATTAAAATGAGTAACTGCAGATTGAAGCTCAGGAGTAGGGAGGAACCTCTGCGTGTTCGTTGAATTTCGGATCCCATGAGTGATATAAATTCAAAACGTCTTCCATGTGCAACATGTCTAATTAATAACTCTGTGTGAACTGTGCAGTGATTGAATGGGATGGTTATTCAGTCTGCATTACAGAGTATACGATTTAATATTGGGATTTATTGAATAGAACATAGTAATACATTTATCACATCGTCATACTACTTAAAAAGAAGTTTAAAAAACACGTCTTATGAAATGCTGATTAATAGGCAGAAATATTGCAGAAATATTTGATTATATATATATATATATGTAAAATAAAATTTGATCTTTGATCATCTTTATACAGAGACTGCAAAGGTTAAACTGACAGCTTGGTTATATACTTCCCCTTTCAGGTTGTGGTTTTGTCAAACTTGAGGTTAGGTGCAAATCTGCTGCTACACATGCTATGAAACTTGCAATACTATGGTTACCAGCTGCACTTTGCTGTGCAACAGTTTGTTATGCACAAAAGTGGTGCAACTGTAAGAGTGGTCATCATGTGCACGTAATTATTAATATTTGTTTGGTAATGGTGTTTCCCCAGATAAGGTTGATGCTGTTTCTTTGGGCAGCTGATGATTAGACAAGGTTGCTGTTGTGGCTGACACAATTTCTCAGTCAGCTTTATCTCATAGAAGGTAATTGAAAAGACAAAAGAAATCAGAATTCATAACAATTTCTGACTTAAAAGGCGCTGATACAATCTGTAATAAAAAAATCTCAAGTATTAAAAATCATATTTACAGTACAATACCATGATACATTCTTATGCAGTCTATAAAACTTATAAAAGTATAAAAATAAATGATTGTATGATAAAAATAAGGTACAAAATAATAATAAAATAATAAGGTCCACTGTGTTTGTTTACTCTGTTACAACATCGTGAGACCTTAAGATCAGGCTTGTGTCCCTCAAACTGATACATAGTCATAGGGCTTTCCTATGTTTTTAAAGACACATCAGTCCTAAAATACCACAGAGGAAGTGAGAATTGCCCCAAATTACGTCTTTTTGACGTCACAAGAAAAGTCCTCATCGTGGAAATATACAGAAGGCCATACAGACGCACATCAAAACCACATCCCCTACAAATCCAATTCCAAAAAACATGCGATAACTTTCTAATCCTTTTTGACATATACACAATATATTTAATGTTTGACCTCATCAGCTTCATTGATCTTTGTAAATATCTGCTTATTCTGAATTTGATGCAGCAACATGTTTCAAACAAGTTGGGACAGGAGCAACAAAAGACTGTAAAAGTTGTGGACTGATCCAAAAACACCTGTTTGGATCATTCCACAGGTAAACAGGTTCATTGGTAACGTAAAATGAAAGGTTCATCCTGGAAAGACTCACTCGCTGATCACAAGCAAGGATGGAGCGAGTTTCACTGCTTTGTCAAACACATGGTTGTGTAAAGGAGATTCCTACATGGGCTCAGGAACACTTTGTTAAACTGTTGTCTGTAAAAACAATTCGTTCGCAAATCATTGCATTCTGTTTTTACACAGCATCACAACTTTTTGGAATCGAGGTTGCACTTTAGATAGCAGTGCTACGCTCATCCAGGCTGGTGGTCTGAGAGTAGACTGAGCCGTTGATTCTGTCCTGAGGTAAGTAAAGCTTGACAACCTGGCACAGTCTGCAAGGGGTCCTGTTTATCAACCTCAGCAGGTGCCTCCTGAACTTCTCGCCAACAAACACATACAGGATGGGGTTGAGGCAACTGTGAGAGTAGGCAATGACCTCAGTGACTTGTAAAGCCAATCTGATGGCTTTGCTGCTTTCACATTTAGTGTAGATGCCCAATAGCTCCAGCGCTTTGAAGAACGATGCAATGTTGTAGGGGACCCAGCAGCAGAAGAAAACAGCCACCACCACAAGAACTAAACGGATGGCCTGTTTTTTGGACGTCTGGCTGTACAGTAGTCTCCAAATGATCTGGGAGTAGCAGAAACCCATGATGAGAACTGGGACAAATAGACCCAAAATGTTCATTTTAAAAAGGCTGAAGACTGTCCAGAAGTGAATGTTGGCTGAATCTGTATCATTCAGCGTAACTCTGGGATACGCAGGGAAGCAGAACCGGGACGAGTTATCACTAGACTGCTGTTCGAGAAAGATCAGGTCAGGGAAAGAAGCAAAAAACCCAGCCACCCATGTAACAGCAGCTGCGATCATTCCAAAGGACCTCGTCCGCGCTCTTATAGCGTAAACAGCGTGCACTACAGCCAAGTATCGGTCGATGCTCATTAGACTGATGAAGAAGATCCCACAGTAAAAAGCAATATGATAAATACCCAGGACCATTTTGCACATAGCATCTCCAAACAGCCACTGGTCCCGGGCTTGGTGGGCCAGGAAGGGAAGGGAACACACCAGGAGAAGGTCAGCGACAGCCAGGTTTAGGAGGCACACGTCTGTCATGCTGCGGAGTCGCACCCCACAAGCAATGACCCAGATGACCAGAGAGTTACCCAGAAGGCCGAGGAGGAAAAAAAAGGCGTAGAGGGCTGGAAGAAAACTGGCCCCATGACGCTCATATTGACACAGCCCAAAGCCATCTTGGGGATAGTCATCTTCATCATAAACTTCATAATCATAATCTTCCGTGCTTTCGTTGATTCTGGTAAGAAAGATAAGATAAGATAAGATAAACCTTTATTCGTCCCACAGTGGGGAAATTCACAGACAGAGGAGCAAAAGTAGAAAAAGAAAAAAAAAAGATTAAGCAGTTCCCATTATTTCAGGTCAGTTTACAGGATCTACAACACTCTTGTTTAACATAGATGTGAAAAACTATACTACAACCCCAATTCTAAAAAAGTTGGGACGTTGTGTAAAACATGAATAAAACACAATGTGAAAATTTGATAACTCATTCAGACCTATACTCAATTGCATAGTACAAAGGCAATATATTTCATGTTTTACCAATTTCATTGATTTTTGTAAATATATCCTTGATGGCAGCAACATGTTTCAAACAAGTTGGGACAGGAGCAACAAAAGACTGAAAGTTGTGGACTGATCCAAAAACACCTGTTTGGATCATTCCACAGGTAAACAGGTTCATTGGTAACAGGTGATAGTATCATGATTGGGTATGAAAGGTTCATCCTGGAAAGACTCAGTTGATCACAAGCAAGGATGGAGAGAGGTTCACCACTTTGTCAAACACATGATTGTAGAAAGGAGATTATTACATGGACTCAGGAACACTTCTGCGTCACTTCAGCATCTCAACTTTTTTGGAATCAGGGTTGTTCTATACATTGTAGCTTGTGTCCCCACAAAACATTTTTCAAGATAAGATGCACTGTCAGGCACTTGTAAAGCAACAAGAATACCACAGTTGTAATTTTGCAGCCCAATTCAGGAGCATATCTCAGAAAAATAGATGTTATGGCAAAATACACTGAAACACTAGATTGAAAGTACAATCCTCAGCTAGCTGCGAATAAAAATTCCTGTACTCGGCCAGGAGTAAAAATGTGAAGCAGACTGACAAGGACGCATCACAGACTTCATGAAAACAAAACATGGATGCATGTGTGTCGGCTGCAGGTTTAATCTTACCCTGGTGTGTATTCTATGGGTGGAATCTCAGTGAAGCCACTGAAAACACTGAAAGCAGGCATGGTTGCGGCCATGGTCAGCTGCCTGGAAAATATGAAACACTTGACCTACTTTCTGAAGAAAGCAAAACAAGCTGCACACACCCTGGATCAGTGTAGTTTTACATTTCTTTCTACAGCTTGACACAGTTTAAGTAAAAGTAAATATAAATCTATATATAATAGTCCAGTGACTTTCTGTGGTTCAGCCAAAATGCACAAGTTCATATAATATAAGCACAGAGTATATGTTCAGTGGGATATTGTTTTTCTATGCATGGATTTTTAAGAATATCTATTAAATAGTGGATCCAAAGGAAGTCCCAGTCCTGAAAGTGCAGTTCCACACACCATGCATGCAAGCTCCACAGCAATCAGTTGTATTAAGCTTTAAAAGAAGCAAAGAACATCTGTTCTTCATCAAAGCCAAAGGCTCAATATTGTAGATCCGCCTCTCTGCAAAGACTGTTATGTTATCACCTCTTTTTGTCACAGCTTTGATCACTCTGCACAAAGACAGTCAGCCTGTATATTAACTTCACTGAACACCTTTGCACTTGACTAACTGCAAAAAGCAAAAAAAAAAAACAAAAAAAAAAAATTTATAAAATTAAAAAAAATTATTCCCTCCTCACTGCCTGTAGGCAAGGCCCTATCTCACTTGTACTTTGTTTTATGGCACTTATCCAGGTTGTTTTCTCCTGACTAGATCCTTGCTTGTGTTGTATCTACTCTCTCATATGTACGTCGCTTTGGATAAAAACATCTGCTAAATGAAATCGTAGAATTGTATTATGTATTATAGTATTATAGTCCATAGTTTGCATGCACAGTTTGTGTTTTGTGGTCAGATTTACAAATCTTTAAAGTTTGTTTTGTTTGGCCAACATACACCAAACTACACAATCAATTTCAGCAAAGATGCAACATGTGTAATGGTGCAACTTATGAGGGGTTTATGGTGTATTTTTACCAGTACATGGGTGTATATTTGTGCATTGGCGTCTGAAGAGTTAGAATATTACACACAGTCACCACAGCAAAAGAAAGCAGCAGGCTGATTTCACAACCTGTGGACAGTGTAGCTGGTTGGTTAACTTGTCTCAGATTAAATCTAAGAATGTTTGGAATGATGAAATGATGCACGGAGCTAATATTGTTCCATTAACAGAGCACATGTCAGTGTTGAAGAGCTGTCCTGACTTTGTCTGCTAAATGTTTCTTCAGCAGAGAAGATGATTCTGGATAAAGGTCTCTCTGAGGCTGGTGTACTGGTAATAGCACTGCTTTAAATGTTTTTCATTTTCACCTTTTTACCAAGTCTGGACCTTGATGACAGATCTGATGTTTCTGCATAGTTTCAAGACTTCAAGACTAGGGTGATCTGAGTTTTTTCTGCTGTATGTGATTATGATAAATGTTGCTGTCCATCAAATGCTGTTCACTTCCAGAATTGACTGCTGACCACAATATCATCAATTCATCTTTCATTTATCGAAAGCAATTTTAAACATAAATGTGTTGGAACGGGATGAGAAGAAATTTACTCTCCCATGGGCTCCAAGCAAGACGAGCATAAGACGAGGCAAATGCCTGTCTTCATTATAAATTGTAAAGCACATGTAAACCTCATAACCACAACTGAGTCCTTTGGTCAAGTCATTTCAAAACCTATTGAGCTCATTATACAATCACAACTGTACATCTAATCAGGATGACCATAATATGTGTCTGTCTGCATTATGTCTATATTGGCTCTGACACAGTAGCATCTAAATGTTAGTGTGTTTGCATTGTTGCAAGCTGCGGATTGATCAGTAATAGACATGTTGGATGTGTCATGTAAAAGCATGTGCGTGTAAAAGTGGAAAAAAGAAAATAAAAAAAATTACCTGCCAGTGCTGAGAGAGAGATAGCTGAGTGAGCTGATAGTGGTGTTCATTCTGGCTCACAAGATGCAGAGGTGGACGGCTAAAATAAATGATCAGCTGTGCCGAGTAGACACCGTTCACCAGAAATGAGAAATCTATACAACACAAAAGAAAAGGTGTGAGAAGTGCGCAGACTTTGTTTAACATACCCCCACCCCCTAACCAAGCTTCGGGTGGGCTTGTGGGCATGCAAACAGGAAAAGTATGGTTTGTCACTTCTTGAGAACGCTTTCGAAACATACACATTAGAGCCCACAGAGCCTCAGAAAACGCTGAACCGCAAGTCCACATATGCGAGATGTGGAGGTTGCAGGTCGACTCCGACCAGACCAGCAGGCACACCCAGCTGGAGGCTTGCAGAGCTCAGCATGCACAGTTGTGCCTTTATGCTTGGAGGAAGTGATACTACTGACGCAGCCATCAGTGCAGTCTAGACTAGCAGTTCTTTTAACACAGTGTACAGGAAGAAAATTACTTTCACTGTGTAGGCAAAGCTTCTGACTAATATCTAAGCATTGCATTTGACAGATCTCGACTTTTTTTTTCTGCATCTTTTTGAATCAGTCAGTAGCTGAATTGAAGCTGTGAATGACCAAACACCAGCTTGTTAGTCGGGGAGGTTGTTGTTATATGACACAGGAATTCTGTCAAAAGCAAACTGCCAAGAATGACTGAGACTCATCTGAGTAGTCTCTCATGTCAGAAAACTCAACTTCACTTATTCAAAAAACAAGTGAAAAAAGTCATGTAATTCAAATACAACCTGGCTAATTTTAGGTGCATAAGAAATTGCTGAACAACTATAGCAGCAAAACTATACATGAATGCAATGATCATCGTCCACCGTATGGCAGGCTGGTCGAAAGCAAAGCTACAACTCTGAAGGCTGCTCTCTCTGTGTACAAAGCAGGTCAGACAGAAAACCACTGTGACATTCTTAGAAAATATGACATCCTGAGCTCGGAAAATCTAATGAAATACACTGACAACTGCCGGATGTTTCAGATCCTCAACCACAGGGCTCCTTTGCCACTCAGTGGGATATGGGATATATGGGATATATACACTACTCACAAAAAGTTAAAAAGGGATATTCGGCTTTCGGGTGAAATTTCAGGATGAACCTAAAATGCATTATAACCTTTACAGGTGAATTTAATGTGACCTTCTGTAAACGTTTGAATGCACATGTCCAACTGTTCAATGTTTCAGTACTTTTTGCACAAGTTGCTGTTCTCTAACAATGAGCTCAACGGCAAAATTCAGGTGTTTGATCCATGAATCGACCAATAAATTTCCTGGTTCAATTAGAATTGCTATTCAAACAGTCCTCCTCATCATGCTGTTGACATTTTGACATCATGAGACCAAGACGACACCTAACAATTGATCAACAGTACCTCGCCATTGCGAGGCTTCAAACAGGATGTTCTCAGATGGAAGTGGCCACTGAGCTTAGAGTGTCATTGGCAGGTTGCAACAGAGATACAGAGAGACTGGAAGAGTCACAGAAAGGAATAGAAGTGGATGTCCTTTGGCCACATCCCACACTGATGACCGCTTCATTGTGAACAGTGCCCTGCGGAACCGGATGATGAATGCCACTCAACTCCAGGCACATTTAAGGGAGGTGAGAGGCACCCAAGTGTCACGTCAGACCATCGGAAACCGTTGACATCAGCGTGGCCTGCGTGCTAGACGACCTGCAAGGGTACCTGACCACACCACCAGGCACAGGTGTCACCGTCTTGCATGGGCCAGGGAGCATTTACACTGGATGAGGGACCAGTGGGCCTCAGTGCTGTTCTCTGATGAAAGTCGATTCATGTTGAGCAGAAATGATGGCCGCCAATGATGTTGGAGACGTCAAGGAGAGCGAATTGCATCAGCCACTGTTGTGACCAGACAAGCCTTTGGTGGTGGTGGTGGTGTTACAGTGTGGGCAGGTGTGTCTAGTCAGTACAGAACTGCCCTACACTTTGTGAATGGTGACAAGCCCATACTACCTGAATAACATCATTAATCCAGTCATTGTGCCCCTGCATGAACAACACAGGCCTAATTTCATCTTCATGGACGACAATGCTCCAGCTCATCGAGGTCGCATCATTAGGGAATGGCTGCTGGAGACTGGGGTACCTCAAATGGAGTGGCCTGCACTTTCTCCAGACCTGAATCCCACAGAAAACCTATGGGATCAGCTGAGTCGCCATGTAGAGGCTTGTAACTCTGTACCCCAGAACCTCAATGACCTGAGGGCCGCCCTTCAAGAAGAGTGGGATGCCATGCCTCAGCAGACACTAAGTCGACTTGTGAACAGCATGAGACGTCTTTGTCAAGCTGTAATTGATGCTCAAGGGCACATGACAAGTTATTGAGATATTGACATTTTTTGTTGTGGTATACATTTTCCATAAATTTCACCCGAAAGCCAAATATCCCTAACTTTTTGTGAGTAGCTTATATTAGGACTTTACCAACAATGTGTGCAATGATCTTCTACAGTTGATTCTTGTGCTGTATGGCTTATATGTTAGGTGTAATATATTACCACTTTACTTTCTTGCAACTGCTTTCTGACATTTTAAGATCAGCATTATGATTGTCGTATTTCATTCACGGCTTATTGCTGCTCTGCGTGTCTGTATGTTTCCAGAATGATTATAATCAGTACTGTATGGCTGCGTGTTGCTTGCATGACTGCATGTACCAAATAGCAGATATTGCGGTTGTATTATTGTGCTAATGTTTCCTGTTGCTCTGCATCAGAAAGTTCATTTTGCTGCTGTTGCTGTCTTTATGGCGTCTTGTTGTGTTTTAACCATCACCTCGCTGGTTTCAGAACCTCTCACAAAGGACTGCAGTTGAAAATTGGCAGCAGACTAACACAGGCGCATTTGCAGAAATGTTGATTAAGGTTATGAAATAAATGAAATGAGATGGTTTTATCACCTCAAGCTCATAAATGGCGAAGTTTGTGGCAAGATGCTAAGCTTGATATTTCATAGTGTGACATTTCACACACATGGCACAAACAGAACAACGGCTTGAGTTCACAGATCAACGGCCTGAAAGTTGTTTTTTTTCTCACTTATTATAAAAAGAACGAAGAAAGTGTGATCAAGCTTTTTGTATTTTACTTTATTTACAATTAAGTAAAGCAGAGTAAAGCAATCCTCTGTTCTTACTGGGAATAATGGAGTAACATTTTACATTTCTTAGAAGCACTAACGGCATGCATGACACCACACATACACACACCCACACACACACACACACACACACACACACACACACACAAAAACATCCTTACATGATACCTGCATCCACCCCACTACACAGAAGCAAGGTGTGTTTATCCTAATAATCTGAGCGTACAGGTGTATTGGAAGTCTCTTTGTCTGTGGTGTCTCTGTGGTTGAAAGTCCCTCTGCTCTGGTGACTCCAGCAGAGTGATCTAGTCAGCACTTTGCCCAGTGACTTTCTAAACTTCTCCCCGACGAATGCGTAGATGACTGGATTTACACAGCAGTGAGACAGCGCAATGATCTCAGCAATGCTCATGGCAGAGATGATGTTTTGTGAAGCCTCGCAGGTGATCAGGAGTTCAAACAGCTGCAGCGTCTGAAGGAAAACTGTGACATTGTAGGGGACCCAGCACACCACGAACACACACACTATGGTGAATATCAGCTTCATAGCTCGGTCCTTTTTGGAGTTCCAGGACCTGGACCTGGACAGGACCACAAGGATTTTCACATAGCAGAAAACCATGATGGGAAGGCAAACAAAAAGGCCCACTGTGTTCTCGCTGAAGTTTCGTATCATCTTCCAGAACTGCTGCCGGTCCTCTGGATACACTGGCCGGCACTGGGAGCTGTTATCCTCTGGATCTATCTCCAGGGAGGCAAATATCACTTGAGGGATTGCTGGGATGCCACTTAAAACCCAGATTATGATGCTGGCTGTGATCCCATAGCGAAGTGTCCGTGCTCGCATGGCCGCAACAGCGTGGACGATGGCCAGGTAGCGATCCACGCTCATGAGGGTCACAAACAAAGTGCCGCTGTAGAAACCCAGCTGATCAGAGGAGCAGACGAGGAAGCAAAGTCAGAACAGGATGTGACATAAGGTGACATTTGATGGGCTTTAAGGGCCTCATACAGCCGACATTACACAGCAGCTGTTTCCCACATTACTTGTTCTCAGGTTGATGTGAGAACAGAACTACTCATACACTTTACATTTCAGATGCATAATGTTGTTTGTGATGTTTTGTTGGGGAGCGAATCGTGACTTTTCACACCTCATAATGTCAGTGGAGGAGGAAGTGTTTTTTAATAGAGTAGTAATCTGCACTTTAATCAATTATGCTTTCTAAATTATAAGTACCATCCAAAGTTTTTAGATATCAGCATATGAGTGATTTGTCATTAGTTGGTCTTCTAAATAATAAAAGTGAGACAAAAAATAATAGGCCCCACCTGATAGACCCCTGTCATCAGTTTACACAGTGCAAGGTTCTGGGAATTGTAGGCCCAGAGGGGCAGGGATGCAGCCAGTATGAGGTCAGACAGGGCCAGGTTGAGGAGGCACACGTCCGTCATAGTCTTCACCTTTATGAACCGGAGGAGAACCCAGAGAACTGTGGTGTTGCCTGCGAAGTCAAATCGTAGGCCATTATTTTAGGTTTCTCATTATTAGTTGTAGAACAGAACTGTGGCACATATCTAAAGTTCAGCAAAATGCATAATGTGCAAAGAGAGTGATGCATATTCTTTTTTCTTTAAGAGCAAAGCTATGTTTTGCACATACCTAGCAGGCCTAGACAAAAAAGCATGTAGTAAAACACTGGCAAGACCACATCTCTGTTGAGCAACTCTGGACTGGGATCCTCAACACAGGTGGAATTATAGTCATAGTAGTAATTATCCAAGTACATGAATGAGTCGTTCTGCGATACGTTCATACTGCTGCGTGAGGAAGAACAGAACATGCAGGAATTACTTTGGGTAAATCAGACACTGTACAAAAATCACATATAGTGTAAAATATCTAGAATGATGCAATAAAGGTGAAGCCCATTAATGTAAATAGAGAACAGATGCAAGAGTCAGGGTGACTGGGAGACATCGTGCTATCAGCGAAACAATTCAGTTCAAACAGCTAAAAATGAAGCATATAAATGATAGATGAGTTATAATAATGATAATAGTCTTGCATGTCAGTTTTTTTATATGGTACTTTTTTTATTTACCTTTTGTGTGTGTGTGTGTGTGACAGTAACCTGTTCCAGTTGCTTGACACCAACCAACCTAAAAGAACAAGGAATCACGCTGTTATTAAACCAAGGCGATCACAAGTCTACAACAGTAGCTGTAGTCTGGCAGGCATGAGTCACTCAAACCTACAAAAGTGGCAAAAGTGGAATTTTGTCTTTGCTTTAATCTTGATGTAAGGCTTTAAGTTGTGGTCGTGCAGCTCTATCTTTCAAAAGTTACCACCCAGACTGTTGGACTGCAACATGCGGATGAGTTCAAACCCAATATTCTGGGAGATGTGTCATTTATTTTATCTTAGTTTTCTCCCCAGAGTTGCATTTGAATAGTGAAAACAACTCAAAACAATCAGCTTTTCTCACTAAAAACCTCTTTCTCTCTAATCTCTGTTTTGGGAAAAAAAATCTAGGTTTTAAATAAAATAAATTATTTTTTTTCTTATGAAAAGACACCTTGTTATCTTTGAGCCAGTTCTCGATCTTACTGAATTTCCCATTTAAGCTTGACTTAAATGTCTTTTCCTTCTAATATAACACCTAATTGGCTTAATCTTTGAAAGATAAAAATAAATTTACTTCTACTTACTTTATCAACAATGAGATCTTTTGACTCCTGCTTCTAGTTTTTTGTGGTGTTGAGAAACCTCTTCCCTTCTTTGCTCTGAAGTGTTTGTAAAACTTTGCCTCCACTCACAAATCTGCAAGAAACAGAGATGGAAAGATGATGCTTCTCCTGTTTATTGTCAAAGACAATGTTCCACAGCATCGTGACGAGTGAACTCTGTGTGAGCATGTTGTCGAGATGAAAAGTTTAACAAAACAAGAAGTGATTTGAAAGACAGTCATGTGTAAATGTGAGGGAATTCGTAGACATTACTGGACTTTCCTGCCCTTTAAGTTGAACTTTTCAAATATGATCATCATTTCGTGAGTCACGTCTGGGAGGCTTCTTAACCAACATTTAGGAGTTCAACTGCTGCTGTTTTAAACCTAAAAACACTTTTCCAAATCTGACAGAAATCCACAGCAATGGCTATGATTTTGTTGAATTCACTGTAGCTCATTACAATATCGACTTTCTCTCTTCATGTCAGAGGTACACCCTCGCCTAATCTAGATGTAGATTTAATGCCCATCTTTCTATGAATATCACAGACTTCCTCCTGTTCTGACCATAATTAAATTCATGTGATCTCTTTTAAACCACATGTCTAACTTTTTTTCTCCCACTATCAGCATACGCTGCCTGCTCTGACACCCATGCCGACCCTCACTTCCTGTGACTGACTTTGTTTACACACACACACACACATGCACACATGAGCCTCAACTACACACTGGGTTTATAGGTGTAAGAGATGAGAGAGATGTAGTAGATCTGGTGAACAGAAGCTAAACATTTTAAAATGGAAATGTTAATGTGCTTACCGCATTGCCTGCCAAAATCACTGCTCCTGAACGTGCATGTTCTTGTGTTGCGTGTCAAGCTTACGTGTCATCCTGTCAACTTGCATTGCTCGCTTTTTGTGTCAAATCCTGCTGCAGAGCTCATTTCTGGTAAGGTGAACACTGGGGTTTTGTTGTTTCCTCTGCATTTGTCAAACCTGCATAGAGGTGTCAGTGTGGCTTTCTGAGAAATGTCCCTCTATGTTAACGCATAAAGGGAGTAGAGGGGAATATATATTCTAATGAGGAGTATCTCTCTTTTTCTTTGGTCTTTCTTTCTCACTTTGGCGAGACGAACTTTTGAAAGTAGCAGCTTAGCAGGAATGTCAGAAGATTTTTTTTTATTTCAGTTTCAATACTTTTACATACTTTTAATTCAAAATGGATCTTAAAATGTGATGTTACAAACTAACTGTATATTAAAACTGACACAAAATTGGATAAACTTAACTTGTTCATGTCTAATGAAATCTATGCTGTAGCTTCTCCTCAACCACTGGAAAGGCCTTTAGTAACAAGCTGAATAATAACTGCCTACCTAATTATTTGATTTGTGACTATCTTAAACTTTTATTTTAAATGAGCACAAGGTGTGTGGTGCTGTGGATTTGGGGTCCTAAGAAAGGTTTAATATAACAATATCATTGGTAGGAGAAGAGATGTAAAACTTTAATGATCTCCATTGGCAAACTGAACCACCACCACAACACAACATGATACAACAACAAAAATTGTTTTGAAAAACTAGAAAAAAGCAAAAACGAGGCATAAATCAACATCAAGAAAATATATTTTGAAAGTTGGAGGTATGTATGATGAGTCAGAATTTGTTCCACATCAGCAGATCGTAATCAGTGATAAATGATGACGCTTGAAAGTGCAAAAGCTGCAACATAACCCTGTGTCACTTTTACCTTCGTTGCTTTGATTCACCATCAAATTTTTGAATGAATAACCTTTTCCACATGCAAAGTGAGAAAAACAATTCCATGCTGTAAAAGAGTATTTAGCCTTTTTGAATCTATTTACAAATGTTTTTCCACCAACTTGCAGGCTCATCAACAAAACTGTGAAGAAGGAACAGAAACATTTTAACAAGAGGCACAAACAAACTTTGTGGTTTCATGCTGTTACAAACATCAGCTTCATAGTTTCAGTCAAGAGGTGCAAGTTGAAGTGCTATTGTGTTTCCTCCAGTGTCAGCAGGAAAAGGGAGGAGCGTTGCAATGCATTTAAAAAATATCTGAGATTGTGGAGGAGATCGTGATGCTCACCAGCGCCATCAACTGACACCATCAAAAACTGAATTGTGGTCAAAACAAAACATTCAAGTGCAAATGAAAAATATGTACAGGTACAGTACAAGCTGCTTTTTTAAGATTATACATTTCTGATGAGTAACACTGTCATAGGTGGAAACTGGAAGTAAAACAAAACATGCTGCATGACCAGCAGGAATAACAAGGTCACCTGGATGAAAACACGTTGACCTCTGCAGGTGATGTCCAGAACACACATCACATCAGCCCTCCACCTCCTACTTGATGATAGTGGAGGTGAAATCAGAGGACCTGGACATAATTGAGCTCTTCCTGTATGAGCTATCATACAAATCTCTGGAGGAGGGCGAGTGAATCCTAGGCACCCAGCCTCTCAGCATCTGCATGGCTCGTTTCATAAACTTCTGTCCCACAAAGGCGTATATGACGGGGTTCAGGCAGCAGTGAGTGTAAGCGAAGGCCTCGGTCACTGTGAGTGCCAGCGTTAAATGTGCATCCAGGCTGCACTCATCACCCTCCAGCTTCCCCTCATATTTGAGAAACCTCAAGAAAAGCACTATGTTATATGGGGCCCAGAATATGAAGAAGGCGAGCATGACGGAGATGATCAGCTTGACAATTCTGTGCTTCTTTGCAGTCTTCATCCTCACCAGTGTGGGTATGATCCTGGAGTAGCAGGCGACCATCACCAGCAGGGGAATCAGGAGCCCCAGTATGTTAGAGGTAAAGAGGTTATAAATCCCCCACGCTCGGTTCTCTGAGACATAGCCACAGCGCAGCCCCTCAGGCTCAACTATCACCTGTGTGAAGACCAGAGCGGGCACAGAGACAGTCAGGCTCAGGATCCAGACCAGCGCCGTCAGAGCGACCCCGGCCCTCACGGTGCGGTAGCGCACCACAGCGAGGGCGTGCGTGATGAGCATGTAGCGGTCCAGCGTCATGACGACCATGCAGAAGACGCTGCAGTAGTAGCCGGTGTCGTGGGCGGCGCTGGCCAGGCGGCACGTGACGTCACCCAGGTCCCACTCGCCCACCACCGCGTAGTGAGCGTAGAGCGGCAGCGTGAGCACGAAGAGGAGGTCGGACAGAGCCAGGTTGAGGAGGCAGATGTCGGTCAGGTTGGTCTGGCAGCGGTGCTTCACCAGGACGCACAGCACCAGGCCGTTACCTGCGGAGAGGGTCCTGACATCAGATCATCGTGTCTGTGGAGGGATGGTTCACTCACTGTCTCTCTCTCTCTCTCTCTCTCTCCCACACACACACACACACACACACACACACATACATACATACCCAGGAAGCCGACGATGAACACCAGACTGTAGAGAGTGGGCAGAAACACCTGAGCGAAGGAGCTCACGTTTGCAGACTCACATGGTGCAAAGTTTTCATAGTCCCCATAATAATACAGGTAATCTGACACATTGACCATGGTCGTATTGTCTCCATCATCTGCACACAGAGAGTTTTATTTTTCAACAGTTACAGCAGCTGTTCTTTCTTTTAAATACAGTCCTGTAGCTACATTAGGATATAATACAATGCATTAAACAGATTAAGCAAATGTTAGTGGAGGTGAATGAAGTTTAGTTCATCGTTAATCATTTTAATAGGGGCTGTGTTGGCGGAAGAAAGTAGTTCCAGTTCACAATGAGTTCTGTGATTATTCATATGTTGCTGTAACAGTTTCTTTTTTTTCCCCCTCTCAATGCTGTGAGCACCAAATCTCACAGATGGATATCAAACAGAAAGTAAATAAATTCAATACATTTAACAAAATCTTTCTGCAAATAAAACCCCAACTATCTGCACTGGTTACTGTAAGTGACAGAGTAGGATTATTTAGAATGTGGGTGAATCAGCTCTCATAGTCAGTGATAATGGAGGTTATTGTGCCACCTGCTGGTTTTCACGGGTAATGTACTCCCTTAATGGAAACATTCGTCACACATCTCATCTACAAGATACAAAAATGTCAACACTTTATGAAAAAGCACTTGTGCTTTTATCATCATTGCAAACAATGGTGTCAAAGTGGTTCATATGAGGTTACATGTCTATTGACAGTCAACTTGTTACTGTTCATCATATCCCTGCTCATTTCAGCAGGTGCACTGACACATTTGTTTTTTATTTGGTCATTTTGGCTCAGGATGTGTTTTAGATGTGTGCCACATGAAAGATTTCAATTCTTGAGTCTTCAGGATTGCAATTACTTTAGATTTTAATTCCTTTGAACTCTTATTTTGTCCACCTTATTAGATACGTGTTTGTAGGCTGTACGTTAACGAACCAGTATTTTGCATTTCTTCATTTTCACAAACAATTTTGCGACATAATTTAAATAGAATAAGCTCAGGAATTATGTATGCATGCAGGCATCACAAATGATCACACACAAAATATTTCTTCAATAACTCAATACATTAATCAGTTCATTAAGAAAAAAATTGACATTTATGAAAAATGTATTCACCTGACATGGTGCTATCTCAGTGAAGCCTTTTCCTATCAGCAAGAGTCAGTAGCTGCCCTTCAGTGCTCCTTATTTCTTTGTCCAGATATTTGTGGATGTGATGTCCTCAAATGTACAGGGATGAACTAACTGTCTGAATGGCAGAAGTCCCCTATTAATAAGCCCTACAGAAACAGAACTGCAGATGTTGTTTCCTGTGCGTCCCCAAGTGTGACTGTGAGATCTTATCAGGAGCTCAAAGTTCACAGATGCTTGATATAGACTGCCAAAATAACAGAGACTAGCATATCAAAACAACGTGGTCAAAAATGTGTCAGACTTTGACACCTACAGAAAATGAGTGCTTTAGCTATATTTTACAACCCCAATTCCAAAAATGCTTTCAAATTTCAACATTTTACACAGCGGGTGTAAAATGTTGAAATTTGAAACATGTTGCTGGCATCAAATTTTAAATGAGCATATATTTTTTTTCATAAAACAATAACATTTTTCAGTTTCAACATTTAATATGTTGTCCTTGCACTGCAATTAAATATAGGCTTTAAAGTTTGAACACTTGATGAAAAGTAAGCATGAATGTGTTTACTGATTATAATTGTAGTTATTGTAGCTTTTTCACTCTTTGGTAATGGAGACAAATCTTCAATATAATTGGAGCAATTCTAATTTATATTTAGTCATTATCCAATATGATTATAACATATGTGACCATCAATCTGGCAGTGATGTTAAGATAAGATATTCCTTTATTAGGAATATCTACCATTTTTTCCACTGTTCTAAAGGTGCTCTGTGTCGATGTGATGATGTTATTACAGACTTTATGCTGTGTGACTGTATCCTATTTTAGATTGCATCTTGCACAATGTTTGATCTGGTTTTTGCTGTTCTTCTTGTCGTTATTATTATTATGGTATAGGGATGCTGCCCATCTCTGCTGACTATGCCTATGAAACCTCGTGTGACGCAACCAACAGATGGGTTGGCTGTAAAATCCTAGAGTGGTCTGTGAGTGACCTCTTGTGGTGGAGAATCATACCTTAGTCGTGCAGGGAGGGTAACAGCACAAAGCATGCCGGGAGAAACATGCCGGGAGGACGGATTTGAATTCTCATCATAGAATTTCAATGAGACATTGTGCGTAGAAGCTTTGTTCAAATTACGTCTCAGACTTTTGTTATCAAGTAATATAAACCTAACAAACAACAACAACAGCAACAATAATAATAGCTCAACAGAATTTACTTAGATGAGATTTAGAGATAGATTGACTTTTTGTTTGTATTTATCTGTGTATATTTGTTGTGTACTTGTGCACTGTTTGTGTTTCCAGTGAGGATGATTGACGTGAGAGCGGCTGATGAAGGCGGGCTGGAGAGAGCGGCATCAAGTTAGACAGACGCAGCTGTAAACCATACAGGAAACCATGTAGCGCTGCCTTCCAAATAAAAGTTGAATTCGTGCGGTGGCGTTATATAGAGTCAAACAGCACGATTGCATGCTGAGCACCTTATGTATAAATATATAAAAATATGAAAAAAAGTAGATTCAGTACAAGAGCGAATGAAATGTCTTTCTGAGCTCTAACTTCTCTTATTGTCTCTGCATATTATTCTATTAAACTTTCGTCTGCGCGCGTCCCTCCATCATTGTGAGCGTTTAGTTATTGTTTTTTTTCTTATATTCCGAACAAAGGCTTTTCAGAAATGCTAAATAGCGAAAACACACACACACAAAATCGCCGTTAAATGCGTTTGCGAACTCTTATTTTGAAATGCCATATCGGACTTTTTATATGCTAATCCAGTTAGCTTGATGGAGTTCGAGGGGAAAGTCAGCCGGTTGGATACGAAGATTATATGAAGTGGATTTGACAAGTAACTCAGTCCAGGAGGAGGACTCAGCAAACCCGTTTAAACTAAAGTAAGTTGTTCTTAAAATACAGAACATTTCTTGGTTCTTGAGTCGCAGTTATGTTTGGCGGACACTTTGCGCTCTTTGTGCTTCAGGCGCACAGGACTGTCATTTGTGCGCACTGTCACTTGTTGGACCTGTGATAGAAAATACAAACTTCTTCTTTCATTTACCAAAAAAACAAGCCGTTTCAATGTTTGGGACATGTTAGCAAACTCGGCAAAGCTAATGAATTAGTGTTGTGCTAACTGGCAGGTGGTGGCATCATGAACATCCGCCGGGTCTAGGAGCAAACTGTGGATTCTGGGAGCCGCTATCATCCGAAACTGGACCTCTAATCACGGCCATGACCGACTCCTCAAAACCGCCTTCAGGGTGAGTCCTTAAAATAACAACTACAGGCTAATTAAAGGATTTTTATATTCTTTCGCTCACGGTTTGCTTTAAGCGAACCTTCTAGATAATTAGTCGAATTTAAGTTTAGAAAAAAAACTGCGCAAATTTACCGTTACGGTTGTTATGTCTCATATAAACAGTGTGTAGTAAAGATATAATATTTATTACAGTTTGAATAGTCAAGAGTAATGATATTCTACTATTTTATTACACATATTTTGACTTATTATTACTTAATATTTTTATATTGACATTAAAAGGTGTTCTCGATCCAGTCATTTCATTGGCCAATAAAGCAACTGCGGAAGTATTTGGGCTACAATGAGCTGCCTATTCAAAATGGTTCATAACGTCCACACTGTAAAACACGTTAAAAGTATGTATAACCTATGTTCAGTCCTGACAACACAGAGAGAGTTCTGGCAGGCCTGCTCTCCATCTGCCCACGGTCTCTCTGCAGCTCACAGACAATAAGTGAGAACAGATCTGACATGACCTTTCACAACAACAGGAGCAACTGTAGGTGCTGTTCACAATGTGCTTTTAGTTGTGTTGTTTGTGGCAGTGGATGCCTTTTTCACAATTTGAAATATCACAGTCATAAAGGCTCAGTTGCTTCAGTTTCAGGGTCCTGGTGTTGTGCATGCTGGCTCACTGTCATGTCTTACTGGGACATTTGAATGCTAGAGAGCTGTTGTCAGTATCAAAGGACAATATTGTAGAGTAGCGATGTTTTTCCCATTCATCCAGCTTCTTTATTACATGCTGTGGAGACTGTATGGACAAACACGACCTGATCACGTCAATGAATAATCTTGTATCATCACTGACTGTAAATTTGAATGCCAAAATATGCTACTGTTGGAAGCAGTGTCTAACAATGCTACTCATTCATTGCAGTTTTTGTATTGGAGATAAACAGCGGTTGACCTGTCAGAAGTTTGTGTTAACTTATTTGGTATTTTTTAAAATAATTTCTCTTGATAAAAAAATATGAAGAAGAAGATTGCACTATAGCTTTCAGTTTTTAATAATATGCAATTACAATGGACATAGTTTATTAACTAGTTAGTTTAGACTGGTTTATCTGGAATATTTTAACAGTTGAGTGCGAGTTATGATGTTTTTATGAGTATCTCACTGACCAGCTATGATCCTGCATCAATATAATTATGTGCTACTTGGGTGCTAATTATGGTCATAGCTGTTTGGAGCCAAATGATGCTGACCTCATCAAATCTTAAGTCATCATTATAATTATTGTTTTATGATGAGATTTCTGTGTCCTGCTGTTATTGTAGAGGGATCACACCTCTTGTTTATCATGCATTAACTCTTCAGGACACTCTAAACTACTCCATCTATACTACAGGTGTGTGGTAAAGGCTCACCAACAGAGATAGATAGATAGATAGATAGATAGATAGATGTTCTTCATTTGTCCCAAACTGGGAAATACTTTTGTTGGAGCAGCTACAGTTGAAACAAAACAACACAACCCAGCACAACACGTAACACATTAAACAATGCAGTTACAACATGACATAAAACAACATACAGAGCAAAAACCAACATACAGTGCAATCAAAAAAAACATACAGTGCCATATACAGTGAAACGTGGGTGTTCTTCAGTGGCAACATGAGTAGGGTGTGATACTGTTTGAAAGAGTGTTGATGAGGTGAGTTAAGGTTCGGTTTTTGGTTCTCCTCTGATCTTTCAAGCCCTTTAACCAGATACTCTTAAATACAGTGATTCCAGACACTTAAGAGCTTTTGGCCAAATTACAAAGTAGACTGGTCACAGAGTGAGCTGGCATTGGAACCAAAACACCTTTTTCATCCGGTCAGTGTGTGACATTTCTGTCCATATAAATTACCATGACAACTCCCTTTGTGTTGTGAGCTCTCTTTCGTCATCACACGGGGAGTAGCTGCTTTACTACATAGCCCCGTCCTAATGAAGCACAGGTCATAAAACTATGCTCAAACACACGCACACAAACACACACACACACACAGCACGGTCACTGAACACACAAATGAAGGAAGAGACTGCTCTTTTGAGGGAAGTGAAATTCGTTTGTACCTTGCCATTGAAATCTGAGCTCTGTGTGTGTGTGTGTGTGTGTGGTGATTGTGTGTCAGTGTTTAGAAAGCCTGAGTGTGCACTTCAGGAATGGTAGAAAGGTAGCCTGACTGAAGCCTTAGTTCTGAACTTTATAAGCCTGTAATTAAGCATGGACACAAAAGGCAACTTCCTCCCCTCCCAGAGACTAAATGACTACTCATTTCTCACAGTGCACTGAGATCAAGATTATCCAAAATCTGGCAGCTTGCTTCCTCACCTGAGGCCAAATTAATACCATTTAAAATAGACTACTTTACCTGAACCTGCTTTTCAGAATATATTTGTGAAATATGAAATGCCTCCAGCTTGAACTTGAACCTTTAACCTCCAGATTCAATGTTTGGTCCTTTGAGTAAGTTGGAGCATCATGTATGGTAATTGCATTTAGACTAGACTAGTTACAGTCTTCTCACTTAAAGTCTGTAGCATTCACAGCAGTCTTAATTAGCACTCTGGTGTTTTTCTCTGCATGTCTGGACCTGGTGTTTATGTGTGTCTGCCTATATGCTTGTTTGTGTGTTAAATGAGTTTTAGTCCAGAAGTCTCTGATTAACGTGGTTTTGTTACTTGCTCTTTATTTTATTATCCACTCCCAAAGAAGCAATAAGGAAGCAATAGAAATAAACAGAGGGAGAAATAAGAGGGACCTCAAATAAATTCTAAATTTATTGCATTCCTCACTCGTGCTTTTTTTAATCTTCAAAGTGTTTCACTAAGCTGTCACAGGTTTAATAGACCTTTTCTGTTTTTCCGTCTGTCTTTTCTGGAGACACAATCATGTGTGTGACGTCAGGACCTTGTGAGTTTGCTTTGGTCTCATGGTTCGGTCCCCAGTGACGATCAACCACCCACATCCTTATGGAGACAAACACATTTGTTGCCATTTATCGCCACACAGGCCTGGTTCATTTCTTATGTCTAGATTTTGCTTCAAAGTGCCTTGTGACGTGCAAAGAATAGAAAAATAACAAAACCTTACCACTCTCGGCATCTGGATTTGTTCTGCCATCTGCCTCACTGTTGGTAGGTCATACATTTTATTTTAAATGCATCTGTTGTTTGAGGTAGCCTCCTTTCTGTGTCTATCCAGTTTTAAAACACACCCGCAGGAAGACTGAGTTGGCAGATTTTACAGATAAATACAGTATGAGATTACAAATAACTGTCCAATTATTTTCAGCACACACCCAGACATAATTATTGGCTACCAACTGTCCTGCCTTTGTGCGCTCAGCAGCGCTGTATATGGAGGGAGATCGTCACCAGTTGTTGGTTGCAATGTAAACTGATTTGAAGCTGTGCCTACTGGACTAAAATGTCAGTCTCATCCTTTGCATAGTATTTGAATGCCATATGTGCCTGTCAGTCCATACTGTTACTTAAAATACTCTCAGAGATAGAGTTGGTGTTGTAGGATAATGTTATCCCTTAGTGCTGTGTCTTGTATGTCTTATATGTGAAATGATGGGAGACTTCGAGACAGATGTAGACTCAAGCTCCCCACCATAAACATCCTTCATAAAATCTTCTCTATTTCGAAGGTTCATGTGGTCAGCCACTGGCTCAGCCCTGCAGGCTAAGGTACTTCCCTCTTTTTTCTCTTTCACTTGAGGGCTATACTCTATTTACCTCTACCAAAGAGGAAAATGTTTTCATGTACGTGGTCACAACTGGATATTTAGGGTTATTTATATCTTCAGTTAAATTTGACTCCTATGAAAATTGAGATAGGCCAGAGAGAGGCTATGTGTTGTTGGCAGCGGTACAATATGTATCTGGTAATATCTGCATCCATTTCACAGGCCATCCTGTTTTAAATAGAGAGGGTGTGGATGCAATGCTTCCACCAGCTTGTTCTGCATGGATAGAGGCTCGTACAAAGTACACAGCGATGGAACATGTTAGATCAAAAGCTTACACTTACAGTGTAACCTTTGCTCAATTTATAGATTTAATAAGGTGTCAGTCAGTGTATGGTCAAGAGAGTATACAGTAGCACAAGACTGACTGATAAAGCTCACGATTCTTAAACTTTCCTCTATGTATGTATGTGTTTAGTCCTCAAAGTAGTTAACTTCATAATTAACTGTATGTCATTAACAGTTACCACAAGTTTGTTGTCAGGCCTGGCACAGTACGATATAATTAAAGGGTCCTTGGTCTGTGCACGAGCCAAAGCAGTATAGGCTCTGTGAATATATTTAAAGCCATGTCATGATACACTGGAAACATTTGAGACATCATAATCTGCATTATCCACCCTATTTTCTGCTGTTTGCCAACCTCTGTCCCTGCTGAAAGAAAGCATTGGCAGACACCTTTAACAACAAAGTATGTGCGTGTTTCAGTCTCAAGTATCTCCAGTACAGTGTATCCGTCTGTGCTCTTCAGATGCAGCTGTTATGGACTGCTCAGATTTATTTCTGGAAGCCTGCAGTCATATGTTAGTCACTGTGGTATGTGGGTTTGTCAGAGAGGAAGACAGGCGGACTGCGTGTGTGTGTGTGTGTATGTATGTGTGTGTGTGTGTGTGTGTGTGTGCGTGTGCGTGCACGCGCGCAGATTGGATGGACTGCGCTAACACCAGCTGACAAGCCATAGCAGCGATATCACCTGATAAGGCAGAGGTGGTGAAGTGCACTTTGTCTTGCACAAGTTGTGATGGTTTTGCACGTTTTTAACCCTTTAACAGTGCTTCTAGTTTCATTCTCGAGTACAGAGGAAAACAAGCCACCATATCAGTAATTTACCTTTTGAAGAAATTATTACTGAACCATTTTAGGCTATCAGCATGGAGCACATGTACAATTTATGGTGACATGGTTGTTTGTTGCCTTTCTATCAGGTCATCAATGAATGCAAAAAAGTTATTTATTTTCCTATTACCTGATGGTAAAGGAACAAGCAAAAAATGAAATGTACCCCTTATTTGTAGTTGTTTTTCTTTTTGCAAAAACTGATTCAGTGGTGAAGACCTCATTGAAAATATTTTACTGCTTTTCACTGATTTGTGCTACATGTTTTTCCACATCAAAGGATCCTGGGGTGCCTATAAACTGTGCTTGGCTGCTGTAAACCAACAATATCTGTAACCTACGTGTTTTTCTTCTGGTCTCTCCAGCAGGAGCTTTCTCTAATTGAACAAATAGCTCAGGGAATAGAGAACAGACTAATTATCATTTCCTGCTGTTCTGCTTTTACATTCCATCTCTCCTTCCTTTCTTCTCTAATGTTGGACTCCACCCATCTACCCTTTTCTGTTCCCTTCCTTGTTTCTCTCCAGCCATATGGGGCTTTGTGCCACCTGAGATTCCCTTATCCCTCCCTCTTACCAACCTTCATTATCCCTCCTTCCCCTTTTCCCTCCATTCTTCCTCTGCTGTTGCCACCCTCAAGCTCACATCTTGGTGCACCATAAAAACAATGATTACACTTTAAATGCTTATATGACTCAGTAATTGATTTATTTATCTGCAATTATGAGATAAATGAGGGCAGATAAAAAGTTATCCTTTTTATTAATTGGGAAGCACCCAGCTCTTGCTTTGACATTCAGGTTCAGGAGTTGATTTGAAATGTCAGAAGATAAAGCCCATTAGTTAAGTAGATTAACTGATAAACATGGGCTAGAAGAAAAGTTCATTACTTGAGCTGCCTGATTTTTACACTAAGCATAATGAATGTTAAGAACTCCTACTTTTTCCATGACTGTCAAGGAATATACAGGTGACAACTATGACTGTTGTTGTCATTGTTTTCATTCACTAAATCCACCTCAGTCTTTAAAGGATGGCTGGAAATGACTGAGATGAAATTGGCTAAATGTGTTAAAGCAACCAGGATGCTAAGGAAAGAATGGAAATACTTTTTGGCAAAGGTCAAAAGTGTCAGTCACATTTGATCAAGTCTGCTAAGGAAAGACAGATATGTTTTTTTCCAACTGTTGAAACAGAAGGATAAGTTAGCTTCCTGCTCTATTTTTGGAGAATTATTGTTGTCTTGGAACAAGTCTTATGTCAAACTGTTACAGTGTGCCTCTGTGTCACTGGTCACAAGTGGACAAGGTGACTACATGGGTCAGGAGTGGAGAGAATAGGGTGGGGTGCTGTTACAGTAAGTGGATTTCTCTCCTTTAAGTAGGTGTGAAACAGATACTCTTGGACACCGGTTGCTGACCTAACCTGCTGTCATTGCAGTACGTCCTGAATGTAAACACTTCAAATAACTGTAAGAACTGTAAGCAACCTAATTGATCCCAATGAGTAACAATTCATTTAACACCTGCGTTGAGGTGTTGTCTTTTCATCTCCCCTGGGTTATTATGTTAGTGTTACTGACTCTGCACTCCTGTTGAACAGATTGTGCCAAGCTTTAACCTGGTTGTTTTAATACTGCTAGAGAAGTTGTCGCTTGGTAATCAGGAAAACCAGGTTACACACAACCCGATAAACACTTTCAACACTAACATATTCTTATTTTAAATGCTGGGACTTCACATAAACACCACAGCCTTCAAAAATGTGTGATTCAGGTTGAATATAGTATGTAATACAGTCACAGTTTGTATGCAAATGTAGTGAAATTATTGGAGAGTGGACCCAAATTGAGCATCAGTACCCTCTAATAGACTCTAAATTTTCTGTTATTATTGGTTGAATGGGTAAAACAAGGATAATATAGTGCATTCATGAGCTGCAGTAATAGTTTAGTATTTTGTGAACCTATAATTGAGGTAGGTAGTAAGACAAAACAGGCACCTACTGTGATGGTTTGACCCTGGGTTTGTGACATTTGGCCACAGAGCATTGAGTGAGGTAAAGTACTATCTCGTGAATCATTGATTTTGGGTCTTTTGGTGTGTTGAATGAGGCATCAGGTACAACTGCTGTTGTCTTGTATTTAAGGAGATTTACTGATTTTAGAGAATTATGTGATGAGTTATGTTGAAGCTATTCTTGTGGGTGTTTGTTAAAATCAGACTCAGCAGGTTATGTTATATATCACATAATGTTCATGTTATGGAGCAAAGTGGTTGCCTGTGTAAATGTCATCTTGTCTGTTGTCCTCTATCCATATATGCAGCATTGTTCCCTGTGGAGTTTTAATTCAATTAAATGAAAACTTTATTTATCCCCGAGGGGCAATTTTGGACTTCTAGTAGTGCTTTGGAGCTGTTTTTCAATGAGTGGGTCCTCCTTTTGTTCGTCTCGTGGAAGTGCACAAGTACCAGCAAAGCCAAGGAAGAAGAAGACTGCCAGCTAGTAAACATGGTTATAAACAATGCAGGATTTAAATACTTAAAAAATTGGGTTTGCAAATGTTTTACGAGGACTGAACATTCAACACATTTGGTAGACCTCAAGGATACACATAATGTGTTTTGGTGAGTAACCCTGAATAAAAAACTCACCAAGCCAATTAGAAAAACATCTAAATCTGTCATTTTTCCTTTAGAAACCACTACAATCTACAGAAGACAAGAAAGTAAATGTAAAGTTGAAACTGTGCAGAAACGCAGAGATTCAAACATAAATGTCAACAGTTGAATTACAGTGTGCTGTAACTTGGCTGTAGTTATGGGGCAGTGGTGGGCAGAGTGGCATAATCCCTGAGCCAGTTTACTTGGAATTGCAGTAGGGTGGGGTTTTTAACCACATGGCTGGTAATATGAGCATCAAGACATATGCTGAACTAGGAGGCTATGTGCCTAGCAACTGCAAACAAATGCTTTCCTGGGCTCATATGTCTCCAGTCCTCACTTCTAAAACAGAAAGTCTTTCACTCTATCGTTGCCTGGCTCTCTGCCCCCACTCATTTCTGCCTCTCGTTCTCTTTCTCTGGGTCACTCGCCCTTTGTGTGTGTGCATCCAAAATCCACAGCTGCTACTAAACCAAGGTCTGCGCTCTTCGCAGGCAAGTGGTGTAAATATAGGTAGCCATGGGGACACCATGACACCCGAGGGATATGCTGGCTAAGGTAGCAGGACAGCGTGTGAGAGTGTGAGGGGAGTGGCTGAGGGTCCAGGATGTGTTACATTCACACTGTGTCCAATGCACAACAGGAAGTTAAAACTGTGCACACAGACAAGTGGCTTTAGCTCAGATGTGCATGTATGCTTACATGTAAGTGGTTGGTGGGTGTGCTCTTGAAGTGGCAGTCAAGGATAAAACATGCTTACTTTGTTGATGTTTCTCTTCTTCACTTTTAAATTAAATTTATTTGGCGGTATTGCCATAATTTGCTTTGTTAATGGTTAACTGTAGACATTTGTCTCAAGTTGCCGATTGATATACTTTGTGTCTGTGTCTTGCTCAAAGATGGCTGGAGCTCAGGGTCTGTGATCAGGGATTCAACCACTATCACTGTGATCAAGCCGTCAACCTTTCTATTGATACTCCCTCCATCAACTGAGCTACTATCGCCTCTTTTGTGTCTTTAAAGCCATTGACAGAAAATGACAGATTGCTTTATAGAGCTATGTAAACATGATGGTGTTTCTTCAAACACAATCATGATGCAGGTATTGTAGACCAGTAATTTACACACTCCAACAACTGCTTTGATTGCATACCTGGGCATCTTTTTGACAGGTCAGATTAGATATGAAACACTCCTAGCGTTTAAAAATGTGTCAGATAATGTAGCCTGTATTTGTGTGTGTGTTGAATACAAACAGCCTTTGGTAGAGTCTTTTACTTGTCAAAGGAAAGGTCTTTTTGTACAGTTGAAATCTTTTCTTATACAGTGTTTAAACAAACAATGTAACTGGTGACATTTATTTTTACATCGCTCCTTGTCATGTGCCATAGAGCTTTGTCTTCATCCATTGTTTAAAATTCTCAGAATACACAAAGTTTGTCATAATGAATGTAGGTCAGCCAGTGCTGTGTTTTTGGCCAATTAATCTGCTCCATACGCAATTGGTTGTCTTCATTAGAGAATAGTGGCTCATTGTTTCAGTGATCCTATTGTCTGACACTGAATAGACTCTCATCTGACAGGATGTACATGTCTCTGACTGGTGTCTGTCTATATTAGTGACTGTCTCTCTGATTGACTTACTGACTTCAGGAATGTTTGTGGCTCTGTCTGCTGCCTTAAATCATAGTTTCATTCACTCCCATTCACAGCAGGATTTATTGTTTAGAGTAGGCCAGACTGTCTGTCTGTCTCTGTTATTCTCATCTAGTCCTGTTTGTAGTATTCTGTACCATTGCATTGTAGGTATCAGTAGCACACTGACTGACCAGTTTTACCATATTGGAATTTCTGACTGGATTCTTAAGGAAGTGAGGAAAATATCATAAACACACAATAATTTAATTTTATCTTTTTATTAATATTAGAAGGAAGCTGTCAAGTTGAGATAGCCAAAAATTGTCAACTAAAAACAGACCACTGGTAAATGGAATTTGAGTTGTTGGGTTTTGTGCTGACAGAGCACAGTTCAGAGCATAAACTAATATATTCCGTTTTTTTTAAGACCTTCCAGAGTGGGAACTTTTTAGGCTGTGTTTCCATGGCTGGAGTAAACACAATCACAGACAGTTACTTCTTTCCCCAGCAAAAAAAAAAAAAAAATGAAGGTAGTCTCCAGTGTGTCTGAGCCGTGTTATGTAATTTAGCTTCTCAACTAACAATAGTAATCTGACTATGATATTCATGCATTTGTGTTTTGCATTGTACACTTATTGGTGCTGTGTTTGCAGTGATCTCACCCAACCTGTAATTTGAAGAGCATTTCATTTTTGCTTACATCCTGAAATCATGTGTTCAGTATTTATTTTTATGTTGTACACTATTATATTGTATATTCACACTGATCCTTATCTTTGCACATACGCAACCACACTAGCACAGTCACACTCACACATCCAGAGTTGATTTATTCTAAGTACCTTGATCAGGAGTGAGTGTGGATGTATTTGGGTCAGGGAGGAGGTAGCTTGACGTACACACACACACACACACACACACACACACACACACACACAGAGTAAATGCACTTACACGCACACACAGACATGCAGACACTGAGACTAATCTTTTAAAGAGACTAGCACACAGACAGCAAAATAGGATGACTTGTAGGCTGTGTAAAGGGCGATGTCTAACACTATTACTGTTGTTAACTATTCACTGAAAACAAAGGTAAGGTCGTAATAGCTTGTGAACACTTAAATATTACACTAACAGATACTGCATTATATTGATCAAATATTGCCTTGTCTAAATAATGATTTGGTTAATTTTAAAATGTATTTCAATTAGCCAACATCCTTGTATCTCTGCTTGAGTTAAGACAGCAGCAAAGTCTTCCACGCACATATAATCAGCAGCCAGACTGTGGTTATCAGTGACTTGCTGTGGGAAGATTGACCTTCACTTTATACCTTTACGAATGACATCATAGACACCTTAATCAAGCATGTGTCACTGTTAGATTATTGCTTCACCATCAACATTGATAGCTGGCAACCAGCATTATCTCAGAAATGCACTTGTAGGCGTTAAATGCTAAATTGTATTTAATCAGAAATAGCTTTATAGCTAATCAGAAGTAGCTTTAATATAACCATCTTTATGATGGAGTGTCATAACCACAAGATTGTCTCTGGCCACATTTGCTGTGTAGTAAATGTAAATGAGAGTACCCTGCTCTTGTCAGGTTGTGCTTTTAGTCATCATTTCATTTCTCTTTGCTTGAGAAAATGGGGTGAGTTAAAAAATACAGAAAACATTTTGAACTTGCAGGACACTTTTTTTTTTTGTTTAAATTGAGGGTAGTGGGTGATGGAAGATATGCACAACTCAGCAGTCGTATTCACACTACTTTCCACAGTGTTGTTACATTAGCTGTGTCCTGTATGTCAGTGTTCATGAAATGCCATGTGATTTACCTACTGGGGAGATTTGGATGATTTTAGTGTATGTTCCTATCAAAAAAGCTAACCAACAGGCTTGTCTTTGTTATATCTAGTTGCTCACATGTTATCCTGGATGATTTTACCACAAACCACATGAGTCTGCAGTGCTTTTGGCAGTTTGAGATGAATTCAGCATCTATTTGTTTTCGATTGCTACTTTTGGAACTTCTGGAAACATTAATTTGAGAGCAATAAACACAAACTGAACAAACAACTCGTTAAAAAGAAAAGCAGATTTAACAGAGGATGGTGAAAGAAATATATCCTTGTTAATGCTGTTTAGTCATGTGAGAAGTAGTGAGTGGTTCTGAAAGGTCCATTAGCAACCTTCTATGTGTGTGTGTGTTTGAGCCCATTTGTAACTCAGTCCCTGTAGTAGTTCAGCACTTACTGCCCCCCTGTGCCGGAGCAGGGTTTCCTGCTCCTCGTTCCCTGCTTCTCCTTTGCTCTCTCACTCTTTCTCTCTCTGTTTATGCTAGCTCATTCTAACTCTGTGGGAGACGAAGCTTTTCGTAAAGGAGTCTTTGTGCATGTTAGAGAGAGGGAAAGCGAGAGAGGGAGAGTGAAATGTTATGGTGAGACAAACAGCAAGTGAGAGGGAGAGAAGGATACTAGCTGACTGTGTTAAGCCTGGCCAGGGCCCAGTCCCACAGCTCCACAGAGCCCAGTTCAGTTTACCTTCAAAAACACAGGCTCACCAGAAAGAAGACAAAAAATCTCATACATTTACAGGGCTCTAAACTGCTCATGAAAATCATTTTATTGTTTCTGTTTCTTGTGAGCTAGTGAGCACGCTTTTAAACTCACTTTTAGTCAGAGCACCTTGCAATTAGTGGTTTGAAATGATCTTCACTGTGATTACACTCCTGACTGGATTATGATCACTGCTGTCAAACCCTTAAGTACAGTCTGTCAGTCCCATGATGCATCTGCTGAAAAACCTTCTGCATTGCATAATGAGTCAATGACACTATGAGTCTTGTGGGTGAGAGTTAGTTGACATCCAACTTAGCCGTTAATGGTTAACTGTAGCCAGGTTAGAGTCCGCTCACCGTGCTATGTTCACTCACATTCTTCCAATCGCAGCCTTTACGCTGTGCAGGAATACCTTCAAGGATACTGGATAATACACCACTGGATCAAACACACACATTCTTTTAGAAAGTGTGCCTAATCCTTGGAACTGGATTTCTAAACACTTTTGGAACACTTAATCAACACAAGGACTGCTTTTGACGTGAGTGAGGTGTTTTTATTTTGTTATCTAAGGCTAATATTTGTGCTGTGAAGACAGAGAAGGAGTGCATACTGAAATGTGTGCTATAGAAAAGCTATTTGTCATTGTTAATGCATAAAGTGATTAATTTCTGTCTAACCAGCTGTCTCTCTCAGGCCAAGTACAGTTTATGTTGAGCCGAGGTCAAATGTGCAGATAGCAGCATCTCGTCGCCAGCATGTCATTGACATCTGCTGCATCTCCACCCGTACTGTAGGAGCTGTGGTTTGAGTGTGGTTCTTATCTGTTTTTTTTATGTTTTTCATGGAGCTTTTGTCAAGGCACTAAATTATGCATGGTATGCACCTGAGCCAACCAATCACCAATTACCATATAAATATTTCTGCTTTGAAAAGTTTTTGGTGCTACAATAATTGTAAAATTTTCATTTGCTTTTGCAAAACATATGATTGTTGCAACTCAGTCAACCTAATGTTCATATTTTGTTTTTGTTTTTTTTGTTACCTTGTTTTAGCATGCCTGTAAATAAATAGCCCAGGCATGGAACAAAATTTGATGAGGGATAGTGTTTGGGTCAAAGTCAGGCTGTTAACCATTTTCTTTCAGAAAGCTTTTTGAGGGCAGACATGGATTATGTGACACTACAGTATTTTCTAAAAGTATGAGTTTAGGAGTGATATTAGAGAGGGTGTTATTATAAATTATTATTCAGAGGAGTGTTAGGAACAGATGGAATAAGCAGCAGCTCAGGTCAACCAAAAGAGTCATCTCAGCATATATGTAGACTGTTATGTAATCTAAATGAAGAGAAAGGTTTTCACAAACTGAAACAGAAAAAAAACCTCATTGGTATTCAGGCAGCTCTTGGGGTGGTGGCAGTGGATTGTGTTCATTAGGCTGTCTCTCTGTGTAACTATGACTGAACTCAAGAAAAACAAAAACGACTCAGAGGAAGCAAAATTATCATAAATTTCATTTGTTTTAATAAGAGTATAGTAATATATAGTAGTGTAGTATAGTGAGTCAGATTGTGAAAACATTGCAGCAGAAGAAAAAGCTACTTTGCTAAAGAAGTGATTCACTTTGTCTTTGATGATTCATGAATGTAAATGCAATACCGCAATATTCTCCTCTGTGTGTCTTTGCCATTGTCATGTACCAGGAGGAGAATGAAGGCACGTGCCCCACCACCTCCTCAGGCTCCTCAACCTGCCCCACGCCACATCTTCAGAAATGCTGTACCTGACGGGGGAGGGACTTCAGACATGGATGTCAAGGAGAACATACTGAGGCCCACTGTGGATTTAAAGCTAACCCTACCACAGGGACACCAGACTTTTGTAACTGAGGATGGCAGGTGAGAGGATAGAGACAAGCACACAAGCACACTATCACTCCCTTTACAATGACTTTTGTTCAGTGTACCTTGTTTTTACATTGGCTGTAAAATGTCATCTCACCAAATGTTTTGCTTATGAATACTGGGTAATTTGACTGCAACATGTCCACCTATCCAAATTTACATGAAGTTATTTTTATCCATAAATATGAGGATCTTGAGCTATTGCTTAGCTGAATAATCGGATTTTATGTTGTGACCTTCATTGCCAGTCACCAGACAAACAGTATGAGACCTGTTTGTCGCTTCTGGGTCTGTTTGGGTTGCTGTGCTAGTGGGGCCTTGTCAAGGGGTCCCATTCCTAGTTCTAGCACAGGCTTTGTCCCAGAGAGTTGACAGATGAAGGCTAACCAGCTAATGCTCTCTGCTCCTAATGAGCTTCTCTCCTTTGGGGCGTAAAATCTAGTCGGCATCTCTGTGCTACTTCTCACTCGTAGTAAAAGAAAATTGGTATCTTTTTTGAATTAAAAAGGGAACTTTTTACATTCAAACATGTGGGACTTTTTGATGACCTTTTCAAACTACCTGACAGTCCCTAAAACTATTTGGTAAATGGTACATGATATATAAGGTAAAGGTATACATACTATAAGACAGTGATATTGTGCTCACCTGTTAGTTGTCAGATTTCCTTATTCTGGGAAAGGAATGTATGATATTACATTTTAGCTTCAGGTGGACTGTGTTCACCTTCTGAAACTGCTATGTAAACACGTCTGAGTATAATACTATGACAGGCCATTAATCAGATAAGGCTGAGGTATCATATTGTTATCAATTCATTGTGTGAACATGGAGATTTACCAGGTCAAGTAAGATAATCACACTTACCTTAAAAGCAGTAAACTGTGTTTTATGCTCATATTCCAGAATAGTTCAATTTTGTTTCAATTGTGGGATTGATGCTAAAACTGTAATATTACAGACCTGATTATAGTAGTACATGAATATTGTATCTTTATAGTATACAGTTTGCTTTTTCAGAATTTCAATGTGAAATAACGACATAAAGATACAGTATTGTGAGGTCCCTTGTTTGTGATTAATTGAAAATGTTTAACAATAAAATTCAACAAGGCATGAAACAACACTTTTAGCATTTTAACCTAACCTGAACTCCCCAAGTAGCTGTAAGACTGCTAACACTCTCCTATAAATTCTTTTCTGGTTGTGTCATTTATTCGTTGTACTAATATCATGCTCATATTAAGATTAATATTCAGACCGAACATGTCATTTTTATGACTGCACCAATACATCAAATGAAAAATGAAAAGTATTCCCTATGCATAATTTCAAACATATGTCCCTGTAATGTAGCTTGTCATGATTGGAAAGTGTTAAACTAAAGTTGAGTGGGAATGAGCTCTGCTTGGCTGCCTAACATGTCTATAAAAATGAGCTTAGGAGGTCATTAAGAAGCACATAACCCAGGACACTGGGTGTGTTGATTGCAGATTGCCATTTTAGTTGTAGACTGTGTCCATGTGTTAGTGATTGTCAATGGTGTCCTTTGTAGCGGTATCTCTCTCAGTTCTGTCATCTGATCTGGCTGTTCCCAGAAAACATTGGAGACTGTCTCTTGGTTTCTTTATCTGAGGATTGACAGGTAGTACTGTAGGCCTCCTCATCAGCTGCACGCCCCCCACCACACACACAGACAGACCCACAAAGCAATGAAGCAGACATCAGAGTTTCTCTTTTGGCTTGATGGACATAAGTAGTTTGTCATATCAATTTGCTTGCCATTATTTCTCTATGTCACTAAGTTTTGCGGCTACCATTTTATTGTGGGTGCCTCTTTAGAGTTCCTGTCTAGGTAAACCACACAGATAAATCTATTGTATATGATAAGTGGCTTCTCTGCCTTCTCTTGTTTTGGGGTTTTTGTTTTCAATTTTCCTGCAAAAGCTACAACGACAGCCATTTGATCTTCATGTCAAAATCAGTGCTATTACCATTCAATCTGCAGTTTGTCTGAAAACAGCTCAGTGTTTAAAATCATATCCTTTGTGTCTATCCATTAGCCTTCCCTTCTAAGTGCATGAGGTGTGTCTCTGTTTTGTTGTATGAAGTAATTACTATTCTCTTTACAGGAGCTAAAGCTAGGTAGGGCTTTGTAACCCTATCTTCCCTCCTGCCTCCCTATCTTTCTCCCTCTCTCCCCATCTCCTCCTGTGGTTCTTTCTTCCAAACTCCCTCCCTCCCTAACCTCTTCCCCTCTCTCTTTCACTTTCTCTCTCTCCCCCCTTCCCTCTCTTTCTCCCTCTCTCAGTAAGGCGCTGATGGACCTGCTGGTCGAGCTGTGTAGCCGCTACCACCTGAATCCTGCACTGCACACCCTGGAGCTGCTGTCGCCCGAGGGCCACACTTTGGGGTTCAAGCCCAACGCGCTGCTGGGCTCCCTCAACGTGGCCTGTGTCCTCATCAAGGAGAAAGTCTGGGAGGAGAAAGTGGTTCGCAGACCAGCGCCCAAAGTGCCAGAAGTGAGTAAGAGTGGAGCCTGACACAATGATCTGGATGTTCTTTTTGTCATGTGTGCTTTGTATGTTTGATTTTATACATGTGACAGTATATTTGAAACTTGCTGAAATTAGGAGTGCGCATGATAACAAGAATTTGAAAAACATACCCCAAAGCTACATTAATGTTGTCCAGAATAATAATGAAGAGGGCCTTAATCTAACAGTTGTGGAGTGTGCCTGTACTATATGCATAGCTTCTTACCCTGTAGCCCTGTGTAATATCCATCCCTCCCTTCTCTAACTTTTACCTCTGACGGCTGGCAGAAAGCAAGGCCAGTGAAACCTGTAAGGGCCCATGCTAAGGTAGGAAGCCAGTTGGGATTAAACAGGCCTAGCATGACACTGGAGTCCCTGGTTTGTCCGTCAGAGTGTGCCGGTTTTTGTGCCTGTGTTTTGTTGCCTGTATTCTTTTTACATCTCACTTGCCGATTTTAATTTATTTCTCCCGAACATTAGTCTCTTTCTCTGTCCTTTTTTCTCTGTCTCTCCTCTGCTCTCCTCCTACAGTTTGAATATTTGATGAATGCCTTACCTTTAGTTACCATGCATTATTTCTCTGCTCTTCTCAGGGCTCACTGGCTGCTCTCTCTCCCTTTGACCCTGCCTGGCCTCAGGCCAGAGACTGACACTATTTGCTGTCAGCCATCCCCCTTCTCTGTTGTATCTATCTTTTCAATGTACCATCAGTTAAAATGAAATTATTTAAGTGTGATAAACCTGATATAGCTGGCTTTTGTGAGGGTTTAATTTGTCTGTTTGAGAAGGATGTTGATTCAACTTGGTCATTTGGAGGCTGCTGTTTGTGATGCTTTTGAACTGTATAGTGTTATGTTTAAAGGTGCTGCTTACATTAAATCCAGCCTCATTGATATGAATGGGATGAACATAATGCAAGAAAAATTTTTCAGTAAAAATGCAGTACAATTTAACATCATTATAATGTTGTCAAAAATAACTGGACTGATTCAGCCAACAATCATTAAGCACATGTCATGAATGAATGACATTCTTTTTGAAAGGCAAACTTTAACTTCAAGCAACAACAGCTTGGCACCTTTCACTGGTACATGACGCTGGTAATTTGTCTCAATTTTTTAAATTCATTCACATTAAAAATAAAGAGCTTTAATGTATTTAAAGCACCTTTCTCTATAGTTATACATAGCATTGTCACTTTACTTGAAATACAAAAGGCACTAAAGAGCTACTGACCGAAGAGCCATTTTATGAATTGTTCAGACTCTTCTGATTGTGGTGTGCTTTTATAGAGGCTGATGTGAACCACTTGATGCTTGAACCACGAGATAAAGCCTGCTTTATCTAAGGGCATGTCTCTTCCCCATAACAGAACACTATGTAGTTTTGTAAGATTAAATACTTAAATGCCCACACACACACACATCCCAGATCACATGCTTGTATGCATGCACATACACACAGTCATCATATTAAATGTTCCTTTTTCTGTCAGCAACCAAAGTCTAACCTCAAGTTACTCATTACTGGTGTGTCATGTGCGGATGTTTTTCTGTCTCTCTGCTCCTCTCCTCGTCAAATATTTTACATTTCATATTAAACTTCAAAGAAAGCATCAAAGATCATAACTTGACCACAGTTCACTCATTCATTAACTTTCATTGCTCTTTTGCCTTCTTATATTTTTATAATGTATCTTGAGACAGCAACTCTTTCAGTTTACCTAAGTGCTCTTTGGTTATTATGGTTGAGACGTATTGGTTGAAATGGTTCTTAATAAACTGTTTCAATAGTCAGTTTTATCCCATCTCTATTATATCAGTCAGGAAGTCAGTATATTTTTCCATATTTTTTCCATTTCTTCCATCTTTCCTTTTTGCCTGTCAGAGAGATGTCACAGTGAAAATCCCTGCTTTATGACTGCAGAATGGGAAGATTTCTCCTATGGTCACAAACATGTGTCCATATATAATTTTTTTCCCTGCTGTTCTCCCCTCTCTGTATCAGAAAACAGTGCGTTTGATGGTGAACTACCACGGCAGTCAGAAGGCGGTGTTTCGGGTGAACCCGTCTGTACCACTTCAGGCTCTGATACCGGTCATCTGTGAGAAGTGTGAGTTTGACCCTGCACATGTCCTGCTCCTGAAGGACAGCATCAGTCGCCACGAGTTAGAGCTGAACAAATCTCTGACAGACCTGGGGATCAAGGAGCTCTACGTACACGATCAGAGTCTAGGTAAATTTTATATTTTCAAATTTTCTGTTTGAGAAAGATATTTTAGTATACTGTTTAGCTGTAAAAAGAGAAAGTTTGTGTTTAGGCCATCATTATTTCCTGCTTGAAAATGGATGAGGCAAAACCAAGCACAGCCTAAGGCAGTAAGTCACCCACCAGCTGGACCGTTAAGTGGTCTGGTGTGGCCCAGTGCATTGTGGTTGTTGGAGGTTTTCTACCTTTTGGGGAAAAGGCAATGCCACTGCCCTTTTTCTCTGTCTTCTCTGGACATGTAGCACCAATTTCAAAAATATTCCTACTGCATGGACAGTTCAGTTTTATGAAAAAACCGTCTTTCCAGTCGTGAAATACCCCTTCAGTTTAGATCAAGTTCCCATAACAGGGCCAAATTTTTAATAATGAAATCATTTATAGATTAGGTGTTACACAATAAAATAACAGAATAATCCCTTTGTTGGATCTAATGCATTAAAAATGAATAGAGTCCAGCATTGGCTTATGCTCTGTGAAAGTAGTGGCTAATGTTAGTAAGCTAATTAAAGTAGATAACAGACGTCATCATGGATACTGATAGGTGCCTTGGCTCGTCCAGCTATTGTGTCATATTATCTGCTGTTGGCCTGCAAATTTATATCATCCCCAAGGCATTTACTGTAGCACACGCTATTAGTGAATCACAGTGTCTTTGTGAAATGTATGAATGCATTTACAAACAAAGAGATGAAAAAAAATGTATTTCCTTTTTTCCCTTTAACTATACAACAAATTCAACAGTTGTATCTTAAGTCACTATAAAAATGCAGTGTTATGGAAATGTAGCAAAGATTTATATGCATGATCAGAATAAGAAAGTAGCACAACAGAACAGAATTGTTTCTTTGTTCTCTGTCTTGTGAGCTTCTGTTTTATTATCTACTTCCATGTCCTACTAACTGATTTAGAACAGCCCTCTATGTGGCAAAGCCTCTGCACGATTTTGCAAACTTAGGTTTGCTCTTAGAATAAGGGTGTGGTGGCTGGAGTGAGACTGAGCCAGAATCTCTGCCATCTACAGAGCGTGGTGCCCTGTGGCTGCCCTCCAAGCTTTTCATGCATAAATATAGGAGGAAAGAGAATCCTCCTATAGGGAACATAAAGTTTATCATCAACAGTGACAGTAAAGAGAATAAAAGACATTTTGTGCCTAAACAGGAAATATAAAGTATGGATATCATGCAAACCCAGCCAGGAGCAGCTCATTAAAAATTCGTCCAGTACAATGAGCCACAAAATCAGCATACATTGCATTCTGCAGTACAGTACTAGCATGTGAATAGTTTCAGTGTTGTCAGAGTCAATATTGGTACAAGCAGGAGCTGGTATGACAGAGTATAAACAGAAATATAAGCTTGTGTTGTGTTTCTTACAATATATTCTTCTAAATGAACCTCAGTAAATCAATTTGTCCCTGGGGAGACAGTAACTAGCACATGCCATCCTTTATCTAGTAAGAAGTTGAAGTATGAATTATCTAAGATCTGAGGTTATAAATCATTGCAGTCCACACCCACTGATATTTATAGATATTGCTCTTGTTACGGAGTTTTATCTCAGAGGAAAAGCTTGTGGTTTATGGTTATGAGGGACATAAGCAAGAACATAAAGAACATTATGTAATTTTTATGGTCACATACTTTTATGTAATGATTCTGTTTTGTTTGACCTCTTACTGTTATTATGAAGGACATGTAATCTGATTTATATAAACTCAACCAGCTGTGTTGTGGCGCTACAGGAGTGCAAATACAACAGATTAATTGATTCTTTTTGATGCAGGTTAGTTATCCGTATGTGATTTCATGTGTTTTTAAAACCTTGTCATATTTTCCAGTTCTCCAGCCTAAAATGGCTTCTGCCCCTGCTCTTAACCACTCAGGTATTAGTCATGATAAGTCCTGTCTGCCTTCGTGTTGCTGGTTCCAACCAAATGTAGCACTTTAACCCAACGTACTGCTGCTCGCTTATTAACCCTGCTTTTTTACTGTGTTGGACATGCATGTCTGCTTGTTAGTCATCCGTCTTCAAAGAAATAATAATAATGTAGTTTTGATACCTGTGTTAACAGTCCTTGTCATTTTGACATGACTTATTATTAACAGAGATTAACAGAAATTGCTTTTTTTAGGAATCCCAATAACCCTCTAGTGCAGCTCTGTGATTTTTTTCTTGGTTAGTTTGCCTTCCCACCCTCCCTGTCCTCAAGCCAACAGCCTTATCATGACACATTCTTACTTACTTCTTTGTAAACTGTGAAGGTTAGATGGAGGTGGCCTTTGAGAAAAATAGAGCTATAGTGCCCTCTGCTGAGTATACTCAGTCAGTTCTTTGTTAATGAATAGAGGTAGAATAGAGTATATAGAGTATTTAGACCATTCCAAAATGCTTTAAAATAGCAAATAAAACTGCACACAACATTTTCTTCCTGTTTATCAACTAAAGCAAATATATTGGATACCCAAATGGACTTACATGTGAGAGTGCACTGTAAATTCACATTAGTTTACTATCATAGCAATCCCACTCTCGATTTTGTTTTTAACCTAACTAACCTATGCATGCTGGGATCATTTGTCACTCAATTCTACTGAATTCCACATGAATTTTTTTTAGAATTAACTTCTTTGTTTTTAAAAAGCACTGACACTCTCATGTCCATCTCCTTTCCTCTTTTCTCTTCAATTTCTTTTTGTAGACTCCATCCGCTCCAGTACTGCCAGCTTGGGCAGATCAGAGAAGAAAGGCCTGCTAGGTATCTTCCAGTTCAACAAGAGGAAAACCAAGGTAAGACTCTAGATCTCTGTTGCTGGTTTTGGCCATTATTCGTATTTCATCTTATCTCATTTTTATCATCAGAGTTAATATTGGTCATACATACTCCATATTAAATTTGAATTATTGAATTAGGAGCAGTATTAATGCCATTATAACTGATCACAAAGTTCAGCAGTGACTTATTTACACAAGTGCCATAAGAAATATGTGGTTGTGTAATAATTACTAACCTTGAGTCGTGCATGCCATTCATACTTAGTCAGATTGATAGTTGAGGCAGCCTAAATGCATGGCTGAACAGTTGAATGCTGCATGTTAGCTTTGCCTTCCATTTGCAGACAGAGACAACATCTTTGGACATGGATGACTGTGATGATAAAGTATTCCAAAATACAGACACACAATCCAATGTAAGTATTCCTAACATATCTGACAATGTCCAGATGTGATCAGTGAAATCAAAGTGGGAGGGTGGACTTATATTTGTCTATTGAAAATATTTGAAAGAATATACATTACCCTATTTCTAGTAGCTTATTTCTTTGTTCACTATTTTAATTCTACTTATTTTGTCACCTGATTTTAGTGTTTACTCACAAACTACTTTAATCTGCTCACCTTCAAATTGCTCACCTTGCACAACACACACCTCTGGACTGCACACTCATGACATAACCTTGTCGAAACCAGCATGGTGCCAAATGAAATCGCTACCAACCAGGTGCACCTACAAGCTTTTACAAAACATAAGTACCAACAACACAAGAACCGCAGTTAGTACATTTATGGGAGGGATCACGGCAGATGTCCTATTTCACAACTACAGTAAACACCAGAGATGTCTTCTAACGTAAACCAGAAAACGCCTCTCTCTGTCTGTGTTCCTCTGCACAGCATGTGTGACTGTCAGTAGACCCTTCTCAGTGTAGCAGAACGAACCGGAGGAGGGGTGGAGCGAGGGAGATGGTCCACTAGTTAATCGATTGCAGAATTTTTTTTATTAAAACAGGTCACCAGATATACAGTAATTTGTCCTTTAGCCTTTAATGTACATGACCAACCCACTCTAGTAATGTATATGTGTGGGAAACACTGCCTTAACTTGTCTCTGAAGCATTCCAATCATATATACTATGGCTGGACAGAATAAGAGAAACACTTACAATATATAGCAAACAAGCTACAACAACACAAGCTAAAAACAAACCTCAAACATTACCACAGGGCACTTTAGAGTCGCACTCTATATTGGACTATTGAGAAATGTTGATGTGTTGTTGATGTGTGGGTGTGTCAGCTTGCACCAGTGCTGTTTGGCAATGCCAATACCATCAAAGCTTATCAGTTTAGTAAGTAATATAGTCAAGACATGACATGATTCATATGACCCTCAAGGCTCTGACAGTTAAGAATTCTAACTTGAAGTAGTTAACATTTATTCTCTCTCTCTTTCTCTCTCTCTCTCTCTCTCTCTCTCTCTATATATATGCTCATGTACAATAGATTGTTGCATTGTCATGTATATGGATGTCCTCTAGAGGGCAGCAACTGTCTCCAGTAAGCAGCCTTAGTCCTCTGGTCATCGCAAGTCAAAAGGGGAGTACTAACAGTGCTGTCTGCAGTTCTTTGCCCCACCGTCTTTTCTTCCCAACAAATAATATATAGGAAATAATGTTATATAATGGTATCTATATATCTTTTATCCTAAAGTCACAATGAATGAGGGAGTGTACAATACAAAGTAGGTAGGTGGGAAGTTTTGACCTAATGTCAATCAGCTGAAATTATGGCTTGAATAATGGATTTTTGATCATAAAAAACATTACCAACTAAAACCAACCTGTTTTTATTTGACTACTACTAGTACCAAAATACTAACTCCCTACAACCACTCTGGTGTGTGTGTGTGTGTGTGTGTGTGTGTGTGTGTGTGTGTGTGTGTGCGTGTGTGTGTGGTATGGGAGCGGGCATCCATGTTCGACCAGATGCACATTTAGATGCTGCATTAAGCAGCTCTCTACCTGTTATATCCATAACTCAATCAGGTTAATTTGATTTTGAAGTCATGAACCTCGTTTCAGCAGCAGCCACTGTGGCTCACCTCAGATCAATACGGCGTTTGATTGTATTAGCTGAAAAAACACTCACTCTTGTTCACTTCACCATCCTGCCAAGCACAAAGCTTCTAGATTAACTTCTCCACCCTTCTACCTCTTTCTTGGTGTTTCCTTCACTGAGCATCTGACTTGCCATTGTCATCCTCTTCTTCAAGGCCTAAGCTGTCTTTGTGGTCTTCTTCATGCTCTTGATGTCAGCATCAGATGCTTCTGACCACATGTCTTCCTTTTGAAAGAAATAACAACAATAAAGGAAGGGAACTGCAAAAGAAAAAAAATGGCAGCAGAGCATGAATTAAACATTCAAACTAATATGGACAGAGTATGTGGTATTTACTTTGATGTGAAATGTTATAATATATTTAAAACACTGAAAAGTATCTTGCACAGTGGGAGCTAATTTTTATTCATTCATATTGCTGTTTCTCAGGCATGCTGCCCTTTCCAGTGGGCTTTAATGCAGCTGGGCTTTTTCTCTCTGATATGATTGTTTCTCAGCCAGGGACTGTTATCAGACCACACACATGCATCCGTGCACACAAGCAAACACACACTCACATATAGACACACAGTGTTATCAGCCTGAAGGCATCAGATTACCCTGTCTTGGCTACATTAGCACTAAAAGCCCAGCCTCTTATCTCTAATTGTTCATTAGGGGCTAAACTGCTGTGTGTGAGAGTGTGTGTGTGTGTGTGTGTGAGTGTGAGTGTGAGTGTGAGTGTGTGTGGTCTTAAAACACTGACATGCTCAGAGAGCGTCATGTTATAGGGCAGTGCTGATTCTAAAGCAAAATGTTTTAAAATATGGAAAATGTGCTTGTTTTTTTTGTTTTTTTTTAAATACATATCAAGAATCATAAGTATCTCTGTGTAGCAAATTGGCCCTAACCAACGTTCTCAGAGTGGCAGGAATTTGGTCTCACTTTTAGGCATAGAGATAAAACTATTTCATCAACTGCATTAATATAGGAAGGTCATCCTGTCTGTCCCAACCTTCTAATCACAGCAATGACATGTAGTTACAAAAACAACTGTTTGGGAGCCTCACAACTGTGAAAACATTTTTCAGCCCTCAAAGCTCCAGCACCACTCATATTCAATAATTTGCTGGCCAATAAACATGATTTTTATATGATAAGATTTTACGATTTTTTCTAGGATTTCTCTGGCATAAACAGTTTTGAAAAAGTACTGACAAAGATGCATTTCATGTAAATAGATATTACGGTATGAATCAAAGATGCACTCAGCTCACAAACCAAAAGCCCCCATATTTTAACACGCATTAATATGTACTCTACAAATTAATAAATATGTTTGTCCAGGATACAGTGCTATATCGATCTCAACTGGTGCAACACATTTAATAAAAGCGGGTGAACCGACATCTGTATTTTAGTCATTGCAATACTCCTATTAGTTTTGGTGATAGCACTGTAAATATATATATATATATATATATGTTATGTGCCTGTGTTTAAAGAGTAACTTGACCCTGCCTGAAAATCTTGTTTTCAATGACCTTGCTGCAGTGATGTAGAAGAGTACTCAGGGTGTATCAGTACACCTTGACATCACTGTTGGGTGTTGGTACAGGTACAAAAGTGCACACTTCTGACCACACCCAACCATACTCAACCAGCAATGATGCTGGGTGTGGTCAGAGGTAAAACAGACTTGAAACTTTCTGCCATAGAGGGCACTGAAACACTGCTTTTCAGCCTAGTGTTAAGTTATTCCTTAAGTAACCCCATACACCCAAAAATTATGATCTTTTCTGTATTTCATTTTGTCTCAATCACCTGTATTTAGCTAAGCCTGTAAGTCTTCTAAATATATAGAACCTATATATTGCTATTAATGTCATACTTCTCAGTGCAGTCAAACAGTGGTATGTGTTTTATGTTCTAAAAGATGAACTTCTCCTTGCTCAAAGTAGGTGTGGGAGGATTCTCCTCTCTGCTGAAGTAAGACTAACTTTCAGTGTGATTAGTAGGGAATGATTCTGACATTTCGATAGACCACTGGAGATTGTGACATTTTTACATTTGCATGTGTGGTTTGTTGTCGGATCAGTTCATTAAGCACTAAAAGGCATCCCCCAGAGATACAGTATGCAAGTCATCTTCCTTATGCAGAAGTTCAATAGGTTCCTTTTAAGTTATGCACTTTGTAATTATGAATGCTGCAGTATGTTTGTTACATTTTCATCTCTCAATGTTTTGACAGATTTCAGATTGTTTACCAGAGGGAAGAGTAGAAGAGAGAAGGTGAAAAAGTCAGACAGAGTTCATGTGAATTTTCTACTTTGAACATTATATTTCAGTGGGGTGAAAACAAGTTCCTTTTTTTGGATTCCAAGTGGAAATCACATCAATCCTTCACTTCCAACATTTCTTCTTTGTTCTGTCAGCCTCCATCTGCCATCTACCCCACCTCCCCCTTGCCCTACTCTTACCCCTGTCAGTCACCCAGCACAGAGAAAACTGACTGAATGACTGGGTATTTTGTTTAATATTTTATATCATCATTTTTTGTCTGGTGTAAGCTGGTAATGTTCTTTCAAGTTTGTATTGAATGTGTTTGTTACCCATTTGTTTGTCTACTAATGCTTAGAGGTAAGATGTATATGGGAGATGATAATCCTGGCTCAATAGTACAAAATGTACAAATCTATCTTGCTACTTCTCTGTCTCTTTAAGTCCCATGCAAGGCAACAGGTTCCCTAATAAAACATTATTTTCCATGCTTTAAGAATGTACGGTTAAAACATATTTTCACAAATGTGAAATCCTGCCAATGTGAAAAAAGCTGCAGACGTGCCTAGTGGACTGCTCTCCTCAGGGCCTTTATTCAGAAGTACTGTTCTTTTCCCATCCCTCCCCACTGTGAGATGTTCTAACCTTGGGTCCAATTAATTCTAATGACCTGAACTTTATGTTCCTTTTTGCTCTGCTTTTATGCTGTATCCAGGCATTGTCTGAACGCATCAATTAATCTGCTTTTAAACACTTTTCTTTTCTTAAATCGTGGGGGTGTGAGTCGTGGTTTGGTGCCCCCGTTGTGCCAAGGCTCTGTACCAAGCTGAGCCATGGGGAGATTCAGATTTTCAGGAGCACTTTGGGCTCTCTTTGATCAGATGCTGAAAACCATTTTTTGTTCCAATGCTTTTGTCAGGAGCAGCCACCCTTTGAAAATGCGGTTGCACTTTCAGCTTGGTCAGATAGATTGTTGTGACTGAAGAATGGGCTCTACCGTCAGAAATGTGTACATCGATTGCATGTGTAGTATGTGCATGTGTGCATGTTTTTCATTTTTGAAAAGTGAATAAACCTTAAATTAGGGGAGTGGGGATCTACCTCTGAGATCAGTTCCAAGTTCGTCTAGATATGAAATAAATTATTATAATACAGTTGTCAGTTTTAACCCTATAAAAACCCTTGAACTCAACAGTCTGTCCTGTTAACAGCTTTATTTGTTAGTTAGCAGGATATCCTACTAAGTAACAGTTTTTAGTTAAATTTATTTAGGCCATAGCCAGGAAACAAGGGGTTTTGTTGTTCTTTGAATTCTTGCGACCTACAAGACACAGTTATAGATATTGGCATCGTAATTTAAGATAAGGATGATGAGATTGTTATAACGAAGCTAAATGCTTCAAACAGCCTTTGGAGAGGCCGAGACCTCTCATGGTGATCCTTCAGAATTTGATTGCATTTCAGCTATTGGTGACAACAGGGTTCATTTTTATCATATAACTTAGTGGTCATGTGTCTGACTCACTTGAAATTGATAGCAAAATGTCTTTAAAGCTCTTATACACTTTCATGTTGTACACTTATTATAACTTATATATACTGATATATATTTGTCAGTCTGACCTCACCCAATTGTTTTTGACATCATCCACAGGGTCTGTCCACAGTGTCAGGGGTCCCCAGTGTAGAAGATCGGCCTAGCACATTGGGTCAGTCTCAGTCGGTCATGAACTTACCCAGGATGTCTCCCAAAGCTGATAACAAGAAGAGGAGGGCCCCAGTACTACCCGGAGCCCCAACACCTTCCATGGGACACGCTAGCTTTGAGGCCTATCAGGTGAGAGGTTAAAGAGCTGTGTTGAATTTGCGTGTGTTAGTCAGATCTAGACAGATCTATGAAATGATGCCACTAACTAGAAAACAAAGCCTTCATGGATCATTTACATCATGTTATAAAACTGTGACTCTTGCTCCACTGTAAAATCTAACCTACATTCATTGTGGTAAAAGCACTAATTCATACCTGCAGGACAAACATAAAATCTCACCATCTCGCACACGTACACAGAAATGAATAGATTTGGGATTATAATGACACAACCCAGTGTTTTCACCTTAGAAAAGCTCTTATTATGTGTAATATCTAAATCCCTCAGCCCTCAGGATTGACCTGAAGTATCTCAATGCAATCTGTTTGACGCAGACTTTCCTTTGGTTGTTTTGGCCTAAGATTCAGCTCCTCAGGGTCGGAGTGACCTGTATCGTCTACATTAAAGCAACAGCTCCCTGCAGTCTCATTATAGTGTTATGGCAGCATTCTGGGAAATGTTGTTTAGCAACCAACATCCGTCCTTCCTCCCTCTGATAATAAGTTTTGTTTTTTGGTGGAGCTGGTGTTGTTGATGAATGTTACTGAGAGGAAATTTTGTTCTCAGGACGGCTTTGGGGAAGAGGTGTTCTCCTCCTTAGTTTAATGAACTAAACAGTGCATGGAGGAGCAGAAAACGTTTCTGAGAAAATGTTGTGTGGTGAGGATAGTAAGTTACTGGAGGTGCTGCAAACATAAGCCTGAATGATCTGATTCACAGTGTCTCTTGTTCTTAAAAAATGTAATAAGCTAAGAATTTAAAGCATCAAATATTAGTAATTAAATACTGCCACAAACACCCAGATCATGACACACTTGAGTCAAGGTTGGCCTCTATCTCTTGGGTTATCTTTTCTGTCCGCTTAAGTTTATAATGGTAAAGTAAGTTTAACAATTACGTAGCTACCAGTGGACCATTTGAGAAGGTATAAATATGGCTAGCTTTCATTGTTAGCTAAGATTCTGAATGTGTCTTCCATTATACTACTCATTTTAACTTAATTATACATGTATGTCTTTTTTGTGACTATTAAAAAGCTTCTTATTGCTGCTGTGATTGTTTTTAGCACACTGCAAAGTGTAGTTGTGCAGAGGGAGGCAGTAATTTATCTGTCCACCTGTCAGATTAAGACTTATGGCCGACAACAGAGCTGAGAAATACACTGACACACCACTGGAAGTCACAAGGGCAGCTTCACAGAACAGGAGTTGGGAAGGTCATCTGAGGACTTGATGACTAGTCTAATAATAGATTTCTCCATCTCACTCTTCTGCCTTCTCTGAACTCTTATCCTGTCTGAACTCAGAGTCTCATGTATATTCCATCCACACATTGCAAGGTCACGCTCTGGTGCAGGACATGTCTCAGGTTTCGCCTCCCTGTTTTCTAGTGTTGCTTTTTGAGCAGAGAGACTGTAGACAGGCTGTTGGTGTGTTCCGCTTGTCTTGCCAACAGTTCAATTTCTTATACACGAATAGCAGAATAGCAACAAGTTTGTAAAAAGTGGAACCTATATGTATATGTAAGTGGTCACCATAGGGATTGATGGGTTAATCAATGAATGGAAAGTGTAAATCATGGATGGATTGTTTGATATTGTTTCTTAAGGTGCATATGTACATATGTGATTAGCCAGTGCCATCTGAGGACACCACAGAGGTGTTAGGTGTTCAAAGATTAGCAGCATGCCTGGCCTATGTTTGTTGTCTGAATGTGATTAGAAAGGATTTAGTTTCATGACAGTCAAGGGTGTCATAGCAGCCAGGTTTTATCAGGATAGTTTCTCAGGGGCATTGGCATTAAAGAGCTCTGCATGACTTGGATCTGTGGTACAATTGTACATGTCAAATCAAATCATGTCACAATCAGAATCCAAGTTGTACTTTCACATTCACATGAAATATGGCATTGTAGTTGCTGGAGGCACTATGTAGCTACACTAGGAGAAGTTTTGCATGTCGGCAGAGGAGCGCATCATCTTCAAAAAGTTCAAGCTCCGTGTGCTCCAGTGAAAATAGATGTCACGCTATAATTTTAAATATAATAGTTCAGATACAGGTTTATCCACAAGGGATGGGCTGGAAGTGGGCCAGCTCGCCTGGTACAACTCACACATCATCATCAAATGAGCAGTTTGTTTTTGTTGAATTTTTTATGTTTGTTGGATTTTGTTGACTCAGACACTTTCTCAGTTCTGCTGCATGCTGCTTTGTGTTACAGTCTACTCCACCTTGTGTAGATACTGTCTGTATACGCAGTATGGGAATGGGTGTGTGTACGTGTGTGTACGTGTGTGTTTGAGATAGAGGAGGATTAGGCACATGATAGCAGGTTATCTGAGGACAGCTCTCTATGATGACTGTCCTCATTATAGACCTCCCTCTGTGCCAAACAAGCTTAGGTGGTCGACTAATTGTGACTTACAAGACACAGTAATGGGCATTGACATCATAATATAAGCTACTGTATAAAGATGATGAGATTGTTATAACGAAGCTAAATACTTCAAACAGCCTTTGGAGAGGCCGAGGCCACTAAGGGAGGTCATTTAAATCATAGCAGGAACATAGTTAGATTAACATCATTGACAAAATTAGGAGGGTCAGGATCTCTTTATAGTCAGTTGTGGAAATATTGGTCAGATTCAAGGCCACATTTTAGGGCAACTTTTTTCTCTATCACAAATGATCAATTTAGAGTACGTAGAATTTTTACTACTTACAACATTTCACTGTGGCTCTGTCTCTTACACTCTTTGCTTTCATTTTTCAAATATTGGTGACCTAAGAATTGAAGCAAAAGTTATGTTTGATGTACTGTTACTGCAAGTAGTCCAGGTGAGCCAAATACCTAAGACGTAACTGTAATGTAAACACTTGGCCCACGCAGTTTTAACAATGAATTTACCTTTCTGAGTACATCACTGTTGTACAGACAGTAGAATAAAAAGTAATAGAACTTTTGGAAAGACTAGATTCTAACTTGCTTAAAGGACTATTGCTTAAAAGAGAAATACTGAAATGACTTACAACTGAAGGTTGAAAGAGAAAGACTATAGGATATTCAATAGCACATTGTGTCTCAGGAAGATTTTTTTTTTTACAAACCAGAATGAGTGACCATTAACAGTATTGCATGTTATCATTCGCACATGGCAGTTTTGAAACGAGAACTTTTAGCATCTCCATTTAAGATCTTGTTTCATTTATAGTAATGAAAGTTGATATTTGACCTTTATTATGTCTGAGGGGCAGGTTGCTATATACAGTAGTGAGAATGGGAATAGCAACAGTACCAAAAATGGATGGCACAGTATTCCAGGAAGAGCATAAAGTCATATTTGACTGTAGGAGAATCAGATGTTTTCACATTTCACTGGAGTTGTCATGGAGTCAGAGTCAAGTTTATAGTTTTGTTTCTTCAGCTTAACAATCTACAATGTGTGTCTGCCTTTATGAGGGCAGCGCTGAATTAAATTATGTTTTGGAACATTCAGTTCAGAGAAACACAACCTTGTTTTCGGGTTTTTTTCCAGCAGTGATAGGCAATCTGTTATTGTGGTTTGGAAAGGAAGCCATGTCTACACTGCCTCTTGTGATAAAGGAGTTCAGAAAAATTCAGAGCTTTCTGCTTCACTGCTCAGTAACAGAAGGTGCTTCTTGAGTAAGTGCATTTGTGCTCATATGTGTTGTGTGTGCAGGGAGACTGAGAGATAAAGACGGAACAACTGAAGCAGAGAATGAGAGAGAGGATAAAGAGCTAAAGAGAGAAACTGAGTGACTTAGAGGGTCACGGAGAGAGACAGAAAGTCAGAGTAAGGTAACATCAGGCCTTACAAGGGTTGTACATGTGTGTGTTTGCGTTGTGCAACATTAACAATGTATGAGCTTTGGGATCATATTTCAAAAATGCAGTACAGCATGATATCTGGTTGGCCCTTAGCACCACCTTCACCTTGCAGAAGGAGGACACGACGAGGGAAAAGTTCAACAGAGGACAAGCAGCATCAAAGAGCAGAAGGTGAAGGAGTAATGAGATCAGTGGCAGTAAGCAGGCTGTCTGTAAGTCTGTAAGAAAAGTTTACAAATGTTCTTAAATGGATTACCTACAGCTAAATAGACTTTCAGTTTTTATTGCTCTTTCACTGCCCCCATATTTCATTTCAACTGACACTTTTGGACTCCTGTCAGCAAATGACAAAGCAAATTAATTTGCATTCCTGCCTACATTTCTGGCTAGACTAATAAATCACTAATCTCCCTGGATTGTCCTGAAATTGGGTGATTGGCAGCATTACATGTATGTAGACCTGGGAAATAAAAGAAAATAAAATAGATTTATTATGTAGCCAATCAGGCAAGGCAAAAACAAAACCATTTCTTGTTCTGCAAAGCAGAGTTTCTTGTGAAACCTGAAGCCAGGGAAGGGTGATACAAGCCAGAGGGGAGAGGAAAGACATTTAGAGAAAGCCGTAATTCACCTCACATCTGTTTGTCGAGACAAGTGAACCCTTATGTGGGAATTAAAATTTGATGACTGTCTCTCAGTTGAAAGAACACAAATGAACCATGGTAGCAGAACCACTGTTGCAACTGTATGAGATTAGATTTCTCAAGGGAAATTGAGTCGTCAGATCTGACAAAGAATTACCCAGGACAATTCTGACATTGCTATGTGATTGCTGATCAGATCTTAATTATGGCAGTTGTAGTGAAGTATTTTCCTGAATTTGCTTTCTGTTTTGTCCAAACTACATGTTTTTGTGTCCAGGATGACTGTCTGGACGTGTGTGTGTGTGTGCACGTGTGTATGGTAGTCCTAGTTTTCTGCCCAAAACTGTCCTCACATGTCCGCACACCATTGCATGAATTAGTTTTTGTGCATGCTGCATTCCTGCCTATGTCTGTGTGGCTTCTTGATTGATCGAGCATACGTTTTTCTTCCTGATGATCTGTCACTCTGCAAAAATAGCGAGTTGGCAGCAGAGGGAGGCTTGTTTTTCACAGCCATCCATCAGCCCCATAGTTGTCTACAACGGTAGCTAACTTTAATCTGCACTAATGCACAGTTCTGGTTCAATCAGCCAGACAAAACACAAGTTGCTACTGGATCTGTGTTCATGTTTTTTCTTCTTTATTTTACTATCCATTTGTCTTTTTTCTTTCCATTTTTTGTTCCCCTTATTATCAGCTTTTATTTTGCTGCACAGCCTCTGTTTTGTCTCTTTTACAATACTTGTCCACTGGTCACAGCATCACCCAATGAATACACCCCCACTTAACAACATAAACAAAGAAGGTCGGCCATACTGTTGCTGGGTTTCATCGCTGTTAGTCCCTGTTGTATTTGTGGTTAAATAGGCTTAGCCTCCTTCAGATAAGAATCTGTGAGAGAACAAGGGAGCAAAACAAGGCAGGGTAAAAGTAAGAAAAGTAGTGCAAAGACAGACAGAAGGAAGGTAGCCTGGGTGTTCCTGATGTGAGATGTCAATAGATGGTTTGGAAGGATGTAGAAAAGGATGTTTACCCATTTGCCACATGGCTCCACTGTATCTCTCCACGTATTCTGAAGGAACAAAACTTTTTTTTTTCTGAAACAGTTGGAAGCAAAGAAAAAAGGTGGCTCCTGCTGCCAAAGCAAACAGGCAGCCCTTCCTCCGTTCATCTCTCATCCTCCATCCTTCCTTTAAATCCTCTGTTTTTTCTTAATTTGTGCTACAGCGGGAAAACAGTAGGTGCTCTAGATCCAGTCAGGCAATGTACATTTTACACATGTATGTTTGAGTCAGTTACTCAGGACAGGACTATTTTACATCAATGTTAGAAAAAACAGCAGTCATGTGTGAATTGAAGATCTTTTACAGGTTGTTTGTTGTTTGCTGTATACTCAACGTTATTAGGTGGATTGCAGGTGTAAAGTTGAATTCTGCAATGCAAGAGAAAAAGTAGCTTTTGCTATACAGTGCAATAGTCAGTTAATTAATTCAATTAAACAGGACTTACCTTATTTACTCTCATGTTATTTATATATATATATATAAATTTGCCTTTGCCATACACATACCTACAAACTACATAAATACTTTTCATATGTATGTATGTGTCCTGTGCACTCTGTGTCTGCTTGGTCTTGTGGTTGCGCTGTCTGAAGTGTACTGTACGTGGGCACTGTAAGCTTTCTATTCTTACGCACTGACCTTGAAGATTGTGAAAGTGTGAGTTAGGGGCCTGGAATAGGGGAACACGTCACCCTGCCATGCTGCCTATGTAGGACAGGATCTGTTTGCACTTGAAGCTGTCAAAACATCTTGTGTATGAGACCAGCCAGGACAGCAGGACAGATGGGACACACAAATGAAGCGAATGTGTGTTTGTGTCAGTCTCAAACCGTTTGTGGCTGCGTCTGAGTGTGTGTTTGTGTGGTTGGGTTTGCGTGTGTGTGTGTGTGTGTGTGTGTGTGTGTGTGTGTTAGTGTGTTAGGATTCCTCTAAACATGTGGGGATTTGTAGTAAACATTACAGTATATTTTGCAACTTTAGAGAGGTAATCACTGATCTGTTGTGGATTATAATTAGAAAGCAATCAGTGAATACTCCTTGTTATACACATGGCATATACATGTAATCTGATTCCCTTTTCTTGCTTTTGTTACCTCCAAAGTAAACAATATGCAGTAATGCTGCGAGTGAGTGTCTGTAATCTCAGTAGAAGCTTAAAAAGCTCTTCTTGTTCCAGTTATGTTCAAATAATTTAACAAGTATATACATATTACACAGTATACTGTATATGTAATATAATAACTATAATATAATAATAATGTAATAATTTATTAGGGGTGAAGTGATTAGATGATTAATTGATCATTGAATAATCATTTAAGAATTAAAAATTTGCCGTTTCCTGCTACTTAAAATGTGAAAATTTGCTGTATTTTTGATTCATTGAAAAACATAATTGACAAATAATTTTTGATTAATACTGAGTACCTTTATCTATTAACATCTAAACATACTGCAGCGCTGCCTACAGAAGGCCAACCTTGATTATTTAACAAAAGCACAGTTTTTATTTATTGTAGGCAGAACCATGCTACTACTACTACTGCTACTATGTTACTCTTCTCTGATTCTCTAACCCCGACCCAAAACTCACTGTGTACAACTTTACATGGACATCACTGTAAATGTAGGAGAAAGGGAAGAAAACATAAAATTTCAGTGGGTTAGTAGGACAAAGTAGACGACAATGGAACTGGGTCAGCCATGTGTCTCCTTATCCTTAGCTAGCCTCTTCTTTGCCCCCTCCCCTTTCACACACACATTGTTAAGACTTTTAACATAAAACTCTTTTCATCATACACCCCGCACACCCACATATGTTCATTATAACATACACACACACAATAACCCCAACACACACTAACTGTCCTCCAGAATGCTGTTAGGATGTTTTTGACCTCAGTGCCCTCAGTGCTGAGACAGTTCAGCCGCTATTATTATCTCTGACACGCACATACATACACATACATCTGTGAACATGCATATGTGAATGTACTCATGCATGTTGATGTGCACAGGCACACACATATACAGTTGTAACCCCTTCTCATACGCACACATACTCCATTTCACATTCCGCATTAGCGCTGTAATGTTGCTCTGTCACAAAGCCCCTCACCCATCAAGAGTCCTTCGCAACAACTGATGAATGGTCACGCAACAGGTTGAAGCCTCCATGGGTGGCCCTATCTGATCAACATGCTCCAACATGGGGCCCTCCATCTCTCAAACCATAGAGTGGAAAATTTAATGGACACACCAGACTGTCCTGGCATGGCCTTGTATGAGCTTTTGTGCAAAGGCGCATTCCCTTTTAAAATATGCCCATGTCCACATACAGTGTGGTGTTACTTCTCAGTCATTCTTTAATCAAAGCCCATACAAAACCAAACCTGAAGAGAAAAATCAGAACGTGCTAAAGCAAAGAAGCATGTTGGTAGAGTCTCACTCCAAGCTATCTATGAGACAAAAACACTGCAGAGGACACGAAGGCTTTGAATAGCTGTAATCAGTTTCTCTATTTTGCTCTTGTTTTTGGAGTTGTATGGAACAAACAAAATCACATTGTTATGGAAACAAGGAAGTGGAATAATTAGATGGTGGCTGATGACGTCTCTACATCCTTTCTTAATTATCAGAAATAAATGGACTTCTGGTGACTTGCTGATTGTGTTTCTTCAAGTAAGAAAACAGTGAGGAATGTCTTATTAGAGTCCTGTAGAGATTTAATTGACCAGAATATGATTGATGAATCATATCCTTGGATAATAAAAAACTTCTGAATGTTTATCTTTGTCTTAGTAAGATAACCTACCTAAATAAATCTAGTTCAAAACCAGTCAATGGGAATGGAAAGAGGACTTTACCATCTCTGTGTATTCACATGTAAGGATTTTACAATATAATGTGAAAGAAGTGCTCTACAGTGAACTCATCACTCAGCTTTGCATTGATTTCATTTGACATTGTTTCTGCTTGTGATTTGATGCAACATGACTTGACTGTACTTCCGATGTCAGGACTTGAGAATCCACTTGATACTTTGGCCGTCCTTTGCTATGTTGTGACTTGACTTGTGATGTCATGACACAAAGTTGACTTGAGACATGAGCAGAATTGGCCAGATTCTGCCTCTAGCCTCGACCAGCACATGCGTAGGTGTTGGGAAAATAAGAGTTGTCTTTTCTAGAACACTGAAAAGACCATCTTTCCCAGTGCTTTATACAGTATACATATACATACATTTATATATTCTCCTCTGTGTTGACACAAGTTTGAAAAAGCAGTGGCAAACTGAAAATTAGTAAACAACACACATAAACCTATTGTATACATAGTCAGCTTAACTTAATGTATAGTGTGACCCTGAATGTGGTATAATACAGAGTCTTGAGTCTTGGTCTCAGTCTCTAACAATCTTAAGTACATGCTGCGTTCCCAGTCATGGCGCCATTAAGCCCATGAGAGCAGCACACACTTAACCCTGCAACCCTTAACAACTCCCTAATCCATACACCCCAGCTTGGCCTGAGATATGAGATACACTGTTCCTTCTTATGTGTGTGCACTTGTGTGCATATGTGAGAGTGTATATGTGCTCATACAGTCACACAGAAAAGCGTGTGCTGCGGCCACAGCTCTCTTCCATTCAGAACAGGGCTTGGCTGCAGTCTTATGTTTCACTCTGCAGGGAACGCGCATACGTAAACATACTGTCACACATGCATGCACTCCAACACACACACACACACACACACACACACACACACACACACACATCTATCTTCATAGGCAAGTCAGTCATCCATTTCAGCTTCAACTTTGGCCCACATCCACTGGTATGTCTGTATTCATGTATGTATGAATGCCAGAGAGGGAGAGAAGCGGGAGACCAAGAAAGAGAAAGACAACCAGTTGGGGGGCCATTTGGCTTTCCATAGAATGCCATGCAGTGAGTTCACTGAGTTCACATGTGTGAACCCAGTTAGCCTGCAGAAAGGCAAGGTGGCCTGATCTCTCTCTTGTCCTGCTGCATGATGCAACGCTACATGCAGCTCCAGGCATGTTCTCTGTTGAGTTTCAGAGTGAAGAAAAGTTGAACGCAGCAGCAGTCATTGGGATTGTTTTTAGAAAGAAGGACATCTACACTGTTGAAACCTGCCCATAGCACTTATAAATTGATTCTTAGAAAACTGACTTCACAGAAAGTGAGATCAGCTTGCACGAGAGGGTGTGAATAGTCTCATCTCCCTGCGGAAGAAAACAGAGTTTCCCACTCATTAGTTTGTCAGTGATTCATAGTTTTATTCTATTTCCCACTTTATTTATCTTGCTCTTTCCTCCCCTACCCTCTTCTCCTGCAAGCTCACTCAAAATTTATTAGGTTTTTTTTCTATTGTGTTTTTTATGAAAGGCGTAAAATGGTAATTATGTTGCGAAACACCCATTGACAGATTTCCGTTGAACCACTTGTTCCAACTGACGAATGTCACTTGACATTCATTTGACTTTTTCTCTATCATTGACTCCTTGCCTCAGTGACTTAAGACGTACCTTGCCAATAATTGGGTTTAAACTGAACTGAAGTAGTGTTAGAGCTGCGGGAACAACGTGACATGTTTTTGTTTTGTGTTTACACATACAAGGAAGAATTTACATCATTTTGCCGTCACTTCACCCCCTGAAGCGATCAGTGATTCAGTATTATGCATAATTCAGCAAGACAGCATTACATTTGAATTATGGTTGATGTCCCCCTGAATGAAGGAGAAACCCCAAAGTAAAATACATATACAGTATCAGTATGTACTACCACAATACCACTGCACCAAATTAACTGTACCACTGCCAGACGTTATATGTCTTGTTGTAGGATCATTTTTTTTGTTGACATCTTGGCACTCTGATGCATCTGAGGGCTCAGACGCCTGCCAGAACTCCACTTGATTTAATTACTCAGTAGTAAACTCCGTCTCTGATAGACAGGCTGATTTATGGTTAGACATCACAGGCACACACACAAACATGCACAAGGTGCTCGCATTAATTAACTTTCTACTCTCTCCTTTTCTTTCACTTATTTCCAATCAGATGGGCCTTGGCTCAGAAAGCCAGCAGAGGAAAAGAAAGGCTCCAGCCCCTCCTCCCACCCCAGCTTCCATTACCCCTGGCCCTGACGACACTTCAACCTTTGCCACTCCCACCCCTGATAGCCACGCTACTGAAATACCTACCCCAGCCTCCCATACCAAGGTGGCACAGTCAACCACCATCTCTGCTACCACTGTGGTAACACACACAGTAAAACCAGTCCCCTTGAAAACAGTAGTACAACCTCCACCTGTGTGTGCTGCCACCCCCGTCCCCAGCTCCCCGACCCCAAGCAGCAGCACCACCGACAGCCTGGCTGTCCAGGATTCCAGCTCTGAACTCAGCCACAGCCTTGATGACTCAGATGCTGACTTAGACCAGGCCGGTTCCCAGTGCAGCAGCCTCAACAGCAGCACAGTGAGTGGGTCTGTGCAGGTCCAACCCACTATGAAAAGCTCCAGCAGCAGGATGGAATCTGAAAAATCCAGCAGCATGGCTGCCAAATTTTATCAAGAGACGACCTCAGCCAGCAGCTCCAGGTCAGAGACTGAGTCGGCCCTAAACCTGAAACTGGATGAAGTTGAGAACAACAGACACAGCGCAATGGGTAAATATCTACAAGGTGACATTATAACAGGCACTCAAAAACCAGCTCCTGACACAGATTTTTACAAAAAACAATCCATAGTTCAGACTTGAGTGTATATATGCAACCAGTTTAGAAAAAAAAATTAAAATTTTGACTTTAATAGCCCTATGTTTGTGTTTTTTGAAAACACGCTATAATTTTTTCCTTGATTGTGATGACACAGCCTGGTTTATTCTGGTAACAGTCTAACATCAAACACATATAATTCTGTTTTAATATATTACATTAGTTATTCTGTGAATTAAATTTTGATTTAGTGATGCCAACTGGCATTTCACATTTTCACTCCCCGGTACACAAAACATTGATATTCATCAAAGTAAATGAACTTGGTTGTTGATCACTGAATTTTTGACAGTGATGGTAAACACTCCCTCTCTGCATGTTAAAGAAGTGAGACAGTCTGAAGTTTTTTACCTGTTGGCAAGTGACTGAATGTCTGCCCTGCAGGACTGAGCTGTGACACTGCTGCAACTTCTGAAACTTAAACTGTTAAGAATTATGTGCGTGTGTGTGCTGTATGTGTGTGTGTACATGTGTGTATGTGCATGTGTGCACGTCACGACTGAAGTACAGGAACTAGTGGAGCTAGTTTTCATCTTAGCTCATGAGACAATACAGTTGTTGTCTGCACTTATCAATCCCTCACGTTCATCCTATCTCTCTCTCTTTCTCTTTCTCTTTCTCTCATATGCATGCAGCAGCTGACACAAACCTTCAAAGCTTGCAAATACAAATAGCTTTAAACAGGATGTACTTGAACTTTAGCTGGCCTTGTATTGATCTTTATATAACCTAGATCTTTCTCTGGAGCAAAGTGAGTTTGCAGCAGAGGGCTGTCTTGTCTGACAGGGGCACAGATGAGAGAGCTGTAGACCTCAGAAACAGGGATGAGAAAGGTGAGGGTACCAGAATGGAGTTCAGAGAAAGGAGCATGGGAAGGTTTTGGCACTGGGATGACAGGGTAGCAAGGTAGAAACAAGGGGACTAGGGGGGTTTAAGTAGAGGAGAATGATGGACAGGCAGATGAAAGCAAGAGAAAGGATGAAGTATGAGGAGGAGGTGCATTAGTCAGGATAGAAGAGACAGCACCAGAATCATTAATACATTTATAGACCTCGCTACTTCTCTTTTTCTCTATCAGACACTGCTGACAGTGCATCACCTTCTCTCTTTTGCTTTGACTCTATTTTTAGTCCTCTTACCCTTCACAGTGTGTTAAAAAGTACTCACTGAGTTCAAATGTGTATTCATAGTAAAATAGTTTTATTCCAAAAGCTTGATTCTCTGTAACAGTCCTTTTTGTCCTTCACACAACCTCAACATCAACTTTTCAACTTTTCACGTGCAGTGACTACAAGATATTCTTCAGTGCAGCCTGACAACTGCACTTCATTATACGTGAACAGTGTGTATTTGGCAGTGAATTAATAGCTGGTAAGATGTTATGACTAGGCAACTCCAACCTGCACGAACAGTATGGGGTGGTGCCCTCATGCTTGCATAGGCAAAGACAGAATGCACAGTACATATATTAGCTTTCAGTCAGTCTTATATTTTTATAGGTTTGATTTAGTTCAGCAAAACAGATGTATATGTCAAACTGACAACTGTACTCTTTTGCTTTGGGAAGCTTTGTACAGAATACAGAATTACTTAAGTACTTTTTTAACCTTGGTTTTATGCCATTGCTTCTTCTCTTGTGCCTGATAATAGGTAATATTTGCCTTAGCTCTTCAAATTATATTGCAGAGGTTTTAAATGCCTCTGTGTAATATTTATGTCAGCTTGCATTCAGGGCTTCAGCTTGGTTGTTAACAGAGGACAATAAAGAATTTTGCATAAGTAGAAGGTGTCAGTATTTGTTTAACTACAGCTTCAGCTTGAAACAGAGAGGTCAGGCTAAAATGTAAATCAGTGATTCTTCTTTCTTCACTGGTTGATATTGACAAAGTGATGTAGTACGACTGTTTTTGAGACTTCATTTATATTAATCATACTGTGTGTCTGTGTGTGCATATTTAGAAAAATACACAGTAACAATAATATGAGGGAAAAGACTGAGATCAAATTGTTGAGTATAATGTGTAGGGTTTTATGGATAGGAAAAGAGGATTCTACTGTTTTACCACTGTGGGTGTGTGGGTGGGTGTGCTCCAGAAGTTGTCAAGGTTATGATAGTGTTGTTTATCATCTTAGCCCGGCATACTGTTTCAGTTCCTTCCTATTGTTGACAACAGAGTAAACAGATAAAATAGCCCAGTGACAGCACCTGCTGACTAAGACGCAGCACACTGAGCATCACTAGTCTTATGAGGACATTTAGGCAGCTATATTTCAACAGTACTATTTTACAGTAATTGTGCTTTCCCAGATATAATTTATCCTATGTGTCAGTCCACACTTCCGTGGACTCCCATGTTTTGTGTATCATAGAAATGCTAAGGTGTGGGAGTGCTATTGGATGCTACAACAGTTCTGAGATTTAATAATCAGATAACACTTTGATTTCAACATAATGATACATTCTATCACTTGTAGCTCTTGTGCTACAATAGTTAATGAGTTCTTGCCTTTTCTGCCAACCTATGCAGTTTCAAATCAGTAAACTGGCAGCTGGGGCTGATAAAGCTGCTTAGATGTCTGAACTTGCTACATTTAAAAATGTATAAATTCTAAATGTCATGATGACTCTGATTCCTAAAAATATTTAATTTTTCATTTACCAAGTATTTGTTGGTGATTGAATTTAAGTAAGAAGTTAGATGGAAGTAGTGAAAGCCTCAGTGCATAATGAAGAAATAAAACAGCAATTCCACTACTGGCACAAATTCTTTGTTATTCAAGTTTTTACTTTTCACTGTCTTGAAACTTCAGCTGATACTGTACAGACTATCTTACATTACTTTAACAATGATAAGCTGCATGGCTCAGCAGACAAAAGAAGCAGCTCTTTCCACAGAAACTCAAACTTCACCACCAGAAAATCCAAGAATAAAGAAGCCACTGTTTGAATAACAAGAAATGTAGCACAAAAACACAGAAGAGGTTGCCAGAATAAATAGAAAACAAAGATCTTGATAAGAAGTTTGCATGTATGATGTTTGTGTCACTGTTCATTTTTACAAACATGACCATCAGTGCCTGCCCTGCCTGCGTGTTGTTTATCCCGCAGAAACCACTGATCGACCAGCGCCACCCAAACCTCGTCGTTCCCCGGCCTGGGAGCCACCACAGCTTGTCTTACCCCCTACCCTGTCTTCCTCTCCCATTGAGCCCACAGAAGGCAGCTCCCCACAGAGTCCCATGGAGGCAGAGGAAGCAGCTCCCCAGTGTAGGTCCCAGATGGACTGCCTCTCCCTTTCCTTCACTCTGGGTCTTTCTTTTCTCTCCTAGAAGCTGCTCTCCGGGTTTTTTCTTATTCCATTTGTCCCAATCAGAGTTTGTATTTTTGCAACTGTCCTTTTACTGCCAAACCTTTTTGTGCGCATGTGTGTGCATGTAAACACTGCACTCTGTCCTCACATGCTTTCCATCTCACTCTTTCCATCAGCGACCCGGGCAGCTGAGTTGTTAAGTGATACTGGGTCCATGTGAGGTCAAGGTGCTTCATATCTATAAATGTCAACCTGTAAGCTGTGTTATTTCTTCCGTCCAAAAGGTCAGGGCTGGGGTCAACACCAATCAACTGGAGTGCCTTTTTTGTTGCATTTATACAGTACATGGGAATATATTAGATGTGCAATGGCTCGATGGACAAAATACTCTTGTTTTTCATTTCACTGTTTGTTGTCCTCAATTTCTGTCTTTACTCTTTGGGGTTTTGTCTAGATGCTGTTTTCTTCGCCATCCACACCATCTGTAATGTTGATGATCTATCCATCTCAAATCTCATCTGTTCTTTTTTTTTACTCCCCACCCCACACCCTACTTTGTAGTGTACTGCTGTGGGCCTGTGCGTCTGCGCTCCAAACGCTCCTGAAGTCCCTCTCTGGCTTGACCCTTCCTTCGTCCTTTTACATCAGTCCTCTTTGCTTCGTCCTTGCCCTTCTTATTTCTGCTGGACCTCCCTCTGACGTTCACCACCCTTCTCTCATTCTTTTAAGAAAATTACTCCTGTTTTCTCTGTACTCTTGTATTTGTTGTCATGGTCTCATTGCTATCGTAATTTTAATTGTCTCATTTCTATCACTTGCTTTCACTTGGTGTCACAAAGCCTCGCAGGAGCCACTTTGCAGCAGCCTAATTGCATCTGTCCTTGTGATGGTTTGGATTTTAATGTTTTGAGGACAAAAAAATGCTGCAAGTGAAAGCAAGTCGTGCTCTCCAATTTGGAAGCGATGCTACTTTGCGTTGATTTCATTTTTCTTTTTTACAAATGTATGTATATACTGTTTTTGGTTTTGCATTTCAACTTGATTCACTGGTTGTTATTGATTATGCATGAGATCAGAGCTGAGTTAAAAGTGGACACACAGAATGTGGTCAGAGGACTATACAATGACAGATGAGCTAAACCCTGAACCTATCAGTTACGGTGTGATTGATGACTGACATGCTGAAAGGAGGCTATGAGGCAAGGCCATGCGATATCTATCAGTCAATATTTTGGTGATGCGATATCTGCAGATCAATAGTTGGACAGTGTATGTTTCTCTCTCTGTGCCTGGTGTTGTGGCTTGGTTTAGAAATCAAAGAGCAGAATGCATGCTGCCTTTGGCAATATTATGCAAAGGGTGATCAGTGACATGTTGCTTTTAGGTAGTGTTGCCTCATGTGTTTTAGACAAGTGTATGAAATAAAAGACCTCTTCCAAAGAAGAGCTCACAACAGTCCACTTAGAAAGGAGAACAACACTATTTGTATAAGTTCTATGATTTGTTGTGGAACTTTTGTTATAATATTGTAAAGCTTATAGTTGCATGAATGCTTCACAGCTTCTTTTTAAATGATGGATATGGACCCAAAATGACCCCTCTGTTGTGTCATCCTATGCGAAAAAGGGGTTAATTGTTTGGGATCCAGAGCAAAACGAAGTATGTTATTTAGGTCTTTGGCTGAAAAACTGCAATAAACTTGTCCTTAAGGCAAGACCGTGTCAAAGAAAACAACTTGTTTACGATTATGAGCACTATATCATTACATATACATGCAAACAATGTGAAATGCGCTTTTTTGTGTGGTGACAAGGAAATGGATCCCTTGTTTTCATCATGACTTGTTTTGTACCATATGAATGAGACTATTGTGTCTGGTTTCTGGTTTTATTACTAGTAGTACATTTCATTTTACAGTAATACAGTTTTTATGTAAACTATAATATATCCTCTGCAAGTAAGCCACTGACTTATGTGTAGCATAGTAGGGGGATGTGTACTTGTTGAGTTATGATAATGAACACATTACATGAATAGAACTCTTATCTGTAAAGGCAAACTGTGTTGTGTAAAACAGAATATGTGTTTGAATTTTCCAATTAAACAGCTGAAGACTGCATCAAGATTAATGGACTTTGGTTTGGCATTGTGCATGGATTGGATTGCTTGATTGCCATGGTTAGATTTTGACACTTCACAGTACAGAATTGCTTGAGACGCATTTTGTTTGGTGTTAACTGAAGCATGTGCCTCAGGTCAGCTTGAGTTGGGAGTTTTAGAACTATGTGTGGATGTTAAACCGTGCGTTTGTCATGCAAGCATATATGTGTGTAAACATCTGAGAGCATAAGACTGTGTGTGTATCCGTGCACTTGTCTGTGCGTGTGTGTGTGTGTGTGTGCTGATTGTGGCTGTTGCTGGCATGACTAAGCTGTTGCTGGGAAGGAGCTGGGAGGACAGCCCTGTGAGTCATCACCACATCTCCTGGAACTGACTGTTCTCTCCACACCATTAGGATCCGGCCCAAAACTGACAGACCTAGTGCACACACACACACACACACACACAACACAAACACACATAGGACATAAGACATATTGGAGCACAATGAATACCCAAATGCATGCACAGACTCACAGACACCCGGCATTACAAACAAGGTCACTCACTGTTAAACTCATTTTAAAGAATCCCCTGTTGAGTTCCCAGTGCTGTGCATGCTGGCTGGGCTGCTGAAAACCTAACAAATGGTACATTGATTTTTATTCTCTTGGCCTAGAGTTCAATGAGATCAATGACAGACTAAATAAGTTCTCCAAAACCCACAGGACTGGCCAGAGCATGACTGTACTAAAGAGATGAGAGGGTATAAAGCAATACTATCTTTCACTGGAACCTAAAACAGTACTGTAAAAATCTAATTAAAAGGGTTTGTTTACAGTAAATCCACCCACACATCATTAAAGCTGTTTTATCAAGCCACAAGTGGTTGTGGTCTGGGCTTGTGTTTGTATATTTGGCTCGTGTTTCCTGGTTTGTGTGTGTGTGGTGTCAGAATGAATTTTGAAACTAACGTAAATACTTCCTCTGTTTTTTTCCTCCTCTCTTGCTCTTCATGCTCGGTATGCATCCTGCACTTCTTTTCAAACAAATGTCCTCATCATTTGTTGTGTTGTTTTTCTCAGTGTTTTCTCAGGTATCAAAAGTTTTTTTAAGGTTTGTGGATTTGAGGGAAAAAAAATAAGGCTTCAAAGTTAATGCATGGCATGAGTAAGAAACCGGAGGCCTCTATGTCTAATTTTGACAAATCTAATTTTCTACCCCATTACAAGCTCATTCTCAGTCCTTTAGTTTCACCATACACAAACTAAGGCCACTGGAAACCCTTTGATTTGGATCTTGAAGTTGCTGCTAACAGTTACTAACAGTCTTAAAGGACGATGATAATACTCAATACTGATGCTGAGATCTTACTCTATCCTCTCTCAGCTTGGCTCCACTCCATGCGGAGCTCCACAGCCAGTGGCCAGAAACCAGAAACTGAAGCACACGAAGAGGAGACCATGTCCTTGGGAAGCAGCAGCGGTGGCAGCAGCCTGCCCGACCAGGGTTACGCTGCCTCTGAGGGCATGGCAGAGGGCGAGGACTCAGGCATGGTCAGCTCTCCATCTGACACCCAACCCACATCCCCAGATGGGAGTTTGTCTCTGGATGGAAGCAGTAGTGGTGGAGGAGAGAGACTGCTGGGACCAGTGCGGGACAATTCCAGTGACAGCGATGAGGGATGTGCCACCTGGGGATCAAGACACAGGTAGAGAGGATGTGATGGAAATCACGGAAAGAGGAAGCATTGAAGTAGGGAGGAAAGTAGAGTGACAGTGACAAGGATTTACTGTATATTTCTATTTCCCTAATTTGAGATATTTGGCCATCAAGATGATGAAAGTCTCATTCAAGACATCTGCTTTGACTTTCAGAGAATACCAATGATTCACAATGCCTGCCTTACTCATTCATCTCTCTGACCATATTCTTCCCAGTATTTTTCTTTAGCTGACTCCTACCCATATTCTACCCCTTTCCCATCTCTCCCATTGCATTCACCTTTTATTTTTAAATCCATTTTAACAGATCCAGGTTTCCTGGCAGGCAAGATAATGCATATGCCATTCACCTTGCTGTCGATTTTAGCCAACCTAACCACTGATAACTAACACCTGCATGAAAATTATTAGATAGATTCTTGCATTTGGCCATCAGGTTTATTATCACACCTGTATTTTCACCTGAAGAGTGAACCATCACTGTTTCAGCCAACTATAGAAGTCTCTCCACAGTTTTAACTGTGCCAGCAGTACTAACCAAGAGCAGTTCCTGCCATGTGTTATTTTTGAGTTGTGGCCAAAGCTGGCACCCTCAACCTTTAGTGCTGGGCTTTCATAGTTATGGTTCTAGGCCCCTTTTCAAAGGCCTTTGTGGAAAATGAGTGCTGCCCCAGATCACCTTTCCCCTTTTAAGTTGTTGTGAAATGTGTATGGTAATGTGCCCAGACCAGGGATCCGAGATGGATGCTCTTAATCAGAGAAACTCTCTGAATCCAGGGCCTGGCCTGGTGTTGCTGGCCCTTCAGTATTCCAGGAAATCACTATAACTCTGTTTTCTCAGAATCGTTGAGGAAAAGAGGACCAGTCCAAGTCTCTTAGAAGACAAATTCTATTTGGTTTGGCCTTCTTGTTGCAATTTGTTATGGGTAATTCGCCAGTAACTCATGAGAATGCTCTGTTGAACCCTTGAAGAGAGTGAGGGAAGTTTAAACTGTGGTAATAATATCTTTACAGCTACATGTTTCAAAGCCAGCAGGCTCCAGTAAAAATAAAATTCAACTTTGAACAAGCATAGAATATTTAAACTAACACATTTGTTTTCTTTCTTTTACTACTGAACTGCATTTAGCCTTTTGGTTTCTGTGGCAGATTAGTAACAGGAAGGGTGCTGGATGTAACAACACCATCAATTAAGCAGTTCATAACAGCTGTTTGGGGGTGATTAGGTGACTGCTAATAAAAATTATGGAGTCAGTCAGTGCTGTATTATGGCTGCCCCTATGCACTGGTCTTTTTTTTTGCATTGCAGATGTTATGGTAGTCTGTGTGTGTTTTACATGTGTATGTCTTCTTTTTGACACATGTTTTTATGTATCATCCTCAGGCACAAAGACATCGGCCCCCAGGCAAAGTCAGGCAGATTGAAAGACAGCTCTGAAGATGACCCAGAGCTCACAGCCCAGCTCCATCGGACTTTAGAAGATTTTGAAGCAGATCTTGCAGGTGAGCGGGCAAGCAATGAGGATATCCACCTGTACATATAACTGGATATATATTTTTCCATTAAGGCATCGTGACAATCCAGGTGTACATGCCTCCAATACAGGAATTGATATATGTATATATATGCTGTAGGATTTAAAATGTTATATACCTGAAGTAATCCTATAAAACTGAAGTTTGATGTAAAATTGGTTTGAAACATTTCACATTAGCGAAACTGAATTTTGATAAGTAGCAGTCATGGTAATATTCATGGTAACAATCCAAATGAAAATGTGCCCAAAAAGTACCAAAATATCTATTTATTCCTTGATCTATTCCCTTTTACAGACCACATCGATATAGTCTCAGCAAAGGAGACTCCCTATACCATCTCCACAGACAGTAATGAAGTGCCGGTATCTGTAGTGGACATGGATGTGCCAGTCACAGCCATAGATGAAGTACTGGAGGACTACGAACGTAACATAGTAGAAAATGAGGCAAAATCACTAACCAGGACTAAGCCAGCTAGCAGCAAAGGTACGAGGAACAGTATGCCTACGTCGCATCGTTCATACAGAAGCTGACATAGGCATTTATTCAGGCTCAGTGGTATCAATACAATACAGTAAAAACTGTTATGTATTTTATTTATATTTTAAACTGACTTTTTCTTACCCTATCTCATCACAGGTCCAGTGTTTCGAGCACAGTCCAGTGTAGAGTCACAGAACAAAAACAACAATGCTTGTACAGCTGCTGACAGTAATAAAAGCAGCAGTGCTAATACAAAGCAGTCGTCTCAACCTGAGCAACAAAGGAAGACACTGGAGAAAAAGTCTAAAGGTGATAAAAAGGTAGAAAAGATACTAGAGACAAAAATCAAAGAGGCAAGTATCACTGATACCAACAGTGTGAAAAAGGAAAAACAAAGAACAACATCAGCAGTGAAATCTAATGCTGACATGCAGAAACACAGCAAGAACACTGAGATCAAACCGGATCCTGTGAAAAGTAACGCTCAATCTTTTGAAGAGAAGAAACCTGTTCTTCCACCAACAAGTCCGAAAATGGTGTCAGCAGAAAGAGATGAAGAGATGCACAGAGTTTACCAAAGTAACTCCAGCTCAAATATTTCACATGGTAAAATCACTCGCAACTTCACATCCCGCTTCGGTATGAAAACTTTCACTGTGGTCCCTCCTAAACCCTCTGTCCCACATGCTGCTACGGGAGTGCCAGCTGTCAAATTAACTCTCGGTGCCATTAAGATTGACGATCAAGGAAACATGGTGAGAGCGGGTATCTCCCATAACAAAGCTGGTGGTTCATCAGAGTTGGGAATTGATCACGAGGAGGGGTCTCCACTTCTTGGAAAAGCCAAAGCTTTTTGGAGTTCAAATGAGAGACAAGAAAGTGCTGTGCCCCTCAACAAAGGTCTCATTGATAAAGCTAAGGAGAGCACAGATGGTCTGAAAAATACTCCCACTGCAGTCTCAGAAACTACACTGAAGAATAGTAATACTGAGGACCTGAAAATGATGCAGACTTCACTTAATAAGGCTGCAGAGAGAGCCCAGCCTAAAGAGATGGTTAAAGAAGAAGCTAAAGAACCAGTGAAAGACATCAAAGCTGCAAAAGAGGAGCAAGTAGAGGTTGAGAGCAAGATTTCAGTGTCCAAACACATTCAGCAGCCAAGTTATAAAACTACCCTTCCCCCTCCTGTCCTCCCAGACCTGAAAAAAGATCTGTCCTTCCTCAAACCATCCAGACGAACGTCAAGCCAATACGTGGCATCTGCCATCACTAAATATGCCCCAAAGATCTCAGCTAAACCCAACTCCAACACTAATGTAACTGACACCTCTGCAACACAGACGGTCGGTTTCCAGAGATCAGGTCGGTCCATACAAGTTAATCCGCACCAATCTTCCCAGTCATCTTTGTCAGATAATAAGGAGAATGAATCTGCTTTTAAATCCAACCCTCCCGGTCCAAAGAGGTCTATGAGCTTCCCAGAGTATGTGTCAGATAGCAGGAGGGATTTTGGAGAAGTGAGACCGGACAGGCAAGGAATTGGAAGTTGCGCTGAATCCATCAAAGGAAACTCTAATACACTGGAAACAGAAACAACCAGGAATCAGCACATTCAGTCTGGTGGACCCACCCAAATAAATATGACTGCCAACAATGACAGAGATAATATTAAACCTATTTGGCCCAGAAGCCCCAGCCCTGCACAAAGCAGTCCTCTCCATCCATTTGGTACACTACATACAGCCCCCAAGACCATATCCCAAGGCCAGACAAGTGTGAGTACAAACTGTGTATAAATACTGTATTTCATCTTATGGGTCCTTGAAGAATTAATACTATGAAAAAATCTTTATAGCAAAATTGCCACTGTAAATTACAATGTACTTAAAACTCCACATCTTGTCTGCAGAACACGAGGGACATGCCCAAGGCAGCCACCCATCTAACGCCTGATTTGAAACCACAACCCTCTGTCACAGTGACGGACAGTGGTGTGACCCCTGGGCCCCTGCCGGTGACATTGTTCGGTCCAGTTAAAAAGTTCAGACCAGTGATCTCCAGATCTGTTGAGAAAGAGACGTCTCTGCACAGCAGCCTGATGGAGGCGATCCAGACAGGCGGAGGCAGGGACAGGCTCAAGAAGGTGAGATCAGTGTATGGATGGATGAGAAGGAGACCAGTCATGATGCCAACTGAAATCTTTGGTGTAACATCTACCCCACTGCCAGTAATAGAAATACACTATATTCTTAATTTTACAATGTCAGCAAAGTGTTAATTTTGGTTTTGGCTTGAAGACAAGAATATGATTTTCTTTTCATTTCATTATTAGATAACCACTTCTGGTCCCAGCAGCATGAAGAAAGCATCTTATGTCGAGGAGGAGAATGAGAGATCTGCTCTTCTGGCTGCCATTAGAGCCCAGAGCAACTCTGCAAAGCTGAGGAAGGTAAAATACTCTCTTAGCTATATATACAATATCACTCCATGTCTATGACCATCAAGGAGATAAAACTTGGCCCTAAAAAGTCACAGTATGATTAATTATACCATTCACTTTCACCATCCTTGAAAGACTTTGATTGTAGTCACTTTTATCCTCAAACAAATAATAATTCAGTTCTTTTTCACATCAACAATACAACTCTTTTTAGCCAATCTAGCTTGTTTTGTGCAGACATCCATGGTCCCCAGAGGACGAATCCTAATCCCTTTCATCCTTATTGTTGATTCAGTGATTTTTCCTGTGCCATAATGAGGTTGACATTTTTGGTTTAGTGAGAAATGTCTTGACAACTAAGATGGTGAATATAAACACTATACACACATTGTCATTGTGCACTTGTTGCCATGCTGCATTTAGCATTTAGTACTGCTTTACTGAGCATGGCTGTATATTTGTCTTATTACATTTAAAAAAGACAAACAACTGTTCTTACTGCAGTTAGCAAAAGAAGTATATTTAAAAGGAAATGTGAATGCTAAAGTCTTTGTTTTGTTAGCTAGTTAGCAGCTCACAGAACCATGTATGAACCAAGTTATGCAAGCATGGGCGTCTATTTCCATCTCTCTGTGTGGACTGTGAGCTGCGGTTTGCTGTCATGTAAGGACGCATGTGGAATGAAAGGGGCAGAGAACGTGCTGCTGTAGCTGAAACATCTGCGGTTCTATTGTGGAGGTTCCTTACCAGAACTGGAATCTCTGGAATGCTGCATGACTAAATCAGACTCAAAAATGTTGTGCTTCTCAAAAAAATGTGCATAAATACATAAAACTAAATAACTATGTACAATGGAGTTACAAAAATAAATAAGATAAAATCATATAAATGTGAAAAACATGTAATACAGACAGACTGGAACAGAACAGTATTTATATGTGTGTGTCAGAGGACATGAGTGTGAGTTCAGATGCACTTAGTGAGAGCAGCTGGCCTCTCATCTGTGTTTATGCATCTAGAGTTACTATTGTCTTACTTCTTTGTGTCCTCCAGACCAAATCTGTGGCTGCACATGAGCTTGAGAAGTTCAGGAAGACTTCTGATGAGGACAGAGGTGCAGGCCCTTCTTCCTCTCCCTCTCCTCCCACTTCTCCTCCTGCCTTTACCGCACCACCACCAGCACCCATGATTGCACCTCCACCTCCTCCCCCTGTCTTGCCCCAGGGTAAGCCTAGCACTGTGGCACATCCAAGTGCTAACGCCCCCGTGAATACTGCCTTGGCCAGGGAGGCTATGCTGGAGGCCATTCGCTCTGGATCTGCTGCCGAGAGGCTAAAAAAGGTACAAATACAGAAAAACACAGCATCTATTTACACAGCAGAGTGAAAGTTGTTGCAGAACTCTCGACTCCCTTTATCTATTCTGCATTAGTACTGCTGAATTTTCAATTCTACAGCTGAGGGCGGAGAGTAACACTTAAACTTCACACACGTCCTGTTGGATTAAATTACATCAGAGGCTACTGGCCCGAATCTCTTATCTGTCTCATCTGTTCTGTCTGAAAAATAAAACAAGCATTAGCAAATTAAAATTTAGCATTAGCACAGCAAGTGGCGAATACCTTCGTGATTTGATCTTTTACAATTTTTTTTTGTGAGCCTTGATGCACAAGACGGCATAATTTCACCCAGAGAGACTCTTATCAAAGAAGAGTGGGAGGGAAAAAAAAAGAGGCAATCATGAAAATAGGCAGAGGCAGAACAGATAGAGGCAAGTAAGCCGGAGACAGCAACAGAAAAGCATATGATTTGAACCAGTGTCCTCTTTCTTCTCACATCTTTGATCTGGTTTCTCACGTCTCGCCTCGTTGAAAAACGTCATTGGCAGAACAATGCTCTCCTGCGGTGCAGCAGCCGGGAAACTGAAAATGAATTGCAGAATGTAGCACATTCGCAGATTCATCTGACAGCGATACTGTACTGCTGTGCGATTACTTCCAAGAAGATAGGTTCAATTTCAGGTCAGCAGCTGTGTGAAATTAGAGTTGCCAGAAATGTATTTGCATTATTTTTTTCATTTAAATTAGACAGGAACAACAGAAAAGTAGTTTTAGGACCAGGAGGAAAATAATCAGAGAATATTTGACAACATCTTTTTCCGCATCTGATCAGGTACAAAATTAACTAATAAAATCTTTTCAGTTTATGTATTTTTTTCTTTCCATATCCACTTAAACTCCACAAAACCACAGAACCTGATATATTCTTTCTGGCATGCCATGAACTATTACTCCTGTCATTACAAGTGGAGAACTACAAACATGACATGTTGTGTCTCTTTTAACTAGGTCGCTGTGCCCACAAAGACAGTCAAAGTGAACGGCAGGCTGGGAACAATCCAAGCAACCTCCTCAACACTCCCTCAGCAATAAGAGGAGAAGCCCACATCTCTGCAACGAGGAATAATTTATCAAGCTTAATTTCAGTTTCTGTTTTTTTGCCATCGTGCTTTTGCAACAGACATTTGGAAACCTGGATTGAGTCACATTTTGAGTGAATGTTGTTTGAAAGTTTTTGGGCAACTTAATCTGATGTGTGTCACAAATTAAGAAGCCTAAAATAAGAAGAAAGAATTGATTTCAACATGCTATCTAGATAAACTATTCAAAAGGGGCTTCACAGCTCTGACTACCAGTCTGGGGCCTTATGCTTAAACTAATGCACTAATGCTCAAAGAATTCAGCATAAAAGGAGAATGATTTAAACAGTTCTTCTTGCAAAGGGAATGTTGCTTTCTTAGTAGCCAATCACCAGTAACATCAGTCTGATAAAGGTCTCACAGTTGAAAGGTTTGCATTGAACTCATTGTATCGGATCTCTCAGTTAACAATATCTTGCTGGAAAAAGTTCAACCTGCGTCCATCCTTATAACATATTGCTGTTCCTAAACATGTCTTGCCATCTGTACTTGAATTCAGTAGTTTTAACTGGAAAGTTGAACAAAAATGTGTGCCAATGAAAGCAAAATTGAATGGTTTATGCTTCTTTCAGATCTTTTTTTTTTTTTAACCACAGTTAAATTATGGATGCCTTATACTGTTGCTCCGTCAGTGTTATGTATATGATGTTTGCTGTAAAAATTCTATATGGGGTGCAATAAGTTGGATCTGATGATGTTTCCAGATATGACCTACTTAATATTTGTTTAAGCAAATTAAGATTTGTTGTTTCATTTTTGATTTTATCCAGATCTGGTCCAGAATGCCAACTTCTACAGTTCTTGGCTCTGAGGAGGAGGAAGATGGTGGTGACCGAATAGTGCCTGTTAGCTTAATGTGCTCCTGCTTTAGTATCTTCATTTAAGCTGCTGTTTAAAATCTAAGGACATTGTCATCCATGGTCAATGTCCTGCAAACACTTATACTTGTACAGTAGCGATGCTGTGCCTTTGATGTTTGATGTTAGAGAAGTTAAGATGAACCTTTCCTTTCCTTGACATTTCAATATATTTGAAGCACTGTTATTAATGTATATCAATGGTGGATGTCGCCATGAGAAAAGAGATTAGTTCATTAATCAACAAGTCACTACCAGTGGCTGTGAAGTACAAAGTTGTAGGAAGACAGTAGTTGAGGTTATCAATGGCCTTGATTTAGTTAAGTGTTATTGCATTCTTCTCTGTGGGTGAAGTTTACAGTGTGGAGTAGCTGTGGTTGATAGAGGGAGTGAACCAATGCCATTAAATGGTATAGTTATGGATAAAGTAAAATGTCCACACTAAATCATCTTTAGAATGAAGAAAAACCTAGAGCATCCATATTCAGGTGTAAATGCACACTGCTGTGTATTGTGAGATAAATCTAAGTAAAGGGAGTTTTTTAGAAATGTATTTTAATATATGCTCAGTTTCAACACACACTCAATATTTTTACTGTTCTATGTTTCATCCTGAGAGTGAAAGAACTTCTGTCTTTTCTCTAACTAGAAGAAAAATCGTTCCATTTCTGCTTCATGGTTTCCTCTACACACACTAGCCTACAGCACATTGTAGCATTGTATATTTTGTAAACTAAAGGCCGTGAAAGATTTGATTAAACTCTTCGATAGAGAGCTGGTAGTTTGATCATTTTATAAGCTATTGCTTTTTAAGTTTTAAGTGCACATTGTTTTTTTTTGGGAAGGTTGCACCGTTATTTTGTCTACCTAATTTTTGATCCAATAAATGATTTTGTAATCAAGTGAAAAACTGACTTGCAGCTGGCATTCTTGTATTTTAGCCTTATTCACTATGACTGTGCATGTTTCCCTCTCAAGTAGCATTGAGACAAATGTTCGGCAGATGGTAGTCTGAACCTTGCCCTGGAAAGCATCATTCTCATGTGCTTGTGCCATTCCCAGCACTGTGGTTGCCTGTAGACTGTGGTCATCCTGCTGTCCTTGTGAAATATATTGTAACCCCTCTCTCCCTCTCTCTCTCTCTCTCTCTCTCTCTCTCTCTCCCTCTCCCTCTCCCTCTCTCTCTCTGGCACACCACAGATGAGCCACTATTCCAGGCAGAAGCTCATGGCCCTGACTCATCACTATGTGGTCACACGAAATGACTCACAGAACTTGAACCTAACCTGCATTCCTGATTCCTGAAACACTAGTCATTGTGCCCCTCCACCTTCCCCCAGAAGCAACCGAATGATGCAAATGCTCGCTTTAGTTGCAAAATCACATGGAAATACACAGTGCAGATACACATGTTCACACATGGAGAAGTCTCAGGTGAAGTGGCGTAAAACTGCACTTTGTATTGACTCACCCATCATAAACAAATACAAGTTCTCTTTAATTAACTCTCTTCTTTTGGGTCCAAATAAAACGTGAATTGCTGCACTTTCATGGTCTCATTTTTAGGGATTTTACTGACCACTCTCGGGTGAGAATCCATGATAGGACTGGTTGTTACAATCCCTGACATATCAGTACCTTGGTTAACTTGGTTGGAGAGGTCAACTTGGGTGGGTTGGAGTTGGATAGGGATCAAATGGTGCCACCAGTATGACACATCATCAGTTGTGCGCCCCAGCGTCTTTGGGTGTTTCGGCCTTTATCACAAGACACCCTCAGTGAGGCTGGACCGCCACAAGCTGATCAGACCTGGGTGTGTGTCGCATGTTGGCTCCACGTGGTCATTTGGAAGCCCATACTGTCTCCTTCCGTTTCAGCCACAGCCAGTGACTGCTTCTCTCTGCGAAGCTGGCGAGCTCTTTGATGGCCTTACGTTGGGCCTGCCCTCTGATTCCCATCTCCATCAGTAGCCTTGTGGTGGAACTTGCTTCAAAGCCCCTGCAGCCCACCTCCACAGGGTGCACCTTTACATCCCACCCCCAGTTAGTTAAGTCTCTTCTAGCAGTGGAATAAGTCAGAGAGTATATAAGGCTGATCTTGGCTCTGTTGGCTGGAGAGAGCTGTAAATTCCTGCCGAGGACCACAGGCTCTTTTGTGGGTCACAGTCCTTGCTCACTCTACAGCCTTTCTAATCTGCCTTACAAATCTCTGAAGGGTGTGTATGGGTGGGTGTGGGTGATATTTTTGTTGCGAGTATGTACGTGTGTTTGAGCTTGTGCCTGTGTGATGCTTCCAAACCATGTTAACCATGCTGGCGACGTAAACAACCTCCGAATCGAGAATTACCAGAAGATTGCACCACATAATACAGCAGCAATAAATTAAGTTGGTTTGGCTTTGCGCCTTTACCAACCTTATTGGTAACTGTGTATTTGTTGCCATAAAAGTTTCAAATGGAGGCTTGAGGCAGCGAAAGTATGTCACATGTCACCAAGCCCGTCATTAAGTTGACTAATAAAATTCTGATCATGTAATCATATAATTTAGATCACATGAGCCACTTTGTATAGGTTGTTTATATGTGGCTTTTTTTAGTCAGAGATGAGCAATAAATAAAGAAAGTGTTGAGTTCCCTCTTTGCCATACTCATACTCATCCATGATCCTGAGAGACATTTAAGTGAGAGCCGTTCACCAACTGCCTCGGTTTATGTTACACAGCTTTGTTAGTCTTGACTTGCCGACTTATGAGTGATGGACGCAGTGACACCGACTATCAGCAGGGGTTTGTATTGACTTTGTTTACCGATGTTGGGTTGTCTACCGTGTATCTGATCAATCAATTTGGACAAAAGGCCTGCGTGATGCTGAATGTCTGATGAGGTGAAATCAACATAATGTGTGTTTAGTTTATGTCTCAGTGCCAGTCACACAGGAAGAATGCTTTGTTATGAATATGAGTGACACGACATGTGTTTGTATGTAAGTATGTGTGTGATGCCAGTGGCTGCACAACGTCTGCTCTTTTGACTGTGTGTTTACACACTGTGGGGATGCAGTGTGAGCCCCCTGTTGTCCTGATCCAGACACACACGGCCCAGGACTGATGACCTTTTGCACTCCAGACTCCCATGGTGTTTTCTCATCATTTCAACTTATCCAAGTCTGAAATATCACAGGCTCTGTGAAAAAGGAACTCGACACTGTTTCATCCCCGGTGTCACTGCCTTTGGTGCACGTCACTCCTCCTAAATGTTTTATTAATCTCTGCATGTTTTAAACTAGTTACCAGCCTAAATTGCAATAACACCTGGGCTGAATGTACAGCTCTTGACGTTGCTCTTGGTCATATAAACATCAGAAGGTCTTATGCAATACTCCTACGAGACTCACAGGGATACAAACACGACAGTACCGGAAAGGCAACTCTGGTGCAATGAGATTTGACCCCCAGTTGTGCAATAGACATACCTCACAGCCACCAGTGTTTTCATTTCTGACAGTGCTTGTCAGAGCAGGATTTCTAACGAAAAGTAAAGTGTTCTCCTTAACTTTAGTCTTGTGGGTTATCATAACAATTTTCTTGCCATGTTACCACTCTGATTTACCATTTTAGTCCTGAGGTAATAATCTGTAACACTGACATATGGACTTTTCCCCCTTCACTACAGCCAGTTAACATATATAATACTTTACTCTGTTATTCAACAGTGTCACATATGTCTTTTAAAGGCAGAATTATTCTATATAATATAGTCTAATTATTAAGTAAATACTATTATGTTGTAATGCAGAGAAAACAATTTTTAGTTGTTGTTTGATAACACAATATTTACAATGATTACAAAGACAGATAAGGACATATAGACAGACATGTATCAGTGTGTAGTGATGAATGCATCATAACCAACATGTGGTTCATCTATATTCACCCAGTCCTCACCAAGCAGCAGTATGTATGTAGGTCTACACTGAATATCAAGCACTTCTGTTTTAAGGGACAACACCCATTTCCCATCTTACTTTTATATGTCTGTCCCTTAAAACTGAAAAGTATGAGAAACAGATGTATGAAAGGAATCAATTTAAATGTTTATATTAATGCTGTGAATAAATCAAAAGTTGATTTCTTAATCACTTTTTTAAAGGGGGTTCATACAGACATGGAAAAAATGAAATTAGTATTATCAGTGTCACCAAATTTATACATGTGATTATTTCTTATCTGTAAGCTTGATGGAGAATAACAGCAGTTTTCCACACAGATGAGAGAAATAATGATTCTTAAAAATGACTTTAAATGACTTTTTCAAAACAACTCATACAAACTGTTAAACACTCTGGAGCCTCTTTTATTAGGTTTGTTCCACTCAAAAACTGCAAATACTACACGAATTTCATTTTTAAAAAACACCAGCTCTTCAGTTAAAAAAAAAAAAAAAAAAAGCGGAATCCTCTGAACACGCCCTTATTCCCATAAGACGTGAACGCCGCATTAATCGCCCCTCGCTGGTGGGCGTGGTCTCGTCGAAAGTGGGAGGAGCTGTTTGCGTGCGCGCGCGCGCGTGTGTGTGCGTGTAATGTGTGTGTCCTCCCCGGCCGCATGAGATGAGCTGCCTGCAGTCTGTGCGGCCGCACTTTTCGCCTTCTCTTCCTCTTCTTCTTCTCGCCTCCGAGTGTGTGTGTCCGGTCCGGGAATGAGGAGCACCGGGGCCTGATCCGTGCTGCCCCTCCGCCTCCGCACCGACCCCGCGCTCTGCTCCGCCTGATCCGCCTGGAAGGTGAGTGCACGGAGGAAGACTCCCCCTCCGGTGAGGAAGACTTGAAGAATAAAAGTTGTGTTGATGTGTTGCGGTGGCACGCGCTCGCTGGGTTGCGAGTCAGGACGCGCGTGTGCGGGATCCGGGTCCTGTGCGATCACTCATTCAACTCTGAGAACAAGTTGATTCACGGGATCGGGCTGTTGCATGCCACTCTGTGTCGACCCGTGTGTGTGTGTGTTTCTGCTCGTGGAAATGTGTCCGCGTGCCGACCAGCCGCTTGAATCTCACGCGCTTTTCTGCACCTTTACCAAGACTCACTGTGATCCGAGTCTCTCTTGAGGAGGAGGGGGGCACTATTTTGATCCCGACAGCCTGCCTTGTTTACAATTGCGTAACAGCAGTCTGCAGTGGCCCATAGCCTACTTTCTGTCCAGTAGGGCTGCAGCTCCCAGCGTTGAGCCCCCACCTCAACTCCAATCTGGGAGAGTTGAGTCTCTTTTGGCAGCATTTTGCTTTGGGGGGGGTGAGGGAGGCAGGGAGGGAGGAGGGGGGGGGGGAGAAAGAGGCGTTTTCCCAGGGATACTCATGTAGCCCTACTGCAGTGGTTCCCAAAGTGAGCCCTGGGGACCCCTGGAGGGTCCTTGGTTGGGTTCCAGCCCCCCCCTCAGCGAATCAGTTTTAGAGTCACAGCTTTAATAGAATAGGAGGAAAAAGTTAGTAAAAAGTGTTTTGGTGCACTTGTTAAGCAGGTGTGGATGTAACAGCGAGCGCAGCCCCAGAGGGAGTGTGTTGGGAAGTCTTATCACACTGGGCTGCTTGATGTAAATCTCAAGGATTCCCCCTCTCTCCTCATTCATATTCAAGCCTCCACTAAATGCAGCTATTGCTCACACACTGTAGATGCAGCCCTCCTCTGTTTCTGTTTTAAAAGCAGCCGCAGCTCACATCATCAAGTCAGTCGTATAGTATTTTGCCTTTGCTTGGAGAAACTGTGCTTAATGACGGCAGCACTAATAGAAAGGGTAAGCGAGCGAGAGACGGCCTGATCATTATCTAATCTAACTTAATGTGGAAACGTCTTGACAAAGCGTCTCTTCATTGACGCTCTAATCTGCCCTGTCATTTGGGCGCTCGGCCAAATCAATTTCTTTATTGGCTGCATGTGGTCTCTGCAGAAAGTTGCATAACCGCCCAAATTTATGATTCTGGGAACTATCGATGTCGGCCTGTGTGCTGTGAATGCAGATCTGGCCTCTCGCTGGGACAGTGGAGTCGGGCTGGAAGGAGGCACTCGGGGACTGGTGCACGTGGTGAGATCTTGTAGGTTCTGTCAGAGCAAAAGAAAATCTGTTGAAATCCAGAGATAACAGTCTCTCCTGTTCTACATGTTCTAGGCCACAGCTGCACAGGCAGAGCTATTGATCTTCCATTTCCATGAGGTGGGACCTCTGCGATAAAGGAAATACTCAATAAAACCTAGTCTTCATGTTGTGTCTGATGGTGCATGAGGCACCTTACTGCTGGATTAATTGAAATCTTGCGTACTTAAAATCTTAAATTTAACCTCAACACACCTTTCAGTATTAAGACAAACAAAGCACAGTCATCAACCTTTCTGGAAACCCTGAAGTGCAACACACAATCTTGCCAACCGCTGATATTCCACTCAACTTGGCAACCAGCGCCAGAGCGTTTAGACACGGCACACATGCACGGTCCCCTGCATGTTAACCTCTAAAGTGCGGTTGAATGCGAAGCGTTTCGATCACGTGGCTGCTGCTATATACAGTCTGAAACATGCTATGGTTGCGTCTCTTCAAGCATGTGATTTTTTTTGACACTCTCCCATTCATAACCAAAGAGGATTTCTCTTTTCCTCGCCCCTGCCCATTATTTCCTGCTTTCTTTCATTTAATTATGTTGTGGTCACATCTCTGTGCACATGGCAACCGCTCGAGCTGCGGTTTCTTTCACCCCCTCAGCACCGGTCCTGCTATTTCAAGTCCATGCTCAGTAAGCGCAGGCATGACGGGGCATGAACTCTGCGAGACGACGGGCTGCCAAACGGCTGCTGACTGCACATATTGCACATAATTATACTTACAATAAGCTATACTCAACTCGCTCGAGGATTCGGTCTTGTGTATGTGTGTGTGTGTGTTTTGTTTCTCGAGAATCTAAAATGCCTTTGGTTCCACTGGTTTTTGATTGAAATGCTGTATGCTTGGCAGCGATCACCCCAGAGATTTGTTGCGTAACCAAAGCCTGAGCCTCATTTTAAACTTTTCTCGATATACAAATGCACTAAAGGTTGTATGCATGTAGCTTCAGCTGGCGACCGACGTGAACAGATATCCTATTAGCTGGTATTGGTGGTATAAGAGCTTGTGGTCGTGCTTTAGGCAGCATTCCATTGGGTCTTGCGTCAGCCAGCAGTCATTCAGCGCTAGTTGGTCTAGGCTTATGCACTGTTAATACCCCCTCCCTGATGTCATGACACCATTAACCCAAGCCTGCTGGGGGACCACAGCACAGTTCATGTCAGTCGACTGACTCTGCCTGGATCTAAAAGCAGAGCAGCTTCGCCCTCTGTACCAAAATGCTCAGCTGGGCTGTCAGTGGTCAAAAAGCAATCCGGCGATGTCAGGGATTGCTATTTGTTTTCTGGCTACAGGTTAAGTTTGCACTCAGTTGCATAATCAGGTATAATTTCGAGATAATTACTCTCCTCTTCTGTTGAAGTGTTCTACATTGGGTTCACTTCCCACGTACTTGGCCTTAAAGCGAGCTGCACACTTTTGAATTTGGGTTGTTTAAATTGGTACTTAACCACAAGTTAACAGGTCTTAAGTCTAATGTGACCACTTATTGTTGACAGTACAGCCCAATTAATGTTTATGTACTCAGTATCTCAGCTATAACCGCTGAGTAATCATGTTTTGCTTTGTAAGGAGTCATTTCTAAGAACCTAAACCCTTGCCAGAGGAAAAACTTTGTGGTATTATTCTTCTCCCTCCTCCTCCATACTGTAAATATGGACCTGTACAAACACGGTTCTCGCTGCTTTCCACTTGTGACCCAAGGTGATGCAATGCTTGCTGGTCTAATCACCGGAGTGTACAGTGGATTGGGTTTCTCACTGTCTGGTGTTGGTCCAAATGTGGCTGAAACCCAAGCCTGCGTGAGAGGCAAGAATGTTGCCTTTATTCTGTGGGTAACTGAACACCTGAGGGACCACATGCTCGGGTGGGTGCAGATAATGTGGCGTGGATGCACAGCGACGTGTCACTCTCTAACGCGTATGTGCACCATGTTCTCTTGCTCTCACATGTCTGTCATGTAGGTTTGTCTTTGTCTCTGTCCATCTGTCTACCCCGTTGTCTACCCCCCTCAACTGTCTCCCTCTCCTAGTTTCACTGTCTTTATCTCTATCTGTCTCCCTCCATTGATCTGTGTCTCACTGTACCAGCCGGAATCTGCAATGCAAAATCAAAACAAACCATGGTTAGTTGGCTTTGGTAGATGTACCGTACGATTAAAAACAAGAAGAGCTCCCCCCCCTCCCCTCAGAAATATTTCCCAGCGTAAAAACCTCAGAACAATACAGGCATTTTTCTGTTCTTGAATTCTAGCACTGTCCTAAACCTCCTTCTGATTCCCTCTCACGCTCTGAATATAGCACTTTTGACCATGCATGCATGTATTTTGTTGTACATAATTGCATTTTCTGCCCTCTGGTTTTCTAGTATTACACTCAGACTTAGGAGCGATCAGGGCTTAGAGTGGTGTACTTTAGTACTTAGGAATAGGACTTACGCTAAGTCCTTCTTAATATGATTTTTTTCAGCCGGCCAAGTTTGTTAGCATTCCTAAGAGTAAGTAAGTAAAATAAATGCTGTTCCCCTTTCCCCTCAAGTGGTCACACACAGAAGAACTCCAGCACTTTTCTTATACAAGTTCAATGTTTTATTTACAAGGTCACTTTTATTTCAGTTTGATGTTTTCTTTTGTGGATGATAATGATATCATTCCACTTGCACTTATTTGATTTGGAGCTTTAAGTTTCCGACTAAGACAGATCTAATGTGACAGCTCTGTGTGTTTCACAGCCAGTATAAGAAGTTATGTGCTACCAACAGGTAGAGTAAAGATGTCACGAGAAGGCGAATCCATCTAACGTAGCCCTCTGGGGCCACCATTACAGCCAACTTGTGCACAAGCACAATTGCTCCCAAGCTCCGTCCATTCATCTATGCCATTGCATAAGACTAGCTCTCCCAAGCAGCCCAATGAAATCTTCATCCAATTAGGCACTGTCCACGTTTCCAAAAAGCCTTTCTCTCATAGACTGGTGCTATTCAGCCTCCCCCGGCATGACATCAGGCCCTCTCTTATAGCCCCACTTTACGCTGCTGCTCTCAAATAATGAAAGCTGCCAATTAATGACTAATCAACATGTGCAACAAGCACATCCAGTGAGGAGTGACCACCATCTAATCTGCTGATTAAAACAGAAGACAGAGATGCTCTGTTCGCCTCTCTCCCCCGTCTTTCACTGTTGCATTGCTGCAGAAACAACAGCCAGCCCACCACAAGCTTGAAAGTTGATTGGAATCATGTGCAATTTTCATTTTGGGGTTACTTGGATTGCCAAAGGTTTTGATCGGTTGTCAGTGTTGTTTGTTAGAGTGATACCATGCTCCGCTTAAGTAAAATCTAATGGTTTGACTATTTTCAACCTCTTTATTAATCTATGACTTGACTCAACCATTTTCATGTTACAGCTCGGGATGATTTGTCAGATAAAAATATAAAAGTACATTTTAATGGTTGCCTACAGGGCTAAAGGCTGGTGGGACTCAGAGGGGGAATCTCCAACCCTCAGCAACACAATACAGCAGAGCAGGCAATTTATCTTTCCACCCATGTCTCCTATACAGCACATATTTGCAGGTCACCTTGCCATAGGAAGTTTTGATAACTCACAGCGTTGGGCTAAATATTCCCACTTAAGGTGTCTGGCTAGTTTAAACATATACAGTAGAATAATTGACCTCTCCTCTCTCGGGGTTGGGTTACGGTCAGTACATTCACTTCAATGGGCTCTCCACAAGTCCCCAGACACCGAGTTGGATCTGTGCCATTTCTTGAATTAAGACGCTGTTTATGTTCTGGACCGGAGCAGAGCAGGATGAGGGTAGGGGTCGGAGGGGCAGGGCTGGGGCCGGGCGAGGGTTTGGAGGAGAGGGAGGTAGCTGGTGTGTGTCAGTGCAGCATGGCTTCACAGGGGGGTTTGGAGGCTTGGGTGAGTTTGGTGGGTGTGGTGCTCGAGGGAGGGGTGTGACCAGTGTCAGGGAGCTGTAGTAATTCTTTGTCGCACCAATCCTCGCTTAGAAATCTGGACTTAATGGGATGGACTGTGTACTCTGTGTCAGTATATGAGACATGGTGGCAGCCTTCAGTCAGGGTCTGGTGTCTGCGTCATGGCACATAAAGAAGGGAAGAATAGATAGATAAGAAATCTGTGTGAACAAAAAAAAAAAGTATTCATGTTTTTATTGTGGATTCAAAAAATCTTTAAACCTGCAATGGCTGATTTTTTTGGCCACTTGGGGGAAGCAAAAACATTAAGCAATGATTTGGAATCTCGTTTCTGGCCACCTGGTGAATATTCATGCTTCTTTTAACTTCTTTTTTTTATGATTTTGTTGTTAAATGTCTGTCTTTTGTAATGTCTTTCCTGTTGTGGTTGTGTTTGTCCAACGGTTGCTAAAAGTTAATTTTTGAAAGGATAATAAACGAAACCCTCTTGGTCTCCACCTACCTGAGAAAATGTTAAAAGCTCCTTTATGTTCACCAGCTAGTTGCGACCTTGCCTGTCTGTCGTTCAGTGCTTCAGGTAGCTTAAACTGTGATTGTCAAATCTTTTTCACTGCTCACATTACAGATAGTCGTTTGATCCATTGTTAACATTAGAATATTGATCAGGACAGCTTTAAATATGTGCTATTATAAACAAGACATAAGTGTAAGAGGTGGAACCTTGACGTGTGTGTAGGTCACTCATCAATAGAAATTTGGCAACCTCTGGTGTAGAAGCCAACTTTTGTTTAGTTGCGTCGCCGCCAAGAGAAACTGTTAAAGGAATTATTGCAAACCCAGACAGTACATTTAGATGTGCTGTAAATCCTAGTTAAAGACATGCACACAAGCTTGTGTACACACATACATGCACTGTATACACTGGCTGCTCCTCCTGGGTGCAGCAGTGGTTCTCTCGAGGCCTTTGACATTTCCATTTGAAGATAGGTGATGTCAGGCTTGTTGCAGCTGTAGTGTCTGGCTCAGTGATGCCCCGGGCTGCAGATCCCACGGGTCCCAACACAAATGCTGCAGTCATGGGCCGTATTTATTCTCGTGTCGTCAGCATCATTATCAAAGGATGAAATTTCACATGTGAAAATATGGGAGACTCTTTCTTATTTGGTTTAACCTTGTATGTGAATGCACCATCTTCCAGGAACCCGTATGCAACCTTCCAGGAAATCACATCCATCAGTAATAAAAGTCAAGCGACATTAATTATGTTTAAATGTTACGTTATGCAATAACTGACATGCCTAATCCAGTAACAACAGCGGTAACACTATCACTGAGGCTCCAAAGTCTGATTTTTCCAGCATCTTCTTTATGGCTGTCTCAATGGGAAATTACATTAACTATCATAGAAACATGATCCATAATTCTATTCGCTTTTCCATCTGGGCCTCAGGCTGAAGTTGTTTCTCTTTACTTCCAGTGACTTTTTTTTAGATCACGACTTATGAACATGGCTTATTAAACCGTTGTGTTAGCATTTCTCATTAAAATAAAAAGTCATTGAGGTTTTACGCAAATCTTCTCTGTGAGGTGGGGCAGACAGATTTTTAATAGAACACAAGTGATCAGACTCCCTTCAGGGTCGTGCATCTGCAGGAGCTGGCGGTAATGGTTGGACATCCTGCAGCAGTGGTTGGGTGCAGGACAGAAAAAACAGTGTTGTGCAGACCTCCACCCCGGGGTGCAGCAGATAAAACACTTTGTTCCCTGACACTACCTGACCCCTAGAAGCATAGAGAAGTCCCCTTTTGACCTTATGATACCTGAGTAGGAAGCTTACAATCAGTATGTGTGTGTCTTGTTTGTTATGCGTATGCACACCCACACACACACATATTCACATATTCTGCCATATGTCTCCTCACTGTCCATCCCATCCCTGGCTGGCCCACAAATCAGTGCGTGCCGTTTCACCAGGCTGGGGGTCGCAGTATTGCACATGTTTTTTTTCACCAGGTACCCTGTATGGAAAGAATGTGCTCTCTGCATTCCAAAGATGACTGAGCGGAGCTGAACAGACCCGCGTTAAGCTGTGTCCAGTCCAATCAGCTGAAGTCAAGTTGACTGAGATGAAAACATTTTACAATTACAGTACACACACAGACAAAGTAGTTGACACAGCTGCAGAGCAGAGCTGCACAGATGATGCCGTCAAGCACTGTGGGCTTTCGGTTTATTGCTCCGTGTGTGAAAGAGGTTTAATTAATTCCAAATGTAAGCAGGAAGGCTATTTGCTGGGTTATTTTAATCTAGATTTGATAAATTTGATTAAAAAACAATCTACGCCCTGAGGGGTCTGATTGGACAGTGAATGGCTCATCACTCTGACATGTGCTATTTTTGCCAAAAGGCCCAGACTGGAGACACATGACACCAGTATCCATATCAGTAACTCCACATTAGTGGCACCCTGAACGCTGCGTTGGTAGAGTAACGTAGCGTGCTGTATAATTGAATCCCCCTTTGGTTGAATTTGAACACTTACATTTCACCGAGTTACACAATTCAGACTCTAATCCAGCGTTTCTATTGTTCCAAAGAAACATTCTCAGTAATAGCTTTGGCAACAGCGGAATGGATATTATGAATTTTCACATTATCCTTCAACACCTAAGCCCCATATCATGTATTTGATTTTAATCAGTAACACAGAGAGCTGGATAAAGCCGGGGATCTTCTTTCCTACCATTTAAATAGATGTGCTCTCATTAACTGTAACAGAGCTCCTCTGGCATCTGACTTGCACACTGGGCAAGTTTATGCTACCGTATGTTTCTGGATGCCCCACTATAAATAACCCACGCTATTTAGAATGTTTTCCCAAATAGGAAAGGACGGGAGTATATATAGAGCAGTGAACGCCTCACAGAAATGCACAGAGGCTGGCAGGCAGGTAGATACACAGACAAGTAGAGACAGCAGACAGCTATAGAGAGAGACAGGCACACAGACAGACTGACTGACAAAACGCCAAGCAGGAAGACGGAAATACAAACCCAGCAGATAGGCAGGTTGACAGTTAAGACAGACAAACCAGACCAGCAGGCAGGCAGATAGGTTTAAAAAAAAATCAAACTGACTCCTTAGTTTACAAGGCATGTTTGGCAGCGCAGCTCAAAAGACATTTATTTCGGTTTGGCCTACATACAGTACGCGAGGTTAAAAGTTTAATATTTCCATGTTCCACTCTAGGTATTTTATTGGACTCCTTGGAAAGGCTTAAGGAAGGGAAAAACTTAATAACCTGTTATTTAATAGGGGAGGAAGTTGTGGCCTAAGTAAGTAATGACTCTATTTAAAACCATAATGAGATTTAATATGCGTGATTCTAAAGGTATATTTATCATTTGCAAAGAAATATATTCTTGCAAACGTTTGTCTGAAAGCGTGTGTTTGACATCCCTTTTTTGGATCAGTACATTTGCATTGTATGCCTTACTTGCCCTCATGGTATTGCTTGCAAACAGAGGCAAAGTCCTGCAGCCTCTGAAGTCCTCTTAACATCCATCTTTGACCCGGTGAGCCGGTCAGCCACTGATCCAAGCACCATGTAAAAGAGGAGAACTGTTCAGGGAAATGTTTCTACTGTTTCAATTAGGCTTTACTTTAAATAGCACAGGTTCCTGGTGATCCCAGGCCTCGCCTTTGGCTTCTCTGCAGGGCTTATCACCCTGAGATGTTAAAGCTGGACCCTTGAGATGTAAGCACATATCAGCACATTAACCCCCTAGACTGACTAAGCATGTGGCCCCACCAGTACGTGTTCAGAAGCAGTTACACTTAGTGCTGCATATGTTTATTGTGTTTACAGAGCTCAGGGGAAACACAGAGAGGTCAAAGGTTATTATTCCTCTGGAAAGTTATAGTTCACTTCCACTTAAGTAATGACTCATCATTTATATATGTCGTAACATCCAGCACAGTATGTAATAAAGAGAGGTCAAAGGTTATTATTCCTCTCAAAAGTTAAGGTTCGGCTTCACTTCAGTAATGACTCATCATTTGTATGTTGTAACATCCAGCACAGTTTGTAACACTGAGAAGTCAAAGTGACAATGTTGACTTTTGCCGTTTACCATAATGTTCCTTATGTAAGCCCCTAAACTATTACAGCTGACTGAAACCGACGTTCGAGAAAAGAAAAGCCTTAACTGAATAATTATCTTAGTGTTTATGGCTTATTGGCTCAAGTGCAATGTCATATAACATTGCATGTTCTAGCTCATTAAGTACAAATCACATATGCATCACACCGCTGCTGTTTTCTAAAGCTGAAATGTTTTTCCAGTGCTGATCTATGATCTCGGCAGTAACAGGAAACAATGCTAATCCATCACAGTAAATGTTAAGGTCCTGGTTTGTGTGTGGTTAAATGTATATTATATCGTGCGGCAAAGCAGTTAATGTAAAATAAAACAATGTGATAATTTGCTAATCCTCTTTGACATATACTCAATTGAAAACAGTACAAAGACAATATATTTATCTTTGACCTCATCAGCCTTATTTATTTTTGTAAATATCTGCTTATTCTGAATTTGATGGCAGCAACATGTTTCAAACAAGTTGGGACAGGAGCAACAAAAGACTGTGAAAGTTGTGGACTGATCCAAAATCACCTGTTTGGATCATTCCACAGGTAAACAGGTTCATTGGTAACAGGTGATAGTATCATGATTGGGTATGAAAGGTTCATCCTGGAAAGACATTTACATATATTTGTAAATGATTGCAATCTGTTTTTATTTATGTTTTACATAGCGTCCCAACTGTTTTTGGAACGGGGCTGCATTTTGAAAAGCTTTCTTGTAAGTGTATTTATGTGAAACTCAGATTTTAGTAAGTAGATTTGTAGGTAATGGGCTAAAACCACCAATGTATAATACTGTAAGTTGCGCATTAAATATTTCCCACAACATGAGATGGACGCCTGTAACCTCAGAGCAGAGCACTTCCAGGAGAGTTTGGTGTATTTGCTGTGAAGTCTCACCCAGGATGGCGCTGGTGCTGCAAAGGATTTATGATTCATGATAGGTATTATGCGTTTGAAGTCCACCAGCTAACATTCTCCCTCATGCAAGTCTGAGCAAAAATCACTTTAATTAATCCAGATGCTGTCACCTCACCGCTGGGTACAGCCGCCGCACCCCAAAGTCGGCCTTTCTAGTGCGGCGACACCGTAAGGGGTAATCGCACTGTCAAGGTCAGAGATGGTTAGGTTTCAGTCCACAGTTGAAGTGGAAGGAATGGAATCAAAGGGCTCTGAGAGGGTCTAATCCCTGCACTGGAATGGCTTTGATTGTGTCAGGGAGCAATTAAGCATAGGTGTGTGTGTGTTTGGTCAATATATCAGTCACTGAGAATCACCGTGGCACGTATGAGCACTTTGAAACTTTGAAGGTTGCGAGGTATTTTAATGCTACATGGAACGCCTGAGTTTTTTTTCCCATGTTGAATCACGCACTGAGGAAGCTGAATTTACACTGATGTTGAAAACCCTGCGTTTAATTTGTTTAATGTTTAATATTGAATCCTCATGAAACGAAAGCAGATAAGGATTTCGTCTTCAGCGAGGCACAACCGTTTAGTTTGAGGTCTCTGGTGCAACCTCCTGACTCCTACAATATAATAAACATACAGTTCAGCCGCAGCTCGTCAGCGAGTGTGTGGCGCCTAATGAGAGGCTGCTCAGAGAGTTTAGGCTGATGTTAATTTGTTTTGTTTTTGTTGTAAACTGTGTGTCTGTAAATAATGTGTAAATGACGAGCTGTCCTTGCATGCCAGCCGGGCCAGGCCACACACATGGACTGACACAGTAACACATACATATACACACACACTCATTACAAGCGAGCCCTTTCAGCGGTCCCAGTGATTGCAGTGCCAAGCTCTTTGTTTAGAATGCATTCATGGTTCGGTCATTATTTGCGAGCCCGATTTTGGAGGTACAAAAAAAAACAAACTCAGTTTTAGTTCTTTAAAAAAAATTGGACAGGAAGAGCTCTGAGTGACACTATTATTTATCTCATCGGCTGACACAAGAATCAGGCCCCCAGCATTTCAAACTTTTGAAACTTGACGCTTAAGAAGATGTTTCTCTGATCTAATTTTCTATCTTACAGTCATAAAGGGTCAGTATAATGCGTTCCTCCCTCAAACCTTTCCAATAATGGAATTGCACCCGACAATTTCTGTACCTTTCCAACAATCTGATGTTCATATTTTACACAATGATTGGCCATGTGTGTTGAGGTGAGTAAGTAAGTAGGGTTTAAACTTTAAAGTTTAGGTTCTCTAACTCTCTTTTTTCCATTTTCACACAGTTTTTTTTATATGAAAGACTGACTGCAACCTTACAAATGCTCGAGCCTTCTGACATGGTTGGACAGCAGGTCATACGAAGCTGCTCTATATCTCCGCTCCTCTTTGTCAGAAAGTTTAGTAGTTAGCCAGTTTGCAGCGTGGTGGTCGACTCTACTTGGAGCAGATTGGTCCTATCATTGAACACTGACATAGTCGGTCAGAGGAAGCGAGACACACGACTCTATAAACACAGGCAGAGCTTCTCAAAGAGCCTGAAAACTCCCTAAAATAGAGCCTTTACACACCCACGTACAGCCACACATGCTCAGCATATGTAAACACATACAGTACACATACACAGAAACACATGTACGACCAGAAATGCACACACACACGTACACACACACTGTACGGCCGCAAGGGCAGCCCGCTCGCAACCGCTAATGCAAACATGAGATAATATTAGCTGACTATAAAATGGCAGGTCATATTTTTAACATACCAACAGGGGGTCATGAACTGCCGCATAAAAGACCGTCATAGTTTTGAGTCTGAGCTGTTTGGCTCCAAATATACCAAGGGGTCTAACTTAAGACCTGGAGAGGTGCCTGTGGGGTATTTTTGGATCGGTGTTTACAGGTGTTTGTTCAGTGGCAGCGGTGCCAAGAGGTTAATAGGATACCCACTTTAAGAAGTTCAAATCGACTAAAGTCCATGTTGTTGAATTTGTGGTTATTTGACCCAAGGATGGCCGGGAGGGAGGCCTCATAGGGCAGAAGTGCGCCTTTAAAGTCTCCTGAGGTGTAACTCGTATTGCAGTTATGTTAGTTTACAAAGACCACACCTCGGCAGATTGTTCAAAAATTTAATCATGTGAAAGCAAAGTATAGAGGAGATTAGTGTTTGGGTTGGGGTCACAACTGAAAAATGGTTGAGAAAACCCAATGACAACACTCGTGATGAGAAAAGCAGCTCACTTTTAGAGTCTTGTCCTTCTCCTAGTCGCCTCTATTTAGTCTGCAAATGTATTGCAATGGTGGTGGAAAGTTAAATCAGCTCTCTTATCATCCAAATAAAGGCAACTATGGTTCATCTTGGCTACACTAAATAATTTTACAGCATAATTTATCGCAGGGCTCTGCACAAATTCTTGATTCTCAAAAAAGAACTACCTTTATCTTATTGTGGAAAACCAGGTAACTTAAGTCATTCGTGCTGACCCATGCTCACCTCCCTGGGAAGCTGGATTTGATTGGTATTGAAGAACTTTAGAATTATTTTGCTCCTTTTACAAAATAATTGGTCGTATTGCAAAGCAGCTTTGCGAGTCATAATTTTGGAACAAGAGGCGGTAGATCAATTCTAAAGTAGATTTTGAATAAGATTCAGTTCCTCCCTTGTTGCTTGTTGATGTTGTTTACTGTGGGTCTATGTGGGTTAAGAAGTGCTCTGCGCTATATCTGTCTCCTCAGAACCCAGACTTCATCTACCTTTCCTTCTGTCATCCTCCTCTCCTTCCTTCATCCTTCCTCCCTTGCACCTTCTCACCCTCCCCTTCCTTCCGTTGTAGTTTTCCACTAACCTCCATTTGTCTGCTCTTCTTCCTCTGCAGGTTCCGCTCTGTCCGTCTCGTGTCAAAACTGATCCAGCCAAGCGAATTGTGCGAAAGAGCTGAGAAACACAAAACATGGCTGTGGCCGGATGTCCGGATTATTTCCTGCATCATCCAAATTATCAGGTAAATGGCAATTTCCGTTGTAGCTCTTTCTCCTGTAAGTTCAAATGTGTCTAAGCAGAATTTATATGCTGCATTAAGAGCTTGACTAGTGTTTGCAGAGATTAAATGTTGACATTTAAGACTAGAAATGAAACAGCCAAGACCAACGTGCAAAGCCATGAGGTGCTCTCCAGAGTCCGGCTCACCAGATGTCTGTTAAAGATTTTAAACCCAAAATAACTTTATTTAATAGAAATGCTGACATTTGTAAAGTACAAATGCGCCCCCATGAATCCTGTCACATTGGACTTGTTTATCCACAGTACAGGGCCAACATGGACACAATTCAGAAATGAAAGTTATGGGAATTTGTGAGCTGGATAGGATTATGAAATGTGAACTCTGTCCTTGTATAAACCCGGCGCCTGATTATTTATGTATTTAACACGTAAGACTAATAATAAACCGTCCAAAAAGTACTCAAGGTTCTGTAGATTTGCTTCTGAGAAACAGTGAGGGTGTGGATTCAGGTCACTTCAGTCCTCTGTTGATCGGCCCTTTAGATGCTCTTAATGGTTTATTTGGTTTTTTTCGTTAGTAACGCTGGAGAGGGGAATAAAAGAGCAGTCTGTGGTTACAGTTTGTCTTGCTTGGTTTAGTGCTGAAGGAGAGAGTCAGTGAATGGCACTGATATGGTCCCAAAGAGCTGCAGGGGGACAGACAGTGTTGGTCCAACAGAGGAACAAAAGCATCCTCTTTTGGCTGACACACCCCCAGGTAATGGCTGCTCTTTTCATTCTGATTCTATGGTCGGCCCATTCACTCACACACAAACACTATGACTGGGACCTTTTGTGCCGAGTGCATTTAGTGTGTTTCCTTGTGCAATGGAAATCATATTTCATGGTCCTGTAAATCCAACTTAGCAGCAGCTACGCCTCTGAATCTCAATGAGAAATGAGTTTAATGAAAAAACCACATAGTTTTCCTAAACACACAAACTTGTTTTTCATCTTACCAACAGTGCTACATTTTATCCCGGGTTTGAGGCGATTGACTGTAGCTCATGTGATTATAATGCCAAAACATTACAGGAAGCTCCACAGCGCTGAGTAAATCACAGCCAAACAAAATCAAGCAAAACACATTTAATCTACTGTGGGAAAATATCCATGTTCTATTGTATCTGTAATTGAACTGTTCCTTGAGAAGTCAGACCCTCACACTAATCCTATTTTTGTTTAGTTATGCAGTGTTAGAAACATCCCATGGTTAATCATGCAACTATTGTCCAGGCTTGTGAATAAGGAGCTGTGCTGAATTATGTATCCTGGACAAAGAAAGTTTGTGTTGATTTCCTCGATATTCTTTTACATTCCTAATGTTTGGCTCAGAGTCAGAAATATGTCCTCACTCCTTAAACTGTGCTCTCCAGTCTCAGTAGCTGAGATTTAGGTGCAGAGTATTTTGGCTGATGCATTTTCTGATTTTATTTTGTTTGCTTAAATTTTAGTGTGTAATCCAGAGTTTCATGTTTCCTGCACACAGCAATAACAGTATATGGATTATAGAGGACAAACTTGATGAGCTTGCATCCTGATGTGCTGGATTGTTATTGAGTGAGCAAGAGCAGACTTGACTTCTGGATATCGGGCTTAAGGTTTAGTAGATGCTCTCACACCAGCCTCTGTAGAGGGCTTCCAAACATTTGTCTTAGGGCAGTAGCACTATTAGCCTGATCAGGAGCTGCTCTGTTGTTTGCTCTCGTCATCTGGGCCGTGGCTTTATCTATGACCATTGACCTCAGAGCTGCTAGGGGACACCGAGTTCAGCCTGCTTGAGTCTCCCAGATCTCCACAGCTTAGAGAGACTGAAACAAAGATCCATATGAGGCACTTTGTGTGTGTGTGTGTGTGTGTGTGTGTGTGTGTGTGTGTGTGTGTGTGTGTGTGTGTGCACTCACATGCTTGTATTTGTGGTAGAGTGAAGCCAGCGTGTATATTGTTTCTGCATTTCTGCCGTATTGCTTCAGCTGCAAAGATGAATCCGCATGTGTTATGAAAAGAGCATAATTTTTAATGAGGCATACACTTAATAACAGAACAGTTTGAAGAACTAGCCCAACAAAAATAAAACTACAGGGAAAAGGCCTCGAGTTGAGGCTGAGGTGACCCCAGCCCCCCCTTTGGCACAGTGAATCGTAGAGCAGTGTTAATATGTGTTGGCTAATCTTCTCTGCTTACCATATGTGCTTATTGCATTCACAGGCGCTCTCACACACATAAGCCCTCAACATTTTGTCTTGTGATTTTTAATGGAAATCAACTGGGGATTTTATGAGTAATCATTTAGTTCTTTTCATCTTCACCCCCGCTTTGGACGGGTGCTGCTGGAGCCACAGTATACAGACCTTAATGTACACACACACACAGTAGTACACGTGCACACACACACACACACACACACACTCTGTTTGCAAAGCATTCAGCTATAACAGATGTACCTTGACTTGCTGAATGAGAAAACCCATTCAGTGTGAAATTCCAGGGTTATGGAAGATTTTCCCCGATAAAACTGCAGCCGTGATGCAAAACAGATTCAAGTGAAGATAACATTCATACTAAACTCAAGGGATTATATCACCACTTTTAATCTTGTTTCTGTTGTGTGGTCGTGACTGGTGAATAAATGATGGTATGTAGGCAAATCTGATGTGATTTCCAAAAAAATGGATTGTTAGTGGCAGGATGATAACGATGATAAGCGACAGCACCTATAATTTATTTTAATAAGCTATAAGCTATAGATGTAAAACTAACCCTCATATATCGCAAAGCTGGAGTAGATTACACACTAAATTGCTGTGTAAGCAAATCTTAAGGAGTCTCTGTATGCCAAAAAATAATATTGTCATGTATAGTTCTGTATGCCTTCCAGTGTATTAAGCTTCCTCGAATCTATGTTGGATTTCTGGATAAACAAGCAGAGTCCAGCGCTGGAGCATAATTTCTGCTGCGCCAGAGAGCCCGAGATAGCCGGATTGTTTTATCTGGGGCTAAACATTAACAAGATTTTGTGATGTTTCCCACAACCTGCCAGTATTCCTAGATATCACAAGATTGTTTTACTTGAGCTTTTGCAATGTGAATGTTTTATTGTATTTCACAGAGGAGCATTTCACAGAAACCGTGTGTCAGGCTGGACATGGTGTTGAGGTTATAGTGACCAGTGGTTTGTCACGACATCAGTACATTGGAGTTTAATCAAATGTACAACATCAGTGTTCCTTCAACAGTGTTTCCACTTCAGGGTCCTGGGCTGGTCGAAGCTTATAGCAGCCATTATGTACCTATCCCTGCTTTTATGGGCAGATTTATGTCTGAATTTCTCGCTGCAGGCTAAGCAGGATAAACAGGTTAGGACTTTTATTGTCTCATTAAGGGATGTCCTGATCCTGATTTTATTTTTATTTAGAACATCTTGGGTTTATGCTGGTACACAGTAGCAAAAATCTTATTCTCACCTTATACTGAATGTAGTAGATTATTGGTTTTGGATAAGGACCAGAGGTAAAAGTTGCATAACAACCACTGACAATCATTTTAAATAAGAGGCATAACAATTTTATAAATATTGCAATCTTTCTGCTTTCTTTCTTTTTGAGTGTTTTTTTTTAGCTACAAACTAACATTTGGTTGACGTTTTATAATAAGATTAGACAATATATTTACAAAGGCTACAATAACAACTCAATGAACTGTATATCACATATGTAATAGTAGCAAGTTATTATCTAGTAAGTAGGACTGCTTATAATCAATTCTACCAAATCTCCACAGGCCTGTCTGGGTAAATAACATAATAAAGCCAACATAATATGATAATGGGGTAATGTATTAATAGATTAATCTGACATTAAGAAACCTAAATCAGCTTGTATGATGTAAACATACAGTACGTCAGTGGCTCAGCTGAGCTGTGACGGCGGCTACAGCTGAGTTTCTGCCACATAAACAAACAGATAAACGAAGCACTAGAGCAGACGTTAGTTTGACCCCCTGATCTCATTCTGGTTAATTATGTAAGATGGGATTTCCACTTGCTGTCTAGTGCTCATGTATGTTGTAACAGGCTGTAAGCAAGAGCAGGCTGCCAGAAGCAAACCGTGGACCCCACATCTTTAAAGCCTTTTGACAGTATTTAGTTCGAGGTAAATGTGGCCATAAGGGAAAATGCAATTTTATACTGTTCAACTTGAAGTGTGTTTATGGATCGAGTCCACTCTCAGCTGTTCCTTCTTAGCCAAAAGCCTCTCAGAGAGTCAAATATCGATCATATTCAATCCCCGGTCATAACATTTAACCTCAGTCTGACCTCTTCTAAAGGCGCAGCTTTGACATGCGTCTCAGTCTTTTCGCCTTTGTTGGAGGCCCAATGTCCAGACCTTTGTGTCTGTCCTGCTTTCAGTGCCTTAACCTTGTCTCTGGCCTTCCACCGACCCCTTTTAAAAAGCTGAACCCTCAACCCCTTGACTCTTATTTGGAGTTCCTTTCAACTTCATCAATATGAAAGGGCCCTTATATGCTTCTTGTCAAAACTTGGCCTACCTTCAGTCCTGTGTTGACCCCTTTTTAAGAACTTAAGCAACATGTGTGTGTGTGTGTGTGTGTGTGTGTGTGTGTGTGCATGCTTTTGTGTCTGTGTGTAGAAGAATTAGTGTGTGAAAGACTGTGAAGCAGGATGAGAAAATGTAAGGAGTATAAAAACTGTGTTTTTTTATGGGCTTCAATAAACTTATAACCAAATGCCGAGTTAGGCAAAGACATGGCTGAGAATTATGCTAAGTGACCAGTATCTATAGGATTAAATCCCCAAGTTAACATTCTGTCAATTGTTTGTAGAGGCACCAAAGGCTGTCTGGGTTTTGGATTTTTGTTGGCAAGATCCACAAAGGAGATCAAGGTGTGCTTTAAAGGTCCTTTAGTGTATGTGTGTGTGTGTGTGTGTGTGTGTGTGTGTGTGTGTGTGTGTGTGTGTGTGTGTGTGTGTGTTTTTAACTCATTTACTCCAAGACAGCCATGCAAAACAGCATTCAAGACCAGTATATGGTGTGAAAGAGTCCCTGCGTTTTTGCTCAGTGGAGCTGAACCATGACCATCCTGTCCTGAATACACACACACACACACACACACACACACAAACACACACACAAACACACACTAACGTTGTGCTGTACCATCCCACCAACCAAAACCGGCGTCCCAGTGCTGTTTGGGTGACTGGGTAGGGATCAGTCACAGTCTGGTAGCTGGACCCCCAGACAGTGTGTGTTGATGATGGGGTTTGCTATGTCACTGGAACAAATGGGGCGATGCGGTGGTTATTTGACTATTTTTTTAATTTCAAAAGAAGGTTAGTCCCATTAAGCTCTGAAATCTCTTTTTCGATCCAACCAAGACGGCTGGAACTCGAGACAATACAAAGACGGAACAATGCAATGTAATGATTGGATGCGGTTGGGTTAGTTGGTATAGAAGAGGGGTTGGGGGGGGGGCGGCGGTGGACAGAACCATAAACTGGCATTGAACCTCCAGTTATATCCAGTTTAGTCTGAACATTCACACCCGTATAGACGCTAGGCAGGAACACTTCTTTTTCACTGAGCATGTAAACTAAACATTTTGCAGGCAAATCACAGATTATATATTTCCAAACTGTTCAGCCGCGCCTTTATTTTGAAGAATGGAGTCACCGGAGTGGAATTCTACTTCGAGCTTTATTCCCACAGTGAGTCTATTCTCTTCAAACTGCTCTTACAGCTTGTATGTAAAGTTACTTTAAATGTCACAAGTGCTGTACAATATAAAAAGTGAGCTTTAAAAATGTATATTTGTGTGCACAAGTTTCTGCTTTGCGTTGAAAGCGGTTCGTTCAAGAATGTAATTAAGCAGTCTGCTGCAAGGAGACAGAAATTTAATATAATTCATCTTAAATCGTCTAAATTCACTTGGAAAGCAGTTATTTACAATGCTCTTGGCTTATTTTGCTATTTAGGTTAAAAATTGCATAGGTGCATATCACATTATATCACATGACATTTCTGTATGTGACAAGGAAATCAGGGCAAAGCATGAAGAGAAACGAGTTGTTTTCAGCCCTTTAAACTTTGTTCTGTGGCAGTACAACACCACTCAACTTTACAAATTTCTAAATACTATTGGTCTTTTATGGTATTAATATTTGCATCTATAAGCGCAGCCTTCATTAAATTAGACACTGTCCAGAAAATATATGTGACTGTGGGTGTAAAGAATGACACAATGGGGGCCAGGACCATCATCGTGTGATCACTGAAGCTCAGTGACTCTGGAGGCAACAAAGATCACTTGAACTGACGTTAAAAAAAAAGAAGCATCTGTCATAGAAAATTAGATAGAACAACTTCTATTATAGAAGAAGTTTGTGTAAAAGAATCCGGCCCTGCCTGTGTTGTCTGTCACGACTCTAAATGAGGCAGAACAAGCAACCGCAACGGCTTTTATTCCAGCATCAGAGGAGGTCTGCTGTGTTATAGAGACAGAGTCAGTAGCACTGTTTTTCTGAGCACTGTAGTACATCCCAGTACGTTCTGTTCCCACTCCTGCTTTTGGTCTGTGCGCGGGACGCCACACACTCACACACTCACACACACACACACACACACACAAACACACACACACACACACACACAATGGGTAACCCACAGTTGTTCTCTGTCATAGTTGTAAGTGCTTGAAACAAATCAAAATCAAATATGTTTCTAAACATATAAACAATCTTTCTTTCTGTGGTGATTTGTTTTCCTTATTGCTACAGTTTTGCAGTGACTCTAAATATGACGGAGAAAAATGTCAAACCAGGACATTGTGTTTAAATGATATCTTAACCTTCTGGACTTCTGTGCTCTGACACACACCTGGCCATGTTCACACTCTGTGGGATGTAGCTATGTAGAAAGTAGAGGATATCTTAGTTTACTTTTGTTTTTTATTTGTTGTACTTGTACATAGAATTTCATCATATTTCTGAGCATTGCTATTTTAGGTTTTGTGTTCCCTGGCACTTTTTTTTTCTTTTCATAAAACCACTTTAAATGTAGTTATAGCTTGAGTTCCAAATGGGAAAAATGCAAAAAGAGTCAAATAAATCCAAAATGTTAAGATAATGTAATGATAAACTCACATTTGCTGCACCTCACATTTTGAATTTTGGATCAGGCGCGCCTCTTTTTTTTCCCCTCCTGCCAGGGTTGTGCATCTTTTGTCTCTTTAACAACTTGGGCACATATTTCAAATAATCCATCACTGATCTCTAAAATAATGTATATTTAAGAGGTTCAGAATTCTTCAAAACTTCATTTGAATGATTATGTGCTCTGCCATGTGTCTGTGCCACTTGTTTTTCTCAACCAAATAAAAACTAATCAGGGAGTGAAAATGTGGTGATGAGGTTTTACAGATACAGATTTTTCTTCATCAGACAGTGTAGGTTGAGTGTTTGGCTCCTGTGACAAAGTTCCCAGTGGGGTGACAAAATATTCTTTTTGTTTTTCTTGCCTCCCTCTCTCTCAGCAGGACAATATAGACCGGTCCTCCAATCACAGACAAGCTGACCTCATTGGTCCAGCCTTCCAGCAATCAGGCAATCGGAGTTCTCCGAACCATCAAGGTTGGTCTTTAATCACCAATAGATATGTGTGTCTGTGTGTGTGTGTGCTGATGCTTGCACATTAACCCACCTATTCTTGAGTTACACTGGTGTTGAATGACACAGAAGAGCATGCTGGGTAATACCCTGACATCAAGTTTCATATGATTTTAGATCCAGTATGTAGTGGGACCTGTCATATGATATTGCAGACTGTTGATACCTACTGTACATTGACTTGGTGTAACATAAGCTTACTGTTTATTCTCCATTTACTTTCATGCATAAGAGAATCCAAAAGGTCACAGAAATGACCTGGGCATCTGTTCTTACCGCTGTGGCTTCGTGCGTGTCTGTGTGTGTGTCTCTTCTCTTGGTACAGTGTGGAGAGCGGCTTGCTGCCCATTATCCTCCACTGGGCCCGGGGTGGGTCGAGGGGGATAATATATATTTGGGTCTCTTCCGCTGTAAACATTTCAGCAGTTCAAAGGGTGATCTGCATGGACACAGGGTTCCATTATAATTACGCTGTCTATCTAATTGTGCCATACAGGGTTCATCCATGACAATCGGAGCATGAGATTTAAGCACAATATTGGCTCAGCATGGGAGGTAAGGGCGGGGAGTCTGCGAGGACTCAACGAGTGAATTAGAACGCTTGGCCCTGGCATGGGAAATAAATGGAGCAGAAATTACATTGTCATTTTTCAGGATCAGCCGGGATGGAGGGAACTCTGAAGGACCGGAGAGGCGGACAAATGGAGATGGCTTTAACTAAGAACCATTTTTGTTTACACTGTGTGAATAATGATATTTTGGACAGATACCCAGGTTTATTGTACAGTAAATTACATCAGACGTGTTGGGAGGCTGACTTATGAGCACAGTCCAGTACAGTACGGAGGCCATTTTGTTTTTGTCAGATCTCCCCTGTCTTACTTGTTTTGTAAAAATTTTATTCTATAATGTTTGACAATTTATGGCCAGCAAGCTTCAAATAAGATTCCAAAGAAGTTGGCACGCTGTGTAAAACATTTATAACATATGTACAGGTTGTACTCATTTGTAAATGAACTATGATTACCAACAGCGGTTTCATGAGCTCATGTACTAATATCTTTTATACAATCATGTGTTCACAAAGTGTTGAACCTCTCTCCATCCTTGCTTGTGAACGACTGAGTCTTTCCAGGATGAACCTGGTAATGATACTATCACCTGTTACCAATGAACCTGTGGAATGATCCAAACAGGTGTTTTTGGATCAGTCCACAACTTTCACAGTCTTTTGTTGCTCCTGTCCCAACTTGTTTGAAACATGTTGCCGCCATCAAATTCAGAATAATACAAAAATGTATGAAGGTGATGAGGTCAAACATTAAATATATTGTCTTTGTAAAGAGGATTAGCAAATTATCGCATTCTGTTTTATTTATGTCTTACACAGCGTCCTAACTTTATTGGATTTGGGGGTTGTACCACTTTTAAGTACTTTTACCACTACATCTCACAAGCTTCATAACATATGCTGCTCAAAGTCTGTATCATTTGAGCAGAGATTTTGTATTCAGCCTCAGAACCTCTGGTGTTATTAGCAGGATGATAATCCTTGCTGACGTTATTGAACTTGTTTTCCAGTAAATCCACTCATTCATTCTTATAGGACTATAATAGAGCCACCAGCTACTTGCTGTGTTTGCTGTAAAGCTGGAGTCATAAACCTATTAATTTTGGAGGGAACAGTACAGCTTTGTTGGAACATGACCTGCCATTATGTTTGGAATGAGATGCTATTGAGCGGCTTATTTGCAATCCAATATTTGATGTCTGGAAATAGAAGTTGCTCCACATGATATTCCCAATATGTAAGCTATAACATGTGCCATACAGATAATATTTCACTGTGAAGTTAAGTCTTTTATAAAGTTTAATACTGCTTGTGCAAATGCAGTCTTTCTTTAAATAACTAGAATAATGACGAGGCCTCATTGTCCCGAGCTGTGGCATGACACACGTGTGAGTCCTCTCCCGTCTCTCACTGATGCGATGTCGCAGGCTTGCACTGTGCGAATGCTGTCCCCTCTTTGTTGTTTTTCCCCGTCGCACGCCAGGATGACTTCAGTCGTATAGCTGAGTTCATTGTTTATAGCGTTATAGAACTTGCTCTGTGCTCGAAGGCCACATATGAAATTTGGAAAAGCTCAAAACTTCATTTGCTGTCACTCCAAATGATTTGGGGGTGCAAAGTTTTTTTTTTAACTTCCAGATTTAATAATCACCAACTATCACAGAGGTGTAATTTTTTTATTGTTTTAGATTTTCAATTCCAGTTTTTGGTGGGTGTTTGGAGGAAATCTGAGCCATCAGATTTGTGCCACTAGTAAGGACAGTAGTTCATACTCAGATACCTTATTTATGTAGGAACAGTGCTGTGCTTTGGGTCAAAAAGTTTACACCTTGTAGATATTCTAGCAACAAGAACTCAGTGTTTTGGCCCTGCTTTGGTCAGAGTCCGTATACGCAGTTTGTGACTGTGTGACGGTTGGCACTCATGCCTGTTTCAAAGGTAGAAAACAAATGTCAGATAAATGATCTTGCGAGTCGTCATAACCACTAATATTCATCTTATATGATAACATGAACTTTATTTAAATCAAAAAGTGCCGGAAGATTTCTGTCAAAAACTACCCACTCACTCAGGAAGGCAGTGAAGAACCTGTGGTCTTTCAATTCTGGGACTTCATCTTGTTCCCTGCGTTAACATGACGTCCAGGCAAGGTCCAGTCTTGGAGAAAAGAGACAAGAGTATTTGAGGTGCAACTTTATTACAGTGCCATAAAATCATAAATAAAATCATCTGACTCTATGAAAGTTATTTAGTAACTTCATTAGCCAATATCTCAGAATGTCCTGTACTAGCATTAAGATATCTGAAGAGGCAGTTACACCCTGTGATGATATCTCAGCCATATGTGTATTTATTTGTGTTTGTATGTGTGCTGTGATAAGGGAGTGTCTCAAATGGACATGCAGCTGCTAGGCAACAAATCCCATCAATGGCACCAATGCAGTGCAGTAATCTGATGGCGTGGCTCTGCGGGGGCCGACCAGCCATGAACTCAGGCCTAGAAATGAAGCTCCCACCTCCAGTTATTCCAGTTATGCCTTTGTAGAGGGAGAGTGACATGCCATGGGCACGCACGCATGGGCATACACGTGCAGGCACACACGCACACATACAGACACACACTTTTCACTCACAAACAGCGAGGGGCCACATTCCCGAAAAGAATGGGGCTCTTTAATAGGGGGTTAAGGAAGGGTGGGGTGTGTGGAGATTACCAGGTGATGTGAAAGCAAAAATGTCTGGACTTCCCTCCTTTTATTCATACGCCTAAGTTAGATAGATAGATAATAAATAATAAAACACGCTCAGAACACAATTAAAGCACATTAGTTTGCAGGGGGACAATAAATCAAACATTAAAAACAGTTTTAAAAAGCTGTGATTTCTTCTAGAGTATGGACAGATTTGTTCAGTCATGGATGTGTTTGGAGAAAGTTCCAGAGAGACAGAGCAGGTATGGAGAAATGCCATCTGGGTACTGCTTTTCATTATCAATTAATCTTCTGATTATTTTCACGATTATTTGTTTAGTCTGTAAAATGAGAAACTGGTTATCAAAATAGTTAATTTTTTTTCCAATCAACTAATCATTGCAGCTATAATGCCACATCATCCTACTTGACTTTTCCATTCATCAATTTTACAATACGATTCTTCATAAATGCATGTTATTCTATAGATCTTGATTTTCTCTTAAATGTAAGATCATGGTTGTGGGTGTAATTAACATACAGCTGTAATACTTGAAATTGGGAGGATACAGCAAAATAAGGTAACATTTCTTTGTCTTGTGCATCTTTAATTAAAGACACAGACATTGTTAACATGCTAATGATTAGCAGGTATAATGTTTACAATGCTCACCTTACCATGCTCATCTTTTTGCATGTTTGCTTGCTAACATTAATTAGTACTAAACACAAAGTACAGCTGAGGCTGATGGTTAATTTTACAGATGTTTTCCCATAAGCCTAAGTTGAAATGGGACAAGTTGACATTTTAACCCCATGATGGTGCTAGAGGAAAAGTCAGGAGATGATTCAAAGCTGTTACAGTTCACCAATCCATTTAGTACCTACTGAGATATTTCAGTCTTGATCAACATATTCATTCCTAGAGTTAAAAATTCATAATTGAAAAAGACAACTGGTTCTTATAGCTCACTAAGTGACTTTGCTTTGCGTGAGGTAAAATAACCCCGTCACGTGGTCGTCCTCGTGTGACCCACTCTCCCTCTCACCCATCCCCTGATCCACAGTTCCCTCTAAATGGGTGTCTGTCTCTCCGTCCCTCTTTGTTCTCCCGTCCCTCCTGTTGATCTTTGTTTGTCCCTCCCTCACGTCTCCTGTTTCCCTCTAACCCTCCCTCCACTCTCCCTCCACCTCAGGAGCCTCGGCCCTTCGTGGTGGGTGTGGGTGCCGTCACCAGATGTATTGTATTCCCCAGTGCAGAGCCACGCTTTACAGTTTAGACCTGCTCTTGTATTCAGAGGCTGTTTATCCCCCTTGTGTGTCTCCTGTGTGTGTGTGTTCAATGGATGTACTGTATACCCCTTATATCCCCCTTTTCTACAGGAGGGTTGCCCCCTCCTCTTTGTTTTCAACTTGCAGGAGTGAATAAAAAATGCATAGACTACATTCCTGGGTTAAGGAGAGAGAGAGACATATGGATCCACCATCAACACAATGCTCTTGTTTTGGTCATGTCTCGCTCGCTAATGATCCAAAACATTCAAAACAGCTTTTATGCAGATTCTCACCAGACTTGATGAGTGGTACAGTTGGTTAAAACTGTATTTAGTGTGGCTCGGACAATAGAGGAAGCTTTGGCTATTTTTACCCCTAATTTAACCGGTAATAGATTCTCAGAAGGGGGGGGCAAATCACTGGATAGATGGAGGACTGATTATAAAGCAACTGTTTCATTATTACATGTTAAAGGTGATGCAGGTCATCATGGAAATTATGGAGAACAGCCAACGTATTTGAAAAATACAGTGTTTAGCTGAAACTGTTCAAGAGAATAATAGTGAACTACTTTCGTAAACAGTTAATGGTTCAAATCAATGTCTTGTGGATTGACTTCTTCGTCTTATGTGACAGTAAACTGAATTTGTTTTGCATTTCTAGACTAAAGGTTTAATCAGTTGATCAAGACAACAATTGCCTAATTAATCACGAGTGAAACCAGTCAGTAGTTCCTATAGGGCACAGTATTAACCGAGCATTAAACCACCTCCACATGGACCCACTGTCTTTAAGATGATAGGATTCAGGATAATCACACATCTTTAAATAAGGGATTTGTTAAGAGGAAGGACTTGAGGAGGTGTTTGTTTCCTCTGCTTGTATCCATTTATTACACAGTATTAACAGTGTGTTTAACCTCTGTCTTTTTTCTCCTTAATAAAGCTCTTTATACCCATTTTTATCCTGTTATCCCTCAAATACAGAGGCACAGCCACTTATTGATTCTCAGCAGAGATCCCTCTTTAGCTGGCACACACATTTAAATACATGCTTGCTATCAGTCAGAGGCTCTTTGATTGTTGCTGGTGTGTCTCTGTTTTTGTTGTGTAAACCAGTTTTTCAGTTTATGCTCCATGCTACATTAATGCTCACAACATGTTGATCTTTACGGCGAAGGAGTGTCCTCAGTAGTGTTTGGTGCCAAACATCATTGCATCAGCTGCAAATTGTCAGCAGCTCTGTCTACATCTGTAGCTTTGCGTGCTCCCTAATATTGTAAGGTCAGGCATGACGTGACCGCTGTGTTTGGTGCACATTTAAAAAAAGGTGTTTATGTCTCTTGTATCTGGCATAACTTCTATTTTCTGTCCTCCATGTCAGAGAAAGAACAACCACAGTTTGCTCCCTGGTCCAAATGTTCATGGCTTTAAATCCTGTGTGTGTGTGTGTGTGCGTGCCTGCATGCTGTCTGTGTCATCAATCTGTCTTACACCCAGGTGCATGACGCATGCCTTTGTTTGCCTGATTGTGACACAGGAGATTGCAGCTGGAGACTGATAATGACGCAGATATCCTACATCCAAGCGCGAGTGTATGGGTTGTGTTTCTTTGTATGCAAACAGCTCCGCCGATCCCCTCCAGAGGCCAAACTAGGTCAGATTTATGAGGAAACGTATTTTGTCTCACTAGCTTGAGGGTACGTGTCTCACCTAGTGAGAATGATGGATGATGAGCAGATGATGTTGGTAGGGTAAAAATAAATTTTGGAATTTTGCTCACTTTTGATGTCATTTCTGCTTTACCCTCAAGGCATTTGTATGATTATGTTGTCCTAAAAAGTTTTTAGATTTATAAATCATCTTTATTCCCGCTACTGCTGAATGCAGGTAATGTTGCTCTGTCTTGCGTTGGAGGTGTATTGCCCCGTCCTTAGCCTTGTGTATAGCCTTGTATGCACCCTGTGTCCTGTGGTATATAGCTCTTTAGCTCTCCAGGCTATCTATAAGTAGCTGCTCCAGCTTACCTGTCACTATTAATACCTACAGATTAACCACCTGTGATTCACAGGCACCTGTGATACAGCTACCTGACACGTTTTCAGGAAAAGCTCCTCAAAGGCGACACTTAAATTTTAGCAGGTATTTATTAGCATCAGGGCCGGAGACAAGGCCAAGCTGATGCATGCTGGGATGTGGATGTTTACTAGCCTGCTAACCTGTGGCTGCTGTTGTTGTTCCCTCTGGAAGTATTTTTTTTTTTGTGGAAAAAAAAAAATCTGGTGTGCTTCCACAGGAAACTGATTCCTTGCCAGGCTGAGGGGCTCACTTTGAAGCCAGTGCTTTTAAAACTTTACATCAATCACATTGCTGTTTTCCAGTGTCGGCTTTCTGCTGAGCGGCGGGACTTTTAGCTGCTTTAGAGTGGCATGACCCTCGCACCACCTTGCATGATCCAGCTGTCAGCTGTCCTGCACCCGGAGCTGCGGGGAAGTTACATGAGTCATGGCACATTTTAAGCCTTGGCGTTGTGACAGCAGGACAATCAGGAAAACATGGCCCTTAATATGCTTTCGTTCATTCATTTATTCATTCATTTGCTCAGCTTTGAGTGTCAACCATTGGCTGTGGCCGGAGTTTTTGTGCATATAGTAACTAAATGTTACTGTTCCTCTAGTTTTTTAGGTTGTTTTTCATTCAGTCTTGAAAACATTCTCATTTTGCATGTTATTACAAAAGCAATAGAATATTAAAAGACAGCATTTCTGGCATCATAACAAAGGGGAAATAAAAATGAAATTGTACTGAATTATAATGTTGCTGTTGCACAAGACAATAAGGATATTATTGATCAGTGGCAGCTATGTACCACCTGCTTACAATGTAGGGCCACAGTCAGATTAGAAATAGAAAAATATAAATCAATTACAGTTAAACCTCAAATCACAATGTCCATTAACATGTTTGTCATGGTTGTCTGTCCTTTAAATATCAGTTAATCCTAATTCATATTTAATCACAAATGTCCTCTTTTATTAGCTTTCATTGTGATTAATGTTATGTGTTAATTAATGAGGTTGTTTCCTAATTTCTGTATGTCTGTGTGGGGTTCCCTCACATGAACCCCATATATTATATATTTGAGAGCCACATGCCCTGCACAATTAGAGCTTGTCTCCCCCTAGTGGTTTGCATGCGTCCTACACCACAGTCGAGGGATCTGGACACAGGGATTTGATGATGAATTCATGAGCCGGATTTCTTTTTCATAATGGAGAATTATTAATCATAAGATGAGTCACGACCGCTGCAGATTGTGATTTAGAAAGAGCAAAGTTTGGCACCCAGTTTACCCGAATGATAAAACTTTCACAGCATGAAGCAATTAGGGAGAGAGCTTCCCTTCAATTGAGCTCGCTTCAAACTTTGATTCAACATACTGCTGGAGACAGTTGAAAAATTCACGTCATGAATTTAAATGTGCCTGGAGGTTTTCACAGGGGCTTTCAGGATAGATCCCCCCTCCTGAAAAGAATTCCACGTCCTGCTTTTAAAGACCTTTTAAAAGCAGAATGTTTGATACTTGCGGTGAATCTGGAGCAGATGCTTACAGTGCAGTGCCTTTGCTGTGAACCCCCGTGGTGAGGGTTGAAAAGTGTTACGGGCAGGTCTGTGCTTGTACCTGTTATCCCTGGAGATTTGGCTCACGGGGCAGCACAATGTACGTAGTCAAGATAGTCTTGCTGATTGAGCACTCTGGCAAAACTGGTTACCAATGTGTGTGTGTGTGTGTGTGTGTGTGTGTGTGTGTGTGTGTGTGCGGGTGCTCTTGTGTTTTGTGTATGCCAGCGTTTTGGGTTTTTTTTTAACATTTTTTTTTTTTAGCATTACTTAGAATTAAGGTGGTGCAAAGTGAGGTCAAGGGTTCAAATGCTGGCCACAATGAAACGATGGAGAAACTGAAATAGAAAGGGAAAGTCCCAACAATATCCAGGGACTTTACCTCTTTTTTTTGTGCGCCTCAACTATTCGAAACCAAAGCAGCAGGCTTATAGGTCTTTCATTTTTCTTTCATTGTGTTTTATTGCATTTAGGGTTTCGGTTTCTTTCCAGCTTTAGTGATGCGTTTTCTGCTCCACACTATTTTTTTTTGTTCACTTGTCCTCCACAAAACCTACTTCTCTGTTTTATTTTACAGAAGCATGTCTCACACTCTCCATTTGAGGGATCTTTACCACCAGTCTCTCCTAAACTTCAGTCAGTGATGTGTTCCTTTCTCTCTGTCTCCTCCAGAGGATGACGTCGATTTAGAGGCCCTGGTGAATGATATGAACTCTTCGCTGGAGAGCCTGTACTCCACCTGCAGTGGTCAGCAGACAGAGTCCGCCCCACTACTGCACAATGGACAGACCTCTTCCTCACACCACCACCAACACCACCACCATCATCACCACACGCAACACAACCAGCCTCGGCACGGTCAGCACTCACACCCTCTAAGCCACGTCTCCCCGGAGCCGCCCTCCTCCTCCTCCTCGGCGGACTCGCCCCAAACCGGCCTCCGACGCTCACAACCCATGCACATCCTCGCCGTCAGGTAGGTGTTTGCACAGTATATGCAGACTCCTAAGTGATATTTCAGCAGCTCAGAGTCTGATGGGTTGTGTGGCAGGCACCGGACAAGAAAGAGAAGTGACCCCTAGAGGGAGCTGTCCATAGCATGAAAGACAGACTTGCATAAACATATGTGGCTGCAGAGTGGCATTAGGAGAGTGCTTGTCAAAGAGTGGAAGCAGCACAGTGAAATTACCAGCATGAAGAAAGACAGAAATGATACCACATTAATGTTATTATAACTAATATGAATTTTTGTGGTTTACCCACTTGTGCTGCTTTTCATGTAGCAGAAACATTTGTGGTAATAACAGTAGAACGAATTAGTGGTTGTAAAGTGACACAGAAGTACAGTTCAGTTAGCGCTCGAGTAAAAAGTGAGTCTAAAGTAATTAATTATTTAGTCAACTGACAGAAAATTAATGGAAATGAATGGAAACTATTTTGATAATCGATCAATCCTCAAGACAATTTTCAAGCAAAATAACCAAACTTTTCTTTATTCCATCTTCTCAGTGGTGACGATTTGCTGCTTCTTGTTGTCTAAAGCGATAGTAAATTCAATTTCTTTAGGTTTTAAAGTGTTAGTTGGAAAAAAAAAAGATTCCATTTAAAGACTGTCATCCCCACTGTGGGATGAATAAAGGTATATCTTGTCTTATCTTATCTTAAAGACGTCTTCTTGGGCTTCAGGAAATTTTTCACATTTTACAGGCTAAACAATTGATGGAATAATCAAAAGTATAATTTGCAGATTGATAGAAAATTGAAAAATCAGCTGCAGCCCTTATTATGGTGGTAGAAAATTTCAAGTGAACTGCTCCTCAGTCAAATATGTACATTCATGAGATGCACTCGGGCAGACAGAAGTATGGCACTGAGATTTAGCTTAACTCCCTCCAGCCTCCTAAATCTGCACATGCAGAGCTCTGACCCTTTTTTCTTTCAAGATTGGAAAAGACGCCTCTCACTGTACCCTGCCATCCTTCCACACCCTCTCGATAATTGGGCATAACGTTTCCTCCCCGCTCCCTATCTTTAGCCCTTGAATGACCTGTTCCTTTCTGTCACTCCCTCTTTGTCTCAAACGACACCAGCAGGAGGAGAAAGGTGAAAATTCTCATTTATTTTACTCCCAAGTGCAAATGTCTCTCTCAATTTGAAGACTAGTAACACATATTCTCCCTAATGCTGTTATTGTAAGCATTCAAAAGTGGGTGTGCTCACTCACACACACACACGCACACACACATGCACACACACTGAGGCAACATAAGTATGGCTGCACACACACAGCTGGTGTCTTATTATTCACCTTTGGAGTATATGGCAGAAAAGGAGGGATGATCAAGTAATGGAGTATTCTGTCTTATGAGTGCTCTCTCAAACACACACACACACACACTCACACACACACAGACTCAAGCCCTGAAGTTCTTATTATTCAGGCCTGACCTCTGGATAACCCGGTTCTCTGGCTCAGATGGGACGACATCAAAAGGCCCGTTCCCTTTTGAACTCGCTGGGTTCTACAGAGAGACAGAGTTTGATAGAGAAAGAGTCTTCCACAGTGATTCTTTGAGCTACCTACCAAGCTAGAGTTTCACAACCTGGCCTGCCCATTTTTTTTTTTTTTTTTTTAAATGGCTGCATCCTGAAAAGTTTATGATCAGCTGTCAGATCATCAGTCCTCTTTCAGGCCACGAGCTTACACTATACGTGCCTAATTTAAAAACTGCTTTAAAGTGATGTCTTGATTCAATATTGATGTGTGATAAATATTGTAGAAAATTAGCAAGCAGGCTGTGGGGCTCTATGATTTCCACTTCATTATGGGTAGATCAGATGGAAACAGACATGAGCCTGGATACTGTACAGCGAGGCTTTATTAACTCTCCCGCACATATTTCACGTGTGTCAGCGGCTCTCGTTTCAAAGTTCTCCCATTTCACTTTTCAGGAGGCTGTTCCAGGTCGCGACCTAAGACCTCGGTTCATGTTATTGCACGTTTTATTAGTTAACACAATCTAATACCACAAAGTATGTTTCCCCCCAGTTTGACTCTTCTTTTGTCCTGTTTGCGTTGTCCAGGAGGTTGCAGGAGGCGGAGCAGCAGCTGAGGACATCATCTCTCCCGGCCATCCCAAACCCCTTCCCCGAACTCTGCAGTCCAGCCAGCTCCCCTGTCCTCAGTCCTGGCTCCCTACCTCCTGGAGAACCCTCCACTGGCAACTATGTAAGTCAAACCCCACCAAAAACACAATGTAGGAAAACCATACCAGCCGACCTCTCGTGGGTTTAATATTTTACTCTGTGTTATAATTTGGTGCGGTTGCATTGGATACAAAACATACTCCTCATACAGTATGGGAGACCATGTCAGACGCTTCTCCCTTTGAAAAACAGGATATGAGACATCGGCTGATTTTGATACACTTTGATGTCGATAACCGAGACATGTGTGACTCAAGTCGCTTGTTTTGAAGGATGCAGGATTTTGAATATCGTAAATCAGCTGTGTGTAGTGGTCAACTGTGTGTTGGACATAAGCATTTAGGAATTTTCCCTGCTGTACATCTGCGCCATGTTTTGCTCATCCGAGGCAGGCTGATTGCTTGCATGTGATAGCGCTGCTGCTCTCCAGTGCATGTGTGTGCTCAGAGAGGGTTTGTGGCTTTGAGAATGAGGTGAAGAGAGGAGGACCAGAGACTGTGTGCGTTTGGGTGTGTTCGTGTGTGTGTGTGTGTGTACCTGCACACATGTCTGCAGTTCTGTGAGCCTGTTTGCGTTTGTGTGTGTTTATTTGTTGACAGAGATTTAGAGACCAGTCCGTCTATTCCTGGAAGTCAGAGTCCCGCCATCATCACTTTTAATGATCTTCACATGGGGCCAGCCAATGCTGGTTACAGTAACATACCAGTTTACAGTAATATGAGGGCGGACTATTTCTCATAAATACTCTGCCTGGCTGTGATCCTGGTCTGTTCTGGTCATGGCTCTTATGGTACGGGATCATACGCTGCACTTCCAATTAAGTCGTTTCTTGCCAACATGCAGGTCTGAGTTTAATGTGACCTGTGCTGCTTTCTCAAACGTCAGCTCATAAATTACTTGATGAATTGATAAACCTGTGGCAACCAGTAAATGCTTTAAGAGTTGTGAAGTTGTGGCTTTGAATTACCGTCTGCGACATAAATAAAGCTCTAAATATTTAATGTTGGGCCGAGCCTCGAAAGGTTAAATTTCATTCTAGTCTTCACGAGTGGGAAAGTTGTTGCTTTCTCTGTGGGAATGTCGTCGGATTGAATTACTAGCTGCGGCATAAATTCAGCAGTGCATTATAAATCTTAGTTCATACGGTAAATAGGTCAAAGATTAATGTCTCACTAAGTGGTTACGAGTTTTGCATTGAATTACTAGCTGTGACATAACTTTGGCTCTGTATAAGTAAAGCAGGCGTGTCTGGTAAATAAATCAGAAACCAATTTATTAGACTGGGATCCCTACACGGGACGGGAATGTTGTTGGTTTTTGAATTCCCAGACGGCCTGTTAAGAGTGCAGTATAGACCAGGAAGTGCAGTGGGGGACTGAAGGAGGTGCGGGGCAGGCGGAGATTAGCGGCAGAGGTAAATTATTTCTGTGGCCGTGCAGTAATCAGACGATGAAATATCTTGTAAAGGTGAGACTTGGAGATTTGTATAACAGACACAGGTCTGACCAACTTTCTTGAGCCTTTCAACTCAACTCTATTTGGAGCTACTAGATCTGCCTTTGACAGTCATTACACTTACTGTAACCCACATCACAACAATCCTGTTTCCAATTTTCAGTTGGTGCCAAAGCCTTTCAAGAGAAGGAATGAATGGATTTTTGTCTCAGAACCAAAACATGTCTGCACATTTAAACCTCACAAAAAACGTTCATATATCATTCAGCTTGTGTAATTTAAACGTAACATTTCCGGCTTTCTTTTCGGTCACACAGAGGAGACCTCAAAATAATTGCTCAAGTGAACCTGTGCTCCACTGTTCTACTTCCACGGAGCTTGTTTCATAATGAGATGTTTGTTTGTGTAACATGAGACCTATTTTTAATGAAGTTCAGTTACAAGAACTTTATAATTTTGTCAGTCGTATTAGAAAATAAGAATTCCTGTGGAGCGTAACAAAGACGTTTTATATCATGTGTTGAAACTTTGCCATACATCTGCTGAGAATGCACTAAAATCTAAACATGGCTGTAAACGCAAACCATCACTAGATGCAGAAAAAAAAAGTTTTTACTGGTTTTGTTTTGCATGGACCACCAGACTTATGCAATGAAGAAGCAATGCTGTGAAAGAGTTGTGGAAAATTGAATTCCTTTTGTGTGTTAACCATGCGCACACTGTGCACACACTTGTGTAAACTTGTGTGAGTGTGCTGTGCATCCATCCATGCATATGGGTGTATCTGCTTTTTAGGAGCATGTGTGTCTTTGTGTTTTGCGCTCATGTCTGCCTGTTTGTCTTTGTGAGTTCTGTAAACTATTTACAGCATTGGCAGTGTCTATCCATTGTTGATGGCAATGGAAAGTATGTCTCATTGTGGTTGTTCTTCAGTGGAAATTCAATTCAGCACCTTTCCACTGAAAAAAAAAAAAAAAACCCTCCCACGGAGCTGTCTCATCACACACATGTGCTTTTGGGGTCCAGCTCCGGAGGCATGTGGAACAGTGGTAAGGCTTGCAAACACATATTCCTTCAGATCGGTGGAGGAGCGGGCGATCTGTTTCGGGTTTGACAAGTGGGATGGCGAGCAGGTAAATTATTGCTCCCAGCCCACTCGCCAAGACCTCTAACCATAATCATTTACCATATGTGCGCTGTTTCGTGCCATTTTTTTTTTTTTTTTATCTCTCTTCGTCAGTCTGTCTCTAACTACCCCACTCCCTGCCCTCCAAACATCCAGTCCAGCGAGCCAGCCTGCTGGTGAGAAGTTTCTCTGTTTATTTTACTGAATTTTCCAACCTCCGGGCGTTTTCTGACAGACTCTCATACTTCTGTCCCTCTGTTCCTCCTTACCTCACTCCTTGGCCTCTGTGCTGGAGGCATGAGGACGCAGCGCTGGCCTGTCAGGAATCACTGGGCAAGCTGCTTGACATGGCCATATGATTCCCAATTACCTCACTTTCCTCCGCTCTCCTCTCCCTCCTGTCTTTCTCCATTTCTCCGCTCCCAGCCCTCCTCTCTCCAGCGTGTCTTCGTAGCTGTGCATTCTTAAAGGGGAAAATCTGAAATAGAGACGCAGCGTGTCCTGTGAAATAAATAGAAATAAAGATGCAGAAGTAGTCTGACATGTTTACAGCGAGTGTGTGTGCGCGCCAAAACTTTTAGATTTAAGCTGTTCTTCCATACCAGAGATACTCAACTTACTTTGCCTGGGGGCCCACTTTTGCAAAATGACAGGAGGCCAAAGGGCCAGTTAATGAGCAAACATGAATAATATTTATCAGATAAAATGAATCAACATTAAAATTCCTCTTTCTTTGAAATTCTTATTCACTTATTAGCAAAGTGAAAGTGCTTGACATCAGGCCTATATGTCAGATAAATAAGACATTTTACCGCATTTAATAGCTGCAACTGCATTTTAGTTGTAAATGTTTTGGTTACATTTGAAAGAGTTGATAAAACGTTAGGCATAGCTGGAACCTGTTCATTCATGCAATCACTCAAATGTTGGTGTGATAAACATAAACTGCTCCTACACTGACAGAATGATAACTATGTCTAAGCTCTTTTATTGTGTCAATTATCTTCATTTCTGTGTAACTTCTGTTTTCCTACAGATAATAGTCATCTTCCCCTGTGAATTAGATGATGGTCGGCCGGCCAGATTTGGCCCTAATATCACTGTTCAAAAGTGTAGTATCAATGAAACGTACAAATCAGAATGAATACGCTGGTTCAGTTTGGGATGATTAAGAACATCGAACTAGAAAAGTGCCATCTCTGAGCACTGGCACCAGTCCAGTGTGGTATGTGTGAAAGTGTGCACAGATGGGTACGTATCCTTAATAAAGCAATTTCCTGTGCCTGCTGAGCATTACTACAAACATAATCTGCATTATTATGGAATTCAAAAACTCTATTTCTATACATCCAACTGGCCAAAAAACAGATATTACAACCATGCTACACTTAAAAAAAATACTAGGAGCTTGGCCTGAGTAATCCCTGTCGTGCAATGGAAAAACCTATAAGAAGCCTTGAATGCAAGGTAGTTAGCTGGTATATCCATTAATTTTCTCAGTGGAGGTTCTTGACAGTCTGTCCTCAGTAGTGCAATGGAGAGTGCTGTTATGTGCTCACTTGGACACTGTGTTCTCATAGCTGCCCCAGTCGTCCTAGTGTGGGAACACTGATTTGATCACTGGGTTGCCAGATTTTGCTGGATTTACTGTACTTGGACTGGATGTCCTGCAGCTCCCTGTGCTCTATGGTATGGCAGGATCCCCACGCCCTGTCTCTGCCGCTCAAATCTGTGTTTCATTATCTTTATATTGGCCTGTCTATCTCTGTGCGTCTTGGACTGTAAGTCAGTGTTTATCTTTCTGTCTGTCACAAGTCCTCCTGTCTCATCCGTCCGCCCTTTTGTCCTTTGCTCCAAACTTAAAAGTCCTGTTGATCTTAGGCTGGCAGGAGTTCTGTGCAGTGTGTCCTTTAACAATTCAGCTCACTTGATGAATACTTATTCGCACATGATGAAGTAAGAGGCCTAAAATAGTGCCGGGTGCCAGACGAGCAGTGGAGGTTGGGTTGGCGCTTATAATGTTAGCAAATGAGCTCTTGGTGCTCAGTTGCACAAGTCTGACAAATAATGCTACTGCTTTCTATATCGTGCAGGTCAAAGCAAACATGCTAGCAATCTCTTCAGCATCTCTTCAGACTCTCTAGCATCAGCAAAACAGTGACTTGTTAGTATTCTTCAACAGGAGACAGCCAAGTACAATATGTGAAAAGGTTCAGGGTTATGCAAATACACCTGTTTATGCTGTGTGTTTTCCAATGGTAGCAACATTTGAAAGTGAAAGTATGTAAAAATGTTCGGGGTTATGCAAATCTTCAGTATATTAGATTAAGAGATGGGAGCTAGATGTACAAAGATATATGCAGCACATAATCAGGATACTAAAATATGCACACACACAGCACACAGTACATTTCTTTTGAACATGTGTAACACTAACGCTGCATATTTGCAGTCGTTTATGTGTTGCATGCGTCATTTCATGATAAAAACAGTTGTACATTTTCAACTTTTTCTGCACTTTCATTATATCCAGCTGGTGAGATTACTTGCTTTCCTCAGTGTCTTTTTCTGTCTGTCTGTTGGATTTGCTGCAGCTGCCACCGTGTCCCTGAAGGAATCATTAACATTTGCTCTAATGATGGTGATGCTGATCACTTTTCCACTTCATCTCACTTTTCCTCACCTCTCTCTCTCTCTCTCTCTCTCTCTCTCTCTCTCTCTCTCTCTGCATGACTTTGCCTCTAGTCGAGTCAGCCAGACTTCAAAGCTGTGACACCTACTTATCAAAAAAGCATTTTGTGAATGCTGCCAGTATCAAGTGCACTGTACTGAAGTATAAATTAAAAGGATGAGCTCATGTAAGCAGCTGCCATATCAGGTTGTAGAGATCATGTGACCTGTTTTAATTGAGTCTCAGTCATTGCTTTTAGGCTCGTGTTAGACTGAAAACATAGTAAATACAGTATAAGTAGCACTATACACTTTTATTTAATTATTCACAGAAAGACTTGAATAATAAGTAATAAGGAAATAATATGAGGGAAATTTTTATGAACATATTTGCAGTCTATGTGTGCTTTGTGTGTTGCCAATGTGAGAAATTGTGTTGGCATGATCATTCTGACTCAGTAGTTAAACAGAGAAACTCAAGACTCTGCAATAACTGATATTTTGGCCAAATCAAGCCGTAAATACAACAATGACATATTATCCTCTTATAAAGTTGATATGGTGAACGTGTTGGCAGAGAGTGTCTTATTTACACATTGAAGGACATGCAGACACATCTGGAGTCGTGCTTGTGTCCAACTGATTAAGGTAAGTCCGATATTCAGTCACCTTTTGGCTTTGTTTTGGCCTCCCTCGACTCGTGAGAAAAACACGTCTCTTTAAATGCTACCGTGGGTTTTTAGAACTTATTTTTTGCTGAAAACAGCTGCTGCTGAAAACCACACTGTTGTGAGTCGTGAGAGTGAACCAGAACAGTAAAGTTGCTGGTCATGAAACCAAAACGATTCGCTGAAAGAAGTTAAAATGCCTGTAGAGCTGAGGGTTGGCTGCAGAGTTCTTGAGCTGTTTGTCACTATATGAGTGACGCCTTTCACTTTACACATAGTCATTGATTCATTGTTAATATGAAAATATTGATTAGAAGAGTTTTGAATTGCCAAGTGATGTCTGGAAAGTATCATCTTTAACTTAATTCAGTTTGACATAATGAATACTTGAAGCCCCCATTCTAGTTGCTGAAAAGAAGGCAGAACGGATTTAAACTAAAAACACCCAGTAGATACAGTAAATGATGGGCATCGATCCATTCCTCCTCTCACTCTGTTAGCGCTGAAGCATGGCATTCCTTGGCTGCCTCCTTCCTCAGTGTTGGAAATACTCCGGGTCAAAGGTCAGGTTTTTCCACTGTAAACGGAAAAGCAGAATGGAATGCTGTCGATGCCCAAACTGCTGGCCTCAATGTGTGGGAACGTCTGTGGGCGCGTGCGCGAGTGTGTGTGTTTACAAGTGAGGGTGTTTTTTGTGAGGAGGTGCAGCTTTGCGTGTTGTGTGTGTATGTGCGTGCGCCTATTGTATGTATGTTTGTCTTTACAAGCAGGGGATATGTGTGTTCATCTGCAAGAGCGTTAGGCAATATGTTTGTGTGTGTGTGTGTGTGTGTTTGACGTGTGTTCTGCTTCTCATTGTAGCGCTGATGTGTTCTGCAGGCCGCTCTGTGCAGAGATCAAAAGTGACACAGCGCCAGAAATCTGCTGGCTCACTCTTCCAGCAGCCGGCCTGCTTTTAAATGGTGTTTAAGTGAAATATAGAACACACACACTTACACACACACACTCACACACACACACACACACAGACTTGTTGTATGTGTGTGTGTGTGTGTGCATGTGTGAGATCTGTGCTGTTTATGTCACTTGGATTGTTTATGTCTTTGTGATTATTTGTAACCCGATGTGAATATCAATAATGTGCTTAAACTGGATGTTTCATTGAGCGTGTGCATGCGTGCATCCATGTGTGTATATTTGATGCATCCCTGCCTGTTGGCCTCATTATTCCTAACATTACATCTAGTCTCTAAGCCCAAGGCGCATACACACACACACACACACACACACACACACACACACACACACACTTGCATGTTATCTGATGCTCTCTGTGGCAGAGGTGAAGAGAGCATGCAGGCAGTACAGTAACCCTTTGTCAGCGTACATGTCCCTGCTCCCTTTCTCTTTCTCAAGCAGACACACACACATATCAACATATACACACGTTGTCATTGAGTGACTGAGTGGATTTGCAGCGCTGTGAAATACAAATTGTTTAGCCGCCGTTGAACAAATGCTACCTGGAGAAGAGACAGGCACGTTGTGGTCGAATCTGGAACATGTCATGTGTCAGGGCCATATTTATCCCCCCGCTGCAGGAAACATGCCTCGACCTGACACTGCCACACACACACACGCACAAACAGGCACACACATACACATGGCCTGTGGTTGATTAATAAGGTAGGCTGGAATGATTAGTCTGAGTAATGGCTCAGCTTAAATAAATAAGACTTTAAAATTGGCACTGAACAGAGCCAGTTGGGAATAGACCAACATGTCTTAGCTTGTGTATAAAGATGTGAAATTTTGACTGTGCATTAGTGTATTAGCAGGGACAAATAAAATCCAAATTATCCGACTTATTTTGTGGTCCACTCATGGACAAGTATCCCACTTATGCAAATTGTTAGACACCAAAATATTGCTTTAAAGTGACCCTGTTGCATGTTAAATTAAATTACACGCTTCCAGTAAAAATAGGTCAGTGTCACTGCAACCATTAAACCATCTGCAGCCAACAACCACTGCCGACACTGTGGCAGAAAACTGCATGTGATGGAATGCCACATGGGAGCCCTAAGCCAATGAAAAAGCAGCAAGCGTGTACACAAAGTCTGAAATAAATGCCAGCTGTAGTGATTGTGCATAAAAACATGCAGTGCCATCCGCTAAAATACTCAACAGTTGATTTCTAACAGGCATCAGAAGGTGGTTTTAGTTACAGACTGCATAATGCAAGCACAGACGAAGCGAGGAGTCAGTGGAAAGGCTTTGGTACACCAGAAAACAAAATATAGTCTTACAGAAAAAAAGAATAAATACAAAAATTATCTCCTGCCAAACATGGTGCTGCAAGAAAAGAGTATAACAATATCTAAAAAACCGCAATGGCGGCATTGTTGACTCGTTTGAAGGCAGTGTATTGGAGTGAAAGTTTGTCCAGGTCGGCCACTAAGTTTGTGCACAGCTTACATTGTGACTAAAGTAAATACAGCACTTCAGATCTCAAACTGCCCATTTTGCCTGTGTGGAAACAGCAATTTGAACTTAGCAAGAGCAGGTCCCAAAGTAAATAATGTCTGCCAATAAATAAAGCAACACAGGCAGATATGAATGTGCATTGGGTCCCTTTTACCACAGCAACAATTTACGTTGATTTTTTATTTTTTTTTTTAGTGGGAGATTAACAAGGGAATCCCATTCAGAGCATTTTAAAGTGTACATGAGGTAATGTTGAAAACTACCAGCCTTAAACATTAAAAACATTAATAATTAATTCTCTGCTGCATTTCTTTATTGAGCTGAACTAAATGAATGCCTTTCCATGGGAACCTGACAGGACCACCCAGGCGCTGCCGATGATGCACCTTTAATAGTCCGTCCCTCGCTCCCTGTCCCAGAAGGCAGGCGGTGTAAGATTAGAAGCCACAACTTTCACCCAGCCAACAGGGCGAGATCCCATTACCCCTGCAGTTAATGGGAATCCCTGATAGCGTTTGCTCTCTCCTCCGTCTCTGTCTCTGTATCTTAGATTGTCTGGGTATCAAACGTGTGTGCTACCTACAGACTGTGCAAAATAACACTGATGTAAAAACTCTTTAGATGATGCAATTTAAGGTTCAGTCTGACAAACTTTACTCTTGTGTTTTACACAAGTGGCTTTTTTTAGCACACGGTTTTGAGTGTGTGATATCGTGCACTTCCTTGCTCATTCACCCCCATGTGTGTGCCCGAATGCAGGTGTGCACATGTGTGTTTAGGTTAGTTTGTGTCCATGTGTCTCACAAACGGAGCAATGTGTCGCTGCCTGTAGGCATTTCATCTGGCCAAAGCCGAGCAGAGCTGCTGGACTCATGTAGGTCATGGAGAGACTGCGTCGCCCTCTCTCTGCCTCCTCTCTGTCCTCTGTCTCTTTCTGTCCTCTCTCTCTCTCTCTCTCTCTCTCTCTCTCTCTCAGGAAAAGTAGGACAGCTCAGATTTCTGAGCTGCTGCTGTGAAAAGGCCGAAAAGGAGGGAAGAAAGAGGAATAAGCAGAAGGAGAATAGAAAATGAGAAAATGAAAAGCTCCTAAAAACTGTAATCATTTGATTTATAAGTTTTGAAATTGGACATTTTTTACACGGTGCCTTGTTCTTAGATTATTTTGTTACCATGTTGCTCATCTGGCGTCTATCACTTTATCATCTGCTTAACTGTTAATATGTTCTTTCTTTTTCACTTCTGTATTATTTATGTAACAAATTCATCAAATAAAAACGTAACTCCGCAGCAGATCAAGGAGACAGCTCAAGGTAAAACGAGCTGAGTCAGATGATGATAAGGAAAAACGCTTTTGCAAGTGTCTCTTCTTACTTGAATTGTCACAAAACATAACAGAATACTTAAGGATGACGAAAGGCCACTTTTCGTCAGAACAGAGAGTGAGCAGGAAAAAAGAACGAGAGAGATAAAATGATGTTGCAAATGGTCTCTAGCCTTCAAGGTTTGGTTATCAAAGAACAACTCTGATAGCTTAAAGGCCCTTCAGAGGAATTTGGAGACAAAGAGCTGCCATTGGGAATTGTGTCAGTAGAGAGAGAATGAGCGAGAGAGAATGTGACAGACAGAAGACACTGTGATCTTGGCATCTCCAGAGAAATCTCCCCGTTATTGGGGACAGTTTGTACAGAACTGTGGCACATGCTGTGATTCGTCTGAATGGGAAATGATTGTTTGCAGTTGCCTGTGATGCTAGAAGACCTTTTTTTTTTTTTTTTTCTTTCTTTCTTTTTTTACACGTGAGCCACAAGGACCTATCGATGTCTCTCCTTCATACTGTAATGTCTCTTTCTCTCTCTTCCTTTTACTTTTTGACTTTTTTATTGCTATTTTTCAGTATCTTTATTATGGTTTTCTGATCAGTCACAGAATTATTACAACTACTTACTTGTGAGAACAGTGATTTTTTTTTCTGCCCTTTATACCAACTTTGATTTGATTTATGAAATGTATAAAGGCCACCATGCCACTGCTTGCCATGCAACTAATGGACAATTTCCAGCATATGGCCAAAATCATAAGATAAGATAAACCTTTATTCGTCCCACAGTGGGGAAATTCACAAAATCATGCCAGTGATGTCATCCTTTGTTTGCCCAATCACAATTCCCCTGCCCCATCCTTCTGCCCTCCTGCTGTAATTGGACAATGGCTCCAAATCAGCAGTGGTCTGAAAGGACATTCGCTGCCTGGGGTTCGCTGGCAATCAGCCCTGGTGCACAATTAAGCATCCGCTCCCACTTTTACTCCTGTTGGTAAAATATTTGGCTCCATGTGGGGTGTTTCTCAGCAGGTAGTCGCAGTAAATAGGGGAGAGACTGTTCTCGCATCATCATAACCACGTCTGGATGGCCCTTAGGAAGTGTGTTGCCATACATTGTGCATGTGCAAATCTAATTTAAGTTAACAAGGATATGTTTTACCTTTCAACTATCTGGTAATAATATGAATTGAAATCAAGTCTGAACAAACTACAAAATGGATTAGATCGGAAGAATTATGGGCAAATCCTCATGAGTGAAGAAGAATCTGTCATCCAAGTTAAAATGTCTGTGTTAGGCTTTTGTCCTTGATTTTGTTACCTTTACTTTTTAGCAGCGTAGTAGCTCGTCTATGCTACGATGCATAGATGCACAGATGTTTTGTGCCCTCTCAGCGTGCAATCTAGGGATGCGTTTTTCATCTACCCAGGTGTGTCATCACAGTGTGTCATCAGTGTTCATCACCTGCAGAAACCTAGGAAATGAAAAAATAAAACTGAAAGGACTTTCTAATAGATTTCGGAGGCATTGTCTTTATGCACTTGCTGGACTTTGACATTAATTAAACACATCCCAATTTGTTTTTTTGTTATCTTTTGGTTGAGCACAAAATTTTTCTAAGAACCAAAATTAGACATTTCACCTGAATTCCAACTTCACTATTCACTTGTTCTGATAGATATACTGTATACATATATATAGAGAGAGAGAGTTTGACCTAAATTTGTGCCACCTGACCTGCATTGCTGACCCGACTCAGCTCCAATATCTTCCAACCCTCCACCCTGTGAGCCTGAGTAGGTGGGTGCGACTCCATTATTAACAGACAGAGCAGGCTCTGTGGGCTTACTAACTACCCAATATACAGTGTATGGTCTGATGCATGGCTGCACAGTGGCAGAGATGGCAGCCGTCCACTGGACATGACTCTGTATTGTTAGTGTGCACTGGGAGTCTCTTCCTCCTCCCTTTCTCTCCATACAGTATATACTGTATATACCATCCCTCTCTCCCCCCCTCCCTTCCTACCTCCCTTTTCTCTCTTCTCTCCCTCTGTCCCCTGCCCACTAAATCCCTTTCTGCCTTCTTTTGCTCCACTGAGCCCAGATAGGCCTCTATGTCTTGGGTCTTAATTTGACACGGTAATTGGATGACAAGGGACAGTTCACCGTCCCTTCCTCATGAGTCAGCAGACTTTTCTTGGCTAGTGCCTCCCACTACTGCTGACTACAGGCGCTGAGCGGGGTACAGCCAATTGTCCGAGGCCCATTCAGGTTTTTTGTGTCTCCGTCTCATCTTCCGGACGTCAGTTTGCAGGGGCGGCCCAGACCACACAGCAACACGGCGACACAGTACAGTCAGAGGGGCTTTATAGAGGATACTTGTTGATGGGAATATGAAGCAGGGGTGGGTTGTGCCAAATCAGCTTGTCAATGGCTACAGTTCTTGGCAACACGAATAGGGGTTTTGTGTGACAGTGACAGAGCAGATACAGCTAAATGTTGACAGTGGAGGGGTTTGTCTTGGCGAGACTGATGACCTGTTTCAAGCCAGCACCTTCTAAGTTTGTATATGAAAGAGTGTGCTATATTTGATTTTGCTGTTTTTAAAAAAAAAAAAGTTTCTCATGACTTGGTTCTGTTGGAATCAGCAATGTAATGTTTTATAATCTCCATTGTCTCCAATCTCCATCCTAAAAATTATTTACTTGCTTGCTCATACAATCCAGTTTCCCTCCAGGAATCGTGTAATATTGTCATACGGAAATCTAGAATCTCCCATTAACCATTATCATACTAGTCAATTTCATCATTATTTTCCCCCAGTCTCTTTCAAATCATTATTTCATTACGAACCCCTGGATTAATGGGTCATAAGTATTCTAGAGTGTGCTGTGTGAGCTTTGAGAATAAAATAAGTGAATTAGTTTTTTGGACCTTTCCAAAGGTTTTGCAGAATTTCACTGTTTTTCCCACTTTCTCAGAGTCAGAAACTAATAAATACCTTATCTGTGGTAGTTTGAAGATATGTTAAACAGCAGTATTAGGCTATCTTGCCTTAATTGTTGAGTGTCTTTGGGATCGAATGGGGGGGCAGGCTTTGTCTGAGGGGAGGCCCAGAGTCTCAGACTTTGAAAACCCCTCTTATAGATGGTTAAGGTCAGTGTAAGGGCTGTGGTTAAGGTTAGGGTGTGCCATAATTGTACACAGCCTGAAGGCTCGACACAGGGCAAGAAAGTCCCAGTGCATATTAATCGGGAAGAATTCCCCTGCTGCTTGGATATTCCAGGAAGAGTTGACATGGGAGCTGACATCGGGGATGAATTTACATATGAATATTCAGTGTGACTAGACACTGTCTAAAAATGTAGATTTCTGGCAGTAGCTGTGATGTGCCTTTTTTTCATGATGCTTTTTCTTGGCCGGGACTTTCCTCTCCCTTGTACAGCTGTTATCCAGGTTCACTCCTGCTTCACAGTGTTTCCCACATGTAATGGATCCTAATGTGTGTGCAGGCTTATATGCCTAATGGCTAATAGTCTTTTCGAATTGTAATCTGCCACAGTAACTCCTATCTGATGTAATGGCTTGTAATGTGTACGTAATGCCAGTGGAACTATTTATAGACCAGCAGCCAGTTCTCAAAGATATGGATGTGTGTGAGCTGCTGGGTGTTCACACACATGCTTATGTACTTCAGTTTGTAGAAAGCATGTTCACATACAGTGCCGTTTACTATCTCTTTGTCTGTTTGCGCCTGCTGGTTTCTGTCTAGCTGTGTCTTTGTGTGTGTGAGAGGTTGTGTGTGTGTGTGTGTGTGTATGTATCCATGCATACACAACATGTATGATATGTATGTCCTTTGCAATATGCATCTGTGTTTGTGGATCTCAAGACGCGTGTAAGTGAGCACGTCTGGGTGCCTGCATGTCTGATGTGTGTGTTTGTATGTGTGTGTGCCTGTGTGTGTGTGTTGCAGCTCTCAGTCTCTCCCGGGGGGATTACATCACAGGGCAGTTATCAGACCTGAGTCATCAGAGAGGTTGAGAGGCTCTGCTCTGCTCCTCCATCTTAATGAGGACACTGTTAAAAGCATTAGAAGATGAAGAGTAATCTTTTTCTTTTCTCGCTGTCTTTCTCAGTCTCACCTGTGCCTACCTCCTTTTTTTTAAGCACATGTCTATTCTTTGCCTTTAAGAAGAAGACCAAGAAGTAGAGTAGGTCACTTGAAATGTGTCACTCCGCTGTCATCATCTTTCTCATTCCTTCCACTCACGAGGCAGTCTGATCTTATTGCAACACTCAGATAAGATTTCCACGGCCCCCGCCCAAATTATTCTTCATTTGGTCATTTGATTTGTTCGCCTGTGAACGGCGGCCGACGACAGACCACAAATATGTAGCGTTGCGTTAGTTCAGGTCGAGCTTTGAAGTCATACACGCTGATCGATATCACCTGACTGAATCACCAGTCACAGTCAGAGAAGTCGACGAGGTGGTCTTTGTAATGTGACAGGGAGATACTTTTCTGATGATTCATTCAGCTCCTGCAGATGCTGTTCTTTTTTTTTTTTCCCCATCCTGGTATCTCCCTCCACCAGCCTCCTAGTTTTTCTTTTCACCGTACCGTTTCACATACTCTTGTGCTGTTTTAGAAGTACTTTCTGAGCCTTTTGTCACCTACATATCCTATAGTTGCAATAAATGCTCCTAAACATATCTGTGATGTCCCCTTTGCACACAATTTAATGTCTGACATGGGATAATTAACATGTAATCACATACAGTACGACCAGGTTGAGAACTCTAACTTCATACTAAACCATATAATTAAAAAGGACTTAGGTTAATGCTGTGTATCAAATAGGATTGAGGTGTTTGCAGGCTTGTACAGTGCACTGCAGATTGGACATGGTAGACAGTGGGGATAATTCTTTCCATATTTATTTTTATAATTATATAATTTATACCTCACATAGATCCCATTGTTATCTACAGACACACTACATGACTAAAGTCATCAGATCACTGTACTTTTCACACGATACACAACCTTCTGTCTTGTAGCTGAGAATCTTGACGTGGACGTTTGCACACAAGCCTGATCAGTGACAGGAGGTCAAACATTACTTTCAGCAGGAGGAATTCTCGACAAGTCCGTCTAGTCTTCAAACTGCCTTTTGTCACAAAATCGCACGCAAGAAGTGACTCCTCCCCTCCTCAATGTCTGCTCTTATTTGCTGTAGCTTGTTACATAGCTCCCCAACCCATCCCTGACATGACCAGATAGTTAGCTTGGGTGTTAGTGAGCCATTGAGTGCTCGGTAAGCTCTTGGATCGCATCTTTGAACAGTTCTCACACAGCGATCAAGCACAGCTTTGTGAGCGCCGAGCAAACGTTGATTTGCCTCTGATCCGCTGGCTTTTGTTGACAATTTACAAAAACTGTTGGCGAGTGGAAAATCAGGGATGTAGTCCTGTGGTGTGACCTCTGCATAAGAGTTACTACTGCTGTCACAAGATCGTGATCCTTCACTGGCTTCCCACTTGCAAACACTGTCACACTTAACCAGTTGAGTTCATTGGAGTGTGCAAGCGAGCTCGAAGTGCTGCCACTGCATATAAACCTCTGCAGGGTTTTGCAAGTGCTTTTTACCCTCATGCCACCTGTGCACCAGCAAAATTGTAATATTGACATATTACTAACTATGACTTCGTTTGGTACTTGCCTTATGAAATGGCATTAAATGTGATTAATGACATGTCTTGTTCAAGAACTGAACAAACCTTTAGGGCTTGGAACATGGCTTTGAACTTGACTGACATGGCTTGAGTCTTAGTTGTGACAAAACAAACACTTGGATTATGATAATCCTCGAGTTATTATGCTGAATAGCAACCCATGTTGAACCTGTCGTTTCAAAACCGGGCCAGGTCACACAAGGTGTGTTGACTTATTTGCCCCAATGGCAAACATGAGGTTTTCCTGGTTCCCTTTTTTTGTCTGTGACCGAAACCATGTGGTTGGATTATCATACCTGTCTTATGAACATCCAAATTGTGGCAAAAGTTGGTCACATCTACAAAAAAAATGTTGGAGCTTAATGCACTGATGAACCAACTCTAATAATTAGAGTGCTGTGTGTAAAAACCAGTATTGCAACATGTGTGATGTGTGCAGCCTTCTTGGGGCTTTCCCCTCTGGCTGAGACTGTGACGTAGATGAGGGTGTGTGTCTTGGTGTGTGTGAGTGTGTGAGTGTTGTGGCAGGGAGGGGGTGGGTGGGTGAGACAGCTGTGCAGGCTTGATATGTAGTTAACAGTAGGAAGCATTCATACTACACATTCTGCTGCAGTGTGTCACTAGACAGTCTCTCTCTCGCTTCCCACTCCTTTTCCCTTCACTTCTCACGTCTGTCTGTCTCCTGTTTCTCCCCGTCCCACACACGCACGCACACACACACACGCCCACATACGTGCCTGTGTGCATGTGCAGTCATTCACACACACTTTTTTCTCTCGCTCTCCCCTCCCCCAGCCGCACACTCCCCCTTTCTCTCCCCAAAGTTTCCCGCTATAGTAAATTAAGTCGTATCTCAGTGACTGCTACCACTTTTACCGCTATTTCCTCCTTCCTTCTGTGGAACTGTGCTTATTCCTGGATTACACCTCACCCACACATGTACACACACACACACACACACACACACACACACACACACACACACCCTTCCACAGAAAAAAGTAGGGGAATAAAGAAGTTGCTTCAAGGACAACGTAAAGCTGTTCTCGCCTCTCCCAGACGGGGTGTGTCAAGGCTTTTGTCTGTCTGATGCCGTATTAAATATCGGAGTTAAAAGGAGGGGTGGGGGGGCTATGTGTGTGTGTGTGCGTGCATGCGTGTGTGCATGTGTGTGCAAAAGTCTCCAGGTTTTTTGTTCTTTAGAGAGAAAGAATGTTGGCACGAAGCTCGCCACCAGGGGAGGAGGAGAAGGTCGGAGTGCTCAAGTGCTGCTCCAGGTTTGTTTCATTTCATTTGCTCTGTAATGAGTCTTGTTACTGCTGTGAGAGGCAGAGAGATCTGACTGGGGAGTTCAAAGTTAAGCCACAGGGAGGGAGGAAAAGGAGGGACGGACGGAGGAAGGGAGGGAGAGGAAAAGAGAGGCAAAGGAGAGGAGAAAAAAAAACACACAAGCCAACAAGCCCTCACTTGAAAACTTCAGAACATTTTGGAGGCAAGAGAAGCGACACTGACAAACTTTTTTGCTCCTTCCTTTATCCTGTCTTCCTCTTCCTGCTCCTCCTCCTCCTCCTCCTCCTCCTCCCCCCCTCCTCCTCACTGCGCTGCCCCACACCCTTCTCAAATGAACCCTCTTGCTTCGAGCTCTGAAAAGAAACTGAAGCGGAGAACGCGCAAGAGGTCCAAAAAAGTTGGCTGTGCCTGTGCATGACTGTGCGTCTGTGTGTCTACTGGACTGTGTGTATGTGTGTGTGTATATGTGTGTGTGTGTGTGTGTGTGTGTGTGTGTGTGTGTGTGTGTGTGCCTCTGTATGTGTGTGTGTGTGTGTGTGTGAGCCTGGGTCTGTGTGGGAATGATTACATCAGCCTGCTGCAGCCTTATGATTGGTTGGTGAGCGTGTGGCTTGATTCAGTGTGCCTCGGAGCCCGTGGCTGAGGCTGTAACCCTTTGTGAGGGGGAGAGAGAGAGAGAGAGAGAGAGAGAGAGAGAGAGAGAGAGGGAGGGAGAAAAAGAAAGATAGTTGTCAGACTCAACCGGCACTGGAAGCACTGTGCTGTACCTGCTGCCATCCGATCACTGACTGTCTCTGTGTGTCTGTCCTGTGAGCTGTAAAGACACCGGCTTTAGGTCACACAGTTTTTCTTTTTAAAGACAGAGCTGGCGGCCTAGATAGACTGAAGGACTTGTCTCCAAGCTATGTGACAGGTAGCACAACTGCAACTGTCAACTGTCGGCGTTCAAATTTCTATCTGTCTTTCTGGAGGAGACAGGGCGACAGAACAGCAAGGTTTTCTGTCTTAGTGACTGTGTGTGAGTGTGTGTGCGCGTGTGTGTGTTTGTGTGTGTGTGTGTGGAGCCGGGCTGACTCCAAAAATGCCTTCGTGTTCCCCGGACTGCTGCCTATTGCGGGCCGTGGAGGTAAGACCGCTCTCTTTCTGTGTCTCTTATCTTTCCTCGTGTGTTTCTGGCTCTCTTCGCCTCCTTCTCTTTTTACATTTTAAGACCATTTCTCTTTGAAGTACAGCTTCGCTCGACCAGAGGCGAGACATGGAATGTGTAAATACCTTAAAGGCTGAAGACAATTTGTCTTTTTCAAGATGTGAGCAGAGCCAAAAAAAGAAAAAGAGTGCTTTTTCGTCCTGAGCATTTTCGGATGGCTAAAGCGCCTCGGGCCTGGTTTGTGCAAACTGTGATGCTATAAGCCGCATCTTTGCTGAAGAAGAGAACAGGATTTCTTTGTCATGACATATTATGTGGGAAGTGTGCATACATGACATGTGTAGGCTTAGTTCAGTAGGCTGGATTCCTGTGTAGGCTAACAAGGCTGGATTCCTCTGCAGGTTAAGTAGGTTGCTCTAGTTTTCTCTGTGGGCCATTCGGTGTGTGTCCTGTGAATGTGACTGCACGGGCTCTTTTTGGAAAGCCAACCTGGGGACACATAGTGGAAGTAAATTTTGGACTATTGATCGCAATAGGTATGGCAGTTTTTTGTTGATCTCTAACAGGGGAAAGCTTACCTACAGGATATACAAGAACGTCTGGATGTAGATGAATGTTTCTTACACAGATGAAATCTTAAAGTGGAGTTTAATCCACTCAAAACATGGTGCACTATTGCTATACAGTATATGCATTATACTGGACAGATCAGATCAATGTGTGTGTGAGCACCTGTTTGAGTCGGTATTATTAATAAAAAATAAAATGAAAACAGGTGCTATATGTTTTGGCATAATCATCATAAATTATTCAACATAAAAACACTCATGCTGAAATATAATATGTCCATAGTCTTATTACGTGGCCCAAATTCAAAATATTAAATTATGGAAAACTTTATGAAGTTGAGCTTGAACCATAACATTTTTTTTGATCTATGGATACTTGCATGGACTCTCTTGATAAGATATAATTGGAAACACCATGCTTCCTTCACCTTAAGCTACAACACAGTATACCCGCTTGGTGTAGGCAGTCCTGCTTTGTGTTCAAAAGAACAGATGCTTGTTATACACTACAGTATATTTGCTTCTTTATTACACCAACAAGTTGCTATAAGAGATGCTTGTCTCTGTGATTTCTAACACCACAATTGCTACATAGTCCTGAATGTCTGTTCTTTTCTATTGTGTGCTGTAATTACAGGCCTGTGTACGCCATAGTGTATGGGGCGCTATATGATAAATACTATGCTAGTGTTTGAAGTAAATTGCTGGCTTCACCCACCTATTAGGCTGAGTTTTCAAAAATGGTTTGTGTTAAATGACTTTATCACAACTTAGTATTTCCCACGGGGTGACCATAAAAATGCATATTCAAATCTTATTCTGAATGTGTCCTTTGCAACTGGAAAGGTCTGTCAGGCTTTTTTGTGTAATTTTATTATATCAAGGACACACATAACTGACTTTTTCAGTCTTCTTTATTGAAGCACTTCATTCTCTAGTTCACCAAACTACCTTCAAATGATCTCTGTTTGTCATCACTGAACTCTCATGTACTTTCTCCTCACAGATTGTGAAGATCTTCAGTGAAGACGGCATGGGTAAAGTGGTGGAGATCCCAGCCGACATGACAGCCAGAGACCTGTGCCAGCTCCTGGTTTATAAAAGCCATTGTTTGGACGACAACAGTTGGGCACTTGTCGAACACCACCCGCTGCTAGGACTAGGTAAGGGACAGAGTCCCGCAGGCTGGCAACACTGTTCACACACACACACACACAAAATCACACATGATCAGACACTCACACACACTCACTTGCCCACACAGAAGCTTTGGGTCTTTTGGGTGGGCTGAGACATGCAAAACAATCACTGACATACACAGGTGCATCCACATATATGCATGCCCGCATACTTGGGCAGACAGACAGTTCAGGCACATATTCTCACGCAGGCATGTATTCAAGCATGAGTGCATGCACATACTACACAGCATATGCACGCACAGAGACATCACGTCCAGAGATCTAATCAAGTTCAACACAGTGGCTGTGTTAAAGGCTGCTGTGGCAGTGCAGCGTTATGCAGACGAGGCAAGGTTAGGTTGATATCTCATGAAAAACTGGGACAGACGTTGATCACGCACATCGAGCTGCTTGTCATTGAAAAATATGTAGGTGAAACGTATTGATCAGCTTGTGCGAGAACAGAAAGCGATGGAAGTAGACATTACACATGAGATGAAAGCTGCTTTAATACCACAGATGAATTATTTTCTGAATCAGTGTGTGATCCTGAGTGTGTGAGTGGACAATTGCAAGTTAAGAAAAAGCACTTGCAAGATACCTGAGTTGTATTTGTATTTGCATGAGAGATGGAACAGCTGCTGCTCGAACACAGATTTAGGAGTGTATGCTGATGAATAATCTAAACCTTGTCGTCATAAAATCAGATGCTAATTACAGGTGTGTTGAGATAAATTCAATTGATATCATGCTGACTGACAACGTAGTTAAAGGAGACTGTTATATGGAGCTGATGAAGAGTCCAGCTTCAGTGTGTGGTGCATTTGATGTGATGTATATTTGTGATCAGGGTTTCCTAAAGTTAGTCAAGTGAACTGCAGATTTCAATTGCAAGTGGAGACTTTTATTCATTTTTCATGTACAGTATTTGACATCCTTCACTGATATTTTTAACTTGGGCAGGCTCATTTAAGGTCACTAGACTGCTTGGAATCAGGTCTTTTTGAGACTCCAGAATTAAAAAAACAAAGGTCATGGACAAAGATCCAGGACAGTCCCATTTTCTGGGTCCTGAGCTAATTTTCAAGAATAATTATCATGTAGAACATTATATTATGACGGGAATTTTTCCTTAAATTGTCACCAAAGGAGGATCGCACGGAGGGCTCAGAGTGGAAGCCAGCACATGAGAAGCTGAAGGAAGAGAAAGTGATAATTGAAGGTTATGGATTAGGAGATGTAGCGATGCAACTGATGAACACTGTAACAAAACCTTTGCCGACTTGTGCTCCTCTCAGTATCGGAGACGGTGTAATGTTATCGATCCAGTACTATAAATGACACAGCAGAGAGGTGATGGAGATGATTGATGGTGAGTTTAAAAGGCTATCTCTCATGTTAAAGCTTCTTTAGACCAGGAGTGGCGAGACCACTGACAGCACTCTCCTGAAAATGGAAACCTTCGCTGCGTCAGAGCGAGACCTCGGGACTAATGTGGTGTGAAAAGGTCAAAATGATGATGAGGATTAGTATTCTTTGTACAACATTAAATATGATGTAACAGATTTAAGTGCTGCGCTTTAGTCGGCCGGTCATTAGCAGTTAGAGGCAGCATGTTATCCAGCGGATTCTTCATCGATTTAGGAGTAAACGTTGCTTGAGGTATTTGACAAAGTGGAGGGAAGGTAGAGCAGCTCTCATTTACTAAAAGCTACAAGACCACAACACTGACTGTTATATTCTCGAGCACCAAATGTGGCACTGAAATGACACAAGGAAAAACTAAAAAGTGGAAAAAAATAGTCGAGAAAGATGCTCTGTTCCAGGGGCTAATCAAGGAAATTTAACTTGTTGCTGCATTAAGAGGGAAGCGAGCTTTGCATTACTGTCAGGGTGATTTTATGTTAGCAGTATAACAGTAAGTTTGGAAAGCTTTGGCCGGCTGAACGTTAGAAAATCCAACCTCCCCTTGAGGAGAGGGCGATTATAAAGCACTTATGGAAGACAAGTTGAGCCTGTGCTCTGTGCTCATGTCTGTACAGTTTAACAGATGTGGGAGAGAAGGGGGTGTAGTTTTATATAGAGCAGTGTGCCTGCTGGTGAACCATACTGAAGCAGGAGTCATGGTGAAAAACATATGCAAAAACACTTCAGACTGTTTCAACTTTGTGTGAATATGTTTTTGCCAACATTTAGTCTTACATGCACAGGCTGTTATGCTGTCATGTGAGGAGACTTCTAGAAAATATATTGCATTATTCAAAGCACAGGTCCCAAAGTTCTAACCTAATATTTCACCATCCATCATGATCTGATTACGTTTCTCATCGGTGCTGCCAACACGGTGCTGCCAAATACAGTTAGGTTGGCTTGTTGTAAATGACATCATTTTTGGCTCGGAGTAACTCTATTCTATTATAGACCGTCTTCTATGCTGGCGCACCTGTACTGCAACCGTATTCTTTCCAGGGCTGGAATAACTACTTATCCTATTTTATGTTTAGGAGTTTCAGTAAATGAGATATAATGAAGCAGCAGCTTGCTGATTGTTCAAATTGAAGGGTTATGCATTTGCTGCTGCAGAACCAGTACACGTCTGACCGAGTGTGTTTGTAGATGTGTGCATATGTGAATTTGTGTCTATAACAAAATAATATAGAAATCATTAAAAGAAATCATCACAATTGAGGTTGAAAAGGTAATAAATATTTTGGGTTGGATTCCATTTAATGGTATCCAACACCAAATATGCAAATAAAGACAAGTAATGGTGAAAATTCAACCCAGTAAAAGCATTTTTTTTCAGTATTTAGTGAGATCCAGTATCTGTGAATGTTATGAGTAGGCCTGCTGTGAGATCACCACTCACAGGTGTCGTGGTCAGATTAATAATGTCAAGTCAATAATCATGGTCAGCGATGAATAAATATGGTTGATCAGCACACTTACCAACCTCCAGACATCATAGCCTAAATCGGGAGACCAAACCTAACCAGGGTATCTGGGGAGCTTCCTAATTACATTCATGATTATGCATAGGCACACTAACCTAATAACCTATTATTGAGCTAGAGAGAGCGTCCCTGTAACCATAACTCACTGTCATTCCTGCCTGCGAGCACACGGTGCCAGAGGAGAGGAAGAGACGACTCTTACCTGTCTGTGCCTGTCTGTGCAATGTCAGTGTCCTCTTTTCCTGCCTTTATCAGTTATAAATTTGTTTCTCAGTGTGTGAGAAAACTAACGTGTGGTGTGAGATCTTGTGTCAGTCTCGCAGTCAGTGCCTGAGACTTGGCAGCTCTGTGTCATCCAGCTAATAATCCCCATTTTTACCTCTGCTGAGAAGGTTATGCTTTCGCTTCAGTTTGTTTGTTGGTTGGTTTGCTTGTCTGTTAGTCAGGATTATGGAAAAACTACTGCACCTTTGCAAGACTGCATTTGGCCAAACATCTTAAAATCCAGTAAACAAAAGTAAAGTACAGTACAGTACAGAGCCAGTGGTAGAAAAAAATCTATCAGTAATTGGATTACATCTTTTTTTGTAACTTTCACAGAATACAGTTACTTGTTTTGTATCCTAATTATCTAACACTGTTATATGTATTCTGTTACTCCCCAAGCTTGCTGACATATTCATTAAAGTAATTTAGACATGTCATCTAAAAGTGAGCGATATGGCCCTAAAATAATATCATAGGTGTTCAGCTCTCCTAGCTGGATTTTTGACTCTCCTTGTCGTCAACCACATGCTTCTGCTTAAGGTGATGTAATAAGTTTGCTCAAATGCCCCCTTTTGTTGTCACAGTCCTCTTGCACGTTATACATATTATCATGGCTTTTTGTACATCTGATCTTTTGTAACCAAACCACCTCCTCACTACTGACCTTTTTGGGACTTACTCCCCAGACCTTTCTTATAATTGACAAATGTGGCTAGTTGCTTTTCAGTTATAAAAACATATATATTTTTTGTACGATGTGTTTGTGCATGTACTGTATGTTGACTGATAACCAGAAATGTGTCTGTAGTACATGTAGGTAGTCATTTGACCCAAAGTTGGCCAAAATCCATTTTGCTGTATCTGCTGCAATTTTTGTATCTTGTCACGGTATGTAAGAGTTAAATGTCTTTCTAGTGCCAAAACATATGATTAAATGAAACTCGCCTACATATTGAGACACAGTTTCTATCCAATGACTTCATACTTTGAAGAAATATTTTGAACATTTTTGGTGCACATGAGGCTTACTCTGCAGATGAAGCAGTGTGTGAAAGCCCTGCTTGTATGTGTACGTGCTCATGTGTGCACATGTCGTTGGGTGGTAGACGGGAATAGGATTTTCAGAGAGACCCGAACAATAGTGTGTTTGAATAGACAGGCCTATTCCCGTACATCGCTGCCCACTCTTGATAGGCTTCTGAATTGGATGAATGGCCCTTTGAGATAAGTGACATTGACCTCTACTTGTCACCCCGAAAAGGTTAACAACTCTGGGACAGTGAGGTAGTGTTGCCAGGGTGAGTCACTGTCACAAACATGAGTGACTCATCAGACGGGCGACAAGAGGAAACGGAAAAAAAAGAGGAGTCGTGACAGTGTTAGAGTGGTTGTGACAGAGGGGATAAAGAGGGAGAACGAGGGAACGAGTGAAATGAGATAATGATGTGAGACAGAGCTGTAAAGTCAGATTTCTCTGAAGTTCTCTTTTTCACATCAAAAATGAGATATCAGACCAAATACTGGTATTGAAAAGTGAAGTTGCAAAATTTTAATTAAATCTACTGGGGGAAGGAGGAATGTCTTTTATTGAAGACATGACAGCGAGAACTTGTGAGGCTGTTGGAACTGAGTCATGACCCGTTTCGGAATCACAGGATATAACTCACCAGGACCTCTGACCACATCCATACAAGGACACAATTTTAGTCGAATCGCAGCCTCTTTCACTTTTACTTTTCATTTACACCAGTGCCCATTCAAAACATGTTTATTCAGAATTGGCCTCTGGTGTTGCTGCTTGTAGTTTTCTCGAGAACCACTCGTCCAGACAACTTCACACTCGACACTGTGCTTCCTTGGGTCCTGAGCAATACACCCACCTACACCAAAAATTCAGCTCAACTCAGCAAACATAGTGAACGTGAGATAATCAACTGGCTGCTGTCATTGCTAAGATCTGGCTATTTGGGACCAGGCTATTTCAGGGAACAAATGTGTTCGTTCCAAACATTACATCACTGATGCTGAAATGAATTTAGAGAAAGTGAATGGCAAACTTAAATGGCTTGGTATCTCAGGTCTCTCTTTCTTAATCTCCCAATGTACTGTAGCAACTGACGGAGAGCGAGCTGTACCCAGCTGGGTGGTGTAACAGGGCCCCCCTCTCAGTACACTGCACAGTGGGTACTAGTGGTCGTAGTAATGCACGAGTGTGAAGTTGATCAGATGAAGTTGTCGAGAATATCGAAGGACAGACATACAGATAGCCACTCGTTCCATTTTAGTTAGAGTGAAAGAGAAAGACCTTGGTCTGATATCAGTCACGTGTTTGATGAGCAACATCACAGGGCGTTAGAGATGTCCGTGGTACTTGTGTGACATACTCAGAAAAATGTTTGTCTGATCTTAACACAATCACGTTCACTCCTTTTACAGAACGTGTGTTACGATAAAAATGAGCTTGTTTGTGGTGTAGTAGGAACATTATGAAATAGATCCAATAATAAAAACTAACCTCCTTCATTGTTCCTCTCTCTGCCTGTCTCACTTCAGAGCGATGTCTAGAAGACCACGAGCTGGTGGTTCAGGTCCAGGCCTCCATGAACAGCGACAGTAGATTCCTCTTCAGGAAGAACTATGCCAAATATGAATTCTTCAGAAACCCTCTGGTAATTTCTTTTTCTTAGACATTTCTTAACATGTTGTGTCACTCCTGTCATCTTCTTGTTGATATATGTTCCACCTGTAGCCTGTTAAAAATACGCAGCAACAGCTCCTCATGGATTCTGTTTTTGCATTCATTTTCATTCACAGCATTCATTTGAACTACACAAGATATTGCACCACATGGTTTCTAGTATTTAGACTGTGACTGTTTCATTTGCTCGAAAGAGTGGCCGCTTTCCTCAGAGATGACATGAAAGACACGTTCTTTGACAAAGTGTCTCTCTTCATTTTGTATTCTTGTGAAATATTATGACAGCTGACCCTACTAATGACATTTGCATGACATTTCTTTTTCTGTCACAAATTCCTACCGCATAATTATTGTGACAGTGGCTGATATTCTCTGTCTGCCTCCTCCCTTTCTTCCACCAGACATTTTTCCCGGAGCACATGGTTGCATGGTGCCAGGAAACCAGTCGTATGATTCTACCATCTCAGCTCCTTCAGGTACGTACATAGAGCACACACACACACACACACACACACACACACACACACACACACGTTTCTCTATCATTCTCTCTCCTCTTCCTGACACGCACACAGCTTAGTTTACCTCAGAGTCAGCACCCGCTACATAGTGTACAATCAAGCTGACATACCTCACCTCTGACCCTTAGACAGTGTGTCTCGTCAGAGCCTGCAGTAATAACTACTGTTGATCCCCTGTTGACACATGACTGTCTCGGCACACGCACCGCAGGCCCGACACTTGTGATAGATGGAATTAGGCAGTCAGAAATAGAACATACAGTTCCTCACCTGTCTACCGTATGTCTGCGCAGTACAAATTCACACACTTGTGTCATGCCACTTATCTGCCTCACAGACCACTCACGGGCCACACACTGATTTCACAAGAGATAGAGTATGAAGAAAAGAAAAGGTCTGGGAGGAGACCAGACAAAAAGATTCTTGGGATTTTGAAGAGCTTTCTTAATGGATGGAGGGTTCACATGCAGTCTGGCTCTCTCCTGTATGAAGTAATGGAGCTGTCAGAGACAGAACCACCAGTGGAATCCATCCCTCCATCCTCGCCACTCACAGAAAGCTTTTAACCCCCCTGCTGATCATATAGACGTTATGCTCCGTTATGCTCTACATAGAGGAGTCAATAAATGAATGGGGATGTGGTGAGCCTGAGTTGTGTCAAGAATCCCCAGTGTTTGACTTATTCTAAACACAAGATCTTTGCACTCAATTAGAGCGCTGTCCAAACCAACACGGTCTCTGACCTGAGCTCCACCAGGTGTTTGCAATATTTGCCAGTATGCGAGAAGAATTATGTCAACGCAAACCAGCAATGTGTAACGCCTGAAAAAGAAAGCTCTTTGAATCAACGTCGCGTGTGAACGTGTGCTCTGCAAATGTCGGAAAATGCCCGTGCATGAGGCCCATTGTAGGATGTTTCCAAAACACTGGGAAACATGTGCTTTAAATATTGAAGAGCCCTCTGGAACAGTTTACCTTCCAGCCGCAAGCCACAGATTCCAAATCAGCTCTAATAACTTAACCTGCCACTTCATGGTGTGATATTTTTGTGAAACATGGAAACCGCAAACTCCAAAATACTTCAGACACCCACAAGACAATTTAGGCTTTAAGGGTTCCCAAAAGGAATGCACTGTATGTTGTAGTATGAACTGTATTTTTTTTTTCACTTATATGTTTAACATAGAGAATAAATATGTTTTCAGAAATTAATGTTTCAATCAATTACGTAAAATATGCTGTACAAGTTTATGTATGTGTATGTATGTACACATGACAACGTCAGGATCCTGTCAGCTCTCGCCGGTGCTCTATCCCCTTTGATGATGAGATAATTGCACAATGTCTGGCCTTATCGTGGTGGCTACCGCGGTGTGTCAGAATTCAAGCTGCCGCAGATCTAAACCATCAGCTGTCTCAGTCAATGATGCAAGAAGCCCAGATGACAGTGTCTTCTTTGACAAAAAGAAATTGCCTCCCGTCTGTGGTGTCTGCTACAGCTCTCAGTATCCGGCTGTGATAGTGACAGAGAGCTTATAGGCTTCAGATGTGATCCAGCGTTGCCCTCCTGAAGCTCCTTGACGGAGGACATTATAGAGTGATTAAATCCAAATGTAGGTGTGCTGATCTGCTGCTTCACGTCTTTCCCCCTCCCTCTTTCAGAACTTCCTAGCGACCAGCAGCTGTCCAGAGATCCAGGGGTATCTGTATGTAAAGGAGGTGGGGAGGAAGTCGTGGAAGAAAGTTTACATGTTCCTGCGGCGCTCAGGACTCTACTGCTCTACAAAAGGAACTTCAAAGGTAACGGCACCTCGAGCTTTTCATCTTCAAGGGAGAAAATATATTTCATTGTAATTTTTCTAACGTGTAATTATTTTTTTTTACCTTGTAATTACAGTCATTATTTAACATTAAAGAATTCATATGCATGCAGAGTTAACATTTTATAGTAAAGACACAGCAAATATTCCAGATTAAACGTAATTACCTTCAAAGATTCAGCCTTTTATTGATGGTGGCCTCTCTGAATACGTATCTGTCTGTCAGTGCACCTCCAGGCTGTGATGTTCTGACTTATTAATTATTCCTGTCTCCAGGAGCCCAGACATCTACAGTTACTAGCAGACCTTGAAGACAGCAACATCTTCACTGTCATCACAGGCAAAAAGCAGCATGGCGCACCCACAGACTACGAGTTCTGTATCAAGGTGAGTCTCAGATGACAGAAGGGAGATGAAACCGATTTCTAATGAAATATCGTGACAGTGATTGACATCCCTGTCTTATGAGAAGGGTGTTGGCGTGCATATGTATATATGAGTGCTGATGTTCTGCTTCTTTGCTGAATTTTTTAAATGTTTTTTTTCGTTGATTTACTTTAGATTTTCTTTTATTTTTAAGTCGTAAATGTTGTAAATTAGCAAAAAGTTAATGCTTTTTTCTTATTAACCTTATCAGCTCAGCTAATTGCATCAGTGACGGTGATGATAATTTCCTCTGTACTGATTCTGAAAAACGTTCATTCGCAGCCCAATAAAGGTCGAGGGGAGTTGAAGGAGTTGAGGATGTTGTGTGCCGAGGACGAGCAGGGCAGGACTTGTTGGATGACTGCCTTCCGACTCTTTAAGGTAACACCATGACTGTCTCAAAAAAAAATCAATATAACAATTTTTTATGTGTTTTTCTTTCTCTTCAGATCACACCACTGCATATACACCATAATATTTATAGTACACTCCAATCAAATTTTGACAGTGGTGGTTGACCTGTGTCATCTTTTGTCTTTACAGTATGGGATTGTGTTGTACCAGAATTACAAGATTCCTCAACAAAGAAAAACCTTACTTTCACACTTCTCAGCACCTGTGGTAAGTTTACCTCTTTATTTAAAATTCACTTAAAGCACCTTCAAAGCTACACCACTGAATCCACTATTTCAGCATAACAACATTGCTTTGAATAACTTCCAGATCTTTGATGTATGCGCCAGGAACAGCTAACACACTAGCCTGACAAGTTTAGGAGAATGACATTCATCGAAATGCCTACCTGTGCCACCCCATTTTTTACTCTCTGCCTTTGTCTACCTGTGTACATTTACCTACCTTTGCTGCAGCCTTTAGGGCGACATTTTAACTGTCATGTGTCTCTGTCGCCCCCTAGCGGAGTGTATCGGAGAACTCCCTTGTGGCAATGGATTTCTCAGGGAGGATAGGCAGGGTGATTGACAACCCTGTGGAAGCTCAGAGCGCTGCCATGGAGGAGGGACACGCATGGAGGGTGAGACACGGCCTCGGTGTTCCTCTTGTTGTCTCTGTTAACAGTGCTAGAAGCAAACCTCAAAGGATCTCAACAGATGGCACTGTTTATTTTGCTCAAATATTCAAACAAGCAATTTTTCTTCTGGTTGTAAATGTTGATGTTTCAGTTATGTTGAGCTGACAAAGGTTCATAAAGCTGATATGGCTGTGGGGCATCTGCCAAAATAGAAAAAGTGTCAGTGTCCACAGTAATTAAGTCCAGTTTGATCCAGTGTCAACTTTGTCTGAACTGTCATTTGTACCAGATCATGAACTAATCCCTGTTGTTTTGTCTGTATGTGGCGTCTCTCTCAGAAGAGGAGTCAACGAATGAACATATTAGGCTCCCACAGTCCACTACACCACTCCTCACTAAGCTCAGGTAAATGCAAAGACATTCAGGATCAATGGACATAGTTAATCATTGGTTTCTTTTCACTATTTTTCCATTTAAATAATATAATTTTTTAACATGTATTTTTAAATGTTCTTTTTAAATTTTCTCTGCAGTCATCCACATAGCTCAGTTGTGGTTCCATGGCAGGATAACCAGAGAAGAATCCCATCGCATTATCCATCAGCAGGGTCAAGTAGATGGGTAAGGGAGGCGGATGGAGAGTTGAATATATTTTTTTTATATTTTTCCGTACTGCATCCATAAAAATGAGTCAACTGAATATTTTTCTCACAGCGTCCTCCGTTCTTTTGTTGTGCACAGGTTGTTTCTGCTGAGAGTCAGTCAGAGTAACCCCAAGGCGTTTGTGCTCACATTGTGCCATCACCAGAAAATCAAACATTTCCAGATACTACCGGTATGCATTTCATTACTTACTTGCTTTTAAAAATGATTTTCTTTTATTAAATAGCAGACATTGAATGTTGAACGTACTTGTTACAGGAACAAGTTGCAGTTGGAAAGGGACAGTGTTTGGCCACATAACGTCCTTGAAAAGAAAACAATATGTAGCAAAAAAAAATGATTTATTTCTTTCTTTTTTGGGAGACAATTAAAAGAACCTTGACTGTTATGTTGATCAAAATGATTTATGACATAAGGCTGTGGTGTTCCCTTACAGGATCATATTGTAGCATTAAGCTATTCAAAGCATTCAAAGGATACAGTGATGTGAATCTGGTCTTACTCAAAAAAAAGGTTGTTTCAAAGCAGCACTACTCTATAATGTAAGAAAAAAATCTAAACAAATGGTCAGTAGTAACATGAAAAATATGTATTTTGTTGTTGACATGACCAAAAGTGTAAAACCACTGTTATCCTTTAGAAAAGAGTCTGATGTTCTCTTTTCTTTTCTCTTGCCATGTGGTGTGCTGTTCCCCGAACCCTTTGACTCCGGCAGTGTGAAGAGGACGGCCAGGTCTTCTTCAGCCTTGACGATGGCGCCACCAAATTCACCGACCTGATTCAGCTGGTGGAGTTCTACCAGCTCAACAGAGGAGTGCTGCCTTGTAAACTCAAACACCCGTGCACCGTCGTGGCCTTATGACACCTTCGGATCATCTGACCCCATGACCCCTATCACTTGACCTGACTCTGCCTAAAACAAACAAAGCAACGAGAACCTTTCTGTTGGTCGGTTCTTTTTGTTTTTACCTTTATAAGAAGCTGGTGAATTGACTGATGTTTCGTTGTTGTCGTTTTATATTGTCGTGAGTCTGCCGGAGACTGCTGACTTGTTGGATTCCTTTTCTGTTTGCATGGATGTTTGAGGAGTCGGATGCACAACTTGCTCACGAGGTTCCGCAGTCAAGAAGAGAGAAGATAAAGGAAGTGAACACTGCCGTTTGTATCGATGCTGTTGCAAAATCTTCCACAATCTTGCTACCCATAGTCATCAATAAGCTTGAACACAGTGGCCCTCAAGGTTTTATCACACAGCTCAAGTATAGACTGTATTTCCCTTCAGCTGGACAATCAGCAGGACAATTCAGTTCGTGTGGACCACTCTGCTGTCTGAGAACAAACAGTAGTCTCATTCAAACTTCATCACACGTCCTCAAAGAATATACTGTAGATGGAGAGTTGATTGTCTCTTAGTTTTGCACTCATTGAACTGGGAATGGCCTTTGACGGTGCATGACTTTCTCCGCTGTCGCATTACTTAACTGTGAGATGGTGCCACCGCCCTCTAGTGTCGTAGGCATGTAAGGACATGTCCAAATTCAACATGGATGAGATTTGGAGGCGCTGGAAAGAGTGTTGCTTTTGAATCCTTTTGAGGTTTGGAAACATCAGTTGTTTGTCAAGTGAAACTAGCCTGGAGAAGATGGCTAAAGAAAAATCCGGAACTGTTGAAAAAGTTTTTTTTTTTTAAAAGTGGACAATACAGAATCTGCACTGTCCACCCTCACAGAAATGTATTTGCTCATCTCTGACCACACAGGGTTTCTTTTCTTAATGATACCTTCATTGCAGTTATGTATTGTTATCAATATTAGTCCACCTTTTGCTTTCTGGATAGTTGCAACTCTACATTGTTCACATAAGCTACAATAAGGTAATTCTGTACTTGTTATTCTATTGCACGCTCCAGTCCAAGTATTTTCAATGCAACTTCCTCTAAAATGAATAAGCGTTAATCGAACCATGGTGTCAATCAGGGTGAAATAACAAGTAATAAAGCTAGAAGAATTTTGTAACCGGGTAGACAGTTTTGGTGATAATAATGTTGGAAAGAGAAACCAGGTAGTAGCCATATGCAGAAGTTCACTGCAGGCAAAAGCAAGATGATACCCGTTGCAAGAGATAAAGTAGGACAATGGAGAGTATCAATCTTTTGTTCTATTGTCCTCACAACAACACAGGGAGGGATAACCACTAGCATTTCCTTCAGGTGTTTTTCAAGTGGCAGCAAATCAAAGGAAACAAAATTGTTAATTATTGTCAGAAAATAAAAAAAGATCAGCGCAGTGATACAGTGGATCCTGTGGGAAACATCTGTCCTGGTTCTGGACCCTCTTTTCACATGTTTCACACACTGTTCCACAAATTACCTACTACCTGTTAGAAGTCAGTGAGATGCTGTCAATCAAAAAAAATGTGGCCAGGACGATGGTTTAGTGTGCTCTGCCTCCACACCGATAGTAGACTCTGTTCATTACATTCCATATAATGCGGCCTTTTTCTGCCTGGAAGTACTTGTGAACCAGTCGTATCACATATCAACCTACTACCTACTGCACGCCACCTCTGTATGAATTCAGTCTATGAAAAGTTAGCTGCTGTTGCTACAATGTAAGGAGAGAATATTGTAAACAAATGATAGCCGGCTCTCCTTCTCTGACTCCTCGCAACCTGTCTCGCCTGGTCTCATCATGCTTCCTGCTAGCCTGATGTTGAATATAAATACACTCTCAGTGGTGTGGCAGCGACTTAAAACTGGAGTTGAGGATAATTCAGACTTCTGGGCCCATTTTTACTATCTGATCCCATGTCTCTTTAATTTTAATTTCCTGAGTTGCCTCTGGTACATGATGTGTTTTTGATTGAGGATAATGAGAGCGTCAGACCGAAACAGAGGACACAAAACTCTGAATCAGTTTGAGGGCACTGAATACACCTACCCTTTGTACCAAACTCTGCAATTTCAGGAAAAAAAAATCAATTGTTTTTCCAATGCCAGCCAAGGTCAGTCAAAAACATCTATATTTAAATTGATTGCCCTTTGTATTTTGGCCAAGTCTGCGATGAAGCTCCTTTAATTAACTACAGTGAAAGGAAGATTTCAGCACGGCGTCTCTAGATAACTTGGATCAAATTTCCTTTTGAATAGATAGGGATACTTTTTCAGCACCTATTGATCATGTTTGGCAGAATGAAACTAAATGGATAACACAGGAAGGGCAAACCCAGCCATCTCAAAGTCTGGGAAGACAAACAGTAGGTAAAAGCCCAAAGTTATTGGAAGTATTTCTGATGGTAATTATACTTGTCTGTCACTCCCAGTAAATTCGGTACATAATCACCCTGTTTGAAATGTCTCACCACAAACAGTTGTTTTCTTTTTGCAATGTTCCATGACTATGCCTGAAATTTAAAGAACTCTCACTTTAAAGTTTTATTTAGTCCAAGCTTTGATGGCAGCTCTGGTTAGGTCACCAGCCAGCAGGCAGTTAGATATCTATTTGTACTTACCTGTAATGCAACATCAACAGCCATGATTTATTTACCTGCAGGTTGTCTTAAAGTATATTGAACATCTGAGATGCAGAATAGCTGCACCACATTGACTCTCTGTGCATGGTCACCATTATTTATCTAAGATGCAATGACTCAATCATTTTTTTAAAGTATTGTTGCAACAAAAATGTATTTATTTATCTGGATGTGACTGATTACTTGAAAATTTTAGATTTCTTTTTCTCGGCGCTGTTCTGTACTGTTTTCTTTTGTCATTACCATGAAATGATTGACCAGTTTGATTTATTATACTGATTATTATAATTTTTGTAATGACATAGCATCTATTGATGTATTTTGTTTTCTTTCTTTAGTTTCATTCAAAAGCTATTTTGTCGTCATCAACACTTGTTATGAAGTGATGTTTTAAAGCACACTGGCATCCATAGTGTTAACGTTGTCATTCCAATAGATGACAGGTGGAATGTTGTGAAATTGAAAACAAAAAAAACATGACCTGAGTTTCCCAAAGCATTAGTCATTAATAAGTTTTACCCTTTTAATTATCTCATTTCTCCCAGATCTATAAAAAAAATATCTACTTTTACAAATTCAAACCTGTTATGTTAAAGAGCCTCAAGTTTTCTCTTCATTGCTGTTTTTTGGTGACCTAAACTAGACAAAAATAGATATTAATTAAAGTAATGAAGCCACAAATGTTTTGGGAAACTGGGTTAACTAAGCCTCAACATTCTCATAATTCACTGTTTAAACACCTTGCCTTGAAAAAAGAATTGTAGAAATTTAGATGTAGAAAAAAAAGCCCTTTGCATTCAACTTAACCCTCAGCAGAATGAAGAAACTTATTTTTAAATTTAGTAGGTAGGTTTTATCATTTGCATGAACAGGGATTTTGAGTTTAATGTGTAGGGGTTCTGTCACTGATATTTTATAGGTGGATATTTGGAAGAATCTGGATTATAACAGTACATAAATTCTTTTATAGTTGCTGAAAGTCATCTTAAGCTATTGAGACGTCTCTGAAATGTTGATTCTAGCTGTTCTTCTTATCAAAGTCCCCTGAAATTTGAATCAGTCTACCCACTCTGCAGTCATCCCCAAACCCCCAATATCACATTTATTCTGACTGAAGTGAATGGTAGCAGATGTCAACACGTGAGGGACTGGTGGCCTTTTAAGGTGGAGTTAATATTCGCATTAAAACCTGCGATGTTCACAGGGTTTCGCTCTAAATGCAAAAGACAGAAAGTAAAGTTGGATAGCCACATTTTTACTCTTAACAGAAATGAATGTAACTGGGTCGCTCACAGTTGACTTGGAGCATGTTAAAAACTACTGGTCCATCAGATCTCCAGGACGTTTATGTCCAAGATAATGATGGATTCATAAATGTTTTAGTTTCATTAAGCTGGGAGTTGTTGCGACAGACTTTTCTCCATTATGTGCGCCACCAATCTGATAGTTGTGATCACTTTAAAAGTATCCTTGCCACCAAACAGAGTGGCTTCAGTACTACAGGAGTACAGTTAACAGTATTGTTAATATTATTGTTTAAGCTGTTTATAAAAAAAAGCCTAAAATCCTTGCCTGGCTACCTGAGCTGATTTAAAACCACAACAGGGAAGAATTCATGAACATCCTCAATTTTCATGCCATCAATTCTTGTAAATTAGAAGACATCATAATCTAATCTGGTTGATTTCATTACATTGTTTTACAGGGATAATCAAATAAACACTCAAGCATGTAGCTACAATAATCAGTGGAGGGCGGTGTTTTGGTAGCCAGGTGCCTCTGATGCTCTGATGACTCCTCTCTCTTTGCAAAATCCAGGCCTAACGTGGACCAAATGACAGACAAAACTATCATTTAGAGGGGACCGTTCACACCCAGAAACCTTGCAATTTTAATAAGTACTCCACGACGGCACTCCAAATGATTCTGGCGAAAGGTGATTGAGAATGAATGCTCGTATTTTCCGTTGAAGTTTCAATTTGCTTTTGGAGTTGAAAGTGAATTGGCCCCGATCCTGCAATGATGGATTAATTGATTATCATCTTGACTCTTGTGCATTTTCATAACACTGTCACAATGCAAGATACCGTGGCTGTACAAATGAGTAAAGTAAAAAAAATATATCTATATATAAAAATATAAACTATTATGTATTTCAGGGAATGCAAAAAAGAAAACAGTAACTTATCTCTTTTTTGTAAGAGAGAGCTCCTGTATTCAAAATGTGCTTTGCTTCAATCTGTAAATAGTTGAATGGCTTATAAATCTTAATTGTAACCTTTTCAGGTATTTTTGTACAAATAAGGGACTGATATATTCTGTTTATTGTAATTAGAATAAAACATTAATACATTGATATAAAAACCTGTGTTTGTTTTTATTGAGGGAGACCATACTGTATGTGCATGGGTTGTTATAACTATTGCATGGACAGTTTTGTGTTTTCCAGATTCAGGTGTGTCCAGAATCTGAAAAACAAATGTTTCTATTTCTACTTCCTATTTTGACAAAATACAGAAAATAAATAAAATATACTAAATTCTACTGAAAGTCTATGGAAAGAGTAACCTTTAGATTTTCCACTAGGTGGTGCAATAGTACAACAAGTTCAGGGCTTGATAAAATGAAGTAATTTGAGTCACTGTAAATCATTATGGGAAAAATTTAGTAACAGTACATGTGGAGCTAATAAATCCTGCAAATAATTAATTATGTGACGTAAATGCTGTTGCAAAGAAAAGGTCCTACAGCGAGAACACTGCGTTGGTCCTACTGAGAATTTGCCCTTTGACACCATCTCTGCTCTGGCGTGCCATACCCTATGGATTATCAGTCATGCAAAAGCAGTGAGGTTTCATGGCTTAGAGTTCTGTTGAGGGTAAAGAAAAAGATTAACGATTAACACATCTGAAGCTTTCTCCACCACAGTAACATTTAGATAACCTTATATCAGTGTTTATCAACCACTGTGCCGCAGCACACTAGTGTGCCATGAGAGATCGTCAAGTGTGCCGTGGGAAATTATCCTGTTTCACCTAATTAGTCTAAAAAACATTTTTTATCATAAGTAATATCATATTAGATCACAAAAGACCTTTTTCTTTGTGTTTATTTGATTCCTATTCAAGACACTTTGACAAGAATGACTTTTTATTGTTAATATAGGCTACAGTTTCATTTTTTTACATTTTTGGTCGGTGGTGTGCCTCATGATTTTTTCAATGAAAAAAATGTACCTTGGCTCAAAAAAGGTCGAAAAACACTGCCTTATATACATAAACAAAGATCATAAAGCAAGGCCAGTGTGTTCTTTCAAAAGTGCGTTTTGGGACACTGGATGAGAAAATAACAAGGTAATGCAATCCAAAGCAGTGACCCTGCAATTAGAGCCACCCTTGTTAACTTTATAATGTTCCCATTTGTTTTATAGGGATGTGTGGCTGACAGAGTGGGCCTGGAGAAGAAGAGTGAGCTTTTTTAATGAACATCCTGTAAGTCAGGAAACTGATCCTGCCAACGTCAATTAAGGTGAACAGATGACTCAGTCGGCAGAGCTATCCAAAGTTGACCAACTGAGATAATGATGGGAGCCAACATCTGGAAAGTATGTCACTGCTGAGCCATCAAAGTTCATTCCTACACAGTATCATATTGGTTAGCTAATAGTGTCTTATAAGGTCAGTAGAAAGGTGGCCACTGATAGAAGTCTGAAGGTTTTGCTTTCATCACAGTTAAAATAATAATTCAAATACTTGTTTTCTGAGCTTACGTAGATTTATCATGTTCTTCTCTAACCCAGTATATAGAAAATATCACATGAATTTTTGGCATTTTCCAATGTGATTGTCTAAAATGTCCTGTGCAGTTTTCCCTCCACAACAGCAGGTTATGAGTCGATTTAAATGTGCCCGGAGATGGAGCCGTAGCAGAGCAGAGCAGTGGAAAACAGTTCGATTTTTATCATAAAGGGATATGCTGCATTTGGTAACTAGTTATGTTGTACTCATTTTTATTTGTATTTATTTATAGTCATATGTAGTCAGCATTTCATGTTTAAACTGTAAGATGTTTTCATAATCATCTACAACTAAAATGGTTTCACAATCTTTCAATAGTCACGCAATAGGTTTTGTTTACAATTTACAATTAAGTCGTCTATATAAAAGTGAAGGTGACATTTCATGTTGAGATTACGAAACAACAGATATCCTACATTCATGGGTTAAACATTGAAGGGTTATATTGTACATTGATATTGACAAAATATAACTGCACAGTCACAAGAGCTGAAATAGATTAACATATTATAGGTCCTGTTATGTATGATGATCATGGCCTGCCTCCAATACAAGCCTACATCAAATAATAACTTGTAAATACAGGTCACTATTTAAGGAAATATAATAAGCCATGTTACGTTATACAGCCAAGGTTTTTGGATACCCTTGGATTTTAGATTTTGATTCAATTCTCTCCATGATGAGGGTTGGGTTTTGCATATTCCACAATCCCTTCTGTTACATTTATGATACCGTAGTAAGCAATTAGGCCAATGTTCACTCGAGTATAGGTTACATATTACAAGTTCAGAATAGTAAAGCATAGCAAATATTAGACATGTGCAGTAAAGCTATTCAAACATACGCAAGAAAGACATTCAAACATGATTAGGCTATGTGATATGTATCATTTAGCCCACACACCTCTAAAGAAAGCATTGCAGTGTAGATTCAGCCAGAAGCAGCGGTCCATATTCTGTCTTCATCCTCCCTCCTGGAATCTTGAGTACTTCAAGTCAATGAATGCTAATGTTAGACCGGCTTGTGTGGAATATATAGGAGATCTACTGACAGAAAGTGAATATAATGTAAATATTCATATTCAACTAAGAATCAATGTGTTTTTGTTAACTGTGCCCTGAACGAGTCCTTCATATCTACATAGGGAGTTCTCGTCAATGAAGGCGGCCATGCTTCGACAGTACCCCAGAACAGAGAAACCAAACACTTCCTGTATGGCAAGTTCCTATAATAGGCTTATAAATGTCCCTTATTCACATCCATAGTAAAACTATATCTGTAGTCATGTCTCCCCTAAAATATTTTGTTACAGAGGTGTCTTGATCTGGAGGTGTATTTTCAGCAGCACAGACGCTACTGAAGGATCATAGAAATATTGTAGGAATACTACAGGCAGCAGTGTGTCTCTATGATCCTCTCATTCTTCTGCGCCTACACATTGCTACTTGTCACTTTGATCATGAATGGAGTTTTTATAGTACATGGTTTAGATAATATTGTAGGTCCAAGACAAAACTGACAGAAGAATGGACATAAACAGCACGCCCTCTCTTCACCCTCTCTGATTCTCGAACAGAGGGGTGAGCATTTTGGTGATTTTGCTAACCTTTTACAGAGGAGCAATAGAAGCCATCCTGACTGGAAACATCACAAATTGGTACAGCCAAACCTGCAGCGGGTAATTAACACTGCCCAGACCATCACTGGTACTCCACCGAGCATCAGTGATATCGGTGAGGTGAGGTGCATGTGCAGATCCCAAAAGAAACTAAAAGACAATACCCACCCCAGCCAGCATCCATCAAACTACAGAACAGCATCTTTCATCCTGTAAGACTCCTCAATTCATCCTCCACACTCCACCATAATTTATTTTATGACTTATTATTTATTCACCCATTTATATATATATTTGTTTTGTAATAGAGTATCATAAAGGGAGTACAACTACTATTTCATGTTACAACCATGAGTTGAGTTATGAATAAATTACCTTAAACACCTTGTGTGTATGTGTGTGTGTGTGTGCGTATAGACTCACAGTAAACACAGCTTCAGGAACTCCTTATGAATCAGTCTGCCTTGTATTGGCCATGAGCCCCGTTCCCATTGGTTGGCCTCGTCGGGGTTGGTGGGGAGGGGGTGGTTAGTGGCAAGATAAAAGGAGCAAATGTCTCTTGTCCTGCTTACACACAAAAACACACTCACCACGTGCCTGTCTGTCTGTCTGTCTGGCTGTCTGCTTGTGGACGCTAAAGAAGAGGAGAAGATCCACCACCCAAACACCACTGCTGAAGCTCTCACCTGAAAATGTAAGTATGCACACGCACACACACACACAAACATGTTTAATCCTATTTGAGATAAGGATAATGGCTCTGCCTCTCAGCAAGGGAAAGGGACATGCAGAGTGAAACACTTGTTGAATGATAAGGCACCATGGAGCAGGGGACAATGTTCATGCAGTGTGATGTGTGCCGTTTGTGTGCCGTTGTGTGCCAATTTCTTTGAGAGTAGTTTTAAAGGTTTTTACATTCGAATTAATTTGTTGTTGTGGAACTGCAACAGGTTTAATTTTAATGTATGTCAAGCTCCTGGTTTGCAGCTGACAAATAGGCTTATAAATGTTTCTCATAAATGTGCCTTATTCATAAGTTGTGTGTCAGTGTGATAAAGAAAATCTTGATGAGACTCTGTTTGAAACAGGCTTATGAAATTGCCCTTTGATGCACTGTGTTATGAAAAAATTAGTTTATAACTTTGGTTTATAAAAATAGGTTTGTTTCAGATGTGGAAATGCTTTTGGCTACCTAGATTTTCTGTTCACCTCAGTCTATAAAGTGAGAGTGAAGTGAACTAAACTATGATAAGACTGGCTTAGCTGGCTTGCGCAAGCTTGTACAACCAGTGTCATTGATCTTGGCTTAGGCTGTGTGCGTGTGTTTACTGCAACTATTCAGCAAACAAAAAGAAAATTTAATAATGAAGTGATCATTATTATTGATATCTTCTAAAACATACACCTGGACGCATTATTAATGGAAGTCACTGTAAATCAAGATAAATATCGACACAATGCCCTTTGGCTCATATTAACCATTATAATATTATTATAATTATATGTAATACAATAATTATAATATATAATTCTTATATATTATATTATTATTATATAATGAATATTTTATTTTGAGCTAACAGTCATCCATCCATTGGTTTACATACTGTCAAACAATGGATGGTTGATAATATGTCACCAACCATTGTAAATGTGTCCTAAGCAAAGAATGGGCTTAAACTTGCCCAAGATCCGTTGTCTCATATGAACCATTATAAAAACGTTTGGCAATCTCGTTAAATATTCACATATATGATACATATTTAATTTAGAGGTTTTTTTACTGTGTCTTTTTCTACCACAGTATCACGATCAATTTGAATTAGAATTAAAGGATGTTGAGATGATAGGATTGTGCATGGATTTATAAATGTCATATCAATGTGAAAATATGTGGTATCAGTGCATATACAGATGTGCATGCAATACAATGCACTGAAAGTGTAATCATTTGTCAGATTCCACATGTTCAGATTAAGCAAATGCCAGTTCATCCAGAGCAAAATAACATCGAGATCCTTTTATTATAGTGAAGCATAATAAAGCTGGTTCACTCGACAATGATCAACTGAGTCCTGTCACTAAGATCAAAGGTGGAAACTTATGGAAATGCGTCTGTGTTGTTTGACTCTGTCGTGACACTTTATCGTTATCCTTTAGCTTTATCCAACCAATTTAAATACAGCATTAACAGTATGGTGCTTGAGAAATGAAATTCCTGTGTATTCCAGTGGTAACATGGATGCAGCAGAGTTTCGGCGCAGAGGGAAGGAGATGGTGGACTATATGGCCGACTACCTGGAGAACTTAGAGCAGCGGCCGGTCTACCCAGATGTGGAAGCGGGATATCTTCGTTCCTTGATCCCCTCTGAGGCCCCGGTGGAGCCTGAGAATTATGAGGATATTATAAAAGATGTGGAGAGGGTCATAATGCCAGGGGTGAGCTTTTACTTTACCTCATTTGTTGGGTTTGTAGATACACACTCTTCTGACAGGTTAGCCATTTACATTTAGGTCATCTTGGAAGGTAATTTAAAAAATGACATCAGTATTCACTTCGGTCCATAGTTCAACTCACTTTTACTTTTGCAGTAGCGCTAATAAAGCAATTTTTTTTTTCTCAAGCTCCAGGATTTTTATTTCATTCCATCTCAGTATAGCTTAGATGACATAAAATAGAATAGAATTATTCTTCACTAAGACTTTTGTTAGAACATTCATACCGCACACAAGTCTGGAGGTAATATGTACCATTAAAATTAAAACAATTAGAGGAACTATTTACACAGTTTCTTCATATATTAGCACTAGTCACAGTCACAGTTGTGCCTCCAGTTATTTTCCTTTGTGTCTTTCCCTTTGCTCTGTGTCTCCTGTTTTCACCCGTCTGTCTATTTGCGTGTGTGTGTGTCATGTGGCCGGCTCTCCCGGCTTCCTCCTCATTGTGGCTCATTCACCTCACCTGCCCATCTGCCTCCCATCAACTCATCAACTCAACAGTATAATTACTTCAGTTCTCCATCCACCTCATCACCAGATTGTTGTTTCAACAGCGGTCGTCTCTCACGCTCTCCCGCTCCACAATAGCATATTCATTACTACTTTTTATTGCTCCTGTTGTTTGCATTGCCTTGACTTACCGTGCTCCTTGTGCTTCCAGCATCACTGTCCTCCGGTCACCATGCCTGCCTGCCTTGCCTGCATGCATACTAAACCTTCTAGCTTATCCTTAGCCAGGCACGCTCACACCCTCCTGTCCAGCTCAGCTCTTGTCACACACTATTGTATCTCTACCTTCTGCCTTGCCTGCCATCCTCCCTAACATTTATCCCCACAATAAACCCCTTTTATCTTACTTAATTTCCATCTGCATTTTAAAAAACAAACAAAAAAACATAGAATTTCCAAATAAAGAAAATCTATCTATTAGTCCACCTTTCTAGGGGGATAGGAAAAGACTGAACAAACTGGTCAGGAGGGCTGGTTCTGTTCTCTGGACTCCATTGAGGAGGTGGGTGAGAGGAGGATGTTAGCCAAGCTGACATCTATCATGGACAACCCCTCTCACCCCCTGCATGAGACTGTGGGAGCTTTAAGCAGCTCCTTTAGCAACAGGTTAAGACTTCCACCCTGCAAGAAGGAGCGCTGCTTCACTGTGCAATATGTAGGAATTATCTCCACTGTCTGTGCAATACCATAGCAATTTCTGTGCAATACCATTTATAGCATCTTTATTCTCACATGAATATAGTATGTCAAATACTTCTGCATGTCAATTAACGAGGAAAAAACGTGTAACATCGTGTAAATACTTAACCTCGTTTTGTGTAAATACTGTTTCTACTTTTTCTAGTTTTTTCTATTGCCACTTTATTTTTCGTTATTGCTGCCTTATTTCTAACTTAGCCACTTTATTTGTATTTATTTTGAATACTGTACTTCAATTTGCCTGTTCTGCGAGCTGCTGTAACAAGTGAATTTCCCCTGAGGGGGATCAATGAAAAGCTATCTTATCTTATCTTATCTTTCCTGATCAGAACAGCACAGTTACAAAAAAAGTCTCTGTTTTAAGCCTCATTTCTTCATAGAGTTCTACCTATATTTCCATTGGTTTCCTCCTGTAGTTGAAGCTAAATGAATGTTGAAACCTGGATGACAATGAATGAGTGACAGTAGGAAGGGTTCATGTTATTTTTTCACTGTTGTGTTAGTTGGTGAAAAGTTAACATAGCAAACATATTCAAACACTTTGTCTGGATTTGTACCCAGTGATACATGAGGACAGTATTACAGTTGGTCAATGATCAATGGATGTGGGACTACACAGTAGTCTGAACTGGTGACTCACACTGGAAAAGTCAGACACCTTAATGATTGTTTTGTATATGCAGGTTTCCATCACAACTACAAACTCCAGCACTTTATTTCACTTGTGAATTCCTTTGTGACTAAACAAGTGTCAGTCAGTGAAAAGACCTTGTGTCATGTCATGTTACGTCCAGGAACCTGTTATGTCCCGGAGGCCTCCTAGAACTTTAAGTTAGCTAATTAGTCTTGTTGTCATATTAATGGATTATTTGAATGTTCAATCTTTTTCCAGGTCACTCACTGGCACAGCCCATACTTCTATGCCTACTATGCAGCTGCTTCCTCTTACCCAGCCATGTTGGCCGACATGCTGTGTGGAGCCGTCGGCAGTATTGGATTCTCCTGGGTAACAAACACTTTGCTATGCATCTGTATCTGGCCCAAGACTGTCTTAATTTTTCGTTCATATCTCAATGCAAACACAGAACATTTGAGATTTTTGCTCGTGTGTTTCCAGGCTGCCAGCCCAGCCTGCACAGAGCTGGAGACGGTGATGTTGGATTGGCTGGGGAAGATGCTGAAGCTGCCTGAGCAATTTATAGCCGGAACTAATGGTCGTGGAGGAGGTGTCATCCAGGTAAGTGTCTTTTGTATGTATTTACATCCACTACGCTTTTTCAAATGTGTAATGTCAAGTCAAAGGCTCATAATTAGGTTTTAATTGGCTTGTAGGAACCATGACTTTTTGCACTATTTTTAGTTTGCTTGCCAGTTTAACTTTCATAAAAACAAAGGTGTTTATACACACTCACACTTGAATGCCCCCGAACCCATATTCATCAGCAATTTTTGTACTATTGATTTGTCATGCCCGTCTCTCTCTGCTTCACGCCAGCTGAAAATTGGCAGGAAATTGCCTTTTAGTATGTCATCCACCGGCAGACAGAGATGACGGTGATGGTGCTGGGATTGTTTCGTGTGGCAAAAGGCTAAGCATTAGTTTAGTGCTCCATTGACAGAAACGCAGCAGCAGAGGATGCTATCTATATGTGTGTGTGTGTGTGTGTGTGTTCATGGGATGATGAGTAGTGAAGCATGAGAGTGCACTCTGATGACAGATCATTTCATGCCTCTTCTATTGTGACCACCTGAGTGTGAGGGTGTGTTTACGTGTGTGTGTGTGCTCATGTTTTTGTTTCTATCTTGCCACTCTCCTTTTTAAGTGCAGCTTACCGGCTCACTATAGCAACGAACAGGGCTCTTCTCACTGCAGCAGGGTTAATGAGCGTTGTGACAGCACATTGCCGGCCTATTATTATAAACCTTATACGGACACAAAGGGGGAATGGGATGAGCCTCTGGTGACCTTAGATTTCTCTTTTTACCCCTGTGTGAGTCATTAGACTTCACTGGCAGAACACAATATTTTGATTATGATTAAAATAAATTACAATTGCAAAGAGAGAAAAAATAATAACAAACTTGCAGTTAAATGCATGTGTCATCCTTAGTGGTGGAACATCACTTCTTAACTTCCTGGTCAGGAGGATGGATGTGAGCTGGTAGACCTTTATAAAGGCTACCAGGCTCAGAGATGATCACATTTTCGGGTGGTGTTTAATGAGCTTTGTAAGCTGAGAAAGAACAGGACTTACACTTGGGTAAGTTTAGAAGCTTGAGGTTTGCGTTAGTTTCAAGCTATTCTTTTATTTTAGTGCCCTGATGAGTGATTCGATGGATAGGTTGATGGATCCATCCTGCGGGTGCCTAACCTCTTGTAGGTCAGGCTTAATTTTACTCTGCCTGTGCATTTGTTTTGACGCAAATGACATAGCTCGCTTGAGTGATTTGTGCTTATTGATTGAATCATTTGAACATTTCATTGACTTGCTTGTGTATAATTCCCCCAGACACCTCAGATGTCACGCTTCACTTCATTTTGTAGCCTCAAACACTTCTCACTATATGAGGCTGGCAGGATGATGACTCACAGTTTCTAAATACAGTGATTTTCTTCTCTAATGAGGATGTGGAGGTGTCACAGTGTTCAAATCAAAGGGAATATCCAACAGCACTAAATGTTCAGGTCTGTGTGTTTGTATGTGGGCTTGGGTGTCACTGTATGCGAGCATCAAGTGGAACACACACGACTCGCGTCAAAATTCAATCGAGAAAAAAAAGTTCATGTAATCAATCAACACTGAGTATGTTTGCACATTGTCTTAATGTTTGCGCATTGTATTAATGTGCAAACGGAGCATGTTTGCACATTAACATAGACATTAAATTAGAATTAGTTTCCAAATATATTTTAGCCAAGAATAAGCCACGTGATTACTGAGTCATACTTAATTTTTGATTCAAGTCCAGATTAGGTTGTTCATGAGATATTTTGTACTCCAACAGCAGCACCTTTATTAGCGAACAAGATGTGCTGCTGGTGGCTGAAGTAGCATTGTTCCTGGCAGCACACACCAACAGCCCATTGTAAAAGAAAATCAAGGCTTCTTGAAATACTCCATGTATTTATTTATTTTTTTTTGTACAGGTAACAGTCACATTTGATATAAAATCCAAAACACCTGCTTTGCTTTACATGTTCCCTCTATTTCTCGAACAGGGCACAGCCAGTGAGGCAACCCTGATGTCCTTGCTCGCTGCCCGCTGTAAAGCAATCCGACAGGTCCAGGCCTCCAACCCCGAAAAATCAGAGTCTGAAATCTTCTCCCGACTGGTGGCATACACCTCTGAACAAGTGAGCACAAAAAGATATTTCCAATCTTACTCCATTCTCTGAGGCTAAGATAAGTGATTCCTTTCATTTTACCCAAATTTGTGACTTTACACATACAGTTTATTACATGTCATTTTCAGATGTTAAAAAGGCATCATGAAGGTTTTAAAAGTTCACACAACTTGTGAACCAAGTTAGCCAGTTTCTGCAAATATGTTGACTTTAGTAAATGGTCTCACTCGGCGGCAGTCCATGTGAGCTCAGATCGTTAGAGGTAACCTCAGTAGAAGTGAAAGAGTTTTTCAGTGATTGAGTGAGACAGAGGGTCAGTCAGTCAGTAGCGAGCTCTGATCGGGTTTAATACCAGGCTGTCTTTGCGATTGGGTTAGGGAGTTGCCTGAGGGCCACACAGACCTTTACAGGGAGAGCAGTTCACTGTTTTCTACTGAAGAACACTCTTCTATTGTCCGGATGTACATGTCTAAAGTATGTATGTATTTCTTTTTGAATAGTAAAATAGATGATCAGGAATAAGTCACTGAAGCTGTGAGGTTGAGGCTACAGGCTTATCTCAGAATTCAACAACCACATAGAATTTATCTATATTATCATAATTTGTACTTTTTTTCTAGGATGTAGTAATTTCAATAAAAGTGTGGCTTTGACTGGATGTCCTTATCATAATTTGAATTAAATTTTTTTGACTTGGAATACTTTTCCATTTAACATATATTGTAATGCTTGTTATACATATACATAAATATATATGGTTCAGATAAACTTATCATCATGTGTAGTCCAAGAGGAATCAGGTTTTACAAGGTGAACATGAACACTATTTCCTCCTAATTAACATATTAATACTTAATACTTTCACCTTATAAAATGATTCAGTAACTGTAAATATGAAACAGCTTTTTAGATTTACCTTCTGACCAAAAGCAGGTAGGGATTCAACTCTGGGATCTAACAACTAACTTTGTGTTTCTCACACGCCTCCTTCCTGCTCAGGCTCATTCCTCGGTGGAGCGTGCTGCTCTGATCGCAGGAGTGATGATGAAGAATGTTCCTGCAGACAGCAGCTACGCCGTTAGAGGGGACGAGCTTAAGAAGATGGTGGAGGAGGACAAAGCAGCTGGCCTCATCCCTTTCTATGTAAGAAAACACTATAAGACATCCATCCATCCAACTATCACAGAGCTAATACACATAGACAAGCAACATCTGTGACATTAGAGAGAGTAGATATTGTTAATTTTTACAATGAGTTACACACATCTGTCATTACGTTACAACCTACCCAACCGCTCACAATGATACAATTTGCCTGTGACGTGGCTGTGGACACCCCGAGGCTTCTGTTGAAGGATAACATTGTTTCTGGTCAACCTAATGTTCGTCTATCTGGTTAAGGACAATAATCCCTGTCTTGTCTGGACCTACAGATCTTTATCAGTCAACAATATTCAGGAGGCTGCAGCAGTTCAGCAGCTCTGAATCACCTGTGTACATTCAGATCTATGTTTGTTCTATCTGTGCCCATGTAAAAGCAATATTTAACAGTCGCTGCAAGACTTGTATGTTTGTGTCTTTCAGTTCTGTGCGACTCTCGGCACCACTCCATCGTGTGCTTTTGATCACATCTCCGAGCTGGGACCCATATGTGAGACAACTGTCACAATAACACACATTTGATCTTTTGGTTTCACAACTGGAAAAGGATTGTCCCTTTTAGCTGAATTGGGTTTATTTTTTGGTTCTACCCACCTTGATTTAAGAAGGAACAAGATGTTTTAATCAGGATGCATGTAAGAAACGCTTTTTCCCTGCAAGCAACTATGCTGCATGAGTTTGCGTGAGTGAGAAACAAACAAAAAAATAAACAACAACACTTTAATTAATAGATTTATGTTTTCTGAAAGAACAACTTATTAGTCTACATGTTTGTAATAAATCATTCATTCATTATAGTTGTATACCCCAGGTTTTAAAATTCGGATTGACCAAAGTAATTGTTGTGCAAATATTAATAAACTCTCTGTTTCTTGTCTGTTCCAGGTAATAAGGAAAATATGTGGATGCACATTGATGCAGCATATGCAGGGAGTGCATTCATCTGTCCTGAATTTAGGCCTTTGTTGAATGGAGTTGAGGTGTGTAAAAATATGCAAACACTGACATTCATACAGTACATGAACACCAAAACACAATTAGTAAAAGTGTTAGATGTTTTAGCTTCTTGTTGTTTGTCTTGTTGATTTTAACCTTGATCATCCCGGCATGTGTAGCACAGACTGAATACGGTTTAAGTGTGGTCACAAACATGAAGTGTGCATCGCTGCTGAATGACAAGACAACCTGTTTCTGTTTAATTGCTTGTGAAATATCTCTCACAACATCTATGAAAGGTAACACTAACAGCACACTGATTATATCCAGCTGCTTTATTTTCTGTTTGGAAATGGCATAACGTTAATGTCAAGGAGGAAGCGCGCAAGAGTGAGTAATAGGCTGAACGATGAGCATTAGCGCAGGAGCATCAATCTGGCTTTTGAGGCTGCCCAGGCAGCTGTTGCTCCCCGAGCTGTGCAGAGACGCAGAGATAAGGACAGAGTAATTTCCTGAGGCAGCGTTAGACCTTTATATATCACTGTTTATTAGACACACAAGCTCAAACAATGTTGGTGGGGAGACAGAGAAAACAGACTTGACTTTTAAAGGACCAACTGTTGTTTCATCTTGTCTCCCACTTGGTTGGCTGCTGGAAATGTACAGTAACATTAATTTTTTTTTCTGATAATCTTGCAATTTTACGTTTTGATTTCTTGATTTTAATGAGGATTTGAGATTTTCGTCTTTCTTCAGGGAAGTGGAGAAACTTACTTAAATCACATGGAGTAATATTTAGTAGATTCCATATAGTTATATAGTATATAAGTTTGAAATGTTACAAGATCAGTGGACATGATTGGACGAGGACATGAAGAGGGAAGCCTGTCTTTCAGGATGAGAGTGCAGGTCTGCTCCAGGGTTGGTTGCTAGGATATGAGTGATGGGCGAGCAGGCAACCAGCCGCCTTTGAATCTGTCCACATGACAACTGTCAGCCAGGAGTCTGTCTTCACATTGTCTCTCCACACTGTCTTATTGCATTTGCGGAGGTAGAGCAAAGGATATTACAAAAGATAGCTCACAAAAAGATGAGAACTGATTAGGAAAGGTTTGTCTGGCTTTGAATAAACCCGGCCAGGAGAGGGTTATTTTCCTTGCGCCCTGTGAGCTGTTGGCTGGATGTTCCTCTTTTGCATTTCAAATAAATTGTGCCTGCTTTCGTCTAGATAATGCTGTCGCTGAAAAGGTTGTCTCTGTGACAGTAATGGCGAATAAAGATGCATTATGGTGCCTGTTTTTGCAATTTTATGTGGAAAATATATTTTTTTATGACCTTACCTTACGTACTTTTTACTTTTATACATTTATCTATTTGTATTCTTTCTCTTTTGCTGTTGCAATGCCTGAATTTCCCCTCTGGGGGATCAATAAAGAATTATCTTATCATATCTTTATTACATTTCATTTGCTCCGTGCAACTTATTAGGTCTTCCCAAAAATGCAGCAATCTACACGTCAGAAAGACACTGATGAACTGGAGATCATGAACATTTTGTTATCTCTTATCTTAAATCCAGTGACGTCAAACCATGTGGCTTCATTACTAAATGTTTCTTGTTTCTTTTTAAGTTTGCAGACTCTTTTAACTTCAACCCACACAAATGGCTTTTAATCAACTTTGACTGCTCCGCGTTGTGGTAAGTTGCTGCACTGTTCTGACATATTAGTGCAATACTTATACAAACTACATTATTAGTGTGGATACACAGTTTGTAAAGATAATGTTTGGTCGAAAAACACTTGTTTAACCATTTATTATCAGTGCTTTCTGAGCATCTAGCACCTTCTATATTTTTCAGTTCATCAGAATATTTACCAGTTTATCTCAGTGACTCATGGGCCCCATAAAGTAACAATGAGTAGTTAGTGTCATCACAAAACTGATATCCATCTACACCTCAGTCATTTGCACAGTGAAAACAGAAGTACGCCTTCCATCTGCCCCTTCTGTCAGCAGCAGACAAAACGAGACATGCTTTGCACAAGATGGAAATGGAGGTGTTTCAAACCTCGACATGTGGTGAAGGGAAGAGGTTCTTAAAGCCATCATGTCTGGCCCAGTCTGTCGCTACTGACATGATATGAGTTGCCATTGAGATATCTTGTTCTTTTAGTTGTCTGACACATGCATCACTATGAGTGTAAGTTATCCAAACATATATTTTGATACATGACAGTTTATGGTTTATGAACATATTTTGTCTGAGATACTCATGACACCTATTCTTAGAGATTTGATGCACTATTGAGATGAGGTCTGCTTGCCAACAGGGTGAAGGAGAGAGCGGACATAATCGGAGCCTTCAAGTTAGATCCACTCTACCTTAAACATGAAAACCAGGAGTCAGGTGGGGTCATTTCACTTAAACTATTTGAATAATGATAGCAATGAACAGCTGTGACCTTGTTTGCCGCCCTCGTCGTGAGGAAGGTTTGTGTTCTCATTTGAACCACGTCTCCCATCCAGCAATCGCTGCTTAAACAGTGCGCCGTCCTAAAATAGCACCCTAAAGTTGATAAACACAGGTATGAAGATAAATGCGTGACAACCAGACAGGTGCGTGCTCTCGTGCTCTCGTGCATCTATGTTTGTGAGGATCGATCTGAGGTTTAGACATTGAGAGGGAAGACACCTTTTAAAAAGCGAGGACATTTTTGAATTTGAAGACTTGCATTTTAAGGTTTTACAAAATTCAGTCTGTCAGTAAGGGTTAGTGCAAAAAGGTGTGTGTGTGTGTAAATGTTGGCATCTGTGAGCCAGCTTAAACACATCTCAATTCTATCCTACCTGTAGGAGTTAAGCTGATTTAGTGTATTAGCAACCTGACTTAATTAATACACCCCATTAGCACAATGCATCGTCCTTAAAATGAAAACAAATCAGACTCACGTCATATTGTTCAGTGTCATTTTGTATATATTGTGCATGCTGGTTTATGTTCTCCAAGTCTGCAGATGGGCTCAAATCAGCACTATAATTTATCTGACAGACACACAGACAGAGAGAGAGAGACAAACAACTACCTCCCACCGCACTGAGGCACCTAACAAAAGCCTTTGCTCATACAATCCGGACCCTTCAATCTAATTAGTGGTTATTAGCAGCAGCTAACACGGGCCTCCATTCAGCAGAGATGAGCTATCTGCAGCCAGCGGCCTGTGTGGACTGACAGTGATCAGTGAGATGCAGGGGGTGGGTGAAATGACGGCAGCACCTGGGCGATGGAACGCAAATCATCACACATCATCCTTTTCTGAAGCTGAGAATGTTCAAGTTCAGAAATTTGGTGATTCAACTTTTAGTAATCAAGTCATTTCTGTTAGCCTGTTGTTTTACAATTAGGAGAAATTGTTCTTTTTTTGCACTTCAGACAGTTTGAAGCACACTGACCCTAAAATAGCTTGAAGAAGCAGCACACTATTCATATAACTATTCATATGTGATGTGACACTGATTCCTGTTTTTTTCTTGCAACAGGGTTGGTCACTGATTATAGGGTAAGATTAATTATTATTAATTTAGTTTTTGTGCAAGAAATCAAATAAACTGGAACTTGCAGATGTTACAGCTATAACCACTCTCCTACTCTCTTCCTCCTCTGTCCTGCAGCATTGGCAGATTCCACTGGGAAGACGATTTCGCTCACTAAAGATGTGGTTCGTCTTTCGTATGTACGGCCTGACAGGCATGCAGGCTCATATACGCAAGGTGGGAGAGCAACTGAATGATCCAGTTTTCTCAGTCCAAATTCTAATCACTCCAGCTTTTAGATCATTTTTTTTACCTGCATAACTCAAATTTTTCACATAGAAATCTTCACCTAGTTATATTATCTGAACACAGTTAACACCCAGATCCAAACACCAACATGCATAAGTTAACACAGCTAGTAAATTTAATTTAAAAGTACTGTTGATTCATGACTCTTAGAGTATGTATTTATTTCTCTCACCAGTGCTTAGTAGTATTGAATTTGTAGTATTGAATTTGTGAATTTATATCACAGCATAGTGTTTGATTTTGTGCTAAAAGTCTGATGTTTGTCCAGAGTTGAGTGATGGCCTGGTTTTACAGTTTATGGAAAATGCAGAATTGTTCCACAAAATGTGTGTTAGCAGTATCAATGTGTTAATCCTATAGTGTTATTACCTTAATCCAAACTCTGACTCCCATGTGCTTTGTTATATACGACTAAAAGATTAGCACAATACTGACAGTGGTGAGCAGTCTCATTCCTACTCAGTCACTCCTGAAAAAGAAAACCCACTTCTGACAGTCACATATGCCAGATTACGGTAAATGCCATCCCCATCCTCACCCCGCTTTATCCTCCTTCCCACCAGTCCTTTCAGTGCCCTCATCTCTGCCTCCATCAGCATATCCTGTCAGTCATATACGTCTGGTCTGCATCATCTGTTTATAGCAACATTTTTCATACACTTCTCCTTTTTCCTCCCCCTTGCCCTCCCATACCCATCCTTTTCTCCACGCTGCTGCATCCATGTCTCCCGTTCTCATATCCGTCTTCCTCCCTCCAGTCTGCTCTGTCAATCAAATGAGCCTGTTTTGTGTTTACTTTCCATTTTAAATGAAGCAGAAGCAGCATTGATCCCTGCAGCCATAACCCATGACACACTGTGCATCCGTTCTCCAGATTAGATTAAACGGTTTGAGCTGTGGTTTTGGTCCTTTGCAGCTAAGTCTCCTAGAGTCAAACAGTATGTTCCTTTCTTCTTTATAACACTGATGAATTATCCCCCCATGAGTAAAAGAAGTTGCAAAATGAAGCAGTTTAATGACAAAAGCACGCAGAGTGTGAACCCTACCTAGCATGCAGTAATTAGTAAAACCAACAACGAGGCCATTATAGTACAGTATATCAGCTTGTAAAGACCTCTGAGGGAAGGTGATTTACCGGCTGGGAATGAGGAAACAAGGTGGTGGTCAAACAGTCAGCCATTCAGGCCAGTGTTGGGCTTGATCATGAGTAGATAAATTATGTTGTAGGAGCATGTTTGATCAAACAAGTGCCATTTGAAAAAGATTTTTAAAGGACCAGCAATGACATTTCCTGAAAGCAGATTTTGATATTTTATGGTTAAGGAGTCCTGTTTTGAACTTGTTTTAAAGAGCCTCCTGGGCAGTGCTTTGTGACCGTGTCGCCGTCTCGCTTAATATAATCGTTTGTTAAATGCGTTAGTTACAGATAATTACATTTAGTTGGGAGCAGGGAGGCACAGGCTGAAAGTGCCATGTGATGATACAGCACTGCCATCTGGTGAAAATCATAGGAATGACAGCCTTTAGTACAGTTGCTTGCAGGAGATGAATTGCTTTCTTGCAGAGGTCATATGTAAGTGCCAGGCAATGGTTTGAAATAGACATGTTTTCCAGAACTTGTACAACATACTATAATTATTAATTGCTCCCTTTTGCTTGTTAAATGCTGTTTCTTTAACGCTCTGAGTGAACATGAAACATTGCTGAGGATATCTGCAGACTAATTAAAACACATTGACAAAAAGGACGGTGAAAAGTTTTATTTATCATTGTTCAGTGTGTCAATGAGTACATTTACATACAAGAGTCACTGGATATTATAATCTATGTCTTCTCATTACAGCAAGTGGCCTTGGCCAAGGAGTTTGAGAGTCTGGTACGAGCAGACAGTAGGTTTGAGATCTGTGCCGAGGTCATCATGGGACTGGTCTGCTTCAGGCTCAAGGTAACATCATCCAACATTTCAGAAATACTTTAACTTGATTAATCCAGTGTGGTCCTTCACTTACCCTGTTAAACTCTTTTTATATCCACTGTCAATAGATCACAAATCTGAGACACTATGCTCTGTTTGCTCATTAATTGTTTTCATTAGCAGGGGAACGCTGTGGTCTGTACGTTACAGTCATAATGTTTAATATGGTGTATTAGAAGGTGACATACACAGAATTTCCATATTGTACTGGTTCAGTCTTTCTGAAACATGTGACCTACCTTTCAAATTGCTAAATAGACGTGTACTGTACAACTCAGCCACAGGTGACTTATGAAGTGACAGCTGAAGTTTTGCATGCGATGTGATATATGGGAAAATGGATAGTGTGAGTCATCTCCCTTATTTGATCTAAATGCAGTTTAAAGTATAAAACACACAGAGCACAGGTAAGTCTGAGTGACTGTAGAGCTCCCTTAAGGCAGTTAACAAATATTATAAAACACAACATGACCAGCAGTTTAGTAACTCAAGTGTCTAGTAGGCAAGACAAAAAGACTGGCTGTTGTAAATTTAAAACAACTTGAGCTTTCTTCTCTCAGGGCTCCAATGAGCTGAACCAGGAATTGCTGAAAAGGATAACCAAGAGCAGAGAAATCCACCTGGTGCCTTGCCAGCTCTCCGGCCGCTTCGTCCTGCGCTTCGCCATCTGCTCACGCCAAACCGAGCCACGTCACATCCAACACGCATGGCGCCACATCACGCAGCTGACCTTTGAGCTTTTGCAGGAGCCCAATCATTGACCAAAAGTCTGGGATGGGGCGGTCCACTCTGAGGCCGAAACGAGGACCAAATTTAGGACTAAAATCCTCAGTTTTATGTTGCAGATGAAAAATGTTATAAAAGGGAATGAACAATGATTTCACAGCTTGCTTAGCAATCAGGTGTGTTTCCCTCTGCAGCCACACTATCCTGTCTAGTAAGCAATGGCTATTATTTTGCTGATTTTGCTGATTCCTCGTCATAATGCACTCATCCCCGTGCAGACCTGTCTTTGCTGTCTATGCCACTTCTGTGTCTTCTATGTGTAAAATTTGGTTTGCGCTAAATTCAATGTTCAATTTGGTTTCTTTGGGCTTAATTTTTTGAATTGCAGTTCTGCAATGAATGTATTGCACATTGTGTATGTGTACTTTTTGAGTCTGTGTGTGTGCAATTTTCTGCGGGTGAGAGCAGTGAGGTGTGTGATGTGAAGGGTTAGAAATTAATTTATTATTACAAAATTAATTTTTGTAATCAGGTTGAACCCCTTTTCTAAGTGCATTAATTTATTTCTGACTTCATTAGCAAAATTAGTTGCGTCTAATATATATATATATACTGACAGGCAAGAGCCTAAAATTGTTATTTTTTTTACAGAATTTATATTAATTCATATCGAGTCTTATGCGCAAAACTGTGGCACAAGACAATCACTCACTGTAAATCAGTTGAGAGTGAAATTATGAGATTTCTGGGATAAACAGGACCGCTATTTGTTTCTTATTCCCACTCACTGGAAATATATGTGTGACAAAGATTTAACGTAATCACCTAACTGTATAGTATGTAACACATTCAATATTCTCTGACTGCACACTGATCCGGTGCCTATAAAGTCATTCCAGTTTAGCATTGTGTGTTCCAGGAATCTAGGAACGTCATATACAGTATGTTTAAGTTCAAGCCTCAAGATTTAAGACAGATTCTCATGATAAACAAGAAGACTGGTCTCCTGCCTGTTGTCCACATCCACAGTTTGTCTTGTCACTTTAGGTTGGAGATGGCTGATCCCTCCCATGTCTCTGGAGAGACACTTGTTGATTCATGAGACTGTGTCAGCGTTGGCTGCTGTTAGTGATCAAGGTGATTTCGCTTTGGCTTGGCTGTGTGCTGCATGCAATGGTATGGGTTTATTTCAATAAAGTCTACTGTAGTCTGCATGGCATCTGGATTATTTTAATCTCATTAAAGATTACAAATATATCAGGGTCACAAAGATAGTATTTGATTGTGTCTTGCAGTAGGGCAGTGAGGTGAGTAAGCTAAGGAACTATAAGCTACCTGCCTCAGAAACCCTGAGAAACGGCCAAGATTGATCATATCATTGTTCGTTTCATGTGTGTTTTAATGATTCTACTGAAGGAGTTGTAAACATGCATAGATGTAGTACTGCTGTCCCTCTACTGCAGTGTACTCAATTAAAGATGACAGGCACAGACACACACACACACACACACCAACATGCTGTGCCGCTCAGTCTCCTCTGAGTATCCTAATCCCTGAAGACAAAGGCCACTGTTCTATAAATACAGATGAGGATTCAGTATTAGAGCTTAATTCTTAGCCCCTGGTTCCTGTTCAACAGTATTGGCTCATTCACTGGCTTCAAAGGCTAAATTAAGATCATTCTGCAGACAACTCTTTGAGACAAGAATAGTTGTAGACAGACTTAAGCTATAGCAATTTATGTGATCTGTAAAACATTTGCAATCATACAGCTGATTGAGAAAATGCCGAGATCCCTGTTGGGACTAATGTGGGACTTATAAAGCAATATCTTATGTTAGATACGGCCTGTTTGTTCAGACTAAGCTGTAAAGTAGGAAGATGGGACACACGGGACAAAACAAAGCTATTACAGAGGTCCCCGTTCAAGTACTTGCCGTGCTGTACTTGACCTGAGTGACCTACATGAATAAAATATGTGCTTTGACTTCGGTTAGGTCATTGAGTGAAATGTCAGATGTAGTGTAGAGGGACTAACTATCTATCTATCTATCTATCTATTCCACAAAAATTTATTTGAACTCTTTCACAAAAATAAGTATTAATTCCTTCTCTGTTTATCTATTTATTATTATTCATCATTTACAATTGTTTTTATCATGGCTATCATTGCCCTTATATTATTATTATATTACTTCCACTTTCCAAAGACAATATCATTTAATAGAACAGATCAGTCCCATAATATAACTTGATTCTATAAAAGTTTTGGCAAAGGTAAAATAATCTTCCAAATCCTGACATTCTTTTTTAAAGTAGATTAAATATAGTCCATATTGAATATTGAATTACTGTAGGCCTATCAAATGTAATTAATTATCACTCGCCACAGAGTAACTACTCATATTTTGTGTTTAAGAGTGTTTCCAAAAATACTCTCCTTCAATGTACTGGTGTATATATGTGTTGCATAAATGCCACTGCCATACAAATGTGTTTCCAAGGGCTATAAATGTCTCTGGAATTGCAGTTGCTCAGATTCCCCACAAGAGGTCGCCATCACACACGCTGCCACAACAGCCTGTCACAACTTCCATCAACCGACGCCCACACAGTTGTCATCGGATGACCCACATCCCAAAATATGCTGTTGATACTGACACCAACGGATAATGACTAATACACGACCTGCCCTTTGGATGGCCAGTATGTCTTTGGGTCAAATACACTGTGGCATACTATGTAAAGACACTGTTACTCTATTTGTGTGTTGAGTTAAGACTTTACTGTGTACGGTCGATTATGGTACCTTCGCCAAGCAAAGCAGCTGAAAGCGGATAAACTTTCCGTGCTGTGTAACAGCAGGAGGATCTTCTCGAGCAAAGTAGAACTCAATTACCATCAAATATTTGTGCTCAGGGGCGTAGCACGGTTTTCTCGGCCCTGTGTAAATGTTCACCCTTCAGCAGGTTAGGTCTTGATAATCTGTAAACAAATGGACATGGTACAGGATTCAGGCTTACCACACTGTAAACCTGTGTGAGAGACAGGTGTGCAGGATTTTACAGTAGAGTGTCATATTTTATAATAAGCCTAAGCAGTGAAGTCAGTTACATGTCAGTATTAAATAGATACACTAGTATATTTTAGTGTGCATGTTTTATGAGCTCATCTTATCTCTACATCTAAACACCATCACACAGTGGTGACCTGCTGCTGCATGTGGCTGCTGAAGTGGTAAGTTGACCCCAGCTCTTCTTGGTTCTAGCTATAATCAATGTTCGTATATTAATGGATCATAGTAATGCTCCTTGCATATGAAAGGGGTTGCACATAGGGACAAACCCACAGAGACTTATCATCCCAAAGGAAAGTGAATATTGGACTTACTCACAGTGTAACTCCAGAATTTCCCCTCTGGGGGATCAATAAAGAATTATCTTATTTAACTACATTACAATCCAAAAATGTTTGGACAGTCTTAATTTTCAACGTCAGCTTTCTGGCTTTCAAAAGAAGCAACAACTATGAGGTTACAGTATATGACTATATGCTTTAAACCGTTAAGTGTTAAGTGTTGGTTTGCTCATGTTTGACAAAAAAAAACCCCTAAAATCCTGACACAATGCAAGATGATGCACCGACTCATTATCGGAGTCCCAGTGTTATATTCCAGTCCAACACATGATGTCAGCTCCACTGTTTTACTGCACACTAGGTTCAGCAGCCTCCATACATCTAGTGTTTGAGGTTATTGGTTGGATTCTTGCCACAGTGATGTTTTCACTCGGGAGGCATCAGATGGGAAAACATTACAATCAGCGCATAACTGAATCTGAAGTCACAACTACACTCGAGACCTCCGAGATCACGTTACATGGCCACCGTTGGATGGTGTTGAACCGTGCGCTGATTGCTGTTAACACCAAGACTCACAATTCTATTAGGATAAGTGTTTCCTTTTTGATAATTCAATAGTCGTGTGATGAGTGTTATATCACAGCTTTAGTATGCAGGAGCTGTGGGGTTGTGTTACATCTTTCCTGGGGATGTCTCTCTGTAACATCAGTGGTGCACCAGAGCGTTTCCTATACTATGCAAAGGCTACGTCAGTACCAGAAAGACGCTTTTCCACAGCGGCTACCGCAGGGAGTGGGCCCTGATGAGCTGGGATTGATGTAGGGGTGGGGTGGGGTTGGAGGGTGAAGCCAAATGAAGGGGGCTGGGTTTAAAGTGCACCAGCCCACACATTAGAAACCCACACATTAGAGACTAGAGGGGGCCATTCTCTGTCAATATGAGACAGCAGAATACTTCAGTGTGCATGATTCTATCTCATTTTCTGATTCACACTAAGAGTGAGACACCATCATTGGTCAGACAGATCTTTATGCTTCTAAACTGCGACCAGAGTGCCTTTTTATTATCATTCTATCAATTTGCATAAAACTGCACCAGTATGTTAATTTTTATAACAGTGCAAGTTTTATAGCAGCCTCATGATACTGACTTACAGTAACTACATTTCAATAGCATGGCTGCAGAATTGGATCAGTTTTCATATGCTGTAAAAGAGTGATTGAATACATCAAACAAATTCCATTCCATTTATGTTGTGGTTGAGAGGGAGAGTGTGTAAGTAAGGAAAGACATGTAGGGAAGAGGTTTGGCAAATGTTGACCATCAGTCAGAAAGAAAGCAAACAAGAAAGAAATCAATTGACAGCAAGAGAAGAACATGGAACAACCCCCATTATCAACCACTGTACAAACTGAGATATTTGAATTACAAAGCTCAGGGTCTTTCTGTGGACTTGAAGTGCCTCTGTCCTCTAATTGATCTGGCCACAACATGGCCACAACATTTCCTCACTGGGCTGTGGCAGACGTTCACGGGAGTGCATTTTGAAAGCACAGACTCAGACACACATACAATTAGCGGGAACTTCTCCGGGCAGCTTTCCAAATCTCAGCAGTCTTAATGTATAGTTGGTAATGTTGCAAGCTACTGGAGCATGAGACATCTTTCACAGGAGGCCTCTGCTATGACAATTTTCTTAGTTACCACAAGACTGTAGGTGTGAACAGGAAGAGCTCAGCGTAAATTTGAAATGAGGAAGTGTTCCTTTTTTTGTGAGAACTGAAAATACACACTTTTTTTGCATTAGGTGTGATCAGATATAAAACCACCGTTTGTGGTTTCAGTTTGAGAAATAATATTCAGACATCAGCAACACAAGCAGAAATGACCTCAGAAATGTGACGTCATCAGCCGCAGATGTCAACTGAGAGAAGGAAATCCTGTCTGTTCCCATCTCTGCGCCTGTGACACACAGTGTAAGGTACAGTAAATGTCAGCTTAATGTCTAAAAAATCTACTGTCTTCTCATTTACTAAACTTCTCAAATTAAGAATTGGTTGTGATGACTGCATTTCCATCAACAACTGACTAAAGTAAAGTCTAAAAAGGGAACGTTTGTAACTTCTAATATTTTAGCACGTTGTTGTCAATGTATGTGAAATTCATTTCTCTGAAGCAAATAAGTTTGTAACTAAAACATATAAGCAGGCTTGTTGGACAAATTAATTCATTCTTCCTTCTGATACTGCGTGTGATACCTCTTTAAAAAATTTTTGAGCTGACTTTTTGAGCGAGTGAGCAGGAAACGCTTGTGGCCGAATGAACAAACGAATCTCAAAAAAAAAAAGGACTGCCAAAGTGCCCTCCGGGGTGCCCTGGGTGTCAGGGTACTGTAGAAAACACAATGCACTTCACTAATGAGTGCGTCGTATAGACTGCCTCAGATGCTTGAAAATGGTTTGTAAATGTTTCACCATTAAGGCATCATGACTTTCTGTGGACTGATGTCCCACTGCAGGCAGCTAGTGGCCACTGGTCGCGCCTTATTTACGAAGGTAAAACGATAGACTCATCTGTGTTACATAATGCAGGGCTCAAAGTTTGATATGCTCATGATATTTTCAGGAAAGTTGGAGTTAAATATTCACAATTTCTATTCATGCTTTCTTTTGTGTAAAAGGTGCAAAAACTGTTCTGTATTCTCAAGTTTCAACAGTCACTAAAAGTCTCCATTAGGTTTTTACTGCTCAATGTAAAACCGAGCAGAGTCCTAAGTCTGCCTCCTAAAAATTCAGTTTATATACGACTAAGTGGCTTTTCCAGATTCCGTGAGCCTTTATAAGCCTGAACTTTGACCCTGGAGACTGGACGCGAAGTCCTCCGTCCCGGGTGGCATTATGTGGACTGGTGCCGATGACGCATCTCTTGCTCTTCAGATTCAGATTCAGCTTTATTTGTGTCCCCATAGGGCAATTAGTGTTGCAGCAAGTAAAGGGATAAGGGAGGGAGGGATAATACAGTGTGCTGAAACAACATCAGTAGCACTCAAATAGCCCATACAAGGTAGGGAAAGTGCAAACAGTGCGCATTAACAATTTCTGCCAATATCAATGACACCACATGCAGACAAAATGGATATCAACCAATCAGGTACGACTCCTCCTACCCTGCCCTGAATTCAAAAGGGAAATGGCTGTAAGGACGAAGGAGTGCTTGTACCTGTTCCTTTTCATACGAGGAAGTCTGAGCCGGGGGCCAGAAGGCACAAAACTCAGAGTGTAAAGGATGAGAGCTGTCAGAAAGAATGGCATTAGCCTTCCTAATTATCTGTCTACTGAACAGATCTGTAAGTGTGCTCTGTTGAACTCCCAGAATCTTATCACTTGTCTTTATCACTCTGCTTGGTGCATTTTTTGACCTGGTGTTAAGGTTGCCGAACCAGCAGAGGAGAGAAAAGGTCAGCACAGATTCAATATATGATCTAGAAAATAAGATCATCAGGGACTTTTCGATCTGAAACTTGGAGAGTTTTCTCAGACAGGACAGTTGTTGCTGGCCTTTTTTTTTTTTGCAGGTTCTCTGAATGGCAGGTAAATTTAACTTATTATCCAGAATAGTCGACAGTGTCTACTGTCTGGCCTTTGATTACTCTTTTTGATTGGTGTTATGGGGCTTTTGTCTAAAATCAATGCACATGTCCTTAGTTTTCTGTACATTTAATCCTGGAAAAGCATTGTCACACCAGTCTACAAATTCATCGACCATAGAACCATGGGCATATTCATCATCATGAAGGAGGCTGACTATTACAGAATCGTCAGCAAATTTTAAAATGAATCTGTTGTCATGCCGACTGCGGCATCTCTTGCTCTTGTCTCTGTATAATTTCCTGCTCAAGCATCCTCCACCTCCCCCTGCTCCTGATGTCCAGACCGTGAACACATGCTTTAGTTGCCACAGGCAGATATTGTTGGTAAAACGAATGAAATAATTAGGTTTTAGGATATTAAGTACAACTTTTTGCAACTTTGCAGGTATGTTCTTGAAAACGTTTCCTTGTTTTGTCGACACGTTTCTTTTAAAAGCTGTTTCAAATGAATAAGATTTAGTTAAAGGTGCACTGTGGAGTTTTTGAGCATGACTATGAAATGCAGGTAACATGATACACATTCCTGTGGATTGTTTCATTATCTTCCACTAAAAGACCCGTTGTGGTAATGTGCCAAGAAACGTAGCGATGCACCAGCAAAACGTAGTGATGAAGAAGCTGTGAACTGTATCCAGGAGGCTTGAAACACCTCAAGTCAAATAGGAGCTCTCTGCCTTTCTTCTATTTCGTCTCTCAGTGCAAATCTAATTTTCGACGTCCTGTCTTTCCGGTTCATTTAGGCCAGTAGGTTTCAGGTCTCACGTTAGGCACCTAAAAATACTTTATCTTCATTCACACTGAATCCGTAATTCACTTTGAGTGGATGCATCAGTGTCTTCTTTGTAGACAGTCCAGATACCTGAAGACCATCCACGTGCTGAAATGTTCAGGAATACACTGGATTTATAAAGCGATGCAGAGAAGAGAAGAGACAACGATCCTTGGACACTGGCTGGAGAGCATATCTGGTGTTACTGTAAAAAAAAACCATTGTTGGCAGTAACACCAGTCCAATAATATATCACCCCAAAACGAATGAGAAATAAAAAAAAGAATCCAAGAATATGACAAATCAAAAATATGACAAATAGCAGAAAGCAAAAGTGCAGAAGAGCCAGACCAGCTGCAAGATCCTCACACCCTTGTGTGTTTTGCGTTTACATTCCTGGTTAACTTCGCTCAGAGAAGACCGAAGCCTCCAGTTAGCACAAGGCTTAGATTGACAATTTAATAATGAGCCCTGCAGAACTGGGGACTTTGACGGAGTGTGCAGGTGTGTGAGTGTAACAGTTTTGCCTACATTACATTAATATAGATATATTTTGCATTAGCTAAATACATTTTGGGGGAAATGTAATACTATGCAGATTTTCAACATCGCAATATCATATCAAACATGTCTGAAAAATGTAGACTGATATTTTTTGAAGTTATGTTCATATTGAACTTATATGCTAAATGTTCACACTGTACATACAAAGTGTTCACTAAACAATGCACACCACACAATGTTCACTCATTGCCACTAAAGTTTGATTAATGTGTTAATGATTGTATGAAAGCTTACTTGGTTAAGGTTACATTCCAGCAATTTAATATTGCTCCTCCATAACCAAACTGGAGTCACAAGAGACTGATTTCGAGGAAGAATTGAAAGATTGAAGCAGTGGAGGACAATGTTTTGGGTCAAGCTCCAAATACTTTGGACCCTACCGTTCCCATAATGCAACTGAGTTGATGAAGCTGGCATACTCATTTCTCTTGAGTAATCTCCTCAGAATGGATGAAGCTCCACCAGAGCCACAGAAGACATTATACAGCTGTTTTCAGAGGCTAAGTAGCGCTCCCTGTGCCTAGTAAATTGACCATGACATACAGTTAGGAGAGCATTGTGGTCTTGGTTAAAGTCAGGCGTTCTGGCAGCCCGACTTCCTGCACTGGAGTTAATTGTTGCCTGCACATAGAGGTTGGTAAATGAGCATGGGAGGCAATGGGTGGCTGCCATAATGAATAATTAAATTAACAAACGAATGAATGAACGACTGGGAGTGTTTTGCTGTGTAATTGTTCAGGAATGTTTAGATATGTTGTCCGAACTGGTAAAAGTCATTTTGGTCATTGATCTGGACATTGAAGGCAGATGCATTCAGACATCTCTCCTCTCCACTAATGGGATGTTTGACAGACAGACGCACATAAATGCAAGCTGTTCTCATGTTTCCAGAAAGTGCTGCAAAATCCAAACCCATGTCTGCGTGCACATACAAACACACACACACACACACACACTGATACACACACACACACACACACACAGGGACACAATTAAAAGCATGCATTCAGTTTTTTTTTTTTTACTGTCAGAATCTGAAAGCAAAACAAACACACTGCATTACAGCAGTTTTCCGTTTGTCCTACTTTGTTACGCCAATTAATGACTCATAGTGACTGTGAGAACCTCAACATAACATGGAAGTAGGAGCTTGCAGGTATCAACACATCCTTCATTGTTTGGACAGGGCTCGATCCTGTACTTTTCATTGTTCCTTCCAGTTCAGGCCCATCAAGTAAGAGCTGACTTTGTGATAACTCCTGCAGCAGATAGTGGGCCACACTGCACTTTATCGTATTGATTACATCAATTAAGTTAACCACTGCTCCCTTTCTCACATTGTTTCATACATACAAGTATCTGTGCTTAATGATTAGACACAGTGAGCAAGGGACAGCCCTGCATTACTCACCGGCCGGCTGCTCTGTCTCACTGCTGTAGTGGGAGTGGTGAAAGGCTGGAGTGTGGACACATCGCTCCTCCCACGTTCACTCTCTCCCTCACTCTGTGTTTGTTGGGGTACACCACTCCTGTTCCTGTGGGCCAATCACTCTCTCAATCTCTCCCACTCAGCGCACACTCCCTTCTTCTGTCTCTTCCTTCCTTTGGTGCTCCCCTGCTTCCTGCTGTGTGTGTTCATCCCTTCTTCAGAGCCATTTCACTCCCAACAAGGAACTACAAACCAGCTCTTCAAGGTAAGGAGCAAACACACCTCCTCTCTCTCTCTCTCTCTCTCTCTCTCTGCCACACACACAGAAACACACATGCATTTATTTACCTGTTAACAAAACTTGCCTTAATTTTACAAAGTTATATCTTATTGTGTGAGTTGATTTACTGTGTTGTATGATTTGATCTGATCTGCTGTGTGTGCATGTGTGAGCATTCGACCTCCTCAGTCCCTGCAGACAGAGGCAACAACATGTGCAAATACGTAGGACTTATTTAATTCCCAGCTCCACATGGCTGTCTTTAAAGGGATACTGTGGGTGTTGTCAGTGTTGAATGCAGAACTTGAATTGAGACTTAAGGCTTAGCTTGCTGATCCCTCCAGTTGACCCATAATTTTGTTTGAACTAAAGAACCTGTTCTGTTGCATAATGCATTTTGTTTATCTTGTGCACAAATGAAGAGTAAGAGTAGGATGTTGTGCGTGGTGGGAGATAACCGGAGGGTCCATATTGCACTTTGTGCGCGGGTTTAGACCAGGCAACCCGAATCTACTACACTGTGAAAGCTGCATCAAGTGAATGCACAATTGCTTGCAGTGTAAAAGTGAAAATGAATAATTACACAGGCCAGAAATTAAGGAATCTGTAGAACTATTTCAACTATCCATGCAAAGAAGTACACTGGACATTTAGGTATTAAAAACCACAGGATTGTAAGATTTTTGCATGCACTCAAAAGGCAAAGTACGGAGTTCAAAATGACAGTAAATAACTTTTGAGTCTCTGCTTAGCTCACTGGTTTTTACTGTGTCTCCACATTTCACCAGTTCAAGTCTAATTTCGCCAAATTAGAATTTAATCTATATTATGTGAGGTTTATTGAAGTAAAAAACAATACTAAAAAAAAATTAGAGAGAAATTACTTCTCAAAAAAAAAAAACAAGACAAAAAAACACAAGTTGCATGGAAGGGAGAAACCGAATTACCCCTGCTTTAGTTGTAGTAAAGCATCCTTCACAAACTTAATTACAGTCTCTGAGAGTTGTTATTTGAAAGTGCGGTTACTAGCATGTAAGCTTGAACTGTTATAATGGACGGCCACTGAAAATCACTGACATTGTTCAAGCAGCCTGGAGCCAGCAGAACACTGATATTAAGGAGCAGACTAACCACCAGCCGACAGGTGAAGCCAGATTTCTTATGTTTGTCATACAACTCTGGGAGAAACGTGGGAAAATTGAAAAAAAATTGACAGTTTCCTGCAGCGACCCTGAATCTCTTAAGAAGTCTTATAGTAGTTATGAAGCAAAATCATCCAGACTGAACAACCAATTACGTCACACACAGACAGTGAAGCGCTGAGCAGACTAAAGGCCAAATGTGCCAGAGACATGAGACATCCTTGTTGTCATGTCCCCAGGTCGTAATCACGCCTCGTCTAACAGCTTTGACTGGCTTGTTGTTGCAGCGGTAACTAAATGCTGTATTTTAAAAGAATAACAAACATTGTGACTGCGGTGTTGCTACAGCCGACTGACAACAGAGAAGTCAAATATTTATTTTTGGGTTTATAGAGCTTAAAAAGAAACTTATAAGTGAGAGGTCGAGAAGGAGACGGAGAATTGCGGTGCTGCTTTACTAAGTGTTTGACAGTCCTGTAATAACACCCATGACAAGGCTGAGACAATAAAGCCCGACACAAGGTTGTAATTACAATGTCGCAATCGCCGATGACCGCACGTTGGTGGAAAGACAGCATGATGTGGCAGCTCAACCAGTTTAAGCAGGAGATGGTTGAATAATATCCACTGCTGTGTCATTGTTTATATTCATTAATGCATTTCACGGCTCGATGTTTTCCTCCTCTCACCGTTTTAAAATGACATTATTCAATCCTTGCTATTACATAACATGACACTGCTGAGCTCAAATAAAGATAATCTTCACATACTGAACATACCAATGATAACGTGCACAGTTGAATAACTAATGTGTTAAAAGCATGCCAGGAAAAATTAGAATGGAAAAAAATGTGGTGAGTTTAAAAGTGTGAGTGACAAAGTGGCGAGTTTCGTGTTACAGATTGTGTTACAGTTCGTGTGTGACCTGTGATGGCAGCTTCTATATGCCGACATGAGAAATGCATGTGTGACTCTGATATAAAAACAACATGCACATTAGAAATATTTTTTTAATTCAGTGCTTCAATGCATGTTCGCCATTGACGCTCACATGGTGGATCTGGCAGGAAACACTGTTTTCTGTCACTGAGTATACATTCAAAATTCAAACAGAACTTTCTTGCACCTTATGTTTATGAACAAGGTCAGAATTTGACTGAAAAAGTCTGAGGTCAGTTTCACTCTGCGCAGCTTGTTTGTTCTAGATTTTAGCATTAGTATTGAACTCTGGCTGCTTCTTTTATAGCCATTAGAAAGAGTTAAACACAAAACAAACATCATGATCGTCAATGGCAGGTTTCCCTGTCCAGTGGGAAGAGTTGAAATGTGGCAGTAATTTGAAGTTGGAGGTTGTGTTTTAGCTCTACACCCATGCACTTTGCAGCCCTTGCTTAAGGCCTGAACAAATTCTGCCGATTGGTGTTTTGAATTAGGTGGATTATCATGATTGCATTACAGCCCACCTGCACATGCACTCCAAGTTTATATTAACAACACAACCAAATCCTTTTGAGATTTTCAGGCTAAAGCTTTCACGAGACAGCAGCAAATTTACTTGCTGGCTTTTGAACAGCACTGTTCTTAGAACCTGTTTTCTTCTAGCTGAATGGAAAGCTCCCAGAAACTGGAAACACTTAATTGTACTAGGAACTGATGCATCCCGAAACTCTCCTAAATCACATCTCCTCCAATCGAATCCTCAGTTCACCTTCCTCAAAGAATCATAATCTGCAAGACGTTTGTATTCTCTTTTGCATAAAAACATACAACAAATTCTCATTTCATGCCATTGCTTTGGGGATCTATCTATCTATCTATCTATCTATCTATCTATCTATCACTTAACCTTCTGATTTTGTTTCCTATTATGTGTTTGTTATGTGGTATTACTTACTCCATCAGTACTATTAATGATGCCAACGTATTTCTTTCCCAGCTCAAGTAAATAAAGCGTACTATATTTGCCCATCATCACTTTTCAACCCTCTCCACACGTCATCCCTTTGAGAGCTAAAATGCTTTTAGTGAGAACCACATTTGGTTTTTTTTAACCCATGTCTTACCAACAGGAAATGGCTTCCAAACGGCAAATGGGCTACAAGTGTCGCATAGCGGTGGTGCTGCTCGTCCTCTTGACCAGCATTGCTGCCCTTGTTGCTGTCGCTGTCATCCAGGACACGTGGGGGGCTAAAGAGTACAACACGGAGGTAAACACACACGTGCACATATACACAAGGATGCACACATAAACTTGTGGGAAATGCTGTCTGGCAGTAAATCATCTTCTCTTTTAAAAAGTACTACATATTAGTACTACTTATGAGTAATTGAGCCCCCACATGCTCCGTTGTGGTTGTGATGCCTGATGTTATCCAGATGTCAGGGTCAAGGAAAGAGGCCCCCTCATCAGTCAGCTCTGTGATGAATGGCAGTCCTGATTGACCATGTGTGGGGGTTTTTTTTAAAGGGGTGCTGGCAGGGTGGTGGGGGGCTCAGCAGCCTGTCTGTAGTTCAGCTCAAATAAAACAATGTCACCCTGTAACATGAATTTTTTTCCTATCGTCTCCTCTGCAGTATGGCATAGTGATAGACTCGGGCTCATCTCGTTCCAACGTGTACCTGTACAAGTGGCCGGGGGAGAAGGAGAATGAAACAGGAGTGGTGACTGAGGTGAAGGACTGTCGAGTCGCTGGTGAGCCTCTAAAACAAGAAGAGCACATTGTATCTTTCACATTTTCTGGAATTGAGTTTGCAAATTGCTTGAAAAGATTAGAGAAAGAAATGAAAACCAAATCTCAATGAGAATTCTGAAATTTGACTCCATCATCCTTTTTTCCACTTTAAAAACACTTTAACTCAACCATTATGTTTTTAGTGCCTGTACTTGTGAGTACTTGTGATTTTACCTTGGCCTTGTGCCCACAGGTGATGGTATCTCTGAGATGAAAGTTGACCAGAAGAAAGACGCAGAATCGTGGAAAGCCTTCAACACCTGCATGAATGACATCATCAAAACCATTCCCGCTGAAAAACACAAAACCACACCTCTCTTTCTGGGAGCGACTGCTGGAATGAGACTGCTGCAGTAAGAAATTGTCGAAACAAGTTAGCTTTGGTATTCTCTCGCCATCACTTATAATGTACTGGAGAGTGACAGGAAGAATCGGGGCAATTTAATCCCATTCACGCACCACATGGGTTTTCCCCCAAATCACCAGGAAGTCGTCAGCATTAAGGACATGTTTAGACTGCAGCCTGGGGCAAATATGTGGCATAACTGAGCTTTAAAGGTCATAAAATTCATGCTGCTGATTTATGCTGTCTTATGCTGGTTCAAGAAGACATTTTAATGTAGAAAACAGTATGAATGTAAATACTCCACATGTAGATGTGAGTAAATTCTTGATGGATTTTTGATGTTGGTGTTATAGTAGACATTTTGTAACATGTGCTTATTTGCTGTCTTGCTGATAATTGGAGGGGAGATCAACATAGCTTCATAAGTTGTGGACAGACACTAGAGTGGCATCGATCTGCTCATTGAACGATTGGCAAGAAGGTGAAAGAGTGTATTTAAAAAACATCAGAAAACATCAACCTATTCCTTTAATGACACTGCACCTGGCTATTCTCGTTTCCAGAAAGATCTATAATTTGTTCCTTTCTCTGCTTTGCTCTAAGTGAGAAGGATGAAGAGAGGTCCAATGACATCCTGGCCAGTCTCAGAGAATACCTGAGCTCTTTGCCTTTCGCCTTCCAAAACGCTTCCATCATCAGCGGCCAAGAAGAAGGACTGTATGGGTGGATCACCGTCAACTACCTCATGGGAAACTTCCTAGAGGTAAGACGCTGTCATTGATCTGTCTGGTCTGTGCAGGTCAAAGTGTAAAGTGTAAGAAAAGCTGCGTCATGAACCATCACACTGTTCATCTTTCCGTTATACTTGCAGAAAAACCTGTGGAACACCTACATGCGCCCTGAAGGAGCAAAGACAGTTGGGTCAATGGACCTCGGTGGAGCATCAACACAGATCGCCTTTGCGGTCCAGGATGATCTCATGGGGCCTGACTACATGCATGTCAGACTGTACGGTTATCCTTACAACGTTTACACACACAGCTTCCTCTGCTATGGCAAGAATGAGGCTGAGAAGAGGGTTCTGGACAAAGTAATCCAGGTACGCAGCTTTTTCTTTTTGTCTTTTTCGTGTGTGTGTGTGTGTGTGTGTGTACAGAAGAAATTGTGAAGGTCATACATATGTTTCCATGTTCATGTTTAAGTTCTTCTGCGTGTTGCCGTTGACAGTGGGAATGTGTGCTTTTTTCTGCAAAACATGCGCAGACGAAAAAATCCATTAAAGCCCAGTTAAGAATTGATTAGCGAACACCACTGTCCCTGAGTTGCTAACAGGCAAAGGGAGACAAGTCAAGAATGCATTATGTCATTAAGCGTATCGACCGGCTCATGAATGTCTTCGAGCTTGTCTGCGAGAAATGCATTTCTGGCATCTTATAGCTAAACTAACGCTAATTGTAGCTGAAGAAATATGCCATGCTGGGAGAATATGTTATGGGTATACGTTTGCAGCAGGGTATAAAATGTTAACTTTAAAGATTGTATCTGTATGTGATCATGTATAATTCTATTAAATAAGTGGTGTTTTCTATATATAGATGGTGTCTGTAAATGTATAATACTGTCCAACTCTTTCCTCTTATCTCATCTGTCCATGTCCGCCCCTCTTCCTGTTCCTCTCTCTTTTATTTCCTCCTCCTCCTCCATCCCCTCTTTTGATGTGTTCTTCCTCCGCTCAACGTTCCAGGCGTCATCTGACCCAGCCTACATTATCAACCCCTGCTACCCCAAAGGTTTCAACATCACCCTGAAGGCCTCGTCCATTTATGACACAGAGTGCACGGAGAAACCAAAAAGCTACAACCCGGATCAAGAATACTTCCTGTCGGGAATCGGAGACTCGGACCAGTGCGGCGGCATGGTCAAGTCCATATTTGATTTCAAGACTTGTTCCTCGCCTCAGTGTTCCTTCAACGGGGTCGAGCAGCCACCCGTCAACGGAGATTTTATGGTAACGCGCAGTGCAAATAAAGACACATGCAAGAGAGATGAAGATGAAAAACAAATGACTGTATGTTTCTGCTGTTCCTGACAGGCCTATGCAGGATTCTTCTACACTGCCAGGGCGCTGCTGATGAATGGCAAGTCAGATTTTGATCAGTTCAACGCTTCAGTTACGAAATTCTGCCACACGCATTGGACGATGGTGAGTTCTTCCAACAGGTGTAGAGCTAGAGTAATAAGAGGAGGAAGTGCAACAGAGGGTGAGAAGAAAGAAAAGACACCAACAACCTAATTCCACAATCATTTCACTCATCAAGAACAAAGCAGGCGTTTTCTTCTCTGTGTGGTTTAGTGTTGGTTTAAACATGACGTCCAAACTGCACTTAAACGCAACTTAACAAATACACATTAAACTTACACATGGTAGAGATCACCTTTGCAGCTAAGTTATTTTAAACGAGAAGTTAACTTAATGAATATTTCTGCCACATTAGAGTGGATATTTCAAACTGAAAACTCCCTCTGGATAGAAGTTTTATTTGATCTTCACTGTAAATTGAAATCAGCCTTGATCGCACATTGTTTCATCTCTGTCTCGTCTTGGTCTCAAAGTCTTTCATCTGAATTTTGACTACAAAAGAAATATTCTGGAATTAGCATTCAATTTCGTTCATGTTGTATCGTCGTGTCTAATCACAGGCTGCACTCTGATCTTTGCTTCTCTTCCTTTCAGCTGAAGCAAGAAAAGGAATGGATCTCCGACAAATACCTCAGGACTTACTGTTACGCAGCTCACTATGTCTTCACTTTGCTGGCAGACGGATATAAGTTTGACAAAGAGACCTGGAAAAACATTTTGTTCCAGAAAGAGGTTAGTTGAACAAAAAGACACTCCTTGCTCCCACGTTATATAAAGAAAAAAAATTAAGAATACAACCATCAGTTGTTTGATGAGAGTTGCTGTGCCTCAGCTGTCAGCAGTCTCCCACGTTCAGACGTTCAGCAGCGTGCAACATACAGTGTGAATGAGGCCACCCATTGGGATCCATGAAAGACGGATGGCTGACATACCGATTATCTGTACTTAAAAAGTTGAGGCCGGAGTGAAAAGCAGGCAATGTATCGCTCCGGGACACCCCGAGGATATGGAGCATTTCTCACAATGGAACTCCCTCAGCAGAAGGGGATTCCTTGTCTGCGACAGTCTGTCACTCATGAGTCATAAAGAAAGATAGCAGCTATTAAAAAGTCGCACATCACGGCCGGAGCTTCCAAATTGCGCGGCGGTTACCCTTTAGACTCGATCGCGAAAAAGTTCCTCAACAGCTGGCTGCGCTCCCAATTTCCAATCCCGCCAACAAGAGAGTCAGTGTGCTCTGCCCTGTCCTTTTAGAGCAAGTGACAAATAGACACACTTAGATTGTTTACAGGGATGGTTTTTTGGGTGTTATGACTCATCTTTTGCCCTGTAGCTGTAATTATGCAAGTTCATGACAGGGCTGTTTCATGGTCTGAGCTTCTCCATGCAGACATGCAAACTGATGTGTTAGCTGAGTGGAAGCATGTACTACTGGAGCTTGTTAATTCTCTTCTCTTCTCTTCAGGTGAACACGACCAGCGTAGGTTGGAGTTTGGGCTACATGCTCAGTATGTCCAACATGATCCCGTCCGAGGTGAAAGAGATCCCTCCCATGACGGACCCCGTCTTTGCCGGCCTCGTCTTTCTATTTTCAGCACTAACCATCGTAACTGTTGTCATAGTTTTCATCTTCCTCGTTCGCGCCTGCTTCTGAGGCTGCGAGTCGTAAAGGGAATGATTTGATATTGTAAGCCTCGGGGGCTGCCCTAATCCTGTAAGTAGTGCTACAGTAGCATGTAGCAACACACGTATACTGAAACTTACTAATGAAAATGTTTTTTTTTTATTTTTCAGCCTGAGCCATTTACTGCCTTCTGTTTCAGTTATTAGAGATTTTAAAAACCTCAATATGAAAAGCTCTCAGTGCGTGCGTTCTGCTAGAGTCTCTGAAGTTGAGGCGTGAGAGACAGACTGGTTTTATCTTCTAAAAAGTATTAAAAACACTTTTTAAATTTTGAACCTCAGGGAAACTCGCAAAGATTGAAATGATCTTTTCACGTTTACTTTTTTAAGCTCCACTAAATGGAAATATTGTTGCTTTACAGACAAAAAGGTGTCGTGCATTCTTAAAATGAGAATCTATTTGTGAGCTCACACACACGGACCCTCAGACAAAATCTTGAGGGTTTTTTTTTTTTTTGTTTTTTTTTTTGCTCTATATGTTATTGCACTGACTAGATCTGCTTTCCATACAAATTGATAGCACTTTGCCACGGTTTTATTTTAGTGTTTTATACCAGAAGTACACAACAATACTCCACATTTACTGAATGAAAACCTCCCTAAATGTGTTGAATAAGCAACGTGCCACTGTTTCACTATGACTTTGCTGAATACATGTTACATAAAGTATAGTTTATGGCCTATTTGCAAACAATTCATAGATTTAAAGGCAAGATTCATTTTATTTTCTGAGTTTCAGGCAATAGTCAACAGGTCAATTTTTTTGTTCCATCAAATACATCATATTTATTTAACCAACATTTTGTTGATTGAGCCCTAAAAAGTGTTTTCATTCTGTACCTAAAGAACAGAGTATTGTAGGATAAATTTTGGATATACATAATTGGTTAAATCGGAGGTGAAGGTCTAAGATAAGTCAGCGGGGTAGTCTGAGGAAACAGCTCCATTAGAGTGAAATATAGTGTTGAGGATAAGTCCTGTCAACACTGACAAGCCACACATTTCCAGTTTTCAGTGCAATCTATTCTTGTTGTTGTTTATATGTTATGAAAGATGGCTGTGAAGAGAGATTTATTTCAATCAGCAGAAGTTAGTTTACAGATTTAAATCACTGACGACAACATGTTCATATAGAATTCTTTTTTCTTTCTGAGAGGGAGCAATGAATCTACCTGTACATCTGAGCTGTGTACGAAACACACTTGATCAATACATTCAAAACATTTACAGGCAGGTGTTACAAAATTAGATTTTTCTTATTATTGTGCTGTCCTTTGTTTTGTATTGTTAAATACGTTTTCGCAAGATCATTCAATTCTGTGGCGAAAGAAAGGGACTTCTTTCCAGGTCCATCAATTCTGACAGAAAACAGCATGAATAAAAACGTGTGTGTGTCTTTTGACATTCTGTACACACGGTGCTCGACTTGGTAGCTTTTCCCCTGATATTGTTGTCTTTGCACTGGAGAGAATTACGCATGATTCTCATGTAATGCACTGACTGTATTGCTCCTGTTTTGATAATGATTCTCTCTGTTCAGTATATAATAAACTGATCTACTAACTGTTGTATGTGTTTTATGAGATTGAGGGCTACTGTGTTGCAACATAACATACCTTACTAATGGATTTACCTGAGCTTAACACTTAAAACACTGGTGGCTCCATCTTCAAATTCAAAGTATTAATTAACAGAGGAGATATTCAAGTACATCCACACCTGTTTAAATCTAAATTCTTCTGTTTCATATATGTCAACTGAGAAACTGTCGAATCTCTGGTGACTTTTTAAAATCATAGCAGACTCTTCCTCCAACAACCTTCACTACCTACCTTACACTCTGTACTACAGCGCACTCTGGTGGCACTGCATCGCACCTGTAGAATACACAGGATAGGTACTGACTGTTTGAAACATTTTTTTATTGAAAGATTTGTCTAAAAAGAAAACAAAAAGAAAAGAGACATTTGAAACTACAGCAATATCCACTGGTTCTACAGACACTCTCAGAATCACAATTTGAAAGACATGGGAGGCATGTGACCAAGCAAATAAAAAAATAGCATCATCAAAGTTATTTCTGTTGCATCTTCTTTTACACACCTGTACAAAAAAAGATCTCATAAATATTACTTTTGTTCTCGCTTTTTCTACTTTCTCTCTTCTTTCAATAATTTATTTTCCCATAGAGGTTTGTATCTGCTTGATTTTGGTTGAACCATGCTTCTTCTATGTGTCCGTCCAGTCCCCCCCGTCTCCCATTAGCTTCCTTTCATTGGTGGAAAGTCAGGCAGGTGGGGCTTCAAGGGTGCAACCTCAAAGCAAGTGTCAGCCAGTTAAAGTCCAAAGAGTGTTTTCCTTGTTGTTGTTTTTTCTCAGCTGATGCCCTTGAAATAATTCAGATTCTCATTTCAAGATTTTACCTACTTAAGAAGAGAGGGCTGCAACCAGGAACAGGAACTTCTTTGACTTGACCGAGACTTGAAGGATGATTTTTAGGCGGTCAAGTCATGGACAACAACGAACTGTCTTTACCTTGGCTTAAAATGGTCAATCTGGAGGTGTCCCTCTTCCACACCCACCCAACACAAGACAACCTAAATCCTCAATAATGAAAAGTATTTAGCAGCTCACACATCATAATCAATTCTTTAAAAAAGACAAAAAAAAAGGCAACACAAGGAGAAAAGAGAAATCAAAATATCTCTGCTTTTAGAATACAGATAAGCTGAAATGATTTTGTTCAACAGAAAATGCCCGTTCCTTTAACAGAGATCATCGGCCTGCTCACATTTTAAATGGCTTGTGTTTGGCAAGACAGCGGCGTACAACAGTTTGTCGTATGGACTGAGGCTATGCATTTGAAAATAATTAAATCTAGAGCATTTTGGCTCGCTGTCGTAATGACTTACAGCGTCTCAGTGTCTGCGTGTAGGATTTGAGATTGCAGCCTGAAGAGGGTGTGTGCACAAGCTTAAAAAGTACACACCAGTATTCCACAGGGTGTAATGCACCATCGGCCATCTCTAATATACCTACCTCCTCCACAGGGCATCTGGTCTGTCTCCGTCCAGTGCCACTTTAGATCATCACCATGTTTGATCATGTGGCAGACAGAACATCTCAGAGCACACTCTTCTGGTTGTGGCAGTTGTGTTAAAGACCTACTGCGTGTTCTCATCATCAAATCATCGCTCACACCAGCAGCACAGCAAGCAAAAAAAATCTCAGTTTCAGAGGTGAAAAACTTAAGAAAAAACAACATAAGGAAGATCTCTTCACTACCTAGTTTCTTCATCTTTGGTATAAAATATGCCACCTGTAGGCTGCTTTTGTTCAACAGTTAAGAAAAACCCAAGAAACTGTCAACAGTTTTACTAAAACTATTGCTTTTTGCACATTTAAAAATCCTAGCATTTTTTTTTCTGCTTTTTTGTCAAAGTCAGAATTTTTTTTTTCTTTTTTTAAACTTTTCTTGTTGCAGTGAGACAAGCAAAGCAGGCAAAGCAAAAACTTTTTGATGGTAAAAATACTGCAATCAAAATTTTAAAAAAAATTTAAAAAATACAAATGTGATGGAGAAACAGAGGTTTTATCCCATGATTAAACTTAACTGCATTTTCCAGGAAGCAGTGGATTGACCCTTCCCACAAGTCGCATAAAAGAAGATTTTTTTTCCTACCAACCAACACCAGCTGCACTGCACCACATAATTTAAAATCATCGGCATACAAATACAACCTTTTTTTTTTTTAATCCTGTACAGATAGCTTTGTAGATTTCATCTCTGAGGCTCTCGGAAACTCTCCAAGAAACCTCTCAAATCATTCAACCACTCAGTCCTTTTTTTAATAATTCAACACTATGGAAACTTTTTTCCCAAAGTTTGAGAAAATTAAGGCAATAAAGATTTACGAAAACATTGATATTCTAGAAAACTACTCAAATAATAAAAAGAATGAAAATAATGCAGCTTAATATCAAAGGAAGACAATCTGTTGTTTTTTTTTCTTCTAGACTTTGCTTCCTTCCTTTTTTTGAATAAAAAAAGTCTGAAAATCTACCTGCACATTCAAATGTTCTTTTTATCTGTACAGCTTGTTGGTTGAGTTTAGATTTCAGTCTATGTCTTCTCTTTTTCCTTTGGAGGCAAAGTCCAGTCTCACAGTGAGAAATGATAAACTCAAAGTTGCAGACTGCGTTTGATTTCATTGTCCTCAAGTTCAGCAAACCATCATTTCTTTTTTCCTCTGTCTTTTTCTTGGTTCAACCGGGTAAGAAATATAATTGATTTTTTTTCTTCATTTTGTCATTTATTTGGTGCCTGTGCACAGTGGAAGCATTCTCCCCTCAGTGTCGCCCATGTCACCTCTTTTTTTTTTTTGTCCCTGTTTCATTTTGATTCTCTCCGTGTCTCCAGCGCCTCAGTGCAGTCCTTCTGAAGGCAATGCAGCAATGATTCCCACCAATCTTGTTATCTAAAGGAGACAGAAAAACAAGTCAGTGAAGAAAGGACGACTGAGGAAACTGTTACTGCTTCTAAAGCAAGCACAGCGTTGTGTGTCCAACCGCTGTGTGTAAAGGAAACCACCAGCAGCTTATCTGGGAGGCAGAAAAACAAGACGACTAAAACCTGGAGGAAGATAAAAATGGACAGAAAGGATTTTACAAACAAAGGTTGACATGATTCTGTGAGCAAAACAACACGGCAATTGGTTTATTATTTTGTCTGTGCAACAACTATATGTATGATATCGTCTTCTGTAGCTCATTATATAGAGACACTCATCAACATGATTCATTCAACTTGCAAATCACAACCTTTGCAAACACTGTTGTGGTAGGTTTCAAAATTGTAAGCAGGTGAACATTTAATGTGTTCTTCCAACAATGTTATTTTGAAACATCAGCCTTTTCCATGAACATACGCTACATTAAAAATCTTTAAATGAGTGGTTTGACAATTTGGGAAATATGCTTATTCACTTTGTTGCTGAGAGTTTGATCAGAAGATTGACTCATTTCTAATGTCTGTATGGTAAATATGAAGCTGGTTAGCTTAGCTTAGCATTAAGTCTGGAAGCAGAAGGGAAAAAATCTGCATACCAACACCTCTAAATCCCACCGATTAACAAATGATATCGTGTTTGTTAAAGGGTAAAATTTGCGGTTTAATGAAGGATATATGTGATGGTCTATTCCTTAGCTGTGCATGGTGAGTAGCCACAGTAATCTGTTTCCAATTGTTTCCAGTCCTCCATTCCTTTAAAACCTCCTTCACACATAGTTCCTGTTAAATGGCTGCGATAACCTTTTAGACACTGCTAATGATTTTAAGTGTTCACACATGCAGATACATTCAGGAAAATCGTGACCTTTTCGCACATGCAATGGCAATGCCGGAAGAGACGGGGCAAGGGGCGGTCCAGCAGATGGCGGTAATGCAACACTTATGTATGCCAAACTCAACAGAAGAAGGAGAAGGCTGGACGAGGTTGGATGTACGTGCATGTGGCGGAAGATGTCTTTTATAGTTTTCAGGAACACGGCAGGTGAGGAGCTGTTTCTGTCCAGTGCCAGTGTTCCTGTTATTTATCTAATATTCAACAAGCTGGAGAGAGAAGTAATGTTTTTTTGTGATCTACCTGATTCAGAAAAATGCATTCGGTATGGCATCAGACAGACGTAAGCCTTTATGTGCTTGTTTCCGTAATGTTACTGCATGTGTGAAAGGGTTTACATGGACAGGTAGTACACTGTGTTTTTAGGGAACAAATCTAGCTATGTTAAGTATTAAATCCTTTAAGTTTTAAAAAAACTGAAAACGGAAACTGGAATTACTACCAAAAATTTCAAATCACCAGAGTAAAAGAAATACAATTCTCAAACTGAAGGAAGCTGTGTCTTGAATGAAAGAGCTGCTTTGTATTTGTCCTTTTAAGTCTACTTGTAAAAATAGTTCTGGCATATCCAAGTTAGGTTATCACACAGAGTGCTGGATACTATCAGAATACCACACTGGCATCCATCCTCCTTTCTACTTGGCATCTACTTTCAACAGAAGTGCCACTTTTTTTTTCATCAATTTAACAGTGGAACCAAGCTTGAATAAAACTTGACAGTGCAACTCAGGAGTAATACAGCAATAACTGTGTAGCAGCTGCACGGAGAGTTTGCAGTGCAATGACAGACATCTATTTACAACACTCACTTAGACTGCTGGTAAGAGTAGGCTGTGGCATGATCTCCCGTATTCTCCACGGATAAAGGCTGCTGCCCGCTGGCGTCCTGCGAGGAGGGGGCGGCTGTCTGTGGAGATGGGTCTGTCACCACGCCCTGACACCAGGAGCACAGTTAAAGGAACTGTTAGAACGTCTTTCAATCTTTCAACCTCAGACAAGTGAGGTGAACTAAGGACTCTCTGGTCCACACAGCACCGAATAAAAGTTCACAACCAAAAAATTTAGCCAGGACAAATATTCACTTTGTATTGATTAAAAGTGAAGGGTTCAACTTCTTCCGGCAGACTCTTTTAATTTGTGGTGCTCATTTCAGAATTCGATAATAGTTTCTCTGGCTTTTGGGAGTTGAGTACAATTAGTGTCATCTTAGATCCCACAGAGCCACAACATGGTTTTGATATTATCTAGGCTCACAACCTGAAGTTCCCTTGGCAGAAATAAATAAGTGCCTGACGCTGAGGTTTCACAGAATATCTGCCACATGTTTAGTTTTCATTTCGTCACAGCATCATTTACCAGCATCTCATTAAAATCTGAGAGGCACAATATGAGAGAATATTCAAGTCAATATTCAAGTCAGCCCTGTGAAGCCTGTATGAAGCTGATATAAAGTCAATAAACAACTACTTGTTGTCCTTACTTCCACTGTGATGGCAGAGGCAGGCACTGCAGTGTACTGGGGAATGTAGGTTCCTTGCATAGGAGCAGCAGCTGCAGCAGGCATGTACTGAAGAGAGAAGGGCGGCACAGACAATATTATAATACAGACACAAACAATGTGTCCACTGGGATGTCTGGATTAAAAGTACTGTCTGACTTTCCATGAGATGTGTCACAATACATTACGTAATAGTTTAGCTTGGTCCCAGGGCTGCTGCACATTTCAGAAAAAGGCGATTTCCATGTGTGTGGCTATGTGGTTTCAATTACAGCTTAAATATCTACAAACTCATTACATAAAATGTATTCCCACTCAAAAGCTCAAAACACACACACACATGCGGGCAGAGCAACATGGCTTGGAGGTGAGAGCTGAGACTCACGGTGCCTGTGGTGCCCAGAGACAGGTGGTTCATCTGCTGGGTGAGAGGAGCCATTACACTGGGAGGGTGAAGAGACAAACTGGGCTCTATGGCCGCGGCTGGGGTGATCACAGCACCCTGAGGCAGGAAGGAAGGACACATAGACATTGTTGTACAAGGTGAACAAGCTGTTATATCCAGCATTATATGACAAGCAACCAATGGGATCAGACTGTTTATGAAGTTCGGCCAAACTAAAAAAGTTTGACCGATCACAGCAGGTGGAATCTGAAGGGATGATGGAGGAGAGAAGATTGAAGTGGGAGCAATGTGGAGATGAGGGAGCTAAGAGAATCAAAACAGGAAGGAGAAAGTGTGAGAGGTAATAACCTTAAGCTAAACTAAAACAAAATCTCAAACTAAGCCAGTGTAAGGAAAGCTAGATTTGTGGGTAAAGAGTGAGCTGAGGGAGGGATGGATAAGTGGGATCTGAATGGGATGGAGATGTTAGAGGAACAGTTTGGGGGAATACTCTCATTTGCTTCTTTGCCAAGACTTAGATGAGAAGATCAATACCGCTCTATTGCCTGAACGCGAAATATGAAGCTAGAGCAAAGACGAGATTGGCTCAGCTTAGCCTAAAGACTGGAAGAAAGAGGAAACAGTTGGCCTCTGGATCTTCAAAGGTAAAACCCACCTACAGTACAAGCATCTTTAAACCTCACTAATATGTTACCTTTTTTGTTTAATTTGTACAAAAGCGTTGTGGTTTTATGGAGGATTATGTACAAAGGAGACACGATGTGTTCATTTTTAAGCTTTAGAGGTGCTTTTAATCATCTCATCTAACTTTGAGCAGGAAATTCATACGTCACTCAATGGATCGATATACAGCTGGATAAGGCCTTTATTTAAGACGTGCAGCTCGTAGAAATATGTTTGCATCAGGAAGACTTCCAACAGTTAAGTTTGACGACTGCAAATGGTTCGACTTTGCATGCGGCGATGCAGCAAGTCAGCCAGGCAGGCTTGACAGAACATGCTTCTGAATGGAGGAGAAAGGCTTTTACTGTAAATCCCTTCAATGTGACGTGCTTTGATGCCTCCTAACACCTTGATGCGCTGAGCTCTACCTTTCCAGAGCAGCTCCGCCGCAGACTCAACAGCTCTGTATAGATTTAATAGGAGACTCCTTGCACACTGTGCGCTGAGATACCTGGCAACAACATCCCTGCAGAGGTAAACACTGTTCATTTGTGATAGCTGTTTAACTACACTTCCCATGAGTGCAGACAGCATCGGCGGATAGGTGTCGGCATCGCTCCGGAGAGCAGTCGGCCCTTCTGAAGGCGCACGTTGAGACAGGATGTTAGAAGAACACAGGTATTAAATGTAGGTATTTTAGGCAGCGGCTCGGCTCTATGGCAGTCGTCTTAACGGCTCTGTGTGTGTAGGGCTTCATGAGGAGGCTCGCAACAACACAGGCACACGTAGGTAAACACACACACACACACACACATGCACACACACACACAGAGAGTAATGAAAGTTCTAGCTGTGTGAAGTGTTCTTCTCGAAGGCACATACAGTCTGTCAGAGTTGTTCACAGTTGCTGTAAGTGAGGATCCTTATGTCTGCAAGCTTCACAGGGAGGCACACACACACACACACACACACACACACACACACACACACACAATACAGACAGGCAGGGTTTGTTAGAGCTGTTAACAGTGGTGAGTGCTCTTCCTCCTGACTGCAGTCTTCATAAGGAGATCTGTTTGAAGAACACAGGCGCTCGACTATCAGAAATGCTCTGTCAACACTGTCCTCAACATCACAAGCGACTGACTGGCACTTTTTCTACACGCCCGCTCACATACTGTACTTATACACACACTCAGAGGCAATTCCACACACAGATGCATCAACAGATCTACCCACAAACCGGCACAAAGCCTTGGCTCCGGCAGGTAGATTTAGCAGCCAGAATCGAGCTAATACCCAGGCTTTTCATCCATCTATATAATACCTTCTCTCGTTTAGTGATTTCTCATCCTCCCTCGCGCTTTCTCTCACTTCATCTAATCTCACAGCAGGCTTCCATGCAGACAGAAAGCTGCACAAAGCAAAAGGAAACCCACAATGACTAATTGTCTGTTCTGATTTATAGCTGTACAAGTGTTTAACTCGCTATCTCCGTGTGTGTCTGCATGCGGACAGTACGCGTTAGATTATGTGTGATGGGTGTGTATGAGTGTGTGTGTTAATGTATCACACTTTTTTTTTTCCTGGGGTAAGCAATAAATGAGTGCGCAAGACAGACAGTTATCTTCTCCCCGAGGACAGGAGAGGGAAAAATACAAGATCTGCTTCAACTTTGAACTCGCTCTTCCTCTCCTCCCCTTCTTAAGCTGTCATTTTTTCCAGTAGAGAAGTGAAGCTGACTAGCAGAATGCTGCGGGCACCGTGCAGCATCAAATACACAGTATTAGTGATAATGACACCCGTTTATTGAGAAAACCACTAACTGCTGCTGGTGTGATGGGAGCTCTGTGCGTGTGAGCTGGAGAAGGATGTGAACCGGCGTTGTTTGTTCTCTCTCAGGTGGTGTGGTCTGGAAAGATGAAACTACACCCTTTTATTTATTTCTTTTTTACATTGTAAAGCACACAAGATTTTACAGGTGAAGTAAAGAGACAGGTATATGCTGGCCGGTAATCTCTAAACATGCACCAACATGCATGCACCGGTTCTGCACAGACCGCCAGGAACACGTGGACACAAAGAATCCCGTCATAAAGAAACTGAGCAGCATTCGGAGGCTGAGATATGCACTGATCTGTGTTTTCCTCTGACACATTCTTTACCCTCTTTGTCTCCTCAAATGAGTTTAACATGGCAATTTAACTCAGGAAGATCTGAAATCCCAATTCTTTGGACGTCTCATTACAGCCCTAACCAATAAGCCGCCTTCACTTGTCTTTCTCGCTATGCATGGTTAGGGTAATGCATTCATTTCCTGTAGGGGGATTTGTGAGTAATTATGCACAAAGACATCCTCTCACTAATTAGGATGTAAAGACAGGGAGTTCAAGTAATCTGGGCATTCCACCAAGGCTCGGAAACACACAGTCCTTAAGGCACTCCACTGTGTGTATAGGTGCGCTTGTGCATGTGTGTGTGTAAATATAGTTATGTGAGTGCATGCATGTGCACCTTCTTTATTTCTGGGGAACAAAAACAGCACTTAGCATGTTTTCTATTTCTCTTGGTCTAACCTTTAAATTAGAGTCATTAACTTTTTGTAATCATGCGTCTACAGCGTGCATGTGTGAAACTATGAGCATTTGTCAGTGATGCACACAGAAAACCTTCCAGTTTTCCTACCACAAACCTGCATAAAAATTGCATGACGGACTGTTGCCTGAGCGATTAGCAGAGGCGTGCTCGCGTGCATCAACCTAAATGTGTCAACGAGCGCACGCCATTAATCAAAGTTACCAGTCATTAACTGCGGTTCAGCAGCGAGGAGGCTTTCTGCTACCATAGGAAAAAGAATTAAGCCGCTGTGTCTCTCTCAGTCTCCCTCCCTGTCGCAGCTTTAATTTGCCAAGCTCTTCTGTATCCAGGAAATACAATGACTAGCCTTCGCCTTTGTTGTCTAACAGGGATTTTGACTATGCAGAGACAAGGCTGGGGAACAGGCGCGCGCAGCCCAGACATGCTTCTGCAGCAGTTGTTTTCTTTTCTTTGTTCTCGATTTATTCTTTGTAATCCCTTCTTTCCTCTCCTTTCCCTGCGTCTGCCTCTTTCCCCTGTCCCCTCTCTGTCATATGCACGCATTTATTTATTTCTTTTCTCTTTGCTCCGGTCCCTCCTTCTCTCTCATCTTCTATCTTTTCTCTCCGTCTTCTCCCGAGTCTTACGAAGTCATATCAAGCGGCCTGCCAAATAATTAGATGGGACATTTGTTTGAAAACACATTTACAGAAGGGTATTATCCTCTCTCACAGACATAATTTTAATCAGACATGACAACAGAATGTTTTTTGGAGTTGGCAGATAGACACAAAGAGGAAGACAGATAGGAAGTGGGAACTAGAGAGAGGGGGGAGCAACAGAATTTGGAACTAGTTTAACTATTGTGTTGTGACAGTATTTGCTGGAATCCCTCAGTGCATGGCTGACATACCGTATCTGTGCTGCCTCTATCTTTCATCCCCCTACAGCTGACAATTTTAATGGAGCACAACTGAATTTTGCAGGTGCAAAACAGTCTGCAGATGTTGGCAAGACACCAACTCATTAACACAAATCTGGATGATAAAATCTGTCCTGAATATTGTTTTTTTTTGCAAGAGAAACCAACAGTATTTTCTTGAAAATCTTATCCCTCTTCCACCAAAAAACCTGGACGAGACAGTGTCATCATGGGATGTCGTGGCTGTCCAGATATATGTGGCGTGTTTGAAGGCTTTTGCGAGCTATGATGGCCACGATCACCCTCACTTCCTGACTGACAGAAATGTTTAATATAAAACACTTTTTTTTCATTGATTCATTTTTTTCTCCTTATTTTTCAACTTTCTCCTCATATTTTCAACTTTCAAGGTTACTGTATGGTCCCAACATGAACCTCATCTGCTAACAATGTACCTCACTTCTTCCAACAATAAAGGACAGGACTCTGATGCACACCTGGATGAAGGTGTGGAGATTTTATACTGTATGTTAGGGCAGTTACTGTATGTCAGGTGAGGCTGAAACCTGTGGAGGTTCAATGTCCTGTTACTGCACAATCCCTGGACAAAAGGCAAAGTAAACCTCAAAGTTTGTGTCAAGGGTGTGTTCGTGTGTGAGAGAGTATAAGAGAAGAAGAAAGAGAATCTGAAGGTAGATTTACAGCGTATAATAACTGTACACCTACGCTTACAGTCAATATTACATTACTATAGATGTAAATACATGTGTGGGTGTGTTTTAATACATTTTTATGCTTCAGTCAAAGTCGTGCGAATGTGTGTATGAGAGTGTGTGTGTGCTTGTAGTTGGACAGCTCAGACAATCGAAATCCTTCAAGTCACATGTTGTGGTCTAAACACAAAGCATAGATTTTCTTATATTGCTGTAGTGTATTATTCTGTATCTTGCCGTGCCTGTGTTTTTGCATGGATATTGTTTGCATATGTATCAGTAGTTACTGGCCAACAGTGACTTTAACGTCATCATTATGTTTACCACTGCACATGTTGAAGTTTCCTACCTGCAGTTCCATTGCAAACCAGCAGGGAGCAACCTTTTATTATGGATTTCAGACTCTGCTCCGCTGAACTCTCAGAGCTGCTTTAAAGAGGTTATTCTCAAGCTGATTCAGCAGGGCAGGATTCAGATGCAGGGAAAGAGTTTTTCCCTGGTCTGACCCGGGTTTGGCTCTCTCATGCTGCACTTGTTGGAAGCTCTGTGTCATTTTGTTTTCTATTATTTGGCTAACTGTAATTTGTCAATGACTGGCTCTTTTATTTGCACTGATATATGAGATGAAAAAGAAAAGAAAAAAATCCAGAGGCATTAAATAATTAGCAATTATAATCAGCATTATAGCACAAAGAAGAGCTGTGGTTTCTAAGATGGATGACTTTTTGTTTCATAAATACGGTGGCAGCCAATTTGACAGACATTCGCACTACTTATAAAGCTTTCTCAGTCTTACTGTGAAGAATCTTGACTTGAAACTGTTGACTGAAGCGCATGAAGAGTAAATACAGAGACATGCATACACACAGAGGTGATGGGCAGGAGTGTAGTGTATAGAGGAGGCGGCGAACAGTGCCGGAAAATGGAGAAAATGACTCCACTGGGAAAAGGATGACATATGACTCAAAAAACAAAGGAGGGGCTGCTTCAGAAACGTACCGTGGGTTGCATAACATACTGTTGATGTGGCATCCAAGATGTACTCTGGACCTGTGAAGAAGAAAGCAGGAGAGGAGAAGGGAGAAGATGAAGCGAAGGCAGAGGTGACGACAGTGAAATCAGAGACGACGAAGGAAGTAGAAAGAAGAGCGATGTAGAGCAGGAAGAAAGGGAGGCCGAGAAAAATAGAGTAATTAAAGAAGGAGGGGATGGGCATGAGTAGGAGGATGCAGAAGGGAGGTCAGGGAGAGATGAGAGGAAAGGGAAGATCAAAAACAAGATTGTTATAAGTGGATAAAGAATTGAGGAAGAGAGAACATAAAGAAGGACAATTAAAAGACAGAATGACAGGAAGCGAGAGAAAATGAGAAAACCAAAGAGGAGAAAAGAGAAAATTAATCATTAGCTCAAGTCTTTACAAGTCCATTTCAGAGGCTCGGTCCCTGCGGCAGTGTGTCTTAAAGAATATTACGACAGCAACCGAAGGTCCACTATACAGTATGTTATGTTGTAATTATAAGAGGATATGAAGACCACAGAGAGCAATACAGTCTAATAATTACTGCTTCACAGTGGAGGTTTCATCATCAAAGCCTGTCTTGGCCACAAATCACCACTTTCATCTCCTACAGCTATACATGGCCCAACCCAAACACGAGGCGGAACAAGTCCCTGAAGGCCCCTTTGTCACAGGTAAGATAGGGTATGCACGTGTACAGTAATTATTTGAGTGCATGTGTATGTTGGCTCACCTGTGTCAGTCTATGGGGAGTTGTGCAAGGTTAATTTCTTCTTCCCACAAAAAGCAGGATGTGGTTGTGTCTCTGGGTGTAATTCTGCACCGCCGAAGGTGTGTCTTTGCATTTGTCTTTCTCATTTACAGCAGCGTTTCGTGCCAGAGAAAACCTGTGGGGGACGACTGGTGTTTGTTTTAAAGTCTATGTGTTTGACAAACTGTGGATCAAGTACTGAGTCAGTGTCTCAAAGAACCACAGCTACATCGCCGACCGGCTTTGACATGAATTGGTTTGGTTTGTGCGTGTGGAAGAGAGAGGATGCGACACATGGGAACAGAGAGAGAGAGACAAAAGGAGGATTTGTGCCTAAGAATGAAAGATCGATGGGAGGAGTGCTGCAATATAAGCCTGCGTTTTATCATTTGCTAGACTAAGAATTGTCTAGAATGGAGAGAGATGATAACTCAATTTCTGTGTTAAAGTCTTTCCTGAGAAAAGACAAGCTCTACTTGCTTGATCTGTACTGTACGTCCAGAGACTACACACAAGACAACAGTGAAAAAACTGGTCAATTATACACATTTTTAATTCAAACCAGAGACCAGAACTGACTCAACTGAAAGTATTCATTACATATTTAAAAGCCCTGGTTCCATGTAAGTTTTTAACTTCACTCAAGGCTGTTACTCGATATTTTTCCTTCTGCCAGTAAATCCCACAAAAAGACCAACAACGTGTTAGTCCATCTCTCAGTACTTTCAGACTTCTCCTGTGTGTTGAACTCAAAGCTCCATTCATTTCTACTGAAGACAGAAATATTTAAAAACAGGCCACAAATCTATACAGCACAAAATTTTTGAAAGGCTGAGTACTGTAGCAAACGTTACTCAAAATAGAGGAAACTGATGGGGACTATTTTCAGCTGCGGATTAATACACATTTGGAGTGTTGCAGCAGCAGGATGGTGTATGGGGGACTGACTCAAAATAAACTAAAATCAATTCATCGTTGGTTTGGGTCTTTTCATTGGATTTGTTGACAATGAGAAAAACATAGAATAACACCAGATTTACCCTTTACAACCATTCGTGTACAACTAACTAAACTAAAGCTCTGGTCCTGCAGAGTCCTACTGAGTTGTTAACTTCTCTTCAGATGCTCTTGCCATCTGGTTGCATTATATGCCCTTGGGAAGCCACACTGGAGTGACTGACTTTAAACATTAGTTGCTTTACTAAATGTGTTTTCTGGCCAGTATGTTAGCAAGTCAAATGCATGTCTGAAGCTTGAACTTGGGTGCTTTGCAGTAGTGGCTATGACAAGACAAAGCAGTTCACAATACAGTTCACTAAAACACCCTGAATTTGGAAGGAAAGCAACATGATGAAACCATCATTTTAGCTATAAAGTTATTAATCTAAAGCCACAATTTCTATCCTTTATTAGACAGCCAATTTTCCAATGGGCTCTTCAAGATGCCGCTGTCAACTTCTGGAGCACTTACAGGCCCTGAAAGCTCGGTCTAACCCAGCAGACGTCAAAGAGGGTCCACTCACCTGATATGTAGAGACAGGAGAGGCAGCGATGAAGGGCGTGATTGATGTCTGCGCAATCATCCGATTGGTGGAGATGCTATATGGCGAGGAGTAGAATCTGTGGAAGCAAACAAGAAAAGGTTTCATTTTGACATCATTATCACCAAACTTAGAAGTGGGGTGAAACTGAACCAAGACGACATTAAAAGACATCACAGCTCATATAGTTTTAGCTCTTCAGATGTAGCCACATGCAAAGGTGAAAATGAGCCTTTTGTACCTCTTTGTTTTCAATCACCCAGTACACTTCAAGACACCGCTGACAAAATGGATCAGACATCATCTAGGCTGTCATGGAAACAATAAATATTGCAGCTTCACTTTGTGCCACATCATCACAGACGTCTTAGAATCAGACTTGACAGTGCACCGGAGTACACATCATGTTACAAAGGAGTCTGCTCCACTGCTGTGCATAATAATGAATTATCACCTTAATGTGTGAGTGGGTGAAATATTTCAACATCACCCTTCATGTTCCCACCTACGCATACTCCACTTTGCCGAGAAAGCTGCATCTGACACATCTGCATTTTATACTGTTTACTTCTCTTCCTATACCTTTGTTTGCCCTTCTGATTTTGCTCCATCTCTTTTTTTTTTTTTTTTTTTCACCCCCTCAACCCTGCAGCGGTAGAATGCTGTGGCTCGCAGTGCTTTATTTATCATTGTGTACCTAGAGAGGACATGTTTCATCCGCCAGGCCGTGTTGCTGTGCCCGATCGATCCCAAAGTGTCTGTTGACTGAATAATGGAGCAAGGGATGAGAGAAAGAGAGAGAGAAAGAGAGAGGGGGAAGAGAGGCAGAGAGAAAGAGAAGCCCTCCCCGCTGCCTCTATCTCTCAGCCATGAATGTATTAAAAAATACTTGCCACAAATCAAGTGCTGCTTAATTGGGGAGAAAAGTATTTAAAAAAAAACAGCCACACGGTTGGTTTATTTTTACATGTTACTTCAAACTGCTACTGACAAATATCACATTATTTAACGTTTGCTGCATTTTATTCCCAAAGATCTAAATAGAATAGAATATCCACTCTATTCTTACAACTGATGATGGACTGGTGCTACTCTGCTGTGACACCATCGCACATCTCATTTCAAGGGTGAAATGGGTTGCTGTTATTGCATTTTCTGTTTCACATTACATTTGTTTGGTCAGTGATAGCACGGGTTGTTTTGAAGTCAGCTGCGAGATGCAAACCCTCAGATATTTTTAAACTATTGCAGCCCAGGCCTTGTGGATGCAGTTGGTTTCCAAACTGCCTGAGATAAGCTCCAGAGCGTGATTGTGCTTCTCACGGACATCCAGCCTCCCTCTTGGATTGTTACGCTCTGCTTGGTGTCTCAAAGTAAACAGTAGTACATAAAGAGTATAGCTACAATGGTTACTCCACTTTTCCACAATACAACGTGGTTCATTTCCTTTGCCAGAAAGAGAAATCTCATTTTTATTTAGAATTATTAGCACTACATATTTTCTCCGGTTCATATGCAGGTTGGTTGCATCTTATATCTTAAATGTGTTGACACTGGCTCCACTTATTTAGATTTTCCCTTAACTCCTTGAAGGAACGTAGATTTTCTTGAACTTTTCTTTTGCACCTTTCAACTCCAGCTTACCTGAATGTCTCCTTATAGCCTCAGGGCAAACCACATTCATTGTCAGTTATGCAAATATTCTCCAGTCGCATATTTTTCTTTCAGCAATAGCACTGCGTGTCTGGATTTAATGATATGTTTCAACCGTAAACATCACTTGAAAAGTTTACAGCTATATTGTGGATGGATCGTAGTTGGAGTAAGAACTGGAACATGTTTGTCAAAGTGGTGATCAGCTACAAAAAGAAGAACTTCTGCTGACCATGTAGCAATATGGATCCATCTTTCTGACTGTACAATTAATGTATGACTTACATTAGAGATACTGTATTACTGTCACTGATGAATACAAACGAGTGAAAGCAGCCAGGTTATTCAATATGGTTGTCTGATTGTGTTTATTGTATTTTTCATTAGAGTGATGTGTATTGAGAGAGAGAAATAGTAGGCAGAGGACAGATCCAAGGTTATTGATGGAACCTATCAGTCCTGAGCAGCACGCTGTCGATAGGGACTGCCGTTTAAACAATACACTAAACATGTAATTGCGAACAGAACATTACTATGGGATTGAATTTAAAACCTCTCTGTGAATCCCCGGTGTGACCTAGCTGCACTGTCAGGAGTTTGCCCTGAAAAATTAACGAATGATTTAGTGCCGACCTCTGTGACTTTTCAGCGGAGAAATGTGGGGGAGCATGCTTATATATATACGTGTGCATGTGCGTGTGTGTGGGCAGGAGAGAGGACAGACAGAGAGGCAGAATAAGAGAGGTAAGAACAGAGGCTGGGAGAAAGAGAGAGAAGGATGGAGAAACAAAAAGGCAGCAAACAGACCAGATAGGAGGCAGGAGATTGAGGAAAAGAGACCCACAGAAAGTGAATTTTGTGTCTCCCTGATAAAGGAGAGGACAGGCTCTCAGCCAAAGCAGTCTGGCCGGTTGGGACACATGTTTCCAATAACATCAGATTGGCATCAAACCCTAAAAACCAGCCATCCTCGAGCTTGGAGAGATTCGCAAACCTGTAATTGATTCGTACCCTTCCCCTCTCCTTGGGCTGACATTATTTTTGCCTTTGCCCTCCTCTTGACCCCACCCAGCCCTCCCTTTTTATTCAGCCCCTCTTTCCCTCCCTACTTTTCGCCTCTCTAATTAGCTGCATTAGCATTTCACAGTCATTTAGTGCTTCGCCGGAAGGAGCTCCGGTGACCTCGGAAGAGAGGTTGGAGAGGGCTTAAGCACCGCAAGCTCACAGATGCTCGCGTGTGAGTGTGCATTTTAGATACGCACGAGCACGCACACGTCAAGGGAGGCACGAGAGATGACCAAAAACACAGCGTCTGCTTGTAAATGGAGAGGGGGACTTAGAAAAAGAAATGGACTAGACAAGAGGACGACATGTAGAAGAAGGGGAAGAGAAGAAAGAGTTGAAAAGCGAGCACAAAGAATTTTTTTGGAAAAGGTCAGAAAAGCAGAAGATAACTGGTTTAAAGGTGATGTGAAGAAGGTAAGTAAAATGTGTAGAGGACAACAGGAAAACAGTGAAGAAGAGGAGGACAGGGGGAAAGCAGGGATACTAAGAGCAAGGAGGACTGACCCGACAAGAAGGAGTTCTGCTCCTTCTTGTCAGAGAAACACAGAGCTGGAGGGATGTGTCTCCTGGGATCGCATCACCGGCAGCATTCCTAGCAGACAGGACCGATCTCCAATTTCCCCCCGAAACAGGCAGACACTTGGCTCTTCGCATTCAGCCTGAGAGCACTGCAGATAGCCTCGGCTGATGAAAGTCTTACAGCGGCACTGCAACACCCCCCAACTTCCCCGTGCGCAATCAAAACCTACATGTCTGACAGCTTGTATGCATAGGTGCATAAATAAATGCTCCGTCTGCAGCAGTCAGATGTGAGAACGAGGGCAAGAGGGCGATCGGGTAAGACAAAGAGAGTGTGTGTTAATGGCCGTGTGTCCCGTAGCTCTTTGAGTGTGTCATCTGTTTATTTGCATGCAAGTGCGCGTTTCAGTGGCGACAATTGGAGAATGGTGTCAGTTTTGTAACGGCTCATAAACAGGTGCTGAAGTTTGGGACGGCAGCGATTTTGTGTTTTACAAATATTTGGCAGGGAATATGAATCAGAAGTAAACTTGTAGACACAGCTTGTAAATCTGAGGAGAAAACATTCCACCTACCCGTTCTGCATTGCGGTGGGATCGTACGTCAACGCCATACCACTCTGGAGAGAGAGGTGAAGAGAGAAACACCTAAAGGTTAAAATACTTGTGTTTTTATCTGTCAGTAAGATTCTGATGTGTAAACAGTTATTTGCCTGATATTAAAAATGCTTTAACAATGTTGCTTGTGACAAATGGTCGAACCAATAAATTTAATGGAATGAAATGAAAGAGGGAGAGACAGTAAAGAGAGAAAGCAGAATAATTTGTGATGTAAAACAAACAGTGAACACAAAAGCTTTGACCTAAAATTCATATACAAAGACAAGTGGTGACAACATAGTAGCACAAAACGACCACAAAAATGGCATTTTTGGAGCGTTACTGCAGAATAGAGACAATGAGTTCCAGGTTCAACACACTCACAATATTTTAAACTAAATTTGACCGAAAGCAACAGGAGAGAGTTCTCATTTAGTTCTCCTCAGTAATTAAATGTGCAAAAATAAAGAAAAAAATAAAAACGTATAAATTAGTTTGTTTTATGAGATGATCCGTAGCTATTTAAATATAAATAAGAATAATATCTAAATGAGGAGGGTCTTAATTAAACACAGACGACATTTCTGAACTTGGATGGACTAATTTTCTCCAATAATGCTTGGTAAAATGTGGTAAATGCTGCTGTTCACTTCACTTGCATTTAACATAAAGAGATATTTAGAGGTGAGACATATGCACACAAAGTCAACAGAAGGAAGTACTTGGTGGGAAAAGGGACATAAATCCACACTGGACGTCATGAATTGTGGTGACAGTGCACCTGCTTGAGTTGAAAATGTTTCAAATACGGTAAAAAATGAGCAGTTATTCCCAAGTGTATCTATTTGTGAATGCACAAAGGAGCAGAATGGAGACAATCTGGAGGAAAGTGAGAGAAATTGAAGCTCTGTGTAAGTTTTGAAATCAGTCTGTCAGAGCTGTCACACACAGTTGGAGCTTGTTGTCACAGCATCTGTACCGTCAGTCGGGAAACAGACAGTGGCCAAAACGCACCAAATCTATTCAATCAGTCAAAATGAGCCCAAACTTCATTTCACTGAATGCAGCCCGCTCAAAACACTTTTCACAGTCAGTTGGAAGTCGATTGAAAATATTTACTTAATGTTGCGTTCCAGTTTTCAGTTTCATTATGAATGTTGTCACCATTTTGTAACCCAAAAACACATTTTTGACACATTTTTACATCCCAACTGCAGAAAGTGCTGCTCACAGAGCAACAAGCAGACAACACACTGTAATTTTCTTATTGCAATCTCCACCAGTTACATGGCCAGCTATTACTACACCACTCAGGATGAATAGGATAAGGTTTTGCATTCAAGCTGCATTATATCAGCATCAGCTCCGACTCAAAGCTACAAGAGTGTATTTAAGTTGCTAAGTATTCTCTGTCCCTCCTCTTCTCCATTAAACATCCCTATTAAATCAAGTGTGTATCATTAAGTAACACTTCTCTCTCTGAACATTTTCTCTTTATGTCTCACTTCTATGTGTTCCCCCTCTATCGTATTTCTCACGACCGAACTTTGAAAAAGATCTTCATCCACTTGACTGACTCTTACAAACTTAAAGCAACAATAGTATTTTTAGTCTTTCTCCTTCTCTATCTTCGGCTCTGTAGCTGTCCCCCTCTCCTCTTCCATCTGCAGCCATACACGAGTCATTTGTACTTGATCTGTATTCCACGCAAGTCTCTTCTTTACAAATTGGCACCTGAGTTGAAAGTGTGCCCTGATGATGAACTCTGTTGCAATGTTTGGTTTTCCCCCAAACACTGTTTCTAGCCAGGACTGGGGGAATATAGACTGCCGGAGCAATAAAAAGGAGTGCCAGACATTGATGACATCAAATAGCAAAAAATAATCATTCCAAAGCCCAGGATCGCTTTCGCCCCGGCTCTTAAACAAACATCTGATTTAAAGCAGGTAAAAACTACATTATGCATACAAAAGAATCCTAGTTTTCACCTTGAGCAAAATTTGTATTCACAGCTGGCTCCCTGTCGATCTATTGAATTGTCTTTTTGAACAGACGATTTCTGAGCCCGAGCTAGAGGAGATCAGTTCTGTGAAGCATCTTGATGTTTGAATCGTGTCCTCTAAGTTTCCTTCATGTAGCATCAAAGAGTGGACAGCATTCCTCACTGCTGCATAATGCCAGCTTTAGTGCACCAAAGTGTATGTTAAGAAAATGTGTCACATGCGTTGCCACTCATCTGTCTCTCTGTGTGTCAATTCAAAATGTGTCCTCGTGGGTGAGTTACTGAATGGACCCACTGAGAACAGGCCCAGGGGCCCAAAGGGTCAGGAGGCCCCTGGAGTCAGAGCAGCTATTTAAAAGGACAATTAACATCTCTTGTTGGAAAGTCAATCAAAAAACTACAAAGAGATGCAAAATGACCACAAAGAGACTCAAACAACTACAAAGAGACACAAAATGATGACAGGGACACAAATCAATTACACAGAGACATAAAACTGTCAGAGAAAGACAGAATGTTTGCAGTCGAAAAAAGACACAAAAGAGCTAAAAAGAGACACAAAATGATCACAACGACTACAAAGAGACGTAAAATGGCCAAAGACACAAAACGTTTGTAGGCGAAAAAAAGGCACAAAACGATCAGTCAAGATTTGTCATTTGTAGTCATTTTGTGTCTGTTTCAATCTGGGCATCTTGCTTGTATATAGAAGGGGGGGGCTTTTACATGTCTGTGCCCAGGGGCCCGTTGTCTCATAATCTGCCCATCTGCATCCTATGTGTTTCTCTGTACAAGTATTCCATGTGCGAGAGACTGTGTGTGTAAAAGGCGCTCATGCCATAGTCCCAAGGCCAGACTCATTTAGATGTGAGGGGTTCTGGGAGATTAGGGTCGGCTGACTGAGTGTGAGGACGCAGCACGGCCCCTCAAAGCACATCCACGGCCAGATGTCTCTATTAGTCTGCCCGGACCCGGAGACCTGGCTCCGACAAATGCATAAACCTCTGAAGAGATGCTTTTTCCTCAGCAAGGCCAAGTGGGGCTTGTCTGGACAAATGTGTGAGGAATCCCACTGAAAGCACTGATCATTTATTTGAAGTCCGGCTGACAATTCGCAAATGTTGGCAACAGGATACAAAAGAAGAATCGCTCACGCCAGGGCCTCTAATCTGAGACTGCAATCTGTGCCTGCTACACGCAGAGACACATGAAGGTCGTGCATATACTGTGGCATCCTGTTTTTGTTGTGGCGGCTCATATTTCAGGGCACAGTTGTTTCAGCCTGGTTCCATTTCATTTCACTTCACCACCCTGCTCTTTCCCAACCTCCATGTAATGCAAATATTGGGAAACTGTTAAAACTGCACTCGGTGTGTGGGTGGCAACATTATTATTCACTTTCACTTGTTCTGTAAATTAAAGCTTTGGTATCGACACTAACAACTTCTGAACTCTCCGCATTGTGCAACAGTCAATCGGCTTTCAGTCCGCTGCACAAGGTTTCATTTCTTCTGAGGATGACAGACTGGAGGTGGGAGTTTCAACAAAAGAAAAAACAACTTGGCATTGGGGTCTTGAAGACCTGGTATTTTAAATTTAACAACCTTTATATACGCCAGCTTTCATACTGTCTGCAGCATCTGTAATTTGGCCTCCAGTATGTTATTGGAAATGAAAGCTGATAATGACCCTGTAGGGGGCCCTGTCAAGCCATTGAAATTTGGTTGGAAAATGTGAAAAAGAAACTGATTTCAAAGGAAAAATCACTTTTATAGCTTATGAAAACGATGACTTTTTAGAACTACTGTCGTGTTTTTTTGTGAGGCAGCCGAGGACACTGTGACACTCTGCAGTACATTTGTTGTACTGTATACAACAGCGTTTCACTCTCACTTCTCCAACTATTGTGATTGAGATTGCTGTTGTGCGTTTACTAGAAAGCTGAGCAGGAAAAGGTGTCAAGGAGGTTTGTGGATATACTGCACTCATGACGAAGTTAGAATAACACCATTTATGGTTTTGTTAACTTCACTATTTCCTCTTAAAAACCCTCTCAGTAGGCATGGCTCATTCTGACTGAGAAGAGAGCTGCTACTGTAGATTTAGTAAATGTCCACTGTGGCATAATTCTGCCTGAGGAAAAATTCAATGTTGCTTTCTTTTTTAGTGGTAAAATGGCTTGTATTATAAAATAAACAGATTGAAAGATGTGGTTCTTGTGCTACAATTTGCCTTTTCCACTTGAGTTTTAGGGGAAAACTGCTGTGCCTGCTGAAGGGAAACTTTTAGGATGGGTACTGGTGAGCTTTTTTTTTGATGATTAAAATACCCTTTTAAGCCTCACCTCTCCTTCCCGTGTCCACGATCGGCCATTCTGGGGATACTTGACCTGGGTCTGCCTCTTCTTCTGGCCTCCGTCAGCAAACTTGCACAGCAACGGCTCTGCAGGGGCTACAGAGTGAGTCAGACAGAGAGGGAGACAAGGACAAACACGGAGATGAATTAATCATCGTAATAGCAGGAAAAAGTCAAATTTCACGCATTAGGCTAAGAGTTACTTTTCAAAGATAAGATTTCAAGACAAGTTGTTATGTTGTGGCTTAAACAAAAACATAACATAAATCAATTGGACCTGAAAACAGTACTTCGGCACTTACATTTATCTCCTCCACCCCTAATCCAAACATCTAAACAACAGCAGTTATCGCACGATCTCTGCAACCCCCACAATCATGCTTCAACAAAAGGAGCCTTGACATGGAAACAAAGCCAGGGGCTAATCATCAAGGCATGGTGAGCGCGGTTCAAACGACAAACCAAACAGGCATACTTAATACGCTAAATAACTCCACACAGTTTGACCTCGGGCAATAGACTGCGATTGTGATTGCTCCAAACACAACATGGACCTTTTCTGGACCAGAGAAAGAAGAAAGCCTTGATTACAAATAGGATTAGCTGAGTGTGACCTCCCATACAAAAGTTCACCAAACTCTAACTTCAGCCTGATAGGCTGCAGACTCAAACAGCCTACAGCCTTGTGAAATGGCAGGAAGTGGCTGGATTGGGGCAGGATTATCCTAAAGAATAAAGGCTTTGTTCCGTATCAATTTATTTCATTTTAAAAGCATATCTTTACAATTTGTTAGAAAGCAAGAAAGCGTGAAAAATAGCTTCTATTTCTGGGAAGTGCTTCAGCAACAGCATGACTCAGGAAACACAATAAAAAGTATTATCCTGACATGAACCAGGACACTCAGCTAAAACATTTGATGGCTTATGCAGTCAGACAGTCAGCAGATAGCCTTCTGTTTTATGTGCTCTCTGACGCTGGGGTATATTTCTTGGTTGTTCGATGACATGCACACATAGAATTGTAAAGATGAAAACTCACAAGCAGCCTTTTATTCGGGATAATTACACAGAATGAAGAGATGAAAGTCTGATAGAGATGAGTTGAAATGAAATAATATGAATGATAAATGATGAATCACCGTAGATCACAGTAAATACTGCCCTCTTGGGTATATAAGCATGTGTACTCCCTAAGATGTGCTGTGCAATTTAAACATGTACCCATGCAACATATAGAAATGTGAAAAGGAATAGTGTATTAGTTTCATTTATGTGTATGACTAGAAAGTGAAATTAAAACTTCCACTTCACCAGAGTGTATGTGGGACTTAAAACATCCAAATCTATGCAGAAAATCAAGCACTTATCTTATGTCTTATATTGACTTCCCTCCGAGGAAAAAAACTACAAATGAATTAGATAACATTCACTAAGATTTCTGACTCGCAACTGCAGAAGATGCATAGCAGCAAATGAAGCACAGAAAATCATCACGACACTATGTTCAAATTGAAAGGCATTTAAATTCCATTAAGACATTGTAATTACGAAGTTCTAAACTGTAATTGCAGCACTGCAACACTGTCACACCAACAAGTGTTCTGCTCGTGTTCTTTTTCAATTTCATAAAGACACCCCTTAACCCTGAAATTGAATAAGCCGCCTACTTTTATGCCTTGTAGCTTTAATATGTCCACCAAGGCATGTTTGAGTCACCGACTGCATTTTAAAAGAGGCTTTTAGCTGGCGCTCTTGTCTTATTTCTCTGGCAGTGATTTCAAACTGCAGAGAAAGTCATATCCTCATCACAGCGTGCCGCTCAGAAAATAAAGGAGTTCTTCGAAGACATAGAATGCCATGAACTAGCAAAGGCGCTATCATCACGATACTGATTCACACATTATGAATGCCAAAATAAACTACACAATTACCTCGCCTCCTTCAAGAAAAATGTTTCTTCATCTCTGTAAACTGAAAAACGAGAGGAGGTGTTCTCAGCGGAGGAAAGTGCTCAGAGCTCAAGGTTGAGACTTGGAATGCCTGGGGCCTGGATGGGTACTCCGAAAGGTAAGCAGACGGAGAAACACACAGCCGTGTGATTATCCAGCATTTAGGAGTACTTTGTTATTATAATGTTCTAACTCCACTTCTATCTGAATAACAGGCCACACGGCCGGGCCTCTGTTATCAACCCTCGCCTTGGCTATTCATCTTTCTCAATCACTCCCCTTCTCTCTCTTTCTTCTACCCACTCTGCTCAATGCATCCATATACATTTGGTAACCGGTCCTGGTGTGTAGGTGTGTGTGTGCGATGTGTGTCTGCATCACTTTGACTTTGCCATAAAACTAGTTTCCTCATGAATAACAATAGCTCGGCTCAGAAAGAAGCACAAAAAAACTGGACGAGATTTACATCACAGGTGATGAATGGTTTTAAATTAAGACAGCAAAATCAGAGAAGACACGGCGTGGTGGAAGACAAACATGTGTCACTTTAGCTGAGGGAGTTTATTAAAGAGGGTAGCACTAAAGTTATTAAGAAAATGTGTCGATGTTGTCTGTTTGTCAGCGTTATCAAATTCTTCAGCAGCCCCCATTCAAGATTTAGAATGGTGCTTTTAAAATTATGGCCCCGACCACGGAGCTATAAAATAAAACAGTCCCTTTTACATATTCCTGCTTGTGTTTCCACTGTATCAAAGGAAGCGTGAAGATTAGGCAAATTAGTCCAATAATGCATTAAAAACCATAGGGCTGTTTGAGACACAATTTTCCACACACCACGAGAAAACAACACAAAGTTTGCATGGATGTAATGAATGATGCAGAGGTGGGAAAGGAGACTGAAAACTGCAGAGCACCTGTTTCCAAAGTAGTGACAATCTGAGAGCATGCAACTGCGCTCAGACTATTGTTTTTGGTTTTCGCATTCATTCCATGCCAATACTTCCTCTGGCATCTGAATGTGTTATCCTCCGAGCAGGGACTTTTTGGGACCAGGAACTGAGGTCGGAAGGACTAAATTTAGAACCTGGTTCCTCTGGTCGAAACCGGATTCAGTGGACATTCTGGTCCTGTGGTGGCTTTTAGTGTTGATTTGTGAGACAGCAAAACCTCTGGTGATAAGATGATGATTTTGATGAAGAGGACTAGAATTTATATGCAATAGATGTGAATTTTAATTTTCAGTTTTGAACAAGATTGAGTTCAGAATATGCTAAAAGACATATTTGAGAACGTGGGCAGGATTTGAGTGTCAGGTTTATAGCGAAAGGAAAGAACGTATTTATGCAAGCTAGAAGTTGGTTGATGTGTGTCTTTGCGTATTAAATGACTGCTGCTTCATAAGTGCGAGAAAATGTGTGACACGAGGACATACACACACACACACACACGTTGGAAACAGATTTAAAGGCGGCGTCAGTGTTCTGCTGCTGTTTTGTTTTACTGGCGTGACAGACAGAGAAAGACACACTGTCGACGGCTGACAACTTGTCAAGTTTATAGTCAGGACACTTTCTTCTCCGCGTGTTCTCTAAAGTGCCAGACAAAGAGAGAAGAAACTCCTGCTGATGTAAAACAATTGTTTGTCCTCGGCGTTTGCATGAAAAGGATACCTCTGTGTTTTGAATTGAATCTGTTATTTTTACACACCAGGCTTATTATAGACAGCAAAAGGTTTGTGTTTATGGACTGAAGTGAGATATTAAAAAAGGGGTTATTTATTGTTAGAATTAGTGATGCAAAAATGCTAAGTGGCTGATCCTAAGAGAGCAAAAGTAAAGTAATAATGGGACAGATGTTAAAGACTGACAGACTAAATTTAAAATCTTTGTGCACTTTTCTTTCATTCACTTTCTTGGTGTCTAAAATCCAGTGAGTAAAGCATGTACAGCCCTGATTCCAAAAGTTGGGATACATAAATAAAACAGAATGTGATCACTTGGTAATCCTTTCTGACATATACTCAATTGAAAACAGCACAAAGACAATATATTTAATGTTTGACCTCATCAACTTCATTGATTTTTGTAAATATCTGCTTATTCTGAATTTGATGGCAGCAACATGTTTCAAAACAAGTTGGGACAGGAGCAACAAAAGACTGTGAAAGTTGTGGACTGATCCAAAAACACCTGTTTGGATCATTCCACAGGTAAACAGGTTCATTGGTAACAGGTGATAGTATCATGATTGGGTATGAAAGGTTCATCCTGGAAAGACTCAGTCGTTCACAAGCAAGGATGGAGAGAGGTTCACCACTTTGTCAAACACATGGTTGGATAAAAGAGATTAATACATGGGCTCAGGAACACTTTGTAAAACTGTGGTCAGTATGTTTTTATTCATGTTTTACACAGCATCCCATCTTTTTTGGAATCTAACAGGATAACAGAAAATATCTGTGGAGTAACTGTGCTTGTTAAAAATGACATACAACAACAACAGGGATGGACACTGGTCTTATTCCATTTTGTATAATCCACTATAACAGCACACATCCACCACATACAAATTCACAGACACAACATTGTTGCTCTAAGCTGTTTTTATATCAAAGCTGGTGAAATGGTTCCAAACATTAAACACTGGCCCCGGCGCTATGGGCCAGTGTTTACATGCACAAACACGCCCACACACACACATACATACATCAATATTGTTAAAATATTTTGGTTGCCTTAGTGCATTTGGAGCTTGAATTTTTCAGAGGCTGCTGCATGAGGCCAATATTTGGTTGAACAGGGAATTTGGACAGACCCATAAAAGGAGACATGTTATTGTTTTTCAATAAGTGATTCATATTTTTGTACACTGCTGCCACACTCTCGGATACCTGGAGCTTAATCCTATTATTATTTAAATCTGACATTTCAGATTATGCTGTCATGGCATTTCCCAATACTGCCAAAATAAGACATAAAATACAGAGAAGATTAAATGTTTGAGCAGACAGCAAACTAACTGAAATAAAAGAAAATTGATGGTTGAAAGCAAAATAATGTTTGATCCTGCATGTGCAGTATATATGTGTGTGTGTGTGAGAGAGAGTTTATTACGTGTGTGCATGCATTCCTATAGAGCCGATGCTACTATATGTCTGGGTATAAAAAGCACTTTTTTGGTCTTGCTATTGTTGATTTTCACCTTCAGAAGAAGAGGATATCTGTCATTCCTGGCATAATTAGTCAATATTGTAAAATTTGTCTTACAAGCCAGGACTTCAATGGAGCGCAAATGGTGAAAGGATTGCCACTGGCTATAAATTAATTAGTATTGGCTAAGTTTAAAAGGATACACTGCAAAAATCAGCCAACCTATGAAGGCATTTTGTCTATTGAGTCATTCCATTAAAACAATTAATCTGTTCAACAGAGCCTATATTTTAGGCATTTCTCTCAAAGCTCATATGTCTTTTACAGCTACAGAGCAAATGCAAGGTGATGCATATAAAATGATGCACTTACAGCCTCGGCATGGCACCCGACAATATCATAGCAGCCAAAGAGATATCTACAATCATTTTATTGACAACATATTTCAGTTATAATATAAAAACAAGTGTAATGTCACTGTTGTATTAGCTTCAGGTGATGCCTGTGGTGGCAAGATTGGTGATATCATGCATTTTCTCAGAGGGAGACGAGAAAGAAAACCCCGCATTTCACTTTATATTCATTTACAAGCACAGTGACAGTGTCATAAATACTGATCATGATGATGGTGACAATAATGAATGTTATTTATTCCTAAGAGCTGAATTTAGTCGCCACACAATCAGGAGGCGACGACACCTGCGAAACATCCAGAGACGAGATTACCTGTTGAAAAAGCTGCTCGAACTGGTGCATCCAATTAATTATTCAGCTTGCTTTCACAGTTACATTACGACAATCTGTTGCATTTCACAAGAGGGCTTTAAAGGGAAGAAGGACATTTTTAATTGTCAGTTTGACCCCTGCCGCTGTCACTCTCACGGCTCTGTAACACGAAGTGATGAATTCATGATGAATTTGGGTACAGCTGCGCCTGCCCCCTAAAACGGGTCACATCCTGGCATGTCAAGTTAATTAACATAGTCCGAACCAACTATTTGGATATCTTAAGAGTTCAGATGGCCTACGTGAATTTTCAGTAAACAGGACATGGGGCTGAAGAAATGAAATTCAATCGAATGAGCAAAAAAAAATGATTAAGTCACACATAAATCGATCTCTGTAGCCCCGAGCACAACAATATTACCATTCCTTCTTCAGGCTGTGTGTTTTTTTTTTCTGTTAGCGTCCCGACAGGTAGGGAGAGGGGGCTCATACTTTGTGAAAATCCCAACATCATTGCAAACTACTGCACTGTGCAGACATCTGTTCAAATCTCATAGAAAGTTAATGGTGGCAAATAAGTGGATCACATTTGGTGGAGCCTCACCATTGCAGGAAGACTCAGTGTGGATACACACAGTAAGCAGGCAATGAAAGGAAAGAAAAAGCTGCCAACCTGTGACCATCTTTATATTTTTCCTATCGAGTTTATACAGAAGTCACATTTGATCACGAACCTGGTTTATTATTCATAAAAGTGTTATTCTAACCTTTTTATTATGCAGGTGGGCAGAAATAAAGAAATCTTTATTGACTCTGAGTAAAAGGAGATTTGGTGTTGTGCAGAGCAAATGGTGACCCGACATAGACACACACACCATATTTTGTTCCACGTATTTATGTGCAAATAAATAAAATTTATTCTAGCTGTAAAAAAGGCTTGAGGCAATACGTGTATTAAAATGTCACACATTAACATTAAAGAGTTATTGTAAGTCTTTCAACAAGTGTAGTGGCACATTTTGTGATTGGCAAATCATTTATCATGTAACACAATCTGAATTTCTTGTTCTGAGTTTCACACATACTTAATGTCACTTTTCGGGAATTTACATCGACGGCATTCATTTTCTGGAAACGACTACCTGCCTGACCCATGAGTCTGTGTGTCCCCAAAAAGAGCGTGAGTCAGACCCACGCGTCAAGCTACTACGTGGCATCTGTGTGTGTGGTTGTGCATCAATGCACATGTGTGTTTCCCTTTAGTCAATGTTATTAAACAACATAAATCATTGCCAAGTACTGCAAACCTGACAAGGGCAACTTACTACAGTGAACAGGCAAAAAACTTTTATTGGACTCCAGCTGTGTTTGTTCAACAATTTGGAACAGATTTATTTGTACTCATTAACCAAGGCTTGCAGTAGCTGATTTAGCAGTTTAATTTATCTATCAAAGTGTCACTGCTTTGTGGATCAAATAGTGAATAGCTTCAGCCCGGTTTTTGTGTTTTCTTGGCTTCTTTTGGTGGAAAAAACGCTGTGACATCCTGTCGCTGCAGAGACAGGCGATGCAAATAGGAAATAAAAGATGTGAAGACTGCAAGAGATGTCAGTGAAATGACAGAGAGGTTGGTTGTTTGCCTTTCTGAATGTGTGAGTGAATGCTATGGGGTGAAAAAAAACATTTTACTGATTTGAAATGTTGAGTTTTTGATCTGTGGCATTTTGTGATGCTTGAGACTTCAGGGGTTGTGTAATAGCTTCATGGTGTTCTTAGCAGTGGTTGTGTAATATGTGCAATGTGTGTAATTTGCGGTTGTGATTTGCTACAGTATGCGCTGCTTTGTTTATATGACATTTGCTTTATACTATTACTACTATGAAGGCAGCTATACTGTATGTGTGCAGCATTTGAGTCCAAGACAAATTTCCCTACAGGGACAATAAACTATATCGTATTGTATAACTGACAGGGTGTGTACATAGGTGGCAGGGTGAGTACTGTGAAGGATGGATCACATACTGTTACCACTCACAGGAGCTGTGGGATATTGAAAACCAAAGTAGGGCAACATAGAAACTCCAGCAGAGCAAACAAACATATCTATCTCCGTTCTGGTGAGAGGGATACAGGAAAAGAAGTAGGTGGTTGAGCAAAATATGGGGAGGACAAACAGGTTAGATGCACCTGATTAAGTGCAGGAGACATAAACAATAGATCTTAGCTTCGGTGCTTCTACACAAATCTGTAGGTAGGTAAAAACCCTTTGCACAAAACGGGCACAATGGTTTCAGTTCTCACTGTGGGAAGAGAGGGAATATCATACGAGTGGGACCCAATCCCTCAAATGGGAAAATTCTCATTTAAAATACAATCCAATCCATTAGCAAGCAACATGGGAAATCATTCAGTTGGAAAATGGGATCCAATCCCCAAATGTGACAAAATAGGGATTCTCTCAGCTGGGTTGAATGGGATGACATTCTCCTTTTTTTTTTTTTTTTAAGAGACCCGGCATCAAAGAGCTCAAAACCCAGGGACAGAACAATATGCCCTCTAGAGAGTTGCTTATTCAAGCATGAGAGGGAGCCGACTATTTGCCACCAAAATAAAGACATATACATGAGAAAATGTTTATTCATATTGCTATTAGCAGTTTTCTATCATTAAAAATGTAATAGATATGCCACTGCAATAAACAAATCAGTAAGGGCTGTAAGCTGAGACAGAAAACTGAGCTTTAGAAGAAATTTACACTCATTAATTTTAAAAGAAAACTGAGACAAACTCCACCCTCGAGTCCTCGTCTCATTTGGCTGCCCCTGTAAAGCACGAGCTGACAAGGACAACCACTCACCAAACCATTCCCTGACAGCACACCCGGGGGAGAGGAAGTTTACGACATTTACTACATTTCACATCATAAACCTAAAGCAACACAAAAGGAACCGACTGTTAGAAAACTGGGAATAAAAAGTATCGATGCACTGACATATTTATTTAAGAATTTAATTCCCTTAAGATAGCACCAAATCTCTTTGCAACTTTCAGAACTTGACAGCGTTGATGTGATTTGGTTAGAGCTTGAAAAGCATCACATTTTAACAGCCATAGTTATGTTTGAGTGCTGAATAAGTGACTCCAAATATCACATGTAAGCTGACACCAAGTCTGACAGTGCACTACTGCCTCATAATTACACAATATTTTTCTCAGAACAACCTCGTTCCATTTTTTCCTCCATTATCAGGGACATCAAATAAAATTCATTTCCCATTTATGAAAGTATTGAACCACTTCTGCAGTGAATGGGGACTTAATGCCTCATGATCGCTCCAGACTTTTAAGGCTGCATCGTTTTTAAAAGCCTCGTGATTATTGAAACTACTGAATGATAATGAGTCTTCTCTGAGATCTGGACTCTTGACTTGTCCTCCGTTTGTCTTACCAGGGGGAGGACAGGACAGAGAACTACTAAAACTACACTGCATCAGATAGTAGGAGAGAAGGAGAGACAGAGTGATTAGAAAAAAAGGTAAAAGAAGGATGGAAACAGATTAGATGTTGGACAGTGGTGATGGAGTGAGAGAGGATAACTGGGAGGAGAGGAGGAGACGGAGAAATAACATTAACAGAGAGAAAGACAAAAAGGGGAAGGATGAGAAAGAGTAACAAAGAGTAGCAAATTTCTCTCTTTCTTTTCCTGAACCTGCATCTAATTACTAATCATTTACTAATTTAACTACTTTTGGAAAGCAATATATGCCCAGGTCATATGTAGCTGCTGCTTTTGTGACGCATCAATGATAAAAAACAATAAAAGACTGAATACAGCTTCTTATTTAATCATGCAAGACAAAAAGGTTTAGCTGTAGTGTATTTGTATTTTTGGCCTGTATTAGTATCAAATAAAGACTTATTACCAAATCTCAAACAAGCAACAAGATATCTTGAGAATTTCTCAACCTTCAGCGAAAGGTCTAGTGTGTGTGTGTGTGTGTGTGTGTGTGCTGGCAGTTCAAGGAGTGAATTAAATGAATTTAACAAGCAGCTTATTTAGAGGTATAAAAAAAGTAAAGAAAAAAAAGGAGGCAAAGTGTCAAAGTGAGGTTTATTCCTTAAAATGGAATTTGCGAGTATTATTCCACTAACACAGATTTGACTCTCAGATGTGCTTTTAAGAAAGATTTGCATAACGATAATATCAATAAATTATTGACAATTCTTGACCAGAGATGTAAGATATTAATCCTGTCTTAGAGTAGATTTTCAGTCTGTAAATAGAGAAACCCAGTAATATTTTTCTTCCACCCTGGTCCATGAAATCAAAAGAAATGCCAAAACATTTTTTTCAATCTTTGAGCACACCAACCAAGTCAACCTTCACTTGTTTTCTGTCCTCGTCTAGTGACTGTTTCAATCTGCCATCAAGAATGGGAAAGATTGATTATACCAAGCTCGGACAGGAAGTGACACGGTCATCATGAAGCTGTAAAAGATATGTGCTCTTTATGGCTGGATGGGGGTGGGGGGTTCCCACCGGTGCTGACTCTCTCCTTCACAGTATGGGGGCAGGACATTATCGAGTGCCGAGCACAGAGAAGACAGAATTACACCATATAGTAAATACGCAGGCCGTGATTTCTCGATTTACACCTCAGATTGGAATGTCGATTTGGCAGGACAGCTCTGCTCGCTAAAAGTGATGAGACATTAGCAGCAGTAAAGACTTTTCCAACGCATTTTATTTATGGAGCTGTGGATCCATTCTAAAGACCTGATTTTAGACGTCCCATTTTCATACAAAGTAACGTAACAATGACGACTAAAATCCAACTCTTTCTCTGTCACTAAAAGGTAAAGCGTGTCTAGATGTTCCACCTCTATGACAGGAACCACTAGTGGGAGTCAGAAAGCCATGGATCAATGGACTTCCTGTTAACGAGGGTTGATGGAAGCTCAGGTCATGTGATCAATGTCGGCATTAATCTCGTGGCGTAGAGAGTAAAAAATTACTGTTGCCTGTCAATACGTCAGCCTGGGCGGACGGACTGTGGTATTAATCAGAGGAACACACAGGCACATCGGTCCATGATATAAACACAACACTGCACCAGCGTAGCAAGTTTAACCTTTGAAAACAGTCATTTTGTGGTGCTTTTTGAAAAGTGTGAGTAATAAGTAGACTAATAACAAAACAAAGCAAAAAGGCAAGGCATCATGTCACTGCAACAGCATTAGAAATGCCAGACTGTCAGTGACACAGAAAACCAGTGACATAAATCAACAGAACCAGGCTTCAGACTCACACAACTTCTCTCTGTGTGATAGACTGGTAAAAAGTGTGTGTGTGTGTGTGTGTGTGTGTGCGTGTGTGTGTGTTTTGTGGACCAAAACACATAGGGTCTGCAGAGTTTTCCCATTTCACCGGTTTGTGAGCTCAGAGCAATTTAACTGGTCAACATGCTGTATGTTAATTCGCTCACTCCCCCCCTACACACACACACAAACACATGCAAAGGAGAAAATGGACACCCCTGGCAAGGACAAGCAATGCATCTCTTTCTATATAGAGGTCAATGACTTGGCGGGCATAGAAAGAGTGAGTGTTTCTATGTTTCTCTGTTAATGTAAGCCCAATATTCATATAGCATATAGTGTCCCTCCAGCTCTGTTTTGGTCTAACTGCTGAGAGAATATCTAACTCTTTAGCTGATAAATGCTCCATTATGTTGTATATTTGCTTCAGTTAGTTGCAAAATTTCTCTTTCTGCTCTTTGGTGCTGGGAAGATGGTGTAAAGTGGCATTTTAGAGGTTTTTTTCACTGAAAACATCTGGCTGCTGCAGCTGGAAATGAGGATGATGAGAATGACGGGACTGAAACAAAACAGAAAAATTGCAGGTGCCAAGAGCAAAACAATGAGCAGAAAGATGATAGAAATCTCCATAGAGCTGAGGTGGTGTGTAGAGTTGGACGTTACACATAGTCATTTAATTGTTAATCAAACCATTATTAATAGTAAAATACTGATTAGAGAAGCTTTAAGATTCAATCAATACACACCAGTCGACCGGTAGATTTCAAAATATATTGTGCTCTGTCACAGAAGTGTGTGCAAAAATGAACTGAGGCAATAACCTGCAACACTGGGTTCTTTGATGATATACATCAATCTGCACCACAAAAGTTTTCTTTTCAGATTTGTCATTGAATCAAGCTTGTCAGCCTGCACACCAGCACAACCATGAAGCTCATGAGTGTTTACTGTGCTGATAGTCTGATATTTAAGATTCTGTGTTTCTCTCACACAGACACACACACAGGCTGCAGAAAGCAGTGGATAAAATGATGCATCATTCACTTGCTACAAAATTACACAGCCATATCTCGCAGTATAGAAGTACAGCAGTGTGTGTGTGTGTGTGTGTGTGTGTGTGTGTGTGTGTGTGAGAGAGAGTGTCCAGGAGACAAACTGAGCCGCCCACCATGCTGTACCTCACAAATCATACTGCCAGGGCACAGGGCACAGCTCTCTCTGTCTGTCCTTGATTTCCATTTTCTTCAGTGTGGCACAGCTACTTTCTATCTATCTATATCTGATCATTCAGTATCTCCATCTCTTCTCTCTCATTCTGTGTCACTTTCAGTTTGATTCTCCCCACCTCAGCTTTCTCTCCTCTCTTACCTTGTCCTTGCTCGGTTATCTCACTCATGTTTGGTCACACCACTTGGCTCTCTCTTTGTATGTATCTTTTCTCTCACACTCACACACCCCTCATGTTTCTTCAAACCCAATGACAACCCCGCCCTTACTGCTTGTCCTCCTCCTCTCCTTCCATCCTTTCTTCCCCCATCTCTCTCTTCCCCTCTGTGTTAAAAGGCAACAAATCTTTGCTGTTTATTTGGGGGACAATCAGAGACAGATTGTTTGCTTTAGGGGATGTCTGTCCGTGTACGTACATGTGTATCGTGAGTGTGTGTGCGTATCTCAATCTGTGTCCTGTACAGTCAAGGAATTAATCACTCAGATCCTCCCACTAAATCAACTCAAGGTGGTCCGAGGACTGGGACAGAGAGAGGAAGAGAGCAACAGAGATGACGCTGATATATTATCAGTTGCACCGACACAGCTTTGTACACAGACAGATGTTGTAACACCAAAAGGCAGAGATGTCCTTTGCGAGATGGTAACTGATAAAGCGTGTGGTTCATTAATGAAAATACACTGATAGGTGAAGTTAGAGATCTCTATAAATACTATAAATGGGGAGAAATCTCCCCATATATGCCAATATGATGTCACACATTTGTCCACCGGTCTGAAACCAAGACCGGTTTCTCTACAGCTTCCGTGAACATCCTACTAAATAAAGATAATGTTCATGCATCTAGAGGCAGATGATAACCCAATTTCCTGAAGCAAGAAAATAAATATATTAATGCTTAATGCTGGATATCAAACCTCAATAGTTTAGCATAGACGATGTTAAGTATGAATGGCTGGCATTCAATACCAGGTCAGATTTTGTATCATGATTTAAACCAGCAAAGTAGTGGAGGAGTTTATTTTGTCTAAGATCTTATATGACTGCTTGTGTTAAGATAACATTAAAATTGGATTGAGCAGTTATGTATGTATATAATTGAATGAAAAAAGATGCTCTTTTGGACTTTTGGAAACAAAACCCAGGAACTGCATTGGCTGTGGCATTAAAAACTTTCAGACAATGCCCAGCCCCATTCATGCAAGCTGTCCACTTTCTCATAATATGCATATAAAAACACCACGCTGTGCACAGCTGATACATGACAAGACTGCTGTGTTCTCACCAGTAAGACAGAAAACACGACTTCTAGGGTTTTTTTTCATCTCCACACACAAACAGCTGAACTTATTGGAATTGCTTTCAAAGGTTGTCGGCAAACTGAATTCAAGTTAAAATGATCTGACCTTTGAGTGCAGCAACCTTGGTGTGTGTAGGAAGGTTGAGAGCACCATGCATCTATATGAGCACCCTGACCTATAGCGGTATACTCCTCGCTCTTGCTGGAGAAAAGCACAAGCTTAGCCGTGGTGAAACAAGTGTCTTGGTGACAGACACCTACCTGTCATGCCTGGAGGGGTTTTCAAGAATTTCCCGTTAAAATTTTGAATCACCACGTCGCACTTCTCTGTCGACTCCATCCTGAGAGAGAGAGAGAAAGACAGAGGTGGTACTTAAGGACAATCAGCTCTTTATGTTATTATTCAATATGCATGGACGGTACCGTGGTTTTTATGCTGTATGTGAATATGTGTGCGTGTAAATGTGTCTTACAATACAGTAAGTGCATTAAACGCCTGCCTGTTTATGCATCCGCGCTTGTTTGTCTATGTACGCCTGAGCAAAATGCCTTAGGTAGGTGTATGTGTGCATGCATGTGTGTTTGTGTGTGCCTGTTTTCTATGGGGTTTCCTCTCCTTTGTCCCGGTTTAAAAGCTCCATTCAGTCTGATCTGTTGTGTGTCATGTCCTCTTTGTCTGCCCCTATTCAGCTCTGCTCACCCAATCACAGCTCAATGACTAATTGCCTGCTTGGCAAGCAAAAGCCAGTGTGTGTGTGTGTGTGTGTGTGTGAGAAAAATGGTGACGGGAGAGACAGACTGTGTGTTGTGTGTGTGTGTGTGTGTGTGTGTGTGTGTGTGTGTGTGCGTAGTATGTGAGCATGCATGTCTCTGTGTGTGTCTTGGGTTTTCTTCACATAGCCAGTGACCCTGAATGGAGCCTTGACTGCATTCTAATCACTGGCACACTCCACGGTGTAACTGAGAAGACCACACACACACACAGACACACACACACAGGGTGACGGGGCCAAGGGTACAGGAATGTGAAGCTGTATCATTAGAGCTAGAGTCTTTTGGTTGTTAATGGCAGTGAGTCAACTCAGGATAATGTTGCCTCTACTATTAAAAAATTAATCTGAACCATTCAGTAGTGTGATCATTTTTTAGTATTTTGTGTCTGATACGTAATTATAATTTTTTCAGCAAAAGCCCACATTTAAACAAATTTGGATGTGACTGACAATTGGTGTCCTTGTTTCAAGAACAGAAAATCATGGCCGTCGGTGTGAAATGTAGCCTTGGTTCCTCATATACTGAAAGGTTTAATAGTTGACAGTTGGTGTGCATACCTGGCAAAGCCGACTCCTCTGCTCAGGCCATTGGCGTCCCTCAGTATCCGTGTGGAAATGACGTGACCAAATGGCTTCAGCATGTTCTCCAGCTCCTGCTCATCCATGGACAGCGGCAGGTTGGAGATGTAAAGGTTGGTGGGGTCCTGCTCCTGTTGCTGTTGGGAGGGACAACGGCAGAAAACATAGAAATCATTATCGTCACGTCATTTTGTCCTAGCAATAAATTTCAACACCAGGTAGAAAAGAGAAGTTTCACATTTTAGTCTAGTCTTGGAGACTTGAGCACAGATTGAAAAAAACCTCTCTGAAACCTTGAAAACGATCATTGGTCTTGGGTCAGACAATAAGCGCTTGTTCTCCTTAAAGAAAATATGAAAACTATTCAGGCTATTTATTCTTAATAATCAAACTTCACAAAACTATTCTCTGAAAGATCAGCAGTTCGTATGCATAGAAACTGAAAGTGCTGGTGAACAGTTGACACTTCAGCGGGATAAATCTGCACATGAATGAGAACGCCCTTGTGCTAAGCAAAACTGTTTTTCCCTTTAAGTGTGTAAAATGCTCAAAATGAAGAGAGAGAAATAAAAGAGTTTGCTATAACCCTCGCTAAAAGCTGGTTCTGCAGCAGTGAATGCATTAAAGGTTAAGGCGGTGCCATTCCAGTTCATTATTTCAATATTTATGACTGAATATCCCACTGCAAAATAACTCAAGAATTTAACTCGAGTGGCAAACTCTCCTCAAAAGAGGAATAAACATTTCATTGAAAAGGCTGTGCACCGGCTTCACGCTCAGAACCCCTGAAGCAATAAGGAAACCCCCTCAGGATTCATCGACGTTAACTGACTTGCATTACATTTTTTCACAGGAATGAGGGGAACGTCCGTCTAATGTGCCTCTCAGTTAGTTGGACTAGTATACTTCAATTATTTTTCTTCTGTTTAGCAGCACTCCATTGAAATGATCCTCGGCAGGAGACCAAAGCCTGTGTGTGTTTGCGTGTGTGTGTCGGCAATTAAAGAAGGATGGATGCAGGAGAGGGTTTAATGGAGAGCACAGAAAAATGTGTAATACACACATGTTCTATAAATCACAACTACACGATTCTGAGACATTATTTCATGAAACTTTGATCCCCCATCATGTCTCTGTAAATGCTGTAAATGCTTCTGTGATGTTTCATGAGAGCTCATGGCATAATGATGCTTATGTATTCAATATAGCCTTGGTAATAACTTTGCAAATCTTGGCATTATGATCAGTGCCCAGAAGTGCCTCCTCTCATCTCATGTGCACAAACCCAAGCAGCAGTAACACAAGTGACATTTAATCCTATGTCGTGCTGGAATGGGACACTGTTTGTATATTTGATTCTACTATTGTCATGGAAAATGAAACAGATACTAAAAGCACGTATAGTGTGTGCTGTGTTGTATACTTCAAACTAAATGGTTAGAAGCCAAAATGATAAGTTTCATATTTAATGCTATGGCAAACAACCATATTTGTGTGTGTGTGTTTTTGGGTGAGAATACTTGTGACATAAAAGCTGCCCTATGTGACTCATTTTGAGCATAAACATTTCCTTTCTCCATGAAGGATTTTCCTTTCCATGCACTAGATGTTTCATTTCAAGAGTGGGAGTTCCAAATCTGGCCGACTGTGACCAAAGCCATCTATGTAATCAGTGACTCAGAATAACAGCTCCAGTAAAGAAGTCTGAAATATTTCACCTTTCTTTACTGACATCAGGGATTTTCCTTTGGCAGAGTGTCCAACACACGCAGTGGCACAGTTGTCTTCCCACACAGGGCAACTGCCTTTGAGTGTGATCTTTTGCATTTGCATGCGTGCTTGTGTGCGCATGTATTTATGCAAGCGGCGACGGACGAGAGCAACAACATCAAAGGCGAGGAGTCATATGTAACAGCTGTGGGATCTGTCATTGATCTTAGAGTCGGAGAGTTACATCAGTGAGATCATCGAGCCCTTCTATTTGCCACAGGCCTGGGTAAACTATAGTTTCACTGCCCAGGCTGACCGCACAGATATATCTGAATATACTGTGAGCTTTCTGTTTATGAAATCAAGATATATTCTGTTTTTTCCAAAGCCCAAACTACCGCCTCAAGGGACTGTGTTTACAGCCACTGACAAACTGCAGCGCTGTGGTTAGTTTCAGTGGGATTGTGCTATGCAGAACAAGAAATAATGGGAAACAACATCTTAATAAGGTCTGTGTTGACAAACAGGGAACTTATATACCCGGCTGCTGTGAGAAATCTTTACAATCAAATTGAGAACTCTAAGGCTCGCAAAATTGTGAATACCCAAGAGGAGATTCAGCAGTGAAACACCGTCTAAAGCTAATAAGGCTAAAGCTAATAAAGGTACTATTTCACATCCGAGTTACAGGAATTCAGCTGAGAAATCACTGGAGAAACTCAGACACATCCATCGCTGTGTCGCGCTGTTTAAAGTTACAAGTGTCTGAGTTTGTGTCATTCAGACAAATTAGCTCCAGAGCAGACCTGAGGCTACGCTCCGCTGTGCTTCAGACTCTCGCTGCGGCTGTGGACTCTGTGTCTAGATGAGCAAGTTACTGTTGATTATGGCAAAGGATTTCGATCTTGTACAGTTACTCTGTCTGCAGCACAATTTCCTCTGGTCGTCTATGGAGGCAACACTGACAGAGTCCTGTTCTCCCTGTTTGCAAGCCATAAAAAGATTAAACGGTAAAACAGAAGATTTCCTATCCCTGCGGTCAGCGTGGTTACAAGCTAATTTCATCCAAAGACAATATGTCTTCAACAGAATCTCACAGTGGTTTTCCCAGTTTCAGCAAAGAGCGGGTCAGCTGTTTTGCTTCTGTACACATTTTCCGTAGAGTTTGCAGTAAGTGGAACAAGGGGAATGAATGCAGATTTGTGCGAACAAGAGGGATGCCATAGCCTCTCCTCCACTCTTCCAGTTGCTGATTATCATGCGTGTCTGTGCCCGCCTGAAAATCCTTAGTTTTCTTTGTATCATTTATATTGTCTCAATCCAGGGAAATCAAGAGCGAGATGGGTACAAAATCAACAGGGGCATCGTGGCGGGTTATTGAAATCACATTACACTTCACTACACCATCTCTAGACACAGTTGGCTGTAAAACCATTTATTTGCACAAGTACTTCTGGGATATGAAGTAAAGTGCTTTGGAGCACCCACATGTGAATGAACTCTGCTTGACTTTGCTCAAAGTTGCCGTTTGCACAAAGTTACTTCACAGTGATCTCTCACTCTGCGTGTCGCAAATGACTCACCTCTCTCTCTCTCTCTCTTTGTCCCCTCCCTCTCTCTCTCTCTCTCTCTGTCTCTTTGTCTCTCTGTCTCTTTGTCTCTCTCTCCCCCTCTCTCTCTCTGTAACATCTGTCATGAGCTGGAAACAGCTTCACACCAACTGTGCCTCTCCCTGGCTGTGTAGCCTGCCTGCCAGCCAGTCAGCCTGTGTTTTCAGCCCCATTAAACCTCATTGCTGCATCATTATAGCAGGTCTGCACCTCTTATCATGCTACTTCCTGGTTACCCTGCAATGCAACAACACCTGCTGAAGAGCTAGAGGGTAAAGAGAGGGCAGGGCAATGGTTAAATACCTGTGAAAAACACCGACTGGGTCCGTGCGCTAGACGGATGGATATGAGGCGACACGGTATTTGAATGTCACATTTCTTTGCATTCCCACATGCATCTCAAATAGCGACACTTCACATCAGAAATGAGACGCCACAGCCTCCCACAACCCTGAACAGGAATGAGTGAGTATTGAAAATGGATGGCTGGGAAAAAAATGAGGAAAAATTAAGTGAAGACACAGTCAGAGAAATGCTTTGAAAACAACTAGCAGAGCACTTTCATAAAGAAGCAGTATATGATTAGGGAAATGAGACTTTCTATTCATTATGTGTTGACTCCTTCCTCTTAGCTTTCAGACTTGTCTTACACATAATCCTGCTCATTTCCTCTTTTAATCCATCTATTCTTCCCTCTCCTTTTCCCTCCTTCTGCCCACCTCCTCTCTATCCCTAACTTCCTCCTTTCTCATGCTCACCCTCCTCCTCTTGTCGCTCCCTCTCTCCCCTACTTGCTATTCGCCCCTCCTCTTCCTCAGATTAAAACCTAATCTCCTATAATGGTAGCCTTGCTGTCTAAAATGCTATCTGAATGCTTAATTAATATTTAAAGAGCAGAATTTGTCCTCCTCTCTCCCTTCTCCTACTCCTTTTCCCTCCCCTCTTGCCTCCTTGCCCTTTCCCCCTCCTCTTTGTCTTACATTTTCCTCTTCACACCGTCCTTGTCTCTATCCTCCTTCACTTCCATCCACCCCTCACCCAAACCTCTTTCTCTCCCTGCATTCCTGCCTTCCTCCATCATCCTCTTCCTCGAGCCAAGTTCTAATCTTTCATAATGATTGTCTGGGTGTCTAAACGCTCTCTAACGGCTTAATCAATACTTAATGAACATACCATAAATACTTTATGAACCCTAAACCCTGAAATCCCCAGGGTTTCATTAGCCATGGAGATATACACTTTTCTCCATCTTCATGATGACTGGAGGCTCAGTGAAATCAACACTGGCTACTGATTACATCATCATTTAGTCTCTGGTCAGTTCAGATTACTGCGGGAATGCTGTTTGGCTGCAGCTGCTGCTAATGTACGTGTGTTTGCTCAAGTGTAGTAGGTGCAGTACAAAAACAGACATGTCTATGTAAGACATCATTTCAGCCAGTTGTCATAACATGACATAATTATGATGTATGTCCCTTCAGTTATATAGGTCTTAATGCACCCCTCACAAGTTAAATTTTCTGTCTCCTGTATGGCTCAACTACTTTTCTATTAAAATCTATAATGTAATGTGAGTGATTTGAGATATCAAAGCCTGTGGATTTACAACATTTGTACATCTTCCTGCACAAGAAGAGGCACAGCTGGTTATTTCTTCTATGTATTTGCATGTTGAATGTCTCCAGAGAATTTGGGTTTAACCTGCAATAATACAAAAAGGTCATGGACATCATCACTGTTGTCTCGTCGCTTCAACTTCCAAGAAATAGCAGAAAAGCAGAAAAAGAAAACACAAAGATTGATCCAAGCACTTGGTAAATTCTAGGTTTTTGCTGTGATTAATTGGCTGCAAAGGTCATTTCGATCAGCTGACTTTTATAGGATTAAGCTAACACTGAAGCATCATTAAAACGGGGGTTAGAGGCGTTTCAAGTGACGGCATACCTATAAAAATATTCAGAAGTAGAGAAGCTGTTTTCCACTCTGTGGCTCTCTAGTGGCTGTGAAGTGGCAAAGAAACCCTGACTATTCAAAGACATGGCATCACACTTGACTAAGTGAAAGACTGACTATGTTTCAATGTTTAATTCAATTTCGTGATGGGCAAAACGTTTTTCCTCCCTCTGGCCTGCGTCTTCACACTCCGTATGACTCATTTAAATGTTGTTTGCTTCTTCTTCTCTCAAGCCCTCAATCTTTTTTTGTGTGTGTTTGGGCATTGCTCTCTACTGTCCTCTCTTTCTCATTGCAATTTTAACCTGGCTTTTTCTCTTCTCGTCCCATCCTTCTCTTTTTTTTTTTTTTAACTCACATGGTCTCTACTGTGTGCATTAAAAGGCCAGTAATTCATCACAGAGTCAGAGCAGAGTGCAGTCCCTGCTGCACACCACTGTGCAGGCTGCTTGTCTGCCAGCCATCCAGAGCTGGAATCAATCACCCAATCCTGAGACACTGAAACCATCAGGGAGGGTAGACAGAGATAGAAGAGGGAGAGAGGCACAGAGAAAACTAGAGGGAGGGAGACAGGGTGGAGGTGGACATACGGAGAGATAGAAAAATCCTGGGTGGATTAAATAAACATTTCCTGAATGTAGGGTTGAATGTAGATCAAAATTCCTCATGAGTTGAGTTACTCTTTGGGTGTGATTTGAAAGAGAAAAGACACTATGGATAGTTAGATGCCTAGACAGACTAAAAAACACATTCTGGCCTGATTGTAATCTTACATCTGTGCTGTTTCTTTTGTTGTTTATGTAGTTGTTTATTCGTCAGACTGACCACACAAACACATCTTATGAGTGTGGGCCTGATTCCTAACAGCTGAGCAGAAGTGGTGTCATTTCCTGTGGTTGTGTGGTGGTTGTTACTTCTTCATGGCTTGGCCTTGAACATTTTTCAGCCGAAAACCCAAATGTGGCATTTAGGCTGATTGAAAAATTACGATGTTTCTTATCTTGCGGGGATCCACCCGAAACAGGCCTGCGATCCCTTTAGATTATAATTTTGGCTGGCTGGTAAAATGTCTGAACTTTGACGGTGGGAAGCCAATTAAGAAAAATACATTTTTGAGGAGTTATGCTACAAAATACAAAACACATGCGTATGGATGCAGACACAAAACAAATTCTTGCCAAGGCACTGCTGTAACACATAAAGCCCATGCACGAGGATTACACACACAAACGCCTACACATAAGAGTCTTAATGCCTTAAAAAATACTCAGTGTGTACAATCCATACACATCCCTCCCTCTCGAGCTCTTTCTTTTCTCTCGCTCCTCTTCTGTAGTACTGAATGCTGTAATCAAGGCTAATGGGACTCAGCTGTTGGCCGGTCTAATTACCTGGAATGCAGACGGATGATCTGGGAGACAGGCCTACACAGACACACACACACACACACACACACACACACACACACACACACACACACACACATACACACACACACACACACAAACACACACACACACACACACACACAGTCACGTTTTCATCACTTCAGAGGACATTACATTGCCTTACATTCATTTCCTGGACGCTCACCCTAACCACTACTTGTCTAACCCTAACCCTTAAGCCTTCACCCTAAAATGTAATGATTTACATCATGGGGATGTTTTGTCCCCATAAGGAAGATGAGTCCCCACAATGTGACTGTTTAAACAGATTTATGTCCCCACAACATGAGCAATATATGTCCGCACACTCACACACGTACGCCACATTCAGTGAAGTGGCTTCCATAGATGAGCATTTTTCTTTCATGCACCTGCCACTCAAAAGACGCGCACGCGTATGTAGTATGAGCCGGCACGTGCCTGCTTGTGTGCGCTGTGTGTTTTCGCGTGTTAGCAGAATAAATAGAAGTATGCGTGTGTGTGCTCATGAATGCATGCAAGGTCAATAAAAGCTCAGGCAAAATTTCCATTCCTCCTCCAAGGCAGGAATTCCCAGTGAACAGCCTGGCAGAGAAGAGCAATGCTGCCAAATTTACAGAAAACATCTCCAGTTTTTATTTCTCTGTTTTTTATTAAATTCAAAATTGCAGTTATTTTTCAACCTGGGTTATATTTTCCCCAATCACTTTCACTTATGCTGTTTACTTCTAACCAAACTCTCACCCATTTGACAGGCCAACCTCCATTAGAAGGTGAGGTGGATGGATTTTAAAACAATCAGAGACAAAGCAAAAGTGAAATAACCTTGGATGGATATTCAAAATTATTTATCTTAAAATATTCTTTTTAAGCATTTTCAGTGGCAAAGCTATCGTAGAGCACCATGCCAAGCACTCTGAAACTCTCACAAAATTCAATATAAAAGGATCAAGAACTTTCAGAGTTCAGATGGGGCCGACTGAAATGTTGTCCAGAATATAAACCATTCAGCAACAACACACACTTCCTGTCTCTGTAGATAATAATAGTGCGTCCCATCCCACGGATCCAATTTGTGCATATTAAAGAACAATAGAAAAATCGTTGAGTAGAGTGGATGTTCATGAAAATAGAGGGATTTTGAAACAAATCTCTTGTATGTCTGATAAATGTGTCTCAGTGTCATTCGAGGCCTCGTCAGCCTGATGTCGTAGTGTCTGCCTGAGGAGAGAGCAGGCTTCAGGGAAATCCTCGCTCTAAATGATTAATGGAGTCTGGAACCAAGGAGGGGACTTGTCTCTGACTCTGCATGTACACACCCTGTTGACGCTTTTGAGTGTAGAGTTGCATGTGTGCGTGCGTGTGTGTGTGTGTGTGTGTGTGTGTCAGTCTGCATTTGAAACTGCATCATCACAGTGAGGCCTGTTTCATGGCGGTTCAGAGGGACTCATTAATAATGGCAGCTACACATACACACACATACAAAAAACACACAGCCTTAAAGATGCCCTCGCTCCTGTCTTGATTATCTCAAGGGTGAGGGTAGAGGAAGAGAAGCCCAGATAAATGGAAATTAAATACCGAGATAAGAAGAGGAAGTCAGGAAGAAAAGGGAATGATAAACAGAAAGTATATATAAGTTGAAGTATATAAAAGTGTACTAGTTAAATCCAACATTATGCAATAATAAAGATCATTATAGTAATCATATCAGTTTTCTGAACATGGCTGTAAAATGCTAAAAGAAATCTACCATAAAAATGATAATAAACAAGAAGATAAAGCATGACAGTAAAAGGGGAGTTATTAAAATAAAATAAAGTTTATACAGTACATAGTTCAGGTAGTTCAAAGGAGACCTGAGAAAACAAGAAGAAGGCCTTCATGTGAGAGAAAGTTTTAAGAATTGTTTAAAAGTTGATCATTATTTGACTTGGGATTGAGTTCAACCATCAGTTTGACTTATGGAATTATGAGAATCTCAGGATGAGCTGCACCTAATAACTAATATAGCTAGTTTACAACAATCACTGCATCTCTCTGGCTAGATATTTTTCACAAGGAAGGTCAAAGTGAAATATTACACTAATATTACACGCTTGTTATGTGTTGCATTAATTCATTGATCAGGTTTTGGTGGAATACAAAGTGCTGTATCATCAGCGTAGAAATGCAAAAAGGATCCTATGTCTTTAATGAGACCCAGTGGCAGCATAGATACTTAAAATTAAAGAAGACCAAAAATTAATCCTTGGGGAATGCCACGTGCCACGGGGTCAGAGCTGGAAGAAGCCTGTATAAAGAAAAATGTCTCCAAGTAAGGTAGGACAAAATTTATGAGCTTTCCAAGGTTGTTAATGTCATCATTTTTTTCACGCAATCAATTAGAATGGTCGATCAAATGAAAAAAGGAAAACGTAAGGCTGAAATGAAAACAGAGTTGAATATAAGCTTGAAGTAATATATCATTTGCAACCTAAATGTTTAGGTGCTGGCTGCCATTGTTATTATTAATCAAACACACCATCATTAGGTGATATTGATGTTTCTGGCATTTCTGGGTCAGTTTTGTTATTTGGTGCTGCACCTTCTTATCCTCTCTGATAAACAAACAAATAGACATAAATCATGGTATTTAAACTATGTCAACATAAAATGTTTTTCTGGTGCAGCTACAATCATAGAAGCAAGTCGTCTGAGCTGGACAGCTTGTCTCATCACCGGCAGGTTCTACAGCTTCTTGCTAAAGACAGCATTTTGCACAACCATGGTATTTGTGCTTTATTGGACAGTATCTTGTAAAGAGCGACAGGAAATGTGGGGGAGAGAGGAGAGAGAAGAGAAGCGGTCAACTGGTCAAGAGCGAGACTCAGACCTTGCAAACCCTGGTGCATGGTCTGCAGCCTACACTGTGACCCTGCACTGCACTACCTACTCTAACAGATTAAAAGCAAGTTCAGCTCTGCTCCTGAAATGACTCACATACTACCTTCTCTATTTTCCCTCTCTCGCTCTTCTTCTTTCACTGAATTGCTCCTTGATTGCCTGTCTGTATCAGAGCATTTCATTAGAAAAATGCAATAAACCAGAAGGCCTGCTGGATTGCTGGATTATCATTGAGGAAGCACTTTCTCGGATAAGGGAAGAGAAAATTAATAAAGAAAGTTTTTAGACAAACTTATTGAATGCAGATTTTTTTTTCCGTTTCCGGCTTCTCTTTGCCCTGCTAATGGCATGCAGCTTGTCCTCAGACAAATTATTGGGAAATGAAGTTGAGAGCCACAGCCAGAGAGAAAACAAATTAAAGGGAAACTGCAAAATTAAAAAAGTTCTCGAAAAGTGCAGGGGAGGAGTAGGTTTGTGCTCTCGGCACTGCGGTGATTAAAACATAAAACACTGGCTCAGACACAAGAATCACATCGGCTCAGGGGGAAGAAAGAGGCACGTTTGATTCCCAGTGTGTTGTGTTACATGCATGCATGCTGACGTGAGTATGGGGGAAATGCCACCATGCATCTATTACGTCCTGCATTTGAACATGGATTTTCAAAACAGTTCCTCTCAAGAACAGGCAAAGAAAAGAAGGGACTTTAAAGCAAAGGCTACAACCTTACTCTCACCTTAATTGCACTACAGTAAAGGCCTAAAAATGAGACTGTCATCCAAGGTCATATAACACTTGAAGCACTTATAAAAGTTACACAAGGTGGGTGACTTGCTGTATTATGGGGAGTTAAGCCGTCCATGTCCACCCACACCTTCTGCTGGCCTTGGCTATAAAGTCCTGGAGGAGAGGAATTCTGGTTTACACTTCAATAAAAGACCTTTTCACCCACTCTGCTTTTCTCACTACATCTGTAACGCTGCAATTCAGCAATCAAGGTCAAGCATGTGCATGTGTGAATGAATCTGTGCGCTGTAAGATGGCAAGTATGACCTGCAATCAAAATAAAAGACAATATAAAATATAGTATGAATTTCCACAGAACATTGAATCACTATTTTTCATAAGTGTGATTTAATCAGAGTAGATTGCGAATGTGCAGTTTGGGTCACAGTTAAACACATTCACAGCGTCTTTCCTGGACAAATGTTATTTCTATGATAGGCCACTGCTCTACTGGAGGAGGTTTGAGGCTTCAAGACTCTCTCACCCATCTCTCAATTCTTACTCAATCATCCCAAATGGCTATTTAAGTTTTATTTACCTTGAAAACCTTTGTTCATGTTCTTCCTGCTTGTGTCTTCATCATTTTAAACACATCCCATCACAGGGATTTGCTAGATTTAACAACATATCGATTTAACAACAGCAGCTACATGTATACTCGGTTGATTTTCGCACAGCGTAATATAAGTGACTGAGCAGCCAAGTCTGGGTTAGTGGATCCTCTGCCTCACATACAAACGCACACAAGTGTGTGCATACGTGTGCATCTTGTGTGTTTTGCGCTTCCACCTAACACTATTTCATCCTGATCAATGCCTTTGTCCTACACACCCAAAGCTCGAAAGCCGTGGCCTGTTGCCATGGTTATCTCTATTTGAAACCGGAGGGATTAACCTCCTGGGGGATGGCTTGGGAGAGAGAGAGAGAGAGAGACAGAGAGAGAGAGAGAGGAGCAAAACAAGAGGGGAAAACGTGAGAGAAAAACAACTTTGGCTGAGAAGAAATATAATGATAGAACTAGATAAAGCCAAACAATAATATGGAGAAAGAGATGTAAATAGATAGACAGCCAGATAGATGGTTAGAGAGCGAGAGCGAGAGAGAGAGAGAGAGAGAGAGAGAGAAACAAGAAATAAAAAGAGTGAGAGATAATATTAGGGACTAAAAATGAAGGAAAGGTAAGGCTTGGAGAGGTGAACAGGTTGCTGTGTCCTAACAGTGCACTGTGTCTTGTGTATAACATTATCACTCAACATTATACAACCACAGCACTTGAACAATACAAAGAATAGCCAAATAGCCAAACACAGTTATGTGACTGACTTTATTTACGTCAACTACGCTGCCAACTTTACTCCCCTCTTAAATTTCAGGTTGGTTTGCTTTGGCTGTGCGGAAACCGCTGGCACAGATTTTAAAACTAAATATTGGGATTCTCTCGCCGAGATGTTGCTTTTTCATTGGCCGGCGTTACGCTTTGTTATGAAAACTAAAAATTGTGGCCACTGCCGTCACACTCTCGGCGCAAACACTTCAGCAAACGATCCCGTTTCTCAAACGTGTGAGTTTGAACCCAAGTCCTCCGGTTGAAGAACAGTCTCGGCTAAAGACGAGGTATTCAAAGCAACATGCGGCGACATGTAAGGGAATTAATTTAATATGCTGGCAGAAAATAAAAGCATGTAAACTGTAGCAGTTTTGCATCAGACGGTGGCTTTTTGAAGATACAAGTTCTTTGCAGCATGCAGGCTCTCTGAAGATGTGCTTGTGGTGTGTGTTGCTGTGGCGCTCAGATGAGAGAGCAGAGATTTTCTTGCTGTCTTTAGATGTTGGGACGAGGGCACAGTGGGGCCAGCTGACAGCTTGGCGGACCAAGGTTATTTACTTTTAGAAAGGGAAAACCAGCCTGAGTCAGCAAATACTAAAGGGCAGCCGCACGCACTTACACACACTCATGGAAAGACACATGCGCATGCATGGACGTGGACAACTAACTGTCTCATCTCTCACACACCCACACACAGACACATGCCGCAAAAGAGGTTAAATAGACTCATCCCTGGAACACCATTGAGAAAACAGCAGCCTAATTACCATCACATCCTCCACCAAGGACACCATGACAGCACCCTCACATTCATCTATTCATTTTACCTGTACAAACCACGTCCTCCCCTCTCAAATAGCCATTAGGCTCTAACAAGGGTTCTTAAACCCTTCCATCCCAAATCGAGCAGGTTTAGTGTCCTCCCGAGACAGACACTCGTTATACGAGCACCCACCACAAACTGGCTAACCTGTGTTCTATTTCGGCTCTCAGCAGTGCCATAACCCCAAATCTGACTTATACAAGCCCTGATAACCAAGAATCCACCACTAACCAGTCAACCAATTAATAATGACCATATCACTAAGATACAAGCGACAATAAAGTCAGCAATTGCATATGATTTATTGTAATAGCATGCACAGGAGCAGAGATCCAAGCACCCCTATATATATATAACACTCATAGTAGCAGCCAGGAATTTTTATCCGCTTGCTGGACCATGGCTGCTAATGTTCAATTTGCCCTCTCCAGCCACAATGTGAATACTCCTGAAAAAAGGTGGCAGTGAACTGGAGCTTCTAAGCTCTCGCCACAATCTGTAATTTTACAATTTAGCTGCAACCTGAAGGCAAATCTGCAAATGAACATATTGTGCAGATTTATTGCTATTTTTTATTTCATGATTATCATGATATAAAGAATTTGTGCCCTTGACTCTTGGAGGGACTGTTTTCACAAGCCATTAACTCAACTCGACACTTCACAGAAACAATTATATATTATCTCTCTACCGTCAAATAAATCAGATATATCAGTAATCATCAGGCTTGTCGCTTTATCAATGAAATAGCAGATCTATGTAAGTTAGACAGAAAGTACCAGAGTAATCTTGCAATGTTTTTTTTTCTTTGTGAGTGATTTGAAAAGAATATTGATTGAGTTCTTTAATATAAACAATGATTCAGTTGAAAATGTTGAAAATTGTTTGGGAACAACAATAATCATTTAATCAAAAATCATTATAATTCTTTTTCACACAACTAAGCTGGGAAAGCTTCCAAGAATTAGAGATTGAGATGGTAAATTTACAATGAGAAGCTCAGTGCAATATGTATGCATTGCAAATACTGAAAGAATTTGATTTAGTCGTATGGATAGTTGACATTTATACACTTCTTTGTGGAACAAGGGAAGTTTAAATGATCCAAAAATGACTAGGCAGAATGTAATTGTTTCTTTAGTGATTTATAGTCTTAATGCTTTTAATAATTTAAGACTACTCTGATCTATCTGGATGAAGAAGAAGAAGATCTTTTCCCCCTTGTAGTCCAAGCAAACCATGCAGTGGTTTTACTGTATAATCTGATGTCTGCTATTATATTTTTTTTATGAAACACTGCTGCCATAAACAGTAACGTATTTTAACCTCCCTCATGCTGGTTGTGTGTAAAAGTGCACATTCTATATACTGTATCTAACTTGCAGAACAGTGCAACAGAACAGAGCTAAGGCACGTTTGAACCAAGCAATCTGTGCATGTTAGTGCCACAATTTTCCCTGGAACCTTTCCTGCCGCGTTATAAAGTGCTAGTTTTATCTTGAATTTTAAACCGGCAGTTGGGGACACAATGTTGATTAAGCCCCTCCCCACCAGGTACATTTCTCAGTATTAAACAGTGTACAGGAGTTTTTAAATCTGCTGTATATGTGGTGACATTTTCGTGCTGGCTCAGCGGTTGTGATGTGTTTTACATTAACCAGCAGTAATTGCCAGAGCTAAAGAGGAGAGCAACCATCGCTTTACACCAACTAGAAGCATGGCGGGACATATAATCACGTGAACAGTGTTTGTGTTAATACTCTCACTGCCAGAAGGGGGAGACAAAAGTTCTGCGCTGCTCTTTTAAGCTAGAAAACAGTTGCTGCAGAGGTGTACACATGCATACAAATCTTCCATCTGAGTAAATGTTACAAAGACCAGCAGGCATTGCAGGTGTCTCGCTCAACCATCATCATGATTCCTCGTGCATTCCTGTTTAGATCAATAAAGACAACCGACCCTGAGGAACTCAGCGAAGAAACTTTTCAAGAGGAAAAGGTGGAATGGAGATGTGTGATTGAAAGCAAATGAAAGACAGAGGAAAAGAAAGGAAGACAAGTGAAGAGGTAGAGCAGACAGGCTGATAGGCACGGCGAGAGAAAAAGCCTCATTGGTTTTCAGTGGGCATGTGCAGACTCAGACGTACTAAAAGGTTACAGCATTTGATTTGTGATATTCTACTCTGAGAGCTCTCTCTCTCTCTCCCTGTCTAGAGGAGCAGTTTGGCTACTGCTGTCCACAAAGTTTGATCGATGGCTGAATTATGCCATCGGATTGTGAATCTAGCCGACTCTGCTGCCGCTGTCTGCCCAATGACAAACAACAAACATGCCTGGCCACCAATAACAATGAGAGATGTGAGGACTGAACAGCCAATCGGAAAATAGACTTAATAGTGTCCCCATAAAATAGGGACATTTCAGTCAGCCGCTCCCACCACCATTAATATACTTCATTCATATGCATTCCACAGTGTGTGTGGAATAAGATTTTAAATGCAGCACCACCCTTTTCTTCCTCAGACCCTCTTTTTCTTCTCACCATTTATTTCCTGTATTTCTTCCTTTCTCCTTGATTACTCTGCATTCCTCCCTCTCAGAGTTCAAGCTGCCCACTCCACATTCACTCCATCTCTCTCTCTCTATCCTCCCTCGCTACAGTTCGGGCTTCCCACTCCCTCCCTCCATCAATCTCTCTGTGCACCCTCCCTCGCTCCAGCAGCCCACTCAAAGGCTAATTCCACAGAGGGAAAGAATGTGAGGAGAGGCGTTTTATAGTGTTTTCCAGTTATCTCTGTCCTTATAGAGCTGTTCTCCATCCAGCTCCATCAAACCAAGCACCACCCCCACTCTCCAGCTACCTACTCTACTCCTCTGTTCATGGCAATATTTCCCTCATTCCTCTTTGTTTTCCATCCTCTCAGGGGTAATGCTGGGGCGATACTGAATCTGAAGGGTTTCGTTCCTGAATCAGGGAATTCACCAGTTGAAAAAACACCTTGTTCTAACAATATGATGCCTCATTTTCATCTAAAATAACTGCATTTAAGTGTTATTGTCGTAATCTATTGCTTTGTAATGTTGAAATGTGAAGCAATAAAGATGTAATTCTTGTATTCAGGAACAAATTAGACCTCAAATTTGTTTTGGTATCTGTCAGTCTTTGCTCTGAGTGTAGGTAATTCTGCACGTTTTTGGCCAAACTTTAATTAAAATTCATTTCACACACTACGTTATGTTGCCATCAGCAGATACAGAATTCATATCGGCCTGAGGGAGAAATCAAACATGAACACATTTTATTACATGGCCACCACTTAGACGTGTATTTCATTTGACGTAATTAATGATAACTTTGGGAAAACATGACTGATGTCACTGTATAAACAACATAAATTTTCTGGCTTTTAATCAACTGTGTTGACTGTAGAGTATGAAATTATATTTGTGCATGACCTCATGTCATGACATCATGGTCCAGATGCTGGTTTTCTGCTGTAGTATTTATTCTAGGGGTTGGGTATTTCCATACACTCTTAAAAAAAACGTTCTTCATAAAATAGCAAAAAAAGTCTAAAAACATTAAGTTTTCAAAGCTTTTCTCTCTAATACAAAATCCAGTGTTGGAGCTCTTGGGATGTTTTCATTCAGAGTGCAGCCATCACCACTTAACCACCACCCAGTTTTCTTTGCTCTGTTTCTGCTGTCAGGCCTGATGCAGGAAACTGCAGAATTCCTAGTGTGTTAATTGCTGCTGTCCACAGAGATATTTGCACATTACGAGACATAAAGCTAAAAATCTGGCATAAATGAACAATCCAGGGAACCATTTCATATAAAAATGTCCATTTTGCTAATCTGATGTAAAGATTCAAGCAATAAACCCATGAAAGCATTTGCATATTTATACTTAAACCTAAAACCTGCTATTAGGTAGGGTCTTTCTAAAAAAAATGTGCTTTGATGCGCAGAATGTGATGCAGTTTATCATTTCCAGCTGCCGCAGTCATTTGATTTAATTAAACAGATGAAGAACTTAAGGAACATCAACACAAAGAAGGTGTCTCAGTGGGACACTGATTGCAAAGGAATCTCTGGGAAATGCAACACACTGAGCCCCAAAGATGTTGGCAAACTACAGCAAACAGGAAAAAAAACTTGATCGCATATATCCCATCTTAAAAGTGTTCATGATCTCCTCTGTGTCCTTATTCATGGTTGTCACTGTTACTGCCTTTTTTTTGTCTGTCAACCCCTTTTTTCTGACTGTTCTGGCAAAGTAAATCTCTGAAAAGGCTCCTGCTCTGAGTACAAAAATTATCATTTTATATGAACACACTGCATAAAGTATTTACGAGTCTGGAACCTTTGGATGGATGGTTTTTGGCTGCATAACACTTAAGCTACAGTATGTCGCTCCAGGCTGGATAAACACAACACAAGTTCTTTAGAACAACAACTTGATATCCAAGAGAATAGCAGACTGTAGAGAGAGGGAGAGAGAAAATATAGTATAAGTATAGTATACGTATTTCTGAATTTATGTACCGTGGTTTATTTGTAAATGAACCTTTACAATATTGCAGGTCTCATGTTACATTTGTTGTGTTGAGGAGTCCAAGATGGCTATAGTCATATATGCAAAATACATAAATTGGCCTGAAAGTTAGTCTAAAAATAGTTGTTCTGTCACGTGTCACAGTTTCCTGTTGTCTTTACTGAAACTGTGTTGTGTCTCATCCTGCAGTGTACAATGAAACATCAGTGTTCTGTTTCTATCTCACTCTGTGTTGAGTATGTTATGAAAAAAATAAATGTAGACAAAGACTGTTCATTATACTATTAAATGTTCTTGAGTTTGTCATCTTTGTGTTCGCACTGTTTCATCACACCCTTCTAAGTATGTTAGGCTATAAACTAAGATTTAAATTGTGGCTACAGTGTTGTATTTTGGTCCACATGAGATCCTTTTGACGGTATAATAAACAAGTTAATGCAGCAAAATAAAGAAACTGTTACATGTCACCAGAAATTATCGTGATTACTGTTGTGATGAGAAATATTTTTTCATTAGCAATGCCAACAGAGGCGCATTAATCACCCAAACACCCATATTCATCTTCATTTTCTCCTCCATCTCCCTGCCTCTCACACTCTTTCTTCCTGCCATCCCGTCCATCTCTTCCTTTTCTTTTCTCGCTTATCCACTTAACTCCTCCATCTCTCTCCCTCCTCCACACACACTAACATAAAAAGACACGTGCACACATACACACAACCCAGGGCTGGTAATGCAGGGTTAATAAGATTGGAGAGCAGCTGATGGTTGTGCACATTGAGGCCAGATTACATTTAATTCGATTGGGTTTCACTCACTAGGCTCTCTCCCACTCCTCTCCTCTCTCTCCTTTTCTTTCCTCCTTCTCCTCATTGTCCTCCTCCTGCTATTGTTTGACCAGAGGTGGTCCGGCCTCACAAAAAGACACAGGTTCGCACAGAGGGACACAGCATGTGCGCACACACACATTCAGCTTTTATTTTAGAGTTGCTGCGAATACACACACGCGCGCGTCCTTGGTCACTCGGCCGTCCTCCACTTTTAAACAGAATGTGATTCATTATCTGTATTTTACAATGTCAACTCTACCTTGAACCAGACACAAGGATGGAGCGCATGGGAAAGAAAAGAACATTCTAATTAATCAAATGTCTAATCTAGGATTTTAAAATAGATTTTTAAAGATTTAAAAAATGTATGCACGCTTGACTACGAATGTTGCAAACAAAGATTGTTATTGGCTCCTCCTGTTGAGAGTGGACTTATGGCCGGGCAGGTGGATAACATAAATTTCTGTTGTATAGAATTAACTAGAACTTTATTACATTTTATTATGGCAGTCTCGTTTGACATGGTATTTGGTTGGATTTATGTCCTGCATTGCAAAGGAGCAAGCTCATTCTAATGAAAGAAAGCCTGTCATCCCCAGTTCTTATGCAAAATACTTTTGAATTCTAATGAAAAGGATACAGTGGTCTTACTACAGTGATATAACTTTAATTTTTAAGTCCAGCTGGAATTAAAATACATCAAATCACATCTATGACGTGCTAAGAACAGGCTGCCTAACAGCTGAGAGGCCACAATGAGCGGTTTTGTTTAAAAGGGGAAAAGAAGGTCTTGTATCAACATTTGTACGCTGTATGACAGTATATGTTTCAGTCAGAGGCACACCATAGATTGATAGTGAATGTCCAAGCAACTGTTTCCAGAAACATGTCCAAGAATTTATTTATCCACTTTTGAAAAATTATCATCATAGCTGCCGTATCATTATAGTTTATATACTGCCTTACACAAAAATAGAGAATTCCAGTTAGCTCGCAGTTTAACAACATGGCAGAGGCAAATCTAAGCAATACATCCTCTCTGTCACTACGCAACACAATGGTTGTGTATTTTTGTAGCTTATGTTTTAGTAGGTTAAGAGGGATCTGAGACCCATAATTCTGAATTTCACAACAGACCATGAAGCCAAAGAAACAACACGGCAGCACTGTTACTGTAGGTCTTCTCATTTTCATATGATGCTGAATGAGTTTGCTTTAGAAAGCAGAGTGTTACCAAATTCCACATTATATACGCTGGCTAGATAGGTAGATAGATAGATAGATATAGAAGTATATTATATCTGGCTGAGAGAGGCAGAAAAGAGCAAGATGAAACAGGCAAAGGAGAAAGAGAAAAAAAAGAGAAAAAACAAAAAGGAAACAAACACATATGAACAAACAGGGGTGACAGATGTGGAAGAGGAAGAACGGAGGTGAAAAAAGAATCTGGACTTTAAAGAAAGAAAGAGATGAAAGAGAGATAAACAAGCAGAAAGCAGGGAGAGAAAGACGCTCATGTCTTCCAGTCTATGTGTTTCTGTCTCTGCTCATCTTTTTTTATGTGTCAGTTTGCTCTGTTGTCCTCCCCTTCCCATCACTAACCTCAGCTGTCAAATACGCACACACACGCACAAAATACACAAATAAACACACACAGAATATACAGGCATATCCAGGCAGATGCATGCTAGCACACGCATGCAAAAAAAAGGCACACAAACACACTGGATACATCAGTAAACTCAGACAAAAAAACAGTGGGCATCTGGCTTCTATCAGACACACACGCAAGACAGGGGACAGACAGAAAGAGAGAAAGACAGAAAGAAAGTAAGAAAGAAAGAAAGAAAAAGAAATGCAACTGGACTAACCTAAGGGTTTAATCAAGGCTGATAAATGACAGTCATGCAACGCAGTTCACTTTGTGCATGTGTGTATTCTGGAGTGTGTGTGTATGTATGTTCTCGCCCTCTTTCTCATCACACCAAGCCATCCTCTCTCAACCCACACAGACCCCCCTCCACTGTCTCTCTCTATCTGTCACTCTCTGTCCTCACTCAACCCTGTAACTAATGACTCTGGAGGAGGCATTGCAGCACCTGCTGCGGACAAACACACCCACCCACACACACCCAAACACATATAGAGAGAGGAGAGAGGGGGAGGGGGGAGAGGAGAGACGATGAGGAGGTTGTGGGGGGGAGGTTAGAACAAACCAGGCCAAAAAAAGAGGGACAAGGGGGGATAACAAAGAAAAGACAGAAAAGGGGAAAGAAAGACGAGAAGTGCCAAGGACAAAGTGGAGGAGAGAGGAAGAAAGGGAGAGAAGGAGGGAGGGAGGTGTGAAGTGTCACTGCCAGTGGTACCATCTCTCTAATTAGCATAGTGACCTTGGTCCTCTGTAACTGTTATTGTACACACACACACACACACACACACACACACACACACACACACACACACACACACACACAGTGTTCATATGCATAGCAGAGTGTGTGTTTTTGTGTTTGCGTGGTAAAAGTAGTGCCTGATATGAATTTTAATACACGATAATTTTTCATTGCTAAATGTTTGTTTACCTGGGAGGATCAGTCTTTTGCGATGGCAAGATTTCACATATATTTGACACAGCAGAAGCAAAGTCCAGCATGTAATTGGTCTATGTGAATGCAGATTCGTGGACAGGTAGAAAAGCGCAGGAAATAAAAACGGAACAGAAAAATTTTTAAAAAAAGAAAAAAAGAAAAGGACACACTCTCACCCCCATCATACACCTGCACAAAGTAAAAGCTTCTACTGGGTTCTGTGTAATGGGTGTGAGGATTACTTAAAGTGTTAAATGAGGGCTAAACATACAGATACACTTACTAAGAGAGAAAGCGAGAATGAGGCAGGGAGACAGAAAAACTGTAAGCGAGCAGGCAGGAGAGAGAGGGAGTACAGCTGTTGCAGTAATCATCTTTCAGGTCAACAGTAATTACCAAGAAGACTGAGGAAGTGAGTGTAGGACACACACACACGCACACACATGCATACACACGCACACACACACACACACACACTTTCTTCACTCTCTTAACATCTTCGCTTGCTGTATTTTCTTCTTGTCTCGTTTATTTCACAACCACAACATGCACCTATCACACTGAAGATGTCAGTGCGAGCTTCAGGGTTTAATGGATAAAGGTTTTCTCACAGTGAATACAATTATATATACACAAACAGTCTAATCTGGCTTCAACTGTGCTCTAATTAATTCACGGGTAATGTCAGGAAGTTACTCTAATCGTGGTTAACTTTGAGGTTGACAGTTGAATTTTCAGACCTCTTACACTGTGAGATAGACGGCTGCTTCATCCGCTCCTGGTATTTTAAGCTATTTTAAACTTCTTGCCCTGAGTTTAGCCTCTCAGGTAGCACATCCCTCACACAATGTGCAACGCAGCGGGATGGGCCTGTGTTTGGCTTTGAAGCTGCTTGTTAATTCCTTTCTGTCCCGTGTACATTAATGTGGTTGCTGTATATGCATGTGCACAATGTACCTGCAGTCAGGATGTTTGATTGCTGAACTCTTCATCACAGTCCAACACAGCTCCTATGTGGGGCAAACCCCCCTTGTCAGGATAATGGCCTCTAAGTATTCATGTTGCTGGCCAGACACACTGAGACCTTGGCTGCAATACCTTCCCCCTTGTGCCGTGGTCCGTGCATAAGTACAAGGAAGTGGAGGGAAAGAGCTAGTACAGGTATAACTAAAGCCTAATGCACACTACAGGTTTAAGGCAGCTGTAGAGACTTGGCAGTAGCCTGAAATTGCATTGCATTAGGCACACTATACATCACTACTTGACTGTTTCCCAGCCCTGATGTCTCCCTAAGGAAACTTTCCAACATTTCTGGCGTCGACTGGTTTGTCCTGATACAGCCGATACAATGATCACTTTCCATCCGATGCGGCGGCTCTCCAAAGTCCTCTGAGAAGGAACCCTCTGATTCTGCAAATGCTGCCCAGGGCTCGACACAAGCACGGCAGTGGGCTGGTGTGTCCAATCAGTGTTCACTTAAAATAAGTTCTTCATGCTTAATGACTACTTCTAGTCAAAGAACTTAGGCTGTCATGATTTGAACTGAAATTTGGCAGTGGACGGAGTGGTATGGCCCAATCATTGAACAGTGCCAGGCTCCAGTTTAATCTGCACTCCAAGGATCAAGGATGTCTGGGTGAAGCGGTGACCCTGTAACTACATTTGGGCATTATTGGAATTTTTTTCCCTCCTTTGAAGCCCATATGATAACCTTGTCTATTGTTGGAAAGTCTGTCTTCTTGGACCACATGTCTCTTTTCTGATGTGCTGCCCACACTTTTCAGGGCTAATAAAGTATTTTGGTTTGGGGATTATAATAAACATTTAGATGACACTAAGAACAGCTTTGAGTTCTTAGATTGTTTTAATGCTATCGGATATCTGTTCAGCAGATTAGTTTATTCTAAATCATCTATTTATATAACATTTAATACATTTATGTAACTTGGATTTATATAACTTGTGTTTCTTTTGAATTCATGACTGTGTAAACCTGCTTTCCACCCTCACACCTTTAACAGTCCACAGTAATATTTTTCCTCACCTATTTTTTATTCTAATCTAATCCATCTTTTAAGTCCCATTTAAATAAATAGTTTCTCTCAATTATATATTGTATAACCCACTCTGAGAGAGTGTGAAAAGCCTCAGTTGTTAACTCAGCTTAGTGGATAGTGATATTCAGTTGGTTAAGTGTGACTGAGGAAAAGTGGAGAGATTGAGCTTTCATACAGCAATAATGTTCAAATTAAAGATGTGATAACTAAATATTTTCACCAGTAAAGGCAAGCCCAGAGGCTCACTTGAAAACTCTTTCTGCTGCTTTTCTTGACTGCACAAACGTATTTATTATGTCATCTACAAGAATAAGGGCACAGAATTTCCTGTAAAACCTCACAACCCATCACCTGTCTTCCTCAAAAGCTCCTTGTCTGTTTCTGCTTTCCACAAAACAAAAGAAGTAAAATAAAGACAATTTTTCTTGGTGAGTGTGCTATAAAATAATAATAATAATAATAATAATAATAATAATAATATTAATAATAATAATAATAATAATAAAAACGTATATTTCCCAAGTTCCATGCTTTTGTATGTTTAAAGTCAAGCACATTCTTAGCTGAATTTATCTTTACAGATTAGATCCCATTGACCCAGCATTGTAATTCACCACAGGCTCAGTGGTGATGTTCAATGTCAGATCAGTACAGCTCTATCTCCCAACCTTTCTCCAAACCTCCCCTCCTCAAAAAATAATCAATGTTCGCCTTTCTTAGATGTCTCATCTCTCTTTCACAAAAGCTAATCATGTTGTTCTTCTCTCCCTACTGCCACTTCACGGCTGTCTCGAAAAGCTTTCAACTATCTTGCAGATTAGAACTAAGAACAAAAGTTTCTGTCCCAGCTAACCTACAAGGACCCTCAGTGTACTCTGAGAAGGGTGTGGGAAGGAGCATGGCATCAAATTTGTCGGAGTCAGTCTAATTGGTACTGAATGTGTTAAAACCAAGATTTTTGTCAAGCCCCAATTAAGCTGCTCATCTTACAAAATGTTAGAGGCTCCAGCTGGAAATCCAACATCAGTGGTTTTGAGACTGACTTTCTCATTGCCCCCTGATTCAGGAAAGTTAGCCAGGACATCAGCAGCTCTGTGCATAATTAGTTCATGAAACAGTAAGAAGTCTGTGTAATTTCATTTGGAATTGACTCCTTGCCCTCCATCCCATCCCTCCGGAAAACTCAATCTCCAAGGAGTCGAGGGTTCTTCTCTCTTTAATAACAGCTAAACACATCAACACTGCTCTTCCAAATGCCCCCCCAAGCAGTTAGGAACAAAATAAGAGATGGAAGTCTAATGAAAAGAGGTTTAATAGAAGAGCAAGGCAAAGGTGGCTCAGAGGCTTGCTGCTATTTAATTCAATGGGATGCTCCTGGTGCCTGAAGACTGGCCCATTTTAATTGCACTCCTCTCTCATTTATAAAAGGAAGTATGCGGCGATACAGCTTTAATGAATCTGAAAGAGAAGGCAGGCTATTCAGTGTCTTTCTCTCATACCCATTGAAGGATAATGTGATTGTGCTGGTTAGGCCCACATGTAATGGCACAGCATTGTTGCACACAACTGCCAGCTACACACACACACGCGTGCCTACAACTATGAACACAAACAACAGTGATTATTAGCATTTGAGAAGAAAATACATGAGGAACATAAAAAACAGGTGAAAGAAAGAGCAAAAAAAGAAATATACAGGATAAAAGGAAACTAGCTCAACCAACTGAATCACCTGCTCCATCCTTTCTCCCATCTTTTCGGGGATTTGATCAATACTCTCATCATGGCCATAGTCGTTAATCAATAACTCTATATGGACTCAATCAATAATCTCATCATTGACTTAATCAAAGCTGCACCTATCAGTCTCCCATAAATCGATGTAACAGTGCAACTGACATACAGTAAATCCAGCGATTATCAGCATCGCACTACCATTATTACTGTGACCGCAAACAACAACAACAACCGTCACCGCCATCTTTATCATCACTGCCAACGCCATCAGCTTTCTCCAGGGTTTACAGACAGTGATGGAGTCTACCTGGAGTATAACACCACGAGAAAACGCCTCGATAACAACAAATAAAGCAGAGCAGAGAGCGAAGGCCGGGGTGAAGCTTACCTTCGCCATCTGTGCCTGGACTCCACTGGCTTTGAGCGAGGCCACAGCCTTCTGGGCTGCTGCAGGGCTGTCAAAGTCCACAAAGCCATAGCCTGTACATGCACACACACACACACACACACACACACACACACACACACACACACACACACACACACACACACACACACAACACAGGGAAATGAAAAAGAATATCAGTTAACCTTATTCTAAATGCGTGAAACCAGCCAGTGTTCATTTCTGTCAGAATTTAAACCCGTGTTTTGTTTTCAAAACTGCATAAATCCAAATAGCGTGTCAAAATCAAGTCAGGTCACGCATCTAATGAAAGCTGCTAGTTGTGCCATTAAATGTGTTTTAGCACAGAACATCAACAGAATTGGTGTCATAACAGTAACTCCTGCCATCTTGTTTATGATGCAAAAGATCGTCTAACGTCTGCACACGTTTCTGTGTTGTACAGCTCTCTTTAATAAAATCATGTCTATGATTTGTAATGACTCTAATGTCTTTCAGTGCACTAATGGCTGCTCACCAGATATATTCTGTGCCATGTGTATAGTGACTCTATGCTGAAAGACTCCTTTAGTTTTACATGTAAAATCTACTGGCTTCCTATTGCCTGACATTTAATATACCACTGTATTGCATGTGAGCTCATTTTGTCCCTGAACTAAATCTGTCATTACACACAGGGTTCCTATAGTATTGTCAATAACGTATGGCTCTGCGCCAGTGACATCAAGCTAAATTCTCTACATTTAATGCAGCGATTAAAGTGATTCAGAATCTTGTTTAAAGAAATAAAGATGCAAGGAGAATGAACATCAGTCAATTTTACTGCGATAAGACCAGCGTCATTTTTTGTGCATCTGCGCGCATATGTCTGCACAGTGTATCTGTCAAAGTGTCAACGCTCTGGCGATCTAGGTCGGGCCCTGCAGGAAACGCTGATAGACAAAAGGTCTGAACACACACGTATCAATCTGTACTTTCAGAAATACACCCTGTTTTACTGGGTCACATGGGTGGGGCTGGAAAGAGATGTCAAATAGGCGGAAAGGAGCAAGAAGAGACACAGCCCGTCTGCAACGTGAATGACAGTTTGTATGCAAGTGTGTGTGTGGTATATGTGAACAAAACTGAGTGTCAGCACAAGAAATGGTTCTGACTGTTTGTTTATATGAGAGACTACTAAAAGAGAGATATTGACATGCACGCTTTAAGCCAATGGGAGAAGTGTTTGGAAAGCACAGCAGCTTTGAAATTCCAGCTGTAGTTTTGAGTGGGCTGCGTGTTAACACAATTAAATGATCCACATTTCAAAAGCCTCAATCATTACAATCCTAAATGTAAACATGTTAAGAATGAGGGAATACACTGCCCGTCTCTCTCTATTTCACAATCTCTCTCTCTCACACACACACATAGACACACACACACTTCATTCCTAACATCTGCTCTTGTCTGTTGGTCTTTTTCAGGATTTGGAGCCTCGCTCAGTTTTGCTGATAAGCAGATGATTTTTTATTGTTCAAAGGCACCAAGCTGCTTTCACAGCAAGATATGTACTGCACACACAAATATTTATACTGTTGCTAATGAGAAACCCATAATTTAGCCAAAATAGGGTAACACAAACAGACGTGCAAGTTCTTACCGCGGTACATACACATACAGAATAATGTGCACACATCAATGACTGTGACAAACGCAGATCCAGACAAGCACGGATAGACACACATACACAGAGAAAACAGATTCATAAATATATGCAAGCGTGCTTACACATGCATTCACAGTGTCTTATCTATATTTATCTAATTAGGGCCACAACCAAAACAGTTGAAGCACAACTGTAATTGAGAATGCACAATCATACAGTATTCATCAGTAGCCTGGAAAGATGCTTTCATTTAATTCCAGAAAAATTTGAAAAGTTCATCTCAAATTCACTTCAAGTTCACTTTAACTAATGGTTGCTTGTTTAACCGTAGACTGTCCTTGTAATTAAAAATAATAAAATAAAGCCTGTAACACAGTTCACAATGGATAATTCAATCACCACTAGTCCAACACAGGCTTTTGTTTGATGGCAGTTGTTCAACATTATAAGTGCACATGGTTGTTGAAATAGAGTGACTGTATTGATAAAGATTGTGCTTTAAAGGGGGAACATCAAAGTCTGTTAACAGGTCTTCAGGAGTACAACTGCATATGTGGAAAAAGTTGTATAAAGCCTTTTGTGGCTGCACTCGAATCGCCGACTGAACCATTGGTGTTGGAATTGAATTGTGGACAATGTAGGTGCCAGGTTTTGAGAAGGAGGAAGAAGACATGGAATAAAAAAAAAAACTTGAGTTCTGCTGCTCGATTTTGATCCTTTTTTCAAAAAAACTGTCCATCAAGAGCCTGACAATGTAACAGGATTGAAATGCAATCTGTGGGCTTTTTTTTAGGACAAAAAATGTTTCTAAAAAAAAAGACCTTTTGAGATTTTCTTTGTACCAGCCATATAAGTTACTAATGCCACAAACCTTTATCAGAGCTTAACACAACATTTCAGATCAGGAAAGTTGCAGTTCATTTTAAGATCCATCAGTCACTGCACAAAACAAGTCATGTATATGAGAGCAAAAAGCTCCTAGACAGCAATGTCAAATGGACACATTTCTGGTATTTCATTTAAGTATATTTCATTCAAACTTTCCTCTTTTGTAATAATTAAGCATGAAATTAATTATGGATTATTATGTTTCTGTGTTGTGAGGGCAGCAGGAGGTTCAATGACTCGGCAGGTCTGCATGAAGGAATATATCAACATCAGTAACCTGTGGCCTCAACAGCCAATTTTCAGTTATTTTATCCACTTTTTTTTTTTTTTTTTTACATTTTTACAAACACTCTCAGTCCTGTATAACGGCACAGTCAGCTTAAAACGATTTTGACATAACTTTGTCATTTATATCTCTATATAACTAGAATACTTTAAAATATTGTGAACTTAGTATTGTATTTACGTTTATTTATCCTATACAGTGCAGTAGAATTGTATTTTTTCTCATGTGGTGTCAGTATAATAGCACAGAGATTTGTATATTAGCATATTTGCACAGCTTTAATGTAGTTTATTTTGCTGAAGTTAAACACAGTCAGTGGAATATTCCTAATCAATGGTAACTGATGGTGGTTATAGGAGAATCTGCTGAGTGAAAGCACAGCACTTAGGTGTAATCGGCACATTGCGCCATTTAACAGTCATCAAACTAGAGGCTTGAGACTTTAATCTTAAAGCCACTTGTCTGAGCTGCTCTGTTTACTATGATTTGCCAATCGACTGTGTAGCTAATATCAAATGTGTCCTCAGTATTACAATATCAGAAAATTGAGTCCATATCTCTGGAGCCTTGTACATGATTTCTTAATAAAACATTGAGTTGTTGTAGATGTTGGCACATATTCTGTCTTTACTCTGGGCATTTCAGTTAGCCCATGCATCTAAAGCTGGGTTAAGGTTTGGGTTAGGCAGAAAAATATGTCACATCATTCACCGTTCTAGAGGCATGAATGATAGAGAGGTTTTTTCTCCAAGTGCTCATCTCATTGACTAGTTTGGTGTGACAGCCTTGAAATTCACCATTCGCTTTGACTGTATTCATCACTCAAGGAGAGAGCTGCGTTTTCTGAACATTTATTTGGCCTTTTCTTGAGGGAAGTCAGAGGTCAAGTATCCGCAACAGAACGCATCCCAGGAGCTGGTAGGGATCCATTGTCTTGCTCAAGGACACTTCAACTGGGTGGAAGCTCATTGAGTCTGTGAGCAGATGCTGTTTTCCAAGCTGCTGGACGCTTTCCCAAATCACTATGCCACACTTCTGCCCAACATGTAATTTGTCATTTTTCATATAACCTACACACTACAACCTCCCCTCGAGTTTGGCGAAAACTCATCTCATGTGCACGTAAGTGATAGCTCATCTGGGCACGATGATAAGGATATTTCTAGAGAACAGAAGAGTGAAAATAATATCTCTGAATTATATAATCCTTCTCATCTGTGCCCCATTCCTCCCATCTGTGGCCTTATGGTGACACAGAGATGAAAATTCATCTTGCTCAGTCAGGCCTGACAAATATTCCACTTGTGAATGAAAAAAAAAAAAAAACATTTATTACAAAGCGTGTGCACACACACGTGAATACACATTCATATGGGCTCATAGACACAGATGGAAGCACAGATAAACATGAGCACTCTCTCTCTCTCTCACATGCACACACACACATCCCTAGCTCCCATCTAATCTCCTGAGCTCCCAGAGTTCCTGGCCTTGGGCCATTACAATGGGCTAACCAAGTACAGAGGGAAAAGGAGAGACGGAGTGGAGGAAGAATGGGGGGAGGCAGTGAGTCGGGGGAGAAGAAGAGAGTGGCAGGCAGAGAGAGAGAAGAATGAGATGAGCAAAGGGAGAGGGAGGGAGGCGGAGAAAAGGCAGGAGACACTGAGACAGCGAGAGGGAGGGCGCTTGTCTTTGGGAAATGGAAATCCTTTACAATCTAAAGTGGTTTCCTCTCCCTTCCTTCCTCCATCCTGTACTCTGTGCCCTCTCCCTCCCCCAGAGCTCCCACGCTGCTAACTAGAAAACTGTCAGTGTATTTAACATTGAGCCTGCTACAAAGCTGAGGACTTCACAAAGAAAATCGTATGGTTACATTGTAACCTTGGTTCTCCGAGTGAAGAGACTCTTTCCGCTCCGTTACAATTTATTATGTGTGGGGCATGAGCCCCCTGCTTGTCAGGGTACATGGCTATTTCTTTAAGACACATTGACTTGCCTGGTCACGTCTTATGGTTGTCTGTGCTGGTGTGTAATCACTGATACTTTGATGGAAACGTGTCTCCACAAAAAATTGTCTCTTCACTCAAAGAAACAGTAACCATACGTTATCTGTCATATTGAGATGATCTCTCCGCTCTATTACATATTTCATATGTACAGGATCATTTTTAAAGACAATGACCAATACACTAATATGTGCAAACAAACTAGACAAACTATTGTACAACTAAATGTACAGCACTGACATAACATTTGATACATTAGAGAACAAAGCAAAAGTTTAGTTTAGTTTTCTTTGTTCACTGAAATGACAACTCAGCAGTAAATCTTAGGACATAGTTTTTTTTAAATAATTTTAATCTACCATAAATTAGTATATTTACAAATTGCACTGAATCGTTTAGATCAAGTAAAACCTAACAGAAATTGGGATCACAAGGCTGTCACATGATAACAGCTGTATACAAACTAATGGAACACTATCCCTGCAGAACTCTTTTATTTACCTGTTTTTTTGTCTAGATCTCTCATGCTCTCTACCTCTCCCCTCTTTCCCAGGGCGATAGTGGTAAAAAAAAAAAAAAAAGTGGGTAAACTATAAATGTCTGCAGCAGCTGTCTCATGCCGTTATAAAAAGGTTGATAAACTATAAACTTCAGTCACCCATATATGAGTCTAGAACCACTGAAACTGAATCATATATCCCTATGAATTAATAATAACTATATAATAATTAATAATAACTATATAATAACAATAATGACAACAATAACGACAGTGTTATTATTATTATTACTATTAGATCAATGCCTGGTAACATTAGCCAGCTAATGGTATGTTGGGCATATGTATGTGTTAATCTGCCGGATGTCCATGTGGGTTGTGTCAAAGTCTGTCCCCCCCATTGAATAATGTTCACCTCCTGTTAGAATTGTGTTTCCTGTAGTGCAATCTCTGCATTTGGGGTTAGGACTTTAAATGATTGGTTTGAATATTTGGATGCAGGTTAAGGAAAGGGGAAACAGACTTCGGCACAACACTGGCGAGTGTGCCGGGCACTTTGATTTCATTAGCCTGCAAGCACTGGGGCCACGCTGTTGGCTAAGGAGAGGGTGAGAGGATGGTGGACAGAGTGGACGTGTGCCAGGCAACACTTTAGAGGAGGGGACAAGGTGAGGTTGTGTCCTCCACTGTCATATAATGCTCAGTAAACAACAGAGTTGAGTTGACTCAAACTTTTAAAAATTGCACAATGACAAGTGAGTAAACCGTCATAAAAAGGTGAGTAAAAGCTATTTTGTATTTAAAAAGCTACATAAATGGCATTCACGTGCATTTACCCCCCATTGCAGCCCTGCTCTTTCCTCTGTGCAAAATCTTCCTGAAAAGAAGAGGCTGTCTGCTAAATCATCAGTTTCAAAAGGGTCCTCTTCCTTTTCTGTCAGCCCCAGGTTATTTTTACTCCCTCCCTTCACCTCCCCGTGCCTCCTCCCATCTATCCGTCCCTCTCCAAGAGAACTCTCTGTGCCAATTTGTACTCTCTTAGTCACGCTAAGCACTTATCTTGTCCCCACTGAATGCCTCTGCAATCAAACCAACACTTATCCGGTTGTAAGGCATTCTAATGGCCGACTGATAATGAAACTCCTTCATTGTGAGTTAACAACTGGCTAAGAGATGTATGAAGTCTACATCACAAGCAGTGAAATTGCTGAAGAGGGCCACAGCATGTAAAAAGTGCCTGTGCTGCTGCAGCTGCAGCTGCTGCATTCTGGGTTTTCTGTACATTAAACAACAAGCATAAATGTATAGCTGAATGTATCAGTTTGCATTTTAGAACAGTCTCACTAATGTTTAGTATTCATAAAGGCCTTCTCTTGAAAATATACTGCATATACTACAGTGCCAATTCCAGTGCCAAGAATACCCCCACTATTCACTTCACCTACTACATATACACACTTTTTGGTCACTCAATCACACAGGCTCAATGATTTCACAAAAAATACTCCAAAAAAATACCTGGATTTCATGCACTTGTAAGAGAAAGGGAAGTAAATGCTCAGAGCAGACACAAATAAAAACAATAAAACATATGATTTATGTGCACATAAACAATAGCTTATTATTACAGTTGGACCACATCACAGGTGACTCCTCCAGCTACAAAAACTTTTGCACTAAATTGATTGTTAGTTCACCCACGTTAGCCCACACAGTGTGATTAAAAAAATAGGCTGTCAACTTGCAGCTTGAGACTGGAACCATTAACTGATGATGCAAACCATCTGATTTCTTGTTGACTATTAAATCAGTCCTTCAAGTTATGTCTTCTTACGTGCATCATTAGCATCAGCATTTATATCTGATTTTGTACAGAAATCCAAGAGAGATGAACATGAGATGCACAGGCAGGTCTGTTCATACTACTTTGGGTGTCTACATAAACTTAGGCGATGTGTTCACATCTTTTCCTGTGTGCATATCCACACAGTTATAAATTCTGGGCTGCTCATGGACAGTTGACATAGGGCAGATGACGACATTCTTAATGTCAACAAGTCCCATGAGAGGACCAAAACCAACTTTAAATCATAAAAAAAACAGGTCACAAACGTATAATTTAATTGTTATAAAGGCTAAATGATTGCCTCAAACAGTTGGGCATTGTAGTTTTTAGTAAACATAACTCATTTTTTGAGGTTGCTCTAGTGAGCAGTTATGGCAATAGAAGTCTGAAGGGTTGAATGAAAATAAACCACCTGGCCCATGTCCATGGTAATGAAGGAATACGTCACCCACTACAGTGTGGCTCATTGATGTGTTTTGGACAACAAAGGAGCACTATGACACAGAGGATAATGCTATATCAGGCTTTGGCTACACAGGCAAAACTTTTATTTTTATTACTTTTCCATTTGTAAATCATACTTAAAAGAGCCATGAACTAGAGGACCGCAATGGGACCCAACATAAATCTTGCAGGAGTGGGTGGTCAACAAATAAACTGCTGAATTTTTGTGGGATGAAAATTTAAGAAATTAGTTCCATGATGTGTGAGTCAGTAATTACAAAGTCTTGACAAACCGCTAGATTATTAAAAATAAACACCACGTGAACATAAAGCAAATCCTCTTCCATCGCTGTGAACTTCCATGAATACGTAAAAGTTATGTGGCTCATAACGATGAAACCGGACAATAATTTAGTCAAGTAATCTGCAAAAATCAAATCAAAGTGTTACACTTGAATGCTGAGGAGGAGAACGTATTTTTGTTATGCTATTACAGGCAGGTATGCATTAGAGGATTACACTGGGATTGGGATCCCGCGGGTCCCATGGGACCCAAGGCAAATCTCGCGATCTGGAACACACACATTGCGGGAGCGGCCAGTAATGGTCAGAAATCCAGTGGGAGCAGGCGGGAGCAGGATTAAGAAAACAGTCTGGGCTCTAACTTGAAGCCATAATTGGCAAACATAATAATCATGAACTGGAGCACTAAGGCTGTACTGAATCAGGTTTAAAAAACTCCATTTCAAGTAACACCAATGGAAAAAAATTAATGAGTTGAGAAAATGGAAGAATAACTGATAATTATCAGTAGGTTTATAGAATTTTCTGCCTTTCCTTCGGCTATGCTGTAATGATGTCGGGACAGGCATTTCAATGTGCTTTCAGAGCTCAAAGCCGTATTTGATTATGTGATGCCAAAGCAGGTACTGGAATGATGAAGTTTGTAAGATTCATATAACCGGCCAATTAGAAAGATCCAAGATAATAACTGAAGTAAAAGAGTTTTCAGGGGAGATTCACTGAAGTTTGGTGTTCCCATTATAACGTTAAGACAGACAAGACTACAATCATTTACTCTAAATATTTTATCCTACGTAATCAAAGCTGATGAAGTCTTAGAATTTGCATTAACATCTCTGCCATCATTATCAATCAGACTGGCTTTTCCTTCGCTCATACTATTGACGCTGATATGCTGATTACAGGGCATTTGTTCTGTTGTCCTAAACCATGTCAGTATACCTTTGGAGCACAGCCTTGGCAGATGAGCAGCAATCATGCTAAACACATGCTCTTGTGTGCCTCTTCAAAAGCAGACGACTACAATCATATTGATTAGTGTTTTGTTCAGACCACTCCAACAATCAAGCAGACTCTCATCAGAAGACACTTGAGTGAGCCCCATTCACCACAGAGACTATCTGAAACACATTGTGGCTATTGTATGGTGGGCTCTATGGTGGTTTTGATTTGGCCAATGACAACAATGCAAACATCTTGCTTTCAAAAGCTGCTTGACTCTGAGTATCATTAGTGTACAATCCTAAAATCATCTTCATGGAGAAGTAAATCAAAATAAAAGTACTCTAGCAGTGCATCATTTAGACAGATTAAAGGATGACATACTCATTATGGCAGTCGGTACTGTAGTGTTGTATACAGAGACCCTTACCACATGGCACACAATCACATACACACTGGGTGGCTCCCACAAGTTGAAGTCGTTTGTTCTAATTTGACGTCACACTGTCAGTTGACAGACCGCCGTAAAAACTTTTGGGCATTGATTAATTGGGAATGCAAAAAAGTACAAAACCACTCCCCATAATGCATGGATTGGTCTGCCAAGTATCATCAATTCTCAATCGATGTTTTCCAGACTCAAATCTCATATTAAAATCTGATTTTGTGAAGTATAGGGTGACTTTGCAAGGCAACAGATAATCATAGAGGATAAAGTCAATGGATTCTCACTCACCTTTGCATTGATTAGTGTTCTTGTCCAGGATGGCCTTTGTTGACACAATCTTCCCATATCTGAAAAATGACAATGAAGCATTCTGGTTAGCTGTTAAATCAATTTTACTATTCTTAACATCTGGAGCAATATTGGTTGTGCTTTGAGTCTTGTGCAAGCAAAGGGTGGCAATGTTGCTCAGTCAGTCTGTCAGTCGGTCCACCACTTTGGTCCAGACTGACATATTTCAACAGCTAATGGACTGATTGTTAAGAAATGCACAGACATTCATGGTACCCAGAGGATGAATCTTAATGATGTTGGTGATCACCTGACTTTTCATTTAAAATCATCACAAGGTTCACATTTTTTAATTTCAGTGAAATGTCTCCACAAATATTGGATGGAATGGATGGACTTTGGAACAGACATTCATGTTCCCCTCAGGATGAACTGTAATTACGTTAACATCTAGCACAACCATCAGGTAAAAAATTGAATTTGTCCAATACTTTGGTTTGGGACCAAATACCTGCAAAACTAATATTTGCATCAGCCTCAGCTTTGTTTTCGTGTTTAGTGCTAATTACCAAATGTCAGCATGCCAACATTTTAAAATGAGATGGTGAATATGGTAAACATTGTTTCTCCTGAACAAAGCAGAACTATTACCTTCTCTGACACCATATTTTTTGGTGCAATTGTAAATATGAATCCAAGAGGATAAAATGAAAGAATAACCTTAAATTAAATTGTAACACAGAATAGAACACAATCTGGCCATACCACAGTTTCTCGGGGTGTCCGCAAGAGACTCCACTTTATCACAGTAAAAATATCTATCTATACTTCTATCTATCCATTCTGCCCTTATCTGTTTCAAATCCAACCTGTAGGCCTCAGAACACAGGCAGCACTGTCTCATAAATGATGATAATAACCAGACATCTGTACGGCACCCAATCCTGCTCAGAGCACCTATAAGAGAGACAGACAACCCCCATACTTCTTTCTATCTGCTCTCTCTGCCAACTTTTAATGTCTCCTGTCCGTTTTGCTACCTTACTCTCTTTCTTGCGTTTGACACCTCTGCTTCTCCCTTTGTCTTCTTCCCTCATTCCCCCCTCCATTCCACTTCTATTCGCCATCTCTCTGTTCTCAGAAAGAAGTTAATAATGTTTCTTATCAGCCCGGTCTTTCGGTCCTCCTGGAAAGAGATGAGCGAGAAACAGAAAAACCAGAAAGCTGAGGAAGGAGGCTGAGAAGGTATGAGGAGAGATGAGAGAGACAGAGAGAGGAAAACAGGGACAGAGAGGAGGGGAGGGGGGAGAAAAAGACTGAGACTGAAAGCTTGGATCATTGAGATCGGCCTGGATCACTGCCTGGCTCCGTGGATGAGACTTTTTAATTAATGTTTTAACACTGCTGCACAATGACTGACTGGCTGGGTGAGTGACTATCAAGCAGATTGACAGACTGACAATCTGGCTGACTGGCTAGCGGACTGGCTGATGGCCACAGGTGAGGGACGGACATTCACTCCCTCCCTCCCTTTTAGAGAAAAAGGGAGCCAACGAGGAGGGAGACAGGAACGATAGAGAAACCAAGAGGAGATACAGCGTGAGAGGTTGCGAGCCGGCGGGGTGTAAAAAAAAGTGACGGGAGGGAGAGAGAGACTCGGAGGAATGAGAAATAGACGAGGAGAGGGAGAGCAGTCAGTCAAAAGATAAAAAGAGACACTGAAGGCGTGGAGGAAGCGAGGTAGTCGGGGAGCGATAGGGAGATAGTAAGAGGTGTTTAATAAAGAAGAGATCATTTAGTTGTCACCATCAGGAGAGTCTGTCAGCCAACTGTTTCTGTCAGTGAGAAGAAGAGAACAGAGACTAGCTCGCCTGACAGCCTCACATCAAACTCTATTGGGACAGGAGACTTCAGAAATAAAGACAGAAAACCAGCTTTGAAAGGCTGCTATCACACATAACACGACAGCTGAGCAGCTTATGATCTCGAAATTGGTGGGGGGAAAAAAAATCACCTTAACCGCAATTTTCACACACTTTCCTGCAATTTAAGATATTTTTAGGGTATTTACAAATCCAGTGATTGTGACAGGCTAAAATCAAATCTAATGTTTCTGTGGGTGTTATTTTTACAAAGTCATGGCTGGTGGTAAACAAGGTCTTTGGCCCGCGGTTTGGGGAGCAATCCAACAGTTGCAGACATAAAAAAAAAAACACTCTGAAAAAACAAGGCAAGACTAATCGCCCACACATATACGCAAAGACAAACACACATGCAGACACATACGCAAGGCAACATCATAGATCAAAAACACCAAAGCAGTAATCACACACATTACACACACCATCTGGCAATACCCGGCTCTTTGTTGACTTCTGCCTCGCTGTAATTCAAACTTGTTGTGTGTGTGTGTCAGAGTATGAGTGTAAACACCTACAGTGCATGTGTGCGTGAATGTGCCTGGACACATTTGGGCATACAAATACTTGTGTGGGTGTGATACCTTGTAATTGTGTGTGTGTGTGTGTGCATGTGTGTGTGGAGTGAGTATGAGTGCATGACAAAGATCTCATGCACCATCAGTGTTTTGGCAGGTTGTTTTTCCCGGCAGAAAAGTGAAACATTTCCAGACTGTTTTAACTGTTTTATTCGTTTGCCAGTGTGTGTGTGTGTGTGTGTGTGTGTGTGTGTATGAAAAGAAAGCGAGACTGAGAGCGAGAGAGAGGGAAACAAAGAGAGAGCTACCTGGCTTGACACATTATGAATCTTGAAAAAAATATGTTCACAGTTGTCTGTTTTCAGAAACTGGAAAACAAATACAACGAGTGTATTATGTGGCTGTATTTGTGTGTGAGTTATCAGATTGATGTGTGTGACGTAAAAGGAGAAGGCCACCTGTTCTGTCTGTAGTTACACAATTTGGATGGACTTAAATACAAGAGGAGGAGAGGAGAGGAGAGGAGAGCAGAGCAGAGCAGAGCAGAGCAGAGGAGAGGGATGACGCCATGGCCTTGGGGAAATGTCAAATTACAACAAACTGCGCCATTCAAAATGGTGCCTCACTCTGGACTTGATTCAGTGGTAAAATTCCATTTTACCCAGAAAGCCACAACAATCTCCTATTGTGATGAAGAAATGGAATAAAGTATTGATAATAGATCAGATGATGAAGTCAGGAGGTTGAGGAGAGGGTGGAATAAGAGGAGGGGAAAGTGCAGAATGTCCTGTTCTGTCCTAACTGGAACCCTGTCATTGATTCCAGCAGAAGCCTGGAGCTAGTTGAAATAACAGTCGACCTGCACTCCCTCAACGGCAGTGACAGAAGAGACACTCATAAAAACTATTCAAATACTTACAACACACCAACAAAGGGCTACAAAGAACCAGATGGTTACGGTTAGCACTTCCTTATTCCATAATTTCCCATTGTGCCAAAGCAATAGTAAGTGAGTAGGTTCTGAAAGACATGTGAGTATGTAATTTGTTTCCATTGGATGTTCATCATGACTAAAGGGTCCATAATGAAGTGTGAAGCAGCAGTGGAGCAATTTTCCAACAAGTTTGACAAAGCGATCGAAACCACAGCTTGCTCTGTAGTTCTGTAACCAAACTCTTGACCTCCCTTAAATATAAGGATACTGGTTCAGTGTTATGTCATTGCCAGTCCCATCCAGATGACACCACTTTTACCCTTAATCCTAAAACAGGAAATCCTGATTCCCTGTGTGCATAACAGAGCTTTTATTTCAAGAACATGGGTAATTCCAAATACAATATTCAAAAGAAGATGTGATCATATAACTGTATATTTATAACTACTGACAGAATAATAAGAAGTTGATTTCATACTTTTCCAGCATTGTTTGTTTTCAGCCTTCGGAATAAAATGTAAATTCATAAATTTTGCCTCACTAGCTAACTCCTCACCCTGCAGAAGCGTCTACATTAGGTCAAAAAGTTGTTTTTGTATCATAAAGTACTCACCACGAGTAGCTGGCTAACCTTATATTCTCTATTTTATTTGGCTTCATAGAAATGCTACAAAGCCCAACAACACAGCACTAAGCAAGAGAAGACTGTCTTTCACAGCATCAGTCGGGGTTGGGTTGGCGGGGGTTCGCCTGACAGACTGACTTTCACTATGACAATCCTTTTAGGGCAAGCTACGTGTCTTCTTCGACAAATGGAAACTCCTTAGAATCCTTTCCAAAAGCGCACTTTTGATTTTTTTTTTCCACCAAGAAATGTGATACACAAAGAACAGTAAGACCACTGAAATTGACAGTATTTTCCAGACTGTCGAGATTTAAGGAGGAATGTCAATACAAAACTCAGTGCACCCAATTTTGGCAGGCTTGACAAAATCTGTGTGCACCCTGGCTGTGTGTGTGTGTGTGTGTGTGTGTGTGTGTGTGTGTGTGTGTGTGTGTGTGTGTGTGTGTGTGAGTGTTAATGACAGTCCTCAGAGGGCCCTCCCAGCATCAGATCTGTGTTTTCATTTCCTTGTGGAACGCCGTCAGCCTATGGATGCTCACCGTTTGATGTCTACTGAACCACAGATGCCACCCACCCACACACACACACACACACACACACACACACACACACACACACACACACACACCATTTCTACATCTCTCCAGGATGTCTGTGAGTGCGCATATACATTATGTACAGTATATGTGCACCTTCTGTGTGTTTGAGAGTTGTGCGTGTTCCATCTAAGGGAGTGTATGTGTTTGAGTGCGGGTTCGCGTGCATGAGTGTTCACGCAGGTTGGTCTCTGTGTGTGGTATCTCCTAATTGGCGATCCAATACAGCTGTCTTGTCTCTTGCATTTCCCTCATTTCTCCACGTCTCTGCCAGTTGGACACAGACAAACGCAGAGGGAGGACTGAAAGAGTGCAGTGCTTCAGAAGTTCCTCGAATTCATTCCCCATATGTAGTTTAACATGCTCAGGCGCTATAAAGAAATGAAGTGTTTCAGAAGATGGCTCAGTGTTACTGAAACATTAAGTTTTATCTGCCAGAAGAGTTTTCCATAATGTTTAAATCAGCAGCTGCAAGGCACTCTGGTTAAGTGGTCATTCAGAAGTGGGGGTCTGTCGCAGTATTGTAATGCAGGGGCTAAACTACATTATGACCACAAATTTATGAATGAGCCTTTCCAGGATGCCTCTTTCATACCCAATCATGATACTATCACCTGCTACCAATGAACCTGTATTGGTTGTTTGGGTGTTCTTGGATCAACTTTCACAGTCTTTTGTTGCTCCTGTCCCAACTTGTTTGAAATGTGTTGCTGGCATCAAATTCAGAATAAGCAGATATTGATTTACAATAAAGTTGACGAGATAAAACATTAAATATATTGTCGTTGTGCTGTTTTCAATTCAGTATACATCTTAGCAAATGATCACACTCCGTTTTATTTATGTTTTACACAGCATCCAAGCTTTTTGGAATCTGGGTTGTACAATGATAACAAAAAAAAATTACATTAAAAAAAAGATTTAGTTGATGCTTTTCTGTTCTTATTCTTATTTTCCTTTCATCCGATAATACAATGGGTAGAGTGTGAACTTTTGCCATAAAGATCAAATAGCTGGGCGTTACTCTATTTCAAATACAATGGTGTGTAAATTGAGTTTAGATGAGTTTAATCTCCACTATATCCCTGGCCATAACTCTTCAGAGAGCTCTATACCTCCTCCATTTAGGATCATAAATAAAGGATCTTTATATCGATATAATGACAGTGAAACTACATGTGACAAAAGAACTGTTGACCCTAAGGGCAGGGTTATGCTCCAAAAGAACATTTGTTTGGTGTGTTGTCTCATCACGTCGTACAGAAATAGTGTTTATAGCTTACAGCCACGCTCGACTGTGACTGCAACAACAGTTCAAATGAGGAAAACTGAGCATGCTTTCACACGGTTTCTTCTGGAAGGCATTCATAGTGTTGCACTTGGTTGTAAACTTAAAAAGTGACAGAAGCAAATGTGTAAGATGAAAACGAGAGCTAGAGAGAGAAGTTCAAATCCTTTCTCACCTACAAACAGCTTGTCAATGACTGTGTGAAGTGGGTTTGAAAGTTGGATTATCAGTTTTGTAAAGTTACAGAAAGTGTCCGACACAGCCCCTAAAATTCTGATGTTGGAAAGATGTGGGTGGAGCAAGTTTCTGAAGCGATTAGACCATCCAACTTCTGATTAAGCATCCTGGCAAGTTTACCCTGCTGATTTGCAGGTAGGCTATATTCTTTGGAAGATCCAAGAAACTGAGAGCAGTAGAGAACATCAATAATGTCATACACCTACACAGGTGATATCACTTATTTTTGGATGATTATAGCTGTGTGGTCATGTGCAGACTGTGTTTGACGGACACATGCCTCACTCTCCAGTTAGTTTTGTTGTACTGGCCAAGGTAGGACAAATTACATTTTGATTATACTTATTGGTCCATGGAGTTGGTTTAATGCATGTAATTCCCAGAATAACTTAGCCCACCTGAGCAGAGGTCTAATCAACCAGAATAAGTGAAAAAAACCTGTGAAGGAGTGCAGGGCCTTTCATTTCATGTCACAAAAAATATGGCTTTTAAAACCCTATATTTCAGAAAAATTCAGAAAGATGGTGTGTCAACTTCTGTTTCAAAGGCCAAGAATAAACAGTGAAACTCAGCTTTTCCAAAAATATTATAATCAGACTAAGCTATAATATAAAGACAGAACAGTATTACACTGCCATAATACACTGGACACCTACCAACAATATTACTGCTCCTATTCAAGAAGAAGGTTTAAACAGTATAACTCAAATTACTTCTTGTCCACAGAGTTTTGCTCATTAAACAGCAAGATAATTAAGATGGAACCTGTCTTTGAAATACTGGATATATATTTCAGGACAGAGAGAGATTTTCCAGAATTCAGGTCTCATATCAATCAAGTGCCACCAAAACATCAAGCACACTCATGTGAAGCTTTTCAAAGCTCTATGAGCCATTCTGCAATTTTTAGAGCAAGACTTCAGTTCAGTTTTTCTTGCTCAGCTGCTGATTAACGAGAGATTGTGAACTTATTCAGTGTTTTATGGTCTTCTTCAGTAATTTCTAAGAACTGGCTGAGCGGCTAAATCTCATCTGTCCTCATCTCATACAAGCAGATAGATAGACTAAATGGACTGCATTTATGTAACACTTTTACCTAAAGCGCTTCACAGAGCAAGCCAGTATTCACCCAGATAGATAGATAGATAGATAGATAGATAGATAGATAGATAGATAGGAGTAGTGAATCAGTGGTAGGCGTGACAGAGAGACAGAAAGACAACAAGTGTGAGTGAAAGTGAGCGAGCGAGCGACAGAGAAATTGCCCTTGTGCTCTGCTTTAAATTCCGCTCACGTTCTGCTCTGTCCCCAGACGTTAAAAGTGTGTCCATAGTTTGGGCGACCGGGGGAGTGATTGGAAATGTCAGCTGACAACAGCACTTTTCACTGACACTCTGAGAACTGGCACAGAGACAGAGAGGGAGGGAGGGTAGGAGGGGTGAGGGATAGAGGGAGGGGGGCAGAGAGAGGAGGATGGAGGGAGGAAATGAGGAGGATGACAGAATGGGAAGGAGAGGATGGTGCTGGTGGGCGGGCTGGCACACAAAAAAGAGCCACGCTTGGTAACAATAAGGATGAGGATGACATTGATTTAAAAGAGTATGCGTGCGTGTGTGCGTGTGTGTGTGTGTGTGTGTCAGTACCAAGGGACTGTCCTTCCGCTATTCATTGTAACTGTGTGCATGAATGAAATGCCTGTCTGTGTGTGTTTATGCACGCGCATGTGTGCATGTCATGTCAGTGAGTGACAGGAAACTGCCACTCAGTCTATTTCCGAAAGCCGGAGAGATTTGGAAACCCAAGGATAAGACTGCTGCCCAACAGCACACACTGCACCCCCTTCCTCCACTGACCTTTCCTAAATGTTACTGGCCACTTGGCACACTGACTGGGCCTCTAATGAAACTTTTATTGGCCCCCATTTTTCACCCTGTTTCTCCAGAACGCCTCCAGGGCTAAGCTGAAATACAACAGGCTTGAACTGCAGCTGACACGCAGAAGGGCAAGGTATGGTGTGTGTGTGTGTGTGTGTGTGTGTGTGTGTGTGTGTGTGTGTGTGTGTCATAGTCTTCACATTTTATTTTTATCTGCCTTTTTCTTTATTCCAAAATCAATTAGAAGTGTTTATGAGATCATTTAAAGCCCTTACCTGTTGAATATTTAGCTCAATATATCATTCTCCAATTACATTTGATAATATCAGGTAATAGCTGTAGGCAAACAAGACCCTCTCTCTCAGACCTGCTTTATCTTCTGTATTACATTCTGTGATGACTCTGTTTGCTCACATGGGGACAATTGAGGATGGGAAATACTCTGAACGACTCAAAATTAGGTGCTGGAATCAGAATCAGAATCAAAATCAGAATCTGCTTTATTGACCGAATATGTGTACACACACAAGGAATTTGACTCTGGTTTTTCATTGCTCTTAATGTACTAACGCAGGAATAGACATAAAGCAGCAAGGTCAGGGACAACAAATACTGAACAATAAAAGTAAAGAATGGCAGAGATTAAAGAAGGTCAGGACTGAAATGTATATGAAAAATATACGTGTGTATTTATAAAAATGACCAACACCACAATAAAGTCTGTATACAAGTATTCTGTATGTGAACAATACAAATACTGTAAGTCCTTTGTCATTACTGATATTATTGTCTCTAATGATCTGGACATTTTTTATGATTACTGACACATGGCTATCCCAGAGGACACTGTTCCCTTGATTGAGGCTATTCCAAAGCTCTCTGGAAGACGATGAGGTCTGGCTGCTTTTTTATAAGTTAGGTCTTATTTGCCAGCCTGTTACTTTTGGTAATTTTATTTCCTTTGAAGTTTCAAGTTTCTTAATCTTAACCTTTCACTGCATCTGAATTTATAGGCCACCTAAATCAACCTGAGTATTCTGAGCTTTTATCCACTGTCATACCTAGATATGACAGGGTGCTTATTCTCGGTGATTTTAATATTCATGTGTGTTGAACCTCTCTTTTTTCTTATAGACTCTTTTAACCTCATTCAGTCTGTTAAAGGGGCCACATATTTTAAAGGTCACATCTTAGACCTGGTGCTCTCATCTGGTTAGAAAAAATTCTCACTCATTTTGTAAATAAGGTGTAGAATATCAGGTCCCAAATCAGCCTGACCCTTGAGTGCTTTCCATTCCCCATGTTAATGTTGCCTCTTTACCCAGTTTCAGCCCATTACAGTTTCACAGTTAGAGAGTACAGTCTCTGACCTCTGGTTCTTTTCCAAACAGTTCACACACCCATTGCTAAAGAAACCTAATTAATCTGTCCTTAAGTAACTATGAACTAATGTCAAAACTTTCATGTTCTGGGGAAAGCAATTTCATTTCATTTGATATCTTTTATGAGTAATCATAGTGTTTTTTACAGTTTCCAGTCGGGTTTTACACTTCATAGTACTGAGGCAGCACTTGGTAAGGTCACCAGTGACATAGTGCTGACTGCAGACAGAGGCGACTGCTCAATTTTAGTTCTTTTTGATTTAAGTGCAGCCTTTGATACAGTCGATCTTACATCATTTAGAGGCTTGGGTAGGAATCAAGGACTCTCAGCTTACTACGCTCATATCTCTCCAACAGAACCTTCTCTGTTGCTTCCTACTTTTCAGCCTTTTCTGTTGTCTACTTCCTCAACAGCTCAGTTGAGTCGGTGTACATCAAGGCTCCATTCTTGGCCCCCTTCTTTTTTCTATATAACTCTTGGCTAGGTTATTAAAAAATTATGAAGCGTTTCAAAAACATTTTGCCAACAAAACTCAGTTTAAACCCACCTAGCAAGCTACCTAATCTCACAACCTGACATAAAATCCTCGATACCTAAAATTTCCTTATATTTAACTTAGCGGCCTATTAAATAAGGTTGAACGGGCTGGTAGGAATATACAGGTAATATTTGATGCCAACTGCTGTGTAGATGATCAAGTCAAAAATGTTATTCAGTCTTGTTTCTTGTTTCTTCCAGCTCAAGATAATCTTTAAAATTATGCCATTCCTTATCAATTGCCGATCTACACAAAGTGGCACAAGCTTTTATCTGTTCTCAGCTTGATTTTTTTAAAGCCAGGGCTCCCACCGCTGTCTCCAGTTGGCATGAAACGCTGCAGCTCAACTCATTACCAAACAAAGAGGCTTGATCACATCACTCTTGTGCTTGCCTCCCTACACTGGCTGCCTATAGGATTGTGAATTGGTTTTAATATTTTATTGCTCACTCTTAAGGCCTTAAACAGTCTTGTTCATAAATGTATCTCTGATTTATTGACCTTGTATGTGCCATCTCGACCATTAAGATCTCTGCATGGAGCCCTGCTATCATTATTACTCTCATTATGGCTAGAATGTTTAGAAGTTTTGCAAATCAATGTAATTTCATTTCTATTCAGCCTAATTTTACTACTATTTTAATGGAATGAGTGGAGTGACCAGCCATGCTGTAAAATATTTCCATGTCTTTGAAGAAACCTTTGGCATCTATGTTAAAGTTTGAGGGGTTTGCTGTTGACGGATAAAAGGATGTATGTGTGTCGGTCCTTGTGCAACATGTGTGTGTAGATGACCCAAGTGCAGAAGGGAGCGGATGGGTTAGGCCCAGCTGGGTTGTGTTTTTTCCTCTCAGGAAGCACAGGGGAGGGACAGAGAGGTCAAGAGCAAACTGTTGATACTCATTATAAGCTGCTGTTGGACTCACGCAAAACTAATTACCACAAGCTGAATTGAAAGGAGCAGAGTGAATTGAGCTCAGCTGCGCCGAAGGATGCATCTGTAGAGTGAGGACAGGGTCAGATTGAGTTGAGCAGAATAGAGAAAAATAGAACTCACGGCTGGCAGAGTTTGATGAGGTCCTGGTCAGTGGTGGCTGGCGGCAGGCCTCTGATGTACAGGTTGGTCTTACTAAGCTGCTCCACTAGCCCTCCTCCATGACCTCCTCCACCTCCACCTCCTCCTCCTGTGGTGCCGGGGCTGGGCGGAGCCATGGGCGGAGGGGGAGGAGCATAGGACTGCTGCAGACATGGAGACAGAAAAGGAAGGGGAAGGTCAGTTAAGGTCACAAGACGATGAAAGTCTTTTTCCCTTTTCTGTGCTATAATAATCAATTGAATAATTGTACTGTTCACAAATCCCTAGCCCCAACAGTGAACGTAGATCCAACATGTATGCAGCTGCAGACACACCAGCAGCTTTTAGCACAGTTTATTGGGCTTTTTCATGTGACTTTTGATTTTACTCTGTAACAAATGGCAAAGAACAATATTCGTTATAAAAAGTACACAAAAATGTTAATGAGAGTAAATGTAAATTGTTACTTCCACCCGTGATCAGATTAAGGGAGCAGGATATGTGTAATTAGTGGTGTGCTTTATAATCATGGTGATCATCCTGATTCACCTCAGGGGATTTATCAATAACAGTATCAGGCTGTGCTGCAAAATAGCAGCTGTGACTTCACCAGCTTTAAGTTAATGACAGTTCAGTCAGTATCTTTGTCATGACTGGATTGACCTGCTGTAAGCTACAATGTTTTCTAGTTGTGGAACAGAAAATGTCTCAAGCTCTGAGTGGCTTTGTTGAGGTTTGTTGATGGACAGGATGTTCTGAGAGTGTGATGTGTCGGTGGTGTGTGTATATGTGAAGTAAAAGTTGCCTTGACAGGTCATTTAGTCTAAAACTGAATCTTAAAGTGTGATCATTTAACTTGTTTTCTAATGCAAGAGGACTTGGATCAAAAAGACAAAAGGAAATCATATTGAATGAAACGACATTTTCTTGATGCCAGTGATCTTCCTACTTCAAGGTGCTGTTAACTGTTTCTTAAACCACACAAGATGGCACTGGGCACATTTACTGTGCTGTAAGAAGTTTCTGTCAAGCATCCCGTTATGGGTGCACAAATCAGGCCATAGAGTGTTTAATCCAGGCCTAGGCCCTTTATCACCCCTAACTTACTCTTATTCTATCGGCCTGCACGGTCCAATTACACAGCTCAATGCTGACTAAATGACTTAATAAGATGACCGTTTCTGGCAGGGAGGAAGGGCAGTGTGAGGATTAATGAGTGTTTGGAACTGATGGTTTCTGAGTGCACATGCACCCCTGCCTGCCCGCTGCCTTGGGCAAACTATTAGGTTAAGTTTGGAGGAAGTAAACAAGCCAGATGGCTCATATGACAACAGTGTTCAAAACACTGTCTGCTTGCTTGATGTTTGGAGCAAAACAGGCTCTGGCTCAACAATGAAATCTGGTCTCAGCATTGGTCCCACTGTAGGGAACTGGTTCAAGACCCAGCTGCAGATGGGGAGAAGATCACAGGCAAGTTCCACTGTGTGCCACAGTGACAAGTGAGAGAACAGGGAAGAGAGGCAGAGGGAAGAGAGACAGACAGGTAAGACAGGAAGTGTGTGCGCTTGGATGTATACTGTATTCAGCAGATGTATGTTCATGTGTATACGCGAAGGCTAGCGAGCGTGTGTCAGCTTGTGTGTGTGAGTCTGTGTTTGTGATAATGACAGGTTGTCACCACACAGCGATGTGGAGCCTGAGCCAGCTCTGATATTAATCCATTACCTGTACTTCCCTCAACTGGCAGACTGCACTAACAGGATTCAACACATGCACAGCAGACATGCAGCAATAAAAGGAGATGGTGCCTGTGGAGTAGTGTCATTTACAGGCCAGTGCCTTACCCTAACAGCCCAGAATGAGCCTATATACTTCAACAAAAACATGGCAAAGTACAGAAATGAAAAAAGCCTCCACTGGGTAATGCTTCATTTTAATGGCTGTGACAAATCCTACTCTGTATTGTAAGTATCTCTTCCATTTGCAATTTGGTATTTTTGCCCAAAAATATCTCCCAATACTGTGTTCACTGTGAAAATATTATCTCTGGGTCTGCAAGCTACTGATGATACCAATGTGAAAAATGTCACTAGTGCTAAAATTTACTCAATTAGTCAATAAACAGGGCAGAAATGACCAACAGTTTTGAGAATTAATTAAGGATTTTCTTGGTTCCAGTTTCTCAAATGTGAGAATTTGCTGCTTTCTTTGCTTGCATATCTTGGTAAATTGAATATCTTTGGGACTGTTGGTGTGAGAAAACAAGAAATTTGAAGATGCATCTCAGGGATCCGTGAAGCTGTGATGGGCATCTTTCACTGTTTTCCAACATTTTAAAGCCCAAACCAAGAATCAAAAAAATATTGAGTGATTAATATGTGATGAATATAATCACATTTATTAATCCGTTGCAGCCCTAAATGTCAATAGATATACAATAAAAGGGTTTTCTCCATTCATTTAGCTTGTCATTTGTGTACAAAAAAGACTAAGTTTGCCGGTCCATTGACACAGTGGGTGTCAATGCATAAGGGCCATAAGTTGAACCTGGCTCAACTTTTACTGCAATGCAACATCATCCAGCAAATCAAATACATGCAAGCGCCCATTTGGATTTTGTAGATTCATTTGTAATGTAGACATCATATTCCTACTTTTTACCTCAAAATCTTGGTGACGAAAGATAAAGTAGTTGCTGCTGTGATCATTTTCCAGAGTTGTAAACTCCGGTCTGTGAGTAATGCAAACCACCTAGATGTGCTGTTTTAACACGGGGCTGTGAGTCATGCTAGTAGCAGTGTGAGGCTGTACTGCTTTAAGCTTAAAACATATCAACCTGTTGGTGGCACTAGAGGAAGTATTATACATATATAACATATAATATATAGGACCATCCCTAGAGCCACACTGAGTGCTTTTCTTAAAAACACCAGCACTTCCTGAAAATACAATTGCAATGTGTCCATATAAGGAGTGTGAGGAGCGACAAGAAACTCTCAGATTCTGGAGCTGTATTCTTATTAAACAGACACACTGAGCAAAGCATCAAACTCCAAACTCCTCCAGAGAAGCTGCTCAGTGCCCGGCAGTGGGCAACATGCACTGAGAAAGGCGCCTGTTTTTTCATGCGGCGTCTGTGATCATGATAATGAAAACCTCACCGCTTCAAAGCCTGAACTGTGTTGAGGGATGATTCCATATGAGCCTTTAAACAATGAGTTTGTTTACTGACCACCTCTGAAAAATAGCACGGACACATGCCTTATGTGAAGTGTCAGATACAAATAAAATACCCCAGGCTTCATCTGAAAGAGAAATATCCCTGGAATAAAAGCTATAACATGTTTCAGATAAGACACATTGCACACATGGCAATGCTTACCAACACAATGCTGGTACATGCAATGTGTACACACACAAGCATAGCCAGACTGGCAGCATTTAATCACACACACACACACACACACACACTGTCAGTCTTATCTATATGCATTCATCTCATTCCACCATGATGCAGAGCACAAAAGAGCCTTTTTTCACTGCCACATACACACACACTCAGATGTCCAGGTATGCGCCAATGTACAACATCGCTCTCTTTCCTCTCACTCGCTGACACGACACACACACACACCTGATCAAAGGCCTTGCCCAGGAAACCTCTTTCAGCCAATTTGTGCAGCTGTCAGGGTCGGGCCGATAGTGAGCTGTGTATGTAATGTGTCAGAGACTGTGATAGGGAAATCCTTTGAAACACTGAAATCTCTCTCTCTCTCTTTGGCAACCACGCTCTCTCCTCTCTTCTCCCTCTCTCGCTCACCGTCAAATTGGACTCCACCATCGCTCAATCTCTTGCTCTTTTCACCTCCATCCTTCCACTTCCCCCGTACTCGCTCTATATTTCTCCCTCCCTCCCTCGCTCTCTTTCTCCCAGTTCCTCTCTTTTAAGGATTATTCTGCAGTCGGAGTGTGTGGACTGAAGGCTGCCTCTCAGCTGGTATTGTTGACACACTTAGTACAGTGGAGCAGCTCTCGCAGTGGGAAAAAGGCTCAGAGGCAGCAACACAAACTGTCACACAAAGCAAACACAGTCACCGGGTTTTTGTAGATTTCATGCACGGCTGAGCCTGTGAACAGCAACGCACCGCAAAACATTGCTGCACGTTGCCATGTATGTGCATGCTGCTGACTACCTGATGAGCATATATTTGACAGGATAGCGAATTGCAAAGGAGGTTGAGAACAAAGAAACACTTTTAAGTTGCTTATTCTCAAGATAACGTAGAAAAAAAACATGCATGAAGCAGATTTTTTTTTTCTTGATGCAGCTGTCAGCATCATTTGCATCACCTCGATCAGGTAACAGAGGTCATGACATATGACATACTGTACCTATTTGCTGTTGCCTTGAAACCTAATCTTTGGTGTCGATGGGTGACAAACTAAATAGATGAGTGGAGAAACATAACAAATGGAAAATGCTTCCCAAGGCTTGTCCTGGAGGGTTGTGGTGGCTGAGCACCTCACTAACAATTTTTCTTTTTCCTTAATTTGTCATATGGATATCATTATTGAATCCAACAAACATTCAGTCTCTCTGTCTTTGAAACAGCTGCTTGCTGCAAACATGTACTGGGCCGTTTACTCACCTGGCATTTCACTCTTAGGATTGTACATCATTTAATTTAATAAAAAATTATTGGAGGTGCAAAAAAAAGCTCTCCAAGTTAGAAAGTTTGCCAACTGTCAGGTAACAAGCTTGTTAGCTGTGTTACTAACAAGACAAGTTCACATAGCTGATGAATAAAATTTGTTTGTACTATCAACTCCTCATAAGTGCCTGCAAACCTTTCATCTTTTGTGGTGCAGTTCATATTCAGACGGAGCGAGGTTAAAGAAAAGTTAATGGAGCACTGCAGCTAATAAGCTACAACAGCATCGCCTATTTTGGATTCTTTCAGCTGACCAAAGTTGATGCAAACAATTCGTGTGGATGTGCTTTATCTCTGTGAGCCTTTCCTTTGCGGAAATGTGGCCATTTTAGATGCAGATGCACACAGGCCTTTACCATCTACCATCCATCCATCATTCAGCAACTCTGTGAACACTGCCTTTCTTCCTAGCCATCCACTACTTTCTTCACAGCTAGGCTAGTGCACGTAACACACACTACACACACACTCAGACAACTGCTATACACTCACATGCATGCCAACACAAGTACAGTCTATATATAGCCCTCTCATCCCTAAAGAGTTCTCTTCTTCCCAAACAATGAGTAGCTCCTGGAAGGCCCTGAAAATGGGTTTCAACTAACCCCACACACACTCACACAACCACAGCTCACTTCTTGCCAGAGTTCCGGTAAAAGTACGGTGACTTTGCTAAGGTCAGGTTTCCCCTGCTATTTTCAGCAAAAGCGATTTTCGTAATTGCATACTGACGCTCAGTGTGTTTGTCAGTGTGCTGCCAATGTATCTATGCACATTGATCAGCGAGACAGAGATGCAGAAACAAAAGACAGACAGAGAGCCACACACCAAGAGGAAGACAGGAACATGGATTGAGAAATTGCAGTTATAGGAACAATGACTCCATTCATCTGCTGCTATAACTGTTCTATACATTTAACAAGGCTCATCCTTGGCCATACGCTCCTCCATGTGCATTTAATATGATGCGACAGTCTTTCCCACTGTTGTAGATGTGTGTGTGAAGACATTAATGAGGTGTAGTCAGTGTGAGTCCATTATAGATGGAGGGCTGGAAAGACTCGCTAAGTGATGGTAGAAAGGAACGAGAGCAGAAGAGTAGCACAGTCCCAGTGAGGGGTGAACTTTGGGTGAAAGGTAGGAAGGAAGGGATAAAGAGAGGGGAGAGGCGGCAGAGAAAAAGAACAGAGAGACGGAGAATGAGGGATGGCTGATGAATAGAGCCGAGTGAGAAAGGATGAGGGGAGAGAGGATAGGACATGGGAGAGCGGCTTGTTCCGGCCTCTTCTGATGCTTCCTGAAACACAGAGGAAAGAATGTGGGCTATTTTTGGGTCCAGCGCTGAGATTCTCTCTTACTCTCTGTGCCTCTAAACACAGCAGCGGAAGGGTTTAAGGAAGAGCTTATGAATACATTGGAATGGAAACATGGCTCCCAATATACCATCCCCGTTTAGAGATTACACAAGCGGCTAAATTAAGCCTTGGCTACTGCTTCTGTCTGAAACCTTTAAAAGACAACAAATCATATTTTCTGGGATTTATTGAATAACTTAATTGCCAAACTGTCATGTCCCATCCTATTTTGATTGGAGCATGGGGCCTCAGAGAAAAGAAATGCTTTAAATAATGAAAATAAAGGAAGGAAAAATAGCATATTTATGTCCAGGGAGGCAGAAAAGACTGCAGCAAGTTCAGTTAATTCTGTTTACAGATATAAATAGCCTTCTTGGAGACAAGCCTAATGATATCCAATATGGGATACTTACAGGTTTCCAAGTGTCAAGTTGAAGAATGTGTAGGCTAGAGGTATAGCCTGTGATTAGTCTGCAGTGTAAATGATATGTCTGGGGAAATTACACCTGATGGTTATTTCATAAAATCATTTCAAAGTCCAGTTCCTTCCACGAGAACCTTGAAATCCCTGAAAAAAGGATTTGGCTTCTTTAAGTTTAAGCGCTTAAATGAAGTGCGCTGATAATTGAGCTGCTGAGATTTAAGGCTATTTAATACACAGTGTCTGCATGTTTCATTAAGTTAAATGAAAGACTCTTAAAGACCTCTTTTCATGCCGGTTACAGTAATGACCTGAACAAATCTGCAGCTGAAGTACATGTCAAATATCAGTCTTCATGATTGGGATTATCTGTCACTGGACAAAAACATACCACACCAACCACCACATTTTACAAGTGTAATACTAGATTTAACTATACCCTTGAGCTATTACAACCATAATTATTGTAATTCAAGGCTGTTTGAGTTTCAGGACCTGCGGACATTCTGCCGTCTTTTGAGGCAGAAATAACTGGATATCATGTTTTACCAGGGTGTCTGCGAGTTTCATCAGCTTAGATTTAGGATCAATGTGAGGTCAATCAGCATGGAAAAAAAGATTTAATTAGCAATGCAGAAAGTTGACCTTTCAGAATATAGTCTGCATGACCTATTTATGACCTACTCATCAGAGGACCGGTGCAACGTTAGACCTCAAGATTTGTGCGGCTTTTAAAATTCAATTTAAGACCTCATGTGAAGCTTAACTGTATTCAAACATACATACTGTAACACATGCATAAAGAAACTGCTGATAAAATCAGTCATCTTTTTCATCAAAATGTTTCCGTATACTCACATAATAAAAACCAATTCTGTCAGTTCTTCCTGAAATAAAAGCTTTGTTCCTGCATTTTAAAACTAGCGGTGCGTTAAAGCCATTTACACTCAGGCTGCTCTCTCGTTCTGCAGTCATACGCTGCCTGTTCATCTCCGCCATTACATTTCATGCACTTCCACTTTCATTCTCTCAAGACTCTCTTGTTTATCTCTCACCTCTCCCCTAATTTCTTCTCCTCTCTCATCACTCTCCCAGTCCCCTTCCCAAACGACTCCTTGCCTGTTTCTCTCTGTCTCCTCTGAAGATCAGGTCGTCTAGGTTGCTTCCCAGCGGAACACCGTGTTCCAGCCATCTACCTCTCTATCTCTCTTGTAAACATCAGCAATAACAGCATCAACAACACTTGGGCTGTCATAAACAAGTTGCGCAAACATCCCAGGAGGACATCCAGTTAGGGCTTGGGGCTGACTGACCTGGTGGGAGATAAGGAGATGATGGAGAGACTGTGGTGAATTTCTGAACCCTCAGCAAATTCCTGTGGCCGTGTTTTTTGAAATAGGTCAAAGAGAGGGGAGGTGGACACTATGTTCGAGTTTACAGGGAAGCTGTTTAACTTGAGATTGATATGAATCTGCATTAGGCTGCACGGCTATTGTTCTCAGGGTCAAGGCTTTGTGTCTCTGTGTTTGTGTGTGGGGTTGTGGGAAATAGACAAAACCCACCAGCATGAGCTTGTGCAACAGCTGTGTGTATATTTGGGAATATTCTGTATGTGTGTGTTTATTTGTTCTCATAATGTAATTCTAGACTTTTAATTGCATAAAATTGCTGGTGCAACTTACTTTTGTGTGTTTGTATCCAAGTCAGTCAAATCTAAAACCAGATAGCACACAGCAAAGAAGAGGCTGGTCGGAGAGGGGTTCGTGTCAAACGGTTCCTAAACGTGCTGAACTGATACAAGCTAATACAAATTAATTACAGTGATGTCATTATGTTAATTTCACAAGAATCTTTTTTTAATATAAGGTAACCATAATGTCAAAAAGTAAGGTGACAGTAGTGACTAGATTGCTTGCACCATCACCTTGCAGCATGTAGATCCAAGGTTCAAAGACTGACTCCAGGCCTGCCTGTATGTTTTCTATGAGTGCATCCAGCCCCGTTTCCCAAGGAGTTACATGCATATTAGACAATTCTGTACCTCACAATTTACATCCAATACCAACTTTAACTACCAAAGCAGGGGTTAGTGTTCCCTATATATAGTGAAGTGGAACATACTGTAAGTATGTAGAGGTCAGGTTCAGCCATCATGCAGGAGACCTGAGTTTAGTCAGGTCTCAGGAGTGTCAGAGACTTGCAAGTAATGTTGTATTTTTGTGAGCTGTAAACATGATCTTTCTCTGACCTTAATCAAGTGCTTTAGTTGCCTACCCCAACCACACCTTAGTCACATTTTATTTGCTTTCCCTGACTATAACCATATTGTCATGCAGAAAGTGAGAAAAATGTTGGAATTGAACACAATGTGAGGTTTTTCAGAATCACCCAATATTGACATTTGATTACATTATTGACATCAGTGAATTACTCTCAAACAGAGAGACATGGATGTTAAGGACATGTTCGACATTTTCCTGTCCTGCCATTAGATCTGGAGCTGCAAGTGCCAGAAAACAGGCGCCCACTGCTGCTACTAGCTAAGATGAAACAAATGCAGTGGATGAATTCCGGGTATGTGTAAGACGTACCTGGCCAAGAACAGCGCTTCCAAAAAAGAAGAAAAGAGCAACACAAAAAGCCTTAGCCCATGCATAACATCTGCCAAAAATAAAGCCAAGAGTTTAATTATTCCAGGTTTTTTTTCCACTTTAAATGTCTTAATGGCATGATGACCAAGTAAGGATTTGACTTATGTTTCCTATGTCTGCACACATCTCATGATGAACATATGTACTACGCACATGTTGGCTCGAGTCCTCAAGCTATTTTCTTGCATATGCGCTGCCTTTGCTGTCTGCAACAATCACAGTAACTAACAAATCTAACCACAAAAAAGTGGCTGACCTTGTCCTCTCTTTCTGAAAGAAAAACCCTTCCTGAGTGACGTCCAAGAAAATCATTCCACTGCATTATACTTCAAAACGCTCTGCACTGATTTTTCAGCTGAGTATATTCCAGAAAAAGAAGACAAAAAAAATCATATGCTACATTCTTCTTTCTTAATTGCATGACCTCTAGCATGCAAGTTACAAAAATGTAAAAAAAGAAACATGCATATTGAAGAGGAGCTTTGCACAAAGCTCTTTTATTATGTATATTTATGCAAATGGGACGTTAGTTTATTCAAGAAAGTCTCTCTCGCTCCTCCTCTCATTGCCCTTTGGTCAGTGTTTCCACCCTGCAGTATGCATGATGAGCGGCAGCAGACTGGGCTCCTGATTGGTTTTATACAGGCCTAGTATATAAGAAGGGGGAAGTATGGAGGTTTCATTGTTCTTCAGTGACTCATCTCAAAGTTTAAAATGAAGCACTGTTGAATATTGCACAGCTTTAACAGCAGCAGCTCCAGTTCTTTGTCACTGCTAATGAACTCTGGATGTCTCCTTATAAGGTGAACTGTATATTCCTACCTGACGCTTATCATCCAGCAGCGTTTCTATCCCTCTTTATCTTATCGTCTCCTCCTTGCATATTAATAGTATCATCCTGCCCTCTGATGTCCCTCATCTCTTCCCTGTTCCAATCAAACGTTTTGCTCTTCTCCTCCTCCTACATAACTTCCTCTCCTCGTCTTTCTCCTCCCCTCCTTTCCTCAGCTGTCCACAGCCTCTGCCCTCTCTCCTTTCCCTGTTCCATCATCTCTTTTCCTCTCGTCTCATCTCTCCCTCGTACTCACCCTCCTCCTATCTGCTGCCCCCTCTCCTCCAACACCGTGCAGGAGATTAAAATATGAGGAAACAATCAAGCTCCGGCTCATTAGCATATGAACAGGGGGCCGACGGGCAACTGCAGAGACGACAGCAGAGCCCTGGAAATCCATCGCGGAGCTTTTTTTAATCCCAGGAATGACTTTTTACCGTATTTTGTTGAATGAGACAGAACAATCCTCTGCCAGTCCTTTCAGGCAGTCAAATTACCATCAGAATAAGAGGGCATAAGAATAAGACAGAATGCTTATATAGCGTCAGGTCAAAGAATGGAGACTATGGAATAAGCGTGCAGACAGAATAATGTTTCTCCACGGCAACAATGAGAACCTGAAAAGATAGGAACTAGTGTGTGTGTGTGTGTGTGCGCGTGTGTGTCTGTGTGTCTGTGTGTGTGTGGGTGCAAGCACTTGTGTGTTGGGTTCATCTTCTCACAGCAACAATGAGAAACTAAAAAGATAGCAACTGGCAGGTGTGTGTGTGCACATGTATGTTTGGGAGGGTCTACTCTTAAAATGTCTCTATTCTAAGCATAGCAACATCACAGATGGCGACATACAGTATATCATGTGGACATATGAGGCAACAGAAATGGGAATGGTAACTGGAACAGGCAGTAATATATCAGCTGCTGGTGAATAGATTCTGTGTTGTGAAAGTCTGTTGCAGAGGTGGACGCTATGAAAAAGCACAGTAGGGTCACTGTTGGCCTATATTAAATTGGTATATCTTAATATTGCTGTTCAAATATACTGTGTACCTGGATAAACCCCTTGAAATCAACCATCACATTTTCAAGGTGGCAACAGAACACAGAAACAAAGATATACAAAAAAAACAAAAAGAAAAAAATGCCCTTCAACCTCATGTGGCAGACAAAATTTGATAGTTAGCTCTAAACATAAAGTCGGTCGACAACTGACATATAAAAAACCAAATGCCTGTAATAATTCAATCCAATCCAAATCCAAAACCTCCATTTGCAGTCATGATATTTCACTCCGGGGCCACAGACTGACAGACATAGCCATGCAGTGGCTAAAAATGAGCAAACCAACTAAAGAAAAACAACTGTTTAACTTAATTATTTACCTGCCTGTGAGCTACCAAGGCTATAGCCTATTAGTTTTTATTATGGGGAAAATAAAAAATATTACAATTAAGTATCATCGTTATCCTTCTGAACTCTTGGGAATCATTCAATTCTCGTACATTTTTAAGCTGAGAGTTTGCAAATTCATAAATACACATCCATCTCTTTACAATTGTAGGATGTGTGCTGGCACTCAATAACAGGACACAGCTGAGAGGTCCTGTAAAACAAATCCAAGGTTGATGTATTCGATCCCACATAATCTATGTTAATGGAAGTCATATGAAAACGCTGTGAACAAGAACTCCTGTTTAAGGTCATCTCACTGAACTATGGTGGATGTGAAATCATGAGACATGTGATGGTGCAATGGGCGTAGATTCAACTCATGTGATCCTGCATGGGCACTTCAGGGTTTACCGGTAATTTCACTCATAAATGAAGCAATGTTGCAGCGTCAGTGCACCGCTACATCTGTATACAGTCTCGTCTGATGTAGTAACAAGGTTCAATACGCCTCTCTCCTTCAGATCGACCAGGTCTGATTTAAACACACTTATCTTTTCCTTGTCTGCTCTCAGGGTCACTGACCATTCGTTATTACTCTGCCTCCTTCCTTCGCTGTGTCCTTCGCTCCTTCTTGTCTCTCTCTCAGCTCTAATTAAATTCCTTCATCAAATCTGAGAGGAGCCAATATTCAAGGAAAGAGAGGAGAAGTGGGAGGAGTAGAAGGAGAGAGGGAGGGATGGAGGGAGAGAGGGAGGAAGAGATCAGAGTGTAAGAACATACTGAGCAGATTCCAAGCCTGCTGACTGAGATCAGATGATGACCTGAGGATATCTAGAGGGAAAATCCATAATAGGGCATAGTAACAAAGGTAGAGCTCAGTCAAATCATTACATTTTTTATTTCTCAGGTGGAGGATTAGACAGAAACATGTAAGAAAAATGTGGGGGAGAAACAGCTTGTCGGACTAGAGAGGAAAGTAAAGACACACATGATATGAGTGAGGCCTAATAATTTTACACTTTCATTCAGAAATGCACCTCGACTGTTGAGATGAAACTTAACAATTTATATTCTATGCACTGTGCTCAAACAGTATGTTAATAGAGTCAACTGCCAAAACAAATTGCATCTGGATTATGACAAGCCACTGGACCAATATAATACAGTGAGGGGATGCTGCACCGTTTTTCCACAGGAAATTCCATTTGCTATAATACTGTATGGCAGCATGAAGCAACCCCAATGTTAAATACATTTAGGTCTCTAAACCATTTCAACTCTCCTTCCTCTTTTGTCCCTGTGAGAGATGATACACAGCAGCTCACATTTATAATTCAGAATCCAGTATTGAACCATTCATCAAATCAGAAAAGAGACATGGTTCGCCCGTTTAAAAAAAAAACAATGGCTGAACAGCGAGAGCGGCGCTCGATGCATTCGCCGATCAAACAGTGCGTGCGTGCTTGGATTGATTTAAAGGCCTGATCAAATTACCTGGAAAAGGTTAAAAGTATCCATTACTGGCTAACATGCTTTTGCTATTGAGCACAAGGAGAAAAGGGGGAATGCAGCTGCATAGAGCAACAATCAGGCCCAACTGTATCCTGGAGGCATTAATATACGAAAGTATTCAGTGAGGGGAAAACACAACTTGAAACAGAAATATCACGGTCAACAGACGCAAGTTAGGGAGGGGCAATGGCATAAACAGAGAAAAAAATCTTTCTCAAGTATACTTTGCTGATAGAAAATATCACTATTCTCTTCTCATGGTGAGAAGATGAGCATTTTAGATTCTGAACTGCAAGTTTAGCGACACTCAGCATAGAAACAGATTTTAATCTAGAAGAGACAAATATCAAAACATTTCAAAAAATCCATCCATAGTGTTCCATTTTCCATCCATAAGGCACAGATTGGTAAATAGTAAAATGAAACGGGAATAAAAACAGAAGCGAGGAAAGGCAAAGAAAGAGATGACGTCTGTATGGGAAGCAGAGGACCGTTGGAGAGGAGAGCAGAGAAGAGAATAGCAGTGGAGGGAGGAAAGGCCACCAGAGAGGTCACTTCTGCTGTTAATAATTTATCCTTTAAAAACCAGTCTGAGGCTTTAATTGGTGCTGTGGCTTAATCCTGAAACACACATACACACACACCTCGGGGAGCCTCTCAGCAGCTGTGCTCCAGCTAAATTGGCTACAGTGTGGCGGCGACAGCACCGAGTTCCCTCCAGGTACAGTAGAACACAGTCAGCCAAAACAGCAGCAGCAGGCCTGCCAAGCCTCCGTCTCATGAATCTGGGCGTGACACTTCTCGGCTTCTATCTGTCTCACGCTCACTGTCACGCTCTCAAAACAAATCTTAACGGCAAATCAGAACGACAAGACGTTAGTCCCCTTGCACGCTTGTTAGCTAGATAAACACTCGGCTCACTTTGGTTGTAATCTGCATTTAGCTGAGGAAGACGTTCTGTGCAGCATCGGGGGCTTTTTGCACGACTTGGATTAAAGTCATTCATTTGAAGATTTAAGGCTCGACTTGGCTCAGAGGAAAGTGACAGGTCGTGAATCGAATTTGCCTTTTCAGGACTCAAGGCTTCGCTCCACTTTGAATAATCAGGAAACAATATGCAGGGCAAGTCATAATTGTCATATGATAGCCTCATTACCACAATTTATTCCTATTTTTTATTACAGTAAGAGTCTGTTTTATGTAGCCCTGTCTGTGCCAACATGACTTATTCAAAGGCCCTTTGTCATTTAAAACCTGCGCAGGTATCTGTGGGGAAAATGAGAATGTTCTTTTCTTTCTTTGAAGACGGTTTTAAATTTGAGCTTTAAAAGAACTGTGTACAGCAACTGCGCATTAAATCACATGAGTGTAAGCAGAATGCATTTTTGTCCAGCGCATGCATCCATGTCTAAACTGCTTCGGTTGTGTGCTGTAAAGCAACTAAAACTCAGCAAATTGTATTCAGAGTTTTGTCCTCTTATTAACACTGGAAGATGCCTCTCGGGGTATCTAAAGGACCACTGCTGCTGAATGAAGGGATATAAAGTTAAAAACATGAGAAACATGCTTCTGACGCTCTCATTCACTGGCAATAAACATCCTGTTTTGTTCGGGCAAACTAAAAGAATCATCCACAATAAATGTCATGCAGAGTGCTTAACATTTATCCCATTCAACTAAGCACTGTCCAGCTGAAGGCACTCTGGCAGCATTATATCTGTGCCTGAAGGTTGATGAGCACATTTACCGCCCCCATATCCTATCCTCACACATCAGCTCTGGTGGTGAGATAAGCACTTCATCCTTCAGCTGATCCAAAGGGAAACCCTGCAATCTGTATCATATCGCCTCTCATACCCCAAGACTCTGCCATAATATAAAAATTGAGACATTCTGTGCCGATAAAACACTTTATTTTTACATGAATATGTTAGCTGTTAAATCCGCGGTTTGACTGATCACTGAAATCAAGGCAGAGGAAGTGCGTCATCAGTGCTTGTACAATCACCTCTCTTCTCCTCCTCAAAAGAGAGATGAAAATGTATAGAAAAGTATAGAAACTATAGTATAGAAAGTATAGAAAACTGTAGAGGAAAGAATTTGGTTTGACAAAAAATAAATATATTTTAATATAATATATAAAAAGGAAAGTTATAAAAATAAGAATCTACTTTATGATTGTGGTCAAAAGGTTTGTTTTCTCCTCTGTATGTGTTTTAGTTTTTACTATTCTGTTCTAAACCACAACAGCAGAAAATATACTACCACCCTTCCTCGAGCGTATATGTTCTGTTTCTTTAATTTTCTTTAGTAAAATATGTAAATAGCCTGTCATTTATTTCTTCTCCAACATAATCCCACAGGCAACAACATTTACTTTCTTTTACACTCTGTCAAATGGCAGATACTTTACTTTAAAATGGGCTCCAACAGTATGTGTCAGACAAACGGCACTCGGTTAGAATAATGATTTCATTGGCTGTAACCTGCATCAACGCTCAGAAAAACATTCATCTGTCCCGGCAGCTGATGCCAAGTTAAATCTATGAATCGGATCGAATTAACAGAACATTTGTTTGAATTCGAGGTGTTGTGCGACTGTACGCTGTTACTGTGGTTTACCAATAACTCTGAGTGTCACCCCCGAGTCTGCATTACAGCGAACTGCCTTTCCACCTTGAGAATTAGATTTCCAAAGTGAGATAAAAACTAGTCCAAGAGTTGCTGCAGTCCAAAATCACCCAGACAGCGAGGTTATCAGCCAGACCCCGGCACCATGAGAATACATAGTGTCTCCCAAATCCTATTGTACCATGAAATGTCACAGCACATTAGCTACAAGAGGGATTACCCTTCCTTGAAAGTAAAAGAGGGAGGGAGGGAGCCATTGAAAGGAGATAGAGAAGCAGACGGAGGAGAGGGTTATACACGGGGAGCCTGTGGGAATGTGTGTGTGAACGCAGGCTGATGCATACAGGTAAGTGTGGGGTGAACATAAACAAGTGCATGCTCTGTAACCTGTAATTGCATTTGTAAACCCTTGCTAACTATTTTTCCCCATACAGACACTTTTCCTGTTCCCGTTCTCCCTCTCTCCTCTTCCTCTTCTGTGCCACTGGTCATGATAATCTCTAGATCTTGATTTGGCTACGCTTATGAATTATGTACACACACGCACACACACATACACGGACACACAGACACACAGCTTATCTATGGCTGGGAAGTTGAGCTAGGTTGGCAGACTGAGACCAACAGCTTGTGGCTGTACTTTGGAAGAAAGCAAGAGTCTGCCTCTGTTGGTTTGTCTCTGTTTTGCCTCTCCACTTTTGTCAGCCCCATTTCCCTTCTGTCTGGGTTTGCCACTCAATCTGTAATGCGGCTGGACTTCCTGTCTCCGATTGACCCTTCTAAAGTCCAGATTGTATGTTTTGAAATCTGTATGACTGTCTTCCAGCTTTCCACATGACATGATGTCTTGTCTGACTGCCATTTTCTCTCGCGCTATCTAGTGTACAATGTCCTCATTTGATTTTTACGTTTATGCAATCTAGAATTTGAATGAGCTTTCCTTGGGCAAGAAAACCATAAGCACGCAATAATGAAAAGGGCAACATTAAGAATTGTAGTGTCCTAGCAATATAGCAATATAGCCCTGAGAAGTCAAAGGAGTATTTGCTGAGTGAATACTGTAGTGAATATAGGATCCAGGATGGGAAAATGACATTTGGATCTGAAAAAGCTCAATTTGTATGTTAGTGACTGACTGTTCTGGACGAACTTGAATGAGGAGGGGATTCCTATAGCAGGGCGTAGATCTTTGATCCAAACAACTCTCCTCTTGCTTATTTTAGAATAAGCTTCTCCTCTCTGCCTTATCAGTGCCTTTGTCCCCCTTCACTCTGATCTTCTCCTTTATTTCCCCTGTCTCTCCTCGGCTGTTGTGCTTTAACTTTTTTGACCTAGCATCCTCTGCGGAGGTACAATCCACCTGACGCCTCCTCCAGACTGTAACCAACACCACCTGGGCCTGCTCCACTTCAGCGTCTTTGTGAATATACGAGTTGAGCTTCAGACTCAAGTGGGGGGAGATCACAGTGTCATTATGTAATGTCCATTATGCTATGATATGTACTCTCCCTCTTATGTGTACAGTGTGCTGCTTCACCCACAGTAGTGAGAGCAATACAGGTACACGTATGTAAAAGTAGCACAGTTTTTTTTTTGCATTATGAGTTGTATGCTCTTCTACTTTCTTATTTTTCAAGCACTCAACCCCCTCCTTAGAAGCAGATTTGGTTCTAGTCAGTATTCAGTCACAGTCATAGCACCCCATAATAAGAGATATCCATTAGTGGAATACACTGACTTTTTGAAATTAATCCTTTGGATCAACTTAGTGCAGGCAATAAGAAGATTGGTTGCAGTTTCACCTCTGTCTTCTTACTATCTAATCCACTACGGTGCTTCTGAGATAATGCAAATCTAAAGCGTAAAATTCAGTCATCAGTATGATCATTTTAGCATGCACCACACAAAACTGTTGTAAAAAAAATAGTGCACATTGGACACTGGAGGAGAAACTTAGCCGTGTCAGCATGTTAAATCTGTCTGACTGAAAATGATATCATCAGGTCTGCATTCTCTTTGTATTCTCTACAGAACAGAAAATAATCTTCAATTATTGTGTGTCTTGTATGCAGGTGGGTCTCCCACCGTACACTCCCACCGAGTGTCCCCCACATCATTGATTTCATCTCGAGAGAGACAGGGAGGACTGAGGGAGACCTCTGCTGAGAGGATAATTCTAGGGTTGGTATTGGTAAGAGTGTGACAGTTAGTACTTTTTGTCACAGCGGTGGACTGAATGCTCCTCCTGTTGTACTCAGAGCCTCCACTGCATCTAATCTAGCAGTTGACAGTTGCTGTGTGTGTGTGTGTGTGTGTGTGTGTATGAATAAATGATTTAAGTATAAATACTTGTTATACATCTCATTTACCTACTCTGTATCTGAGTGTTTATAGTCTAAATAAAATGGCATTCGAGTGTCTTATTTCTGTTATTTGATGTTATTTGTCAAGGACATGAACCAGTTGTGGCTCAGTCAAAAGTGTAAAATGGGATATCAGTTAAAGGAAGACGGGCAGACTTAGTGACAGAGGCAGAAGAGGTTCAGGATACACTGACCAGTAAGTAAAAATAATGGGATTATAATAAAGCTTTAGAAGTGGCCAGATGTCCATACCTCAGGCTCAATGCATATATTACATAACTGTATGTATCTGCTGCTGCTCATTCGGGGCGGCAAAAAATCTGACTGGTGCCAGTGGCAGCACGTATTGGATAATAGGATTCGGGCATTTGGGATGATTTTGAGAAATGGATCACTTGTTTACACTTTAATTCTATCACTTTGTCTCAGAATATCTCTAAAATAAAGGATGTGTTTGTTCAGCATATTTCTGCAGAGGACAACACATGTCACAGCACATAAGAGCACCAGGAATAAATCAGTGGGAGAAAGCAGAAAAATGAATAAAAACAGGAAGAAGAGATAAGGATTGAGATTAACAGGAAAAGACTACATGATTACAAAATACTGTGATTTTAGTAATAGGACGGTTTGGGAAATCTGGTGCAGCTCAGCCAACTTAAATAGTGTTGGAATGAGTAAGTCACCCTGAGTCATAGGTCAACCCAAAAACAGCACAAATGACAGCAGGAACTCTCAGAAACACCCACGGACACAAATATGCAGAGTCCAAGAACAATGTCAAGCTTTGATAAGAAAGTGCTCTACATCAATGTCCTGTAGCACATGAGGAACATCTTCATTGACAACATGGATTTTAATGAACTTCAAACACAAATGCAGACACACGTGCACGCATGCTAACTGAGCCTATAAATGTACACATCAGCTATGCACTATATACACAGCTCGACAATTGAGCGTGTGCATACAGGAATGCAAACATACATGCACATGGAGGTACTGCCTCCCAGGGTATTAATTATTCATACAGGAAGTTAAATCAATGGGATATGCAGATTGCTGCTGTACTACATGTAGCAGACTAATGTCTCTGTCTCATCGGATGGTTCAGCGCAAATGACAGCACGGCGGTGAAGTTCGAGCAGCGCTGAACACAGGCAAAAAATGAATGATTAAAGCGTGAACTATTTAGCAACGGCTTCAGTTAACTCTCACCTTGCTGAGCCTGTGGACTCCTACTCGTTCAACTGTGTTTTAAGCCCTCTTTTGTTAACAATAAAGAGCCAATGACTGTTAAAATTTGCTGCACAAACACCGTGTCAGTAATAAGACAGCTTCTGCCGCTTTTTAAACCTTGGCTAAAGAGCGGTGGAATACATTTTCAATATTTGAAAAAGCACGAGGGCGGAGGACTTGTCAAATTTTACAAGCAGCGTTGCCACTTTTGAAGCCGTTATGTTGTCTGTTCATGTTAAATCAAACACGCCTCAAGCTTTTAAAACCACTTTTAAATGTTATTTTTACCCTCAACTGTCAGTCCCCTACACACAGAGAGACTAACATGGAAAGACAGTTCTGCAAGCGACTTAGCCAATGAACTATTATTGTTGGAGACTACCTGACTTAAAACAGTTGGGTGTCTGGGTGTCGGAGCTTGAATATGCAATAATTCAGCCTCCTGCTGACACAAACTGCAAGATTAGAATTATATTAGAAGAAATTGAGATGAAAAAAAGAGAATCTGGGATATGCAAACCTCCATACCTCCCCTCCACAATGGCACTTCGCAGTCTGGACATCCACTGTGTCCAGCACAGAATATTGCTGAGATGTCAGAACAGTGATTAGTGTTTTCAGTGCTGTTATAGTGGCTGCGGTGGCTCTGCTAATCTGCTGCTTTATTGTACAGCTGCACCAACATCAGCAGCAGAGCAACCACATCCAGCAGTTGCACACACAAACCCCATTCGAGCGTCCTCGACACTGTCACACATGTACAAGTCTCTCTCACACACACACACACACACACACGCTCAGTGGAGAGTGTGCTGAAAGGCCAGGCAGTACAGCACGCCTCAGTAGTGTGTGCCAGCCTAATCTAGTCAGGCCTTTTATCCCATCTCCTCCCTCCACTTCCACTTAAATCAACACTTCACTGAGAGCTACAAAGCTAGTTTGCACCCTCGACACACACACGTACACACGCGCACGAGCACACGTGCACACGCTTCACTTCTCCTCCTTCGTTGTTAGTCTGTGTTTATCTCTTGCTTTGGCACCCTCGCCTCATCTGTGTCTCAGGCACAAGCGCAAACCCACACCTCACACACACACATATACACATGGGCAGTCACACACCGAAACATACTTGCACACAACACACTCTCACACGACTTTGAGAAAGGCTGGTAGTCTCTGAGGAGAGCCGGTAGTGTGAATGAATAGAAGCTGAATGTAGCTTAACAATCTGTGCCCAGTCAACTGAGTTGGCCGTTGCCCAGGCAGAGAGTTGGTACCCCAGAAAATAATTATCCACTGAGCAAAAGTATGACCATACATTGGCAGCCATTACAGAGGCCTGTCTGATCTTCACGTATACTGATTCAGTCAGCAAATCCTGATAGCTACAGAACAAAAAGATCAGACAAACCACAAAAAATGACACAAGCATTTTCCTGATCTGTCACACTTCTGGTTAGGTTTTGGTTATGTTTGGGCGGCTAAAACTACTTGGTCAAGGTTAGGGAAAGATTTGTTTTGTGTTTAAAAGTAGAGTAAGAGGAGGATGTGAAGATCCTTGCTAGTCACATACTCTGCATCCACTCAAAGAAGAAAACATTCATTATGAGATGATTTTATGCATCTGTACGACCAACGTTGTTTTTCTTCTATTGAGGATAGCCTTGAAGTAGTCGTGCAGAACTTCCCAAATATTTCTTCACAGAGGGGGTGGAGTCCCAGGAGCAGCAGGCTTACAGGAAGTGTAACTTCAACCATGCTCTTGTTTATCTCTTTAAGTATCAGCGTATTTATTCATAAATGTCGAGTCGAAATGTCACAATCACCGGACCAGCCTGCCAACAGCCAGCACAACATGGTGATTTGGTGTTAGACTATCTTTAGAAAATCACTGGCATATGAGCAGATACACACACACACACACACATACACACACACTGAGGGCAATATAAACAGCTTACTTTCAAGTGTCATTTGTGACCGTTCACTTTGGATGTGCTCCCTGCAATCAGCAACAGCCTATGTTTGGACTGCCTTAACATGCATGCCCACACACACACATATGTACACTCACACACACACACACAGAGATGCACATACACACAGTTACGTAGACAGCTTTGATAAAAGCATGAGAGCTCTGAAAAGTAATTTGACTGGGGCCCAACAAAAGGAGTGTTTTCCTAGGATAATCCCTGGCTGGGACTGCAGGGGTTCTGTGAGTGTGTGTGTGTGTGTCTGTGCATGCGTGCGTACCAGAACCCTGGAGAGTGGGTGTCTGTTTTTGTGTGTTTGTACTTGTGCAATCGTGTGTGTGTGTGAGGGATCAAGCCGAGCAGGGAGGGTTTTATTCAGGATTTCATTAGCAGGGAATAGGAGATGTTTGGCCTGGCCAGCCACCTCTGGCTCAGGGACAAGAGTGTGTCAGTAACCCAGCTAAAACTGTCTGTAAGGGCAAACACTGTGGCAGTTTAATAGAGTTTAACTGCGCGTTCTTTATATGTATATTCCTATCACACTGACAAAAAAAGAGCACAGAGGTCGAGCTCTGGAGTTTGTTCACACTTGGAGCCGTCCTACTGGTGTTGCTGGATGTGAAAAAATGCGTCCTGTGTGCCTGGAAGGGTTTCGTAAGTGACATGGACTTACACACTATCGGTGGTTAGCAGCCAGTAAGGTGAGACACTGGAGTATCGAGGAGCAGGCACAGTGTGTGCTAGGGTTGAATATTTTCCTGAGGTTTTATGGGGGTTCATACTTCTCAGGAATGCATCATTCTTTTCCAGACAATCTGCGATTTCCTTCTCATTTTTGTTATTCTTTAATATCGATGAAAGTATGTGGTAACATTTTAATAAAATTATATAAATACAACATTAGTTTAATTTAAAAAAAACACTTCTTTGAGATGGGGATGAGGTTTGCTTTGCTGATCAAACTACCAGTATTTGTTAAGTGTTCCGCACATTTTATCTTTTGGTTTGCAGATTTTGCACTTTGTTGAGAACTCCAATGTGATGAGGAAGTGGCTGCTTTCACTACATACATGAGCCTTCAACACATACAAATGCATGCATTCAAATAGATACACAGGCACGCATGCTCCTGTCCCGTGGTTATTTGGCCCAGAAAGAGAGACTGTGGAGAGAAATCCTAGTAAATACTAGGACTTGATTTTGGGGGCTTTAAGGTTTACCATAAGTGTTGGCAAAGGAACTTTGTGCAAAATACAGGGATGTAATGATGAGCTCTGTGGCTTTATTTCACTATGTACAGCCTCAATATAACCCTTAGGTTCTGAATTATTGTATAGTTCAGATTTCACCAATTGATAGCACCACCACAACACTGTATTGAATGTATTGTTCATGATCAGGTCATATTGTGCTTTAATTATATCCCCACATTAACTGTGGTCACATCCTTTTATTTACTTTATCATATGTGCAATGTTGGAAAGGTCCGCCTTGTTTCATTAACACGTATGAGACTGTGACAGAGACGGGTGATTGTGGTAGGCCAAAGGTTTGCAGTGGAGATGGCTTTATAAGATCTGTGCTCCTGAAATGGAGAAAAAAAATGTATTCTTTTTTTCAGTCATAATTCTTGCAGTCCAAGCAGTATCTCCATAGCTAACTATCAATGAAATCTTACAATCACGTTTCCCTTCCCTTAATGTTAGGGGTTTCTGTCCACACCTAATTTAACATGAATTACTAATTCATTTACTTAATTTACACATACTTGTAAATCTTGAGTTTGGAATAGAGAATGCTAACAGATGTAAGGTAAACTGAAATGTGTGTGTGAAATAAAATGTATATAACATGCATGGTACAAACATTCCTGATGTTACACCTAACTTGTTTTCACCCAGATCAGGTGTGGCCTATCAGCTCTCAGAAAAGGCAAAAAGTCCAGTCTTAAAGTCCACGAGTGAGTGAAACTGTACGAAAAGATAATCAGTGGAGTCTTTTTCACATTTGCTCCACTGAAAAGTCGGAACTCTCTTTACCACAGCTATCACGACACTTATTAGTCTCCCTGCTCTCCACAAATGGTTGGATTCAGTTCTTTGGAGGATGTTAAAAGGCATTCTGTGAAATGTAAAGACACTGAAGTGGCTGAAGAGAGATACGTAAATGACAAAATTACTGGAATGTGTTTAAGGTCACAGATCGATTCACACTAACTGTGATATTCAAAGGTATTCAGGGGCAGAATTTTCTTTAACATTTCTGAGCTGCACTGCCCTGAGACAGGAACAGACGAAGAGCGAGAATGAAAAAGGAAAGGAGGGAGAGAAAGAAGGAAGCAACAGCTAATAAGGAACAACATATGGGGGAAAATCCCTCAGGCCATTCTTTCAATTACCTCTCTGGTCCCTGGTGTAGGGATCACTCGCCCACCAACGCACAAAACCCCCACCGCCTCACACAGAATGAGAATAAGAAATGCATCGACCAAATCCCCACGTTGGCAGTAATAATGACATCATGCATTTAATGTAGAGAATGTATAGGAATAAGAATCATTTGTTACAGATGGATATTTTCAATTTTAAAATTTTTCTGTATATTCGGTCTGTGAACACAAAGTATTGTCATATTTCTTGTTTACATGCAAACAAGAGACAGCGAAACAGTAATTTTCATTTGTTTACATATAAACATCACCTTTATAGATTTTTGCCATTTTCTGCTCTTTCTCCAACACATTCTTACCCCAGACAACCCCGAACAGGATAAGCAGTTTAGAAAATGGATGAATGAATCTGCATAAGAAATGATTAGTTAATTAAATGCTAAATTCATTAGAGATGACTAATAGCTTTTGTTAAGTCTGAACAAGATGTGTAATATAATATAACAGGCTTTCATGAAAAATATCATTTTAGTCATCAAGAAACAAAACAAGCACACTAATTATAGCGGAATTATTATGAAATTCATAATCATTCATAATGTCAATGTCTGTGACAGCATGTAGGTGGAGGTGTAACGCATTCAGACATCATCTGCCCATGTGTGATGCACAGCCCTGGGTCACAGTCTGTGTAAACAGCTTGACACAGGGGCATCATGGGTGAGCAGGTTTGGTGTAAAAAGTCTCCTAAGATTCCTGAAACCAGCATAGAATAGAATCCCAACACATGAAGTCTGTTTTCACCAACCCACAAGGATTTTTTTTATCCTGCATCACATTGCGAGTAAATCGCTGAAAATATAGTAACAACGCAAAACCTTGAATCTAATAAATGTATGCTCAAATAGAGGAAAAGTGCTACACTTGGGTTAAAGGTGGATGAAGAAGTGTATCCTCTGCAGAAAGTTGGAGGTTTAAGTGAATTGTTTAACTTCAATTTCCAATTAATTTCAATTACAATCTTTGAAAAGTCTCTTGCACATGTGATGTTGAGGATATAATCATAAACATATTTAAAATTATCCAAATCAGAATGACAATGAACAATTACACTGTATAATTATACATCCCCAATTCCAAAAAAGTTGGGACGCTGTGTAAAATGTTAATAAAAACAGAATTTGATGGTTTGTAATTCATTTAATTGAAAATAATACAAAGACAACATATCAAATGCTGAAACTGAAATATTTTAAATTTGATGTCAGCAACACAACAAAACACTTGAAAAGTTGTGTAATGCTAAAAAAAACACCTGGAGGAACATCTCCCAACTAATTGTTTTGCAACAGGTTAGTGACATGACTGGGTATAAAAAGAGCACCCAGAGAGGCTGAGTCTCTCAGAAGTAAAGATGGGAAGAGATTGATCACTCTGTGAGAGACTACATGAGCAAATGGTTCGACAATTTCAGGATAATGTTCCTCAGTGTAAAATTGCATAGAATTTAGGGATTTCACCATCTGCAGCCCATAATATCATAAATATATAAATATATATAAATGATTTGCAAACCATCAAAATATGATTTTATCAACATTTTACACAGCGTCCCAACTTTTTTGGAATTGGGGTTTAATACAATTACTGCTGGGCCACAAGCACGCTGCAAAAACTGTGATGCCCAAACGCAAATATCAAGTGCATGTACTTACATATCAACATTTTTAGAAATTGTATTCATTTTTCAATCTGTTCTGTTAATGAATGGAGGAGAGGTGTCTGAACTTTCATTATTTCTTGTATAGCTGAAGGCCACACACACATAATATAATGCAGAGATACTGGTATTTGTAAAACCTGGACAGAACCTCCTTCTATCTACAGTAACAAGATCAGCATCATGGCCAGGGGCCATATCCTCTGCACTGAATTACACACACACACACACACACACACTTAAAATAGCTAACAGCTCGAGGTTGTGCTCTTTGTCTCTCCCTTTTCATCCCACCAATAAAGTCTTTGTCAGGCACTTAGCGGGGTGTTTTAAAAGCCGGCACACGGACGGTCAGAGCTGTACATCTCAAGAGTTGTGAAATCAGTACGAGTCATTTTTTTAAGCTCTGGATTGCAGTTGCTGCTTCCTGTAAGTAAAATTAGCTCTAAACATGATTTGCCAAAACATCTGCGTGCTAACTGGAATTCTGTTTGCTGCCAGACAATATTAGATCATTGGACACTCTATCAGGAAGTGTTGGGGACTATTGGAGCCCTCAGCAATTTCCGTGGTGTAACTGTTTGAGGTAGAGGGCTCTGACAGGAGCTTTTAAGAGGGAGAGAATCCATTAGACAAGGGTCGCTACAAAGTGGCCAACTATTAAAAATGCAGCAGCACCATTATTCCCTGACCCAGCCTACAACTTCTGTCTCCTTCACTGCATCGCTCTTTATTTCCCTTTGGATCTCTATCTCTCTCGTCTTTTGCCGCCATCTGTTCTCTTTTTGATATATCTCACTCCACTCTCCTTCACATCCCTTTTTCTCATCTATCCTCCTTTTTCTCTCTCTCCCTCCTCCACATATTTTCTATTACAAAACTGGCAGGGGTGAGCCTCCCTCACCCCTCCGTGCATGCACTGACCCGCTGAAGCTTTTTCACTCCTATTCAACGTAGCGAGGCACTGGTCAGCGTCCGCTACTGTACTGGGACAAGAATAGAACAGCCCACGGAGAATAATAAATGGACATATATGGGTGGTTAGGAGAGTCCCTTTTAAGCAGTAAAAACTACCCAGGCCCGGCAAACTGAACAGATGGTAGGAGAGAGAGAGAGAGAGCGAGAGAGCCCAGAAAACAGTGGGAGAGAGGCAGGAAGAGAGAGAGAGGCAGAGAGAAAGCAGGGAAAGGAGGGAGTGAGAGTGTTGGGTAGGGCATTAGAAGAAGGCAACATAAGGCTATTCTCTATTCTCTACATATGCATATGATGCTATCAAGAGCAGAGCTGAGATCCAAACAGAATAGCTGGGTCTTAAACAACAGGCACATGATAATATCGTCGGCTGTAAAACTACAACCGATGCAGGCAGGCAGATGTGTGAGGAGAAACAGGGCCTGAGCAGCATGCGTGTTGTGCTATACACGCTATACCCCTCTGTTTACTTTGCACACTACACGCACACACACTATTCTGTTTCTGCACGTGTGTGTGATGTGTGCTGCATAATTTATGGCGGCTGTTTCGTCTAAGGCGTAAGTACTTTATGTTTGACAAGAGGAGGAACAGAAGCTTGGAAGGAAACAAGGGAGGAAGGAAGGAGCCGATAGGAAAGGGAGGACAGAAAGAACAGCTCAGTGTATGAGTTGTTTTTTTAATTTATTTTTTATTGTGTCCTCTTTGTGTTTACATAGGCGTGTCTCCATGGTGTGTGTGTGTGCGTGTGTCCCTCTTTGCCGCCTGCCTTTATGATGTTTACTCATCACAGCAAAGCCAACCACTGACCACATTTATCTAGCGCATAATAGAGAGTAATTGAATGTGAAAAGCTCATTTTTGAAGGGATGGAATATTCTATTTAGATGTCCGGGCGTGTCCGCATGTGTCATTACTTTGATATCAGCTGAATGCTGTTTCTCATTACCCTAATTAAAGCTCCTCATGTGCCACTGAGCATATTAGCACACTGATCTGCAGCAAACTAATGATCGGCTGGTTGATAATGTGACTTTTTTTTTTTCTTTCGTTTTCAGCTTCCCTCTTATCTTGCTCTTGACGATTATCATCAAAGGTTCACATCCTCAGTCAATCATCATCAGAGGCTAAAAAAAACCCCAACTTGAATAGCTCCACTACGTTCAGATGCAACAACATGCATGCATATAGGAACAGATGAAAGTTTATGTATAGGCATATATATTTGATATGTAAAATCACGTGGAAAGTCAAAGCAGAGCAAGCTGTTTGAGATAAGAGAAATTACAGCATAACAGGAGATGAGATGGACTAAAAGGTATCACAAGAGTTATAGTATATGTTACCTAAAGAAAAGGAAGGGTGCCTGACTTCTTGAAGAAAGAGTCTCACATATCAAGCTTATAAAAATATTTGCAAACGTAATTTCTGATAATCATAAGCTTAATGATGGGAACAAACAAGGGCCTCGTCAAAACCGAGCAATCATTTATGCCTCAAACTTTTGCACTTCTATAAAAGGAACATGTCAGATTTTGTTGTTATTGCTGTGACATTTGCTGTGATGACAAATTTCACCCAAACCGCAGGAAAACACTCAAAAAAAACCAGCAACAATCACATCCTAAACTAATTTGTTTTTGCACTTTAATTTATTCTAATTTGAGATTTCGCAGACTAGATTTCCTGCGAAATGAGCACTAAATCATGCCCTCTAATCAACCAAACGTTCATCAACAATATGCCAACTGAAACTAGCTCGCAGAGGCTATTAAGAAAATCCCAAACATTGATTGTACTTAGGAATGATATATATTCGAGCTACGGCTTGTCCCTCCATCTACAGTATATACCCCCTGGTTAAATGTTAACAAATCACACAGAGAATGCAACAATGCAGCTGCGCTCCGGCATTAACCCTCCCACTGATCCCCTCAAACCCTCTTACAGCCATGATTAAGGGCCAGAACTCTCGTATAAGAGGGCATGCTGTCCCTCCCTGCCTCCTGCTAATGTACACTAACTGTACCTATAGCCCATTATGGAGGCAGAGCAAGAGCAATTCTCTGTTTAATAGCTGCACATTTACACACACTCTGTCATCTGACTGAGCATTGTTAGTTTAAGCTAGTCATTTCATAATTGCCTTTGTGTGAAGTTGGTGCATGTGTGTGCACTCGTGAGGGAGTGTGTCTGTTTAAAGATTGCTATTGTAAGACAGCGACATATACTACACACACACACACACACACACACACACATACACATGATTGATTTCCACAGGAGGAGAGCCTCCACTCTCTGGAATCAAGATTAATAAGAGGCCATTTACATCTCCAATCAGATCAGTGAGCAAGCGAAGGAGAGAGAGAGAGAGAGAGAGAGAGAGAGAGAGAGATGGGAAGTGTGAGAAAGAGCTAAAAAGAGACCACACAATAAATACGACTGGCAAGTCTTTGTCTGCTCTCGTCCATTGTACACAAAGAAAATAGCTGAAAGCCACCTGCATACCTACATTCACACCCACAAACCTCCACACACACCCAAGACACACACACACACTCCTCATATTTGAAGTCAGAGATCAGCACAGGCAGATCAAACACTAGGCTGTTGTCAAGGTCCATATTATAGATGTATAACTGAGCTATTCTATGGGGCCTCTGACACACATACACACACACACACACACACACACAGAATTGTTCTTCTGGGACCCCGAGAGCTTTAATGACAGCAAGCTGCACTGAGATGGGGTCATGCAGGGGAGTCACTGTTCAGAGGCCCCACACACACACACACACTCACAGACACACCCTCACATTAACACAGGATACACACATGCACATACAGACTTCCACCCACAAAAGTGAGCAAATATATTCAGTCCACGCTCACACACGCATTGACAGACAAAGTTCCAGGCTCATGTACAGTCACGGATACAAAGTCGACGTACAGGATGCAGGTTTTATTCATATATGGATGTATATGCGAACACACACACACACACAGCCACAGCCCGAGAGGGAATACTGGGGAAGGTAGGATCCAATTTGATTTGACCTTGACAGCAGAGGGACAGAGGGAGGGAAAGATGGAGGGATGGATGGAGTGTAAGGAATGAAGTGATGGTCTGGGCCAGATGCCTGTTGCAGATACTTGAGATGACCTTGAACTGATAGAGATAAATCATAGAATAAGAGACAGCCGTGTGACACGGTGACATCTGCACACATAAAACGGTGTGACAGACGTGCATCAAATGTTGAAGTTAATCTAACACACACTACACGCGTATACAGCATCACATCTCATGTAATAGACCCACAAATCACACAGTGGATTTTATTGGATGCTCCTGGATTCACTGAGAGGGCTGATTAGAAATGCTGCTCCTTTGTTACTGCTGGAAAATTATATAAGATTCCCTTTTATGTTCATTAAAAATCTGATGCAATCACAACATTTTTTACAAGCGGAAATATGCAGCATTAACGCAGCTACGAAATTAATGATGAAAATGCTGCCAAAAACACTGGATGTCAAAGTTTTTGTGAGCGTGATTTGTTAAAAATTCTGATTTATAGAGAAGATGAATTTGGTTTTTGACATATTAATTCAGTCTGTTTGGGGGAAAATATATTATGGGAAAAAAGAGACAATCACCATATATATATTCTTGAAGTTTCTTTCATTAAAAGGAAATTTTGAACCAACGCAGTTTATATTATCCAGTAGCAGACATGCATTTACTCCTCCAGATTAGCAAACAAAAAGGCGCACTCATTATTGGAGATGTTGTTTATTACAGCCAAATCACAGATGTGCATTAACAAACAGTTTCCAGCTTCTGTTCGTTCATCTTGTGCACATTCTTAAAATTATCAGACAGCTCCCAGATGCGAACGCGTGCAGTTCCAAGATCGGCAGATAAGTCTGTACTGTCGGCGTGCTGCAAGTGCAATCTGCACGTGCCATCTGCAAATGTATCCTGTAGTTAATTGGAAATATTAATTTTATTTTCTCAACTGACGTTAAGGAGCTGCTACAGTGGATGAATAACATTTTTTGTCAGCGTGTACTTGAATTAGTTAAACTAAACTGAAAAGGTCTTTTCATCAAATATTAAAACTTTTAGTAGATTTAACAGTATAATCATGTCAAACTACAACCTGCCTATCACTATATTTACTATATTAAGCAATCAAAGTCCAGAGCTGCTCTGACAGTTATTTCAGCCAGTGTTTTGTTTGATCAGTATCAGGTTTGTTAAACACCCCCAACATTTAAATTCTTTGTTAAATGGATCTCAACATGCAGCACCTCTACCAGCTTTCATCTGTACAGTAATTGCAGTCCACCTGTACTCTTTGTGGTTTTTGCTTTCTGCTTTGTGTCTTTGTGCTCGGCTTCTTTCATCGTGATGTTGAAGTGTTATTTTTAGGGTGTTCAGTATTTTTGGTCAGTAGTTTAGAAATTACAAGAGATATTTATACTTTAACAGTTTGTCATTCTGTTCAAAAAATAAAGAGAAATATTAAAGTGTGCAGGAGCAGAGCTCTTTGGGTGCTCTCAGGTATGTCTCGTGTGCACCATGCAGCTAAAGTCTAAAGAAGAAAAATGTAAACATCAGACTGTATATGGCTGCCGGGTATTAATTGCTATATAGGAAAATAAATCCTACCAGCTGCAAATGCATCATGCAGTCTCCCTATGGTTCAAGGTTCAACATATTTTTAACTGTGGAGCAATAATTTTCTTACCTGTTCTTCCCACGCTTCCCACTGTCCACCCAATAGCGTGATCTCTCTATTCTCATAGCATCCCACTCCTACACTTTTATCTTTGCTTCTCTCTCCATCTCTCTTGCCTACTGACATGTACGCATTTACTAAATATTGCAGCAAACCTGCCAACTCCTCACACTTACTATCACACGAAAGAATAAAACAAATGAATCACAGCAGACAAAGGGAATGGCGGGCTGGGCGATATGATGCAGGAGTAATCGATCAGGCCTTGGCAATCCATTTTCCTCTTCATGGTGGTAGAAGACTCAGAGTGGGAAATATGTTGTGTGTGTGTGTGGGTCTGTGTATGTATGCTATGTGTGAGTAAGAGAATTGTAATAAAACTGATAGAACAAAGAAAGTGAGCTCAGTTTTCTGTACTCTTGGTAATCGGAGAAGTGACTCAGGCTCCATCCATCACATCTACAACATACTATCATGGGTGAGTATGGGTTGACAATGGCCAGCAAGGGAGGGGTAGAGGGTGTGTGTGTGGGTGGGTGACGGAGTGGGAGAGGGGCAAAGTAGGAGAGAAAATAAGAGGCTGAGGGAAGAGTGGGCCTCATGCCCTGAACTTGAACTTGGAGCTGGTGGGGTCGGAGAGGGAAGGATGGGGTCAAGCGTTCAGTGTGGATGGAAACGGAAAAACCCAGCTGAGTGACACCAATATCTCCCTGCTCAGAGACAGATGGGGGACAGGGGACACAGCACCATTTAGCAAGCTGTCTTCTGAGGCAATTTCAGCATCTATCTCTGTGCTTTTTCAAGCAGTTTCACCATAGGACCTAAAGTCTGTAATTTTCGGTCTTTTGCTGGCTTGGTAAAACACAGTCTCACTCTTTAGATATGCTACGTCAGACCCCTTGACTTCAGAGCTGGTCTGAAGATTAAGGAGCATGGCATAATTAAGACAAGAAATACTTGAGATTTAAAGAGGCAGCAGATAGAGAAGATATAGAATGAATTGAAAGGAGGGTTGAAAGATGGTTTTGATACAAGATGAAAAGGGGGACGTGTTTTTGCGACACACAAACACGTTTATTCCCTTTGAGTTGGAGAGGTAAAATAGGTCAACCTTGCTGACCATCCTACCTTGGTCTGGAGATAGTGGGGGTAGTAGTAGGTGTAGTGGGGGTACATTGGCTGCTGCTCCAAACGTTTTCCCATGTAGCTGGAATCCAATTGAAGGTCCTGGAGGCTGGAGATAGAAGCTCGCAGGTGGGTTACGTTCACTCCGAGTGGATGGCCTGGATCCTTCAGACGACTGTTTCCAAGAGTGGAGGATGCAGAGAGAGAAGGCTCTCCTCTTATTGAGGTGTGCGTGATAGACGCACAGAGGAAGGGATGGATAGAGGGGCAGAGAGTACTTGGGATTATAGTCTGTCTACTTGTCTGGGAGCTCAGAGGGAACCCCACAAAACCATTCTTCTCTGGGTCTGGAAAGAGAGACAGAGAGAATCCGGAGTGGCAGCAAAAATGTCTGGGGGAGAAGGAGGTGGAGGGTGAGAAAAGGAAGATATGAAAGGATAGTAGGAGGCAATACGGGAAACAATAGGGGGGAATGAAGAGCAGGATGGAGAGAGGTTAAAAGGAGAGGGAAGAAGAAGAGGATGAGGAGGAGGAGGAGGAGGAGGAGGAGGAGGGAGGAATGGATGGGATCCGGTTCCTTGCACTCTCCGCTCTAAAAACCAGACTCACTCTTTTTCTTCTCTGCTGCCCTGAACATGCCCCACAATTTGCTTTCCGGCGTCTCTTACTCTTGTCTCTCTCCGTCTCTTTCTCTCTTCCTGTGTATCCGTATCCCTGTCTCGTTCTTCCTCCCTCTCTCTCTCTCTCTCTCACACACACACCAGACGAGACCCTGATCCCACCGGGAGCTCGGCTGTATCCTGGAGAACACACGCTGTCCTCTGCTCTATCCTCACAAGACAGTTAAATCAGCAATGAACTCACAAATGGATGTGGAGCTGGAGAGAGAAGAGGAGGAGAGGAGGAGGAGGAAGAGGAGGAGGAGGAGGAGGAGAGAGGGTGGTCTGGAGCTGAAGCTGTGACTGCCTTTTTTCTCACTCTCTCTCTCACTCCCTCCCTCTTTTGTTAGGCTCCGGGGAAAGATAGGTAGATATCGCTGGAGCCCGGCGTGGAGGATGAGCAAAAAAAGAGAAAAAACCTTGGTAAAAACTCCTCACGCTCAGGAAGAAGCAGATAGCCTTATCCAGACACGCACTCACACAGAGGAAAATCCCTTCTGATCCACAAGGTGCCTCCTCCAACTCTCTTCTCTTTTCTTCTCTTCCCCCTGCAATCCCCCTCTTTCTTCTCAAGCTTTCTCCCTGACGGCTTGCTTCCCACTGCGCCTGGCAGCCGTCACTGTGTGTGTGTGGTGGTGGTGGTGGTGGTGGTGGCAGCGGCGGCGGTGGTGTGTGCGTGTGGTATGTGTGTGACTGTGCATGTAACTGAGAGGGGAGTGTGTTTGTGTGGCTGTTGCCGTCTGCTCCACTCTGCGTGCTGAGGCATAGAGGGGCTCGGCTTCAGCGCAGCTACGCTCCTCCCCTCCCTCCCTCTCTCTCTCTCTCTCTCTCTCTCTTCCTCTCTCTCCCTTCCTCTCTCTGTCTGGGTCTCTCTCTCCCTCTGTGTTTTTCATGGAACTATAGAACAGTGGGAGTGGTTGGTCCTGCCCTCGTTTGAGCCCGGGGAGTGTGTGTGTTTGTGCGTGTGTGCACTAAATAGAAACTGAGAGAAAGAGAGAGAGACAGAGATGGGCTGTTCTGCTGGAGGAGAGGCGGAGCTGGGGAGGGAGTATGGAGAGCAGGAGCTGGGGTAAAGGGTGAGAAGAGGATACACGAGGAGTAGATTTTGGAAACAGAGAGGCCCCCCTACTGGCATTCTATAGGCGCAGCAATGGCACATTTTCCATAATAAAAGCTGTCTTTGGATTCCTCAAACTGAGCAGCACAATAGTCACATTTTCTACTTTATCTTAGCTATTATTAAATCCCATTCTATGATGCAGCATGTGACAATCAGCAGGCGTAACCAACATACACACGTATAAATACATGCATGCACACAGGCTTGAATGACCCTCCAAAATGCGTGCGTGAATGCCTCAGCGCACACAGAGACGCTCCACTCGCACACGCCCGGCCAAGGGCCCAACATAGAGTGTGTATGTAGTTCAGCGGTTGTGTGGCACAGTGACCCACTGACACAGTGCTGCCTGTTATGTGATGTAACCAGGTTTAAGTAGTGCTCTTACATAAGCACAGTGAGCCATGCATGAAAAGACTGCTCTGCCCTCTGACTGCAGCTGTGTGTGAGTGTGTGAAAGAGACAAGGGTTGGCAGACAATGCAAGTTCACTGCAGTGGAAAAAGGGGCACGAGAACAGAATGCAAACACAAAACCCTCCTCTAAGATAAGGGCTTTATTTCTTGTGGCCAATTAAACTACTTTACAGGCTGTGCTGCAAAACCACATCACTTTCTTTGTGCTATTGTGTGCCCGTCTGAGAGGTTTGTTTTTTTTCTCTCTCTATGCCCATGTGTCTGTATTTTTGTAGCATTCTCCTGTCATTTTATACAATACATCATAATGATATGTTGGACTGAGAGATATACTAACAACAAAACATCTTCAAACGCAGCATATAGAAGGCTGTTGAGTAAAATTAAAAATACAAGCAGCACGGAGTTAGGTCAGGCGCCCACAACACTTTGTTTCATCAAGACATCTCAAATTTCCCAACAGCGATTTTGACATCCGACAATTCTGTTTGTTTGACTGCACACATGTTTGACGCAGATTAGCACGTGCCAGACGAGATAAGGAGCAAGGACAGCAATTAAAGTGGCACCAGCCCACTCACAACATACTAACCAGTGTATGCAACGCCCTGAGCAGAAATGCTACTCCAGATTTGAGAAGTGGGTAAATTTTGTGTACACCACTAATGATAGTAGTGTTGACTGTATACAGTTGTGAAACTACAGGGGTGTCGCTATAGTTTTGCTTAATCAGGTTTCCAGCTAATCAAGAGAATTTCTCCTTGACTCTTGTCTTGTCTTACCTCGGCACTTGTGTGTGAAACAGCTCTCTGAGTTATAACCTATAACACAGCACAACATCATGCCTAGGGGAGAGCCTGGACTCGGCTCCGTGAATCACTTGTATTTTCATTTTTCATCTGTATCACCTTGTTAGCCATGTGACAAATTGAGTTTATTTATCCCGCAGACTTAAACAAGTGTATCTGCGGGGCTGCATTACATTACATACTGTAATTTTCATGCAGTTATCATTTTCAGTTATGCTTGGCTCTAATCAGATATTATGTTTTTCTAATCCATTTTTGACTTTGTTGCTCCAGTTTAACCCTGATTTTTGATACAGTGCAAGTAGCTTTTACAGACTATATGTGAAGAACCGTGTGACAGCACATCTTCTGATCATATTTACCAGAGACAACTGTGGCAGACATTCTCTGTCACCCAATACAGGCTGGAGTTAGTCTTCAAGGAAAAGAGCTGCATATTGAGGAAGTAAGGCAAAATATAAAAAATAATATATTTTAAAAGAAATGTTCAAACATTAAGACAGAATTTTACTTTAACTTTACTTTAACTATTTTATAAGTGTCACCTCTACTCAGACTTAGCATGTGATCATCCAATGGAAAACCCAGTGGTAAATTTATAGGGTACATTTTAGAAATTTCCAAAACCCCTTTATGAGACTACGTTTAATGACACACATGTGACAGTTATGTGTCTGCTTAGAGACCTGCCGTCAAGCAGGGGTGGCGGGACAATCAATAGAGCTTACCAGCGACACTGATCATATCAGTAAGTCTTCAAGGATATCCAATAAAAACAGTTCATAAAAATCATTCCTCTAATAAGATGCAATTTTGTACATTCTCTTTAGGCAACGACTTAGTTTTTAAACCTAACCAAGTCCCGATCTATACTTTTCCAGGTGGTGGATGAGTTAGTGCATGAGCCCATCTTGCAGTAATTCCAGCATGAACATCACAGTGAAATATATAAGCATGTTGTCGGGCCACTGCCAGCAAAAGCAGGCTGATTATATTGCATTTGATGTTAAGGAGCGCGCATTCCTGAGTCTTTGCAGTCAGAAGGGTTATACACACACAGAGGAGGAAGGTTATACATTCATTCAAAGGCACAACGTGTGGAATGCCAAATGACAGAGGGATACAGGGAGATCAGGTGTGTACGTGTGTGTCTGTGTGTGTGTGTGTGTGTGTCTACTATATATGAGCAGCGCACAAGCCAAAGTTGTCATGAAAAATTAAGATTCTGCTGACAAAGCAGTTTGAGAAAACAAAGAGAGAGAATTGATTCTTCTGACTGCACAGTACAGTCCTATTATGAGAGGCACAATCTTTACATCTCACTCCATACTCTGCCGCCATAATAAAGCTTCCTAATTACCTTCTCTAGTGACAAGACAGCCATTATGGTGGTGGTAAATACACACTAGTTAATTGCATTCATTTTAATACCAGACTTTTATTATGTCTTAACCACAATCTAAGTGCCTCCTTGTTTCTATCTCCTGCATTTGCACTTCTTTGCAAAAAGGACCATCTTCTAAGGAGGGACACTATTTTCCATGTCCAAGGCTTGAAAAATACCAGACAAAAACTGACAGCTGGTGCAAAATATCAAAGTGTTTTCATTGACACTGTGTGTTCTTAAAGCCCCTGGTCATCAAAGGCGTTTTCAAACGGAGCAGGAAAGGCCATGCTGTGACTCAGGGATATGCTCCTCTCATCGCTGACCACCAGATGTATAACAAACACTGAACCAGAAAAAAGAAAGCAGTAAAAGCCTCACATCTTAGCTCTGATACAGCTGGGAAAACAGAAGAGGTCATGATGACGATAGTCCTATTTTACAGAAGCTGCTCTGGTCGGTTTTCAAGGAAAACACTGGCCAGGATATCATCACACGTACACATACACACATGCACACACACACTGTGGTATTTGCACACAGCAGATTTACAGTGGTAAATGGACTATTACATCCAATTGCCACACACAGCATGAGCAAATTTGTCTGTTTGCAAGTCTCCCAAGATACAAACACGCAGACTGCAGAGAATGTAGAGTAAACTGTTTTTGCTTTGTTTGATCCAGGAAATCGAATAAGAAGAATTCAGGTTCAAACACATTAAGAAAATTGAAGCAGTATCTCTGGCAAATTAATGTTAAGAGTGTGTTAACATCTACATCACATCCATGCTCCAATCGTATTCACGCACAGTCAGTATCCTGCAGAAGATGGTTTTAGCGAAAGAGAGTACATATGTGGTTGAATCTGAGCCACTGGTAGTTAAGCTGGTTAGCCTCTAATTGTAAGATTGGTGGTTTGATGCTTAGCTCCTCTTGCCCACATGTCAAAGTGTCCTTGACCCCCAAATTGCTCCCACTGAGTGTATGTAGTGAGAGAAAATGTAAGACATTCTGGTCAAAAGTGTCTAACAAATAAATCTATTGTCATGTGATGAATCTCTGAATCTTACATAACACACATATTTTCACAGAATGTCAGAACTGAAGTCATTAATTCCAGAGGAAAGTAAAAGACCGACAATACCAGACTAATTCCTCCTTGTGACGTCAAAGGACTCTCAAAGGGCCGATGTGATCTGCAAGGCGAGGGCCACATAACAATTAAAGACAGCCAAGGCACATCAGTAAGCTATGAGCTTTGCTACCTTGTCTTCTTGTGCTGTGAGAAGGTAATCAGAGAAGAAGGACATAACACAACTGTCCTTGGAAAAAAGGCAAAACTCTTTCAAGGACTCCCTCAATATAATTCAGTTTCTGTGTCTGTGTCTGTCTGGAGAAATATCAGATAATGAGGAGGGCAAAGCACGATGCAACCGTAGGAAAAAGACAACAAATGTCATTTTCAATAAGCAGCTTCCATTGAAATGTATCCATCCATTAGCTACATCACTTATGCTTTAGAGGGTCACGGGGGACGGACACGCTTGCAGCAACATGCAGGTTAGAAGCATGAATCTATTGTAACATTTTTAAATATAGACTCATAAAACAACATCATCAAACCCAACATAACATTGTGATAACAGCTTATAATAGCACATAGTGGTTAGCCGGCTGTAAAAATGTTAGCAGGTTAGTTTGATAGTCTAACAATGCAGATTATAGCGGTTAAATTTTTCTACAGTTCTCCAATTTCATTTAGCAGACGCCTTTATCCAAAGCAACGTACATTCACATACCGATGGACCAGTCATCTGGGGCAATTTGGGGTTCAGTACCTTCCAGTTGGTGGACAACCGCTCTACCTCCTGGGCTACAGCAGCATTTTTCTTTTCGTTAAACTCAGAGCAGCCGTTCATGGGTAGCAAGTGGATGCCAGCTGTGGATGACAGATTTTTACTGTTTAGGACTGAGAAGGAATAAATGAAGCATTGCCATCTTGTCACAAGATTCCTGCTCTATGGAGAGATATTTAGAGGTAATTTCACTAGGGCAAAGGGCACTTTAAACCCTATAAAGCACTTACAATGTGTGGCTGACAATGACAGTCGGCAATATCTGTATCAAAGGATTGGAAATTGTTTGCACCGAGTTGGTAATGGACACCAACAAAAACTAGATTAAGGGAAGAGGGAAACATGTTGATGTCGCAGCCAATGAGACAGGCAGACAAGAAGAAGCAGATATTACATTACACAATATGAGAAACACATTCTAAACGATCTCTGTGGCCATAAAGCCGCATGAACAATCACTTCAAACCAATAACCCCTTGTACAACAATGTACGCTTGCATGACTGAATCAAGATGGTGACAAATCACCTTAGGCCCCTTGCAAATCCCGCTCCTCCCATCCTCCTTTCGGCTCCCTCCCCCTCTCCACCGTCCTCCTCCCCTGCCCTCTCCTCTCAAGAGCAAGCCACAGCTCACTTTAACACAAATCATCACTTTATTAAAAAAGAAAAAAAAGAATGGTGTGTTAGTGGATTCATTTGAACAATTATGCAAATCAGGCAGGAGATGAAGCTTTTATTAATGTTAGAGAAGTGTTGCATCAGATAGTGCTGAAGTTCATTAAGTTACTCTAGTTGAAGATGAATACACTCTGATTAGTTTGATGTCACTATGGCGTGTATCACATTATCGTCTTGGGCTGCATCAGCGCAAAACTCTCCATGGATCTTTTGCTCAAGCAAAATATGGAAGCGGAGTAATATTTCACAGCTAAAACTCAAGTCAATTTGGATTAATAACCCAGATGTCTGCATTGTTTTTCATCAGACTTTTTTCTTTTCACTTGGACTTCTGTTGTTGTCTTAAGGTTTGGGTCTATAGCAACATACTATATATGAAGTAAAACTAGCTCAGACTTAATTTTTATTCATCCCTCCCTGGCTCCCTTCCCCTCTCCATCTCCCTCTCTCTGCATGTACGGGGCCTGGGAGGTGGTGGACCGTGACTGACTGACTAGGGCCCATGCTTGCTGTGGCTCCGAGGGGTAATTAATTTCAGCAAACGACCGCCACGTCTGTCGGCTTTTATAAACGAGCGTTTACGCGCTATGGACAATTTAACCACTCCACTGAGCCCGCCTTGACAGAGATGAGTAGAGAGATGTGGGAGAGAAAGAGAGAGAGAGAGAGGCAGAGAGAGAGAGGAAGGGGACCATGCTGCTAGGTGACTGATGGGAGATTTAATCAATAGAGTAAGCACATTTACTCTCATGATGCTCACCCAACATCCATATTCATAGTGTTAATTCTCTGAACGCCTACGCTGTTGCACACCACAAAAAAATTATAACGCACGAAGGATTTCACTACATCTCATCAGGCCTCATCAAAGGCCAGCATCATCACTGCTAATTATGTGTAGCATCATGGGCTAAACATCAGTGTGGTGCTCTCATCAAATGATTTTATTCTACATCCAGGCTTAATTCGATAACCAAAATAACTACCATCCATTACCTTCTGGCACATCCACCCTAACAACCTAATATTCCTCTTGTTGTTTATGACATTACCTGCATTTGGAAACATGCACCACATCCTGAAAAACAAATGCTACATTGGTACAATGTCCACGCAACCAGTCCTATCTCAGTGAAATCATAAAACATGAACTGTTTGTATTATTGAGAATATTTGGATTGGCTGTGTCGTGACGGTGATACTATTCTATATAATGTCTGGTCATTGGTCACCGTACATGCGTGAATCTAGACATTAGATATCATCTTGTGGGGCTCAAAAATAACAGTTCATATCCCTGAAAACAGACTCCACCTAGCAGACTGGACTCTATAGACTTCAACTTGGAAGGCTGTGAAGATATGTAGGAGTGGTGGCATTGGATCGCACATAGCTGACTCGACAACCATACAGGAAATTTGAGTAAAGTCTTCTGAAATGGGCCAAGAGGCAGAGCCAAATTCTAAGGCTTCAATTCTGGCATGTCATACATAAACTGTGCTGTACGCACTGCTATGATGTTGAGATGGGTGAAATAAGAAGCAATATTTTATGGTACATTACAGTAGCCAAAACAGTCCATTCCATCTTAAAACAACCTGATGCAGTTTATCACCCTGCCCTTCATATACATGTATATAATACTCATTACTATTATATGATTTTTGCTTACACACACATTTTTATCTCAATTTTAAAACTACTTCTACTCCTTACTTACCTTATTATTTTTTAGGTTTTTTTTTTTACTTTTATTTTACTAGGAATATAATCATTGAGATTCCAAAATCTCATTTACAAGAGAGTCCTGGCCAAGAGAGCAGCAATCAAAAATCACATAAGAGAAACAAGCAAGACATTTGAAACAAACTGTAAATTCCATCAAACTATGAATTAGCAGTGTTTAACATGTGTATTCCGTGGTCAAGTAGTCCATAACCCTGTTTTTATAATCTTCCACGCTTCTAAAATAATCGAGTTTAAAGTAATTCTGTTGCTCACACCAAGATGAGGGCGCAAAAACTATAAAGCACTTCCATCAAAGACAGCGTGAGTTTGAGAAATGACATTTGCATTTTAAACTACTTCCTCAGAGCAGATCCTGACTTACTAGCTCTTCATACTGCAGATATTGAACTTGTGTGCTTGTGCGTAACTGGATGTGTTTTGTTGTGTGTTCTTCTGTACTCAGGTGTATATATAGAAACAAGCTATCAAGGTCTACATACATTCAGTCTACATTCAGCTGTAGCACTGTAGCACCGAACGTTCGTCACTGCTGCACCTTTATTCCAAAACTCTCATGTTAGAATTTGCTGCACAGTCACTCAGCACCTAAATCACTTTCTCCTCTCCTGCCCTGCCCTAAAAAAAAACCAAGGTCAATAAAACTAAATCAACTTAAGTTTTCTCACTGTAAGACTGTTATTATAACTCAACAGCATGTAACGTTCCCACTTCGTCCCCTCAGAATTTCCACAGCCCCAGAAGTGCGGAGCCACACCGCAGTCACTCGGCACTCGGTCAGCCGAGTCCTGTGAAAACCGTTCTGTTTGCCTTTAATACTATCAGGTTGCCAGACTATTAGCGCTGCAGCCCCACTCTGCTTTGTTCCCCCTGCCAAGGCAAGTTACATGGCTCGCCTCAAAGTCAGTGTTTTCACAGCTAGACATGCATTACTGTGTGACATCAAGCCCGGGGGCTTATAGATCGGCCGGATTGTATGACAGCAGCCTTTATGGCTTTTGCAGCAATATATGACAGCAGTCTGCCTGCCTCAATACTTGGCAGGGATAACTATCGTATACCACAGTGTAGAACAGAGTAGCGCGGACATATGAGGGGCCTGCGGCAGCAAGTGTTTCCATAGCTACAGTGGGCCGAGGGGATTGTTTACTGTCCGAGAATTAGAGATTAAGAAAATGAGTGATTCTCTAAGTATGTGCTGAGCCATCATTTCTGACTGACTACATGTGTCTGTGTGTGCATGTCCCTCCTAGATGGAGCAGCTCTTAATAGGACTGCGAGGATGCCCAAGAGTATAACCCACTGCACTGACTTTTAATAGCACCCCCCAAGAACCCATCTTCCTCTTCCATACACACAAATACATATACACTTACTGTCACACACATGCAAAGGCTACAAACACGCGCGCACACACACATTGACGTGGAACGCTTCGCCAAGTCAGTGTAATCAGGGCAGCGTAATGTGTTTACCTCTCTGAGGTATGAGAGTTTGATTAAGGAGCAGCCATCTGGCAGAGGAGAGGAGAGGAGAGGAGAGGAGAGACAAAAAATACAGAACAGTAATCTCTACTTTAATGAACAAACTCAAACCTTTCATGGTGATCATTATGCCTACACAGACAGGCCTGCACTGCCATCAATCAGCAGACTTGCAGCTCAACCTCTAGGACAAACTCCATCAGACATAAAACCAACCATTAACAACTACAACACCTGCCCCGCATCACCATCACACAGACATAAACCATTTGTGTCTAAAGGCAACATGTAGCTGACATTACCACATTATCAGAGCCAAATGTCATCGTTTGGCACTTCTTTTTTTCCAATCTGCTCTTAATTAGCCAACAGGGCAACCATTTAAGGCTTTAATATCAACAAGAGATGATGGGTATTAACGGTCGACCTTTTCTAAGCATAAAGGCAACCACCAACATGACAATCAGCTCCGATACGGTGATCCACTGCTCTGCTACGCTGCCAAGAAATCATCATTGTTTCACAGAAATATCACAGAAATATACATATGATGTTGGTGCAACTAATGACATGTGTGGTCTCTTAGCTGCAATAGCTGAAACACTAAATATACAGCGGAACAAAGGCAAAACAATGAAAATACAGTATTCAGTGTAAAAATGAATGGATGCTGTTGGTAAAAAAGACAAGCAGTATCTTGCGTGAATATAACCTTCCTCTCCCCTCCCTGTGGTACCTGACAGGCCTGTAGCTAAGCTCACCCTCAGCCATTACTTCTACTGTAGCCTTCCTGCTCCATTAAACTCAACAAGCTTAACTCAATGGCCTTCATTCCTCACAGCTATGGCTTCTGCTTCATACCCTGGTGGCTTTTAACAGGAGAGGGGCAATTTGAGTGTGTGTGTGTTGGGGGGGGCAGCATCGCCCTTGTTAACACAAAATATGTCATGCATTGCCCTTGTTAACTTTAAAAGAAAATTCTGTGAAAACAATATTTTACCTTCTCTGCTGTCCCCATTGCTGAATATAAAGATATTGCTCACTGGGGGCAGAGGCAAGGACCTAACAACCGCAGTAAAAAAGCGCCATTAAGTTATACTGTCCTTGTCCTGCTGTGGCGTTTAATCGCCCAGTTTTAATATGCAACAAGGAAACGGCACCCCACTTACAGTCCGGCATCGTGCAGGACTCCACTGAGTCAGCGATTATTGATCATGGGGGGAAGCGTTTTGGAAAATAATCTGTTTTACGACGGTTCCCCTGAGTGTTATTGTTCAGAGGTCCAATCCTTATACTGAATATATGACAAACAGGAAACCTTGTTAGGAGGAAAAACTTCAAGACTCAAGCATCAAATTAAATGACAGCACCCTTGTTTCAAAAACTATTTTGATCATTAAGAATCATAGATAGGAAGTAAAACATTTCTGACAAGACCGATGAAAAATAAAGCTCCGTTCTGAGTAATCACGGCAACAAGCAAAAACACATTCAAAACCTAATATGCTGAAAGACCAAAAAAAAAGAGAGATCAGAAGTGATTTGAGCTGCCAGGGCAGACAGGTATAATACAGAGAGTCTTTAGCTGTGTCTCTCTCAAGTAATAACATGAGGTGAAATTTGGAGAATGTGTATCTGGGACACATAATAAATATTTCATGGCATATTATGAATAGGTTCTTTGTTTAATTAGACTTGGGGAGTTGTCCCCTTCAGCCACTTCTGTCACGTTAGCATGAGAAAATATGATCCTTTCAACTTTAATTATAAAAGTTCTTCAGGCCAGTATGCTGTGTTATAATTCATCTATCAACTTTTATATTAGCACAAGCTATAAAGTCTGTCAGGGGGAGGCACATGATTACTTGATTCAAATTCAAATTTCGACTCCATTTTCTGATGTTTTCAAACTTTTCATAAACATGTTTAAAGGGCATCTGCCACATATTAAAATATCTGGTAATTGTAGTCCTCAATGATTATAAATCGAATTACATTTCTGTGCTAATTGCATGGTTGAACTGCAAGCAGAGATTTGGCAGCGAAGTAATGTCAAAGTAGCTGAAAACAACTGGATCACATTTCGATTTCTATTAAAGCAGCATGAGAAAAAGTACATTTTCACATTAGCGTTTAACATCCCAACTATGCGTGCTCTGAAAAGCAATCTTAGGACAATATTTACCTCAATTAAATGTAACTAAATTAGTTCTTTATTTTTTCTTTTCAAGTTAATTAAATCTGGCTCGTGCAAGGCAACTCATTACATTTGCTGGCCTTGTTGTAAGTACCCACACACACATTTATACAGTTTTTAATATACTCTATATACACTGCAGATTTTTTTCTGTTTGGTTTGATCTAAAGCATATGTTTTGTTTGTGAGACCCTGTATCGTTTTTAGTCTGGTTCAGTAGAAGTTCATATTCTTTCTGTTTGTGCAGCACTGCAAGCTGAGCTAAATCAGGTGAAAATGCTGTTCTGTGTCTGCTATAATTAATTGCAAATAACCTGACTCCACACCTTGTGCAGCGCTCGGCATTGGAACCTTCCCGACCTGGCTGCAATTATCTCAGGAAGGCTTTCGCTCTGATGCTGTTGTGAAATGGAGCTTATGAAACTCGGCGACAGTCATTCTTTTTCGCTGCTTCTTTCTGTCTTTGTCGGAGATGTCGTTGTGAAAGCCCGTGGAGCTACAGTGTAACACACCAGGGAGGAAATACTGGACACAGCTCTAATGCCTTTCATCTTCACAGACTGGGAACAGCTTCCTGTTTTTCAATGGACACACTAATTAGCGTGAATTCAAACATGCACTTAGCCCAGACAAAGATGTGAACAGATGCATACTCGTGCACACACACACACACACAAATACCTGGACATGTATGCACGCTTGTGTGTATGAGTGCACGCACGTACACAATTGCAGCACATGAAAATACAGTAAAACGGCAGCCCTAATTCATTTTCCACACGCTGGGTCTTTTGTGCACTTTACACTGCAACAGCAGAGGGGGAGGAAGAGAGGGAGGAAGAGGGGGTGGAAGAGGGTGGAGGGTGCCCACACTTCCAGCATAGTTTTTACGTAATATTTTCTTTTCTTTGAAGTGGCACAGCTAAATGAGTTTTCAAATCTCCGTAGGTTTCAATACCACAGAGAAATACGACCACAGTTGATAGGCACCACTTACATTCAATTATCTTTGTTCCACACACAGAGCACTAGCACACACGCACACACACACACACACACACACACACGTGCATACATGCGCAGACACACCAGTTATTTCTGTGCAGAAGAAAATTGTGACTCATTACCAGCCCAGTCTGAACGCTAAGGCACTGCTTCAGAGCCCTCTATCTAAAATTATGTAGATACAGTGCTCTGCTGCACTTCACATACATCAAGTAAAAAGATACATTGAAATCCTGTGGGGGTGTAGAGAAGATGATGGAAATGAAATGCTTCATTAAGCAACAGCTATGGCTTTTGTTTTGTCAGACATTTGATGAATTCAGAAGTTACTTTATGTGTACAGACTCACGCTGCCTCAGTGCGTGATGCTTGGTGTACAATTTTGTACATTTCTCATTTTATTATTGGAAGACGTATAATCAATTAAATTACTACTCCGAGCAAAACAAAAGGATAATTGTTTTGTGATTTTATTTGGTCCACGTTGGTGATTACTGGCCTTGATATGCTGCTAAATGAAAATTTTAAACTGTGCACCTGAGAGCCATCAAAGTCAGCCAGTGAGCATATTTCCCTTAATTACAGACAAAATAAAATTTACCTTTGCTATATCAAAATATCTTGTGTTTTTTCACATTTAAATATTATGAGGGTCGCCCCAATGCCAATCAGTGTCACCCCTTTAATTTTCAGTTTATTTTCAGTCTATTTGATGTACGCAATATCACATACAAACATAAACATGTTGACTGTCAATAATAACACTAATAATAATAATAATAATAATAATAATAATAATGTCTTTATATATCACATTATGGCATGTAACTAAATTTCAGTGCATTGAACTCTGCCCCATGTCCTGTTTTTCTGACAAACCTCTATTCTGTTTAATCAATTAATCAGTTAATAAGATTAAACAGCTAAATTTTATAAAATAATAACACAATATGATCATATCATTGCAGTAAGATCTCATAAGAATTAAAGGCGATAAAAGATCATATTTAATTGTCAAATGCCATAACTATATCACATGAGTGTAATTTGAAAGGACAGCTGGATTTGTACAGCAAATGTAATATCATCTGGACAAAGTTGTCAAAAAATCAAACAAGAATTAATTCCTGAACTGAATCAGCTTTTTAGAGTCATTTTATGACACAGCTGAAAAGAATATAGTCCACTTCAGCCTCCTGGTGGTTAGCGAAATGAAAGTTAACTCATTTTGTGTTATATTACAAACCTCACTGCTGATTGACTGATATGAGTGGCAAAATTACAATTTGTGGGTGAGCAATTCCTTTCACCTTTAACGTCACCACCACTTAACTCGAAACACACTGTGAAGATGCATTATGTGATTCAAACCATCACCCTTCAACCCCCACCCCTCAACCATCTAGACGATGATCATCACCAATTGGACCATCTCCCACCACAGATGTTAAATTAAATTTAGTCACAGCATCTCTAGAAGTTTCAGCCACTTTCACCAACACCAACTCATCACCCCACCCACGTTCACGTGGCTCTTGGCACAGATTGGGAGCTCGACTGTAGTTCTTGGATTCCGGACAGTGTTTCATCACATCTGTGCTGCTCCATCTCCCGTGGTGTCTCAGTGGGGGAACCCGTCTATAAATCTAGCCGTCACATAGCAGGGAAATTAAGTTGGCAGAAAGATGGACGAGAGAGCGGTACGTTGAGAACAAACAATACGATCAGTAACGGTCTAAATGATCACACATGGTGGAGGAGGCATCATGGCTCTGTATTCTAAATCCATCTCACACATTTACTGCCACTGTCTCTCTCATCCTTCCCAACACGCCCAGTGCGCCCATTTCCCCCCTGTCTCCCAGTCTTTGTGACTACAGCACGTCACTTCACTTCAGCTCCTTCTGCAACAGCTTCCATGGAAATAATTCAAATCAAAATGTGGTAATTGAGTCAGTAAGTGCAATTATCATTTTTGATGTGAGGAGTGACTCATCTGGAGTCTTTGCAGTGCATCTGCACACTTTGCAGGATTGCCAGTTAATGTCAGCCCACTGAATCATTCTGCACTCTAACCCACTTAGGGAAAAAAAGGAAAGACATACAAGTTAACTGCTGTATCCATTTCCCCTGTAAAATGAAAACTCTCATCGGACATGCACATGATGATCCAATGAAAGCCAGAAGAAAAAGTTCATGGAGTGCATGAACTGTAACTCGCTAACTTAAATGTAGGAGTTTTATGTGTGTAATTCGTGCATGTGAGGGCACATATGTAATCTGTGCATGTGCTCACATGTCTGTATGTTTGTGGAGAGGTCTGTTGTACAGACGACCGCTGAAGGTCTTCAGGAGACATCTGAGGAAACCACTTGGCAAGAATGTGACCAGACCAGATACCACTACTCTCTCCTTTGCCAGAGTAACACTGTGTGTGTGTGTGTGTGTGTGTGTGTGTGTGTGTGTGTGTGTCTGTGTGTGTGAGCGTGTGTGCACATCAAACAGACAAAAGAGAGTGAGACAAAATGTGCATATGTGCTAATGAACAGTGAGCAAGCTAATCAATAGTTTGCAATTTCAGATTTGTTAACAACAACCATTCACGGCAAGCCTTGTTTCACATGTTTGTTACAGCACATCACAGGGCTAATATTATCCAGAGTGTTCCAGCTTGTACTTAGATTACAGACCAGTGTGTGTTCTCCACAGTGTCCATTTTTCACTGATTAAGCTTTTTTTCCCCCTCCTTAACTAATTCAGGAGTTTTAGGCAAAGACAACTAAAATACGTGATAAACTGGAGAGAAAAAAGGAGAAACAATGAGTGAGTTTGAGAGCCCAACGGACCCACAGCAAGAGAGAGAAAGGTTATTAAAGAGATGAAAGATAATGTATGAGAGGGAAGGCAGAGAGTGAAAGATAGAGAAAGAAAGTGGCGTGTTGGCTGTGATGGATGGAGTTGAAGCGCAGGAGGAGAGGAGGGAGGTATGCGCGTTCTCCACCAACTACCTCTCTGTCAGACACTCAGCTGTGCTGCAGGAGTAGGCGGCTGGTGAGAAGTGTGTGTATGTGCTCTACGTAGCATATGTGTGTGTATGCCGCATGTTCCGTGAGTCTGGGGACCGGCGGGGGGTTGACAGATTATCTGTCGAGAAGCAGGTTGGAGGGGTCCCTCGCTCTCTCTCTCTCTCTTCTGCTCCTCATTTTCCACAGTCACTCACTCGCTCCTCTGTGCGCCGCTCAAGGTCACTGCAACACTGCGAAAGTTTGGAAGGTACATGATACCAGGAGCTCAAGGGTGAGTCAGCACTTTTCTACTCCTCTGCTCGTCTCTAACAGCCAGACTGGCGCAAGATCCAAGTGTGACTCCTGTTACACAGTCCAATATATCTCACTTGTATGTCACCACTGGTGGCATCATGGGTAAATCTATTCTTTGTTGATAAAAAATTAAATGCACTTACAGATCTTTTACTGTGCTTCATATCCAGTTTTGACACGAGAGGCAGTGGTTCTACTTTAAGAAGGAATTCTGCTTTCAATAAAATTAAATCTGTACCATTCGATCGGTTTTATTACTCACAGTTACAGTAAGTGCTTACTTACAATTTGAGTCTGTGACGGCTTTCCTGTCAGGTTTGTGAAGCTAAAGATATTCGTAGTTTGCTTGTTTGGAGTTCTACAATGAATAAGTGGTGAACAGACCCAGTTCTAAATCTGTGGGTAGGCACACAGCCAGTAAAATATTATACATGGGAATACAGTTCTTCTTGCCTGACCCTGTACTTCCTTCCAGTTGTGTCTGGCCAGTAGCAGAGGATATTGGACTGCAGCCCCAAGCTGATCCCAGGCCTGTTTCTGGACCCCTTTATGTCAGCTTGGCAGGACAACAGACGAAATACCCCAGCAGAGACGCAATGTCAGTCCCAGTAACAGCACAGAGCCAAAGAGAAAAAAAGAGGAGGGTGACATGTTGGATATTTAATCCTTAATATATCATCTCAAATTAGTTGCAGTATTGTTCTAAAATGACCTTCTGACCTTGCTAGAGATGGTCAGTAATGTCTGAACTATGCCAGTGGTGCTGCTGATGTTCCACAACAGTAAGACCCAAAATAATGTTAACTCCTTCCACAAATAGGCATTTTACCATCAGCCACTGCAACAAACTTTGAAAGCTGCATGTGCTGGAAGACTCTTTTCCCATAAAGCAATCACACCAGCATACTATGATATAACTTACAGAAATTCACAATTGCTACAGTGTGATTAAGGTTGATAAAATAACAAACAAACTCAGAGATGTAAAAATGATAAGACCAGAACTAGAATAAACATCTCATATCTCAAACCTCAGACCAGGACGACTCTCAGCTGTTGCATTTGTGGAATTTGGCTGTGGACAATTATCACAGTTTGTCATGATAGGTAATGAAATATTCATCAATGCTAATGTTTCTTTTGGCATTCGGCCTTTACATCAAAAACAAGCGTGGAGGGACTTTTTTGTTCCAGCTGCAGAGTTTCATTTTCTTCTTTTTAAATCACATGCACACTTTTGCTGAATTGAAGACATTAGTATTGCCTCAGTAACATGATACAAACCTGACAAAGCACCAGCCTACATAGGGATGAGTTGTTTACTGGTTGTAATCTTTCATTTATTTCTGTTCATTAGTCACTAATAAGGGATATTTGTTTTAATGAATTGCTAATAGGAATGCAAAATAAGGTCAAGGGCATTTATTCCCAGAAACAGTAATTCCTTCTTCCAATGACACATTCCCATGACTCCCTTTCTCCTTTACTTCTCTTTGGCTTTCATAATTCTCTCTCACACACACTTCCTCTGTGCCTCCCTCTGTCTCACTGTCTCTCTCTCTCTATGTAGTCCAGCCAACCACTGTGGGCTTTCTGGGATTCCTGTGGCTGAGTCATCTTGTGCTCCGTATCGTCCATAATATCATCTTCCCAAAAGTGTCGCTGGCTTAGAATCAAAGAAGTTTGTGCGAGAAAGAGAGAGAGACAGAGAGAGAGAGAGAGAGAGAGAGAGAGAGAGAGAGAGAGAGAGAGAGAGAGAGACATCCTTCATGTCTAACCCTCTCTGAATCCGGGAACAGCCAAGGTAGCATCAAATGACCCTCATCCCAACCCTCCCCTAACCCCCCAGACAAAGCAAACTCCTCTCTCACATGCTCCATCTCAGTCTAAATTCTCTTGCATTCCAATTTATCTGTAACCCATCCATCTATTCAGTACAGCCTTAGCTAAAGCCAGCATCAGTCTCCCACTGTGGTCCAGAAAAGAGACAAAAAATGTAACATAACTCCGCTTCCACAAACCTCAATTCATAGACCATAAACCAGCTCTAGATTCATGCTTCACTACAGCGTCCACATCACAGAAACGCAAGTCTTTTCCCTTCACCGCATTACCCACCTAATTCATAGTCTCCCTTACACCAAATCCCACAGTATAAAAATATTGATTTAGCATCAAAGTAATTCATTGTATTGGGTATTTTAAGCAATTAAATAAAAGACCATTCAGCGTTTCATTTATTACCTGGGCCAGAAATAGTTGATGCAGCTACAAGAGATGGGTTTTGAGTTGAAGCATTGTGGTAGTTTTACTATTGTTTCTACAATGGCCTTTGTTCCACTCTTAACCCCAATTTCCCCAACACTCACCACACCCTTCCCATGTCTGTCCCTCCTCACCCCCAACCACCTCAGTCCTGCACTCACCCGATCCCAAACTTTCAACTCCGGTCCTCTAAGCTTCCCCAGTTTCCCAACCCCGCACCCTTACCCCTACCTCACCCCACCCCTTGTTCCTAACTCCTCCGTCCCCCTCCATCCCAGAGCTCACATCCAGGATCCTTAATCCCAGTCTATCTGTAGTCATTAATTCCCAGCCAAGACCACAGATGTTTCAGCAGGCCGCTCTAACTCTCTCACAGTTTGGATTAAGAATTTTGACGGGGTGGCTCCTTTAAAAAGCAGAAAGAGGCTGCCAGATAAAACTACATTTGAAACCTTGCTTTTAATATTAGCTCAAAATGTCTACATATAATAAACCATGCACTACCTAAATACATCAGACTTGTACAGTATATGGTTTTGAAATGATCTGAGCATTGTACAGTGCAGACAACTACTTAAAATTACCCTGACAAAACAAACTTTATACCATCATTTAGCCGAGAGCCAGCCAAAAAGCCAAGCAGCTAGTCTTTGCTACTCTGCCAGGAGCCCAGGAAGTGAGAATATTAGCCAGGAAAAAAAACGACATCAAGCTATAGCTGGTCTGTCTGTGATCCATCCTGCCACCCACACTGCCAGTAAGCAAAACAGCCAGCCGGTCGAAAAGGCCAGACACTCATTAAAACAACAGGTTCCCCTCTTCATTTTTCCATGGAACCTGTTGCTGCATTCCTTTCTCTGTGAGGCGGCTCTTGACTCATGGAGAGGTCGGGTTATAGGAAGTTAGTCATAATAACACCAGCAGACCGAGGCCTTCAGTTTGCCTCCTAACCATAGCTCAGCCTCAACACAGCTGCCAGCCTCTGAAGCTGCACTTCTTAATCCTCCACAAAAGAGATTTAACTGCAGGCCCCTTACAGGAAATGCAGTCTCATTTGAGAGTGTAGTCATTTCTTGAAAGGCACATCATTACTTGTAACCTATGTTTTCCAAAGAGAGTCCAAGCAAACCAAAACTAATTTTGCCTTAAACAAAGATTTTTTTGTCTTTTTTTTTTTTTTAAATTATGTTCAACAGCCGTCCCACTCTATAGCCACCCTAAGTGTTAGCTGTGAATACATGATATCATCATGGTAAAATGCATTACATTTTGAAGGTTAGGCTGGCACAGATTTGCCAGTTATAAAACAGGGGAAGATAAAAACAACACCTTAATGGAACTACACCCATTTCTGGATGGTTGGTTCATGTGTCTCCTTATCAAATACAGAGAGGATTGGTGCCAAAATCCACTCTCATTAGACCTGAAGTTGTTCTGTCCACTGTACATGCAAACACATTAGAACACTGAATGCATTGTTCTGCAAGTAGGCCAATGAAAACCGGCAGCATGGCACAGCTGGAGCCTAATTTTAAAGACACACATTAGAACCTGCCTTGGAAGGTTCCTTGTGTAACTTGTTTTGTTTAAGCAGGACTTGAGCTCAGTTAACCAGACAATGCCCTTGACGTCATATGAATTTCACTAATGTTAAAGAATTTAATTTTGTTTTGAAGTTATCAATCTAAATCATTTGACTTTGCTTGATGCTGTGGATAACATGAACCTCTGAACTGCAGTTTCAAAAACGTTTGGACACTGTGTAAAACATAAATAAAACAGAATGCGATAATTGGCTAATCCTTTTTGACATAATAGTACAAAGATAATATATTTAATGTTTTACCTCATCAACTTCATTGATTTTTGTAAATATCTGCTTATTCTGAATTTGATGGCAGCAAAATGTTTGAAACAAGTTGTGACAGGAGCAACAAAAGACTGTGAAAGTTGTGGACTGATCCAAAAACACCTGTTTGGATCATTCCACAGGTTCATTGGTAACAGGTGATAGTATCATGATTGGGTATGAAAGGTTCATCCTGGAAAGACTCAGTCGTTCACAAGCAAGGATGGAGAGAGGTTCACCACTTTGTCGAACACATGGTTGTATAAAGGAGATTACTACATGGGCTCAGGAACACTTTGTAAAACTTTTGTTGGATAACACATTTCATTTGCAAATGATTGAATTCTGTTTTTTGTTTACACAGCTTCACAACTTTTTTGGAATCAGGGTTGTACCAATATGCCAGTCTCAGACACATCCTATCACATATTGGGTAAGATGATCAATGGGCTCAATTGTGCATAGGTGTAAATTAATACACAGCAAACTGTCTGAGTGCAGTCTGTCAGTCTGACAAGAGCTGACAATGGTCCACATAACACCTTTGTGTAAAGACAAACTGTACAAAGAATTAGCGATTCACAGTGAATTGTCTGCTGAGACGTGGTGGAGAGCACAAAAATCCTCTACTAATTTAAATTAATATAACAGAAGTACCACAAATACAATAACACCATGTAAGCTAAAAAGACTCTTCCTCTGAAATATGAATCTTTGGCTGTTTTTGACAGCATATTGTGCAAATTCCTGTTCCAAGACACATGCCAGAAGTCCTCATTCTAGCACAACTTGACAACAGCACAGAGAGAAAATGGATTTAGTGTTTCACCAAATAATACTCAGCTCAAAGCTTGAGATCTGTATCTAACTGCTCGGTAAATAAACCATAGATGTTGTTTAAGTCCACTTATCAGGGTGAGTGAAACAGCCAAACAACATGATTCAGGACTTTGCTCCCATCAGAACAAAAGCAAGCCTCCACATTACAACGTTGCCAAAAAACCAAACTACTAGAGGGGGATTAGAAGCAAAAAAGAATTCTCTATTAGGTTTGAAATAAAACTGAAGAGTTTTATAAATAACAACTTGCTGCTTTTAAATGAGAGCTGACAGCGAAGAAGAGAGAAAGAGTAAGAGGCCTGCTGAGAAGAAAGAGATATGGAGCGAATGCGAATGCGAGAGGGAGGAGAAGTGAGGAGAAATGAAATCAATAATGAACGGCTCCATAACAGGAACTTAATCAGAACAGCAGGTCCCTATATTGCTCCTGACTAGCGCACGCATCACCACTGTCGATTCAATTTACTCCCCAAACCCTGAAAAAATAAATAAAACATGGAAAATAAATTGAGACGCTCATTCAAATTCATTAGAACTCGTCCCTGTGTGCCTACAGTACATAATATTCCCTTCAAGAAGAAGAAGAAAACAGAAAAAAATGAAAATATGCCAACAACTCAGTATTGGTTTCTGAGAGAGAACGAAGGCGAGGGTACTAAGTCATAACAGTCACCTCAAACACCACTGTCTTCTCCCTCTCATGCTCCCACACACACACACACTGACATTATTGTATATGAATGCACATACTCTATTCATACACTATAATGAATATATATGCACCCACCCTGTAATATGTGAGGATAAGCATACAGCACATATCTATGCTTACCTTTACACCCACATGTATATCCACACACACATTCCACAGCCCTCCAATTCGATGACTAAGCCACTCAGAACAAATTCATCAGACTCATAAGAAACAGCGACAACAATAGAGGAAAAAAAAAATCAAATCAGTGAAAGGCAATGTTGCGTAAAAGTGCAAGCTGGGCTGGTGATGACGTGGGGAGCTAGACCGTGGGTGGTCGGCCAGGCATGGGAGTTCTGTTCTGATGGCAGCACAGGAGTGATGTTTTAATAGTTGGATCTGCTCCCTCAACCAATAAGTTTCTTCCCCACACATACTGCACACTCTCCATTCCTTTCTCACCTCTTTTCTCACTCCATCTTTCACAAACATCTTTCTATCTCTGCCTTTCGCACTAATGCCATAACTCACTCTCGCCTGTTTTTTCCTCTTCTCTCTATCACTCCCTCTCTCCCAGTCTTCCAGACAGCTTCATAATGGCTGGCACCTCCTCAACACTGGCTCTAATTGAAAGATGAATGAGTTTATTTGGGCTTAATCCATCACCCTGTCACCTGAGGAGAGGAAGAAAGTCCTAGAAGGAGAGGAGAGGGAAGGAGAGGAGAGGAGAGGAGCAGCGAGGATGAGAAGAGACAGGAGCAAGGGGAGAACAAGATCATAGAGAGGCAGAAAGGCAGATAAGAGGTAAGAGAAACAAGAGAAATTGAGAATGGCAGAGGAGATACTCTCCTGAGAAACTGGGGTGTTCGCTGCATCGCGATCGTCAGCAATATCAAATAACGAGCACGTATATATGGTACATACACACTGACACGCTCAACACCTTGGGAAAGACAAACTCATTAACTGTTAATTATGTAGATTTAAATACTGTGAACATCATAAACAAAATGTACAAAGGAACAACTGAGTTAACTGCAAACAAAATCTGCTTCTACAGAAATTGGCAAGGAGACCACTCGGCCGGCGTGAGGAGCCAAACTGCGTTCCTGTGTTTAATATGAGTGGCACCAATGGGGAAATAACTCTGAACCTTGACAATGGCAGGGGCATTTCTCTTCTCCTTAGTTACACAGGATAACAAATTGCGCCTTCATGCAGAGGCAACCACAGAATCTGCCTACTGTGCATACTTGCTGCATCACTACTATAAAAGCCAGTGCAGGTTTTCTTTTATAAATGCTGTGAGTTCTGAACAGGCACATTGCTGCACCGAGCTCTCAGATGACTGCTAGATATTCTTTGCATGCCTTGCAGATATTCTTCCCTTATGGCATTTCAGGAGGAAATAAAATTTTAATTACTTAACAGATCAAGAAGAAAAAGGTAGACTCTAGCAAGTGGCATGCGTACAGGCTGCAGGAGGGAGGTTGACAGCCACTCATGTGATGTCAAGACCATCCGTTTGTGTCGTTCCAAAAGGGTTTCAAAGTATATTTTGCTGTCAGCTATCACAACAGGTGTCGCTTTCATCCCAGCAGGTACCAATGTACTATATAAGCTAGGAAGGTGCAGTAGCATGTTAATGAGCTGTTGTGAGCTTCCCACCATAAACCAAACGGAAATGTAATGAACTGGTACAGTACCTGAACAATTCTACAAATCACTATTTTCATTACTTTTGTTCTCAAGCAGTAGAGATGAGTGTGCAGCATGATGCCTAAGGGTGCCTCTATGTGGTGGTGGATTTTACTCTGGCCTTGAGAAACGGTCATCAAAAAGGGCACAGTCAATCTTAGATGATTTTGTAACAGCCAGTCTGATCTGATCTTTTTCATTCTCCATTTTCAGCAGAGAGACAGGTATTACATTGCCTCATTGCAAGTTTATAGAAACTGACATGGCATGTGTTTTTTTTTTTTTCCAGGCACACCTCATAAACAACCTCATTCATTTGTCTTGTGACCATAAATGGCCTCTGACACCCGGTGAGTAATTTGGAGGTGAAAAAAAAGTGACCAATACAAGCACTTTATCTCCTGGAGAAAATTGTCTCTGCAACCATCTCTGTTACACAGATGCTGCTGAGGTTCCTGCGCCCAGAGCAAATTCTCCTCTGCTATTTGACCTAGCGAGTGGAGTTTTACTCGCATGTCTAGGATGCACTGAATTTCATTTTTATTGGTGCTTGGACAGCCCTCCGAGCTCTCTTTGTGTAGATCGAATACACCCCCATCTCCCTTTATGTCCATACAGCAGGTCAAGAGGAGAAAATCTTGTGGAGGCCTGGAGTACTTCCTGCACACCCAATAACAGATGACCCTGTCTATAGCCCAGTTCTAACTATCAGCAAGCGCATAACACGTGCATCAGTGTTATTTAGGTAGATATGGATGCTCTTCCTCTGTCTTAAGGTGTCTTGTGGTGTGTTGAGATGTCTAATGCTTCAACCAAAGTGTTTGTTGGATGGTCAAACAATGTCTGAAACCCACTCCCTCCACACCTTTCCAAAGTCGAAACTGGGAGGGCTGCATAAGACAATTTCTTTTGAATTGAAAACAGAAAATGTGACAACCATTTCACGCAGCCAGGTGTGAGGAGGTGAGAAAGTAAGAAGGATGTGAACGTCTCTCTCTCGATCTCTCTTTTCTCATTCTTCATGCAACTACTTCTGTCATGTGTACAAACACTGAATGCCTTTGAGGAAAAATTGCCCCAAATTAGGCATCATTATCGCCATATTTTAACAATTATCTATGACGGCAGGCTTTCCATCCTGCCTTGAAATGTGGCCATTTTATAAACACTTTTCCATAGCACAGATTAGTTCATTTCAACCATAGTTGAGTTTAAGTACGACTGCATTATGGCACCATTTGACACACTGTTACACAACATGAAGACCCAGATCTGTGCCACAAACAGCAACTCTGCTTTGCTCTCATATTGCATCCAACAATCCTAGATGAGACAACAAAAGCTAACCAGCTAATCACAGGACTGGGGATGCTATGAGGCTGAGATAATGGGTAAGTCCAGTCAGGCATGGAAGTAGAGCATGAGCAGAGGAGACAGCACCATGAACAGGGTGCAGCCTTTCAGTCAGTGTTAAACATGTCCATGTGTACTCCCAGGATTCTGGGTGTCCACCTGCTGATGGCTAAATGAACATATGGATCTCCTCTTGTGCGATGGCCGAGCAAGGGTGGAGGGCCGGTGGCACTGGTCCCAATCAACTGACTTTCTAGAGGCAGTTACAGAGCTTCTCCAGCACAAAAGGCTGGAAATCTGCGGCTACAATCACCATCTGTCCGTGCCACAGAGGGAAATGGAAGCCAGCATCCTTACAGGGGATCCCCTGAAACCAGCAGCCCTCCACGACTGGCGGCTTCAGGCCACAAGGATGCCAGGAAACTGCACCGTGAGCTATGCTTCTCTGGTGACAAGGAGTCACAGCACCCATTCTCTCTTCTGCTGTCTAAATGTTGCAGCCAACCTTTCAAGGACTTCCAAAAGTGTCTGGGGATCAGAGTCATCCTTTTCAATGCAGAAAGAATCAGGTTCGTGGAGATGTCTTATATGGAAGCAGTGAACGGCTGTTTACTCCTCAAGAGCAAAGTTATCAGCCAGAACTTGTGCCATTACATATATTTGTTGATGCTGCTGCCGAAGGCTAACGTGGCTGTCCCTGAGGCTTCAGTGGAGGGTTTCATCATTTCTTCACAGCTTAAGTGTTCTTCCACAGCGTGTAAATACATTTTTTGCTCTAGGTTTCTTGATGTACTTTGGATTTACTTGTCACATGTGTTGTTTTCCACATTTACAAAAAGGCCACATGCAGATACACAGCCCTAAAGTGGGCAATTTTGTCAAAACATTAGCTCCTGTTTTTGTGTCCTGACTGTGAATTAATATGTGTAAATTACTCCATTTAACTTCTGCCTGAGCTCATGCCCAGTCTTTGTTGATGTCAATTTGGTAGTTCAAATTCTTTGGGGCATGCGCGCCACATCCTTTTGCATAAACGTTGCTGCCTGTTTGTTTTGGCTGCAAGGTGTTTTTTTAATAATTAATTCTTTTTTGGTGAAAAGAGAAATCAAACAAACTAGCACAAATCCATATTCATGCAGCATTGAGTGAGCAGTCAGAAGTGGTTTGTGTGAACTTTGCTGAACTCCCTCCTATTGTGTATTCAGCAGCACAACGGAAGAGCACGTTGGAAATCTCTTGTGTCTCAGTTAAACGCTTTATCTCATCCCCTGCCTAGCAACCAGTTATAAAAACACACACACACCCAAACAGCCATGCAAGCACAAACACACAAACTGAATCAGGCATGCACCTGCAGTCGCACACGCACGCACGCACACACACACACACACACACACACACACACACACACACACACACACACACACACACACAGACACCATCCATGCACTCATACTGGAGACAAGCACAAATACACTCACCTAGATGTGTAGGTGCAGGCACACTATAACATACACACATACATGCACGGGCCTTTCCCACCCCCTTGTATTTAATTAAGCTCCTAGGCTTGGACTTTTATTTGATCAAATGTTGCTGAGTTAATTGAATTAGCCAAACCAGTCAGATGTAAGGGTGTCTGCTCCATTGGTAGAGTGTATAACAGTCTGAAAAGGATGGATGAACACTGCTAATGTAGCAAGTAAGGTCAGCAGTGGAGTCCGAGCAAAATCAAATTTGATGTGTTCGCACAGGTGAAACCGTATCGTTGTGCTTCAAAGGCTATGCTGTGTTTGCCAGGTTGACCAGCCTGAACTTGTTGAAATTTTCCCAAAGCCTCCTTAACTAGCCCCCAGTGCAATATCCATGAGTCCTTTATCACTGTGCCCATTGTGTCTTCACAATGGGCACAGTGCAGGCAGGCTGCCGCTTCTCATTTTCTTTTACTGTGAGGATTGGCAAATCTTCTGTGTCCCTCTTGTCATATCCCTGGGAAGGTGGAAAATTGTGGCATGTTAACCAATTACACCTGAGGCAAGTCCACACTGATACATTTTCATTTTACAACAGCATTTTAAAAACGATCTCTGTCCAGACAAGCATTTTAGTACCGTGAAAAGAATAATGTCCGTCCACACTAACACGACTGAAAACGCATCACATGACCATTCACGTATACTGGGCATGCGCATGCCAGTGTTTGGTGTTTGCTTCCTACCCATGTCAACATAAAATGCAGAATTTAACTGCACAACAGCTGCTGGCATAGACAACAAGGTCAGCAATGCCTGTAATATGCTATCCATGTTGAAATAACAGCTGGTAGTCAAGGCTCATTACAGCAAGACACATTTCTGAGTTTATGAAGCTGAAGCACTTCACGTCAAAAAGTGCAAATAGCAAATATTATACAAATGGTATAAATAAAGACTTTCATTCCCTCCTTAATGAAGGATTTAACTGAAAAAAAAACATCAGCAAATAAATTCATGAAAAATAATTATCAGACTGCACATCATAAGAGGAATAAGAGTTAATTGCAGCCTATCATCTCGCTGCTGAATTAAAAGTCCATACCCAGACAGCCAACCTTTGAAAATCAAAACAAACACAAGAGAATTATTACAGCTAAACAGCAGCAGCAGCAACTTTGGAGGAAAGTAGGTAAGTTTGTGTTTAGATTGTTAAAACTAACCTATTTGTGGGCGATTCTTGGGGGGAGGTGAGATGTTTGGCATATTGCTACATTCTGTGCAACTTCACCCTTGCATCTTACCTCCTCCTGTGTCTCCTCAAAGAGACTTGTGCACTCCAGTATAACCAGGCCATGTTCAGTTGTCTTCGGTGTATACTGATAGCATAAAGACAAACATAAACAGACACAGAATCCCTGGAAATGATCATCCTATATTATCTTTATTGAGTCTGCCTCACCAGCTTCTTGAAACAATACCAAAAACAACATTCTTCTGTGGCCAATTAGCAATATGTCTGAGAGACAGACTTTGGGTTTCCTTGTGTGACTATGCATATGGCAGAGATTAAATAATTAAACCCCCAAACTTTTAGTTAATGCACATTTATACTATACTGCACTTCTGTGCTAGACTTTGTGTTCCAATTTTCCAATTTTTTTTGTCTCTGAGAAAAATCTGGAAATCGACCTCAAAGACGTTTCTAGGTCTCCTTAGACAGCCAGGGGACTCTTTAACAGCCATACAGGACACTGTGTGTTCCAGCTCCACATTATATACTGCACCTGCCACTAAGAAACACATGTTAGTGTGTGTGTGTGTGTGTGTGTGTTGTGTGTGTGTGTGTGTGTTTGTGCACATATGCATGTGCATTGCAAAAAATTAAACAGCTCACCACCTCAGTAGCAACAAAAACATTGCAGACAAAAATTTAAAAATGACTCCATCGCTTTTGAAATAACGATATTTCCACATATTTTTGTGTGTTAACTCCTTTGTTTTGTTGACCGTCTGTGTCTGGTCCACTGTCCATTTTTGCCAAGTTCTAGCCTGTGTTACTGGCAAAGAGAGAAATGTGTTCCAGCAAATGGGATAATGTACAGTCTAACGATCAATTGGCTCCAAATACTGTTTGTCTAAGCCCCTCATAAAAAAACTGTGTTGTTCACACACCATAAATCCACTGGTCCACAGTCTGTGGCTATGTGCGAGAGTAAATGAGAAGAGACTGTGTGTGTGTGTGTGTGTGTGTGTGTGTGTGTGTTTTGTGTGCATGTGTGCATGTGCATAAAGGCACCGGGGGACATTTATGATGGTCACAGCAGCCACCATGACGGAAACCCCACAGTTGGCTTGGTTACATCAGCCCTAATTCTAGAATAAGGATCATAAAAATGACACTGCTGTAATAATTTCATGTTATGCACCAGGCGACCAGCAATGCAGCACGTGGAGCATATGAGCGTGGTTCGTCTGGAAATTGTGGGTCAGCGATGGCCTCGTTCTGGCCCATTTGTGCTTAGTCAACTGAGGACATGTATTTGTCACCAAAGGGAGCCAACGCCAAATATGCATCACATGAGTCTCTAGGCTGGAGGAGTATACACACACTGGTTAGGCCAGTGATATACCCTCTTTTCTCCTGTGCAACTTTGCTTATTTCAGTAAAGGAATACTTGCACTGCACAGTCTTATGTTACATCTCATGTTGTAATAATCTGAATACAGCTGCCCTGCAACATTAATCACTTTTTATTAAAGTGATTCAGCCACTTAAATAAATTGTCAATTTATTCTTCATCATACAATTCATATATTAATCACAGACTAATATGAGCTCTCCATTGCCTATTCTATTTGAATGGAGAAACAGTTCTATCACTCTGTGTGGATCAGCAGTGGCCTGTGCAAGAGCTAAGTATATAGTATTTATTTGGTAAGAACCCAGTTCACTCTCCTGCAGTGATATGGAGCTCTGGAGGTGTATGACACATCACAACAGCTTTAAAAAACAGCACATTTAAAAGTTTTTAATACCCTGATAAATCTCTCTGACAAGCTTTAAATGGAGTTTCGCCCACATGTCAGCTGACATTTATACAGCTATGTAACTGCAGCAAAATCATTTAATAAATGGAGGGGGGCATCCCGGCAGACTTGAATGCCTCCTCGGGGTTCGAGAGACTGAGTAGTGCTTCAGGATGAGCTTAGTCTGCAATTCATCTAGTCAGGACTTCAAGTGATGCAGACTCCAACTGTGGCAGTCCTTTCGTCTCACTTAAAATGCTGGCTTCTATTGATGGCCATTTTTGCAGTGGTATTTTTGGGTTGATCTGAGAGCATTTGGTATAGTTTGGAAATGCAATAGGAGCAACGGTGGAAGTCAAAGCAACTTAGAAACCTCTTTCTTAAAGGTAGACGAGTGAATCACAAGATGGCACAAAGCTTTAGATATCAGCCCCAGTATAATTTAGGATCCAATAGAGTGACACTATTTGGCATGGAATTGAAAACATGTTGGTTCAATAGAGAACCAACATGTTTTCAATTCAATTTCTCAAAACTGATTACAATCCATTGGTGTTGCATGGAAAGACTAAATCTAAAGTTTAAATGTAACCTAACTTGACTTTAATGTGACATTTTGATTAGAATGCAATGATCATGATTATCATGATCAATCATCAGTGATGATCATGATAATCATTATTAATCTCTAAATCCTCTGTCTTTAATTCAAACTATACATCCCATCATTGTCACAATCAGCAACATCAGAGTAATAAAAAAATAACACTGTAGTTAAAGAGCTGCTAAAGCTGAAGGGGACACCAGTTTTCTGGCGTATGCTGCTCCTCTTTGTAATTAGGCTTGTCTCGATCTTGACGTGTCTTTAGTTGATGTTTAAATGAAGGCAAGTCTGTAATTTCACTTAATTAGAGACAAAGCAAGCATTAAGAGGATCATTTATCTCTCGCTATCTCATTTTCCTAAAATGACACACCACAATCAACAAGCAAGATTAAGTGCCAACTCATCTTTATTATTTTTCCTTTCTCTTTAATTCTTTCTTAATCGTGTGTTGGCATCAGAGAGCCTGGAGAAAGCTTTGGTCCATGTACTGGACACTGTGTCTGACAGTTTGTTCTTGTCTTAACTTTTTTTTCCTCTTCGAGTTTTTAGGCAGGGGCCTCATCACATGTCTGATTTGGTGTCTGTGTTTTCATTAGCTGACCGGTGGTTACAGAATGTAATAATGTCTACAGCAAACAAGGCCAAATTATTGCTGTAATTAAGTTCTTGAACGGCAATGGGAGGGAGTGGGAGAAGAGGGTGGTGGGGGATTTGGCCACAAATCTTACCTGCCGTGCTGGAGGTGAGTTGTGAGTGTATGAGTGCATTGTATGTTTTCCAAGTAAGAATGATGACCACAGTCCAGTGTCTCCTTCTTTCTCCTACTCATTATTCTTCTGCTTTATTTTTTCATTACTATCCCATCATCTCACCCTTTACCAACTCCTTTCATATTTCCCATTATTTTCATGTTCTTCTATCTGTTCTCCTTCTCTTCCTCTGTCCTCAAGCTCGCATTTTCTCCCTCTTTCCTAATCGCTGTATTACTGTTGCTCCATGCACTCTTTTACCTCTCTCCCATGTGTGTCATTCCCTCTCCTCTGTTACCATCCAACAAATCTGTCCAGATTTCAGTGAGGCACCAGGTTCCAAAATACAGTATTTACCAGGACAAACACAAAATCAATATCCACCCAACGCAAACACGGCACACAGGCAGTTCAGCAGATCTGCCAATGACGCTGGCTCATACCCTGCAACTGAGTTCAGTGATTACAGAGCTGAAAGGACTAAAAAAATAAATCTTCCTTTGGTTGTATCAAATCCATTAGAAATGCTCCCCAACGCTGTACTTGACAATACTCAATACATCTCTTTTACCACAAGGCCAAATGACAAACTCAATAATTTACATTAGTTTGATGCTTTACAGCACTAGATGTGAGTATAAGTATGACCACTGTAATGGAACAAACAAGTGTAGTCCAGGAAAGGTCCCATAGGAAGGAAGACTTGGATAAAGGAAAAGGAATAGTTTGACATTTTGGGAGATGTGAAAAGATGAGAAGATTGATACATTTGAATAACAAATATGTAGCTGCAGCCAGCTGTTTCCCTGTGTTTCCAATCTTTATGCTAAGCTAAGCTAACCAGCTGCTGGTTCCAGCTACTCATCCTCTCATCTAACCCTCAGCAAAAAAAGTGCAATTACCAAAATGTCAACTATTCCCTTAAGCTCTTCTTTTTTTCTGCACTGATAGCTGACATCTACATTTCACTGATACTCATTATGACTTTAAAAAAATACTGGTACGTCAAAAATGTTACCTGTGATTATAGTATTCCCCATCCTGCATGTATTTCTCTGTAATACATTTAATCCAGTTTACCAGTGAAGTGACGTCTGAGCATTTACAAAATACTTTGGAAATGAGACGGGGGAGAGAAAGAGAATCCAACAATACCCTGGAAATGACTAACCTTTAAGTGATTATGTAAAACCATATGTACTACACCCCCAATTCCCAAAAAGCTGTAATTTTAATAAAAAAACATATACTCAATTGAAAACAGTACAAAGACAATATATTTAATGTTTGACCTCATAAACTTCATTGATCTTCGTAAATATCTGCTTATTCTGAATTTGATGGCAGCAACCTGTTTCAATAAAGTTGGGACAGGAGCAACAAAAGACTGTGAAAGTTGTGGACTGATCCAAAAACACCTGTTTGGATCAGTCCACAGGTAAACAGGTTCATTGGTAACAGGTGATAGTATAATGATTGGGTATGAAAGGCTCATCCTGGAAAGACTCAGTTGTTCACAAGCAAGGATGGAGAGAGGTTCAACACTTTGTTAAACACATGATTGTGTAAAGGATATTGTCAGTAAGCACAGATCATTTGTAAATGGCTGCATTCTGTTTATATCTATGTTTTAAATAGCACATCAACTTTTGCCTAACATCTAACAATAAACTACAAGCCTCTGTCTGGAAGTCTCTTTTTAAGCTGACCACTTTGAGGGGATTTCTGTTTTTGCACTTGAGCCTACAGGATATTAAAGTCACAGACTTCAACAACAACATGCTTAGACAATCCAAAACCCTGTTTGCTCTCTTTTTTCTTTTTTCTGTAAAACTTAATTCAAGCCTCTCTGTATCCTCTGAATGCAACAGACAATACTTCGTTGATACTACAGCTCAAGCATTGTGCAGCCAGAACATCCGTGGAGGCCCGTAGCGAATAAAATGTGCCTGTTTAGTGTTTCTCCAGCTGGGCTGATCTGAAGCGACAGAAATTCAACCAACAGCCAGAGTGTCTCTCAGGAGACAAGAGGCTTCAGATGTCGGCAGCACTGCCATCGCTGCAGCTGTTAAAATTATCTGGATGAGAATGGCACTAATCTACTACCCTTCATGGGGACTTCACACCGAATTGGGGATATAAAAGGAAATAACACGCGTTCCTCTTTTGACAGAGGGAGGAATGATGGAAGAGGACGACACAGAGAGGGAGGTGAAAGGGGTCAAAATTGAGGGAGGCAGACGAGGAAGGAGGACAAGCAAAATAGCATGATCTCGCCTGCCGTTCCCAAAAAGCCAATCTGATTTCCCCAATCACTGTATTGTTAGTGTTCCACCTGACATGTACAGGCACATGCTGGCAAACACAGATACAGAAAACACACACACCTCTCAGCAGTAAGTACAGAATGCAGAAGTTTTCAAACACTCTCTCTGAGGAAACCACACCAACTAAATCATTTTCTCTCATCACCTAAAACTGATTTTTCAGGCTGGTGTGCAGGCTGATGTAGCAGAATCTGCACTGTAACTAGGACACAAAGCTGAAGCCTGAGCTCGATTCTCAATGCTTTGTAACCTCGACAGTCACAGGGGTGCACTCACACGCACATCCAGCGGATCATTTTTCATAATTATGCGGGGGATGCCTTATAAATCTTGTCATATCATTCACTGTGACTCTTTACATTCCTCGGGCTAAACAATGTGGTTGTAGAGCTGATTATAAGAGCTCACTGTCATGGTTCAGCGCTTTGTCAAGGTGCGGCACATTTCCTTGCAAATAAAACTTCAACTGAACCCGAGAATGATTTGACAGCAAATCTAGCCACAAACATCAATAAATGCCAGGCATCACATATTTATGAATAATGTTTCATCTCACTAAACTCTGGAGCTATATGGTGTATTATTGCAAAATGTCATCTTGCTTTTCAATAGCTCATCGGACTGAATGGGGGAAGTGTGTCATCATGTATGCTTTCAATGGCTTTCTCCCAGCAGACCGCAGATCTCCCTCTCTCTTTCTCTGTCTCCCTCTCTCTCAGGCTGGTTGACATTTAGACTCGAGTGAAGGCAGAGAGAAGAGAGGAAGTCAAAGAAAGGATTCTCCCCTGAAAAGGGACCGAGAGAGTCTCCTCTAGCCTCCAAAGGCGTGACCCGGTCAACGCCATCTGAAATCAAAATGGTTGAAGCTGCTCTGTCATCCATATAGGAGGGGCAGCTGTACGCATAGTAAAAGCAATAGGTTTTTGTTATGTAGGCAAGAAGCTTTCAAAACGGCCTCAGTGGACGCTTTGTTTTCTCCTTTCAATACGCTCAGGAAGAGGCAGGAAGCTTTTTAAGGCTACATGTAATTTGCCAAGAATTTCTTTCCCTGTTTTTCTTTGTCATTTTCACATATCTTGCAACTGACAAAACTGTTGATGATCATTATCGATACCATGTTTGTGTCAGTTGACATCTTCGCTATCAGAAGTTATGATAAATATGATGAAAATGCACTTAAAATATACCATGAATGCACTCATGTGATTTCCTTAGACAAATTTGACACTCCTTACTTTAAGGATTTAAAAATTTGCTGTACTTGAGTTTAGATCTTGTCCACAGCTTATCAAAATAAAATTAAAAATTAAAAAAATACCTGCGTGCTGACACTTAATCCATATTCACGGACTCATTTATAGGATTTCTTTTTCACAAAAGGTGACACTAAAAAAACACAGACTGGGGATAAAACTTTGAATAACATACCTACAATATGCAGGGGCATGCTGTTTGAAAACTGACAGCCACTGAGACAGACACAGTAAATCCTGAGATTTGCTTTTTAAATCCTTCAGATGTTTCTCAAAAAACCCACAATGGGTCAGAGTGAAAACAAGATATTTACCTCCCACAGACACAAACAGGGAAAAAGGCAGGGAGAAAGCTTCAAGGTCAGAACATTCACAAATGTAATCATTAGACAAGCAGATATTTATCGGGACAGAGAGAGAGAGGGGGAGAATTTAAAAAATAACAGGCTCGTGGATGCAGGCAGGCCTTGAGGGAGAGACGACATAAACACCAAACTTGTACAACCGGATGATAATTCATGTTAGCACTCCCGAGGACAGTAAAATCGTAATGTTGGCCAGCAGGCTTAAGCCCCAAACCTTACATAAAAATGCAAATACTGCAATTCTGCTCTGGTTACAGAACACCAACCATCTCCCCTGAAGACAATGTAAAAGTTCAGACTTCAGGAAGATAATATCTTTATTTTCACCACACTCATCCAAAGACTTCAAGCCCCCTCCTGTTGACAAGGCACATCGCACTGTGTGTCAAGTGTGTGTAATGTACGTGTTGCAAGGCAGAAATGCCGGTGGAGCAGTGTAGTGCAGTGACAGGCGCCTGGCCTGCAGGGAATTCCAAGGGTGTTGGGTCTCTCCTCCCATAGACTCTCATTCTTCCTTTCCTTCCCTCCATTATTCTGCCTCGCTGCATGCCGTCTCCCCCCTCTCCTCTCCCCCATCTTCCTCTCATGCTTCACTCCTCACCCTTCTCTGCTTTACTCCCATCTTCCATCTCTGTGTGTCCTCGCTCCATTCCTCCCTGCACAGCCAAGAGGCATCCAGCTTCTCATAACTCTTCATTAGAGCCTTCCCAGGGACCCGCGGCTGCATCGTGTAACAGAGCAAAGTCCGACTGCAACCAGAGTGAGAGAGAGAACTGAGCCCCAGAGACAATTAGCTCAGCCTGGAAAATAACATCATACTCCAGTCCACAGTCTCTGTGTGTGGGTGCCGGCAGGACGGCTGAAGCTGGCTTTGATTAGGTCCCCATATAGAAAACGTGCTCGAGCAATCAAACGCCTGAGGCATTTAAAGACACAGAATCAGCATAAGAACATATGGCCATATGTAGTTTTGTGTATTCACAGTAGGAATTTTATGAATACATCAGAGGCATGTCCCCACTACACATGTACACTAATCCACACAAAACTGATGCGACTCTCAAGGATAATAACACAGTGAGCTTCTCCTTGTCTTGTTAGAACTGACATATTTACATCATTGATTTTACAAGTAAAAATGAATGTACAACAAAGGAATAAAGTGTTGAATCTTTAAGTACCTGCATAACTGCATGTACAGATGGTTTTCTTTGCTCCTGCATGATCTAAAGAGACAGGAAAAACTCTACTAAAGAACAGTGACAATCCTTTAGATTGACAGCAGGCTCTCCTTTTTTATATTGCTTCATATTAGTGTGATATGTCATATAACAATGACACATGAGAGCACACGACTGTGACCCAACAACAAGGATGTGACCAAAGAGACACAAGCAGACAAATAACTCTCTATCACTCTGACAAGACTGTGTGTGTGTGTGTGTGTGTGTGGACATGCTATGAAGCATCAGGTGTCCTGAGGGGTAATTCCACTGATAGAAAAACAAGTATCAGGGAAATTCCACTGCACTTGAAAACTCCTTCACACACAACCACACACACATAAAATTTGATTAGTTTATCATTTTCAGAATGCCGATACCACCCTCATAGGGTTTTCCCTCCCTGGAGTAATAAGGGGCTCTTTTGTCATCAAAGGTTATATGTGATCAAGTCTGTCATTTATACTACACCAAGGTCACGGTTTCACTCTCATCCTTATCTGTGTCCACACATCCTTTCATTCCGCTGGTTTCATATGCCCTGGCATGCCTCTCTGCCCGCAGCTTTATTGTATAGGCACCACTTGAACCGGTCGACCAAACCTGTCCAGGCGACATCTGAAGTGAGAAGGCTATTATGCATGTGCAGAAAGTGCAGCACCGTGGAAATATATCCTGCATTTTGCACTGAAATTCTGTCATTTCTTTGCAAATATTATTCACTTAATAACATTTCTACAGCTACACACTCTGGCCTCTGACTGGGCCCTTTTTTTATTTCCTCATGAAGGATACATGACTGACATTAAATGTCTTTACCAACATTATTAAAAAAATCTAATACAAACTGTTGTTTTGTTGTACTTTGTTGCTGTTAAACGTAGAAGCCAGGGCACAAATTAAATGAAAGTTATTTTTGAAACCCATCTCCATTGAAGCCAGTGGTGGAACAGCCGAGCATAAACAACGCAGTGTGCAATATAAGGTGCAGTTGGCTAACTAATAAAAATAATAACCTTAATAAAAAATGAGTGCAAGAAAAAGGAGAGGATATGAACACTGCTATTAGATTTACAACAACAGGGCTCTACAAGCTGCCCTGCTCTGCTACTACGACTTTTCTCCTGTCACATCCACATTTTAAATGAAACAGCAAAGACTGCAGCTGCTTTGTGCTGCCATTTAATGGCAAGTCAGCCCACTGTTGTGAAGCAAAAAGCTATTGCCTATTGGCTGTAGGTGGAATGTACCTGTATATGGGAGCAAACTGCATTGTTGAGAATGCATCTGCATTTGCAACGCCTAAAAGAGATGTAAAAAGGTGGAAAGGACATAATGTCCTAAAGATCTATGTGACTGAATGCACATGGGTATACAGACATTCTGTATGTGTGAAAGAGAACAGACGGTGCAGATCAAACTTTTATAGTTTGGCACATATAATCTGTCCACATTATTCCATTAACTATCTGTCTGACAGCTGAAAGGAGAACAAAACTGAAAATGCTTTTGTAAGCAGTAAAAAGTGAGATTTCTACATCTGCATCAACAGACAAGATTCTACTGTAGTTTATTTAATCTTGTTACTAAGCCTCTAGCCACAGAAATCTACAATACAATCCACAGCAATGTGATTTCATAAACTGTCAACCCACACTACTTCTCCTCTCAGTTCTGCCAATCCTCCAGTGCGTTAAAATGCATATCAGTAATTTGTATCTGCAAAGGCGAAAAAGAAGGATGAAAAGCACTAAAAGATGTAGCTGCACAATGAGCAGCAAGTATTATAAGGTATTTAGGAATAACAAGCTGTGTTGATATGCTCTTAAGTGAAGCATTTAGCTCAAATCGTTGTTCTTCTATACCAGAGATACTCAACTTGCTGTGCCTGAGAGCCACTTTTGCAAAATGACAGAAGGCCAAAGGGCCAGGTAATAAACAAACATGAATAATATTTATCAGATAAAATGAATCAACATTAAAAGGTCCATAACTCATCTTTCTTTGAAATTCTTTATTCTGAACTGACTTATTCATTTATTAACTAAGCGAAATTGGTACAAGGGTTGACACCAGGTCTATATGACAGATAAATGAGATATTTTATTGCATTTAATAGCTGCCGCTGCGCTTTCATTGTCAATACTTTGGTTACATTTGAAAGAGTTGATACAAGATTAAACATAGCTGGAACCTGTTCGTTCAGGCAATCACTCAAATGTTGAAATGATTCATAAACATAAACTGCTCCTACCAGGGACAGAATGAGGAGCATGTTTAAGCTGTTTTTGTGTGAGATACACATTTATGGGATGAGAATTATCCTCATTTCTGTGTAACTTTTGCTCCTCTTCAGCTAATAGTTGTTTTCCCCTGCAGAGCTCACCGTCTGATCCGCCTGCACTTTGCACAGCCTGAAAGGCCACCAGGCAAAGATCAGCCTTCACTCTGTTGCTAACAGCCCTGACTAACAAACGAAAAAATTCCAGTGTGAATGAATCCATTTTCATTGTGAATTATAAAATCGGTGCAAGAGACTATGGATGTAGTCTCTTTGACAATCTAGAAAAGCAAGGTCTCACTCGCAGTCAGTGCAGTCTCTAAAGAGGGATTTCACCTCATAAGCTGGCTGCAACAACCAAAATGTCACTGTTCATAAAGGAGCTCCAATTAGGGCAAACCTCTGTCTTGTTTTTTTCAAATCCATGTCATTATAGCCTGCTAAAATAACAATTTATAATCAGGGAATAAAGAGAATAACAAACCTCCTCCTTTGATGCTTTGAATACTGTGATGAACAGTCCAAATAAACAAATCTAGAGTGACAGCGCAAAGATGCACAAAAGTAGCACAAGAGTATCCACCAAAACAGACTCAATATTCAATACATAAACACACCTAAAGTATCCACACAAGAGGCATCAAATTCACACAGGCATGGACACACACCCACACACAGAGCAATCAGTGGTGCCAAGACAGACATCTCACTCCTGCTGACATCCCCCCACAAGACTGAAGACGTCTCTCCACCGCTGTCACACTGTCAAATCGTCAAGAAGAGACAGAGGAAGACGGACAGGCAGGATGAGAGAAAATCAAGTGTGTTACACAGAGTGGGAGAGAAATGCAAAGACTTCTTCCTGAGATAAAAATGACAGGCACAACAGCAGTCTGTGTTTTTCTGAGGGCAGTTAAGACACGCTTGCTCTTTGATGTTTTGATGCTGAACAGGGACGCGCTGAAACAACAGCTGGCCTCGCAGTCCCAACACAAGCCAAAGCCAAGTGGAATAGACCTGCTGCTTTAGGAAGAATCAGCCACTTAGTATCTGTACAAGATGGCGAGGAGAGTACACGACCACACTGATCGAGACCTGGCAATGTGTGTTCAAGTGTATAATGTGTATAACCAATTAGAAAACACACATCTAGTAGCTCACCCAATGTTAAATGAGGAAGATTATTTCTCATGCTTATTCTAGCTGTGTCTGAATTCACTCTCTTGTTCAGATAGGCGTAGGTCTATTGATCTGGCACAGTGCATTGTGGGATTGTTAGCAGGATGTAGTGCACATGCCATTAAACTACCTATTTTTGTTCCACTGTTTTATAGGGGGACTATATAATGCACAAAATTCACACTCAGAATTTGGATAAAATATATTGCACTGCATAGTAAACAGGGAGTGATTTCGGACAAACATCTTTATGTTTATTTAAAATTGTTTTCCTTCCCTGCTTCCAACTCAGTTTGATGACTCACTTAAACCATCCGATTTGCCACTTCTTGGGCCAGTCGTCTTGTTGCGGTCAAAACTTAAAAATCTGTTCCCTTCTTGGCTGCATTTAGCTGTCATTTAAGTGTCAGATTGATGCAACCCACCTCCACCCCTCCACCTCCTGTTTTCATTAGAACCAGCTGTCCAGTGGGTCCATCCAATGAGCTCATCACAAATCCTGCTCCAGATCACATCCATCTAGATCTACAGGCTTAATGTTGTTCGATTCTTCACCACCAGCTCTTCCGAGACTCCACTGCGGTGGATATTCCTGCACGGCTCATGGCGTAAAAATGATCACAATGGGGTACAGTCGCCAGAGTCCTCAAATATCTCTTCAACTTTTCCTATTGTGCAAAGTATCTCATGTTTGAAATGCTACACCCCAAACAGTATCATAGGAAACAAGGAAAATGACTGTTCTATATTTTTGCGACTTTCAAATGATTCTTTAACTGGGTAGTTTAAAATTGTTACCAGTGAAGAGGATGTCAGCAGATGGATGCTCAACAAGCAAACATTAGATCAGCGCTAGATTTTAGCTCCCCACCTGTTTTATCTGGTACACATTCACAAGAAGACACAAACTCCACAATTCCAAAAGCCCACAGCAATTTCAAGGTTACCTGCATGAAAGAGAAAGAAATGCAGCTACAGGATTTGACATTTAAACTTATCAACCCTGACAATTCAACAATACTCCTGTCAAAATGTTGATTTTGTTAAGCAAAAGTTGGGGGGAAAAGGGAAACTAACAAAGCAAGGGAAACCAAAATAAATTACTTTGCACTGCTCAAACAGTGCTAGTTCCACTCCAGACTTAATACCACACACCACCGATCAAGGAAAAGTCCAGTTAATGTATTGTATTGGTGAGTAGAGTGTTTTCTGCTCTCTGGTTCAGATGGTAAAGACTTTGGGATATCACTGTCAGCTCTATTTTACCTCTCCGTCTTCACACAGGAGGCGTACAGCTACAAATTCTAACTAAGTGAACACAACCAAGAACAGAAAGTCAGAGATGATGTGTGCATCAGGTAGGCAGTCTGACACACTGCATGGAGAGCAGATCAAACTAAAAAAATCCCCCGCTCAGGTAATCATTTTGCACTCCACAGTTCGCTCAGGGGAGCAAGACTGATATGTTAATCACAGCGCTATTTGTAGTTGACGCAGGAAATCATCCATTAATACATCATGTCTAAAATGTAAATGTTTTTATGTAACAAGCAATGTTCTGTTTTAAAGCAGAAAAGCTTTTGATGCATTTATCACAAAGGAAACTTGAAAACTAGGAGTCAGACCAAAACATGTCTATCATACCATGTTGTTTAGCAATCATTGTTGATCGTTCATCATCATGTCTGCCATAAATAAAGATGTTGACTCCTTGTAGATGTACATGGCACGATGCCACAGATTTCAACAAAACACCACCAAGCAGGATGAGGAGATGAGCTGATTTATGTATAGTGAGTCTAATATGTTTATACCACAGCATTTTTCCCAAAACTATTGCACTGCAGTCAAGCAATGGGTCAGATAATACTGATATGCTGCTATTATGCTTGTTTAGTTACAAAAATATGCCTCCCAGCACAGGAGAACATTACACTGTAGGAGACTGTCCACAGACAATTGACTTGGCAGCTTTAAAACACAAATTACACATTTGGCCATAATAATAGACTATTTGGCCATAATAGACTATTATATTATTATTATGTATAATTGATTTCAAACTGCATTTGAATCTGCATTTTAACTGCATTTAATTTGCTGTAAGATGGTGCCTACTTTAAAGCAAAATAACCTTTGGCTCATGGTGTTCGGCCACATATAATTTTGCAGCATTCACACCCAAAATTACAGTGGACTGCAGTCAGTGGACTGCAGGTGAGGTTGAGGCCCCCAGCAGTGCTTCTGCAGCCAGCAAGGGCAGTCTTAATGAATAGCGAGATACATGATAAATGTGGCCATATGGTGGAGCCGGCTGGCCAAGCCAGGGGTGCTAGCTAGCTCTGCTAAACACTCACACACACACACATCCTCATACCTCTCTCTTTTCAGTCCTTAGCTAGAAAAGAAGAGTCATCAAACTCTGCACAGCTCGAGACAGCAGCAGGTAGGGGTTAATGACCTCCAGGTCCTTTGGAGAGATGGAGTGTGATGGCCTACTGTGAAATCATCACCACACTTCCTGTCAAAAAGTTTCACAGAAGTTGGTGCGAGGACACAAACTAACTGTGCATGAGCCAGACTGTCACTCAACAGCGGTGACTTTTTAATTACAAGCATTGTATGTGCCTCAGCGCATAAATGCAGGAAGTCTTCCTAATTTATATTTGCCTCTTCGGTGATTTGCCGTGTGTGTCTGTGTGTGTGTGTTTGTATGTGTGGGGCTTAACTGAATCGCAGCAGATGAAGCCATATGCTGTCTGTCATACTTTGTAGGCAGTCGTTTTCTCGTTTCCTCTCCTCTGCTGTATACAATACTTGCTCTCTCTTATTACTATTCAACACACACACTCCACATGCTCGTATACTGTAGCTGCAGAAACGCACACACACGCATAATCACTAACTAGCCTACAGACATGCACACACAAACTTTAAGCATATTCACACACAAATATAGTCAAACGCGCAGTGAACAAGCCATTGTTCTCCTTTCAGAGCAGATGCTATCTTCTCTCTAATTGGCCCAGTGAAAACAAAGGAAGAGCCTTGGATGCCCTGCTACAGCTACGCTCATTGAGTCTACAGGGATGCCCTCTGCTGTATCAACACATATACAGGGGCCTTGGATATGGCTGACCTCTGCGCTGTCTAAAGAAGGCCAGTACTTGATTACATGGCACAGTTTCAGGGTCTGTATTGAATCAGTAAGCAGGCGAGTGCACTTAACTTCAGAACAGTTTTGAAGCACAATATGAAAACACCCTGTGGGTTGCCAGGAACGCTCAGACCAACTGAGATCTTGTGAACTCTACATGCAAATAGAGCTCTGAGGCAAAGAATCTCACACAAGGTATCGCAAGCGTGTGATACAATGTTTGGTTTAGCCATTCTCATTAAGTGTGTTTGTCAAACTCCAGGCTAGAAAAACACCCAATCTCCAACAAAGGTTTATGACGCCATTCCTCCCAGTGCAGCTTGACACGCAATTGATGGGCGATAAGCCTTCACCACATCACGACAATCCACGGCTGTCAAACCTCCCCGGAGTTTTGAAGCAGAGTGAGTGAAATACTGGAGTTATGTCGGCTGTAGGTGTAATTTGTGTTGGTGCAGTTTAGTTCAGCAGTGTGAAACAACTCTGAGACAGCAGTGTGATATATGACCGTACTGCTGGCATCACTGATCTTAACTTTAACTGCAGCAGTGCAGTTGCAGTTGATGGGCTGTTATATTGCAGAGAAAAGGATCATAGAGGGTATACTGTGACCCCACCATCCATACATGTCTCAGTGGTGATTAATATAGGTGAATACGTTCTACTTTGCCAAGAGACAAAGGCGAGTACACACTACATGTCCATACTCTCCTTCATTTCAAAATGTTCTCACTCGAGGTTTTACAAGGTAGTAAAACACGCAACTCTGTCCAACCATCAGCAACTCTACTTCTGTACTAATAAGTGTCATATGCCTTTGAACGTCTCATTGTCATCCCTTATAATCACTGGAGTGCCATATGCACAGGTGCAAGTGCTGAATAATACGACAAAGAAACAGCATCCTCTTCTGGTAGAAAATGATCATAACATGTATCTGCTGTTGCTTCAATTCTCTCAGTTCAATCAATGTAGATTTTGAGGCAGCTGATGTTTATATCAAATACAGGCACGAGATGATCACAGACCACAACTGCAATCATACACCAAACGATACCACCCAATACAGCAGTGTCAATCTGTCTATGAGCTGTCGTGAGGAAGTGGCTGCAGTGGTCGCTTTGGTTTGAAGAGGTTCAAAATCCAAAAATTGTGAAAAATGATTAAGGACCAAGCAAGTGATTAATCATTTCCAAAGAACAGTAAGAGCTCGACTTTTCCTGGTCCAGTCTTTTCCCATCAACATCTAATTACACGGGCTGTAACATAAATAATTCATGTAGCACTTTAGGACAAAAACATGACAATCAACACAGCCAATCTGCAACTTCTGTCATTACTAATTCAGCATCTGCTGAATGCTTTTCTACCACTTTTTCTACCACTTGGCCTGATTACAGGATGCATGTGTTTGTGTGCAAAAAATGAGTGTGTGTCTGCATATCACACGTCCAAACAATTTATTATTAAACTCTTTCCCATATTCCTATAAATGTAAGAGGACGTCTTGCTATAGCTTTGAATGGGTAACTAAAATTGATTCAGGCTGTCTTTGTGTTCTAATGACGACTATAGCTTACAGCCAAATGTAAAACGAATTAGATTTTTCAAGTGACCATTATTTCTGTAATATGTTGTCATTGAGCTCATGCTTGCAAACACATCCCCAGTGCTCCAAACAAGCACTTAATTTGGGCACTGAACTAGCACATGCATAATAATGACCTTATTTGCATATATTATGTCAGTCTGTTTAGTATGTTAATGCTCGGTAAACTTCTGGGTTTAATCGTTCAGCAGACATTCTAATCGGGAGTTAGTTAATTGGTTACATTGATGCTCTGACACTTGTTAATCTACTGGCAGATCTCGTTTGTTCATTTCAGACCCAAACAGCCTACTTTCCCACTTCACGCACGGAGTTATATGGCGAGGCAAGACTGATTAATTTCTGTGTCTTGGTTTCACCATCTAGGGGATTTATTTTGCAATTTGTTTACAAAAGTGGATATTTTCACATCTAATTCTATGTCAACACACTAATGCTGTTAAAACAAATTCTACTTACTGTATGTGTGACGTTACCAGAATGAAACTGACTTGGTGACAATGGGTCTATATTGTAAAAGAGGATACAGCAGCACAGAATTTCTCCCAATAATTGTTATATAGTAGAGGCATTTACAAGGTAATAAAGGACTGATAAATGTATTGCTTTCACTGATACTGCATTTGGTGTCCCTTGACACAATCAGGTCAAAGTTTATAAGGTGACCATTTCCTATGATTTCATTTCTGCTGCAGACTAGAATTGAGATTTGAAAGAGTTACAAAAGTAAAGTAAAAACATAGAAAAGATGTTGTGAGTGATAAATTAGAAAATTAGCTGTTTTCTTTTATTCCCCTGAAGAGCTGATACAAAAGTATCACAATATGTAGAATATGACATTCATCATCATGTGAATTGATGCTATGATGTAATGCAAGTGGTATCACAAGTTATTAAATTAATTTTAAATGCATGTCAAATGTATATAATACCAGAGTTAAGACAGTAAATAATGTATCTGAAAAAAAAACTATACAGTGAACTGAGGAAGAGCAACATATTTAACAGTGAGAGCCTATACCAGGATAATCTTTTTACAATGGATTGAACTGTATTTATGAACCTTAAAGGTCCTGACTAGAGGTTATTCAATTATAAGATTCTGAGATTTCTTACAGACCTTCAGATACCCAAGTGCAGCATTGTCATATTATTTTATTATACTATTTTTCTTCAGGCCAACTGCACTAAAAAGTATGGTGGGCTGTGAAACTTTACTATAATCAGAGCACTGGAGGAGCTTTTAGGGAGCAAGATGATCTACAACAGGGAACAAATAGGAAGGACACTGAATAGTCTAACAGCTCTGTGTAATCAAAGAGAAAGCCATGTCCCCATCTAACCTACACAGTGTGTTGCTGGGGACAGAAGGACACTGAAGGTGTGCGTGATCCACTCTATATTTAAAGGCAACAACTAAATGAAATAAAGCAGACCTAAGTGTATGGAATGTCAGTGAGCTACTTTTCCATTCAGATCACACTACTGCAACTGCAAAATGGACTATGCTGACTAACAGAAGTGAAATAAATAATTCAAAGGCATCACCATTAGTGTAAACAATGGCATTCTAACTTTAACTTCCATCTTGGAATATAATGTAGCACTATCATCAATGTAACACTCAAATTCAACTGTATGACCATATTCCTAGATAGTAAACTCAAATGTTGTGTCAAATGTGGCAACTTAAAACTGATAAACTATGTTCTTAATAATCAAATATCTTAAAACAAGCAACAATGAACAAATAACTGTTAATGTTCTGCATCAACATTTAGGAACGATTGGAACATTTATCTAAAAGTGGTCTATATTCTCTATATAACATGGTGTCATACTGCTTTGTCTCTCTGTTGTAAGGAGTCACTCGTGTCAATCGTTAGCTTTCTCCCATCATTTCAAATCATGTCATTTGTTGGCTCTCTGTCTGCCATTGTTACCTCTGCCAGCCATTTGACCTTGTTGACCTTGAGTGATAGAAACCACTAAGGTAGCCATCAGTCATGTGTCGCCTTGGCGTCCTCCTGCACCAGCCTGTGAACTCAGCCTCCTCAGGTCCTCCCTGCTGGCCACACACTCAGATCTGAAGCCAAGGTCTCTCCATCCTTCTCTATAGTAGCGTGACATTCCTGCTGAATCTGTCACAACAACAACATGAATACTGGATCACGCTGGGCACGATATGCCTGAGCACATAAAATAATAACAAGGTCGTTTTTACATTCATCATTGCAAAAAAAAACTGCAGTAGAGAGAAAGATGTGCTCATGGGCTTATGTGTCAAATAGTTTGTGTGTGTTTATGTGTTTGCATGTTTTCTGATAGCGACTTTAAAAACAGTCCTCATGACCATTCTAACTTAGTATTTTGTTCCAGGTTCCAGACCTCTTGATGAGTGCCTACAGCTCAGTTTTTCTTCATAGGTTTCAAAACATCTCGCCAATTGTTAGTTGATAATTAGCCAGCTGGCCAACACCAACACAGTTACAGTCCAGAAATGTTGATTAAGGTGCGTTGTCCTTATAAATAAAACAAATGAAATTAAATGAAATTTTGTTGGAAACATTCAAAGGCATTTCATGAATGACTATTTTCCCAGTTAGAGAAACAACTGAGCCAATCACTGTCTTCGCAAGAGTGAGGCTGCGAGTGTCATCTAACTGGACCACAGCCAGAATCCAAAGAAATATGGCAACAAGCGTGGATGAAATTGACGCAGCTATCGAGGGTGTAAATCAACTGACTGACAATAACAGCTCCTAAATCAGAACACCATGCACTGGAGGCATTTCTCTAAAGCAAAGAAATATTTCTCCTATTTTTGGGGAAAATTTTATTTGTTGGTCCCACTGATACTTCACAAAATAGGTCAGGAGGATTTAATACTTAAAGCTGTTTGTCCCTTGATCGCTTTGATAGAAGACCATGTAAAAGAAGCTTGGAGGCTTGGCTTAAATTGTAAAATAGTTAAGCAGCTTCTACGTCAATTGACAACTACACTGATGGCAATTCAGGGAATTCATGTAACCTGACCAACCTTTGACCTCAGCATTGAGGGAATGTAAGTGTTCTATTTCCTTTAAGGATAGGAAGGAATTAAACAAATACACATAGTCCGGAGGGGAAAGAAGACAAGAAGAAGAAAGAAGACAGACCTCATGGAACCATGTGACCAACTAAGCACCTTGAAAGCAGTGTTGTTAAGATTAGACTAATAAAAATACATGGTTAAGAGTAGGGAAATAGTGTGGTCATGGTCATTCGATGGTCTGAGGATTCACACTGCTGCCTCCATCCATACCATTCTGACATGAGGTGGTATGAGGGGAGATGCCATCCTCTTTGTTAGCAAAATGATCAAAATGCATCCCCCTTGTTAAGCTGCCATCCCCCCTCTTCATCCCCTAGTAGCAGAGCAAGTGCAGGGGCAGAGAGGTTGTTTAGTTGAATATATTCTTCCTGACTCATTGATTCTTTATCTGACTGAGGATTGTTCAAGTCAGAATCTATGGCTTCGACCATCTATGGCTTTGAAATATCAGTAGACTAACTGTGCTGTGTATTGATAAATCCATGGTGTTGTCCATGGTCCTGAAGTGGCAGACGGATTTGTAATTGCACCTTTTTCTCTCAGTTCCACCCTTCTCTCAGTTTTGTTGTGGATCTATATTCTCTAATGTACAGTATATAGGTATGCCTACAAATCACCTACTGGTTGCAGGCATGTACATTTCTCAGTTTCAGGGCACAGATAAGGTTTTTGAAACTATTGCACGCATGAATGCAAAAATATAAGCATGAAACAGTTCAAGCTGTAATGACATACCACTTGCACTGCATGTAGCTTCATACTAGACAGTTTAGATTGATGGGTATCTCTTAGGAAAAGAAAAACTGGTTTACAAGATGGGACAAGCATATATGATTCAAAAACTATCGGCTTGAATTTTCATGTATACCTATAAGTACAGCCTAAAGACACTGCTGCAATAAACATTAAATTTGTAATTCAAATTTTAAAAATCACTTATGTCATTGACTCTAACCACATTAGCCTGGACTGACTGATGTTACACCTGAAAACATTACTCATATTACTCATTATTCACTTTGGACTGCAGAATAAAGTGCACACAAAAAACATATAACTATTAATTAAATTTGGAAAGGAAGAAAAGATGTATACTGTAATTGAAACGCCAAAGACCAAGAACAAAACTAAACTAACAAAACTAGTGTCTGCCACAGTCACAAGGAAGTGAGTAAAAATACATTATCTATTGTGCTGATACATGCAAGTCTTTAAGATGCAGATCTCAGGTTTGTCTTCACATCATGTCATCTGATCTTTACAGGTTCTTCCCCAGCCAAAGGACAGGGTTTGTATTTCACACGTTTGACTCTGATGGCCTTTAGTGTGATTAATATAGCACCTTTAGAAAATATTTGCTAATAAAGTGAATTATAGGAAAACATACATTTTAACAGCAGTGAATATGATAAGTGACAAACTCCAAGAAACACAAGGGAGTAAGACCAACATTATAAATCATGAAAGCAAGTACACAAACTTAGTATTTGTTTTTGCTTTCTCCTAAACTTGGAGAATGGTTCAGATGATACAATTTAAACACTTATATTGCCATATGCCATACTCACGAAAAGCACACCAGTGTCTCTCTCTCACTTTGCCGAGATTCATTTAAATCGAAATACTATTATTAAAATACTCGATCTACATCATGTTTTAATCAACTATTTTATGTTCAAATTTCACTGGGTTCAGAAAATGCATCACTTTATTGTAATCCACTATCAAGTCCACTCGGATAAAACTTAACATGGAACAGTGACGCTAAAGTAAGATAAAAACAAAGATGGCGTTTAAGCTAGCTTTTTTTTTTTGCTTCATTAGTAGTTAGCTAGTTAGCATCAATATATCTCCCAGCTCAATAACGCTGACAGAAAATAAGGCGAAACATGTCACATTAAAACACTTTTCATTTATTTCTCTGTCAGTGAGAAAGAGTTATATTTTGGCAGCGTTACTGAAACCTTACCTTAACTTGTGAGAGAGTTAGCGAATATTGATTATGCAAGAAATAAAAGTCTTGCCAGAGTCACTATAGCAACAATTAAGAAGCAGCTCTTCCGGTAAACAATGGTAAAGGAAGCTGCTCAGGACAGTAACCTATTTTTATTTCTTCTTCTTTTACTGGTCGCTTTTTGTTATTTTGCAAAGTTAAAATGCACTATAATGGGTAAGACTGATAAATAGTCAACTCTATAAGACTACATGTCTTCACTGAAGGACCTGAATTAATTTACAGTCACTCCGTTTATTACTTTTTATGAACTGTTTGTTATTGCTTTTTATGAACTGTTTGTTTACATTTGTTCAACTCAATCGATACACTGCGTTAATATAATTATCGTCTAACTAGTTTGCAATGTTTCACACTCGTATTTACATCGTGCGTTTATTTTGAAAGGACTCCAGCAGTCGAGTGACTCCCGGAAGTTTTTGTTTCCTCACCTGTCAGTTCTGACACGGTGCGAGTGTCCAGACTCGGCTCTTTGTTTTTCTTCGAGGAACAGGTCTTCTTTTTACAAGAATAAATGATAATCCTATTTGAGCCATTGACACCTAATTGAGGAGAGCATCTAACACGGTTGGTGAAAGTCGAGAGTGAAAAATAATCGACTGCTTTTGCTTCACCTAGCTACAAATAGCCAGAAGCCGATAGCTAACCGCTAGCTAACTGTTATCATCATAACAGATCGATCGTTTTAATCACCGTCGCTATTGATACACATTTTATATTTTTCTAGGTCATTGTATACTTGTTGTGTTATTCAATCTGAAACCTATGTTAGAACAGCCTGTCAATGTGTTTTGTCGGCTGTCAACACAGATCACGGAAGCTAACACCATAACGTTAGCATCGTATACAAACGAGATTCATTGATTGTTTACATCCCGACTATGGCTCGTTTTCACTGCTTCTCTGAACAAAATAAAGTCTTTTAGTTTGCTATCATTACTCTGTTAGCTGTTATCTCTCACATTTAATCGAGGGTGGTGTAACGAAATGAGGTTGATCTTCGTGTCTTGTTTTGGATTCACGTTGACTTTCGGTTTGGTACTTGCTGGGGTCACTTTCGATTTTGTACCATTTTCTGAAGTCGTCTTTCAAAGTCAGCGGCTCTGCGTTTGTGTTTTGCTTGGTTTGTATCCATGGCATGGATCCAATAGCCTGCCCAGTTATTCTCCTGAAACTTATTTTTCTAAAAGCTTCGGCCTTCGGTGTTATAAACTTGGCTCCTCGGTGTTTGCTGCATCATTGCATGCTGACATCATCAACTAGCTTTAGCTGCACCGTCTCTGCTGCCGAGCCACAGGACCGAGGAGGCTGCTGGCTTTAGCTTAGTTTAAGGCTGTGTCTGCTTCAGGTAGTTTGGTTGGACTGATTTCTTTCTTGTTGAGAGTCAAGTGGCCTGTTCTCAGGTCAATGTGAGACTCTTTTCCCCTCTGTACCTGTGCACAATCAAAGTTTTCCTTTATGTGTAACACTTGAGAAAATATATTTTCTATAAATGGTAGAAATATTTTACATACACAGCATTTCATGTGCATGATTATAAGGCAAACAGCCATGGATGCAAGGCCATGTTCCTAAACCACAGTGCACACAAATGTCCAACGTATCACAAGAAGCCAAACTTCCAGTTTCTCTTTACAGCAGCTAGATATGTCTCACATAGATTATTATAGATCATTTATAACCCCATTGCAATGGCTTAATGGTTTTTCATTCAAATAATTAGGTGTTTGCACACATTTATTCCAACATGTTCAATTTTGTGGAATAAAGTGTTCAAATAAGCCACAGGACTAAAGTTTGGCAGAGTCCACTTTGCACAAGAAGTGTATCTCTTATCGTAAGGTCATCCCAATGACTGAGCTCCTCCGTATGTGGTCTGATGAGGTTTCATGTTTGAGGCCTGTCTCAGCCAGTGTAGTCACACCCAGAATCAACTTTAGATTTTTTGCTAAGCTCTTACATAAAGTAATGATGAGACAATACACTGTCAAACAGGTCAAACAAACATTTGAGCAGCCAATAATACAACTACATTAGGTCCTTTAAGTTTAGGAAACAACATGTCACCACTGCCACTAGTCACAGCGGTCCTTTCAATTCCAGACTAAGTAACATAGGTGAAGTGTTGTTGCTAAGGTTTTAAGCACTGGGCTTGAGTTTGTGTATTCATTTAATTTGTGTGTCATGGTGCAACAATCCAGTTTCCCCTGGAAGATCATGTCAGATCTGATCTGATTCATCTTAAATCCTCCTCAGGAATTTTTTTTTGCATTTGTTGACCTTTCACCTCTGGAAGCTTTTTCTTTATAACAATGTCCCTTGCACACAGGAAGTGATGCTTTGTACATGTCCCACAGCAGGGTACTGCTTTGGGAAATAGAGGACCATCCCATAGAAATTCAAGGGGTCATCAACCAAACAAAGTTACAGTACTGGCTTAAATGTCCCAATAATGTGCAAAAACTCGTTACAAAGCTGCTTAACAAGCCAATGGTATTGTAAACACAAGGCCATAAAAATGCTTTATGATAGTAGGGTAACATAAGAGATTTATCACGTCATGAAACTCTTTATGTAATCCCCAGGTCTTCTATCTGCTACAGAGTAGGTCTGTGCAGGCATGGAGCCCCTGGCAGTGGATGATGACATTTGCATCCTTAAGCATGAGACAGCCTACACAGCTGCCGGCGAGAGTCCTGTATCGGTGTGTGCCGGTGATGAATCTGTTGCTTCCCACTTCGCCCTGGTCACGGCCTACGAGGACATCAAGAAGAGGCTGAGAGACACCGAGCGAGAGAACACCTTGCTGAGGAAGAGGGTGAAGCAGCTAGAGGATAAGGTATAGATGTAAACAAAAGGGGTGATGGAGGGAGAGAAGTAAGGAGAAGGCAGAAGAATAATAGCATGAGGAGAATGAAGTAAAAGAACATACTGCTCATCCGGACGGCTGAACAACCAGAGAGCAGGGTATCGAGAGGGTGTACTATAGACAGAGATGAATGATAACAGATTTTTTCCATTTTCCAGGACATCAGAATTACGGACATACCCAAAAAAATGCTCAGAGAAAGTTTGGAAAAAGTCAGCAGATTCAACAGCACACTGCAAAATTCTTGCCTCTGGGAGAGTCTGCATGCCAGCATCATTAATATTGTTGGCCCATAGTCAAAGCTATAAAACAATGAGAAATAAATCTGCACTGTCTAAAAACAAAGCGGAGGTCTGGAAAAGTATGGCATTGCCAAACAATGTGTAGGAGCACTACACTTGGGGGAGAAGGTTCCTGAAATTGGATTTTAAAAAAACAAAGGATTGAGCACAATACAGAGAGAGCTATTTAAACAGGAAGGGTCTTAATACAGATGGGAGTCTAAAGTGAAAGTGCTGCACAACATGTGGGCATGGTTGCTTCTCTAGAAGTCTCTCATCTTTTTTCAGTTTTGGTTTTATCTGCTACAGTGTTTAGCTCATCAAGATAGGATGTGGTGGGAGGAAACTCCCTACCACAGACATTTAAATGAAATGAAACGAATCTCTCTTCTCTTCTGTGTGTATTTTATCTGTTGCCACTTTAGCTCTTCAGGCCAGAGGCTCCTCCATCAGAGGGTCCCCAGTACGTGAACAAGGCCTTCAGTGCTTACCGAGGTATCTATATAGAGAAGGAGGACCTGCAGATGGAGCTTAACAAACTGGTGCGTTTACTGATTAACTTCAATCTTCCTCAAATTAACTAGAGCCTGGTACAAAGATCAAGTATGTTGCAAACACTGTATTTTTAAGGACAATAAAAAAATGAGTTACAAAGGTTAGATTGCTATAATTTTTTGTTCAGACCTTAAGTAGAAACACCAAGCCCATGATATCATTACTCAAATACAGCACAGGTGCACCAGGTGTACCTGGGACAGAGAGAGAGAGAGTGTTTGGTGCATTGGTATTAATGCTGACTCTCCCTTCATCTGCCCACACTCCTCTACCTCCTCTCTTTCTCTGTCAGAAAAAGGAGAAGAGTGAGAGTGAGAGGTTGCTGACGGAGCAACTCCAGGCCAAAGAGTTGGAGCTGCTTCAGCTGAAGACGGAGATGGAGACCAGCCAAGGTACAGGTAGAGCACACAGGACTGTCTTCTACTCTCTAAAACAGCAATGTATGAACAATGTATGAACAAAAAATTTGGTTCACTCATATATAGGTTCAGTTATATATAAATTAGTGAAAATTAGCTCCACCTTGACCAGCTACAACATGAAGATGCTGTTTGCACATTAATGCATCAGTAGAAACAATCCAGTAATATAATGTATTTAATATTATAATGCTCTGAAAGGGCATTTTTGACTTTAACTACATTTTGCTGATAATACTTCTATATTTTTACTCAAGTAAAATTTGAATGCTATACTTTTACTCATAATGTTGTATTTCTACTTTCAATTACATAAAGGGGGGTCATATATTATCTTTACATATTGAAATGCACTGCTCAAATCAGTGTAGTGCTAATCAGAATATGTTTTTTTTAATACTGAATTGAAAACATGTAGTGAAAACACAATATTTTGAAGTTCAATAGTTATGCGCAAAGTATTTAGAATTAACATTTATTCATGCATCAACAGTAACAGCGTGTATTTTTTATGGTGTGTGTGCAGTGATGAAGAGCCTGAACAGCCCTCAGGACTACTGGCAGGTGGACAGGGTCAGCACTGAGCTAAAGATCCACAAACTGCAGGAGGAGCTGGAGAGGGTGACACTGGAAAACAGTAGACTGCTGGAAAGAAGTGGGGTAAGTGAAGGCGGGAAGAAAGAGTTGAAAAGACAGGAGAGGATAATGGGAAAAGGAGGACAGAGAGAAGAAGGGGTAAGATAAGAGGGACTGGAGAGAGCAGTGCCGAAGAACAGCAGACTCTTGGAGAGATGTGGCGTCACTAGAAGATGGGGAAGCGGTGCAGGAGAGGTGTTAGGGTACACCGAGACAAGGTGACACTGGGAAACAGAGTAGTGGAGAGAAGTGGGACTGAGAGAGAAGGGCAGGGGTGGATACGCTCCAGCTTAAAGAGCAGAAAAATGAATTAGTGGAGGACGAAAGAGAGAAACAAAGAGAAAAGGGAGTATGGGATGAATAGGGTGGAGGAGTCCTTAAAAAAACATGAAAATACTTAAAAACAACTTCAAACACCACCATCTATTTTCCATAACTCTGTTTCAGGAGGAACCCCATGGCCTTAATGGACCAGACTTTGACCAGACCTGTGACACAAAGTATAAAGCAAGGTACAGTGTTTTTTGAATGTCATCGAAGAGCCGCTGCCAATTCGGAGCCCAACCCTCATTTCAATCAGTGATCAGGAGTAACCATCAGTTTAAGTTTGAATTTATTTACCCCAAAGTAGACTCCAGAGATGCCAGCTGCTTAATCAACACATGCAACACATGGAAGACATTTCCAATCTATGTTGTTAACTGCAAAGGCAACAAATATCATGACTCTGATATATCTCAGGCACATTTTCAGTGTCTGCAGGCAGGGTATTACATTGTACCTAATGTAAAATTACTTCAGTTGTTTTCTATAAAATAAGATTAAGCATAATTTATCAGAGTATTCTTGCTAAAACACCGTAATGAGAAAAATTGGAATAAATGGTATGTGAGAGACTACACTGGTTAGATGGGTGTATCTTTACAAATAGGATGTGATGTCACTTTTATATCCTGTGTCTGTTGGTTGTAATTGTCCCATTTGGCCACTAGAGGAGGGTGCAGCTTTATACATTTTTTAAAGTCTGCATAACAGCATATGATATGCAGACATCAGATGTACCTGAACGTTTACAGGATCAGCACCAGCTAAACCCTTAACACTTGTGTCCATTAGACATCGTTTCGATTTTCGCTCCAGTGTATACAATATACATATGGAATCGCCCTCCACCTACTTTTCAGTGAGGATCTCCTGTACATTAGCATTTCCTCACATTTCATGTCACATTTCCATTTGTGGCACATTATAATTGTTTCACGTGTCAGCAGTTTTCAGATGGTGTTAGTTTTTAGCAGCACAAAAAGCTTTAGTTTTTCCTCACAGTTTGTCTCCTCGCGTTTTTTTTCCCCTGTTTTAGGCAGGTGTTCAAAGTTAAGTCAAAGTGTTGATGAGATTTTGCATCTTTACATAAGGTGTGGAAAGGACAGTTTGTTGGTGTTGCTTCAAATACCACTATTTTTTTTTATCTGTAGTGTGTTGTTGTACCGTGTTGCTTTTAAACCATCTGTACAGTTTGTCCTTTTCCTGTCATGAATGATATCATCGTTAGTGTTTTTGCTTTGCAAGTCTCTGAAATATAGCCTAAATGTGCTTTAGTAATGTGAACTCATGCTGTTAAGTGATGATATTCAGCACCTGTGAAGAAACAAACCAAATAGCAAAATTACAGCTATCACAAAAACAATCACTCTATTAACAAGTCTCTCGAGTAATTTCTGTAAGTTACAAAAGAGATTAGGTTTATGTGATTACATCCTACAAATATTGACCAAATTCACGTCTTATGTGCCAGTTTACATCTTGGAAATTCAACAAGCACATGAAATTAAACATTACTTGAGTTTAAGAAAAGGATAATTACACAAATTACTTCCTTTTTGAATAAGTACAATAATATGAAAGGTAGCTGAATGGTACTCCACTGAGACTATGAGCTTCTGATCTTTACCACATGAGAGCCCGTCATACAGTTGGATGTTTCACAGGCTGTCGAAAAAAGAAGAAATTCCTTAAATGTGAAGTCTAAATGTTCTGTCCATCTGTAGGGAGAGGAACATGCAGCTGACGTACGAGGCTTTGTGCTGCGAGGTCACTCGTCTCCATTCAGAGCTGAAGCACCAAACAGGCCTGATTAGGAAACTCAGGCCACTCATTAGTGAGACAAGACAAGGTGAGACGCACACACAAACACATGGGCTCAGTCTGGGCTGTTTCATTAATACAAACCATTCCATCATCTCTGTGTTTGTGTTAGTACATGTGATAACCCACCAGCACTGCTCCCCCTCTGCCTTTTCACACCTCCTCAGCTCCAGTATATACAGCCGGAGGAGCATCCTGTACCCCTTATATTCCCTTATTGCACATTCTCACAGGTTACGCCTGAGATGCAGTGAGTGCAGCCTTGTCTGTCTTTTTTCAGGTGTCTACTATAAAAATACATGACAATTCTGCTTTTACCTTAAGGCTCTACTTAATTAATTATTTTGCTTTTGAATGTTTGTCCCATTTTTTCCTATTTTATAATCTCTTATATGTATATATTTTTTCATTTGCATATTTTAATGATACATTAAGATTTGTAAATTTACACACATACTAGTGTCATATTCATAAATGTAATAGTACCTGTACTTTTGTATCTCTGTACTTGGTCTGTTGTAGAACTGACTTGAAGAGAACTAGTGTCAACCTGACACTAATTTTTCCCCATACATTGAATTAAAGTAGAGGGTGCTCTCTAGTGGAGCCGTTTGTACCCCACATTAAAATGAAAAAAAACTTTCCATAGTCCTTATTATTTCACTTTGAAATCCTTTAGTGGCAAAAGATCACAGGACCTGTAGACTAAAAACTGAATGAAAAGCAGAGAGGGGAAATCGATTGAATATGAAGTTGGAGGCTGTACAACCACAGTGAGTTTTTCCAGAGTCAACCTGAAGGAGTGAAATAAATACACAGACAAGTGTTAGCACCTTTAACCCATCCAACATTTGAAAATGTGTCTTTAACCTGAGTGTCAGATTCATGCTCTATGTGCACTTCAAGTATAGTGGCTGGAATTCAAGCCTCGCTTCTCTACGCAGGAACTAATGTGGCTAACATAAAACGAAAGAAGAGGGTACTACTGCGTCTCTTCAGTTAAGGGAAGGCTTTTCTGAAGAAGTACTACTTACTGAGAAGATTTCTCCTGCTGCTCCTTGTTGCAATTTGTATAAGGGTGTGATAAGACTGTGGATATTATCGAAGTACTCAAACACTTTGATAAAGGACATCATGAAATGGTCTGTCCCTCCTCTCCAATCCGTCTGCGATGATGTATTCTACCCTAGGAGAGATTACCTCTGTTGTCAATTCCCTCGGAGTGTGAGAAGAAGAGACTAGGAGGTGAAAATTAGAACGAAATATGGCAAGAAAATAAATCTTGGCCTATTTATTCCACTGAATAAGAGGGTAATCCTGTAACTTAGATGAGACAGATGGAGAGAAATAAGGAAAGCAGGAGTGGCAAAGAAAGGGAGAGAGGGAGGAGGAGGAGAGCGAGCTATCTATTTATTCAGTCATATTGTGCATCTGTATTCTTCTAATGTTCCTCCTTTGGAATCACTTTTATTCAAATCCTAGACTCAGGAGACCCTCTCATGGAAGAGTAGCAGGGATGGATGGATGGAGAGATGATGTGTGGATGGAGAGAGGTGGGGGGGAAAGCAAGAGGAGATACTCATTTAAACTTTATTATTCGCTCAAGATGATGATTTGATAGCAAAGCAACGATGTGTGTGTGAGATTAGGACATTTGATTTGTGTATGGTTATGCTCTGTTCTGGTGAACAGAAACCTAATTATTATTTTGGATACTTACTGATTCACATGCAGCGATACTTACATGGTGCCGAGGGTTTGTTGTACAATATGTAGCTGACTGCATGGTGTGAGATTTTACCTCACTGCTCTGTTTTTACACTGTGAGGCCCATTATCTAGTCAGGGATCAAAAGGCTCTGCTGAGCGCACCTTGAAATTTCAAATCTCTTTAGAAACCTAAGTTTAATCCACGTGTAAATAAGCACAGACATAAGTACAGAGGTGCGATCGTGCCAAATACAAAAAGAGACCTCTTCCAGCTTTCGGAGGAAAGAGAAGATGGCTTAATTTATGCTGCCAGCTGGATTTTACAGACAGACATGATGTTGTTAAGAGAATAAATCAGTTCTCACACACATTTCTCACCATGGTATACATAGAAAAATGGAATAAATTTATATCTTCAGTCTAACCAAAATCACAAAAGAGATTGTCCTCTTGCGCAGCAGTGTGTCACTTTTTTTTTGTCGACTTATAATGGTAGAAATTAACTGAAAGTTATATCAATTTTTGACTTATTGATGTGAACAATGCAGATATATCTACTAAACTAAGTAGTTAAGTCAATGCCCGTTATTATAAATTGCCTTTGCCAAATATTAACAGTCTTACTTTACTGAAGAAGGTATTGAAATGCTTTTTTTCATTGACCAAATAAACTTTTTTCTCAGCCATACAAGAACTTTGTCTAAATAAAACTAACATATCATACATATGTGAATCTTGGTTTCCGTACTCTACCTGGTGGATGGTGTGGTCTCTCCTGGCTCTCTGTTAAAGCTAAGTCACCATGTCCCAATATGTAAATGAAAGTATTGACCAATAGAAAGGTCAGTCAAAATATTGTTTTAAAAAAATATCTATCAAAATGTAAATAATGATACTTCATGCTGCAGCTTCTAGTAGACATTACCACACTCTGTGTTGAGTTTTGCCTACAACCAACATCTTTTTTTTTTTACTTTTGCTCTCCTACCTTTTTCCTCCACTATGTTCCTACCCCTCTACCCCCTCCTCCACCCCGCTCTCTTTCTCTAGCTGCCTCAACAGTTCCAATCCAGTGTCTGGACGATGTGGAAAAGAACAACAACCACGCGGTTCCTCGGGTGTCAGTGCCTCGCCCCCCTAGCGCCCCTCCTCTCCCCTCGTGCTCCGGCCGCCCCTGCCCCCCTGCCGGTGGACCATCAGGCACCCTGCTGCCAGACAGCCTGAAGGAGGACTGCTGGTACAATGGGCCCTGGCCCTCCCAGAGCTGTTCAGGAGAAGCTCTGGTTGGCAGTGACACCTGCTCTGTCGTCCTGCCCCCGCCACCCATGAACCAGGCCTCCCTGGACGACAGCTCGCGGTCCTTCCCTAGCCCCCCCAAACCCAGTGATGCCATGTTCTGGGAGGGACACTCCACTGCATCCAACTCATCCTCAATTGGAAACTGCACTCCCAGGAGCCCTCCCAACGCAGAGTGGGCCAAGCCCTATTGAGAGGAACTTCGATCAGAGAATAGATGATTAGAGTGTGTAATTGGATGGGAAAAAAATGAATGGATGAATGAATGGACTCTCCAACCCTGCCACATAGCTACCACCTAACCTGCCTTAAGTTGATAAGACCACTCCTCTGGGCTGGACTGGACCTGCTGGTTATGGGAACTCATTGAGGCCAGAGGAGGCTTTTTTCGAGGTGAAGACTCTGTCATCCCTGCACACCGCATCGGTGAACATATCTAACTTTGCAGAGGAAAAAGCTGATGAGAGACCCTCAGAAGAATAAATAGTTTGTCCATGTGTCTTTGTATGCACATGCGTAAGTGTGTGCAAGCATGCATACAAGCAGTTTTATTTGTGTGTGCATATACACACATCAGAGTGTGCCTGTGTGTGCAGATCAGTGTGCGGGCATCTTTCGCCTGCCTGTATCTGTATCTCGTCATAATAAACCTAATAGGGCTCAAAGGGCCTATTTCTCCATTCACTTTGGCCACTGATCACTGGGGCCACAGCATAATACTAGAATTTGTAAAACTGTACTCCCTCCAATGCAAGTCTTTTTACATTTGATCGCTGTAAAGTGTACAAGGTATCTAGTCCCATGTATGTCTCATGGTAGTGCGAAGGAGATGTCCAGGGATGAGGCTTCGATGTGATTGTTTGTATACTGTGATGGAGATCAGCATAAAGTAACTGCTGGATAATCACAGCTTTCTGTTACAAATTTTAACAGCTACCAAATGAAATCTTCGACATTTTTTTTTAGTCTTTGACAAGTTTTTGTTTTCATTAAAGTCCTTATGGATCGATATGAAAGTAGGCTGTCAATCTATATATGTTTTCCGAATCATTTTTGAGAATGTCGTTACAGTATTTTGAGTGGGAAATCTAAAAAAGTATTGCTTTCTGAAATAAAACACTCCACCCTCACTGGCACCACAAAAGGTTCAGCTGTTAATGATTTCATAGAAATTCCACAAGTAAAGCAAGCATCTATAAACCTGCCTGTCATCACATACTCAGTTCTCTTAGAACTACTTTATAGACAATGTCAGTTATTTTCTCTCCTCAGTTGCAGAGGGACCTGTAGATGTAAGGCTGTGCTTTGTTGGAGGTTTTTCTGTAGGACTGAATTTGATGGACTCGTGGAACAGGCTTCATACACTTCCCTGTATTTGAAACCCTGATTAAGTTGGAAACCTGTAGAGGTTTGTGGAGATTTTTGATTCCAGAAAATGTATCTAAACTCTGTACTGTGCTGGTGTTAATCTTTGATACATTTGCTTTGCAGTAAGCTGTTTGAAGAGGGAGGTTTCTCTTTCATTTCTCATTTTAAGAGTCCGATGAGGATAAAACTGAGTGATGTACAAAGGAAAACACATTATGAGTTGAATACAAGATATACAGGAGGGAGAATGTGCATATCTGTATAAATGTATATGGTGGTCTTCAGTACTCTGCCAAATGCAGTTTTGCACTCCAAACCATAGGTTTTGGTTTTTTCGCCCCCACCCCAAAGACTTCTGACATGTATAAGAGCTGTCTGAGATGGTGGTAAGACAGTAAGTCTATTACCTGGAGAAATGTGAGCTGTGACTTGAGAATTAGGTGCACAAAGCACAAAGGCCCATGGTTGTTTAAAAGACTTTTTGTTTTTCCATTTTCTTCAGTCTGTTTCATAACTGTGGTCTTTTTGTTCATTTTTAAGAAATGTTATTTTACAGCAGTAGTTTCATACTTCTGTAAACGATTTGCAAACCAAAATGCAATGTACAGTAGATATGGATTATATTTTAGATTTACTGCACTTCAGACTGTTTGTAAATATGATCAATTAAATGAAGGAAAGGAAGTGAGTGAGTTGGCTCTGTGTCTCTATTGATATTTTTAGCAATGAGTTTCTGTGGTTCCATTTAATAAAACTGTAGGCTTTGTCATATGAAGCTACTTTACAGTTGAAACCAGCTATTTTTTTAGGCTTCCCGACACTTCATATCTCTGCAACAGAACAATTCCTACTGTCCATCACAATGCCTCCATACTACTACTGGAACAACTTATCGACTGACTTTCACATTTTAAGAACAATTTAACAATCAACTAGTGGTTCGGGTCACATATCCATTAAAACCTTTCTGGGCTCTGCTTCTTAATGTGATTTGCTGTATTTCTTGCAGTCATATAGTTCTAAATTGAATAGCTTAAGGTTTTGAAATGTTGCAATCTGAAAACCTAATTTTAGGCTCTAATGACTGACATTTGCCCTTACTTAAAAATGATACTTAATAAAAGAAACCAGTAAAAATGTCCACTTGTAACTTTGCACTGTATATTAAGTACCACACTGCCTCCTTTAAAATTAACAAGTGATATGTTTTCAATAGTGTTAAATGTCAGGCAGCCAACCTCAGTCACCTGCCTTGTCACATCCATGGATTACAACTGTGGAGTCAATCCAGCTGTCACTAAAAGATAATGGAACTCACTGACACTTTAATCCATAATGTGCCATCTTTGATCCTTGGAAGTACAGATATAGAAAACAGAACCGATGAGCCTGAATATTCTGCCTCACGTGAAAGCACAATGAAGACATGAAATGGGAAAGTAGTTAAAATGGAACAGATTTTTTTTTTCTTTTTAAATGATTTTCCATAAGAAAAATAATCACTACCGATTAAATAAAATCTGGTCTGACTGTGTGGCCAATGCTCGGCTCACTCAATATCAAATATCAAAATAGAAAAAAAAACTTTTAATCAAAGCTGTACTAATTAAAGGCTGTAAGTCAAGAAAATTGAATCATATAAATGTTTAGAAATGTCCACTAAAATTCAAAAACTACTGTTGACATTTTTCAACAGTCAACCTCAATCAGTCAATCATTACAAAATGTCATTCACGTCATTCGGATGTTTATCACATCCGTGATTTATGAAGTTTATCTGAACAAAACGCATTCATGAACATTTAATGTTTTGTCTAATTAACACTGTTATAGACATTACTGCTACTGAATATTTCTTTATTTACAATGTCACATTTCATTGCATGTCACATGATCACACAGTTCTTTGCTTGGATAGATGTCAGACATTGCTTACATACACTACAATTTTTGTTGAAATTCTTAATACACACTTTCCTCTGCAGATAAAGATGAACACTTGTGTTGTAATTGCATATACAACAGAAACACACTACAAAGTGTTCAGCAGATACAGAGCATCCCTCAGTTAATGACTGCACATCTCCGAAGCTGAAGCACTATAATCTGAGGTACAGAAGACGACCGTACTTTCTTTATTTTCATCAGTCAATCAGCTCATTGGTAAATGTAATGTAAATGGTGCTGAGTCAATCAAAGAAGGAAGGTAATTCTGACCATCTGGTGAAGAACATTTTGCAAATATACAGAACACAGAAAATAGGCATTATTTTGATTATATACCACAAGAGCCCCACACTCCACACCTTCACTTTGAAAGGAGGGAAGTTGTTTGGGTGTCATGTTGTTCATTACATGCTGGTTGGGAGTTTTTGTGTCCTGTGCCCTTTTCGGATCCCTGTCCTCTCAAACTCCAGTCTCTCTTGGATGTACTCCTTCTTACACTCCTCGAAGAACACAGGGTCCTTGTAGCTGGTGGATGACAGAAGGGACAGTGTTTATTTTACAGAATTAACATAGCCTTGTATGACTATCACTTTGACAGTGATTATATGTTTTTGAGACTTCTGAGACTTGATAGGCAACAGTTGAGAGGGTCAGCAGGGGTTGCTGAGAGAGTGGGCAACTCCATGTAAAAGAAGTTGGTGGGATAACATATGGGGAACCACCTTACTGTGTGAGTGTTACAGAAGAAATTGTAAAGTACTCACTATGTTGTCAGGCATTCCTTCAGTGCAGCGTTCTCCTTTCGACACTTTAATACCATCAAGAAACCAGTCTCTTTACAGCAGTGGGTGAAGGCTGGAGGGAGGTGGAGAGGGGGGTGATATTAGGTGAAAAAGAGGAACAGGCTCAACATGTACTATGGCCTCAAACATAAATGTATTAATAGAACTTGCTTCAAATCTATTAACATCCTACATTTCACCTTATATTATTTGATCCTAGAGTACAAGCACTGACAAGAAACCAAGCAGCCACAAGCAAACCAAGATGGGCCTCACCATGGCACTTTCCTTGTTCACAGGACTGAATTTAGCTGTACTGGCCACAGAGTGGTTGTATCTGTGGTCCCCCATTTTCCACATTGCCTCTCTAACAGTCAGCCCACCACCCACAAATATAAACATGTCTGTGGCCCAGAGAATTAAATATAGGCTCTGTTTCATTCCTTCCTGACCGCCAGTGACACAAGTACAGTGAATATGTCTCCTTAGGTTACGTGTAGGTCAAGATATAAATAGAGGCATGTGTCTCAGGTATTGGCTACCTGCTAGCTACCTGTATGCCTGGTGTTCTCTGCAAGTGAATTGCACTACAGATCTGTGCTTTGGTTCTGTATTTTGCTTGCAAGTTCAAGGTAGGTAAGCCTGCCTTTGACTTTATAGTTAGAGTTCAATGTGTTGCCCTCTAAGACTGTGACTGACAAGCTATCCTACCTCTCTTTCTTTCCTATTTGGAGATTTTTGCATCCATGTCTTTGTGCTGCCTCGTTCACCAGCTACACAGTCTCAGATTGTTGTGCTATTTAATTCCTTTGGTTGCTAGATGTTCCAGTCACATGCAATGGTTGGTTCACAATTCTCATCTGATTTTCCTAGCCTCATACTTTATATGAAATAAAGTGATGCTGGTGCCGGCAAAATCATGTTTAAAAGGCACAAAGCGGCTTAGTTAAGAAATAAAGCACCGACAAAACACCTGAACACAGTCCAAATCCAGTTTAACAAATGTTTAACCTTTGTTATAGGCCAATCCCCTCTGAGCCATCCTAGTCACTGTTCCCAATAAAAGACTGCGATCTAATGCAAAAAAAATAATCTATATAATTGGAACACAACTTGTTAAATAAGGTGAGCACAAAATATGGTGATTGTCAATTGAGATACACATGAAAAGCCCATCCACAAAGCTGCATCAGTGACACTGTGCCCTGGCCAGCGGTGTATTCCAGATTAAATGTGCAAGCTCCTTGTTGTAAACAAGGTGTTGAAGACTCCAAGTCTTCACCTTGTTAGCGAGCTCTTTCTGAAGGATTTAATTAAAAACACTGCCCTCCCATGTCCCCTTTCATACGACTGACATCATAATTACCTTTATCAGTGGCATCAGTATGGTTATCACACAGACACTTTGATCAGGATGCAGATGTGAAAAAAAACAACTACAAAACCAATTTAGAGAAGCAGAACAGTGCGACTAATCTAATCAGCAAACGCCTCGTCCCCGTCCCATGGTACCAATAGAGGCTGCAGAAGGTTGCCTTTCTGATCGTAGCTACGCCAAAAGGCAGATCTATGAGACTACTTTATATCAGAAGAGGCCCTTCTAAAGAAAGGTGTGATGCCACCTCCACTTTAAGCTGTTTTGTTTGCCATTTTTAAAGATGCTGAAGTGTAGTTTGGCAGTTAGAAGAAAGCAGAAGCTAGGGGCTTGAACATTTAGGGGGACTAATACCTTTAGAGGAAGATATAAGGTGTGAACCTCTAATACATGTTTAGTTATAGCAGAAAATAAATGTCTGGATATTCAGCAAGATTTGAGTATTTCTGAAAATGAAATGAATGAATAAGGAAACAATAACTTAAAATATGTAATAGTCATTGGAAAAATGACTGTCAGTCATTATAGAGTTGTTTTCTTTTCATGTTTTAGATGTGGGGATACAGACACAGACCTAATTAATTAAATTTACAGCCAAGTAGCTGCAAATCAAAGTACTACAAAATCATAACAGTAGTCAATGTCAATGTGAAAGTGGTTGCTAATTGAGTATGTGGGTTGTATACATACTCAGTTGTTTGGTTCTGAAAGATGTGTGAGAGTATTCCTATGAATCACCAATGCAAGAGGAAAAATCAAGTCAGGTAAAGAAAAATTACAAAGATATCGTGTACAGGTGAGTAGCACTTGTCTGCTTCAACAACAAAGGCTACAAAACACAGCAGTGTGGTGTTCAGAGACATATATGCAGAGACAGAACACAGGAAAGCACACTCAGATTCTTCTGAACTTTTCTTTGTAAAATATAATCATAGACACACACGCGGGAGCCCAGTGCAGACACAAACATACAGAATGAAATGACAGAGGGCGGGCGAGAAGGTGTGAAAATGAGTGGGACGAGAAGCTAGTAATGTGAGGGGGGTTTCCACTACCCACACAGCTACTGTCTGTCCCATCACCTCGGGCTGCATGTGCACAGACTCCCCGCGTGAGCAGTGCACACCGGCTCATACAGGCTGTCGTCAGATTTCTAGAAACCACATAACCTAATCATCATCTGGCTGATATGTCGCTGCAGTAGACAGGGCATACATGAGCAAAGCTGCAGCCACCATTTCCCTGCAGATGAAGTGGCAACTGGTGTCAAACCAGTTCACCAGCTCCTCAAAACAGAGAAAGTGAAAGGCTCGTGAAGTGGGGGTTCATGGCGGTGGGAAACAGTTCAGTCACAAAGAGTCAAAACATTAAGATTAGAAGAAAGAAAATCAAAGGAAAATCTCAAAATAATCCTCCATACCACCAAATGCAGTGTCGCAGGTGTCTACAGGAATTAAACATTAAACATCAATATGACAACATCGACTGAAACCTACCATTTGAAAAATAAATCTAACGTTAAATGGCTTAATAATCCATATTTAGTGTTCTCAAAAGAAAAGTGAGATTTGGATATGGCTGCAGACACAAGGTTAAGGTTGCAATTAAAATAACAAACATCATGGCCAGGAGTCATATTTTCTGTTGGATTGCCTGTGTTTTAAATATAGTCGTGGGGTCACAAAGGAGACAAAAAGTGTGGTGAACAGGTTATTGTTGGCACACTTGAAGGCAACTTTTGTGGACTCCAGCCAGAAAGGAGAATTTAAACCATAAATAAGGAAAACTTAATAAATCTTTTGTTAATTTTATCAGAAAAATTTGTGTTTTCTAGCACACTCTTATTATGGTCTATATAATTTCTCTGGAGGTGAAATGCATATAATAAAACTGAACAAAACTGGAGAGTTGTAGTATGCTTTTGTAAAGCCAGTCAATATAGTTGAAAAGCAATTTTTTTATTCTACATTTAATACAGATCCACAGACGAATGCAGGCCAAAAGGATCTTGGGGTCTTGCTGAAGACCAAATATAATATGAATATAACTGTGATGCCAGCTGTGTGACCGTTTTTTGTTTTTTTTTTCAGTAAAAAGATCTTTTTCCACAGCAGAAATTTTGCCTTGCCACAGGAAAAACAAAGGTCTTATTTAATTAGTTAATGATGACTCACTTATAATAAGCCATTCCAGTGAGTCAGTATACCCAATACCAAGAACCTCGAACTGGCTCAACTAAATTGAATAGCTACTAATATTACCTGATATGTTAAAATGTCTGCAAAGAAAAAGGCCCATTTCCAAATAGAAAAGACCATACTGTCAAGAATTTCCCAGTTTTTCAAGATAGGTAGATATACTTTATTGTCCAGTTTAGGACAATAAAGTATATCTACCTATCTATCTATCTATCTATCTATCTACTTATTCTAATTGATGATATAATATTAGACTAAGATGAGACAGCCATACAAATTTCTGTACAAAATGTTTTTATAAAATTGTCTTGTGGGCATGAATTTAACCAGGATATGTAAATCAAACAATCTATAATTAATAATTAACACAAATAACATATTTGTAATCCTATTTGTGTATTGAAACCACATTTTGACATCCAGTGTAAATGTTACCAACAAAACCATGAGTAAACACAAGGCAGGCCTGGCTCTGGTCCCATGTTTCTAAACTAGTTTTATTGACTACTGAGTTGAAATTTGGGGTAGGCAAGGAGGTGCTCTATAAGTCGCAGGCCGCACTCACCATCAACTTTCTCAGCACAGAGCTCCTTGGCTTTCTCCCTCATGATCTTGGGGATTAGAACATCTTTCTCCACATGCCTCAGGCGGATTTCCTCTGAGGAAGCAGGACAAAAAGAGAGACAGGTCCACAGGTAAATCATCAGAACCACGGTCAGCATCAACATTAGCCCCTGTTCGTGCCTCTTATATGTTTAATGCAGTGATGGACAGTAACAAAGTATATTCAGTCTAATTAAGTAGAAATTTGGGGCACTTGTACTTTAGTGCATCAGGCTTTACCTGATGAAGGTCTAGGAACCAAAATGTATCTCTAATCTCTAAGTTTACTGCAATTGAAAGGACACTGTGTAAGAGTCCTCTCTTCTCTTGCCTGTGGTTCCAAATGTGAACATTTTGTGCTTTTCCTTTTAACAATTCTATTTTTAATAATTTCAAGGTTTAGACTATTGGTAGAAGAAAACAAGTATTGTGAAGGTCTCACTTTGGGCTCTTACGAAAAACAAAAAAATAATCTGCATATTGATACTGAAAATAACTTAGTTGCGGTCATATACAAACTATTTAAAATGGCTAAGTACAATAGTAAAACCTGCTTTTACATGAATGCATGAGGAATAATAATCTAATGGCAGAACACATAACAGTATAAGTCACAGGTGATTTTTTATCTGTACTTTTAATATTTTAAGTACATTTTCCTGATTATATTTAAATACTTGAAGTCCATGCAGGATGATTGCTTGTAGCAGATTATTTTAACAGTGTGGTGTTAGTACTTTCAATTAACAATCTGAAAACTTCCTCTGACACTGGTCAATTATGAGAAACGTTTGCTTCAGACACAACCTGTGGCTAAATCATCACTGTTATTCATGAACTACATGTTCTGCCTCACTCATTATTACCAAACCCAATATAAAAAAACATAAACATAAACACACCATGTGTCTGACGTCATCACTGATTGTCGGTATTGGTGTCAGTCAATCAATTTGTTGTCAGCCAATGAGGCTCTTTCTGACAGAAGCGGTCATGATGAGAAAGTAGCTCTTTCAGGAAGGATCACTGCTTCCTTCGTAAAGTACAACTGCGACCATGGCGTTAAAATGAAATAACTGTCCCTCATCCTGATGAAAACACCTGTGCTGCGTGCGTAAGTGCGCGTGTGCATGGACGTCAGGTACACTTACTGGTCCCTGTTTGAAAATATGTTCACACGAATATAAAGTCAACATCTCGCCCATTAATGAAGGTGGTGAACATATAACGTCGTGAACAAATGAAGAATCACTTATCATTTGGCTTCACGCAGAGAGAAGACACTTCAGGTTGACGCTACTTAGCTAGCTAACGCTAGCTACATGAGTCCATAACATTCAGCTTCTTTTCTGAATAAAGAGCGACGCGGGTTAACTTGCATATTTAGCTGACGTTACATCATGAGTCAATCATTTAAGACAGCAGAAATGTTTAATACCTGCGTTTGCAGCCTCCATTGCAGCCATGTTTCTCTGTATATTATAAAACTCAACCAATGTGACCTGACGGGTTACGCTCACTTCCGCTGACGTAGTGAGCGGCGTAAGACACTACAAGTCCCAGAGTCCCACGCGGACTCAGCCGAGGATTTGAACTACATCCGAGTGAACGGTTTATGTGGCACGTCTATATAATAAAGTCTTGCAATAAACGTGCTCTGTGAAGCTTTAATTACCAATTAAAATTATAAAACTAATTTCATTAATTATCAGACAGGTGGTGATTCAGCTCTATGATCTTTTAAGTCAGGATGTTTTTGTTCTTGAGATTTACATTCATAAGAGATCCACAATATTAAAAACGCTTTTCATCCATCATCATCAAGTATGTAATACTACTAATAATAATGGTAATAATAATAATAATAATAAAAATAATAATGCAATAGTAGTAGGCTGGTGAAATATGAAATGTCAGAATCAAAAATTAAGTACAGTGCCTCCTGCCTTTAATGATTACATGACTTTTGATTATATTTTATTGATTTATTGATATTATTATAATAATTGTTTAAATCCCTTGCTAATATCACATGTGATTTGGCGACAGACAGAAGCAACAGCTATGATATCTGTAGCATCACTGACAATATTATATATATGGTTATATATATACAATAATTATAGCTGAATTATTGTAGCTTTATTTTTGCAAGATTTAATGAATGCATGCTTTAACAAAAGATTCTTCTTTAACATGCAAAAGAATATAGAATGAAATCAAATCTATTATTTAGACCATCTGGCATGAGTGGAATCGAGCCATAAGAATGGTGAAAGAATACTCCACTGAAAGTGCACTGACATCCAACCGCAATATATCTGAGCCTGCACCACAGACTGCATGTTGAGCACAGTGAGCCTGACCACAGTCAGTTGTGTGGCGGACTGGCTGTCTAGATCCCATGCAAAGAGGCCCCACCTGTTCAGTCAAAGCGACAGGTACACACACACACACATGCATATACACACACGCACACACAAGGCTTCACACATGTAGGTAGATATAGACTATTGTCAGAAACAGGCGTAAGCTACCCACCTCCACATCCAAACCACACATGCACACCCTGTGCGCCTTCAAAACTCACACTCCCCCACATGCACCACCAGCAGAGGGGATATAGTCAATCTCTTGCCTTTCTGCCTGACGTTCTCACGGCTGTCTGACCTTGCAATGCTGAAGCTGCCACTTTCCTCTGTGGAGGAGCACATTCGTTTCATGTCCAAATCAAAGGCCAGAAAGAAAAAAAACAATGATTTCTACAAGCAGAAAAAAAGACTCCTTTACTAAGCAGAGACCACAGGCCATCACCTGTATGCACTGCACATGTTTTGGGGTTTTTTGCTTTGTTGTTTTTTTTTCTTTGTTTACCCCAGACTTAGACACATACAGACAGATGGACACACACAGCTCCAAGCCCAACCAAACACTTTCCAGACAGCACACTCTTCTGTTTCCATCCCTCCTGACACCAGGTGGGCATCTGCAGATTTTAATATCAGCAGATCTTTCCAAAATGTAGCACTAGCCAAATTTCCACAACAGGGCCAAGTGGAGCTCATGCGAATGATTGCACAACCACTGAACCAAACCTGAGAAAAACGATATTTTAATATCTCTTGAACGCTTGACAAAACATGAGCTTTATTTGTCATCGTGCAAATAAGTTGTATTTTTTTTTTTAAACTATAAATCACTTTACAAATAGTTGAAACCATACAAATGTACAAAATATACTATCCACAATATTGATCAGTCTCTCAGACGTAGTGTATGGCAACTTTACCAATTCACTTACTGACTTATAATGTGAGAAATCAATTACTAAGGCAATGGCATATTATGGTGTTGATCTGAAACAGAATGGATCCTGGAAGGCCTGCCTTTAAAGATAAAAATCTTAACAGCTGGGGAAGTATTTGTTTATTCCCAATTCAGCAAACCGCACTTGTTCTTTTCATTTTGTCATGGAAGAGTAAAAATCGTAGGTATTGTGCCTTTAAAATGTTATCTTAATCTGTAAAATACTGTACAAGATGGAAAAGGAATCACACCAAATGCGTCTGAGGAAGAGAGCAAGTAAGCAAGGACTAAGCCCAGTTGGCTCTATAGTGGAAACTGCTCACTACCCCAGGTAGCGTGCTGGCTGATATGGCAGCGGCACGGGCTCCCAACACTGATCCAATATTACCCAAGCAGCAGGGCCCCATGAACCTGGCAGAAGGAGGTTAGCAAAGTTAAACCCTCTTACTACATGCCTCACTGCTCAGGGCCAACCACCAGCTCCTCCAACTGTCCACTGACGGCCACAAAACAAGGCCCCTGTCAGAGAATGTTAAAGGGTCACTGACACTGACACCGCTTGCACTTGTGAGTCTCCTGAAAAACTAATTATTGATGTATGATTCATGCATGTTCTTCACCCAAGCATAGTAATGTAGTATCCAACAAAAGCAGTGTTAAAATATGTGTCGCACCAAGGATTAAGTACTAGAACAGATATTAAGTTGTTCCACACAGGAAAGTGCAAACAAAACTGATCCTTAAAGTAATTTTGATCAGCATGATGCCCGAGCCAGAGTGTGTGTTTAACTAAAGGCTCCTCTCTGCTCCACACAGCCACAGTGAGGAGGAGGTGTGTTCTGACTGTTTCCTCTGCTCTGCTGCCTCAGTCCCCGCTCCTCCGTATCCGTGACTTCCAAGACGTCGTACGGCCGGCAGATGGGGTGTGGAGATGAGATTTTAGAGAGTGTTTAAGCCTGAGCCGCGGGGAGCCCCTTCAGGGTCGATGGAGAGCAGATAATCCAACGGCTCGGGTGAGGGGATTACAAACCTACAGGCAGACCTCTGCTGTTGAGTCCTGCTGTGGGGCACCTTCCACAGGTCACCCCTGTGAAATTTGGCAGTGGTGATTATTGTCATTGTCAGCTAAGTATATCTTGGACTGTCTTGATATTACGAGTCACAGCTTGGTGGCCTCACCTTTTCTTTTTGGTGGCTTTTGACATTGAATGATTTGACATAAGATTGTCAGTATTCTGCTGAACTAGTTATGGTGATCCATGAGTTTGCTACAAAGACTGATGATGGTAAAGGCAAGCGTGAGCTTTTACTGTCTGACAAAAATCCAACATGTTTATCATGTCATCAATCCCTCAGCCTTCTGATTTTGCTCATATAGCTCAGCTCTATAACCAGACCTGATACAAGTCACAGAAGAAAAAGGATTTTTTTTAAAGTATGATGATAACAACTTACTTCAGCTTAGCAAATACAAGTTTGAAGCATTAATTTCACTGGTGTGTACCAAATTAAATCACTGGACACCTATAGCTAAAACACACACAACCCAGATTTGACAATATGAACAATAACCCAAATATTTCTGGACAGATTACCCGCCTTCCCTCAAAAAAAAAAAAAAAAAGTTATACCATGATATTCAAATGGGCCAGAAAGCCTTTTTGCCTAAACTGGCTCTGGTTGTGTTGGCACCACCCGAGCAATGTCAGGATGCATTTCCTCTCAAGCAAGTGAAGGGGTCTGCCACTGTGCCACAATCTGCACCCGCTTCTCAGGCAGGCTAAACCCTTTGACACCACAGTTTTTAATTAAAATTACATTAGGAGTAATCAGCCGGAAGAGTTGGGGATGGAGGTCAGAGGGATCGAGGGAGGGGTAGGTGAGCGGAGGTACGGTTTGCATAGATGATGGAGGGGGAAGAGTTTGACCCTAAATCAGCTGCTGCCAGGTTAGTAAATATGATGCTGTTGCCATGCCTGGTTAGATTACGGTTGTTTTTGGATTTTGGGGCTCTGTACATTTTTAAAAAGAAGTGACAATACAGTAAGAAAATAGCAATGGCACATTTCTCTCAGTCTCACATAAAAATATGATTAAACAGCTCAACTGACCAGATCACTAATTACACTAGACAGTTCCTCCAGTTACTTTATTATCCTCCTGTCTGTTCTGACATGCTCAGTGATGATTCAGAAAATACGTTTGTAAAATTAAGTTGTTGAAAGAGTTTTTTTCAGAGGAGGCACATCTGGCTTTCTCACTGCATCTGTAAAAGGGGAAGACCAAATGTTAATATGACTTCCTTCTTCCCAGAAACAGGAGAGAGAGCTGTACAGAGAAGGGTACAAAGACCCCATTCGTTCTCACTTGAGGGGCTCTCGCCAAGATAATTATAAGCTTTATGAAAGTACACGGCAAAAAGTGGAAGAAACCCACCAAAAGAATGGAGAGACAGGAGAAGAAAATTACTTTTCCCCTCTGCCTTCGCTTTATGCCCCCTTTAACAAGAGATGAGACGGCAGCGGATGGAGGAGGCCTTCTTCAGGAGGCATCCTGGGGCTTTTGCGGCGAGGCAAACAGGAGCGAGGGAGAGCATTCAGCCCTTCTTGTGTTTCTCCCATTCATTAAGGCAGCGAACCTTTGACCATCCTACAATGACCAGAGTTTTCCCTCATTACATGGTCCATCTTGATGAAAAGATGAAGAGGACAGAGACAGGGACAACAAGGAGAGCAGAAATGAAGACCACACTATTTGAATAGGAGTTTGGTATAGAATCCACTAGCACTAAACAACACCAAAGAGAACATCTTGTCTTTTGATCAAGTTTTTTCTCCATCTCTTTCCCCTTTCTCTGTCCTTTTTTCTAGCATATGATCCTCTCTAGGCTTCTGTGCCCACATTGCCTACACTGCGCTGAGTGTCTGAATGCGGTTAATTATCTAAAAGGAAAAGTTTGTACCTGTTGAAAAGCTATCCTTGGTTGCTTGGCTTGTTAATGCAGACAAAAAGCAGCCATAGCGGATGGTCAGAGGACACCACATGCTGCGGGAGCCTTTCAGACATGTCCCTAATAAGAATGCAGTGGTGAGAGCTCCTCTGAATGCACACAGGGGAGAGGAAGATAGGTAGGAAGGAGAGAAGAAAAGAAAGGGGAAAAAACATCTTTTACCTCTCCATCTATAATTACTCCAAATGAAGAATAGGCTGAAGAAATGGCCGGGGAGACTTTCCATTATGACGGGAAAAAAAACCCCATCAAGTAGAGAAGGCAAAGCACAAGATCGATAGTTTTTTAATGGATAAAAGAGAAGTTTTTATAACATCTCAGAAGTAACGACGTATGTGCATCATTGGTGTGTGTGTGTGTGAGAGAGAGAGAGTGTGTGTGCTTATGTGTGCGCTCAAGTAAAATCACATTTGTAACTTTTAAATGTACAAAAGCAGCGTCCAGACGTCATTATGCCTTCACTTTGTCGGTCCTACAGTCAGTATGCCTCAATATAGTCATGCTACACATACAGCTGTCTGGATCTTTGCTTTTCGCGAGCAATACTCTTCAACAACTGCTCTCACAGTATGCAGCCACATTCTTCTCTCTTTTCTTTTCTTCACTTTATCTCATAAAATGAATCCCTGATGAAAGACGGCTGCATCCTCTTTCCTCTCTCTCAGCTATGGAGAGAGATGTTGCTGTCTGTTGGGCTGACAGCGAACTGTGTGTGTGTGTGTGTGTGTGTGTGTGTGTGTGTGTGTGTGTGTGTGTGTGTGTGTGTGACCTGCTGACCTGGGAGGAAGTGTCATCTCGTGCTGTAAATGTTTTCACACTCTCACAGGGAGAGATGTGTGTGGGTAGGGCGAGGTAAAGCTCAGCCGGCAGTATTCATCTTGTCATACGGCCTTTCACACCTTAAAATAATACACAAATACACACAAGACTCACACACACGGACAATATACAAGGTGTCACACAAGACAGAGATAGGTTAAATGTGGACATGTTCCCACTAGTGGACACAATGGGGTTCTGGTAGACATTGGTAGTTTGGATCTGGTTCCAAGCTGATATTCATTCCGGTCCAATTCTGGCAAATTTCTAATTGATTGTTTTATTGACTCTCTCTTTTTATTAGTAAATATAAATGTACAAAACATATGTACTTGGCAAAACAGTGTAATTTCTTTGAATGTCATTTTCAAGTTATAGCTCTTCACAGATAAGTTATACAACTTTTGATACAAAGTTAAACCTAAATTAATTAATTAGGATTCATTAAGCAAATTCAATACTAAATTCACATTGGATACAAAACTATCCAGCCCCAATCAGAGAGGACACACATGTTTGATACACCTCCTCTGTTGTAACCCAGATTTATTTGTCGATGATCCTCTCTGAGAAGGTGACTAGCGCTGAATTTGTGAGCAATTGACAGTGCTTTTATAGGATCAGTAGGTGTGTGTATGTCTATAATAAATTACTCTAAAAATGGTGAAAAGTACACCTCGCAAAGGATGATGCAAATCAGGGCCCTATCTAAAAGCACCATGTTTATTCAATATAGACTCGTTGATTCAACACACAACTCTGTGCATTTGTGTGTGTGTGTGTGTGTGTGTGTGTGTGTGTGTGTGTGTGTGTGTGTGTGTGTGTGTGTGTGTGAGACGGGGACAAGAGTGGGGGTACGGAAGAACACAGGCCTCACACTGGGGATAGGTGCTAAAATATACAGTGAGAAAAACTCAGTGAGAATGTGGCAGCTGAGCAATAGGGAGGAATGGGGCAGGGATGGAGGAGTTGTGTTTCGTAGACAATAACAATCTATTTTTACTATCAGTAGTGGTGTATATTTTCATCAGAATACAAATGGAAGGTCTGAAATAAAGAAAATTGTTTTTTGAAATGTTTTCTCTGGTGATTTTTATTTTGATCTGAAAGGACGGCGAATGATTCATCCTTTGCATTTTTGTTCTATAAAACATAGACCTGCAGTGTAATCACAGAGGAAGTGTGAGGGTAAAGTTAATGTTCCTGTCCTTACATACTATAAAACATTTCACTGACGTTGCCAACTTTTTTTCTTGCTTCATATTGTCTTGCCAGTTTCTCCTGCATAACTCCTAGTACTCCTAAAATAAGCATACACACACACACACACACACACACACACACACACAGCACAGGGAGCAAGGAAGCAGCCTCTCAATTATCAACCTCTCTCCACTCCTCTCAACACCTCATGTTTCTCTGTTAATGACTGGATTAAAGCTCTGATTAAGATGCACTTAACCCATAAACAGCAGTCCCCGTTCACATACCGACGAAAAGCCAATTAAAGCAAGCCGAGACCTCAATTAAGACCGACAAAGGCCAGACGATATCAGAGGTTTTGTGGGGTGAGGGGGAGCAGGACGAGTGTGTCGCTTTAGCTTCTGTCGTGATCAAAGATTTGGGTCAGAACATAAAAGTAGTATTATAAAATTTTGTGGTGATAATATTTTACTTTCATTAATAGGAGTGACTTTTTTTTTTTTAAGTGGCCAACCCAAGAATAAAAGCACAAAATCAGTCAAGGAGTGAGAACACTATTAAAATGCTTTTGGTCATGATTATTGTAAAATATTACAGAAAATTTTCACTGCATTTCAGTTTTATTAAAAATTTACGCTGATGTAGTGTGAAAATGTCTTCGTGCTTAGTTGGAATCTTTGTGGGGGTTTTTGTGGTAGATTTTTTTAATTGTGATAAATTCCAAAGCCAGATTTGCAGTTTTTACCAGCATACTGAGGGCTGTGTCCTCTGAGCATGACAAAATCTTGAATTTGCACTTGACAAGAAGAAAATTACCAGAGAAAAGACAACTCAAGATAAATGCAAAAGATCTAGAAATCATGCAGACATAATTATGTCTGTTTACCTGCTTAGTTTTGATCGTTTGTAGTGAAAACTAGGGATTGTAAGTCACAGGGACTGTTGGCTGTTACCAATTCAGACAGGCATTTCTGCTTCCAAACTTCTAAACAAAGCCGATTAATTAACTCTCAGGCTTATACCTCTGAACCATAAAGAGCTTACAAATTACCTTGGGGGAAGTGATTACAACCTTGGAAAACAATAAATCAATCAATGAATCTAATGAAGCCTGCGTGCCGTCGCTGGTGTTTCGCTCTTACTCTCAGTCATCTGTGGAATAACAATGGGAAAGAAGGGGATCATAGTTTAATTGTTAATCATAATGTGATACCACAGTCAGCAGATTCTCCATACGAGAAAAACACGCTCAGGGTCCTGGCTGTCGGCGCAAAGAGAGGACAGAATGCAGAAAATATTCTTTCCACTCCACTGGAGTGAGGGACACTCTTCTAAACAATACAGAGGTGCATTTGTTCTTTTGCTTTTGCTGGGTTATTATACTGATGCTTTATTACTGCTGGGCCAACGTGTAGGGAAAAGGCAATGAGAGAACTGGTACATCAAAGTGATTGAGACACAAACAGTGTAGTCTCATTAAATCTCTTCTTTATATATATTTATTAAGCTGCTGACAAGGATGGGAGAGAGGGAGCAGGTGACCAACAATATTGTCTTAATAACATAATGTGATGCTTAGTTGAAGTCTGGTGGATTTTCTCAGGTGATTACCCTCTTTCACAGGGAGGTCAGAGGTCAGCTAGAGGGAAAACAGCCTTGCGGTGTTAAGTATGTGATGGGCCATGCAAATGAAGGCGAGGGTATGCTAGAAGTCCTCTCATCCTCCATCTTGTTTTGTAACTTAACTCCAGCACACTTCCAAAGATGTGTTCATATCACTTTTCATTTTTTAAAATGGCCTAAAACGTATCGCTGTCTCTGAGGATCTGCTTAATATTAGTAATGCTCATTACTGTGACCTGAGATGGACTTGTGATTGTTTTCTGGGGGGCTGCTGACACTGGCAGATTGGTGGGCAGGAATTCTTAACAGTACAGATTGGGTGATAACGAGGAAGTGCTCTAAACAGGCCCTAATTGGCCCGAGACTTCTAAAACTTCCCTTCAGACAAGTGATTTTGGGAGTCATGGGTCTTGGCTGAGGAAAGCTTCCAGGAAGATGAATCTCTTGTGTGAAGTTGTGATCAGGGTGAATGGATGAGGGCAGGCTCACACACTTGGTTATCAGTGAAATGGTATGCACTCTTGAAGCAAAGACGGACAATAAAAAGCAAGATTTTGTATTTTTGGTTTGAACAATTTCAAAGTCCACAAGCGCACATTAAATTGTCCTTCGCCTTTGGTGGCATAAGAGCTTTAACAGTATCACTGTGAAGTTGTTACAACTGTTGCTCCACTACTGACTCTCAATGTAGGTGATACCTCAATATGTCAAATTTGGGAATCCAAAACTAAAAGAAGACCACTCAAAAATATCTACAATTTTACTGTGACTAACAAGAAGTGTCTCTCTCTCTCTTTGCCAGATCTTTCCTGAATAAGACATCCCTAATCTCAATGAGACTTATTGGTTAATAAAGGTTAGATAAACAAGACTTCATCCACTCCTGTATTTGCAAAGAGATATTCAGAGAGATAGCCTTCCAGTATAAAGTCATGCAAACAGGATCTCATTAGCAAATGCAAATGAGAAAACACCAAATCTTCGCGGAGAGGCAGAAGTGTATCTCCATGGGATAGCTGGAACATGACAGCTCACCAACCGCCCCCACGCTGAGCACCAAATGTGATGGTCCGCTCCTGCTGCTACTCTTAACAGGATGTAGGACCAAACCATAAATGTAAGCGGGGGGGTGGGACAAGGAAGTGGGTTACTAGAGGCCTTCACCTTCTGCCATTTGAAGCCCTCTTGTAAAAACTATCATTGGTGACTATTAGTTTGTAGAAGAAAGGATCCAGGTGATATTTGTTATTTTAGATATTTATCAAGGTTTTCTAGTGATTTGTTGAGTAATGTTTCCGTTTTTGCTTCATTTAAATTACACTTTACACTCACTACACAAGTTACTGCATCATCTATGGTTTCCATATTTCTAAATGTCCTTCCAGTTTTGAGTGTCAAAAACTGATTTCTATAGTCCTCAAATGCAAAACTTTTCAAGTGCATCAGAGCATGAAAGTTTGGTTTTGATCTGGCAAGAAAACCTTTACACAAATGAGGCCTGTTCTTTATGCACTGGTAACTAATTAAGAAAAGGAAGTAAAAGATGAGTTGTAAAAATTTTAATTACAAATCTTCAAATGATGTCAGAAATGGGGAGGATGTGTTCCTGGTTTTCTGCATGATCTGTGAAGGCAGTTCGTCAGCTAAGGGGGCAGAAAGCTGAGATCACATTCAATTAAAGGTTATTCATTCTTAATTAATTAGGTTTGTATGACTGTAAGTTGTTGAGAGGGCATTTCCCAGGAAGTGAGAAAGTCAAACCCTCTGAGCCAATCAGAACTCTGGTGTGAGAGCGTGTCCGTCGTGACATCACAAGCTGCGGCGGGCAGAGTTCCTGGCATGGCTTCAGACCAACAGACCTTCTGCTGCCAGCGGGGTGGCAGTGGCCTAGGGCAGGCCGACGAAGGCCAGGTCACCAGCTTTTTCCTCCTGCCTGGCATGAGCGCCGCGGGAGGGGTGGCCGGCAGGATGGCAAGATGTCAGAAACAGCCCTTTAGACGTGTCAAAAAGCAGGCACAGCTTGGGGAAGCTGCTCATCGAGCGTGACAGAGAGAGCAGCGAGGCCATTATACAGACAGGCTGCCCAATAAACACATAATAACCAAACAGCATTATGTGATGTATGGTAGTGACTTTTTTTTTCTTTTTGGTACATGAGTGAATTATTCAAGCTAGAAATTGCATGTGTATTGTCATCACTGAGGGTTATGGTATATGAGCATCATATGAAGAGCAGGGCAGAATGCAAACAAGGCAAATGGTGGAAAGTTCATTTTGAAGATGCCCTTCAGACATGTTTTATGATGTATAAAATGCACTTCTTTAACTAATAAGTTGTGTCTGAAAAAATTATGTTGTTAAAAAATCATCTTCCTCATTGAAAGTTCCAGAATCTGTGAATATGCAAATATGAATAAAAGCTAAACTATTTGACACTTGACTAAAAAATTAAATCTGTGTGTGTGTGTTTCACTGGTTTCAAGTTTCCATGTCACACTTGTCTAAAGTTAAATATTGGACCACGATTGGCTCTGAACTCTCAAGATGGTGCTTGTACACAGCCCGGTTAAACTCAGATTTAAGGTGAGCTCAGAGAAACTTTCCCCTCTTTCAGCAGATGAATGCGAAAAAAAACAGTCTCCTGGTGTCAAACTGCGTATGTGCACTGTTCTGCACAGTAAAGGTCGAACATCCCAGTGAAGTCACAATAAGTAAAACACATATTTGACTGGAGGGGAGACTTAAAGCTATTTCAGAAGGAGCGTGACTGCAGCAAATCGTTTGCAGTGCTTAATGTGTGAATGTGTGTGCGAGCCCCTGCACTGCTGGGACAAATAGAAGCTTATATAGAAACTTTCAACGTGTTCTCACTTCTGACTCACTGGTTTTACCAACAAAGCATGTGACCATATGTGTTTGTGTGTGTCAAGTAGGTAGTTTGCTGTATAGAGAAAGAGAAAGCTAGATGATGAGAGAGAGTTTGATGTGCTTGAATTCAACCCAACACAAATTGATAGTTTGATACTAATTGAGCATTTTATTACATCAACAACTTATACTCACTATGAGAATAACAGCACAAAAAAAGGCCGTCATGGTGCAACTATTGTGGAAAGGGGAAACAGGCCAGCAGAAGAAAATACTTGTACTTCAAAGTAAATTTCGGAGCATCGAAACCGCATGTGCACACACAGATCTGTGAAGTCTTACTCTATATTCATGACTTCCTGAAATAATCAAACAACCCAATCAGTTTATCAGCACAATCAGGAGAGGTGCGTTAGCTTTAGACTGTTTGCTGTTCAAACAGTTTACCCAAACAGCTGATTTGTCTTGTTTGATGTGCAGTGTGTTTATTTCAGAGGTGGCGACCTGCTTCATTAATTCTCTCACTGTCTTTATCATGCAGACTTCTCTTCAGGCAGAGCTGAGCATCGTCTGGTCTTGAGAGAAGAGCTGCTCTTTAAGCAGTTAAGAGGTGGCCCATTAACACAGTCATTCAGAAATCATTTCAGGTCTGAATTTGGTTTCCTTTGAACAGAAGAAGTAGAAAGAATGAAGGTGGAAACAGTCTGATATGAGTCCCTTTCGGAGCGGAAACCATCAGTGAATTCTTTGTGCCTTTGTGACTAACTTATATGTTTATTGGGGCAACTAATGAGCAACATTCATGTACATTTTCATTGGTGTAAAGACAACATGTACACTAATTTGAGTTCCAGTGTTCACTTGTTGATTTACTCAAACCAATAAAATGTCCTCTTTTTTCAATGTCACTGATCATTAACAGGACTGCAGATCCGTTTCCTTATATAGTGTTTTCTCATTTCAGCCCAATTATGGCAAAATCACAAAGTAGCAGTCTCATGACAATTCCTTTTCATGCCTTGGCTGCTCCTCTAGTTCTAGCCCCAGTACTAGCTGGCACTGATATGAAGGATCATATTGATTATCTGTACTAGTCTTTAACCACCACTACAAAGACACTCATAGAGTTAGATTTTACTCATGACAGGTTCCATCTGTGCAGCTATTGTAGCAAAAACTGACCTGCAAATTAAAGAATTGTGTTGATTATTTTTATATTTTTATGCCTTATTGTCGGTGAGATACATTTACTTTTCCAAGTTCTTATTTCACAGTCTGCCACATTTCGCACAACAGATTATTGTAGGTAAAGGATCACAAAGGCTCTAAATTAGCAGCAACTTTCATATTGTTGATTTTATGCATTTTTGGGAGTCAATGTGCAAAAGTTTTAAAAAGTAGACCAGAGGCCAAATCCAGATGTGCACCACCTTTCAGAAATCTGATTAATATTCTTTCTGATCATATATGAGGGGTTTTGATTTGTATATATCAGAGTCTTTTCACATTACAATAACCCAGGTTGTAAGAAGATAAGGTCGCCATGCCTCTGCACTGTTGACCCTCATACACACACTCCTGATGTGTGTGTGTGTGTGTGTGTGTGTGTGTGTGTGTGTGAGGATGATGAGATGGAAGCAGTTCACAGATGGATCTGGGAGCAGCCCGGGCTGTGGTGTTGAGGATCCCCTGCCCCTCCCCTGGAGACCGCAGGAGACACCGATAATAGGCTGCTGCCTGTGCGTCACGGCCGCACGGGGAGCGCCGCGGTGAAAGCGGGACTGCGCCGCTCCGCTGCGCTCAGTCCGCCTCCACATGGCTCAGGCTTCACCTTCAAGTCCCTCCTGAAGCCCAGGCACAACATGATGTCCTGCACTGATCTGGGCTCAGCCTGACAGCTTAACATAGTCTGCATTTAGTTGATTTTTTTTCTTGTGTCTTGAACTTGATTTGGAGGGAGAATCACCTGGTAAGTTTTTATATTTTTATATATATTTTATACACGGGGGTATGTTATATTTGAATGCATGTTTTTATCCGGTGAGATGTTTGTTTAAATTTTACATTGTGATAGATGAGAAACTAAAACATTTTCAAACTAAATATTAATTCAGCCTTTAAATTTATTTAAATGGAATTAAGCCACGTTTAATATTTTATTTGTCTACAAACAGATTTATTTATATTTCCTTATTCCGGTTTTTTTTGTTTTTTTTGCACGGGACTGTCTGATCCAAGAAACATCACAGGTTTCTTCAAACGGAAAAATAATTGGCTATTTCCCTTTTTCACGTCTTGGATCCCGCTGGGACTCGAATCCGCATCAGAACTGAATGAATGCAGATTCATTAACTCTGAATAATAATATAGGATTATCAGCACCCCATCCTTTACTTACTAACAAATGCATTTCTTCTTTTTTCACAAAGTAATATTGGTAAAGATAAATGCTTTGTTAACTTTTTTTTCTTAACATGTTAAAAACGTGGGTTTGTCTCGTCATAAAATATGAAAAGCAAAAATACCTCAATTTGTTTTCACTGAAAACGTTGCGGTGTCACTTGACTGAATTTCAAGAGTCGTGGGCGAACTTTCATTTCAGCTTTACACCACAAAACAGCCCCCCCAAAATCAGTGCTTTACTTCAAGTTTGTCATATGATTTACAAGAAATTGGCTCTGCACGTTTCAATATCATCCGAGATCAGCAGCTCACCTGATTTACATCATTTTCAATGGTTGAACATAGCTGAGATACTGACTGATGGAAGCAATTGCTTTGCATTATAAATCCTTTATAGTTATATCTGAATTTTTGACCTAAATCCCATCTAATAATAAAAGATGATTTTATGAAAATTATTCTCCTGAAAGTGATTTTAAAACAGAGAAAAATAATGAAATTATAAAGAGAATTAAGAGTGCTTTTAAGTTATAATAAAACCACAATTTAAAAAAAAAAAAAAAATGACTGAAATGCGTGAGTTCAAGTCAGATAAAGTTCACAGCCACACCCTGATCCTCCCACAGAGATGTTCAGCTTTGACATGACGGTCACTTTCCACCACCACCTCTGTGTATTTTCATTTGTTTAAGTGTTGCTGACTCAGACTGTGGATGTTGGTTCTGCTCTGAACCCTCGTGTGTTTCACTGTGCAGGGCTCAGACTGCAGTGGATGCTGGCAGGAGGACTTCTGACACTTTAGGGGAAGGGAGTAGTGTTAAGAAAGCAACCCGGCTCTGTAGGCAGAGGAGAGAGGCAGCGATGCTGGGCGGTGAAGGGGAGAGCACCACCTTCTCCTCCACCAAGGAGGCGGCGGAGGACAGGTGCAAGTCTCCGGCTGTGGATGGAGAGGACCCGGCGGCTGGCAGCAGGTATGCAGAGCAGGGGATGGCTGCAGAGCGCTACTACATCCACCCCACTGTTTCCAAACAGAGCCCGGAGACCCCCTGCTCCTTCATCCCCTACACCCCCGGGGGGGCGGTGTACACCCCGTCCGGAGCGGCCAGGTACTCCTCATCTCTCCACCTGAGCTCCGTGCTGCCCCCCGCGGGCTTCTCCCCCTCCGCCGCCGGCCGCGGTCACTTCAGCTCGGCCTACCAGGTGGGCCAGAGCCACGGCTGCCTCTACCCGCCCTACACCAGCTCAGGCTCCGGCCTCGGTAACATCCCCCTGCCCGCCGGCGGCCCCGGGATGAGGGCCCAGGTCTACCTCTGCAACCGACCCCTGTGGCTCAAGTTCAACCGGCACCAGACCGAGATGATCATCACCAAGCAGGGCAGGTGAGAAAACAATTACTGAGATTATGAATGAGGAATAAATCAGTTTATATTTGCTGTAAGAAAATAACAGATTTTTATTGCTTTGTAATAAAATCTTGTTTGTTTGTTTTGTCTGTAAGAAAAAAAATGTTTCTCCATAATGAAATCTAGTTTATATCCCAGTCTTGTATTTGGTTTGATGTTTGCAGGAGGATGTTCCCCTTCCTCAGTTTCAACATAGCTGGCCTCAACCTGACGGCGCACTACAACGTGTTTGTGGAGGTGGTGCTGGCGGATCCGAACCACTGGAGGTTTCAAGGGGGCAAGTGGGTCACCTGTGGGAAGGCGGATAACAGCAGCCAAGGTGGGTGACAGAGGTTCAACATGTCAGTTTTTCCATCATTTAAATTCAATTGAAACCTTGACATGACAGAGATGATCTAATCTGATTTTCTATTTAAAAGAGTAAAATTATTCGATACAAAATTAGGCTTATTTTTTATATTCTTTTTTGCATTTTTTAAAAATGCATATCCTATAATAAAATGGTCCTTAATGTTTGATAAATGCATTTTCATAATTCAGGGAACAAAGTGTACATCCACCCAGAGTCTCCAAACACCGGGGCCCACTGGATGAGACAAGAAATCTCCTTCAGCAAACTGAAACTCACCAACAACAAAGGAACCAGCCACAGCACTTCACAGGTATGTCTGATAAATAAACATTAACACCTCTAATCCTCACCAAAATTTTGAATAAAACGTATTAAAATATCAACATATTTTTTGTTGTATTGAACTGTGTATTTTTAGTTTTCAGTAAAATATGTTAGATTTTTGGTTTTTGGTGCAAAATGCTGCATAAAAGACGGAATAAAGCGCAACATTAGAATAATAGTTATAGTAATAGGCATAAACCACGAGCACAATTTGGGGCAATTTTAATTTTTGATTCATATGTAAACAGAATTAAACAATTAAAATTAACAACGCCATCCTAAATTCAAGCTTCAGTTGTTTACGGCAGAATGACTTTTGCACCATCAGGCCAAACGTCCCTTGTACAGAAATAATATTTTTTGCACGAATTCCGTGTTTAGAAAATTATAAAAACGATTTAGTAATTCAATTTAAAAATGAATGCATGCTTCATGTATGCAGATGATCGTCCTGCAATCGCTGCACAAGTACCAGCCGCGGCTGCACATCGTGGAGGTGACGGAGGATGGGGTGGAGGACATAAACAGTGAAGTCAAGACTCAGAGCTTCACCTTCCCTGAGACCCAGTTTATAGCTGTGACCGCCTACCAGAACACTGATGTGAGCATCAAGCCTCCATCTCTTCTGTGCCATGATATTGTTTTTGATTATTATGTACTCTGTGACATATAAACTGCATGTTACATTGTTTTCATCCATTTGGAATTTCTCTCCATTTAATCTCATTCAAGAGATATAAATAACACTTTTTTAATGTTAATCATTAATGTGGTTTTTCTTTGTATAGTTTGACCTGCATGTGGTTAATAGGCATGTGAACTGTATGATGCTTCTTTACTTTTCTTCTCTCTTTATCTTCACATGTGTAGTTCATTCTTCCCTTTTTGCTTTGTTTCAGATCACACAGCTGAAAATTGATCACAACCCTTTTGCCAAGGGATTCAGAGATAATTATGATTCGTGAGTATTTCACTTCATTGTCATGCATTGCTCACCAGTTATAAACTGAGAATAAATATCACATTTTTACAACACATGAATACGTCAAAAATATATGTTTCACTGCATCAGTGGTCTTACGATGCTGTAATTTTCTTTTTAAATTTAACTTAAGACCTGTTGTTTCATGTGCGTGTGCAAACCCACTTTGCAAGACATTTTCACACCATGATTTTTTTTCATTCTGCCCTTCTTTGAGTTCATAAGTACATGTATTATTTCAGGATGTACACAGCTCCGGAGCATGACCGCCTCACCCCGTCTCCCACCGACTCCCCCCGTGCCCACCAGATTGTCCCCAGCGCCCGCTACACCATGCAGCCCCTCTTCCAGGACCAATTTGTCAACAACCTTCCCCAGAATCGCTTCTACAACAGCGAGAGAGCTGTGCCTCAGACTAACAGCCTCCTCTCACCTCAGACAGAAGACGGAGCTTCACAGAGGTGGTTTGTCACCTCTATGCAGCAAGGGGGAAACGGCACGAGCACCAGCAACAAGCTAGATCTCACACCCTATGAGGGGGACTACTCGAGCTCCCTGCTTCCTTATGGCATCAAATCCCTGTCCATGCAAACATCTCACGCTCTCAGCTACTACCCAGACTCTCCTTTCACCACCATGTCTGCAGGGTGGGGGTCCAGAGCAGCATACCAGAGAAAGGTTACTCCCAGCCTGCCTTGGTCTCCCAGACCTAGTCCCACTGCTAGCTTCTCAGAAGACTCGAGCAAAGTTAAACCACAGATAGATGAGGAGGTGAACGGCAGTGGAGGCCTGATCTCCCCCTGGACAGAGACACAGTCCTCAGCTCTGTCCCTAGACAAGGCTGATTCTTATTCCTGCAAACGAAGGCGCTTGTCTCTTAATGGTCCCAGCACTGAGGACTCACCCACTGACATCAAGTGTGAAGACTTGGCCTCTGCTGCCACCAACAGTAGCTCCTATAGCAAAGAAGCCCCCTCATCCAAAGGCATGGCAGCTTACTATTCCTTTTACACAAACCCTTGAAGGTGTCGTCTCTCAAATGTTTTGTATCTCATTTTGCTTCATCTGCCACCATGAATGAGAAATATTATTTTGCTTTTTTTGTTATGTGCACACCCAGAATTTGTCTTGATGGTAAAACATGTTTTTCATTCCTTTTGTGGCGACACAGTAAATATCAAGGACACATTAAGATAATGACATCAAGTCGAGGGTCATGTGTCATACAATAAGCATCAGCATCCAGAGATACTGACTTATTCCATCTATCCATAGTCCATCTGTCCTGCTGGACTATCCAGTTTGAACATCCCATTTATGTGACTCTGTATTTGGAATTTTTGAAAGTGCCAAAGCATTTGTTTAAGTTGCCCCATTTTTTATAACAGTGTTATGTATGTTTCACTGAGGTTATGTGTTTACAGATTATTTATTGAAGGCCTGTTGATATGAAATTTGTGCACTCATAAATGTGAGGATAAAATGCTGTATATACCTTCATGGCAATGTTCAGATATTTGATAATAAAAGGCATACGTGTTCTATTTAGTATCTGAGTGGTTATTTAAAGTCAAGACACCTTTGTTTCTGTTTAATTACAGCACACATTACAGGTGATGGACTAATGAATACATTTAAAATAAGCATTTGTTTGATACATTAATAAACTATTTAAAGATTGTCTGTAATTACTCAGTTACAGTTATGTTTGATGCATAGATACTTTTTGACTTTGGTTCATTGCACATAAGAAGCACAACATGCACAGGATGGAGGGTTAAGTCACTTAAATTTAGCGGACCCACCTTTTTAAATGTGCAACAAATGCAAAGTCAAAAAAGGCTAAAGTCATATTAAGACTTAAAAATTAAGATCAAAAACTTCATGTCCAGCCAAAAGCATTATTTGTTTCTGTGGACTCTGTCGCACTCTAGTGGTAATTTATTGTACTTACATATAGGCTATAAAATCAAACACTACAGGAGCCTGCTAAATTTAAAAGAAGCTTAAGTGGATCTGACATAAAATTGAATTAAATCTCCATTTTACTTAACAATTAAACTATAACAGTCCAAAAGTGGAGGGTTTGAATTCTGTTTAAGTTTATTTTATTTTGAAGAATCCCATGTCTTTTCAATTTTATACAGTCTAGGATGGGAACCTGTAGATTTGACACATGTTGAATAGGATCAGCTTATGTCCTTCATATTGCCACAAATATGCTAAGTTCTTAAGCTGAGACTTTGCAATAAACAGAGAGACCAGGATAAAGTAGGGATCCAAAAAAATCAACAAACATGCACTTATTTTGTCATTGTCCAAAATAACGCAACTCAAAACTCACGCAAACACACACACACACACACACACGAGCACAGCGATCCCTCTCCGCCTGTTTTGGGGGGATGATGTGCTGAGACCTGGCAGCCCTTCTCTCAGCAGCAGAGAGTCTGCGGAGAGTTGACAGGAACAACATCACTGCTCTGAGCTCACATTATTCATGGACTGCCTCACTTAATAACAAGGAAAACCCTCTGATTGTTTATAGAGAGTGACACTCAATCCACCAGCTCGGCTCTGAGACAGCGGGACTCACCATCTGTGTAAGTCTGAATACTTGTTACTCGCTTTGTTTACCGGGACTTTCTTTATCAACTGTGCTACAGCTAAGTGGGCTAGCAGCGCAGCTAGCATGCTAGCCGAGCCGTTAGCGTGTGCGCTGACGTTAGCCAACGCAGACGGCAGCGTCATGATGGGGCTTTATGTTTTTGAATAACACACAGCTAGCAAAGCGCTGTTGTGTTTTGTGGTTAGCACAAAGCCTCCGTTTAACACACGGGACAGTTTGCGGCTGTCGTTGTCTGAGGTCAGTTCGTGTGGTGTGTTTTCACGGAGCAGCGATGTGAGAAAGCGTTAATCGCGGACTGTTCATTAACACAACACAGGGAGCTAGCAAACACACAACATGGAGAAAGGCCTGCGTGAAGGAGTTCAGAGACAAGTGGCAAAAGCTGCGCAGACAAACTGTTAGATCACTACATCTGCTGCTGTTTGGTAGCTGTAGTTTAGAGCTGGTGTGTGGGAAAAGAGTCGTTAACTATTGCCAGGTAGGTTAATTAGTTATGCATTTGCAGAGCTAGCTTTATATGTGTTACCAACTGTGAGGTTATATAACCCAAGATAAGGTGTTTACAAGTGATCACCAAGGTGGGACACAGGCTGTTTGTCCTCTCCTCTGACTGTGTGTTTATGAAGGGGTCTGTCCTCACATGGCACAAGCTGCACACAGGTTTATTGATGCAGGGCAGGTGAACTCATGTCAGCTGACTGCACTGTTTAAGTAGTTTTCTGTTGTGTTAAGGCTGTTTGGATGTGTGGCTCCTACTGCAAGGGAGGCTGGAGATCATGTCCTGGTGTTTGTAGTGGAACAACACATTTGATGATTCACACTTAAGCATACAGTAGTTAGTTAATTAGGTTGGCTGAATAAGGAACAGGTAATAAATCATGCATGTAAATTGACTTATTACAGGTCTATTACAGAGAGTGAGGAGGAGTTGATGTCCCATCCCTCAATGATCTAGCCTCTGTTAGACTTCCCTTCACCCCACTGTGGAGGATTTCTCTCACTGCTATTCCTAAAAAGTTGAACATGACCGTGGGCAGTTAGGAACATATTTTAAACTAAATAGGTGTCAGCTTCTGAACTTGATTTTGCCACGTGAACATTTCATAACTTTACTTAAGATATACTCAGTGGCCAGTTTACTAGTTACTGACTAAAGTTGAATCAACACAGTCATCGACAGAAACACTACAGCATAACCTTCATCAAGTTTAGATTCATTATGGAACTATTAGAATAGACATTATCTTTAGCTAGGTGTACCTAATAAACTGGCAACCGAGTGTACACCTATTGCTTTGGTAGTATTAGATAAATGAAGGTGCCACAGCAGTCTCACTGTTTACATGTTTGTATACATGTACTGTGTGGAGGCGTATGTTGGTTTATTTTTTCTTCAACTTCTTATTCTATTTATGTTGTTTGAGTATGATGTTGAAAATTCCCTAGATTATAATAGGTCATACTTTTTCCTGGAAACTTAATTGTGCTGCAGCCCAATTCCTTTGTCATACTTGTTAACCTTTGGAGAGTTGGGCATTCAATGCATACACGTTTTTAAGGAACATTTTTGCTTCTATTTTGTACATAACTTATCTACACCAGGGCATCATTGTGCAGAAGGATTTCCATTTTGGTCAGAATTCAGTTAAAATGAACTTTAGTGTTGTTAAGTAGAATATATAGTGCTGAAGGAGGCGATCTTGTCCTCTGTTGATTTGTGCTGTAGCTGACCAAAAATACATAAAAGCATCACATTGCCCAAACAGTCATGACCATATGGTGCTCTGGTGGAAGCGAAATGCTGACTCGCTGCATGTTGCTCTCGAGTTGACGGTATCTCGCTTCACAATGACTCGTGGCCTCAGTGGGATGGGCAGCATTGGCACGGAGAGGCGGAAGCTCCTGGTGATGCCAGAGGAAGTCTTGTCCTTCTCTCTGTTTGAGCCTTATTGGCACCGTGTTTAGTTATTCAAAACAAAAAAGACAAACACAGGGAGGTGGTTTACAGTGCAGTGGTGATGCTGACACAGGGGCTTGTGGCAGAGCAGCCTGAGCAGCCTTGGAGATGCAACTCGCGTCCTTGTGATTCAGAGGGAGTGGAAGCGATTAATGCTTGTAACATGCAGGGCTGCTTTTTTTTGAAACAGCACTGACAGTATGTTTGACTCAATGGAAGAATCGGCTTGAGTTTTTTTTTTTTTAATGACAGACAAGCTCAGTCACCATTTTTAGTTAACAAGGCCTTGTTGGATTTGGATACAGTCATAAAGGATTTTTAACTGTTTTTCTTCTTTTCTTTAGGACATTCAGTATGCTGGCCTGTTGGACTTGAACACATTGAAGACAACTTAAGAGGCTGCTGTGCCAGTCAGTGCTTGAACCTACGTCAGGGGAAGAGATGGGGAACACAGCGACCAAGTTCCGTAAGGCTCTCATCAATGGGGATGAGGCGCTGGCCTGCCAACTGTATGAGAGCAACCAGCAGTTCAAGGAGGCTCTGGATCCCAACTCTACATATGGAGAGTCCTACCAGCACAACACTCCACTGCACTATGCTGCCCGGCACGCAATGACACGCCTACTCAGGTCAGGATGTGGCTCAGATAAAATCAAACAAACAAGGAAGCAAACAGAATGTACACATGCAGAGTTGCTTATTTTTGGACCGGCCTGTTGTCTGTGAGGGGAAACGGATATCTCAGGGTTGGTAGATGAGGGACTAATTTGTTGGACTCAAGCTTTTTGATTAATTGAATTATTGTTTTTATTTCTTATGAGGCACCCGTACAGACATCAAATGTCCTTTGAGCACTTCTCTTATTTTTAGCACTCTGTTGCTGATCAACTGGTCCCATCTAGTACTGTATTGTTGCATCTTAGAGAAAAATTTTCATGTTTTGTCTCTATATGTCTCTGTCCCATCTGTCTCTCCACATAGCCATCTGTTAGCAGCTCTCAGGAATGCAACATGCTGAGATGGAAAAGGATGGGGGGCTCCAAGAGCTACCAACCTTGCATGTGTTCATCTTCACTCCTCTTGGGCCTTTTCGTTTCTCTGCTAATAGGATGCTTGCTCAATTTTGTGATCCTACCTAACTTGAAAAAAATGCAACTAGTAGGGGAGGGGGTTGTAAAATGTCAGCAGGTAAAAAGGCAAGTGTAAGCAAAGTATATGACTGGATAGGTGGATGGATGGACACATTCATACTGATGATTTTAATTTCCACATGAAGCTGAGAGTCAGACTTTCACTTTCACGTTTACTACGCTGTAAAAAACATGCTATGGGCCCCATATAGGCTAATAGCTGTGAATCCTTGTAGGTTACTTTGTTGATCAAGTCTGAAATAAAAAGCTAACTAAAATGTGTTGCCTTGCCTCAATTAACAGCACTCAAAGCTGTGTCTGGGGCAATGAGCAAACCTTTGAAATTCACTGTTATTCCTGTCCCCTGTCTTATTTTTTAGGTCTTTTCTCTTAAGCAAAGATGGGAATCCTAACAAGCGTAATGTGCACAATGAGACATCTCTGCACCTTCTCTGCATGGGGCCCCAGATCATGACCTCAGAAGGGGCACTGCAACCCCGGATCTCACGGCCTTATGAAGACAAACAGCGTCGGGCAGAATGTCTACAAATCATCCTGGCATGGACAGGAGCAAAGTTGGACCATGGGGAGTATGAGAGTGCCGATATCAATGCCACTGACAACAAGAAAAACACCTGTCTGCACTACGCTGCTGCCTCAGGCATGAAGACCTGTGTTGAAGTGAGATTCCAAAATCCTGTGGCTATTTTTCACTGCCGGCTAATGTAAAATACTCTCAAGAATGACATTTTAGGTATAGATCAAAGGCTCCATAGATTGAAAGTGAAGAGCCTCACTGGTGCAGGGAGCAGTTTAAGTGGAAAGAAGATAAAAGGAGCCAGAGATATTCATGGAAAATATTTCATATCTTCCATTTTATACTGTGAATATTTGTAGAATAGTGGCTGGTTTGTGGTAAGGGACAATAATTTGTATGATCACATCCATTATGTTAAGTTTGATTAAACCACTCCCTTGTGAGTTTTGGGAAATGCTGTGCAACACAGAACACTTTTATTAATCCCTAGGGCAGGATGCTTCAAATACAAAAGTCACACTGGTAAATAATCACTGTGTGTTTCTCAGTATCTGCCTTTGTAAAGATCTAACTTTAATATGAAATGGATTTTGTGTATAACCCAACTGTGTAATCCCCATCATAAAATAGTTCCGGACAACCACAATTGATAGATTCAACCGTGGTTTCACAACTAACTGTAGATAATCAAATTGCAGTGCATTGTCGTTAATTTCAAGTTCCCCTTGAACTGCAATTTGCACCATGTTCAAAAGCCAAATGTCAAAGTTGGGATGCAGTTAGGGCTGTTGCATTAGTACGAAAGAAAACCTACATAGAACTTTGGAAAATATAGCAAAAAGCGAAGTGGAAAAGAATGAATTGAACAGATGTTTGGAAAGTTGAAATCACGTATTCGTACTTGAGAGAACAATTTATCCAATTTTGTTTTTGTACCTAATTTTATTCCAAGGGGATTAGCCATTGCCATTAAAAAAATAAAAAATAAAATAAAATTTCATGCTCAGAAGTAGCGCAATAACAATCAAAAGGAAACTTTCTCTCTGTTGCTACTTTTCAGAAATGCTGCACCTCTAAAAGGGGAATGAATGTTAAGATGCACAAGTACAATCCACTCTGGGGTTCTGAAGCTGAGAAATTGTTCGTAATAATCACAATCACAGTATATGTATATAAAGATATATGGGAATAGCCTTCCATAATTGTCAACCGCTACCACAGAGTTAGTGGCACTTTAATGTGTTTCAAAATACACAAATACACCAGTGAGCTTTTGTACATGTCTCTGCATATAGTGTGTGCCCCATTATTCAAAGCCAAATTTTCCTCTTGTCTTCACTCTCAGTTCCTGGTGCAGAGAGAAGCGGACCTGTTTGCAGAGAACGAAAACCGCGAGACTCCATGTGACTGTGCAGAGAAGCAGCACCACAAGGAGTTGGCCCTGTGCCTGGAGTCGCAGATGGTCTTCTCTCTTGCCCCCGAGGCAGAGGGTATAGAGGCAGAGTACGCAGCCCTCGACCGAAGAGAGGTACAGAATAACACACCAAGAGGCAGAGGGTACACAGCTTTCAGATTTGTCACCCTCGACTGGTGTCACTTACAGCATTATCAATATCAAACTCCTGCATAGCCCATACATGGGCTGTATTCCAAAGCTTACTTTGTTGGTGGTGTAATATTGGAACCGCATTAGACCTACTATTAAATACTCCTCAAGTATTCTTTTCCTTGAGAGCAACGTTTTAATGATAAGCCGTATGATTCAGGGTTCATAAGAAATGAACAAGAGACATATCTGTCATAGAGTTTGTGGGTCTGTAGTTTCCTCTAGGAACCAGACACTATTTCTCTATAGCCCAGTGTTGAAAATTTTGAGTCCTGCTGGCCAGGCCCACACGTCACATTGCAGATGCTTTGGTTAGACACAAACAAACGGATGGATGAAGTGGTCACACAGAATAGTCTGTCATAAGGCATGTGACTCCTATCATCATTACTGTGTTAGCTCACTGGGCCCGGCTTGGTCACGCGTCAGCAATCGTCTATATTTGATTTGTTTTTAATACTTGTGTTCTCTTCCTCCCCTTTGCTCCATCTTGTTCTCTACTTCTCCTTCCTTCCCCTTCCTCCCCTGATCTCACCCTCTGCTGTTCCATTACTTCTCTCTGCCAACTGCCTTTTTGCCTCTGTACCTTTGTTCATTCTCTCTTATTCTCCTCTTGTCATTATCCTCCTTCCCTCCCATCTTGTCTCTGTCCTTTCCTCTCCCATGCCCTCCTCTCTAGCTTTATGAGGGCCTGCGGCCTCAGGATCTACGGAGGCTGAAGGACATGCTGATAGTGGAGACAGCTGACATGCTGCAGGCCCCTCTCTTCACTGCAGAGGCGCTGCTACGTGCTCATGGTACTATTAAACTCTCTCTCTGTCTCACACACACACTCAAACACATTGGCACACATGCAGAGTATCTCTGTTCCTTAAAATGTTTGGCACTGGCAACGTTGTGGTGGCCGAGTGGTTAAAACAGACACCATATATCTGCATCTCAGGTTTGATTATGCTCAGAGACCATCGTTGCATATCATATTGTTTTTTCTGTCTCCCCATGTTTCCTTTGTGTATCCACTATCTAATAAAAGCCAAAAAGAAAGAAAAGGCACTGAATATTAAAATTGAAGGATATATACAAATATTGTTTTTTAAACAGAGATATGCTTACAAAAATCTTGGAATGAAAGTTTTTTATTCTGTTGTCCTTGCTTCTGCAAAGAGGTTACCGTCGTTCAGTAAGCCCTATTTCGCTGTTTACTTGTAAAGAAAACATTTATTGTTAAATTTGTCTTATGTTTTATTTGTGGTGGGATTACGGAGTCCATATCTCATATAAGTTCTTGCAACACTCCAGTGATTTCCTTGCAGTCAAAGAGGCAAGTTGTAAAGAGCCTTTGTTATCTGAAAGAATTTCACTTATATTGCTCTCAGTGGAGAGTGTCATTGTCACATGCTCTAAATGCTTTTTTTATTGGGCTTGGCCTTTCCACCAAATATGTGAGGAAACACTGGTACAACTACAAATTGAGGTACTTATACGCTTGGCATTGACTGACACTGATACAGTTGAAAGCAAGTCCACAAAAATGCTGAAACATGAATTCAATATGTAAAATAATACATTAATTTGTTTATATATATGTATTGCTGTTGAAAACGTAGGTTTGCATTACCATGGGTAAAGAGTTGTATCTTCCACGTTTGCACTTTTTGTTTATTTCAAGACTTTGTTCTGTTCCATTCTGTTACAATAATGTGCAGTGAAATGCCGCTCGCTTTAGCTACATCATACATCATCGCTAAAAGCATGCATTAGTTGATAGCATTACTTCTTAACTTATATTTCTCTTTAGATGGTAAGTATCCCATATAAGTAATGGCATGCTAACTTTGAGGTTGTTAAGTAATGTAAAATGTTAACAAAGCAAAGCAGTTTGCATGCAACTTTAATCATTAGCTGTCAAGCAAACAATGTCTCTTTGCATTGTCGATAATACAGTGTGTACTACAGCCACATTCACCATCAAACATGTACACATCCACACAGTTTAGCATATATGAAATACAGTGCTCATGACTGTGTCCAGTCAGTTACATACTGTGTGTTACTGATTGGCAGTAGGTAGTATGAGGGAGGATGCCATCCCCCTCAGTTGAATATGTATGTCTAGTCTGCCTGACACATTGATCCTTTTCCTGACTGAGGTTTGTATAAGTTTGAAACTAAACTCCACGGCTCTGTCTGTGGTGCTGAAGTGGCAGACGGATCAGTCCCACCCTTCTGTCATTTTGACTGTTCTCTAAATTATCTACTATCAAAACTAAATTCTGTAGCCTATATACTCTATAGAATAGTGTCACCTTCATGATCAAAGTTACAAGTAGCAACATCTGGTCGTGGTGGAGTGAGAGGATCATAGAGACACACTGCCGCCTGTTGTGTTTCTACAATATTCCTGTAATATTTGTATATGTTCTGTAGAGTCTGTGTTGCTGAAAATACACCCCCAGACCCATGTGGTTAACCCTGACCCTCACATTGGCACATCATCTTTGCCAATAGGCTAAATCAATGAAAGCCTTTTAACCAGAGGAGAGTGAAGGAATTTCATTTCATGCTGCGTTCTTCATGCCCACAGCTTTGAAAGACTCCGTACTCTCGGCCAAGTACTGACTAACAGTGTCCAAGTTTTGATTTGATTTGCAGCCTTAAGCCACCAATTCTCAAACTAGCTTCACTTAACCTGACTAACATTGCATGCATGACAAACTTCCAAAGTTTAAAACCGTGTTATTTGATCTGAAGCCTTTGAAAATTATTACTCTTCATAATTTAACTTTGCCTAGATTATGTTAGTAGAGGACTTCAAAAAATGTGTCACAAATTGGGGTTGATTTTCTGTTTTTAAGTACCCCATTCACTAATTCAGTGGGCTGAGTGGCTGGCTGTTGAGCTGTGTGTGCTACATATTAGACATACTTTTGGGAGCTTAGAGGGGAGAGAGTGACCCCAGATTCTTGCTATATTTATTCACCTCTGTCATGGGAATGCTGTCTGTCTGTTTTAATAGGGATGGAACATTTCAGGATTTTTTTTTTTAGTGTCCTAGAGAAGGGTTTTTTGATTTATGCATCATTAATTTCTTGTAAAAACTTTCACACATTTCCACACTTCTTAACTGTTATATTTCCATATTAGTCTTTTTGAATTTTCTTATCACAGTTCTGAGTGCTTTCCTGTTGATCCGCCCGCCTGTCAGTCTGTCTGCGCTTCTGACAATTTGCATTTCCAGGCTAATTTCTGATATTTAAGACTAAATGTGAAGGCTTTTAATTTCAGACTCCTTTAAATGGCCAAAAGCATCAAGATAGGGTCATATTCATTGATGAGTTTTAATTGAATGGAGATGGGGGAAATTGTTGCAGTATTCATTATCTGGGCTAAACGGGGCCATTTAGAGTCTGAGGCATTTGATTGGTGGCGAAACGTGTCTCGAGGCTGATAATGGCCTAATTGCACAGTTGACCGGGTCATGTTCCTTATTTTAGGAGGGGAGATTTTCGTCAGAGAAAATTTGGACTCAGGCACAGTCTGCAAGTCATTCAATATTTATACTGAAAAGCTCTCAAACCTGCTCTTGTGCTAATGTGGGATTGAACAGCTATTCTAAAAGAGAAAACCAGATGGCAGCAGGTCTATGTTGTTGGCTGCTTGAAAGGTTTAGTTGGTAGTGTTGCCACAGGAGTGGGATTTGTGTGGGCTTTGGTGGACTCTGCCATGTGCTTACCCATTCTTACAAATACAAAACAGGATGGAATAAAGAAAGCGGTTTTTATGTGAATACATTTTGTGTGGATGCAATTAGAATGTAGTTTAGAAGGAATCTCGTTTTTTCAGGCTGAAAGGAAACTCTGTCACAAGTTTTTCTCTGGTGTTTATCCATGTCTGTTTAAGGCCTACATTCATGAAGATTTGTAAAATATCACACAATACACTGTGTTTTTGTTTCAACTTGGTGATTCTAGATTAGAAAACTTTTAGTAGCTTTGTGCAACTGGGCCTGGTGTGTTTGCTTATCACATGGTTTATAATAATCTGGGTAGTAGTAAAATAAATTGTTAGGAGCTTTTGTTTCTTTTAAAGGCCAGCCCAACCGGCCATTTCAACTTTATGTCCCAACTTTTATAAGCTGGGGTGGCCTTTTACTACAATGTACATTTGTTTTACAGTGATAATCTCCCCTTTTCCCTCTCTCAGTTTATTTGTTTTTTGACTGTCATCGAAAAAAACTGTCTTCATACCTCATTTTCATGTGCACATAACAGTACTATTAGGTTCCTTATTTGCTTCCGTTATTCTTCTCTGTTTGGTGAATGTGTTAGCATTTCTTTCTCTTCAAGTATGTCTTTACTTTTTGGCATCAGATTGGGACAGAGAGAAGCTCTTAGAGGCCTGGATGACCAATGCGGAGGAATGCTGCCAACGCTCAGGGGTACGAATGCCCAACCCACCTCCAAGTGGCTGCAATGCCTGGGACACCTTGCCCTCACCCCGGACACCACGCACCACTCGCTCCTCCATTACCTCCCCAGACCAAATCAGCCTCATGCCTGCCGATGAGGAGTCTTCTCTGGTGAGAGATGTCTTTGGATTTCGCCAATCGTTGCTAACTTAATAGAATAAGAGGATAAGCGCCAAACTCCTTCATAGTTTTAATAAATTTTAGGTGAAAAAAATTGGAAAGAAAACTTTAAATGGCAGTTGCAGATATGGCAGATGAGAACATCATTTTTGTGAAGTCTTTCATTTAACTGTACTTATAAGCGAAGGGCCATCAGATGAAATTAACCCACAGGATGAGTAGCCCCAGGGAGCTTCCTGGCAGTGTACCCATAAAAACTGTACACCAATTTTGATTTAAATCGAATCCCTACAGTGCCACACATTTCCTGAAGTGTTTCTGCTGAATTCTTTCAATTTTCGCTGCCACACACGTCTTTCTGCTTCATGTTGCATTATTTCCCAGCATTATATTGCAAGCAAGTAGTAGTATTCATGCCAATGGTCTGCCCCACACACATAAACACAAGCAGGACTTCTACTCCTCTGAGAAGTGGCTTGTTAAATTTGATGCTCTGAACATGAGAGAATATTAAAATACTAAAAAATTGTCATTAGTGTATAAAATGAGTGTGACTATCAAAATAGGTAGAAAAAAGATTCCATAACAACCTTCTGCTTCTGCGTCAAACATGAAGTGATTAGTGATCAAACTCCAGATTTGTTTGTTCAGTGTGGAAATGTCACGCTCATCATGCTGCTCCTCTGATGGGATGCTGAATTTACAGAGCAGAGGGAGATACTGAACAGGCTAAGTCACGCTTATGCACGGCTGCATACACAAGTGTCACTGTAGCTGTCTGCTAATGTTTTCACTCTACAGTCTAAGTCTTGTTGCACGTTAACTAAATACTTTGTTTTTTAAAATTAAAAGGTGCTCAAATTCTACTTTGCAGACAACTACAGCTCCCATGAGTCATAGATCCATGACGCATGCTGTCAGAACCTCACAGGAGGTGTATTTTCCACAGCTGTGCTTACAGAATCTGCGCGTCTACAAGGTCGTTATGGAGCCTTATTGACCCCCTTTGCAAGAGGGTCGGCACACCCCCTGCTTAATTGCCCTCCCATTATCCTGACCTTGTCTGGGCTTTCCCGATAATTATCAAACATGCTTGACATTTTCCTCAACAGTCTTCTTTGTGAACAGCTGTCAAGATGGAAATTGCAGCAGGTAATGTGAGATGTCCTCTATGCTGTTGGCAGTTCGGCTTTCAATATAGAAGACTGCCAATGAAGGTATCAAGTGTGTTTGATAACAATCAGGGTGAGGAGCATAGAAAGGCAGAATCATCCGTCATGTTGTCTGGTGTTAAGGGTGTGTGTGTGTTAACTTGAAAAAAATCCAGTTAATCAGTTTATTACTACATTTATGTTTCAGTGTGGAAAACTATATTTTTAGCTATTTAACATGCTAATTGTGAGCAGAAAATAGTATCCACTCTTTTTGTGACTTATACATTGGAATATTTGCAATGAGTGCTGCAAAATGTATTTTACATATACTAAGTTGGAACTTCACTGTAAGCAAAACAATATCATGTATTTGGTTATTACATGCACAATCCCAGGAAAGACTCAGTTGTTCACAAGCGAGGATGGAGAGAGGTTCACCACTTTGTCAAACACATGATAGTATAAATGACATTACTAGATGGGCTCAGGGACAATTTGTAAAACTGTTGTCAGTAAACACAGTTTGTTTGCAAATGATTGCATTCTGTTTTTATTTATGTTTTACACAGCTTTTTTGGAATAAGGGGTTGTATATGAGAATTTATATACTCAGTAATGATGGAAAGCTGTTCCGTTCACTAAATCTCTTCTACAAAAGTAATGCATTAGCAATTTCTAGAATGTTTTTGACACCTGATATTGGTGACCAGGGATTTTTTTAACTTTTGAAATGACTTTGCTACTTGTGGGGAAAATCCGACAGTATTTGCCAGTCTCTGAAAAGTTTAGCGTTAGAAGACATTATCTTTTTGAATGAGTGATGATTTGTCCTTTGGTGGATATTTTAATCTTGAGTGTTTCGGAATGTGAACTAAACTGTTGATAAATGATAGTCGAAGCTGACAGACTTGATTTATCAATTACTTTATGAGAAATGATAGGTTGCGTTTGTCTGACAGTATCTTTTGTCGTGGCTCTGAAAAGGCGTGCCTTGAACTCCACTGTGCCAATCGACCCAGTCTACTCAAGGGCCCGTTTAAAGGTTACAGTTGATTATATCACATTCTGCTCTTTCACAAATCAATACTTACATTGTTGAAGTACACTGCCTCCTTTATGTCTTTTGTTAGGGTCAGTCTTTCACTGTAACAAGGCCTGTGTGTGAGTGTGTGTGTGTTTGTCCCTGCTTGGGTCTGTTTGTGTCTCAAGTTTCTGTGGATGTGAGCAATACATCTGATGACAGAACAGTAATCCGTGAGCCACGTGCTAATAAGAGGTCATCGTCTTGGCCTGGGCAGTTCTTTGGCACAGTGTTTTTTCAGGCACAGGACTACCATTGTGTGTAGTTTATGCACACTGACATATTAACTTACTAAAGCATAGTTTTCCTTGCTTAGTCATCCCAATGAATCTGAAAAATTAGGCCACCCATCACCATATTTTGAGCCTGCCTATTCTGAGATTCAGTGAATTATACTGGAGGGCCTTGAAAACAGAGTTTTAAGAATTAGAAATCAGAAAATGATCTTGTATGACAGCGTCTATTTATATAGGCCGACTTGAAACTACTTGTTCTGTGGTTGTAAGACAAATTGTATCTCTGTTCTTTTGTGTCCTAGTGTGGTATCTGCATGTCTTCCATCTCCGTCTTCGAGGAACCTGTTGACATGTCCTGTGGCCATGAGTTCTGCAGAGGATGTTGGGAAGGGTGAGTGATGTTTTGGTTTGGCCTGTGGATTCTGTGGATCCACTCGGGTTATACCTAATTTTCTTACACCGATCTTCTTTGTGTAATGTGTGTATGCCTCATCGCTGTCTGCAATGCATCTATGTTTCCTCAGGTTTTTAAATCTAAAGATCCAAGAGGGTGAAGCCCACAACATCTTCTGCCCGGCCTTCGACTGCTACCAGCTAGTGCCTGTGGAAGTCATCGAGAGTGTGGTTTCTAGAGAGATGGACAAGCGCTACCTCCAGTTTGACATCAAGGTAGCGAGATGAAAGAAACAGACAGTTGCACTAAACAAACGTATTTCACCTGTGAGCCTTCTACTTTTGTTATGTTGAAATTACATTGCCACTGAAAGTAGACCTTGGCTGAGGATGGAAAGGCACAAAGGGGGCAAGTATTGATGAGAGTAGAGAGACATTCTTGGACTTGAAAGGTAAACTGCATAGTTTTTTTTTAAACTAAAATCAGAAATGAAGTGGTCATGCTTGGAAACAGATTTTTTTTCTGTTAGCAAATAGCCAGATCCCACTACCAACCAGCCAAGAACGACATTAACTTTAGTTTGGGTTTTAACATAAGTACCTTTTTTCCCGCTTATCTTTTGTTTTAATTGAAAAGTCCACAAGGCACAAACCTCAAATAAAACGACCAGCCTTTTTGTTAGAGTTGGCATAGAAACATTAAAGTGCACAGGCACTGACATCACATTCAGGCTAATTTCTTTTCATTTTTGGGTCAAGACTGAATCACTTGGAAAATAGGACAGCACTTAGGACCTGTTATATTTGGCTGACTGATGGACTCAAAAAGGAAAACATGCACAGTATAGGGGATTATTGTAACACAAGTCAACTTGTTTCATCACATTAATATTTGGTGTTTTTAAGTCAGTTGTATCGCACCTATGCAACCTTCAAAAAGTAAATTACCACCAAGTTGAAAAGGATTGTTTCATTGATCTCTTCTAGCGGAAAGTTTCAAACCTGTAACAGATAATGTGGTAGAATAAGTGATGTAGGTTCGTCCTCACTAAAATACATATAGTTCATCAATAGATTGCTGATTGATTTAAATCTGTTGTTTCTTCTGTTCCACAGGCATTTGTGGAGAACAATCCAGCAATCCGCTGGTGTCCTGAGGCAGGTTGTGAAAGGGCCGTGAGACTGAACACCCAGGGCCCTGGGACCTCCACCTCAGACTCTCTTAGCTTTCCACTCCTTCGAGCCCCTGCTGTTGATTGTGGCAAAGGTCACCTCTTCTGCTGGTGAGTAATCAGTTATCAAATGTAAATGTAAACATTTTTGTACTTTTTCTTTGCAAATATTTTAATGTAATTGTAATAGTGATTACTGAAAGCAAAGAATTTGTTTTGATCGATTTGATTAGAAGTCAGATTGGCTGTTTATTACCATAGACATTTATTGTGTCTTACAGAAAAGCACGAGTAACATTCAAAGTGTGATTGTCTATATCTGAAGTTCCCAGCTGCTTTATTACTGTGAGAGAGAAAAAAAAGGTTGAACTCACCAAGACTCATGGATGTCCAGTCAAACCCAGTAACTAGGAAGTCAAGGTGATTCGTACATCAAGTTTAAAATTGACCACAGTTAACCTAAGTGCTGCACAGATTAAAGTGAACAGGACAACAACTGACATCACAAGCAGAAAACAGCACGCTAGCAACAATATACGACAGTGATAAAATACATGGCATTATCAAAACATGTGCACCAATGTAAAACAGAAACAAAATAAAACATTTAATAAGACAAAGATTCAAAGCTAAAAAAAAAAATCAAATATTATAAAATACTTATACTGAAATACTAAAACCACTAAACATTCAAAGGTCATGATATTGTTCTTGTCCACATAAGACAGAAGCTGTGTGGAGACAACTTTCTCTGTACTCAAGTACAGGAATGGGAGCTTGGAGATGCGACAGAAATTGTTTAGTTCTGATTTGTCTAGGTTGAGGGTTGGACTATTGCATGTTTAATCCCGGATGGGATGGTTCAATTTTCAAGACTGGCATTTATAATAAGGGCAATTGTGGGAGTGTCCAACATTTCCTTCAAAAAGTATGTAGGAATGTCCAGGGGGCAGGTGGTGGACTTTGTGTGAGAGATTGTGTCATAAATGTGGGACAGAGACGCCGGCTGAAAGTCATTAAGGATGGCAGAGCAGGCAGACACCAGAGAGGGATCGTAGGCAGGCGGTGAAATATTAGATTGTATGCCATCAATTTTCGTGGAGAAAAAGTTAAAAAAGTCTTCACAAAACGTCTGTGGTCGGCACAGGCCAGGCAGCAGCAACACGGTTGAGAACTGAATTTACTATGTGGAGCTGAGCTTTGGGACTGTGGGAATTTCCGGAGATGATGGTGGCAAAATATTGCACTCTTGCTGCTTTGACAGATTGCTGATAATTTACCAGACGGTCTCTCAGTATCTCAAATGAAACCTGTAGCCTATCTTTTTTCCATTTATGTTCTGCCTTTCGACACAGTTGCCTAAGAGCCTGGATGTTTTGGCTCTAGGTTTTTTCTGACTTTCAGAGGCAGAGTCCAAGATGTCTCTACAGATTGAATTAAACTTTGTGATTAATTAGTCTGTGTTCAGCTGAAGGGGGCTTAGGCCTTAATATTGCTGAACAGAGAGGAGGATCTGTAGGCATGTGAGAAATTACTTGCAGTGGATGTGTTCACAGAGTGGGAGTAATGAACAGGTAATAGAGGCCACGGTCGTGAGTTGGGCTGGCAACATGCTGAGTAAAGTAAAGACTCCGTAGTTCCAAGAAATTCAGGGATGCTGGCATTGGAATAAATGTCCACCTGAAAATTAGAATCTGCAGAGATTGCAGTTTTGTCAAAGAAGTCGGTTAGAAAAAGAGGCGTTCTGTATGAGCAGGCGATACACAGTTACACATAGGACATTGCCTGGAGTTTGCCAAACAGCAGTTTAAGAAATCGTATTATGAGGACAAAGATTTCCTGGTGAAAACCAGATAGCACTCATGACCTGGCCATTACCAGTCTTCATACTAAGCTAGGCTGAAGTCCTCCCATCTCAAGCTTCATACTTCAGACATGAGACTGATATCGATATTATGTGTGTTAAGTATATTTTCCAAAATGTTGAACTATCCCATTAACTTAATAAAGGAAATGTACACATACTTTGGATAACATGTTTCACCATTTTGTCATCTTGAAATATGCGGGCCAAAAAAATAAATTAATCTCTTAAGTCTTCTACAATAAAATGTGCAAAGGATGAATGTATGTTAATAATTTTTAATACTGTCTGTGCTCACATGCACATGGCGAACATTCAAGGTTGATGCCTTTGAATGCCAGATTCCAGCACCTACGCTGTTTGTATGTTTGTTTGCAAAGGTATCCTTTCATTTTCTGTGTACACGTATTTGCAACTACTCATGTTATCTGTGTGTGTTTTAGCTTGGCAACATGCTCAAGGGCAGAAGGGCCCAGATGCTGTGTGGTCCTCCACCTTCTGTCCTCTGTACTCATACTCCCAGAGCCCTGAAGAATGGCCTGGCAGCTCCTATTACGATGTCCACCACACTCCAACCAATAATACACACCTCATTGCACATCACCTCACTACATGGTTCCTGAAAGTGGCCGTTAGCTTCACTTGTCAATTCAGTTGACATGACATTGGGACAGACACATAATGGGACTGGATGTAACACGGGTCTGATGTTTATGGTTCCCTTGACATGAGGAAGGCATTTGGTTGAAAGGCAGACGTGGCCAGTTGATGGTGGTTGATGGATTTGACAGCATCTCTGACGACACTGAGTAACTGTTGTGTTCATCATTTGTCTTAATTCTATGTATAGTCCAGGGGCAGAATGAGAGCTTTCAATAATTTCAACTGTCTGCATCACCTCTATCTGTCTGCATATATTCCAGGGAGTGTCAAGGCGAGGCCCACGAGCCCTGTGACTGTGAGACCTGGAAGTTGTGGTTACAGAAAGTCACTGAGATGAGACCTGAGGAATGTGAGTATGGACATTCATTTACTTATTCAAGTTTTTTTTGGTGGGTTTCAGACATGAAGTTACAGTGACAGTAGAATTGTGTCAAGCTACCTGGTGGTAAATTGTTATACGACCCTGATTCCAAAAAAGTTGGGAGGCTGTGTAAAACAAATAAAAACAGAATGTGATCATTTGCAAATGAACCAAGTTTAGCAACAACAGTTTTATGAAGTGTTCCCAAGCTCATTACAATCATGTGTTTGACAAAGTGTTGAACCTCTCTCCATCCTTGCTTGTGATTGAGTTGATCGACTGAGTCTTTCCAGGATGAACCTTTCATACCCAATCATGATACTATCACCTGTTACCAATGAACCTGTTTACCTGTGGAATGATCCAAACAGGTGTTTTTGGATCAGTCCACAACTTTCACAGTCTTTTGTTGCTCCTGTCCCAACTTGTTTGCATCAAATTCAGAAGAAGCATTTTTACAAAAATCCTTGAAGTTTGTACTGTTTTCAATTGAGTATATGTCAAAAAGGATCAGCAAGTTATTGCATTCTGATTTTACGTTTTCCACAGCGTCCCAACTTTTTTTTTGAATCGGGGTTTTAACAAAGAAGTTTAGTTTCGACCTGTCATTCCCTTACTTGGCCGGATTTTTTTTGGGTTGCAGTCAAGTGATTGATTTGGAGCTAAATTGCCTGGAACTGAACCACAGTAATTACAAACAGTTTAGCGCTAAGCCAATTAAAATCCACCATGTTGATGATAAATTATTAATTAAAATGAACATCCCACTCATTGAAAGTATGCAATGTTTAGACGCAGTAATTGGACGGCGGGCAATCTAATAGACGATTGAAGATGCCCGAGTCGCTCCAACGTGCCACCTCGTTGATGTGACAGTCGAAAGATAAAAGCAATTATTTTGTTGTAGAAGTATTTTCCCTTTCGATTTCCCCAGATTCTGTTTTATCTTGGCATTTCAAACGGCACATCAGAGGTGCTTTGATAATAGCCAATTATTCTGTTGTGTGTGTGTGGGGGTGAGTGCATGAGCATCTTGGGAGATGTTAGCAAAATATATAAGCAATACACATTAGTCAGGCAGGACAATTTCCCACTCAGTGCAGTGGGCTGTTTAGATGCTGTGGTAATAGCCATTCTCATTCTGTCTCATTATGCCTTTATTTGTTCTGTTTACCTCCCCCCTCCTACCGAAGTGGCTGGTGTGAGCGAAGCTTACGAGGATGCAGCAAACTGTTTATGGTTGCTCTCGAACTCCAAACCCTGCGCCAACTGCAAGTCCCCAATACAGAAGAATGAGGGCTGCAACCACATGCAGTGTGCTAAGGTAAGCTAGACTGGGAGGTTTCACATACCTGTAATTATGTGACTCTTTCATCTCAGAAGTTATTCTGGCCACTATGTTATCAGATATTAAAGCTTTAATTGTTTTCTGATTTGGAAAACTACCTGAATGAACAATTCATAGGTGTTTTATGTGTGTATTGAACTCAATTTATTGCTGTTTCTAAACTCAAAAATAGCCAAGAATGAAAGTTTCAATTGGAAACCATTTGGGCACATTTCACCCTGTGGCCTTGGTGATTGGTTCATAGTTAACTTAGAGCTCAGCACAGGGATTTTGGTCCGTTAAATGTGCTAAATTATATTTAGAAACCTGTAAGCAGCTTAGGAAATTGTTTTATTAAAACTGCAAAATGAAGTTTTTGACATCTCATAAAAATAAATTGGGTGCATCGGGTATAATTACATCTTTTGCCAGACAGTATTTTCAGTTTTTGGCATTGTTTGTTTTTCTCCTTAAGGAGTGGGGGGGGGGTCCGCTTCTTGAACTCTCCTGACACATTTATGCAGTCTTAAAAAAATAAAATAAAATAAAAAAATGACTTGTTAGTGGAAGGATGGAAATTGGTGTGTGTGTGTGTGTGGTTTTTTGTTATTATGTCCCATTGGGGACTTAAACTAGACTACACACCAACCCATTGAGGCATCGTACAATTCTACAATTCTACAATTTAATTTAGCAGACGCTTTTATCCAAAGCAACGTGCATTCACATACCGATTGAACAGCCATCGGGGTATTCAGTATCTTGCCCAAGGACACTTCGACACATAGAACCACCAACCTTCCGATTGGAACCACTCTACCTCCTGAGCTACAGCCACGCCTGCTTCCTGTCACTGTGGGGACAAAATCCAGATTGTTTTTTGAGGGTTAAGACTTGGTTTTAGGGTTAAGGTTAAAATTAGATTAAGGTTAGCATTAGGGTAAAGGTTAGGGTTGGGTTAGGGTTAGGCATTCATTTGTGATGGTTAAGGATAGGGTAAGGGGCTCGAGAATGTTTGTGTGTGTGTGACTAGTTTACATGACTGACAGACTGCAGTGATACGATTGACAAGTATTTGTACAAAAAGTACATTGATCACATCTAAAAGGCAACACTTTATCCCTTGGTTTAACATGAAAATGGAAGTTTAGAAAAACAGATGGTTGTTCACTCAATGAAAAGCCGCTACCTTTAAACTTCAGAAGCCTTATGGAAACAAAAGATCTAAAATAGTGGCTAATTAAATGTTTTCCTGCAGGCAACGTTTGTTGTGTTGTAGCATTTTGAATTCTGATGATGATTTAATTTGTTGAACTTTCAAATATCTCACAACACTCTTGATGAATTTGCTTTTGGTTATTCACTTTTGGACTCTTCTTCTTTGCTCATTACACAAGATTTTCCAGAGGCTTTGTGTTATTTTTACAACTGTCTGGTTATAATTTACACTTTGGATGCATCTGATATTTATGATTAAATAATTGAGTATGAAACAGTCTTAAATTGCTGATATTATTCTCCAGGCTTTAGAAACTCTCTTGTCCCGATGAACTGTAGCAATGGAGTTGTAATACAATTTTGAAGGTGAAAACGTCTAATCACATTCAAGCTGCTGTCAGCCAAGTTTTGCTATCATTATAAAATAGCAGCTTATGATACTGTCATGCTCGTGAACAATCCATCAAAAAGCCAATAAGTCCTGTGGTTAGTCAGCGGCTTCTGTCTTATTGAGATGGACAAGAGAGAGTAACACAGAGGTGATTGAGACAGTCAGTGGTGTAGGGAGAGTGTGAGGCTGATAATCACATAGAGCCGCGTTGACTGACAGTGTCTCTGTTGCTGCCGCTGTCGCTGGAGGGCAGACCATGAAAGGAGCACAGCGCCGTCACACAGCCTGGCTCCTTTAGTCTCTGTCTCCATCCTGGTTAAAGAGGCTGACTAGAGATGGAGATTAGTTTGGGAGGAATTGAGCAGCTTTCACAAGCTGAGAGGCCACAGAGGGCTCAGCCTCTTGACCTGTTATTACCTGGTAAGAAATGGCTTTACCCCTGTTGCTTGGAAACACGGGACTCAGTGTTGCCAAGGAACATTTCTTTGTCTTTTCACTGCCATTCCTTCCCTCCGGTCTGACTTCACACTTTTTTTTTTTCATCTCAAGTCCCTCCATTTCACACGCTGTCTTTTTGTGTCCCACCATTCGTCCTCCCCCTATCCCTTCATTTTGTATTGATTTTTCTGAAGTGTCATGTAAGCATGGTGCTTCCAGGACAGCTGAGGTCTTAGCCTTTAGGGTTTGTGTTGCTCTGGCTAACTTGTCACCTACAGAAGTGCTTGTGACACCGGGAGAGAAATCACTTACACCCAAATAGGCTGCCAGTTGGAGTGGCTGTAGAGTTTTGTTGTTCTACAATACCCAATGGGACTTGCTGATCTCAAATGTTGTCCGAGTGCCTTCTAGTGGCAGCAGGTTCAAATAGCTGCCTTTGACTTCTTTTCAACTCTGCCATTTGTAAAAGAAAACTAAGAGATGGGAAGAAGATTGAGACAACTCTGAGACAAGTAATAAGATCTTGAGTCCTAGCTTCAGGGACTCTCAGAGACATCCTTCACCTTTAATTATAATTCTGTTATGGTGTTGAGAGCAGTGAAAAGATAGAGATACAAACAGATTTTTTAATGAGACTCGCTCATCTCTTCAGAATCTTTTCAGCTTTCATATCCTTACAGGTCCAAGCATAACAATATTATGAGTTACACCACATCAGCAGAGTTTTGAAGTTTTGTTAGTCTTTTTACTTTGGGGGAGAATAATCAGGTGAAATTAACATAAACAAACGTGTGTGTGTGTGTGTGTCTGTGGAGAGGATTGATTGTAGCTATCATTTCACAGCAGTGTGCAGTATTTTTTTTTCAGATGCAAGTCTTATATTTCCATTCTAATCCTCTAGTGTAAGTATGACTTCTGCTGGATCTGTCTGGAGGAGTGGAAAAAGCACAGCTCATCAACAGGAGGCTACTATCGTTGCACCCGCTACGAGGTCATCCAGCAGGTAGAGGAGCAGTCAAAGGAGATGACTGAAGAGGTACACACACACACACACACACACAGAGACGGTATACAGTACTAGAGTTGGGCACTGACGCTATTGGTGTGTTAGATCGTCAATACCCAATTTTGATCAGGCGGTGGGGAGACTCACACAGACAGTGTAAAAAAAAAAAAAAAAAAAAGGATGCTCAAAAATGATGCCGCCAGAACCATCTTTTTTTTTACTCCATGCATTCTTCTTCCGTGTCGAAACTTGGTGCTTAGGTTACCCACAATGCAAGTCAACCACCAACAGTTCAGTCAGAGATTCAGTTGCGCTTTGCCAGTAGTTGGTAATGTAGCCTCAAGCAGAGATGAGGAGCATGCTACATAAGCCTGGTAAGCTCACATCTTTCTGACTCCACACCAACAGTTTATCAGACTTCACATGGCTCCCTGTGGAGCCTCAAAAGGATGATTTATACAACTTTTTTTCACATTTGCAGTAGAACTCCTCAAGATCTGTAAACAGACTTTGATGTGCAAAATCAGTGGGGTTCCTGTTTAAACATATTTAGGAATAATGAATTACCACAGCAGTCTGATTAGGATTTTTATACAACTGATAGATACATCTTGTCCTGCCACCCACTACCACCACCACCCACTATCTTCTTCAAATTTGTATGAGCATCAGCTTGGGCAATCATCTCTTCAGCCGTCGATAATCAATTTGATTGTCAATAAGCCCAACCCTAATACACACACTTCTTCTCATTCTTAACTTTCACATTTAAAGGTGCAAAAACATATTGGATAATGTCACAAACTACCAAGATACGCAGCTTATTAAAACCTCAGTATGTAGTGATCCAAACATACATACATGTAAATGTGCAGACAGACAAGAACAGAACTTGTGTTTGTGTGCTTATACACTCTACCAGGAAAGCACTTGAGCCTATGGAGCTTACATAAGTAAGATGGAAACACACAATTGCTGTATACATACACACACAGTCAAGGTTTGTCTAGACTCTTGACCATGGACCCATCCACAATCAATTCCGCCTACCTTCATCAAAAGTGAAAAGGAGTTAACTCTCAGTCTTCTCTAGCGTTCCTCCCAATCTCAAGCCCTGATTTCACCTGTGGCCCTACTCACTTACTTTACTGCTCTCAACCAGAGTACCTACACTTTCCTCTGTGAGGGGGAACAACATGCTCAGGAGTTTATCGACTGTGACTGGTGTCTCATCACGGTTTTGCAGGCAGAGAAGAAGCACAAGAGCTTTCAGGAACTCGACCGTTTCATGCACTACTACACACGCTTCAAGAACCATGAGCACAGCTATCAGGTAAGCAGGCCTGGCTCTGCCTTCCAATGATGTCTGCTTTGCATAGTGTACAAACAGTCATGATGTAACCAGTGGGAACTCGTCATCTTGTGTAAAATCGGCTCATGGCCTCATAGTCTCTAAAACAATATACTTTAACATGATGAAAGTTTGGTATTTCTCTATGGTGCGTACAATTCTACTGAAGTCTGCTGCTCCCACTTTTATTCATTTATTTAAACTCATATTCTGGCATTCGTTTCATTGTTTGTTCAGGCTGTCTTGTCAAGACGTTTTTTTACTCAACAATGAAACCTAACAGCGTCTGTCTTCCTCACAATAGCTGGAGCAGCGCCTGTTAAAAACAGCCAAAGAGAAGATGGAGCAGCTCAGTCGAGCCCTGAGTGGAAGTGAGTGTGCAGTCTGCCATAACATTGTCAATCTTTATTACACATTCAGACACATCTTAATCTAGTCCTCTGATATTGAGCTTTTGGAAGGAGGCAGGAGGGAGAGAAAACACAAAAGAGTTTTAATAATGTATTAACAGTGGAAGGTATGATGTAGTTATTATTCAGCTGGCACATCTAAGTTAGGAGAAAGCTGTGAATAAGCTTTGTCTCGAGTTCTTCAAAGCCCCATCTGTACAGGCAGTTACAACCTGTTTAGCATAGCCAAGTTTTGTTCTGATACACAATGCTCAGTTTAAATTTCAGTAGAATCTGATTACAGTGATGTTACTTACCTTAGTCTGGGTGCCAGCTGACAGAGAAAGAGAAATTATCATAACTCAGTGTTTATGAGTCTGGCTCAGTTGAAAGTTTCAAAAAAAACGATCACAATTTGAGCATGGCTCTCACCTTGGATACAAAAGTTTTTAACACAAGACAGATTTACGGGTAATTTAGGCTGGAATGAGGAGTGCATTCTTCTAAAGTAAAGCAGACATTCATTTTTGTCTCTCTCCTTCTCTTTCCCAGGGGAAGGAGGCCCACCTGACACTACATTCATTGAAGATGCGGTCCTAGAACTGCTAAAGACCCGCCGCATCCTCAAGTGCTCTTATCCTTATGGGTTTTTTTTGGAGCCTAAAAGCACAAAGAAAGAGATCTACGAGCTTATGCAGGTTTCAGCGCTACTTATTCAGAAAAAAGACAAATGTTCACAGCAGCCAGTCTTATATGGGACATTAGAGACGTGGGACTGAAGCTTTCTACCTCACGATCTTCACAATCTGCCCCACTTATACCTGCACATCTCAGCTTTTAGTTAAAGATCCAGTGTTATATAATTTATTATTACTGGTATAGACATGGAATGCACTTAGTTGCTCTCTTTTATGTTGTGGCCTTTTAAATACTGTAAAATGAATGGGCAAGGCTCCCAAAGGTCTTACATAAGGTCTTAAAGACTTGAAAAGTAGATACGTACGCAGTAGCCTTCAAAGTCACTTGTAGGACTTCTTCTTAAGACTCTTTGTCCTTGAACGTCCCAGCTTGGGAACAAATTATTTCACAAGACAAAGTTGAAATTGTGTATGCATACTTTAAATTCACTCACTCACTGCGCCTCCTAAAAAAAACACCCAGTCAGCTCTTTTTCTGTCCTCAGACGGACTTGGAGATGGTGACTGAGGATCTAGCACAAAAGGTTAACCGGCCTTATCTGCGGACACCGCGCCACAAAATCATCCGTGCGGCGTGTCTGGTGCAGCAGAAGAGGCAGGAGTTCCTGGCCTCGGTAGCCAGGGGAGTGGCCCCCAATGACTCTCCTGAGGCCCCCAGGCGCAGGTAACATTCAGACATGTGTCAGTGTAATCTTTACAATAAAAAAAACTGTATTACAATATAACAGAACTGTGGTTTGAAATGATTTGATTAATTAGACTACTTAGCTATAAAATTTCAACAATTAATCAAATTCTTATACTGACAAAATCTCTCTGTCTCCTCCTCACTTGCAGTTTTGCTGGCGGCACATGGGACTGGGAATATTTAGGCTTTGCATCACCTGAGGTAACAGAACAAGCCTTCATTATTTTTCCAGAAATACTTGTCAGTTAAAATGTCAACTGTGCTCTTTGAACCCCACACGTACACAAGATATGCATGTGTCTTTTGATACTGTATACTATAGCCTGACTCAAATGCACATTTTTATATTTGGAATCTTACATCTTAAGTGCAGTCACATTATATTTGCAGCTGAGTCACCAGCAATCACACCCATGGGGGAGACTGAAAGTGGTTAATGAGCGCACTTGAAACCGATACCTGTGATTGGACGGACTTTTAATCAGTGAATTGAGTGCTTGATTAATTAATTTAATTATGAATCCCTAAATCATACCCTTTTTTATAAAGCCAGTGTTTTTATCTAAATCCTTTTAATATTGCTGGTCCTACTTTGGCTGTGGAGCAGCACTGACAAACCACGATGACCCAAAGATCATCATGTTATTCAACACACTGGAGCAATCCAGATGGTTCACGGTTCCCCTGTGCACCCACTTGGAATGATTTAAAGCACAGTTCTCTGGCAAACACCTAAGCAGGTTGCTCCAGATCATTGCACATTAGCAACAGGCGTTTGTAGTTAACTTTTACAGTCATAAAACTGTCGACCACATAATGGTTTGATTATTGACCTGCCTGCTTTTTCTACACATCTTGACGCATGCACTCAATAGTGCCGCATAAGTCAATACACTGCAGTTACCTCTCTAAGTTTCCATTACTGTGTAGTTTCTAGACTGCAGCAGTTTTTAAACATATAGGCTTTTAATCTGCACCACTCAGCTCAACAGCTCCATCACTCCTCAGGCTTTTAGTGTTGTGTCCTTCTAAAGTGTTAAAAACACAACACAAATATGCAAATCTTACATCAAGCCTAAGCCTCTTGAGTTATTGTGCACATTTTTTAACAGCGTAAAGCAGGGTTTTCCCTATTGACAGGAAAACAAATGATCAGTGTGCCAGTTTGATAAATGCGTTTTCAAAATCCTTATCCTCTTTCTGCTCTGCACTATGCAGCGAGGCATAGGTAAACCTTTGTCGAGCTTTTGTTTACTTAAGGTTTACTGAGTAAACAGCCACCGGACGAATATTTTTTTTATCCAAACCTGGACCCAGTGTGTTCATTTTGTAATTTTTACTATTTCCAGACTAAAAGCAGCAAGCTACCAAGTTAGTTACGTTAGCTTGGTAGCTTGTCTGCGAAAGAAGGGACTCACACAGATGCCCCACCCTCATAAAAAATCTATTTTGCTTGCTTATTGAGAGAAGGCCCAAATCAATGAAATTCAATACCACGTTTTCACTGTTATCTTGCACCCAGGCAGATTCTGAAATGTTAGCCAAAAAAAGTAGATATCTGTGCCACTAATCTATTCTGATGTTACCCAGCTAACTTGATCAATTTGCTTACACACACTCCTCAAACCTTTGCCACTTATAAATTCAAAACTATTGCTTTTCATGAGCGGTGGCAGATGGTTGTTATATTGATGCATTTTGTCATGAAATGTTGCCCTGAATATTTATGTGGAGTGCTTCTTGGTAGACGTTTTCTGTGGGTAAAAATGTGTGTGTAAACAAAGCCACCAACATAACTTGCTAACAATATAATCGAGCTTGGAGACACCGGCCTCAGGTCCTGATGATTCTTCACAGTAGGAGAAATGATTGGAAGATGAATGCAGTTTACTGGAGAATGCACAGGGACATTTTGACTCTAGCTGTCCTCTCCACTACTCATTGATTTGATAATCAGTGAAAATGTACAATGAGTTGTCATTATTAAAATGGCTTTGAATTAGTCATCAAATCAATTTCTGTACTTATAGCTTTTAAATATTTTTGTATCTGTGATGTGGGGCTGGCCAGTTCCTCTGTTGAGATTCTCTGTTGTCTGTAGATTGTACAATATTAAGCCTCATAACATGATGTTGCAGATCATCTGCTCCCTCAGTGGTAACTCGTCTAAACACAGCAGAAAAGTGAAGTAGCAGTCAGCTTTGTGAAACAGAGGATTTTGACAACACTCCGCTTTGCTGTTCCACATAGGAAATGAATTAAGTTTGTGCTTTGCCAAACTGTTGGTCTTAATTGGAAGTAACTGTGAATACTATCGGTCTCATTAGTTGACTATCACTGTCAGACCTTAATGTGTTTCTATTTGTTTACTGCTCTGTGCTGTAACATTATTGATTCTTTAGACAAATGTAATATACACGCCAACTGAAGCACACACAGCCGCTTAAGCATATGCGCCACAAGAAAGGATTTAATTAACCTTTGGTGCACACTACAAAGATGTGGCTTATCTTCAAAGGAACAAATTATCATTGTAAAACTCAGGTGAGATGCTCATTTCACCGCTTCCCCCTTTTCCTCCTGTGGGAATTAAATAACAAACAAGCCTGCAATATTCTATCGTTGTCAAAATCGTTTCGGGCAAACACACCTATGAGAATGTTCACAATACATGTTGCCACCAGATGCCGAACACCGAGCCATTCTAAAAAAGTAGGTTTTTATTTTCGTGTACTAATTAAGAGCCTGGGTCTCTCAGCTGCAGTAGTTAATGGGGACACCATAGTAATAATCAAAGCCTGATGACGCTGCCTCACAGGCACAGCTACAGATGGTCTGCTCCACGCTTCTTACAATGCCTGCAGATCACTTCATAGTGGGCTATTTTTAGAGCGCTGGAAACATGAAAGAGAGTTTGGGTGACAGGCTTTTGATTATATCAGTGTGACTCAATGACTTTTACAAATGTATGAGATGATGGAAGGGGGGATGCAGGTTGATTATTTTACTGAGGTATTCATATACAAATGTAAAAATACAGGGTATATAACTGTTACATGTTGGTCTACAGCCAGAGTAGAGTATAGAGTAGCCATGTATTTAGCACTAGCTTATGAACTAAACTATGATTCATACTTTATATACATACTCATACATACTTGCATTATTAGTCGAAGTTAAACTAAGATGACAGACGTACACACTATTCTGCCTTTAAAAAAATATTTAATTCACTTGACTTTTTAATAGCATTGCTTTCACGTTTGATAAAGTATTCTGATTGCTTTTGAGATTACTTGGGCATACACGCATAGTATTTTTAAACATCTGATCCTCAATCCTCATGTTTCTTCATTTCCAATTCCCTTCTAGTGAGTGTGTTCTCTGCTTGGATTCAGTCTAGACTGGAGCCGAATGACTGAAAGCTTGGTCTGGAGATGAAAGGGATTGAATCAGTCTCTAGGTGCTGCTCTTTCCTGGAACACAAGGCTCAGACCTCATTTGAAGCATACTTAGCATCACTGCCTGAATCAAAGTTTCCAGTTTACAAATTTAACCTATTAAATGTGTATAACAAGAAACTTAGATATTAATTAAGGGAAATGTGCAACTGTTGCCCCAGATCGACAATGTATTGCAACTTTGAAAGTTAGAGACTTTCTTACTGCAGGATCAGAGCATGTGATGAAATGAAGCAATAGGAAGGAACATAAATGTAGGGCTAATTGATGATATGTGTTCATCAAATGGTATTTCTTGTGCTTGTTTTAAGGAGTACGCTGAGTTTCAGTACAGACGGAGACACAGGCAGCGGAGGAGAGGCGACATGTCCAGCCTCCGCAGCAACACACCCGACCCTGATGACCCCAGCGACAGCACCTCAGGTACTGCAGTGGACGTACAGGACCGTCCCTCAGGGGGCTCGAACTTTATTCTTAGTGGTGGACTTGAGTCTCATATGTGGACCTTTATTTGTTGGCTTGTCAGAATTTTATCATTTGCAAAGTCAAATTAATTCTAATTCTATAACCCACTGATATCATACACATGAATGATGTGAACCTCCAATACCGACTTCTGATTGGCTTGTTTTAGCATAAAGATAGATACTGAGGCATTTTTGCCTTTTTGTGGTAGTGACACTAGAGAAATATCAGTGCATGAGAGGAGGACGAATGCAACTAACATGGGTGATGTACATATAAAACATAACATAAAAAATAAAATGTATACTTGTGCAATTGCCAAGTTTTCTAGTGTTTGATAAAATACATATCCATTAAATTTAAACTACATTGATCCAGTCATCCTCTCTAAGTCTTTGATGTACTGAGTTGTACAGAACCCAAATTAAGGTCCTTGCCCTAACTTTGGAAAATCACACCTGCTAAAGTTTAATTCGCAAATATTTCCAATCCATCCGTCTTGTCCATCAGACTGCTTCTTTGTTTTTGGCTGTGTGGAGTGAAAGATAGACAGAGCTTAGAAGGGTTAATTGATTTTACATACTAAATTAGTGAATTTCTTGGAACAATGCCACACGCTCTGTCAGGTTGCTATTAGTTTATCATTTTTCATTGTTCACTAAAATGAAGGCAATTGCTCTAAAGGTGGGAATTAGCAATGGGTTAAATTTCTATCCAAGTGATTCAGTCTCATGGCAGTATTTTGACTGGGTGTTTTTGTCCATTTATTTTTCTACAAAGACACACAGGAAGTTGGAGGTGGACGTAGAGGTCCTCTGATGGTGAGTGCACAGTTACCATTTTCATCTTAACCCAAGGCTTTCAGCTTTTGAAACTTTTCAGACAATGTAAAAAAAATAAATACCGTATTAATTCAGCCGAACTGATTTCTGAAGGCCTTTCTTTTCTTTTTGTTACTGTGGCTTGCTCATGCTGGGATAATAATATTTTGCTTGAAAAGTTTTGGGTTTCATTTTATTTTTTGGGTTTCAAAAGGTAGTTTTTGAATGTTTTCATAGGTCTAATTCACTTCTTCCTACTATAATTTTTCACAATGTTAAATTATACAAAAGATAGAAGATTGAATCCAGGAGCAAAAGTAAGGGGGAAATGAAACTGTAGAATCCAAGTTTGTGTGAAATTGTAAAATAGGTATAAAACATAACTAGCAAGTCTCCAAACAGCAGCAGCTATTATTTTCCTTGTCTGCAGATGATGCACAGCATGTCAAACCTGCTGCTTTTACTTTCCTTGCCAATAGGTGGTGCAAGTTGGACTTGAGCTGCAGGTGTCAAACTGCTGGTGCTTTGATGATGGATGATCACAGACACTGTGTATTCTGTATTTTCTTGCAGGGTCTAGGTTCTTTGGATGACGATGACCCTAACATTCTACTGGCCATTCAGCTGTCACTCCAGGACTCGGGGATGGCAGGGAGCGGGTCCAGCCATGATGTCCTTGCCAATGAAGCCTCGCTCGGCGCTATCGGCACCTCCCTGCCTTCTAGGCTTGAACAGAGTGCTCCAGGCGTAGAGGTCCTCCCCAGAGCTTCCCTAAGCAGCTCTGAACTGCTGGAGCTGGGAGATAACTTGGCCAGACTTGGCAACATCAACATCAGCAGCCAGTACTCTGCCACTGGTGTCGCTGCCTCTGTGCAGCACTGTGAAAGTCACCACCGGGCCTACAGGGCTTCTGTGCCAATACCAGTTGCTCCAGGTGGCAGCAACTCATCCACGGGCCTCTTCTCCTCTTCCAGCGACACAATAGATTCCACCACATGCGGCAGCCACGACCCATCCTCATCCTCTGCATTAGCAGCAAATGCTAACCTGCTGGGCAACATCATGGCTTGGTTCCATGACATGAATCCTCAAGGTATCACCCTGGTCCCCTCAACCTCCTCCGACACTGACTCCAACCTCGGCGTGCTCCACGCAGGTGGAGGCGGGTGCCTGCAGGATGATGAGAAAGGCGGAGTCGTCCTGCCTGAAAACAGGAAACCTCAGGAAGTGATGGCAGAGGTGGGTTTCTGCTCCCAGAGACTGAGTGACATGGAGGAGAAGGAGTGTGCCGTCGCTGAGAGGCCGACGCAGTTGGATCTCGTGGGTTTGGACACCATGCCGCTGCCTTACATGGCCACCCTCGACACAAGCGGAGACCACGCAGAACGGGGAGGATCAAAGGTCTGCCACGTCGACACTCCGCGATGTGACTCCATATCCGACCAGCTGCCCAGCACCAGCTCGTCTGAGTGGGAGGACCAAGTGCACTTGGTATGAAGTATGTGGCTGAGATGGGAAGGAGCTTTTTAGGAACGACCAAAAAGAAGAAAAACAACAACCCAGTATAGGCTGCAGATTAAACAGAGTGAGGAATATATGTAGTAGCTCTTCAGGAGGAATGTATACAGAATGAAGAATGTGTTCATTGGAACGTCGGGGAAGAAGTATTACATAGACTCTTAGCTTAGTGCAGCACTGCAGTTAGATGGGTTTTCTGCGTTTACTATATTGTCAGCCCCCCAACAACCAGCTCTCCTGCAAAGAAAGCACTAACTGAGGGAGATTACATTTGATAACAATTTTTCAAGGATATATTTCCTTAAAATGTTTCTGTGCTGATACAAATATGAATCCGTTGCTTTCTCTGAATTCAGTTTCAGAGGAGATAAGAGATTTAGAGACTTAAGTGTAGTGCAGGTATTTTTTTTTTCTTCCACTGGAGTCAAAGCCTACTGTATGTCTTTGAATTAGGTTGGAGGGAGGTTTTTCAACAAGACATATGAGCAGATTAATATTTTGCTACAGTATTCGATTTGTGGGGTAACAGTTTCTCACTCCTGTCCAAATCTTCCTACTTTAGATGCCAAACACTGACTAGCAAAAGCACAATTTGCAGTCACCAAGTGGATTCTTCAAAGCAAATTGTGCCTGCTTGTTACAATCTCAACGACTCAGCTGAACTTAAATGTGAAAGTCTCGAGCCATATTTTTATTTGAGATTGTGGCTGAGTGATATTTTCAAATCTCACTATCTAAAAGCTGTAGTGCGCTGTGAGAATCTGTATTTTCAGACCATAATGGTTGTGTACTTTACTATGTGAAACATTCACACAGAACAGTTTAATCATTCAAAGGAAAAGTTGGTGGCCTGCTCGAAAACATTTCAGAATTGAGTTGACAAATGGTTATTCATCTCAACGCCTCGATCCTAGCACGCTTTCAATGGGAAGCGTCTTCTGTTCTTTGGAAAGACAAACGCCGACAGGCCCTGAGGGGCTGCTCACTGTCTTTCACTTCAGTCTGTTCTGAATTGCATTGTAGCTCGCTTAAATTAACGTTTGAGCGCTGCAGCTGAACGGAGAGCGCGACAGACTAAGTAGACAGTGAGCAGTTTTGCAGGAAAGGCAAGTGAAAGAGATAATCAGGCAATCACATTCAGACTTTGGTGAATTAATTAATCCAGCCCAGGTCACTGTAATTTATCTCTGGGTTCTATTTAAGTGTAATATAAGCAAAGCCTTGTTAGAGCTCTGCAGATGTCCCGGGCTGCAGGGTAGAATGCATGGAGAATTCATGAATGTGTATTGCATCTCAAACACATGGGGGAGTCCATGTCTTTGAAACGGTTCTCTACGCAGTTAGAGATACAGTGCCTTTATGTCAATCACCATTATTTAATTCTTTTTCACACATTTTTCTGAGTGCTAATTACACAGTATTTACAGTGTAAACAAAACAAACACCTGTTACCTTAAAGTTATTTCTCATAACGTTTAAAGTGTGCAAACATGAGATCTTGATTTTTTTAAATTTTTTTGTCATCAAAATGTTTGTAGCATGAGGCTTTTTGTTGGTTCTAGTAGTATTATGTTAATGGATAACACTGATTTTATATGATTTGGTATAATGGGTTAATGTCATACTCTCAATCTTGTTCCCAAATATTTCGAAAAAAGGTTTTATTTCTCTTATTTTCTGTGCAGAGGGGCTTCTTGCCCTACATTTTGAAGAAGTCGGTTTTTCTGTGGTTTCGAAACTAAAATCACTGTATTGACTTTGACCTACTGTATGTGTGTGATGTATCTTACCTGAAGACACTAAAATGGAGGAAAGTTGCAATATAAAGTAGGTATTTATTTGAAATCAGATCCGTTAAAGAAAATGGATTGTGAATAACCAATATGAAATGAAACACATTGATCAGTGTTTTACTGAACCTTTAAGACTTAATAATGTTTTTGTAGACTAATGTCTGACTGAAGTAAGTTACCTTTTTTTTTCTTTCTAGCAGACATATAGAGCCACATTCAACCTAAAGATAGTGATTGCTTTGAAAAGTGTCTTGACGTTGTGAAACTGAGTGCCATACGGTTAGTGGAGCTTGGTTAATGTAAGTAGGTTAAACAGAGGAGATAACATATGGTGCCCTTTTTTGTGTAACAGTATGCTGTGCATGAAATGGGTAAAAGTCTAAATAGAATTTGTACTTCCTTTGTATCTCACCTCTAATGTCCAGGTGATTTATTTTAAAATGGCATATAACATTTTGTAACTCATTGAGATTTTCTATTGTAAAGCAACTAATCCTTGAAATGCTATTTGCACTTTCATAGTCTATACTTGATACATTCCCTCTTTATATGAAAAAATGTTTGATGTGTGATGCCAATAAACTATGTGTTGAGTTTTAATGTGTTTTTATCCGTCATTGAGATACCTACATTCTGAACAAACCATATTTTGGAGAAAGAGAGAGAGAGAGAAAAAAAAAAAATCACAGAGCACCTGCCTGGTTTTATGGGAGTGCCACAGCTGACAGGTTCTGTCCTTTAATGGAGTTTCTGGAATCTGGTTTTTCAAAATCACCTTTAGGCTTCATTTCAACCAAAGGACAAATGAGACAATTTGATGTTCTCAAAACTTTTGCGAATGTGGCACAGATCACAGGATGCCTGAACCACTTTGACAAATGATACTTTTACTATAAATTACTAGTTGAGTGGTTAAATTGTTTATGCACTTTCTATTTGCCTTTCAGTGTCTTGCTACAGAGGACTGGAATTAACAGTTGAGATGAAGCTAAAGTGCCATAGTAATGGAATCAACAAGTAATGGCATGAATTATACAGACCGGTGACAAGTTAAAGGACAAACCAACATGCAGTATCTTAGTTGTTGTTGGGCCACCAGAACAGACTGCTGGAGTCTACTGGAGGGATGAACAGCAGTGTGTTCAACTGGGTTAAGATCTGGTGACTGCAAAGGCCATAGCATAAGATTCACATCATTTTCATCCTCATCACATCATCCAGTGACCCCTTGTGTCCTCTGGATGGGGGTACTGTCATCCTGGAAGAGACCACTCTCATCAGGATAGAAATGTTTCATCACAGGATAAAGTTGATCATGTGGAACAGCTTTGTATTGATTTGCAGTGACACGTCCCTCTAAGGGGACAAGTGAACCCAAACCATGCCAACAAAACACCCCCCACAACACAACAGAGCCACTGGACCCCATCTCACTGTAGGGGTCAAGCATTCAGGCCTGTCCTGTTCTCTTGGTGTACGTCACATATGCACTCGTCCACTTGTGGAGAATATGGTGAAGGATGATGATTTATCATTCATCCATATGACGTTTTTCACATCTCCGTAGATGAGAGAATCTGGGTTTTGCACCACTGAACTCTCAAATGTGCATTCATCTTTGTAATGAGGGGTTTATGCACTGCAACCCTACTATAATATCCTATCTGTCTTATCTCTCTAAGTAACTGTTGACACACCGACACAGTCTGATCACGTCCTGCATTGACATTCTCAGTCATCTGTGGAAGAGCCGCTCTTCTGTTTTTCCTTACACATCTCACTAACGATGAGCATCACAGTCATCAACCACAGTCTCAGAGTCACTTAGATCTTTTTTTCTTGATACAAAATCTGAACCCACTGGGCCTGGTAAGCATGTTTAAACATGCCGCAGAGCATGATTGGATGTTAATTGCTTAATTGCTTATGTTTCTCCACTCATTTATTCATCCTTTAATTTATCACCCGTCTGTAAGTTCAAGTAGACATTCCTGCTAGTGTATTATAAAAATCTCAAATGTGGCACCCCTGGGAAAAAAACCCATTTTGCACATAGCATATCGCAGTGCATAATAACATTAACACTGATGTGTGACAATAGAACAAAACTCCATCTCGGACACATCACAGCCATCTCCGCTCATTTAAATATGATGTCTGTGGGACTGAACAGGGGTTGTGAATCTTGATACATACAGATGTACTAAACAGTCTGATATCGTGTTTCTGTAAGGAGACCTGTCATGGTGGTTCAACGTTAACGGCACAGCACCATGAACTTCAGCAGGAAGAGGAGCAGGGTGACGATATCCAAATAGAGGGTGAGAGCAGCAAACACATACTCCTCAGGAGAGACTTCTTGCTTCCTATTTTTCCCACCCAGGATAAGCTGGGTATCATACACCAAATACTGCAGAGAGACAGAGGGAGAGATGAGATGCTTCAACACTGACATCTGAAGGCAGCGTGTTAGTGTGATGAAAGAGACAGAGAGCCGGTTACAAGAATCGGTTTGAAAGAAAACACAGGCAGTATTTCTGATCTTCCAGAGAGGGGACCGTACAGACAAACCGGCCGTGTAAATAATCGCATAGTCAGAGTTGCGCAGCTGAAAATAAGTTGTGACTTGCCGCTGACAGCCTGTTCAGCTCTGTGTGCAGTCGCAGTTTGTTCCACCAGCTGACGGGATGGGTCACAACATTTGCTGTTAATGCCAAAGGCACGCAGAGAGGTGGCTGTGAAAATGAAGCCTACTGCTGTTAAGCGGTGCATAATTGAAATTAAAGGGCACGAGGACATCAGCCTCTCTCTTTACACTAACTACTGTGACAGACACCGGAGGAAGGCTGCTCGGCCCTCGGATCACATCTCACAACTCATACACTCACTTCACATTAAGCCTTTCCTTAATGATGGTTTCTTTCACTTTAAAAGGTCATTTTCTGTCTGTTTTCCGATTCGAGTTGCAGAAAATCATATTCTGTCATTAAAGTTTGAGTGTACTTACGAGGGAAAACAGCAAGGTTCCCAGGGCAGCATATAGGATGTGAAGATACTGTTGGAATGATCAGAGACACAAAATCAGCAGAGGCATCCAGCAACATAACTGACTTTACACTGAGTTACACAGATTTTTTTCCCGCCACATATGGAGGCAATTTGTAGCTTAAAGAATCTGTATTTTATCATTTAAAATGAAATATTTGAACCATTTCAACACAGAAAATAACAGTGTGCTTCCTGCAGACACAATAATTCAGCTTCACCCTTTAAGTCAGTAGCTGAAAAAGTGAACATGCTTTTATCCCTTTTTTCCATTCTAGTTTTTCTTTATGGTAAATATGATCGTAAAGGTTGATAATGGGTGCACACAATATGCTTTAAGAGAGCAGTATTCATTTCCTGTTCCAGTACAGATGTGGTCGTGTAAAAATAGTAGATTAAAATCAATCGAATGCTTATTTCTGTAAATTTCCTGCTTAGGGCTAAAACACTAACAGTCATCACAGTAAACATCAGTGTACATTTAAATGCATCATTCTGAGATCAGTGCAACTCCTGAGAGGTTTGAGAGTGCACACTCTCTTCTTTATAGTCTGCTCAGAGCACAGGTCAGTACATCCTGGGGATAAAAACTATGAGGCTGTATGGACTGCCTGCCTCCAACTGCACGCCACTGCAATTCATTTCAAACATGTTCTCACTACAAACACAGGAGCAAACACAGTGGCTCCTTGGTTTACCTGCGATCGGAGGATTGCACAAAGCAACGCGAACGACAGGAGGGTCCAGAGAAACACCCACAGGCTCCCGTTTAGTCCCGTGAAGTCCCACTGGTGCCAGAAAGAGGGGAGAAGGGAGAGAGAGAGAGAGACACTGAATGTGACGAGCCTCTCAAACAGAAAACTGTTGATAGAACGTCCCTCATTTACACTCATCATCGCCATAAAAGCCGGGGCGCTCAAGGTCGTCTGCATTGCAGCTGTGCCGTGAGCCACCGCAGATTGCTAAATGATGAAGACATATTGCAGTTCAACACACAAGGAAATCCTAACGATTCTGGATATAATGATGCTGGATAATTAATCAACAAGCTGCAATGCAGGCGCAGAGGAGGGGAGGGGAGTGGAGGTGGCCTTTTGGCCTGCATGCCCTTTTCAGATAGACAGAAAAAAGATGGCAGTCACCGCAGGAGAATCACTAACACTGATTACCTGAGAAGCTATGAGCTACGCATGCAAGGCAGTCGGTATGACATTTATATCATAGTGACAGAGGGGAAAAAAAAAGTTCTGCAAGAGGTGCTGGATTCTGCTGGATAAACGTGAAGTGAAAAAACGAAAGCAAAAGTGGTGTGGACACATCTATTTATATCCCAGAATTCCCCTCTGTCTTTTAACCTGATGCATATGGCTCCTCGCTACAGATTCATAAGCAGAGAGCATTTAAGACAAGATATATTCTCAGCATAATCATTAGACACCTGTGTGCTAGTTTTATCCATCAAAGCTGTAGAAATAAATAAATGCAGCTCCTTCAGATGCAATAAGTGGCAAAATGTGTGAAATGCCAAACTGCATTTAGAAGCAATTAAGAGGGACCCTGGATGCAATTTGAATGTGGCCTACATCTATTTCAGTTGTCTAATTTTTTGCCCCACTGACTGTATGATTACTTTTGTTTTGAATATGAGCCTTTAATTGAAGGAACTTGCCAAACTACCAGTGAAGTGATTCTCAAAAGGTCTCCTCACTTGTGCACATTGACTCTTATGAAGAAAACACTGCGACACTTAAATGTCACTTACACAAGCATATGCTATTTTATATAAACCAAGTGACATCACTGAGAAACATCAACACTCTTAAAGTACTTTGTGCACAAAATAAAACAAAATGGAAACAACCTTGGTGTGGAAACTACTTTAGGGTCCACTTTGATAAAACAGAGTTGTTCAATTATTATTGTAATTTCTAGATTAGAGTCTTGGTGAGAGATCAGGAATGCAAGTCAATTAGATTTTTTTTTTTTCTTTCAAGTGTACGTTCATCGTGCACCACTGCACAAACTCACCAGAAATGACCTTTTTCAGTATTAAAACATATCTCTCTGGATGAGCATCATGTCTCCCAGTGTGTCCCCGAAAGGGACCTTTCAAAAATTAATCTCTGTGAGTGTGTTTGCTTTATTAGATAGTTCGCGGTGAAAGGAGAAAGACAAAAAAAGGAAGCGGGGGTATTTAGCAAATGACAAAAGGCTCCAGGCCATTTCTGAACTCAAGATTTATGGTGTGAGTCTCAGCCAGCATGAGGACAGCCCGGAGGCTTAACTGGGTCCCACCACTGGACATAAGGAATTAACTTGATTGACAAACACACTGATCTCAGCAGTAATCATAGTTTTGCCCTGGACAGCAAACTCATCAGAGTTTTAAACCTTAGTCGGCTGCATATAGCAAACACTGCATGAGAAAACCTGGCCAACAGCTCAGCTTAACACTTTTCCTTTGAGTGCACAGGAAACACAGCTCAGTATATGGGCATTTGCCACCGACTGCGTCGAAAAGTCACCGCAGTTTATGAAATTTCACTTTCAGCTGCACTGCGAACTGAGTTCAGAGCGTGTGACAGATCTTACCTTTGACTGCATGGCAAACAGAGTCACGGCAAAGGACACCAGCGCTGTTGCCCCCACAGCCCACATAACTGCTTCAGCAGTTAAGTACCTGCAGACAGGAATATCAAACAGATATGCAGTGAAAAAGACACCACACAGTATCATGTCTAACTAGTCAGCAAGAAGGGTGCATGCATGAGCAGTGGGGTTGTGTTCTATCCTGAAAAGGAAACATTACTTTCTTATGAGAATTGTGGTATTTTTTTCATTGAATAGTCTGTATTATGTGTCTCAACTAGAGTGATGGCAGGGACCCCCCTCTGGACGTGCATTGCATAATGTATTGCCTATGTTCATTTTATATCAGTTACAGCAGAGCTTCACTTATGGCAATGTCCCATAAATATGATAATTTGAATGTATTATTGATAGTCAGGCTTCAAATGATGCCTTTTTTCTGTCACAGCGACAAGCTGCTAAGACAGAAATATCTCGCAGATGGAAAAGGTAACTCATGTTTACACAGGCACTGGTATAAATTGGTTTTGAACTATTTGTGATGATTCTGATTTATCTCCAGCCCCGAACCCCCTTCTTAATTTGGTAAACCAGCGATGATAGCATCTTATCAGTTTTGATGGCTTCATTGCTGACACCCAACACGCCATCAGATATGGATCAAACTGGGTTATTATTGTGTAAATGAGTCAGCATCAGGTGGGGATTCATCCTCGGAAACAAACACTCACACGGCCAAAGAGCCGAGCATCAGGCCCTCTGCAATAGTCTGAGAGGGAGAGAGAGAGAGAGGAATGGAAAGTAAATACATGACAAAGAAACCTGTGAAATAGAGCAGGTGTGCTGGGGGTTTAATTTGAAGCTTCTACTCACAAACAGACCCAGGAAGATGAAATTGAGGGGGACTTTACGACGGAGGTCCCCACAGCAGGCCAACACCAAGATGAGGACAACTGTCACGGGTCTATTTCACAAAGAATATAGAGTGTATCGTAAATAGCAAATAAACAGGCCATAAAAAGGAAAAAAGCATTGCATTCAATATGTCAATTCACTGGGTGCATTATTTATGCACAGTGTAGCTGGCAGGTTCTTGGATTGAGATTCAAGCTGGGGCGACAGTTTGTGATTTACTTCTATGGATTTCCATGAGAAAGAGTTTCATTTGGGTAATACAACACCAGGAGATCTGTAGGTGGTCAAGCTGGTTAAAATAAGTGTGCAGCTGATGGACAGTCTAACTGTTTTTGATAGCTTACATCATGGAAGCGGTGAACCAGAAAGTGTCCCGTGTCCAATCCCTGAGAGCTTCCCTGTTATTCGATAAGAAAAAAGGAGAAGCGAGAGGGTCGTGTTTAGCAGAGGTGCCATTTATTTGATAGAGGCAGTAGAATGATTTTATTAAATATTAACAGAGGACAGGGCATCGCACACATGGGAGCTGAATGCAATTTATGAAAAGAAATTACTGTAGCAGTGTTCTACCACATCCATTACGCATAAAAAAAAAACACTGCAAGCAAAAATATTATGTGGTAGAAGTGTCTTTTTAGTCTCTATCATCTTATCTCACCTCACATATTTCGGATGATTTGAGCAGTGCTGGGTTGTATGTGCAGAGTTTTTGTGGTGACAACTATGCTGCTTGTGTTCCTGTGTGATGTTGGGTTACTGACAGACTGCACTAAATGTGGATCGACTCCCGACACGGATTCCTCTCTTTATGGAGGGAATTCCCTTGTGTAATGGTGCCTCACCAGTAAAGGAAAGCGCAGATGATCCCGACAGTCACCAGCAGCTGAATCATCAAGGTCAAGTAGACTTTCCTTATGAAACCTGAAAGAACGACACAGGCGCATGGAAAGGTAGAGAGACAGGAGACAACAGCTAAAAAAAACATCTGCCAGAGTGAAGACAGGCAGGTAAAGTTGTTTATGCTGCGCCGCATTTCAAAATGGTTCTGTTTTCATCAAACCCACATTTCATCCTCTCATTTAAAATGATTTGTGTTGTGTGGGAGGTGAAGAGCTGAGGCAGGGTACAGCAGAGATCAGGAAACAATTTTCTATTTGAAATCAATTTCAAGAAAACACTGCAAAGCAAATGAGGGGAGTAAATATTGCTTATCCTTTTTCAGCTCTGACCGTGCAGACACACACACAAAAAAACAAACCATAGTAGCTTCTCTCTGTTTCTGCCTCTGTTCATTCCTCGCTCCTTCCAGGCCTCACCTCTTCGTATGACGGCATCACTGAAGACGTTGTCCTCCAAGCCAGGAGAGTAGTCATGTGGAGTCGGATCAAACTGCTGGTCGCCTCCAGCCGCTGCCGCCTCCCCGGGATAACCCCTGTTATCATAGCTGGGAGGGGAGATCACTGTAACGTTGCCCTTCCCTACCTGGGTCACCCAAACCGGCAACAACACAGATAGTTCAAGCAACACTTTAAAAAATTCAACAGAAATCATGACTCATATTTTTGTTTTCTTTTTGAAGTACAAGAATGAAATCACCCATGTGTAATGAAAGCTGTTTTCAGAAGCTTGTAGTTGAACATTAAATGAATAGGAAACACGGTTTTAGTCGAAACAGTCTAATTTTGATCCTTACTTGATAGCTCACCCCCGTGTATGTAAAGGGTCCATCAAATTGAGGGCTGTACGGAGGGGGGCGTTGTTCAGAACTGTTATTGCTGCTGCTGTTGTTCTGGTCCATTCCACCAAGAGTCGGCAGATCTCTTTCTCAACCGAGGCACAAAAGTGACAAGAGAAGAAATGTTACAGGTAAGTTCAGGTCACGGCTGGGACGCAAATGCTTCCCTTTGAACGGCGTCAGCGCTTTTATCAGTGACGTTAAATTGGCAAAGGGGGCAATGTCGGTGTGGAACAAATAAATGGGTAATTACAAAATGATGAATCACACCAACACTGAGAGCCACCCATGACTAACATCCATAATTGCGGCCTTAAGCCCCCGTTTAATAGAGCTGCATGTATATTTAATGGCCAAATAGTTTGTGGGTAATTGATCTCAAAGGAAATTCAGTTGTCATCAAGAAGGACAGATAGACAGTTTTCGGTTTTATATATAGTGAAGACTTGAAAGAACAACTTCCCTGTAAGACATTAATCATTAAAGAAATGTTGTGAAGATTAGCTACACACACATACCAGCTCTGTATGACATCAAGCAGTCATAAAAACTGTCAGCCCACACAACAGTGTCAAAGAAACCAGCACTGTATATAAATGGATCCATCTATGGTTCATTATCTAACAACACACCCTTATTTCAGTAATTAGTGACTTTTGAACTGTGTTAAATCATCTGCGACCTACAACACTGACCTACTTCAGCGTCCTAAACTCAACTCTCCGAACTATAACCTGTGGTGAACAGAACAGAGTCAAAACGGATTTAAAACATATTTTCAAAATATGCGAATGACATGAAGTGGACTTTGTTTCTGTTCGCTCACACGGCCAGAAAGGCTCCAACAACACTTCTGAGATGTGATGAATGAAGCACTTTCCAAAGAGCCCCCTTGTGTTTTTTCAAGTCTTCAACAAGTGATCAATTGCTGTTTGACTTGGGTCTGTTCACGTAAGATCAATTAATTACAGCTGGAATCCATTAGAACGTGTCTTACCTCTGCTGTGACAGCCAGGAATCTGCCCTGCTCCTCTTCCGGTACTGTTACTTCCCCCTCCAGGGCAAAGTCTACCTGCTATCAGTCAGTTCCCACAGAGACAGGACTTTAGCTCCAGGGGGAGAGGATGTATCCCTCATTAGGCTCAATGGGATATTCAGATGAAGTTCTTAAAATGTCATTAAAGCACCCGGGCTGGCACTTTGTCAGAGCAAATCGTGTCTTAACCTTTTTCTTTTACCGATGCCGTTCACACAGGCTTTCAGAACAAGTTAATACGGGCGCTTTCACACACTACAGCAAAGTTGAATTCAATTTCACTTTCCTGTAATGATATATCATTAGCCTGCTACGTGCGATAAGCCTGTAACATTCATTCATTTACTGCTAATTTGATGGGGACAGATATAGTATATACAGAGAATTGTGCAACAATTATCCAATGCATGTATCACAGCATGTAAAGCTGATGCTCATTTCCAGAGCCCCAGAGTCCCTGGAGGGCCTTTATATTATCATAGAAAAAGGTAAATACAGCACAATAGCTCCCTGTGAAATCCTCTAAGTCACATGATCTCCCTGACTCAATTTGGTTACACATTAATAGCAACCTGGCAGCGGAAACCGTCCAATGAGGGAGAACGAGGAATGAATGATGAACGTCATCATCAATCCAACCTCCACAAAGGGATTATGGGTATTGAGTCACGGCAGGGAAGAATAGCTAAAGACATACTGTATGCCCAGAATACATGAAGTAATGTAGGTCAATACAGTTTTAGTGCTCGTCCATGGAGAATTGCCACTGGAAGGGATCTAGTGAAGACTTCATCCATGAATGAGAAACTAGTCCAGGATGAATCCAATTTCTATGAAAACACAGCTCAAGTACATTGTAATTCCCACTTCTTAGCTTTGATTAAATTTGATTACACTCCACATTACGAGTTTTAACATGATATTTAAAATGATTATAACTCAGATATATAATTAGATAAGTTCACTTTTTTCATGAACATCCAAAAGACTTCCTGCCTCATGGACACACACTCTCTGCCTGGGTTTTGATTCAAAAGACAATGAAGCTGCAAGAGACACATGCAAAATGTATATATATTTATAATCTTTTGTGTTAAAGTTGAGGTTTCATGGTCCACTGGGGCCAAAAATTAAAATTCAAACTCACTGGATCAGTACACATCACAAAAAAAAAAAAAAAAATTCTAGTCAGTGAAATGTTTCAGTCCAGTCATTTCACAACAGCATGCAGAAACTAATCACACTGTACATCAAGCAAACACTGGGGGGCACTAGTCTCCTGTGCTTCTTCTACTAATTGCAGTGATTTGGTTGTGACTCTCCCCCCTCTATCGCTGCCACCTCCCGACCAAACCAGCAGCACCAAATCCTCCAGAGAGCTCTCTTAAACCGGCTGCCTCTCCATTTGAACTGCTGGATCAAATCCTTCCTTCCTCTTGCATCCATGTGACGCGAGGTGCATCTTTTGTGGGTTGCTGAAACAAAACATTGTTTTTCCTGTTTCTACTGCAAAGAATGAAGGAACATTTAAGAAAGAGGAACAAAATAAAGACTTGCCACACATATCTGAAGGGACAGCAAGCTTTTCTGCGTCAAACACATTCTCACTCTGTTCCCTGCTGATTGGTGTGTCAGTCAACACGGGCTGGATTTACACTGCCTGCTCAAATCTGATGAGCTTGCTCTCACCTATTCATGAGATCTCAGTCGGATTTGAAAGGACGGCACGACAAACATAGCCACATTTGAGCAGGCAGTTGAAATCCAGCCTGTGTTGACACACCAATCAGTGTGGAGCCCAGTGTGAGGCCGCATTTAACAAAGATCTGATTGTGTCGGCGCTGTCCAAACAGCAGCAACACATGAGGCTGAAGCCACATGGAGCAGAATGTGTGCAGAGCACAGAGCTGTGTCCAGACCTTGATACACAGGATGGACAGAGGAGTGGAACGAGGGGAAAAGACAGGAAGGAAAGAGGGAAGAAAGGATGGAAGGAGTGAAGAAATGAAGATGGTAAATGGACTGCATTTATTCTGTGCTTTCCAAGTCTTACCGACCACTCAAAGCACTTTACACACACAAGCCAGAATTCACCCATTCACAATCATTCACACACTGGTCACAGAGGCTCCCAAGCAAGGTGCCACCTGCTCATCAGGAGCCGTAACCATTCATTCACACACACATACACACACACACACACACAGTCTTTACTTATGTCACTTTTGGGGAATTTACATAGACTTACATTCATGTCCTGGAGACTAACCTGAAGGACTATCTGACCTTAACCTAACCCTAACCTGAACCTAACAATAACCTAAACTGTTGACCTAAAAATCAGTTTTCCAAATTGAGGACACCACTTTTTGTCCCCAATTGCACCGCTGTCCCAAAATCAACTGGTCTTGAGTCTAGTGTATATGCCCAATTTGGACATAAGCGAACCCACACAGACAGACAGACAGACACACACAGACACACACACACACACACACACACACACACACACACAGTATCTGGACATGTAGGGGCCAGGGATCGAACCACTGATTAGTGGATGACTGCTCTACCTCCTGAGCCACAGCCGCCCTGATGGAAGGAAGGAAGGAAGGAAGGAAGGAAGGAAAGAAAGAAAGAAAGAAATGACAGATCATCGAAAGGAGGCCAGGATGTAAAGAAAACAGTAAGGATGGAAGAAATGAAAGAAGGACATAGATAGATAGATAGACAGACAGACAGATGGACAGACAGACAGATATAGAGAGTGTGTTCTGTGTCTCGGTGCAGACAGACTGTGACAGCTCTGTTTTGTCAGACTGATTCGATGCTCTTCAGGGCTTTGGGGACTGAGGATCACGGAGGGGAGTGTTCTGGTGTCACTGGAGAAAGAGAGATGTAGCCATCATGAGAGTCTCTCTTTCCACTGCGTGCAGTTGTGAATTACTGCTTCCAGGCCGTTCCGGCCGCAGAAGGATTTATTTGGAGAATTGAAATGGTGGTTTGTGTGGGGCCTCAGAGAGCCCCAGCGCAGGTCTGGAGGTCTGTGCCACAAGATGCTTCTTCATTTCTAATTTACAACCCTCCTGAAGCTGTAATGTAGAATTTCAGCAGGATGTATGGCTGATGGGAGAGTCTACAATGGCTCTCACTACACAGAGAGACTGCATGTGTTACTGTAAATAATGAGACACACTGCACTGTGCTCTGAATAATATCAGCTAGTCCAGCAGTGTCGAGCAAGGAATATTATTTCAGTACATTAACATTAAAATAATTTCGTAATAAAAAATAACAATCCTGACACAACACTTTGACTGACTGTGAGGGACAAATCAGCATTACATTGGTTTTCAGAATGACTTGCATTATCTTGTTTAGCAAATGAGTGCAATACAAAGGGCCCAGCTGCGCTCCGTCAAACTCAATGGACATAATTAATTCAATAAATGACTGTTATCCGTAGTTGATTTAATATATTACACTAGTGTAGCAGGAAGCCTAAAACTGTACATGACTTTATCCTTATTAGAGTCAGAGTTTACATTAGCTGTGTCTACAATGAGCACTCCATTGCTAAATTATAATTTATCTCCAAGAAACTTCTGTCTAAATACATTCAACGAGGAGCCTAATTGATGGAGTGATGGAGAATTATTAACCGTGTTGCAGACATACCTGAGCTAAACTCACTGAAATGGTCCAAGATAATACAGTTATTTTCATCTGTGTCACAGTATATCTTCAAAATAATTACATTAAAAGAAAGTTAAGAAGTCAACTCTGACATCGCTTTAGATCTGTGAAGTTAATAAACTCACAGATCCAGTTTGAAATAATGATATTACAGTGAGACGCCTCATGCAGCACATGTAACAAAATACAGAGTTTAAAAGCGTTGAGACTCAAATAACTGAAAAATGTCATAATGTATTTACTTTAAAAAGAACTATCTCAATGTACTGTGGGTTACTTGTATAACTCTGACTCTCTGTTAGACTTAAGATAATCTTTACAACATCTCTTTTTTTTTTTTTTTTTAACCTGTTCTGTACAGCAACTTGGGCAAATAGTGTGATGTTCTAGATGCCCAGTCGTGCCACACAGATTTGCTCTGCTAGAGAGAGGTCTGAGATACTTCTCCCATAATGTGATTTTTATTTTATTTTTTGTTTGTGTGACGACCAGACCAGAACAGGAGGGAAAAGGATAGAGATAAAGAGAGGGGGATGTGGGGACAAGAGACAAGAGACAAGAGAGAACATAACAACAACAATAACAACAACCACAACCACAACTACAACAACAACAACAACAATGACAACAAGAGTATGACGAACTTCAACATTCTCAATACCTACCGAAGTAAAAGGTTGTGGAACAAACCGATATAATATATAATATATAATATTTAATTAATGTAACGAAAGTGTAATAGAAAAAACTCAAACAAACAAGCAAATATAAGAAAAGACAGAATTACCACATCACTAAAGCCAATAGTGCCAAGGGTGTGTATGTGTGTGTGCATGTATGTATGTGTGTGTGCGTGTGTGTGTATGTGTGTGAGACCACCGCACACACACCCCCTCCCCCGTGAACCCACCCCAGCCAGCAGGCATGAACCCCCAGCACCGGAGAGCCCACCAGCCCATATTGTATATCTTTACAACATCTCAAGGCTAATTAACTAAAGTGTCCTCAGACCAGAGCAGACGCTTCCATCGACAGACACTAGTTGTTGAGGATGTCGGTCTGACTGCCTGTTTTTCGGTGCTTCTCTGGCCTTTCTCCAAACAGGGGAGGATCGCCTCCTCTCTATTGACAAGCTGGTTAAGCTCCTTCTAGCAAGCCCATTACTCCAGGAGTCCAAGGTCACAGTCTACATACACCCCCTCAGAAGGAGATAGCCCGACAATTATCACTCCAGGTCTCTTTTCTTTAGCACATTAGCTCACAGACAGAGCTGCAAAGTTACCTCCCACCATGAAGAAGATGTTGGTGCGTGAGCGTTTCAAACAGTGATGCAGAGACAAGTGGCATGAAAGAGAGCTTCAGTTTGAAGTATAAATGAAAGTCGTTTGTGGTTGGTCACATTAAATATTAAATCTTGTATCTACCCAGTGAATGTAAAATCAATTTGGAACCTATTCAAGGATATAAAGTGATCAGGAGGAGACAATGAAGCAATATACCAACATATGTCCTAAAGTGTACAAATACTGTTGGCAGGCTTTTCTTTCTAACTCGTCTGTGACTCATTCTTAATTTTAAAAAACTTTTTATTTAGCTTGAAATGAAGCTGTCACGCCACCATGTTACTTTTACCAACAACAAAAAAACTTGAATATATAACATCAGGGCTAATAATTATTTGATAATTACGGCATTATTCACCCACATCACCAGTTCAAAAAACAGCACTTTCCACGGTTGAACAATATTCAGACAGCTGAGTCACCAAATTGAATTTTCAAGTTCTTTCAAGTTAATTCAGTTTAACACATGCTGCTGACCAAAACCCAAAGCTGTGTGACAGTTTTTAAGGCATTGCCGACATCTGGCCTCTAATTACTCTCAAATGATTCTAACTTGATCTGTTTCTTGGATAGGTCTATAAATGCTTAGAGAGCTTGTTTCTGATAATAAAACAGTTTTGTTGAAATTAGGGAAAGCAAATTCGAAATAGCTGAATTAATTAACTGAATTTATACAAGACGTCCTGTTGGGCTAATAATTTTGACTGAGCTCACTCGATTTAATGAGCGTCTGATTTTATTTCCCCTGTTGTGTGTTTCTCTGTCCAAATGTGAGAAAAGTCTGCAAAAGCTAAGCCAGTAGAAAAGATGAAACATCCCCTTTGGCTGGAATGTAAAACTTTGTAAAAATTTGGCTCCCCTTCCTTGAACATGTCAGGTCACTTCAGCTGGATGTTGTCCCCATTGGCTGAGCGACCTCCTGTACTGCACCGACATCCTGCACCTCCGGACCCAGTCCTGTTTTTCTCATGTTAGCGGCACACAGTATGTCTGTATGTTAGGGTCTCCAAAATGTTTCGCATCATATGTACTCTTATGCTCTAGCTTTATTTCTGTATTTTTTACCCTCTAGTCTTGGTATCATTACAACCTTATTCTACAGTTGTATTTGTGCAGTCATACATGTGAGGTTGTATTCTTTCTGTATCTATCTAGGTTGTATTCTTGTTGATGCCTCCACAAATAAATCCTAAAAAAAAAACCCAAAACCTAAGCCAGTTAATTAGAGTCTACGGACTTCTGTTCTTACCAGCCCAGATGGATGTGAACACATTGTGACTGCTGACTTTTCTGACAATGTTAGGATGCCGGGTTCGGGATGCTGGAGCTGATTCAGAGTGGAGTGGAGTGTGTGATGCCACGAAAGGATTGAGGGAAAGTTTCTTCAAAGCCATGGTAGTGTCTGACAGGCTGGGTACATGCTGCCAGGTCAAATATAGGCTGGAGCTCTATGAAATCCCTCAGGGTTGAAAGCGAGCGTCGTCATGGAAAAGTCTCCTCCTTCTTACGCATCCTGGCTGCAGAAATACCTCATAATGCTGAGATTTTATGCGGGCGAGTGCGTCGCCAGATGAATGAGTAAGAATGACGGGATGAACTCCTAAAATTAACTTGGAAGCTTTGCCAAAAATGACAGTTGTTAGTTTTGTTTCGCCACAGAAACCAAACCTAAATTTCTACATTTCAATTTCAACATCTATCTATCTGTCTGTCTATCTGTCTATCTATCTATCTATCTATCTCCTTCTTTCATTTCTTCCATCCTTACTGTTTTCTTTATATCCTGGCCTCCTTTCGTTGATCTGTCATTCCTTTCTTTCCATCAGGGCGGAATGTATCTATCTTATGGACAGCAGCAATGGCGATTTCATATATGCACAAATGGAAGAATCCCTCATAATTTCATAATTTCTCATCGCGCAAGGCAGATACAGAAACGTAACGATAAAGTCTATGGATGCCCGAGATCACACTGTGACAGTCTTCAGTCCGATCTGGCAGATGATCAAGGCAACGGGAGTAAAGCAATTGTAAGCTAGTGCAAAGAAAATGAAGCCATTGTGAAAGACAGTAGGCAGTCCAAGGACAGATGGATGTCTCATCTGTGAAGAGGCCATGCAGCCATTTGCTGTCAGATGCTCCCTGTCAAAAACTGGGCAGAGAAGATTTGAGTTTGGGCCTTTTCTTCCCTGACAGAATGTATTCAAACAGAGAAAATGGATTTCGCATAAGCCATGACAAGCACAGAACAATAACTGACAGTGGCATTTCACTGCTGGTATGGCTCTGACAAGAGGAACCACTGCTGCCACCGTCCTGTGGTCAAATGTCAGCCTGTTCCTCTCTCGCTTTTATGACACAGCCTGCTTGGTTAATTCACTCAACAAAAATATCTGCGGCACTTTTCTTTTTGCTCCCAGAGTTTAAGGAAAAGCTCTAAGACTTTTTCTGTGGACTGAAAATGCTTATATCTCTCAAATTTTGAGCACGAATGTGTTACTGTGTTTGTGGGTGTGTTTGTGAGCTACATAATCCATCTAGCTGACAGGTGGGGCATATCAAGGTGCTGATTAAACAGCATGGTTCTTGCACAGGTGTGCCTTGGGCTGGTCTCAGTGAAAGGCCACTCTCAAATGTGCAGTTTTATCCACAACACAACGCCACAGAGCCGTGCAACTGGCAGAAACGTCCATCCGAGCTGCACCCGTGAACTGAGTGCTCATTTCACCACCATAAGCCGCATCTAATGTCGTTTCAGAGAATTATAGCAGGACATCCAACTGGTCTTAAAACTGCAAACCATGCCAACTCCACCTCTGGCTTCTTCACCTGCAAGCTCATCTGAGAGCAGCCACTAGACAACTGATGCAACAGCTGGTTTACAAAAACCAAAGAATTTCTCCACAAACTGTCAGAAAGCGTCTCAGGGAAGGTCACCTGCGAGCTCGATGCCTCACCAGAGTCTTGACCTGACTGCAGTTCACTGTTGTAACCGACTGAGCAGGCAAATGCTCACCTTTGATGGTGTCTGGCACTTTGGAGAAGTGTTGTGTTCACAGATGATGTTTCAAGGATCTGTACACAGTTCCTGGAAGCTGAAAACATCCCAGTTCTCACACATATTAGAGTGGCTTTTTTTTGAGACCAGCCTAAGGCACAGCAGTGTAATAAAGGATGGATTATCTTGGCAAAGGTAACACAAGATTTTATCAAATTTGAGAGGAATAACTATTTTGTGTGCACAGAGAAAGTCTTGTTAGTATCTTTTATTTAAGCCTGTGAAAAACAGGAGCAAAAACAAAAGTGTTGCACCTTTAAATCTTTTTTAAAAATTGTTTTGATAGCAGCGACATTAGGAATAATAGTCTTGGAACAACAAATACCCACAGTAAACTCCATGTCATTGTGGCCAGCAGCAGCTGTTCAGTCTTGACAGTACTAAAGTGTCAGTGGACAGACTGACAGACTGAAGGACAGGTGGACATGTAGGGACTGACAGACCAACATTACCAAAGCCCCAGTGCTACCAGAACAAAAGCACCGCAATGTTCCTTCTTATTCTCCTTCTCATCCAAAATTTATGTAATGATTTCACTTATTTCTCCCTGAAGAAAATTATTTTTCACACTCTGCATTAGATGCTGTTGATGCACCCAGGGTACTTTTTCCATGCATGCAGCAGACTACCCTACATTTCTTATCAATCCTTTATGGCCGGTGTGCTTTTCTTTGCTGGGGTTGAAGGACGGCTTCAAGACAGGGAAGACAGAAAGTGATGACAAAGGACAACACTGGTCTGCAGCAGAGCACAGGATGAAGGCCAGTGCAGCTACAGAGCAACTTCAGCTTTTAGACATTCTTTTGTACCATCAGCTTTGTGCCAACTGTGAGGGAACAAAAGCAGAACACCTGCAGTGTCTGAGCGAACAGTCCTGCACTGTATTCTAGCTTTCTGCACTTTTTTCGTGTATGTACAACCCACTGCCTCCACCTGATACAGAGAATATAACTTTAAAATGCCAGTTCCAGCAGCCATCATGACACCTTCTATCAGACAGAGTATGAGGTCAGCCAGCAATTACACATATTCAAATCAACACGATCTTGTCTGCATCTGTAAAGTGTGACAGTGTGTACAGCAAATGTGTCACTTGCACAAGGCTAATTTTGGTTTCTTTATAATTGCAAAGCCAAAAAAAGGAAAATGTGGATATTTATGATGACACATTTCACACTGTAGATTTCATATATTGTGGTGTATCTTCTTTCTCTGTCAGCACATGTGTAGCTGTTATTTTGCACATGCTGCACAGTTTGGAATATTTCACCAGAAGGGTTTTGGTTCTTTGTGCTGTAATCACTATGTTTTCATCCAGCAGAAAAGGGCCTTCAGAAGCACCTGCGGAAAGCTGCACTATATTAGAGTATAACAGCAGAAACAAACTATGTGGATTTTGATGATGGCAGTGACTTTAAAATCATCTTCAACTATATGGCTTCAAATGTGCAAATCAATAGTAAATGATGCAAAGTCAGATAATGGCACAAAGCTCAGGAATGACCACTCACTCCTGGAAATGCTGTCTCCACACTTATGAACAGGGACTAGACAAAACAGGACTAATGTTAGTCAGGGCCAACCAAATCATTCTTTCCTTTATAGAGTTTTCTGATGTACCCAAGTCTGGTGCAGAGGGAGACAAACGCATAAGCCAAGCAGAATCCAATGTCCTTGTGGAGGATTTGAAGGACTGCCATAAGTCAATAGATGGCACCCTCATTGAAATTAAATTGGGAGGAGATAACACATGTTCTTACAATGTAGCTCTGGTCCAATTTGATGGCTCAACGAAATTTAGAAAGAGCCAAACAGAAGTGGCAGCAGACTGCAGGGACAGTTTGGGTCATCCATCAAACAGTCCCTGACATCTGAAGAGAACGCAGCCGCCTCCACACTCCCCACTTCATGCATTATGTTGCACACATGCACCATAACACACGGCCATTATGTGGAAATAAACAGCTCGGATAAAAATGCTGTTTTACCACATGAGTGATTTGTGTTTATCTACTTAAAGATAAAAATCTGCCAAATTATCCACAAAAAGATTGTAAGCTCTTGGATCCCAGACTGCAGCTGTGCCTTTGTTTTTTTGGCGCTTTTGGCCTGGTCTGAGTAGGAGGGCGTCCAAAACACACTCATCCAGTGATCCCTGACTAGAAAATTGCACGTCACCCCTTAATGGCTACTCACACACCATGTCTAGTGCCTCTCCTCCCACTAAGGCATAGTTAAGTTCACGGTTTGTCACCAAAACACTGAATTGAGCTAAAGAAAGAAAAAAACCAATCTAAATACTAAAAGCGTAAATAAACAAAGCTGTGCTCAGACCTGACACTTAATTGACACAAATCCTCGCCACGCGCAGCCACAACTTCCCTTCTGTGTGCTGTTTCACAGACACTTTAAGCCGTCCTCTTGCAGAAGGTGCTGCAGGCAGCACAGTCGCACATTAACATCAGCAGAACACTGTGTGATTATTCCTCGCAGGACAAATGTGCTCCATCATATGCTTAGATAGCATCGTATGTGGCACGCTTTCCCCCCTCCCCCCCTTTCACTTTTATGCTGAAATGAGTTCCACTTCCTGCAGAGCATGCATGATAACAAATCCAAAATGTCAGCATCTTATGATTTATAACGCAGCTGAGAGGTTGGAAATCATGCCCAAAAAATTTCATTGATAAGATGAAATTGTGTCACATACTCAATTCATGGCTCGTAACTGCGGCTTTTTCCTCCTCTGTCTGTCTCTCAAAATGTTGCAGGATTAATAGTGTGAGCGGTTTGCAGAGGCACCTTCTTTTCAAAGTGTGTCCTCGTGCGCCAGGTACGTTACTCAGGTGCAACGAGGAGCATATTAACTGATATTCAAAAGCTGCAAACCATTAGGTGTTATTATTTGTTGCTTTCATTCATAAGAAAGAAACATGGGAGAGTGAATCACTGGTTCTGTCCATTGGGTGGGAGTGTTTGAATGAATCTCAAGGCTTTTTTTTTTATTGCATTTGCTGTGATGTTCTTGGTTTGGAAGTAAAAGAAAACTGCACACTGTTCATACTGTACAAATCTAACACTTAACGCCACATTAAAGTCAAGTTTCCTGTCATTTTTTTAATGCAAAAATAATATTTTCAAAATGCTTCCTGCAGTAGCATTTGAACTACCTTTCAATATAAGTGTCCCACATAAAGCCAGTGAGATGCTGTATGTTTTTGGCTTGTGTTTGTTTCCGTATTAACAAAATATGAAGTCCGAGAAAACAAAGGGAGAGCAGAAATGCTGTTCAGTAGCTCTGGCCCTCAGAATAAAATATTACACATGCTGTTTCAAATATGAAGCCCAATTACTCACTCACAAAAGCAGGCTCCTCTGCTCTGTTGTGGGGTTTCTTTTCTCTGGATTTTCCTGAGGGGAATTTTCAGGATGTGTAGGAGTTTTTTTTTTTTTTTTTAATGACGGCTGTGATTGAGGCTTTGAGAGTGGATGAAATTACAATAATGCACCGTGTGCTTTTAAAACCGCGCTCATGTACTTCGTAACACAACAGAGAACATTAGCAGCTTCAATTTGATGTCTTAAGGATTTGCCTTATGGGAGAAGTGATGAGGAATGTCTTTTGTGATGTATGTGATTGGCCGTCAAAAACATTTTTTTTCCCAAGAAGAAATAGAATAAAATCTGTTGTGTGCAGCTGCTCATTTCACATCAAGCCGGAGCCGCTTCCTTCAGGAGCGTGTCACAAGGCATTAGAAGCTAATTTAGAAAATTTCCACAATTAATTGCTGAAGACAGGGGGGCTATTAAGTTGGACAACCCTGTGAGCAATTAGATCAAAGTTGTCATGTGTCAAGAAGAGCTTCAGTGTTCACACTGGGTTGGTACAGTATATCAAGGTCATATGGATGAGGCTCAGGGTTGGCTTTTGTAATTCGCCTCCCAGATATTCTCTGATCTGCGGGCACAGGAAAGTGAAGATAAAGAGATGTGAGCAGGTGATAATTATATATTTTTATGTTCTTATGGTGTGAACCTTACATGGGCTATTTTCGGAAACACACATGTTACTGTCTAATCAAGCATTTAGACCAGAGATGTCAGCTTCTCTGCAGCTGAAAATTATTTATTGTTTAGTTGTGTATCATCAATAAATAAATGGTTTTTCAATATGTCTCTGCAGCACGAAAAAAAAATCCCTCAGACGTATGCTCATAGTGAGTGTTAAGCACAGTAAATGTTGAGATGCAAAGGTTGACGTACAAAACCTATTAAGAGGTTTGTGTCAACAGTGTACGCAGCATCCACACGGTGTTTATTTATGGGGAGTCTGATTCACAACATTTGTCCAGGTTTATTGGTGACAATGAAGTATTTTTATACTCTGACAAGAGAAAAGGTCGCAATGAAAAGAGGAAACAAGACAACCTGCTAGAGAGACAGAAATGGTTCAAAGATTTTGAAATGTAATTCTATTAGACTCAGTTAATTAAAGGAATAGTCTGACATTTTGGAAAATATGCTTATTCACTTTCTTGCAGAGATTTAGATAAGAAGATTGACGCCACTGTTTTATTTGTACACTCTAAGAAATGATGGGGTTAGTAAATAACACTTAAAATAAATACGTTTTTCAACATAAAAACATTACGTTTGTTTCATGGATGAATTTTAGTCAGTTCACAACATAAATAAAGGAGTATGTCAAACTCAAAATACACGAGCATTATCTTAACTCATTTGCTTAGCAATTTTGAACATTTTTTTCTGCGCCCACTTTACGAAAGGAGATATTAAGTTAGTGCAACTTATTTACCTATCGAGTTTCAACAAAGTGCATCATTTCAAAGCGAACACGCCTGAGTTTTAAATCGGCACAGAGCGCGTGTAGCGTTGGTTGTGACACTGCAGGAAAACGACAGGTGTTTTATTTAGTTCTCAGTTTAAGTTGGCATCGGCTGAGTGAAGTTTGGTTGACAGCAAGCGGCAACCTTTGGCGCTGAAAAATGTAGCCAACACAGAAGTGCAAAAAGCTGCAGTTCCTGGAATGAACACTAGGGGCATGCTCCAAAAGGGAGTCAATTACATTTGACCGCCATGTTAAAATGTCCAACTTCACGGCAGAAAAGAAATATGTTTACAGTCTGGTGCAAAAAAAATGGTTTTAGTCTCTTTAGCTGATTTTCCACTTCATGACAACTGTACGGGGGGTGATTTTTTTTTTTATAACACACTTTGATTGACAGCTGTCTGCTTGTGCCAAAGCCGGCCGGTACCACTGGGTTAGCCGGCTTGCCCAGTGGCCATGTTTCAACAAACAGACTTCATTCAGCTCCATTGTCCATGTTTGACTTTACTGGATTTAGGCGACGTCACCACTGCCAAGATGGCGGCGCTGCACAATGGGCTGCAAAATTGCTCTTCAGAAATTTTACGGGTGACGTCACAGAGGCTATGTCCATGTTTTATACAGTCTATGATCCACCCACATTGGGGCATCCTGGTCCCTATCTGGGGCCGTCCAAGAGGCATCCAGATCTGCTTCACCACTTCAGGTGCAGTCTCCATTCTCCATAGTGGGAGTTGCCCCTGGAAAACAGGTTTGTGTGCTCTCCTGTGTAACTGAAGGTACCAACCCCCCTTGTCTGTTGATACTGTATATGCTATAACTATAGTGTTGTCTGACCTGACTGAGATATGGTGGCCTCTTATGTAAGGTGGAGAGTGTGGGTGGACTGCAGGTGGAGTCTTCATTCATTCTTTCTTTATTACAGTCTATGGTCCACAGCTACAGCTGCATCAATGGGTAGTTAGGCATCTGTGAGTTGTTCGACTTGTGACATATGTAGGTTTTGAAAGATAATTTAGGTTTGAAATAGATGCAATGTTTCAGTCCGAACGTTACAGTTATATTTGTGTGAGCTTAAAATGGTTGCTGCTACAGGTTCTGTGTCAGATACAACAAATAAGGCTGGAAAGTTGAGAGCATGTTGTAGAAATGCTGTAGGAAAAGGCTTAATAAAGTAATAGACTAATGTTAACTTCATTATTAAATATAGGAAGATAACAGCTTAACACAACAATATCAATACAATCTAAAATTAGTTTATACTTGTGTTTTATTTCACAGGAGATCACATGCATAATAATGCGGTTAAAACAAAATTTCATTTTCTCATTTCAGTGTTTGCCATTACTGTTGCCTGTTTTAATTCTGCAAGCAGGATGTTTTAGTTTTGAGCCTCAGCATTAAAAAAAAAAAGTCCATTCATCCTAAGTTGTAGACATTACTGTATGGTAAAATGTTAAACAAGCTGTAAGCACTACAGCTCTGATGTACAAAGAGAATTTTTTCATGACAGTACACCTCAAATTTTAGTTGAAGTTATGAAAAATTTCCTTAGTTTTTAAAATGAATTGGATCTGTAAGATTTGCAAATTTGAAATGCCAAGAAAGACTTGTCTTATGGTAGAGATGTAAGGATGTAAAAAACAGTCTAAATCTAAATAATTAAATATGTGAAAACAATGAGGATAATTCAGTTATAGCCTCCACATGGCTCCATCTGTGAAACTGAGCCGTTACTCTCTGTTAATGAATTATCTGCTCCCTAAAACTCCTCGGCTGTAGACTGACCTGTATGAATGTAAAGCTGCTGTGTTATCAATAACTACATTCTAACAGTCATTTCAGCTGCACCAAGTCAGGATGAAATATACAAATATTCTATCAAGGTGTGTATTAATAGTCCTCATCATTAACACTGAGGACAGATGTGTAGCCTACACAACAGTGAGGCTTTACTCCGGCCACTGACTGCGGAGACGTCTGGACCCAGAAGCCGGCAGAGATACTGAAATCCTGAAATCCTGAAATCTTTCATAAAGAACATCATTGGGGTGAGCTCTGGTCTCTAAACATCGTCACCCTGTGGAGTGAGCTCTCAAAATCCCTGCACTGATGTCGACTGGCTCTTCCAAATGTCAAATCATTTTTCTCGACCAATTGTGGACAGAGGGGCGGGGCTTACACAAGGTAATCTCGAGTTAACCACAAAGATAACCTGGTCGGAGCAGTTTAGAGATGCGGTGTAAATTGCCATGACAGCATACCACGGGTTAAACTTATCCTTTCGTAGTATGGGTTAATCAGGAAGTTACCCCCGACGTCACAAAGTTACTCCTAAAGTTACCTGGATAAGCCAGTTATCTCGCTTCGTAGTACAGGCCTCAGGTGTTTTTGGATCATTCCACAACTTTCCCACTTTTGGAATCAGGGTTGTATTGAAATGACAAGCTGAGACTTGTCTGGGCACAGTGACTTCCTGGTGTCCCTGCTGTTTGACTAAAGACTTCACGGTTATGACATGAAATAATTATGAGACCGGTATCTTCTCATCTCGCTCTCAGCGAAAAAGCATATTTCCTAAAATGTCAGACTATTCTTTTTCTGCTCTTTTGGGAAGGTTAGAAAGAAATCTGCATCTAAAAAGGTACATTAATCAAATTAAACATGTATGATCCCAGTAGTACTGACTGATAATTCAACGTTTGGTAGAAATCTGTTAAATCCAAACCTGAGACACACACACACACACATACACTTCTGCCCCCCTTGGTTGTTTTCATGATAGGTGTTGATAGTGCTCATTGACCTCAGTTTAACATCTTTCACTTCATATCAGGCAGAGACTTCCTCGATCTACTGTGGGCTATTTCCCAATGGCCGTGTGATTTAACTGTGGGTTAAAAATTTATTTTGCCGAAATGGTTATGGAGGAAATTACATTATTCATCCACTTTAAGAATAAAAAGGGTATCTTAAACTATATAACTCTTCTAGGTCCTGCTCTCAGAAAACTGTTGCACAGCGTATTAAATTCCAGTCTATTTTCCAAGACATAACTTTTACATGACTTTCATTGTTATAAGCAGTGAAAATGTTGTGTCCGAATGTACCAGATCACGATAGTTAAAGCTCTGATTTGTGTAGTCAAAAACGTGGAGATGAAAATGTCAATGAGTGATATTTACCTGGTGTATTTCTTTCTCAACAGCTTCCCATCTGTGTCAAGAAAGGTCCGCCACCCAGAGGACATCCGGCCAATGAGAGCAGAGCGGCTGAAAATGGCTCATTAGCAAAAGACTGAAATATGCAGCGAGAGAGAGGCTAGTCAATTGACAATCCAGCGCATTAGACCCAAAAGATCCATGGAAGCACGCAGGACCCATTATGCTGTGACACGCGTGAGGGAAGAAAACCAACAACGTCGCTGACTTCTGCTTCTCTCTGCAAACACACGGGATAAAGAGTCAAAAATTCAGCCTGTTAGAGGGTTCTATCAACAATGCTCATTCAGATCAATAACAGTTCCTGCAGAGAACTCGTATTAACTACAAAACTGTGAGCGCTTCCATCTTTCATGCAATGTGTCAATATCGCTGGCTGTCGTTGTTGTGGGGTGCGATTTCACAGCATACATTCAGCCCCGTGATGAAAGTGGAGGAACGCCACAGGGTATCTGAACATCAGAGGCAGCCAGGAACATCCCTTCATTGTACCCGCGCATGCACCTCTGCAAATTGATTTTCTGCAGCAGGCACATGGCCACGCCACAAGACCACGAATGCCTCCCTGAACGGGACAGTGAAATCAGCTTACTGCACCGACCTGCTCAGTCACCACATCTCAATTGAGCATTTGTAGGATGACATGGTACAAACTGCACGAGAGGCCCACCGCCGAACACTGGAGAGGGTCCTCAAGGGATTCTCCGACACAGAGGCTCTAATGAAGCTGTTCTGAGAGCAAACACAGGGTCAAGTCAGTGTTTAGAAAGCGGTGCTATTAGTGCACTACACAGATCATACACCCGCACTGAACAAACACCCTGAGCCCGTCTGACATCTCGGCCTGGCGCCGGCTTATATTACATCATCAGCCTTTGAGTAAAATCTGCTTGATGAAGCTTCGGAGTAACTTCAATGGAAAATCCTTCTGGCAAATATTTCTAATCCATACATAAATCCCAGGCTTAGACTTTAGAGTATATGCTTAACCTGAGTCGGAAATCAAACCGGTTCCTGCCAGTCAATTGCATGTCGTTTGATTTTTACGGCCTCTTCATACTTTCTTTATTGAGCCTTCTGTGATCTCTGTCACACTCACTCGCGTTTTCTCTACTCCGATTTCCGCAATTAGATTCATCTTAGTCAGTTAAATTATGTCCTGACACACTGTCACCTCCTCATGTTGCCAAGTCTGGGCAGATATCCAGCTGTTTCAATCCAGTCCATCAAAGTGATGTGAGGAGAGCAGTGATTTTCCCCTTTTAATTTACATTGCTCTAATTTCTTTGATTTGTATGAACATTTGACTTTAAATAACTTTAACAAACTTCTTTCAGACAAATTGCTGTTTTACAGAATCACACAGTTTTAGTTACATTCTGTAGATAACATGTCACAGTGTTCGTTTAATGCCTGTAAAAATGGTTTCATTTCCCAGCACTTGCTGCATCTCCATAAAGTCCAAAAGTGGTCAATCATGAAAATTGCCCCTAAAAAAAATAAATATAAAACAACTGTCATTCATCTTAAATGCAAAGTAAAGTACATTCAAATGTCATTTGATTTCGTGCCACAGCTCTTCCCTTCTTTGAGAGTAAATTTCAGCTATTTGTGACCACTGATAGAGGCGGGGGGAGGCAGCTAAATGAGACTCCAGTGGATCACAGCGGAGGAGAGGAAAGCTCAGGGTAGCTAATGCTGCAGTTTGACTGCTCTTGAATGTGTGGGGATGCGGATGATGGGATTTCAAATTATACTGCCATTTCACTTCTTTTAAAACGTGTTTTAAAGGTTGAGACTGAATTTCTGCCCACACCAGGTGTTTATGTTACCGAGGGTTATTGCCCATAATGCATCGCTACAGGCAGTCTTTAAAGATCTACAGTGTCCCTCAGACAGAGATAATATCAGTGCTAATCGTATTTTGGCTAAACCAAGCAGTGGCCAGCAAGTGGAAAACTCATTAAAAATCTGTGAAGGTGCAACAGAAAGAAGCAGCAGAGTGAGTGATAAAAGCTCGGTACACTGCAAAGACTTTTCTGACATTGCAAACACTGAAGCAGAGTTTGAGAATGAAGGCCAAACCAAAACATGACAACTCTAGTAAAAAAAAAAAAAGAATAGCAACAAGTTCATTATTTTATATTTTATATATAAATTAAGGATTTATACATTGCTGATAAAGAAAAAATACAAAACATTTTTTGATCTTACATGACATTTACATGTGAAATTTTACACAACATATTCAATAACTTACAAATGCTTTATTTGCATAAAAAATATATCTCTTTACAAAACTTTTGTAATATGTACATATTCATATACACAGGTTTTTGAATGGGATAACAACTGTGTGGTACATTTAAAAGCATTCTACTCTAATCTGATGTGGGACTGACTTGCCGTATACTGTTTTTTACCAGATGCAATTCTTTTCTCATCCATAAGAAATATGAACTCGCAAAATATATTACATATTGATAACACAAGACATCTTGCCAAAGAATGCCATCAAGTATCAAAACTGTATAAATGTACAAAATGTAACAGCAATGACAGGAACATAGTGGTACAAAGTACTATAGCAGCAATTGCTATACTGGATCACTTTTTGCCAACATGCACAGGTATGAAACTATGAGCTGCTTTTCAAACACACCTTTTCTTAGATAAACCATGAGAGCTGACATCGCTCAGCTGGATCATTGCTATCTGTGCAGATAAATTACACTGATGTACAGTTTTACTAATGCAAGAAATGTTATGTCCTCCTTAAAAACATATGCCCATACAGTATTCAAGGCACTGCAATGATGTAGAAATGCCAAATTCATTTTTTTAAAACATGGACGGATGACAGTACGATACTAATGGTGGCTCGTGTTTAAGTGTGCAAATTTTTTTTTTCATGTATACTGTACATTTGTTGGCAGAAGCTGAGGGTTCAGTAAGACAATGAAATAACCATTTGTATCAGTGGGTGTCAATAAAATAGGCCAACGCCGTGTATTCATCGAGTGCCTCAGAGTAGGAGTACGGATCAGGTTATTCACCGACCAAGGCAACGTTTCCCAAAAGAATTGCAGACCAACAAACACTGCTCAATTCATGAAAAACCACAGCTCAAGTGGAGGTTGCGCTTGTTCCGTCTTGGAATTACTCTAAAGGAACATAAAAGAAGACAACAAGCTTCATCCCACCTCAGACTGCCCACTGACATTTCATTGCACTTTAATTTACCGACATCCAGCCTTAAATAAACTTATGGGAAACCTGGCCAGCTGTCGGTATTCTTAAACATCGTTCAATAAAACCTGAAATAATTAAGCAAGGAAGTCCTACTTTGAGATTCTTGATCCATACAGACTCAAGGCCAGGGTTAATCCACTCCAATTTTGGTTTATTTGGGACGCAAAAAGATGGAAAATCATAATAAGAAAAAACACCTAAAATTAAGTCTGTTTTCAGAACAGTTTCAATAACTTAAGAACAGGTTAAATACATGGATGATGTGAGCACAGCCCCACATGACCAATATACTGAAAGGTCCAGCATGTCGTGACTAGACTCAGACTAGTCAGCAATTTAAACTCTCACACTTAAAAGAACATTTCTGTCATAAACAAATTCATTGCACACAACTTGTTAATAAACCCTAATGTTGACTACATCTCTGGTGAAGAAAATGTCAGAGAACCTGCACTGTAACAAGATAAGCCCTCGCATTCCCAATGGCACTCGAAAAAAATGGTACTGCACTTCAGTAATTAAATCCCTGGCCATATATTTCATCAGTAGGAGGTACCATCCAATTAAGAGGTATAATTGACCATATAACTTTGAACAGACTACAGCACCGATGCTATTTAAACAGAGGCAGTTTCTTTTCTACTTCCTCATCCCGTCTCACACACCCCACTGCTAGGAAAATAGACTCTATAGATTACATTGATCAACTCACAGCTGAGAGGCTCCTCACCTCCATAAGAGAAAATAACTCAACGGGATAAACGTGGCTCTAAGACAGAAAAAACAAAAAACAAAAGGATCTAGATCTGGGCTGTTTTCTTGAAAAGACAGAAATGAAAGAAATGAAATGATGTTTTAATTTTTCATTTGGCATTGTGAAGTAACCCCTCTCTATTTATACTGCAGAGCATAAAATACTCCATTATTTATATGCCAGAGGCTCTTTTATTCCTAAAGCCAACACTCACAGAGTGTAAAGAACACTTCTCTTCACCGAACGCTGGGAAGATCTGGAAAGGTGTGCGACCTTCCCTTCCTCTCTCATTAATCATTGAGATTCTGTATACGATCGATTGCAACTGCCGTAAGTGTTGCTAAAAATGTGCTTTATGTCTCTGATCAGTTCTGTGTCTTCGTCGTACGTCATCAGAAACAGGAAAAATATAAACGTCTATATATATGTTCATGTTAAGCAAACGTGTGTCTCTGTGTTTCTCTTTCTCTCCTTCTGTCCGTCCCTCTCGCTCTGCAGACATCAAACCATGGTGCAGATAGTGTTGAGATTGGGGTCAAAGCGGACGACTTTCCCCTCAGCAGCTTTCGTGTTTGTGTTGTACATGGGATTCTCAAACGTGGCCTGTCCATTGTTGTTCTCGTGGACAGAACATCCTGTGTACTGCGCTTTATCTGTTTTCCTGGGGACAAAAAAATGAGGTTGCACATTAGTTGAGAGGCAGTATCCCAATTATCTCCCCTCCTTCCAATCCAATAAACATACTTCCATTATCTTGGTGTGGACAGCTGCAGTAGGTAAATGAGGCTGACTGGTAATTACTGTAGGAAAGATCAGTCAGTAGAGCTCTATGCCAGTTCACTGGTAACTAACGTAATGAGTGCAGAATTTGCATGTCACAGGCTTTCTGTGTGTGTGTGCTGTTCTGAGAGGTAACCTGTTTAAATTAAGACAAAATCTACACACACTACATACATTCACATCACATATGGACACACGCTACGTTACATATTATACGAATGCCTCACGTATGCTGCTGTGTAATGTGGTTTGGATGGTAACAAGTTGACTAACATTGCATCATGCTTTGAAGCCTCTCACATATAAGACAGTGAGGAACCTTGCTGCAGTAAAGCCGGCTGTGGAAGTGGGCCACAGTGTACCATCTACCTCATCTTGATGTGCATTATCTTTGGCTGCAACTGTACAAACATCGACATAAATCTGGGTTTCTCAAACTTTCCCAGCATCAGATCTGTGGTGGATAACTTTAAAACTCAACATGGGACACACACTCCTGAAAATGTACTACTTTCTTTCTCAAGTGGGAACAAAACAGACACAGACTACAGTATAAATCTGGGTTCGATGACACCAGGATACACTACATACCGCTGTTTGTAGAGATAAAAACCGAGGCCTGCAAAGATGAGGGCAAAGAAAGGCACGAGGATAGCGACAGCAACAGAACTGCTATTGGTGGAGCCGTTGGTTTCAGGGTCAGTGAGAGTAACGTTCTCTCTCACACTCAAACCTGGTGGAAAAAAACATTAGATTAGCAAAACAATACAGAAAACAGTCAATGAATGAAAAATATTTGAAATATTCAGCTCAACAAAAACACTGTAGAAACAAAATGGAATAATAGAAAAATACGTATCATCTGCTGCAGACGACGATGACGATGATGGTGATAATGAAGAGGAAGATGATTGCAATGATGACAAGTCGGAGACGCAGCAGCCAGTTGATAAAGACGACAACCGTAATGATCATACTGATAATGATCACTGTGACTGTGATAATCTTGTTGAAGACAATCATGAGATGATGACAACAGGAACGTCGAGCACAAAGAAATGAAGGACGGTGATGTGGAAGGGAATAATCCACTTTGCGCTTTATGACTGTGGCGATAGATGGTGACAGTGGGTATTAGGGGCAACACACTATAAATGTATGTGTGCTGTCAATACACAAAGTATTATGTAGCTTTATTGTTTGAAAAAGAGTTGTTATAACTATTTTATAAATTAATTAGGTGTTACTAGAAAAAATTAAACCCATCATAACATTTTCTGTGTCCTTGTAAAATGTCTGTTCTCTCCATGTGGAAGGAGAATAATGGATGTCACAGTGACAGCGAAGGATTCATTTACACTGAAGGAGTAAATGTGCTCATGGCAAAGATGTTTTCATATCTGTAATTTTCATACCATATTTCCACATTTGCAACATTTTCTGGATTTCACAAAAATTCAGAATCTCTAAATATGCAAATATTTTTCATTTCCCAAGTTTCACCGCCCGACACAAGATGTCTCCTCCGCCACCGAAAAATCCATTCACAATGTACGTGTGCTGAAGGCTACAAGTTTTTATGCCACATTTGTGCAAGTTGCACGACTGTCTTCCAAACTATCTGCGATGCCACAAATCATGCTTGTATTTATGCATCTCCAACTCCAATTTAAGGTGAGCACAGAGAAACTTTCCTCCCTCAGCAGATGAATGTGAAAACAGCCTTCTAGTGTCAAACTAAGTACGTGCATCATTCATTCACAAAAAGAAGAACACACATGGATTGGGGGTTTCAACAATATCAACCCTTTCTTCTATGAAAAGGAAAGATGAGGAGGAGTGAGCAATGGCAATGGGACTTATTGTATTTAAAAGGACACATACCAAGTCTCTGTAGTCCGAACTGTCCGTAGTCTTTACCCTGTATAAAGCCTTGGAACACATAGCTGCCACCCTCAGGCTCAGCTGAAACCTAGTAGAAAAAGAAACAGTAAACTTGAGGAAAAAGCGTGTTTTATTTCAACTGCATGAATAAAAATGGATTTTTCTTGGCACCTAAGAGAGTGTGGCATCTTCTCCACGCCACATCAAAAACTATGTATACTGTATTTAGTACGACAATCAACACATTCTGTCATGCTACATTCAAAAATAAAACCTCTCTTTTTTGAAAGCCTGCTCCAGAAGCTGTGCGCTACGCTATCAATAGCTCAGCCGTGTGCAGTCACCTGTCACACGTTGTTATTAAGTGGACCTTGAAGTTTATTTTAGAAGCCGAACTTCAATTCCACCAATAAAAATTGTTGTGCAGTCGCAGGTTTCTTAGACGTCAGGTGTGTGTGTCTCAGCCCATTCAGCAAATTGTCAATGTGGGAACGCTGAAGTGGTTCATACAGAGCTCCTGGTGCATCTGATGTACAGCCAGTGTTAATATATGTAAACAAAAACAGACAATAAAGCAGGAAATTATTATTCTGCTTGTTGACGCCGTTTCTTCTCATGTATTGTGATTTTTTTTTTACTTTGCTGGCACGGTAAAATAGGATGAGAGACTAATAATGAGGAAACATTGGCTTGATTCAGTCCATGGAAGGCTTATTTTTTGCTCCACGTAGTTACAGGCCCATTGCCTTTACTATTTCACTTGACTGTCAGAAAACAGAAATGAATAAATAGAAAGAAATAAAAGACAGTCACAGCTCTTGGTTATTTCCAAAAGATCACTGGCCAGCTGCTTCAAATTCCTGTGTATACTCACAAATCCGTCCATTGCCCAGGTCTCATCAGTAATCCTGCTCAAGGAGCTGTGGGCCAGCGCTCTCATCTGGTACAGCAAGAGCATTAACCGTGCCTCCTGGCGCTTGTACACTCCTACAAGGTAGAGGACGAGAAGCAATACGAGAAATGATGTGAACAAAGAGATGAGACAGTATGAGTGTGGGGGAATCATAAAAGAAAAAAAACAAGCGGAGAGAAAACAAAGAAAAGCAGGAGAGAAGAAAAGCGTCAAGAAAAGATGAGAACACATGAGAACACAGCCGAGGGAAGAGGGGAGGAGACGAGCGACTCTTGAGTGGGCAGTTAGTCAGTCAGCGCAGACTAATACATCCGTCTTCGGAGCCAATAGTTAATTTCCACTCTCATGCATGAGATCATTTGGTGATTGACTGATTGACATGAGGCACCCTCAAAATAAATGGAAGTGACACACAGAGGTAGTGAGAGGAGGAGAGGGGAGGCGGAGGGGAGGAAGCAGAAGACAGATGATTTATAGATGACTCACCAGAGAGCAGAAACTCCATGCTACTGTCAGTTAAAGTTACATTGACTTTTCCCGTCGTGGCATTAAAGCTTGTGACTGTCAAAGTCATTGGCTGTTTCTGGCCTTTGTAATCATAGGAACCCTTCCAGACGAAATCAGGGGCAAAGACGTCGTCAGGAACTTCGGAAAAGGGAAATAAAAGAAAACTCATTAAATGATGCTATTAAAATAATAGCAGAGAAGAACTGTAAAAGAAAGTATGAAAATGGAAGTTATCATTCCTATTACCCAGTATTGTCTGACACGTTTTTTTTTTTTAAAGAAACATCAAATCAATATGTTTTTAATGCAAGCTGACTACTTGCACCCACGCTGCAAAATGGTAATTAGATGTGCAGCGGAATCAACACATCAAACAGCTGATAACAGTCTTTTCATTCAGTTTGAACAATATCATGTTCCTTATATGCTTTGACAATCTCAATTAATGATAATTAAATACATTCTGGAAGAGATAACTCCTGGAACTCGGCAGAACTTTTAAAACAGTTTTACATTGATAAACTTTATGTAGCACTTTTATAGTCATTATCTATTGGTAATTATTAAACAGGAAATTATGAGTCAATTATCACTGTAAAAAAGGTGACTGTTTGTAGTTAGTACCAGCAACTAAATCTGATAATAGTCAGAATAATTACCTAGTATTTACTACATCATTTTCACTAATTATAGGCACAACAACAAGGTAATGTTTAAGGGGTGGAAGGGAGCACATAGATGGCAACAGACATTATTTTGTATTGTATTTACTGGCTGACACAGCAGCTTTACTTTGATACTGATTAAGCAAAGGTAAAATTTCACAGCACAGTTTCACTGGGTTAATTTGATAAGTTTAGCTGGATTATTGGCTGAGCACAATGAACCAGGTTGGTCTTACGGATACGCTAAAGACTTGGTGATATAATATTTGTATGTGCTTTGAGCTCAGTGCCAGTGCAAACATGCTAACATGTTCACAATGTCAATGATAACATGAAGATGTTTAGCACATAAAGTTTACATTTTTCATTTTAATATTTGTTTACTGCTTTACAATGCTCATTGACACTGAAGGCAAATTAAGTGCCTTTTGAATATTTACATCATACATACAGCACAGTATCTCGGTTACCAGTTAAATGCATGTATAATGGGGAAATAATTACCTTGTTGCACCAATATTTTCTAATTATAGACTAATTGCATTGTATGTATTAAGTACATATTGCACTTATTACGACCTGTTAATATTTCCTGGTACTAATCACTTAATGTAATTATTTCTTTGTATCAATTATTCACTCTTAATTACTTATAAATGATCATATATGTAACTGCAAAAGAACATATTACGTCCATAATACAAATGGTGCACACCAGGTTCTGTACTCATAATTTTCTTCATCATTTTCCTCTACTCTACAAATATGAGCTACCAAATTAAGACCAAGGTCTTATGAAGACAGGAGAATTTCTACGATCTTGATGAAGATATTGCCCCGTATAAGACAATACACTAAAGCTACTGTACAGCTACGAAGCTACAGGTCCAACAGTGAGCGCATGCAATGAGTTTGTGCAGTAAAAGAAACCTCCCTATAGCTGATGCTAGTACCGTCAAAAGATAGATGCAGGACTGCTGCCTTCTGCGGTTACCAGTTGAACAGCTTGTGCAATTCAAGACTCACCATTTATTTTCGGGCTCGGTGTCCCTGGTACGGGCTTGACAGTTTTCTCATGTGATTTGGAACCGACTGCAGAAGAACATAAATATGTATGTCACAAAGATATAGCGATGCACAGCAAGGCTTAACAGATGGAGGGTGTTGGAAAAGTAAACACTGCTTGAGTGTAACTTGCTGCCTGCATTAAACTTTTCCTCACTTTGGTCAGATCTCTGGTGGCTCAGTTCTAACAAACATCCATAAGTCAACACACACTAAGAAAGGAATCTTAACAGGCGTACTGCAATTAGCTGACAGTTTACTGACACAGCGGGTTCACGGAAAACATCCCACAAACCACAATGTCTCATTATATTTGATTAGCATTTTATTTTACTTAACTATCAGTGAACACCCCCTGCCCTCCACCTTTATACACTTGCTCAATCTTCCTCTCCAACATTTTAACTTGTGCTCCATCCCCTTCCTCCCCACCGTCTTCCCCATCATCTGCCCTCGCAGACCCCCGCTGACCACGTACCTCTGCAGACAGGCACCTTGCCAGTCCAGCTGCTGTCAGAGCGGCAGACACGGTGCTCTGAACCCCCGGAAAGGAAATAACCTGGCTGACAGGTGTACACCAGGGTGTAGCCGTAGGAGGGCAGGTCCAGACCCACGACGTCAGCGTTGGCCGGGCTCCGCGGCTGCTTGCAGGAGTGAGCTGGAGAGCAAGCAGAGGGCAGATGGGTTAGTACACACACATCTACACATACATACAAATGGAGCCAGATAAACACAATTTATGCACACACACAGACCAATGTAGACACACACACACACACACACACAAAAAGACGTACAGATATAGAGGAAGATAATTAAGGAGTCACTGGGGGGAGAGAGGGATAGATGGGGGAAGGTTAGAAAAAGAGATTAAAAAAGGAAGCACACACATTTTACAACCGAGTCCAGGGAGCTATTAAGGAGCATATTGATACTTTAATATGTCTCGTTTCTTTTTTGATATGAATAAGGACACTTGTGGCTTGGGAGATACTGCTTAACTTTAGACCGAATTAGCCTGCAAAACAAGGAGAGCTTAAATAAAGTCAAAACCACAACTGTGTGAAGCCAAAGCCTTGGATTGCAATTCAGCAGCAGTTTGAAAAAAAAAAAAAAAAAAAACATTCAGGGTTGTTTTTGTATTTCTCAAATTTATCAAAATTTCCAAGCGTGGGACCAAACTAGACTAAGCTCACCGGTGTCCTTGCAAAACAGTGCTGAAGTGAATGCTGATCTGTAGATCTTGCGAGAGTGTTTTCCATCATGAGGATGTGCATATAGGTTGCAAGGTCACTTGTGGACACTGGAAGGAGACAGAAGGCTGACTGAAATAATTGGCAAATAGGGGGCTTTTAAGTGCAGCCCATGTTCTGGAGGTCAGACCAGTCTGACCTGAAAATAAAGTATAAGTATATGTGTTGTTGGAGCTAGGGTTTTTTAATACAGTGATTCACTTTTGACTTTCTTGGCTTTGACTTTCTTAGCTTATTAAATTATTTCGTCTCAAAAAGCAGGAAGCTAGTGACATGCTGGTTAAGGATAGCGCTGAAAAGCTTTCGCTGAATCAGAAAGTTGGTACAAAAGCTGTTTATTGCTGTATTGCCAAAACACCAGCCTCTTATAGACCATATTAAATGTTTTCATTCTCTCATGAGTGGGTTGAGTATACTTAGTTTAATTTTTCACATCAACAAACCCTTTACAGAACAAAAAATTATGCAAATCATCCCGCGCCACCAAAACACTGAGGGGCTGAACATCCAGGCTCTGAGGCGTCAACAATAATGTGAAAATAGCTAAATAATTTCGCAGCTTGTGAGTGAAAGAATACGTTGCCACCTGTCAAATGGGAGACAGCTGCAACTGAGTCACAGTACCAAATCGGTCCTTCATGGCGTCTTAATGACATTAGTGGCAATAGGGTGCGGAAGGGATGAAACCCAGTTTCTGAGTTTAAGAAAGTCAAAGAGACTGCAGGAAATTCCTTGTTGGATAGAACTTTTGCCTGTGTTTGATCCAGTAATATTATATGCTTGTATGCGTGTCTGAAGATGGACATTTGTGGAGAAGTTAAAACAGGTACCTAAATCCAGCAGGATACTCATCTTATACTCAGATACACACAGGCTATAACAATTTAGTATGCATTAAGAGAGACTGACGAAGAAAGCACAAGGACAAGTGTCTGTATGTGGCACCTAGAGTTTTTGAAACAAACTGATGAATCTGCCCTGAGGAAAGCTAATGTAGTATCTATTTACACTGCAGGAGAGAAGAAAAACTGTCTCATGCAGTGAGTTGTTGATATACAGCCTGGAGACCTAAATAAATAAATAGATAAATAATTAAATAAACTCCCTCCTCACTTCCTGAGCACAAGACTATGTAACCCATTTAAAATGACAAACTGTCAGCACATGTCCAGAGTGGTTGTAGAGTTTGTCGACCATGAATGCTGAAGACACTTACAAGGCCGATGAATTGTTGTATCAAAGACGCGTCATATTCCTCATCAAGCTCTGTTGACAGTACCGTGTTTATTTACACTTCAAACAGCACAGCGGGCTGTACTCCTGAGATTACACAAGCCCTCAGAAGACACTTTCACTTTTTCTGCCACACAACAGCATGTAATGTTCTTAGTTCAAAGTTGCTATCTCTGATAGAGACAGAGTGCATTAGTTAGGGACACGGACAGACAGAGACAGATAGAGGCAGACGCACAGAGACAGCCCCTGCTGATGGATTTCCAGCCGAGGAGGTTGGCCAACTGCAGACAGCAGCAGCAGGTCATAGTGAAGAGGACAAAGTTAACTTTTGAATTGTTACATTGTTTTTCTTGTAGCTTTTTGTTTTTTAACAGGCAATCTTGTTAGCATGCCTCGCTGTACAAAACGCTGCCAGTCAGAGGTTGCAGGGTTTGACATCCAAATGCTGTTTTCTTTGGCTGCTTTAGCAGCGTCTGCTTAGTGAGTTTTGAGACTACTGCTGGTTTTCACTCAAGGTACGCTTAGAGTATAAGTGTAAACTATTAATCTGACAAAAAGGTAACGCAATTAGGATACAATGATATTAAACTCTCACTTGTGTTCATTGCATCTATTACATCTCTTGTGCTGATAATCCCTCCATGTTTTGCTTTCATCAGCAGTACAAGGCAAGTTCACTTCACTTTTAAATCCATTTAAGTGGATTCACAGTAACAGAAGAGCCTTTAATCACAGAGAAAGGTATTTTAGAGGATTTATGACTGTTCTGACCGAGGGTCAACACAGAGTGTCAGACCCATACAAAAGCACTCATACTCCAATACATATACATAACCGCAGTTTTCCCGCAATGTATTATGGGCCAGACAGCCCTCTGGGTCTGCATGTCCACCTTCATGGCTGTTCTAATGAAAAATGAATAAAAAATATTATGTTATACATCAACAGACTGAAAGTGAATTCATACTTTGACTTTAAAGCCGAAAAACACAGTGACCTTGTGGTTTAAGGTTTTGGCTCTCCAATGATGTAATAACTATACTCTTAAATTCACTCTAAACCAATAAATAGTAATACAGTTACATTAATGTGCTATTCAAGGACATATATTAATACAGTGCAGATTGTAAGTTTAACAGCTATGCTGCCAATGCCTAATGCAAGAGTAATATAATGTTACATAATTTAGGCGCAGAGCCATAAAACAAGGATGGTTTCTTCTTTGAACAAATCATACATTCATACACCTGACCAGCACATTATAATTTAGCAAGGTCTTTCAAAGACAATATTCTGAAAACAGTCTGCTGTTTGTACCACTTGCCAGTTCAAGAGCTAATGTGTTGTAAAGTCACAGTTCACTTCATTCACATCTGCATTAAGAAAATAAACTTGCCAGGCTGCAGCCGATCAGCTGTCGACACCAATATGGATATTTAACTTCACCATTGTTTATGTAACATTAACGTAAAAGTTCCCTCAGTCACAAATTTGAGGATTTATTCATAAAAGTTTGAGATGCTACAATCTGGTCTGAGATACATTTCTCTATTTTAATTCCAGCAGTAACAATGACAGGACAAGGGAGGAGGAAAATCAATACGCTATTCAAGCTACCACAGGTGATGGACCAGAGCCAGAGAGCAGCTTCTGAAACGCTGCAACCTCAGCAGAGGCAGACAAACCTGGCTAAGGAACCGCATCAGTGGAACAGAGCGAGTCAGGAACGTAAAAAGCCTCAAAACATGACACCTCTGAATGAAATCTGGATTAGCTGTCAGACTGCCATTCCAGTGGGTGGATTTACAACATTATGGTTACACAGAAAGGTATAAAATATGTTATTTTATGTTTACCGCTGTGACAGTAAATGTGGCTGCTGGGATGTTTTGTGCACAAATTGAGAAAGGTTTGAGAGAGGAACTTCCAAGAGGCCATTCACTGGTGTTCACTGTACCACTGACAGTATGAAAAGACAATAACAGTGACCAGTGAACTCAAATGTTAAGTACACACTGGCTTCTCAAATTTTCTTAAACATAGGTTGTGGTTTGTTTTACTACACTTCTTCATAATAAGGAAATCTGAAATGTGGTGTGTGTTAATTAATGCAACATAAAATCGATACACAGGCTGTACAAAATATTCAGCTAGATGTTTGGGATGATATGTGTCGATGGATCCTTGAGTTACTTGCTCATGCCCATGTTGAGTTTATGTTCATGTACATCCTTTTTTAAAAATCAGTTCATGGGCAACGTGACATCCATTAACCCTAACTCCACAATTCTAAATATCATATTTAAGCATGTGGCAAGTTAAATATCAACCATTGTCAGTCAGGAGTACCGAATGGATTTGCCAAGCAGTTGACTCCTGACCTCAGCTTGTGTCTGTGCACTGCCCAGCAGTAGCATGCTAAGATGCTGCTGATAAAGTGTCTTATATTAAAGCTTTTAAATCAGCATCAGTAGAAACATGCATTTCCATAATAATGAAAGTTGCATTACTATGCATTAGGTTTCCTCAGAGGAGAAACTTGTTGTTGACAACTTGAAAGCGACTTTAAGAAAATTACATTTCAAAGCTGAGATGTTTTTCTTCTTATCTAGTGGTTTATCTTCCACTCTTGTTGAATTATTGCGTATATTGGCATTTCCCCTTTTCCTTAGAAGCTCCAAGACAAAGTGTGGCTCTCACAGGGCCATGCCATCTCAACCCTTCAAACATTTTGACAGCAGTGAATGCAGCCCTGGAGAAGAGGAGACTGTGTATGATCCAATCTGTGCCAGCCATTTCTCTCCAGAGAGAGAATTTCGATTCTGTGGTTATAACGAACTTTGTAAGTGCATGTGTGAGGAGTTTGCAGGAGCTTTAACCTATAATTCAGTTGACTTAAACTTACTCTGACTACTCTTTTCTTTTAAGGGACCTGTCACAGTGCTGGCAATAAAGGCCATTAAGAAGCGAGAGGATGTGCAACCTCCTGAATCATTCCTGAGTGACCTGGATGATGGGGTCAACAGTTTGAAGATGCAGGTGAGACAGGAAAGGAGAGGAGACAAAAGGCTAGACAGGAATTTTGCTCTCTGAGTTCTCCTCTGCTGCCAGCTGTTTAAATTAACATCTTAGATCATTTAAACTTAAACATAAACTCACAAATGATGAGAAATAGGACAGTGACGGATTTGTGAATAGTTTCTAACTGTGTTTTATTGAAAAATGTGACTAAAAATCTGCAATAAATGATAAAGTTTTTTTATTATACTGTTTGTAGATTGGCTCTACTTATTAAAACTTACATATGCAATATATAAAGTATTGGAATAAATGTGCTTATTAAATAAATAGCCTGTGCCTGCGCACAAACACATGCATGCACCTCCTTTGTTGCAAAAAACTACAGCCTCCAAAATGACCACACAGTTGAATCATCACCTGTCTAAGCATTTAACAACACGATAACCCTCAATAAAGTAGGATTTTAATGTAGTTACCTTGTCTGAGACTAAGTTAGTTTCAGCTGGGTGAACCTAATAAACTGGCAACAAAGTGTATGAATAATAAAAAGAGATGATGCACAAATTCAAGGATTCACAATCCCTTTAAAACTTCTCCTCCCACTAAAACACACACACACACACACACAGCGACGCTGCAGAGTAGATCAGGCAGAGGATGAAGGGTTGGTATTACAGTATTTCTGCCCCCTCAGCACAAATGTCTCCAGGAAATTCAAGTGGGTGTTACATCTTGGGTTAGTTATGAAATCAAGATTACAAAATATCATTTGAATCCCTTAATTATGACATAGCTCAAGTGTTTACACTGAAAGCGGGTAGTAAAATGCAGACTACAGTAAGATCTGAATTGGTAATATTGCCATGAAATATGCTGCAGCTGAAAGGGATTCCACAGAGATATTGAATTATACCACAACTTCGAAAAGTACTTGGCTTGGCAAAGCATCTGTGATAAACTGCACAGCCCTAGTTTGGTGTTGGTCGAGAGTTCAGGTGGTTCAAACATAATGACAGTAATCACGATCAACACTTCTCTCCCAGAATGACTGGGATGGTAGGTTGATTGAGGCGCGAGCAGCAATCTACTGGGAGGTCAAAAGTTATGGCGGGATTGGGTGAATGAGAGAAGTTGTGCTGGAAGAAGGCGTCGAGCGAGGGAGGACGAGAAGGTCGAGGAAAAGAAGAGAATGTGTCTGAGTAGGCAGCAATACAGGTAAACAGTGACAAGATGCCAGCAAGGGAAGTGAAAAACAAAGACAGGCGGTGCGATATAAAGATACAGTGAGGGCGATGAACAAGCACTCACGGATACAGGTAGGCTGGATGCCGGTCCAGGTGAGATCTGGCAAGCAGAGCCGGGTGGTGGAGCCCTGCAGTAGGTGTCCCTGTTGGCACTGGAAGTCTACTCTGCTGCCCACCTGGCCACAAACAGACAGCACACAAAGTGGAAGGAGTCAATATACTGATGCAAATGCCAATAGGCTCGCAGCATCAAATCTAAAGAGCTGGGAAAAAATACTGCACACTAAAGTTTTTTTTTCCCTTTTTTAATGATTATCTGTAGTGTGTGGAGGCAGATGGAGCCTATTCCTAGAGGCGATGGCCCATGTTTGTGTTCTCAACTGATGCACAGACATTAGAAAGTGAGGGAGCTGACTTTCTGGTAAAGATATAGAGCCAAACTGTTTGCTGTTATCTTAATAAATGACTTTTATTTTCAGCCACCGTCCCAGTCGACTGTTTAAAGACGGCATCGACACAGAACTCCCTCATTCGCTGGTGTCAAGAAATTGCTGAAGTTGTTGAGTAATGCAGAAAAATGCAAGACTACAGCCATTACAAGCAGTGATCCAAATAATAAGCTGCTTCTGCTTTCATTTGGGACAAATTTCATATCAGATACTTTGCTGAATGTTGTGGAGAAATTGTTTGCACTTAACTTGTAAGCGAGACACTAAAAGCAACAGGGAGGAAATAAAATGAAATACACTGGCTGAAAGCATCTCAAGGGATCTGGTGAGCACACGCCAATGGTCATGATATCAATTTTTTTTTTGACTATGATGCATTTTAGCATTGCTCATTTTACACAAACTGCATGCAGTGCACATTATTGTAGCTCTAGATATGCACCATGTCTTTACACATTCACAGTGGTGGAGAAATCCTGCTGGGTTCTCCTCAGGGCAATCATGTGGGATGGACACATACATGCGTCACTGCTTCATCCTTGCACCCACATAACGTCATCCAAAGGGAATGAATGATGATTGCACCTGGAACGCTCATTGAAAAGAGCCCATTTCAAAGAGGACTAAGTACAGGTAACACAGTAGGGCTGCGAGCTTTCAATGGCGCTTTGATTTGGTGCTTCTTGTTCACACTCATGTACCTCTGGCTCTCAGGTACAACAGCCAGGTGGCTATAAATATTGATCCATGGGATCTGTTGAGCTGAATTAGGTAGGTGAAGTATATCACAGTGTATGTAAAGTATAATATAATATGTTCTAGTTTGACATGTTTCATACATACCTAAAATAAACCTGACTCCAACTAAGACTGTAATTTTTCTGCTCCTGACGGAAATGCATTTTCTGTTTCAAATCACGTCAGAATTGAAGGATATATCAGCATCATCATTTATAAAATGTATCCATTACAGCTTTTGCTCATCTTACCTTGAAACCAGTTGTGTAATTCATGAAGCCATGCTCAGGTGTCCCTGGATTTTCACAAGTGGTTCTTGTAGGCTCTGGAACAAGAAATGATTGTCATGATGAGCAAGGGAATTGCAGGAGAGCAGAAATGAGAATATGACAGAGGGGCAATCATTGATAATGTCGAAGCAATTTTTCTCTGGTGTACCATGTACCAGAGGACAATTACTGAAGTGCCATGGTAACATGAGCAGAATTACCCGCCATCTTTAGTCTCTTTGACTATGAATTCCTTGGCTTTTAAAAGTCTCTGGGATATGGACTTCTGAGACTTTTAATCATTGGTAAGACTAATTTGAATTAAGAGACATAAATTTGGTAACATTTCTTCAGCACTTAATATTTCTAGCAACACTAAGCTGCAAATATAAAGCATAGCCCCTGAGGTAATATAAATAATGTATTTCATTCCCGTAATTTATTTTTACATGAGTGCCAGATGGCAACGCATTGATTCCAGTTCACCTTCAACTGCATCTTGTTATTTATGTTAACAGCCACAATAGAACCAACAGAAAATGATCATTTGGAAGATTAGTCAAACATGTGCTGTGTTTTTCTTTCATTTTGATCGTACCTGGCGAACATCTTGTGTTTAATTCTAGTACCTTTGTTATTTCACTTGTAAACGTGTAAAACTTGTATCCTGTGTTGTTCAAAGCATCAAATCTGATTAGGCATACATCCTGTTATATATCCTGTGTGAGGGAGACTTAAAAATATGGTATTATTAATTAGAAATATATCAATGAGATTACAAACCAGGAAAGGATGTTAAGAAAGAGGAGAAGTGTTGTAAGTAAGAATAAATCCAGGGTCTTTGCAAGCCTTTTGTAGAAAAAAAGGAACTCTGTGAACTCTCTATAACATATTATGAGGCTCATCATGGGAGAAGAAACTTCAAAAGAACTTTGTATGGTTAGAGCACCTGCAAGTGTGGAGCAATGTAATATGACCTTAACTGGACGAGTTCTATGTGATCTGGACGATATGACATTAATGACTATCGTACAGTTAAAACCTTATTTCTTCATGACATTTATGGCCCATTACTCTTCCCTAATTGGCATTTTTCAACAGTGGCTTGTGCAAAGTACTCATCGAAGGGTGGTATATACAAACGGCGATGATCCAAAGGTAGCAGAACTCCAAAGTCTGTACGTCGCTCCCTACCTCTAGGTAAAGACGTGACTTCTAAGCGCCACCTAAAACACTATAAAAAATGATGTATTGAATGTGTTTCTTCAGTCTGGTTCTGTAATCTGACTTGGGTCTATTGGTGTTGCTATCGTGGAGAACACAATAAACTCTACTGCAACTGACTCTGACCGTCTCCAGTGAGCTTCATTGTGTTTCTGACTCTGATCCTGAACGGCCTGATTCCACTTTGCTTAAGAAGAGACAAGATTATTTACACGTTGTAGCAAGAGCCCTGATAAAGCTGGCCCACATTTCACGGCTCCTCTGACACATAACACACTATCAAATTAAAATACTCATCTCTTGCATGCAGAACATTCAAATCATGAGGTAAAATCATTCAACAATCAATAAGGTAAAATATAAAGTTGACTGTACAGGCCAACATTCAGTACCTATACATCGAGGCTGAGATCCACTCCAGGTGCCGTCCTCCTGGCATATGCGTGTTGTTGATCCCACCAGCAAATAGGGGGCATTGCAGCTAAACGTCACCTCGGACTTGAAGATGAAGCTGCGCCCTTCTCTCCGTCCTTTGGCAGGCGTACCAGGGTCTCCACAGAACTTGGCTGCAGAGGCAGAAATGTGGAATATTGCTGATGTGATAAGCTGACGGCCAAAAAAAAATCCAAACACAGATGGCACACATTTTCCTGCAAGTATTCATGCAACATTGTACCACATGGCACTGTTGCACCTTCCCTGCAGTTCATGTCAATGTTAATGCCCTACTGCACTGCCTCATTTTTACAATTCAAACGCTCGTCCCCTTTTAACCTCATTACACATAAGGAACACTGCAGCAGTGAGTGAAAAGAACGCAGTGTTGAGTAGACTACTCAGCATTTAATTCAGAAATAATAAAGCTGTGTGGGCTGCTGTACCCACATAAGATCAGAGCGACCATGATGAGGAGAGCCTACAGTGCTTTCCACTGCTGCTGTGAGCTTTGCTGTTTTCAATAGGCTTTTTATTATGGCTCATTTTGAGTACCTGACTGTACAAATGTCTTTCTATATGATTTAGAAAGTCTTCATGGACTGAATTATTTAAATAGCATTGATATTATGTTTGTTCCTTTGGCCATTTTCTTTATTGCATGTGGGCACAGGCATTGATGTCCTTGTCTCAGGATGAATTGCTCTTTGCAAACATTTTTTTGTTTCCAACAATCAACCCTTGCTGGTGAGTGGTTTCAGTAGGTATGTGAATATGCATCTTGGCAGCAAAGAGGCTGTGAGGGAGGTCATGGGACTCAATTTTAGATCAAAATAATTAGCAAGTGAAATACTAATTTCTCTGACAGGGCCTTGAGGTTGACACAACTGGAGCCATCTGCTGCCGCTGTTTTTCTCCAAGCCACTTGTATGATATCGCCTTTTTAATGGGACTCCAGCCACAGCCTCCGAAGATGAAGCCCAGTGGATTATCACTGCTGCTCCTTCAATTTATTGCTTATGGACATCTAATCAGTATGAGTGAGAGTGGGCTTGATGGGGAGAAAAGTCAGCCATTTTACAGTCTGTCAACGTATCTTTCTCTCCATCTTTACTGTATATATACACATTCATCAATCCACTATAACCACACTGATCAGTAGAAGGTGCACGTTAGCTGTAGGAGGTTCAGAAATGCTCAGTGTGAGCGAGAGCAGAGGCGAGGACGAGAGTTACAGCATTCAGTCACGCAGCCAGAGCACTGTGGGATCAAGCCAATAATAAGGCAGGCTGCTTCTCCAGACCTGACATGTGCTGCTGCTCGGAGGTCTGGAGACAGAGATAAGTTCTCGCGTGCTCTCTTCCTAGAAGTCAGGAACCAACAGGGGCTTCCCACCGCCAGTCCCTGACATAATAGATATCTAGTAAAAGAGGAGATTAGGATCCAGCCCATGCAGGAATGGCTGAATAAAGCCATTACTGCAAATACTGTTATCTCAGAAACAAATCCTTGTGTTCAGAGACATATCTTACTCCTAGAAAACATGTTTGTCGATACAGTAGGTCCCATCTGAAAACCAAGCATTGTGATTCTCAGCCCCCCTGCACCCAATAGTTTGGCTGTTTGATATGACAACAAATAAAGATGCAAATGTCTGGCTGGATCTGAAAAGGATTTTTCAAAATAACATTGTAAGACTTAGTATTCAGATGGCATTTTTTGGAGGATTGACAATACAGGCCAAACAGGTGACATGCACATCAGTCATAAGTTTCAAGCTGCAGGGAAATAATGTTCTGCTTTATGGATATATAAGAGAAATGGCCCAGGGCCAAACCAAGCTCAGCATATTTAATGTGGCTGTGTGTGTGTAGATGGATGAGAGAGAGAGAGAGAGAGAGAGAGAGAGAGAGAGAGAGAGAGAGAGAGAGAGAGAGAGAGGCTAGTCAAACTTTTTCTCACTCTCTCTCTCCCTCACAGCCTCTCCCCTTCCTTGATGAATTATCAATGCTTTGAAGTCATCAGTATGCAGAGGCCAGATTCAAAGTTGGGATCACAGTCTCATCCCTGCAGACACATGAACTAGCATTCTGAGACACTGAATTTTGCTGCTTACTCTCTCATGTGTTATGTTTGGGAACATGAATATGCATCCTAATCCTGTTTGGCTGCAAACGCTTACTAAAGTACAGATTTTTAAGACATGCACAGATGGATTTGCTTTTGCAGATGCATGGCATCTCCTACAGAGTTACTGAGCTACATTTCAACTAAAAGTGCTGAGTATGAATTGCAATCATATTTCTAAAGTCTACAGCAGTGCAAGTGTACTATATGTTTAATGTAGAGCAAGACAGAGGCTTTAAATCATTATGCACCAAACCAAACTTTGTAAACTTATCAGTTTAAATTCGCAGCAGATGTGTATGATACAGCCAAAAGGAATCAGATTATTCCTCCTACTCAGCTCATAAGGTTGTTGTTAAATGGGAAATATCCTCAGTCTACAAGATGATGTAATATATTGACTAATGCTTGCAGTATACACTTTCATACAATGCTCAAATAAATCAACATTATTGGAATGTGTGCATTTAGAGCTGTTCCGTGACAAATGCACGTGTTTATAAAGTAAAGCAAAGTAAGTGTACTACTGGTCTGCCCTGTGACCACATGATGAGCACTGACACTGAACTATAGTTTTACCTTTTAATAATGACTTCAGGATTTATAAGGACTAGCACCAAAGATTGCTCTAGATAGTGCTGTGTTGACACTTTAATGCATAGATAATAGCTTTTTCTACACTAAATATGATCAGCACTTTCTTCCCCGTTGTTCCATTTTCAGGACTCATTTATTTGCCTTAGTAAACCTCAGTGATTTATCACAGACTTGCTTCCACTTGGAGTACTGTAGCAGGAGGCTAGCTATAACATATTTGGGAGGGGCAGGTTCTTTACAGAAACTGGTTATTGATCACACTGAATGATATTTAGAGTGTATGGCTCTAAATTTGTGTCAACTTTGCACCAGTGTTGGAACCTGCTTTCTAGGTTGCGAGTAATGGGGCTATTAAATGTAATTAGTGCATCAAAAACATTTCTATGCTGAGACACATTAAACACAAATGTTACATCATGGGACATAAAAGGTTACTCGCTCACATATCTGCAGGAGGTTGTTTTGGGGGTGCTCATGTGGAAAAATGATTGTAGTGCGTTGAGGAATGACACTGCTCATCATAATTGCAGCAGACAGCAAGTAGTCATGGTACATTTACCAAGTGGAACCATATCCATTTCATGTTCAGATGACATTTTTTTTTACCCATCATCACAACTCAGGACCAGAACACAGATATACCAGTGCACCTCAATAAAGCAGGCAGTCAGTAGTGCTAAAGCATATATCTGGTCATAACAAACAAATGCCATCCTTTACAGTTAAGCAGGATATAAATCAGACATCAGTGTGTACATTGACTTACATGAATTAAAATAAACGACTACAGTGTGGCCATTTAGAAGAGCAAATGGCTGCACAACTGTGCTCCTAGTTGCATGGTCACAAACACTAGCAGTCTGTCAGCTGAATCTCTGATGCTAAATACCCAAATGGGGCTGTGTTTGCCTGACTGAATACGGCCACGAGCACCAAATTCTGTCATTAGCTTCAATTAGAAAAGAACACACAAGGGAATGTAGTTCTTCTCACACAGGCTAGGTCTTACACTGATTTTTTTTTTTTGTCGTGATCAAACACGTGTTACAAAAACACTGCAAATGATCTTATGTCCTTTCAGTTCATAAGCTCCGACTTAAAGTCAATGCAGCATAGTTACTGTCTGCACGATTAATACATGATACCATGTGATAGCAGAGATTCCCTGCAAAAAAGGCTTCTATAATCAAACAACTGGATACTAAATGCTTTAATTCAACAGTCAAAACAAAAGGACTGCCCACATTCACCAGTTTAAGTGGTGATGCTTTCAGTGGAGTCAACAGTGCAGTTTCAGTCAACAGTCAAAAAAACACATTTTCAGCACTTGGAGTGAATATTTTTAGTGGCATTTGTTTTTATTCCACTCAGTCTGGACTAACAGTCAGAGAGAAACAAACACACACAAGTTCTTTACCCTTCTTGATATTTCATTTCTGTCTGACTGATATAATGCAAGAATGATTGTGATGACAGTGAGAAGCTCTTGAGCAGTCATGCATCCCGGGGGTTATTATTATGCTTGTAAAGATGATTCTGAGAAGGTCTTAATGTAGTAAAGAGCATCAGACACCCCACTTGTGGTTCCACTCAGATCATCATCTTCATCATCAGCATTGTCACTTTGACTGTAGGGCTAGAGGTCAATTCACTTTTCATTTAATCAAAATGTAAATTGGAGGTTCCATTTCACGTACGAATGATGAAATATTCATTTGCGTTCTTTATGAACAGGTAGCTCACAATGCCCTTCTCGTGCTTAGCATTTTTCAGTTTTATTTTTCTGCAGCCAGTGAAGGTGGTTTTAGGATTAAGTCAGTGCTTATAAAAACAGACCTTGACGCTGCAACCAGGAGCAACACTAATAATCCCTGTTCTGCATCTCTGCAAGACTGTCCTATTCTATTTGTATCATAATTCAGCTTTTCCACCTAGGCCCTGATGTTAAATTCCATGACTTATTCATGACTTTCATTAATTTCATTGACTTGAGATAACCTCTAAAGGGGCAAGCAGCAAAGTGTTAGAAGGGGCTTGGATTGGAGAAGAAAACTTAATACCCATGTACTGAATGTATAAGACAAGTTGGACAATAAATTGCAGGTAATATGCATCCATGTCAAGAGACCTATTTGAGAAATTACCCAAATACATTTGTACAATCTAATGACTTTGCCTGACTGGATTATTATTATTATTACACCTCTCAGCAGTCCATATTTTCCACAAACCCCATGCACAGTGGGAGCCCTGGGAATTTAACAGTCAAATGCATGAGGCAAGGAAGAAACTTTGATTTAATATGATGACGATAAAATCTTTGATTTAAAATGATTTAATAAGAATTCACGATCAATAGATGAGTAAGAGGAAAAGCAACAGGATGCCAGATTTAATTATGAGTCCAACATTTCATGTGCTTGATAATGTTTAAAAAGGGACATCAAGAGAAAAGACCCAATTTAGCCCCTGTGCAAATAACCGTGTTTCAGATGCCGACAGAAATGTCACCAAGACCATTTCAGTCAAAACATAAGGAGACTTCCTCAACAGACCTCTATAATAATCATCATAATTATCCTGGTGACTCACGCAAGCACTGAGGCAGGTCGCCACTCCATGTTCCATTCCCTGTGCAGGTGAGCACAGCAGGGAAGGACAGCTCGTAGCCAGGTAGGCAGCTGTAGCTCACGCTGGTTCCCCACTCCAAGAGTGAGCCCTCCAGGAGGCCGTTGGGTATGGGTGGGGGTGTAGGACACGTCACCACTGCGGGAAAAGTGAGGACACAGACACAGTAAAGAAAAGCTTATCCTTTTACAATCACAGATGCTGACTTTTGAACTTTGTGCTGCCTTTTGAGAAACGTTGTTCTTAAAAGTTTTTCACAAAGTGGTGAACTTTTCATACCCAATCATGATACTATCACCTGTTACCAATGAACCTGTGTTTTTGGATCAGTCCACAACTTTCACAGTCTTTTGTTGCTCCTGTCCCAACTTGTTTGAAACATGTTGCTGCCTGTTTGCAATTAAATATATGTGATATATGTAAATTTTGTTTTTGTTTGTTTTTTGTTGATGTCCCAACTTTTTGGAATTCGGGTTATCAGAGATCCTTAAGAACTGAACACTGTTGCTTTCTTCCATCTGGATACAATTGAACCAAAGCATATTTTGGATGTAACTCAAGGGTAACAGACAATGGTAAAGCTCAGAGATAATTACTATGATTAGGTGGATTTACAGGGACATGGCTATATCCTGGGTCTTTGCATTTTTAATCAAAATTTTGATAAATGGAGGTGGTGGTGATGGTAAGAGGGAGTAGTAGTGTTAAAATGTATTAAACATTATAATAAACCCACTTTTTACACAATAAATCATCATTATTACAGGCTTTATCTTCCCATTTATGTCCAGAATAATAAAATATTTCAATGTCCCAGAGTGCTGAAGCACAGCTCCTTTTTAAGACACAACGGGATTGAATTTAACTTTTTTAATGCTGGTTAAGTATGAACATGTTTTTGTCAAATCTATTATTACACTGCATGCTTCAAATCATAGTGCTTTTTCACATATATCAAGAGGCAATAGAGGGGGCACAAATTCACCATTCAACATAATGTGGACTACGAGTGAGTAAAAACTAGGTCTTTAGCCCAGAGAAAAGGTCTGTGTTTTGACTGTGTGGGATTTTTGTGCTCTTTCTGTTTGGAGTATACTGAATAATTTCTGTGAGAAATGAAGGGGACATCTTGTGTCTGTGTAAGCCATAAACTTTCTGCTCAACAAATGTAATAAATGAATGCATAATAAAGCTCAGAGTTTGTTCTGACACACTTGGAGATGAACCCGTGGGGACGCAGATGGGATATGGGTTTTAGGGATGTGAATAAATTATAGCAGTTGTTTTATACCATTACTATCCTCCCTCAACACCCATGATTTCCCCAAGTCTCTCTTTCTTTTAGACATACTCACGCATGCCGAATCACTTGAACAAAGATCTGCAAATTGAAATAAGGCTATATCCAAGGCGTGCAACTGTCTGGCGAGATCAGATGTTTAGTTTACAAATCCAGTTACTTAAACTGTCATGTTAACACCAAGCCTCTCAAGTTAAGGTTTAGTGTTTTGGCAGTACAACAACACAGTCATTTTCACTTACTAAATACATTACAAAAATATCCAGATGCAGCCACGCGAAGGCAGACTCTATGGACATCTCTGCTCTGGACAGGAGCGGGAATAGACACATACACACCAACTGCTTTTATGGGCACCATTTGAAAGACAAAGACTTGGGTAAGGCAGGTCAGACTAGCTACAACCTGGGGCACAGATTTGAGATCTGACCACTGGACACTTCCATGACTACCTTCTTCCCACCTGTACTGTGCCAGCACTGGAGAATGGTCTGGCTGAACCCATTATCATTCTGGCATAAGGGAACACTACTCCAGCTTGTTTGTATTTCTTTTAATTAACTGCAATTGTCTTGGGGGGCACTAAGCCCAGGATGCAGTGATGGTGCCCCTGCAAAATAATGTGCAGATAGCAGAAGGAGGGTTAATGCTGACTGGTATAGTTGGCCAATATCAGCAGCCCACTTCTTCTGAGTCAGACAAGTACATGCTAGGGCACAGTAACTCACTACAGCTAAGCAACTTGGTATACTGCCTGACAGTAGACACCATGCTGATTTTAATGCTGACCAAAGAGTTACAGGTGATTTCACTTAGTAGAACCTGCGGGAGAGATAAATTAAATTACCTGCTGTTGTGTTTGGATGGGCAGTCTTAAGGTACCATATGCCCTACTTTATGTTCAGTCAGCCTCTGGCCTTGTAGGTTTTAAAGCTACACTATATGATACTTAAAATCTGAAAATTAGCAGCTTTCTAATTATGATAGTGTTAACATAATGTAGGCACAAGATGGACAACTTTCATACCTCTTAGAGTTTAGCTTGATTTACTTTTTCGACACAGTGAATTACAGTAAATGTGGAGCAAGCCACTGTGGGATATTCACACATTCTCTCCAAGGAGGAACCATCTTTTGTTCTTGGTTGGCAGCAGATCCAAAAAGATTTCCATATGGACATGTTGCAGCAGTATACAGTATATATGCTTCAGATGTATGCTATATTTGGAAAGATATTTAGGCCATGATGAATAGTGAATAAAAGTTAAAGGCAAAACCATACTGATATTGCAATCTGTTTTTTAATGTTTTGTTGGGTAATGTAATTTAGTTTTTCAAGTTTGCAAGGAGAAACAAGTTCACTTGAAATTGTTTCTCTTTGATGTTAATGAATTAGTAAAGAGTGCCTTCAATTTGGGATTTCAATGTTGTTGCTCTAGAGCCCTAGAAAAAAAGGCACTTCATTCTGAAATACCTCACTAAAATGCCCAGCTGGATGGTGTAAAGTAGAAAGTGTGTATGGGTGTGTATGTGTCTCCCTACAGTATGTCTGTGTGAGAGAAAGAAACAGAGGGAGAGTAAACGACAGATGGGGAGAGAATGTGTGAGTGCACATGTGCAAGTAGGCAAATTACGCTGATTATTGGAGTAGGCCTTCTAATCTCATAAGCACTGCATCAGAAATTACTTCAAATAAATGAAAAAAAAAGGCATGGGTGGCAGGCAGAACTGAATGGGAAGCAGAGAGTGTCCCCATTTTCCTAAGTAGTTCTAAGCAGCATTAGTGCCTCTTAGCTGAACACGCCAAACCTGGGATTCAAACTGAATCCGTGCTGGGCGAGGCTTAGGATGTGTCATCGATGGTGTGTGTATGCACACCACACACAAATGGCATGGCGAGCACTGACGCACACACATGAAGTACAAAATTATGCGCAGAGTCGGCACACATAAAACCTCTTTGTCTCTCTTAGTCTCAAATTCTCTCTCTCCCTTTCCTTCTCTCACTTCCTTCTTTCTCTCCCTTTACCCCTCCCTCCCTGGAATATTGGCGCATATCCCCGTCGCACATCATCCAAATCTATGACAAGGTGACAGATGCCCTGCATCATGCCAATTTCAAACAGCTCACCTCGACTGAACCGCTGCACCTTCAACTTGAACCCAATCATGCTGAAAGAAAAAGGGGGCCCATCTTATTGGAAGAGGCATTGTTTTCAGTTTCAGATGCAAGAAAAGAAAATAGATATTTTCTCAGTCCTTTTCTCAGACCTCTTTCTGCGTAGGCCGTCAGTGAGAGAGATGATAAAAAAGCCATAATTACCAGTGTACCGGCTGTTCTACTGCTCGTCCTAGATAGTCTTAGAAAGAGACCAAGGGACAGGAAGTGAGCAACGAGAAGGAGAAAATAAAACTGAAAACATCTGTATTCCTTCTGAACATCCTGTCCACATTGTGGACTCACTAAATTAATATCGTGCACCCACTTAGTCATCAAACTACTGTCTCTTGACCTTCTTTCATTCATTTACCCCCTGAGAGAAATAAGTACTATTAGAAACAGTGAAAGCATTGCGAGAGTGAGAGAAAGGATCCCATTCCTTGCTGATGCATGATGCATGATTGTATGAATTCACAAGCCTGTGTGTGTGTGTGTGATGAGGAAGGCTAAGCTCTAGGGTTTCGATCCTCTCCCCACCGCCCCCATCAAGTGCAGCAGCATCGGGACCGAGTGCCTGAGCTGCTGCGGTAGCTGTCAAGGATTAGAGCTCGGAGGTTAGGAGCTTCACACACTTTTATACACACATGCGTGCACACATACACCAACGCTCTCTGCGCGCCTCTCTCTTTCTCTCTCCATTTAAACTGCCTTGGGTAACAGCTGTGCGACCATCGATTCATCCAACAGCTTCAACATACCACGGAACAGGAGGCGTTAATAATGAAGCGCACCCATGAAATATTACAAATCAGTGTCAGTTTGGATGTGTAAACTTCAAGGCAAGGTTCTTGGGAGGCTAAGGAGGGTGAGAAGTGTGCGGCTTAAAACCACAGTTCCCTATGATTCGAGCTACAGAGAGGCAACTACTTCAGGGTCTGTAACAGCATTTTATACACTGAGTATATGTAGAAACAAAAAGAGCCCTTACATAAGTGGAAAAGAGATCAACAGGCTTCATGCTTTTGCATTCCCTGATCCTCATTCCTCTTCGAAGAAAGTGAGAGTGTGTTTGATTTTCTATAACTCTTTGCCTATCTGTAACTTGTCAGTGTATAAGTCTCCTACCTGATGTTCTGTGTCTCTGTGTGCATGTCAGTCTCTCACACTGCCTCTTTTTTCCCCTCACATTTCATTTGTCCTTTCTCATTTCTCAAGAGGCAACACAACGCCAGCTTGCCTCTCTGTGACTGAAGCAGCAGCCGGAGAACAGTTCCTTAGCAACAATGAGCCACCATTTGCCTTGTGGGCTCTTCCCTTTCCTGGTGTACTTTTGAACTGTTCGCTGCACAAGTTAATCTTCCCTGCAATGCTTACTTTTGGGTGTCGATGGCAGACACGCTAATCTATGTCTCCACTCAAGCGTCATAAATCATAGAGTGATGTAGCGCTGACGGGCATAAAACAACCAAGTCCTCTCGTGGATTTTCTAACTTTGATGTTAATCAAGCCCATAGAGTGCGCGCAAACTTCTAGAGAGAGGGAGCTGATTAACAGTTGTGAGTACAATTAGAGGGATCCTTGCTGTGATGAAGAGGTCTTGTTAGCCATCCATCACCAAGTGTCAGAGGAACTTTTAGCCTTGGCTCTGTGCCACCACAGGTGCAACTCTAAATGCAGGTGTGGGTGAAATCACTGTGTCCTAGATCAAGGGCTCTAGAAATGTATTATATTTATATTTCTTTGAAAGCAAGCTGAGTGATGATGTCTCTTACCTGTGGACCTGTAATGTAGGGATGCTCTGGACATAATTTAGCAAAACAGACTCAAAATTGCATTTAGTGTTTATGTCGGTGTGTGTGTTTATACTTAGGCATGCACACAAGTATATGTGCCTGTATATGCGTGTGTGTGTGTCTCATAGACCTCCAGCCTTATATATCGTTGGCGCTTCCGTTATCAGCACACTGAATATGACACTATCTGACCACATAGGAAGCTCTGTGTCACCTTGCTTGCTAATCTCATTAGATCTTGGGGTGTAAGCATGTACTTTATATTGTACGTGACAGTGTGCTAGTGTGCCAAGGTTGTTACAGCACGGTCTGATGGTTATCAAGGTTGACTGTCCACTGTGGCATGTTTGAGGTGCAGTTTATGTGAGTGTGTGCATTTGTAGGTGGCACTTACCTTGGCACGCTGGCATGGTGCCACTCCAGGTGCCATTGCTGGTGCAGGTCCTTGTGACAGCACTGTCTCCTCCGATCATGATATACCCCGGCTGGCACACGAACGTCACATTCTGGCCCACAGTGACGTCGTCGCCAAATCTAAGTCCATTTGCTGGAATACCAGGGTCGCCACAGGTGATCACTGTCATCGGGGGTCAAACATAAGGAACTTACATCAGAAATCATCCTAAATGATGTTGTTGAATAGTGACTAAAAATACTGAATAGCAAGACTAAATATAATGTACAGTATTCTAAAAATAAATCAGCTTATGAATACAGAGCGCCTGATGTAACTAACTGTATCTCTCATGCCTATGCATTCAGAAGAAAGAGGGGGGAGATTTTTTTCCCTTAGATTTTTTTTTTAGCTTTTTCTTGTTAAGTTGTTTTTGGCTTCCTACTCTTGCGCCATCAGGCCATAACCATGCACTTGTTAATTTTCTTCTTCTTCTTTCTTCAAAATGGTGGATAATTATTAATAATTATCCTCTCAGCCATATATAAAAAGCATTCAAAAGTTTTGTCCAGCTGTGCCAAATACAGTTGTGCACGATGAAAATGGCTCACTAAATATTAAAATCATTAAAAAAATGACAGGGTACAACTGCAAATAGACCTACAATCCTTCAAAGGCAGTTCATACATATTACAGTAATGATCTGCTGAACAGAGGCACATTGCACAACAGAATTAAGTGAAAGCTACAAGAAACTTTGCAAGTTTGTTAACAAAAAGGTTTTCAGGGTTTTAGTTGAACTCGCAAAGAAACAATTATTCAATCTGAAAACCAAGTCACCAAATAGCCAGATATAATGGTTTTCACTGGACAGCACAATATACATACAATAGCTCAATAGGCATAGAAAAAAAGTCACCGATGTTACTGTAAAGCAACCTTAGACACAGCCTATGTAACACTGCTGTCTGCACATAAAGCATGCTGGCAGTACAAATAACTAAACAATGACGTTCAAGGCTTCCATTATGATGTTCAGTAATGTGGAAATATGGACAAAAGTTGATGATACTGCTGTAGCCATATTAGCCAATGAGCAAGCATTCATCATATTCATCATCATCATCACACAGAATCTACTATTGTACTGTGCCCCAGACCTGCGTGTGACGTCTGCATTGTTAGAGCAATCCTAATTTTGAGATGTTGGTTATTTTTTGTGCAAATCAAGGGGAGAACCCAGTGAAAATAATAATAACATTGGGGAGCTTCCTTCCCCCAGTAATTTTTGTCCCATCTTGTTTTTCCTATGCCTATTCTTGGCTTCTTCTCATGACACAATTAGTTCAAAGTAAACAGATGGCTGAGTGTTGGTCCACTACATGGCCTCTATTTGATTGCTTTTTCATAGCCCTTGTTTCATCTCACAACCCTAATTTGTGCCTCCTTATGACAAAAATCTTTCCTGACTTGTTCACCTTAATGTAAGAAGCCAGTTTGATGCATATGGCTGTCCCTGCGAACGCCTCCTCCCTTAAATTAATTCCTGTTTGTTTATTTTCTGCTGCTGCCAAGAACTTCAACACTTGGACATATTCATCATCGCTGGGTGAGACTAACTTTGTATCCTGACAGAATGTATCTGAGAGCTGTGAGCACGGAGAAGAAGTGAAGTGTTCGCTTTGTCACCTACTGAGGCTTTGAATTGATGGCAGTACGTCTTGTTTGCTTCAATAATTAATGTAATCCTAGATGTATCTATTTTCAAAATCAACACAGAACTACAACACTGACAGGTGAGACAGAAGCCTGTAGGAAATCAGGGGAAAAGGGAGGTTAACTGTACAGCCTTGATGCTTGTCTGATGGATGACACAGGTTAGACGGCTATTTGTTATGCGTGTTTTCTGTTTACTTGGACCAATTCCATACTACATCCTCTTCAGAGGTTCCTGCACCCTGTAGCCTATAATCTATGTCAGATGAGTGAATTGCACTGCAGCTGACACTGATGTATTCGATGTTTCGGCACATATGCACTCCTAGCTGCCTTTCATGGAAATTGTGTAATAAATAAACTAACCTGTCAGCCTTATGTAATTTCTTGGACTTTACAAGCCTTGTGGGTCAGTTCATCCAAATCACTCAAGAACACACCTTCCCACTCACACCTAGAGTGGTATCTACCGTGCAGATAGTAATGTGCTGAAAATCTCAACCTTTCTATTTAGACATAATACCCTTGTTACTTGGCATAATCCTGGTTTCCAGTTTAAGCTTTGTACATTCATCATTCCATCATGAGTTCCTACATATGACTTTAGGTAGCGATATAGGAACATAAAATTGATTCTCGCTTTGCTAATGAATGTAAATATAGAACAACAGACACGTGTAAATAGGCAGGGAAAAAGAATTGCAGATCCCTCATTTCAATCACTTTTTAAAATTTAGAATCAATATCATGACACCCCTATTGTACAGTATATGTCTATAGTGAATTTTTGGTTGGCTGTACATGAGTGTTTGCCACATTGAAGGTCATCAATTCATTTTGACTCTGAGCCACACTGAAACACATTATCTTAAATTAAGCATGTTATGTCTCTCCACACAAAAGCCAGAAACAGCTGGCATGAACAATAGACAGCTCATAAAAATTTCAATTGGTTTCAAATGGAAACATTTTGAGAGGAAGTGTAAATGTGGTCTTACTAAAAGAGAGAAAGACAGAACGTGTGTGAATAAGTGTGTACACAAATTCAAAAGTTTACATGTGCCTGTCTATCTGGGGGTAGGGGTGAAAACCCAGTCAGTCAGCACAGTGCCAAGAAGCTGCAGGCTGTTGACTTCAACAACTGAACTTAACTCCGCAGCTTTTTCATTTAGTAACATTTACTTGCTCCCAAGAAAACAAGGTTACTGAGAGAATAAGGTTCGAGCAGGAAATCTGAGGAGTTCATGCACATGTACGTGCAGTGCAACAATCTGCCCCCAGTAAAACCTGAATTTAAATGCAGTTGGTCAATAATCAGATTTATTTAATCATAGCATTGGAGCACTTACAACTCAGTCAAAGGACTGGACCTGTAGTGTGCAAACAGACTTATTTCAGTTTCAGTTTTTTCGTTGGTTGTTGTTGAATCAGGCTATTGCAGAAATCTGACACTAACCTGGTTACCTCTAAATACACTAAGGCACAGGCATTTTGCTCTAATATCTTCATTTAACCCTGTTCTCCAACCCCACGCCCCTTTATCCCACATCCCCAAGGAGAATCCTCTACCATTGTGTTGGTGTTTAAACTAGTGGAGAGAGGAGAAGAATGGAGAAGAGAAGAGGAGGAATGCTAAATGCAGTAGTAGATATAAATCAGAAGGATCACCGCATGTTACAGGCAAATGGTCTCGCTGAATAATCAGTGTTTACTGTTTATTTTATAAAGTGTTTTATGGCTTTGCTTCACAGTTCACTGAGCAAGTCTCTTCCCTAGTGCACTTCTGCTAATTCCCTAATTTCTTAACATGCTCTATAAATTTCATTTATGAACCATCAAGAGATTTAAGAAGAAAAAATAAAAGAAGAACTTTTCTCTCTCCCCTTGAGAATGTTGTGTGACTTTGATCTGGTAACCTACATGATCGATTACCAATGAACCGTGAAAATGATTGCCTCCTTAATGAAGGCACGCTGAGCCAATCTTGGCATCTTAAGTGTTGATGTCCCTGAACTGACCACTGAAATTGAATGTGAAGTGGTCGCACACAGGAGGATAACAATAATAAGTTGGGTGATGAGCAGGCTTGAAAGTGGGGAAAAGAGGCAAGAAAGCTATTCTGCCTTCCTGCATGTTTGATCATTATTATTCAATCCAATTTCCAATCTTTCTCTCCTTCTCCCTCCCTGTGTATATCTCTCCAGAGACTCATTTCATTCCAAAATTGAAAATTATGCCCATACCATTTATCTTTTCTTGTGATTCAATAACAAGCAAAAAGAATGGGGAAGAGAGAATATGGTGATTTTCAGAGAGAAGAACAATGTGTAATTTTGTTTGATAGTCTTCCTGGTGCAAATTGAATATAGATTGGCATACTTCTTAATTACTGCAAGGCTCATTTGCTGTGATCCAGACAATAAAAAACTGCCTGACAGTTTTGACGCTTTGCAGGGAGAGAGGCTCAAAGAGATTTATGTGCTATTTGAAATCTTATACCCTATTTTACCACCACTGTTGATCACTCAGAGCGCCTCCTTTTGGCAGAATTAGGACTAAAATCATTTTCAGTCCCGTCTGTCTTTATTCTTTTCAGAGGGATTTATCTGCTTTATGCTATTCATGATACGTATAATTTGTTCGTCACACAGAACAGAAGAACAGTGGCTGATTCAGTCTACTGTACTAACAGCAAAACAGTACCCCTGACACCCATGGGAGGGCCCGATCTCCCTCATCCTCATACATTTCCATATTTTTTTTTTCTATTACTGAAAGTGACAGTAACAAATTCTGTGACTGCCAATGTTGGTGCAAGTAGTAACTAAGCTAGACGTGATGAGGGCTTTCCCTTCCTTTGTATTATTGGCGGTTGCCGTTCCTAAAAATTCCTGCCAAAACAACTGTGGCTTTTATCAACTGCTCTGATGCCCTTATACCAAGTGCATGTGAACAATACGCGCAGCACTTGAGTGTGGAGGCAACAGGGGAATGACACAACCGCAAGCCATCAAGGTAAGGTGAGCGTGTTCATGAGGCAAATGAAAGCTTGATTAGCTTAAGTTACAGAAGTAAATAGAATTGGATATTGAACCTCAGTTCAACCTCCCTCCCACTTAAATGCAGGGGCTTCACTTAGGGACCATCAATAAACTACTGTTTGAATGATGTCATGTGATCCAGTGATTCCATAAATATACCAAATTGTATTACCACACTATATAAATAGGACACATCTTTTTATTATTGGATTTTAGTGTTTCTTCTATATAATATCAACAATTCAATTCAGCATTTTTTTTCAATAGTTCTCATGCCATAGGACCATAGACTGTATAAAACTTATGACTCACCTGTGGGTATCTGTTCACTGGTCACATTGGAAAGCTCTTTTTCTTCATCATTCTTGACTTTTTCCATTAGGCTCTGTACTCTTTTTCCTTTTCTGTCCCTTTGTTTTTCATCTTTTTGTTACATCAATCATTTAAATGGACACTTCGTCAAATCGTGATTTCTTTCACTCAAGTGTTCCCACTCTAAAGGTGGGCACTGTTTTATACAGTCCATGGTGGGCACACAAACTGTGTACACTGCACATCCCACGCACGTTCTCCAGCCTGTGCAACCTTTGTCTCAAAAAATCCAGACAAAACCCTGATGATCAACCAAGAAATGCTGACTGGCGCTTTGCTGTGTTTCTCTGTTCACAGCACTGGTATAATTGGGACTATGACTGACGACTTCTTATTGGTCAGACACTGAGAATTTCACAATTTTCTATGACAGTGAGAGGACAATTAATTGCTCTTCATTCATTTCATCACATGAAAACTGGGCAGCAGAGTGGCCTTTTAAGCATATTTCACAAGACCAATACCTAGTCCTCATGTGCCACAGATATTTTTCATTTTAAAAAAAGGAGCCTGAAAAAGAGCTATTACTGGTTGGCTACCTGCAACTAGAGGTCCAACTGGTCTCGTCCCTGTGTACACACCAACACTGAATTTCTGAAGATTTTAACCCTGGAAGGAGTTTTACAAAAGTTCAGTTTTCAGCTACCTCAAACGCAGTTTGTGTGTGGACGAAAGGCATAGAGAAAGCTACGTTTAAAAAAATACTCATGTACGTGTGGACTAATCACAAGAGACATGACTCCAATATCTCTTCATGTTTCTATGTATATTAGACTCACTTGTGCAGTTTGGCGCTGTGCCAGACCACGTGCCATTTGCCAAACACTGACGCGTGGGCGAGCCAGTGAGGAAATATCCCTCCATACAAGAATACACGATGGAGTGGGAGAAAGTTGTGCCATCCACACGGGATATACGTCCATGAGCAGGTGTAGCTGGGTTACTACACTGTACCGCTGCAAGACAGGGGAGAAAACAGAGGAGGAGAAGGTCAGAGGTGTAAAACAGTCATGGATTTTCTATTTTCCATATCAGTGATTCACAATCTGAGGGTTGGGAGCCCCCAAGGTGCAACAAGATGACTTCTGAAGGTCTCAAGGTGATTAAAGGGCTTTGAAAAATATATTCATTCCATATTGTGGGAATGGTAACATTTATGTTTGAAATAATTGCTGTTTTGCCTTTGACTTAAATGTTTGTAATTTCTTGTCTGACTAGGTGGAACAATCTGAAAAAGGGCAGGAAGGCTTGTGTCAAAGCTCCCCATCATGCGTGTGTGCCTCACAACAGGAGTAGCATTTTTTTCTTTTTAAAGAAGCTGTGAACCAAACCAGTAAAGAACCACTAAGCTTCAAACAGCATCACGGCTTTATTAACAGGGGCTAATGAGCAGAGCTGGTGCAGTGGCACACAAATCCCCATCACACTATTGATGAGTCATCAGTAAATAAAGCGCAGTTTGTGTATTGTCAAGTCCCATAGTGCATCCATGGTAATGACATTTAATGCTGCCTAAACACAAGAGGAGCATTGTGGGAGTAATGTGAAAATATGCGACTGTGATTGAACGACTCAGGGTTCAATTTTAAAAAGAACAGAAATTTTAGTTATTACATTTTACTAAATAATGAACAGATGTGAAATTATTTTACTTTCATTTTATTTGAGAACAATTTGGAATAACTTTCCGGGTCATATAATGAAATATCACTTCTTACTATTTAAAGCAAAAACTGAACTCAGACAGGAGGCTGAATTTCATGCAGAGTTACTTTAGACGTACAATCCCTACAGAGGAAAAAAGTAGACTTTCTAGTGTACTGAATGGTTGAGCTTGCACTAAGGCGTCCTTTATAGCATTCCCAGAACATGCAAACAAACATTTATCCCTGATGAGGGGAAAGGACAGAGTTCGTTTAATGCGTTTTTCTTCTGCTCCAAATCATGACTAATTACAAAACTGATTTGCTCTCTCAATCACCTAATTGCCTGGAACATTTTAAATAGTGATTCTTGTAGGAGACAGACGTGTTTGTAGGTGCAGTTGTGATTTCTCAAATACCACACACACACACACACACACACACACACACACACACACACACACAGCTCATTGAGATGCAAGGCATCACTCAGGTACATACCCAAACACACCAGGTGCCAAAATGCTCACATTACTGTACTGTAAGTCTACACATGAGCATATGTAAAAACACACATTGCCAAAAATAAAGTACGGTAGCCTCTTTGGCTTCCTCTCTTAATAATTAAAGATAGACATGATGACGGAAACACAAAAGAGACCTGGAAGGTATTGTGAGATGGATATTAAGCTGAATATCCACACCGACTGTTTTCCGTAGACTGTAAAAAGGTTGTGGATAACGGATGGACGGGCTTTAACAGTAGACAGGGCTTTAGATCACAGACAGACAGCACTGAAACTCATTCAGGCTCCAGTGAATTCCTGCCCCCTCCCTTCTGAGGTGGCTAAAACAATCTTTAAATCAGGATTTCAGCGGGGAGATGGAGAGATAAAAAGGTAGTGGAAGAGAAATATGGGGTAAAAGGAGAAGAGGGAGGATAGTTGAGGCCGAGCAATAGAGAGCGAGAGACGGAGGAGGGACAGATGGAGGAGTGGACAGGGGTGGAGAGACAGCCAGAGAACGAGATTAAGACAGAGAGAAATCAGGGGAGAAGCGAGAGAAGAAGGCTGGCATCAGGGGAAATGAAGGATAGAGGGAGAGAGAAGAGAGAGACAGGCAGAAAAAAATTGGTGAAACAAGAGAGATGGAATGAAAGGCAGGTATACAGAGAGTGGTTCAGAGGGTCTGTGCATTGGCCTAACATATTAAAAATTACACTGGCACTGTGCCAAGCTGGAGGACAGTCAGTAGAAGCGAGCAGGAGCAGTCAAACATTTGCCTCAATATCCGGTTGACCCCTGGGGGTAATTTATGCAAGATGTAGAGCTGGCATTCCGCGAACTAATATCTTCAAAATCCACAATGATTCATTTATCACAATCCAAAAAGAACTTGGCTTTAGGTGTCTAGAATTAATGAATTTTTTGGTTACAATCTGGAAGCTAGTCACAGCACCATGTGCTGGCAGAAAATACCAGACTGCAGCAGAGAGATACTTATCCATCTGGTGCAGTACTGTGTTAGTGAGCAATCATTTGGGTGTGTAGGTGTGGACGCACATGAGCACCTGTCTGTACGCTCAATGCATGCAATGCTCGCATGCAGCTCAAGTGTTGCATACAATGTTTGTGTGTGTACGCTTGAGCTGGAAAATTTTCAGTTCTGTGATTGCAAGTTTCGGTAGAATACCAATTTTTTTTTTTTAATGACCTATTTAGGGGAGTATACAAAATGAATTAAACAAAATAAGCAAATTCATCAGCGTTTAATTTCAAAGGAGCATCCAGCGCTGGGTGTTGCACTTTTATATAATTTGGGTGACGTTAATGAGACTTTTAATCTGTCTTAGGTGACTTTAACAAGACTTTTAAGATCATCAAAGTTGGAGGAGGGCCTGAGACCGGTCTTTAACACTCAAGTATAGGTTAACCCCTGAAAGCATTGATTCTGCCATTCCTGTAGTGCAACTCAGTAGTGTCTTTTGTTCCCCGCCTGGTAAGTGAATGCCCATATCTTACAAACTACATTTACCCAGTTCGTAACAGGCTTTTTGCTAAAAATGTGTAGTCTCCCGTTGTCTTGACATCATCAGGGTTATTTTGTCAGACGTTAAAAAGCTCCCTCCAGAGCTAAAAGGGCAACTGATGTGGTGGAGTGCCCCTGTAACACAAAGCAGTCGTACGAGAACTTTGCCTAAATAAAATCAGTCCATCTGCTGAATATCTGCTCAAACAATAAGTAAACAAGACTAAGAATCTGACCACGCCTTCAATAATAGCTTTTGGTATTTCTCTCCTACTGTTTCATACATAACACCACAGAGACATTTTAAAGGTTTCCCTTACGTTTGCAGAACGGCTGTCTGCCTGACCAGGTCCCGTTGGGGAAGCAGATCCTCTCTGCCGAGCCATACAGTGTATGTCCCACTGCGCAGGTGAAGCGCACCTTGCTGCGCACTTTAAAGTTCCCTGCCTCCCTGCTGGCATGGGCAGGTGTGCCAGGATCCCCACACGCGTCCGCCGAGTCGCCTGCAATGGCAGATAACCAGACAAGGAGCAATGAAAACAAGAAACTGAAGATGCCATTCACTTTAACTGTCTATGTGTGCGTTCACAGATGGGCCCTTTTAAGTTGGTATGGCAGTGAATTACAACACAGTGTTCTTGTCTGTCAAGCAGAGGGAAACGACAGAGAGGACTGTGACTCAAACTGTACATCTTTTGAGCCCTCCAGGAAGCAGCCATAAAACACACAATGCACCAATGAGCAGTTGTCAGCACGCCAACAACCTGGAGGACCAATACCTTTCACTGCATTGACACCAGGAGTCTTTCTGTCCATAAAAACAGTGAGGCCAGCATTAAAAGGCAACCAGCTGTGGTTATGAGAAATGATGAATACAGTTTGACCTCTGAGGCAAAATGCGATTTCATTATCCTGAATTATCTCTCCTGTCTTTTGCTCTGTGGAGGAACATACAGCACATTTTCAGTGTCTGGGACATTTATGAATGAACCCAAATAAAAAGATGTTGTGTGTCTTGTTGTTTCTCTTCTCATGTCCCCATTAGGGTTAGTCCAGTTGGTGAAGAAAAATAGAAGATGCTCTCTATCTATGCCATAGGATATGAGAGAGCGATGACAGGTATGGAGTCAGAGTGGTGCAATGACTACTGAACATTTTATGCTATGATGAAGTGCAAGGAAAGTGGACTGATGTGGAGTCAGGATGGAGTTTGGTGTTAGGGGTGGGGGGTTGGCTTTAGATTACTGGGGACATCCTCCGAGCAAAGGGACAAGCACATAACACCAACCACCACTTCCACTGCTGCTGCTTCCATTCTCTTACAGAAATGAAACCAGCGGTGGAAAGAAAAGAGAAAAATGTTTAGCATCAGTAGACAGAGTGTCACAGAGAGAGAGATATAGATAGAAGGACAAAGTGGAAATACTGATAGATAGAGAGACAGACAGCCACAGATAGATAGATTTGTGAAGGATCTGTGTTTTATTGCCTTTGAGATCCTGTTCCTTGAGCTGTGCACACACCCTGTGCATCATTCCCTGTGTGTTGGCTGCTGCTCTGTGTGCACAGAGCAGAAAACAGCTGCAGTAATACTGGACTTGTTGACAAAGCCTTACTGCACAAACACCAAGCTCATAACTTCTACACACATCCCACTGCTCACATATGCACAAACTGGATTCGTCAGGTCAAGGGCTCACAGCTGGAGATGATTTGTTTGTGTGTGGCCGTGGTTAGCAATAAGTGTGTGTGCATATGCGCGTACATTTGCCTACCTTTGCACTGCATATGTGTGTGTATCTGTAAGAGAGAGCACTTGATGCAACTGAGTGTCTCCCTGCCAGTCTGTGCATCACTTACATACACTTGTCTTTGCAAGTGCATGTTTAGTCTGCATACGTATTTGTTATCTGTGTGTGTGCATGCCCACTTGTCTGTGCATATATGTGCGTGTATGTCTCACAGCAGCTGTCGGTACTTCATTAGTCTCCTTCGGTTAGGTGAGGCAGCCCGACTCGGCATGCACTGTGACAGCTATAATCTCACTAATTGGGATGGTGGTGGATTTGGTTTTGAATCTGAGTTAATGTCCGTTCACCAGGCTCCCTATGTGAGGAAATAATAAGGCCTTCAACTCAGCCATGCAACAGACGAGGACAAAAGGGGAATGGCTTGGCAAGCAGTTTTAAGCCCCCTCTTACTAATTAACAAAGGAGGACCGATGAGAGGAAGGATAGATGCATGAATGAGAACTGTTGCTGATGCTGGGCCCGACTTCTGAGGAATTCATAGCTCAAATTATATTGTTGCTATTGGTGATGAACACTCTAAGAATTCAGAGAATTCATTTTCATAATTTCTAGTCCTACAGATAAAGGTGTCTGTAGACCATGCAGCAACTTTTATGCAAATAGGCTTTAAAATCATTGCAGAGGCATTAAAGAGAAGCTTAGACTAATTGATAGGACATGATACAGGGAATTTTCAAAAAGAGACGGAAACATTTAAATTTACATTAACACTTTCCACATAGCTCATTTATCTTGCTAACACCGCAGTACTAATTGCATCACTCCAGAAGTTTTGCTAATGTGAAAACTAGGTGCTAAAATGTACACTCTCACTAATTTGAAACTCTCCAGGCAATTGCTGCATCACAACTTTAGTTCTTGTAAGCAACAACTGAGCTCCAGCTGTGTCGCGGCTCTAATTTTTGCTAGAGCTGTAACAGATGTTTACTGCCATGGGTCTGAATTCATCATGCCCCTTAGTGATGAACAAATGATCTACAAAGGTGTCCTCTTTCTTTTGCAAGTAGCTGATTTCCTAGTTAATCTGAAGCACTGATGCAGTATAATCCTGTGTGGTAATGTGAGGACAATGCATTTACACTAATCGCCATCATCTAATTATAACCAACATCAATATCAACCAATATGTCCTATATGTCACAAAAATTCTTACTACTTAATTTCTGTACTACCACACCTCCATGTTAGACTATATGGTCATAACATCCCCTAACGTTATGACCATCTAATCCCCTTTAAGTCTTTAAACAAATGCCATAGAACTGCATATATTTTTCTGGTAGCATTTAGTGCTGTTGTATCACTACTAAATCAAAATGAAGCTGTATTTTTGTCATCTGATTACATGTAATCAAAATACGTATTATTTGCTTTAACTCACCTCAGCACATTCCTTTTTTTCTAGCTTGGTAAGTCACAGCATCGTTTATTGTGATTAAATCCTCTGGTCACTGACCCAGAACTCTTATTCTGCTGCACAAATTCCTCCACAGGGGTTTACTCTCTAAACAGCGATTGCTCTTTGACAATTTAAATACTGGGGAACAGATTCATGTTGGCTTTACTTATCGCACTTTTCAAGTGATGAGTTGATGCTGATTAGGTTTTGGACAAGTTAAATGAAATGCACTGAATCTAGTTTGGTATTAAATGTTTGTTTTTTTTCACTCAGATTAAAGCAGAGTTTATCAGCTGGGTTTCTTCAGATAAACAGACGCAGTAGGGCTTCATGTCAGTGACACACAGCTCAGAGTGAGTGATATGAAATATAATAAAAAGTTGCAAATGATCACTTTCCAAAAGGCTTGTTTGCCACAACAGCAGGGTGCTGATCAAATCATCTTAATAATAGATGTCAAATTGCTTTTAAAGACTAGGTAATAAAGAAGAAAAATACCTTGCAACCCTCATTTTTTTTCTGACCATAAGCATTAAAATTACATGCTCTATTAGAATCTATGGCTATAATTTCAGGTCTAAAAACAGGTATTAGGCTGTGCACAGCAGGCAATTGTGCAGGCACAAACAAACAGAAATAGTCTGCACACCTCCGTGATGCTCCCTCCATTTTGCAAAACCAAAAACAAAAAAAAATTAATTGAATCTCTGACTGGTGATTGATTTGAGCCTCTCCTTACTACTCTTAGGAGTCTGACTTCACTCCTGCCTTGCTGCTTTCTAACTGTCTGAGTAAATGCAAAATATTGAAGGTGAGTAGAGAGTTTGCACTCCCATTTAAAGAAGAATGAAAAAAAAAAACACTGTCATACAAGTCTGCTTACAAACATTACTTCTGGGTCAGCGAGTTGAACAAACCAAGTGAACACTCAGTAAAGAGAATCCACTTAAATGGTCAGGAATGCTTAAGTGTGATGGGAGGGAAGAGCACAGCAGGGATTAAGGGGGGAAGTTCAGCAGACATACAGTGTAAGACACATTTTTTTTTCAGGTTTTCACAAAACATCAAGAGGACAGTCTGCAACTAAATGTACTGAACACTAGACACAAAAAGTTCTATTAAAAACTTTTTTTTTTTTTGACAGAATCTACATTTAGGTTATGTCATATCGCTCACTCGATTGATTGTTTTATGTAGGAAGCAAAATTCTTTGGCTGAGGCATGAAGTCATGACTCAGTATCACTGAACTGAAGAGGAATGATGGGTAAGGGTTATTGTTTAGGTTATTTGGTACTGGTCCACCATCAGTGCACTGCTTCAAAACATTTATCACCCAAATGCAGATACAGATACGTCAGATAAACCTGATCTAAAAAGTGAAATGCTGAAGATGCTTTGAGTAGATGGGGAATGTGAGGACAATAACGGTCAGATGTTTTGGCACGCACTGTACATACCATTAAAAAAAATCCTGTAACAGCTCCAGTTTGAGGGCAGTAATTCGGCTCAGTCGGTTGATTGTATGTGAACTATTGTGTGCTGGGTTTTCTCTCAGCTGAATTAATGTCAGGACTCTGAGGTAGTACAGCATCATGGTGTGTGTGTGTATCTAGTCATACAGATTATTTTGGTTTAAAACACACACACACAAGCACTCACACACACACACACACACACAATATATCTGGCAATCTAATACAAAGGAGGTGTTTGTTGTGTGTGTGTGGTGTTTACAGCATTGAAAAATCACATTTAAACAATTCAACAACAACTTGTCTCTCCAGAATCTGTGCCCTGATTAGTATATATATGTATAATCCACAGACATTGCTGTGAACAGATTCATGGGAAGAAACAGTGCTTATGAAAACTGTTGACAGTGTGTTCTGTGAAATATCCAGAGTGTTAGGGACATTGTTTTTCTGTAAAAAAGATGTTGCTGCTGAATTTTTTAACAGTCTTTTTCAATGCTATAAACACCACAAAAAGAATTCAATTAAACTCTACAGTATTGGGGTGATGGCAGTAGTCTCAGACAGTGATATCTCAAAGCCTGGGAAAATAAAACTATCTATCTATCTGTGTGAATGAAAATATGCTTTATGATGTGTATGTTTTATAATTTGGGTAATGCAACCTTTAAAGACAACTCCTTCCATTCATTTAGAGAACCTCTGTGTAGGAAGCACAGGATGTCGATGAAAGACTACTCTACTTTACAAATCAAATAACTACCAGTCCATAATATGATATTTATATCAGTGTATCAAAGAAGAGTGGAAGAGGGAGATATAACGTTGTGTGAATGTGTGGCAGGCACGCTGGTGTATGTGCATGACTGTATTTCTGTGTGTTGGTGTACCTGAGCAGTGGGGCAGTGGACCGCTCCAGTGTCCGTTCAGTTGGCAGGTGAGTGATGAGTCTCCTATGAGCTGGCGGTCTCCAGAGCAAGAGTAGCGCACCGTGGAGCCAAAGGTAAACTTCTCCCCGCTCATCACTCCGTGGGGAGGTGTGCCTGGGTGGCCGCAGTCCACCTCTGCATGACAGAGAGCGAGGAGAGGAAATAAGATTATCAATGGATGAGCGAACGGATGGATGGATTAGTGTTGCATGCCTCAACACACTTGAGAAAATCACCACTTGCTTTGTTACTACTGGTGGTGCGGCGCCACACTGTTTTCAACTCTTAATACTATAGGACCTTATGAGAAGATTAGTGTGCTTTAATTGTCATTGTCATAACAATGTTTCATAAAAAAGACAATAACAAGTAATTGTACTATTGTATATACACTTGAAAAAATGCTCCCTAGATTGTTTTCATGGCTAAGATCTAATTTGGTACTTTCTCTGCTGCTTCATTATTCTTTTGACCTTAATGTACGTCTGTGGGTGCTGTCATTTAATCAGCTTAGTCTCATAATGCAAAGTAAGTTTCTGTATTTTCGTAAAGCTAATTTCTTAACAAAGGCTCAGTGATGCCTGGAGCTGTGAATAAACATTTGAGACAGACACTCCTGTGTATCTCTTTAATTACTATTCTGTTTGATAAAATAAATGCAGGGCGTCATCTCTCTACCATGAAATGAAGTGCTTTCTGAGCCTGTGTACAAAATGTAGAGGTTTGCTTTGGATATTTTCACTAGAAACAGGTCATTATAGTTGGCGGCCTCACACAAAAGTGGAGCACACAATGAGCCAGGTGTTTGAGAGCGACATTACAACCTCACATAGCCGCGGCTATTCATCGATGGTTGTTATGTATGTTGTTGTTATAATATGAGTGCTTGGTTTGGAGGGAACATTAAATATAGCCTGCACAACTGGTCTTATGACAGTTTTGCCATTACTCAATAAGCCACAGTGCAACATAACCATAAGCCACTGGGGCATCGAAACATTACACAGATGCTCAGAGTCGCAGCGTTTAGCAACTGGTACTGTTCAAATGAGGGCACAAACAAGGTTGTGGACACTCAATTGAGAGTGAAACTTTTCTTGTTATTCTCTATGTGCATCTCTTGTTAAGTTTAATTAAATTGCATAAAATGTACTACTTACATAGAAAGTGGACAGACTTAATAATACACCTTTAAGCATAACATGAATAATTACATGATTTACATTTACATGATTCGCCAGTTGATTGCCAAGGTAAAAATAATGACCAAATAAAGTAACCACTGTACCGATGCATTCTGGGAGAGGTTTGTCCCAGTGGCCCACCGGCTGGCAGGTGAGTACTGACGAGCCGAACAGGTAATATCCTGGGTTGCAGTCGTAGAAGACCACGCTGCCGAATGTAAAGTTCCCGTGCTCAATCTTGCTCTCCCGGATAGAATTAGCAGGGATACCTGGATCTGTGCAGTTTACCACTGGATGAGAAAGAAAAGGAAAAAAAAAACACTGTTAGGCCACCATGAATAATTCAATTAGTTTAATCATAATGGGAGGTGAACAGACAGCAGAATACCGACAACAGTCCAATTAATTTTTATTGCCGCGAGGATGTTTCAGGAAAGACGTTTTCAAAGTAACTTCAGGCAAATTACTGTCCAGGCTACAAAGTCACATGATTACTTTTGGACTAAAGGTTTAAAAAATAGGCCTAAATGCAGTCATACAATGCCTGTTTATTGATTCACTATCTTATCTGTATGCTCTTTATCATAAGCATGTTAATACAGTCATACACGTCCATTTATTGTGGTTTTCAGCAATAATGTAAATTAATTATTGATGTGCTATAGAGGATGGTAATGTTTACTTGAGCAAAAGTGAACAGTTACTTCTTAGCAGCATTTCCAAACCCATCTTATGAATACTGTATTTACAATCATATCTGCCCACAAGGGTGCTTAGGCTCCAGATGTTCATAGTGTACATCCCACCACTGCATAGCAGGAGATGGAAAATAACATACAGTGATTCTTAACTGAACTATAACACCATACATACTAGTTATTGGACTGTATAGGTTTTGTCATAATATTTATGGATGATGGGTTTCTATAATTGCCTTTGCCTAAATTATATTTATTGTAGTTATGTATACTGTATGCATCAAGTTAACACTGCCATGAATAATTTTTTACTCCATACTTCAAAATGGCATGAAGTAAAACACAACAGAACACAGTCATGTGGCATTCTGCCGAATTAACTCCACCCAGTATCATCACTGGGGATCTGACTTTTCTTTCCTGGAAGCTGTGCAGCCTCATTTACATAAATGCTATCTGTCAGCATGTTCACTTGTGAGTTAATAATAGAAATGTTGATATGACCTGATCAGTGGGTTTTTTCTGTTTATTCTACAAACAGGGAGAACAGGTGAATCCAAACTATATTTAAGCATCGTCAATAATAATAACGTCTCACACTTCCTGCTCAGAGCAGCAGAACCAAAGGCACATCCACTGTCACAAATTCATAAGCATCCATTTTAGAAGCAGTTGAAGTCTCTGAAACCGCACTGCTGACAAGGTGGTTTAAACAGCTGAAAGTAGATGAGGGTGAAATTAAGTTCAGTGCAACATCAAATTAAATCAATAATGCAAATGTGGGAAAAAGCTGGTTTGATGTGAGAAAAATTTAGTGAGAACAAACATACAGATGTATTTTGACAAAGGGAGTCATGACAGTTTAATATGATTTTACTCTTTTGATCTTTTACCAGGTCTGTCTCGGCGGTGCTATTCACAGTAATGAAAACTGTGTCTCTTCACATCTGACTGCCAACAAAATTCATGCCAAGAGGACAGATATTTTAAATAGGCAAAGTCTGGCAAATCCAGCTTTGGCCGACTAGATCCAGAGGTATCACACCAATTAAAGCTGCACTGGATATCGCCGAAATTCAGTTCTTCATATCAAGAACATATTTGCCTATATTTACCATATCTCCACACTGCAACAAATATCTGTCTAAAGCTAGAAGCATTTTCAAGGGCAAATGTGAAAACAGCTCTTTTTTCCCCAAGCAATCTGAGCTTCCATCATACCGCACAAAACACCTACTGTCTGTTTCCATTTTACTTCGAGGACAAAGATGTAAATGGTGGAAAATAATTCCAGAAAATTTATTGTCATACTGTCAGAATTATTTTGTGAAAACAAGAAAACATTCCTCTGGTATGGTCACACATATAAATGCCTGGATTGCTGGCAACTGTAAACACACTGCTAATGAGCCTAACCTGGGCAAACTGAAATTGGACACAGCTAAAACACCGCCACCATCTGACACTCCCAGTAAGATGTCTTCCAGTAAATGCACTGTGAGCTTTCTTGCCTTAAAAAGCAATGTCTCCCTGCAGCAAGCCTTTTGGTAAAAACTGGCAGTGAAATTGTAGAAACAAACCCCCATTTACACTTCCTTGTCCATATATCCTGCTGCAAGCTCATTATTGCTGTTTCCCCGCTTTCACTCTGAGGCCAGGGCTCCAGATGTTGTTGCCTAATGCTCTATCCAGAGAAGTAGCACAGATAGTGACTTGTCTCATTCAAATAGATAGATATGTGAATAATGCCTTCTACCCATTCTGCCTCTGTGTCTGTGCCTGTGCATGTTGGCGGTCACCGGCTGCTGATTTCTGAATGATCATGATACATCTGCTGGCGGCTAAATTCTTGTGGTCATCGCAGCTTCTGATTTCTGAACCATCACAAAACACCTGCAAAAGCCATTTCTATCAGTTCCAACAGTGTTGGATCCTACTTCTGCTTGCTGGCAGCTACCTGCTCCACTGATGAATAGCCTGATTCACAGGAGCAGAATTAGATAGAAGTGGATTCTGTTATCAAACATTCAAACACCTTCAGTTGCAGTGATACGCTAAGAGGCACCCTCTTCAGAAATTATCATTTGAGTTGGTTAATGAGATGGTTAGGAATTTGATGCATCTGCTGGGCCCAAATTCTTGCTTTCTATTCCTGTGTGTCTGCCTCCTGAGGCAATGTCTGTGGTCTGAGCCTTAGTTAAGCCATGCTGGCAGAGACAAGCAGCTTTTTAGTTCAACTGTCAAGATACTGTATATCTGCATCCTTCTGATACTTTAAGTCGGCCCAGCTGCTAACCATTCATCCATTCTGCAGGAGCTCTGTAGCTGGACATTACCTCTGCATGTTGGTGGCTGCTGGCTCCACTGCCGGTTGGCCTGGCACTGGGCTGTAGAGGGTCCTTCCAGGGTGTAGCCTTTGTTGCAGGAGAAGCGCACCACATCATTGTAGTTGAAGCCATCGCCTGTGGTGCGGCCATAGATAGGGCTACCGGGGTGGCCACATGTGACAGCTGAAGTTGACACGCATCACCCGGGTACGTGTCAGAAAGGAGGGTTTAGAGAGGAGCACAGGAGATGAAAGGCAGCAAAGAAAGGATACAAAGAAAAGGTGGGAGGGGAAAGAGATGCAGAGTGTGTGGGAAGAAAGACAGAGAGAATGAGGAAGAGGGAGAAAATTCAATAACAATGATCAATAGGTGACGTACAGTGACACTTATCATAGGAATATAATTATCATATAATTAACCTCAGAGGACAATGGGGAATTAGGAATCAAGACGTGATCGATTGGGAAAGGGTACACAGCAAGTTTCAGTGCATCAAGAGGTGAATAGGAGATTGAGAATTACATTATGAGCATATGTATCAACTACTGACTTCAGTACTTCTTAAACTAAAGGAGGAAGCTTTGGGAAACGGTGATTTAAACTTCTCAAGAATGCTAAAAATATTTTTATTGATTTATTTTAACAAAGCAATCAAATCATCACTGACAAAGCCCTTCTTTCTTATGCGTACATAACATGTTCAAGGCTCCCTTAAAGATGTATCCAATTAAAATCCAGGATCCAGATTAAAAACTCAACTGCCTCCATCAGCTCTGTTCCATCTGAACAGGGTCTATAATGAGAAATCCTGAGAAACCCAGTGGGTCTTCTTTGTCACATAAATGTACCGTCAAACACAAACACACGTGCACACATGTACACACGATCCCTCTTGCAGTCAATCGTGCAGTGAGAATTGGTGTTAAAGTACTTACAGATACAAACGGGCAGCAGTCCGGACCAGTTGTGGTCCTGCTGGCAGATCCGCACTGAGGAGCCAATGAGCCTGAATCCGGGGTTGCACTGGTAAACCACTGTGTCTCTGTAGCCAAAGTTTTCCCCAATCACCTGCCCATTTACGATCTGCTCTGGAACACCACAGTGACCAGCTGTAGGATGATGAGAGAAAAATAGACTATTTGCTTTTGCTTAATGTTTATCTCTCGTTCTCAACAAGATTGTGAATTTCTTTAGTAACAGACTTGACCAAGACAAATACACATGTAGTGTGTGTTATTTATAAAACTCTCTCAGTTGTAGTCCATTTGGCAAATCACAATGAATTATCTCAGTCAATCATTCATGTGGGGCAATGCTTTAGTTCAAGTTTCTGCTGTCTGAGAATAATAACTTGCAGTGGCACACACTAACTAATGGACGATAGTTGCGGGGCTGAACCACAATTTTGATTGTGCTATCACGTTTGAATAACTTTGCATTTTGACAACTGTATTATAAAATGAAATGAAGAAAGTGGTGATTTAAAAGGTCTTGGAATTATAAGACTGGCAAACAAAATTAGTTAGCGTATTCATGAAACATATTGGATTTGGAAAGCATTTTTCAGCTCATTATCTCTGAATTATTATTTCTAAATTCATATTGGCTTCAGCTTCACTTGTGGTGATAACTCAGCTTTTCTCATCTACAGTAGACAGAGAGACGCATGTGAAACTCCTCAAAATCTGTGCAATACGCTCATCCACGTAATCGTATTACTTTCAGTTACAATAAATCCCTTTCAGAGAGGAGGAATCTTGCTGAGATTTCCACTGCCACTTAAAACCTGGGAAATTGCCACTGACTGTGAGTCTGATTTCCCTAATTCACTCCAGCACCCAGAAACTCAGCCGAGCATTTTATTATCACACTCCAGTTGAGAGCAGCCAGATTCTATGAAGATATTGTTGAAGTAGGCGACTGTACCGAGAGGTCCTTGGCTATGTTAACCCTGACAGTCATATTACTAAACAAGAGAGAGGTGCCCTTCTTTTAATGAACTGTACCACTCTGGAGCGGAGCTTGGAGTGCTGTTGCCACAGGGTTGATAAACGGACTAATGCATCTGCCTGGGAAACCGTCACATTCTGCTGCTGTGTGGGTTTGAATGCGGCTCAAGTAATTACGTGCGTCTCATTTTCTTCCACAGTGCAGAGCTGTGATGAGCTGTGGTAAGCTAAGCTGTAGCATATTTTCTTGTTTATATATCTTAACAAGAGCTGAAATTGTGCGGGTACAGCTTGGCAAGTGTCTCATAGTTTCGGGCCAGCTGTGGCTCTATAGCTGCTCTCTCACATTTAACATTTTAGAAACATCAAATCACACCGACTCAAAGGTACAGCACCACGCTCCAGTCAACTAAAGGTAGTTGCCAAAAGTGATTGCCCATTTCATATTGTTTACCTTATGACCTCTGCAATGTCTGATGTGGTCTGATGTGCGGCAGCCCGAAAGAAAATATGAAGTGGCAGCGTTAAGTAGCAGCATGATGTCCAAACCAGCCGACAAAAAATTGCATCTTCCTAAATGTTTACAGTAATTGGCAACTTGGCAACACATCCAATTATAGCCACCCTCTGCTTCCCCATCTGGTTCTATTCTGGGCATGTTGGCCCAGCCACAAAAAAATATTCTGTCTGGACAGATCCCCAACCTTGTTTGACCCAGGTCAAGGCTGTTCTTTATAAAGTTAAAGAGAACATTTAGACCCAGCTTACCCAGGCAGTGAGTCTCCGTCCCACTCCAAAGACCGGACAGGAGACATTCTCTAACTGTAGATCCACTTAAAACATAGCCAAGGTTACAGCTGAAAATGGCTGACGCTCCAAAGGTGGTTTGGGTCCCAATTTTCTTCCCATTAGGAGGAGTGGGCAGATCGCTACAGGAAATTACTGCAATAAGATGAAGAGGATAGTAAAAAGGAGGAAGGAGATGGAGAAAGCAGGGAACGAAAGAACAAGACACCAGGAGAGTGAGTGAGAGAGAACAAGAGGTAAAAAAGAGGAGACGGAAGTTGGCTTACATCTTCAGAGTCAATGGGAGAGCGCAGTCATTTACACCCATCTTACCGACCTTAATGCGATAAAAGAGTGACCTGTACTATTTCATGGGGAGGATAATGATGGTGTTTGCCTTTGTCCCAACATCTTTCATCATGCTGGCTCGCATCTCCTTTTGCCATTATACAGGCTATTCAGCTCTTTTGCTTCTCAAAAAGTAGTTCCCATGGCAGCATAGAAAAGCTTTTATTTCCCATTGCTTCAATAAACAGTATCTAAACTAGGCTGAGATGGGAATGGGCGAACAGCACAAAAGTGAAGCATCGGGCTGCTGATTAAGTGAGCTGCGAATAAGGTATTCATTCTTCTAGTCTTGAAGTGTTAGACTCTATGAATCTAGTGTACCTGAGGTGAGGCAGGATGTAGGATTTTCAATTTTGCTGAATAACAATGTTCAGTTCCTTTCTATTCTATCTTTTCTATGAAACTAATGAACCACATATACAGCGTGTTTGTGGGATGGGACTATATGCCACATGGTGCACACATGGATGTTTCCTTTTTTACAATAATGCAATGACAGAATAAGGAAAAAGGAGATTTAATTTCTTTCTTTCCTTTGGGAGATACATTTTCAAGTGATCTGCATTTATGAAGTTACTCACTTCGACACCGAGGCCTCTCACTCCTCCAGCTCCACACCCCATTGGCCAGGCACTGGATGTGGGCAGGGCCAACACGGTAGTATCCAGGGTTGCAAGTGAAGATTATTTTAGTTCTGTACTCATAGTGTGAACCGTTGACGATCCTCCATTTTCCGTGGTCCAGAGAGAAGGAGCTGAGACTAGGGCACATAATGACTGTGCCCAGAAAAAAAAATAAAATTGAACTAAATGAAAAAAATTGGTTGATTCAGCATGTAGTGGACATTGTTAGTTATGGATTATTTAAATGGACAGATAATTTCCTCTCTTAACCCTTGTACACACAGTGCTAAGTCAAAACCAGGAAACATATGTAACAACCTAACAAAGGGTTGCAAGGAAACATTTTAATCAGTAGAATAAACCCATTCATGTAAAATGTAAATAGCAAGTTTTCTGCACTTGTGGTATACAAATGTTCTTCCATAACAAAGTTGTTTATGAATTGGCACTCTGGAAAATGAGTTTCAAAACAAACACTGTTTCCCTTTTTGCTGCTGAGACACATATACAGAAGGGAATAAACATTGGCCTCTATAGTAAACAATGTTGTCAATCACTCGTTACACTGACTTTGAGACTTGGAGGAGTTGCACTGCCATGTAAAACTCACCCCATTACCAGCTGCAGATTTCCTCTCAGCTATTATTCTCTCTTTCATCCATCTGTCTAATCATCCCTACCCAACAACTTAGTGTTTTTGTAATGAAACCATCACTTGTGGTCCTGTTGGGACTGCAGTCCATATTTCATAACACCTTCCATTACACTACAGCGTCTGCTTAAAACTGTTTGATATTCCACAACTTCTCCAGAGGACTTTTTTCAAACTCTCTGACTGTTTCCGTCTCCACTACAGCTGTCAAAATTTCAAAATTGGTGTCTTCTCCATAACTCTTTCTTCTATCCTCATCTCTCAACTTGCCCTTCCCACTGCTCAACCATGCTATGGGTTCTTGCAGTTCCCCTGATTCCCTAAATCACTATCCCTCCTCCTCTACATCTCGCCTCCTCCCCCAACATCCTCTACTCACCGATGCATCGGGGTATCTTGTTGTGGTTGCTCCAGGTGCCGTCTGGCTGGCAGACTGTGGTCGTCAGCTCTTTGGAGGAGAGCCGGTAGCCGCTGTTGCAGAAGTAGGTCACCCGTGTGCCGACGGAGTAATCAGCAGCGAGCACACCTCCATTCACTGGCGCGCTGGGCACACCGCATGACACAGCTGCAGGCGGCAAGAGGACGATTGTCGACACATGTTTATGGGGAGTACAAGACACATACTAGAGAGATTTGCAGAGAGACGCCTGTTCAACACAGGAATGGCAGGCAGGCACGTATTCACTGAACAGTCACATTTTTGTGAGCAAGCACACGTGTATGTACTTCCACCAGCGTTGGGAATGGAACCTCTTTGTAGCGCACAAACAATGTCGAGTGTTAGTTTTTCAATTTACGCAAGTAGCTATTTGTAACTTTGTTATTTTCCTTTCAAAAGGGTACAGAATTAGGAAGTAAAAACCCAAAAGGACATACTTGTTCAAAATGAACACTGAACATCCCTGTAGAATTCTGACAACAGACCTCATTCATGGCAGACCCTTTGACGTGTCACAGCGGGGAAAGCACAGGTGTAATTAATAACATTAATATCCACTGCATTCACTTTAGTTGAGCCAGTGCCAGAGTCCTGGTGTTGTGCATGCTGGCTGACTGAAGTGGATCACTGGAGCACTTAATGGAACTGAGCCACCATTAAGGAGATGAGTTGGAGCTGAACTATCACAAGTCAGAAAGTCAGTTACATGGTCACAGTGTAACTGTGACATGTCCTAAACTGCAAAACAGTATCCCAACTTCCTAATGCAGTGTAATAATGAGGCAGAGATGCTCGTGTCAATGTCAGCACTTCACCAAGTCACTTGCTTATTCTGTATACATTTATAGGCCATTAAATCCATACAACTGCTCTTGAAATCTCACAAGCACATGAAAGTATTATATATAGGACTGGCCCCCTGAGGAAAGAGGTGTCTAGCCACCTCAAAGTGGAAGTAGTCTAACACACTGCAGAGAGATATGTTATCAAAATTAAAGTCCTCCATAAATCTTGCAAGTTTCTTTTTATCCTTTGTTGATTTATCAGTGGGCAATTAAAAACAAACACTAATGACTTAATCAGTGTAACTTACTGTAACGAGTTTCAACAATAACTCTTTCTGACATATAGAAGTATGAAACACTCACACACAGAAAACCCCGCACACAGCACTGTGTTCTTAGCCCCTACACAGACTCAATCTGGGTTACTGTGAACTCAGAACTTAAACCAGACAGAAAGTTCAAACTAGTAGGTTTCAAGGTGTTTATCTTCAGAGCCAAGTCAGAGGGAGTGAACAGAGCGGGGAAACCAACATCTGTAGGGCCACGCTAAAAGGGAACAGGTATGCAAACACACACATATCATAAAATGCAGCTGCAGTGGTAGCTGCACACTCTGAAACATCAAAGGTATGAATCCACTGATATGGCCTGGGGCACTTACATTTGCCCTCACCACTCCAAGAGAGAATCAATCAACATTCATCTGTACTGCTAAGTCACAATCTGACAGACACTCATAACAAGCACTAAACACATTTCTACACTGCAGATGGACAGTTTCAACATCGGAAGAGTAAAGTCTTCAAAGCTTGGAAGATCAGTGGGCTTAAGCATTGACCCAAACATTTAGTTTAGGTCAATGGCACGAGCAACACCGCTGGATTAACATAGTGTACACTGTCAACATATCATGCAATACGGATTGCAGAATGAAGGATTGAAGACACTGAAAAGTAATCTCCACCATCTCGTGGATAGCAGATGGACAACATCTGTATGAATATATTACTTCATTTGCAGCCCCCGTTGAGTGTATATGCTTTGGAAAAGCTGTGTGCAATTACCAAACTGACGGAATTAATCACAGGTGTGAAGTGTTTTTAAATCATTTTAAAGTACATGACATACATATTTTGATTTCACTGCATCATGATAAAAAGCAATTGAGCACACCATCTGTTGCTGTTTGCTGCCGTGTGAGTGTGTGTGTGCTATTGCATGCAGTCATGCGCACATGTAAATGCACACATTTCACTTGTGCGCATCAAAGAACCCAATTAGTTGAGTGAGACCCAACAGCAGCAGACACTGCATGCTAATGGCGAGTTAGCCAAAGTAATTTGAAGAAGTGGAAATTGACAGAAGAAGGGAGGATTGATTTCTGTTTCCCTTCCACCTGACAGGGTACTGGCTCTCAATCAGGCTGGATTCAGTTCAGCTGCTAACAACACAGGAATAGAGCTTGGGCTGAGACACTCGGGTCCCTTAAGCGCCTGCCTGACTGCCTGCTGAGTGTAGGGCAGAGGCAGTGACCAGAAGAACACGAAAAGAGGCAGGATGAAGTCTGAAATAAAAGGCTGCCGGGGATGATGTGCTCACCTTGACACGCAGGAACTGGCGCGTCCCAGGCGTAGTAGCCATAGGTGGTCTTCTTGCACACAGCTGTGCCCTTTCCGATCAGCTTGTACCCCCTGTCGCAGGCCCAGCGCACCATGCTGTTAAGATGACCCCCGGTCTGGCTCACTACAAAGCCATGTTGTGGGGAGTCTGGGGTACTGCAGTACATCGCTATAATAGATAGAGAAGAAAGGAACAGGGGAGAGGAGGGGGGAGGCATGGAAAGGCAAGGGAGAGAAGGGAGAAACAGGGGAGAAGGTGAGAATGAACTCAAGAAAAGAGGATAGAGAACAGAAGATATTAACGGGGAAAAAGAAATAAAGCAAAGAGAAAAGAGAAGGGGATGAGAGGCATTAACAAAACTCCTCTTGAGACAGACTCAGGTGAACATTTTTAGTCACAGTATGGCTCCATTTTAAATGCAGAAAGATAATGAGGGAAAATGCCTGAGGAGTGTCACATCTATTTAGCACTCGGGCTGTGTGCCACGCAGCAAAGGAAGTCCTCAAAATCACATTATTTCTATTCCTCTCTGGCCTATGGGCACACATATTCAATTTGCTTTAACACATGCAATTCTGGTGCATCCTCCAGTTATTTGTTCCATAGCCTTCCTTTCCCTCATCTTACAGCCCATCGAACACAAAAAAAGGTAAATTTGATTTCAAGAATATGAGCACCGCACAGCCGACGGGACAGGAAATCCAAGGGAGGGTTGTGTGCTTCACAAATGCTGTCAAACATTGCCTCAAATCAGCATGACTGGGAGATAGCAGGGATTTAAGACGAAAAGACACACTCTGGAGTTTAAGTCAGTTCCTGTTCAAGTCAATCAAGTCAAGGAGGAGTTTTCTTTACAAAATTCATCACACTGACTTGCTTTCACAGTAACACTCTCGTGTATTAAATATAATGGAGAGACACAACATGAAAAATGAATGTCTTTTGTGCTTTTTTCATTATTATTGATGCATTTCAAATGGAAGAAGATCCCCTATGCTGCTCTTGCTTAGCACCACTTGCTTTATTAAAGAGCCAATTAAGAATTTAAAACCTTTTTAAATTAAGGAGTGCAAGACAGCATGGAGGCCTTCCAGTGACTTTCTTCCTGCCTCATGGATTTTGTGTGTGAAAAACAGCTCCTATTGTGAGCTATTATAATTTCTGTGGAAATTCAAAGTATTTTTTGTAAATTAACTGACATTAAAAACTTAATAAATAATCCCCCAAAACAATGGTAGCACACTGAGATAAAAATCATGGGGTCACATTGTATCCACAGTAATATGCAGGAGCTGCAGCAGATAAGGTTCAATGAATATTTGTCCTTATGTGGAGTTATCACCGGTTCAATTGATGTGTCTCGACATGGTGCCTAAAATTTAAACGCTCGAATTGTAAACCCATGACTTTTATCGCTTGTCTGTAGTTTAGAGACTAAATATATTCAAATAGCACTAATAAAAGGAGAATATGATTATAAGCTGGATACATACTTTGATACTCACCCACGTATCTGATGTGGAAGCCGCGCCGGTTGGTGCCGTGGTCAGAGGACCAGCGCAGCAGGAGCTGGTGGCCCGTGGTGGTCAGGCTGAAGGGTGTTTCAATGTCACCGCTGAGTGATGCCATGCTCTGGCTGTAGATGTTGGGACCTGAACACACAGAGAGACACACACACTCAGATCTCAAAAACAAGCATGAATGTAGACAGACGTGGCCATGCATCTCAATTATTATTATTTTTTTTTAGTAAGTGGCATTAATTACAGATATGCACCAAATATTAACATTTCTAAATGCCATATAACCACATCATTAACCACACAGTAAGATTTATTCTACTGAACAAATGACTGAAACCCAAAACCAGACTTTCACCTCTAAGATACCACATTCAGAAGAGGAAAGAATGCTGAAATAGTGGTGCAAAACAACAGAATAAGAAAGCGTGAATGTTTTACTGAGAAGCACTAAAACTCAACATGAACACATCAATAATTTCAGATAAGTAACATTTTTTGTATCTTGCTCACTAAACAGAACATAGACACAGAAATTCCCTCAGAACCCACCATCAAATATTTCCAAGATGTCAAACTCCTTTTCTGTTTGGAAGAGTTCAAAGTGCAGAGTGATGTTGTAACCCTTTTCCACATTGATCAGCCAGGAGCACATCTGAAGATTGGGGTAGTTTTCGGGGTAGCCTGGACTCAAGATCACCCCCGTTGAGTCAAAACGCACCTCGTGGGCTGGACATTGGACTGGGAGAAGAGAAACAGGATGAGGGCACGGCAGCATTAGAGGGAGACAAAGGGCCCGAGGAGGAACAACAGAGAAAGAGTGAAAAGGTAAAAGAGGGAAACAGGGAAATGAAAACCCAGTGGAGGCACAAAACAGAGGTACAGGACAGGGAATGGAAGGCAGTAATAGAGCAACGTCAAGATGAGGTGAGAAGAGGGCCGTCTTCCCTTTCCTCATCTAAAGGCTCTGACAGGAGAAATTACATTGAAAGAATAACTAGTCCTGAAACAATTACGTTTCAGCCAGACTGATATTGCACATAAGGACTGAGCTGGTGAGTCTGCTCTTGTCACCAGGCTCCCCTGATACCAATCTATCAAATAATAATACTCAGTAGGTGAGACAGCTTACTTTGTATGGAAAAATGATGGTGTGTGTAAGGCCGTGTTTTTATGTGTTTGTGTGAGTTCATGTGTATCGGCTCAGAGCATTCCCTTCATTTCCTGTAGGCTGGCATGTGTGAAATAATGACAGGCCTTGTTTCTTCCCTTTCTGCCGCTAACAGAAGTTTCTCTTCTGGGCCTCTAGTGAAGAAACATGACGCATATAAAAGGTTAATGCGAACAACTGTTCCAGATAAAAAGGTCACTGGAAACAAACGGACATATATCAAGAAAAAAAGGCAGAGGGGAAGAGTTATAACACAAGGCAGTATGAATATTCCCCCTGGCGAGTCGATTGCTTCAACTAGAACAGCTTTTGGCTCAAAGATCAGGCAGATATTATCTCGACTAGTCAAAGTTAGTGATTTTTTAAAGTTACAATGAATTTCTTAAAAAGGAAAAAGTGCTGTGTGGACACTGAGGTGAAGAAAATGTCTCACTACATTATCTCAACAATAAAGAAAATACCTGAATGAAAAAAAACAAAATGTAGTATTGGTAGATTACACGACAGAATCAATATTTATAGATACACTGTACAGTATTGATTAGGGAGCCAACAAATCTGAACTCCATCTATTCAAAAAATAAATTAACAGAGCAATTTAATATGAAAGAGTAATATGTCTTCACTACCATTGCTTGTCAGTTTGTGAGAAACATGATCAATATTTTCCAGTGCATATTTGTATGAAGAATTCTCTGATCAGCTGCTTTTGTTTTTCACATTTCTTAAGTCAGTGTTCAATCAATGTGATCTTTTCCTGGTTTATTATTTGCTCTGTGATGGGCATAAACTGTGCAAAGGTTTTAAAAAACAGCTGACCTGCTTCCTTCAGTACTCGAGTCAGTGCTTAAGAGCAAAGTTAAAGAGCAACGTGCCGGCTTAATTTCTTCCAAGAAATAATAAAAATGCATATTAGGTTTTACAGGCCACACGGGTAAAATAGACAACAAATAAGTAGGAATTTCAAGTCATGCCGTTCAAAAGCAGTTTTGACATTGATGTCACAGGGGCATACTGCACCATAGTGGGTGAGGCAGGTCAGTGGTCCATCGACCTTTTTTAGCCAGTTTGTTTTAATTTGATAGTTTTTAGACCGTTAGTTAATCAAAAAACATCCACACTTTGCCAAAAAGAAAAAGGAGTCTAAGTGCTTTTCTGTGCTGTTGAGAGACTTGATTTTGCATTTGAGATAAAAAGACAAGGTCTGTAGCACTCAAATTTAGCAAGAGAGTTGTGACTCTCAGTGGCGATACAACAGAGTTCAGAATGGGGTCTTCAGCTGGTGCATCATTTCACACGACTGCTTCCTCCATTCTGTCGTCAGTAGGAGCCTTTGCTTCTCCTGATTACATTGGGAATATCTGTCACAGAGGCAGCACAAATTCAGCTTAAAGGAAATGTGTGAAATTTCGAAGTAATTGCCGCTAACAATTTCTCATGTACACTCGACATCATTTTCCTATTCATTATTTCGCTGGGTTACCAACCCAAAACCCATTTAAACACTGTACAGATTCTCATTCCCTGCAGCAATGTTCCATATTGGACAGCTTTACGACATACATGAAATTGACTCACTTGACAACATCTAATGCACTGTATATAGAGTCATCTATCTGGTAAGAGTCTGTTATTGAAATAATTGAGCCCCCAACACTTGAATAAGCTAATGTTGCCAGGCAACACAAGTCTATCCAGTAAGCACAGTTGTGGCTTAAACTGCTTTTCCTCAAACTTTAGGTGCAGGGATTAAAAAATGAATCATGAGAGGCTTAAAACTGTTTCAGACACCTCAATACTGTTACTTTTTAGGATGGACTTTTAGAGGCCCGTGATAAGGATAGAAAGCTACTCTGAAAGCAGACTGAAGCTCACAATGTATTCACGGTGGTATGGCTACAGCACTAATGCAGACCTCCACTTAGTGTGAAAAAATGCAAGGCAGCCAAAGTGTGGTTATTACCATACTGGCTAATTTTGTAAATATTATAGTCCATGTTAAAGTAGGATAAATACGGTCAATACATTTCTGAGAACAAAAGAAATATCACATTTTATACACAATTGTTCAGTCCAGTACTGAATCTACTGGTAAATTTATTTTAACTGTAAGCATGTCATCTCAAAGGTATCATTATTAAAAAGTGAATTAGTATCAACCATCCTTAGTCAGTGAGCTAGATCCAGGTAACTACTGATATCATGCACTGTGTCTTATGAGCCTTACATAAAGTATTTAGCTGTTACTTGCAATGGCATGCATGCCAACATGATTTGTTTAAAAAGAACTGGCATTTGTTTAATCTTGCACTGCAAGACGTGCTTTGGTAATTCCTTGTGCAAACCAGCAATACTGTTTATTATTTCACTCAGCACACTGTGCATATGGGATGACAGTCTCATGCCACAGACGGTTACATATTGTTAGCTGCAGAGACATTACACAATAAAGCTTACATAACTGCAGTAAAGATGGAGTCAGAACAGAAATTGCTCTTCATTAGTTTTTCTGACAGACACATGAAAATCAATGGGAATGTGAAGATCAATATGACAACATCTAATGGGTTAGACTCAACCTCAATGTGGCAGATGGTTTACCAAGCAAGCACAGCAGTCAACTCAATTGTGGTTCTATCCTTGATCAAAGCTACTGCATAACCTTCCTCATAGGCTTTCATAAAGACAGTGCCTGGGGAAATATCTTAAAAACCAGGGATATTTGAGGGGGGAAATGCATTGCTGTGCAAGGACATTTCAGTGTTATCTTATAAGCATAAAATGACAATTAACAGAAGGGTTGATAACAAACAAAAGCAGAATCGGAGGAACACAGGAAAATTCTTTTTCCTGCCCTATCGGCAAGCTGCCGACAGGAAATGGCCTCTTTACAAGCTTACTGTGGCAGTCTCTTGGATGTGAATAGCAGGTCAACTCAAATTAAGTTCAACTTTACATGTCCCAAGGAGAGCAATTAGCTTCCTGCTAGGGGTGGCACAAGGACATAACATATCCAACACAAGAAAATGTAATGAATTCTTGACTACAATAATGAGGTGATCCATGAAAATGTCAAACAACGAATTACATACCCAGACGTCCTAAAATAGTGCTAACTCTGCCAATTTAATGCTCGTGGCAGGTTTTTAAAGAGCAGTTCGATCAAGATGTATGTGATGTGTAATCATCTGACACATTTTAGGGCACCCTACAAATATGCCTATCACATACAGTACTTGATTCATTGGCACAGTGTGAGTATCTGGTATAGATTCTAACAAGAACAACCTTTATTAGACTCCTGTCTTTTCACATACTCATACGTTTTTATACACATTATTTCCATTTAGCACCGATTGTCTGTGTACAACATGATTTACTGTGAAGTATGAGAGTCTGTGCTGTCCAATCTCAAAATAGTTTAAAAAATCTTAAATTTTGGTATACGAGTGATTGCCTTGAACAAGAAATGAACTGAAAAACAATGTTGTGTTCCATCAGAATAGTCCCAACACACGCTTTGCCCATCTGGATTTGGCAGGTTAATTTCCTCACTCATATTAAATTCTGTGAAATTATTTCAAGTACAGTACGCGAGCTTTAGCTGATAGGTAGTTGGTCTTGGCAGTGCTCTGTGTAGTCAGTAACACATGAGAAGGTGAGCTGGCAAATCCAACATAACGAGGGAGCTGGAAATATCTTCCCGCACTCTCGAGTGAATGACTGCCCTCGCTTGGCAACAAACAAATAAAATTATTCCAAATTATTCCCATTGCTGTTGATCTGCTAAGTTGGTCACTTTCAAACAAACAATGAAACAAAGCATTGGAAAGCATTTCACTGTATTAATGTCAGATTTTGTATGATTGTTGCATCTGTACAGCAGACAGGTATGATGCTGTGTGCAATGAAGCTTTTATCTCCTCTGTTTCCTGTCTCTCTTTACTTTGTGCTATCTAACAAGCAAATGCTGCAGGACTTCATACCCCTTGTGCTTTCATAAATTAATAATTTTGGAAAATGCTAGGTAGGCCCAAAGCAGCACAAGTAAAGGTAAGACATGTTGTTTTGTGCACCAACATCAATGCAAATTTTATGAAAATGCCATGATTTTGGTCTCTCTGACCTTTGTGCATAAACTAATACAGATATTCATTAGCAGTGCTGCATGCAACCTTTATGAATTAAGTATAAGACTATGAGTAACTTTCAGATTCTGGATCACTGGTCAGGTAACTCAACTTTTCCATCACTATTTGTTACTTTACTTGCGGCACTTTCCATATACTGAAATTAAATCAGCCAACTCTCCTTGTAAGAGCAAAACAATGTCTGGCGCAAAAACGTTGCAGGGGAAGAACCAAGATATCAAGTCAGACATCAAATAATAACAGCAAGGGATGAGTGAATAGGTTCCAAATCACTAGTCCTATTCTAAGATGCTTTATGAATGCAGGCTCTGGGTTTGTCTAGTATCTGTCATGCCTTGATCACACGTCCAATGCGATTACTCATAGTTTCTAGAAATGAAAAGACAGAAATGCTCATCAACTCAAGACTTGTAGACAAAGGACTTCAGGGCACTTCAAAAGATGCCTTTCCACTGGGAATAGAAGGTTTCAGAGCGCTCTGATGTCTGCGGCAGAGATGTATTGGCACGACAGGCAGGCTGATGGCATTTGTTTTTTGGTCTAAACAAAATCTCTGATGCAAGCAACACAGACATTTCTTTTCCTTTGCTTCTTGCTTGAAAATCCATCTTCTGAATAAACATGGGTAGGAAGACATTTTACATCAATCAAACCATGGGGCCATTTCAGCAGGGATTAAAGGGTAAAATATAAGCTCCCATCTCTTCTATGAAAAAAACAATAGCTATGACTGACCTCTATCTACTTTGTTATATTGCAAAAACACACTTGTCGATGAAACCTGCTGATCTGTAATCTGTTTCACACTGATCCTTCACAGTCAAGTGTTGGTTCTAGGGGAGCGCAGTTCTATGATCTTGGGTCAGTTGTATTCCAACTCTGTGAGTCTTGATAAATTAGAATAGGGATGCTGTTTGCCACCAGGAGCCTGCTGGAGGGGGCCCTGCTGCCAGTCTGTTAAATGATGCATCAACAGTGGGTGCTGCTGACTGCAACCAACCATAGCAGAGAGGCATCAAGCACACACGAAAGGCACACATAACTGAACATGGATATACATAAACATAAATCTGGGTGCATGTGCACGCACAAGCAAACACTGAGAGCAATACACAAAACGACAAGAACATTGAAGTCTCACAAAAACATGAAAACATCGACCCATCAGCTTAAAGTCGCACAGTGAATAAAACCAACCTTGACAGACTGGTGGGGGTCCATCCATCTGTAGCCTCTCTCCAAGTCGACAGGTCAGAATCTCACTGCCCACTAAGGTGAAGCCTGGCAGGCATGAGTAGCGAATAATGTCCCCTGTGAGGTCATTTACACCCGCAATCATACAGACACACACATACACATATACAGACCAGGAGTGGACATGAAAAACATATTCATTCATTCATTCGCCCACCCAACCACAACAATGAACACACACACACACACACACACACACACACACACACACACACACACACACACACACACAGAGCTATGTTAGCAACAGCCTCCTCAACACCAGCACTTGAAACAGTAATCAACAACACGTTTCTAATAAAGACTGACATGCCCTTAGCTAGCTGGAGCACTGAAGATACTTCATTACATTGCAGAGCTGCAAACTTGCACACAAGCACACACACGTGAAATTAAAATTAAATTTCAGTTTCAAATATGCAAAGTAAGGCAGCCACTAGCCACATGATTTCCACTTCTGATCACTGAAAATATAGACAACTTATATGCGGAGCCAATTAGCTCTCCCCTCAAACTCTGAAGGAAGGAAAGAAATATAGGAAGGAAGAGCCAAGAGCAAGAAAGAAAGAGAAAGAGAGAGAGAGAGGCAAAGAGGACATTGCAGCTGGAATGAGATCGTAAAGGTTGCAATAAACATCTGACCAGATATATTAAAAAAATGTACATGTTCAAATGAAAATGTACTACAGACAGAGCTGTTTCAAATTGTGGAATGGATTAATAAAATCACAAAAAGGGAAGAAAAATAAAGACTAACAGCAAAAATATAAAAATCCAATCAATGATTTCAATGAGCAAATAAAGGATTCAACTTACAAGGAAATGAATTAATTAATGGCTAAAACCATTTGATAGGTCTATTCCTTTTGTTCCCTTCTGTCCTGGGCTGTCCAAGTGAATTACCTTATGTCTGGTGCAAATTTATTTTATTACACATTGTCCCTGGCCAGTAAACAAGCAAAATAAAATAAGACAAACCTATTTCAAACTCGTCATCATCGGTTAGGACAGTGGCGTTGGCGACGGGAGGTGGTGGCTGACATGTTCTCAGCTGGTATGCTGTCGGGAAGAGGACAAATACTGAAATCTGCAACAGCGTATGCGTGCACTCAAGTGAGAGGAGGGGAGAGAGTGTGTGTATATGCATTTTCTATTCAACACATTCTTTACGCTCCCATCATACTGAAACTTGATTAGATCATAAATTGCCACCTATCGCTGTTCATGATCATCAAAAACCAATCACTAATTTAGTTGAGATGGTGGACGTTTTATTATTAATCATCTTCTTTTCAAAGGGGCGTTTTTAATAGTGCGGAAGAAAAATAGGCATAAGAGGGCATTCATCATTTATCATTACACAGAACTGGAAGCAATACCTTGAACAAAATGAGAAAGGCCAAATAATGACTCATAAAAAATGGGAAAATTAAAGCCGCTCCAATATTGAAACACTGGGACAATATCCCTCCCGATCTTTGTTACTACAGCAGGGGCCCAGCAATGTGCAGAACTAAAGATTGAATGAATAAGGGTCATTACAGCAGTGCGGAACAAGGTCTTTACTTAGCTGCGATCACAGGGGAGGTTACCATAATAATGCAGCACAAAGAAGCCGCTGGTGCTGAAGTCGCTGTGGAATTTGATGAGGATCTGATTGGCGGTGGTGGACACGCCCTCCTGTACTGAATTGCCACTGAATTGGCCGATTTGAGGCGAGGCCTGGTCAGGTCCATCCCTGATACAGAGATACAGAGAGGTGGAGAGAGGTTGTGGGGGATTGAAGGAGTGAAGGGAGGAGGAGAACAGAGACAGAGAGAGAGAGGAGAGAGAGAGAGAGAGAGAGAGAGAGAGAGAGAGAGAGAGAGAGAGAGAGAGAGAGAGAGAGAGAGAGAGAGAGAGAGAGAGTGAGAGTGAGTGGGCAAATGATTTATGAATAAACACCAGTAATAACTTGCAGGGATCAAAGAGTGCATCTAGTTATCAACAAGCAGTCTTGTGGACCCAGCAGTCATTCTGACAATCTAAGTCAAAGGAGAAGTTCAGTATATGTTAACTGATGAGGCAGTATGGTACTGAAACTTTTGCCCCCTCCAGCCATGTTATATATTGATGGGGAATAAAGTTTGCAGAGAAAAAAAATAATCAAATCAATGGTACATAATTTAGCAAAAGTGTGCAAAATCCACACACCACGCCCGTTTTTTTTTTTTTCATTCCTTTAAATTTAGTTGAGATTGTTAATATTCTGTATGTGTGCATAATGAGGGTACATGGTTATCAGGAGGCTTTAGCCCCCTTGACCCTGGAGGGATAAAAGCATTTAGAAAATGTATGGATGGTTATCACAAAATCCTAAAGCCCTTAAGTGAATAACATGACGTACATGGAACTGTAGCTCTGGGAATCAAAATTTAATTGAATTGTAATGACCTTTTGATCTTCACCCTTAATGGAGGGTAGGGAGAGGTGCTGTTATCTGTGATGGGTGGATATGTCCATGGGAGTATCATTCTCACATCTACATTACTATAGCTACAGTATCTTCAGTTCAATGGCATGTCTACAGAAAAAAATCACTTCATGTCATAGCACAGTCAAAATGTGACAATTATTATGTTTCCAGTGATGGAAACAAGTCTACCAACCTACAAATTGCCAAACAGATACAAAGATAAGAGGCCACTGCAGCCAATCCATTGGCATGATGCCAGTAGTGGATGAGATGCTGAAGGCCTTGAATGTTGTCAGCCTGCCGTGTGTGACGCGTATCTTGAAGAGCATCCACCTTTGGCAGTTGGGGCTGCACCCACAAGTAAAAGAGTTTCAAGTTTCAATGGGCCTTATTCCTGAATGAGGGTACAATGTAGAGTGAAACTGATGAGTTATATAGTACTGAAATGTCTTGTTGAAAATGAGAGTTGAGCCTGAAGGTGAAGTTCTCAATTTACAGATACAAAGAGCTGAAATGAGCTTCCTGTGCAAGTTGAGGTCATAAAGTGAGACGCTGGATTTTCGGGAGGAGCTCAGGGTAGACCTGCTGCTCTACTGCTCCTCCTGAAGAGAGCCAGCTGAGGTACTTCAGAGATCTAATTAGGATGCCTCTGGGACACCTTCCGGTAGACCTACACCTGGCACGTCTGACTGGGAGGAGACCTGGGGGCAGACCCAGAATATGCTTATATATTCCAGCTGGGATGGGTGTAACTCAGGATCCCCCAGGTGGAGCTGGTAGGAAGGAAGGAAGTGGCTGAAAATGGATGGACATGTAGATGTAGGGTTGAGATGATGCAGATAGATGCAAGGATGATTGAGATTCGGCAACCTGTAGAGATTTTCTATATCATGTCTGCTGAGGCAGCTAAACTCATTATTATCTTGAGCTCTGCTGGATAACTGAGAGCAATGTTGCAATTCAATGAGCAGACTAATTAATGGCAATATTGGATTTATAGGATTTTTGCATCTATGTGATGATGCGGCTTGATTCGTCAGGTATATTTACTGGATTAGACAAAAACAGGCATTCCCACCTAGTTATGTTACTGTACATATAAATAGAATTTTTCCGGAGATATATATCACAACATGTATCCTTACTGCAACATAAAACCACACTTGAATTGAGTGAAGTGAACGTATCCCCATCCTCAGGATGAATAGATGGCTGGGTGGATGACTGTGAGCTGATAATAGAGCGTGTCATTTGCAGTGAAGCCGTTTATGAGGCATGCATTAGCTGCTGACTGCACAGAACAGACGCACCTCTGCTAATGAGAGCAGGGGAAAACTGTCGAACCCTTGTTAGAATATTGCTATAATCTGTATCTGAAATAAGTTGATTAAATAAGCTGTTTTGTTCTATATACCGAGGCAAATTCCTTGTATGTGAAAACATATTTGGCAATAAACCTGATTCTGACAATTTTTCGGTGTAGCATGTGGGAACAAACCACATGCTCCACTTTTTCTGAGGATAAAAAGAGAGATTAATGCAAGAAGACAGTACTTTTCCATTATAAATAAATGCTATTTCTGTACAAGAGAAAAGTATTTCATGACTGGCACTTTCAGGTAGCTCGGGGCCTCGTCACCCAAATGATGTACACTAAATGCTTTTCTGTATGTGTGTACTTTTAATATCTGATATATTAAAAAAGTCTTATTGCGGTTTCATTTCAGAGTGATCAGCAAAATGGGAGACGGCAGTCAAGCAGGGAAATGAAATGTTACCGTCAGGGGACAGATTGTTTATGCGCTATTTCATTTGGAAACAGTAGTGCCAGTAGCTCCCTCCTCCCGTACTATGAATGGTAGCCCCAGATGCTAGAAGGCATCTCCCTCCTCTATCACACATGAGGACAGCTCCACGACTGCCGGAGGCTTACTATACTAGAGAGAGGCTAAAGAAAGGTAGAGGGAGACCGAGAGACCGAGAGAGAGAGAGAGAGACACAGCTGTGGAGTGATAACAAGCAGGTAGTATAAAATGGTTTACTGCTGTACAATTATCTGTCAAGACTTAAAGTTCGACATACTAACAAACATCCAAGATAACTCAGCGCTGATGTTTTCATGCTTGTGCACGTTTGTCTTTTTACTTACACTCACTGGGGAGCTGGAGTTAAATATCAAACATAAGTTTAGTGAGTCGGGGAAGAGGGACACACTGACTCAGACTTTATTTCAGTTTCTTTTATTTCATCACGTACCGCAATCTATTTTGTTTTAGTGAGGGGCTGTACGAGAAAGTTGTCAGGCAAAGAAAAATGAATCCACAAGTGTCCAGACAAAGGTCAACATATTTGGATTTGGCTGTTGGCTCATCTAATGCGAGTGTCACATCAAAAGCTGTGAGCAAAACTTGTCCAACTGGACTATGGCCCTAACATTTTGTCAACTGTTAAATCCATTGGGTGCAGCTTTTCTCTTTGCTTTTGCAATGAGTAGGGGAAATACTTGTCCCCATGCAGAATGTTATTCTGAAGACCTTATGTACTCTTCAGTTTTTCCTTGAGTAAAGAAATAGGACTTCAGTGGTCAGCCCTTTTGGGAGCTGCTCTATTAGCATTGCACAGTATATGGTACACACTTTGTGAAAAATTTCACACACTATATTTTGTGGCCCACTGCTTAGCATGATTTTTAAAATCTGTGTCACTGGCTTGTAAGCTTCAACAAACATCACTATTAATTGAGAAAGACTGCTTCTCAATAGCTGTCAATCGAAGTCTGTATGCAGCTCTGAATACAAAAACAGTGTGTTAAATGTGTGCCATGAGTTGATGATTGATGAATAACGTCTTACTGAGAGAGAAATGAGAACTCACCACACTGTGATGTAGTCGTAGATTGGCTCTGTATTGATAACAGAGAAATTGATGTAGATGCCATACCCAGGAGGTACTCTGACAGTCCACATGCAGTCCTGGAAGTGGGGATACTCGGCTGGGTGTCCAGGAGAGTAAATTGTGCCATTCATGGATGTTATATTCCCACCACAGAGAGCTGGAGGGAGGGAAGAAAGTCAGAGAGGCCACATCAAAATGGAAAGCCGGTGTTTGATTTACCGTGAGTGAAAACCTTGCTTTTATGGCGGTATCGAGACTAAGTGTTGATAAAACAAACCATAACTGTCTGTTATGGGGGGTGCACCTGTTAGATAAAACTGCAGGGGATGGTTACTTGTTGCCGTGAACTTGATGACACTGAGTGGTTCAGACACTAAAACTCCCCTGTCATAACCCTTCAGAAAGAATGTGTTAAAATTTGACTTTGGGAGTCAAAGCCAAAGCAATGCCCTCAGGATCAAAACAGGACTGAAAACTGTACAAGGACAATACGGTGTCTATGGAGCAAAACAAAACTATTTACCACTTTCTCAGACAAATACCAAACTGTGTTGTGGACTTGAAATGCATATTACAGCTTCACTTAACTGATGAGAGGAAAGACATAATTTATCATACCTGAGCAACATCTGACGAGTCTCCTTGAAATTTGAGACAGCTGTAATCAGCTTTGTAATAAAGACTTGCAAACGCTCCATATATCATTATAATGGGCTGTATCCGTTTATAGTTCAGTAAAGTGGTGCTACTTTGGCAGTAAAAGTGTCAGATGCTTTAATGTGCTAGAATAAAGGACAGGGCAACATGCAGACTGAAGAGCCTATATTCTTCTATTCAAAATAACTTCAAAGACTGTATTTTTAGTGGGTAATGGTGAAGGAAAAGCATCTTCGTCTTCACTTTAGTCAGCTCCTCAGAAAGTAGTATCCGTGACTTTCTCAAGGATTTGTTAGCACACATTTATTTAAATATTTCCCCACAAAGTTTGGTGAAAAAGTGACATAAAAATATCAAAGAAGATGCATTTCGTGACTGATAAATATAATTTGTTGCTACTGTAAATGTAAGCTATTTGGAGGACATATTTAGGTCGTGGTAGAGTAATAGTAAGAGGGGTTCAGTGCTAACACTGGAAGGAAAAAACCTGTTGTGTTTATATGAGGCACTAGTTGGTCACCTTCGCAGCGAGGTATGGGGTGATTCCAGTTTCTGCTGACTCCATGCAGACATGTGAGAGATGGCTCTCCCAGCAGTGTGTAACCCGGAAGGCACTCAAAGGAAATGGTCATCCCCACGCTGTAGTCCTGACCGATCACGATGCCATTACGAAACGGTCGTGGGTCAGGACACCTCTGCAGCTCATATGCTGGAGAAAAAGCAAATACATGCACAGTAGAGGAGGTTTATGAAACGCACACTCCAGGAGGCAAATAATAAAACATCACCACTTTAATAATATATAACATCTATGATGACCTCAAACAACAAAAGCTGGGCTTGTGAGTTGCTGAACTTGCATAACTAGTAAAACCTAATCACCAGACTGCCTTTATTATTCTCTTTTATCTCCTCATAACCGTTTTGAAAACGCAAGGTTCCAATTCAAAGTGTTGTCATATTGGTAGTCTATTACTAATACTTCTTTTCCACATCGGCTGTAATATACAAAAAAAACCCATTGCCATATCCAACACTATGAATATTCAAGGATATGTGCTACTGAATATCTCAGCTGTATCTAACCTGACTGATGCGCTTTTAAGTGTTCTATTAGCAAACGCTTCAATCTCATTCTACTTTTTCAGCTGCTGCTATGATAACACCCCATTTTAACTTGACCATGAGGACCAATCTTTGCTCCTCACCCTGGTAGACAATATGGAAGCCAGGCTTGTTCTGGGAGTAGTCGCTGTGGAAGAAGAGAGTGGTCTCGTGGGTGGTGCTAAAGAGAGAGTTTGGCACCACGGGGCCACTGAAACGATCAATCACTGTTCCTGTCTCCAGGCTCCCGCTGCGCACCTCCAGATAGTCATGAACAGGCTCTGTGGAGAAGTTCAGAAACTGCAGATGGATCCCTACAAAGGAGAAAGAAAGAATTAATGTAGGAGGAAAAAAACATGAATACATGAATAAAGTCAAAATGAATTAATGTGTATGTTGCTTTCAACTCTACTCTTGTAGGATGCTACTTCAAATTCAATGTTAAAAGCAACCAGCAGGTGCTCTTTTTACCACAATAAGCATGGGAGAGGAGAGGAGAGAAGAGGAGAAGAGTAAACAGAATGATGCAGAAGAAAGCAGCACAGAAGACATCAGAGCTAACAGAACAAGAAAGGAGAAAAGAAGAAGAAAGCAAAGACAGAGGGGGGACAACAGACCGAAGCCAATAGGGAGTTGAACTCTCCAGCTGCAGTCCAGGCTGCTCTGGTAATTCCCTGGGAAGCCTGGGCTGAGGATGACGCCGCTGAAGTCTGTCATGGAGCCGCCACACTGAGCTGAGGGAGACCAACCAAGGAGAAAGAACATGTCACTTCTCCACTGAACGGCTCGATGGGAAAACAAAGAAAAACAGTGACTAGCGGGGTGAATAAGGAGGGCAAAGAGCAATGTGTCTTTGTGTATGTGGGGATTTCGGGACATGTATAATTGTTGTGTATGTGCACAAAAAGGAGGAAGAGTAGCAGAGCTGTTTATGTGTGCATTTGCCATGTGTGCTCATAAGTATGTGATTGTATGCAGACTGTAAAAGAGGGGCAAGAGAAAATGCTATATGCTGTGTGTGGGCTTTCTGAGCTTAGGGTTGGAGTGGAGGTGGGGATGGGGGGGATGCTTACGCCTCTGTGTTTGAGCATGTCTGTGCATGAACATTTCTGCTTGACTGTGTGGATTATGCTCTATAAGGGCATTCATGAAAAGATAACATACTGGGGCACATTCCTTGTTTGGTGGTGCTTTAAATTAAAATAAATGACAGAGTCAAGATTCAATACAGCACCACAGTTTTGCACAGCAGTGGCGGTGACTACATTACCCTCCCCCTGCAACACCCCACATCTCTTTTTTGACTGTGTGTGAAAGCTTGCTGTGAAGGTTAAACTCACCCCCCTGCTCCTGTGGCACAGATCCTGGTCTTACATAAACACACAGGTGTAATGCAAGTACAGCCACCAGAGGCATCAATGTAAACCTGTAGTTCAATCACTCCTCTTTTTCCCACCCCGACCCCAACAGGTCTGTTTATGTGGCAAATGGTTGGAATTGCAACAGGGGTGTTGCTGCCTTTTCCTTTGGGACTCACTATCACGGGTCTAATTGTGCTGCTGGTGGGGAAAACCTGTGCTTGACCTGTTTGCGTATGGAATGAAAGAGAAGTGGAGAGGAGAGGCACTCGCGTGTTTGTGCAGGCGCATGCAATCACTTTGATGTGAGTTTATCAGCAACAAAGTGAATACAGATCCCAGGGTGTTGGGGTGAGCGCATGCATTGTAAATGAGCGAGGAGTTGAGCTAACGAGCGAACACACGCGTCCAAGAACAGGCCTGTCAACAGTAAAGCCTGGATTTAAGTCTGCAGTGAACTGTGAAAACCACAGGGACACAGCATTTACATGCAGAGTGCAGTGAATGCACAGTGCATTTTTGTCTGCGTGTCTATATGCACTGTAAGGGTGCGTTCACACTAATGTATGTGTGTGTGCGTGTGTGTGTTTGTGTACATGTGTAATTGGGGGCAGCAGAACAGTGAAGTGTCAAAAGAAAGAGTTGGGCGCTTCCTTGGTAATCTCTGGAATCTATCACTGTGGCAATCAACATCAGGGGAAGTGTCGAAGGAGACCAGATACTCTCATCAGGGGTATCAGAAATCAAACAACAGACTGAGATGGTGTTAAGCCTTATTGATTTTTAACTGAGGAGGAAAGCAGAAAATTCAAAATCCCCACCCTCCAAGCCCACCCATCATCCCCTCCCTCCATCTTACAATGAAATTATTGCTTTCCTTAATACAATAACAAGTCCTCTATGAAGGAATTGATCTATTGTGTGTATGAGTAAGTATTGGTACGGGAGGAATATAAAAAAGAGGGAGAAGAAAAGATAAACAAAGAAAGTCAATGAGAAAAGGTGAACGGTAACTGATGAAAGAAAAACAGTGACTCTGCGTTTGATGCAACAAATATTGTTTTGTTGTTTGCAGTATCACCTCTTTGAAACTCTGTACATTGGCAATGTCAGACCATAAAATAATACATTACCTAAACACAGAGGTACGGGGTAATTCCACCTTCTGACGGGACCAGGCATGCAGGTAATATATGCATTACCCTGTTGAGGAAAACAGACAAAAACAAGATATTCAACACCTCCAAACGACTGTGCCATACAAAATACAGAGAAGGAACACCAAGAGATCACTGGTGCTCGCAGCAGATTTGATGCCAGTCCTGTGGATCCTTGGAATTAGTTAACAGTCAGATTTTTGGATTTCTCAAAATCCTCCTCTCAAGGTCTTGTGTGTAAATATTTGATGGTATCAAGAGTAGGAGAGGGACCTCTTGCTGCTAGTTGGGCAGCAAGAGTACCACCTGGGGTCTGACTACAGAGAGATGTGTTGCAGCCTGAGAGAACAAGTAAAGACAAACATCCTGCTTCCAGATTTGCTTTCTGTTAGATACAAAAACAAGCTAAAAGTGATGGATATTGCGAGTTAATCCTCCGTAAAATATTCATAGCGCTATTGTTGTTTTAAGCCATTCAAACCTGAGTGCAGTCCAGATGTTTCCTGCAGCCAAGATGCTTGTAAAATACATACACATGTACATGCTCCAGCCAGCACACAACACTAAGGTCAAACCCGAAAACAGACACCTACCAATTAAGCATGGGCATGTATGTACAGTTGTATTACACACATACACCTGACGACTCAGCCATACTTGTGCTCATTTCTACAGTGGCCTCTAGTCTATTTCTGGTGTTCACACTCTCAGCCTAAAGATGTGTGTAAGATGTTGCTGGTTGGTCCGGAGAGAATGTGAAAAGAAGTGAATGCCCGAGCCGGGAAGAAAAATCGGTGTGGGATTAGTGAGGCGACTGTTAACACAATCCATCGCCCCTGGCATTGGAGGGTTCTACAGCTCAAAACGCCGCAGCTACAGTATCGACTCAAGGAGGATTGGAGAAAGTTAAAGCTGCTTTGTAACAACACACAAATACACACTCGGGCGAGCAAAGTACACACGCACATAAAATATGCATCAAATAAAGATGCAAGCATAAGTACATGGACAGTTACCCCACACTTGTGCATCCCCACATTTCTTTCCCGCACTTACTCTTCTGCTCACACAAACACAAATGTCATAGAGAGTACTTAATGCTGCCTTGACAGACTCATCCTGTGGGGTATTCCCTGAAATTGTCACTCCAGGGAGGTAGATATGATTCACGTATCATAACCATTAGGAAGCTGGATAAATGCTTTACCAGCACTACATGCTTTCACCCACCTGTAACGAGAAGCCTTGATCACACTGGAAGGACACCATGTCGCCCACGGTGTAGCGGTCGCCCACTTTTTGTCCGTTACTGGGAGGCAGCGGCTCTGGGCACGAATCCAAACCTATTGCTTAGGACAGAGTCACAACACACAAGTGTGGACAGCGATCATTCTTCTGCACACTATGCGAAGAATAAAACCTGAAACTGCTCAACAAATTTAATACTGTTTCATTGTTGAACATTGAGTGTACAGTTAATGGAAACATTTACATTTAATCACAGAATACCTATGGAGAAAAGGGAATGATTAAATTTAAACCAAATGTTTTAACATGTAATTACACAGTGCCCCCATTTTAATGCGCTTGTACAGTAATTGCATAATAATTGAGTAAGTCTTTTTTTTTTCTTTCCCCTCATCATAACATTTACAAACTGGGACAAGTCACACAGCTATTCTACTGGTGGATGTAATCGCAAAATCCTTCTGACTGTGATCTGAAGCAATCACTGTGAAATTACAAAGCAATCCCTGCAGTATTACTTGACAGAAGCATTGAGCTTCATTGGAACAAAGTGATTACAGTGCCACTTGCCAGGTACTGAGAGGCCTGATATTGTGTTTTAATGGCCTAAAAGCGAGATGATTCCAGCTTTGGGCTATATGAATGTGGGGTATCTGAGGTAAATTTAAGCTATATTCACTTTCACAGAAAAAATGACAGAACCATAGTGAAGTTTCAGTTGCACTTGTCCGAGAGGTTAGTAGATAATTACATAAAAACTCTGATCTGCAGACAAAGCACAACACATCTTGCAATCTGCATCATTACCCATACCCATGAACCCATGATACACCCATTGCTGTGTTACTCAGTGAAAAAGTAGCATTGGAATCACTTTTTTTTTTTTTTTTTTTTTACATTTTTCAACCGAGTTATCTGTCAATAGGTTGTTTGAATGAATTTGAAAAGCACATATAAATTCATGCAGAATTTTTTACTTCACGCATAATTAGTAAGCAGTCTGTAGGACATACAAAGACGGTAACTTAAAAAAAAAAAACATACACCACTCAAAAATGAAAAATACACACAAATATAAAAACTATCACACAGAAGCCCACTAAAAGTATTCGCAGTTCCAAACAAGTAGGTGGGTGGATGACTGTATACATAGCAGCAGAAATGGCCAGAAAAGATTCAGAACAATTTACAGGCAACTCTTCTGAGCACTGAATGGCAGGAGTGGCCACTCCACTCAGCATCCTGTTAAAGTTAGAGAGGATATTTGAGTGGGAGAAGACGGTAACCTAAGAGACGCAGAGCAGGAGGTAATAGGAGAGCAGCCATAGATACAACAACTAAAGAAGAGCTACTGTATACGGTGGGGGGAGTGGGTGGATTCTTTGAAGATGTGAAATTTTGTCATATGTGGGTTTAAAATTTCTGAAATGCTCATTTCGTGTTTGCTGCTATAGTGAAATGCTGCCATAAGGTATGTTTGACATCAAAGCACAATGCAGCTATAAATTAATCTGTTTCATGAAAATATAATGAGTCCTAATTGTAGGGAACAATCAGCCTTTCCCTTGCTGTGTTCTGTAAAACTAGTAGACTATTTCATAAAACAGTGCATTCTCTTTTACACAGATAGAGGCAGGGTGCCAGATCCTAACTGGGCACAAACAGGCCTTTGCGCTCTGGTCAGGTAAAGAGTGGGTGCCCATGAACAAACAGTACTGATTCCTGCTAGGCTCCAGATGGGTTCCAATCAAACTGTCAGAATACACATTTGGCAAGGGCTGCTGTCACCCTGCTGCGAGAAGGTTGACACCCACTGTTTCTGAGTGAACAGCCACGTCTGGAGGGAGTCCCGTCCTTATCAAACATGCTTGAGTATTTTCAACAGGATGCCCTGCCAGTTGTATCTAGCCACTGAGATTTCAGCGGTGAGTGTCACCCGTTACTATCTATGTGTCGCTGAGAGTTTTATGTGCTCCTGTTTAATTTAATATGTTAATTTTCATAAATTGAATTTTTTTCAATAATTATTCAAAAATTTAACTTGGACCTGTAAAGAAAACAGCAAGTGTTTAGTATTCAAAAAGGTAGGAGGAGGTTGGCTGCAAAATATAGACCAAGATAATAAAAGTTATCCAGCAGATGCAGAAGCAAAACATGCAGGTCACACAATAGGAAATAGTTTACTGAGTGGCAAGAGGTCTCTTTGTAAGCATAGACAAAAAACAATAGCAAACTGACAGTTTACACAGTACTGTGGTTGTACACTGTCAACAGCACAGGCAGCTGAGAGTTCAAGAAAAGGAAGTGATACTTTAGGTGGGTGGTGGCGTACGCAAAGTCGAGTAGAGTGCAGAGTTTAAAGTACATCAAATACACATGTCTATCTCAGTCATCTATTTGAATTTTGTGCCAAGACTAACATTATCTCTGTATTATTTATCACAATATGAACTGTGATGATTATCATCACAATTATCACACATTATCTTCCTCTTTATGCTGATCACCATCATTCCCATCCTTAACCATCAATATAATTGTGCTTCCTTCATAAATAAAACAAAACAACCAAATCAGTTTGACAACCCGGTGATCTGCACCATTAACAGCACCAAAATCAGGTTCATATTAATTTGCAAACATAATCGATATTCCTGACTTTCCCATCATGACTTTTAGAGATCAGTCATAATAACAAACTGACACACGCCTCATATTTCCTGAAACTGGCTACAAGTACAGTAGCAAATGGGGCTTTTCTGATACTTTGATGACCAGAGGCAAAAAAACGTCTTGTGGAGGTACAGCACAACTACCGCTCCCTCAAAAAAAGTCATCGATCACATCAGCTTCTTTTATCCTTTTAAAAGCAGTGGGTCAGGAGGAGAGATATCTCTGAACTAAGTACGTATTATGAGGATGCCTGCTGTGCCCCTTGCCTACAGTCTGGGGAAAAGCCAAGAGTAATATTCAAAATAGGAAATAATATACTTCCCAACAAACAAAAGCCTTCACAATCTGTAATCACACTGCTCCCAGATGGAAACTATAAATACAAGGATTGTCCACAATGTAACAACTATACAAACATGGTTCAGCCATCCACATACAGGTAAAAGAAAAAGTTAAGTCATGCAACACAAAGGTTGTCATTAACATATCTTAACGTGGAAAAGGAAATGGAGGGATAGAGAAACATGAAAGTACCATAAATGCACAAAATGGATCTATTCAGTTGCAGCGCATTTCATTGAAATGAATCATCCAGTCTCTTGCCTGAAACATATGGGAATTGAGAAGTTCTGTTTGTCAAGGAGAGGGGGAGATTTGGAGAAGAGGGAGGCATTCTGGATTTCTAAACTGGGCACTTTAAGCCCGAGTGGGCTAAATGAGGAATTAAACTTGAAGCCGTTTCTGTGGAGTCTACTGGATTATATTTGTTCTCCATTAACAGGATTTCTTTGAGTTCTTTTGAGTTGAGAACTATTGGAAATTTAGTTCTTGGATGGATGTGCCAAGTTCAAACACAGATGGACTTAGAAATTAGCCAGGGTTATTCGTAATGGTAAGTGGTGGAAGTGAATACTGTATTTTGAAAGAGCAGTCTGAAAAATTGGGTTGGATAAATACAGATTTTTTTTTACTTGTATTAAAAAAGAATATTGATTGCTTTTAGCTGTTGATGGGTTACAATGAAAAGGCGTATTTATTAAAAAATATTGTGACATGCTGATGGTAATTGTACATACAGTATATTTTTCTTTGCATCAAGGACAACAATATTTTGTATTTTTGAAGAAAAGGATGATTTTATTGTTCTGTATATATGGTATCTATGGTGATATATCCATTACATGACAGATCAATGATTGTATGTAATCATAGTGTTGCGTCAAATTTGTGACACTTTGTGAAATCATAAAATAATTAAAGATACACACACTATTTAACCTGAACGCACAAATTTTGCTGTTGCTTGACCATATACATTCTACACTTGCACACGCTGTGTGTGGCATTATTCGTAAGAATGACTTATGAATCCAACCCAGTGCCATTAACACAATACACAATAAAAATAGTACTTTGGTTTGCATTTCTATCTGTACTAAATGAAAACCCATATAGCCAAGTGAACGAAGATTGTTTTTTCAATCATTTTAGAGAGATGTGAACACTTCTGCCAAACTAAAAGTAATGCATATTAAAGCTGTAGGTCTTTGTGAAACAATGTGGTCTAAGCAGGCAGAAATTACAGAGAATTTTTTTTTCATTACAAAAAGAGCACCAAAATTGCACTCTGCCTCTTGACAGCCACCAGCACAAATAAAGAGACTTCTATCCAAATGAAAGTGACACTTCCAGTGGCTGTGTAGGAGAATGAAATTAGAGGTCTAAGTATAGTGACTGACACTTGAGAGGAAGATCACAGCATAGTCATTTCACACTGAATTGCGGTGTACATTACTGCAGCACAACATACAGCATGGCTTTCTGCTGGAGAAGTAAGTGTAGTGAGAATATGCTAAACTTGATTACAAGTTCAAAGTAATCAAGTACAGCTACTGGCCAACTCTGCCCTTAGTTGTATAAGGTTCATCCATGACACTAAAATAATAATTTACTTGAAAGGTGCATAAGTGTCATTACTTATCTAGAATTGTATCTGTAGTATGCTTAGCATTTACAGATATTTACAGTAATTACCATATTCACTGCCCATATGTCATATGTAATGTCCTTTGAGGGGTGTGACAGAAATTAGTTGTGTAGTCAAAATGTACTGACAGATCTTGGGGCTGATTCAGAGGATGAATTTCTTTCCAAGTTGTCTAGAATTGATTCATTTCGTTGTGACAGTCTCTCCTTGTAACTCATGTGGAAATAATGTAGGCCTCTGCAGACTGCAGTGATTGAAACCCAGTGTGGGACTTAATTTAGGATGCAAACGGCCATATTGCCTGTGAGAACATGCCAATTTTGTTTTCAACTATACCGTCTGCCTTAAGAGCGCTGGTTAAACGCTTGGCTTTTAAGAAGTTGTAGTGATGTGGGTATACAGGATTTGTATGACTGGTCTCAATGGACTGCGACAATCACCAAAAGGAAACATTTTAAAACAGATGGTTGAATGGCTGGGTCTGTACCAATCCCTCTTCCTTTTTTCTTCCCACTGTACTGAGCTTTCAGAACATTAATTTGTAGCTAAAAAATAAATGGGCGGTTCAAGGCAACCACTTGCTGGAAATAAGATAAAAACAGAAACGAGTAAAGGACATAATAGAGGATTGCTGTAAGTAAAGAATCTGAACTCTGCAGTAGGCTAGAACAAAATAGGAAACAACCGACCACTCAAACAGAAAAACTTGTAGTTCTATAGAACAAGCAACATGGCTTGATCACACATTCACAACAGGAAAAGAGGACAGGAGTTTACCCAGAGCGTGTGGGAATGCACTTTACCAGGGCAAGAGTGACAAAGTGTACGACAGATATAGAGGAAGGAGCTGACTGTGAGACATGGCGCTGTAGTCATTCTCAGCAGTAGGTAGCGATGGTGGAGGAGGGGGTTGGCACAGAAAGGGAAGAGCCCACAGTGAGACGCAGCTACGGAGTGTTTCCAGGCAAGAGGATGGTGTTGTGGAAATGAAGCACCGACTGCAAGAGACATGACGGTGAAGTCGTTCTCAACAGTGGTACAATGCTCGCGGACTGACACAACTGACAGGGAGGACAGATTTGGTGACAGCAACGTTTTTTCATGCTTCTTTTGTTGCGCAACACATTTGTGGGAGCTGATTTGACTCAAAAACATGCTATTCTTTAGTCGCTTTGTGTGTGGGATCTCAAAGTTGGTTATGATAGCAGGGATCTTAGCCTCTTTCCTGCTATTGTGCCATTCACATCTTCCCGTTTTACTGTATCTTAACATCATGGAGAACTTTAACTGACTTCCAGGTCAGCACCAAATGCAGAGGATGCGCTCCCCTAGCTGCTCTGAGAAAGTGTAACAAATTTTGACTTAATTCCAGCTTTGCCAACTTGAAGCAACTGCAAACCATGCTGGGCGTCTGAGCGCCGTGGCGACATCACTACAGTCCGAAAAGAGATGAATGAAAGTGAATGTGAATTGTTATCGTTTGTATGCAATGTTCTCTCATTTAGTTTGGTCACGCATCTGTAGAATACACTTTCGAAAACTAGTACACAAGTAAAGTAAATCACATTAAGGGTTGGTTAAGTGTATTGTTCATTATTCCAAGGGAAATCTGGGAGATGAACAATTTTAATTTATATTACAATTAATTTCATCTGCTCTGACACTTTAATGGACCCAGACAGGAGGTACGTGTTTGTCACTCTGCAGCGCTATGGCACCCCAGTCATTCTGGCCAATATCTTCAACCCCAATTGGGATAATGGAACTTTTTTTCAAATTGCTGTTCTCTAAATTACCCCCTATGTCCATGCACGTTCTCATTCTGGGAGGATGGAGACTTCAGTTGCTGTTCTCGGTCCTAAATTGGACTGTTCCTCCACCAGAACCCTCAAGGTCTGCAAAGACGATTCAATCTTTTATTGCTGAAATTAATGTTTCAGATTCATGCTGTTTCTTTAATCCTTCTGGGAGATAATATTCTTTCTTCTCTTAAGTCCACTTCTTCACCCGTATTGATTACTTTTTGATTAACAATTGACTCGTATCATCACTGCACTACTGCTCTTATGATGCTATTGTTTCATCAGACCACTCCCCGGCACTACTAGAGTATCAGTTTCAAGAATTTGACAGTACTCCTCCTCCTCCTTGGTGCCTGAATACTCATTTATTGTCAAATGAGGACTTTGTTAATTTTGTATCCAGTCAAATTTATTTTTTATCGCGGTTAATAAAACACTGGGGATCTCAGCATCACTGTTGTGGGAAACATTGAAGGCATATTTAAAATTGGAAATTATTCCGTTAATTATAAGGGAAAACTTAGAAAAAAAAACAATTATCCTTACTGATTAAGCAAATTAGAAATTAGAAAACATCTATGCTGCCTCCCCATCCCCAGACATATATGAGCAGAGTCTTTCCCTTCAACCAGAATTTGACATTCTCTCCTCAGCTCAAGCAGAGGATCTATTATTTAAATTCAAAGGTGCCTATTATGAACATGGGAATAAAGCAATTTACTTACCCAGTATTGCCAGTATCAGCCACCAACAGAATTAAGAAGTTCCCATTCATGTTTGTCCCACATGGCTTGACATTTCTCAGCATTCAAATTAATGACAAATGTGAGGACTTTAACTTCACCAATCTTCTAAATCAAACGTTGGTCACTACTTCCTCTATCTCTTGCAAGACGAATCAACTACGTTAAGATGAACTCTCTGCCAAGATTTTCCTATTTCTTCCAGTGTCTACCCATCATTATCCCCTATTCTCAGTCATTTTTTAAAATAAAATTGATAGTTTAGTGTCAGAGTTAGCATTGACAGTTGGAGTATTCACCTTTGCCTCCTATGTGAAGGATTGTGGAGGCCTCCTAAGCTGGACCGGTCTCACTTACAGCTCTTATTCATGCCCCCATACATTTGTCCATTTCTCCCTACTCCAAAAATGTTATTGTTAAATCAACATTTAAAATATGGAATCAGTTCAGACGCCACTTTGGCCTTGCAAACTCTCTCCTTCCTGAGCCCAATAGCTGCTAATCCAATCTTTCATCCTTCTTCAACAGATGGAACCTCCTCTTCATGGTCTTCCCTCGGTATTAATACCCTAAAAGACCTATACATAAACTCCTTCACATCTTCTCAGCAGCTCTCTGAGAAATACTCTTTCCCCAATCAACATTTCTTCAGATACCTACAAATCTGTATCTTTGTCCATAACGTTAATCCTACATTGCCCAACTTTCCAGAGGCTGCACCCACTGACTCCTTTTAGACCCCACCGTCATCCACAAAGAGTGTGATATCGGTCATGTATAATCTTATTCCCTCTTTACGTCTCACCTACATATATAATATTATAAGTCAATGGGAGAAAGCTTTAGAAGAGGAAATCCCAGATGAGATGTGGAGCAACACCTTGTTCACACTTAATCTATCTGTGCGAGCACAGGTTGATCCGATTTAAAGTCCTTCATCCTGTGCATCTAACCAAATGTCAGATTAGCTGGAATCTTTGGTAATGTCAGCACTTCTTATGACAGATGGCATTCAGACCCTGCCACATACATCCCCTGCAAAGTTATTAGACAGAAATCTTTAGCACTGTTTCAGTAAGTGCTGGAAGATTTGAAAAAAAAAAAAAAAGGGCAGACTTAATGGTGTATACCATGCTCCTAGCGAGGCACCTGATTCTACTGAAATGGTAAGCCCCTACCCCACCTTCACATTCTCTATGGACCAGAGATATTCTTCATTTCAGTAAACTGGAAAGAGTTCGGTGTACAGTGATGCTCATCGGCCAGATTTATGAAAACATGGGGTTCTTTCTTCATGATAGTAGATATATCACAGTTTCTCAATACTGCAGAATACTGACCTCTGGGACTTATCTTCAACCATGGTAGGGTACTCTGAAATGCTGGGCCTGTTTGATATGTCTATTATATTGTTTCTCTTGTATAAGTGGGATATATACATAAATGTATTAATACATTGTCTCTCTACACTTTACAATTATACCTTTGCTTAATTTTCTCTCTTATTCTTTATTGAAGTTCTTTAAATTAAGAAATGATTGCATTTCTTTTTCACTTAATTTTAAGCAAAAAAATAGGTTTAAAAATGTACTATCCCCCTATTTTTTCATGTACAGAGGCATTGGCTTGGTTTGAAATGTGCCTTGAAACTTATCAATTTAACTACTAATCCATGCAAAATTTCAATAAACAAAACTGTGAAGAAAAAAAATGTGGAGTTCATGTCTTCTCCACACTTACTTTCAGTGTGGTTGCGCTTTTTCACCACCCCAGACGTACTTCACTGAAAATGAGTGGCAACGGGTCTCCCATAGCCACACATTTTAGGAAGAAAATTTGCTTTAATGTGTGGGTGAGTGGTAAGTAAGAAACTGGCAGAGAGACAAATGTGAGGATGAGACAGAGAAAGTACCAACTTAAAATCTGTCTAACCTTAGAGAGATGGAAAAAAGGAGGAAAACTACCCTGACATTAAAAGAGACAAAGGGAAAGTGTCTGAGATGTAAATAACTGAGGGGAACTGTTCACAAAGGACTGTACGTTAACACTGTCTGTGAGGGTCATGTCCGCAATGCTTTATAAGAACATTCATAAGACATTATAATGCATTTCTAAAGGCTTAATACATTTTATTTTTTAAAGTTTGTTTTATGCTTTATAAATGTTTGACATATATGACATATGAATGCACAGTGGCCAATGGTACAAAACTGGGAGAGTATCGTGTAATCTCGCAGGGTTGTAGAATAGCTCTAATGTTGAACTGTGAATTGAAATTCCCCCACAAGAGGAAAGCAAGAATTATGTGATAGTTATTCCATTTGTAAATTCTTCATTAGTTGTGTGTTCATTTAGCATAATTGAAATACAACATTAGGCTATCTTTACTGTGCTCCTGGTTTATAGTTTGTACATTGCTTATTCTTTCATGTAAATTTCCCCACTGTAGGACGAATAAAGGTATATCTTATCTTATCTTAATCATGAAACTGTTATTTACTTTGGTAAAATCGAATATTTTGCAGCAAGGTTTTTTAAAAGGTAACTAGCTGGCTTGAAAAGTTGCTTTCAAGAAAGCGTTCTCACTACACCTGAAAATTTTTGTTGAAATAGTGGGGTTTGGAAGAAGAAGACCCAAACTGAGGGTGGTGAGAGGCCACTCTTGAGACGATCTCCTGCCAACCATAATACAACATGTGAGAGAAGGCTCACAAACTGTCACTGATGAATGGCAAGCTTATCAGCCTTTATTTTAATCTTACATTTTATGTGCAAACAGCAAATACTGTTCAGAAGTCCTTATAATTGTGCTATAGTATCAAGTAACTCCTCATAATCTTATTCAGTGCTGTCACTTTACTTAAATCTCACAAATTCATGCTATAGCATATTATTGATGTTTATAAGACATTATTACATTTCAGAAACGTAGAATTTATAATCTGTCATGATCTGTTAGAACAGTTTTCTATGTGTCTTTAGAACTGGCAAAAATATGGTAGTTATAATGTGTGGCGTGATCTGGGACTCAAACACTGATGTCACTTAGGCATGCAGGTATAAAGAATTAGGAGTCCATATCTATAATACATTATGTCCATCACTTATAATTCTTTAGAAACCTTGTTATAAGTTGTCACGCATGATTATAAACATTTATAAAGAGTTTTATAAAGTCTTACCACGTATTATAATGTCTTATAAATGTGCTTATAATGCAATACAGACATGACCTTTAAAGAGAGAGCTACTGACTGTATTAATAAACATATGCAGAAAAGCTCCATGCATCACCTGCAGATCAACACCTCTATTTTCAGTAACACTATTTTTGAATGGGAGGTCTTAATAAATCAGTCACTCCACTGGGGCCAGCTACACTCCTTAAATTTTAGTGCATGGTAAATGTTTAGCGTGCTCCTTAGCAAATATGCCCCAAAGCGAGAAGCCCACTGAGAGAAGAGCATATTTAGTACCAAAATGAAAAAGGATGTGGGTCCAGTAACTTGAAGCAATGGGAGGATTTCAACAATCGACACCATTGGGAAAAACCATGCCAGAAAAGCAGATACAAAGACTGAAAATACAGGGGGGAAAAAACCACTTTGCCCACTCATTCACTCCCTCATACTCTTTCTTTCCATGTCCGACTGTGCCACCCAGACCAGCAGTCCTTCTTATTTCGTATACCCCTGTGCAGCTGCTGGAAGCCGTTGGCAGATGGACACATAGAAACAAACTGACAACAGATAAAGTGACAGGCAGGCAGACAAGCCGTCTCTCCTCATACCTGTGTACTCCAAGTGGAAGCCAGCAGCGGACACACTGATGTCAGACTGGAAGGTCAAGTACAGGTTGTTGGACGTGCTGTTCAGCAGTTGGGGGATTGTTGTACCTGTATTATACAATACACAATAGACAGTTAAGAACAGGTCTAGTCCATATTCCAGATTTAAGCCCACCAAAACATGTTGACATGTATAATTGCACCTCAGTTATAAGCAGTATACACAATAATTTAGATACAGTAACAACTGCTTTCGTTTTGTTAAATCATTCTCTGGATTCCATGTCTTTATTTCAGCCAGAAGAGTGTGGACACTGTGGCTTTCAGCAGGTGGCCATTTCACCTCCATAATTTCACTAAATGAGACTTGCTGTGTATCTGCAAGTGTAAATGGAATTATGTTGCCACACAAAAATGCAATACAATAAATCACAGACTCACTCTCATAAAAAAATAAACAATGCATCAAGAGCTGAGTCTATTTTGAAACTTCAAAAAGGCAGTAGATGTATTCTGTGCCGTCCTTGGTCAGAAAACACTCTGCATTTTGGATAATCTGCTCTTTATGTAAGGCTTTTTGGGCCGACCAGAAAAGGCAGCATTACAATAGCCAGTGATATGCAAAAAAACAGATTATAATTTCAAGCCAGCAGCCAAATTCTCTTAAATTTAGGATAGAGACAGTCACATGATATACACGGTGACTAAATTCTACTTACTAATGTCTCGATGTCAACAATGATTGTTCAACTACATGGATCACACATGCTGTCTCTGTTACACCTTTTTAGGTATCATGTTCAACACACTTCCTTAGGACCTTCAGTCAGCCACAAACTCAAACCCATTAACTCGAGCATGGTCTATAATGCTAACTCTGAATTTGCACTGCAGAATATTGTGTATGTGTGGCAACGCTGAGGGGTCTGGGGCCATTTTCTCTATTCCAGGCGTGTGTCTTCTGCAATTTGCACGGAGACTTTTACATATATTCATAATCACCTCCATCAGTTTAGCCCAAGATAAAATTGATTGCTAGCTATTTAAAATGCCTTAGCCTTTTCACACCGCACGCTGGTCTGCACAGTGAGAGCTGTACCGTGGAGCGATTACAATATGTAAAGACTATTGCTCCAAAATGAGGTATCCACCACTTGAGAAATTTGACACCTAGTCTCATAAAACTGATAGCCGATACAGAGCCAGACGTCATTATGCTACAACCAGTCCCTCTTCCACTAGGATTCAGCACCTAAAATGATGTGGTGGCCTGTTTCTTGTAGGTTACCATGTGGCAAGCAGACCATTTTTATTAGCGTGAGCCCCAAGGCAACACTACATTTGTAAAATTCCAGACTGAAACAGGAGCTGCATTATGAAGATCTCTAATGCAGAGACAGGGATATTGTGTGAAGGAGGGGGGGGATTTTTTCTTCTTTGACTTCTTTAGCCGGTTTTTAGACAGCATTCTCAAAGGATATGCCAAATGTCATCAGCTCCATCACCACATCTGTCTGCTGCTGGGGCCCTGTGACGTCCGATTGAAATTCAAGAGGGAGCTGACAACTAAAATTCAGTTGTATCAGTTTTACCTGAGTAGCTACCAAGCCTTGGAGCATTGCCATCAACCCCGTCAAAAAAATCCAGCGAGTCCCAGTTGTGTTCTGTGGCGAAGGTCACGACTTGAATCTGAAAGAGAGAGATACCTTAATACAAAGGCAAAAGAAGGAAGGAAAAATACACAAACACAAAAAATAGAAAACAAATGGAAGCAAAATGTCTGGATGTTTAATAATTAGACAATTTATAAAAGAATGAATCCACCCACAGAATCTTTTAATCTCTCATTAAACATTATACTGCTAAGATCTGCATCTGTGTCCTCTCACTTGGATGCCAGCTCCCTCAGGAACGGAGATTTTCCAGGCACAGTTCAAATAGTTGGCGTACGGCTCGGGGTAACCAGGAGAGAGGATAGTGCCTCTACGGTCAGTTAACACGCCACCACAGGGAACTAGACAAAGGAAAGGAGATTGAGAAAGAGAGAGAAAAAGAGAGACTCATGACAAAGTTCAGGTGCTGCACACACCTGCAGAGACAAGAGAGGGCAGGGCTCACTGTGAAGCATTTGAAAGCATCATTCCACCTATTATAAATAACCACTAACACATTGATTTTAAATGTGCGTCTGTAAAATGTCATGTAATTCTATGGATCCTAAGGAGTTTAATAATAAAACCAGCCATGATAATGATAATGAATGTTCTCCTGACGGTATATAATGTAATTGAGCTTTATTTTATGACAGTTTTGAAACAGAACATGCATCTTTGTCAACATGATATCATGTCATGTCATTTAATACTCAGTGGAGCTTTGCAATGGCAGCGCTCACTCGCCTCTAAATAGTAAACAGTTCATCCCTGATGTGTAATAAAATTTCTCGCAGGTCGCACAAATCACATCTTTCAGTTGTGAATGCTATTCCTCTCTAAGCACGCCTTGTTTCTCCCAGTGCCACAAGTAACATATTTATCAAGCCTCTCAGCTCTCAGATGAATGCTGAATTGGAGTCACCGGCCAGGTTGTGCTGACACTGTCAGGCACTGTGATATATTTGAGCATGGGTAAAAATCAAAATGAAAAAAGGGCAATAACAGCTACAGTTTCTTTATTGCTTTTCAGATGGGTGCCAATTGGCCTTGTATACGGTCAGCGACGTTCTACACAGTGTTTGGCTCCACTTTCTGTCCATTAAGGAATGTGGTGAACCAGCCTTGCAGACCGGAATCCTTTGGATTATTACACACAACAAAACACAGAACAAAATGCAATTGCTTCCTTTAGAAATGTTCTTAGTTCTTTGCTAATACAAAAACAAGCAATGACCTATTAGGCCGATGAGATTTGCTCAGCAAAATCTTTTACACTATGACAAGAAAAAAAGTCTAACGCAAAAGTGTGTTTGCTTTGCCTTTGTTGCTTTGCCCTGTTGAGATCTATTATTCTGTTGTCGCCAGCTGGAATGTGTTTGTCAGACATCTGTTAAGACATCTCATGCATTTCAACATTAATAACAGATACTGTATAAGACAAGCCCAGTGACTAAAATGCACCAACTCCTTTATTCTTTTTCTCCCTTTACTTCTGATGCAGAAGCCAGTGTTCCTTAGCTTGAACTGCAGGTTAGACAAACAAAGGACTCTCTATCTTCTCCTACATCTAACCAAGTAATTGGTTTATCAGTCCTCTGCTAATTAAGGTTAGCTAGCATTTATATGTAACAGTTTTCCTAGAATAGTACAGTGTGTTCTCACAATGAAGAACCAGATGCTATTTGTCAAGGACAAGGGTTTACCCTATACAGGTCAATAATAATCACAGGTTTCCATATCCAGCAGCCACTGGAGGATTCGATGTGAAAGACAAGGGGAGACACAGAAAACAAGAGAAAAAGGAAATATGCTACATTTTCATCTGTCAGCTTACCCCTCCATCAAACTCATCAATATTTTACAGGTAATATCTACCCTCTTACACATGATTGGAGAATAGTGCCAAAGTGACAAGGTCACAGTGACACATTAGACAAAATTACTCCTATACTGCACCTCACAGCAATCACACTTTCATATAATCCCTGCCGCAGTAATGTCATCTTCAGCTAACGCATGTCACATGCACAGTATGGCGTATATAAATGGATTAACTCCTTCAGCAAAACTGAAGGAGAACAGCTTGTGTAATTGTTTTGAAATGTGTTCTGCAAATGAAAAAATGAATGTCCATGAAATCTAAAGTACTGTAGTCAGAGTGTCACATCCTGTGAACACTGGTTAAATGTATTGTCCACACATTAAATAACATGGTTAGTGAGCAACCAGACTATCACTGTCAGTAAGCTTGATTTCTAGTTAATCATTTGCTGCTGGCGATCCAAAATTAAGTACGCAGTATGAAAATAATTATGTTTTTTATTATCAGATCTTTATTAGTTCCAACCTTCAATGCTGGAACAAAAGGTCTGAGGAATAATTAAAAATTTTAAGAATAACAAATTATATGACCCTTGTTCTGGTTTAGAGAATTTAAATCCTTCTTGCATGAGACCTTGAAAACAAGCAACAGACCCATTCCAGGTGAAGACCCACTATTTCAGTATAATTTAACCGCTCCTTTGAGTCCCCTGAGCTGTCAGTTAATGTAATTGGTCGAGCAAGATTAGAAATCATGACACTCATAAAAGCATGAAAGCTCCACACCCATCTCAATCAGTGGCAGGCTCATATGTCAGAGTTACCGCAGGTAGACAAGCATGGGGACTACACACAGTATGAGACACCGTTTAGCACCATCTGATATGCAGGGAATTCACCGCAACTTTTAATTAGAAGTGTTTTAATCAACATATCAAAAACCTATCTGCACGTAATGTGCATGCCACAGAGGTGCTTCACATCACATGCCCCACTTAAATGTAATATATCCAGTATATATTCCTAAATGGCTTTGCATACTTGCTTTTAGGAGACATAAATCTTACAAATGTTAGGTTTATATTACATTAAATCCATATCTAAATTATGCAGGTAAAAACTTCCTTTTGTCAGTTCTCTGAAAATTAATTTCATCTATCACAGTGTGATAATATGTAAAGCATATACAGCAATCACACCTTTTAATGCCTCTGTTATTTTTCATTTATCTTCATTATTGGTAGTAGAGCTTAAAACCTTTCACTCTAAATACAAACTTAAAGCTTTCTTAGAATAATCCAGCACCACAGCAGACACCCCTGATAAATTTATTCAAGGTTAGTTTGCTTTAAGAAAGACAGCAAAGACAACTATGACGAACTCTCAAGCTCTCCCATTTCGTAGGACAGTCTAATTGGAACCGAATGAGGAGAAAATGCTGCTGCTCCAGTTCTCAGGGCAAAATTGTGTTTTTTGGAGGCTAAAAGAAATGACCGAGATTAGCCAGCTGGTCAAAGTCATTATGGTGAATACTGTATAGTGAGCAAAATAGAACATCATCACAGTATAATGGAAGAAAAACTATTTACAAAATACAAATTGTTTTTTTGTATCTGGTCTTAATGTTTTGGAGGGGAGGGTAATGGGATTTTTTTTTAATTTAAATTAAATATGTTGTTCTAGCATTTGCAATGTTTAAATCAAGTGCGAAAAAGTACACAGTGAGTCAAACTAGCAGTCATGTCCACTTTCACTACAGAAAGTGAAGTAAAGTGAAAAAGTAGCATGGCCTCAAGAGTGGCTCATCTTGCTCCAGAGAAGAACTCTGGCCTGGCCTTACCACACACCCCCAGACTGAGACGCTATAATTGGTCTTGGGAGGCTATTTCAAAACAAGAATCCGCTGCTTAAAAACAAGCTCAGTGCAACACTGTTTACTTGTTGACACCTTCGAAAAAGTGTTTAAGCCAACAGCGAATTCCACGGTGTGGGCATACTGAATCACGGCAATCTGTGAGCTTATGTAATTTGGGCAGTCATGATTCTCTACAACCAGAAATGATTTAGTCTGTGAGTGAGATTCAGCTGCCTTGCTCTCAGTTGAGCAGGGAACAAACCAGCAGAAAATAGTGCTCATCTATCATCATAATATTCACCTTTCCTTTACTTTGATTCTAACCTGTACAAGACCCTTGCTCATTTCCATAATGTAATGGTGACATAGGCAGATATTAAACGAGATCCTACCATTTACACATGACACTGCAAAATTGAGAGATCATCCGCATTATTATTAGAATTTTTAAAAGCTCACTGTAAAGTACTTTCAGTCAAACTCCATCTGGAAACAAACATCTATTTATTCAAGTCAACTATTTTCCATAAAAAGGCCATCCAAACATTATGCATCCATTCAGGCGAGGCTAATTAAATCACGATAGAACGCTGCACTGGCGCAACTCAATGGCAAAGCCTTAGTTCAGCAGCTTTGTATTAGTGAAATCGAAAGCCAAGCAAGTGTTGCATGACCAGCAGGGTCAATCACAGCTGAACGGGGAGCTGGAAACGTATCTTCTGAAATACAGGTACCTCACAGGAGAGCGGCGTCTGATGCCGTCATGTCCCATAAAGAGGGCTTGAGTAATTGAGCATAGTGTTTTTGTTGAAGCTTCCATGAAACTATATCTATTATTCTGGACGAGTACACTGCCGCTGGGGGAGATGCTGCAGCCAGATTCAATCTCCAGATAAAAATCACTGTTTTTTAAATGGAACTGCGTGTGCCACTGCTATTCCCTCACCACTTGGCAGTAAACTCGGATGAACCCTGGCTTGAAATCTCCCGCACTCACCGGCTTGGACTATTTGCTGGCTGGCACAAGGCCTGACTCCAATAGATTTCTCCCAACTTCATTTGTAGTTCTTTATCTTCCCAAGGTAGACACGTGGGTGTCTTTGTGAGACCGAGTGCATGTCCTCCTGCGTGCGTACATGTTGGGTAACAACGTGTGCAAACAAGCCATGTAAATCTGTTCATGTGTATGAATGTGGGGTGTGTGCATGTCTAAGCATACTGTATCTTTGCATGCATGGTCCTGTATGGCTGCCAAAGAACCACATAAAGAGAGATGCTGTAACTATGGATCATGACCAGTTCCCTGCATTTTCTGTCTTTGTGAAAAATAAATCAGAATTGTGGTTCCTGTCAGCCTGTTGTTTTGACTTGTAAATGTTTTATGTCACCCATATCACATGCCTAATATTGTTCAACTGATATCTCGGTTCTTATTATTATCCTAAATCATGTGTTTGTGCACTCCAGGGAATATCAATTAAGCTCGTGTTGGGTTGTTTCGATAAGATATCTCATTTTCTATTAATTTTCATAAATCATGTTTTTATTGTGTGCTTAAGGAAATATCAATCAAACTGGTTATTCATTTAAAGAAAGGCGTTTATCTGTTTTGGCAAATGAACTCTTTTGACTAGCACTGAGGCAGTATTTACAACAGTAGCATTTATTCAGTCACATTGTTTTTTTGCCTGTGGCATCAAAACTCATCTGCAGCCAGCTACACAAATTAAAAAGATTGTTAACACTTTCTATGAAACTCTTATCTATAATTTATAATTATCTACTTTACTTAAAATATGACTATGAACTGCTATGCGGGCATTATCTTATGCCATAACCCTATTATACATCTGTTATGGTTATAGAAATCGCTGAGATTGTTTGTGACATATTCGCAGATATGGCAAAATGGGCAGAGCAATTGTTAGTGATAGTCAGGTGGTTGACATTTAGCAGTTATGGACCAACATTAGTTGGTCGTCAGTTCAGAATTCAGTCTCTTTTAATTCTGATTTTGGCATCCACAGATATTTTCCATACAGAAAATATCTGTATCTTTAGCTGTTAAATGCCGCACTATGTTCACCAGCTACTGTAGTCACTGACTGTGTCTGTCCATTTGCTTCTGAGCAGGTAGTGTACAGTGGGTTTTTAGAGCCTCTTCACTGAAAACAGCTGCTGCGGTCAAATCTAAGAGCTATGACAGCAATGAGAGCGAACGAAAACAGTAAATTTGTGGGCTCGACAGCTAAACAATGAGTTAAAACTTGCTACAACGCTCTATAAAGCTGAGGGGAGCTGCAGAATCAGTTGATGATTCTCTGTAGGTTCATCATGACCAGCGACCCCTTTCAAATTGTACATTGTTTTCACATTGTCATTTGATACATTTTTATTATAAAAATATGAATTAGAACCCCTTTAACCTTGTAAAGCGGACACAGTAAGGTAACAAATATGATGCTCTGATTCACACCGTTAGGCTTTAGTGCAGGGTATTGTATTGTACACGTGAATTTCAGGTTATTATTAGATTTTACTGTGTACCTGATAAACTGGTAACTCAGTCTATACATGCATAATATATAGCAATATGGTGCATAATGCACCATGAGCCTAAACCTTTATTATGCATTATAATGTCTTATCACATCCATAAATCATTTTACTGTTTCAGTTTGTTAGAAACACCTTCTATTACAGATGTGCTGCATTAGTTAAGTGAGTGTATGTAGCACACTAGAGATGTCTGCTACATAGAAGACGTTACACAAAGTGAGTGTTGTTGTTGGACATATTCACTTTACACGTTATTTATTTTCCCATTAGTCTGGCAAGGGACACACAGGAACCAAAATCCCTGCCTGGGGAGAAAATTTATACGACACTTAGTTTTTCTGTTTGTCCTTGCCTTTCTTCCTGTCTGAACTATCAAAACCAGAGATAGGTGGATGCTTTGCAATGGGTGACAGACATTAGGATAAGTAATGACAGACAAAACTGTTTTTGTACACCTGCTTCATCTTTTTGGATCTGTGTGCGTGTGTGTGTGCATGCATGCAGGGGGTGAGCCAAGAGTTGGAGGATAAGGACACTTACCAACACATGTGGGCACAGTGCCGTTCCACTGGGCCAGGGCATTGGGCACGGCCTCACACCTGATGGCGTTGGAGCCGTGCAGCGTGTAGCCTGGATTGCATTCAAACAGTACCACCATGCCAATGCCAAAGTCATTCCCTATCCGCTTCCCAAACCGCGGCTCAGGGACCGAGCTACATTGAATGGCACTTGTCCGGGGGACAGCTAGGGATAAGAGGGGAGGGAGCCAGCATGAGAGGAAGAAAGACAAAGACAGAAAGTGGTGGTGGGTGTGGTGGGCAGAAAGACAACAGGGAGAAGGAGAGATGGCAAGACAAAGGAGGCAGAGAGATATGGTGAAGCCCTTGTGGATCTCAGCGTACGTCATTAGTCACTCTCATCTGCTGTGCCAGGGTAGGATGTTTGACTCCACATCATCCAGCTCTGCTCAGCCATGCCTGGCCTCAGCCAATGGCACTCTGCTGAACAGTCTTTCATGTGATGAGTGCAAGGCTGAAGTATCCCTTTTTCATAAGCAAGCAAACGCGCTCAATGCACCAAATCAGTTTCAACATTGAAATTCTGGAATCGTATCAGAACAAGCAGTCTTACCTTGGTAAACAAAATGAAATCCTTTGGCTGTTTCTGTTCCATTTGTGGTAAACTTGAGTGTAATCTTGTTTCCTGAACTCAGAGGGAGTGTCTCGCCTAAATAACAAAAGCAAAGGAGGCATCATTGACCCTTTGAGATGATGGTGTTTACACGTGTCTGCAGGCAACATATAAACAAGGTAATATTTAATTGACAATTTATGAGCTTCATTTCTGTATGACCTTATTATCTGTAAATTAATCTCGACAAAGAGGGAAAAATATTGATCCAATTCTATTAAACATTTGGTTGTTTGTGTCAATGTGATTTAAATGTACAGCCTGATCTGATCAACATTATATCCTCAGTGTTGTAGCTGCAAATAGCAGATCTCATTAATTTGTAAGTTTTTACATTGTGTCACAGTCTAATCAAGTAGAGTGTGACAACAATTTACAACAGCTGGTTTGCTTTTGTTATTTTAATTTGGTCTCAGGACTTATTCAATTGTAATCACAATACATTACGTATCATCATTGTGTTTCATTATATCATCATTACAGAAATGTAAGAACAGAAAAAAATCTCTATCCTTGGCAGCATAAAGGAAGCTAGGATTTTAGATTTTCAATTTGTCTGGAAACAATTTGCTTTGAACTGAACTGAGAGGATGTGCTGTCTTGCCTGCAGTGCAACATGCTGTGCTTGACAGAAGTACTCACACCTATGAGCTGGTAGCATAAATAAAATAAGACACTATGCTTAAGGGTTGCAGAGTATTGTTTTTACCTGAGTGTGATCCATATATAGAAGAAAGAAGGGCTGAATCTGTGGAGGACCCGTCATAGATCTCAACCACATCACTGGCCAAAGTCTGGAATACCACAAACTGACCAAAGAGCACTGCAAAGGAAGATGTGGTAGGGAGACAAAGAGCAGAGGAAAATACATGATCATGGATTTTGGGACAATTAAAAATTATATGACATACAACATTCAGCGCATTCGCTAGGGGTTTTATTGTGTCAGGGAGGCAATTATCGCGTAAGCTGCTGAGAATTTAAATTATTATATCTTTCAAGAGTCTGGCTGCTGCTTTGACAAAGCTGACACCTTGAACCAGTAACACAGAGGTTAATGTTGTTTTGACTGGAATGCTCTCTTTAGCTTGAAGGGTCATGAATCCAATCTAATTTGCATGTCTCTCCAGATGGACAAATTTCTACCCAAGCAATTAGTCATAACACTCTTTAAAAATAAACTTTATATAACATATGATTGGCACAATTTAAGGATTAAATCTCTCTTTTCTGGAGTAAATTCAGCTTTAAAGGTCTGATATGACTGATTCACTTTCAGTTAAAGCACTGCTGACATATACTGGTGTCACACTTGGGGACAGAGAGTGAGAATGTAGTGTTGAGCAGCAGATTGTGAACCACTTATTTTTCCATGCAGAGGGGAGACTTTTATCCCCCATCACAATTCTTCTATTTTATACATGCTTTTCATTTACCCCTGGGGTCAGATGATTATTTTGTCACAAACGCAAAATTCTGCACATTTTACTACAATTTACTAGAAGCATGATGCATGTTTGCTTGATTGTATTAGGCAAAATATGAGTTTTAATAAGGTAAAATGATAATATGACAGATAAATCCTAAACAACAAAACAGAACATCAGCCATGCAACATTACTTTCATATGCTGCTGTGACTCTGCTGCTTGTGTGTGTGAGAATCTGAGCTACAGAGACTGTCGAGGATTGTTGTCCAGAGATTTGTCAGTAATGGTAGTTAATGTCAATGTGTTTTGTATTTTGGTCATAAAGAAACATTAGAACAGTTCGACAAATGTTTGAGAAGAAGCACGAAAACAACCCCAGCAAATTCATAGATGAGCTCCATGTTCTTACTGACAACCTGCTTTGAGTATTGTTTTTGTGTTGTCAAACCAGTCCATTTATGAAGTATTGCAGTATAATGCAGCTACTAAGCCAGAACCTTTTCATTTTGATGCTAATGTTGTATTATTAATCATTTTTTGCCTACAACATAACTTGAATGATTAATAATGTTAAAGGAAATAATGTTTGTACAGGTTGGCTTAAATTTAACCAGCATTTAGGCTGATTAGGTTTAATTACTGTTTACCCATTTCACTCAGCTCTGCCATTTTGCAGTATTGAGCTGGAAATGAGCCATGTACTTAATATGCACACACATGTGCCTACATGGGGTTTGTGCTTGTTTAGTCCGGAAAATAACAATTAATTTCAGTCCAATGTTAAGAGAAATTATTAATGTGCAGTACAGCAGTAATAGCTGCAATACAAAAAGGTAGGGTTGGTGCAATATGCTTCCTGGACCATGGCATATTATCAGTCACTATTTCCTCAAGCAAAGTAGTGTCTTCTCACCTACTAAACACCTTTATAGTATGTGACTTTTTTTTTTTTTACCAATAATTAGGTATTCTCTTGAATTTTATAACTCTCTTTGCTGCGCTGTGACATTTAGCGTATGATACTTAAAGGCAAACTAAAATCACATTTAGTCCTCCTTTTTGCCATCAAAAATAATGTTTTAATAATAATAATTGTATTTATTATCAAAAGGGGGGGAAAAAAGGTCTTTGTGGAAATATTGTAAAATGGTCTTTTTCTGCTCAGCTGCTGGCAGGCTGAGTCCCAGCAGGAGGATGAGAGACAATGTAAACAAACTGAGCTGTAGCGTACATGTCACGGGCAGACAACGTGCTATTCGGGGTATTTAAGGGTCAGGACCACGTCAGCATCTTACCGGACAGAAGTGATATTTACAGGAACACACAACCTGTAGTGCACTTTTCCCTGGTGAATGTTTGTTTGGTCACTCATTCAACAAGCTAAGGTGCGGAACAAGCCATGTGTAAGTTAGATAAGAATTATGAAATTAAGTGATTTGTTTGTTTGTAAGGAAACAAGTTTTCCCTCAACCTAGATGGAAAACTAACAGTATTCTGTCTATTATATATTATATTTTATTAACATAAAATACAATTGGTTTCTGATTTTTCTTCTGATTTCTCAAAGATGAACACAAGACAAATGATTTACAAAGAAGATATGTATGCTGTAACAGACAAGAAAAATGCTATTTAATTTTGATTTGGACTAAATATGAGACGTATTATTAATTTTGTATTATTAATTGAATTAAATGACCTTTACTTAAAGACATGTCACATGAGAACATTAGTGTATCACAAAAGCAATAATTAAGTCGTATCCTCAATAAAAAATAGTGAGGGAAACTACTGAGAATTTATGATAACGAACAATGATTTATTTAAATAATATCCTGCATGAATATTTCCAATTAAGCATTCCTGATTATATCAATGTGTACACACCCTTGAAAATAATCAGATCTTTCTCCAACCAAATAGACACAGCCGGCTAGCTCACTATGTCTGTGACACCGTGTGTTTGTGCATGCCAGTGTGCATAAAAATACTGTATGTGTTTGCATTATGAATGGTAAAATTACAGCCTCAAAGCTACATATGCTTTACGCACTTGTCTTTTATCCCCGTCTCTCTTCTGCCTCTCTCTCTCCCCTTCATCCTTATGAGGATGGAAAGGTACAGCAATGCCACAATAGGTTTATTTTTCATGCATCCCATGGGGCTGAATTCATCAGCGTCCTCATTGTGTTCATTCCAAACGACAGCTGATATCTGTCAACAATCAGGTAACAGCAGTCACAATGTTGGTGGTTGATTGAGGCTGTGCACACAACAAGCCTTTCTATGATTATGCAAACCTCCATCACATCACCAAGGTTATACTGAGCTATACCTGTCATATGGAAAAGCAGTTTCAACTTGCCATCATCACAGGCTCAGGGCACCAAGCTGCTTATCTTCTAGACATCATAACCACAATGAAAATAAAAACTTCTGTTATTTTTTTCTACATTTCTAAGGAAAGACATTCCCAACTGTCTCCCTCCGTTTCAATGATTCGGTGTATGGAGAGGTTTGAAAAGAGTTCATTTGAAAGAACGGTAATTAACAATTAACACCATTACGGCTCTAGCACAGAGGAAATATTGGTATGAAATACAATCCTGTTTATTCAGTGAGAAATAGCATTTCTAAAGAGCGATCTCAGTTTAAATAGTAAATTATGTGCAGCTTCATCAAGCATTAATCTTGACGAATAATCAGTGTTGTGAATAGAACAAATACCAAGTCATTTTAGAAATAAGAGTGAACCTGTTTAAACCATCAGCTTTTTCCACTTTGTTGCATATTAGCAGTAACAAGTTTAAGACTAGCAAAAGTGTCTGCTCTAATTGGTACATGGACATGCAGGTTAAGTATAAATGGGCCATGCTGTGAAGAGCACACTTCAAATGGCTAAAACTGCTAAATGAAAACCAAGGCAGTTTTTGGCCACTAATAGCTTTCGCCAATGTGTTAGCTACATCTACATGCCTCAGGGCAAAATACACACAAGACCCTCCTTAAAAGGTATAAAACACACTGGTAACAGAGGCAAATGTTGAAGGTAAAAAAACTGGCATAATTTGTTTGTCCTCCTGGCTATGATTCATTGGGTGTAGCTTCCTGTCGTCTTCCCTTTGTATGTGTACGGATCTCCTGTGGCATGAGGTCTCACAGTACAGCGCTGTAAAACCGCTACACCCACCACATACTGTAACTAAGAAGCACACAGCAAGCGAGAGAATGAGAAGCAGAGTACAAAACAAAACTGAGAGACTAAACGCCCCCTAATAGCCAGCAGATGCAATCCTGCATCTTATGTCCCAAGAGACGGTGGTTTGGACCGACCACCTAGTGACTGACCAAATGACAGTCTTGGAGACATGGAGCGAGCGAGGAGGAGGAAAAGTGGGGGATGTGTAACAATGTCTATTTCTTTATAAGCAGGGTGGCAACATGAAACAGATTGAACACAGACAACGGTAAAAGACAAATGACAGTCAAATGCTCATGGACACATATATACATAGAAAAAGGGGTAGTCGTACAGAGCAGCACAGGCAGACCTGTTTCTTTATCTGTTCAGTAGTAAGAATGCCTATGGCTGAACCAGGGCCTGAATAAGAGATGATTTTACCCTTAGGGACAGCTCGCTGCTGTGGTATTAGCATACCAACACTGTGCTATGTTGAATAGGCTGCACTCCCCTGCTTTGTGAACACACACACACTCAACTGCGAGCACATGTATACACACTCTCACAAGTACAGTGTCGCTCATTTCTGCCTCTAATCCAAAGCCAGCCATGCATGACTCCAATCTGCTCCTTTGCTGTAATCACGTCCAGATATTAAGTCAATAAATCATTGTAAACTTGTTACCTAATTTATGCAGGACTATGATGAATCTTTTGTCCTCTGGGCATCGTCATGGTGGTGTAGCACAATGCACTTGGACAATGGACAGCATTTCCATACCTGCATCTTCACCTTGAATCATCCCAAAGCAGTTAAGCTGCTTTAATCGCATACCTCTTTGGGTATTAGATGATGATTTTAGTGCATTACTGTATCTCATACCACTATGCCTGCTGGGCTTAAATAATGCAAAAAATGGAGAATTACAGGTTGATCCCACTCTCATGTGATGCTAATCTAATTTCATTTCCATCTGAAAGCAGTCATTTTGAAAAATATGACAAGAGGCAGTGATGGTCCTTCCTATCCTGGTGGTGTCTGTCAGATACTAATGGATTCGGGGGACTCTTTAAATTAATCATGTGATTAAAGCAATCAAGACTGGGTGGTCATACATTACAGTAATTTACAGAAAACAAAGGGATTGGAAGAAGAGCACAGTTTATAAGAAACACCGAGCTATAGTTGCATGCTTCAAAACCTCCTTATTCTGTGAGATTCAACAAAGTGATGGTTCCCACTTCTTGGTTCATTCTGACTCAATACACACAGTTCCTGCAGATATTTGCCAGCACTTTCACACTGTGAAAAATCCCTTGCCACCACATCTCAAAGGTGCTGTATTGGTCTGGGATCTGGAGAAAGTGCAGGAAAGTGAAGTAAACTAAGATCACTGCCATGTTCCGGGAACCATTTTGGGATGATGAGTGCTTTTGACGAGGCTTGTTTCAAGTATCCATTTGAAAAAGTGTAGACTGTGGCGATGAATGGATGCACCTGGTCAGTAACAATGTCTAAGTGTGCTTGGGTGTCTCAACGGTGCTCAGATGGTATTATGGGGAGTAATATGTTGCCAAGAAATCATCTCCACACCATTAGACTTCAGCAAACAACCTGTATTGTGTGGAGCTGGTGAGATGATTCCACTGTTCAGAGTCTACTCCAATTTCTTTGCCTTAATTTTAACCCTGTCTTTTAACCCTTGAATGCTTAGTTAACATTTAGTGTGTTCATAATAATATGTTTTACCATGATGAATATGCACTAACCAATTACATTTGACATGCTTATTCATGCCAAATGTTCACTATACACACTAACTGTTTAACTGGGCAACACTTCTCTGTGCATCAGTAGTTTTGTGATGTTATTTGCCAAATACGTCTGACACAATGCTTCACTTACTTCACAGCAAAGACAGATCACTGGAAATTATTATTCAAACTGTGATTATGTGCACATTTTTCTTGTGTAACAGTTAGATAAAAAATGTTAAATGTGACCCTTTCTTTTAGTTTTAGCTGCACAACACAGGGTAACTGATGCTTTGTTTTTTCATAATCTTTCATTTCCCGTGAAGAAAAGTTTCCTATTTATTCCAGTTTCCTATATTTCTGTCATTTTATTGTAACTATTTATTGTAACAGGACATTACTGTAAAAGAGCACATATGCTCAGTCAACCTACCATGTATAAACCAAGGATGAATAAATATAGTTTTCCTCATTTACTGTAGTTATTTGAGAGTTATTTGAGTCCAGCACTTTAACAGCAACAACAGACTGACAGTATGGTGTGGTTTTGCTGTTCTAATGGCCAGTTTGTCAAAATAACCTGCTTTCTTCCAAAATTCTTCACAGGTATAGATCAATGAGAGTTTAGAGAATGAATGACTCTGATTGTAAAGTCCACACTGTGGCCAGATTTACGTCAACACATAACTGAAATCAGGCCACCTCCTTGAAATGTGGAGACTGGGTCTCAATTTGACCAATACTGTTTAAAAGCTAATAAATATCAGATGATATGTTAGAGGTTGGGATATCAACACCAAAATGTATGGGCTCCCTACAAAGAGAAAACAAGTGAGAATAGAAAACATATCTAATTTAGCTCAATGCTGCTGCCCCTCCCACATAAACTTTGCCTGCACTTTGCAGTTTTCTTCTGGCTTCTTTATCATCTCGGCTTTTGGGATGGAGTCCTTTCCCTGTCAAAAACAAGGGCATGTGCTGCAGATAGGATCATTACAATACAGCAGGGAAGAAAAATGTCATAATCTTAGAAAGGCTCTTTCAGTCTCCGTCTGTCCTCCCTCTGCTATTTGATCTTTTCTTCCGGAGAATGAATGAGCATGGCCCAGTGGATCACTAGCGTGTTGTGTGTACTTGATGGATTATCATAAAACTCATGTATGCCAGCCAGGAAAAAGATCCACACAATGCGAGGTTGAGATTCTCCTGTGTGTTATCTTGCTTATACATACACTGGTTGCTATAGAGAAAAACTGTTTAGCTTTATCCTTTAAAGGGTCTTAGTGAAGAGTTTTCCAGAAAACGGTCCTGTTTATTGCATTTAAATACTTACCAGCATCTATGAATTTATGTCTCTCTGATATGAGCAGTGATATAGATGCTTAGAGAGACATGTATGATTGTAAAGGGTCCTTTGTGAACTGTACAAGCCTGTAATGCCTGTGGTGGTAATCTTTTTTCTCTGATGCTATTTAACCTGAACAAACCAATCTGCTCCTGGATTGCCTCTGGGTTATGTTTATCAGTAGTATTACTTCTGGTCACAGGTATGGGGCCCAGAGATTATCACTGTCGCCTCACAGCAAGACAGATTCAGATGGGTTTTTTCATGCTGCCAACAGACAAACAACTGAGAATGACTTTAAACGAGCTCATAGTACTATAACAAAGGGATTACCAAAGTATCACACTATTAGGTATATAAAATTTGACTCACTATAAATCATCATTACAAAATGAGTCTGCAGCAAAAGCAATAGACAGAAAGTCTATTCCACAGTCTATGGCTTTAAAAACCAATCTGCAAAATAAACAGCATATTTGCCTCAGATGTAAATATTAATAATTATCACTCACCCAACAGGCTAACCACTCACCCATGCCTGATGACTGCCAGCTTGTTATATATGACTCATCAGCAGGTACTGGTGTTAAATCCATATTCACATGTGAAATTAGACTTAATATCACAGTATATATAATATTTAAGATTATTTAATAGTTTAATCCCACTAACACATTAAACAAACATATGAAGATAAAGAGCCTATGGTAGGATTACACTTACATCACTGTAATCCATCTAAGACTACAGACTCATACTGCAGACCATCTGGCTTGTCAGAGTACCCTTTCCACATCATGTTTTCGAGGTTTTGTTTGAGGCGACTCCTTTGTGTCATAAGTCAGTCCTGCACATTTTGCTACAAAATAATTTGCCTAAACAAGGACAGAGTTTATCTGAAAACATCCTTGTGTGACAAGATTCAAGGAACATATTACTTGTTCCTGGTATGTGACACTGCTGGAATGCAGAATTTAAAATGTTATTACATTTTCATGGTTACATTAAGTGGTTAAGTGGCATAACAGAAAGACAATTGTTATTCCAATTCATTCAGGCTAAAACTCAACAAAGCCTTGGTAGCACATCAATTCGTTGTGATAAACCACTTTTGGTGCAGTATTTCTCTAAAATGGAGTATCAAAGTGAGATAACAGGCAGCTGGTTTCCAGGTGTCATGTGGAAGCTAATCAGTGAACCTTGACTGCTTCTGCAGGATCTCTCTCTCCCTCTGCCCTCACCTCTGTCTGAAAGGTCTTAAAGGAATTTTGTCCAGCAATCAAGTAGAAGTACGCACGACAACATGCTTCTTTATCAGCCAACTTAGTCACATCAGCCAAGATTTGATGGAGATGCCGGCCTCATCTGCATATCTATCCCCGTTCTCCCTAATCTCTGTGGGTTCTGTTGATTTTCCACAATCACTTATACCTGACCTGCCCACTAAGCCACCTTGGTGAGTATCCAGCTCCTGGCACATTTGTTCCTCATTGATTCATCAAAGTAGCTGGATAAAAAGACATCTGTTTACAGAGAGACTTCTGCAGCGCGTCTCAGTAGCCTTTTTACTGTTACTAGTTTATGTTGAATGGCACAGAAGCATGATGTTTTTAGTTGCCCCTGTGCTAAGTGATGTCAAAATGTCTGCTGTGATGAAGGTCTGTCAGATTTGGGTTCTGCCTTATCGTGTCACATAAAAACAAAAAACACTTAGAGGCTACTAAAACACTTTTAAAACTTCTGTCATTCGCATTCATACATATTTATCTGAAAATTCACAAAGAGCAGGTGGATTCAAGCTAACTGTCAGTGATAAGTGACCACTGATGGTCTGTTCTCCTGGCTTTGTAAACTACCTATCTTTTAATCACCACTTTCTCTGCTACCACCACAATCTGCATTCGGAAAGTTACATTTAACAAAACATTTTTGGTAAGTAAAGCTCCATGACTATGATGGCAGGAAGTTAAATAGGTGGAAAACAGAACTTTCAACTGGAACACAGGTAAACTATTCTCTGGCCATGCAAGCCCGTTTTTGCCTACAGCCACTGCATTAACTACATGTGCCTTAAGGCAAAGTATGCACAAAGCCTGGATGAGGTGTTAGAGATGCTCACAGCACAGGCAACAGCAAAAGGTAAGGAAAATGGCAGCATATGTTTGTCCTTCTGGATATGAATTATGGAAGAGCTACCTGTCGTCTTTGCTTTGTGGCGGCACAGGCCTTCTGAGATTCTGGGCTATGACAGCATACACAAGCCTCATTTACAGAAACCAGAGGGATGGTATGACAGCACAGACACATATATTTTTAATGTCCCATTATCACAGTGAAATTGCATCAGCCCTTTTGGCAGCGAGTATGTGGCTGCATCCTTGGCACATGCTGCATCCAGTCCATTAGGCTTCTATCTTGGGCAAAAACTCCCCTCTGTGGACTGAAAGCTGTAAGTATTGGTCACTCCAAGAGAAAAGAGAGAGTAGGAAGAGGACAAGGATACGTAACCGGCTTCTTTTAGTTCCAGTTTTAGCTGCACTCTTTTTTTTTTAGCTGGGGTCTTTATCATCGTTTTTACTTGTTGAGGTTTGAAACAGCGCACAGTACTCTTCAGGGGCGTATCTGACAACTAGCACAAGCCACTGCATTCACACAATGGCTACCCAGAATCTCATCAACTTGAAAAACCACAGGTTGTCAAAACCAGTCAATGCAGTCATTCATGTGCTCGACACATTCAAACTTGACAGAGGCACATTCTCTAATTACACAACAACAGACATATAGTATGTACCTGTGCAGCAAAAACACATTTTATGTCGAGGTGGGGCCAGAGCGGGGTTCACAGTTCATATTAGGTTAATCACACTAAGGGTAGTGTACACACTGTAAGCTGACGCAGACAGACAAGGTAATGGTTTTTGTGTGGGATGTATCAAGTCGTGTACTTGGGTGGCCCCAGGCATAATCTTACTCTCCAGCGAACATCACTGATGAGTCAACAATCAGCCCCCGGGGTCAATGTTTTTATGATCGCTCTCAGCAGCACTCTGCTTCTCCCTCCCTCTCTTCCCACTCCGTGTCTCGCTCATTATAACTCTCTCACTCATTATCACTCTCTCCGTCCAACTCATTCTCTCCAAGACTTTTCGCATTCGAACCTAAAGATCTATGGGCCTCTTTCTCGCTGTTACAATCTCTCCCTTTACCTCTCGCAGTCGCCACAGTCTCTCTCTCACTCATTCTCTGTCCATCTTGTTATAGACTAGATTTATTACTGCAATCTGTCAGTGGTCCTGTCTCGCCTCCTGACACATTCTGTGGCAAGCATAATGCATATGTTGTTGTTAGTATTATATAAACACATACACTGGAGCTATAAAAAGCCTTGGGCAGATAAACAGAGGTGACTGAATGTTGTGTCTATGAAATCAAATTCGCCAATGACTCATTATGAGCATCCTTTCCAGCAAAAGACTACCATAGGATGAAATGCAACTTTTGCAAAGTTAACCACAATTAAAATATGCAGTTATAATTGTTATTTGATCTGCTACATAACCTTGTTAAAATGAGGTCCAGAGTTGCAGAGCACAAGGAGTTGGCTTCAATTTTCTTTTTCAGTCATGTATATGGCTTCTGGCAATCATCTCAATTTTAATGAGATTCTTAGATCCACAGTTAATTTTCAAAGGTTATCCTACAATATTAATGATATTTGGAGTGAATGTTGCTACATCTCATGGGGAATATTTCATGCACGATCAAGTTCAAAACAAAAAAAACACATCACCTTGCAAAACAAAACATAGACAGCTGGGTCCAAAAGTCTCAGACCACATTTAAAATCTCTAATATTTCCACGTAAAAAGTTTGAGGATTCAGAAACATTTAAAAACACAAGAAGAAAATATTTAAGATTCTGCACTATTTCTAAGTCAGCAATCAAATTTGTCAATCAAACTTGTGTCCCTTCCATTAAAGTATACGTCAGATGACCCCCAGATGGATTTGATCTACTCATCAGAGGATGAGGATTTTCAGAAACTGATTCTGTTCTATTCAAAGCATGAACAAAAGTGACCACACCATCAGAAGATCAACACATCAAGCTTAGTCCCCTGAGTGATAGAAAAGCAACGTCATCACAGATACAGAATTTGCTAAATAAAGAACGCAAGACTCCAATCAGCAAAAGTCCTGTCAAAAGAAGGCTGTCTTGTAGTGGTCTCAGAGGACAAGTAGCAGTTTCTAAACCTCTTCTCTGGAGGGGAAACACAGCCAAACGCTTAGGCTGGGATAAGAAATACAGGCCTGTCACAGTGGGTGATTGGAAAAAGTCCTATTTAGAGATGAATCTAAGTTTGAGACCTATGGCAGTAACAGAAGGGTGTATGTAAGGAGACAAACAGGAGAGAGAATAAAACCGCAGTGTATCAAACCAACAGTGAAACATGGAGGTAGGAATATTCAGGTCTGGGGGTGTTTTGTCGACAACTGCTCCAAATTGACCTTACCCTGACTAAAGAGAAGTACCACTCCATTCTTGACTTGCTGTACCCTCTGGTTTGCATCTTTGTGGAGAAGGATTCATACTGCAGCAGGATAATGACCTCCAAAGCTTTGCAAGAACTACTTGAATACCAAAGAAGACCAAGGAGTCCTGACTGCCATGGACCTCTCTCCAAAGTCACCTGACCACAACCCTATTGAACATTTATGGGGGCACTTAAAGACTGAGAAAGCCAAACATTCTGCCAAACACAAGAAGCTGCTGGAACATTGTTAAATCATGCTAGGATAACATGGGTCATCAGGTCTTGCACAAACTGGTGGAGTCTACACCAGCTCAAATGTCGTTATGAAAGATATTCTGAAATTCATGGACATTTTTCAAAGATGAACTTTTTCACTCAAATTAAGCTCATATTAAAAAAATATTACATTTGACTATCTGACTAGTGGTCTCAGACTTTTGGACCTCATTTAATATATACATAAGAAATGATAGAGGATCCAGCTAATTAGAAGAATCTGGCTCTACTCTGGAGCCATCAAACATTCACAAGAAGGCTGCACTGAACAAACAAATCCTCTAGGCACACAAACTGTACAAACTTAGGCTGAAAGAAAAAAAGATCAATTTACCTTGAAGCACAGTTTGGCATCTTTGTCCAAGAAACTGTGTGTCAAATTTTTTTTTTAATTTCTTTTTTCCTGTGTAGCAGTGCACACAATGGGGTTTTTCTTGTCAAAATATCGAGACTGTCAGGCTCCCTGTTTTCACGTAAGATAATACCATACACTGCTGGCAGTATCGTACAAAAATAGTTTTATACTAGCCACTGAACTTGGTGTAAACAAGAGTGAATTCCTGTGGGGCAGTGTATGTCTGTATGTTTACAAGCATTGCCCAAGGCAAAGGTTGAGTGCCATGAATAATTCATCTCTTTAAAAAAGAAGCAGAGTTATTGTTTGAAATATGACTACAGCCATTATTTCTGACAGAATAATTAAACATTAAAGGGCAAGACAGATGCACATTGTACCTTAATGACATTTGAATGGTGCAAAGTAAACTAAGCTATGCACAGAGCATGCCAGTTGAGCTACCAAGGAATGATGGCTCACAAATGAATGGAGAGCCTTTTCACTTACTATACTCAGTGTGCTTTAAGCACTGATGTCTCCTGCCAGCTCTTCTTTATTATAATTGTACGATCATGATTATGATCAACTGGAATCCAGAGCATAAATGCCTATATGAACATATATGCACAGGATAAGAGCAGAAATCAAGTATCCACATTGTAAATATATGTCATGTGGGACCAACAAGTCCTATGCAAACAGACAGAAATGTATTTGTATGATTGAGGTGATGCTTCAGGCGGAATTGAACTAGATTACACTGTGCTGCATTATGATGTTATAGATGGATGTTTATTATGTGCATACATTATGCTAGTGTATCGGGGCAAAATGCAGTCAAAGGAAAACACATACAGAGGGCTACTATAAACCCATCCACAGGGTTTGTTCAGTCAGTTAGACAGAAACCATGACGGTTTGTATAGAATACAGTAAATCTATATGAAATTTAATACCACTAAACAAAATATCTCTTACCATCCAACACGTGTGTAAACATTCCAAAAACTATTTTTTACCTGTCACAGTACTTTGCTTAAGAATTAAGGGAGGGCATTGTAGCTGATTACAGTATGCCATCAGTATTAATCCTATTGTATATGTACGATTGCAAAAATCCTGTAGTTAGAAAAGAATCAAAGCTGTAGGTAATGACTTACAGTGCAGGGCGGTAACAGCTGCTCCATTTGCCTCAGGCAACAAGATCTGAAACACTATCAACCATTTGATTTGATTTTGGGTGCCTCTGTTGGCAACCAGCTTTTACTGTTATATAAAAACAAACAAAAAGAATGTGTATAGGAGGAAAATGAGAGTGCTGCTGTCACATTTACTTACTCCTGTACACAGAGCGTACTGTCACTACTTCACCAGTCAGCCAGGTGCTCAAGCAACAAGAGAGCCAGTGTGAAAAACATCTCCAACAACGTACTCTGTCATAAAAAGCAAAGCTAAAATTAAACATTTTTTATCTTTTTCACAAACAGTTATAGTGTGAATTTATCATCTGTGAGGTAACTGCCAAGATCTGGGAACATGGCAACACCAGAATTTGAATCGGCTTTACTGGCCAAGTATGTGTACATATATGAATTGGGTTTGTCACATAGATTTTTCAAATAGGTTTTTCATTGCTCTCAATGCACTAATACAGGAAGAGACATGCAGCTAGGAACTATTATTTCCCTAAACACTTTCCAGCCCTACCCTGTTTGCTACATATCTGGATCAAATATAATCGTGATATGACTAACGAAGTAGAGATCTGATCAGGCTTACAGGAGATAATTATTTTTTCCTATTGCAATTTACCCCATTATACTTGAGGCTACCTTGTAAATATGCAATTAAAAAAGCATCTGTCTATCACTGTTAATTTTATTTTGCATTAATGGTGACACTAAGCCTCTTGTTTTTAGTGAAATGCATTTTATGATGATCAACAATTCAAACATATCTTTCATTCTGGCAACCAACGGCTTGATGGCTGGTTGCCATCCCAGCAACCACAACATGATGTCAGGCACTGTATTGGCACTAACTTACTCAACTAGTCTAATAATAAGCATTAAGAGCATGTAATTTGATTCATTGTAAATGTCTTGCTTCCAACCCTGTTCAGTTTTCTGAGAAGACTGACACAGTGTGCTTGCAACATATATTTCAAATATTAAAAAACAATACATTTATTTCAATTTAACCTTGTAGCTACACCTTGACAGCAAAGACATATATCCACATAATACTGCAACCTACCCCCACCCAGGTGTAAAACCCTCAGGTCACTGGGCCAGACTCAAGAGATGATATTTCCCACTGACTTTTTCCTGCCAGTTCAACGAGGTTGACACGATGTCTCAAAGGCTTATGGTATGCTATCGCTCATATGAGCACCGAGACTGGGACACATACGTTTGATACTCCACCCTAGGCGCTTACAAATTTCAATTACCTGTATACTGGACACTGAAATGTGATTTCTGCTACCACACTGCCTATAGGCTGGACTCTGCCAAGCTGCTACAGAGAACAGGATTTCTGTCCATACTGTTTCATCTGGAGGTTAAAGACAATAAAATGCAGGACCCTACATACGTTACTTGGCCTTATTTTCAATGTAATTTAACTCACATGACTAAATAAAGTAACTTAATATTATATAAATGATGTTATGGTGGTACTGTGGTTGGAATATGCTCTACTGTGTAATAAGTCATTGGTTAGTTTTCAAAAAGCACTGTATGTACAGGACTGTATGGAAATAAGCTCCGTTTTGTCAGTCATTACAGCAAAAAACTGCTGACACCTTGTTTTTCACTTGCAAGGGCATTATCTGTTCTGGCTTTAGCTCCCATATCAAAGAATAATATATTACTAGTGGAATGAGGGGCACATGCTTTAGATAACTTAGGATTTCTTGTTACATCATAGCTCCAGTTGTAATCCCAACATTTGTAATTTGCTCTACCCAGGCTGTGAACCCCTTGTTCCTTTGTTCAGCTACTACTCAGAATACATTTCCCTCAAGCCACACCACAGCAGTCTTGCTCATCATCAGTGGGACTCTTCAATAGCCTCGGTGTCTGCACTCCCTGGAATAAATTTGTGGGCCCAGGTGGGAATGTTGCTTGGCGACCTCCACACTCCATTAAGCTTTTGCAGGCAGTTTAAGCAACGGCTGCATTTGTATGCAATATTTATAAAATAAAAAAGAGACCTGTGGGTTCCTGGACTCCACGAGCAGTGGGAGATGGCAACAGAGGATGTAAACTGTCGGGCTGGATCATCACACAGGGGATTAATCTGTATTTCATAAGCATGGGGCTTTACAGAATAAAAACCTCTGCCTACGATTTCAGCAGCTCTTTATGACTAACATGGAATATTGAGCAGAAGCGCATCAAGGTCTTCTAGAGATCTTTGCTGAATTATGTATATAAAGAGGCGCCTGGATGAAATAAGCCCCCCTACAATTTCTTGCTCCATCTTTTGCCCACAGCCTTCCACTGTCAACACAATCAATTTGTTTTCCCTGATCCTATGGCTCAACTTGTAAGTACGAGTGGGAAACAGTCAGCGGAGGTGCAGCAGTCCCCCTACAGTATGTTGGTATGGAATTCTAACATGTTTGTATTGATTAAATGTGATTTCATTAGACACACAGCACTGTGAGGGATAGCAGTGGCCCTCACTGACCTTTGTCTAGTCATTCAACCAGTGGCTTGACTTTTTGTCAATTCAGCTGTCAGATATGAAGGATACAGAGATTGAATTTTATTCCAGCAGCAGACAAGCTTTTAACCTGAGTGTCAATGGCTGTAACCATCAAACATACCAATCCAAACTTACAAAATACTGAAATGCTTGAAACACAAATGAGGCACTAGAGGGAAATGAATTATGCAAGTCTGAACATTTTGTTTGGTAGTGTTCTGTCACCTATGACCAGCTTTGAGAGTAAGTCTCTTTTTGTTCACAGACTATCTTCTATCCTCATCATTAACACAAAACTCACAGAGAACACAAACCATTATCTCTCTTAGCCTCCTCTACTCATTTCATGTTTGAAGTAAATATATGTCTGGAACCACATTTACGCTTTAAGCAGCAGTTGAACAGACAATAAGTAACAATTTTCTGCAACTCTGTGCAAATAATGCTTGAAATGCTTACCAAAGTCCCCAGGGACAAAGATGTCATAGACACAGCTCTGGCCTCTGGTGTAATTATGTGGATAGTTTGGGGACAGCACAGTTCCCTCTGAACCTGTGAAGTGACCTCCGCAGGGAGCTGCAGGGACAGGAAGGGAAGCAACAGAGAGGCACAGTCAACAAATGTGAAACAAGCAGCTTACGATACCTGGGGAAATGAGGCAATATCATACAATCAGCATTTTAACCGGCACAAGTGCACAGGTAAGCGGTTAATATCACAGAATGAGATGAAAAGTCATCTTTGAACTTTCAGCTGCTGACAAATATAATAGTGCTCAGCATGCCACATGAAAGACACTTTGGGGACATTTTCAAAAGGAACATGAGCTGTAAAAGGGCAGAAAAGGAAGTCTGACTCCTGTTTACAGGGTTAAAGCCTAAAAGGAAAACGACCAGCAAGGAAAAGTACTTTTTGCCTTTAGAAACACATATAAACACCATCAATCAACAAAACACACAATCCCTAAGTTCCACATGCCTGTGATTTTAATCCATATGGCCCAGCAGGCCCATGTTTTGAGAAACTCAGATTCAACTCTTCAGTGCTGAACCTGGCAGTCAGTAGATTGTGTGCATAACAAGTCCAGCTGCCCTTGTTTTGAAGTTGCTGAATAATTATTCCTTCTAAATTGATTAGAACGTTAGAAAAGACTATGGATTCATTTTAGTATGCAGTAGTGCAGTTTGTGCTGCCAAAGCCTCAGTACGGTATGACTCCACATCTACAATTTGGATGATTGCATTTCATAATCTTTTACTTTCACCATCATCATAGTGTCGGTAAATCAATATAAGCTGTGGTCTGTCCTGCACCTGCGTCACATTTCAGAGCCCTATCTTAAGCTGTTAATGATGTACCTAATTTGCCAAGAGGCCCTGTAATGCAGTTGCCTCAGACCTCATGGACCGAGCCATCAGGTGGGGGAGCCTCGACTGTAAACAAACACACACTCATTTGTCGGAGGGAAGCTGTCACCAGCTGCTCTGAACCCCCTGTGGCCCACACAATGCACATGTCACTGCTGTTTCATCGAGCACAGCACAGGAGAGGGTGAACAAAAGCGAGCAGTGGCGCTAATGTAGAAAGATGGATCAGCAATTTATCCGCGCTTGGTTGTTGCAGTAGCAAGAGGCATGTAATCAAACATATGTGATGACGGCAAGTGGGACTCTAATTCTAGCTGATTTGTCAGACAGAATGGGAGCCACAGTGCCGTGGTGGGTGAGGAATTTGAGAATGGTGCTGTCGGGAAGGAGGGCACGCTGTCCTGTCAATCAGCAGCAGGTGAGAGCAGCACTAAGGGAAGGAAGGGATTCTCAAGATATGCTTTAATGGTTCAATTCTGACAGGTGGGTGTAATGGTAAGAGGAAGTGGGCACACTGCAAACCTATCATTTTGTGTTCTGTAAAAGACTGATGGATAGGAATAAATTAAGTGCCCAGATAAAAACCGTTAGTTATTACTAAAGTCTGTCAAAATGATGAATGATGATGAATTGAGAATTAGGTTGCCATTTAAGATGTATATGAATAGAATTCATTTCAGAAGAGTTCAGATTATCAACAAAAACCAAACGGCAATAAAAATTTTCATTTAAAACATGTGAGAGTGTATTATTACAAACAAAAAGGCAAATGGAAATAAAGAGGTTCCAATGTTTTTAGATTTTTAACTGGTTAAATTTGACAGGTATTGACCCAGCCCTGTACTCCATTTCATTTAGACAGACATGGAGGCTAATGGAACTGTCGCAGCACAGCAAGAACAAATGTACAGGGTGGGGGGCTAAAATGTGGACAAACAATAAATTCAATGGAAGTGTAATGACAGATATAACTAACTGATCAGATTTGCTGATCCCTCACATTTGATCCCTTACATTTGGTTAGTAAAGAACTGTGACTACAACATCAACTGAGCACTTAAACATATCTTGGTATATCTGTACTGTAAAATCTCTTTTGTATAGTATATGCTTATACCACTATATCTGCTATAAGATAATACTGGCCAATAATGTCAGGCCACATGTACATCATTTGTATAAATACTGGATCTGAGTATATGAAATGGTTAAAGAGATATCCTTTGTAGCATGTTGATGTATTACAGTGTGATTGCTGCTGTTTACAATACCATACCAGTAAGAGATATTACAACAGGAATCAGTCTTGTTGGCAATTACTGACTTTTTAAAGTAAACTGCATGATGTGCTTGTTTAGGGAAAACTATCAGCTTCAGCTAATTGCTGAATAATGTGAAAGGACAGGAGCTGGCCATATGTTGGGTGCAGCTGAAGCCATTAGTTTTAGCCTTTAGACTGGTAAGCTATCAGTTCAAATTTGGCCTCAAAGTGAAAATACTAAATGGAGAGTTGCTGATGAACCCTTTAGTAAAGTACATAACCCCATGGCTGTTCAGTGAAGTTACACAGGTGCCAACTGTAAAAGTAATGAATAGCTCCCTAGCGTGAGAGTGGGTGCCCCCCATCCACCACTGCTGAAAATGAGAGCTGAATTCTAATTCAACCTTGTCAGATTAAATATTTTGAGGAGAATTAAAAATGGTGTAATGCTACTGGAGGGAAAGTGCTGGGTTTGAAAGTCCTCACATCATTTCTCTCTTTGACACTGTGACCACTGTGATACTCAAAAGCTCGAAGAAATGCAGAAATTTGGCCATGAATAATAAACGATTCATACTTGGTATATGATGTTCTGGTAAAATTCCCAAAACTATAAAATTGGCTATTTTTCAACCAATTTATGTCAGCACTTTATGAGGTTGCTTCGACTACTGTTTAAACATAAACTACTTCTGCAGACCAGACAGACTCTATACACCAATCAAACATTGTGGTTTTTATATTTCCCCTAATTAGTTACTTTTATTTTACTTGAGCACAAAGGCTGCCTCAATTATAGTAAATATATGCCTTGCGTATCATGAATGTATTAATATTGCTCTTGTGCAACCATTTCTGTCAAGATAATATTACTCAGCTAAGATTAACTTGAACTGCTGGTTTTATGTTTAAGGTCGGTTTATTGCTGAATTTATGTGTTGATCAATTAAAAATGGAAACTTGTGTTACTTGTTTTATGAGGTGTTATGAAAAACAAAAAAAACTAAATACATATACAACCAATTACCTGACATACACAAGAGTGTGTTTCTGGAAATGGCCATATTACAGACATAGTTTTCCAATGTTTTGGGACACTGAGGCAGTTTTAATTGTAGTTCAGTGTATGAATTTGGACCCCTTTCTGTTCATTTCTGTCATAGGCCCACCAGGTTGGAGTCTCCAAATTGTTTTAGTTTTTTTGGTGTGTGATATAACGTTCTGATGTAATATGTCATCCAAATCTTTAAAAGAACAATAAATGATCTGCAATGATTTTAGTGTTCCACATCACATTCTCTCCACGGAGTTTGCTGTTCTTGCATTCTGCAAGAGAAGTGCACGCCACACTTCAGCTCATTTTTACACAACACAGCCCTGGTATCACATAGTATCAAATATTGACCAAACAGCTGGAGTGCAGCTCTCTGCTACTCAGCCCCTTCTGTTAATGTAGAAGTGTTGCCTCTCACCTTGACAGCTTGGTTTGGCTCTGTCCCATTCTGGTCTTTTGCTGTTGCCCATGACACATGTCAGAGTGGAGTAGCCCTGCAGCAGGTAGCCAGCCTCACAATGAAATGTCACCATTGAGCCCAGCTTGTAGTCAGTACCCATTCGAGTGCCATTCATCATATTCCCGGGATCAAAACACGCCTCCCGCAGTTTTGCTGCCAATCGAATGAACAAAGCTTTAAGAACGGTGACAAATGTCTAAAATGAGAGGGGTTTCTAATTAAGCAGAGATAGATATAAATAGTTAGAGTATACAGGCTGCAAGAATCGGTTTGATTCAACAAAACTGTTATTAAAAAGTAACATGCTAAACACGGTGGAAATGAATATGGGTGAAGCAAAGGCTATTCTCATAGCTGGCATAAACAAAAAGCAGTTGTGTACAGTAGTATACTTCAAAGATGTTTCTTTTTTTAATTCACTTATATATGTATCCAGCTAAATCCCCTGCTGTAATGCATAAACATATCCTGAGAAAGTGCATGTAGAATCCCACTCGTATAAGCCTTCAGAGTACCTTTATATTCCAAATGAAAGCCAGTGTAGCTCACGGAGCCATCGCTGCGAAATGCCAGGTACATGAAGTTGGAAGTGCTCTCAATCTTCTCAGGAAGTTTACTGTCTTGGAAACTGCCAATCAGGTGAGAGCTGCTGTCGGGCCCATCGTAGATATACAAGAAATCATAGTTGGGCTCAATACTGAAGCTGTGACAAGTCAAAAAAACAGACAAATGAGAGACAAAACAGTTACTATTTTGCCAAGTCTTAACCACCAGATTGTGCAGATTGTATGTGAGATTTAGAATACATTAGGGCTTCAAAATGAGAGTGTGCACCGCAGTGCTAGAAGTGAGTCATGCCAAGCGATTTGTTTTGCATCTCCAGACAAAGAGATGAAAAAAGATATCTCCCCAAAGAGGTGAGAAGAGATTAAATTGTTGTGACACTGCGCTGGCACAAAATCTTCCCAGACGGCAATGGCAATGCAGTGTGAAAATATCGTTTCATATTGTAGCGCTGTATATCAAATCACATGCCGCAGTGAGGGAGAGAGGAGCATTTGTTTTCAAAATAATGAGCGTGGTTTATGACGAAAATGTAAATAGCTTGGAGATAATTGCATTTGAGTTGGATCAAGGCAACTCCAATTTAAAATCATAACTCCGTCCTTTCATTTGGCATTCCCAAGAGAGAAAGCGGCATTGTGCTAACTCTATTAGATGTTTGTTTTGAAGGACAAAGTTGAAAAAGAAACATGGCGAATCCCTCTCCTTCACCTCGAGAAGAGGGAAGATTGGTGGGATTGCAGAGAGAGCCAATGTACCTCTGCTCCTTCTCCAGCCCTTCATGAAACAACTCTAAAAATAATACTTAACAGTCGAGAGTAATGCAGCCGATGCAAAGTGCCCTCAGGTCCATCTGTGAGTTTGCTCTGCCACTAGTGCTGCCACTAAATGCTTAGATTGCAATTAATAATGTAAAGCTTATGGTCTGAGCACCATTCAGCCTTAGAATGAGTTCGATTCTGGCTGCAATATATACGTAGTATTCATCCAGGAATCTTGTTTCACCACCTTTCAGCAAAGTGGCAGGAATATGTGCCTTCTAGGTGTTTGTAGAGGCACTGCTGCTGTGCCCCTATCTCCCAACACACCTGGACTCAAAGTCAGGTCCTCTGCTTAACACACATGGCCGAATTTGCTCAATACTATGATGTTATAGCTGGTTCCACTGCAGAAAACAAGCAATTCCATGGCACAACCTGAGCCGCTGTGCATCCACTAAGAACTGACTCCATTCTGTTTCAGGTAGGTTACAAACATACCACAGGTTTAGGGAAAGCTTCATCTTGTAAACTACTGGACCATGGACTTAAAAGGACAACACTGTTCTTCCCCCTTTCTCCAGTATATTCTCCAGCCATTTTTGAGCCACTATTCACATCCTGTAAAAATCTTAAATACAATGTACATGATTCACACACATGAAGAATGTATCAAACCCATGTGCTTTACAATGTAAAAATTGCAACTGTGAATAAATAAGAACTGTTTTAGACATCCAGTGTTGTTTTGTTTTATATTTGGACTAAATAAAGTAAAATGGACATTGTAGCAGCTCATAGTACCTGATGAAAGCCAAGGAAATGACATAGTCAGAGTGGACAGTAATAAGCCAGTCACAGTCCTTGCTGTGTGGATAGGGGTGTGGGTAGTTGGGAGAGAGGATGAACCCTGAAGATCCAGTCACATTCCCACCACACGGAGCTTGAGAGACAAAAAAAGGAAGAAGAGATGAATATGGAAGATGCACAAAGAAAGTCTTTAAATGTGCCTGACCTGCTACAAATGTCTTTGGCTTAGCTGAATTCAGTTTGAGACAGGTAAGGAATGAGCACTTGTACGTCATTAAATATAATTGAGTCAAATTCTATGACCTTTGCCAACCTCTATCAGCAACAACCATCAGGCACGGCAGTGACATCAGGCCAAAAACCAGGGCATTAGCAAGACTATGCCATTATTTCTCAACATTTGGATTTAAAGAGGTATTTTTCTGACACTTGTCTGACCAAGGCACTGGATATCGCTGGTACATGTTCCAATTAATTTCTGGTGTAGTTTGTTAAGTGTTTTACTCAGTGTTCAACAGGTCAGCTGCACTCAAAGACATAGTTTTTCTCTCTGTATAGTTGTACATATCAGGACCTAAAATATAATAAGAGAGAATATACATACAATTGGAGAATTAACTTTGAACTATAAATTATTCAAGCAACAAAATGGATCTGTTCAATTTATAAAGACTACTGCAACTCTTTCAACAATTCAACTGCCTATTTACATAATGCTCCTTGCTCATTATGTAATTATCTTGACAATGTTTTCCACTGTTTGATACGTGACTATTGGATCTCCCTGGGAACACAAATTAACAAGAGCTTAAGACATGAATAATCAATTAATAAATGTGGTCATTTCTGCTTTAGGATTATGTTTGTGAAGTTTAATGACATTGTTAGTGTCTCAGCATGTCAGAGGACACTCTGAAGAAGTGCTAGTAACACACTGATCAGTATATTACTCTTATTCAATGGCAACACTTAATCTGTATAAGGACAGCTAACATTTACATCAAGTGTTCACTCAGACTTTCACAGACTTGCTCCTGGTGTCATTACATTATGCTGAGTTGTGTGATCTAGTAATTGCATTGCAAGACCTACAAATGTCTACTTCTTCCTTGGCCAGAAGAAAAAAAAAAAACTCAGTTAGACCCTTTGGCAGCAATTCAAGAACATCTAGGTTTCTTTGGACCTACTTAGTGTAATTATTTCTAATTGCATTGTTAAGTAATTAGCTGTTAAGCTCTAATAAGACAATGTGTTGGGAGACCTTAGAGTACTCGGCTACAGATGTGGATTTTTCTACATTAGAGCTGGCAACTACTCAAACATATCTGAAGAGTCTTGTTTATCCTACACATATTTTTAAGACATGAGTGAGAGAGAATTATAGTCTCTGCTACAGCCAGTTAATAGAAAAACTCCCTCGCTCCCTATTCCTCTCACCATCTCTCTTTCACTGATCCCCTACATATAGCCCTCTCTGTCTCCTCCACACATCCCCTCTTCTCTCTCTAACTCACACAATCTCCCTCTCTCTCACCAATGCAGCTTGGAGGGCTGGGTTGCCAGTAGTATCTATTTTCCACTTGGATGCAGGTGATTCTACTCTCCCCCTGCAATTCATATCCCGGATCACAAGAGAAGGTCACCGAGTCGCCGGGCTCCCGTCCATCCCCATTGCGACTACCATTCATGGGAATACCTGGATCTCTGCAAGCTGTCGCAAGTGAACCTGAAGGACAAACACACACATGTGACACACACATACATAAACGCACATGTGCATGCAAAGTGTAGGACAGCACAAACACAAGAGAGTACATACACACAAGGAGTTTCATATCATATGGCAGACAGCTGTCAAGCTGAAATTGTAGCTCAAACAGGGTTAGAGCACAGAGCTGATTACAGACCAATATCAGTCAAAATCCTGCCGTGTTTTCCTAATCTGTTTTCCTAAACTACAGCTGTGGAGCAGCCCAGAGCCACCAGAATGATCTTGTAAAATCTGATGGATTCTTCAAATGTTCCCATCTTGACAGACTTCATTGAAAGACTTAACACAGTTAAGTATATTGCAGTCTGGTGTTGTTGTTTCTTATCTTTTTTTTTAAACATTACATATACAACTAGGAAAAATACATCAAGCAGCAAAAGCTGAAAAATGCAAATATGGAATTAAATGGTATCATATCGATATGTGATTAATAGATGAGACACAATACACCTATTTTCAAAATGTAGATTTAATGTCTGTGAATCAAGGGACGAGACACTTAAGACACAATAATTAAAATAGTGTAACTTTATCCTCAGATTTATGGTTTAAAAAATTATTCAACCTCAAAAAAGTTTTATTCTAATTGTACTGCAAACCAAAGCTTCAAACCTGAAAATACACTGATACCCTCAAAAAAAATCCTGGGCACCATGCACAAGTCATTCATTCATTCATTGATGAAGGTCTGCAGAGGTTCACATAACACAACCAGGTCTTTGGTTCTGTAAACCACGATCCAGTACAGTATGTATCACCAGAGTCAATTCCAGTTTCAAATATGTGCAGTGAATCCCATGTAATAGATTTTGACATTGGGCTGTCATGTCTGTATACTAAGGAAAATGAAAAGAAACTCATCATACATGCCATACACGAGGTGTTATTGAACTGCTGCACTTCTACTACTCTTCTACACTTCTTCTACTACAAACTACTCACCGGCAGATGTTGCACAGAGGACTGTCAGCAGTGAACTGTGACATACCTGGGACTTTCACAGCTCATTAGGACATGGTTAAAAATTACGTGATATATGGAGAGATCCACACGGCCTGAGGAAATCTGCACTACACCTGATAACATTTGGGAACATACTGATTAGAAATGAACATGGTGTCAACCTTTAACAGAGTCCTTGCACATACTTGTACGTTTACATAAATATAAAGTGAATGAAACACCTGATGTTTTTCAACTCCTCAGAGGGACAAAGTACACATCTACTGTACATCAACTATTCAGAAGGAAACACTCACTGGAGAAGTCGATGGCAAAGCCAGACTTGGTGATATAAAAGTCGGTCTCGAACTGAATGGTGACGATGTTGAGAGTGGAGTGGATCCCCTCAGGCAGCAATGAGCCGCTGACCTCCTTCAGAGACATCTCATTCTCAGGAGGCCCGTCCCACACCTTCAGGATGTCGTGGGATGCCTCTGTGTCGAATGCAAGAAACTGGAGACTGGGAGAGGCGAGCACAAGCGATTGTTACTTAAGTTCAATTCAGTCAGTTTAGATCTTTGCATTTAACATATGATCAGACTGACATGAATTCAGATTCAGTTGGTGCACTCACGCTGGTTGTGCTATTGCACAATTTTGCATCTCAAATACAACAAAAACAAATGTTCCCAAGAAGGCAAGCAAAATGGGTGCTGAACTTGGCGAGATTAAATTCAGTTCAAAGCAGAGATCTATCTAGAGACAGTGTCCCCATGCTTTGGGCATTTCAGTTGAGATTTGGTATCATCAATCAATTTCTGCCAAAGTTAGAAATACAAGAGCACAGGCTTATCTGCAATCTCATCAAGAGATGGCCTCAAGCAGCTCTTCTGACAAAGAATGTGTGGCTGACTTTATGAAATCATACCATGTTTACTTCGACCTCTAAGCCCAAATGGGTTTTATTTCACAGTAATACTAGGAGCTCTCAACCAAAAAAAATGCTTCCGTGTCCCAGGAAAATTCCCCTGGGTGCTGTCACAGTGTCTACAAAGTCCCTCTCCCAATCATTGTTAATGGAGGTGCTGCAGGCTCTTTATCTTGATGACACGTTGCAAGAGAAGAGTATTTCATGTTTAAAATCTGAACTCAACTTTACAAAATCTCATGAAAACATTTTTAGGATGTTTTCATCTTTCAGTCTTTTAAAGTCAGGTCAAGTTAGGATGACCTCAGTTAATTTAGGATGCATTTAAATTCACCTCTATCAGTTCACTTCTTGGCAATTTCCTTGTGTATAAACTTCAGTCTCACGATGTCAATCACCTTCCTTTAAGTTTTATTACATGCATCCACTAAGAGTACTAATTTGCCCTTGTTGATTCAAACTTATTAGATTCTTTATAAGACTAATAATTTTAAGCCCAAGTTTTTTTCCTTACCACCATATTTCGTGATTAATGATGATCAATACAATTTGCATATTTTGATAAATTATTGTGCAATAATTTATCAAAATATGCAAATTTCTAATGATTTTCTAAAAAGTTATAAAAGGCTTAGACTATACAGAGACAATTTTTCATTCTTACTGGATATACAGTATATGCATAAATATGCATGTATTATACTACCATTTCATTACCAACATGAGTTACCTGACAATGTTGCCAGAGTTAACCTCAATCGTCCAGGTGCACCTCAGGTTGTTGTCGTAAGGGAATGGATACCCAGGAGAGAGGATCCGCCCTGTAGACTCACCCTTGAAACTGCCACCACACTCGGCTGCATGCGCACACACAAACACAAAATACATGAAAACCTCCAAAAAGGCAAACCCACACAAGACGAAATGGAGACACATGCACACACAAGCAAACACTCATACGGAAAACAGTCCAAGCTACAATGAGAACTAATGAGCAACAGTTGAAGTTGTGCTGAAAATGAACAATTTTCTTTTTCTAACAGGTAATGGGACTGCAACAAGGACTGGGCATACTCACAGATGCAAAACTTGCTTTGTCTCTAAGTATGCCTCCTAATGATGCCATTAATTTAACTTTAAAAAGGCTGTGTCCAGAGAACATATAGGCTGGGCCCTGCACTGCAGGGAGGACACTGCTACAAATGTTAATGACTGAAGGAATATCTTATCATCCAATCTATGTTGTCTCTCCCCTGGTTATCGTCTTGCTATCTATATTACAGAACAACTGGCACTTAATTAATAGGAAAATTGCATTAGATTACCACAGTGGTGGGCTATAATCAGTATCATAACACCGGGCAAATGTGAAAGTCCTTGACAGGAGCCAGGATGTGGCCCTGGAGAAATGGCTGGAAATCCCATTTCACATTCAGCTCACAGATACAAAGCTCACCATCACCATCAATATTGACCATTCAGTGATCCAGGACCGTTAAACAGTTAATCAATAGACTGATTTAGCTTTTTTTGTCATTGTATTGAATATGCTTTAATGCCAGACTAGTTCTTTTACCGAAAAAGGAACAAATACATGTTTCATTGAGAAAGGCAGTAGGACACAGTGGCATTTAAAGAGCAATTCTGCACACGTCAGGAAATTTGTAAATCATTTTTTTCTGTAATCCATCACTGCTAGACATCAAGAAACAGACACTGCCTCACAACACCTTCCAGACTCTAGCAGCGTGCAGGTAATAGCTTTATCATTTCTCTGTATTTCTGTCTCAGCATGTTCTGAATATGAAAGTACAGGCAAGACTGTACATCATGTTCATGACTCAGTCTAATGTGAATACTTTCATAATTATGCCTTTACTTTTAGAAAAATGCTGATCAATAGTTTGTGGACTAAAACATCTAAGTAAAACAGCCTATGAATGAAACAGAGTGTGCACAACACAGTGAAAGTTCAATAGTAATTAAGATTGCTTCACTATAGTGTTCTTAATGACCGTATACAGCCAGTTCTGCAACAAGGACACACAGAGAGATCAATGATTCATAATAAAACATCAAAGCTGTTTATATTCTCTCTCAAAATGACAAGCAGCGTATTTTCTTTCAACACAGTTCAATTAAATAGAAATCATCTCGGGATAAATCCTTAGGATTAACACCTAGCTGAGCAATGTTGACAGTGTGCCTGGCCTGAATAATAATATAGCTACAACAGAAGGAGAGACCAGAAGACAAAGACAGCCTACAGACATAGGCAGAAAGGATTACCTATACATGACGGTAGGTGGTTGTCCCATGCCCTTCTCTCCCCAGTCATGCACTTGAGTATGCCACTGCCATGCAGGGTGTAACCTTGGTCACAGCCGAACGTGATCGCACTTCCAGCAAAGTGACCCTGGTCACTGACTTTAAAGCCGAACTGTGGCACACCTGGATCATCACAGTGGGATAGCTCAAAACCTGGAAGAGTAAGATGGAGAGGCAAGAGAGTGACATAACATGAAGACTTACATACAAACACAGAAATGCTTATCAGCATTTAAAACCAAGTCCACTGGAGAGCAGCCTTTGCGTAAACCAGTGCCATATCATATGTTATTTGTATTGTAAAGAGTTATTGATTGAGCTTTGAGAATTAATTTCCAGCCCAGATGAGGACTGGGTTTACAGTCCCAATATATTACTTGGCAGTAAAGGATTCCTTTAGTACAGGGAGAACAATTAGATGTTCACAATTAAATGTTCAATTGAGTGTGGACATTTACCACGATTGAGAAACAGCCCATCCACTCGTAACACTTTGGGGTAATACAAAAGAAATAAAATAAACAAGGCACAAACAAGAAAATGTTGCAATAACTCTTTAGCTCACCGTATTTGAACCCGACCATGGCCGGTATATGTTTTCCTCTCTTTCAGGTACTAAATGTAAGTGTTCTGCGATGCAGCAACAGTGGCCGCACATAAACCCAGCAGTGCTGATTTATGGTCTCTTCTCACAGCGAGGTCCGTGCCCATGCCAGATGTTATGGTAGTATTACAAGTGTCATGCCCAGTATAAATCTCCAGCAGTTACTGCTCACATTTAGAAAATTACCCCAGCACTTTTGGTAGAAGAGTCATGAAAACATGATCAGATTTCATGTTCAGACAGGATGTAGGGTGCCAATATCCCACCCTCTCCTTGCCCTTGTGCTGTTCATACATCAGTCAAACCTCTCCAGGTCGAAAAGGGCTATTCATTCTGGTTGAAAAGACCAAGGAGAGGCTGCACTTTGAGATTGATAAAGGGTGCTATGTTATTTTTTTTTATTTACCTTGTGCATATCCCTGGAAAAATCAGGAATGAAATGAAATTATGTGATACTTAATTATGGGTAATTCTGTAACTCAAAAGGCAGCTTGTAATTAAACCATCACTTCTTCTGAACTAATTGTAGATGCATTTAGACGAAGGCAATTTATTTAGCTGTTGTAAATGAGTACACATTTCTGATTAATGTACATGTTACTATTATTTTTGCAGGTCTGTCAGGATGCAAAATCCAAACCACGAGTAATGCTGAAATGCATTCTATCGGAAAACTGCTATTCTATTTGAAATATAGTAAAACTGTTTGTACCTGGCACATTTAGTGCAATTATCACAGACTAAAAATGCCAGTGTGGGCTGACTAACTGCAAGTTAGCTAAATACCATTTTTTGCTTTCATACTATTCAAGTCAAAACAGCTCTTTGTCTGTTGCCTTTCTCGCTAACTATGTTGAATTCTACCTCAGAAAACCCACTGGTAGACAAAAACAATTCAAAGAGCTCAATTGCAGGTGAAACACAAAAACACTTTAAATTGGACTGCAAAATGCAGTGTCACCAAAACATTCTCACGTCACAGTAATAAATTAGAAACGGTTAGCAACAATACACAGTCAGCAAGCCAATTAGGGGGAGAAACAAAAAACCATCTATTACTGGCCCACTTACAGCAGTGACCCAAACTTTCAATACACACTCATACATACTGTATGTAGAAACACACACTAATGGTAATGCACACACAGACCCACTGATTTCAAACAATCCCAACAATAATTCACCTATTTTAACAAGGTACAGGCAGGCAGGGACGCTAATTGCATGAGTGGAGAGCAAAGGAAAAGGGAGGAAAAAGGGGGAAAGGAATTCACATAGAGAGCGACAGAGGGAGAGAGAGAGAGGCAAGAAAAAAAGCTCATTTTCCTGCAGGAATGGCGCAGAAACACCATGCTGTGTTTAATGGATACCCTGACAGTGAAAGACACAGTGAAGCAGGGTGAGGGTCAATTAAAATTTTCTTTTGAATTCTGCTACTTGAAATGCCTGGCTCCTGAAGTAAGGCTAAATTCACTCATTTGGAAAAGCTTTTGGGCCCTCCTCCCCCAGGGAAATGAAATGTGACTTACTGTGGTATATGAGCCGGAACCCTGCTGCCGTCGCCTCCTGGTCAGAGTAAAATTCAAGCCACAGATAGTTGGAGGTGCTGGTAATGGACAGACCTTGCATCAATGTGCCTGTGTATGTGCCAAGGAGTGGGGCTGCACCGTCTTTACCATCATAAACCTGATCAGAGACAGAGAAGAACATGATGGAGAGTTTTGGTGCTTATGGAGGATTAAATACCCATAATAAAGTAGAATAATATTAAGAATTAAATATTAATACTGAAGAAGGAGAGTCACAATTAAAAAGAAGCTATTAGTACTGTATATCCTCTGTTTTATGTGGCGCCTCTATTGCAAAACCAATGTCGTAAATGGGATGTGAAAATTAGACTAGAGTGACCATAATTCTTCCCATTAATTTGCATCTGTAGAGCTGAATTAACAAGGTGGTGGGACTCATGATGTCAAACTAAAAAAAATTAACGGCAGTTATTAACCATAAATTAAATGTTCTTCAATATTTACATACTAAAATCCAATGAGAGTTTAAAAGCAGTGCATTTCTCAAGCAAAGAGTACATGTTTTTCTATGTGTTGTGGATTTTTGCAAGGCACAATTGCATTTTGAACCTTTATTTGTTATTCATTTTTATCACCAATATTTTTTTATCCAATGCCTAATGGAAATTATTTGTTGTCTTTTAAATTTGCAAGTACAAATTTTCAGCACTATACCTAATCTTTCCTGATTGACATGAAAGACAGGGCTCTGTGCTCTTCCTTTGAAATACTACTGGGGCCCTCTGTTTTGCTTGTTTTACCCTCTCTTCAAGTCAATTTAGCTCTCTAAGCATGCCTTTCCACGTTTCAGATGTTCACAAAATGACTAAGTACAAGAGATTACTGTCTACACAACTCCATTACAAGAAACACAGATAGTAGGCTACAATGCTCTGTTAATTGGACCATTAGACAAGGCATCTGCATCCCAAAAAGAGTGCATTCCAGCTGTGAAGTGGGGACTACATAGTCATTTGCATCACATCTGTGGTGCTTACCAAAACTGTTAAAATGCCCTTGAGCAAAGAAATGAATCCCTTCCTTCCCAAAGGGATGTTGCTGCTGCTGCTGCTGTTTGACCTTTTGCTCTAGCTTCCAAGGCAAAACAATTCTGCATTCTGCCTGGTGCTTTTTTTTTTTTTTTTTTTTTTTTTTTTTTTTACATAATCCCTTTTCTAGTTTCCCATTTTGTACATAATAAGAAGCACCAGGACCTGCCTAATATAATTAACCATTAATTAAACAAATGGCACAAATTGATTTGACTTTGTTCTCAACCAAAGCCTTGTGTTTATTTGTTGGTATCCATTTTCTCTCAACAAAGAGGAGGAACGACACTGTGTCTTTACCTTGATGATGTCACCTTGTGCAAGTTGAAAGGTGCTGGCAGTGATGTTGATGCCTTTGCCTGTTTGGACCTGAATGCTGTACACACATTCATGGCTGTTGTCATAGTTCATTGGATAGTTCGGTGACAAAAGAACTCCCTCGTTGTTGGAGACTGTCGATCCACACTCCGCTGCAAACACAGACAATAGACATGATCGATTACATAACACCAGACACTGCAAAAACTCTATTAGATGTGGAACAAATACACTAAAATTAATAGACATTATATAACTGGTTCATTAGCATGTTACTAAAGTAATAAAAGGTATAATTCAAATGTCTTATTTGGATGATTGCAATTACTGGTTCATGCACGTGTCCATCCCTTGTATTACTTAGGTATCATAATAATCATTATCATCTGGCACTGACACATTGTGAAACATTGAGTAGACTATTAAACAGTCAGTGTAAAAACATTACAGACTTCATTTCTATGATTTACCCTACTGGCTTTCTCGCACCATGCCAAGACATAACAGTCGAGGATTACCTTCCAAAATGAACTCAATCAACAAGTAAAGAGCAAATCATAGACTTTGAATGGGAGGGACATTGATAAATGCTATGCATTTCTCTGCATGGTTTATATACCAAGCAACACATGGCACAGTTTCTAATTTATTTGATTTCCTTTAAAACAAAAGCATGCCTACTTTAAAACTCATTACAGTCAGTACAAGTCCTATATATACATTTTTGCTCTTTGTTTCTAAGCACTATTATCATCTAAAATTCATGTCTTCAGAGCAGTCCTTTTCTAACACAGGACTAAAGTGGTGTGCCAGAGGTAGGGTTGTGTGCAAAAACATGTTAAGCACTAAGCAGGGGTGTGATAGGACCAGTTTAAAAGACACAATCCCTCTGCTATGAAAGGACTAGATCTGCAAGTGCAAGTAATGTAATTGAGCTTCTCTGGGGGGAAAAAAGAAAATCAGTGGCAGTGGTCTTGTCCCTGAACTCCTCTCCCTTGACCTGCCCTTTGAGTGGAAAAGAGATCTCCTAGGATAGTTTTAATCTAGCAGCTTGAATCAGTATTAATCACAGGTCTGAGCTTTAAATTGTGAACCACTTAAGTAAATCCAATTCCACTGAGTTCTTGAATGTCTAATAAAAAAGCTTATGTCTGTGCCAAATACAGTTAAAACCTGACTAACAGTGTAAATTCTGCAATACACACATACAAACAGGAAAGAAAACGGAATAAAAGCTGCTGACCACGTACCAACACACCTTGGCAGGGGGGCACTCCACATGCGGCGGCCACCTCCCAAGCACACTATCTCCCTCGCCCCCTGTAGACGATAGCCCGTGTTGCAGTAGAATGCCAGTGAGTCACCGATGCCAAACCTGGAGCCCGTGTGCCAGCCAAACCGAGGAGTTCCAGGGTCCTGACAGGGTTCGAGATCGTACTCTGGAAACAAGACAGCCAAAAAAAATTACTCACAAAACAAATATAAATGTTGTCTTACCCATAAAAATATAAAATACTCTATTATAACGATGTGTTACTTATACTAGATACTGATAATAATCCTCATGGGGAACATCATTCTCTTCTCTTGCTCCCTCTGAGTTCACGTTCAGCCAAAAAAAAGCAAGACTGTAGCTTTTGAGGATTAACTGTCTTGCTCAAGGACACTTCATCAGGTTGGGATGCATGCCAAAAGCTTGAACCCTGCATGTCTGGATGAAGAATAGGCTCTCTGAAAACTAGGCCAAGCTGCATGCAAGATTATTATACATGGGCTGCTGGTGGCCTTATCGTTTGAGATGTAGACGCAACTCGGGCTGCATAAAAAGAATAAGGTCTTGCTCCCAGCAGCATTCCCCTGAGGGCCCGTATTTGGCACTATGCAGAACCACGGTTCAAAATTAACTTTTTGGTCTGTCTGCCAATGGCTGGTAAACCAAACCAAAATATTTTTCAATCGTATTTAAACTGCATTTTCAATACAATGTTTCCTTTGGAACAACAGATTTGCTGGATGGGGAGATTTAATTGGCAGCTATTTAGATACTCGTCATTTTTCATGCAAAACATTTCATGGTACCAGGGTCACAAATGTTAGGGTTTGCTGCTTTTACTTTTAATTACTTTTAATTTAATTTTTTAATAATTCTGAGGTTTGTACTTTTGTTTGGCCAAAACAAGCATTGTGAAGGTGCCACTTTGGGCACTTCTGGGCAACTGTGACAGCATTTCTCCCTATTTTTTGGAATTTCTACAAACCAAGCAATCAATCAATTAATGGAGAAAATAATCAGATGAATCCATAATAAAAAAAAAAGTAATTATGAGTTGCAGTCCTATACAAAATAGTTTAAAATGAGCTCTAGCTCAAACAACCACAACAGTAAAATCTGCTTTTACATTAATGCATGAGTAATAATAATCTAATGATACAATGAATAGTATAGTAGTCGGGGGGGCATCTTTCTGCATTATGTACTTTTGCTTTTAATACTTTAATTACATTTTCCTCATTTTAATTACAAAGTTTTACGTTTTACTTTAAGTAAGTATTACAGTGTGGTGTTAGCACTTTTATTAAGTAAAGGAGCTGAGTACTTTCTCCTACTGCACATCTCTGTCTATCAAGGTAAACAAACACTTATTAGTTATATGAATGAATATAGTTACTACAATTTTCAACAAGCCAGTTGGCCTCATAGGTAACCTGTCTATGAGACGTCGGCATGGGTTTTTTGTGGGAAGTGAGTCTGTTCCTGTGTGTGAGAGAAGGACCAGCTCATACTTGCGGTCACAGAAAAGTACTTCATGCTATAAGAGGTAGTGAAGTTACTTTAGTCAGCTGTAACGCGTCTATTTAAGCACAATGAAAGGCTGTGTACTGTGATTACTGTCACAGAAGCGAAAATAGTCCCTGTTCATGCAACATTACTACGGCATCTTCCTGCATTGTTTACAGCAGAAAGAACACTTCTTACCACAGATAGATGTAACCAGTGGAAACAATGAGTTAGCTCGATAACTATAGCAACAGCGGACAGCAAGGGTCCATCAAAGAACTGTGCTATAATCGTTGACAGTCATACACTGCATGTCACCCCCAGTGTACAGAGTCGATGCAGTACAAACCATGGTCAATCAACTTAGGTGTTGTAGTGATGAGAGTTTGTAGCGAAGTAGGTCTATTTCAGTACCTGTCAATGACAGCTGACCTCATTTATTTTATTCGCCAATGTAGATTTTCACTCGCACTTGGCAAGTGGCAGCTGCTAATTCTGGACCCTGTGCAGGTAGGCACATTCTGTTGGCCTGTTGATTTCAACATAGCAATATTTTACAGCAGCACCCTACTGTAGGATGTGTCCTGACAGCGCTGGCAGATTTTCATCAAAAGGTCAGTGAAGGTTAAAAAATGAATTCTAATCAGGAAATCTATAGATGCTAATTACAGAGCATGCCAGGGCATACACGCACACTCTCACAAACTAAATTTCATGAATATTCATGGCTGCATAAGTTATGCTTCACTTCAGCGAACAGCAGGCAAACATTTAGCCAGAAAGCTCATGAAGCAGACCCTCTCTCTCTCTCTCTCTCTCTCTCTCTCTGTCCCTTCTTCGGCCTTACTATATCTCTCCCTCACTCTCTTTGCCTTTCCCTCACTCTCTCTCCGCCCTCTCCATCAACCCTGCTCACTCAGCATCACCATCTGTCTCATCTCCCTTCTTTCTCTCTCTCTTTTTCTAAGCTTTCCATCTCCACCTCTCTCTCTACCCCCCCCCTCCCCACTGTCTCCACAGTCCTGAGGATACTGACCCACATGGCATGCTTTGATGATCATTCTCATCACGGTCAGACACCCTCTACCTGCGTGACCTCGTTGTCTCTTAATTATCCTCCTCTGATCGGCACAGCCTGAGGCATGGTCTACCTTAAGCCTGCTCGCATTCTGACTGACAAATCACTCCTCACGTGCTATTTTATGGACACTTTAGAGAGGCTTACAACTTTTGATTCCATTATTGAACGAGCTGTCTGTCTCTTTCTGTCGGTCTGTCACAGTGTCTTTCACTTCAACTTCTACCTATCCCACTTAACAACTCCAACCACCACATTTTCAGGATCCTCACTCTTCCCTTCTGCCTCCTCCACACAATTCATCCCCCTTCCTCTTTTAAGACCTTCCCTACCCAACCTGTTTACACATCTAGCAATACTCCCCCATCCCTGCCTCCCACAGACAGAACCCTCATATGCCTTCATACCCGAGAAGGAGATGTTGAATCCCTGCAGCGATATGGAGAAGTCAGAAATGAAGCGTAGCTGGGCCTTGAAGTTCCCATACAGGCCGGCGTTAACTGGTGCAGGCCTCTCGGAGCCGGTGAGTCGAGCCAGTGGCTGTGCAAAGCTGCCGTTTTCTGTTATCAGAAGGTAGTCATGGTGATCCTCCAGGTGGAAGGAATGGAAAGTGAATTGGACACCTTCGAGGAGAAAATAAGAAAGGCCAGCGTTGGAGGTTCTCAGGAAAACATGAAGCATCACTGATAGAAATAGAAATAAAGCTTTGAATAGAATATGTGATGCATAAATTTGATTTTTACATATCAATACTGACCCATAAGGTTAAGAAATTGATTTGCTGTTTACACTGTTGGACACAAACTGAAATTGAATGCAGTGACACAAACTGAATATGACTATTATTCATTTTAAATTTTAGCTATCATTTCAAATGTCATTATCTTGATTAAAAATCACTTGTATTATTTTGGGTTTAGCTTGCTGAAACATGCATCCACACAACATTCATTAACTAACTTTTTCCATTCATTAACTAATAAATGCTTTAATGCTTACAAAAGCACAAGTAAAGGAACCCCACTAAAATTATCATACTAAAATGAAAATGAAAAAAGTTGAAAACCTTACATTTAAAAAGAGACACGAAAGAGAGAGATGAAAAGCAATTTTTTTAGGTGCAAAGTGAATAACTCAGAGAGAAAACTAAAAAATTGAAAATGTTTGACTTTTACAGTCTTTTTTTAAAAACTATGCAACTGAAGGAGCGTGACCTTTCCACCAGTTCATGAGCATTAGTCTGCACTGACATGAGCACAGAGAATATAATCAATGATAGACTATCCGCTACAGAAGCAAAGAAAATCCATGAATTATGTTCAGGTTGGCCAAAATGATTTAAAATTTTCAATCAACAAACTATTAGTTAACTTAAAGGTTGGAAAACAAGATCTAGGTCTGTACACCCTGCTTCTATTTTCACGCTGTAGCTCAGAACCAATAACAACATCGTTATTCCAGCCATGATGGCCAGTTGGCTGCTTTTCAGTACAATAAGCACTGCCATTTTAATGCCATCTGTTGAATCTGTTTGAATATGACTCTATAATGTCCTCCACAATGTTTGGCTCACTTGATAAAGAAAGTCCCAAATGGACATAAAATGGATAACAAAATGAAATGATTGATTGCGCTCTTTAAAACAACAATTATCTTACAGAGAGTGAATTCAAATGATCAATTAATCAAGAGCCATCCCCATGATGGGACATCCCACTGTATTAATATAGCAGGTACATGATGTTGGTAGTGGTGAGCGGAATAGTTACATAGCTACTATCCCTAAAGATGAATTTGTCTGGCAGTCAGTAGCCACAGGATACACAAAGTAAATCAGTGCAATGATAAAAGATTCATGAGCTGTTTTCACACATAAAGCAACAGCTTCATATATTTCTCCATGCAGGAAAGAGACCTCCTGATGGGAAACATCTCCTGTGTTTCACGTAGTGCAGATGAAAATCTGGAGACATCAATATAATAAAACACCTAAAGAAAACATGTATTATGTAGGAAATAGACTGCAGCACAATGGTTATAGTACAGTTTTAATACACTCCTTAACCAAACACCCAGGTACTGGTACAAGTACTGCCAGAGGAGGAACTTTAGAGACAATTTTGGAGGTTTCAAAACTTTTCCTTCTTTAGAATGACTTAAACAAGTGGAGTTTCAATGCTAGAAGATTATTTTCCATTTTACAGGTAGTGGATCCCAGTGTCCAAATGATGATCCATGGGCTTCATGGCTTTGATTTTGCTGAGCTAGGCTCTGTGAAATGTGAGACCCTGCCTCTCTAAATCATATTCAATTGACTGAATATGCCACATGATGAAAAAAGTGTGATATATGATAGTTTATTTTTGTTGCTTACAATTCATAATTAATCAAATTTGTTTATCATGCTTTGAGGATTTCTGTGAAGTCTGTGTAAAAGTCTTTAGCTTCACAATTTTGCGCAGTTGATGCTCATTGCCCCACACTAAATTCATTTGGCATTTTTAATAAATTATTATGCCATAATACGCCCTGTGTCAAATTTGACTATAATTAGTCAATTAGATGGAAGTTTTCATCATTTTGAGTTGTTGTTATTGGTTTTCAGTTGTGGGTGCAATTGAATTTTACACTTCCAATTATTGTTAAATGTTAAAGTAAGGAATGAAAGGGATAAAGCTGTTGACAGGAGAATGTATGTGAGGTTATTGTTATTATAATTAAAAAGAAATAAGACAGGAAAAGACATAAGAATGTGTACAGTAATTACATTAATCTAGTCTTCCATGGCATGAAAAATGAATTGATGAGGAGTTACACACAAATTGGACACATTTATGGCAGAAATTTAAAAATGCTTAATTTAGTTATGGTGTCAAAAACTCAGAGTGGAGGGATTGAGGATAGATCTGTGAGACTTAAACCATCACAGGTGAGTCTTTAGAGGAAATAGATATAGAAATAAATAGATTTGCTCTTGTTTGACAAAAGGATCACTTGGTAATGTACAAAGAGTACAATATGGTATTTCAAAGGGCCTTTAGGAAGAGGATAAGGAGCACTATAATAAAATATAGGGATAATCTAAGTGCTAGGGCACTGAGATAAGCTCAGTGTACTTTTCAAATGACTAAGAACGTCTCGGAGAACTGGTCACTGATCACATACCTGACAGTGAGTGCTGCGATAACAGAATGAAACTAATTAAATAAAGATATGTGCATAAAACTGAGACCACAGAATTCTCTTACCAGGTGAACAGCTGAAATGTCAAAGCTGTTAAATGAGCTAGGTGAAAAATTGATAAAAACGTAATATACTTCTAACAGTGTAAAATGCTATCCAGCCTACTGTACAATATTGGCTCAAATAATAACTGTAATATGTGGAAGAACTGCTGATAAAAAAAGACCTACAAATTAAACTGAATTCTTAAATACTAGACGCTTTTAAAAAGAAATCACAGAGTTCATTTTTAAATAAGTGAACACCTCAGAGTGTAATATTATTCTGGCCAGTTGCCATAGGTGAAAAAAGTGAGTGCATTTAAATTACCTTTCCTCAAGTAAAATATATAATCTACACACCTTTCACTTTATAATAATAAATCCCCGGAATGTTCCTGAAATCTGTGCAGGGGGTGTCGTTTTAATTTATAATTTCATAATTTGGCCATTGTTAAGACTATTGAGTGTCACTGTTTAAAGACTATAAAAATAAATGCACTGTTACTGAGGTGTAGTATGTGAAAGACTCCCATGAGTACTAAATAAATATATTTCTTAAATGAACATATCTTTATTTAAAGAGCTCTGAAACCAATATATAAAAGTTTATTAGCACACTTTGTATGTATATGTGCACGTTGAATGTATTATATGAAACGAGTGGCGTTTTCCTACCTTTTCCATGGCTGACTTCTACAGTCCAAGTACAGTTTAGAGAGTTAGGATACAGCTCCGGGAAGCCTGGTGATAAGATGATCCCTCCAGGTCCCCTGATATCCCCACCACATGATGCTGAATAGAAAGGGGAGATAATGAATGATAACTGTTGCTGAAAAAAAAAATGAAAATTGCAAATGAACCAATAAATCCTTCACCTGAAGACAGAGGAGCGATTTAAATGAATAATGCATTTGAGTCATATCACATCCTGTCCTGCTATTTTTATGAGTACCTGTAATTCTGCCAACACAATGTTTTTTTTTTCCTCCCTCTCTCTCTTGAAACCTGTCCTATTGCCAGGACAATAAATTATTCATTAATCCAGCTATCCATCCATATTTTCCCCTCTCCTATGGTATCTTAAACTGAAAGACATTGTCAGAAAACATGATAATCCATTAAATTTGCTTACAATTCACAACAACTGACACAAGCATATTCAGCGGATTAGACTATCTGGCTTTTATTTTTGATTGTGACTTCGAAGTGATTTTGAATTTCTTCCAAATAGAAACAATCACCCCAGTGCTGCATACAACTACACTGCAATCGGGTTGGGGGGGATAATCTAGTTGGAACCCACCGTGTAGAGTAGTCACAGTTGAGGTGATGTGTGGGAGTGTCGTCTAAAGGACCAGCACTCTTTGTCACCTCAGTTATATGACTCTCATGCATGCTGACAATTGACAAACACTTTAGCGTCTTATCTCATCAAAGGAAGTTAATGAGATAAATCTCTACCCTCATTGGCTGCTGAGAAGCGGGAGGTTAATGTTAGATGCGTCTGAAGGTTAACTGGTCTAATTGGATATTGTTCAAACCTGCAGCCGTTTTCTCATGCTGTCATTGTGTTTCAACTAAAAGGTCAGTTCACACAAAGGGTGCTGCTTTTGAAATATAGCTTCTATGAAGTTTGACAAGCTTTGTTTTTAAGTCTATGTGTGTGGGTTTGTGTATGTGTGTTCTTTGGCCTGAATGCCCTAAGAGTGATGTTCGAGCCAAATGCCTCGATGCCTTCCTCAAAACAGCGATCTTGACAAATATTAGAAGTAGAACTCTTGTGCATGCACATATTTTCAAAGTAATGAATGTCAGATGATGTTTTGGAGGATCACTGAGATGCCTGGGGCTCCACAGCTGCACACACCCACCCCCCTCTTATCCTCTCTCCTTCCACCCTTGGGCCCTCCAGCGAGCACAGCACATCAAGGCCTGAATCCTTACCCACCAACAAAATTATATCAAATATTTTATTAATGAGCCAAAATTACATAAAGTCATTAAAAGTGGATGAGTACGCTTGGCAAATGATCTACTTTAGAGGCTCCATAGGCAGAGAGCCAAGGCATTTGGCACCAGTCTGGCACACACCTAGGCAACAAAACGCTCCAAGATATAAAATGACTTTCCAAGACAACCATTGGGCTCAAGCTGTATAGCACGGCACTGCATCATATGCACAGTATGGTGCGCCCCGCTGACCCTTGCATGTATTTTGTTCATTATATTCTTTCAAATGACTGATCTGTGACTAAGAGACATCATTTACTGTTTGTGCGGTGCAACAATAATCGCCACAATTGTCCTTCAGTGTGCTTCTGAACAGCACAAATAGCACAGCCAAGAGAGAGATTATGCAAGATATCAAAACTATCAGGAACACGCTGAACTTCATGCTTTGAAGTTGAGCATAATCTGTCATCAGTATTACATGATTCAAAACAGCTTGAGTAATTTGTTCACACAAGGACTGAGTCTATTTGTTGAATAAAAAGCATTTGGATCTCGTTATTAAACTTGGTGAGGGCTACCCATAGTCATTTATGCTTATGTCGTTACCTCTTGCCAACAAGGTCATGTATGTTTGAGAATAAATACAGCAACAGAAGCAGCTGCTGTAAGTACCTTTTACAAAATGAATGTATAAAACTCCTGCCAGTTACTCGTGGCAGCATCCCATAAGTATTTGTGGCTAAAAAGCTCTGCCAGACTATACATACTGTATGTACAAATAGGCTATTTATGTGTATTTTTTCAAAATAATCCTGACATCCTACTGAGCTGATCTGGTGCTGTATAAAATTCAAATATGGTCATTCAGCTCTCAGGTTTACAATAAACATACACACATAAAAACCAAAATAGTATAAAAAACATATTACAATTTAGATTAGCATTCATTCAAAATAAATTTCTTGGATGAGATGGATGCCTGTAATTCAACAATTAACATTTGGCATATGTACCATCACAAGTGGGCAGTGGGTGGCTCCAGAAGTGGTTCTTCTCACAAACCAGCAGTTCCTCGTGGCTCAGCCTGTATCCTGGGTCACACTGGAAGGACACCGTGGAGCCGATGGACAAGTCATGGTTCAGCCGAAGGCCATTCACTGGGATCCCAGGATCCATACAGGAGTATGTGTCCAATGTGACCACTAGAGAAATTAAAATCAAAGTTATTACTTGAATACGTTTTGAAACAAGTGAATTTAACTACTGCTGTATTTGATTTTTTTTTAGAGCAAGTCCTCTTTGTGTTAATCTATGGGTTTGTTGTCTGTTACTGAGACTAGTGATGATAATTACCAAGTCACACTTCATTGTAATGTGTCATGTGCACTATGTATTAAGTACAGCAATACTGTGCAAGTGACTGTATGTTTCTCCAGTCTGTCACACAGTATGTCAGATTCTGTTCAACTATTTATACAGTAGAGGAGGTCTGTTCTTGCTTATGCAAATAAAATATGACTGCTGAGCTACTGAGGTATACTGAAGTCATCCAGCATTCATCAAACATGAAATGGCAATTCTATTTTTGCAATCAGTAAAATTTCTAGGCCACATTCAGACAAAAAAAAAGTACTGACAGAACTTTGATGTTATTACGATCATCACAACAAAGGTAGGTCTCGGGTCGCATACATAATAAAGGAAAAAAGAACGTTTTTCACAGGCAGAGATGTACTTTGACTTTTATTTTGACTTTTAACTTGGAAAAATGAATGCTCACTCATGCTTACTCAAAAGTGGGAAAAAATTACATGACAAACAAAAGACACTGCACAGAGACAGTGACACATTTCAGACAACAGCAAAGGCTGTTTTATAACATGACACAGTTGAAACTTTGAAGAAAAATGCACTATTGCATTGACTGCTGAGGTGGTTGACAGTTTCTTTCAGAATAACCTTGATAGAGTTGGTCTGTTCCTCTGGTGTTAAGGAAAACAGGGTTTCATCTTCATGCTATTCCTTTTGTGTTACACTGAAGCAAGTCACCCACGGAGAGAAGGTCAGGTGATAGAGGGCAGATGTTCTGGGTGGTGAGGAGGAGTACAGGGCAGTAGCTTCATGAAGAGAGAGAACTGACCTTGGTGGCACTGTGCAAATATACCTGCTCCTGTTATATAGTACATACATATTATAAATATGGTTGCCCACTGGTTTTGCTCCTAGAATGAGCTGGTTGCACAGTAATTCCAGCTCCATCTTAATCCTCAGTGACACGAGCTGCAAAGAGATGCCCTGGTTTTTCCCTGTGATTTCCAGGACTGCCGTTTGGATATCTTCCAAGTAGGGCTGCCTTGGAAGCACTAAAAATATGCAGATTTTAGGCACTGACTGGCAACATTTGTGTAAGCAGTTATCAGGTCATCATTAGGTAGGCTATTCTAAACTAGGATTATCTGAACCTGTATTTTTATCTCGTGCTTTTACTGTTTCACAAATCATTTATTAAAGATGAAAGCATTAATTTTAAGGAGGAAAATGGCTCTGTGTATTTATCTGTTCATCCATATTTCCATATAAACAGTATATACTTATACTACATGCAAATAACTATCACCTTCTGTTCTCTCTCAGAGATGTCATGGTTCTAGTCCAATTTCTGGTGCTGCAGTAGTTTCAGGTGATTGACCCAGTCAGGGGACTTAGACATGTCAGCAAATAGTATCCCGTTCGTTGTGGGATGTCTGGCATCAGTGACTGTGAGCCCAGCACGTGCATTTAAAGGTACAGCACACAATGTGAAATTTGTGTAGAATTGTACCTGCTGCAGAATCAAACACACTCTCAGCAAGTGAAACAGGTACTGTCGATCTTAAAAGCTTCAATAACCTGTTGTAAAAAAATTCTAATCCAATAGGAGAAGTGGAGTTCGACTACATGGCCAGAAGAAGTTAGTTTTGGCTATGTGGCATGTTTAACGGTGCAACACAGATACAGTATATGGTTTGCGAGCTATAGATACAGTCATAAACATTAATAACCTGTATAACAGCCTAGGCTAACTGATAATTCATGTGTGATAATAGGGCTCTGCCTTTGTCCTGCTAGGCCTCTGTAGAAAACTTGTCTTGCTCTCCTTGAGTAATACTTGATATTTTTAGTAAGGAAACACCTGTATTTTGCCTGCACATGTTAGAGATGTAGAGCATTCATTGATCACTGCTAGTACTGGCCTCTAGGGTGCAGGTATTTGGTGGAAACAAATATCTCAAAAATAATAATTAAAAAAATTACAATGGCCAGGAGTGGAATAACAGAAAACAGAATATGTGGGTCTACATATGATTTGATAACATTTTGTAGAATTTTTAGTAACTGAATAGATGCAAGTTATCTATTACATACAAAGGGTACGGTGCAGTGTTTGTGTGCCGCAGTTTATTCACAGCTTAATTCACAACAGTTCTACTTTATAAGACCAATTTTACAAATGAACTAGGCTGGGTTTCCCTAAAGCATTTCAGCAATAAGATATGTCCTAAATTGCAATGGAAGAAGCTAATATGATCTTACTGTTATTGCTTTTCAATAGCCTCATCAACAAAAGAGAAATGCACTTGAGAGTGAAACATAATAAGACAAAGGCACTTGTGGTCTGCTTTCAGTCAATAATACAGACATAATAACAAACTCTTTCTTATGAATCACATCTGAGTGACAAGGGTAATGGCACAAGTGCAAACAATCGTGAAAATAGATCACACAATGTCCACAATATTTTTCTATTTGATTTTTCAAAGACTACCACTCCGTGCATAATGATGTGGAAAGACAAAAAAAAAGTTTACGACACAAACCCCCCTGAGAGTAGAAGATTTTACCCAGACGGTAGTTACTTAGTATTTGACTATGTACCTCTGAGAGCATCTTTCTCTTCCCTTGCCCAGATTTTCTTAGTCACTCTGTACACTTGAAGATAACCTCCCTCCACAAGCTTACATCTTTAAACTTGGGGCTACTGTTGCGCCTGAAAAGGGGCAGTAAGGTGCAAGAACACATTTGGAAGGCAAAACAGTGAATCAAGGGACTGGGATTTAGGGCAGGTCCCTTCAAGTCTCTTGTGACATAAATCCCACAATTCCACTGAAGTCTCTGCTGTGTTTGTTTACATTTACAGTTTGCATCACAATATTATTTGGTAAGCAGTAATGATTAAAATGTACAGCCAACTTTATTCTGAAGTTTGGCTATTCCCTATCCTCTCACACACGAGGCCAAACAGTGGGTTTCTAAATTACTGTGCAACCAGATATAATGTAAATAAATATTTTGCATTCATAACCCATCCAGTTTAATGTTTTGCAGTGCATCCAGATAAGAGCAGCATCCTCTCACCTTCATAGAATATCTTGAAGCCACTGTTTGATCGACTGTTATCGGTGGTGAAGAGCAGATACAGAAAGTTGCTGCTGCTAAACAGGAACTGAGGGACCTGGGTTCCATTAAACGAGCCAATCAGAGGAGAGAGAAGGTTGGGACCGTCGTGCACTTCCAGGAAGTCATAACTGAGCTCAGTTTGAAACCTTAAAAGTAAAGAGAGCAGAGAGAGGGAGGTGCAGAGTAGACAATTATTTGTATTCAAAACAACACTTCTGCTTTGACAGATTAGAGAGTTTGAAGCCATTTAGCCCATAGTGTCTACAGAGAAAACAGTCTAATTTTGAGGAGATAAATGAGAAGAAATAGCTTTCACAGCAAGTGTTCCAATTATTGCTATAGTCTAAGATCAATGAGCTTCTTGGAAATCTGACATGGTATGGATCTGTGGTCACCCTCAGGTCTCTACATCATCAAACAAGTGACATCAGCACGAGTTCCAATATCACTATCAATATTGTGGGGAAAAATACTGGCAGACATTTTCAGCAAGAGAAAATCCACACGTCTTTATGTTATTAATGCAAAGAAGCTTATTACCTCCAGTGTAACGCTACCATCAGCTGAATAAACTAGACATAGGAAAACTTTAGCTCATTTTAAGTACAGAAGGGCAAAAGATTTTGGCTCATATCACCCAAACAAAATCATAGGGCAAGTAGCTCTTTGTTTCTTTATGAAGGAGTGTGTCAGCACCGAGAAAGCCTTGATTATAAAATATGAACATTTTATGGTTTCACTTCTTAATGGTAGGAAATAAAGATCTTAAAGCAAGACCTTTTTTTTATTGCAGTTCTCTGAGGAAGTGAGCAGGAGCCAGTAAGCAAAATAAAGAATTACTCGAGGCTTTCAACATTTTTGGAAACTAGGTCCAGGACTGTGTGCAACCTCCTCTGACTTTCTATTTCTAACTCAGAGGCTTCCACGGCTAAGGATACGCCTTCTATGTTTGTGCACATGTACAGTGCGTGTGCAGATTCACATTTTATGTGTGTGGGTATACATGCAGGTCTGTGTCTGTGTTTGGCATATCGTATTGAATACTCACATACAGTACAGTATGTGGATATATGTACACCAGGGATTGTGTGCTGTCTGTGTGTTTGTGTGAGTGTGTATCTTTGTTTCCACGGCTGAGTTGTTGCGGCACTGTCATACAAACCTGTCAAAGCTGATCTTGATGGAGCTTCCCAGCTCGGCCTCAATGACCCACTCACAACTCAGGGAGTCTTTGTAGTAGCCTGGCCACCCCGGGGAGAGGATGACACCAGACGGCCCTGAGTAGTGGCCCCCACAAGGAGCTGGACAAGCAGAGAGATGGACCAAAGGTGGAAGGGAGCGAGAGGATAAAGATATGAATTAAAGGTATAAATAGAATGGAGATTGAGGAGAGGAGAGGAGAAGAGAGGAGGAAAATTTAATGGAGAAAAGTTGTTTTTAAAATGATACTGCTCAGTAATCTTTTTGTACCCACATGAAAAACTTAAAAAAAATAAATGTGAGTCATCAAAGGTCTGGAGTTACACAAATACCTGAAAATAATACAACAAGATAAATGCAGCCCAGTTTGGGTGGACTGCATGTTCCACATAACCCACTCACTTTTTTTTATCAAAAAATTCCACTATTCTGTCTTTTTCTTCCTAACTCAGCCGTTGACATTTCTGTCCACAAACCACATAATTATTAGCTATTCCATTTCAGTACCTTCACATTTGGGAATGAGTCCGCTCCACATCACCTTGCCTTCCTCCAGATGGCATGTGATGGTGTCAGCCCCCTGCGTCTTGATGAAGCCTTCCTCACAAACCACAGAGATGGAGCTCCCCAGCTGGAAACTGTCCCCAAAGCGCCTGGCATTCAACGGTATGCCAGGGTCAGGGCACTCATTACGGCCAAAAGCTTGTAATGAGAAGAAAGAGAACAAGATCTAGTGACAAACGCTGTTGTGTGAATGAGAAATGGGGTCTTTGAGGAGTAAGGAGATAAGGGAAATGGATGTAGCTGTCCGTAGGAGAGAAAAAAAACCTAACAGAGGTCTTCTCTCTACACCTGAAGGTGACAATAGCCTCTGTCTTTAGAGCTTGTTGTGACTTCTTCAGGAGAAAAAGAATTATGGTGGTTTTAGACATCGAGGCGCTACAGTTAGGAACCATATGCACTGTCCTAAATGCTGTTCTTGGATTTGTTAAGGCACTTTTTTTACTTAACATAATTCTCATTTCTTTGGTTAGTTGTTCATAAGGTTAGAAAAAGTGTCCAAATTTAAGATCTCAGGCAGTCAGTCCTAATATTTATATATGACTACATCTTTATATAAATACTTTACTATGGTATGACAGTTTGACTTAAATTGATCAAACAATTCCTTACTGCTATAGGTGATGTTGAACCCTCGCCCAGACATAGAGTGATCAGCCTGAAACTCGAGCTGCAGAACGTTGCTGTTGGATGTCAGGTGGGAAGGAACTTCAGCCCCTGAGAAGCGTCCAAGTATAGTGGCTCCTGACTGGTCTCCGTCTTTGATAGTGAGGAAGTCATAGGGAGGTTCCAGGTCAAAGTCATTGAAGGCCAGGTGGATTCTGGTGCCAGGCTCAGAGATTATCAGCCACACGCAGTTGAGGTTGTTTCCATAGCCCTCTGGGTAGTCAGGAGACAACACCGTCCCCATGGGAGCGGTGAAGTTGGAGAAACAGGGGACTATGTGATAGAAGGGATGAATATATATTAGTAATTATATTAGTAATTATTAAAGAACTTATCACAAGTGAGGCAATTTGTTTCACAGCAACTCTCACGAGACAATGGTGACATGGTCATGTGATAATCTACACTCTGAATTCTGCCAGGACAGGATCTGATACAATGTTCGGTAGAACATTGTCAGTACTGTATAACTAGCTCAGCAATCAGGAGATAGTGCTGCTCCCATGGGTGCTGAGTAGTTGGAGAAACATGAAACTGTAAGAGGGATGGAGCTGAAGAGTTAGTGTATAAAAATACAGACATATGACAATATAGGCGCACAGGAATACTGCAGTCTGTCCCAATGGACACAGTTAACTTGGAGATACAGAAGACTTGATTTTTGTTATGGATATGGGTTAGGTATAGTGAAACTCACAGGAGGGGTTTAGGTTGTCTTGACAAAGGACAACATACAGTATAATGCAGGTTTCCCTTCTCCAGAGTATTTCTAAAGTGTAACAGCGTGTACCCTACTTTTTTCTCTTTCACATCAACCCCAAATAACAAGGCAACCATATGCTATCAATTTCCCATTTTACATTATGTATATTGCTGTTTACACACAGTGCACTGCATGGTCATTTAACAACACTGTAATTAATTCTCCAATAGCTTAGTGTCATTGTGAACTTTTCCAAACGCATAAGTAATTGCTTCATTTGCCATTATGGAAAAAAAAGCATGTATTGGGACTCACATATGCAGATGGGGATATTAGCCGACCACTGATTGTTGTTCTGGCAGGTTATCATCCTCTCCCCGATGAGCTCGAATCCAAACTGGCATTCAAAGCGCAGAACATCTCCATTTAGAAAGCCACTCCCCTCTTGGTAGCCGTACAGCGGTGTACCAGGGTCACCACAACTCTCTTTGTCAATTTCTGAGGGTGAGGGGAGGAGAGTGGAGGAGAGGAGAGAGGAGGGATGGAAAGAGGTAAAGCAGAGGATTAAGTCAAGCCAAGTACTTTGAGCTACTTTTTTTTCTCAAACATTATCTATAAAGGTCCAGGTGAAGAGTCCAAGAGCCTGGTTAACCAAGTTTTTCAAAGAAGGAGATAGTGAAGAGAGTGACAGACAGGCAGACAGACAGACAGAGGGACAGAAAGGCAGACAGGAAAATGGACTCAGCTGCTGAATGAGACAGTCACAGAGACAGACATGAATGGAGACAGCAAGAGATGATATCAGCAAAAAGTCTGTGTACCTTTATAGTTGATCTTGAAGCCGATAGAGCCCACACTCTCATCAGACTGGAGATGGAGCCACATCTGATGGGACATGCTGACAATCAGGTCTGGGACAAAGCTTCCAGTCAGCCTGCAGATCAGCAACAAAAAAACGTCACTATGGTATCAAAACGCACTTCTCAAACATCATCTCATCACACAGTGTTATTAGAATCTGGTAGCTGCTCTCCACAGGTAAGTGATAACTCTCTTGCCAGGCATGATTAAATATGTTTGAGTTATGAGTGTTTGCTAAATTGGTGGCATTTAACAAACAAGTTAACAGATCATTAGCTAGCTAGCCAATCATCAAAGGTTGTCTACTAGCATTATACTATTCAGCTAACTTATGTTATGTTTTTTTACATTTATATACAACAATAAATATTTGTGTGTGCACTGAGAAATATTTTGGTGGAGAGCCGTTTATATATAAATGCCAAAATACATTTGTGAATCTTTCTGTGCGCTTTTGTTAATATTGAGATTGATCTGATTCCATAAGTATAGGGCTTTGCAAAATTTACTTTAATAAAGCAAGCCTTTCATTTATATAGCGCAGTCATTGAATTAAATTCAAGATTCTCTGCATATCATGTCTTCCTGACATTATCTAAAAAACTGTAGATCTAACCCTCTCTGCAACATATTTGACTACATAAGCAATATTATAGTAAAATATATATATCAAATGAAGTATTTTATGTAGTACTTACACTTGTATTATTGTTTTAGAATCACCTACTTCCCCTCCATCTCCGATTGTTAGTGAATCATACCCAATTTCTAGGTCGAACTCCTCAAAGTTGATCTGAATCACCTGCAATAAAACATAAATCACTTTCAGAATCTGTCCTTAGATAAGCGTATATAGTGCATATGAGCATGACCAATATTTACATATATAAATCAGAGTCTGTCAACACAGTGCAGACAGTTTGTGTGCATATTTTGACACGCTAGACAATTTGCCTGTAAACAATTTTTTATAGGTTTTTATGAATACGATCTACGAGTCTGACAGCTCCACCATCTTCCCCTGGAGGCCATTCTGTTTACACGCAACTGTACCCAAGTGGTTCAAACCGACAGCTCTACCAACCAACATAATCTCAGACTCAATCTTATTCATGGTATTCATTTATAGAAGCCAAACCCTCTCAATCAGACAAGCAGTAATTCCAAATGATTCTCAAGTTTTATTACCAAATCCACCATCTCATGTATGTGAAATTCATAATAACTGGTCTATAACTGGTCTTCAGAGACAGTGCTTCTAGAGATGGCTAAACTGAAAGAGGCAAGCTTATGTAGATAAAAGCCTATGTCATTTTTGCATGCAGACAGTTTGATCAAACAATACTGTAAAAATCTAAGACTTCCTCCCATCTCATAATTCAGATATCTGCATATTATGCAGCTTATATGCTGGAACTTCTGTGATTTATGCAGAAACTACCTCTTAAACTCTAATCAACAATGGCATCAAGAGAAAATGGAAGGCAAACATAAAGCTCAACTCACATCAAATTTTTAACTGTTTATAGAAAAAGGTTTTGACAAATAGTGCATGTCCATTCCATACACCCTGGAGAGGACACTATAAACATCCTTCAAAGCAATACAGAAACTGACAGCAGCGTCTCTTCACATTACTTTAGAGCACAAATCAAATACTAAGAACAAATCATGGCAAGGCAAATGTAGGAGTCCAAGATTTTTAATTGCCTATCCACAGTCACCCTTGAGACATCTTTGTCAACTGTCACTGGTATGTCTCGTTTTTCTATAAACAAATGTACATAACAACACAAAAAATGACATATTCACAGAACAAGAGCTGTTTGCACCAATAATAATACTCATGTAAAATGGAGTCTACCGCAGAGATACCGCACAATAAAGCCACATTATCTCAGTCCACACTTTGCCTACATGGATTAGTAATGAGAGAAAAGATGTTGTAATGACATGAGTGTCACATCTGTCGAAGATGAACATATGATGGCTGCTCGCTCAACCCTTGCATCCCTTTCTCTGGCCAAGGGGAGGACAATGCCTGCACAATATCCATGTATAACAGCCTCATTACAATGCACACATAAGCATAATTACCATAATAACACTAATGGACCAAGTTTCAGTGCCAAGTCAATGGCTTGTTTGCCTAGGAGAGGGCACGGCAGCACAAAGCTATGGCACTTGCCAGTCCTAGTGAGCTCTGAATGAGAGTTAGCTGGTAGTTACTGTTTATTAGCAGGGTAGCACTTAGTTGACACCCGCGTGTTTATGACTCACTGGAATACCAATAGAGAGTCAGATTTGATGTAGGAGAGCTGTAATGACCATTAGGGAAGCAGCTTTGACCTCTTCACTTTGGGGAAAGCTGGTCTCATTCAATTATCATTTCTCTCCATTTCTGTTATCCCAGATGAATGGAGCGAATCGCTCAATTGCCAACAGCCGCGGTCAAACTAGTAGTCTATTGAGAACTGAAATGCAACCCGCTGCAGCTATGTAAATTAATGACGAACTTAAGTCAAAATACATGCATATTCTATGTAACCTTTTTCCACCTTGGGAAGCCCTTGGAAAATAGATGCATGCATAAATACGTATGCAGGAAGGGAATGCCAGGACAAATGCTCTCCACCACAGGAAGGGAGAATAAAAAGGTTAGGGTTTACTTGCCCATTTGAGTTCATTATAAAAATAATGAGGGACTGCTGCACTTGTTTATGAAAAACATAAGTGGGGCATTACACCATATTAATTATACTCTTGCTTCAATGCTTTCTGGGATTTCTTCAATGAATTCATCAAGAAAATAAAAGCCATTATTTCATCTTTATACATACCATGTCTACAGTGAAGAGAGGTTACTCTGAGGTAAATTCTAAAAGCAGTAGTTAAGCAATATTTACCAAATGGGATTGCAGTTAATGGTGGCAAACACTTTTTCTCTCAGATTATTATGTTCACCACCTTTAACTTTAACCATGGCTCTCATCAACCCTCTAGTATTTATCGACAGTATATGGTATTGTTATCTTGGAAGTAATTGCTTTATTTATGCTGCAAAGCAGATGTGAATAAGTATGACACAAAATTTAAGTACACTGTTAAGTGCCTGCAACAGTGTATTTTGTTTTACTTTATCACCAATGGTAATTCTTCAATTGAGACGTGAAGATGAGAAAATTGATTTGGGATCCAAAAGCCTGTTATTGTTGAGTCCTCACATGACACACAGCAGCAGTGGGTTTTCATTAGACGATTAGACTTGGTCCAACAGTAAGAATACTACAAACTCAGAGGAGAGTAATGTACTACCTTGTTTGGATCACTGGCCGTGATGATCCACACGCACTGGGAGTTACTCTCATATTGAATAGGGAAGTTAGGAGATGTAAAAGTCCCAGAGGGTCCCTGTAGATTCGATCCACATGTTTTCACTGCAACAGTATAAAGATAAACATGAAGACACAGACAATATACATAATAAGTTAAAAGACAGATCCAAAATATCCTTGATCATTTAAAAAAAATATATTTATATACAGTGTACAGAGTATAAATCATAACTAAGAAACTTATCAGTCAGTTCAAGGAATATTAAATTAACAATAAATATGCTCAGAAGGCAGAGTAATAACTCCTGCATTGTAATATGACAGAAAGGTAATATATTGTTTGCACAAGTAGAGAGAAGGTCTATTAGCTACATTTTCATTAATCAAATTCTAAAAGGTGCTCCAGGTATTAAGGAACATAGAAAAACAGGCAGCGTATTTTGGAATGGGGAAGCAGAGTGCTGCAGCAGAGGCTTTCATACATAATTAACAAAACTGAACTTTCCTCTATCTGCATAGAACTTATATCCAGAGGCACTGCCTTAATCAAACTGTTTTATTAGCTCCTCAGAAGCCTCGCTCACCCTTGCAGACGGGTCTGTGGTCGCTCCAAGCAGCGAAGACTTCAGCTACGCGCTGGCAGGTAATCGTTTTGGAACCCTGCAGCACATGGTCTTCATCACAGGTAAATTGAGCAGTTGCTCCGATGCTGAGAAGATAACAAACACCATTAATACCTGAAAAAGCAATCAATGCCCCAAAAATGACTCCTGGTGAAATATCAAGTTATAGTTTTTTTTATGTCATTTATACGGGTTTACATTGCAGTGTGCATCAATATATCATTTTCACTAGATAAATGAGTAAATATATTTATTTAGTATTGTCTTCAGTTTCCATATACACAGCTCAAATGTCCCAGTAAATACAAACAATGATGCCCTTGCATGCAGTCAGCATTTTGTGCACATGAACTGATAAACACATCAAATATGTTTACATATGAATGCTGTACATGCATGCAAATTAGATTTAATACAGTGAAATGGAGAGGGATCTTAGGCACAGAGGGTTTATATTCACATGAACAAAGATGAAAAGGGACCTGAGGGTGGAGTTGTGGAAGTCTGCTACATGTCAAAGTAAATAGTCTGAAAGTGGATATGTTCATTTTTTTCTGACATGAAAGCTGAATGGGTCTGGTTCATGAAAAGGATTGACTAGACTATACTCAGGATAGACTATACTCAACAATATTTGCAAAAATATTCTCCATGACTCTGGAATATGGATATGTGATACTAATATATATAACAGTTTCAAAACGGACGCAGGTTAGCATAACAACACCAAAGGTGGGATTATATGCAAATCGATTTAGTTTTTAACTTAACAAAATGTGACAGCAAAACGTGGAATATGCTGCATGTCATAATACTGAAATTGGAACAAGAGCATGCTGACCCATTGCTTGACTCTCCTCTATACAAATCTGAGCTCCGTCACTTGCTGCTGGAGCACCAACTCACCTGAAGTCGGAGCCCATCCGTTTGCCATTCTCCGGCTCCCCTGGGTCAGGGCAGTAATTAGACACCTGTTTGATTCCTCCTTCATTCACTGAGTGAGAAAGAGAAGGGCCAAGAACACTGTGAGAGAGATACTTTAATTGTCAAAGCTCCGTACTTTCAGAAAACACCCACTGCAGGGAAAAGCACTTGAATAGTAGATAACTCTGTCTGTTTGAAGGTTTGGTAATATTTTTGGGAACAGAATTTGGGCCCAGGAATCACGTAGTTAGACAAATCGACCTCATCTCTCAATGTCAGAGACTTTCGACTGCCAGTTATTTGGCAGCACTGTTGCGAATACACACTCGTGTTGTGTGTTATCAGAGTAAGTGCCAAGGGTAAATGCAACTCTCTTACCTGAGCTAGACAAAATAGAGGGAAATATATCTGAGTCCAACAGGGACGAGGAGGATTAAATAACCTTCAACTATCAATTACAAGAGCTACAATAATCACTCAGTGAGACTCTCCATACATAACAATAGTTTAAGTACACTGGATAAAGCCTTGTAGATATGGTTTCATATCGAGTACAGCCTTTACTGTGGTAGGAATGTAAAGAGGTAGCTTGGAAGTATGAAAACAGGTTCAGCGTTTTTCTGCGCTCTGACTTTTAACAAGCTCATCTCCCCCTCACATTATGATCTATAAATCAAAGACTGTGTGCACGGCAAATGAAATTCATGAAATATGTAGTATCACAATTATTGTTACGGTCTGTTATTGCTAATATTTTCAATAAGACATAACCCAATAAGACCCATCTGTTGTAAGGCAAAGAGCTCTGCGGGCATGTGCTCTCTTCTTTGACTTCTTTCAGGAAGTTCATTAGCTTCGAAGTTAATTGCTGCAAGTTATAATACAGTTATGGGTTCAATTATATGCAATGAATCCACAAGGCATATGAAGCAGCTCTTCATAGTCTTTTAAATGATATACAGTATTGTCTCGTAGAAAAGATTACAGCCCCCTGCATTATTCATGTCTTCATGCTATGCCGAATCTATGACACATAAGGTAATAAAGATTACAACCTCTTATCATTGAAGTGTTTAGCACACTGTGGAGTTAGAGGGAATTGTGTTCCTGATTTATGTTTATGACAGAGCTCCGCAAGCAATTAGAATGCATTCACTTCAGTCTGAAGTGTACACAAATCATCTGATAAGTGGGTGGTCACTCAACCTTGACTACGGCTGTGTGTGTGGATCACACAGTGAATGAACATACGTCAATCAGATGTGCTGCTTAAATAGTACGGGGTTTGGGGGGGGGTGGCTAGCCAACTGAAACTGATCAAATTTAGCTGCAATATATATAACTGGGCCTTATCTATGAGTTCATTCATTTAAGTCAGGACAGGAAGTTCGGGACAGCAGGGGAAATAGGTCATCAGAAAGAAAAAGAGACTGCACTTCTGCAATATCTAGTACTGTAGCTTAATTTCTTCAACAAATGATGCAGCAAAAAAAGAGACAAGAAAGAAACAGAGACCCAGAACGCAAGTCCTACATAAACAAAAAAACAAGGAAAACAGTTGCATAAGAAAAATAAAAGACTTACTCAAAGACAGTTTGTTAGTGTTGTCCTTTCCTGGTAATAATTTTACCCCTCTGGATTTAAGCTCTCCAGAGCTTTTCACTGGTCGAGAGCAATAGAAAGAGTTCATTAGATAAAAGAAGTTACAGTATTAGATGTGAGAAGATACAGTACAAGTGTTTCTTTCTCCGGATAATACTTGGTCCTATGAAGAACATCAAAATGTAATTGCTACTGGTGTGCATCCTTTTTTCAAAAAAAATTCGTCCAACAGCTCTGATGCATTCTGAAGGGTTGCCCTGATAATTCAATAAAACGTAATTGAGTTTCTCTTTCTCGTTTGTTTGTTCATATAACTCAGACATATTAAACAGTGGATGGAAATTGATTGGTCAGAGCAGATTTAATGGTTATAGCTTGTAGGGGGGATATACCACGCAGAATCAAAGAGCACCCCAAGGACTGCAATGCTACATTTTAAGACAGTCTAATTAAACACAGCAGGGGCCAGATTGCATACAAAAGCCAGGTGATACAAGCAGCTGCCACAATTTTGAAGTATTAACAGAATAGCCAAAAGCAATGAATGATGTATCAAGCAAAAACAAGGCTATTTGAATTTGAAAACACTGGGATGATGCCTCTCCTCTGAACTACGCTGTAGGTCAACTGCTTAATCCAACATGTTATAAACACAATTAGGACGTGAATCTGTTTAGTGGCCAGATAAGGCTAGTTCCATGCTCATAAGCATACTGCATAATAAAACCCCTCAGTGCCTATCTGCCCTTTACATCATAAATGCATATAAAAATTGCTTAACCACTGAACAGCAATGAACTACAATGGATGAGAAATGCAATGCAATTGATTTTATGTCTTCATTTACAGTGAGTTGCCACACATGCATGTTACTGTAAGATTTTATAGAGCTGTTTATGGTGAACTTGCAGGTTTCATATGTGGCTCACAGCCAGGATTTAAGCTTCTATGGTATGTAGTATATGGAGCACATACTCTGACTTTAAAGAGCAATGTCAGGATAATGGATTACTGAGCTGCAAGAGCTGAGCTTTTATAAGGGGGAAAGTATATACAGTATTTATCTCTCAAATTTTTGATTAACAAGGCCCTTTGAAGTCAATGGTTTGAAGCAGAAAAAGCCTTCGTGCCCTCTACAGAGGGGGTATTAATCAAACTGTTTAATATTCAGTTAACAAAGATCAAAAACATGTTTTGTAATTACAGTGTGTTTTTCCTACGATGATCCCTTTTTGTTCAAGTAGGGGGGCCCTCTATTACGATGTGAAAATGAAGTAATCATGTCTTACCTTGATACTGAGCCCTGAAGCCTTTGTGGCGGTGGTTGCTCTCTGTCACAAAGTGCAGCCGTAACCAGTTTTTGTTGCTGATGATGGGTGCTGGAATATTCATTCCAGTTAGCCTGAGTGTAAAGTGTCACAAATAAAAGAAAACACATGTCATCTGTTTTAACTTTACTTCAACTGCATGGCTTTCTGATCACTAGCATCCTTGTGTCACTATAATCACCTAACAAAAAAGGATGAACAAGCAATTGAGTTAAATGAAGAATGAATGAAAACCTTGGAGAAAGTTATTAAGACTTACAAGGATAAGAGGAGAGAAAAAACACCAGCTATAGAGATGGACTCTCAACTAAATGAACTCATCCATTTCTACAGTATGTCAGGGATGGAAAGAAAATGGTTCCCTTAAAATGAAGACCAGCCTTCAAACCAAGAAAACAACCCACCTTACTTTGACTCTGTGGGTTCTTGTTTTGAGTTTGTGCTCTAATACTGTATGTACAAATGTGTGCGTGGGAGGGAAATGGGAAGACAACAGTAAGAAAAAAGTGTGTTTTACCTGGATGCAGATATGTGTTATCATATGTGTAGCTGTTTCTGTCACGCAGGCAAGGGACTCAAGTCTCTGCGTGTTTCAACTACATCTGTCTTACTGTCGGTGTTTCAGATCAGCATCAGGAACACTCTATAATGGTAGGGATTTAAAGCTGCCATGGGTCTTCTCATTTGTCTGGCTGACCAGCTCTGGTTTTCGATTCCCTTGCAATTCCCACACCATGCCCTGTCATACTGCAGTCAATAGTGAACAATACCATTCTAGCTATTAAACAGAGGTTTGGGACAGGCTGAAAAAAAGGATGGTGCAGTTGAGCCCTGGGTTCCCAAATTGGCTCCGTGGATTTAAAAAAAACAATGCGTTAACTTGTTATTTTGTCTGTGTGTATGCGCCCACACCCGTACATGTCTGTGTTATTGTGTGTGTAAGAGTGTGTGAAGTTGTACTTAAGGTTTGTTTTTCTATGTAATTTCTTTGGCATTTACTGCAGAGCTACCTAAGGGGCAGACAGACACAAGCAAAATGAAAGAAATGAAAGTGCAGCGAGAGAAAGAGAAACAGACAGGAAGAGAGGGATGAGAAAAAAGAGGAGAGGAGAGTGACTTTTTCCCTTTGTGGCTATTGCATAAAGAAATAAGAAACACAGTGGCAAGTCTACTTGACATTTGATTTCTCTTCATTTTGATTACACCACAGATTATATTTTTAATTGATTGGCAAATTAAATGTGATTTTTAAATACTGATATTCTTAATCCAAATGATCCATCATGTCGGGAGATGATGGAAGCTCCTAGAGGAGAGTTAAACTGTAATTGATCTTCACACAAACGCTGGCCTTTTCTCTCATTGTGTCATTGATAAAATGCTAATGACACCGATATATGGGCAGAATGAAAAAAAAGCAGCCTTTAGGTAGCTGAACTATATACTGTAGAAGAAACTGTCGCCATGTTTCCTGTAGTAGAAGCTACAAATTTTCACAAGAAGTCTAAAAGAAAATGGATAGTGACAATAAAGCTGTACCCATCCAGAAGTTGCAGGGACGCTCCAGGCAGCACAGGAGTGATGTTACAAATTTAAGACCAGCAGAGGTGAATATACTGTTGTTACAACAGCAAAGAATGGCAGAGGAAGTGAAACATGATCTGCTATCAACAGTAAATAAAGGCTTATTGACACCTTACAGAGGACTTACTCCAGTGGGTACGTTTGTATCTACAGTATGTGCATTAAACCTTCAAACATTCTATTAATTCATACAACACCAACAGTCTGCATGCAAAAACGTCCCTGCTGCATAAAGCAAAGCGAGTACAAGTTAAAAAAAATGCAACGGATTCTGATATTGTTTTTGGGGATGCTTGGATCACACAGAGGAAACACACTTCCTCACCACTCCGTCCAGCTGCTGTGCTCCCAGTAAGCACAGATGCCCAAATGAACACAAATGTGCTCATGGGCTGAATTCTGTCAGAGAAGGAAGGCTTACAGCATCTGATGTGACCTGAGAAATTGATGACTTGCGTGCTGAAATGTTCTCATGCTTTCTTTGATGGAGATATTTAATGTTGTATGTACCTGAGCACTAAAGTGATAAGGTATCATGTCAGGGAATATGATCTATCACCGATAACAGAAAATGACCTGTATTGTATTATTTCTCTTGTACTATTTTGTTTCTCAAGTTGTCCTTATCTGTTCAGATTGTGATGAAATTTTTAACAGCAGCCAAATGGTTATGCAAAATAATTCAGGGCTACTTCACAAAACTTCTGTGCTCGTCGCTGGTACTCGTCAGTGTAGCTGTCATGAAAACAAATAAATTACTTGTAGAGTGTGGGCTGCCTAGTCTCCTTAAAACAGATAAGAACAAGAGAGAGCTGTCTACTGTTTTCTTATAATATCTCCTCCAGTGCATGTTGAGTGACAAAAGATGAGAAAGTCCAATTGGAAAAATGGATTCCTCACATAATGCACTGCCATTCTGTCTCTGCAGACTCACTCAGGCTGTCTATTTGTTCCTTCATAGATATGCAATATGGCTTTTCAGAGATTACTTCTTGGCATGAGTGCAGTTTTTTATGTGCTTGGTTTCATCCAAGTTTTAGAATGCGTCATATCATCGATTTGGGGCATCCCAAGGACTAATGGTAGATTCTGACCTAGGTTTGCGAGGCACATTAGAGAGTTCTCAAGAAGTTCTCTGAGTAAAATGTGCCTGATTTGATAGGATGAGAGGTTGAAAGGAGCATGGCAATCTCATCAAAATACCGACGTAACGAGTCCCAGTGTGCAGGTACTGTGGCCAAATGTGTGGCCTTGAGGGCAGAGTGATAAGTTGAAATCTCTGGTGTCTCTACTTAGTTTCACAGTGGCAGGTTATACGTAGGTGCACCACAGATAATGAGCAATCAATTCAAATTTGTCAAAAAAGATAGGGCCAGGTGATTTTTCTCTTTTCCTCCCACACATATTCTATAAAATCTGACAAGAGGGAATAATTGTAAGAATACTTTATGTGATAAAGAAGAAGCTGTCACTCTCCATCCCTCCTCAAGTTACTCCCTTGTCAGAGACTGTTCAGGTGATGCACTTATACAGCTTGGTGCCTGTCTGCCAGTAAACTGGCTTCTGAGAACAGTGAGGCAGTCACCATAGCTCCTTACATTAATTGCTCTGGTGGAATACCTGGGTCAATTGTCAGTTCACATCCATTCAATTAAACATTGCATTCTTCCCAGTCTGACCGCAGTAGAGGAAAGATTTTGGAGACATTTTGCTGCGTGATGTTTTCTCTAGGAAGATCAATAAAAAATCCCAGAAAGAAGAAATTGAATCTAACACACATGGTAATTTAACCAAAGTTGGTAATTTAGCTGCAGGGCACCTCTTGCTCTCAACCTGCTTTGAATATTGTAATCTTCCTCTGACAACCATTTAGCCACTCTGGTGGAATAGGACTGTCCATATTCAGCGAACCAAGCAAAATATTGGCAGATTGCTCTGCAAAGTAGCAATCTATTCTAAAGTCTGGGCTTTCTCAGTATGTTTACAACAACAGAGTCAATGTTACAGTCTGTAATCAGAAAAATCTACAGAGACACTGGATGACAGGAAGGTAGGAAATGAGGTAGACATGGAGAGAAAAGTATGAAAAAACAAAACTGAACATTTCCTGACCAAATTTCACAGTATATAAGCACAAAAAGGGTATCTAACATCCGCAAAGCCTTTCAGATTTTATGTTCTCTGTCCATATCTGAAATAATGAGTGACGTGTAATCTCCAGCTTGTTGTTTTTGCCCTTTGTGAACAGGGTTGTACAATCATATTAAAAGGTCAGAAGAATAACAAAGAACTGTTTTCCTTGGTCTACCCAGTCTCAAATGTTGGCTTTTGCCAAAGGAAACAGATTTTTTCGTCCATTTTCATGGTGATTGATGTGTAGCCTCACATCAACCTTCCCCAGCGTGACAACAATGGAATCAATAAACTCATTTGCAGAGATCTGATAGAAATCTCCAATTGATAAAAGGATAAAAGCTGCTAAGAGGTGTCAGAAAAACATATTTCTTGCCCTGTAGTCCTGGATTTGATGTACTTTCAACTATCAGGAACTGGTTTTCAGTATTAGTCATCATCTATCATCCAGTTTCAGGAAATTGGCTTGCAAAATTGGGCAGTTCAAAATGTTGCCACATTTTCCATTTTAGAACAGCTAATACAAACAGTGGTGTCCAAAACTCTGAGACAATGTTGGAAATCTCTAATATTTTCATGTAAACCTGGAAAAAATCAAAAAGTTTGAGGATTCAAAAACATTTACCAACACAAGAAGTTATGACATGTAAAATGAAGAAGAAAAATTTTGTAATATTCTGTAATATTTCTAGGTCAGCAATCAAATGTAAGCAAATTTTGACCTTGACCAACTTAACTTCTTTGTACAAAAGGTCACATTTCCTTGAGTTGTATCACTGCCATTAAAGTATGCGTTCAGACGACACTAAGATGGAATTGATCTACTCATCAGAGGGCCGTTCAAGTGACTCAGCTTGCAGCCTGTGTTCACCTGTTATAAATATGGCTGTGCCTCAACTTTCCAGCACATCATTGCCCACTAAGTAGCATTGTGATAGTGGGAAACATGACATCAAACTAAGTGAAATGGTCAGAAGTCAAATTGGGATGAAGTGCATGGAACTCTAAAATGCTTTGCAGAAACTGAATCAGTTGTGTCCAAAGCATGATCAGTGACCACATCATCAGAAGATCAACACAATAAGCTTCCCTGAGAGATTGAATAGCATCAATGTCATCACAGATACAGATTTGCTAAGTAAAGAACGAAAGACTCCAATCAGCAAAAGTCCTGTCAAAAGAAGGCTGTCTTGTAGTGGTCTCAGAGGACAAGTAGCAGTTTCTAAACCTCTTCTCTGGAGGGGAAACACAGCCAAACGCTTAGGCTGGGATAAGAAATACCAGCCTGTCACAGTGGGTGATTGGGAAAAAGTCCTATTTACTGATGAATCAAAGCTTGAGATTTATTGCAGTAACGGAAGGGTGGGCTTTGCAAAAAATACTTGAAGATCAAAGACCCAGGGGTCCTTACTGTCATGAACTTTTCTCCAAAGTCGCCTAACCTCAACCTTTATTCAACATTTATGGGGGCACTTGAAGACTGAGAAAGCCAAACATTGCGTGACAACACAAGAAGTTGTTGGAACATTGTCAAATCATGCTGGGATAAGTCCATGCCAGCTTAAATGCATGCTATCATTAAAGCAAAGGGGGGAAATAATAAAAAATAGCTATTCTGAAATTCATGTACATTTTTCAAAGATTTAAATTTTCACTCAAATTACTGCACTGATATTTTTAAAAATTGCATTACATTCGAAACAACTGCAAAATAGAAGTATCTTGATGAGTGGTCTCAGACTATTGGACCCCACTGTATGTCTGAATTAATATTACATTTTTATTTTCATTTTCTATGTGGAATATGTGTTGTTATTAATTATGTTAAGAATTAATTTCTGTGAACTGCACTGTCTTGTCAATTATTTTGCAATTCTTATTCTCCAGCAGTGAAGCATCATATTCTTAGTTTAGTCACTTTATAACAACCTGTAATATCACAGGTTGAGAGAGGATAACAAGTTAAGTTGGGTCATGCTTTAAGTCTATTTGCCTGAGAAAGACTAAGCGGAGATGTTAAATCTGGCTGACTTTGAGGTTGCAGGCTGTCAATCATCGTTAAGCAGCTCTAAACCTCAAGGGTAAATTGACAGTTTGCTTGTCTCTGCCTGCAGCTGATGCTATATGTTAGGATGCTTGAAAGTTTAGCTGTCCAATGGCCTTGTACGCAGTCAGAGACACTCATAAAAAGAGTGGGAGCGAGAGCAATGAATTTTATGGGCATGAGAGAATTGCTCGCTCTGAATCGTGTTTGTTTTCTTGTCTGTTTGTTTACCTGGCCGAGCTGAAGCCATCTCTCTAAAATTCTGGCCCCACTGCACTCAAGCTCACTGGGTCCCACTTGGATTGCAGGGCTTAAAATGAGAACTGTGCCTGACAGCAACTGGCATTTGGTGACACAAAATATCATCATTTTGGAGTGTCAAAGCGTTCAAGTGATGCGTGGTGTCCGCTCAGCACACACATAAGTAAAACTCCCACGAATAAATGTGCTGCTTGTTAAACAGCTGTAGCTCATAAATAAAAACAGCATGTCTCTGTTTAACCTCCTCTTGGACACTGGACTGCAAAATTGAGTCAGTTCACATTTACAATCCATGTAAGTCTCGCTTGGACAGCAGACAGCTTCAGGAAATTTTGACTGATATGCTGATATATTTCAATACATATACATTTTTAATAGTAAAAATTCCTCTTGCCATGATCTTGAAAATTGAATACAAAAGTACGCAAATTTACCTGGCAACCTTCTAATTGGAGGGACCTTAAGGACGGATAATGGATAGGAAAGTATTAAAAAAATCCTGCTGCAGATATTAGTAATAAAGTCTTGTCTGAGTGTATACAACATGTAAGTGTTTGTGTATTTCCTAATTTACAGTTGATGTAATCTATTTGTGCATTTCAATTGATATTCATATGTTGTTTAAAATGTCAGAAATGTGATAAAAATGTCATACTATTTACATTATTTAAAGCTAATATGGACAGGGGAAACCTGTTGATGGAAAAAAAGCTTTAATTTTGAATATGCAAGGAAGTAACCTGCCAAGTATGCCATGTTTTTTGTCTTTGTCTAGGCTTAATAATATGTGAACATGAGATGCCAAGTGCAGAAGTCTGTTTGTTGCTTTCTTCTCTTTAAAAACTTCAGTGCAACGGCCAGTAAAATGTCTGAATAACATTCAATCTGGTTATTATTCAAAGCAACAGTCTCCCCAATGTGTGAAGATATTTTATCAACAGAGAACTAAAGGATGAGAAACAAACAGTAATAAAACGGATTTAAATAATTCACCACTTAAATCTTGCAGGAGACAATATAAACACAAAGCATTTGCCCCTGGGGCTTTGAGAGATTAAAACTGAAAGGCACGTCTGTCAGTGAAAGAGTTAATTTTGAAGCTTTTATACCTAAGAGAGGAGGGTTACCTGATGGTCTGTCAAAACAAATCAGTTTCATCCGATACCAGCTCACTGTCACATTCTCTTTAGCTACGTCAACATACAATACTTAGCAGTCATCACCACACTCAGAGCACCTCTCCTTTTGACTCTCTCTGTCTCTCACTGACACAGTGTCTGCCTCTCTCTCTCCCTCTGACTCTGGATGACAACTCTCAGGGACAAACAAAGCTCGTAGCTCAGTGATTGATTAGAGCGTCTTTCAGCCAATTATAATTAATGCCCGGCAGGAGCACATAAACCAGGCGGATGCTCCCGTTCACGCGGGATGCAGGCGAGATGGATGACCTGAGCCTCAAGGTTGGGGGTCAAAGCCATTTCATATTTCCTTGTTTCAGCTGGGAGTCGCTTCGACATCAGGCTGGAAAGCCAAAGTGTCTGAAGGCAGCTTTTTAAACAAAACTCTGTCAAAGATTTGTAATTCATGCGCACTTTAATTTGAAATATGCAGCAGGGAATCATGCGCCCTCTCTGTGAATTGATTTAATTCAATCAGAACCACTAGGCATATTCAAAACATTTTCTGCACACAACTGTCTATGAAAATTCATTAACAGCACATTTGCATGCCAGTCAGCTGGCTTTTTTTTGTCTTACTGATAAATTTTGCTGATTGTAAAGTGCTGCGCCTGGAAAACATTACATGGTCATGCTCAACCATACATACCGAGCCTTTGTTCCTCTGCATGCTTTAAGATCTCAGCAGGCAGGCTTCCTTGTTATCCCGAGAACTAAGACGAAATCCTAAGGCAATACAGCCTTGTCTTACCAAGCCCACACTTCTCTTTGGAATAAACTGGCTGCGATCGAGGTCTCTTGCGTTCTGTAAATCTAGACTCAAAATGTATTTATTCTCTCTATGACTGCCCTTTTGGTTTTGTTCTGATTAAATATACAGTTGTCCAGCATCTACAGGGCACAAATACTACTCAGATAGATAATGTAATCTTATTATTGGATTATAATCCCCTTGTTGTAGTTTATAAAGGACAATTGCCTTTTTCCAACCTACAGCTCTTTATTGCAACCCCAGCCCTCAAAATGATGGGGGATCTCTCTTGGCATTTCTTCCATTTCTTTCTTCTATGGGAGTTCTTCCTGGTATTATTGGAGAGTTTGGTCTTGTCATGTGTCAATCAAAACTGACTTCAGACTCACAAAACACATTAATTGTGATAAAAGTGTTGTCATCTCTGGATTTCCAAACTTGCTTTCTGGCCTACATTCAGTTTGGCAGCCCTGATTTTTAACAGAATATAGGGCATGATTTAACAGTTTTACTATAGCACTAAAAAATATTTTCTTGACAGAATTTAATACGTCATCTTTCTCCGACCAATATATGAGTCACTTATGGAAACCAAACCTGCATCCTCACTGATAAAACCACATCTCACACAAATCACAAACACCTTTCCGTTACCACCTTGTCAACACCATATGACACATGCACCCAAACACTGTACATACATACCTCCTGTCACAGTCAAACTCTTGATGTAACAACTAAATGCTCATCTGATGAAATACAAGCACTACACGTTCTCACTCCTCCTCACAGCTCAACTCACCAGATGGTTGGCAGTTCAGATCCCTCGACTTCCAGATAATCCGACTTCTCCTCCATCTGAAATTCAGTGAAAACCAGGGAGATGGTGTCCCCCGGATCTGCCAGAATGGTCCACTTACACTCCCCACTACTGCCCAGGCCTCCGGCACCTCCACCTCCACCAGCGCCGGGGGAGACACCGCTGGGGATATCGAAACTGGAGATGAGCCCGCTGGAGCCCCTCAGGGTGCCACCGCACGTGTCCTCCGCTGTCAGTCACCAAAGAGAAAAGCAGGGTGGGGAGGGTGAGTGGAGAACAGACACACGGTCTCTAGGTTATTTCAGAGCTATTACTCAAAGTTCAACATGGGGAAAAAAGTGGCTTCAGGCATGAAACATCTGTACCTGTCCCTTCAAATGAATGTAAACCAGAAAAAGACCAATGTGGAAGCCGATGTGCCCTGAGATAACTTCTGTTGTGATTTGGCGCTACATAAATAAAACTGAACTGAAATTGAATCAATGTTAGAGCCGTACAGGCCATTTAAACACATTTTATTTGTTTTTCGCACATCCGCAGTTTGTCAAGTCTGGTATCTTCAGCTAATTACAGCACAATTATGAAATGTAAGCTTAAAAGGTTGCTTGTGTTTTCTTCACACTGGCAAGAATCACGAAGCATTCAGACAATGGGCAGAACTATTTACCAATTAACTGTGTACTAAATCTGTCACAGTTTCCTTTCGTGTAGTTTCTATGTGGGAGGAAAAATCCTAACTATCTTGTTTGTGCTCTCTCTTTCCTCCTTTCTTGTCTCCTCGCTCCATCCCAGAGTCAGAAATTCATCATTGTGTCCTCCGAGCCCCCTTGTGTTTCGGGAAACAAACAAATGGTGATAAACAGGGCTTATAATGCTGTGAAATTGTATATTTATTTTTTCGAATGCAGGGAGCATGACACGTCAGTTGAATGTTAATGCACTCTACCATAACAGCGGCTTACTCTCTTTCACTCCATGTCCCTTTTCCTTCTCTCCTCCACCATTTCCAATATTGCTCTCTCCACCGAGCCCTCTCAGATCTTTCTACTACTACTAACCATCCTCCCCTCTATCCCTGTATCCGATTTTTTTCTCCCTAAAGAATTCTAATGATGGCAGGGCTTTCACAGTTTTCACATCATTTAAGACTAATATGTGACACTCAGCTGTGCCAGCTGAAAACCTTTGATGGTTCAGTGCTCCTCTCAAGGCTGTCAGAGCTGCCAGCCTTGGAACATTCCTGTATGCTGCATTACACGATTGGTCAAGGAACAAGGAAGTGGATGTATGAAATTCAAAAGAAGATAAAGAAAAAAGGGGAAAATAAGGGAGAGCAGGGGCTTCTAGTTAGCTTGATCCATGTCCTTTGACACATTAGCTGAAGCATAGAAATTGATCAAAGTCTTTATAAGAAGGGTGGAGATGGCACTGATACTGTGTGAGACATCAATGACGTCCACACATGTATGATTCATATCAAGGCCAGACTCTCATTTGTAGACTTCACCAAAGGCAGGCTTTCATTTGTTAAATGCCTGTAGCCTTGTAACAACAAAAGCACGTGGAGTCATGATTTGTTTCCATCATACTCCACGATATAACACTTATCCTGAGAGACAAATTTTATATCGCCTCAATGCATTTAAGATAACATTCCAGTGCCCAGTAGATTTGTAGAGTAATTGGCCATAGGCTGAAATTAAACTGATATTAAAGTGCTGCGAGTCTGACCAAAGGAGCCATATCACTTTTTAACCTTGATGACAGACAGGAGGGCAGTGTGAAGTGTCCTCATGGCCATCAAGGCAAAGAGAGAAAGAAAGAAGTGGTGGAGGAGTGTTAGATAATGAGAGGGGAGTGAGTGTTGGAGAAGAGATGGAAAAAGACAAAAAAAAATAAGTGGAAAGGAAAAAGACAAGTGGTGAGCAAATCAAGAGTGAGAGAAAAAAGACAAAGAGATACAGAGAAGAATGAGAGAAAGATTGGGATTTTGCAAGAGACAAAGACGGACAGAAAAGAGATAAAAGGGATGGAAAAGGATAAATAAATAAAATGTCAGAGAAATGTCTGGAAATGGATTCCAGTTTGCAGATCAAATAGTTATGATAATGAGTTATGTTGGCAGTGTTTTAATGTATTCTATATTGTATTTAATCATTTATTATGGTATCAAGTAACTATTAAAATTTTGGTGACAGTTAAAACTTCCTCCACTGGTCATCAGTAGGTGTTTCTATCAAACAGTATCACAATTCAAAAAATCCTGTCAGCTCTGTTCTTCTGTTTTTCTTTACCTAGTACTTCTCCATCATACACATTTTAAAGTCAAGCGAATACTTTTTGTTGATTGTTCAAACACTGTGGTAGCTGTTTGACTAGGAGTCAGGGTGCCAGTCAGACTTAACGTCAGACAAAGATAATGTTTTTAGTTAAGCGCCAGTCAATCCTACAAAGGACCCATGCTTTTCAGTACATGGCCTCTTAACAATCACTAGCAGCCAGGTATTTCAAAAGGCACCTGCAACAACAAAAATACAAAACAGTGGAATTTGAAGTTCACCACAGTGTATTATACAGCCAATGCTCAATACAAAACTCATAGTTCAACTTATCACAACAAAACTCTCTTCGGGACACCAGCAAACAAAAATATTCAGCCTGAAATTCCATACCCCCGATGGCCAGCAGAAAATAAACCTAAGTGACATCTCTTGCGTCTGATAGAGAAGCTTAGTGCTTCACCAACACTCACACACTGTTTGGCCAGTGTGCTGCTGAAAACAGGGTGGTTTGACGGCGGGTCCACAGAGTAAAGAAGATGGAGTTTTGGAGAATTATCTCAGTCTGCAGAACGGATGACCTATGAGTTACAGACTTCTTGGCTCGTTGGCAGGGGTGGGCCATAGGGCTGCAATTCACAACTATTTTGATAATCGACGGATATGACAATTATTTTTTTCAATTAAACAACAAACTGGATAACACAAAAACAAATTCTATTTCCATAATTTTATTCAAGATGTTATTCCAAATTGGCAATATTAACACAAATAACAAAATAACAGAAACAAAGGTAAGACATACGGTCCTTATTTTGTTTTTTAAATTGCTTTACTGGACCACAGCAGTTTAATTAAAAACGTAAAAACACAAACAAAGTGTTAACAGGCATCACTACATCAGATAGGTTAACAGGCCGAGGACTATAGAGGTCAATTGTTACTGCAGTAACACTTTCTCACACAAGCACACACCCTCTTTGTGCAGGAACTTTGCATTGCAATGGAAAAATGTTCACATGTCCACATGCTTCTGGCTAAGGCTAGCTCTCTTCTTGGAAGCAATGTTTCCTGCTGCAGACAGCTGCTCAGATGGTGTTGGGGAACCAGGGATGCATAAGACTTGGCTAGCCTTACCAATGTGGGATATCTATCCTCATTAGGCTTCCACCAATGCAATAGACTTTGTTCCTGGCAAGGGGCTTCTCTCTCAAGTATGTGAGGACTTCACTCCTCACTTGGCTGTTGAGCACCTCAGCTTCCCATTCTCTACATTCTTCTTCACTGCTGGTTTCAGAATCAAGAAGTGAGTCAAATAAAAAGAGGATCAGCAGCTGTAGTAATGGTGGAGGCAGCACTGGTTTGGTCACAGAGACTGCCATGCTGCTGCTCATCTCCCTTCTCATTCCAAGTGCCAGTGTTTGCTATTGCACTTTGTCAGGTGTTAGAAACTTAAGTCTTTTGAACCTCGGGTCCAGGGCTGTGGAGCCATCCTCTCCCACTGCTGCTGCAGCTGCTCTGTAGCAGAGTTGGAAAGGCTGCACCGGGGCTGACTCGAAAGCAGCAATCTGGGTGGAATAGGCCCTTAACAAGTGGAGGTACTGCAGACCTTATTCATATTTCTCCACTCATGAAGACAGTAGCACATTAGAAAGCCTTAAGGGCTGTGAAAACTCTTCCAGCAGGCTCCCCTGGTCTGCTTTCAAATCCAGGTACTTTTTGTCGCTTTGGGTGACAGAGGAGTCAGACAGCTTGCTCTTACAGAGCACCACCTTTGCTCAAGCTCCGGCTTATCACGTAGAATATGCTGTTCCACCTTGTGCTTATGTCCTGAACAAGCTTGTACTTAGGTGTGGCCATTTTTTGTTGTTCCTTTCTTAACCTCTTACAGATTATCTAGCTTTTTTTTAAATGTTTCACAAGACATCTTGCAGCCCCAATAGGTTTTTCAATACTTCGGTGCTTCAATGCAGAATTAATCACAAGTTGCATGGTATGGCCAGTACAGCAGACAAAGAACCACGTAGGCTTCTGCTCCAGTATCTTTGAGGAATTTCAAACCTGTCTTCTACTTTCTCCAGCCACTCTGTCATGTTAGATGCCATGTATCTGTCCTGCATGGTGGTAAGCTAAACTGACTCAATGTCCCAATCATCTTTGATATAAATGCATGAAATGCCAAGGGAGGCTTCAGTGGCTACATTTGTCCACCACCATCAGTGGTGAGAGCAATTTTGCTGTTGTTGGCTTTTACTGCAATCTTCACCTCCAGGAATGTCTCTTGACATGTCCTCTCCATCAGCTTAGTAATATGGGCCCTTGAGGGAAGCCTGTAACCAGAATGGAGGGTGTTGATCATTGCCATGAAACCATCATCTACAATTGATAGTGACCTTACATCAGTGACAAGCATGTTTAGGACACTATCTGTCAAAACTGCTTGTTGTGGTGTGCATGTCGCCTTATTCCCCATCAAGTAGCCACTCATGGTGAGTTGTTGAAATGAGAAAGATAGTAAAAGTATGCATAAAGCACATTTTACATAAAACTTAATATATGCCTTGTTGTCTAAGTTAATAATTGCTTATGTGAAGGCCAGGAATTAATTAGTTCTGCAGGGCAGTGTTGTTTAAATTGAGAGACTAACGTTAGCTATACTATATAGGCCGATTTTTAAATTGACTTGAATTATGCCTCGGCCATGTTTCAAATGGTTTATTTTTCTTCAAGTGACATAGCCAGCTCCATGCAACAACATAGACCCAACAAATCGATAGTAATATAATAATAAATACAGATAATGGAAGACTTGTCTCTAAAATCTAAAATCCTTCACTATTAACTAAATAGTCTATTTTATAGTAAGTCTGTCAGAGAACAGTAAATGGGTCAAGAATTTTGGACTGAGAGAATGAAATCTATTATGAAAACATTGTCAATGTGACCACTGCTAACCACATAGACCAAAAACAACTAAAGTCTTTAAAACTTGAGAAATAAAAGAAGAAAGTCTAACAGGTCAGATTCAAAGAAAGCAGGTTTGATATCTGTCTGACAACTCTGACTGCATCAATAAATGGGTGTGTTGAAGATGATTAGCAGCCACACAAAAAGCATGACAGTCTAACAAGGTCATTTATTGACATTTTAACACGAGAACCAAACTAAATTCACAATTATCATTCAAACTCATATTAACCATTAAAGCAAGATGGCCCAATCTTACTAGAAAGGCAAAGGTTGACCTTGAGAGCTAATATTGCTCAATCCCTGGTAAGCGTTTTATTAACTCATTCTGAACACTGTAACTTTGATTTCTAATACAGTGCCATACAAAATAAGCAATTGTGAAACCAAAAAAAAATGATGCATTATGTTGCACACTGACATCAACATGAGTTTCCCATTTTAAGAGTGAGACTGAACTGCATACTAACTTCAAAACTTCTGAAGGCAAAAGGCAGACAGTGAATGGATTACAGTCTCAAGCAACACCTTGCAATGAGTAATGGTAAAATATGATCATTACAACTAAAGAATATTATACAAGCTCAATTGACACTAGTTGGGGACAAAATATAGTAAAAAAGAAAGAAAGCTGTTGTACATCCCATGGTCTTTCCTCTAAAAGCTTCTTCAAACACCTTCAGTGCTCTGGATGTGTAGAAAGCTGTAGCTGAATTGCATATGTACTTACAGTATAATACCAACATCATTTTCATTTAGTTAAATGTTAAAGGAATATATCTAAGAATTTTCATGGGGCCTAAGGGCATCATATAATGAAACTTGATATATACAACCCTGATTCCGAAAGTTGGGAAGCTGTGTAAAAGAGAAATGAAGCAGAATGTGATAATGTACTAATCCTTTCTGACATATAATCAATTGAAAACAGTACAAATATTTAATGTTTGACCTCATCAACTTCATTGAGTTTTGTAAATATCCGCTTATTCTGAATTTGATGGCAGCAACATGTTTCAAACAAGTTGGGACAGGAGCAACAAAAGACTGAAAGTTGTGGAAAGATCCAAAAACACCTGTTTGGATCATTCCACAGGTAAACAGGTTCATTGGTAACAGGTGATAGTATCGTGATTGGGTATGAAAGGCTCAGTCGTTCACAAGCAAGGATGGGGCGAGATTCACCACTTTGTGAACACTTAATTACATAAAGGATATTATTACATGAGCTCAGGAGCACTTCGTTTGTGTAAATGATTGGGTTGTGTTTTTATTTACGTTTTACACAGCATTCCAACTTGTTTGGAATCAGGTTGTAAATCAATCAAATATCAACACAGCAGTAGGACTCAGTACTGTCGATAAAAGCGTATTAACTTAGGCCTCGAGGTGCATGCAGACAGCGAGCAGAAACAGCAGGCTGTCATCCAGCATGGTTTATGTTCTAGGTTTTGACTCGAAGGCACAGAGGACACAATGTTGGCACCATGGCAAATGATACCACTGACATTATCATAGGAAAAAATAGAGACAATGAAAAGGCTCTCCCACAAACCACAAACAAAAATGAAATCTTTTTTTGTTTTTCAGACCTTGTACACCAGAATAGGATGCTGGAACAAATAAAGAATAACTACTTTATAGTTTCCTCTGAAGTGGTTTCTGTGATAACAGATGTGCTTTCCGATTATCATTGAACATCATTCAACTTAGGCGGTGGCAGCAAAAAGCCATGTGCAAAAGTTTGTGACAGGTCCAAAAGTATTTTTGTATGTAGACTGAAAATAGTAGACATGGCAGTGATAACTCCCTGCCATCTGCAAGCAACTTTAAAGAGGCATTTTGGCAAAACAAAACAGGCTTCTAGTCATTCTCTGGTATGTATGCTCAATTAATCACCAATATTTCAGCAAAGGGCTTCCTCAATGGCATGAGATATATTTCCACAACCACATTTATGATAATAACTTCACATACAACTCATTAATGAGTCTACAGTTGTTGCCAATTAAATAGCACAGGAAAATTGGGTAGATGCTTGGGTGCCATTCATTATTGTACAGAAGTACTAAGACAGGTTTCTTGGCGGTTTCTTTGAGATGCATCCATGCATGGTGCTGTAAATCATGAACCAGCAAAGTGCTGTCTGAGGCTCAAAAAATGCTTCGCAGCTTGAGAATTTTAAATGGCATCAGCTGGATAATGCCTTGCAGGTTCCATATATTCACACACAGTGTTTCACTGGGATCCATGGCAGCTTTTGAGCTGCAGTTTGCCAATGAGGTTTAGTGACATAAAAGAGGCACTGAATGCTGGGGAACGTGTTCCTAAGCAAATCATTAGAGCATGCTCTGGATTTAAAGACGAAGAAGGATCTCTCTTTTTTAAAAACGATGGCAGAGTAAAAAAAAAAAGATGGTGGTGAGGATTAGGACTGCTTTAGCCGAGCTCATTTACATCCCCAGCATCAGCAATCTAATGCTACTTGAGGAGGGATTAAGCCTCTCCCCTTGACTTTGATCAGATATACAACACTTGTCTTTCTACTTAGAAATATTCGCCCCCAAGGATAGAAGGAACTCATGTATAATTTTCTACACTACCTCAGGTTTTTCCTTTGTAATAATCCCTGTGTTAATGCAAAGGCAGTGACTACATCTATAGTAAGTCCCTCATTTGCTCAGTCGCAAGTCATGTAAAACATTGATAGCCTTGATGAATAGTAAAGAGATCTGCAATGGGTGCAGAGACGCAATTCATACTGCACCATGCATACTGCTGGGCGATTAGTAGGCGATTTGAGGTGGGATGAGGGGAACACCATCTCTCTTGTTAGCAAAATGACCAAAATGCATCCCCCTTGAAAACCTGACATCCCTCTCCACCCGTCCTCCAGAGCCTACGTTTACAGCCTGTGCAGCACCGTTTTGCGGCCCAGGAAACTCATAGACCAATTGCATGCGTTGTAAATCATCTCACGTGATGCTACTCAGCTAATCAAATCTGTGCATTCTGATAAGCATTGCAACCCAAGTCAGTGAGTGAGAAACACACTAAGGGGAGGGACGAGACGAGAGACAACAGCTGAGAAATAAGTGAGTCAGACAAAAGTAATTTCACATGGTGTGCTCTATAAAGAGAAAGGCAGACAGTAAAAACAGAGCTTTTAATCAAGAATGGACAGACTCTTACATGTTCATTCTTCCCACAGAAAGTTCAAAGCCAGTATGTCTCATATGTTCCGAGACCGTGGCAATTATTAAAAATGGCAATGTGAAGCAACACTACAAGACAAAGCACAAAGTATCTTTTGAGCAAACATACCCACTCAAATCCAAACTGAAGGCACAGAAAATTGATATTTTATATGGCACTGAAGCATAATGCAAGTTAGACATTTTGATGTTCTGGACCTTCGCTTAAGGACATTTTTTTCTAAAGGGACCTCTCTGAATTTTAATTTAATATCTCTGTGCGCAGGAATGTAAGCAGCATCACCAGCTTTGTGGCCAGAATGGCATCAACAAGAACAGGACAGTGTGACCTTTGTTCATTTTTCAAAAAGAAAAAGACAGTTAAGAAATTAGCTGGGTTTTAGTTTAACAATATGCCCCCATTGAGCCCTTCCCCATGTTAAAAATTAACAAATCACCTACTGCTGGGGTCATTTCATGACAGTGACAATCTGTAATTTCAGATTTTAAATGAATTACGTGAGGACATTTGAATAAGCAACATGGCACCACAGCACCGCTGCCACGGAGCTTTTTGTTTTACAGAACAGGTAATGATGGCCAAATTCAAATCATTCTCCTGAAATCAATAAATATTAAATATGGAGGTCTACATTGGAATAAATTGTTGCCTATTATCACACTTATGGATATAAGGCAAGGATTTCTGGCAGTAGCTTGGTCAAGATATTGAGCTATTTTCATATCAGTTCTGTGTTGTGGAGAACTGTGGAGAACTTTACACTGAGTGGGACTGAAAAATCTTGCCATGGGCAAGTCAAATTTTCATATTTGAATTCTCAATTTATGAAGCAGAGGGTTGAAAAGGCATTTGCAGTGAGAGCTGTGTGTTTAGTCTCATCTTATTACCAGATATGTTTTTAAGGAGTAAGGTTTTTCTGTGGCCTAATTTTCTTATTCTGTTGGACAGTGGCTGGCAGCAAGAATGACAGTGTATCAATAGACCATATTCTCATGTTGCCACGCTGTCCCTGTTTGCTGTCTCGCTGCCTGGTTTAATGAATGTCCAGAGACAATTTAGATGGAAGGAATCAAAATGGGCTCCTGGGAGCAGCAGTAGCAACTCACGATTAGAATAGCCATTAATTCTCCATCTCACTGCCTTTCTGCTTGGAGTTGATTCTCTCTGGGTTTTTATGCCAGTACTTCAGTCTCTTTGACTCTACACTTACACCATCCCGACACTTATATCTACTTATCTGATTTTTTTTGTCAACCTTTCAAGCTCTAGTGTTGCCTTTTTGAAGAGACAGTGACGCAGGACCCATTTATGGATAATCTAAATCAGATGACACCTGGCATGGCGTGTGACGGTTGTGTGTGGGTTGTTTTATAAAAAGACAAACTAAGGACAAGAAATATTAAATGACATCACTTTATTCATGTTCACTGCCATGTTGTGCATGCAGGGTAAACAGTGCATTGACCCCTTCTAATTAAATGAAAATTGACCACTCTGACCAGCATATATATCTTATATATATGATAATTCCATGGTTTAGTAATGATGTTTAATGTTTGTCAAATTGTATGTCTCCCTGCACTTTTCTCTTTCCTTCTTTCCTCTTCTATACTCTCTGTTTCTGTCAGCTGTACTACACACACACAAACGTTTGACAAACACGGTGGACTTTGGAAGTTGGACGAGGATGGAGAAGAGAACTGGGAGAAAGATGAAAGAGAGAGAGACAGTAACAAAAAGAGGTGACTGGTTGAAAGACTGAGGTGTTGGGAGATGGTGGGGGGTGGACGGTGGATTGGGGAGAGATTTTGTGTTGCTGTGTATTTAGTGTGAAACAATTGGTGATGAGCAGAAAGGGCAGGATCTCTGAGGAAATAAGATCAAAGGACCATCTGCCCACATACAGGAGCCGGGCCGGATTTAGACGAGAGAGAGAGTGGCTCAAGCAGTGCCCAGGCCTGAAAAGGAGTGATGTTTCTGGCCCGTGGCAATAGAGGCTAACACCATTCTTAAATGGAAGGAACCCTCCATATGCAGCTTTTTGTTCCCTCCAAGCTTGCCATTTCTCAAACATATGCTGAACCATTTTCTTTTTGCTCTGCCTTGCACTGTAGAATGAGTTGGCACAAACAAATTTGCTCTGCTGGCTTTGGGACTGATTGTATATTAAAACTTTTAGTATATTCTCTCTTGTTTTTGGATGACTTTGCACCTCTTAGACCCCAAAATCCACCAGCATCAAAATGTAGACTACTCATTTATTCAATAAGGCATGCGGTTATTCCCTACATTTCACCGCAATAATGAAAACTGTGAGGTCAATCAGCTTGAAAATAGACACAGTTGTAAACACACAGACCTATACCAAAGATTTCCATAGTGCAGAGTATTTTTGATTTAGTCAGTCATTGCAGGCTCAATTCATAAAGTTGGCTCAGACTATTTCAGTACACAGCAATAAGAAAACACAACATCAGACTATTCTGTTAGATTGGAAGGAAATGATCTCTATATAGGAATGGCTTTCAATCCTTCTCTTTACAAGCTTTTGCCTAATGTTAGTATATTTGTCCTTGCAGTACACTGTAGGAAGTGGTGGCTGTGTCTAAAAATAATAAAAATAACTGTCAAGCTTTCGCCTGCCTCAAAATGAGACTACAGCAGCACTTGCTGATTGTGGTTTGGGGTAGAGGGAGGCTGACGCAGCAAAAGCAAAGGAAACAATGTTGCCTACCTGGAATATGTGCATCGCAGGTTTGAGGTTCAGGCAAACTGTAATAAATACTTAAATCTCTTCACCTGAACAGTTCTCTTGTGTTAAACAAATGCAGCACAAAAAGTGGTTGGAATGGTAATTGTATTTTCACTGAAAAAAAATACAGATAAAAATGGTGACAATGTGATTTTTGCTGGGGTCAGTACCAAAGAAGAATGCTCCCTTGTGTCTGGAGAATATGATTTGTAGGTCAGGGCATCTCCGTAACACCAAAATGCTTCATTCAAAAAGGTATGTTGTGGCAGGTATGTAACGCATGTTACTTTTATTTTTTTCAAATTGTAGCTTCTGCGATTTGCATCTAAGTATGATCATCATGCAAAATGATCACACATAGTCCTTTGTACAGGCACCCTAGCAATACTGAAAAATTACATGCCGTACTACTTTGAGTCCCTGCCTACTGTTCACAAATCATCACAAATTGCAAGAGATCACACTTTCATAAGGACAATACCTTCATACACATATACATCTGTGTGATGACAGGTCTCATCTAAGCACAGAGGGGGGGGTAAACAGCATGGTATGAAGAACACGATTCAGTCATCCATCAAACAGCTGTCACAAAGAGGCCCTCATTATGCTATAGTGTCCTCTTCCCTCTCCTTCAATTACATATATACAGAATCTTCAGGGGTTCAAAACCTGGGCAACACAGTATTTACGAATACGCTAGAAAGCTTGTGAGTAGAAAAAGAAGCTAACACCGTTATGAAGCTCTGCAAGTGTCAGAAAAGAAAAACTAATACACCTCAAGCAATGCAGAGTCTAGAAACTTTTGGAAATATCTATATATAATACTGCGAACTGATCTTGGCTCATACTGTATATGTTCATGTTCAGTTCAGTTTGTATTTTTCAGTTAGTTTTTGGATTGTTTGAGTAGTCTGAAATGCTAAGTGAATGCTCAGTGAGACAAACACTCATATCGTGGAAAAGTTGAGGGGTGTTAAGAATTGGTGCATTATTCGAGGATTAGTATCATGAAACCCTAGAGCATTTTAAATGGATGGATTTGTCAGTTTCACCAGTAGATAACTGTGATGTACATAATTAATTGACATTAATTATTTGTCTTCCCATTCTTGTGTAACAAGGTTAACGGTCCAAACAATCCATTGTATTTTTAGGTCACATCTAACTGTTTGCCATATTCATGTATCAGCAGTCCCAGCATATTCGAGCTGCCAGGCAAGAGAAAAGGCACACAGTAAATATTGCACTTTCACAGTTCCAGGTGCAACTGAATAATGTGGCATTTTCATTTCAAATTCTCTAACTATCTTTTTTCTCTGCTGGACCTACTCTATATATTCAAGGTGCTGCTTCTCCATCTCATGGATAATGGCTCTGGACAGTATTCGAAATTAACTTTTGGCTCACCTGCCAAGGCGACAGGTAGATGAAAAAATTCACAGGCCAAGCTTATTTTTTACTGGCTAAAATAATAAGAAGCCTTTATATGTCACATAGAAATTCCTTTCACTACACAATGTACTTCATATTAAAAAGCAGGCAGGAGTGCAAACCTGCTCAAAGTTTGCTTAATTAATTAATTGGTTCCATCTTGACCGCTCCTACAGTTTTGTGGCACTGTTTAGATGCTCCTAAAAAAACTCATATGTTGCATATATTTGTATAGGGATACACAGTAATTTCATCCACTCTATCATGCCAGATATTTTATTATATGTGTGAGAGGTAAACTGATTTTTACAAGATTATTATTTGGGGTATTTCCGTCTGTTAACTGTTTGGTATTGGTTATATAGGTAGAGCCTTCCTCTGTTGTTGTACGTCGCAGTAGTTAGCACAGAGCTAGTCGGGTTTAAGCAGCAGAGAAAATATGCTGGAGGAGTATAAGAAATATTTACTGCTTTGTTGTGGTTGTAAAGTGAGTAAATAAAAAAAAACTTTATTTCAAACTTCATAAAAGTTATCTACAGCCCAGCGACGGCCTGAGTCTCTGGCTGCAACACAACTGTTTTGGTACAAACATTTACGCTCAAGTGTGGCTGACAGCCTTCCAAGATTTACTTGGCAAACGGAAAATCTACCCGCATTTGGCGTTTGACAGGTGTGAATTTCAGACCCTGGTTCTGGAGTTGGTGAGTAACCACAATGGACTAAAAGTGAAGTTTTTTTACTGCCCAAAGCTTTCATATAAAAATAACAGACTTGGTGTGCCGTCAATGGCTTGCTTTGTAGCTCATATAACCACGCATTGCGACCCCTGCAGATGGAGAGGAGAGGGGACTATGACCTCAATAAAGCTGCAGAAGCTCTGATCTTCGATTGTAGAAAAAAAATCAAGTCAGAAAAACCAGTACACATTTCAAAGAAGAGATGTCCAAATCTCGTACTCTAGAGTCAAAGTACAACCCAAATGAAAATACAAAAATCTAGTAGATATACCACTCCTGCTTAAAGCATTAATGTACTTACTTTAAGCTTCTTGCTACGGGAATAAATATTTAATTAACCTTTTGAGCCATGGACGCTCTAATTAACTTCCTCATTACGATTAAAATCATTCCATTCCATCAGATTGCAAATAAATGTACAGATCTAATGAGGACGTGTGCCAGACAGATACATCTATAGCATAGACAAGTCACCCAATCACACAGCCATCAAGCTGTCAATCATTAAAATGCAATTAAGTTAAAGCAACACATGGAAATCAAAGGACAAGAAGTCAAAACAAATCAATCACCTGTTCATTTTAAATCTCTTAGGGGAACATCAAGTATTCTCCTACAGTCCTACATCCTACAGTCACAATGTATAGCTAGAAGAAAAGCACCAGCCAGTCCTCACATGCATATAAAATGATTAGTAGCTCATCTCATTCACAGATAAAACATCCTCACCTCTGCAGATTGGCACAGGGAAGTCCCACACTGACACACTGGCTGCGTTGGTCACACAGGTAAGGAGTGAATGTCCGTCCAGGACATAGCCGGTGACGCACCTGTAGCGGATCTTGTCACCAAGGCTGAACTGAGTTCCATTCAGTATGCCTTTGGGTGGAATCCCTGGGTTTCCACATGAGCTGCTTCTCAGCTCTGGAAAATGGAAAGAGAAGACAGTATTGTTAAGAGTAATAATGTGTTGCTGCATAAAATATGTACTAGAGTTGTCATTTTGTCTCTAGTCATGTATGCAAAGCCATCAAAACACAATTTTCATAGTTTTGGCTATTTATATAGTATTATATAGTATTTGTTATATTTGACACTGTCAGTTATTTTGACTGAGTCTACATACACTGTTAATAGCAAGAAAATGTCAGCGCTGAGTCTGAGTCTTTTATGCCATTGCTACTGAGATGCTTAGTTATGTCTGAAGAGCTGACATTAATAAGGGAAGATGATAAAATGCACTGCCCAGGGAGTGCTGAAGTACCGCACTGTGTCTTACCCATCTCTTTACATTAAGAGTGCACTAAATAACATAAATCTCTTGCTGGAAGCGTCAGTGAGGGGCAAAGAAAAACAAGTACATTAGCACAATGCACAAGGAAAGAAAACACAAGGTAGTTAAAAAAAGATGGCAGAAAGACATGAAAGAAGCAGCTACAGCTGCAGAGTATAATCATTTTCCTGTACACTCCTGAATGGCCGCTTTGCTCAATAGGGGCAGAACTCAAATTATTTTCATAAATTCAAGGATGAAAAAAATCATCACAAAAAAAAACATCACAGCACTGAATGCGCACTAGACTTTCAATATTTGATGAGCACCTATTATCTGATACCCACTGCTGGGCCTAGTGACAGGCCAAAACATCCTCTAACATGAATACTGGGCTTCCATAGGAATGCTCAACATTTGGCACATTTTACTCTGTATTGATCACTATCAATGAGAAAGAGAGCTCAATCCGCTGCAACTTGTGAAAGCACATGCAAATAGACAAAACAAGCAAATTAAGAAAATGTCTTCATCAATTTAACAACACATGTGCAGCATTTGGGAAAATTGCTGCAAACACACACAGCACAAACCAGTACACATTTCCAGAGGACACGAAAAGGTGCTGAACACATCTTCGACACGCTTGTTGTTGCCAGTTTGTGACTCATGAAGTCGGGTCCATGTATCATCTGTTATGTATATGTTGTGAACTGAGTTCATGCTACTGCTCAGTCATTTTAATGATTAGTGAGGAGATTTAGTGTTTATGACAGATACTAGATTTACCTATACTATCCTACCATCAGTGCTGACAGAAAGCCTGTGGCCTGCCTGATAATCATACGGACATAATTAGACCAAAAATATACCAAGCAAAGGCTACAGCACTGTAATGGTAAAGCGAAAACCTAAGTTTCGATGTTTAAAAAGTTAGACATCACACAGTATTACATTTTTTCAAGGGATTGAAAATATTTTTTTACTTGTTTGTTGTATTATTGTATTATTATTCCTGATTAAAAGTAGTGTTACAACATTTTTTTCAAATTCCTTGACATTTACCATAGTTTTCAAATTCACAAATGCTTTACAAACTTTTTCTTTGGATCTGTGGGTCTTTGTGAGGTAAGTTCACACTGTAGATCAGATCGCACATGTGCAAAGTGAAGATGCAGTACAAATCAAACAGAAAAACCTTGTAGTGTCCTCCAGGAACACTTCCGTTGTGGTTTTGCGGATTTGTAGAGTGCTTCTCTATTTGCAGTGTGTTTTCGAAAAGCTGCACATGTGTTGTCAAATTGATGAAGGTGTTGTCTCAATTTGCTTTCTTTATGTGTTTTTTCTTAAGTGGTAGTGGTGAAGTTGAGCTCTCTCAGCCACTGCACAAATGACCTCTGTTGACATGGATGTCTTTTATGTTAGTGTTGTTAACATTAGTTATGTTAATCTTTTTTTTTTTTGCTATACATGATTTCTTTAATTCTGGAAAATGGTAATAATATGGTGAAATGTGCAGTAAATGTGCATAATAACACAATAATATGAATAGTTTTCAAACTTAATGTCTATTTCTTCATTACCTTATTGCACCCTCTATTTCCTGCTTCCTTGTTGCTGTATCTATTGTGTATATCATTCACTGTTATAGATAGTAGAGGCAAAAAACTGCATGTGACAGAACAATCATAACAATGGGAAATAATATTACTTGTACAAAATTTCATTAATATTATTTTAAATCCCTAGGCAGACATATTTTTGAAGATGGCATATTGAAGTTATACATCTTCCACAAGAAAGCATTTCCCCAGAAATTACTAGCGCCATCCTTATGCGCTGACAGAGGCAAAGTGCTTATGATCAATGCACTCCTTGGCAAACTATTGAAAGAGAATTTTGATAAAGATCTACTGTAAATTGTGAAACAGGCCTGGAGGGCTGTTCAATTCTGTGTTCTTCTGGTTGAACACAATCTTCCAGTACATTTCTCTCCTCCATTACACCACCATAACTCAATCTCTGTCAAAATTCCCCTGCACATGTCCAGGCAGCACAACAAATATCAGCTTTTACTTGAAGTCACTGTAAAGGATAATAACACAACACTGACTTCTTTTTGCCCAAGAAGTTGCATGTTAGTTTTTAAATTACCTATTCAGCTTGAAGGCAGGAGTCAGTCTGACCTGAGTTCATGTCACTAAACTTATAACACCTGTGGCAGACTAATGATTTCATGTCCTTTTGACTGTCAACCTGAACAAGGAGGTTTGCCTTGTAAAACCAATTATTCATACAGCAAATAAAGTCTTTCTGAAAATGTTACATTGGGTTTTAAAACCATACATGGCATTCAGATTTTGTATATTACTGTGTTCAGATGTTCAGTAGCTACTCTCTTAATAGTTCACTTTCAAGATTAGTCACACTCTTAATATTATTAACATGCCATACACTGCCATATCCAGTCTATTTCAAAGACATACTTAATCTTTATGATAAAGAACACTGCATAACAGAATTTGTGGGTAATGATCAATACAACCCAATTAGTCTGATCAGATCCAGAGTAGTCCTGTTGATGGAATATAAAACTTCCTTCCATCCTACAGCTTGTGACTGATCATGCAGTCAAGTTAAATGATTATTTTTGATAATGTGCCATCTGCTTGTGGCTAATTATTCCAACTGGCAAGCCAGGAAACCAAAAGCCATTTTCTCACTTACATAAATTGGATGGATGAATGGATAGATGGATAGATGGATAGATGGACAGACAGACAGATAGATAGACAGATAGGTAGAGATAAGGGGGAGTATATTTTCAACCCTGATCCTATAGTTGATTTTTACTGATAGACACATCTGTGTCGCATTTTCTAATGTTAATTTCCAGGAATCATTTTTGAAATCTAATTATTAATCCACTTTACACTGCAGATGCTCACATACACAGCCGGCTGTTTATGTTTATGAGCAAAATTAAATATCAACAGACTGCAATGGGAGTAAAGTGGGAGGACATCAGAGCATGTGTGATTTCTTTCTAATCAACTACAGCAAGTGTCTAAACAGACCTAACACTACAGTGACCATTACATTCCAAAGCTTCACTATGGGTTAATGATTTCTGCACACAAAACCAATATTCAATAAAAATAAACCAGTCCTACAGGAACAGTAGCTTTTTAGCTTGATCACCTTTTCACTGAGAGAGTTACCTGAAACACTGGGAGCTCACATTGTAAAATCAGCTATTTTTAGACAAAAACCCCTGCAAATGAATTTGTCTGAAGAAGAGTAAAATATGTATAATGGGTTTATTATCTATGTATGATCCATGCAATTATTTCATTTCAAGCTGCAATACCTCCACCCACAAGTAATTCATGATGTTCGACAAAAAAAAAAAACAAATGGACATTTCTGATTGACAGCCTATTGAATAAATGTTTTTGTGAGAGAGGTGCAAACAGTGGGACAATGGAAAATCAAGGCACATTTAGTGCAGCACTAATGATACCTGACCGATGTAGGGGTGAGGGGTCGAATTGAGATTCCATGCGGTATTGACATCTGACCAGTGCAGAGGTCAGAGGTGAGGAGGAGCAACCCAGTCTCCTAAGAATTGCATTCATATGCAGCTATCTTGAATTAGCAAATAATGTAAAATAATGTTTACACAAAGTCTGATAAAGCCATGGCAGATGGTTTTCTGTGAGATTGACTGAAAGGTTCACCTCTCAGAAATAACCCAGGGCATTGTGAACAAATTCTAAGTAGCAAATTGTATACGGTCACTTTAATCATTAAGGTTAAAATAGATCTAAAATATCATTCAAAAATGTTGTGTAGTAAAGCCAATAAAACCTTAACAAGCATATTCTGTATTGACATTTAAAAACATACTCCAGTATCCAGTGATTTGATGTGTTGTTTTGTAAGCCTGCTTTACTTGTATCAAATGCAGCTGTGCACTGAAGGCTGTAATCAATGTATGCATCCCTACATAGCACATCATGTTCCCTGGCAACAAACAGCAAATACGTCTCCTTTGAACTTATGGAGAGCTTGTGAAATTTAAATTTATTTGTTTGAAATATCAAATTTGTGGAGTTCAACAAACTGTAACTAAGCACATCAAAGGCAATCTAAATATCTAAAAACTCACCACAACACTTTACAGTGTGATGCAGAGAGCGTCAGATTAAAATTCAGCATACTGCTGAGCTGAGAACATATTTGCAAGACAGAAAATCAACTGGTCAAGGACTGGTGCTGGGTGCAACCAGATGCTATTCAGAACATTTCTCACAAAGCCTTTCATCACACCAGTACCATTTAACTGGACATTTACCATTCAAAGATGGTCTTGGTCACTGAAGAATACCAAAGGCACAGTGTGCTTTAGCTATTTAACACGTCTCAGCCAAAAAAAAAAAAAAACTTGTTCGCCAAGAGCCTGGCTGCTGAATCAGGCTGCCAAGCATTTCTTGGACGACATATTGGTGGAGAATTGTATTCAATGATGTTGGAAGGAAAATAATGTTAGGTGCATGTGTATGCATTGCATACTGTACTGTAGATGTCGAGTAATGGGTTGCCATGGTATGTGGGTTGAATGCAGCTAATCTGTCCACCTACCTCAGACTACACAATTTGCACCTATATACTGTAGGAGAAAAATCAGCAAATACTCAATCTTAAATGGCTTGGCTAAGGATTAGAGAAAATAAATTGATTAAGACACCACACAAAGATGCATAGTTGATATATTATAACTTGAAGCAAAAAATCTTATTGGTTCGCAGTAACACAGCACACAAACTCTGGGTAGAAACAATGCAATAGTGTTTCTATCGTTCACTATCAACACTAGTGTTTAATTTATGCCATTGCCTATAAAGGTGATATATTATGCTCATTTCAGGTTCATACTTTTGTTTTGGGTGATTAAAACAAAAGATTTAAAAAACACAATCTCATACTCTCCATTGCTGCAGCACCTCTATTCACCCTCTGTCTACAACATTCAGTTTTGGTGCCCATGTCTTTTTTGCATGGAATTGACTTTATCCTGTACCATGTCAACACAACTGAAGGTGGAATTACTGATCTTACAAAGTAATTGGCTTATACATTTGAAAAACCGCTCAGTATCTGCAGCTCATGTCAGGATCTTTTCAGTTGAAAAAAGTTTGTCAGACAATTGTTACCATAGTTCGCCTTTAAAATGTTTATCAAAGATGCAGATTATCTGTTTGACACCATTTAAAAAAACTGGAAAGAATATTGTATAATTTATGTTGTTATCTCTCAACACCATAATAAAGCATGAAACAGAGAAATTTCTCGTCTTGCTTCACTATTTATTACCTTTAGTAAAAGATTACTAGCAAAACTTTCACATATTCATAGTCAGGATGTTCAATGTAAAAGGTTTTCCAAGCCTTCTACATGCACGAAATCAAATAAGTGTTTCATAAATCCTTTGTGAAAGAACATGATATATTTCTCCAATACCACACAGGACCCTTACTACTAAATTTAAAAATGACCAAAACCCTCCTTGAAAATAAAGCACTTTATTCATAGCCAATGAAATGGAAATATAAATTGGGTATATATAATACATAAAGTAGCAAAGCCTTTTATGTAGAGTAAGTCCAGATCATGTCCTCCGCTAGAGTAAAGGCTTCCTTGTATACTGAAGTTAAGTCAGCTAATAGAAGTTCTCAGATCACAGTGGTAATACTGTTGCCTCCTCCTGTGGATACCCAGACTTCATAATGCTGCTGGCTCTTGTGTTGGCTTTGGCCTTTGATTAGATAAAGTACAATAACTTTCTCCTCTGATGGTTTCTCCTACTGTGGGAGAGAGAGTCTGGAGGGTCCTTGAACACCTCATCAAACATGAAGTTCATCAAGTCATTCAGCTAATCTGTAAAACATGGCAGATGTTACTTACTGTACATTATACTGTCATGTTTTATCTGGGCGAACCATGTACAACTGCAGATAACTTGGTCTTGAATGAAGGAGAGTATGTTGGTGTGTGTGGTGATCACTACTAATTTTAAACTGATTACAGTATGACCAGAGGAAACCAAAATGAATATTGTGACCCATACATTGTAATTCTTGAATCCAGTTTGTTAAAGAATACTAAGTAGTCTAGGTGATCTGACAGTAGTTTCCTGACTACTATAAATATTTTTCTTCTTTAATTTGCTAATCACTCCCAGAGTCGATGTGACCTGACATAAGTATTGTGATATTTGGACATTTTTATAGTTTAGTATTTATTGTAATTCCAGTAAGCATGATTTATTTTCATGTGAATTATTTAGAGCCCTGAAAATATACCATTGTTGTACAACTTCAATTCCAAAAAAGTTTGGATGCCGTGTAAAATGTTGAGAAAATCAGATTTTGATGGTTTGGTTTTTTTATATTTAGTTGAAAATAGTGCAAAGGGAAAAGGCCAAAAACAAATAATTGATGGCTGTGATCTTTGGGCCCTCAAGCAACACTTTAAAAATAAACATGACTATGTAATGGAAATCACTGCATGGGCTCAAAATCACTTCCAAAAATCATTTTCTGTGAACACAGTTCATTACTGCATCCACAAACGCAGGTTAAAACAGTATCATGCAAAGAGGAAACCACTCTCCAACCTCTCTGGGTCTGAGCCCATCTCAGAGAGACCAAGGCGAAGTGGAAAACTGTCCTGTGGTCTGACAAATCAAAATTTGATATTTTTGGAAATCACGGAAGCCACATCTTCCACTCTAAAAAGGAGAGGGGCCACCCGGCTTGTTATCAGTGCACAGTTCAAAAGCCAGCACCCATGATGGTATGGGGATGCATAAGTGCCCATGGCATGGGTAGCTTACACATCTGGGAAGGCACCATTAATGCTGAACAATATACAGGTTATACATATGCTGCCAAATATTTTTCAGGGAAGACCTTGCATATTTCAGCAAGACAATGTCAAACCGCATTCTGCAACAACAGCATGGCTCCATAGTGGAAGAGTCTGGGTGCTAAACTGGCCTGCCTGCAGTCCTGACTTGTCACCCATTGAAAACATTTGACGCATCATGAAACGAAAAATACAACAAAGGAGACCCCGAACTGTTGAGCAACTGAAATCCGATATCAGGCAAGAATGGGACAACATTTCACTGTAAAAACTCCAGAAACTGGTGTCCTCAGTTCCCAAACATTAACAGAGTGTTGTTAAAAGAAGAGCCGATGAAACACAATGGAAAACATGCCCCGGTCTCAAATTTTTTGATAGGTGTTGCTGGCATCAAATCTAAAATGAGTATATATCTTTCATAGAACAATAAAATGTTTCAGTTTCAACATTTGATATGTTGTCTTTGCACTACTTTTAATTAAATATAGGGTTTAAATGATTTGCAAACCATCAAGTTCTTTTTTTTATTAACATTTTACAGTGTACCAACATTTTTTAAATTTGGGTTGTATTTTCTGTGACCACTCAGTAACTGCAACTAGCATGTTCTGTATGTAAACACAAAGACTGAATTAGACAGCATTAGTACATTAAACTGGTAATTGATACATACACACACACTTGCAGGGATATTTGAGTAACTGACAACATGTCAACTCTGTCAAAGTTGTGACAGAGTCTGCAGCATTGTAGGTAGCATCCAGCCCTCCTCCTCCTATAGGTCCAGATGAGATCTCTCCATTAGTGTGGATGTTAGAAAGGCCTGAGGAGCTGCATAGGCAACAGTGGAGTCACCAACACCCAAGTCTTGCAGGAGCCCTGACAGCTGTAACAGAATTGTAATATTTATGAACACCAAGGAATATGACAGAGGACAATATATAGCAATATTACATTATAGCACAACTACTAAAGGCTTTAACAACTAATTGTTAAAACCTTCTCAAAGGTAGTCCTAATATATCAAGCCACAAACCTGTACTTCTGATGAGGATGTTCAAAGTAAAAAAAGCAACTTTGAAAGTAAGACAGTGTACATGCAATGTGATACAAGAGGAGATGCTATTGACAGTATTCCTATATATATTTTAGAACTGCAACGGAGCTGCAGTACTGCCACTAAGATATTCCTTTATTAGTCCCACAACGGGGAAATTTGCAATACTAGTACTGCAGGAACACTAGGTGTATCTGTGATCACAATGATCACATTTGTTGACCATTTGTTTTTGTCACATGTGTACCATGAGGCCAGTCTATCAAGCAATTTAACATAAGGTAGCAACAGACACACATACCGGAGAGGAGACAAGGAGCAGAAGGGGCTTTCCTGTAAAAACTAAGCCAGCTGAGCTCATGCTGCAGTTCCACGAAAAGAAATCTGAAAACTGCTACTACTACTGCTCTTCTCATTTAATTTACTTCAAGCGAGGGTTAGGTAACATTCACACAGTTTGTCTTTACTCTTAAGCCTCAATATTACATACTAATATTGCTCCAGCATGTGAGCCTACTATAGATGCTAGCCATATTAGCCGCAGAGCATGCTAAGCTGCAGACTACCCTGCAGATAAACAGTAAAAAAAAAAAGGCAAAACTTACAGGTTGAAGTTGTATCGATGCATCCATGAGCTTCAGTTTTGAAACAAATCCTTCTTTGTACTGGTCCCCGTGGAGAAGCAGTCTGAAGTAAAATAGTTTGCGCACAGTTGTTGTGGGGATTTCCATCAAAAATAAACTTTATCCCCTCAGCTTATCTGTCCTCTGATGCTGGGGGCCAATGTAGCAATTTGTGCTGGTCTGTGTAGCCAAGAACAGAGCAGCTTAGTTCTCAGCTGTAACATAATGCGAGCAGGTTCACCACTTCCGAGTGAAAATTTTCATTGCCTTCCTTGGTAAAGGTAGTTCTCAAGACAGAGGTAGAGACATTCAGATGTCGGGCAGTATCATTCTAATGAGCCTGCACTTGACATAGGAAGGGGTCAAAATTGTTTGCTTGTTGAGCCCCATGTTTCTGATCTAGGCAGCCCACGGAAAAAAAAACTCTGGGTTGTCATATTTCACAGTTTGTGGGTTGGTAGGCATTGCAGATACCCATATGTATGTGCACAAGCACTGCAAAACTGAGCGTTACATAATATGTCCCCTTTAATACATGTCATTAAAAGCTAGGTAAAAATCAGAACTAATATTGCATGCCTGGTAGAAGGGAGTGGGATAAATTTTATTGTCTGACCACCTTGGAAGGCAAAGGTGTTTATAGCTGTTTGAAGCAGCCACACTGTCATTCATAATGCTGTACTTGCGCTAGAAATAGATGTGTAAAGAATGAATAAGGAGAGCTAGAGAAAGGAGTTCAAACCCTGTCCCCCTTTTTCACATACCTGGCCACTGACTGTGTGAAGTGGGTGTGAATGCTGGATCATCAGTTTCAGAAAGTTACAAAAATTGTCGGACACAGCCCCAATTCCAGTACTGTCTGTGGTCTGTTAAGATCCCAGACATGTTTACCACTGTTTTCAATACCACAGGGACCACAGAGAATATAAGATCCTACAATTGGGAACCCAGCAGTACACAGGTGTGAGTGTACAGGATCGAGCACATATTTACCAAGATTACTGCCATTTTCCTGCACTTCCACAGCACAAACATAACATGGAGATCTGGCAAGACTTTTCAGCGTGTAACTGTTACAAATGCAAAATTAGCAGAGGGGAAAATGACATTGTGTGTACCTATTAGATGGCTTTGATGTTAACTATTGGTACCATCTCTTCTTCAGTGAATATGTGCAATAATCTGTCAAGATTCATTCTTTGAACTGTCTCTCACTACTTCATTTACGATTTATTCTTTGCATTTTCCTTAACCCAAGACGTGCTGCTGCTCGCAAGTGTCTTGCCTAACCTGATGCGCCTATGAGTAAAATCAAAAACTCAGAAGTATGTGGACTGCTGAGAGTTTCAAATCATACCCAAAAGCAGCCTGTAGCCTGTGAACCCTGAACAGAGTTCTAATTTAAACTGCCAGATGTTGCTGGGATATTGGACAGATTGCACTCAGCCAAATGAAAATGTGATAGCATATAAATTATTTTAGAGGATGACACCACATTTTCCAAGAAATGTAACTGTCTTTAATAATTTCCCATGGATTTTCTATGCAAGGGTATGATGCATTTAAGGCTCATGCTTAAAAACTAAAAAATTCTGACCCACTACAATACTAATCGCAGCAGGTTGTAGGGCTGTGCGATAAAACGATGTACATATATTGTTGTACCACAAATCACGTTCTTTATAGCAATACTGTGGCAGCAGAAACAGAAGAGGCGGGCGGGGCAAGCCGGTGTGTGTGCAGTAAGCCAGAGGTTTAAGTAGTTTCTGAGTAAACACCGAGTGTTTACCCCCGCTCCTCCCCAAACACCACTAACCTCTTTTACCACCTACGTAAGAATCATGTCAAACAGTACAGAGTGAATCTATAGATGAGAGCCACAAAAGTACAGTCAAGTGCTTTCCATTTACCTTTGTATATTTTGTACATAAATATTTTGTACTTTGTTAGATGTTTAATTGAATATTTGCACAAAGGTTCTAAATAAAACGAGAAAAATAATCATATATCAGTAAGTACCTTTTATTTGTTGAGTTTAAATACAATAAGAAATATAGATTCACTGGTTATATTACACCCAAACAGACACATGGTAACTTTCTGGCTTTCATTGCTATAATCATTACTTTTTGGCAGCTGTAGTTGAAAAAACTATACAGAGAAACAAAAGACCCACTCTCGCAAGTAAGTGTTTGGAGAAAGTCACCCGAGGTCACTAATTAAAAAGTAATAGATGCATCCCAGCTGTAATTATACCAACACTAACTCACTGGCCTTTGGTGTATGGAAAGTCATAACTAATGTCTCTGACAGACATGGCTCTTGAATTAAGCCAAAGGATTTGTTGCAGATATTTGAAGCATTTGGCTTGGATAAGGCTTCTCATGTAGGCAAAATAAAACTGTCTCAGTTGCAGCAACAGTAGCTGCATATCTGAATGTGAAACTGAAAAAAAAGTACTTTGAATAATAGCCTGCGCTTAACACTGAATCGGGATTTCTACTTTTATGAGGGTTTGAAGAACCCCCTAAAGAAATCAAGTGTTTTAGACACAGTGTTCGCTCTGAGCTAACAAGTGTTGTTGTCTGGAGGACCCTAAATAAACTGTTGATATAACTGAACCTTGGGAAAACAGCTGCTCTTTAACACCAGGGGCTGGTACTGGTGAGAAACTTCATGAAAATCTGTACAAACTTCACTCCAAGGTGGGGAAATGAATGCAACCAATGCTAATACGTTGCAGATGGAGTACTTTTAACCTCACAAAGCACCACCAGATCTGCAAAATAAAGCCTGGTTAAAAAGTGCATATGGTGCTTAGAATCATAATACACGGCAAATATTATTTGTCATGTCAGAGAGAACCAAACACAAACAACATTAATATGATGCTGCAGAGTGCTGTTAACCCACAGAAATCTCTCTGACCTATCTGTAAACTGAAAATAGGTGAAAACAGCACTGTGTTACAAAATATATTCTAAGGCCTGGTAAACCAACATTGCACAATTAAAGTAAAATGGCCACTGTAATTGGATTTTGTAATCATAAACACTCCACAATTTTTACCTACAGTTGCATTCATAGACAGTGGGAGTGAGACAGGCTTGCATTATCCCTCATCACAGTGGTAACGAGTGAGTTATATGAACTAGTAAATGAGGTAGTTGGGTGCGAGATTTCTCTGGGGCTGAGCTATTTATTTCGCCTGTATATCTAATGACTCTGTAGCCCTTTGAAGAAGATGGAAGTTTGACGGAGTGGCAGTGTTTGTGAGCACACAAGCAGCACACTTTCCCCACAGGAGCGGTCTGTAGACTGCCTGTCTGGCTGCCTGTCTGGCTTCCTAGCTGGCTGCTTGAGTGGCTGCTGAGCTGGATTCTCATGCAAGCGGGGAAAAGAGTATTGACTGAATCCATGTTGGATCACAGGGCAAAGCAGCTGGTAAACACCACATGCTCATACATGCAAGCACGCACACACACACATGCATACTTTTCCAACTCAGTGGACAATCTGTATGGCCACAGAGGGACAAATGAAATGATTTGGGGAGAAAAGATGAAATTATGTTTCATGGGTCAACTGTCTTTCAAAGACTTTTCCAAAAAAAGGACAGGCTGAAATGGCATCACCGCAGGTTTTAGATAGGCACAGCAATGTTTTCTTCACAAATACACCAACTTCAACAAAGGGCAAGCAGATAACACTACTCCCAGCTTGGTACACGTATGCTGCACGACTGCAGCCTATCTTCATCCCTTGGAAAGCTACAAGCACTTGTGGCCATTGTTTGGCTGCGTTACTGAAAAGCCCCCCATTATGTCTATTCCTTAATACATGCGGCTTGACCCTTTAAGGCCATGCCTAAGTGTTAAGGTGGCAGGATCACACCGACAGAGTGGTGACAGCATAGGAAAGTAGGCACTAATCAGTGATAAAATTCACAGAAAGTTGGAGCTGGTTTGCATTCCAACATACTTGACAAGAGATTGACAGGCTGTTGAGAAATTAGATTCCATCTGGCCGTGTCCTTCACTGTGTCCTTCGTATGCATGCAGATTCAAATCCACTTAATTGCAGTCATGATTCAATCATCTCTGAGAGTCTACAAGCATCACATTTTCAGCCAGAAGAATGAGCAGCACATACATATTCATGTGTAAGATGTAGCTAACCATATCACCATAACAAGGAAGAAAGGTATACAGCGGTGACAGGGAGTTACAAATTAATACATTATGGATGAGTGCATTGAATATTTGTGTTTTATACTGTATGTGTCATTCATGAGGGTCTCTGACTTAAAATGATGGGCATTTGTGCTGATAGCCTAATGATAGGCTTTCAGTTATGATGATGATGATGATGATACCGATTAACCTTCTTATAGACATTTCATATTGAACTGCACAACCATAATCTACTGTAGTACCATCATTTCATATCTAAAATAGGGTGTTACATCCCCATTTTATGCAATTATTGTATACAATATACAACAATATCTTGGTAGTACACCATTTTAAAATTGACAGCACCATCAAGATCATACCAAGGATTTCAGGGGAGATGAGTGTAGAGGTATGAGTAAGTAATACTTAAATTGTTGTTTAAATATTTATGCTGTGTGCTGTGTACTGTCTTGTAACATCAGGCTATTAAAGAATAAATGATAGTCATACAAAACTGAGCTGTACATGTGTTTAAGTATTACCATAGCTTTGGCTACAATACTTAATTGGTGTGCCTAACACATTTTAAAAGTGGCAACACAACTAGATGATATAATATCCCCTATTGTCCTTAGAGGAAAATATTCTCCACCGTCCTTATTAGTCTTCAGCATTGAGTAGTGGGAAATGTCTGCGCCTCACATGTAACAAAATGTGATTAATATCCAAATCGGCATGAAATTCTGTTTCTGAACATTACACAAGCAAAAGGTGGAGGCAGAAGAATGAGCTCAACCATTGGAGACAAGAGATAGAGAGATAGAAGGAGACAGGAGAGGGAGGAAAACAGAACAGGAGACAGACCGCAGAAATGGGCAGATGGAGAGGGGAGAGGTCCTGGACTGGCCAGGTCTGGGGCAGGTGGAGAGATGAGGAGGGGGTAAAGGGGGATGGAAACGGACATTGTGGAAGGGAGCAGGAGCCTGCTTGTGCAGGAGAAGGTAAGTGAATAGAACAGAAAGTAAAGAAATAACCAAAGGATATCAAGCGTAAATGGAAGAGAGTAGCAGACAAGCCAAAGAAGCGCATGGGCAGAAGGGTAGAAAGAAAGGAAGACGAAATGATGAAAAAAAATGATGAAATGAGTAAAAGAAAGGAACCTTTAAGATAAAACTCATAAAATATCATAATGAAGGAATGGCGAAAGAACAAGACCTAGAGATGGATGAGTGATGGAGTTTGCATGAACAAGCAGAAGGGAAAAAAGTAGGGGTGAGCAAGATGGTCACAGAAGGATAGTTCATATTTAGACAGCTCCCCACTGCACTCAGCTCTGCTTCAACACAGACAACTCGGTACATCCATTAGTTCAACTAATTCCCATCGCCATCTGCCATCCAATTTCAGATGCACCTCTGGAGTCGCAGAAAAGGTTCAGGACTTTGGGGGGAGGGATGTTGATTTGGAAAATATGAGATTAATTTGCTTAATTGAGGTACCTAATGTTTCCATAACTCAACAGTGGAAGTCCTGCAGGAAAATAAGGTGAGTAAGTGTTATCACATGTTCCTCTCTTAAGAATAAATGGTGTCTACTCCTCCTGGCCCATGGATTTTTTCTCTACGTGAATACCAAGTTTATGAAGAGCTGTCCTGATCATAGTTTCGAACTTAAATTCCACATTTCTTTCATTTTCCATTCAAATGGACATTTCTAATGACAGCGAAAGACAAAGAGCAGAAAGTGATGCGTTTCTTACCTTCATAAGCTACTTTAAATCCATGAGCGCTTACTGCAAAGTCACTGGTAAGCCTCAGTGAAAAAATGGAGCCAGAACTAGTAACAGGCGGAGGGATGGTAAATCCTGTTAACCTGCAGATAAAAGAAAGAGACCTCAGTTGAAGGTATGATTTCATTTATATCAATCACATTTATGTATTAGGAACAATAAAAATTAGACTGTGCAGTTGAAGTTTAACGCTAATTATATGCAAGACAAACGTTTTAATGAAATTTATAAGTTGGTAGCACAGAAAACCTGGTGAATTATAAAATTATTGTGGTAAAACATTTGCATTTTTCAGCTTTCACATGCTAAAACCACACACAACCACACAAGAGCAATCAACCTTCAGCAACGGATGCCATTGTTCCCCCTGAGTGACATCTACCACACTACCATTTAGGCTTTTTCCCCAAACCGTCATGATTCCAAACAGATAACACTGTTGAAACATTGTGAGGCAGGAACAATACTACCTGGGTTTATTAAACATTGGCATTTTGTATTTAAATTAGACAGGCCACCAGGCAAAGTGGCTGACCATATATTTGTAATTCCTGTTGAGAGATGTGTGCACTAAAATGCGATGATGCACAAAAACTGTAGACCACAGTAACTATCACAAAAAATAATGACTGTTCAAAGATGTGTCTAATAAAACGGAACTGCTCTGAGAATTGTGATACTATTTGTCCACCAATAATATACTGGGTGTGATACAATCAAAACCCAAGAAGGAGCCTACCCTATTGTCAGACAGTGTTTGAGGGCTGGCAGCTGCATTGTAACAGACTGCTTCATTACTACATTTCAAATTAGGTGCAGATCCAAACAAATCCATTTATTTTCACGACGTCGTAAACAAGATGTGTTGCTGACCATTCCTCAGCGGCATTTGCTGATGTTCTATCGACCTTCCACTGCTGTGAGCCAGGCTGTGCAGCAAGAACAAAACTTGTGCATGAAACAAAATGACTCGTTCTCCATTGCCATCTCGTTTTCTCTTGTTATTTTCTATTGCTAGTTTTGGGGCTGTGAACCTCTACTTGACAATAAGCCAGGTGAATAATGTCTGTAGAGGGCCAAATGTGGAAAAACAGAACCCACCCCCTTCGTGACAGCAAAGAAGAGGGTGCTGTATTTACAGCTTCAATAGAGTTTCCAATTACAGCACTGTGAACTGTGCTGGTCCTTGCAGTAAATAATTACCCTTTGCCGCAGGTACTGCACAGCATGCCAAGATACGGCTAAAAGTCAGTTGCCACATGATGCAATTTTGAATACATTTAAGAGGAGAGAGAACTTAAAATGTGACCTTGTTAGAAACTTAATCACACACAAGAGCGCTGTCCTGAATGCTATCGTGGTTCAATTAAAAGTGGAGGCAAGCTTGTGCTTCTAAAGAAAAGTCTTTGTTGGAGTGCTTGAACAAGAACAGCAAGCACAGGAGAGAGTGATAGCACATTGAAACTTTTGTCAGTTTTTATGATTTACTTATTAATGTTTGTGTCCAATGACATTTGGTTAGGCAATCTACAAACTGGCCACAATCTAAATATTAAAGTCAATGTCATTAATTTTGCAGGCCTCAAACCCTGTTGAGTATACACATAGTGCAGAGTGGAGAAACGAAAATAAGTCATTGCCTAAACTATTGTGCCTAAAAAGCTATGGGAAACACTCTTCTCTGCACTGAAACTGACAAAAGCAACAAAATATCTACATGAACAATCAAAATATTAAGGAATTCTCTCACACACCATGCCTTTTATATGTCTGCATTATTAGAAACTTGTGCTGGAAACACAGCTCCAGTCAGAGTTCACATGAAAAAGCCGCACACAAATCTGTTTGATCTGACTTCGGTTCCTTGTTTCTGTTCACAAAACTCACATTTAAAAGACAAGTGTGTAACTCTGGCCTTTCTCCCTAGCCGGTCTGTTAGCTGCTGTGGCATGTACCAAACAAGCCCTCGAGCTTTCCTATGCAACACAACTCTCTCTCAGCGCCATTCCAACAGGAGCACAGGGGTTGGAGGGGTCCGCAGTACCATCTCCATATGAGGGTTATACATTTTCAATGAATCACAGTTTGATGTCAAGCTGGGTAGTCTGTAAAATTAGCCCTCCTTACCCCAAGTCAGGGGAGGGGGATCCATGGGGGAACTAATTATTTGGCTGAGCAGAACAGAAAAGAACAGAACAATCAGTGGCTGCAGAGCACATGCTTCCACAGAGGTCGATGGCACCCACCAAGATGAGTGCAATCCAGTTACACAATGACACTGAAAAGCCTTGACCTGCAAGTGGGCTGTATGAACACTGAATTAGACTGCCCAAGTGTTTACTTTGTGTTGCAGCATTGACAGAGTGCACAGAGCATCACATGTTGCCATAGCAACATGTGATGCAGAGAGGCATAGACGGGACAGAACGTATACAGAAACATACAGGGTAATGTAAAGAATTAGACCAAATGAGCAAAAGCCTAGGTGTTTTCTTTAGTCTCCTACAACCACCAGAATATCTGAAATAAAGAAATGTTCTCATGACCGCAAGCAAGGTGGATAAACTGCTGTACAAAAAGCTTAGCCCTGCCAAACTGAACCTCAGATCCACGCTCCAAGTCTCAACAGACTAAATCCTTTCTTAGATTGCACTGTTGTCATCATGGCACGAAATAGCACAGGAATGAGGATGTCATGGGGTTAGTAAGGGGAAGACATCTTTTCTAGGGCTGTCAGTGAGAAGGATTAGGAGGTGACAGTACAGGCAGAGTTGGTCTAAATTCTGTACTCCTAGACTTTTTTCTGGTTTCATGTCATATGGCACAAGATAATGCAGGAATTATTTAAACCTGAAAACAGCACCTGAACAAATGCGCAACTGCTTAAGAAACGATCTAAATTAATCTTGTACACATTATGGCTGTCTGAAGCATTTGGGAAGGAGATGAACATTGCTATTATATTTTTAAAAAGAATAGCCTTTTGGCAACATTTTCTCAAGGACTCTGGAATACCATATTTGTGCCTGTTTGTTTAAAATCAAAGGAGCACATTGGGACCTAAGTATGTCTTCAACAAAAAGCAGAGAAAAAGATCTCATCATCTGGCACTCTGCCACCTGTTGCTTGGGCAACGGGGGCATCAGGTGAACGGTTGGAAAATGTCATTAACAAATAAACACCATGGGGCCTGCTGACTCCTCAGACACAAAGAGCTTGAGACTTACATATAAGACACAAGTCTGCAAACTCAATCACACTTCCATTTGAAATTTGAAATAAAAATGGAATCCAAAAATAGCCATTGTAACGTTTGTCATAAATTTGTTAAATTAATCATTGCAGTTATAATAGAAATTACATTTTCAGCCTCTCAAAGATACTTGGCCATACCATTTTAAATGAATAAATTTACAGTTTATTCCAGCTCACTACAAAAGCACACGTTCATTCACTAATATAGTGAGTTGATCATTTTTACATAGATCTGCTATATTCAACACTATTTTTAAAAGATTGTAAGAGAGGGTTTAAAATAATAAATTTTTTGTGTGAACTGAATAAGGTTTACTTTAGCGACAAAGAAATTCTATTTCCAGAGATAACAAAGTCATCTACTGTGCGGTAGATAATGCAGTCCTACATGTAGCCAATCAGTCTATCAGTCTATTTGTAGGAATCAGTAACATTATTGGGTTTGACCTGTGATGGTGATGGAAGCTGGTGCATTAGAGATCATACAAAGTCGGAACCAAATTATTTGTGTGAAAAAGCTTTGATGGATTTGATGAAAGCCTGTTCAAAAACATTTGTTAAGTCTTAACAGTGGTACAGCATGTACTGATTATGAATTCCTTCAGGCATGAGCAAGATGGGAACCTTTATAAACATGATCAAAGCTTATTCACAAAGAAATCATACTAAATTTAACTTTGCACAGCTGTACAAATAAAAATTGCAAAGCAGTGTGAAAAAGTGTGAGTCAGATATAAACCAGTTCTGCTGCATGCGTTGGACTGTACCAGGTCAACTAAAAGAGTCACTGTGGGTCTAGAGACGGCAGGTGTCTGAACAGCTATGGCGCCCCCCCCGTTTATGGATCAAAGCAACACCAGTGGCTGCAGAATGACTATGTGTGCCTGGGAACAGTGTGCCAATGATTGTCTGGACAGATGCAGCCTTTCCTTCCACCTGAACACACTACATCAGCCCTGAAGGTAGCTGTCAGACATTCCCGCCATCTGATTAGTGTGTCACCATAGTGGCATTCCATAGAGAGAGAGAGAGGAGGGAGAGACAGGAATGATGTACCTCGATTTGTCTGACTCACTGTCTCTCTACCTCCATCTGTCTTTCCCTCTGTGTCGCACTAGCTCTTTCTGTCACACTAGCTCTCTCTCACTTTCTCAGTTTCTCGTGGCAAGAGGTCGCTCTTATTCATGGTTTCTTTTCCTTTTCTTGTCTTGTCTTGCTGGTTCACCATGTGTGTTGCTTTGCCTCTTTGTATCTCTTTCTTTGTCTCTGCCCACCTCTTCTTGTTGGTACACTGCTCTTAACATGACACAAAGAGGTTGTGTCTCCTGGGAAAGAAGAAGAAAGAACAAAACCAGACAGAGGTGGGAAGAGCCCTTAAGTGTTCTGACTGATCTTACCTGGTAAGCAACAATTAAAGTGAACCACTTGCCTTTAGTGTATTGTCAGAAACAGAGCAAAATAAGGCCTGCTACAAAAGGTGAATAGCGGCTGTGTTGGCCGTCTCCTCGAAACAAAGGCAAAATAACGGCTGGGGATGATTAATAGACTTATTTTCCACTGACATGTCCTAACTCATTACAGCAGCCCCAGACACTGACATTTCGTTTTAATAACTGCAGTAATAAAGGTCAAATCATCCTATCAATTAATTCATTCCTGGCTCTTCTCTGTCTAATAAGAGTGAAGAATGAAAAATATGTAATTTCTTGAATTGCAAAGGGAAATCTAATACAGAGAAAGCCTGGTGAGTGGTCAGAAAGTTAATATCCTACTCTCTGTGTGTCTAGTGTGCTACTCATCTTTAGTTTTGCACAGTATCACATTGTCCTTTTCTACAATATGATGCATCTGCAAGTAATTTTCCTAATGAGAATAGGCAGGGTGTCAAACACAAAAACAAAACTGGGATGAATATGAGCTATTACATTGACTCAAAAACTCTAATTAGTTCTCAGGTGTGCAGACAAAGGGGTAATTAATCCTCTACTTTTCCACCATTTATGCCATTTGTATAAATGTGGTTGTGCTTCTGGTATAGTTGGGTAAAGCGGAGAAAGCAGACCAAGCATAGATTCGATTTGGGTCATCCAGGTTGGAGGTGACAAAGGCTGGAGCACATAAAAAACAAAGCACTGCACAGTCATTAATCCTGCTTTTATATCATGAAAACCTTATGTTACTTTCAGTTATTTGGAAAGTCATTTTTATCAAGTACAAGAATCATAATACGTCGCAAAGTTAACAAAACTTGAGACTTCACCAATCATGACGAATGACTTCCTTGTGACTGAGGATGGATATGGTGTCAAAATGGCTTACACGTCACATTATTTACAGCAGTGTTTGTTGTTTCACTTATACCCTCCATCCTTTCACTGTGACAAACCTACTTCATGGACTGGTTGCGGACAGTTCTGTACACTGTAACAAACTTCTTTAGCATCTGATTTGACACTAGCCAGTGGCATCATAATTTTTCTGCACTGTGTTAGAACAGACAACACAGACCTAACTACTTGACAGTGGTGGCGCCACTTGTTCCATGACTAGTACTGTTCAGCCTACAGGATTTAATCACAGGTCATAACAAGAGAGTAGCAATATATAGAACAAACAGATGAAGAGTCACAGATTTACGTTCTACAACCTAAAACTCTGTCTGCCACCTGAAGTGACTCAGAGGGTTAAAAATGTAAAAAATATGTAAGGTAAATGTCAGGCTAGGTTGAGATAACCTCTCTGTTATTTCTGTATGAACTTATTACAGGAGCACTGTATTTGCTGAAAAACATTAGAAGCCACTGCTTGGTTGATTCATGATTCATGCATGTCATGTAACCTATGCCGGCCACTCCACTGTGAAATAAAAGTGAGGGCTGTACACTAAGTGCTTTTATTCAGTAGTATGTAGAGTAGTATGTACACAGCAATGTGTTGACACTAGTAAAATACACAATTATTTTCTAGACGTGTTCACAATCTGAATCGGACTTTAAAATTTTTTTTAAATGTTTGAACAAATTTGACACTGAAAAAAGGCAAAGTGTGACAAAAAGGCACAACTACAAACATCCTGCTCGTTCGGGATCAAAGGGCTTTCAGCTGTTAAAAACATAAGACAAAAATGCACTCATCAAGATTAGAAGTAGCCAGTACACGACAATTGACTTGAAGTCTGTTGACTTGATTTGTTCAGTGAGACTTGGAACTTGCTGATGAGTTAACCATGACTCAGAAACCACAGGCAAAGGAGATTTTGTGCTATATTATGGCTCTATGACTATAACCATAATGTGTACACGAGTTCTAAGTGGTCCCAGGTAAAAAACCTGGATTGGATGTTAAGAATTTGTATTGATCAAGATTTAGGCTGGGGTTTGTGTTTTAATAAGATTTCTGGGATTGAAACCTCCAGCAGGAAAGTAAACTGTATGGATGTGCATGTTTCTATATTTGTCATTTGTGTTCAGATTTGAAAACAGATGGCTGGAAAAATAATTACTAGTCATACCTAGTTCGTGATCTTTGCAGAGAATAAAAAAAATCCTGTTCTTGTGTTTTAACTGAAACAGAACAAAAACAAGAGTTGGCAAAAAATATTGTTTTAAAACAAAACAATACTACAGAAAGAATTTTCTCATTCTCAGTTTCACCAATATTTTGTTTCTGTTGTCAAGCTTTAAACTATCATCACTACTTCTGCCTTCGTTACTGAAGTCACTCAAAAAGGAACATCACATCACAAAACCACATACTATCTACAGGACAGAGAACCAGTCCAACAAAGGGTTAATGTCTCACTCACTGGATGCTGTCTACTTCAATACACCCACCACTGCCTTACAACTACATTCTGTTTCTTTTCAGGTTTCTGTGTCTTCTACTTTGAAATTCCCCGTCCCTGTAACCAACAATTACTAGCTTTCAGTCTACAAACTAATGACAGACAATTATTAATTAACATCTAGAAGGGATTTTCTGAATAATGTGCAAACCAGTAAGGTAAATATGTCAGACAAGACTTCAATAATCCCTGTAAAAAAAAAACCTGGACATATTTCTACATATATCAGTATTAGATGCAAACTCCACAGAGAGAGGACCGCTATCAGGATTCAAATCCATGAGTTTCTTATGCTAAAAGTGCTCAACCACCCTGGAAATATAATAGTAAAACAAGTACATGTACTGTCTCGATGGTATTGAGTCCCCCGTGCTTAGTGCCTAGTAAAGCAATAGCTTTTGCTTCAGTTGAAGTTGCATCACAGAGACCACAAAAAGTGAAAAAAATATTAGAATATTAAAATACACTAGACAGCCCACGATTTCACTAAGTTTCAAATTGACTGTCATTTAGAGTGCCTAGGAAATTTTTTTACACTTTTACAGTGTCAAAACTTTTGTAGCTTCATGGTCACAGTGTTTAGTCCAGGGTTTAGTTGAGGACCAGAGGGAATCGCTTTGTCACAAGCTGCAGCAAGAAAGCACGACTCTGTAGCAAGTCACAAAAACTAAGGCTTTATCAACATTGGATTCCATTTGCACTTGTCATAGTAATTGCATAATGACAGCACAAAAAGATCATCTTAATGAGGTCATTATTTGTGCAGGGCAACGCTGGAATAAAAGGCTTTATTACCCTAACTCACCTCCTTTCCTCTATCATCCACAGCATATAATTTCAGCACAATAATGAGTGTTTCAACCAGCCATTCTCAGGCACGAGGGATTGTACGTAATGTAAGTGCAGCACCAAGTGAGAGGGATGGGGGAAAAAAACTTCACAGAGCAAAGAGAATACATAGATCAATGGGGAGACACACTAATCAGGTCCATCATGGGGATGTCGATTCTTTTTCATGTTAAAAATTCATTGTCGCTTTTGTCGTGTTCCCTTCTGAATTTCTGCGTTAATTAATTAATAGCATTAATAAATTAAAGGCCTCTTTAATCTCTATCAAGGTTTCTATTTATAATTACCCTAGAAGAGGAAAAGAAAAGCAGGGGAAAAAGGGTTGCCTATCATTATGTTCACCTTCTCATTTATTCCAGCTCAAGCAACACCTGAGTAAACAACATGTCAACATATATTCAGAGAGGGGAAGGATAAACAACAAAATTTAACAACTTCAGGTGTTGCCATATGGAAATGAGCATCTTTATGATCAAGCTGCTGGAAGAGAGGGTGGGAAAGTTTGTGCTACACCTTTCTTGACAAAGTTAAACAAAAGGTAAGAAAACACAAGGTAAAGAATTTTTTTTTTAAATTATTACTCCCAGTGATTTTTGTTTTGGACAGAATTAATTGTGTAAGAGGGGGCGTTATACTAGCGTACATTTTGGGCCCTACAGGCACAGCAAAGACTCTGTCATGGAATTATCATTTTCTGGCACCACACAACATAGTCCCACATTGTGAGGAAATCCACCACTTGGAAAAAAACAAAAGTGTGACTAAAACACAAAGAACAACGTTTCTATTTAGAGGTTTGGGTCGGAACAGGAAAAAAAACTCAGCAAAATTTGAGCCATTTGCTTTTGTCTCACTACAAGAATTAGTCGTGCTTTTCCTCCTTCTCCCTGAATGGCAGGATTAGTTCCATGTGAAATTAAAAAGTCTCAGCACAATATCATCTCTGGTTTAGGGCTGGGCAATATCGCAAAAAAATGTGGTCATGATATTTTTTCCATATTGATTAATATGGATATTTATCACAGTACATAAGTCTGAAGAAACCAGAGGGTTCATTAGTTAAATTCAGAACAATGTGAACTTTTCACTGTGCAAACATGCTTTATCTGCCTTAACAAAAGAATACAAGTTGGCTTGCCTTGTACCTACTAACACAACACAATACCTTTGGCAAGGCAACAAAGATCTCCAATATTTACAGAGGTACAACTAGGTTAAAAAAAGTAAACAAGTGGATCACAAATGCCCTGGCACATTTCAGTAAAGCTCTAGTAAGGTTAAAAAATATTAATTTTGTACTGGTTTTACATCTCTCAAATGTTTCAGAGTTATCAGTGTAAGTAAAAAGTGCAAAATGTAAACACTGTAAACCAGTCATTAGGCTACTACATCTTTTGGAACGTGCACATCATTTGTAACCCTAATATAGGTTTTTTTGCCAGAATGACTACTCTGTCCACAGCTGCCCTGTGGCAGGTCACATTAGTGCCACCAGTGCTAAAAGCATGCTCTGAGGGTGAGCTAGTGGCAGGAATACAGAGGTCCTGCTTTGCCAGGAGGCTCACTCTGGGGGACGTTGTTGAGTTGATTTCTGGATTTCACAGCCTCAACCTTGTCATCTTTGATACAGCAGGTCTTGAACCAAGGATCAACAAAGGCTACCATGTTTAGGAGGTCATCACAATGCCAGCATCATCATTTCTCATTCAGATAGCTGATGACAGTAGCCTTGATGGTCTTATTGAGCCCTACGTCTTCAGCTTCTGGCTTCAAGACCACTTCATTGAAGGCTGCAGCCAGGTCTCAGGTAAGACATACTCATGTATGCTTCACCAGAAAGGGCATCAGTGAAGTCAACAAATCAACGGCATGAGAGAGTCAAGTGCCTTGTTTTTTTATCAGCTTTGCAATAGTGTACTCCCGCACTAGCACTCATGTTATCATTGCACGGCAGAACCCCGACCCGGGTGATTCTGTGGTCTTGTGCTTAGGTAGTTTGAGCTCCTCTTGAGTGGCTGCTCGTTCTCTTTTCTTTCACCATGAGAAAGAAAAGCACTGACCACTTGTCGCTGTTAAAATGTGTGGGCGGACAAACCTGGGCCCATATTTTCATACTCTTCGTGTGGTGGCCCAGACGGTACATTTTCAGGTGATGAAAAAGATTTGTTGTGTTTTCCGTCTTGGTTGGCACCAACCAACGACATATTTTGAGGACCGTATTAATCTCCAATTCATCGTTTTTAAGATTTCCAAACCACTTCTGTATAATTGACATCATGTTACCTTTATTGTCAACAGTTTCCTCGCCTTTGAAGTTCACTTCCACCATCACTTCAGTGCCCCTAACCGGTTTCACTCATTTTTTCCTTGTTTTGACTTTCTTCAACGGTAGCTCAAAAAACATTTTGCAGTGTGAAATGACTGTACTGGACTGTACTTTGACATGCAAGCCAAAAACTGCAGACTGATTGGGTGTTGTGGTGTTTATTTATGCTGTGTGATCTATCTGTTAGATCTATCCATATCCAGTAAAAAGCTTATCATTGTTAGTCATAAATTTTATCTCAATCCCGTTTCTAGATCATTTATCTAGAGTCCATTTTATCTCCAGCCCTATTTCAGTTTCTTGTTTCGCAAACTGTTAACCCTATACTGTATTTGACACAGTCAATCAGCAATGGTTCAGTGTTCATTCAGTGTCTATAATATTCAGTTTTTGTTCACACTGTCATAGAGGTGTTAATTAAATTATATGTTTTAGCATTGAAGTCATAGTCAGTGATGGTGCTGTCCTGACCTCCATTATACTGAGAGGCATTTCTGATAATCTTCCTCCCAAAATGAAAAGGACAAAAAACTAGAAACATTATTCAACATAATCCTTTAAAACGCCACCTTTAGCTATGGCCTCAATAACAAACATACAGCTGAATTTACGCATACCAAAAGACAAAAGAAGCAATTTGAAGACGTCACTTTTGGCTCTGATAAATTGTAGAGCAATTCTCACATTTTTTTGATATTTTACTGACTTAATCGATTAATTGTGAAAATAATCAGCAGATTAATTTATAATGAAAGTAATCGTTAGTTGCAGTCCTACTGCACTGTAATTTGAACAATAATCTACAAACATCTAGATTCTTTCACATTCATTTTTTCAAAGATCCTATATCCTTGAAACATGTCAGTGTGTGTCATCATAAGTACAACTTCTCTCCTGTAGTTTCCTGGTTGAGACAGAAACTTACTTGACCGTCAAAGTCCTCAGGAAGCATTCTGTACACTGCATATTTTAATTTTGGATTTGTATTGTTTCAGTAGAGAGTTCCCTGGTATAAGAATTACATTGTATAGCATCTGGCAATTCCTATGTAGATGACATTAAGCTCTAACATTTACATATATTTATTTTTCTACAGCCTGACTATAAAACATTAGCAGATAAGAATCCTGCACACGCCAATCATACATTCTTGTCAAAACATTGACTCGGCACAGTCACCTCCCTGACATCAGCTTTGTTGTGTTTTCTTTGCCTGCATAACATTGCAGCCTCTATCTATGGCAGATGCTGGAGCCGACATCTCTGTAAACAAACACTTCAGTGTACTGGAAGTGCAGAGTCGCACTGAATTGGGAGAAAAAAGCATACTCCATAGATTTACAATTCAATTTTAGACAAAGTCTTCATCATACTTCATACTATTGACCAAAATATATCCAGCGCAAACAACACACAGCCCTCACTACCACAGGCTTTTTCTTCATCGTCACTGACCACCAGTATGATGGGGACAAAGCAGTGCTAAGATGGAAAGACAAATGAAACAAGAGATAATGAGGAGTGTGCTAAGCACTTTCTGTACTTGCTATTAACAGTACAAGCTTTCCTCTGAAAAGAACTGTGTTTGGCTTTTGTGAAATACTGTGAAATGCCCACAGGATTTGATCGTCATTAGCAGTAGCTTTGCATAGATTTTAGATGTAAACCAGGTCAGAAGTTGGTCTAAATCTACATTAGAAGGTTGACGTACTGCCTGCACACAGACATACACATTGTTACTGAACATCAAAGCAGAATATATTACTAGGTCAAATTATGAGCATAATATCCGTACAGGTATATACAGACAGCAAAACAGATCATCTGATATGAATCATCTGGTATTTGCTGTTTTCAGGTACTTATAAGCAATTATCTTAATTTCTCATTACAATTAGACATTATATCCATAATCATCAGACCAACGTAAAAACTGCTAGCTTGAGTCTCTATATGTGGTTTTGCTTCCTTTTGACATATATTTAAATGTCATATAAGTATCATTTATATATTATATATTTCAATATTTAAACTTAATTCAAAATTACTTCCAACACTCCAACTGGACCTTATATAATATTCTTCTACAGAAAATTCTTAAATTAATAATAGATTCAATAAGGCAATTTGGGGTGAAGGCATTTGATGTTCAATAAAGATATGAATAGAGTTTTGGTGTGCAGACTTCAATCATCAGCTGCATGCCTCAGATGCTTTGAGTGTGGGTCAGTTTTGCAGTGAACTCATTTGGTGAATAGCTGTAATTCCTTATTGCAGTTTGAAAGAACATCAAACCCCAAACACAATAAGTCAAGGTAAGCAATGTCCTTTTCCTGTGTCATTGTTAGGGAATATAAGAGAGGCTGGTCTGTGATAATACCAAAGTTTAAAATTGACCCAATATTACGAGACAAGCTAACAGACAGCTACTGATATTCTCAAACACGTCAGCAAAAATAAACAGGACCACACACCACAATGGTTGAAACAGTTACAATCTGAATACGTTTTAGTCTAGTTTGAAATCCACAGAAAGACCTTTTTAAACCCTCAATCCATATACAATCACCGCTGCACATGGAGCCAGGGAAAAGCCTGCACTGGTGCAATCACATCACAGCAGAATTAAACTCTAATTAAATTTCTTCAATTGCCATAATTAGACCAAGGACGAGAAACACAAGTATCACCAGGGAGTTGAAGGTTACATAAAGGCAGAGAGATTTGCTAAGAAAAATGTAAGAAAGAAAATGTAAAAACCTAATGTTGTAATGTGTAGAATTTAATTACAGGTTTAATTACAAATGGATTGAAAAGATGGAGAGACACCAAGTCATATCGCAAGACATAAAGAAGAAATATGATTTAATTTGGATATCCTCAAACACATAATTAGACTGCTATTGTAAGCAACACCTTACAACACATTCAAATCTCAGCTATTTCTGCCTAAAAACACACACCTGTCTGGTTGCAGTCATTTTTATCTACACAAAATCTAACTTTGCACTTCTCATTAACACTAGTTCGACACTGAATACATCCATGAAGCTTGTTGTGTTACACAACACAATTCAAACAAATAAGAGTACTTGCTGCATTGTTTGCCAAATAAAAAAAACTCAATCAATTACTTGCAATTATTATAAAGGCGTCTCCACTGTTTCACTGACATGTTTCAACAACAATAATCTTTTTCACCGGAGATATTTTACCGAGTCACGTCAAGAAAAGCACAGGCGCAACAGTTAGCCAAAGTGCTAAATTGTGCTAAATACCAATGAAATAAATGAAAGTGGAAAAAAGGAACGTAGCCATCGTTGCTACTAGTTACTATTCAGCATTTAACGTGTTTAAATGTGGAGTCTCTTAAATGGCATATAGTTAGCAAATTACCTGAAGTTGTCAGCCGCAACGATAATATTTACTCTTCTGCCTTGTCGATATTATCAATAACCGTTTCCAACATGGCGCTCAGCTTTTAGCATGTAGCATAAGTTAGCCGTTAGCTGGCGGCTGGCTAGCAAACTTTACCTACAGTAGCTAACGTTAATGTGAGCAAAAGAGCTAATTATGTAAGCGAAGACACCAGGACGAAGTGGAAAAAAATGAAAGAAGCCACTTACTAAAGTTACTGCTACAGGTCAGAGTGAAGCTTCACCTCCACCTTCGTCTTCCTCACAGGTGTCACTGCTGTCTGTTTAATGACTGTGTCCGTCTGTTTGAGTGTGGGAGATGCATTCACGAATAATGGGAAATTTGGATTTTACCTTCAAGGGGTAAATAACCTCTTTATTTATTATTTTTATTTATTATTTCTTTTATCTCCTTCTGAACACTTGCAAACTATAATCATGAAAACATATTTGAGATTGAGCAACACCTACTATTTAAATACTGTTTCCCTTATTTAAAATGAGCTGTTAATCAAAATTATACTAAGGTTTGACAGAGTCACTCAATTTTAAAGGCCCTTGTGTAAAAATTCTGGCACTGTGACAACACTAGTTATACTTGAGGGCCAATAGATTCACCTCAACTTCAACAGCATGTGTGATCACATATCATGTCTGCCATAACACACTGATGATGTGCCATTACACTGACATTAAACTCAAATTACAGGCATTAAAATGAGGCCCTCCACTAATATGTTGTGGTAACATTGAATATTTTTGCTTTGGCTCAATTTAAAGTGCTTGGGTAGCAATGATTGCACTAGTGTAGCAACAGAGATAAAAGCTAAGACTGTCATTATTTCAACACGCCTCTGGAGAGTAAAATATGGATGTTATGTCACAGCAACATCAGGATTTGCCCTAATTGCTCATAGACATGAGGCATTATATTGTGAGGCTTTTTTATTCATATTTGTAGCAACAGTTCGATTGTATATATGTAAGATCAAATGATGCGCAGTCAACCAGCATGGTGACAAATCTCTCATAAGCCTGACCTTGACAACAGTATTATGCAACATAATCTTTTAAGTATCTAAAGTGATTCAGCTGCTAAAGTATCAACAATGATTCAGCTCTTGAATTATTCCCCTTCATTGCTACTCTTTGCTATACATCCCGCATTTTATTAGCATGTGACCTCTGCCCACTTCCACTGAAGTTGAGCCACATAAATGGGCCCGGAGAAATCATTTTGGCACTGTCTTTTTGAGAGTTTCACTGAGAAATGCTGGACCCCGCTCTCACCTCTGATGGAGCATGCTTGTGAATAAAAGTGGATAATCAGACACTAAGATAGCCTTTTTTTTTTTAAAAAAAGGGAAAAAAAAGCTTTTGGCAGGTTTAAAAGCTGATGTGTGTATCCTCACTCCTCTATCAGCTCAGGCAAGAGATAATCTTCTCATAATACACAGCACACTTCTATATCTATAAAGAGCGGGTTTATTTTGAGCAATTTGGTTTGACAAAGAAAATGTGAAACCTCTGTGGCTTTTTGCTTTGAAATCCAAACACAAAAAGATTCTTCAAAGTGGGTTTCATTTAGGAAATGAACATCCTAAGAATACTGCAGTACAGACAGCGTCTTTCTGAATCAGACATATAATGTGTCCTTTTTTTATGGCCAAACAACAATGCTTTTCATTAGGCAAGTCAATGATGAGTGTCTTATAGTCTTCACAATTAAACCAGTTAGCAAGGTTTGATTGAGCCCATGTTGCTGATGGTGTATTGAATAAAAACACTAAAAGCCGTGGGCTGTCATCTCACCATGAGCCTCAACTTTTCTTTTTGAAATTCAATTATCAAACAATAGTTGCTGAATTACTGTCAAACACAGAGGAGAGCCAAATAATTCTGTGAGAGACAGATACTGAGGGGAGGGAGAAATAAAAATCAAAATGGAACACAGAAAAATCTTCCCACGCCTGTTCAACCTCAGTCTTTCGTGACAATGCAGAAAGCACACACAGTTGTTTACCTCTTCAGTGACTAAAGTAAACAAGGACAAATCTTTGTGTTTGATTTTCATGCTTTTCTCTCCCTCTGACTCCTCCAGTGAAGCATTTGAATAAAGGAGGGTGGTTACTGAGCTGACCCATGCATCACTGAAGCCAACACAGCATGCTCATTCACAAACAAATGGTGGGGATTCTGCTTGGAGCTTTCAGGTTGATGGGTTTCTTTGCAGTGAAATCCAAACACATTTACAACACACTATTTAAAGTGTGTTTCGTGAAAGAAACACTTTTCTCTCACTTTATTCTACTGTATTTTGCACATGAACAGAATCTCATACTGTTTTAGCTGTTTTTACTGCTAAAATATATATATACATTGGCCTGGGTATCAATAATGCACACATACTTAGAAGTAAATTTGTTTCATTTGAAGTTGTTTTGGTTTAATGTATAAGAATTTGCATTTGCAAGTAGTTCCTTTGAAACAAAAACGCAAAATCAGCTATTCACATGCAAAATCCAAATCTGAATATTCTATAGTTTTGTGAAGGCATTTCAATTCAACTCAAAACCATGTCAGAAAAGAGCAGACACTCCACAATCCACATATGGTTCTGCTGACATGCCTGACACCTTCCTGACAAGAGTAAACAGTCTTTGTCATGTGTACATTAAAGATTAACTTTCTGTCAAAAGTGATCATTGAAGGCTTTTCTCCCTCTCCTTTTCTGTCCCTGCCTGCCAGCCTTCAAACACAGCCTTCAAGGTGCATGGCTTCAGGGCCGCTTCCTTACCTGGTCCTGAAGTTGGCCGGGTGCGGATGCCCGTCATACAAAGATAAAAAGTCATATTCCTCTTCCACTGCGAAAGATTGAAAAACTATATGAATCCTGTTCCCCTCCTCGGCAACAATCACCCAGGTACAGTTTGCTCCATTTGGATATCCATATGGAAACCCGGGGCTTTCTATCGTCCCATTCCTCCCTTTTAAAGTGCCTCCGCAAGTATGGATAAACCCTGTGAAGAAAGGAAACACACAGTCATTATCAAACGCACATGGAACAAAAGAGGTAAATTGTAACAGATTTCCTTAGAAAATGTACTTAATTTTTACTGGCACACACATCCATGCAGCAATTAATAAACTAAATGACGTTAAACACTTTAAAGAGGCCTGTACAGAATTATTCCAAGCAACATTTTTATTGCAACAACTGTATGCACCCCGTAAAGTTCAGGTGCAATATTTCTTCAACTGAGAACAAATTGTTTGGAAAATACACATTGTTCTCAGCTGGCAGAAGCTGTGAGGAAAATCTGGCAACCAGCTGAACAAGAGCCAAATTATGTGTTTCCATTTATGTTTTCAGGTCCCCTTCGAATTAAAAAAAAATAATAGCCTGCAACACCTACTGCTGCAATAATGAAAGAGAAATGCATAACTGAGGACGACAGAGATGTTTTTCAATATTATATCGAACAGAGCGCTTGTGATGTATCATCACTGCCCACTTGTTTCCACAGGGTTAGAAAGCCCCAGAGACGAGCAACAAGCAAGGTCTTCCGATTTGGTGCCACAAGCCCTTAACGTTCTGTTTCACAGCCCACACAAGATATATCTTTGCACCTTGTTGTATTGGCTTTCTGAAAATCAATACCCCTGACATATTAGGTTGAACATCATACTATCATCAAACTACAGTAATGTGATTGCTTGGCTAACCTTCATGCAAATGAGCAAATGGGCCACAGCTTGGTAACACATAGAGAAAGATAAACTGTGTCACTCATGTGCAGACACTCGCCCATTTACAGTATTCTTCCATACTTCCACATCCGGCACACTCCCACTCGTACACAAACACTGACTGAACATGCTCCCATACACACAGCGGCACAGCAAAGAAAAGCGTGCCATTTCATTTGAGGCTATCTTGCATGTTGTCTAATGAAATGCAAACTTAATTAAGATGCATGGTTTACCCCCCACAATTTACTCCTACTGTAATTAGCTTTTCACACTCAGCGGGTAAAGGATGTTTTGCATTGTGGTGGCCATACGCATACACTGCAGTATGGGAGAAAAAAAAAAAACATTTGGCAGCTATGCAACCCAAATGGCCTCAAACTAGACAAACAGGAGTCATTTTTCCCAATAATATATACGCCTTCTTATAAACGGATGTGAGCACAACAGTCAAAATGTTAAACTGAGACAAACTGACAATTAATTTCCCTCTTGTCAAGCTGATTCATTATTTTTGGACAAAGCCTGGCAGCTGTTTATACTTCACAAAAAACAACTCTGTTATCACAAAACACGATTATCCTCTAGAACATTTTTCTACAATCTTTACATCTCGCTGCACCTTCAGGATATTATTCTCACAGGGGTCCTGACCCAGAGTCCCTGACAGCACAGTATATCTCCACCTATTGTCCAGATAACTGACCTTCCCCCGAGGCCAATTCATTCCTCCTGTATCCAGTGATCAAGCGGCCTGACCTATTTATAGATACAGTTATAGATACAGTAAATCATGCCCTTTCAAGATTATGTTGAGTTTGGTGATGAGCTGCTGTTATAAACGCAGTGGGTAAAAAAAATCCTGCCAAGGTTTGTCGCATGTCTAAGTTGTAATTATTTCCGCCACCGTTCCACAAACAGGTTAATCACGGCAAATGTGCAGAACCGATGTGCCACCTACAGGGTCAACATGATCCAACCTGTGACACGGCGCGTTATTGCTGCTTTCAAGCTCTCTGGAATATGGTAATTAGCAGGACAGCCATCTTGACTGATCCAAGAAATTTGATTGTAAAAGTGTGGATTTCTGACGACAAGTGAGTCATTGCAATGTGGCAGCATGTTTGACCAACGACTGCTATGACTTGTTGCATGTTTCCTTTTTCACTAATCATGTTACTTAAAGTTGTCACGATTCTTGGATTTAATGAACTGAAACAGGGCCTACTTGTTAAATTCCTGATCCACATTGACTTCATTTTTACAAAGCTGCCACTAACAGAGCCACCAACATACTTTCTAGCCAGCTGCATTATTCTTTTGTTCCAAACTAAAAGCAATTAATGGTTTGACTGAGTGTATGTAGCACTTGAAGACAAGACAGATTGATCCACACCCACGCTGAATATTTAAAATGGTCTTGAAAAAGAATTTTGAGGAAGACATGTCCCTTACTGAAGCAGAGCCCACCTGCAGTCGCCTTTGTAGTTATAATTTCGATTTAATTCGCTTCAGTTAAAGCAGGAGGATCAATCGATTATGAAGGCAGAAATGCTTAACAACACACTATTTGAAAACTGATGTTCGGCTTCATTATTTATCTTGGAAAGTCACCTCGTCCATTTTTATGAGCATAATTATGAGTGCATTTTTTCTAAGATTAAATTTTGCCTGGTCATGGCCATAGGAGGATTAATTTGTACTAAATATTCAAGAGTAATAGTGTGGGCAACAAAAAGTTATGCTGCAAATTTTCACTGTATTAATCTAAAACACAAGATTAATTAAAGGGACAGTGCAACATTCTATTAAACATTTAAGCTTTTTTGGTTTAAAGGGGCAATTTTACACATGATATAAGTTTATTTGTCACTAGAAGTGCTCCTCAGTTGTATAATGTAAAGTCTGAAAATAAAAAATCTGATGACTGTGTTCCCAACTTGAGGTGTGGGGTTTGAAAGAAGTGGGCATTCAGAAGGCAGGGAATGTGTTATGACAGATGCTATTGCATTATGGGAAAAAGTAGGATCCAGTGTTTTGGAACTTGGGCCGTACAAGTGGCTAAAAGTCAGAAGATCTCTTGTTGCTTTGTTTTTGACCATTCTTTTTTAAAATCAGCCTCTTGTGAGTCCCCTAATGTTATGGAAATGGCAACACTAAATCCCTGCAATACCCTTTAAATGTTACAACAAAATGATTACGACTAACACTTTACTTGATTTGACGCCTGAGTGAAACTGTTAAAACAGCCGAGTAAAAAATGCATGAAACCAGAGACATGCAGTTTTAATCGCTGCTGCAAAACCATGTCAGGTAAATTAGACTTGACTTGTGGCGAGGTGACCACACAGTTTTGTAATTGCAGCTAACCATTGTAGGATAATATTAACCTGAAGCAGTCTGAGTTGAGGATATCAACAGAGCACAGAGAAAGGCCCCTAAACCTTGTGTTAGGCTCAGTAACGATAAGACCCACATCATTTTAATATCCAAGCATAACTGCTTCAATTTGAGGCTCTCTTGTGTCACCTAGCGTTTGTAACAGCAAGGACAGGAGTCCCCGAAATATTTCCGTGTTTGTCAAGTATTACATGACTATTGTTGCAAAGTGATCAGAGTAGTTCTGTTTTGTGTGAACTGCTTAGCCTTGTTTGTGTGGCTGATTGTGGCAGAAGATGACAGAACAGATGCTCATTGCCAAGATATCTATTTCTCTCTTTCCGCCTCTCTCTCTCTTTACCTCTTTCTCCTTCTCAGATCTGTGTATTGCTTTCATCCTTCATTATCCCTGCAACTCTCTTCCTTTCTCGCCCGCTCCTCGTCTCGCTCTCACGTTCCCTGCCTCCCTTTATTTATCCCTCCTTCCCTTCCTGCTCTGCAACTCTCTCTCTCATTTTCTCAGCTACCTTTCACCCCCTCTGCTATCTGTTGCCCTCCTTGTTTTCTGGGTTTTTTTCTATAAGCTATCCATTATGAATTAGAATCCCCCCTTTTCAATGGTGTGAATCATTGGAGCTTGTAATATGTTAAGCACTGTCATCTCCATAAAGGCTGTGTCTATAAAAAGAACATTGTAAACATTCATCTTGTTACTTCAAAGGAAAATGCATGTACACGTACTTCCTTGTATAGGAGGTAGGATATCATATCCATTTACCGCTTACACCTACAGTATGTCTTCTTTGAATTCCACTGTCACCGTTTAGTAGCCAGTTCTGACCTCCATCATCTCTTCAATTGTAAAACGCACTCCCGGGGGTTTTCTCCGACCCCATGTTAGCGCCACGCTGCAACACCGACCATAAATTGTGATGAGAAACCAAATTAACAACATGCTGTGATTGCACAGTGGGGAAAATGCGGTTCAGAAATATGAATTAGTATCATAACGCACAAGTCTGGCACGAACAGGGGCTTCAGCAGGCAGCCGGGCTGGATGACAGACAGCACAGGAACGGTCCCAGCTGTTCCTCAAATAGTTACATTTACCCCTGGCTTTCTGGATACACACACACACAAAATACCACCTTTTCACTGCACCACACCTTTCATGCTTATAACTGATTGTTATACTTGCTGAGCAAAAACACAGACAGGGAAATGGCAGTTGTGTCCAACCTGATGAGATTTGCGAAGGTGTTTGTCAGTCTGAATTGTATGAGAGTGTTTGCGTGTGAGCACATGCATATTTATATGTGTTGTCGGCCTTGGAGAGCTTTTTGCTAATGCAAAGGGGTGAGACACGTCTACTGCGTGTGATTCTCTCTTCTCTGACCGGCAAATACAGATTTTGGGCAGAATGAAGCAGTTAATCAACCACAGTGCTGTATCCTGTGTGGATGGAAAATAAGATTGATTTTGCAGACCAAATTCATTATGCATCATAGCAGGTACCCTATTACAGAATTTGTTGCAGGCTAAATAGGATATTTAATGTTTACTTTAAGCTTGGAGGAAAATGAGAGACTAGATTTTGGATTTCCTGTACATGGACTAGTGTATGAAGTGATATGTGGCCTCGAAACAAGTAAATAGCCAATACATTGTCCTCCACCATTAATACAGATTTATAGTTGGGCCATTAACAGAAATGATTATGTGCAGCGGGGAGAGCGAGGGAGAGTCATTTACTGTCATCCTAACTATTATGAGTGACAAACAGATCACTGGATAATGGATGATTGTTGATGGGTATGAGAGATTGCCCATCCCAATCAACCATTTTTGAACAGACCATCATTAAACAGGTTTGGAAAATAAACACTCACAGTTTGACCTGCTCCCTTCAGGATTTCAGGATTTATCTGCTAGACATACTCTGGCAGTGAAACTGTTGAATTTTGATGGAAGATTTAGTTTGGTAAATTTATTGCATTCCATTTACTATATTGTCTCTTAAAGTGTATTGAATTTATCTGCCATCTATTGTGCTGTGTTTGTCCTTTATCGCCCATCTATTGTCCCCAGTTTAAGTGGCAGCCTGCGTGTCCAAAACCATTTTTCCAATAATAAAGTTTATCTAACCAAACAAAATCCTGTGGCTTAGAGCAATCAGAGTAATATTGAAATGACAAGTTTTTGTGTCCTGATCCTGATTAATGGCATTCAATGTACTGGCAATTAGAGAAAAGTTGTAGCGCCCTCCTTTGGCACTAGACTGTGTAAACTTTATGCATTAATGGAGAAACAGTACATATTTTCCTCAAAGTGATTCTTAGGTTGTTAAACTAAAGATTTCAAAAATTCTTTGGACTGTAGATCAGTTACTTGAGAACACTGACCATCTGGGAAACAACACCATTGATGCATTATAAATCAAAGACTGTTTGTTCTTGGGTTCTTCATAAGAAACACACTTATGATGTGTGGACAAACAAAACAGCAAGAGGACATCAGCTGCAGGGCTCTGTGTAAGGACATTTGGCGAGAACTATATGACGCTGTAAAGGGACTTCACTTTGAAAAGTCTACAGCGTCAGAAAAAAGGATGCTGCATCGACAGTTTCAAACTTTATCATTACAATACAGTCAGCTGGCAGATGCTTTTGACCTCAGTCTTTTCAGTCATTTTTACACACACATGTGGAAGAGTTTGGGGTTGTTATCACTGTCTCAAGGACACTTCAACCGGGATTGCGCCACAATACGACTAATGGTCAGCATGCTATATCACTGCCTTATCAGACACACCTGGATATATCAGTATAATACCCCAATGCTGCTGTTATTGTGGCCACTGTGAACCTGAAAATAGAGGCCAAAGATGGCAGAAGTAGACCTGTTCATTTTGTCTCTGAGCTCACTCATGAGATGTTTGTGCTTCAGGGCCAATTACACTTTTTTGCTTTAAAAATCTAGCCTTTCACTGAGTGCTTTAATACTGCACAGTGGTATAATTCATGAAGTCATTATGTATTATTACTGCTGTATTTATTTCTTTTAGGATTCTACATGACCTTTTTAACCAGTGCCTTCGATTTAAATAGCAAATACATGTGGTAGGTTTTTAAAGATAAAAGTGTTATAATGGCAGAGAGCTGAGCCTCAGAGTCCCTAAAAAGTCTTGAAAGTTAACTTAGACTTGCAATAAATTAAATGTTTGAATCTATGACATATAGCTTTTTCTGTGAGTCATAGAGATATTTTAGCTGAAATATACTATATTCCCTCATGAGAAAAGGGAATAAAAAGGAGCATATAGATACTTCTATATAAATATACCCTATATCTAATTAACCACTGTATAAGGAAGTGAAATGAACTGTAGGATTTATGCAACTATTCATGCAGTGTATAAATATTCACAGCAGTGTGATCAACGTTATATAATACATGATTACATGAATCACTAAATGATACTAAAACGCACATTCCAGACTTTTAGAAAGTAACAAGCCTTTGCTTTGAACACTGCTTGGACCACCAGTCGATCTATGCATGAAAAGTGTTTTGCCTTCACCCTTCATACATCACAGTATCTTTCTTCAAACAAATCCTAAGCCCAATATCCACCAGCCTACTGAGCTATGCGCTTTCAAGCTCCTCTTCTTGACTTATTTTTGGCATGTATTATCTTCTCTCTCTGCTTGATACTCCATTTCCTCACGATTGACTGTAGAGTATGCTTCGTGAAGGACACCTCTTCTTCTGGATGGCATTTCATCTTTGTTCATGATGATGGTCTATCACAAACCAGGGGGGGACAGCTCCTAGCAATCAAAGTTAAAGTACAAAAAAAATCCATTGATTTGCACCTGACCTTAAAGGTGAGTCAGCCAATATAGAGATATCCATCAGCGGGGAGCCTGGTTACAGAGCACTGACTGGAAAGATAGAGCCCTTACCAAAGAAGACAAAGGTCAACAAACATCCTGGTGGGCTACATTTGCTGCCAAGTGTCTACACACCTTCGAAAACACAGCAAAGACATAGAGCAGTGTTATACACATACAATCTGTTGTATTGCTGAGTATAGGATTTTAGAAAAGGAAATGACAATTATAGATAATGTTGAACATTAAACATAACCATCGATCAAAGGAAATGTGAACGGTAGACAAAAAGCCGTTTGTTGCTTTTCTGTTCTCACACCTTTAGATCATAACTCTTCAGGGTCTTCACCCCGTCAAATCAGAGCTGCTGCAGCACTTAGGACTTACATTTCGAGGTCATTTTGTTTTTAGAAATCCAAGCACTTTTCTCTTAGATCTTTGGCAAGTTGCACTCCGAGGCACAGACATAAATTGTCGAAGGAAGAGAAAATAATTTTTCGGCAGCCCAACCAGGAATACAACAGTGATGACTGCTAAGGCCTAGGCAGCAACCTTAGCAGACAGAAATCTTAAAATGATGTCCCCTAGGACAGGGATTGTATCTGCATGGCTGTGCTGCACCTTCACAATTCATAGCACCTCACCATGCTTGCATGCATGCTTGATGAAAGGGAAATAGGCTCCATACAACAGAAACAGAAAAGAGGCTTTCTAGAGAATGACTATTACCTCATAAGTGTGTCACTGCAATTTGGAAAAGGGCTCTGAAATATTCCATTCGGTGGTTTTAAATTGCCAACCACCGAGGTGAAAAATCCTAAAATCAAATACACTGCCACGCCGAAACACAGCTGGCACGTGCACAAACACACACACCAAACACACACACCGTTGCACGAGGAAATAACAGACGTCGTGTATCTGCGTCGCCAAGTATAATGACTGTTTCCCAACGTCTGCGTGCTGCTGGTGCTTTAGCTTCTTCCCAGCAGATACAGTATTTCATGGCTAGACACCAATATCTCCTCAAAGTGCTACTGAGCCATATTGCACCTGATGCCAGGCCACCACTGTGAGAGCTGCTGTACAACACAAAACTGTGAGCCAACAGCACATCTAATAGGACGCCTGTCTCTCTAGCCTCCAATTTTCCAAAGAAACAATAACATCAACACTTCACTTTCCCCGAAAAAGGAAAAGGGAAGAGGCACGCAACAAGAATCTGTCTCTTTCTCTCTAAAGGCAACCACAGGGGCTGAAACAGTACTCGACTGTTTTTCACTTTCCAAATAAACATCTTCTTCCAGTTAACAGCCCGTTCACATAGCGAGGACGTGCTTTTTTTTAAATGCAAAGCATCTCATGGACATCACTTGAAACTCAATAACAAACTCCCACATTAACATTAAACCGGCTGCAGATTCTCCAGAGATTGTTATACTAGTTCTGAACATGTCAACCTGCTCCACCTGCAGGGAAGAAAAGCAATGGTGGGAGCAATTTAGACCTGCACATGCAGACATGCTGATCTCGCCACCTACAGGTGAAGAAAGGAATAGCTGCTACAATTTTGCACCACCTGGAGGCAATGAGTGTCACGGCTGCAGTGGGGGTTTTGTTTTAGAGCTTTTAGCATTTGCATGTGTTCTGTTGGTTTCCCATTAAACATTTGTACAACCTGTTAGATAACACACATTAATTGATAAAAATGGAATATTTTGTGTCATGCTGTGGCTATTAAATAATCAAATAGAAATATAATGAAGTTTGTGGCTGTGAAACACTGAAAGGTTTTGTAAATTAATTTCAATTTCACTTTCTAATCATCTATGTATCTGAAGATTGGGTTTTTTTCAGGAAATTAGTCATCGGAAAAGTCAGCCAAAGTGTAGGGTAGTAAAATTAACATTTACACAAACAATTAAATGATAGACAGACAGCTTAAATAACTTTACTAAAACTCAAGTTAGGACTGCAACTAAGGGATTATTTTCATTAACAATTCATCTGCTGATTATTCTCTCAATTAATGAATATGTTTATAACATTAAAAAAAATGTGAACGTCCACTATGATTTCCCTCCTGATGCCCAGGATGATGTCTTCTAAAGTCTTCCTTGTCTTATTTTATTCAGCCAACAGACCAAAACCCAAAGATATTATGTTTACTATCATGTGTGGCAAAGGAAAGCTTCAAATCTTCACATTTTAGAATCTGGAATCAGCAAATATTTGCTTACTCTTACTGGAATTCAGTAGAAAATATGCTTGTGTTGTAAAGAACACCACATTTTGCAGGTTAAATCTAAAGTACAAGTACACAGCAGGAGCATAACAGAGCAAGAAAAGACAACAACACTACCATTGAAGCATGCATTGCCTGTGGTGGTGGAGTAAAGAGGCCATTACTTTCCCTGTCTTTTTCTGACCTGCTGCCACTGTCATTGCTTTCACATTCCACAGGTTGGGCTGGAGCCGCGGGTCTAAAACTGCTGCCACTGCAGTTGGATGATATTGACTGGGCCAAGGTTCAGCTTCCTCGTATCACTGACACTGTGCGTCCTTGATCATGACCAAAATTAGACCAGGATGAATGAGTGCTTTAATAAATGCAGCTCTACAGGCCAGGACCAAAGGCCAGTACACAGGATGGAACCCTAAAATAAGACAATTAGTAAATCAATGATTTTTTTTTCAGTTTGCACAGCAGAAGCCTGAATGTGTTTGCTCACATGTTGAAAATGCAGCACAGGTGAGATCACATTTTTTGCTACTTTCAGAAGAGGCTGGGAAACTTAAATGGGTCAATTGTTACATTAACAGCAACATAGCATTTATGAAGAAATCAATAATTTCCTAAGCTGCTGACCTGAGAGCATCTCATAAGCAGCTGAGATTGTATAGCCTACCTGTCCAGGCCTATTTTCTAACTAGATGAAATCTGAAATCCCCAGAGCTGCCTCCTCAACATGGATCATAAAACAGTGCAGTTGAGAGTCTAAACAGGTATGTTGTATGCTAACCTTGCCTATCAGATTAATTGCTGTTGAAACACGCTATGGAGTCAAAGCAACCTCCACTAAGCAGTCTACCTCCTCAATTACCTTCACATCCCCCTACTTTATTTCCCTGACCATGCTTCACCCCTGCCTGCTCTCCTGTCACATATCAAAAATCCAGTCGACAGCCACAGACACAAACAAGAGCAGCAGTCGTCAATGTGAAGGAGGATTCATGAAGGTACGTGGGTATGCCATGGTCACAGGTTATAAAGAGAATAATACTGGAAATATAGTATACTGTGGATGCAATTCTGAGCAAGATTAAAAATATATCTAATGGTATGGATATTATTGTGCTTCATTGAACACATGGGCAATAAATCTTGCAGCAAACTAGTTACAGGTTTATCAGCTACAGCTCACTTAAAGTAAATGATTTGCTGCATTTACATTCCCTCCTATTAGCTGGTAGTAAACACACTTATCGCGTAAATATATCACAAATACAGTGTGACTGCAAATATGTCACCCATCAGGTTGTCTAGATTCTAACCACTGCTTTTGAGAGGCTAAATGCATGTGTATTTTATCAGCCAATAAGCCTCCAGACAGTTAACAGAGTTTAATCCCCTCTGAAAATGGCACCTGAGGTGCACAAGACAGTCCACCTTGAATCTGCAGCCTTGACTCTGGAAGCAGCCTCTCCTCAGCCTGTTACATTTAATCTCAACAAACGGTGAGCTATTTTTCTTCCTGAAGACAAGATATTGCCAATCTCTCTCCCCCAAGAGTACTGCTTATATTAAAACTGATACCTGAGAAGAACCGACTTAATCAGAACTAGCAAACTATATCCAACGTTCGCAGGGACCTGTCGGCAACATCTAAGAACCTGGGCCAGGCCTACAGCTGTGGGCGAGAGGCCAGTGGTGAGCTGAGTAGTACTTTGGTATGCCACAAAGGCCATGCAGCGAGATGTCAGCACTAAAAGAGACATCAGGAATCCAAGGAGTAAACTTGTTACTATTCCGAGCTCCTGTATCCTGAAAAAGTATATACTGTTCTTTCCAGTTCCTCAGGTGATTCTTCTGAAGACGGTCCACTGTTCTCTCATACTTCTGCTCTACTTCTTCCACTGTTGTGGAGATCAAGAACCTGTGGGGCAGTGGGATAAAGCCCCAAATTCCCGGTAGATAGTGTATAATTACGCAGACAAATTGTAATCCTGATTAGCCCCAGCAGCCTTTCCAGCCTGTTTACATAATCACATTGAGAGAAAGTCTTCATCAAGGGCTCAGTGGCCAGATTACTGTCTGTGCAGAGCCCACCTGATTACCAGCAATTAGTGACTGCCTGCAATAGAGTTTAAAAAAACAAAATAACAAAATATGGAAGCTGGGAGGAAATCTGAGCGATACAGCGTAATCACAAAAAACAAGTGGTGGGACACAACAGATGGACAATTTTCAACAATCTGTTCTCTATTATTAATCGTTCACTGTGATTTGACGTGCTAATGTCAGGGCGGGAAACAAGCCAGTGCCTGCGTCTTCTGTTTGTCCTCTCCCGTGGCGTCCCTTCAACTTCCCATGACGACATTCCCCTCCTGCTTTTTTTTTTTTTCCTTACTAAGGCTGCGCAGTATAAAGAAGTGCCAAGTGACACAAACTGAATATTTGAGTGTTATCGGGTCTGCAAAGTATCCTTAGAAATGGATAGAAATGTAACATAACATTCATCAGTTTCAAGGAGACATATTATAATAACTATAAACAACATAAAGGGCAGATCCAGGAAGCTGTGGCCATAACTCCAAACTGGATCTCCGTCACTCTCTCACATGATATTATCCTGCGCTTATGCAACCATGTGTCGTAAGACTGGGATGCCCTCAGCTTTGCGACTGTTTCACGATTGTGAACTCCATTGATTGTCATCCGGTCGATGCCGTGTGATTGTCATAAGAAAAAAGGGCAAACGCAGCTGTTGTACTCAAGAGAAGATACAGTAAAGTGCTCCCCATCAGTGTAAAGGAATTCAATTTGTACTTGACCCAGGTCTTTTGCTCTGTTTAAAAGAAATCCAGTCCCTGCAATGTAGCTCCCCAAATTTGTGTCTGTGTCAAGCAGTTTTATACGTTCCCAAAGGATTAGATGACACAGTTGCAGTGGATGTCCTCAGTTGTTTGGTAGTGGACTGCTGCAATGAGAATATATCACTTTTTGACTGAAATTTATTCTTTTCCAAAACTAAGCTGTCAAATGTCACTGGGATGTCTAGAGTACCAAGAGTCAGACAGGTGACTGAGGTAACTTTGTAAACTGAGAATCAGAACTGTGCACCACCCACATACAAAATCCTGACTCAAAAATAGCCTAATATGAAAAAGCGATGTTGTACAAACTTTGCTAGATAGAGGGCTTTTTTTAGAGCATCATTATCTTAGCGGGAGAAGTGAGTCACAGGCCAAACCTAGTAGATCTTTATACTTCTGCAAACATCGTGTCAGTTGTCGGAGCAGAGGAACAACAGCTGTTCCAGGGTTCTTCCTTCATGCCTTGCTCTGTGTCACTATATCCTTTTCCAAAAAAACCCCCAAAAAACGAGGCCTCCTCCTTTCCTCCCCCCTATCCCAATTCCTGGCTGGCTGGCTCCCTAATAAGTAACAGAACTAGGAGGATTGGCAGTGGCCTCGAGGTTTGACATTGCCACAATGTGGGTGGTGATGAAACAGCACTGCGCCCGACTCTGCTTGACTCGACTTGGCTCATTCTTGGTGGGCGCCGCTACTCTGCATGCTGCACATTTCATCCACCCCCAATAGACAGACATGAGAATAACTCACAGGGTGAACAATCTGCATGTAAATTGATATCGGCGAGTGCCCATACTCAGACATACATGCGTTCAACAGATAAATAGCCATGCACTCGGACACACAATGCTCCTGAATGCATGCATGCACACGCGCACACACACACACACACACACACAAAGACGTTGAGTGGAAATATGCTGAGGATTGGAATTGGATTTGCCTTTTTTTCTTTGGCTTTAATTTTAGTTGGAAATGAGAAATTTCACACACTAACATTAAATATATGAGACACTCAAACAGAGAGAAACACACACACACTTATGCTCAGTTCTTATAATCAACATGTAACTGACAGTGCAAGGAAGCAAGAAATGGGTTTTTTATATATTTGCTGTAAATGTAGTTTAAATACCAGTGAGCAAAGATGAGCACATGGTAATTGCAGTGTGGCAAAAGAGCAACAATTGCTTTGACTGACTCTTACAGAAGCTGTGGTATGTTTAAGAAAAAGCATGAATCCAATTACTGTGGTAAACAAGGGGAAGAAAAACAGACAGTGCAAAGTGTGGGAATTCTGTTGCTTCATTGGCCATAAAGGAACATTTTAAAAACCTTCATCAGAAAAGTTAGACCTCAGCAGTGGTGACATGTTGACTTGTCTTGAGTGAAATTAGCTGATGCATGTCAGGAAAAAAAAACATGGTTAACTCACCAGCTAGAGGGAGTATTCAAAGGACAGACCCCCTGAGAAAGAGCCAGTAGAATACTAACAAGCCCACCTTACACCTGCCTGCACTGGCAACTCTGATAAACACCAGTGGACAAATTGGTTCCACACTACTAATTGCCTGCCCCCCCCCTGCATGCTTCCACTAACATTTCTGGCCTGATGCAAAAAAAAAAAAAAATCCCACATAAATACTTGAAAACTCGACCCAGAAAGGAGACACACAGCTCTCGCCTAAATAACCGAGGATCCCTTCACATCCTATAGGAAATCTGCAGTGCATGCACTTGCACAATTCACTAGTTACCCTACTAATCAAAGCAGCTCACGTAGGCTATTAGAAGAAGCGTGGAATATCTATTGAGGGACTCAGTCAAAGCCTGCATTGAGCGCAAACACCGGAGAAATGCGTCCCCTTCAAACTCCATCCAGTAAAAAAAAAAAAACCTCGGCTGCCTGTTTTTTTTTTCTTGCGCACGTCTGTAACGTTAAAGCTTTTGATTTCTCTCGCGCACACGCACGCACACGCGCACGCATCACACAAAACACAAGAGGATTGCTGCAGTGGCTCGGTACCTTTCACACAAGTGAACATGAGAGAAAAGACGAGGTTCCAAAAAACAAATCCCGTCCTTATCCTCATCGCTCTGCCTTGACCGAAGTCCCCTCGGCCACATTGAACGCATCTCCTGTTGAAAATGTCCCGCAGTTCAATAGATCCGTCGTAGTATCCGTCTCTGTAAATCCCCTTCATGATCACAACTAACACATGCAACCTTACAGTCTGCTTCTTGTCTCTTTGCTGTCTCTAGGTTTCCCCCTTTTTTTGCCTCTTCAGAGGAGAATCAGGCAGAGCCGCCCGCCGCCTTATGTCAGCTGATGGGAGAGGAGAAGTGAGCAGGACTGGATTTTAGGATAGGACCACAGCAACCTGGACCAGGGCTCAACCATCTCTGCTGAGAGGGGCATCAAGTGTGGGGGTCTCTGCCGGTGAGCTCCTCAACATCATCCCCTTGTTTTAAAATCCCTGTGAAGGAAGGAAAGAGAGAGAGCGAGAGAGAGTGGAGGCTACTATTTGAATGCTGCCTTTATGGATCTGCAATTGAGCCACGCAGAGTGTGTGTGTGTGAGAGAGAGAGAGAGAGAAAAGGTGGTGGAGGAGGAGGAGGTGAGAGAGAGAGAGAGAGAGAGAGGCGTCCTGTGTAAGTATGATGTGGCTGGTGTGTGGGTCACAAATCATGCAGCTGGAACAGTGGAGGTGTGGGTGGCAAAGGGAGATCTTTATGGGAAGAATGTAAATCCCGAGAGAGGCATGAACTCCTGGTAATGACAGCATGTGGTTTATGTGTGCATGAGAGAGGGGAGGTGGGGGTGGGGGTGTGTAGTGGGGGGTGTTAGGTGAGACTCAGACAGGCAGCAGCATCCCGTCCCGAAAGCTGATGAAAGAGAATTCGCCTGCTAGGCAATCCCACCATAACTCTGATTTTCATTTTGGAGATGGAGTGCAGCCGTTATTGGGAGTGATGGGACTGGGCAATTTGCAATGCAAAGATGGGATGATGACGGCGCAAAGCTTCGGCTCAGCTGCAGTGGGGCTCTTCTGCCATCTAGCTTTGGAAGAGTCACCGACCTGTGCTTTGAAATGGAGAGGAAAAGAGAAGGGAGGGACGAGGGGGGGTTGAAGTGAGAGGCTGTGATTGCACGTGGAATGAACATCATCCGGTCTGTAACATATTCAGATTCTTCAGGAGCTGTTGATTCTAATGGCTTTGCTTTCTTTTTACATCAACATCTGGATTCTTAGAGCCTTAAACAGTCCAGTACATTAAAGTTTGAGAAAGAGAGAGACAGAGCCTCCAGTTCAGATGAGGTTTAAATCAATTATGTGCATAGCTTCAGGAATGAACATTGCCCACTTAATAATTGCACCTGCAATGACCTCCATAGAAATCAATATCTTGTGCCCTCGTATTGGCGAGATTTACGAGCGTGAAGTCAGCAGGGTAAGTTCATATGGAAGGCTAATAAATTAACCCTGAGCCTGTCTTCGTATTTGAGGTGAAGCCAAAATGGGCGTTTTTCAGTAATTTACAGTATGAGAGCTGTCCATGGTCCTGAAACTTAAATGCACAGTCAGACTGTAATTGCAGCCACTTTAGGAAGGAAACTGACTCGTGCTTTCATCATTTCACACCACAAAAATAAGGTGCATCAAAATGAATTACTATTAATTGTATTTCAAACGGTTAGTTGGCTGAAAAGATGTTTAGCTCCTTACCTAAAATTCCCCTCTAAAGCGAAGATCCGCTTTCCACATTATCATCCTTTTTGCATGTTTCTGTTCTGTGTCCAAGGTTAGTCGGCTACACAGGCCAAAAGCCTCCCACCCCTACCCCTGCTCTCCCTTGGGAGAATAAATGGGAGAAAACAGCTTGATCCCGCTCCAATCTCGTCTCATTATAAGGCGGCGGAAGGGCAATGGGATTGTTGTCCTTTAGCCAAATATTCAGAAAACATAATTCAACTCCCGAGGCGAAATGATGATAAATATCACATTTATAACTGTAATGTTGTGAAATGTATTTGGTATTTTCGTGCCGTAAACAGGCGCGGCACTTTATGGGCTTTGTATTTTGTGAATTACATTTTATTCTGTATTTATAGTGTCTTTGCCGGCTCAATGAAATGTAGCTCTTTGTGAAAATCTCATTTTACATGTTTCTGTGGACAGCTTGATATTAATCTATCTCATTCTGCCCTTACAAACTGAGTCGCTACCACATGAGCGATAGATTTGTATCCTCCGTTCTATTCCTCTGTAGAGTTGTTTATCTCAATGGTTTATGCAGCAGAGGCAAACCATTGCGTATCTGCTGGTGTGAAGTGGAAGGTCCCTTATTCCCTCCTGGCATCAGAATTCTTCAGGTGTCTACAGGCCCGGTGGAAGCTGCTGGGAATGGATTGAGGCACCAGGTAGCTTGTCTTTACCACTGTAATCGACAGGTGGGCCCAGGAGAGTGGGCTTCAGTTGTATTGATGCTTCTCGCCAGCTCTCTCTTGCTGCTTGATGAGCAATCAGACTGCCACTTGCCTGATCCTCCTGTTGTTTTCTGTGTGCATCCGTGTGTGCGTGCGTGCTGATGTCTATGTATTGGCAGTCCATGCATGCAAAATTGAATATATATACTCCTGCACATGCATACATGTGTGCAAGCATGGTTGAGCATTCTGTGTGCGGGGGGCATGTTTGTGCAAACATTTGCACGCTTTAGCTCATGCTGATAGGAATTCATTTGTTGAATGCATTTTAACGTGTTGGCCGCTGCATCGGGAACAACAGAACCAGTCGGCTAACCAGCCACATAATCAGCCAGCCAACTGAACAGCCAGTCAGACAGCTACGGTCTGACTGCATCGACTCTGTTTTCCCCTCAGGGGCTCAGGCTGTTGTACTTGTGAATGTGGGCAGCATGTTCTGATTAGCAGTGGCCATGTACAAGGACTGACACACGAGAAGGTTTTCATGTCACACAGGGACCAAAGGCCTCCTGCCTTCCCCGAGGGCGCCTTGGGGGGTTAGACAGGTGTCTGTGAATTTGTGTATGCATACTGTGTATGGTATGCGGGAGCGTGTGCACATGTGTGAATAAAAGTGTCAGACTATTACTGTGTATGGAACACGTGTGCCCTTCAGGGATGTACACTAAAACGTGTGTGCATGCCCCTAGCACACGGGCGTGCAGTGATGTCGTACGCCTTGGCATGCATCTAAGTTGAAATCTTCACGCCTGGGTTGTAGTTTGTTTAAGTGTGTGTGTGTCTGTTTGTGTGCAGGGGCAAAGTGCAGCTGGTAGGGGGTTGATAGAGTAAGCACTGGGGTCGGATTAGCTCGACTTCCCCAGAGGAATGTGTCTGAATCCGGCCTCTCTCGCACACTGCTAATCCACTGCTGGGTTCTGCTGCTCCATTGCTCTGGGTCTGCTACCTACAGCACCCAGGGGGCACTGGGAGTGTGTGTACAGGTGAAAGGGGTAGAGGGGAGATGTCTGTGCACGTGAGTAAGACAGGAGAGAGGGGGGTGGGGATGGACTAATGTGTGATGAAGGGCATTTTGGGCATAAAAAACATGTAAAAAAAAACTTTGAAGCTTATGGAGTTGAAACAAATTTACTAGTATATGTTTTTTTTCATGCTCTTCATGTGAGAACTATTGAACACACTATTTTATGTTCTAATAAATTCAGCCACCTTAGTGTGGTTAATCTTTTGTCCATTTCATTGCTTGAAGATAATAGCTCATCTGTGAATAATGATTGTAAAAGAGAAAAAAAGACAGAGGTTTGAAACAGAGACGGGCCCTTTATCCAGAATCAATTGCGCGGTGTAATACGACACGGATCTTACAATTGCGACAAAAAGCACACCATCGCACCTCATCCTGTAGCAGGTTACATGGTGGCACACTGACAAAAATATGCATTGACAGTTTCACTGGCATGCCTGGCAAGATCATCGTCAGCCTGATGCTAGCACTTTCGCTCAGGGCAACACTCTGAGCCATGAGTCATAGCAAGTGGTTCAGTCTGAGTAAATATGGATAAAAAGGGACATGAAAACCATTTATGATCCATTTATGTGTGCACCTAGTTTGTGATTTTGCTCAGTCTAAGAACAGATTCATTTCTCCCCTGCATGACCTATAGCTCACACGTGGATACACACACTTTCTCTGTTTCATCTCACCCTCCTCTTTTTTTCAAATCTCACCACCTTTACCTTGTTACTACGTGTGGGTTCACCACCCTGCCATCTTTCGCTCATTAGGTCCTATGTAGGTTTCAATCAGATCTCTGCGGACTGAGCCTGCTCGCACGCTTTGTTCACACATCTGACATAAAATATTCTTAATCCTTTTATCTTCTGAGAAAAAAAGTGTGAAATAGTAGAGACAGACAGAGAAAGAGGGAAAAAGGGGGGAGGGATAACAAAGAGTTGAAGAAAACAGGGGTTAAAGGTATCGATTGACGGATGGTGGCCAGCATAAAGACGAGAGATGGAAACCGATGCGAGCTTGAAGAGAGTGAGGGGAGAGACAGGGAAGGACAAACAGGCGAAAGGAGGGCAGAGCGAGGATGAATCGAGGTTGTTGGCACTGAAAAAAAGAGGAAGGGAGACAGAGGAGAGGAGCAAGGGTAAAACATTAGAATAAGCAGGGCGAAAAAATAGATTTGAGGAAACCGAAGCAACAATCTAACTGGATAACAAATAAATGTGTTTATGAAAGAGATGGCTTATTTTGGGTGACACAAACCATAGCCAATATATGGGCCTGGAAGCTTTTTATTTTTTCATTTAAGATGGAAAATATTTGTGAAAAAAATATAAGTGAATGCTCCACAAACAGCACAGGCATCTATTTGTGTGTCTTTACACTTAAGGTCAAACAATTTAAAAGGGGTAATTAACAAGATGGAAAGTGTTTCCATTCCAGCAATAATTAGTGAAAGTACGGACAGAAAATTAAAAAAAAAACAAAAAACTGTTGTTGGCCAAAGTGGCTCCACTGCGGCATATTCAACTTCAAAGATGCTCTCATCATATATTGAAATGTAGAATGAACAGTCTGGTGATACACAGACTTAATCATATGAATAAAAGATCAAAGGGAAAATTGCTGATTGAGAGAGAGGAGGAGAGAATAAGCAAACGCTAGCTATTTGATTCACTCCACAGAAGGGGAAAAAAAACGAGTTAAACACCTTTTTTTTTCAGGGGAAAAAATGTTTGATTGTAAGTGTGGAGGGGAGGCTTGTAAATGTGCTGGTGGTATTAAAAATGTGCTGGGGTTATTGAGTGAGAGGTTTTCTGACAGTCCACAACATAATCTGGCATTCATGACAGCTAAGGCTAATCACAGTGTGAAATAGCAGACTTACCTACACTGACTAAAGTGTTGCTCGGCTTAACCAGCACCTTTAAGGCAGCACTGTACACACAACATTTTGAAGCGGTGAAGAGGGGCAATTTATGACTCAACTGTAAGCAACACTCAGCAAGAGTTTTTTTAAAAATGCCTTTACCCATATTACCAAATTCTCATCCCAGCCGAGGAGAAAATCGCCCATTTGGATTGTGTTAAAATAGAGTCTGTGTTTCTTCAAGTTTGTAGAACACGATGTGCCGCTTGCCTGAGCACGCTGGGTTCGTGTGTAAAGAGAGGCAGATTACCGGTTTTATTTTTTTTAGAGCTAGCATTACTTTTTGCAGAGTATGGTGCAAGGCTGAGGCAAATCAAGTATCCTACTAAGCAGCTTAGCAGTTCCTCTAACACTTAGTGTTGCTCCCAAGGTGAAATGCATGTCTGTCAGAGCAGCTCGCTACATTCTCTGTAGGTCAATGACTTACCTGAGGCTCAGGCTCTAAGAAGTTCCTGTCTTAAATGATGGTTCAAGGGTATCCTGGTGGCACTGCAGCTTTGCATACCATCTACCAAACTGTATTGCTCTTGAGCTAATTCCATTCCTCACATATCTTTGCCTTTGTGCTCACTGTGACTTAGCTACTGTGCATTCTCAAGCAGGAATGAAAATAATCAATAGCTCAGATAAATTACACCATAAAAATATGTTTCTTCGCCTTCAGCAAGAAACATGGGGCGATATTACATCAGCTTATTTTGATCATTAATAACTCTGCTTACCAGATTTGTTCGTTAGATGGAATTAAAAGTTTACATATCCATGGGTAACAAATTTATGTGCCATGAAATGAAGGTGAAGTGGTCAAAAAGCGGGTTAATATGCTGATCAGGCAAGTTTGGATTTTATGATAAAGGAACGAGGAACAAAACATCAATGATTTCACAGTCTGTGCAAGAAGATAAGGGTCTTTTTTTTCTATGAGCAGTATGACTTTGAACCCTCTGACTCCAAGACTGCTGCACACAACAGTTCTTTGGCAGAGCAAAACGCTACTTCGAACTAATATTGTGTAGGCAACTTATCATTTATATGGATGTCATGTTATGTAGGTGGGCAATAAATAATAAAATAATGCAAAAATTCTATTGAAAATGAATCCCATTTTATCCGGAAGATGGTTTAACAGAGCTGAACAGAGCTGAAGATTGGGTTGAGATGGTGGTTTAGATGACTCACTACTTATGTCTACACAAGGACATTAACGTGATCACAAATTTCCTGCATCTCTAATAGAAGAGAGCACATAGAAAATGAAGTAAAAGAGGTACTGTAGGCCAGACCGTTTTGTTTCTGCTGTGTCAGATGTCGGCTAATGATATCACAATTATGCATCGAAATGGAATTAGATACATGAGAGACTTTAGTATTATATACAATATGAATTAATTAGCTAATTCTGGAGCGGAGTTGCTGTGTGAAGCAGTTTCTAATGTTATGCAATAATTTTTGTATTCTAATGAAATGAACTTAAATTAGCAAATGTTTGCTCAAGCGGTGTTCTCAGATGTCACGGAGCAGATGCACGACAATCCGATCAGAGACGAGGGATCGGTCTCCCTGATCTACTCTCAGATACGTACATATACTACTGCACACAACACAAACCTGTTGAGTCAAGCTGCGCCTTGTTTTCCTGCAGATTATGTTGGTGTAAGTTAGGTACATTTAGAACCTAAAACTGGGACCAGATACAAATCATCTGTGCCTGGAATCCAACAGGTGGCAGCTGAACATGTTCTAGTGAAATAGCCAAAAGAGACGAGAAAAAGATCTGACACTCTGCAACCTGCATCTATGTTTTTCTGTTTCATGAGTCTTTCATCTTGCTTCCATAGGATGCATGTTGCCTCATACTTACGCCTACCCTGGGGCAAGTTGTGCCAAACAAATTGGTCATACTTCTAAAACTGCTTTAAATTCATGTTTTGTGTTAGTTTCCATGGATGCCCAGCAACCATAATTACACACCGCAGTTAGTGTCTGAAGCGAATGCACATTTATTTTGCTGTATTAGCATAAAATGGGAAATGTGGATCCATTTACTCCGTTCTCCCCATATGGCTTTGAACATAAACACCTGTTTGTGTACTGTGTATTTGTTTATTGCATGGAAAATTGCAATTCAAAGACATTATTTGGGAAAAGAAAGCCTCACATTTGCATCTTTCATGTTAATATTTAGATTATATTTTTACCAAGGGTGACATACACTCAATTCCCAGATCTTCACATGGAGAAGAAGCCAAGCTTAACAAATGCAAAGCTGGACCTTTTGGGTTCTTGCAGGGGAAGACATACTTCATAACCCTCCCTCCCTCTGATGGGAAACTTGAGAAATTACCTTTTGTTTAAGGACATTATTATCGCAGTCCTGAATCTAAGATTACACTCACTGCACAGAATCACAATCACAATCAATCGAAGGTATAACAGGTATGCAGCTGGGATTGTTTTTGGTTGTGCTGAAATAGAGTGCACATTGATTGTGGAGTGTGATTGAATTCCATTTTAATGCAATTTAACCAGGTACTCTTAAATGTGTGCATTTTTCGTTTTGCCTTTGCCTAAATACCAAATTGCAGCAATCAAGACTTGATCCCCACGCTCCCACTGTGATTGCCCTTTAAAAGACCAATTACTTGTTGTGTTTGATGAATAAATACCTGTGTGGAGCTGCCTGATATATTTGATTTGGATTTCACCTTTGTCTGTGTCAAAGAGTGGAAACTTCCTGCACCAGTGAAGAGAAGTGTAGGAAAAGTTCATGGAGTCAGCATCATTGAGTCCAACTCTTTCCTTCCTCCACCGGCTACTGAGAAAAAGCAAATGAATAGTTGCTTAACTTGCAGAAGCAAATCAGGAAAGACTAGAATTATACACAGTACAGGAAGTAAAATGTCACCATTGTGAGAGCACGCATAGGATGAGATTGATTTGACAGCTAAATAGAGAAATTGAAAACAAGGCTTCTGGAAAAATTATCCTGCAAAGTTTATCTGAAAAGAAAGTGAGGAGAGCATTTACGAGTGTGAGTCTGAGAGAAAGTGAGATTGTGAAGCAATTATTCGTGCCTGATTGGGTCAGTGAAAGGCATGACGCAGCATACACAGAACAGGTTTCACAGATAATTTTGCTGAATTTGACAGTTTCAGGTTTGTATTCCTGCCTGTGGTGCCCAGTGACTGGAATGAGCAAAAACCTCCTCCTTAACTAAAAAAAAAAAAAAATCATGCCTGGAGCAGCTGTGGGAAATATCCCCACTCTGGATGTCTTTCACATCCGCACAACCTTCCATTGTTGTCCTAAGTCAGCTTATCTTCTGTTGACGATCACTCTTGGCTGCCTTGTTCTGTGCTTTTAGCTTCTGTTGTGCTTCCTCAAAGATTCTCTCAAATCTCACAGAAAAGTGAGAGACAGACACTAACAGAAACCAAGAGATGGCGTCTCTTTTTTTTTTCTGTCATCTCATTTCTTTTCCCTTCCTGTATTTATTGTGTTTTGCTGACTGCTGTTGTTATTTAGCATCATGTCTCCATCTAGTTGTGCTCCTCGCTGTTGAGCGCCCGCGTCCGCCTGAATATCAATACACAATTCCTTTCGCCTCCTTTTGAATTTCCTCTTTGTTGTCCCATCGCTGTGAATAAATATTGTTTAACAAAGGAAATGAAACACTCCCATCATTCCTACACACAAGACATCGCAGAAATGTCACCAGATGAAAAAAAAATGACTGAGTCAAATGACAGTGAGAAACAGTTTTACGAAAAAACTAAGGCATTTTAAAAAAGCTTTAAAATGCAAATCTTTTCATATTGTTTGTGTTTGCCACATCATAACTGAGCACACTGGTGACTAACAGACATTTATAATTTTGTCAGAAAGTTGGGAGTCTACGCTTATTTTGAATGTATTCTCTTATAATGTGTCTACAGTGCATGAAGAGTCAACAGCAGTTTGACGGAGTGTTTGACTCACAAAGTGATAACTTCTGAGGTTGGATCTGACAGGTTAGGTCAGGTAAACAAGAGAACAAGCTGCACAATATATATACTGTATATTGTGTCACGTTTTTATTGTCTTTGGACTGAGGCAGCTGTAAATAAATACGTTCCTGTGCGTAGCGAGACAGAGGTCCCATATATGATTGTCTCATAACACCTCGGCGGATCATGTGAGATTGTGTATTCCATTTTTCATTTTTATTCTCCCGCCTCCGTCGAACTAATTCAACCAGTAAATCCTGTCAGTCATGAATGTGTTTTAGTTGTAAAACCCCTTTGCATTTGCACAATAAAATGTGTATCTGTGGCAAAACATCTGGGTATGTTTACAGCAGAATTTGCATTGGTGCAAAGTGCTGTACAGTATGCGCACATGCAACAGCAAATGTGAGTGAGAGAGAAAAAGGGTCTCATGGAAACACAACTTACACCTCACATTCATAACTGTCTCTCAAATCCTACGCTACATCTAACAAGTTGTGAAATTCCCACTCTTTGCAGTGACTGCGAACAAAAGCACATCCACGCATACATATTGCTAGAAATAATATCTAAATAACTGCATGCTGGAGAAAAGTGAAAACCATTTCTGAACACATTCATGGAGGAAAATATTATGGTCTGTAATGAAATGAAAAAGAGACTCGAAGCTGAGCTGGCTGCCATTAGTCAGCCATGGAAAAGCTTCATTCACGAGCCTTTCTGTGCTGCTGTGAAGTGATAGCAGCTGAAATGTTTTATCAAGTTCATTTTTGGACAGCTGTGACTGGCGCAGCACGCTGTAACATTTAGGTGGGAAACAGCGGGTTGGGGATGGGTCTGTGTAGTGTGAGCAAGAGCCTTGATTGAGGTTAGATTTCCACAGGATTGAACTCAGAGCTGCTATTTTAAAGGCAGCGGGCACCTCTCCTGTCTGCAAAGATTTGTTGAAGCATGTGGAGATGAATTGAGACAAGATGGGGGAACAGGATTTAAAGGGAGGTGTAGGTACTGGGCCGAGGGAGCAAATGCTGCAGTTACAATTAGCTACGATGGCCTACAGAGGCGAGCTGTGACCTCGGGGAAGGGTTAAAGCGGTGGTGGATCCAGCGGCTGGAGCTGCCATTTATAGCCGCTACATTTCAGACTAGTTAAACGTTACGATACATAATGCACGACTCGGAGTCTGCAATCTTGAACCAGCATGGTTAATCAGGGTCTATATTTTACTGAGAGGAAGGATGTAGTGGGATAGTGAGAAACCATTGGCAGAAATGTGCAGTGCGTCACCCACACATGTGCATTACTTTATAATATAATGACAAATTCTTTGCCACACAGTGAGTTTCTCTAGAGATAATATGGACACATTTCCTAACTAAATGGCCTATTTCACAGCAGCCATTTGACTTGTCATAGCAGGAAAAGCACAGATGTTACTAATAACATTAATGATGGCTGTTCTGTTCAAGTGTCCCAGTGAGCCAGCATGAACAAAACCAGGAGCCTGACACTGAAGCAGTTAAATAGAATACAGCCATTGTTCACTTTATTATTCATACCTGTGATTTTCCTACTGTGACAATGTCAAAATGGCTCCTGCGAAAAATGTAAATGTGCATACAGATCTGTCAAGAGAGTGGAGTCACTCTCTGTACCATCATACTCCATATTTCCTGGGATGTTAATCTGATAATAGCACTGTCATTCTGGAGAATTATCAAGAGACCCCTGTATTGATCTATACATTTAGTCTACCTGTAACTTCTAATATGTGCTGGGGTTTTGAAACATTGTGAGCCACATCAAACAATTTTCAAGAGATGGACAATAGGGTTTTTCACTCTGAGTTAGACCTCATCTTTAAAGGCACTAAGGTGCGGGTGGTCTGTTCTGCCTGAATGGATCTCTTCTGTATCAGTGTGTAAAGATTGTGCTTAACCGATATCCGAGTGTTTGCTTGTGGCCACACTGTGCGGGTACATTTCCCATGGATAACGTCAGTCTGACTGCACCTTTAGAGTTTTAGCTTTAATATTGATTGGTTTATGTACTTAGGTGACCTCCGCCCAACTTCAGTCTACTTGAGTCTGAGCTGTCTAATCAACCAGATGTAGTAAAAACAAACTGTGTGGGTGTGCAGGCCTTTAAAAATTGTACTTAAAACTACATCGTACCAAAGTAATAGTTCTTATTAAAAATATTTTGACTGTGTAGTTTGTGGATTATCCAGAGTGAGCAGGAGGATTAAACTGTGTCCTAATACTTAACAACAGACTAATTGTATAGAGTAAGCACTGGTCTTTATAATCAACTGTTTTTGCAGTTAGTACACAAGAAATCAAAATATTTATTCATACAATTCACGCGCTGCAAGAAGTCAGTCAAACTGTGCCACTGCCAATTAAACTTAACAAAGAGAAAGCTGTTTGCTGTTTGTTGGTTTGTTTTTCCAAAGATCTAACAGTTGTTGTTTTTTTTGTTTTTTTTTTTGCTTTCCAGGGTCTTATTGGAGCTGTTTCACCAACATCCACAATTAGTGTCAAATGTTTTGCAGCTGTGAGAAGCTCCTCTGTGTCCCTTTATTTGCTTCTTTTAATATGCACATTTACTGTTTGGAGTGCTCTTAATTTTGCCACTTTTCCAGCGTGAACACATTCTGCTTAGAACCTTTGTGTAGAATGGATTCAGGAAAAGGAAACTAAAACTAGAATTTAAAACTTATTTGAAACTGAAAATAAAAAAAACACTTTGATTATATTATTATAATATAAGATAAGATATTCCTTTATTAGTCCCACAACAGGACATTTCAAAATATTATTAAATTTTTATATGACTATTATAATATTGCTTTAAGATCATACATTTTTAATATCGCTATAACGTAACTGTGGCTTTTTCTTTCTCCCCACCACACATGCCATACTCCTCACTTCACACACCAACCTGTCACCTGACTCTCTTACGAACACACACACATTATCCACACACACCAATCTAATCACTGCTTCCATACTCTTAACATATCATCACATACTTCATTGTAACTGCTCTATGTTGTTGTTTGTATGTGCAGTATGTCCATTATGTCTGTAATATGTGGCCCATTCTTTTTTGATGTCACATTATTTCGTCAATAACATAAGCATTTGAGTTTTTCTTTGATGCTTTGAGCACCTCAAATGAAATTCAGATCCCTGTCATTGTATTAGGGTGGAGGCAGGTGGACATCTCAAAACCTTGGCACATGGTGAGCAAGAAAAACATGATGCATCCCTTTAAAGAGCTGCTTAGTGAAGATCGATCTTTTCTATGTATTGCTCTTGTAACATGATACTTTCAAATCTGCCTACAGCCTTAACATCTATCATTTGAGTGCCTTTATCTCCTGAGAGGTACTGGATCATTTCTATCCCAAAAATAAACCAAAGTTTTTTATTAATTGATTAAGAACAAAAACAGAAACAGTTGGCTTGAATAACAGAACATCATCAGCATATAAGGCTTTTTTCTATGTATGACTGTAGAGATCTGTGTGCTAATCTTTCTTTGATCATAATTAGTCATGCAGTGGAATGAGCGAACAGCATTTAAGGCAGCAGAGTAGGCGGACTAATGCTCTTTATGGAATTATGGTTTGGATGCACACACTCCCCACACACACACACACACACACACACTCATAAGCATGGCCATTTCGCTCCCTCTTCCTTTCTCTATCCCTTTCTTCTCCTCCCTCCCTGTCTCCTCCAGAGCTCGACAACAGAAGGCGGCTTATTGAACAGAGCTCTGGGGCGGGAACACATTCCATCATTTCAAAATGAAACAAGTCTCATTTTTCTCTTTCCTCTCTCCTGTTGCCGTTCTCTCGCTTTTTCAGCCTCCGTCCTACTTCAGCTCTCAAGTCTCTCTCTCTTTATTTCTTCCTCTCCTTCATCTCCCCACATTAATATCACATTCCCTCTTTCCTCTCCCCTCATCTGTCTGTGGACCAGGTAATTCCCTCTGCATCCTCCTTTGAGCAAACAAGATGACCCACTGCTTTCTAATTACCCCTGCTCTCTCCTATTCTACCGCCATTATTCTATTAGTATCTACTACATACATAATAATCATCAGGGTGGAAATTGGATATAATAGCTTCGAGCAGAATGTGCTATGAACAAGGAAGCAATAAAGACAATAAAATGACTTTGGTTTCCCAAAGTAATTCAGTCAAGTTTGTGTTAAATAGATGGGCTCAAATGGAAGAATTATTAATTATATTCATAACAAGCGAAGGTATAATGTAGCTGTAAATCACCTCCTGCTTTGTATGTATGTAGCTACTGATGTGAAGCTGGGCATCCCATGATAAAGGGAAGCAGGGAAATGTATCCTGTTGAATGTGACAGACAAACAAGCCCCTTTATCTATACGACAGAGGCAGGTTTTAATAGTGTTAGCAGCTGTATTCTGATTTCATACTGCAGGATATTTGAAACATTCATGTCCGAGTGGAGTTCATCAGATCTCCACAAAACACCAATACTTCCACACACAATATGATAAAAGAAACTGAAGTGGAAAAGCGATTACAGGTGACAAAAGGTAACATTTCAACAAGCAAGATGATTAACTGCGGCTCCTTAACAGCGAGGGTTAATGAGATTTATAGTGAAATTTATCCGAATTGTTTGATTTCTTTAAGGAGCTATGATGAAAATTATAGGCTTTAACCGACTCAGTGATGCAGCTATATGGTCTAAAATACAGATGCATGTCTGTCATGTGTCCTCCTCTTCCCTTTAAAGCTATTTTGCTTTGTTGTTTATAATATGCTCACATGACATTGTGATATTGACCTTGACGATATTAGTGTCAGTAGTGCTCAAGCTGCCTTTGGTCAAAGTTTTGTTGTGGAGGTCATATGTAATGTAAGGTATAATGTAATAAACACTGAATCTTTGCCTACTCTCTGCACAGCTGTCCTCCCTTTGACTTGCTTAAGATTCCTACTTTTCTACCTGATGAGGTTTTTCCTTGTTTTCATTGAGGTCTGCAGGTGTAATTCTGACTGGCACTTTGAGAGGGGAAACTTTATAAATAAACTTGATTTGACAGAAGAATTGTAAGAAAGTGTTGGGTGACACACCTCCCACATGGAGCCACATGAATCACTACATTCACTGTCCTCAGAAGTCATTTGTCCAAAGCGCCTTACAGTGTGTCAAGTCTGTGAATATTTCATAGTTGGACTTGAACCCATAACACTTCCCTGGCTACATTTACATGAGACAAAGCTATAAACTGGCTAACATCTTGTTCAGGTTAAGCTGCTCCTTGTCACTCTCGTCATGAATAAACCAGCTTCCTCTTTTATTTCCCTGACATTCATTCTGGGACAGGTGAAATGAATGATATCCAGGTACTAAGAAGAAAAGCTAGTGCTGCTTTGTTTTGTTGTTGATATCAAAAAGTAAACAGAACGCTGTCAGAGTCAGAGGGTTTGCACAGATGGCGAAATCCAAAAGCACGAGATTTACATTTAGTATCGCTCTGTGCCAGGCATCTTAACTGTGCTTTTCAGAATCAGAGTCTGAGCTTTGATAGTTTAATCTGGTGTGTCCTGTGTTAAACCAACTGCAGGCAGCTCGGTGTGTATGTAAATATTGTCAGTGCTACTGCCATACTGGTTGCTTTTAGTAACTCTTGCATTATTCCTTCCTAACTCTAGCAATAGTCATCTTTGATACGGCCACCATAAAAACATATAATAAAGATTTTAAAGGCTAATATCAAATACACAACATATGCACAGATACAAAGCTGTTGTGTGGCATGAGAAGGTGAGTGCTGATGGCTGCAGTGACTGTGCGGCTTCTACCATACTGCCTAGTGTTTGTGCACAATCTGTATTTTCTTCACACATAGGCTCTGGGTGACCGGAAGAGCACATCATCATTTTCATTAGCATCACATTAGCATTATTAAGGCATACATGCACAGCAATGTCCTCCTGCAGAGCACCTCATGTAATTCATCACACAGCCTGCATCTTATGGCCCAGTTATCAGGCAGGCTGCGGTGTGACATGATTCAATGCGACTTCGAAACTTAGCATGTAGGATAGAAATGAAAGGTTTTAACAGAGCAAATCAATAAAATGTCACTATGTGGGATTTTCAGCCTAAAAGCTGCTAGTAATGTGCTGAGGACATGAAAATCCTTTTGTTGCCGGGTGGGAAGCCAGTGAGTGGATCACATTTTTGTTGCTACACCACTTGTGGTTGGATGTGACATTTGTGGGGAAAATATGAATGTCCACACTTATGTCCCCCATAGATGATGAATGGAAGGCATTATCCCAATGAGAGCTGCTCATCCAGCACAAGTTTTTTTTCCACTTGACCTATAATGCATGTGCATTCACTTTCTCCATGAAGACCATCTGCCTGTAGGCATGAAAATAATATCTTGAAACAGCTTTTTGGTTGCCTTTAAATAAATATTTGATTGAACAATGCAATTTTAATTGTATTTCATTTAAATAATTTGAACTTAATACAATTCAAATAAAGATATACAGTTTTGCTAACATTTGTAATACTCATAAATGTAAAAATACATATAGATTAAGTACTTCATCATGTATTAAATAGACATTACATTTTACTGTTGCTGGTTCACGGATTTCACAATGGAAATTGGGTATTGTTCTGTAAGAGAGGTTGAAATAGGTCTAAAATTGACTGAATGCAGAACAGTGGTATTTACTCAGGCAACACTGTGCATGTCTGATAACAGTAATCGCAATAACAACGGTGAAATTATACTCTGATATATAACATACTTTAGAAAACAATTACACGGAGCACCTTGGTAGCTGAATGGTTACAGCGCATGACGCGTGGCTGCACCGGTTCAATTCCTGCCACCGACCTTTGTTGCATGTCATTACCCCTGTCTCTCCTCCATTTCCTGCCTGCCTCTTCACTGTCACTATCAAATAAAGGCAAAAAGGCCCCCAAAAATAAAAGATCACAGAACGTTTCAATACCTTTAGATTAGTATATAATGGCCTGTTAGAAGCATCAGAAAAATCTTCACGGCCCAGTAATCTGTTTTTCTTTACCATAGCCATTAGAAATTGATATTGACTCCCCTTAATCCTTTGTCACGGCTCTCCTCTACAGTAACCACGCTGCAGGATGCTGGTAAAATAAGTCTGATGGAGACCTCCGAGCTGCAATTTGTTCAGTCCGTGCACACAGTGATCCTCGCCGCATGCAGGAGGAATTTGTCCAGCAGCAGCACTTTTCCTGTCTCACTGAATGTGCTACCTGGAGGAAGGCTGAGGACAGATCCCATAAACACCAAGCCTGTTTGCAAGCAAACATACACTCACAATGACTCCCACACATATACCCAGCCACCAGCAAACACACTCACAGTACGTGTCATTCACAGAGAATATTTTATTTGTCAGTGTGATCTCCTCCAGTTGCTTATAATTTCATGTTCTCTTGATTGATTATCTCGAGGTACAATTACTTTAAACTGAAAATGTTATTATTGTATTTGCAGCTTCCTGAATCAGGATGTTGAATCAGAAAATGAATTTAGAGTGGAACATTATTTACAGAGTGAATTATTAGAGTGACAGGGATTTATTGAGACTTATTAAAAAGATGAACCGAAGTAATATAAAACATGAACAGTTGCTTCAGTTCAGTGTGATACTGGAAACAGACTTGGGAGCTCTTGTCTTCCTCCTATTAGATGAAATTAGATGATACATCTCAAGAGGTACTAAAGGTGACACGTACTAAACAAGGCCATAACTTCCACTGAGGATACTCATGTCATGAGTCATGTCCTCAGTATTGTTTCTTGGAATTTTGTGATTTGAGAGTTTCTGTCTCATGATTAGCGGTTTTTACGACCTTATTTTGATTTCATAAAGTCACAGAGATGATTTGGCAGAAAATATAATTAACAGACATTTACAGACTAGATTATGTGTTTTGTGGACTTTGTGTTTTTGATCATGTCCAGCATCAGTTTGACATCAAAACCAGCTAATACTCTCTGATAATATGTTGTCAGTATCAGTATAAGTCCACCATATTACATTTCTGAAGTCTACCCATCACAGTCAGGGATGGGTGGGGGGGTGCATTAAATGTAATCTCTCTGATGTTATGGATTGCTGTTTTGGAAGTTGTGTTTGGTCCCACCGCGTCCCACAGTAGTAGTAGTTTTAATAAATGTTTAATTTCTAAAACCTAAACTGTCTCAGTGCAGTCTCAGTGGAAACAAAAGTAGTGCTCAATGATACAACGTGATGTTTTCTGTTGCTTCTTGTGTTACTTTCAGTAGGAAAGAATGAAGAGAATGTGTGATGTGCTGCTTTTTTTCTGCTTGCTGCGTCATCACCATCTCCCAAAATGCAATAGAAGGACGTAATAGCCAAAAATACTTCATAAATAAACTACTATGAGCTGATTTTGATTTTGTTTGGTCTTTTACAGGCTTTAGGGGTGAGGTGGTCTTTTGTGTAATGTCTATACGCCTATGTAACCTACTGATATAATGTTTGGGTAAATAATGAAGTTTTCTCTTCAGAGTATTCCAGATGTATTTCAAATTTCTCTATCCACACAATTTTCTCATCTTTTTAACCCCTAACCTATTTGCGTGCCTGATATGAATCAATGTAAGCAGACCCATATACTGACACTGACTCCCATACCTGGACCAAGAGAGCTGAGGAGGATGTGAGGAGAAAAGTTGAAAGAGGTGTTAAAAGAAATGGGAGCGAGAGACAGACAGATGGACAGAGAGGGAATGTGCATGGGATAGAAACAGGAAAGCGAGAGAAAGACAGGCAGAGACAGAGCGAAGTGAGAGAGCGAGCCTGTGGGAGAAGGAGCACCGGCAGAATATCAAGTTGTGCTTATGGCATTGCTCTCACACCTTGACCTCTACTGTTCCAGCCTGGGAATATCTCAAGGCCTGCCAGACACTGCTCAGGGCTGTCGTAATTCACTTTGGAGCTGGGAGATAAAAAGCAGAAGACAAATCCAGCAGAAATTTTCAATCATTGCTCCTTTATTTCATTTGTAGTCACAGTGGAGTAGATGAAAACACAGTTGTGTCCGCTGTTGATAGATAATGGACAGAAGTTTCCTCCTGTTGTGTTTTTACTGCAATGCTGACAAGGATGTAGGAGGGATATGCTCATAAATGGACATTTTCCTCCCACTTCAACTCGCTGAAAGGAGCATTACACACATCTAGCAGCGTACAGATGACACTCGGCGGACTATTAATAGATTTTTTTTCCTCTTTGTGTTTGAGCGGAGAGAGCACATATTCAGCGAACCGCTGTCTGAAACAGCCCTTCTCTACCTGAGCTGGCAGGAGCAGATGCTTCATTGTACACAGAGAATCAGTGAAATAAATCTCCTCTGTAAATAGCTCCCAGACTCCGAGAGACAGATTATTGCTCAGATCAAAAGAGGACGGTCTTCCGCGCGAAACAGCAGCACCTCAAATATGCTCGTTAGTCTCAGGCAGTTGAGCCGAACATACCTTTGCTCAGTATAGTTTAGCACGCTAGATAAAGGCTTTGCATAGGCGCTGAACAAACGTGGAACACGACTGCATTTTGATAAAGAAAAATGACAAACAAGCAGGCTGCACTTGATGTAAATTTAAGCAATTTGGACTGTTGTTTGACTGGTAAAGCTTTTAAGTATCCCAGCAGTCCTCGATGGGCTCACAAACATGTTCATACAACTGTGTAATAAATAAGAGCCACTTGAAAAAAAACCCAGCATTGGCTCGTTGGAAGCATCTAACACCTGCCGTGGTTTACTATGGATCACTTTGATTTGAGTAGGTATAAACAAATGAAGTCTTTTCTGAAATAACTGCTGCAGTGATTTCGAGAGAGATCATTACGAGAGAGAACATGCTTCCGGCAATCCTTTATTACATTTCCCTGCCAGTGCTCACACAGCAAGCTACAGTAGCTGGTATAACAGAACCCATCAGGCCTGCAATTTTTGTCACCTGAGTGGCAGGAGCTGTGGGACTTTGATGTCTAAACTCTTGAGGCAACACACGCACACAAACACACACTAATAAGCTCATAAACTAAACCAATCCACCATTACTGAGTCACATCCTACTAACGATATTCTGATGAGTCCCCCTCTCTTATTGCACCTATTTTTGTACTAATACAAATATGCTGAAGCTCTGAATTAATGAAGCTCTGCGCCGCCTGCAACCCCAGAGAAAAGGTAAACAATAGTGTTTCACTGACTTGATGATATAGGCTCCAGTTTATATGCAGAAACAAATCATTTGCAATTTTTGAAAATACATTATGGAACTCATCTGACAGGGTAATTAGAATAATGCAGCCAAACGTCTTTTCATTGCTTTAATGGCTCTCATTTACATTTTAGCGAGATTCTGGATTCCAGTGCAGCCCAACTGGAGAAGCCAAGCGCTGGATGGTTTTGGCAGTAGGCCTCGCTTCTTCCTCAGCTCGCCTTACGTGCTGCTTCGGGGTGTAGGAGACTGAGATTTAGCAACACTGTAATAGCTTTAGACTTACAGTGGGAAAACACGGGAGCATTATGGAAGAATGGGAGCTTGGATTATTAGTAGAAGGGTCATTAATGGCATCAAAAAAAAGGCTCAGCATGTTTACAGGTGGAGAGAGAAAAGAAGGCTGCAGGAAAACAAGCGCGCCGCTGTGGCTCTTGAAATGACGGCGAGCGGGGGGCGGTTTGGCATAGTGGTGACCTCCAAGTGAGCACTTGTTAATAATTGGAGTGAAGTGGACAGAGAAGCGTTGCGAAAACCTGGGTTTCATCTAATGAATCATTTACATGAGAGGCTGCAGCAGAGCAGGTAGCTGCACACACACGACGCACCGATGTGAATTTCTGCACAGACGTGAAGTGCATCGGGCATGTTATTGGAACGAGTTTTTTTCAGGCCACAGGGGCAATCGTTCTCATTATTAACCTGTTGTATTTAAAGGTGTTTCATTAAACGTGAAAATGTATAGGATGTAACAATCAGTGTAATGCTCGGATGTAAACATAAAGCTTTACTAAAGGTGAGTCGAAAGTCGAAGTGCATCTGTTTTCTGCTCATTATCAACCGAATAAAAAGACGCTTCTGGAATTCTTTTAAAGAAAAAAAAAATCTCCTATGCTGTCCAATACTTTGACACCCAGCTGAAGCTTTACAGCATTTATCCACTAGGTGTCAGCAGCAGTTGATTGCTCTTATAATTATTGTGTGTTTCTGTTTTAAGCCACTTGAAAAAGTGGCACAGTGGCATCCATCCGAGTATCTTTGTAAAATAATTGGTTGCAGAAGCTTGGTCATGTGACGTCTCTTCAGGACTATAGTTGGTGAAATATTGTACCTGGTGAGCTAACTGCTACACCATTTTATTCAATAAAAAGTTTGTTAAGGGGCAAATTTGTTCCAATCCAACAAGCTCGTTAGGAAGGCTCGCTTGTTAGTTCAGTTGCTAATAGGACAGTTCACACAGTTTATTAAAAATATTTTTGTACCACCTGTCTCATCTTTTGTGGAGCAGCTCTTACTTTGACAGAGGAGGGTAAAATAAAAGTGGATGGTGCAACAGAACTAATGAGCTATGATAGTTTCCTCTATTTTGGACTCTATGGCTCTGTTTCCGCAAGGGTCAAAAAATTGAAAATGAAATATTTGTTGTTTTCCACACTGCTGTGACGAAGCCTTTACAGCTAAAAAAAGTATCCTTTATAGTGGTTTAGAAGTTGTAACTAATAGAAAATACATCATTTAATGCTTTATAATTAGGTGTTTAATGAGAACAAATTTTGGGTTGCCAGGTTGTGAAAATCCTGTACTTTTTATCTCTGTGTTATAAATGTGAGTGAGAAATGCCTAATAGATTGTTGATGAATGAATTTTGATCCAGATCCTCTGCAGCCCTTTTCAATCCAGGTCCAGTCAGTCAAAAGGATATTTGCAAATCTGGCAACCCAATTAATAGCTTATAGCTCATCTATATAAAGCCATACGTTACGACTTACAAACAAACAAACAAAAGGGGTTCTTTTTTCAAAGGTGGAACTATTAAGACGTTATTATATCTTATTTTTACCAGTTCAGTTTCTCCCACCTCCACTGAAGACGCCGCTCAGTCGGTGCACTGTCTCTAGCTGTTGCCTGTTTACGATGGCCCTTAATATTTCCAACCCACCATGACAAGCCCTGCTGGCAGGGTGTCAGGCCCTGACCTGAGCAAACATGTGACCACTGGTGCATATCTCTACCTGTGTGACAGCACCATTCATGACAGCCTGACTCCATCTTCCAATAAGGAGCAATCAGCCCCCATCTCAATCCTGCCCGACTGTCTGTGGAGTCTCATCATTGTGTCAATGGACTGTGCTGCTCCCACATGATTACAGGTGTGACCTTAGCCATCTCTGCCCAAGTATGAGGCAGTTATCGACATTCCTCATCCAAACCATAATTGCATGATTCAGCAATGTCCTCAAGTGCAAACACAGCGAGCTGTGTGGCAGTGAATATTTTTGTGTTCTCCTCGGCGTGAGCGTGATGGGCTCGCAGCGGGGGCAGTGTCATCACTGAACTAAAGCATTTGATTAAACTTAGAATACGTCCAATTTGCTATTGACTCCTCTCACTTAAAGCGCTTGAAATATTGACTTGCAAACAACATCAGGGCATCTGAGCGTCAAATTATTCTTGCTGAGAGGTAGAGATGAGAAACGTTGTGAAATATAATATATTTAGCACATGCACAAAAGCATTAGTTGTGAGACTGTGATGAAACCCTGTGAAATCTAGCATATCTTCACAGGCCAGCATTTTCAAACACATGTATGAAAATGCCACCAGGTCAATATCCTTCAAGTGTTGAAGGCGGCATCTCATGACTGATGTTGTTGACATCTGGACATACAGTATTTTCTCTTGCAATGGGACGCATTAGTAATGTGATTCAAGAAATTCTGCACCCACAACGTGGGCACAACTTTGAATTTTTCAGAACTCACAAATGTCTGAGACACACTAACAAGACCAGACCCGATAAAAAACAAAGCCTGAGGAATATTAAGTTAATGCCTGGTCATTGCGTGCTGACCTAACACCTCTACACTCAAAACAAACCCTATCAAACTTGACATTGCTAAAGGCAGTGCATTCGGAGGAAGATGTTATGCTGCAAAATTCACATATTTATGAGCATAAAATAACATTGGGATGTTTTTTTTTTTCCACATATGAATTATTGAGACTCACATATCCCGCCAGTGTCTGTGCCCCCTTCATGGACATCAAGTTTGTGGATGTGATGAGTTTAAGGGCACGTGCACTCCAACCTTTCATATGAAAATTACAGTCCAGCTGTACATGGCTGTGAGAAGTTTTATGAAAAGTAACAAAAAGGCCTGCCAAATGGCGAAAGGTCTTAGTTATTCACCTAGCTCCTCTGCGCTCATCAGATCATGACAATGCTCTGATGACAGTAAGCTGCCACAGTATTAAGAGCAACAACGCCAGCTGACAGATCTCTCATCCAACACGCAATATTGCCACGCAACCAAAGAAAAACAAACTTGTTTAAAGGCATTGTTAACCCAGAGCCATGAGATTACAGGCGACAGCTCTTTTATAGCACAATATGCTAATATATTCCGGTGGCATAGGGTGAGTGAAAGGTAGGGAACAAGCCCAGTGCTGCTGGTGTCTCGCGGTGATCAAAGCATTACACAGACAGGGAGCAGCACTCCCCTGTGGGCTAAGTAAATTCACCATTACTGGTCGTGCATATGCAATCAGTCCGAGCCAGTCTCACTTAGAGCCTTTTATCAAGCATTCATGGGACAAATGTGTGTGCACCCAGGCCCAGGCCTATTCTGATGAATGTCCTGTACATTACAGGAAAGCATTATAATGATAAAGCAACAAGAGCCATTGCTCCATTTAGTGAAAAGCAATTAGCTGGTGTTGCAAAACCATGTTAGTCATTGCATTCAGGATTTAACCGAGCTCGACACAGGCTACGGTGGGACCAGACTCAAATAATGGTGTCGCTCAGAATGACACTGGAGTATTTTTTGGATGCTACCTGAGGTGGACACTAAGATTTGATTAACTCTCGTTGCTACAGACGACCAGACAATTGAGGATGAGCTTTGGAGAAAAACAGTAGTTGACAGGCTGGATTGATTTTTTTAATAAGTGAATTTAAAATGACAATTAAATGTGAAAATGATGAACAATGGAAAAATCTCAAGTGTAATCATGAGTGGAAATAAGTGGAGCTAAATACGCTTCAAGTACAGAAATGTGAATGTGTGAAACACAGTTCAGGCCCATTTTTTGGAGAAGCTGCTGCAGGTGGCGGAACGCGTGTGTGATGGCAGCTGAGGCTGCAATTTAGATGAATTTGACCATTTCTGCGGATTTTTGTTATTCATTCTTGTCAGGCTGAAGTGGAAGAGAGAAAAGTATGGTAATTGTTTCTATGTGTTGTAAGAGCAGGTTACAGAGCAGAGATTTGCAGAATGGTTTCAAAAAGAAAAGAAATTCAATGGGAGTTTTTGTGTCAATGACTGGAAGCCAACGAGGAGCAGGCTCTTGCACAAAGGTCGCCACTTTATAATCAGCCACAAGTGGGAGTTTTCTGCCATTATGTGTGAATGATAACAGAGAGGTAAAGAACATCTTAGTACCTTTTCAGGGCAGTGCGTATGTATTTTCACACCAGAAATCACCATAAGACAGCATGTAGAATATGATTATTCAGTGTCGGCCGAGAGAAGGAAGTGAAAGGATTGATTGAGGATGCAGCATGACTATTTCCAGATCTGAGGCATCAATAGAGCCTGCCAATCTTCTCAGTTATGGCCGTGTTTATTTCTGGAAATTATACTCGTGGTAATAAAGCTACTGTGGTAATGTTTTATCACAGTTAAAGTATTACGCCGTAAAAATCTGTGCTCACCAGTGGTGGAGTCTAATTAGGATTATTGACTCAAGTGCTGCACTTAAGTGCAAATTTGTGATAATTGTTTCTTTTCATGCCACTTTCTACCTCAAATCCGCTATGTATGAAGGAAATACTGTACTTTCTTTTACTTCATTGCATTTATTTGACAGCTTTAGTCAGAGGTTACCTTACAAATTAAGATTTCTGCCTACAAAACATGAAGTACTTATAAAATATGATGTTTTGTCATAAATTAAACTGCCCAACAGTTTATTCAAGAATAGCTCAAACGTTGAGTCAATTAATCAATTGGTCAGCTGAAAGAACATTAATTGGCATCTATTTTTATAACTGTTTAAGTAATTTTTTTGTGCAAAACATTTAATGTTTCCAGCTCCTCAAAAGTGAAGATTTGCCTTTTCATTTTAATTATTTTGATTAATTTTTTATAATTTTCAGGTTTGGATTACTGGTTAGACCAAACAATCATTGTGTCACTTTGGGCTCTGAGTAAATGTGACGACATTTCTCACTGTTTTCTGAATTATTACAAACTAAACAATCAATCAATTAATTGAGAAAATATTGAGCTGATTAATTCATAATGATGTTTACTTACAGTAAGCAAATACAGTGAATGAATAAGAAAATAATTCCTTCACCACTGGTGGTGACCACGAAAGATCCAAGATGAAAGTACAAATTTCTAAAATAAAAGGAGCAGGGAGGTGTCAGGGTTATTGATCTGGAGAGAAAAGAGAGCAACACATAATTACAAGTCATGGACTACACTTCCATACCTTGGCCTTTATGTTGCTGCCTACTTGTCCTGAAATTGTGCTCAGCCCTGGGTTCAGGGTCTGATTTACCATTCCCAGCTTGTAATGCAGTGTCCCCGGTGGTGCAGTGCTGCACAGTGCCAAAGACAATTTGAAAAGAAGAAGAAAAGACAGGAACCAAACAGAGGCCTGCTTCACATGAGTTAGCCTTTTTGTGTATGAGCGACTTCTTCTAGAGGAGCTGGGTGTCATATTTAAGGAATTTCAGCCCAGTTGTGTTTGGATTCAGCCATAGTATTTGTTCTATAGGACATTTTACACTAACATTGTTTGCCAAGACATTAACTGCAGACACAAAATGCCAGATAGAGGAGCAAGACAGAGTGGTGACATTCAGTCCACAGTGAGCAGCCTGAAAATGCAGGTTGGGAGCACAATAACCTAGATTTGTTGTTGTTTGGAACAAATACACACACACACACACACACACACACACACAGATTCATTCACACATGCACACAAACAGACATGCACACAAACAGGCATGCACAGCACTTCCATCTAAGTGTCATTACTAGTTAGACCTGGATTCTAACCTTTTATATTATGCAAAAATTGAATGAAATATTTAAAAAAGAAAGCAGAGGTTAATGTGCTCCACTCTGACTGTTTATCCAATAGGGCAGGGAGGCACCACTTCTGCTCTTTTCACTTGGCCTAGCTTCTGTTGAGAGAGGCTTTCCAATTTGTTCCGATGTTAAGGTGGTAAGGCAGAGAACAGACAAATCTCACAGCGCGCACTCATGAGATCATGACGGATGGGTGGATGCACAAAACCATTCATGAAGAATGGCACACAAAGTACGTCCCACGATGCCACTTGTTGCTTCTCCTGCAAACGCTCGGAAAGGCTACTTCTTTTCAAGAGCTGCTCAGAGTGAACAATACCTACTTTGTAGGCATCATGTAAAGTAAAAAAAAAAAAAAAGATCCAGATACAGTAGGAGAGGCTATAAATAGATGGAGGTTCGACATCTTCCTGGAGTCGACCGGTAGAATGTCAGAAGGTAAACTGCTTCATCTGAGAATCAGACAGAGACGCAAGGAGCAGAACACCAATTCTCCAGAGATGATGGAGAGACAGGAAGGTGGCAAGCTAAGGGAGCCGAGAGAGATCTTTAATCTAACAGTCAAATAATGTCGCAGGTCGCAGTTTAAACCTGCTGTGTATATTCTGAATGTGCTGTGCATGCAGATAGATAGATAGATAGATAGATAGATAGATAGATCTTTGTAGTTCCACTAGCTCTTTGTATCCCCAACTGAATTCAATTAAATACCTTTTAATTCTAAAACTATGTAGGCCAGAGACTGTAGCTGCAACATCAAATGAATGCAAAATAATACCACCTTTTCTTAATAATTTGCCCTTTCAAAGGTCAAAGTCAGTGTGCAACAATGATCTTTTGTGGTACAAACGCAGAACAAATTATCTTAGTGCCAAAATTTAAATTGGTTGGTGGCGTACTAAAGCTTCAGGGTGCCACACAGGCTTTGACTACTGAAAGTAAAAGGTGTGGGCAGAAGGGATAATCACTCCTGCCCACTGCTAACATTTTGGGGGGAAAAAAAGGCGTCAAAAACAAAACACAGACAAGGACAGGGCCTAATAAAAAACAAGCAAAGACAAAAAAAAATACTGCTATGCTTTAATTTCCCTCAAACCTGGCTCAAACCTGTCATGGACCACCGCTGTTTCCAGATGTGACCGCGTTGAAAATGATTGTAATCAGGTTCAGATTACTGGTGATTTGTGTGTTTTGTCCGTAATTGATAGGAAATCTCAAATTGCTATGATAGCCCTCCCCTTGAGTGATGATTTTCCATAATGCTCTGCCTTCCTTTGCACCATCTGATATAATAGCGAGGGAAACATTATTGTGACTAGATATTGCCTTGGGTGCGGGTGCCCTTTAGAATAGCATAATATGTAGGATGTGAGCGATGACGTCTGATGGTGTTATTTGATGCTATTCAACAGACTCATTTTTACAGTCAAACACACCTCAAGAATTCCCATGGTGCCTTTAAACTGTGATGAACGGCAGTGAGTCAGAATCGCCTGGAATTTCTTGGAATTTCCTAGAATTTCTGGAATTCTCCTGACATTTCCTTCTGAAAGGTAAAATCTCTCCCAGGGGCACGATGCCCTGCAAGCCCTTTGGCATTTAGTGGGATATGCTTTCATCTTCTGGTTTTATCTTGTGTCCTTGCAGGGGTGTAGTGGGAAAGAAATTCAGCCCTGGGGCTCAGGGGGACACACACGTAGCACGCTCGCATGCACTTCCTGAATGACACACAGAGAGGACCGGCAAAGAGACAGACCGGGCCAGTAAAAACTATGGATTTTTTGACGGTCCGACGGCCCACTGGGATTTGTCCCGGCACACTATTGTGTCCCTGATAGTCTCCACACAAAAGTGTTGGGAAGAGTTTGACTTTGCTGAATGAACCTTGTTCTCCATGAAAGATTCATGAAGAGAAAGAACAAAAAGACCACAGAAGTTTGGGACTGAAAAGAAGAAAGAAAACACTTACACACACAGTCCTCCAAACCACTCTGAAGTTTCATCATCTGTCTTGGAATTTTTTTGTTCTTTTTCATTTTTCCCTTAAAGAATAAAACTTAAATGAACAGCGAGTGATGAGTGGTGGTAGGGAACAAAAAATCAAAAGGGGTAGAGAGTGATATTTCCTCACTGTGTTGGATATACTGCAGTCATTAGTGAGACTTGTAATACAAAGCCGAGCTCATCAGCACTTTCTTCCCCAACCGAAAGCCTCTGCTCTGTCCAGTATACCTGGACTGATAGGAAGAGTGGATCTCTATTATCCTGAGCATCTATTTCCCTGAGGAGCTATTACAGTCGTTAGCCTTATCTTATCTTTAAACAAGGGGAACTAAACTGCGCTCCCTCCAGTCCTATTCAACCTGAGAGGAGGAAACTTCAGCTCTGTGCTGAGGCGACTTCAGTCACCAGAGACAGGCCCGGTGTCTGTAAGCCTGGGGGCACCTGGCTCGTCAGACCCGCTGTGGCTGGAGAAAAGTGATGACTTTCAGTTTAGTGGATTGGGGCTGAGTCATAATGGGCAGCGCAGTGGAGGGATTACAGGCGAACACAGGGCTTAGCCCCGTCTTTCTCTAGGCATAATGAAATGTATCCACCTACCAGCCTAATTACCACTGACGGCTACTGCTGCTGGAGTGACACTTCCTGTAGCAGTCCAGCACAGTCTGGATCGTGTCTCAGTCCCGTCCCTGAATGCGTGTATATGTCATTTTACTACAGCATGTACTGTATATTCTTTCAGCCTCCATTCTGATTGCATGTATGCATCAAATTAGTGCTCCAGCAATTTACGGTAATTTTGTTTTGTTTTGTTTCCATTAAAAACGTGTTATTCTGCAAGCACAAGCTGAAATTACTCAAGTGATGCCTCTTAGAGTAATTTTCTTAGACTTAACAAATCTCCTCTGCCACAGAAGACACTATGTGGCTATTTCCACAGGCTGTATTATACCCCCCATGTCTAGTAAATTGACTTTAATGTGTAAAAATGTAGGAGAGTCCCTTTAAACCAATCAATGTTTTCAGCCACATGGGGGCAGCAAAACAAGCTGTAACTTTGACACTATCTCCTTAAGTTGTTTAAATGAACATGTATGCAAACAGTTGACAACCTATACATCCAGCAGAGCAACATAAGTGTTTATTTGGAGTCATGTTTCTGGTCAACTGGCAAATGAAAGTCCAGCATTCACTCTCCTTTCAGCTTTTCTTTGGCCTCCACCAATTCCTGAGCAGAAATATGTGTCCATGTTCAGTGGCTAACTGTGTCTGTCTGATTTTCAGGAGGTTCCCAATAATGGGTTCTTTACAATAATTCATTAAGTTGAGTATTAAGTTGATCAGTGACTTTGACTTAATGTGTTTCTCCACTTTCTTCTGTATTCTACTCCTCATTTGTGTCTCATCTGATAGAGCACTCCCACTTTTTCATGCTACACTTTGGCAGAATGAAACGTTAAGCACCGAGAAAGCAACCTTTCAACTGTTCTAATGACTCCGCCATTAAATGCAAACAGGAAAAAAAAAAAGAAATCAAAGGGAATGAAAACACACTCTAAACAAGAATCTCGAGGTCAAGCTGATAACAGGTTTGAAGCAGCTGCAGCCAGTTAAGCTCTCTTGCTCGCCCGCTCTTCTCCATCCCTCAGTACCTTGGCAGGGTAAGATAGCATAGTGCCACAGGGTATGAATAAACCCTTAGGCCATCATCTGTCGCCCCCTCAGTGCTGTCAGAGGTGGCACTTGTGACTAGTTAATCCAGAGTAATGAGACGTCAGAGGCCTGAAATTTGGTGGAAAATGGAGGTGTTTTGAAGGAGCTATAGAGCGATCTCTGCAGTTACCAGCAGAAAGAGCCAGGGACTATTCCTCCGTAAGACTGTTGCACCGGTATGAAAGCGAAATACAAGGCGTAATCATGGCTTTGGTGGCTCGCCAGTGAATTAGATTCTCCTTTTCAGCATGTGCAGCCAGTGGGAAGTTCATTTGAATAATCTTAAATCAATACTGTTAAAATTTCTCAAAAAAATAAATCCTCATTCTGTGTTGCCTCTGACTCATCATCTGGACAAGCGAATGCATTTTGTGTTGGTGTAGAAATGGCACGCAGCTATACATTTGGCACCGCGGTCATCTCGTTAGGCTGCTTGTACGCCACCGTCTTCGTCTTCGCTTCGAGCCGAGCATTAGCAGCGCCCTTAACGACTAAATGAATTCACTGATCACGGCGGTACAATTAACTCCTGCACCCTGACACGCTCTCGAGCATTTGCCCGCACGAGAGCGAGCGAGTGAGCGGCTGATGTGATGGACAAACATCAAAGAAGCGACGAGGAAAATGGAAATGGCCGGGCAGCGGCAGCTCGAGCTGAACCACAAGGTGAGGGGTAGAGTGAGACTAATGAAATGGGACGTGCTAAATGTGAGCTAAAGCACCAGCAGGATGTGGAGCAAGAGGGCTTCAAAGCGGGGGCGGGAGGGGTGTTGAGCAGTGGAGGCTCTAATCCAGACTGACATTGTGTGAACTACAGTAACTAAACCATACATCAATATGGAGCCCATTGACTCACATCAGAAGATGATCTTATCCCTGCAGACAGGCTGACGTACACAGAGGCAGATGAGACCTGATATTTTAATATCTTTTTACAATCAGAATCGTTTAATGCAGAGTAACATCATGGGGGGGGGAGAAGATTCGCAATGATTTGATTAAAGTCAAAATTCCCATTTTGTGTGACAGAATTTCAACTCAAATGTCCAGTGTGAGTTGGCCTCAGTAGATTAGACTACAGTTCTCTTTGCCAGTGCAAAATAGAGGAAACTAGTGAGCAGTGCATAACTGATAATTATGACCCCAAAGAGAAGCGATGTGTGGAAATGCAACATTTGTGTTCTAACTTGTGTTGTGTAATGAATGAGGCCCAAACTGGCAAACGTATGTATCCCTGCTAACAACAAACTGATACTGGGTCTCTCACAGCCAGCTTCATGCTAACAAGCTCCAAAAACACACACACACAAACAGACAGAAATCATTGAGCAGACTGCTGGTTCGCCAGCTTCACCGCAGAGATTTCTTGTGAAGCTCCGTGGGTCATGACAACAATCAAACTATCAAAGTGGTCGGCATCGTGGCGCGCTCATCAAATTACTCCGCGACAAACCCACGGCCAACGTGGTCACAACATGATCACACAAGCATTTGCTGGGGTGATTATAAGCCAACATACAGAAAACACATTTCACATCACATCAACAAAAATAGATGAAGTAAAGTAAAAGGATTAATAAAGTATTAATGGACCCCATTACAGATCAATCTACCACAGGGACAGGATGGAGCAGACAGATCAATCTCTTCTGTCTCCCTCCTTTCTGCAGAGGTTCAGCTGGACTCTTCCTGCAGGAGCTTGCAGTTATCAAGGTAACATGGTGGCACCTGTATAGACCTCGACCAACTATCAGTCTGCTCTCATTGTCTCTCTCTCTCTCTCTCTCATCTGGGCTCCACATCTTCAGATTTTAAGGTTGGTTTGACCTTTTTGCTGACCTCTAACACTAACACACACGTCCCTCAGTCGTCTATATGTAACTCTCACTACTTTGTGGTTAGTTATGTTTGTTTATTTCTAATAAAATACTCTTCTACTAATACATTGACAGCTTTAACCTGACTTGTCTCCCCTCTTTGTCACATGCATTGAGCCAGTGTGTGATGAGTCCCAGTTGGAAAATAAATACGTTATTAACAAATTAGCAAAGGTGAAATATAGCAGTGACTAACGATACATGAAAGAAACTGTGTTAATGTCAAGTAAGTAGAGTAGATAACTCATTAACTATGGATTTTTGGTTCATAACAAAGATGAAAAATTTGTCTTGACAGTTAAAGTGGATAAAATACTATTACAATAATACCAATTCTGCTGTAGTTGTAGTTTAGGATTTGGATACATGTGTAGCCTTTGAGTGAATATAACAGAACAAGTTTCTCATTCTTTCTCTTTCAAATTTTTCATTGATTTTCTTTGTTAAAAAGTGGTTGAGCTATTACCTAACAGCCAGACACTGTTGAGCTAATGGGGCCTTTGTTGGATGGGTTTTCAGCCGTGGATAAATACACTTTTGCTATGATTATTTACGCCACCAACGGTTTATGTATAATTAACTTCAAACAAACCGCAGCGCCCGTGTTCATCGCGATGAAGGAACGTGGCTCATTGACAAGAATGAAGCTCTATGAAACAGAGCAATAAGCGACGTCAGGCTTCGGCTTCACGGGTAATACTTGATGGGAGGATCTGTTCATCGTTGGTTTTAGTCTTTTCATGGGATTTGTTGGAAAAATATAGAATCCCCCCGGCCTTATCCTTCCTAACTAAAATGGTGAGCCTATGGATGTTGAGCACTACAGGCAGCCTTGGCTCTCGTTCAGTCCAGTCTTATTCAGGCCGGCGCTAACCTGACGTGTGGGAACACCCAAGGACCCAACCTGTTCACACACAATCTGCAGTGGCACAATCCCATTACTCAGCCTGTTATTGGCCCCTTTCACACAGTGCGGCACAGCACTGGATCAGTCAGCCACAGCCAGCCTTGCTGCCTCTCTGGGGAATAGACTGGCTGCTTGATTTTCTAAGGTGCTCGTCTCACACTCCCTCCCTTAGCCTCCATTGTCCTCACTCCCCCGTGCTCGCCGTCTATCTTCTCTCAGTCTCTCTCCCTGTCTCTCTATCTTCCTCGCTCTCTCTGTTGCCTTTACTCCTCCTCGGTATCCCTTGTCCTGTCTCCCTCTCCCTCTCTCTCCCTCCCTCTCTCTCTCCTCTTACCATGGTCACGGCTTTTTCTCTGGACAACAGAAAACCTTATTTAGCAGTCTGCTCAGCACAGCCATGGCAAAGCTGCCAATTCACCTGCCTAGATTGCCGTATTCTCTACCCTGTCTCCAAAACCCATTGCAATTACAATCCCTGCATAAGTAGATGCACCTACAGCCATTTTTGTTCAGCATCCTGTATCATAGACACACCTTTCCCAAATGCTTTATTCTACAAGGCTTCACAAGCAAAAAAAAAAAAAAAAAAAACCCCTGCTTTTTAAATCTAAAAGCAGCCATTACCTACCATTGGTTGAATCTCTGAAGAGTGCACATTAGAAGAAAGCTATTCTGAGTTCCTGGTCAACATTTGAGTGCCTGTGTGTTATTATTTTTTTTCACAGCCTTTACAATGCTGAGCTGTACTTTGCTTTGAAACCATTCAGGGCAGATGTGAAATCTGTGATTCATCCTGAATTACAATGTAAGCAAGGGTCACCTAATGTCATGTATGTTTGCTTTACTAGGTATTCATTGCACTGAATGAGAATGTTTCTATATTTTGAAAAACTGCAATTTCATGCTGCCAGTGTGCAAAGTTTATGATGGTCAACACAAAAGTTTGTTTTTGGTGATATCCTATTGATTATGACTCGTGTTTCAGTGCTCACAGGGTGTGAAAGAAGTGAAGACTGAGACTAGGCTGACTTTAAAACTTCCTTTCAAACTTTCAAGAAAAGCATTGTTGTAAGAGGATCGCTGAAAAATATACATATAGTTCACTTATAGCTACAGTTAGAAACTCACAGAGCTGCTTGTACATGTCTGCAGTCTTCTGCTGTAGCACTTGACAAATGATGCACAGTGTATTTCCTTTATTCTCGTCTCTGTGCAGTACTAGAGTGTCAAGATTCATTTCCAAGCTTTATGAAGTGCTCTTAGTTTCTGTTTCAGTAAAGCAGCATTCAGGGTTTGTGAGGAACTGCATCACAGCCATTAAGCTATAAAAGCAATTTAGCAATAAAGAGCCTTCCATATAGAAAAAATCAGTAAGGATATTTTAACAGGTGTAATAAATCTCACAGAGTGTTCAAAACAGTCCTTTTGTCACACTCAATGACGTCCAGGTCCGGTCAGATTCACTGAATAATTGAAAGGGGCTGAGGAGAATTCTAATCTCACAGTGGTTGGAAAGGTGTTTAACATGAAAGCCGGTCGATTGTAGGATTCATCACAGAAAGCAGCTGTTTGTAATGCATGTACAGGCCGAGCAGAACGTCTCCGCGGAATGGATAAGAAGCAGCGAGCAGCGTGTAACAGGATGGATTTAGACTTCTGTACTTTTGCTCATCTTGCAAAAAAAAGGTTGTAAGAAATGCAAAGACAATAACGTGAGCTGGTCCAGCTTGTGTTGCATCATAATTTCTCCCAAATTAGTGTTTGAGTGTTTAGATTTTTCTTCAATATAGACTTTTGTTATACGGTATAAAGATCCAAAACAATTTAAAGGTCCTAAAACGTATTTCCCTGGCAACTTAGTTGCATTCAAAATGAATCATTTTACAAAGGAGTGTGTCGTCGACAAAAATGGAGTATACATATGATCTACAGTAACGATAAAGTGTAAATTAGAATCTGAGGTTAGACCAAGAATGTTAAGTGTTGCCTTTCAAAAATGATCATAGTTGTGAGTTAATAATAATAAAAAAATTCAGTTAGTTCTGCACATTAGGTCAAACAGGTTTAGGTTATACAAATAAAATGATATTGAAATATGTGTCTGGTACATACTGAACAAGAACTGTGTCTCTGCACTGTAGAAACAGAAGAACAGTAATTCAGCAAAGTCGTGGATGGGTGACATATTGTGTCTCCATACAAACAGGATTTTTGGATTTAAATTCAAAGAAGGCAAGGGTGTGTCTTTTTTTCATCCAGAGGACACGGAGTGCATGCAGAATGTGAAGATTACATCCTGGTTAATTAAACTGGAAAAGTTTCATCATTATGTCTGTGCTAATTTTTCATATGGGACTTTGCCCTCTGTGTTCTTAATTTCGGCTTTATGTTCTTAATCTAAATGAGCCTGCTTGAATATTAAAAAAAATAGCATATGAGATTGGTTTTGACCTGAGCACTTCCATATCAAATTCCAAGATGTCCTTCTTGATTAAGGGGCCTCTAGCCATGTATATAATGGCTGATTTTGGATCACCTTGGTGTCAATCACAATGGAGAAATGTCAGGAAAATGTCAGGAAGTGCTTTCTAAACTAAGAACACGCTAAGTTTAACAAGTATTAAAGAGTGTTAGCAACCTTGTCCTGAGGTGCACATTCACCGTACTCTTTCATTCTCAACAACCACAGATGCGTCTGTTTAAGCATAATGATGTGGGTTATGGAGATCCATCAGACTGTTAGATCACTTTGACTGACTCACCATATTCAGGGAGATAAAAGCCAATTTACAGCGTCTCAACAATGCTGCTAACAGCCGGCAAGACAGCAACTATGCTTCACGTCGTTAAAGGCTTGTTACCAACATGTCAGGGGAATGAAAAGGACTTTTAACTACATTCTGATAGAGAAAACACATTTCATTTGCCTGATGAAAAAATACAATTGATGTGTTTCCTGTCAATGTGATGAGAAGGGAGCAATATAATATATATATGCAATATTCGTGACAGACATCTCTCTCATATGCCTTTGTGCAATGTGGGGCATGCATGCAGCTCTCTTATAACACTGTGTGTGTGTGTGTGTGCGCACACACGTATGTGTCAACTGTCAATTGTCCAACCAATTGAGTCTGTCTTTAACGTCTGCTGTGATACCATGCTGACCTTCACAGGGCTTGCTGGGAAACTGCGCAAATAGCTCGGGGCAACAGTCATTAGGATGCACACAAATTACAATGTCTGCGGTGCCATTAGACTGTTTGTCTACTGGCCCTCAGAGGACAGGGACTCAACCTGAGGAAAGTTAAACAACAACGCTCCACAAAGTTCATTTTAAAATGCCTGGAAATGTCAACTTTGAGCTAAACTCTCGACAAATTAAAGCCCCCGAAAACGTATTTTCTCAATCAGCTTCTTCTTATCTGTGGTGGAGAAAGTATGTCCTTTCCTAACGTGAAAGTACTAATACCACTCTGTAAAAATACTCCATTGCAAGTAAAACTGCTTTGAAAATGTTTAGTAATAGTTTAGTAAAAACACATAAGCATAAGCAGGAAAATTGAGGCTAATTAAAGTGTTACAAATAAAAGTGCCCAATGCAGAAAAATGGCCCCTGTGACTGTCTTACTATTATATATTATATCATTAGACTATTAGAACTCATGCATTATTATGTAAGCAGTATTTTACTGTTGTAGTTTGTTGAGATCCAGCTAATTTTATTTATTTTATATAAGCCATCAGTCCAAAGTGACACCTTCACACTGCTTTTTCAATAAAATAATTATTCAAAAGAAAAAAAACAGCAAATCATCACATTTGAGGATCTGAAAGCAATTGTTTGGCATTATTGCCTGATTAAAATAAAATGTCATATATAATTAACATATATATAGTTGGCGATTCATTTTCCATCTAGTCGATTCATCAACTAATGATTTCAGTCCTGTATATCCTGTTGGGTTGGTTAATTCATGACAAAAGATCCTATTTATGTGCTCTGCATATGTTTTGTAAGTAATATCCTCATTTGTAAAGTCACTAAAGCTGTAAAAGGATTGAGCGGAATAAAAAGTACAATACTTCCTTCTGACATGTGGAACAAAGGTATAATGTGGTATAAGGAATAACACTCAAGTAAAGTACAAGCACCTCAAACTTTGTACTCAAGTAAATGTACTTAGTTGCATTTCACCACTACTTGTTTTATGTGATAAGGTCCTATATGAACGTGTTTAGTATTCCTGTATTTGTGTTTTTGCCTGTGTTCAACCAGTCTGAGGTCGGTGGGTCTGAGTGGGAAAAACAGACAGTTGTGAGGTTGTTTGGTTTTGTTGCAATGCAGACCACTGTTAATCAAATCTGTCCAGTGTTAAACTCTTAAAAAATAAAACCTGAGGATGATTGATTTAATGATATTTAACATTTCGCAGGGGCTTTAAAAAAAACGGAGGGATTCAAATTCTCTGGGTCAAACCAGTTCAAGTGGAAATTTAATCAATCAGATCTCCACCTTAAATTTGGTAAACTTTGAAAGTGAAAACAGCTGGTGTCAGATAACTCCTCTATTTCTTCAGGACAGTGTACTAATTATATAGAGAGAGATTGGGAGGGCACTGAGGCTTGATAAACTGACAGACTGACAGGGATGAAAAGAGCCACCTGAGGACATTTTGAATCAGAGATCGCAATGGGAGATGGGGAGAGAGAGGGAAAGGGAGAAGGTGAGGGACACACACATAAAAAAACAAAACAAAAAAAAAAACAGCCACGCTGAGGACTTTGAGAAAGAGAAAGGAGGAACAGGAACAGGCTGACATAACACACAGCGAGATGGCAGTGATGACCGAGCCAAAGAAAGAAAAAGCCAGCATCCGTATCAGTGTGATACTGCTAATGAGGTGCTGCTGTGTCGATCTGGTATTTCAGCCTGTACGTGGTCATCTGTGTCGCCGCTGATCACTCCGGCCCTAAAGGGTGTTGAAATATATATACTGTTTCTCAGCAGTCATGGTGAAGGTAAAGGTGTGGAAATTAGCCATTCGATCCAAAAATGTGTGTGTGTGTGGGGAGGGGGGGCATTCGCTGTTCCCTTGGAAACCAGTTTTCTGGTCTGTGGAGCTACTTTGTTCTGAGTTGCCTACCTGAAGGTTCCCTCTATGACAGGACAGGAAGATGATGAGGTGAAGGTGGAAAGCATGAGAGTTGTGAACTACTTCATCCAGACTTTTCCTTCCTTTTCATTTGATGCACTATTTTGGATCTAAAAACTATTCCTGCATGTTCAAATAATGACAATGAACCCTCCTAATGATAATAATAATCTTTACTGAATCTCATACTTCTGTCTACTTGCCGTTAGCATTGCACGCGCAGAGCAACAGCAGTGGACTTGTTAAGAGTTTCGCCAGTGTTGAGTTGTTTCTCCACTTCTTTTTCCATTCCCCGCAATTGTTGAGGCTGGGGTTGAGGCAGTGTGTTCATTTTCTTTTCTCATTCTTCTCCCTTCACAAAATGGATCAGAAGTGGATGATGCTATTGTGTGCTTTCTTTTCCTCCCGGCTGAAGCCCCGGTGGAAGATTACTGGTCTTTCTGTACTCCGTAGAGTTCAGGTAGAGTATGCTTTGTGCTTCATCTCAAAGGAAGTGTGAAGCCCGACAGATAACTTTTGACAATTTATGCATTTTCCATTCAAGACATTTAGCGGATAAACTCATCCAACGCAGCATATAACAAGCGGAGTGCAGGTCGGACAAACAAGGGTTCACGCCTGAGTGGATACGTTTATTCTTCCTTTTACCATTAAAGGATTAGCTTCATTGTCCCCGTCGAAGGTTCTGACAAACATGATTTCTTATGCATGAGGCTTAAGGGATTCCATAAAGGATGGCAGTCATAATAGGTCAAACCAATCTATCCGCAATAAACTACACTCTTTATGAAAAGCTCTGATGTAAAGTCTCTAATGATTAAGGTCATCTGGAGCAGCCAAATGTCAAAGTTGATAACTCAAACTTTGGCTTAATGCTGCCAAAAGATTTCGGCCCAAACAGATGGAGGACGCACTTAATAAACCACACGGAACAAGCGCAATATTTGGATGAGCTTTGAGTTGAGTTTCATTTGTCCGTTGCTAATGGCTTTGGGCATTTGTGTGTTTATGAAATTGTACCGTTGTTACTACGCTGGAGATACTTTTGGCATAGCCCAGCAAACTTTTGATCTTCGAGGGGAAAAGTGGCTTTAATCTTGATGCAACTGTGCTCGGTGAGTCGCGTCCCCGGGGTTCCTGGTGAGAGCGGCGAACGACTGAGTGGCAGTAAAGCCAGTGTCATCAGTGCAGAGCCGGGATCACTGATTCCTGGTCTTATAATACTCCACGCTGCAAGGCCTCAGCTGTGCTTGTGTTCCCCTCTCATCTTGTCCATCTGTGTCTGGGACCACGGGGGCACTCCAGTCCTCTACCTGGCTCTCTCTCTCTCTCTCTCTCTCTCTCTCTCAATCTCTCTATCTGCACGTCCTCCCTCCATCATTAGAGCTGAGCCTAAAATAAAGATGAGCCCGGCCTCTGAGTTGTCAATTAGGGAAGTATTTGAACTCATTCTTTGCTCAGGAGAGACAGAGTGTAAAACATGAAACTTTTTTTTTTTTTTTTGATGACGATGTTACTGTGTTTACACGTGATGCTGCACATGTGAACTAACTTCGCAAGAGAAACAGTTACTGACAACAACAAAAATGCCCTCAGGGACCCCAAAAATCCCTTTTTTGGATGTCACAAAAATTTCAAAGCATCATCAACGAGCCATTGTGCACAAACCCATCCAGCTCTGCAGCACTTTGGTGGAGGCTATAACAGGTTATCATTGGAGATTTTGAGCTGGGGCTGACTCAGCAAGAGAGAAAAAAGGTTAGTACGAGGGGATTGTGACACAGACACACTGCAGTCTGATATGTTGTCTGGCTTATCACAAAAGAGAAGAAAAAAAAGAGAAGACCCCAGCTTTGAAATTATCCTCACATAAACTCAGATAAATCAGAACAGTAAACTTATTAAAGGCAGGATATTCTTCTTTCCTGGTTAGTCGAATGAGGAGGCACGCTCTATCATGAAATCAATGACAGTTTGTGTCATCTCTGTCGTTTCATTCCAGTGACAGCGAATAAACTTTAAAAAGGAACCAAACAATAAATGGAATAAAAATCCTGCCTGCCTTCCCGCCCACACACCACTCACTTCTACTTTCTTCAGATCAAATATTCAAACAACCAGTTCAAATATTTGATTGGCTTAAACACCATCCTGTCTGAGCTTTCTATTCAAATTTTAAATCTCCTGCACCGTAACTGGAGCATGATTCAAGAACATACATCTCTTTATTACTGAAATGAACTCCTACATCATTAGCATGTGAGGACATGATTCACATTTGAAGTGCTCACCTCTGCTCATTAAGCTCACTCATTCGCTAATTACTCACCAGCAGGGCCCGTTGTGAACTTGACCAATGTTAAGAACAGATACAGCAGTGTAATCAGATTCACTGTATCTCTACATGGACACCTATCCGTGCTGTGTGATAATGGAGCTCGTGTTATGCGACTTAATCGCCGCATAACTTTTCAAGTGTCCGTGGTAATTACACTCAATGAACCGAACGGCGTAATGAGAAACTTTGCTTCATGTCTCCCTAACATTTGCCTTCAAGGTGATCAATATGGCACCTGGTGTGTTTGCAGAAAGTAAACTTTGTGTTGTTTCAATACTGAAGGGCAAAGGCAGCCAAAAGCAAATTATGGACTCGAACTCGAATTCCAGTGCGGCATTAAGATGAAAATGTAATGCTTTAAGAATAATTTTAAGGTGCTTATTGGGATTCAATCTTTACCTTTGGGAAGGCTGATTGCAGATTTATTGCTTGGACACTGAGGTCACTGAGCTGCACCAGCGATCTGTAAATCCATTTCTACTTCTTCTAAGTATGTGTGTTAAGTCCTCTCTAATTTCTTAGCAGCCACAAGCTCATTTCAAACTAGTAATTCACTAAACCAGGTTGCACCTTTAAAGCTTAAGAAATGTCTGAGCAGCCAAAGACTATAATGTATAAATTAGTATGGGAAAAATGCATACGTGGCCTTTTAGTCTGGTTGGGTTAACATAACACTTTTTTAGGAATATTGTGTTGTATTGTGAAATTAGTTTTAAAATCTTCCATCATTAGATTTTTGATCAGACGGTAGGTCCATATTACCTCTTTTAATCTTCGGTCTAAATGGTTCATATATCAGAAGATTATTTTTGTCAGTTACACCTCGCAGTTAATTAGTAATAACAATTAGTCCATATCTGAGAAATGTTTGTGTGGTGCAACCGTTTTTAACTCGATGATAAATTGGTGATAAATCTGACTTTATAAGTGGGTTGAATCTGGCTCCAGGCAGAAAACTCCTAAAATGTCACAGGATGAATGAACAACAATGACATCTGAGCTCACTGCTCGCCATCTGACAATGTCTGGATGGCGCAGTGATGTATTTGAATATACGTTGCCACTAAAGCGCTGAAAGTAAATTATTTTTCTCTGTGGGTCGTGTGAATGGAGTGTGGGTGGAGAAGGGAGAGGGTCATTATACTCAAAGTAATGAAGGGATCTGTGTTAATGTCCTTTGTTGAAGCATTACATTTTACCTCTTCCTCCTCTGGGACTCTATTCAGGCCCATTCATGAGCTCGGTAATTTCTTTTTCACGTCCTAATTGTCTTTCTTTTTGTCTGCTTTTTATCAGAGGCATACAGTCTCTGTTGCTTGAGCGAATTTTTGCCAGTGGCATAAGGTCTATTACGTGTTGATCATGGCATTTTAATGCATCATTTGTGGGAGCTGTGCACAGAATAATGCTTTCAAATGAAGTCAGTTCAGTCAGTCTGCCATTTAAAAGGTAATTCTAGATGTCTTTTAGATAGCTGATAGATGTTCTGAGTAAACTATTAACACCAGGATTAAATACTGGTTGTTTTTGGATGTGCTTGGTGACATCCCACTATAGGGGTTTCCCTCATTTATAGCTCTGTAATGGGCGCTGCTTCTGGTGTTCCCTGCTCCTCTTCAGTGGACAAGGCCAATTTTTATCACCACCGCCATCATAATTCTGAATAATCACCTCGGTACTCCATTTTTATGTTTGCTAGTAAAAGCTCAAATAGGATAATATCAGGTTATCGAGGAGGGTGGGTGTTGTGCTGCAGCCTCATGATGGAGCAGTACAAACCATGTGTGAACAGGAGCGATGATATCCCACAATATACTGCCCTTGATCTATCAGCCTGATGAGGAAAAAAATGCACCACATCTAATGTGGCTCAATCACACTGTCACAGCTGATTGTTGAAATCCCCCTTACAGCAGCAAAATGAGCATTGATAAATGAGTCCCAGCTGTTGATTTAGCACTGTGTGCAAACTACTGACTATTCATACCTCTTACGTTCATACAAAAATCAAGCACATTTGTTAACTCTTGGGACGTAAAACAATGCTGGAAGCATCAAAATTAGAAATTTGACATGCAAATTTCATTGCGCCTGCGAGTCCTCAATTGAATCTCTAATGTAGGGGATAATCATAAAGTAATGCATTTTAAGCGGTAAAGAGAAAGTCACAAAAAAAAAAAATATGGAATTCGATTTTATTTGAGAAAAACTAATGACTTAGCATTTGTACTACACCTTACGCATTATTGATCGCCTATATATGCACGATCTGATGACTTCGGACCCTCGTCAAAGCTTCTTATGTCTGGTTGAATGGCTGTGTGATGGGACTGATTAAATGCAGGGTGTACGTATGAATCAGATATCTGAGCAGCCATGGGAGACTAAAATAATGAACTGAACTGCAGCATCAGTTAGCAACAAGCATGAGGCAGTCTCAGATAACGCTTAGCAATGCAGTCTGAAAAGTCAAACTAATGGAACTGAGCCGGGCTGTTTGTGTGTGTGTGCGTGTGTGTGTGACCGAAAATGAAACAATAAAATGAATTCTGAAAAGAGATACATCTGACTGAGCTTTGAATCTCGGAGCAGAAGTGAAAGTATTATTTTTCTTTTGGCAAATGGGCCCATAACCTGATGGATTTCCTGGGCTTTGAGTGACGCCTAAAGAAAACTTCTTAAGGGAACTAACAGCAGCTGTCATTGTCATGTCAAAGGTAAGAAGCATGTAATGAAATTCATGGTGTGTCTGCAAGGTTGTGGCGCGGAAGATGTGAGAACGAACAGATTAAAAGCATCCTACTGCTGACCCTCCAGGAGCCTTCAAGGTGAGCCGGCAATGACTTCTGCACATTCTCTGTGCAGGCTGTAATTGCTCATTTTCTAAATGTTGCTTGCTGTGTTGAACTTTCCCTGCACGTTAATAACAGGTTAGTTCAGATTAAAGACATTGCCTTTTCGATGGTCACAGAATTCTGAGCTTCAGCTTCAACTTGCCTTTTGTGTTATGAATTACAGATGCAGGAATCATATTTAAAAGGGACTCAATCAATAAGTCATGACCTCACAGTGGGTTTTTTCTGTGTTGCAGATTTGCCCTTCTTGTTTCTCCAACTGGAAATGTTGAATTAATGCTGAGAGATTTTTACTGAACCTCTCAAATTCCAATAAATACCATGCAACAGTAGACATTTAAAAAATGATGCCCCTGATTTCTTCATCTTACAATTGCACTGCAGCCTTTCCAACACAAAAATCTTCCCGGGATCAAGCAACAGTGAAATTTCAAGGCGGCAAACCTGTTAATGATGGGACTTATAGCTACCTCTACCTGTGAATTTCGCTTTAAGGTGGATTTCGCTCAGAGATTTGATGTTAAAAAGCTTCTGAAACAGCAGTGAAATCTGATTAGAAACTATATCAGTGCAGTAAATCATCTTGTGAAAAGATGAAAACCCCATCTCTTTTTCCAATCTCAATCCTTTGTAGAAGACAGTTCTAGAAACAGTAAACCTGCTCTTTGATGGGAGAATCACATCCATTTTATCTCCCCATGCTGCTGCAATTGCACCGTTACCAACAAAAGTTATTTTCTCCTTCAGCTCTAAACTACTTCTGTTCAATATAATGTCCAATTAACTAACTCTTGCCCTCCTCTGTGTGGTCTCCTATCCATCTGCAGTCAATGAAGAGACTCTGGCTCAAGGAGGACTGCATTGTTGGCTTTCTGGCTCTGATGTTGACTAAGATTAATCAGCAGATGTTCTTACAGCGATGCAGAGATGCATTGCAGCAACGGGCGGTGGCAAAAGTGGATTTACTTCATGGAGAGTCGGAGGCAGTGTGCAGCTGGAAGGTGGCACAGTGACCCGGTGTTGTTTGCTGCGAGCAGGCCGACAGAAAAAAAGACTGCTAAGTGGCAGGGTGGGTTGGTGGTGGGTGTGTGGCTGAGCCTGACCCCTTTATCAGGTAACAGCACTGAGCTGCCGACCGCAGACTGCCACAGCACTAATCACCCAGCCATCTGGCAGTAAAAGAATAGGCTAAAGCCCGGGCTGGATTCACTCAGCCAGCCAAATGACAGCCTGGTGGAGAGGAAATAACTACTTTCAGATCAGTATCACTCATATCAGTCGATAAACACTATGGGTTTTCACCTGCACCTACGCCATCAAATTTTCTACTGCACAATAAAAAGACTTTTAAGCTGCTTGGCTCAAGATGGGTTTTTTTGTTGGCTGTTGGCAAGCAGCTAACCTAAGGAAAAACAAATCATAACCTACCATGGTGCTGGATGACAGCTGAAGCTGAATCTCTCAGCCAGGTGTCAGATTCCATGATACTGTCAAAGCAGCAAAAACCAGCAAACAGGCATGAAAACTAAATGGTCTGCAAGTAACTGGGCAGAATGACCAAACTACATCTGCTAAACATATGAAACGCTACAGACCATAGCAGCTTGGATCAAATGTATTGACTGAGACAGACATTGATAAAGCAGAAATTTACATTATTATTATTCCAGTATCAATGTTAAATATGACTTTTAACTTTAACTTTTTAGGACACAACATTGGCAAAGACTGACCACCAAAATTATTTCATCTCATAGCCCATTAACTACAAATTGCATAACCTTTACATGAATGATGACCATTCAAAGAAGATAACAACAGCCCAGCCGCTGAATGCATGACGAAGAGCTTTAGTTGGCCGCTCCTGATGGCGACTACAAGACAATGACAAAAAGATTATCAAACTTTGTTAAAATGTTCCTTTTCTCTTCTCATACTAAATAGATAAAGCTGCAATATTTTTTTATGGATACTTGAGAGCAACAGAAACAGTTTGTGAAGAAAACATTGATACTCACATATTGACATCATCAACTTTTAAGTTGACATGGAACAAATAGTTGCTCATGTACATTGAGCAACATTATCATTAATTGGTTGCATCTGGCCACTTAACAAATGTAAGCCCCAAATTCACTCTCTTTTAGCTCTGTTTTTGGTCTCTATCTGGGGAAATATCTGTCTCTTTAGCTGCAAAATGCTGCACTATGTTCACCACCTATTCTTTAACTGTGTCTGTCTGCTGTTTGATGCTGAGCAGGAAGTGTGAGCTTCTCATTGGAAAAAAAAAAAAAGCTGGCTGCTACAGACAAAAATAATGCTATGAGAGCAGTGACGGTGAACGAGAACAGTAAAGTTGCAGGCCAGACAGCTAAACAATGAGCTGAAACTCATTATAAAGCTCCGTAAAGCCGAGGAGAGCTGCAGATTCAGGTGATAATTCTCTGCAGGTTCAACAGTACAAACGACCCCTTTCACACTGTCACATTGTTTCCACAGCCGCTTGATACATTTCTATTAGAAACGTATTGATTACAGCTGCTTTAACAATCAAACAAGAAGAATAGTAGTCGTCAAGTAGAACAGCGTCATGTTCAAATCTATACACAGCTCTGAATGGCTGATTATCTGTATTTTGCAAGTAACATCAACGGTGGAAAAAAGGGATACATACCATATATACATGCCATACATATCAGTCTCACATCTGTATGGTCAATATGTAGCTGGAGTTTAATAGGTATGAAAATCAAAGTGAAAAAAATGACAGTTCACTATTTTACAAGTAGATTAAACAGAAGAGATATGTGTTTTATTATTAGTGACCTTTACAGGTGTGTGTGGTCTCTAGCTAAGCGAAGCTAACTGGCTGCCAGCTCAAGCTTCTGTAGATATTTATTGTACAGATGTGAGAATAATCAGCTTATCTTATTCTCATGAAGAAGCCAAATAAAGACTTAGAGCTCCTTGCTTTCAAGTATTTTTAGTTTCACAGTTTACTAATATGTGAGTTTTATAGACATATTCATTCACATATTCATTTTCTACCATTTGACTCCCTGACTGGCTCAGTATGTAGGAAATGTAAGTAGACATGAAATGAATGTTTAATGGCTAACTCTGATAAGGGGTCAGCAATCTCAGCCAGTTGTATTGTCCCTTTAGACATTTTGCTTATGTACGACTGCACCAGACAATCAATCTTCCTGGTCAATATTAAGACTAAGGTGTCATCTTTTCTCACCTGATTCATGTTAAAAGTGACATAATGTCCGAGATCGATGGCCTTCCTGCCAGGGCCGGTGATCTGACTGTTGAAGGGCACATGTCAAAATGTGATGAGCACTGACAACCTACATTGCAGCCGATTCTCAACCCCACACTTAACCCCACGCTGTCTGCATGGTCTCTTTCAGTCAAACAAAAACTATGCCCATTTTCTCTTTTCAAACCTGAAATAATGGGAGACACGGAGGCCACGTCCTTGTTCTGAGCGGAAAATGGTGCAAATGAGGCTTTTTTCCAATTATCCTTTACTTTTTTTTTCTAAGCTGCTGAACTCCTTAATTGTCATTCAGTGCATACCTTATCCATCTTACATAATTCCATTTAGTTTGAAATTCTGTCACATATACAGTACAAAGGACATCCTTTTCTTTGAAAGGTCTTCGGTGTTTCTCTCTTCTTAATGCAGTGTCCATTTCTCTACACCTGATTCCTCCCTATTTCTTAAGGGGCTTCATGTTCAGACATAATAACTACAAGTTTTTAACAAATATTCTTCATCAGTCACTCCACCAATTTTCTATGTGTGAGTTTCAACAAGGTCATAATCTTTCATTTAAACGATCCAACGTTATACGACGGTAAATGGGACGTGAATGATGGTACACGCACACCGAGGCAAATTTGCTAAAATATTATACAGGATGTGGAGCATGTGAGGAATCCACACTCACCTGAAAGTATATAGTGGTAGCTGTTTATATACCTCGGCTAGATGTCCAGTTGCAGTGAGGCTGAACGCATCAGATATGCTCCCTTTTTGTGCACACACCATGTCAAATCAGCCCCGTGCAGCATAGCCAATTCCTTCTAAATTGGGTGAAAGATTCAGAAATTCCTCTTTACTGAGTATATGGATCAGGTGCCACGGCAAATACAGTGAGACAAGCCTCCAAACGGCACCTTCAGTCGATTTTTAGAGGTCCTGGAGTGAAAAGATGCACAAGGAATGACCAATTTCAGCTCTAAAAATTGTGTGAGAATTTATTCCAGCCGTGCCTACGGTAAAGCGATGTGGAAAAAGCTGACACTTTGAGAAAATTTACAACTGCTTGGCCTTGGCCGGTGCGTCTCTGGCAGAGGGTTTGGAGAGCATCAACCTGATTTTCTCTAAATCACTTACCTGCAGGCCATCATGCCCTTACAAAAGCCTGTTATGGCAGCTATAAGCTTACTCTCTATCGCGCTCCTGCAATAACAGGTCGGCGGTTGCATCCGAGCGCAGGCTGCTTGGGAGAAACTGAATTAAAACATTACAGAAGGAGGCGAGAGTGCGACGCCACCGCCTGCTTTGTGATCATCTGTGTTGCCGGTCGGGGTCTCACCATGAGATTCAGTAAGGAATCCGTGTATATGTGCCCTGCTGGTTTGATTTACACAGCACTTGTCATGCACTGTGTTATGTGTGGTTCAGGTCACAGGTGGAGGCAGCGAATCATTGTGCCAAAATAATGTGATTGAATGTCAGTGGGCTTGCTGCTCCCCTCAAAGGAAATAAATGGACACCAAATGACAAGGTTCAGGGCCCAGGCATCAACATCTGTTATAATCAAAATGCGCGTGGAAAGGAAAAATAAAGTTGAAGGTGAAACCTGCAATGAATTAAAAAAAAAAAAAAAAAAAAGAGCTTCTATTTAATGTTTAAATTTCTTGTAATCTATCTTCTCAGCTGGGAGATAATGTTTATACAGCTGAAAGGTCAGTGACAGCTGTTGTGTGTGCCTCTCTGACAGTTTGTATTAACAGGGTGACACACATGTTTAGAAGCAGTTAAGTGAGCAAAAAATTCATTCCTTCAACATGGGTGCACTCGAAATGTAAATAGCCAAATGTGTTTTTGCATACAGTAAAGTCTAACGTAGCGTGATGAAAGTCAGAAACAGATAATAAGCCGAGGCAGAAACAAAAAGGACTCAAGAATGAAAGTGGGGAGCGTTGATCAAATTTTCACAGTATGTATATAATTGAAGAGCGCCTGGCACGGAAGGCATGAAAGCATTTCATATGATCTTTGCATCACATGGCACTCCCCACTGATAGAGCAGTTTTATTTATGCTTTGATTGAAGTATCATCATTAACAGTTTCCTCTTTGAATGGTTTCCACTGGAATCAGACATCATCAAAAAATGATTTGTATGATATGTATGTTGTTGTGTCTTGTGAGGGTTTATTGTCCAAAATATGATGTTTGGATCAGAAGTAAGTTAAAAATAAAGAAAAACCAAACAAAGGATATGCAGAGAATAAAATAAAGAAAAAACTCATGCAATGAATAATTCGAAAATAAATGGATGTTCAGAGCATTAGTCCTACTGGTACACAGCATGAAAATAAACACGCTCAAATTAGGTTCTGGTTTTCCCTGAGAATGTCTGAGTAAAACAGACAGGCTACATCGAACCTCGAGTGAGGAGGAGTGACTGAATAAGTGAACCGAATGTTAATGTTTACCTGCGAGAAAGAAATATTCAAATGCACATCAGTCATTCTAAGGACACAAGCTGTGACCGAGGCGCGGAGTGCATGATTGAACATCAAAGGGGAGGGCGCTATCAGCATTTATCTTTGAGAGTCACAGCTGGGAGATAAGGTGCACTTTAATTGTGGGTCTGTCTATTGTAGGTCACAAGCGTCCCATCAATCACGGCGCCCGAGCTAACCTGGCATCTGCAGACTTTAAGGAAGAGAGGGGAAGCTGATCATGAATTATAATAAATTACTCTGCTTGGCATTTTCTCATTTTCTTCATTAGGGGGAAAATATGTAAGGCAGCCAAAAAAAAAAAAAAAAAAAAAAAAAGGAAAGGAAAAAGTGCAGCGTTTGAAATTCAAGGTTTCACCGAGGATGATAGATAACAATGAATAAAAAGCAACAGGCCCATAAAAACAGCATTAGCACAGGAACTGGAGGTCACATACTCCAGTGTGCTCCAGGAAATACAAACTAATGCTAGCGTGGTCTTTCAAAAGAAGACGGCCAGTCTATATGTCCAAAGACTTACTGATGCACAGCTGGTATCTGATGTACAACTAAAGGGTTCATCCTGCTCCTGATAGGTCAACACTGTAAAGTCTCTGAAACCCCTGGAGTACAAAACCCATTTGAGATGAGATGAGATCCAAGATGAGCGCACAGATATGTGTCTGATCCGGTATATTTGTAGTAAAAATGTTTGAAAGAGCTTTTGCAACAGGGATTCTCGTCTGCACTCTTAAACCTGCAATAACTGATTTTTTTCAAAATCCTCTTGGGGGCAGCAGAAACGAGCTGGGAATACATCATCGACATGCTATCACCTTTGAAGTTGATGCGGGTAACTTGTCAGCAAACAGTTGCCTATTTACACCTCCTGCAGATACTGAGCAACATTAACATTCATTTGCAGTCCTGTGTCTGGCCACAGTCCAATATTCACTCTCCTTTTAGGTCTGTTTTTGTCTCTACCAAATCCTGAGGGAAATCTTTAGTTGCTAAATGTTGAGCTATGTTCACCAGCCAGTTGCAAACTTTCTCTGTCTGCTATTTAGTGCCGGGCCTGCAGCTTACATTGGATTTTAAAGATTTTTTTTTTTTTTCTGACACCACCACCTGCTGTGGCTGGAAAAAAACCACTGCAGATCCATGTGATAATTCTCCATGTATTCATCAGCGACTCCTTTTACATTTTAAGTCATGATTTGAGCTATTGTTAATATAAAAATATTGATTGACACTTATTCACTTTCCTGCCAGACTTCTAAAGCTCATATATTAACATGTTGTCTCTTGTTTGTTCAGTCCAGACACAAACTTTAAAAAGACAAGTTGTAGTTTTAAAGCGAGCTGGAACTGGGCACCAGTGGCCGGATGCAGTGGTTTCCTTAAGTCTTACTGGCAGATTGAACAGCTTCAATACAAAGTGTTATTTATTGAGCTCTAGAGGTGCTGGATGGGTTTTTTAACCTTTGGAGAGAGCAACGCTTGCTGTTTCCACCTGCCTCCAGTCTTTATGTTATTCTAAGCTAACTGACTCCTGATTGTGCTAAAATGCTCGTGACAACTTGTGCAAAGGCTGAGGAGAGTTTATAAGAAGCAAATATGCGCAAAAAGATCAGCTCTTCAACAAACAAACAACTAATGCAGTGAATAAATGGTCTGAGCTGTTCTTTGGCGAAATGCACCTCGACCTTGAAAATTAAGACGTCAATAAAAACATCAATTATTATGTGTAACATCCAAGGCCAAATTAGAGTATCAGAGACAAAGCCCAGCAGACGATTACATGCAACATGTGACTGCTCTTCAGCAGGAGGACATCCAGTACATTTGTCTCACTGGCTCGGGGATAAGACAAGACATAAGTGATGGAGTGGGACGACAACAATGCACTGTAGCCTTGCCTGAAGCCCACGGACGCATGTGACAGACAGGGTATCATGCTCCGAAACCGTTCTTGAAAGGCTTCTGTTGCTGCTGTTGTGGGGATTAAACCAGCCTCATAATGGCCTGTGGGATTTGTGCCACCGCCGGGTGACAGCCGTCGAATTGGGTGGCAGGCAGAGATGAATTGCAGCTAGAACACAGCGCTCGATCTTTACAGTTGCCAATCACGGTGCAGATCTAACTGACCAGAGATAAAGCAAATAAAGAGCTGCTTCAATGACAGGTAGAGCGTTGTTATGCGAAGAAAGGGATTCTGACGTCGGTCGCATCGGACTCGTGTGAATAATCCCATAAACGCTAAATTCCCTAACCGTACCCACGCCGCTTCCTACAACGGCCTCTGCCTCCCTCTCTGCTCTTGTTTTGGGGATTTGCAAGATTATTTTTCCACGGGAACTACTTTACATCCTCAACAGCTACTCCATACAGGATCTACAGTTGCCATGGCGATATCTGTGGCAGGAAAAAAACGAAGAGAGGAAGCAAAAAAAAGGAAAAGTATTCAGAGTTGACAGGGAAATAACTGGTTTCATTATATTCAGCCAGCTGATTCTCTCTATCACCAATGACAGGGCGACGGCAGGCACACTGAAAGAGCTTGTGTTTGTGTTTGAGCGGTAATAAATTACTGCTGGGGTCAGGGCTGCGCAGGCCACACTCCCTGATTAAATGAGACCAAACTTATATCCCTCTGACATCTACCAGCCTCCTTCTCAGGAATCTGAAGGTGCACCGACAAATCCCATAATCCTAATTAAGTATTTCCTCCTATTGCGGCCTACAAAATGCCTGACTGTTTACACAGCTAAAGCCCTCATTCGGTTCCCATGCTCGGTTCAGACACATAGTTTAGGGTAATCTTTGCAAATGCTGAAGAAAAAAGGGACATCAGAGAAAGTGATAAAAAAAAATAATTGGGATAGCAAATGAAATCACTTTGGAGGAAGAGGTGGAAAGTTTAATGCTAAGTATTGCGTCAGCAGACCACAGACTCAGTGTCTTCGCCGTTCGTGGGTGAAAACATTTTGTCTCGTATTTGAGGATGTCATTCTCATTTTCACCGACTCACAGTAGTCTCACGGTCAATTGAGCAGCATAGTGTGGGAGAGAAAATCACAAATGCAGCTGCTGCTGTGAGTTGCTTTCTTCCAAACAGTTTAACATTTCAAAAACGAGTCGCACAATGAAGCAAAGACACTGCGCACTTCTAAAAATCGAAATCAGTGCTTCGAGTGGGTACAAAAGGTGAAGTGCTTGGACATATGGAGGGGCACGAGTGTGTTACAGCAGAATGTCTCCATCGCATTTCTGCAGCGTGCACTCAAGATGGCACAATGGATGTACTCCAAAGCATACTTCTGTTCAATGGCACCAACATAAATAATTATTCACTTTGAGCTCCCTATTCAGCTCGTATGAGCAGAATATAAACAATAAGTAAATGTATAACACACTACAATGTAGTTGCAAGCAAAAAATTTTTTATTAGTCTTTATTGAAGGAGAACAAATGTAAGAGTTTTAAATCTGCATGTGAATGATTTGTGTTTGTATAAACTGTTTTATAATACGCTGTATTGTTCATGTGTGCATTGAAGTATCATTAAGTATGATTATAGATACATCAGTTGCACAAGCTTCATGCAGTAGGTGAAGTTATAAAATGTCCTTATATCTGCTCAAAACATCACTATAGTGCGTTAAATGTGCATTTTTAAAATACATTGATAAAGTGAAACATTATCAGTATTATAAGTAAACCTTGAAAATGCCTTTTAATTTGAAGTTTAATTCCTGAATACACATAAATCTACTCTAATGACCCTGTGATTACATGGTTGCACTCTTTATAGGTAAATAATTTATCATCTTTATCTTCGCTAAATATGACAGTCACCAGTTAATGTCATGATTTATACGGCTGCGGAGCAACGTGGAAGCAAAGCACCAGTTTGACTCTCATGCACCTCCACTCCATTGCCCTTGGGCCCTGCCGTGACTGCATGATTCAGTCCAAACTGCTCTCCACTCCAAACAAAACACTGTCACTTTAAATACAAGCCGAGCCCCTGTCACCGTGTTTGCGCTCTGCGGGGCCGAGCGGAGCCTCGGCGGCTTCGCACAACGCTCGTGGTTCTGCTGAGGCCATTTTTTAAGTTTTGTAATTCCTTGCACATCCCAGGATTAGGGACAGGGGGAGGCTGTGCCCCAGTCAGCCATCAAGGGCAACGTCGCCCTACAGCGCTCCTCCAGAATTACAAACAACACATATTCATCTTAAGCAGAAGCCACTGATCAAATGCCAATCAATGCCTCACATCATACAAAACATCAATCACCAGCACAGGTGTACCCGTCAAGGTAGCAGATACCGTAATTAATAAATATCAAGTGAGCCCTCTGAGGTGAATTAATATTTCCCATCCTGCCACCCTGTCAGGCAAACGTTATGATTTGGGGAAGAAATCATTTCCGGCTCGAGTGTCACTGTTCCAATAAGCGTTCATCACGTCGGTTGACTTCTAATTATTGTTAATGACATTGTGCCGATGACAAGCAGGAGCACTACAAGTTATTACTCGACTGGGCGATGCCGATGACAAGTTAAATAACATCATCCGCTGAATTAGATGATGCTGTTTAACCACAGGTCGAGGAAGAACAACGGAGCGCGCGGCGAGATAGAGCTGCAGCGTAATTATTCTACAATGAAGCGCACACTGGCAGCTTCTTCATTAAACGGAGCAAGAAGAGCCATCACTCAGCTGCGTGTGGAAGTGGACACTGGTGACAGGCTCCCCAAATGAGCTGTGCTTTTATGACTTGAGGAGTAATATGCGATGTGCGGTGCTCTGCGGAGGATCATCACCAAACAGCTTACAGTTACGTGTGATGTGGTATTTAGCTGACGCCCTTCATGCAGAAGGATTTAGAGGTTACTGACGGACACTCTCGATGCTGCATCACCATACAAGTTATGCTTTGGTTAGGTGTCAGCAAAAGTTTGTTTCAAAGTGACACAGGACTACCAGCATTTCCCTTGTGGACTTCATATGAAAGGGTTAATTTTGTAAGTTTGTTGTTTTAATTTCACAGTGCTGCTGTGGATTGACTATTTAAGTAGGTGTGGTATCTTTGTGGAAGCAGGGACTTGTTCAATTCAATGAAATTTGATTCTTTATTTATCCCTGCAAATGCAACTGTACACCACAGTCAACCTCCAAGGTCAACAAGGATGCTTAATCACAGATCTAAAGCAATCAAAGGCTTAAAACTATTTGTGAGTTCTGGTAATAAATGCATTAATATCTTAAAGAACAGTGTTGGCAGGTCACACAAAGTGAGCAGCAAAAGCTTCGAAAAGGTGCGACACACATCTCCTGGAAATCACTGCAGCCAAAAATGCCGCGTTCAAGAGCAGCCTACAGCAGTATTATGGTGCCGCTAGTTTAATGTGGGGTCTGCTCGACAGGTCTACATGGGAGCAAAGTAAAGTCTGCAGGCTATCAAATGGAAACTGACATCTGGAAACCAGCCCACTTGATTAACAACCTGTACCAACAGTTTGATATGATTTAATTACCTTGTTTGTTTTTAGCCACGATAGCGGAGGGACTCCACACTAAAAGTTTCAACAGCTATCAAATGGGTTGGGAAATGCTGTCCAGACATTCATGTATGATAACTCTTACTGACTTTGGTGATCCCCTGACTTTTCCTCTAGCTCCACCATGAAGGAGAAATTCATGGTTTTGAGCACAATGTCTCAATACCTAATGGATGGGCCGCTGTGAAATGGTATAAGTCACAGACATGGTTCCACCCATAAGGATGAAATTATGATCACTTTGGTGATTTTGTTTTGTCAAACACTTTGGTCTATGATCAAATACTCGCAAAACTAGAGATGTTCCATCACCCTCTGCCGTGATTTACAATGTAATATGGAAAGTACTAATTGGAAAATTATTAGCATGTAAACACTTTCAACTGAATACTATGGTGAACATAGTACAGCCTCAAGGAGCCAGTTGTAGACTGAAGTCTTGTTAATATACAGTATGTTCCCAGGACTTCCTAGAAAGCGGTTTTAAAACTGAGCGGATCATCCTGAAGGAAAAAAAAGTAAATTGAATTGAATGAAAGGAAGTCATACAAAAGCGTACAAATGAACTATGAAGAGTTGATTAAAAGGATAGCAGATGGGATTAAGAATAGCTATTACTTTTTCAGGCAGGTAGAGCACAGAAACGTCCTGAAGGCAACAATGAGAATTTCATTTCCTCCATCAGGAAGGTCTCAATATGCACATTGATTTCCTTGTGATTTGTCGGTTACAAAGGTAACTCAGAACCTTCCGTCTCACATTAATTATTATTGAATAGATCTTAACAATGCTGCTCGGGCTGTTTCTGTACTTCTCTGATAAGGCAGCAAATACAATGAAAAGGTCATAAGACTGAACGAAAGACTAATAAATGCTACAATAACTGTTTTGAAGAAGGTGAACACATGACAATCATCCTTATGTTTACATCCCACTTCAGCTGGTTGTCAAACAATTCAGTTCTTGTCAGAGCTGACAGTTCCAACTCTCATCATGTATAAATGCTCTGTGATGTTTGTCTTTAACCACGGCTCACATTCATCATCATCAGCACACAGCTTTGGTTTATTCCTCAAAATCAAAACTATCAAATCCCGTGTATTTTTTATGAATAAACTCCAAAAACACGTTGATTCTCTTGTTTTCCATTTCTCTAAAATCGTGTTTCCAAATAATTTATGGGTTTCTGGCAATTACAGACACAACAACACTAAATAAGGAATGCCACTTTGTGCAGATGACAGTTTCTCTCAGTCTGTCACTTGGCACACCTGCAGTTCCTCCTTCAAATGTTGTCTCGAAAACTCAACAACAAAAGAAATCTTTGTTACGAGCCAAATTTCACTATTGGGACTTTGTTTTTGCATCCTAAAAATAAACAGGTGCTAATTGCTGGCTGTGCGAAGGAAAGGCAGATTCTGGTGTGTCGTGCAATTTCACATCAGGGAGAGAAAAAAAAAAAAAAGACAATCAAAAGTCTATTTAGTGCGGTGAGACAGTGGGGGCTGTGTCATGTAACTGGCATTTCATTTAACGCTCAACTTTCACTGATATTTCTGTTTACAAGAATATCACTGTTCAGCAAATCCACTAATAATTGGTTCCACCTGCTTGATGTTTGAACCACAAGACGAAAGGCATGTAGCAATAAAATTATGTATAAATACCATTGTGCTGCATAATTATTATGCATTATGCTCAAGCCCCATTTTAGCATATTAATATTGTGTACAAAACTCACCATTTTTGGAGAGCAAAGCACAAAACAGTGCCCAAGTCTAAAGTAAAACGTGCTGCAATTACCATCAAAGGCAGAATACAACTGTGAAAAGATGCACAGAGTCAGAGAAGATATAGAGATGCAAGACTTTTATTTAAATCAAAAGCGATCTTCAAAGATAATTTTGTATCCAAGATGGGGCTAGGCATAAAAACAATGAATATATTCCTAGAAAACAAACAAGGGCGCAGTGTTCCTCCGGTCGTCGCCAAGGTGGTTTTGCATCTCTGTCACCTTTCTTTTCTCCTCCGTCTGAGCGCTTTCCTTCCCCCTTTCTTTGCAGATTCCTTCCCCCCTCCCTGTTTCTCTCCTCTAGTTGTGGCCTTGGAGCGCCTCCACCATGAACAGCTTCCCGAGGTTCTGAGAGGTGAATTCCTTCACGTTCTGGCAGTAGTTGTTAATTTGCCCTGTTGGAGTGTAGCCACATGCATCCACGCGCCCCCACAGAAAAAACACAAACAAGCACCCACAGAAACATACGTACATACATTTGTACAGACATGAACACAAACAAGCGGAGGCAGGAGAGAGGAGGAGGGGGATGGGGGGGGGAACAGCAGCACAGCAAAACATCAAATTAGTGGGGAATAGAGTAAACGGAAGGATCAGAACGTTGTCAGAAGGCGGAGGAGAGCTGAACAGTGTGAACCAACAGAGAAATGGGCAGTTCGAGTTGGAGATTGAGTCAATAAACTTTAAATTAATGTAATTTCAAGATAATGGCGGAGATAATTACAAAACAGAACCTGAGCTCCTGTGAGGGGAGCAGAGGCGGCTGATGGAGTTTGGAGGGGGGTCTCTGTGGTGGAGATGAGGAGCGCTGTTTGCGTGTGGAGGTTGTGTGTTTGTGTGTGTGTGCGTACCTGCAATAAGCAGCGTGTCCATGCGTGGTGGAGGCTGGGGGGGCTTAAACATTTTGGTGATGTCCTCCTCAGGCAGCGGGGGCTCCCCTCTGCTCTGCCGCTGGGCGTTCTCCTGCTGCCGCCTCTGGAGGTACTGGAGGGTTAAACAGAAAAAGAGCGGTGGCATTAAAGAAGGAGTGGGGGGCACAGGAGAGGAGAGGGGGGGAGGGAAGAAGAAATAGCATTGAGAGAGAGGAATGTGGAAAGGGAATAGATGGTTAAAGAGAAAATGGACAGGAAAGGAGAAGGCATGTGGGGATGGAGGTGAGAGGGTAAGGAGAGAGAGTAAAGAAAGGGAGAAAAAAGATATGAAGCCAGAAAGTCAGGAACAGGCAGACTGAGAGGAAGGAAAGAAATATAGTTGCAGAGAGCACAAAGTGGCAGTGGATGGTGAGAAGATAAAAAAGAAGAGGAAGAAGAAAGCCAGGCAATGGAAAGAGTAACAGGAAGGAAGTGAGATGTAAAGGAACGTGGTGATGAAAGAAGAGATAGGAGACAGATAGAGAGAGGAGTTATAAGTGCTGACAGGGATGGAGTGATTTGTGGAGGGCTGACAGTCAGTAAATCAGTGAGGTGCTGGGTCTCTGGAGAACATAAAAGCCTTGTTAATTTGGAAAGATGGAGGGGAGACTGACACAGACTGGTGGAATGGGAGGTTGTGGCAGAAGGAGGAGGGAAAAAGGAGTAACGCAGGCCCTTTCAACCAAACATCCCACAGTGCACCTGTACGGGTGACAGAAGCTGACAAAAAATTGCTAAGATAAACAATACATGAAAAATCTAACTATTTGTTCACATGAGTCATTACTCCTCCAGTGTTTTTTTTTTCCTGCCAATGTGTCACAACACGACTGTGCATAATCAAAATGCAAATGTATGCAAATTTTAGAAACAAGCTTAAAAAGAAAACAAAAAAAAAAACCAGTTTTGCAGAATCTGCCTTCCATATATAGACATACGATGCCTATAAAGTATTTACCGCCCCCATTGCAAGTTGATATCAAAGTAAAAATCAAACTGATCTAAATTAAACACAACTACGGGACAAACTCCTTCAAGTCAGCATTTAGTCGACACCTTTTGCTGCTATTTTTCCTCAGTTTTTTTTTTCTTTACAAGCTGCTCAGGCTCTGTCAAGCTGCATGGAGACTGCGAGGGAGCAGCAGTTTTAAAGTCCTACCACCAAGTCTGAATTGGATTGAGGACTGGACTCCCATGAAGCTTTGGCTTTGTGTTTGAGGTCGTCTGGCTGGAAAATAATCCCGTCCCACGTCACAGTTCTTTTTACAGGCTGCAGCAGGATTTCTACCTATTTTGCTGTGTTTACGTTCCCCTCTGCCTTCACACGCCTTCCAGGGCTGGCTGCAGGAGAGGCGTCCCAGCAGCATGCTGCTGGAGCCGGCGTGCTTCACGCTGGGGCTGCGTTTCTGACAATGTGCTCTGTTTGGCTACGGTACGATGGTTAAAAATTCCAATTTTGGTATCTGGACAAGAGGGATGAGACCAGAGGCTGGACCAGAGCTGGACTGGGTCCAAAATGCACTGTCTAGTCAGGCAGGGTAGGGTCTCATTTTACTGTCACGAGTCTCATGAGTGTGTATTAATATCTATTTACCTGAGTGGATCTGAACACCAGCTCTGATCATGTAACACATCACCACAGGAGAATCTTTTTTCTGATTGTGAATCATGTTGATTGTGTTGGCGTTCTGTCTCTATCGCTGTTTGTTTGGGCTGACAGATCTGGTTTAATTATCCTCGGGTCCCCTTCGGGTCAGGTCTAATTATTTTAAATGAGTCTACGCATGTCGGGCTCAGGTAGTTTTCCATCCATCCATTTCAGATTGGGTCCAACAGACTACATCACACTGATGAACCTTCATACACTCAGTCACCCACGTCCCTTTCAGCCCAAATGTTTGAGATTCATGTTTTCAAAAGCAATAAAGCTGGAACTGATGAGCTTTTTCTGAGTTGCCATAGACCACTTGGTGGCTATATGTCTATTTAACATCTACTACTTTGCTTTTGTTACTATTTGCTTTTCATGCGTTTATTTTCTGTTTATACATCAAAAATAATGATATAGCACAGAAGTAATGTCTTGGAAAAGACTATTGCTGAGTCATCTAACTGAATTGTATCATTACCTATTTAATTATCATTAAATCACAATTCTTTTTGTTCATAAAATTAACACATTGCGCCACATCTAATCGCCTGCAAAGTGTTTCCTGCTTCTGAGAAGAGACAAAAAAGAAACGAGAAAATTGAATAAATCGAGTGGAGTGAGACATAAATTTTTGGTACAAAGATTGTGGCTGGGAACCTGCTATTTACCAAATTCAGAGAGCTATAAATGAAAAATGGAGCCCTCTCAGCAGGCCGCCGTTTCGCAACTTTCTATGATGATTAATAAGGTTCCATTTGCCGGGAAGCAGCAGGGTCAATAGCACAAGATTACATGGAGCAAGTACTGTAGATGTCTGAAAGCTGTAATAGAGGCTCGCTCTCTTTGTCTCTGTGTGCGCCGTTTGTTCACTGTAGAGAATCGCGTGAAACAAAAAGTAGACACCATTAAAGGGTTTGTCTGTGTAATATTGTGTATGACGTGTGTGTATGTGTGTGTGTGTGTGTGTGTGTGTGTGTGTTTGGGGGGCTTGGGGGCTGTGATGATGAGAAGGTTGGCAGGGGAGGATGATGGATCATAATGGCTGCAGTGTGGGTGATTGGCCTGGGGATGTGTGGCTACGTAGGCGTGTTGTTCTTCGCAGCCCAGGTTGAGAATGCCTTGTGCGTGTACGGCGGACTACCTGTGGTCACAGGTGCGTGTTTGTTGTATGTCTGCCTCAATGTGTGCAAACTTGGCCGTGGTTTCATCCTCTGTCGGCCGAGAAGATGGTGACTCAGCTTGGATAAACATGAATACTTCAGACGTTTCCTCGTTCCCACTCAGAGAATAATGACAGAATAATGTAGTTGTGAGAACGTAAGTGTAAGTTTGTACGCACGCACTCGCCACACATCAGTGAGTCATCTCGCGCCTTTACACTTCCATTTTCCTGAGTAATGTGTGTGTGTGTATGAGTGTGTGACCCCTTGTGTTTGTATGAGTTACAGGATGTTTATGATGGATCTGTCTGAGGTTGGAGTTGCAGATGGTTCGTGGCTGACTCTTCACCCGTGTGTGTTTTGTTCTGGTCTTCTTGGTGCTTCTGGCTGAGTTTGTGCTTGTAGGTGGTGAGTGTGTGTGTGTGTGTGTCTCGGGTCTGTGTGTGCTACTGCTGCTGCTTTCAAATTAAGTTTGTGTTTCACTGGTACAGAAAAAGAATAGAAACAGGATTTTCTCTTCATTAAAATAAAGAAAGACCGCATTTATTAATACAAGCTTTGAGTTTGTATGCATCAGCTCTCAGTGGGTGTCAGTGGTATTTGGAGATTGTCTGAGCATGACTCATGGTATTTAACCTTCTGAACCTCCTCTTCTCCACACAAGGATAAATTAATGACTGTGTCATAAAAGTAGTGATGAAAAAGACCAACTAGAGGCCTTTTGGGGCAAAAACAGACCTGTGGAAACCTACTACCCAAAATGCATAAAAAGTACAACCCTGATTCCAAAAAAGTTGGGACACTGCGTCAAAAGTAACTTGAAATAGAATGCAATCATTTGCAAATTAACTGTTTCCCAATAACAGTTTTACAAAGTGTTCCTGAGCCCATGTAGTAATATTCTTTAAACAATCATGTGTTTGACAAAGTGTTGAACCTCTCTCCATCCTCGCTTGTGAACGACTGAGCCTTTCCAGGATGAACCTTTCATACCCAATCATGATACTATCACCTGTTACCAATGAACCTGTTTACCTGTGGACTGATCCAAACAGGTGTTTTTGGATCAGTCCACAACTTTCACAGTCTTTTGTTGCTCCTGTCCCAACTTGTTTGAAACATGTTGCTGCCATCAAATTCAGAATAAGCAGATATTTAAATCAATAAAGTTGATGGGGTCAAACATTAAATATATTGTCTTTTTTTCAATTGAGTCTATGTCAAAAGGATCAGCAAATGATCACATTCTGTTTTATTTATGTTTTATGCAGCGTCCCAACTTTTTTGGAATCATGATTGTAGCAATACATGTCTTTTTCCCTGCACTTCACAGTTCAAATGTGATGGTTGTGACACACAAGTCAGATCCACTTGGATATTAGTGGGAGTTCAGCCCAAAAACAGCTCTGTGTTACAACAATCAAAAGAGTTGTGTTGACGGGGGTGCATTACTTCAGGTACTAGTGAGACAATGAAATATGATCCAGGAAGTTCAGTTTGATTAACAGGTCTGAGAGTTTGAAGGAGTTTGAATCAGACGCAAGGACACTGCACAGGATTTTACATCTCTGGAAAGTGATCACGCCGGCACTCATTATCTTCTCTTGTGCAAGGTAAAAAGTAGAAATACAAGATACAAAGTAATCCGACTGGCCAACAGATGATGATGTATTGCAAAAGCTGAGCAAACTTTTTTTTTTTGCCAGACGACCCTGCGTTTTTCCTTCCTGGAGCCTTTTGTAATGGCATCCCCACTGTGACAACCAAGTGGTCACATTCAAACGAAAACAAATTCTTGCGTTCACACACGTGGACTTTAAAGCTGGGACAGCAATAGGCTGCTATTCATAGTGGATGGGACCTGGCGGTGCAGCCTGGCGCCACCTGCTGAGCTACAGAGATTTAAAAAAGTGCTCAGTGGCACTACAGGGGAAAGTTGAGAAAAGCTCAACGTTGTGCAAACATCCTCTGATGCAATATGAGCGACGACAAGGAAAGATGGCAAACAAAACTGATCTGTATTCGCAAAACAAACGAACTGAACAACGTCGGGTATAGCACAGCAGCTAGCAAAGAAAACAACAGTTGGAGCGGAGCATGTAAATTATATGCTCAATGCAAAATATCCACAGAGCTGCAGATTCATGAGAGGGTCTCCTATGACATTGTACCTGTATGTGTGACGCAGAAATGCAGTGCAGAATAGTGCAGCTGTGGAACATCCAGGAATATAGTCATTATAAATATATAAGCTAAGTATATATTGCTGTTAGTAAATGTTCATATGTTTTTAACTTTTTCTGTTTACTGTAGTTACTTCTGGTGGCCCTCAGTGGGTGCATGGCCATTAATGTGTGAGACTGGAGAACCATATTTCTGTGTGTGTGTGTGTGTGTGTGTGTGTGTGTGTGCTTCTTTGTGCTACCTGGTGCATCTGCCGCTTGCCTGCTGTGATTATAGCTGCAATTGGTTGTGTCCATGGCTGAGAGAAATATACCTGCTGTTTTCCTGCTGAGTTTGTGGCTGTAGGTGCATCTGTGTGTGAATGCCCCTGTGTGTGTGTGTGTGTGTGTGTGTGTGTGTGTGCGTGTTTGTGTGTTTGTGTGTGTGTGTGCGTGCGTGTGTGTGTGCGTGCGTGCGTGCGTGCCTCTTTCCCTAAGCTGATGTTTCTGCTGCTGCTGCTTGCTCATTCTGTCTGTAGGTGGTGTGTGCGCTTGAGCTTGTGAAAGTTTGTGTGTATGCGAGTGTGTGAACGAGAGTTACCTGGTGCTTCTGCTGCTGTTGCTTGCTCAGGTTGCGGCTGTAGGTGTTATATTTGACAATGTCTTGGCTCATGTCATCCACTCTGTCCATCAGGAGCTGAAGGCTCTTCTCCAAGTGGTTGCTGGAAGAGAAATGTCAGCGTGTCATTCACACGTTTTTGTAGTGCCATCAGCACTGCCGCAGCAGCAGTGACAGATTATTTCATTCACCCCTCAACTTAATAGCTGACACTAAAGCTGACTTCATTTTAACGTAATTTTACTATCGTTATTGCATAAACACAATGGACTGCATTCATATAACACTTTAATCCAAAGCGCTTTACAATGTCTGCCTCTCATTCACCCACCATGTGAGCCACCATGCAATGAAAAACATTAAGGTTAGAGAGCCACTTGTGTGGGTATGTACACTTTAATGGTTGTGGGTTATATAAATAAAAATGACTTGACTTATCATTCCCTCAACTTTTCTTTCTGTGTTTCAGTCGTAAAAACACCGTGCTGCAGTCGTGTCTTATCATCAACTCTTCCCTGATATTCAGCTGAATCTGCTTGTGCATCAGCAGGACCTCATTTACATCTGGTATAAACATGTGCTTCACATCTGTCACACTGCAAAGCATAAACGCATGCAGAACGCATGGCAATGAGACGACTATCGAGATCAGTCCGATCACATCTAGAGGTGGTCTAGCTCGCATTGTGACAACTCTTTAGCCGGGTGTAAATGCAATCTGTGCAGTTTAATCACCAAACAAGCTGGAGTGCTCCCCGTCTTCCTATTACCACACGCAAATCCGACAAAAAGATAAAAACAACCCTTATCAGTGTGAAGGGAAACTTGGGAGAGCTGCATTGCTTACCTTCACCTGGAACGTGAAATCACAATTCAAGGAGAATCCAGACAAGTACGCTCATCTATACCAGGTGCAAATGATCCAATGTTATATTACTGGTCACATGTTTACGCCAGGTGTCAATGGGTTCTTGGGGTCACTTCTAAAGAAACACAATCTGAAACCAGCTAATATTAAAACTGTTAGACAGATCCTCCTTCCTGTGATACTAAACCACAGGATTTCTCCTTCCCATCCGCTATGAATACAAACAGAGGCTAGTAGTAGGCACAATCCCAAGCAATAGGATGTCCCTTCAGAGACTTGTGGTTGCAGTCAAAAAAAAAAAAAAAAACTGAATTTTTCAACAGTCTCTGTTCACCATCCATTTGACCTAATCTGTGCGTTCAGCTGCTACCAGCCACATCGCTTCTATGTATCCTGACAGACATCTGACATGAAACCTTTGACAGCTCTCAGACCTCAGGACCCTTCCTCTTGTCCCTGCGCTTCATCTCTGCTCCGGTATCACATCCCTCATGTTTTCCAAACACCGGCATGCTGACAACACACTCGACACACAACTCTACCAGCGCTCCTCTTCTCTCTCCTCCCATGAGCCCCATTTTTAACAGGATGTCTCACTGCTGCCTTAAGTTCAACCTTGACAAGGCTGCAGTGCTCCGCTTCAAGTCTGCCCCTCTCTTGTTCTTTCCTCTGCGGGATTACATTGTTTCATTTATGGATGTTTGGGTGCTACATAATGCAGCATGTACTGTGGGAAAACAGATTCTGACGGTTTATTTAAATGACAATTGTAGCCGCAAGGGCTGCCAGCACTGTGTATGTTTTGGCTGCGTGTGCACTTGCGCTGATGTAACTGTTTTTTGGTGTGTTTTCTTTGTTTGTGTGAATATGTGGAGGAAGAGTGTTTTCAGTCATTTTAGTTACTTTCCTCTCTGTTGTGAGATTTTTTTTTAATTAGCAGTTTTTTAAAACCAATATTCCTCTCTCTCACTCTCTCTTGGCTCCTCACACTCTCTTCTGTTGCAAGCTAAAAAAAAAAAAAATTAATTTACCCATCCTCAATTTCCTTGACTCTACAAAGTGTTAGATGAGGGAAAAAAATGCCAAAGAAGTAAAATTAGGATTAACACGGAAGTAACGCTCAGACACAAGCTCCAAGTGTAATCAGAATCGACAAGGCAAACATGTTTAAACATGTCTCCCTTGTCAATTTGAACCAATCTGTATCGTATTTAAAACTTCAGCCTCCTGCTTTTTGAGTGAGGTGTAAAAAACATAAAAAGCACAGCAAATGTAAGAGAGGATCTTCACTTTGTCCCTATGCTGCTACAGGCTCCATCTGTGAGGAGGACTCAGCTGAATGTCCTCATGAGTCACTGGAAACAATGTGTGTACAATTTCACAAGGGCCTTACGGGCTCCACAATATCACAAAAATAGGGTAGTATTTTTGGTGCTATGAAGGTGATGAGAAATAAAAATCAGAAAGAGACGTGCAGCACAACTAATTACAACCATGATTCCAAAAAAAGTTGGGAGGCTGTGTAAAACATAAATAACAGAATGTGATCATTTGCTGATCCTTTTTGACATAGACTCAACTGAAATGATTTTTGATTTGACTTGATTTTTGTAAATATCAGCTTATTCTGAATTTGATGGCAGCAACAAAAGCTGAGACAGGAGCAACAAAAGACTGTGAAAGTTGTGGACTGATCCAAAAACACCTGTTTGGATCATTCCACAGGTAAACAGGTTCATTGGTAACAGGTGATAGTATCATGATTGGGTATGAAAGGTTCATCCTGGAAAGACTCAGTCGTTCACAAGCAAGGATGGAGCGAGGTTCACCACTTTGTCAAACACATGATAGTATAAAGGAGATTAATACATGGGCTCAGGAACACTTTATAAAACTGTTATCGGTAAATATAATTAGTTTGCAGATGATTGCATCCTGTTTTTATTTATGTTTCGCACAGTTCCAACTTTTTCAGAATCAGGCTTGTACATTTACATGCAAACACAGACACAGATGAAGTCCTCAAGCTTCCTGGCACAGAGGCTGAAAGCTAATGTGACCACATGCATGCCAATAATTGTATGAATGCCGCTGATGATGATTTATAATGCTATTCACACATGCTTGACTATCTGTAACACACCATCCATATCATGGCCTCACATCTGCGTGAGGTGTATGTTAATGCGAGCGATCAAATAATGAGCCTAAGTGTCTTTCTGCCGTCCTTGTATCTCAGAAGTTTAGTTTTTCAGTCAGACTTCACTGCTCGTTTCATCTTGGACGGTATCCAGTAGCTCCGACTATCTTTGCCACGCTTTAGACGACTGAGCCGTTTCCACTCCCATCATGTTTGCCTGTGAGGACTGTTGTGTGATCAGTTTGTCAACCCTCCACTGTGGTGTCAGAGCTGTAAACATGAAAACTGATGGCCCAGGACCAAAATCTCACCATAACACTTCCCCCACTGTGTCCCTCCGACTGTGTCAAAATTGATTCTCGCTGACGAAAGCCCATTTAAAACTATTTCATCAAGCAATATGGTGGCTAATTTGTGTGGTGTGCATTCATAATATATGCAAAGGAATTCATTTAGTCAGAGCAGCATCCTCGGAAACATCTGTCGTTTATGTATGTGACAAGTGTTTGAGCTGGACTGAACAGAAGCGTGTGTGTATGTGATTCAGTCGACTGCATATTGTTAGTTTCATAATTATTTTCATAATTTTTGTACTTTTGTAGTTGACTGTCAATGTTACATTTGGAAGGCTTTGACACAGGCTTAGTGATGAAGGGCTATATGAACGTACCTGACCAAGCCACAATCTATTACCCTGATCTTGCAAAACTGAAATGAGAGCAAATCTTCAAAAGTAAAATGAAGTTACTGACAAAGAAAACTTGTCCCTGAGCTCTCAACTGCATCGAGTTTGCTCTCCTGTTTAGTGTGTTCATGTTTTTTGAGCAAGTTCAGTTGTTCCGCTGTGTCTGAAAAATGAATATGCTACTACTGTTCATAATTGTGCACAGAATGATTGGTTGCATTTCAAAAAAATTGCACACTGAATACGCAACCTAGACTACACAGAGTCTGGTCACAAAACTCCAAAAGAGTTAAATTATTCAGACAGGTCAGCGAGCCTTACGATCAATCCTGAATTAGAAATCAAAGTCAACCGAGGGATTTCCTATCATCACTGATTCTGTTTTAAGGTCAGGTTCAATGGCAGCCCATACAGTATGCATGTGTGCTCGGGCCTGTGTGTTCACATCCACACAGGACAATAGAGGACAAACTCAAACTTTATTGATGTGTGTGCAAAAATGGGCTGACATTCAGTAAATTGAAAGTTCAGAGGAGAGTTGTTTAACAAAGCTGCCACAGAAGTGACTCCTATTCATGTAATGAGTGTTTTCCTCTGATGGAGCCTTTTTACCTGATGGACTGGGGCGTAATATGGATCCCTGGCTTTCTTCTCTAGCAGAGTAGTATGTTTTAAAGAGGACATGAAATAGCCTAGGTCTAACATTGTCCCGATATAAGTTTATGCTATTATCTTGGTGAAAATATAAGATCAAAAGTATGCATGAAATCAATATTTTACACACAGATTTAGGGCGGGTTTGACGCACATTCCTAATCCTTATGAGACCTAATACCCCATAGCCCATTAACTTTGTGTTTAAAGCTGAGATTGAACTAGTAGCGGCTGCTGATCAGAAATATCTCTTCTCCAAGCCCATCTTCTCGGATGAAGCTTGTCTGTCAAGAGTCATTTTCCACAGTGTATTTCTTTCAACCTTTCTCTCACCGCCTCTTTTGTGACCTTATTTCCAGTTATGTCTCTTCACCTTCCTCACTTGCTTCACTGCTCCTACAGCTGCAGCTCTCATAAAGCCTCAGCTGTTCCCCCTGCACTCAATCCCCCTTATTGAAAGCATATCATCAGTGTATTCCTGTAAAGCAGACAGCTATGTTTACTTATCCTTCCATTGTCCAGCATTTCTATGCAGAAAGGCAATTACATTAATCAGGTGTCAGGTAATGGACTGGCGAGTTGCTCATTCACACAGAACTAAAAGTAAACACAAGCTTTTGGAGGATGATTTACAATGAAAAATGTAAGCCACTCCACAGTGGGCACATTTTAAGACGGGTGAAGACCATGTAAGATGGCCCACACACAAAAGGCTCAGTGGCCTGACATAAATACAGGCTGCTTTGCAACAGTGCATTGCAGCATGGCATTTCAAGGCTGCTTGGGGGGAAAAAGGGCTACATAAATGAATTTACATTCATGCAATCCATCACCACGATCAACATCATCATCTGTGGTAAGAACAACCCTGTTTGCTGGAGTGAAACTGCATTCACTCAGCCTTAGACGTAGATGACATTGACAAATGGGGCTGCAGATTGGAAAATGAGACAAAAAGGAAAAAACATTAAATAAAACCCATTATCATTATCTTTTTTGAAGGGGTGGAAATGAGGAGGAAAGGGTGGGGCTGTCAGCAGAAGATGTAGAGACACGGGCGTACAATCCAATACAAGGACAGAGCTGCGCAGCAATCTGACAACTTCAGGAAACAATTTCATCTTGCCAGACATCCCATCGGCAGTCATCACGGGAAACCTATGGGGAGGGCCCAGGCTGTTTCTGCCCCCATTTCGGGCCATATCAAAAGCTATGTTTCAACTTCAGAGTAGTCATTTGGAAAATGGAACAATATGCAAGAAAAGTGAGGTATTCTCCTTCAGTCTATTTGACAATTTCTAACAAATGACTGTGCTGGTGCCAAGCTTGGTTGGCCAGGCACATGTATTCTACAGAGCTTTGTACGTAGGAGTCTTCATTTAATTCATTACTTCCTTGTGTCACAGGACACAGATGAGAAGAATCACAACAACTCCTGGCTGCCATGTATAAGTAAGCACAGTGTGTTTTGCGCACCAGCAGTGTGTAAATCGGCACTTTGAGTCGTTATTGTGCTAATTTCTCACACCTGCCCATGGGAAGCTTCGCAGCTGTTGCTCCACTTGCAGTGGTTTATCTCCATAAATGATTGCTGATAAATTCTCCTGAGACTGATGCTGAGAGCCTCTGAGATCTGAATATGAGACTTAAAGAGCCAGGCTGTGATTTGATATGGTGGGGTGATATTTGTTCATATTGTGCTCATTAGTGATGGAAGACGAAGTTTGATGGCAGGTCCTGTTTTTGGAGACATTTATGAAGAAATCTGCATCGACATTTTGATGTGGCATTTACTGTACCTAGCTTTGGTCTTGATATCTCACATCTTAACATCCAATACTAACCCAAAGGTACACAGAGAATTTCCTGAAATCAGATAAGCGGTTAAATATGTCTAAGGACTAGAATATGCACTCCAATTCTGGTGTGGATTTGCAGATCTTATCCAAGCGACGAATGCATGCAAGACAAATGTAATACAAACTCAATTTTTCAGCTGTCACAGGAAAACATTTCCATGACTGACAAGTCAGACATTTTGAGATATCCTGATAGTGTATTCCTCACCCATCTGGCAGGTTAAAATAAGTCTTAAAGGATTAGGCTGGTGTTATTTTGAATCTTTTCATTATCATCAACAAATTCCATGAAAAGACCAAAACCAACAGAGAATTTATCCTGCTAACAAGTATTGTCTGTGGATCCACTGCCTCATATAGTTCATGCCTATGTGCCACAGAAGTCCATTATCCTCTAAATTCTGTAAAAACCAACACTGGGTGACATGTTCCTTCATTACAACAAACCCAGTCGGTGTAACAAAATACAACAATGAGCTGAACAGCAGAACTTACAGAATACCCCAGCTTATATGACAACGCAGGTTCACTGAATCTGACCCTTTCTTCATTAGTGCTGTCAGCTGCATATTCCACCTTGTGAAAACGATCACAGCCTGACCCAGACACTGTACATTTCTAATGATCATTTCTGCAGCTAATGATAAATGGTGAAGCCGAGCAACAGAGCAGGGTAAACAGAGAACAGTGCCTGTGCGCATTCATTTTCCAGAGATCAGAAATACAGTTGATGTTATTAGTCTGTGCTTTTGTTTCAGAGTAAACTACACTGGTTGTGTTCATTGTAATGAAATAATTTGTCAGCCAATGCATTATTGTGGCTCTTTTATGTGTTTTTAATTTGGGTTCTGAAAGACAACGGCACAGAAGGGTGAGCTTTGGCTACATTCTCGTTATTAAGATAAATGTATTGTTGGATTTGGTTTTTGTGGGATTGTGGGAACTATAAAAATATCAAATCACACCAGCCTTCCAAAGAAGAAGTGTTTGAGAACAGCACTAAAACCATGTATGGTAGGTTAACGTAGGGCAAAATACATCTATAGAGCTCTTTTTCTTTTCCACCAATCTGGCACACTTTAGAACAGTGTGGAGGACACAGATTAATGCAGAGGAGTTACCTAATGTCAAATCAATTTTAATTTAGAAGTAGCTTTAACTCATGTCTGTGAAAGCAGCCTGCAGGTTTAGAGAGATACCATGACATGGTTTTAAAGCTTGTAAGACACTTTTAAGCAGACAGTATTCTTTAATAGATATGTATGCACAGCACTAGGGTAACTGTGAGCAAATGAATCAAATTAAGGTGACACTGCTGCTTAGGGCTGGATGGTTTGGTGTGATGCAATTTCAATCAATAACCTTTGTTTTCCTGGATTTGATTACAGAGTGATTTTACACAGAGGCTGAAGAGACACACCGAGGTTTGTTGATGAACCTTATTATGGCAGCATTTTTATTCCAGGTTGGATCTCGCTCATGTGTGTAAAAAAAGACACCGTGATCCAGGCAGGATCCTAAAAAAAGAAGACGCTGTAGTGTAACCACACAGTAGGAAGCATGAAAGAGGAATTGGACTGAAAAGCTTCCTTCTATTATGGTCTCACACAGGTCTCTCTTAGAGCAAAACAAGATTATCAATTTTCATGTTGTGTTAACAGGAGGCCTGGCGCTCCAAAATAAACAAAAATTTGTTTTAATTTGGGAATAAATGTCTGGGTCCACATAGAAAATTGAGAGAGAGCCTAAATCACTCCTGAGTATCTACAGCAGTAAAATCTGTTAAATAACCTTCATGTTCCCTGCAGATTAGAAAATTTATAGCAGGACTGAAGGTCTGGCTGTTTTTATAGAGGACAGATGATGCTGAACCCTCACAATACCCCAAAAGACCATGCAGAAACATCTTGTAAATGTCCTCTGAGAAAAACCTGTAGGAAATAGTTGATCCAGATAGCAGATGTACCGACATTCACTCTTCAGCATTTCTACAACTAAGGTGTCTGGCCTTAAGCCCTCTTGGCAAATGTGCTGCGTGAGCTCGTGTCTGACCTGCTTGAGAGGTTGAGCAGCTCGTGCTTGTCGGCGACCGTGGACTTGTCCTCCAGCTCCCACATCAGCGCGTTGATGAGATGGGAGTTTTTGATGACAATGGGCACCTCCTCGAACATATGCTCGAAGCCAATGTTAGCCTTCTTCAAGCTGGAGAGAGAGGGACAGGAGAAGAGAGTCAAGTTAGAATTGCCTTCACGGTGAGGATACAGACGTGTTTTAACAACTTTTTCAGACTAAATACAGTTAATTAAACACATGATGGAGCGAAAAAGTCAGGGATTTCTTTTACAACCTTAATTCCAAAAAAAGTTGGGACGTACAAAAACTGCATGCATGACACAACACATAAGAATGAGTGTGAATCTGTGGTGGAGATTATCCTGTAACAAATAAAACTCGTGCAGATCTCAGCTGATCCATAGCCATTTTGAACACATTTTAATGAGCTAGCAGTGCGTGGGGTTAACAGTTGTTCCACCCCTCGTTCTAATGCAACTCCATGCATTTAACATCTGTTGTGTTGATGGCAGGGATCCCCTCGGGTCTCCTTTTGACATATTTCCACATTTTAGTTGTTGTTTGCATATGGTTACAAGAACAGCTAACAAAATGGAGCGTTGTACTGTTACCACTTGGTCGTACTTCGCAGTAAATTGCACCTCAGCCAAATAAAAGCAAAAAATGAATAATGAATATGCGTGTTTCATTTTGATATCTGAAAAGGGTGTGATACAGTGTGTCCATATTGCCCACTCCGAGCGATGTTAGACTGGGTAGCCTAAATGGCTTTTTTATGGGCTCTGCTGATAAGTGTGTACAGCACAGACCGATTTTTAACCACCTCTTCTTGTTCCTCGGGAGCTAAAAGCTGCATCTCTCTCTCTCTCGCTTTCTCTGACATGGGCCTGTTAGCACAAAATGGAACTTCAAACTTTGCTTAATGTCTCACATAAATCCAATAACATTGACTGACTGCCTTGGTTCGGCCTGTCACTTGTGCACAGTGCATGAGCTACAAGCTAATGTCTGTATATGTCTAATGTTGCCTTGTTAGATGTGTCTTGCTTGTTATGGGATCAATACGCTTGCTACATTAATCCACTATGTGCACTGTACCAAAAACAGAGATGTTTATATTATGCTTGTCTGTGTGATAAATAGGGGAGTGGTGCATCATCTCACTGTGATAAGGTAATTTTGAAAAATGTTGTTTTCTATTCCAAGTAGAGCCATTGGGCAAACTTCGAGAGGAGACTCTGAGGCAACGGAAGTGGACAATCCTGCCTCAGGCTCTGAGCAGCAGTCTATAAGGAAAATCTATAATGATATAAATAATGTTTGCTATACGTATTGACACAATTATCCATCTGTGGTGCTTTAAAATATTTCCCGCATATTGTGACCTTTTCAAATGCTTGCAGAGCGATCTCAAAAGGTGTCTATGAGGAAATAGAAGGACAGCACATTCTGGGCAGGACAAATTACTCAACCCTACTGGACTCTGGCACACTTAATGCCATGCTCTTTCCGAGTTGGGCCCCGCTGGACAAAGCCAAAGGTTGACTCCACAGGCTGACTAATTTGATGCTTCATATTGTGTGCTGAAGTGGAGGCTATTGACCACTGCCTCCATAGCCCAGCGGACTTGGAGGGCAGTTCAAAGGGATAGGTCTATTCAGCACTCATCTATCCCTGCCTTTCATTTCAAAAAAGCCGCACAATATATGCAACCTTATGTAACATCAAATATACCAACATGAAAGAGACAGATTTTTTTTTCAGCACATTGTGGGGGGGAGGGGGGAATGAAGCGCTTTTGAAGTTTTGCATCTTTGGAAAAAAAAACCCCGAAACATTATTGATATTCAGATTTCTAGTCTATTCTTAAAATAATAGGATAGAGACAAGATTGTTATGTGGTGATATTGTCCTTTCCAGCCCAGAGCTGCCCTCTTTCAATCATGCCCTTTATTGGCTACACTGATAGCTACAGATTGGAGCCGTAATAAATCATAGGAACTAATGAAAAGCTGCAGAAATGAGAAGGATCCTGACTCTGGGCCAAACACACCGGGTCAATACCAGAGTGGCTGGCAATAGAGACACAGGTGGAGAAATACAGAGAAAATGGGGAAAGCGAACTAAAATGATGCAGCTAAATTGTCCCTTTTCCATACAAATAAACTTGCTTTTAGTTTTAAAAATGTATATCTGAAAAGGTTCTGAATGGACAGCAATTTGATACCTCTGGGACTTCTTCATTGCGCCATTTACTTGAATTTGTCAGTGTGCGCGCGCGCGTGTGTGTGTGTGTGTGTGTGTGTGTGTGTGTGTGTGTGTGTCGTCATGCATTCATTTATGCATGTGTGACTTTTGTGCACTTAGACTTCCCTGAACTGCCTGGAAAAACGGTCTCCTCATTACATTCATTTTTAGCTGCAATTTAAAAGCAATTACGATAAGCCTCGGGGTCAGAAAAAGCGTAAACACGGTACATTTGTTTGACGGGCAAGGGCGAACTGATAAATCATCAGCATCAATCTCCAACTGCTACTAAATACCTCCCCTGTGGACGCGCGAGCCTATATCTGCATCCGTTGAGTAAGCAGAATCAAAGGAGTGAAAATGCAAAAAAAAAAAGAAAAAAAAAGTATTCCTTTAAGCAATGTGAGCCCATGTGTTTATTAATATGCACAAATGAAAACACAACAGCTACACTTCTGTGTGCATGTGATCGTGACATTTATCCATGCAGAGACTTTAATGTGTGCGTCCGCTATGAGCTACTCACCCCTCAGGTGTGAAGTCTTTCTCTTTGCAGATCTCCATGAGTTTGGGGGTAAGCCTGTAGGCCTTGAGGGACAGGGAGCCTTGGGCCGTCTTTATCGGGTCTAGAATGACAAGAGAGAGCGAGATGAGAAAAAGAAGAAGGGTGTAAGGCTGCCTTTCAAATATTATTCTCTGAATTCAGCAAATAACAATCCTGTCATATACTTTGTTGTCCATCTCAGAAATTCTAAAGATTTCTTCTTTTTGTTAAGCTCTCTAAAAAAGTGTTAGGCAAGAGCGGCTTCCTGGGTTTTGTGTTATTGGTCCCACACAGTCAGAACCATGTAAAGTCATGTGCGGGCATAAATTCTGCATTCGGTATTTCCACACATATCTGAAGGTCCTGAGGGACAGTTGCTCCAGTAATACACGATCACACCTTCGAAACACAATCCACTACTTCTGACCTCTGAGCATATTCTGAAGAAGTCAGGGGTTAAGTAACTTGCTCAAGGGTACCTTAAGGATGACTAGATGAGTTGAGAAAGGTCATTGTTCAGGTTCTGCCTCCCACATTTTTCAAGTCAACACGGTTTTTGTTCGGTTTTCCTTTCTATCCTGTGGGCAGCTGCTTCCAACTGACTACTGCAAGTACAATGCTTCTGCCGTGTTTGCTTGCTGTTGAGTTCTCAAAAGTTCTTCCCTCAAAGTATGAGTGCATGTGAAAAGAAAATCCTACAAACAGTCAAAGGTCAGTTTTCACATCCTACAACATCCTTAGACGATGACATAGTAAAATACTGTATATACCACCAGAGCGCAGTGAACATTTAACTTACTTATGATTCCTAAAGCTTCTCAACACTGTTCATCAGATTGTGCCCCAAGACGCAACAGTTCCCAAGATTCAACCATTTGCTGAAGATGTTGTTTAACCAAGGGCCTGGGGAAGAAGATTTCACAAACCCTCTGAAAGTCTCTTGCCAATAAGCAAAGCTACACTTAACAACTAGATCTGCAATTGGGATTTGGCATGAAATGACAACAGCAATAATTAGGCTTGTTTTCCATTCACGGAATTCAGTTGTGTGTCTGTATTGTAAACTTCTATGTGTTCATCATCCAAATTGACTCCGTTGTCTCGAAAGCAGAAAACACACATTGTCCTGACTAAACTGAAAGCAGTGTCCAGCAGTTAAGAGTATTTTTACAGCACTAGATTTCAGGAATGTTTTTGATTTTAACACATCTCAAAAGCGCCAAGTTACTATTTACAAACACAGAAAGAAGTCTAACTGATATGAAGATCACAAGTGTCCACAGTGAAAACAAGTAAAAGCAAAAATGAAAGGAAGCTGTAGAGGACTAACAATCAATCAAACGACATACAGTCCCTCCCATCAGATCTCTTATTTGATTGAAATTGTTAGTTAGCTGAACCATTTTAGGAAACTGAAGAGTCAAGTTAAAGCAACATTTAAAAAGAAACAATGGGTAAAAGTATCCAGATCGACTCTGAGGAATGGCTCTGTCAAAGTCTATTCCACTTCCTGTTTTCCTGTTTATGCAACTTGCTGTAGAGAGAGAGAGAGAGAAAGTGGTAATACTGGCTCAGGCTGGACAGGCTGACAGCCACCAAACAATAGTCTACCAAAATTCTTAGTGCGACTTATTCTCGTCCCAACAGCCAACTGTGACAAGCCATTTGCCTACAGCACAGCCAATCCCCATAACAAGACACAGCCAATCTAAATTCATGCTGGCCAATCTCCACTGAGACTGGGTGGTGACAGCCACATTTGATTGAGACAACTCTCTCCTAGCCGCAGGAAGTTTGGTAACCAAACCAAAATCCTGCACGATCTGGCTTGAGCTCCCTAATGCTTTTCATTGCACACATTATATATATGTATGTGTTCTGTCGGTCAATATGACTTAAGCTGGAGAACAGGGAGGGGGTTTCTTTAAGTTTTATCTTGAACCTGCTAATGCAAAGCAAGACCAAACCCAGGAAATCAGGTGAGTGACAAAATTCCACAAAGTGAAATTTAAGCCCACGAGAGTTGCTGATACACAGTACTTAAAATGGCAAGATCTATTGTGGACAGCTTTTGTTAGGTTTCGAAATTCAAGAAACCAGATTCACATGTTCTTATCCAGAAAAAAGACAGCCCAGTTAAAAGGTCCATGTTGTTTTGTATCTCAGGGAAATTATTGTCTCAGCAGTTGTTTGAGAACTGTGATGACTCGACTGTCTAAGAAAACCGAAGTGAAAATATAGCTATAGTCAATGCGATGTAAAAGGGTTACTTTATACTTTCTGGAGCTCCAGAGGAGATTACACAAGTGTTGTCACAGGTCGAGCAGCACTCCTCGTGACAAATAAACTAAACTTCATGTGCAAAATTGGTGGAGTGTCCCTTTAAATCCTGTCTACAATAATAGAAAGGACGGTACAATAAGACTTAAAAGCTTGCTTCTAATGACATTTTATGCCTGACCAGTTGTCCCTGGCTTGAAAACCTGAAAGCAGCAAAGAGCTGTTGCAGGTTAGCTGTGTCTGTACCATCTTAACCTCTCCAACTGTTCACCTTATGTAAGACATCCGTTGTCATGGCGAACATACTTAACCAATTTTAAGTTTAACATCCCACTCTAATTCCAAGCTGTCAGTGGACGGATGCTATTAACTCGCCAGTTGGCCACCTGATGGATTCATCCATCGGCATAAATCGACCGGTGGGCTAATGACGAAGAGAACAAAAAAGAAATCAATTTTCTTTCCCTTTGACTTTAAACAGAGATAATGTCAATTCCTTTGGGGTGCTTTGATCCATTAAGTGCTGCATTATTGACTGACATTAACAGGAGCCCTCGTTTAGAATGAGAAAGGGCTGACTGACTGACTGCCTGCCTGAGTGGCCTGCTGGCTGGCGGGACTAGATCAGAGGGGTTCATATGTCAGCTGGTCAAAATTAATCTTTGCCAATCATGGATTTGTTCTATCTAAGAACATGACAGCCCTGAAGTGATTTTAGAGAGAAAGAACAGGGCTGGGAGGAGTCCTTTACTCTCACCAGCAGCAAAACTTTGATGAAATTCAAAGCTGTTTTGATCATTTTTGAAAATGACAATTCTGGTTGCCGCTCTCGACTCGAGGTGAGTGGATAAACACTGAGCTGGTTTAATCAAAGATTGTGATTTCAGGTCAGTGAAGCTTGTCAGACTTTTTGTGTCACACTGGCTGTGCTTCTTAAGCACTTGTTTTTCGGTTCATAAACCTGAAGGAGGTAAACTCAGCACATTATGAAGTATGCTTTGCAGGCAGGAAATACTATCTTGATACTGTCTGGCGTTTAGACAATGTCTATATTTGATTATCTGTCTTCAGCTTGTAAAGGTCTGTGATGTGTGGGTCACGTTTCAGCACCATGAGTATACATAAAAAAAACAGCTATCTCAGAGAACCAACATATTACTTTTGTCATTTACGTAAATGTGCACCTGTCCATGTAATGCACTAATACACTGCTTATGAACTCAATGACCACTTAGTGTGGTTATGTAATAATGAATTACCATTTGTTTAGACACTGAAGAGTTAAATGCACACTGCTTTATAGGGACAGGTTTTAATTTGCTGTCATTTGAAAGAAAGCATCATCTGGGATGGCATTTGTGGTGCAGCAATTACGGGCAGCTCTAAAAGCTCTTTAGCGTGAAGCAGGTGCAGGCACATGACGTCCACAAGTGTCATGTTATAGGCTACCAGCTACCTTGTTAAACCTGTCTAGTTTTCCCTGCTTTCTGCCCGTCGCTGTCTCCTCTGCTGACCTTTTCAAGGCCTGGAGACAGACATGTGCTATCTTCATGAGACATCAGCATCACAACTTTTCACCTGCTGCCATTGATGATTCACCAGCATATCTGCAGGTCTGTGTGACGTTAGATTGGAACTTGGAACGCGTTTCTACTTCTGCGCCACCAATGTAGCCGGCTACCTTGTTGTTTGATAGCAGTTTGCACTGTACAAAATGACATCAGTGTCATCTTAAGACGACTTTGCATGCTGCTGATCTTCTGCAATATGCAATATGCTTCCTGCTCTTAAGTCTATTTGAAAGGTACCTGATGTCAGTGTAGACACTTGATTGATCTTGAAACAAAACCACTGTTTTTCAAACCTTTGCAATCACCTCAACTACTCTTTTCCTACATCTGACACACTGGTTCATTGTTGAGATGCTCTGAATGTCAACCACAATAGAACATTATAAGATTTCTCAGTGGCAGTCCTATTCTTAGATATCTATTGATTAAAGACACTAAATTTGACTTGTGATTGTTTAATCACGGCTCAAAACCATAAATGACTGTAATCAACTCCCTAGTAGCAGTGCCATATTTAGTGCAAATTCTGACCTGGTATATTGAACCTGAGCAAGTATTTGTGATTGATTTTTCATTGTTTCATGAAGATTCTGCATCATTTTGAGGAGCTATTGTGTAAATCTTGACTTGTGCTGAACGACTCTCCTAGAACCACTTCCCACCACCATCAACCTGTCATTAGCGGCTGTCTGGGAATGGTTGAATGGTTGCGTGACAGGTGAACAATATGACAGTGGATCTGCGTTTTTGTTCTTCTACAACTTGGTCAATAAAACATTCCCTGGTAGTTAAGGCAGTACACTGGGCAAGCATTAGACTAGCTCATCTGACCTGTGCTGACCGATGGTTGAACCCATCTTGGCTATTCAATCACACTGAATGAGCTCAGGTTTAAATTTAAGGTAACCACTAACCCAAAGATGAGGACAAAAATAATTTTTAAAATAATTTTAGCTTCCAATTATTTGTAATGTTTTTGATCATGACTCCAGCCAAGATCTATGTTTTAATGCTTCAACATGGCCAAACTTAGTGAATAATGTGTTGGATTTTCAAACTAATGGTGCTAGTTAGGACAAACCATATAATCTTTAACCAGATGTAACAGGCCCCACTACGCACATTTTAGAGTAGTTGTCTTTTGTCCCCACACAGTTTTTAATAGATTTTAGTATCATATGGTGAACAAAGGTGTGAGTGAAAAGAGTGTAGTAGTACTTACCGTAGATGAGTACAACTGACTCCTCGATAGCGTGCTGGTAGCTGAACTGGGAGTCGAGTAGCGCTCGGCTGACAAAGGAGCCATAGTAGGTGGACTGGTACCAACCCACATGCAGATGGTCAATGTTGACGTGACGCAGAGAACGCATCATCTCCATCTGGTACTGGACTAGAGGCAGAGAGAGAGGTAGGGATGGAGAGAGAGGGATGGGACGGAGGAAAAGGGAGAGAGAGAAACATTTAAATTCAGAATGAACTTCATTCAAATCAGCTTGGGGATTTTTTTTTTGGATCTGTGAATATCTGGTCTCCATCTGGAACTGGACATGGTGTACGAACAGAAGGAAGGGGGGAGAAGATGTGAGAAACATGAGAAATACAGTGAAAAAAAATGAGCAACAAGGATGTGAAGGAGAAATGCACAGAAACAGAGAAAAACAAAGGCTTCATCTCCTGTTATCATGTGGTTGTGGTGGAGATTTATAAAACAAACATCAACCGGGATCACCAGTCACCCTTTCATTCCTCATGTCAGTAAATATATTCCGGTAGAGAGAAAAAGGGGGTGGATAGATACACAGACAGGCTTCAGCTACTGGAGAGGAGGCTAGATACATTACGAGGAGAGCCATTTCATTACTCCCGACACATCCTTAGGACGTGCAGCCAGAAATACAAACAACCTGCCTCGCCGGCTGTAAGTAACAACCAATGCAAGTGAGCAAAAAAGCATCTCCATGCAGGCCAGGCTGGAGGAGGTTGATAAATCAGGGTGTTATTGGGCAGCTGTGGCCCCATAGACCCCTCACTGTAGAGCACATCCTTCTCCTGTTGGGGCTGTTAACGAGAACAAACTGGAGAGGTGGAAAAGAAGGATGGTGGAAAGTAAACGAAAAGAAAAAGAGCAAAAAAAGATGCAAAGGTGGAGGACAGTGGAAAGAAGGGAAAGTGTTAAGAGGGGAGAGGAAAAAAGGAAAAAGGAGGAAGAGGGAAGGAGTAGAGGGAAAAAGGAAAAAGGAGGAACACAGAGGGAGGAGAGGATGAGGGTGGACCTGAGAACAAAACACAAAAGGGAGTGAGTAAAGAAAAATGTAACGTCACTTTATCAAAAAGGTGACATTTCTCTTTTTGGCTTCTTTCTAATGGTCTGAACTCGACCCCTAGTGGTGATGTTATGTAAAACAGGGGGTAACTTCAGCCAAATATATTAACATTTCAGTTGGCCGATTCTCGCCATTTGACCTCTCAGAGTCCATGTAGCACTCGCAAAGAGGTTCAGAACTGCGCTCCAGGAACAAGCAATACTTTCTGGTTTATTTCCATTAATTTATCCTGTCTTTAACCAACCACCCACAAACACACACACACTTCTCGCTCACAGTCATTCGTTCCGCTGCCTCTGCTGTACTCCACACAGAAAACAAATGGCACTGCTCTGCCCACAATTACACATTCAACCCCTGCAGGAGTGCGGCACAAGAAGGGCAGCGCTGAGGTGGCTCTTCCCCCTGACAATGAGGTCTCGCTGAATTTTAACAACATCTGGATTGGAGCACTGGATGGGGACCGAGAGGCCCTATTCACAGCCCGTTCTACAGGGATGGACTGCATGTACCAATTTAGCCTTTTAATGTAGCCTTTTAGTTTCGTGACTGACATGGTCGGTGAGACAAAAAGCAAGCACAGTAGATGGATGAGAGAATACGGTGGGGAGGAGATGGGAAGGAAGGAGAGGAATTGAAGAAGATAGGGCATACGGAGGGGGGAAAAAAGAGGGATTGCAGATCGTTGTAGCAATTCTGTGACAAACGGCAGGAGGAGGAGGAGGTGTCAAGTGCTGTCTGGCGCGGTGTGTGTGTTTCTGAGATGTAATTCTTAAGCGTAGTAGAAAAAAAAGCCACTGGAGAAATGTGCGTATAGTATATTTCATAAAGAAAAATTAGCTGGCGGGGGGGTAGCAGGTGGGAGAAGATTCTGAAGTGTCTGCTTTTTGAGTCTACGGTGACGAATGAGGAGTAGGTGAGAGTTAGCTGAGACAAGCAATGGAAGAAGCAAAAGAGCGAGCATGAGGAATGGAGGGAGTGTTTGTGACAGGCTGAGAGTTAGTGTGTTGGAGAGTGGCTGTGCCCAGGGGCAGGCTAGCAGCAGACCTCCAGACACACAGAGCTCAATGGAGAGGGAAGGCAGCCTGCCATTTAACTACTGTATCTGTCTCTGCACTTCTATGCCAATCAATATGTGTGCTTACTTCTCAAGCGCCACTGATGTGTATACCTGCCCCAACACCCCATCATTAGCAGGGAAATTGTGCACAAAGTGATCCGTCTCTGAAGCGAAAGCTAAAGGCTGGAGGACTGACAACAGAGGCAGGAAAACCAATCAGCTGCCTCTGCTGCCTCATCTACTCGCCAACTGCCTTCCCACTTCTTTATAAGCTTATTGTGTGTGCAATATCTTTACGTGCAGTGTCAAATCAGTTTGTTTTAATTGTGACTATTTACTAATGGCAAAACAGAATTGATCCATGTGGGGTTTTGCCGGCATAGAAACGTATCTGTGCATCTCCCCCTCACTCTATGTCAATCTAGTAGGTACAACGACTTTCTTTAATCACTGACTTTGTGTTAACACTGCTAATTCAGTCTAACGGTGTTATTCTAATTGGTCATTGTTTCGTTAAGTATTCAAGATTACAATGTTAGATGCACTTTGCCACTCAAGCACAAATGTCTGGTTGTTGCAGTTATTAAATGTATTGTAACTGCTTAAATAGGAAGTGAGGTACCTTGAGTATAGATGATATACTGGTAGTGTTTAACACAGGAAAAAATACAAGCAATAATAAATCAACCATTAAACAAGTGACAGTTTCCTCTGCCCACTAACACGCCCCTTTACAAACTGTTGTAACCTGAGTCAGTGTACACCATTATGTCTTGGTAGGTGAATATATGCATACTCACTTGCTTTGCTTTTCTATTAACCTGCTATTTTACAATGGTTTCAGAAAGGCTTTAAAGTTGTTCTTTTTCTTTATCTGATGTTCAAGTTTAGATTTGTGTGTCCAAATTCTTCCCAATGTCCTTGAGGTCTTTACAACTAGGTTCATTCCGGCTGTTTGTGCAGAATTTCGAAGAATGATTTCAAAGGCAATGGATCTAGGGAAGGTTATGAAATTACCTCTGAAGTACGGAGAATTTCAAAAGCGCGGAGTGGCTTCCACAGAAATTCAAAGAACGTGGGAGTATACAGTGTTTTCCCTGAGCTGATAAGTCAACTGAGCAGTCAAGAGCTACAAAGTGACCAAGAGCCCACTGAGCACACGTGCAGAGATGGAGGTTCTTGGCAGAGATTGAAGCTCATTTTGCAGGAATGGCAACATGGCGCACTTCTCACATCATTTTCTAATTTGTTGTGGAAACAGATAATGAAGCCAAATGGTTAGGCTAATGCTCGAGCTTCCTCTGAATTTCAAATCGCTGGATTTGGATAACTTTATTTACAATCTATGCTCTAACTAAACAATTCAAATCTCTACATCTACAGTCCTTAAACTAATAAGTCTGCAACAACAGAAGGGGACTGAATGCTTTGTGAAGGCAGTAAGGAGACTGACTTTTTCCACTCATCTGGATGACACTCAGCTTCCACTATAGACTCAAGCAGACTTACAAACAAACTATTACATGCTGTACCCAGGTCAGAAGGAAATAGATAGCGGACACATGCAGACAACCAACCGTCATGGAGCCGGATAGCTAAACTGAGATTCAGACAGCTGAGTGAGACAACAGTCCAGTGGCAGGCCGGCCAGCTAATCCACTACAGATCTAATACAGAGCGAAGAGCCTTGTAAATGCCACAGGATCACTGCCTTGTTTGTTCATAAACCAAGGACTACAACTGCTAAGAGAAATAGCAAAACAAACTGTTTGACCATCTGACGTAGGTGGGTATTTGTGTGTATTTGTGTATGCTCAACAATATAGTGAAAGTTGTCAAGGCTCTCTCAATGTGAGGAATAAAAACAAGCATGTGCTCAGATGTGCAACCAAATGAAAGCAGTGTACACTCATTCTTTGGATTGCCAAACTTGGAAAAAAGAAAATGAAAAGACACAGTGTTATAATAGGGGTGTCATGATTCTCATCTGTCACGATGTGTTCAGATGACACTTAGGTGGATTCGATCTACTCATCGGAGGCTTGTTCAAGTAACTCAACTTGCTTGGCTTTCTCTGTCTTCAAGTGCCCCCCATAAATGTTCACTGGGGCTGAGGTCAGGTGACTGGATAAATCTCAAACTTAAATTAATCAGTAAATAGGATTTTTTTTCCAGTCATCCACTTAGTGATGCTGGTATTTCTTTGGCCTACTTTCCCCTTTGTATTAGAAACTGCTACTTGTCCTCTGAGACCACTACAAGACAGCCTTCTTTTAACAGGACTTTTGCTGATTGGAGTCTTTGCGTTCTTTATTTCGCAAATCTGTATCTGTGAAGAAGTTGCTTTTCAATCTCTCAGGGAACAAGGCTTAATGTGTTGATCTTCTGATGGTGTGGTCACTGATCATGCTTTGGACACAACTGATTCAGTTTCTGCAAAGCATTTTAGAGTTCCATGCACTTCCCTCCTAGAAACCTTTAGTCTTGTCATGATTTGACACTGAGAAAACCCCACTTTGCTTAGAATAACAGTTTGACTTCTGACACTTTCACTGAGTTTGATGTCATGTTTCCCACTATCACAATGCTACTTAGTGAGCAATGATGTGCTGGAAAGTTGAGGCACAGCCATATTTATAGCAGGTGAACACAGGCTGCAAGCTGACACTTGAACAGCCCTCTGATGAGTAGATCAAATCCACCTGAGTGTCGTCTGAACGCATACTTTAATGGAAGTGATACAACTCAAGGAAATGTGACTTTCTGTACAAAGAAGTTAAGTTTGCTAAAATTGCTACAAATAGTCAGTAGTCAGGTTTGAAGTGTTGGCTTCAGCTCTGCCAACATTGGCAACTCGTGCAGAAACACCAACTGGGAAATGAACAAATCCACCAGACTATTCCGTCTCCTGACATAGACTCCAGAGACAAGGCTTCTGTTTACCACGAGTTGGCAGCTGGTAAGCTACGCCATGTCGTCTTTGAAGTCTTTATATTTTCTTCGAACATGCTGGACGTGTGCGAGTCAGCAGGGTGTAGAGGGAAAAAAAAAATAGTGGCTGAATTGCCAATCCTGCTTTTGATTTTAATGATCAAAAATGAAAGCATTTTGATCAATTTTGATTTTGAATCTAAATTACTACACCCTGATATTACACTATTTTTTAGTAGAAAGGTGGATGCTGATCTTCTCTATGAGTAAATCAGAGTTTGGTGTAAGGTACCAGCACATAGAGGATATTTGTGCTTTTCCTTGTCTCCAGCCTTAAGCTTTTTCGGCAGCCTCCATGGGTCACAGACCTGGTGAGAAGGGCGGCTCAAATGGTAAAATAACGACAACACATCTGATAACTAGATCCTGTCTAGGTCCTGTCCAGGGTGAGACTCAACAAAAACAAAAAATGTAGGTCCCAGTATGATAAGCCAGTTCAGAAACCCTCAGTTTTTTTTTTTTTAAAAAGCCAGTAAAACTCATGTGCACATTAAAAGCAGCATTGGCCAGAGAACAGTCAATTTAACAATATCATGAAGGTGTGGAGGTGAGAGCATGCGCCACGGTTTGCTATTCATCACTCATTCCTGCTTCCAAGCTACCTTGCCTATCAATCAATCTGGGTCCTGGGGCCAGACAGGGAATGAGTCTGCCCATTCCCTTAGCGCTGCTCGATTGTGTGTGTGCGCGACAGAGAGAGGTGGCGTGCGTGTGTAAGACAGAGAGAAAATGAATGTGTATTTAAAAGAGCATGTGAGAAACCACAAGATCGGTGTGGGGAAGAGAAAATGGAGAAGGAAGCAGGACTGTGTGATTCTGAGTGAAAGTGCAAAATGTGGGAGAGAGGCAATGTGTTTGAGAGCAGGTCTGTGTGCTTAAATGTGTGGAAGTTGCAATAGAAAGAGAAAGTATGAGATGTGTGAAGCCTAAGGATGCCATGTACTGCATGCTGTACATCTAAAGTGAGTGCGTGTGTGTGTGTGTATGTATGGTGGAGTAGAGGTATTTATCAGCTCGGAGCTAAACTCCTCACCTTGGGCAATAATGGTAACAGTCAAAATCACACTACCAGCGTGTGTGTATGTGTGCATGTGTGTGTGTGTCTCTGCAATGAACCAGACAGATAGTCCATACTCTAATACTCAATGACACAAGAGGTGAACTGCATCAGACCTTGCATGCTGCTGCAGGCCACAACATCTCAGCTCGGGCAGCAAGATGTGTGTGAGTGTGTGTGTGTCCCTGAATGTGAGGATGCACGTATCTGTGTGTCACAACACATTCTAATCACCACCTTGACAGGCTGACGGGGCCTTGCCTGGAAAGTCTGCTGTGGTTTTACACACATACACATACACACACGCACATGCACAATCACACAGACACAAAGACACACAAGCACTAGCCAAAGCTTATAACCACTAATGTCAAGTTGAGTGCATGAATAATAGAATAAAATGATGTCAAATGTCTGAAACTTGGCGAGTTATCTTTCCTTTACCCTCCATTTCCCGCCCTTGCTCCCCCAGTTTGGTGAATGAAAATGTGAAATGTTTAAAATCAGGTTGGATGGGCCAAATCGGACTTCTATCAAAAATAACCTGATTGTATTTTGTTGAAAAATTCCTCTCTTTTAGTCGCAATAAAGGGAGGATGATGAGCTTTAGATGGACCATTGATCAAGGACGCTTTAAGAGGAATAGTGTGGAAAAAGCTCTTCAAAGCTTTGTAACAACACAAAAATACAGTGCTGCACTCTGAAGAGTAGCTGTAGTGTTTGGCGTGGTAAAAGTCGAGAGATGGGCTTTCTTACCTTGTACATATAAAATACTTTTATACTTTGTGTTGACCCATCAATATCCTCTCAAAGTTGACATTGAAAAACAAAAAAAACAGCCATTTTGGATGATTGATGGAACTGCTTGTTTTGCTGGCTGCTCTAAATGACTAATTCCTCACATTTTTCCAGTGGCGCTCAGTTGTGACAGCGAAGCCTGCTCATCTTGGCATTTCATAAATACTTCAGAGCCAAGAGAAAAGCAAAACAAATGTTTAAGCGCGTTACAATTTAAAGACACCTCATTCGACCAGTGTTTTGCTGAGCAGAGAAGGTCGCACTTCTCCGCCCTCAGGACTCAACACACCAACAACTAATTTAACGAGTCCACACTGTTGACCCATTCATTCAACGCAGCTGACAGCCCACTCTGCACTCTATTCTGACACTCATTTACTTCTCGACACAAACTCCGAGCTGATTTGTAAGGTAAAAGCAGAGATTGGTTCTTACCATCTCTGTGTTTACAGATTTGTATCATCTTTAAAGTTTTCTTTAAAGCCTCCGTGACAATCCTTTTCAGCATTCTATAAATACACCTGGCTTGACTTTACCCCATATACAACATCAAAAAAAAAAAATTCACTACATCCGCGACTGTCTACAATGGAGAACAAAGTGAATCTCAATGTCTAAAGGCCTTGAGACTAGCTGCCTGTTCTCCCTTGTTGTTCTACTGCTGCTTTCCTGTTTACCCATCCTCCTTTAACCTTGCTGCTCCTCTGAATTCCCTAAACAGGAGCGGAGAATAACTGATGATATTAACTCACTTTTCTCTTCCTCAGTGTCCGTTCATCACAAGACAAATCACTGGTGAACTGTAGAGCCCTCAACTCCTGAAGCCCCAGTGTTTCATTGGTGCCCTGTGCATTTTTGGGTCAATATAATTCATATTTGAGGGGAAATATAATTCGTTTCTGAGAGGAAGGCTCCGTCCTCATGGACTGAAATACAATCAAGCTAGAAAGTGAAAAACGTGTCTCAGAAAGGGAAAAAAGGACATAAAGTTATTCTCAAGGACACTTAAGATCTGACATCTGAAAATGCACAGCAGTGTCGGTACCCTGCACCCTTGAGGTGAGATGTTTTTTAAAAAAAAAAGGTGCACAGCTAAGACAGAATTTGACATTCTCAAAATGCATAATATTGCCCGTTTCCATTTCCGCCCCACACTGCCCACGTGGAACAGATTTAGCATGATAAAGGCACTGCCAGAAGTGTCTGAAAATCTTATTTCCTCCATTTAACAGCCACTGAAGACAAAACCTTCAACAAGTAGCCAGGTTCCGTCTGAGTCTCATTCGTTAAGATGTGTGTCTTTTGTTCCGCTGGGACAATACAATACACCAATTAGGCCCTGAGCTAACAGACATTGCCCTTGAGTGAGCTCTTAAGTGACACCTATATAAGCCTTGCATTGACTTCTTTTATCTCAATCTCTCTTTCTCTCTCTCACTTTAAAAAGAAAAAAATTTTTTTTTCTACTTTCAGCCAGCAAGACACACACACACACATGAAGGCATGCACACATACATGTAGGTGGTTGTCAGAAAGGGCTGACTTAGCAGTCATCCTTAAGCAGGTATAGACCGTGTTGATGGCTTCCAGGCACCACTTACTGCAGCTGATAATAAAGTCAAGGTGAAAAAAAGAAAAAAGTTGAAAAATAGCCATGCACACAAAATCTCATACTAAACCCATTCACATAGAAAACCAGAAGGGCACCCAGAGAGCTCAGACCTTCGCCAAGGCCAATGGTCCACTCTTCTGTGATGTGCAAATCTGTCAGCACAACTACTATATATGTCTGGATATACTTCCAAAACTATTAGAGTTTCACATTTGGATGTAAGTAAGAGTATAAATAGTTGCATGATATGTGTATTTACATTTCCACAGCCACACCTTAGTTTGAGTATAAAGCCTTGTTACAATTGGTGCAATGTTAGAATTTTCCCGGTTCTCCCATGCTTTCTGTATGACGTCTGAGCCACTACATGTGTAGGCTACCCCAGAGGATTACTTGTCCAAGTGAATATGGGTTGTGATGTGGAGTATTTCTACAACTGGCTATGTTTTGGCACTACTGAACTGATTTTAAGATGTATGGTATTTATTCTGCCAAGGCCAAATGAAAGTGAAAAATAATTTGTGTATCCACCCCATGATTCAAATCCGCTCCAAAATCTAATGGGTTCTTTGCCCATGGAAGACCATACAGACAAACAAATCAACAAACCCAACCAAAAACACGAGCTCCTTGGCAGAGGTAATAAAATTAACGCCAGATAATTTAACCATTTATCAATTATAGTGCAGACCAGTGATTCAGCTGTAATACTTTAACAGCCTCTACCACAGTGGTAGTACAAATGCAAACTTGACCAAACCAACCTAAAACACTGACAATTCAATGATATAAAAAACAATACTGTAACAACCACCATTTCGATGTAATCAATATAACTGCATATTATCTCGTTTAAAATCAATAAAAGGCAGCCGTTGAAGAAGGTGAATGCATGATGTATTCATCACTTGCACATGTCACACAGCTGTTCAGATGAAATGCACTGGTGCATGTAAACACCAGACCATATTAGATCACATCCCATGTAAATAGTTGACCTGAAATCTTCACTCGGAATGATTTCAATCAGGTCGAAAAAAAAGCGTGCATGTAACTGCAGCTACTGAGCAGGAACATGAAAAAAAAAAGGTTGGGGGAGCGGTGGGATAGATACAGTATCTGCATGACAAGATTAATGAGGACTACCACTCAAAATCATTATAGCATACATGAGAGACAGAAATGAAGAGGTGGGGAGAAGTGAAAGGAGAAGATGCAGAGGAAGAAAGGAGGGAGAACGGAAGGTAGAAGGAGAGGAAGGAAGGCGACCGCCTGTCTTTCATCTGTGAATGCAATTTCCTAAGTAAGCACACCGAGTGGGGCACAACAGAGAGAGAGTGTGTGTGTGTGGTTGTGAGTGTGTGTGTGTGTGTGTGTGTGTCAGAGATGGCACAAGGGAAAGCTGACCTATGACATAATTGATCTGCAAGGTTCAATGTGTGGAGAGTAGAAAATTATGAGTCATGACCTTGTCTGTTTTTTTTAGGTCTAAGTACTATGAATAAATACCTGATAAAAAACATTTTTCATAACAATGACTAGCACTAATTTTCAAATGACTCATATGATTTTTGTAGTTTAAAAATAAATGTTAAGCTTGAAGGAAGCGAAAGTTAATCATCAAAATACGACACCTACGTTGTTTCTAAACCATATTTTATTTCCAAATCATCATTTCTGGCAAACTGACCTGTCAACCAAGGTGCAACCTCAGCATTTCTCAACAAGATGGCAATATGCAGGTTTACATTAAAGGACACTCCATTATACAGATCAATATACTAACAATTAATTCATCAAAAATCATTATTGATCATTTCTGTTGCTAATCATTAATCTCCTTACTATCCTGCTCAGTGAGCTTTTTGCTGACCTTGTCTCATTTCCACTAATTCAGTAAAACTCGACTGCTTCTCAGTGCACGTGTTCCTCCAGACATGCTGCATCTTGGATACTGTCAGAGGCATTAAGTTTAAGCACATTCTTTCCTCTCCGTCTCTTAAGAGAAACACTTTTCTCTCTACGTATTGTCAAGGTCAGCTGCTGCTGATGTGAGCAAGCAGATAGCCTGTCCCTCTGTCGTGGAACTCTCTCTGTCCATGTGTTCATCTGTCGGGAGGTGGGAACGGTGATGAATGTGCGAGTTGTCGGGAAGTAAATGGTGGTATCGAGTTGTGGTCTGGTCCGGGGTGTCGGGAGAGGTACGAGGCTAATTTTCAGCAGCGCCTCTATAATGGGATGTGTGTGCCTATTTGTGAGTGCAGTCTGTGTGTTTGTGTGAGCGCACCCACCGTGGTCCATGTTCCACCTGGCACAGTGGATTAGGTGCAATTAATCTTAGTTAAGCAAGCCCTGCGGAGAGTATGCCTACCTTGCACGTGCACGCACATAGAAACACATGCGCGCTGGGCTACAAACAGGTATACAAACACACTCAGTGATGTACGGACGCACGGGAGAGAGTGAGAGCATAGTGAAGCAGCTGCTTTGTGTGCATAACACACTGACGAGTTCACCATATGCACATTTGACAGCGCCGCTTGTCACGGGGCTTTGTTTTTATAGTGGGAATGGATGGATGATGTGGAAGGGTAAATGGTGTGTGCCCGTTTATTTGTGCAAATATCCTGGTTTATCTAACCAAAAAGAAATCTCTCTCTGTCTGTCTCTATGTACCTTCGATTTTCTCGACAACCATTCATTAGGCTTGCTGTTACAGTTGGTGTTACAGGTGTTGCAGGGCGTACGCCTAACTGGTGGCGCATGTGTACATCTAAAACTGTAGAACTACTGTTTGTAGAAATGTAGGAGCGCTCCAGCTCTGTAGGTCGATGATATTGAGAAAGCTGCAAGCAGCAATACTGGAGGCAAAGCAAGCAGCCCATTCTGAGCAGCACGTTTTGAACGGCCACTGCTCTTGTCTTTGTGATTAGGAGAAAAAAATATTTCCATTTGATCTGCTTGTCAATGTTTGTTTAACAGCATGTATACTAGCAAGAAGTAAGAAGTGCAGAGGGTGTAGTGGCATGTGTAGTATGGTAGGTACCACACTTCTGCATCCCCTTTAAACTGTATCAGCTACCATATTTAGTCTATATAAAGGCCACAGAAAGAGTGCATATGCCAGGTTTACATTTTATAAATGCAGCCATAATATTGAAATCAGAAATTGCTGCATGTGGGACATGCATGAAAGACTTCAAAGGGAATTTTAAAATCACAAGAATTTGTTGTTTAGCCTTTCCCATACAGACCTCAGTATCTATACAGGGACAATTAATTGCAGCACATCATATGTTGCATCCATATCCCATGGGGCCTCACCTGTGCAAAAAAAAACTGAGCCTTTAATGAGTACACATAGGACCAATCGGGGGTTAACACAGCCAAATAGAGTATTGGGAGGGAAGGAGGGAGGCTTCCAGAAGTCTTGTTCATTTTCTGCATAGTGTTAACTGACTGTCAACTGGAGCACTTCCAAGGCACGAATGGGAATAAAACAGCTGAATCATTACCATTAAATATGAATAACCGAGTTAGAAAATTATCTGGTTCTTTGATAAAAAAAAAAAGTCAAAGGACACACAAATCCCTGCCACCACAGAGGTTAGAGGAAGTCTTAAATCCCTACTATACTGGTCCCCAACTGGTGTTTAGTGGTCACGCACTATGGCTGAGTTATTATCTGTTCATTCCCCTATCTTGATCACAACTAGCTGGTTTTCACCGCTGCTCTCCCATTTACTTATCATTGCCATTTTTCTTCTTCTTCAGCATCTTGCTCCATCTTTTGCCGATTGTTTCTCTGCCCACAGCATCTCTCTTACATCTGTTTACTCTTGCGGGTCATCTTTTGCTTGTTTCTCCTGTAGCTTTTCCCGTCATAACTCTCAATCTTTTCCTTGGTTGCCCTCATGTTGTCCCATAACTCTCTCCTGTCCCAGTCCCTACACCTTAAACCTCCTTTTCCCTTTCTCAGCCATTTTCTTTACTTCTCTCATGCATGTCATATCCTTCTCTTCTCTCCTCCTTACCTTTCACCCTCCCCCTATTCCCTGCAGCCCACCTGGATTAGCAGCAGTCTGCGGTAATGCATTCTGACCCCCCCCCCTTTCCTCCACACACAGACACACACAAAATTTAATGTGGGGCAGAATCGTGATGAGACAAAGGAGCGGATGAATAAAACAGTGGAACTGATGGCGATGGTGACGGCACCCGGGGGACCCACACTCTTGATTTATAACGCTGGGTGAGCATTCAAAAGCAGATACAGCCTCGGCTCGCTGCTAACAGCCAGTCTCAGATCTACACTACAGTGAGAGAGAGAGACAGAGCTCAGATAGAGAGATAGAGATGGGGAGAGAGGAAAGGTGAGAGCAAAAGACAATCAGTGAGAATTTTTCAGAGCTTTGGAAAAGGCGAAGGCACCAACCCAAAATCCTAACGCAAAACAGTGCACATGATATCTTCGATGTTTATATATTTCCGTTAGAGGCAGGCTGCCAAGTGATTTCTAATTAGCCTCACTGAGAGAGAGCAAGGAAAAAACGGAGGAAATCAATTTCCCATTTGGGGCAGGTAGGGTGATCTATTGAAGGGCTAACCCCAAGGAAGACCTTATCAGGACTGGAGAGGGCTAACTTTTTACTAACTACACACACACACACGCACACGCAGGCCTCGCTGCATACTGAACAGTGTATTTACAGCAAGGAACGGAGAGATCATGGCAGAGGCATTTTTAATCCCCCTGACTTCAATTAACCCACTGTGAAAACGTCTGCCACTGACGACAATTAAAGTTCCAAAAACCGAGGACTAACCTCGCCGACCCTGCCGGAGGAAAATGCTGATGTAATTGGCCTTAATTATTTCTGTTTGTGTTTTCACATCCATTGTTTTGCCTTGGTTTAAGAAGATTAAGATTTTTTTTAAATTTGTTATTTTACAAACATCCCCTCCAGTGGACACTGGCCAACAACTTTCAGAAACATTTTGTAGCAAAATACTCGAGCAAACCAGTTGGAAAAAGATACATCTGCATGCAAGTCTCAACCTGGACTGATTTTCTTGTGGGCAATATTAAGTCCTCAAGATCTGTTGCACATTGTACTTGTACTTATGAATACTTTGCCGCCGAGAGAAAAATTCAGTTTAGTTGCACAGGGATTTTTAAAAAATGAAAACAGACTAATTTCCCTCTACAGGTGAGCATCAATCAAGCCTGAATGGTGCTTCACTTTAGAAAAATTATTTCATAGGAAAAAATGTATCAATAGTAACAAATACTAATCCTAATAATTATAAAAAGCAATTTGAATTCTTACAACATTCTATGTGTTGCATCCCAACATATAGTGATGACCACTGTCAAACTATCCATGCAGCCAAACTCTTTTAGAACAAGTTAACTCTTGGCCAAGTACAGCCTGGTCTTAAGTCTTTGATATCACAAAGAGCAAGACAGGCAGCCTAAAAATAATGAAAACACTTGCTGCAGACCAAAGGGGCCATAAGAAAATGAAGTGAAGGGAGGATAAGGGGAAGGCAAGGAGACTGCAATCAAGTAAAATCTTACGAGGGTGAGAATATTCAGTGGAGGTGTCAATGACCACTGGATGGACAATGATGGATGGATGGAGAAGAGCCAAAAGAATCTGGAGCAGATGTTAAAGCTCCTGCTGAAGGAGCCACAGTCAGAGCAGAGCAGAAACTTGCTTTTTTGCTTCCTAACACAGAAGGTCATGCTGATTATTGTCTTTAAGAGTAGACTGAAAAAATGAGGCAGATGTAACAGTTATCCAGACACGTCTCTCTTCATTGCACTGGGTGGTTTAAATCATTTCACAATATGAAGAATTGCTGAATAGATCAGCCAAAACAAGTATTAGTATGAGAATCACAATCAGGAATAGGTACTCACTTTAAGTGTTATTTTGCCTGTCAATTGAGGGGGCTGCTTCACCTACGCAACACTTACTACTGTCACACATTTTAGCATTCATTTAGTATTCATAGTGACCTCTGAGACGGTCAGTCGAGTTGAGAAATAAGAGATATATCAGAAAAACACTATGAAAAAAGAACATTCAAAAAGAACACAGGATATAGCACTATAAATCTGACCACAGCGATAAATATTGTTATTGGATGATCTGTGCATTTAAACATTTTGAGACAGTTTGCATGCTCCTCCTATTATGTTGCTTGTACCACCATTATCTACATTGTGGCACCATCAGTAGGCCCACCTTGTCCTCAGCATGCGACACAACACTTGGATCAAGTAGAGGCTTTTTGGAGCAAAGTGCTGCAGACTGATGAAACAAAAAATTGAACTCTTTGACCACAATCACAAAATGTAAGGCTGGCAAAAGAAAAGAGAAAAGCATTTAGGGGAGAAAAAAAAGGCCTCTTGCAAACCGTTAAACATTGCAGTGGATTTATTATGCTTTGGAGTTATGTGGCAGCCAGAGGCGTGTGAGGTGCAGAGCTGTCTCAAAGCACACATTTTGACTTGTCACAGCGCAAAAAGCGCAGGTGTAACTAATAACATTAATGATCGCTCTGTTCCGTTTCGACACCAGTTCACCTCACCAGTGAGCCAGCCACCACAATCGAGGGTCCATGGACCTGAAACACCTTTAAATGGAATGCAGCAATGATTAATGTTATTAGTTACACCTACGTTTGACAAGTCAGAATGTCTGCTTTGACAAAGGTCTGTTGTTCGGAGAGAGACAAAAAAAAAAAAGTATCAACAAATCTTCGAAGCAGATGGCAAAGAAACAGATTTGGATGTTAAAAAACAATGATGCTAAACATGCTTCAAAATGAACAATAAGTAGTCCCAAGACTTAAATTAAAATGAACATCTGTCAAAGCTCAATGTGCATGTAAAACAACAGACTGAAAAAAATGACTGAAATCACTAGTGAAATGTAAATGATAGAAAAGACTGAGGCGCTATTAACATATTCTGTGCCCCTAATAAGAGGCAATTGTGTTTATGATACTAAATCCGTTTCAAGAATGTCCATGAAAACAGATGAGTCTCTGGGAATTTTGGAAAGATTTCTATAGCCCTCCAGTCTACTCTCAGCAGCCAGATTTTTCCTTGCAGCGAGGCATTTTCTCTTTCTCGCAGCCCAATCATATTCACTTCAATCTGAAGTTGTGCAGCTAATTGGTTTGCTGAGTAATTCAAACAGTGGCAGCAGGAGTGACATAAACAACAAATAACAAACTGAAAAGAGGGTGCCAATCAGCAAAATCAACCTCGTTAATGACTACAGGTTGTTTATACATCAAGAGTTACCTTCCATGCTCTCTTTAATTAAGTGTCTTGTTAAGACTGGAGTAACTACTGTACAACCTTGTTATATGTCGTCATGTCAAAAGTCCAAATGAAACACTCCTTGCTGTGTCTAAGGGGCCTTCCCCGAAAAAACCCCCCTCATATCTAATTGCAGAAATCAGGACACGTCAGAAACCAAGCACCCTTAAAACTTGTTTATTTCACCAGTGTGACAACTGTTCTCATCTTCCGGGCCAATGCGAAGCATGATGCAAGCCCAGACAGGGGGCTTGGCAGCCCCTACCACCTGTGTTGGGCAGAGAACGAGCTGCTTGGCATGGGGCAGCAGGATAGCCAGAAGGAAGTGCTGTTAAAATTACTTTCAAGGGCAAAAAAACAAACAAAAAACCCCACACATATGTACACAAACACATGCATAATATTTAATGCGTCCATCTGTTATATGAAGTCAACATGCTATTACAAAATATACAAACAAGATGGTTTAAAATGAATTTTGGCTTCAAATTATATATACAAACTTTATCAGCACGGTCTCAAAAGTCAGATTGTTGCCAAAAATTCAAGAGCAAACCATCAATGTATTTAGTCAGCGTGGTTACCTTCACTCCGGCTTCCCTCAAAGCAGAAGTAGAGTAATGACTCCAAATATTAAAATTTCTTGGCATTGGCATGCACTGCTTTCTTCCCAAAAGAAAACATTCCTGGCTATTTATAAGTGCACGATTTTATTTATGAAAATTTTCTTTATGAAAATCGTGCATGGACGCTCTATTTCAGGGGCATAATTATCCCAACAGGACATTGGTTGGGGCGGGGGCTCGCATCGTTTCTCTCTCCAACAGTGTGTTGCTTTATTAATCCTCCTATGGTCGTGGCGGGGACACACAGAGGATTCAGGGGCGGTGGGGGGTGGTGGTGGTGGATGCGGACAATGTGGTGCAGAACGAAGGAAGGGAAAGATAAAAGAAGGGATGAGGACAAGTGCTGAGGGAAGGGAAGCAGAGTAGGTGATTGCCGAGAAGGAAGAAGGGAGAGGGTTGGAGAGAAGGGCGGTGGCAGCTCCGTTACCTGCAGTGAGTTAGAGGAGAAAAAAAAAGGGGGGGGGGAGGAAAGTAGTGGAGGGTGAAGGGAGAGAAAGAGCAGGCTAATTTTGTTCTACCTTCAGGATACCTCCTCCTGCTGCTGGATACGAGTGACATGGGCTGAATATCAAACACGCTTACCAAAAGTGGCACTGAGCAATGGTTAGTTTGATATAATCCCCCTTACGAGTCAAACAAGCGACCCAATCATGCTTTATAAGCCTGTGAATTGCACAGAGCCACACTTCATCAGCTGTTTAACCAGCTGACTTAAACAATTTGCTGAGTTTTATTTAGTGTTCACCTATTTTTAAGTCAGTTCTTGCCTAAATAAATATAAAGAAGATCATATCTTAAGATCAGAAGTATCTCAAACAGTTAAGATAAAGAAACTGTTTCTAGTGTCAGGATTTTTTAGACTTGTACTACTTCCCTTGACATATTATAGTCCACCAAAAAAAAAAAAATCAATCTTTGTGGCTAGCTGGCTAGACGTTGACCTCTTCTCTTCCAGTCACTTACTTCACCTACGTCATTCCCATGCTATTTAGAACCGGGCAGTGAATTTTGTGCAGCGTGCAATCTGTTTGCATGAGACTGCGAGATGGGGAGCAGCTGCCCACAGTTTCTGTTTTTTTATGATAGCGGGTTGGTGCAAGGATAAAAAATTGAAAACAAATCTTTGCAAACCCGTACGAGAATAGACAGGTGCAAGGCAGAACATGCGAGGATGAGACCGGAAAAAAGAAACGCCCACTCTCTGTCAAAACCTGGAAGTGCAGTGACATTCTCGATAAACGTGCGCCATGTGTTGACAGAGTGCGCAGGTTGGGAAGAGCCAGAGAGAGTCAACCATATGGACCGGCACGCGGGCGTTGATTCTCAAAGTGATCAGCAGTACAAACAACATTTAATGTTAATATTAAACTAATGTAGCCTTAGGCATCATAAAAACAGCTGTAATGTTATGTTACAATTTCTTCTTTTTTGCAACTGATACACATGACACCTCTCCTGCATGGGTAAAAGTGGAGGGTGTGTTTTTGTGAGTGTGTCAGAGGAGGGTGACATTACTACCCTGCAAGGCCTGAGGTAAATTATGCCATATGCAGCCGTCCCTAATAATCTCTCTGTAGCAGGATACTTCTTCTTTGTATTATCGCTGATATCACAACAAAAGAAGAGGGCCAAAGCACATTATTAACATGCTACTTGCGTGCCTCTAGCGCACAATATGCCTGCAGTTCTACACATCTCTCTCCATACATTTTGTCAATGATACAAGGACACAGTATGCAAGGACATGGGAAATAGGAGGGTTGGGGTTCAGCCAAGGTTTTATCTGAGGCCGATTCTGCTGTGCGCGCTCAATTACTCTCTTTCTCTATCTTTTTCTCACTCATATTGGTCACATTTGCTGCCACCGACTGTCCTGCAAGTACAGCTCCACACTGGCACCTGTTGATGGAAAAGCAGCATAGCAGACACACGCGGGCATGCTTGCTCTAAAACACACACACACACACACACACACAACCTCACTCACTCAGGTATCTGCCAATCCTGTCCATCTTTCCTTTAGCGATAGATTGGAGGAGTATTTCTGATCTGAGAGGCCTCTAGCAGGCAATGAGTCAGTGTAAGATGATTCAGGTATACAAACACACACACACACACACACACACACACACACACACACAGACCACACTGGTTCAGACACACAGACACACACACACACACACAGGGAGAGAGAGATATATCCACACGTGCAGACTTTGGAAGCTAAACGTGTCTAGGGTGCCTGATTGGAGGCGAAGAGAGTGTGTGCTGCTCTGCTGAGTCTTTCTAGACTTAAATCTTAGGCTTTATCTAGGGGTGTAACGATGAACTGATATGGATCCGAAAGTCAATACAATAGTCAGAGATAGGGCTGCACTGATACAAAAACACACATCCAACCAAATTCAGTGTGGAATTCATCAAAAATTTATACAACTGTCAAAAAACATTTTGACCAAATATTCTCCTGTGCATCTAGACTGTGTGTGTGTGTGTGTGTGTGTGTGTGTGTGTGTGTGTGTGTGTGTGTGTGTGTGTGTGTGTGTGTGTTTGTGTGTGTGTGTGTGAGATCCTCCCTTCTCCTGCCAAGTTTCCCAATCATATACCTACTTCAGGCCATCCACTTCCAGAATAAATCATAGTATGGTACAGAATAATGAAGTGCTGAACAAGGCATTACTTCCAGAAGTAAGAACTAGTAACAACAACAAAGCAAGTGTGAGCAACTACATATTACATTATTAGCATATTATTATATTGTAGGCAATGATCAGCAGCAGTTTTAATTTGACAAACACACACACTGACACTGATCCTGGTACTGCCAGCCTGCAGTATTTTCCTGAAATGTGCATCCTCTGTGGGGACTGTCCATTGTTTGTCATTATTGATGTGGCAATAAACATTATTTTGGAGGCATGGGGTATTATGTCTGAATTGATCAACCAATTTAACTAAATGTGCAGCCCATCGTCTGAATATAGGACAGTTACACACCCCTTATGTCATTTATGTCCGAGTCCAGCTCTGAATCTTTAGTATTAAAGCTCCAAGACAAAGTTCACAGATGCTCCACGAACACTGGACCGTTTTAAAGTCCAGTTCACACTGCTGTTGAAAACACTGTTGTTCTGTCTTCTGCCTTGACATCAGCACAGATGAAACACTAACAGTTGCAACAGGGTAGATGAGAAAGAGGTGGGGGGGGAATGGTCTGGCTGGTGAGCTTCATGCGTGGGTAGACAATTCAGGCTGAAGTACAAGAACAAAATGACCAAATGTACAGACATAAAATCCATTTTTCATGTTGCTGTGTGATAATTTTACTTCTCCGTGTAATTCTCTTTCCATAGGAGTGCAGCATACAGTCCTTTCTGCAAACTTGACAAGCAGGGACGGAAGCTTTCTGCAGTCTACAGAGTTGTCTGCTTTTTGCTGTACTGTTCTCCATTTGAAATCACCTCAACGACAAACAGCACGCACAACATGGAAGACTTCCAACACATTCCCATTGTGAATTTGGTTCCGTAGCGACAGATAACCTGAAGTCTGTCACGTTCTGCAGCGGAATCAAAAGCTCTGTTGAGAGGAATTCTGTTGTACCTCTGTAAATTTTCCAAGGGTTCATGGCAAGGCGCTCCTCACTGAAGCCCTTGTTAACTTAAAGGGAGTGACAGATGGAAAATCCAGCACATCAAAAGTCAACAACACAACAAGCCATGACACTCACAGAGCGAGCTGTTCCTGACACTAACGACCTTTAGCCACCATTGGCGCTTGTTTATCTTGCAGAATTTCTGACAGTTGCTCGTTAGCAGCGGAGGCCTGTTACAGAGTTTTCTCCCTTTCCTCCGCTTCCCGTATCTGCTCACCTTCCCATCCCTCAGTCAGGCTCGTAGCAGGATCACGTTGCACTAACAAGGAGCAGGTAACAGCGAGGCTTGATAGGGGAAGGGCTGAGGTCAGGGGACACAGCATCCTCTGATGTGAAAGCCAGCGGGGGTGCGGGAGGGGAAAGGGAAAAACATACATGCGTGGATAAAGACTAAATCAAATCCAGTGCACGTTGGCACCGCGCACCTGTAGCCCAAAGACTGGAGCCATTCTGTTCCTGCACCACTGCCCTCAAACATCAACCCTGGCGCTGACAGCGTAGGACGCCCAGCACCTAGTTAGCTTAGTTAAAAGTCAGCATTGTCCTTAACACTGTGCCTGAGGACATCGTACACACACACCTCGCAGAAAACCCACACTGGCATTCAGTGAGTTGTTGGTATGATTGTACTTTGGCTTCTGGCCTATTATTTCTTTAAGGCTTGCGGCATCGTGGTGTGCTAAGAATGGTGATCCCCACTGAACTACCACACAAGTTAGCACTATATGGCTTCCTGTCAAACCTTTAGTTTGGGGTTTTTCTTTTGAGCCACAAGTTCTGCTGTATTTCAAGGACCAGTTCCAGTAGGATTCAAGGACAGTCACTTCTGTTAGTACAGCCATTGACTTTTTTTTTTTTATGAATTAGTTTGACGCAATGGCTGAAATTGACTTTTCAGCTTACCTGTCAAGGATGTTATAAAATGAAATAATACCAACTAAAAAGCTGCCCTGACTAAAACAACACACAATTTTCAAAGAAATATTTTCAGTGCTATTTTGCATGTCAACTCAAAAACTCAGTCAGCCAATTAAAAACTTGTTCATCCAAAATTTGCAATTCATTGTGGCATTCAGTCGAATTTAATTTGCAAAAAAAAAGGCAATCTTTAGTTGGGTTTCAGAATTTGAGAACAAGCAAAGGCCAAAGCCTCCGTGTTCCTGAAGCGTTCAAATCTTATCTTAATTTAACATCAATCCTCAGAGTAGATCATCGCTCCATCCGCTAAAGACACATTTTTTCCAGCATTCAAGCTTAACAGGTATTAACTTCAGACTCTGTTGTGATGTTGCTGTGCATGTGTGTGTGGGTGTGAGTATTCTTCCCGCTGCAGGAGAGAATCGATAGAATAAACAGAAAGGGAGCACAGCTCTTGGTTACCTTCGTCAAAGTCTGCATCATCCTCGGTGTGCTGGGGGAAGGGGAAGCAGTTGGTGATCTCCAGCCGGTCGTCGACTACCAGGCCCAGCAGGACGCCCTGAACCACCTCGCTGCCCTGGCCCTCTTCCTGGTAGTGCTTGATAATCTTCAGCACCACCTGTGAAAACAGAAAGAGCAATATCACTGAAGTATCAAAGCACCGCAGCAGAATGGAGGTAGAGAGGGTGGAAAGGAGGCTTTACCCTCCTTTCAATAACACTTTCTGAGGAATGATTTCATATTGTGAACCGGGGCTAATTTATTTAGCGTGCCCATTGTTTGTGCATTTTGTGGCTGATGCAGCATTTCTGCTTATTGCATTTTATCATCCTTTGATTTATGTTATCCAATCCAATTGTGTCTCTGCTCATCATGTTGATTTGTGCTCATTAGTTTGTGTTGGGGTTAGTTTGGTTGAGATGCGCTTTTTTTTTACAAGCCGCTTGGGTTTTTTTCATCCCATCCCACTGCAGATTTGCAGTGTTCCTTTTTCCGCTCTTTTACACATTATGTTTTATCCCAGGACAAATACATTAAACTAAATTAATACCAATGGGAAAAAATGTAGACAAAAATAATGCAGCTTCCAGGGTGCATTAAAACTGTATTCTAATGTACAGAAATAAGATAATAACTTTGATTTAGAACTTGATTAAAAAACATTATACGCTTCATTATGTGGCTATATTTTATATGCAAACTTTTAAACTCACAAACATTTGTATATTAAACTACTTTTGCTAACACAGTACTTCTTGGTATGAACATCTTCTATGCATACTGTTTGCAAACACACGTTCTAAGTGTACATACTGGCATAATCCATAATATATACACACTGGCTACTACATACTGGTCTCAGTATGGGGTAGCACACATTCAGCTCACTGAATAATTATGTCGTGAATGTGCTCAGATGTGATGGATTTTAAAGATGAACTGGATGTGTAGTCTTTTCATAAATACTGCAGCACTGCATTGGAAACAATTAGTGTTTCCTAGAAATGAGAGCTTGTCTTTGGTTTGTGTGCAGCCTTTAAAGGTGCTAATGCCGACATGGTTGAGCCCACCCTTAGCTGCTTCAACACCCCTACACTGGAAACCTATTATATAGTAACTCCTACTCCACAGCTTTTGATATAAAGCAAAATTTAAAGAATGCATTGCTTCAGACACAGTTTAAGAACATTGCCTGTCTAGTGCACAACAGCACCTCAGCTGTTTGTCAGGGACACGATTAACTGGTACATTCAAAGTTAAACCCAGGCTGAAATTGGATTTTTTGGTAAACCAGCACATGACGTATATCTTTGATGTTTGTTCTGACTTGTGTCAAACTGTATCAAACAAATTAATTTAATTTCTTTTACATCTACTGGGAATCAGTGTTAACCAGCTCCCACTTTTTAACTATAGATGGCTTTTTGAGGCTGATGCCAATATTTGGGAGTGAAAAAAAATCCAATAACAATAAAGCATGTTATTTTACATAAATTCAGAACACTGACACTGCATCTTAAAACCTAGTTTGTTTTTTTTAATCTGCCCATATGTACACAGGAGCTACTAAGTGTAGTACGCTAGGTTCCACTTTTGGTTCCACCCAGTGTTCTAGAAATGTTGTCCCGCAAATGTCACTCAACTGCTGCCAAGGGAACAACCCAGGGAGGCCTGAAGCTTAAACATCATTTCCACAAACACATCGAAAAATGGTTTTATCTTCTTTTGAAAAAGTAAAATTAGGCACAAGCTTCAACGTCATTCTAATCTATGTCTTTACACAAAAACAGAAGGATTTAAAGCCTGACTGGGAGCACACAGCACATCAGTTGTCCAGAAAATCTACCATCTTTCTAAAACACCCCTTACATCAATACTAAATTGCATAATAAATCCTCAGCCACCATTCTGCACTCTTCATTGGTCACTGAGCTCTTATATAAAAACCAAAAAAATTGCCAAACACCCCTGTTAAGAGGAAATTCTGGGACAAGTTACTCAGGCGAACACGAGCTGTGGTTGAGTGCTAAGTGGAGTGGTAAGCACCACCTGCAGGCTTCAACACTGGTGCATCACTGATCTTGAGTGCGTACAGAAGGACAGACAGTATTCAGCACGGCTTACCAATTTACACTAGAGAGAGAAGAGGCAGTGCACATAAAGAGTAAAACCTGAATCGAGAGAAAATTCCAGGAAAAATGCTACCCTCGTTCAGTGGGAGGGTATATTTGGACACGTAGTCTGATATCCCACATCACCGTGCCTCATCTGGACAGGGCGTCCATGCATCATCGTATGCATTTAATTTTTAATGCCAGATAAAAATGGGCCATTAGGACAAGCCTCCGCGTGATTGAGGAGCTGGTTTAAGCTCTAATGCTACTACACCGACTCCAAGGACGGCAGGGAAGGGCTACGGCTTACTTCTATGCACACACAATACATGCACACGGACAGCCTCAAACATAAACATTCGGTACACCTACCCATCATTAGACACACTGGCGAGCAAAATCAGAAAAAAACAGCTGAGGCAAAGAGTAGAGAATAAGTCAAAGTATCTAAATGAACAGGAAGAGGGCAAGAATCTGAAAGCATAGTGTGGAGAGGGAGAGCATAAATCACACTGATAACAGTGTGGGCAGGTCACAGCCAGAGGCATTAATAATACACACATACACACACATACGTACACTCAAGAACAGGGTGGTAAGTCCTGAGGCCATGCTCACAACAAAACATCACCACCACGAGGAAGCCCCGACTCGTCTCACTAGCCCACGCACACACATGCTCAAACACACACACGCGTGCATCTGTCTTGGGAGATGATTTATTTCAATAGAGTGCCAGACCTGTCATGCAACAAGTAAAAGAGCTAGGGGCGGGAGAAGAGAGACAATATGGGGTGGAGTGCGGAGAAAAACAAATCTCATTCCCTCCCTGCCTGCCTGCCTGCCTGCCTGTGTTGGTTGGCTTTTCTGACTGAGAGGCGAGGAAGGTCTGAACAATGGGTCGAGGGGGGGTGGTGGGAGAAAGAGGGAGAAAATGTAAGGGTGAGAAAGTGGTTGAGCAAAAGGAGAGAGGAGAGGAAGAAATGCAATAGTGAAGATATGAAAAACAGAAGCATAAAGGAAATTCTGCCAAAAAAGAACAGGACGAGTCCAGGTGAGTGCGACAGGTGAAGGGTGGGGGAGAAGGTGGATACAGTGGAACTCCTCAAAATCGGCTGTGCCCGTTGCTTTACAAAGGCCCCCGGCCCCCACCCCTTTGAGCTTTGGCTCCTTTTTCTGCCAGCAAATAGCTTTTCTGGTCTCCCTCCATCAGTGAGAGCAGATAGCACAGATACACAATGCTTCCAGCTATCTAACTCTTGGCAATCTGTTCATCACACACTTAAATAGCGTCCGTCTGGAAAAGGAGGAGGTGAGAGATGGACAATTGGCCAAAAACAACTCTGGGAAGGTCAAATAAATGAAGGTAAATTCGAGCGGGGCTTTAAGAAAAGTCCTGAATCTACAGAAATGCTTTAAAGTGGGGAACTGAAGAGGCATCTGCACTAAAAGAAAGGGAAGGAAGGATGGAGGTTTGCTGTGCTGGCTTCCTGGTGCTGAGTAAATGCCATCAGGTATTGTAAGCAAAGCCTGAAAAAACTCCAAGTTTGTGCAAACCTGCATACACACACACTCTCACACTACTTTATTGATCTAGCTCACCAGCAGCTAGCCCAGTGAGCTCCCCTCATGTGGAGAGGCCCAAGATTGATATGTGGACACCGGACAGCGCATTATAAATCAACAAGCTTAAAATTGAATTGTGCAAAATCAATTGCTGTCCAAATCCCCCGTTGGCTGCCTTTAATTCTCATCATATATCTTCTCTCTCACTCACACAAAAGGGCTCATATTCCCGCCACAACAGGGCTCAAGTTATGAGAAAGTACAGCAAGAGAGACGATCCCGTAATGAGTTTTCTTTTTTGCGCCACTGATGTGTAGACGAACTCTACACTCGACGCTGGCTGTAATATGCTTGACGGAGAAACCACTTTTGTACGGTATGAGTCATCTGTTAGGTTAAGCCACGGATGGAGACCACAGCAGATTCCCACTTCATCTGCCAGCTTTCGCCTGTTGGCCCAAGGAGATCTTTTTCAAACATGTCAGGGCTCTACGTTTACATTTATTTAAGGCCAGTAGAAAAAAAAATTATGGGCACAGTTATTTTTTGAAAAGTAACATTAATGCATCTCTCTTTTAACATTAAACATATGTGCAGTGTGCACAAGATGTGCAGGGGCAAGCTGACTTAACTACAAGGGTACTAAAGAATAAATAAATTATAATTATAATATGATCAATTTTGAGGAACAGGAATGCATTGTGCATCATTAATGCATAACTTTTCAAACTAATAAAACTGTTAATTCTTGTAAGGTGTTGCAGTTAGGGTTGGGATTTGACTGCATTTTATCCAAGCTGTGTCCAGTGTCCAATCCAATCACTGACTCTGATTCGGTATTCAGTCTCAGCCGAGTGAGTTTTGAGTGGCAGACTAATTAATGTTCACAACCTTTAGCTACAAGTGGAAAATCAGATAAGATAGACCAATTTAAACTAATAGAATAGAATATTAATTACTTTCATGTTTTATATGTGGAGGGTTTTGATGTAATTTTACTGTTGGATGAAATGTTAATGACAAGTTAAGACACATGACTGTTGCAATTACACAACTCGATAAAATGACGACACCTAGTTTAGATAAGTCCACATAAGTATGTAATTACAAATTAAGCGAAAGATGTCTCATACAAAATTCACTATCAATATTATTCTTAATCCTAGGGTCTGTATTTGTTTAGAAATAGACATTAATTATGTTTACGTTTTGTAATTACCTCTGTATATACTAGTTTTGTCTGTGGCAGAGTCTGCCATTCCCACGCTGGATTCAAATTGCCTTTGATTGCTCAAGGGATTCACAGAAGAAACGATGCAACATGTAATCCAGTATAATAGTTTTTACTTTTATCTTATTGATAACCTTTACTGGTCTCTCAGAGTCGTGTTCAGTTGCTGCTGATGCAAACCAAACATGTCCTACTGCTGCTGCTGCTTCACAGTAAAGCATTCAACCAGCTACTAAGTTGCTCCTTTGTTGTATTCTTTCTGGTAGTAGCATCTGTAGAATCAAGCTGCATTTGTTGATAATTCAAAGAAAGGTCAGGTGTCACCAAATCAACCAGGACTGAAATCTTAAAGATGACAACATTATAATACCAACCTAAACTGTAGATTCTGTATCGTGAAGAAGTGATAGAACAAACAGAGTAGGTAGTAACTGTGCTGGACGGATGGTAACACATGCATCTACACTGGGTAGTAAGTTATCGCTTGTGTCCATGTGTGTGCTGCAGCTGATCTGTGTCACCCCCTCCTGACGAGTTCAGGCATAAGGATCCGAGGCAAGGGGAAAAGCCTCAGGGGGAAAAGGGACTGTTCTGGCAGTTTTTTTTACACATTCATTTATTCACTGGAAAAAAAACAAATAGAAAATGTTTGGCAGTTCTAAAAGAAATGTTGAAATTAAACTAATTCTGACATATTTCCTGCCCTTTCTATCCCCCTGAGCTTTCAAATCACAATTCCATATCCTGTAAAATGTTCGCCGGCTGCTCCTTCATTCATGGCACGTGAATAAGACCCGTGTCTGACGTGCATCATCTGTCAGAATAAATGAATAAAGCCTTTTTCAAACATACAGGCAGTTGTGTGATCTCAGTAGGTGTTTAATGGAACCCATCGCTGTGCAGCACTCCACTCCTGTGGCAACATCAACCACTGAAACCTCTTCAAAAGCAAGGAAACAATCCAATTCTATTACACAGCAGTGGTGATGCTGTCTGTAGGCAACCCTCCAGCTAAACCTCTGACAGACGGGTCATGACGCAACACAGCAGCAACTGCTGCATATCAATGCATTCAGGTGAAACGCGTTTCATAACTCTACCTGAAATAGACACCTTTCACCTTTTAGTCTGAATCCAAATAAGGTCGTACACTAAACAGCTCTGGACTGTTTTTCATTTAACTGCCGTGATTAAAATGTTTGGCTGATAAGGCTGAGAAATGAATTAAGAAAATCTCATTAGAGGTCTAAATAATACACATTGAGGTGAAATATTTAGATTTGAAATTAGGGCCCGAGACTCTAGGGCACCTTTAATGAGCAAGATAAAAGGGAGGCAGCAGCTGGCAAGTTAAAGTCCTGCTACTGCGTTCAGGCACACCAGGCAAATGAGATGCTTTGTGTCCAGTGCAGCTTAGGGCAGGAGGGAGAACATCAGTGCATGGCAGTGAAGCAAGTTTGTCCTCTGCTGTTTATTCAGAGGTACTACAGAATAAAAATACAACAGTGTGTAGGTTGTATGAAGTCTAAATTCAGTTTGTCACGATTTACTTGTTAAAGATCATTGGAATAGACACATGCAGAAGCAATAATCATTTCAAAAGCAAAACACAATAAAAAAAATCTAACTATCAAAATACATGTGTCCATGAACCATAAAGCCAGAAACAAAGACATCACACCCTAGCGACAGTGCCACCAAATCCAAAATGTTTCTCACATTAAGAGAGCCCTTAAATTGATTTATTAAATTTGAACACATCAACAATGAGCTGGAGGGGAAATATCAGTCCAAACCTGCTATATTATTTCTAGTATAAACTGACCAGCTGGCAAGAAACCTTCATTCCAGGTAGATAGTACATTTCAAAAATAAACCACAGAACAATCATTGATGAGCTACATTGTGCTGTAAGGACGAAATGGATGAGACACATCAGCTATTTATTGTTGTTTTTTTATGGATCACACATTGTTGTATTCATACCCTTTAAATATTAAAATATTGCTTCCATATGAAGACCAATAAAGTAACACCTGTGATTACTTAAAATCAAGAATTAGTCGAAAGGTCTAAATCAAACAAAACAGAATTACAAACATTAAAGTTATTATAGTGAAGTGACTGTAGCCTTACAGTCTGGAAACTTAACACGGCTAACAAGCGCCTCCCATTCATATTCTCCTTTTGTCGTAAATAACAACATTTGTGTGAGAGAGAAGCAAGAATGATAGTCATCACCATCATCATCATCCTGTTGTGCTCCCTCAACAGACAATCAGGGAGGTCCTGGTTTTAAAATGAAACGCCTCTGTAGCTTCATTTAGGCTAAACACCAGCTAGCTTAATGGCAACCACTGTTAGCCTATTATTAGCCTGTTAGCTAGTTCGGAGGTTTTCAACGGCAAATATTATCTCTATTTGTAAATATTGGATTGAATGAAATAATGCAGGACATAGCTACAGACATCCGTTCAGGTATTAAACAGTGACGGGATAATACACCGCTTCACACTGTCTGTCCGCCATGATGATGCTCACACTTTAGCTAGCATCCACATCTGGTAACAGTCGGGAGCCGGTTTCTCTGCCGCCCGCCACCCAAAGTAAACCCGAGGCAACACAGAACCGGAGCGACACTTACCAGCCCCTCAATCTGGATCTGTTTGACAGGAGAGTCCAAAGTCCCGCCTGTTGAAGCCATTGCAGCGCCAGATACCGAAGCAGACTCTTTACGAGAGGCCATCTATAAGCCGCCACACGCGGAAAAAGGGAGGACAAATTTCGGTGACGGACGTTTCCGGTAAAGATGCATCCCTTTTCCTGTCCCCATAAAAACAAGAGCTATGTGGCTAGTTCCCACCTCCGTTGCAATAATTGTGGATTGGGTTAAATCAACATTTGTTGAATGACAAGTTTTAATTGTATTAATTGGCTTTGTAACAAGAGTGATATATACTACATTTCGTATAAAAGACACTGCCAGTGGAAACAAAAATGTATAATCATAACAGTCATCTTTGCCCTCACTGTCCCTCTACTGAATTAATGATGAACCTGGACTATTACAATCACCACCACTGGAAAGATATTACAAGTATTTTCAAAAATTAGTGGCAATTCTTTGTGAATGAAGAAATGACAAACTTCAGTACTTTTCTGTAGTACTGTAGAATCAGACCACAAGTATTAATAATATTGGTGACACATGCAATAAGACCAGCAAAGGTGATTGTTTTAAATTTCAGGTCATCAGTCATGTTATGTTATGTTCAAGTAGAAGAAAGTTAAAACTAACCTTGTTTCTTTCAATTTAATGTCATCTTCATATCCAGCTCTACAGAGACCATTATTAGAAATGGCACTATTAATGAATAAATACAATCCACTTACCAAGTACTTAAAACACTTTATTTCAAATCTTTACAGATGTATCACAACTAGAAGTTACCCGAAGACTAAAAAGGTGGGATACTGAACTTAACTGTAACAAGTACATTACCTAGTTACATGATGCAAAAAGGTGAATAAGCATAAACGTAAAACGGTACAAAAAAATATTACATAAAACTCAATTGATAAACTGCCTGAATTATACATCTGCGACATGATATTTAATAGCAGGTAAGATTTACCAATTTTTCTTTGACAGATTAATTTTGTTTATGAAAGAACAAGTGCAACAGGGAGAAGGTGGGAGAGGTTACAATTCTGAGCAATAAAACAGTACCTTTCCAGAACATGTACAGTCAATACGGGATTCCATGTGAAAATACGAGGCTCTTTATCTAAAATCTGCAATATTTCAGGTGTGAGAGGGGCAATGGTACAAAACATATGGAATGAGCAGACAATGGAAATTTAACTTACAAAACAAAATGAAGCAAAGCTTACAAATTGGTGACTGAAAAAGGTTGCTTTATAAATATAATTGTTAAACATTCTTCCTCACTCCGTTTGAACCAAATGAATACTGCATGTCTCCATCTGTAGTACAGTAAAATCCTTTTTTAAAAAGTTTCCAACCCGTTCCCCACTAGTCCCTCCCCTTTCCCAGAAAAAAATGGGCTGACAGGAAAACAAAATAAAAAGGCAAAAAAGTTGAGTAATTAAAAAAGTATGTCTGTTGCAAGGAGAGTGTTTGTCTGTTCTTCCAATGTCTAGATAAGGTGGAATCTTGGTCCAGCGGTGGCGATGATGTCGCTGTAGGGCTCAGACTGGTTGACCTCGATGGCTTGCTGCTTCTTGAGGACCAGGAAACTGTAAAACTTGGCAGCTGCCTGCTTCTTGTTGTTGTTCCGGCACAATTCAAGGAGGCTGATTGAGTCTGCGCCAGTCTTAGCCATGACGCGCTTTAGGGACAGAAGCACAAAGTGTCAGTCTAAGTTCTCTCTTTTGACCCAGGGTGATGAATGAAATATAAAATGTAAGCGACGTTTCAGCTTTGCCCTCCTTTCACCAAAATATCAAAAGAAGCACTAGGCAGCTGGGTTCCAAAGACAGTGTTTTCTGATTTATACCTATACAGCAAAATGTATTTTACACATGACAGATGAACAAAAGTCATGTTTAGATCATCTAGAACAAAATTAATTCTTCACACATAATTACATTTTTTTTTACAAACAAATACTATGACAATGGTTTCAGTCAACTTAAAATACTGTTTGTTTTAAAATTTGAACACAGTAATAGCATTTTTTGTACCTGGAGACCATGCAGCATCTGCTGGGTTCTCTTGTTCCATCTCTTCTCCTCCTGATCTTGGTCTCCAGCCTGACCTTCTTCTTCCTGAGAACCATAGGTAAAAAAATCATCAGCATCAATTGGCCCCCGATTCATACAGCAACACACGTACAATCAAATAAAAGCATGTCTCTACAGAAAGGACTTATAAACTTCTGAATAGGAGGAATTTTACTCTAAAGCTCTTTCTTATTCTTATTGGTCTGTTGTCTTTGTTACTTATAGCATTTTAGGCAGTTCTTGAAAAAACCTACAAATTAGTTGTCATGAAACGACTACTACCAGCTACAAATTTTCCAGTGTACCAGAGAAAGCGGTTTTCCCTCCTTACCTCCTCTTCATCACTATCATCCTTCTTGTCTTTGCCCTTCTCACCAAGCAGGTCAAGCTCAGGGACAAGCTGGGTGAGGTTGACGCTGCTCTCCTCTGGGGGCAGATCCACCTGAGGCATGTCTAACCTCTGAGACAAGACTGAGTGATCAGCCACCTGTTGCTGCTGCGGCTCCAAGAGAGCCATCTGAAAAAGAAAAAACAAAAAAAACACACAAAAAAAACAGGTTGTACAAGTCAGGACCAGATAGGACACAATGCAGTCAAGTGAATTAATTACATTTTCTCCCATTTGATTGTTGAGTGTTTCCCAAGTTTACTGTTTCAGAAAATTCAGAACATCTTCATCTGGTCTAATATTTCCATTAGAAAATAGATAAGACCATTGTGATCTGATGAAAATGAAATGAATGAAATCTGCTCTGGAACAGCATGCGTTTGAGAATTGCGAACCAATTTGTCATACATTATGGCTCTAGTGCTTAATCACCAAAATAATCTGTTAGAGGCCTTTTAAAACATTTAAATTTTTTACATTTTGCCATCTCCAAATGAAATGCTGAGGGAAACATTTACTGTTTTGACATAGAAAAATAAAATTTAGGTTACAAGTACTCACGGGAAGGGGGGTCTCTTTGTCAACGTTCTTGCGTTTCACACCACGAGGGGTGGATGGAGGAGGCATGACTGTCTCATCCAGGGTTGTCCTGCTGCCCTCCATTGCAGAGGCTGCCAGCATACTGGGCTCCTCCATGATAGTCTGGTCTGAGGGTTGGATAAGAGAGATTGTTAATAGAATGCAAAAAAAAAAATGTGACAATGCAAAGCCATATTCAGTAACCGATTAGATTTCAGTTCTTCTGCCATCAGCCTTTTTCTTTCTAATACATCTGATGAAAAATCTGCACTGGGATATGACCTCATCTCATCTCTTTGAGTGTGACTTACCAATAACATCTCTGTGCTGACTCATGACCTCCTCTCTAGGCACCTCTGGGTTCTCCAGCTCTTTGAGGAACTCATCCAGACTGTCTGCTTCACCGCCCTTTCTCCTCTTTCTCAGCTCGTCTGGCACCAGAGGTGTCAGGCAGCGCGTGAACATCTGACATCAGAGATTCAACAGTTCAACTTGGAGGGAAGTTTTATTTTAAAGAAAATCCAAACTTTGTGCTAAGTCAGGAGTACTATAAAAAATGCACAGACTGTTAGCGAGGACTGATGCAAGACAAAAGGAAAAGAGGTCTGCTAAATTATGCATCAACACGTTTTCCATTCAGTATTCTGGAGGGGTAACATGTGGGTGTGAAAGGATAGAGAAAAGAGACAGACGAAACCAATCACTTCCTCCACCTCCTGTTCCTTCATTCTTTTCATTTTAAATTCCACAACCTGAACAGAATGTCAATGAAAGATACAATATTATAAATCTACTCTCTCCTCTTCCATTAAACAGTGTCTGACCTACTTGGAAAATCAGACCTTCAGTGTGGCTTCCTCATTACTATTGCCCTAGTGGTAATATGGTTTGTAAATTATTTCAGGCAGACAGCTGACAGTTTTAGTATGTTCTCAAACAGTTACAAGTGGACAGGTGTACATATTTATCCACAAACACCTGCAAATGTGTAACAAGCATTTGCTACCTTGAGCAGCCTGGCATTCCAGAGGGGCTGAGCAGGCAGAGAGAAAAGCTTCTCCACTCCTCCAGTCTCCTTCCACATCATAAGCTTCTTAGTGGGAGGGGCGAGGTCCAGGGTGGTGACGATGTCGGAGTAGTCAGACAGCTGGGCCCTGATGGTCTTGCTGTCCAGCTCCTTCACACTGTCCACAATCAGCTTCCTCTTACGCTTCGCCTTGGTCTCTTTCACTGGAGACGTGGGGAAATGAAAAAAATCAAAGAAAACAAATAAGCTTTGCCATCGTTTCTCCTTCAATGAAAGGGAAATATTTCAACATGTATGACACGGTTGTCCAATAATGAGTTTTGTCTGAGTTTTGTGCAGTGCTGCTCAGTGATTGTTATAATGGCCTGCAACAGCTCAATAAACCTGGGATATTTAGGGCATAGCTACCTCGATAAAAGGGTACAGCAACATCTATACTGGCTGACTGATCAATCATCTCACAGTGTACAGTACATATATTGTTATATGGGCCAATCCTAGTCTTAAGCATTCAATATGCACATTGAAGTGTGTGTAGGCACCACTCCTTACAAGTTCCTGCCTTTTCCCTCTTGAATAGAATTTAGAATAACACATGGTAAATCATTTAGAGAATCGATTTTCATTCATTTCTACAGAAAGATGAGGGTCTTACCAGTGATGTCAATGGGCTCCAGGGCAAAGGCCTCCTCCTCATTGTGAACCAGAGTGGTCTGTTCTGTCTGGTCAGCCATTGCTGGCAGTGGCTCTGCTGGGCCGGAGTCTGGGCTGTCTGGACCCGCTACACACACACACACAAAAAAATTTAATTTCCCTTAAAGAGGCAAATGGTGACTCAATGTGCACTTCACTTAAAATGGCACACGTTCAAGCAAGTTTTTCAGCTGCTGATCTCTGTGCAACAAGCAGTTAAAACTGTTTACCACATGTAGATGTATATAATAAAAACATGGTAAATCTATTAGAGATTAATGGATACAATGTATAATAAAAAACTGAATGTCCTGCTTCACAAGAACTTTGCTTTACTTACGTGACTGGAGGTTGTCAAAGTCGTCCTCATCATCTCCATGATCTGGAGGCATCATGACACTTTCCGTGATGGCTGGAGGGTCATCAAAAATACCACCTCCATCTTCAGAGCTCAGTAGCTTATCAACTGGAAATGAACATATTAGGATTGACAATCATTCTTTATTACCTAATCATAAATATCTCACAGAACAGTTACAGTCTATGCTGGGATAAATAAATATATATATATAAAATAAACTGCTCACCCAGCATTCCTCCATCACTGTTGCCCATGGAGCCATCCCCAAAGTCATCGTACTCCATGTGGTTGGATTTGTCAGGGAGATTAGCTGGGCCAGGCTCAGCCTCTAGCAAAAGGTTAGAGGCTGTGGCACCATGCATAATATCCTCCTCAAACGTACTGGCATCACGCATCATCTCTCGGTCATCCATACCAAAGTCAGCTGAAGAGTATAGGCAGGTTGTTATTATAAAATCACATCAAGTCATTTTTTGTTTTACATGACAAATCTATTATTCTGATAGAGCTTAATGTTATATCTAACGTCTATATTATTTAAATCTATTTACAATTACATTAGAAATGTCGACATCTACTAATACATATGTAGTGGGTGGTGTGAGTGTACATGTCAATATGTATAGTGTCCTACCAAAGTCATTGTCCTGCAGGAGGCTGAGGTTGCCAACATCTTCCCTCATGGTGATCTCTTCTACTCTGCTCTGGTTCAGGGTGAACTGCTGGGCCACATCTATGTCACTGTTTGCATAAAGCACAAAACAACATAAGAGAGGGGTACAACAGTTTGAATGAAACAAATTGAACCCCACCAATACTAGTGACGTTAGCAAGGGTCTCGCCATGCAGAGCAATCAATCTTTCAAATGATGACAGTGTTTAAAACAAAAAGTGAGGGGATGACATGAGAGTAGCAAATATAGTTAACTTACTCCAGATCAGGAAGTGGCTGGTCAAAGTCATGGAATTCCTCCGGTAAGGTGATGGCGTTGTAGGCTGCCTCTCTGTTCTCCTCAGGTAGATCCACCACACCTGAATGCAGGCATTAGTAAAGTTGTTATAACACACTGTAGTCCAATGACCCCACACCTCACAAAGAACAACTATACCAAGAGTACCACTGCAACTATTTAAAAAACTGTAGCGTTTGTTTAGGAAAACCAATCACAAATTCAGAAAAATGATTAAGTGGTACATCTTTACAATATCATAAGAACATGCTGATTAACAAAGGAAAAACCACTAGAGCCTTCACTCAAGTAGCTTTTATGTTTTGCTCTCAGCCTTGGGACTGTTTCAGTGAAGAAAAATACACAAACTCCTTTCTTGAGAAGGAAAATTACAGAAAGCACTTTACTCCAGTCCTAATTTGGCTGGTCATTTCTCCTTACCTGGCCTAAAAGCCATTTTGATCTTGATAAAGGCTTCATTACAGTCAGCAAGCAGGTACTTGGCCTTCCTGTGGTAGATTCTCACCACCCCAAGGAGCAGGTGGCCTGATGTACGCAATGCCATCTTCACCTAAGAGAAAAATGGAATAGATACCATGTCTCAAAGAAAAGTCATGTTTGGACAGTGCGTTTTTCTTGTAAAAGTAAGACTCAACTACTTCATCATTGCATGCCAACATTGTACAACAAGGTAAAAAAGTTCAGAGCAAAGAGAGTGAAAAAAACCCAACATTTTATGAAAACACTGCAATTTGTTGTTTTAACTAAGGCAAACAATGAATTCTGATCTAATGTGTTTCCACACATTATTTGTCTTCTTTGGTAAACCATTTTAAATATGACTACTAATAATTACTGGTAGTTAGCAATAAAGGCAGGACAAAGCCATACAACAACTCAGGATGTGAGCAAGACTCAAGCCTGCAAAGTGAACATACGGCCTGCAGCAGGACTACTAGAATAGAGAGACTGCACTGTTGTCTTGTTACCTTGGGTGAGATGATGCTCTCCACACTGCTCTCCAAGTTGCATTCAAAGACGTGGGCCTTGGTCAGCTTCTTGTCCCAATGGGCCGCTAGCCAGATCTTGGCCAGCGGCCCACGTTTGCTGAGGACAAAGTGGGCGTAGAACATTGCCCTGGTTCCTCTAGCTCACACACTCACACTGTGGTATGATTTACCTGGAAAAAATAATTGATTATGTTATGTATTTGTTTGTGAATAAGAAGAACCAATTCTTAAAAGGTCAGAACAACAAGAAAAAAGTACCAAAATGTAAGACAAACTAGCAGCACAGAATAATCCATTTGAAGTGTTTGATAAACAATGCTGTTTCCAACCAACTATCTCTGACAATTCATGATTTGTATTTGTTAACAGAAATGTAGCTTGCCAGCAGAGAAGCAATGCTTCATAATCACAATTAAATGTTTTGTGAAAAAAACAGAAATCTATAGTGAACATCATGTTCAAACATGCTAGGGGCCAGTTATAACCAATCCAGTAGTAAATTGTGCTGATTTAAGGCTGAAAATAGCCTGGCTATCATATCTATAACTGATTTTTAACAATGCAGATGTACTTGGCTGATGAAGGAAGGCCAAACAACAAGGCTGCAAAAATCAGAACAATCCAGGTTTAACTTTACAGATTAAATCATTTCTATGTAAATCCATGGATCTTTTTTCCCCTTTTCTTAGCAAATTAGACAAAAACACTGCAAATGAGAAACGTTAAGCTAATTTCCCCCCAAGAAAGCGGACTGGTTTTAGCTTAGTTATATTGAATGTACTGGGTGGTTTTTATTAACTACTAGCCTGCGATTTATTTGACAAGAATGAAGGTCTGTCGTCTCTCAATGATTTTTATATTAACGTTAAGGCTACGCTAACGTTAGCTCATCTAATATCAGCAAACCTATCAGTTATAACGTTGATCCTAAAATCGATAAAGATCCTCGAAGCACATTTTCTTCTCGTTTTGCTCAGTTTAAATACATTAATCGTCAACGTTACTCATTGTTAGTAAAACACATCGATATTCAGAAAATTAGATTTTATCAAAACAAGCGCTGACTTCACTCAAGTTCCGCCTATTTCCCAGTCAGGGAGGCAAACACTGGAAATCCACATGTTTGCCTTTTCCCTACTCTACTGCCACAGATCACCAAATCATAAATTGCACACATTCATAAGTTATCCAAAAGTGTGCTGTGCGTTTATGTATATATTTAATACAGTGTAATACGTTAAAAGCGCCAAGGGGTTGGTCAACGCCAGTAAATAGTCGGCGCCATCAAGTGGGACGAACTAAATTAGCCGCCAGCAAACTACAAAAGGAGCAATGAAACCGTGTGCTGAGCGTGTGTAGCAGTAATGTTTCTACCGATTTGAGTCCCCTGAAAAGCCACAGCTTTTATAAAACAAAAATATCATTCGACCACGATGAGAAAGTAAAGCCCAGGGAACGAGGCGCCCATGAAAGCGGCTCATACTTTTTCCCTCTACCAGCACAACTGTATCGTTAGCTTGTGGCTAACGGCTCCTCGTACAATGGAGGCCGCATCAAATAAACACAACCGTGCATGTTGATTTCCGCCAGTAAAATACACCAAACAACGCGCAACCACCTCCGCTGCAAACACACTCACCGACAGTTGTCCTCCGAGAGTGAAATTCCAATAATTATGTGATTTCTCCCAGCGAATTCTCCCCTGTTGTACTCATTAAAACAGCCAAGATGGCGCCAGTCGCCTTCCTCCCGCTCACCGCTGTCCTTTTAAAATCGGCAGGATGTTTACAGTCAAAAATGGCGGAGGAGGAGTCTGACAGACAGACAGGCCGCTGTGAGCGCCGGCCGGAGATAGGGGGCGCTGTGGCACAGTGCTGACCCGAGACGTGTAACGTTCAGGTGCTTGACTCAATCAATACATATATGAAAATAGACTGTTGTATTTCACAAAGTACAAGTGTTATTATTATTATTATAGTAGTAGTCGTTGTATTGGTATTACTTGAATTATTATTAATTTAAGGTGTTTGGCTCAATCAATAAATATGTTAAAATACAGTGAGTTATATTTTACAAAGTATGCATGCAAATAATAATGAATCCAATACATGTATTATTATCATTACTATTATTCTTAATAATATTAGTAGTTTATTAGCAGTAGTAATAGCAGTTGTAGTAGTAGCAGCAGTAGTAGAGTGTAGTAGTAGTAGTAGATAGTGGTTGTATGATATTCCTTTTATTTTTATTGTTGGTTCACTTCCCACTGAGGTGTGGTAGTAGTGCTGCAGTTGTAAGCGTGTGCACTCATGGTATTGTCTTTTTGTGGATATGATTGTCTGCCTACTCTGCTGCCAGCCCCGACTGTCCCATCTGGCCCCTAATCTTTTGAAAACAGATCCCATGTTCTAACACTGCTCATGACCCAGGCCTATTGTCACTCACATCCTGTACATCAACAGAGTGGCCTAAAACAAACTCCCACATTTTGACTTGTCATAGCAGGAAAAACACAGGTGCATGCAATAACATTAGTTGTTCCATTCAGAGGTCTCAGATGCAGGACCCTGCTGTTGTGCACGCTGTCTCACTGGGACAATGTTCTGAAATACACCTGCTCGTTCCCATTATAATCATAAATACAATGTCTGCTGTGAGAATGGCTGTGAGTGATGACTAAATAAATTCATGTTTAATGTATGAATTGATCAAATGGAAAATTAAAGAAAAGCAAAGAGAAAAGAATTTGAATAGCACAGCCTACCTAACAAATTCAGGCCTTTGAACAGAATACTCAACAGGGAACTGAATATCCATGCTGACTACAAAAAAAAAACAATTTCCATACAATATACTAGATACAGAGATGAGGAGAAACATGCCTGACAGAGAGACTGACTTATCTACAATCAAATTGCAAAATTGGTATGCAGTAAAGCGGATTTGTCTCATAGGCTACAGCATCTGTTGCAGTAGAAGTGCTGCCAGTTGAGCATGTTTGCGCTCCATATTACTGTGTGCAGAAGGCTGGGAGATAACCGAGGTACTTCTCACTCATAGGAGAAATTTAGTTTCATTTGATTCATCAGATCATTTTAAGTAACATTCATTGGTTGTCTATGCATAGCTGGATATCAGCAGTGACAAACACACATGGAAATCAAGATAAAGTCATGGAGCACTTGAGCTGTGTGATAATGCATCATAATCACATGATAATAACATTGACAGTAATTGTTCATCAGTTTCAAGTGAAGAAGTAATTCCCTAAATGTATTAAATGTGTGCAAATAGCTCCAAAATCAATCAAATCAGACTGTATTTCATCATTGCACAAACAGGCTTATTGTGAGATGAATGAATTATTGATGTAGGCCAAATTACTAAACACAATCCTGTAACTGAAGCGAGACAATGATGAATTTAAAATGTATGACCGTATTAAATCTCGCTATTTTTGTATAGATATCTAAAGTCCTGTGCAGCACACACAGACATGGGCTTGTGAGTCATTTTAACACAGTACTGCACAGCCATGTCTGGATGGTGACACAGCTTTGGGCTGCCATCTGTTAAACAAGAAATTTCTTATCCAGATAGCTGATCGCTTTCTCCTGTTATCATGTGACAGATACATCTAAACAGCCCCAGAGGAACCAACCACTTCTATACCGATGCCTTCCTGCTTTAGATGAGCCACTTTGTTGATGTACAAGGTGTGAGTCACAAAGCTTGAACATCTGTTTATCTCAACATGCCAAAACAGAAGTATATTATTATCTGCACAGCTAGATGAAATGAAACATCTTTTACTGAAGCATTCTTACATGCACAGACAAACACACTCAGAGGAGATGTGGGCTAAAAGTAGATTTCTATCTGGGCAAATACTGATTGAAGAATCAGATTCATTTAATCCTGTGAAATGAATTGTTTCAGGCTAATAGTGCCACAATGAGCCTAATCTTAATGTATTCAATTATGTCGCCACAGGGAGCCCCATCTACTCTTTTGTAGGAAACTGCTTTTCTATGAGGCGTTGTGTGACATTCAGGTGTATCGGCACTAGAAATGTCTTCAAATTCTGTCAGTTATTTTTAGCTTTTGTGCTTAGTTCTCATTAAAATGTCATTTATTGGCATATATTACCAGATGTAATAATACAATAATAATATGATTTCTTTTTTTTATCATGGTCATTTTAGCCCCGTGAGCCTCATGATACATCGACACTGGCAATAGATTTATAATAGAGAAGACAAAGACAATGTATGCAACAATGCTCCAAACTCCATTCCAAATACATGAGGGGAGCTTGTGGTGACAAAATAATCCATCATGTGCTGTGGTTTTACTTGCAATGTTCAAAACTCAACTGACAGATGCCACCATCATGACATAATTTTTCAGATACCAACCCAGCAAAACTACAAATCTACACAAATCTGCCAGAGCAAATGCCACTAAAAAAAAAAAATCTCTAAGAGTTTTGAAAACTGATGGAAGTGCATTTGTCAAACTTGGCCCCGAGTCACGGTATTTAATCCAACAGTGGGGAAGAGCTGCATGCATGCTGAGATCCATCTCCACTGCAGATACACATCTCGTCAGCAGGATTAAGAGACATCGAACTGATTAGCATACCATTAAGTCTTACAAGCAGACTTTTGGCATTGGGTAGGCTTCCCATTGCAGTGTAGTTTCACCCCTTGTTTTATCAAAAATTTATGTTTCCACTCACACCATGCAACAAAGCATCAACACATCTGGATCTCTTATGCTTTTTTTCCTGTTTCGGTCCCCAGACCAGACAGAGAGGATGTGGTCTCGGCGTAACTGTCCAAATGGTTTTCCTTTTGGTGTGTCACCAGATAATTTATCCTGTGTAGGCACTGCTCCAGCTTTTACATACTGCACTTTTTTTTTGCTTTAAGACTTTAGCCCGGTTTGGTGTCGGAGTGTGTGCTTTGGGGGTAGCAATCTCTCCTGTAGCTGCTGCTCCAGCTGAGTTGGCAGCTCTCATGCACCATGGGATCATCCTGGATAGATGCTGTTATTTATGCTGCGTGTCTAAACCAATCATCCTGACACAGATTTATGTAAACACAGCAGTTTCTTGGCATAGGAAGAGGTTCACACACACACACACACACAAGGAGGAAGCTGTGGTATTATTTAGTTTGGGGCTCCCTTAGTGGGCACAGTGTATAAACCCAACACAAAAAATGTGTTTGGGAAGCCTGAAAATGGGTTGCAAGCAGGTCTGATGTGAAGAGGATGGCCAGGTGAAACAGGGTAAAAAGAACTATATATGTGTATCCAGGTGAGTCTTTTACAGCATACTGTAGATTTTAGCCATGTACCTGTAATATATAAAGTTATTTCAAGATTGATTTGTTTGAAAGGCAAGACGACCCAGCAAAACATTTTGAAAGGATGACGGTAAAGAAACACAAACGGGCAAAAGAAAAACACACAAAGAGACAATCAATATATATCAAACATTTTATTTGATTTGATTTTTTTTTGTTGTATTTTTATAAAATTCTTTTACAAAATTGTGTTTTTTCCCCCCTCCATCTTTCCATGTTAATCTCTATAAAATTAGGTCTGCGGTTACGGAAGAGAGAGAAGGAAGCAGGCAGAGATTCAGTCAAGACACAATCCTGTCTGATAAATACTGTGTATGGGAGAATTATGCGTGTTACATGTATTACTATACTCATGACAACCTGGAAGAGGGGCCCTCTACTGGGTCCGCACGTGTAAGAAAAAAAGGTTCCTACAACAGAAAAGGCAGGAATGTCAGTATCAGATGTGTGGTGATAAGTCTTAGTAGCATTCCAGTGTTAAACAATTTCATTTAGGGAGTCATTATGTGTTACTGGATATTGATAAAGAAAACAAAAAATAACCTACTATGAAATGGATACAGGGACCTGTTTCTTGCACATGGCAGATGGGAAAAAACTAAAGTATTTTTTCTGAAGGCACATCAATATACAGTATAACCCCCTGCCCTCTGAAACAACAACATAAGGAAGGAGAAACGAAAAAAGATAGAGAAAATGTCATCTTAAATATTGCACCAAGTCCATTTCTGAAATGTGATTCTGTTTACGACCATATTCAGTTGTCTTGATAGCGCTGTGTTTAGTAATACTAGGATTGTTTATTTGCTGCCAAACTGATAGCACATTCTCAGAAGAGTAAAATACCATACAGCATCCTTCTCTGCTGATTTCTCAAAGTCTCTCACATATACACTCTTTCCTTCCCTTCCCTCTCTCTTTCTCACACATTTTACTTTCTTATACAGACAGGATATACTTTAATCAACCAATAAAATATGGGAATGCATGGCATTCCTCATATCAGATGAAAAAATATAAGAACAAAATCATATATGATCTATTGGCACATATTGGGGTGAAGGGTACGGAACAATGAAACTTACCAAAATGATCATTTGTCTTCCACAGAAATGAAACTGAAGCTACCGAAGGAGGCGTCAGGGCAGGTGCGGTTTGATTCCTATAGAAATGTTGCTGGCTTTACAGGGAAACTCCATGGACAGATAAACTTTGCGTTGATGATGCACAGTGATTTAAAAACACAGGTGCACATTCTAGATTCATCAAATTACATTAACATTTTAAGATAACCTGATATGACATATCAAGGCAGAACTAAAATGAAGTTAATGGAACCAAACCCTCAGAAATTGTTTAAGTCAATTAGCCCACTGATCCATCTACAAAAACCCCAATTTCATGTTCCACTGACATTTGGCATTCATTACAGATTGGCAGTCAATGAGATATGTGTCATCAGATGAACATATAGAAACAGATCATGATGTCATTTATGAGATACATTGAATTATGGAACTTACTTGAACACCCTGGTTATACAGTTTGTCTCTTCAATGTGGCCCAAGCACAATAGCATGTTACCAATCTGAATCTCTCAGAGACGAATGGCTGTTTAAATCTGATTATCAGGGATACAAACTAGCATTCTGCAAACATGCTGCAAACTGAAAGGCTTCTAATTACACGTTTTCATGTTGAGGAAATACAGCAAATGAGAATAATTACATAATAGAGCACATTTCCCCAAAGGTGCTAATTTCTTCCCTATGCCTTTTAACAGTGTCACAAATGCTTGGTTAGAATTCTTGTCAATCTGGTCATATTTGTGCATAATAAGTGGGAAAAAAAAACAGTAGTCTATTTATTATGATGCCAACTCTGACGCCGTCAAGCACTGTTTGATGCTCCTACATGAAAGCAGTGTTAGTCCATGTCAAGTACCTGTCAGCCTGGTCTTCTGCCAAACTTGTCACTGGACAAAATGAAATTGGGTCTATGGCATAGAGACAATAACTGTAGATGAATATAAACTGCTAAACCAAGATTCATTCCCTAGTTTTCACTGTGGTTTGTGTTTCAAACAGACCACTGATTGGCTCAATTGGCAAGCTCAGCCTCCCTAAACCAAGGCAGCTCTTATGATCCCCTATTGTTCTTCAGGCCAGCACACATTCAAGTACCAATAATAGCTTGTCATATCAGCCTTTACCAATGAAAAAAGAGACACGATGAAGAGTTTTTACAAAAGTAAAAATAGAGAATTCCAATGAGTTTTGTCTGCATTTCAATTCAGTTTGTGTCAATATCCATTCCCACATAGTAAATTTGGTGAAATCTAGCTATTTGTGTCAGACTGTTGTAGTTTTACCAGGAAAAATGTTCAGAATGGCACATAATGACCAAGTTGTTTGTCAGTTGGCTAAAAATTAATTTCATTATACTTCTGTGAGGAATAAATGTGAATGCTGACCTGAAGAATTTACTACAAGACCAATTATTCCAGCAATTATAAAGAAAATCACAAAAAAAAAACAAAGCAGCAAGATCAAGGTGCTCATCCTGCACCAGGTCTTTTTCTCAGACACCCAGATCCCAACGCCATTAGACAAACTTGAGGCACTGTGAGTATCAACGATCATAAACTTGTCTGTGGTTGAGGGGTTGTCATTCCTCTCTTCACCCACCTTTCTATTGGTTTTAATTAAGACAATACAGAGAGAGTAGTGCTGGCCATTCATTCACTGTTATAAAAAAATAGCTAAACACAATCCAAAATAGTGTTATCCTCTTCACAGTCATAATTATCAATAATATTCTGTCAGCAAAAACTTTTCAGGAACCTGTGCAGAGTGTACAGAGCAAGACAGACTGTCTATTTCAGCGGGTTGGAGTTGGGAGTGGTTTGCCACTGTTGGGACACTGAAGCAGGAAGCTATGAATTCCAACTCCGTGACTTTGACCAGTTCAGTTCAAAGTCGAGCAGTTTTAACGTCTTCAGGTGTCCTTCAGTTGGTGGTAGTCATAGTGTATATAGCGGGACCTGTGTGCTCAGCTATCCCCCAATACACATAAGAGAATGGGTGGAAAGGAGAAATGAAGAAGGAAACAACAGAGGAGACCAACAAATGTAGTGTCCTCCACATCTGTTCTAGTTTCTTTTCCCCCTCTCCCCTCCTGTACCCAATCCCAATTGCTTCTCCATTGATCCAATCAGGCAATCATGGAAAGCATCCGTGTTTCTCTATGTGTCCGCCCCCTCGCTCTGTCGTTGTTGTGTCCAGGGAGCAGGGGGCTCTGGAGGGTTATAGCCTCTCGATGTCCCTGTACTTCTTCCGCAGTATAGACACCTGGTCTTTGAACAGGACTGGGTCCAGCCTCATCTGAGAATGGACCAGCGGCATGGTGCCAAACCAGCTGGCGAACTTGTTCATGCAGGTCTGACGCTGGGCGAAATGGTCCGGGTCGGCCCAGCGAGACGCCCGGGAGCTCTGGGGGTGTGAGGCAACGGCAGGATGAGGAGAGAGAGGGAGCGAGAGGGGGGAGAGATGGGAAGGAAGAGAGAGACCAACAAAATGAATAATGCATCATAAATTACTCTGACCTTTCAGAGCCAACTGTAATTATTCATGAGATTTTTTTATTGAAGACCATACTGCGAGAAAACAAATTTCAATTCACATTTACAAATGACTGATGTTCTGTTTTAGTGGCTAACACTATTAAAGTGGTACAATGTGTCTAAAGGCCAGCAGCCTCTACAATAATCAGGAAAAATATGGGTCTCTGTCAGTTCAATACTGAGCATCATTGCGAAGAATAAATGATTATGTGGGTTTTTACAGTTCAAATGTAGGTGTTGGCATGTTTAAAAGAGGAGCTACCAGAATTAGAGAACTAGAGAAAAAAAACACCTTACTGGAGTTTGCTAGTGTAGGAGTGTTTTCTCCTCATGGTGAAGAAATTACTTCATGTTTCTGAATAACTTCCTCGAATTTCCACAATGTGAGTCAAGGTGTTAATTTGCCACTAATTTGCTGCATCCTTCAGGCGCTTCACTCCACATATCAACTCAGTGCACTTGGAGTAATTTCCCCACTGTCAGTGAAAGAATGGCAATCAAAATTGACCTCCTACAAGTAGAGGTATTCCCACTACTTTGGTTTTTATTGCTCATAGGGAGTGCAACAACTTTAAATATCAAGACCTCTCTGCTATCTTGATTATTCATGATTCAATGTTTTGCTTCTCTTTGGAAGAGGGCCATCCATGGTCCCTCAATGGTGATATACTGTGCAGTGTATATTCTGCAACAGTGAATTTTCTACCTTAAGGCATAAAACAGAGCTAGTTTTACAGAATAATTCTGCCTCACCTGTCCCATCATCGTCTCCTTGTATTGTTTCTTCTGGGTGACCTTGATGGGTGGTAGTTTAGAGACCGAGGACACCAGGAAATTCATCAGAATGTCCTCACAGTTTGACATCTGGTCGACCATGGTCTTCAGACTGGCTGGAAGGTAGGTGGTATACAAGTAGTGGTAGTATCTATGGGAGGACACGAGAGAGAGTGAGTTGTGTTGGTACTGGACAAAATGGAAACTGAATTTCAGAGAGGATACAATAAAGAAGCCAAGAGGAATAAAAATCATTAGTGTATCAGTACTTGTGATAGAAGGCAGCCCCAGTCAGCACCATGGAGTAGTCATTGGTCCATTTGGATGTGTAGCCCCACCGCTCCTTGTTGCTGTCCCAGAAGTGGCTGCGGGCTGGGTAACCAACAATGCGGTCTGGGAAACTCTGCCACACTGTGAAGGCAAAGTCCACCTGGATGGAGACCAGAGAGAAACAAAAGAGACAGAAAGAGAGAGGGAAGACATGAGGCCAAGAAACCAGGAACACACCATTCCAAGGAACTGTATTGAACAGATAACAAAGATACATAATATTAATGCTACATTATTAACAGCCTGTCCCGCAGCATGTACTCTTGATTAGTTTTCTGGTAGTCTGACCTCTGTAGTGGAGAGCACAGTGTCCTCATCCAGACTGAGTACAGCATCAGTGGGGATGGTGTCGTAGGGCAGAAAACGGCTGCTTATCACCTGGGCAAAACACAGACACACAGGCAAAATGTGACCAGTTGCTGAAAGGGAGTAGTAGTTGTTATATCATGCAACTCAACAGCAACAATCAGTGTACAAACAGGGCCTGTAAGTGCACATGCAAGGTATATCAGCCTGACAAACAGCGCTACCAGTTTCTGCATGTCTGTCTGTGCTACAAAGTTGCTTCATCTTGCTGTGCTAGCAGCAGTCAGCCAAATATACAAGCTGACATAACATCAATGACAGCAGAAATGTAATATTCAGTAGGTTTAACTTATGGGCACATTTGGGACAATGTCATGCTATAATCACACTGATATACACCATATTAAGACAGGGAGATTGTGGATTTAAATGAAGAAAAGATCACAAGATCTTTTTTACACATTAACTATTTAAAAATTTTAGCCAAGAATTATCAAGTGCTGTGAAGTGTTGCTTTAAGTTAAAATGGGCCTGGAGCTTGGACATGACAGCATTTGATGTCTGTGCTTTTGATCTGATCTGATTTTGAACTGATCCCATGATTTTTCAGTCCAAAACTCAATATCTGAAACATCTGGAAATTAATTCAACTGAACTCACGCTGAACGTTAAATGGCCGCAGTAACATTGTCTAATTAGAGAAGTATAAGGATGAGTTGTTCTACCTTGCTTTCACCCTCTATAACGATGACCGGGATTGAGGTGGGAGGCCAGCGGTGCTTGGCAGGAAGCGGCTTGTCACAGTTCCACAGAACTATCACCTGCACAAAAGGAAAATAGGCAAAGTTTAGTCATCATTCTGAACACAACAACACAACAGTATTCATCTCCACATCCACAGTATGTACGTGCACCTAATGAGAAATATGTTAAAATAGAAGTCGATTGATGTTTGACAATCCTTGTCAGATTTAGCAATATACGAACAGATCAAAAACCCACAATCAGGTCTTGTTTCAATTCAAAGCCCTATTTTTATTAACTCCCTACTTATGTGGAAGACACACCAACAGCTTCCTCATGCTACAGCAGATCTATTTTCAGAGCTGTCACACCACCTACATCACATGACAGTGATACACTGTATTACTTTAAATGTTAAAACAAAATGTGCTGACACCTACATGCAAGCCATACGGTTTTAAATCCAGGAAAACTCAATTCACATGTTTAGTGAATTTGCAAAATGTCTTATGCAAAAATGCATAATAAACAGTGATATGCATTGAAAAAAGACAGGTATGGGTTTCCGATATTTCCTACAGCGTGTATTAGTATTCTAATTACGTCAGGGTGGATCTGTTGTGGCAGGATGGATTGGGAATTATTTGGACAGCCTCCCTTCATCTCCAGCATGAATAAAATACTGAATCACAAAAGGATTTTTTATAAGCCAACATCAGCACTTTAGTGATGTGATAAGCCTGATAAATGACACAGAGACAACTACTGTTTCTGTTTAAGGTCTTAAAACACTGTACAAAAAACAATGTACTCTCAGTATTTTCATTTGAACATTTGCCTAATCAGACAAATTAGCTCCATAAGAAGAAGAAGAACCTTTATTTGTCCCACTTTTAGTCATGCACACACACAAACATGCTACATGCATTGGGAAATCCGATCTCTGCATTTAACCCATCCGTGGGTGCACAGCACACAAAACACAACAACCACACAGAGCAGTGGACAGCTATTTATTGAAAGTGCCCGGGGAGCAGATCTTCGGGGGAGTAAGGTGCCTTGCTCAGGGGCACTTAGACAGTGGGAAGGGGAAAGGAGTGTCCATGTTGCTCCTCTTGGGCTTGCAAGGGCTGGTCTGGTCCATCTGGTCCTACCTCCGGTCCAGGTATCTTGTTGCCAGTCCGTGGCCTCAAACTAGCGACCTTCCAGTCGATGCCCTGCTTCTCTGACCACTAGTCCACCGTCTCACCCAATGATGTTATAGTTCCAAAAGTCAACTACAATCACATGGGCACCGACCAGTAACTGCTGTTGACATGGTCAGTTTGATGTGAGGTGAGTAATGTAGTGCAGTGTGTTGGGTTTTCGAATTACCTGAGCACAGTACTGGGATTTGGCCACAGCCACAAGCAGCTTCATGACTGGCTGGGACTGAGAGACCAGTGGGGTCACCACATGAATGATCCCTGTAAACTTGGAATAGGGCTTCATACCTGAAAACAGCCAGGACGAATCAAAGGTAAGAAAAGAAGCAATTTAGATGTGTCAGGTGAGATTTAAAGCATGACAATAATCTTCTGAATCACTGTCAGTTGTGCAATCACTCAAACATGGAAGTGCACTAACACTAACCCGACAGTTACATGTTCTATAAGTAGAATTTCTTCTGTAGGTAATAACTCTCTGACAGCTTTGGGGATCTCTTAGTTTGTACTTGTTTACTTCATGCTGTGTTTACTTGGCACCCGGTGTGACTGAAAAGGTCTAATTAGGCTTGTAAAGGAAAAGGTGCCAGTTAACCAAATCCCAATGTCAGCAACAAGCTGCATATCTGGCCAATTAAACAAGCACAAATACAACATGGCAGGTCTAATTGGCGAGCTTCTCAGTGACAAATCATGAATTAATAAAGATATACTGCATAACTCGTGGCAACGTCGCCGATTCGCATGATAGTTATGAGGGTTCAACAGCTGCCACACGCCAGCTGTTTCTGTGTTGTGTGGTGAAATGGAAATCAGTCTATCAAACCTTAGGGTGAGGCATTTATGTGGTTCTTAGCGTATGGTAGCACGTGCATGAAAAATTAACTGACCCAGCTTAGCGTAGTAGAAGGGGAATTCTCCCAGGTATGTAGAGTACTGAGGCAGGGTGAAAAGGCCTCCAGGCAGACTGTTCCACATGAGGTTACTCCTTGAGGTGTGCTGCAGTACCCGGTCCTGGATGATCTGCATGAACAGGGGAGCAGAAGAGATCCAAATTCATGTTTTCTGTAAAGTGGTCAATTGATTGCAATAGGTAAATATAAATCAAATGTCCACAACACTCCTTGTTTCTGTGTGACTCAGAGAGAAAAATATCACAAGGCCAATAAACAGCATTTGTACAAGTACTGTCAATTGTCAGCAACATGTCAGCAGCAAAGTACCTTTGAGCTAATTTCAGATATGTCCATTGTCCTAATTATGTCCCAATTTCAGATCCATGTCCATTCACTTCAAATTAAGCAACAAATATGCCAGTCTTACAGGCTGCCTGGAAACTGAGTGCAGACACAGATCCTCTGACATTTCTCAAATTAACAACTGAAGCAATGAGTCAGTTCAAAGAAACAAAAAACATGCATCCTACAAATGCCTGTTTTTTTTTTTTGTACTTAATATTGAGGTGGTAATTTAGAACTTTAGATTTGTATTATTTAAGTGAACCATGTCATTATCAAAATAAAAAGAATAAGGAAACATATTCTCAAATACACATTTTCTCCCTTGACTGTGGCAGGTGTAATGTGCATCCCTGAATCTCAATAAGTAAGTCAGGTCTGCATACAAACTAAGGAAAAAACAAGCTGCTTTGCAAAGTGTAACGAAAACTGAAAACAAGACTTAAACTTTAGAAGTGATAATGCTGAACAATTAACTTTAATGTCATTTGGACCTAGATACAATTAGGCTTGTAAGGAAAAACAAACATACAGTAAATCGATTGAAACTGACAATTGTGACTTTAATTCAATTACTCTGGCTTGTCTCAGGATGCAAACATGGCTTAATAAAATCACCCTAAGCCTCTGATCAGTGAGAGGTGGGGGAAAGTATGGAGCAGCTATGGAGGAGTTTGATCAGCTCCTTTGGCTTATATTTTACAGCCAAAAATGTCTTCATCTCATAAGCCACTATACTGCTTAGCATTTTAGTTTTTATAATGGGTGATCAAAATCGCTGTTTGAGATGGTCTGAAAGTCAGAATCATAATGAAATGGCTCATCACTTCAGTCAGTTTTATAAAAATAAAGTGAGTTGGCACCAGCTCTTCCATAATCCTAACCCAAAATGTACATGTTTGTTTGTATCAATAGCACAAACAATGCGTGAGCAGCTTTACAGGCGCACAGAACCAACTGCAACTCCAGCTTTAAGAAGACTCTTATGGAGCGAGAGGATACCTTCATAAAATATTAAGCACTCTTAGGAGCTATGGGGTAGCTACAGAGCGAAGCAAACCCTGTTTACATTTTGTACGATTTTCTGGCAATAAAGAGATTCTTGAGGTGCAACTTTACCTTGTTAACAGTAAAATATCTAATATCTTTTGCTAATGTTAGTGCACGAATAGATTACATTTGAAGCTAAAACACTGACCTGCTACCAGTCTTGTACTATGGTATGTGTTAGAACAGGGTTAAGATACAGAGAGCGTAAACAGATCGAAGATCAGCTTCTCGGGGCTGTAACTTTACCCTGCTGACAGAGAAATCCCAGCTCGGCCTTCCAGCGCCCTGACTTCCTACCTCTTGGGACCAGGCCTCTGTAACACTATCTGACGACAGCAACTAATGGTGCTGACTGCAGTCAGCAATGAGGCTTACACGTAACGCAACTGAAAATCAGCAGTTCTACTGTTTGTTGCTTTAAATGGAAAAATTTAGATTCAAACATTCATCAAACAAAATAAACATTTCAGCCATTACCAGTCAGAATTTAGAGGTCTGTTGCTGATAGAGGCTGGTGAATTTGGGGACTTGGAATGCAGTGAAAAATCCTGCCTTTCTTCGAGCCAGCCTTACACATCCTGTCTGTTGTCTTGCTCCCTTATCCTTTTTCATTCCTGCCTGCTCTCATGTTTGCTCGTTTGTAATTCTAGCCCCAGAGCAGTATGATACCCTGCTACTCACCAGCAAGAATACAGATAAATGGACTCTGACAGGAACAAACTACTGACATGATTGATTGCCAAGCCACAACAAGAAACAGCCTCAAAAACATGACAGCAGCATTTAACAATATATATCATCCCTCTTGGTTTTCAATCTCGTCTGGAGCAGTTCTGTTGTGGGTATTATGTGTGCAACTACACAGTCTGCACTGGTGAGCTTGTCGCTATAAAGTCAATAACTAGGATGAAAAGAACTGAGTGACTTTAAAATTTCTATGAAAAAAATCATGAATTAATGGATTTTTGTATTTTTATGCTCGTGTGCGAGCACACGTTGTTTTCAGAGAAGTAAAAAACTGCAGTAGTAAGGTTTTAAGTTATATAAGAGGATATATTAATAGATGATAGAATCCAAAGAGATCAGGTGATGCTGTTATGAAATGCAGAAATACTGACACACAAATTTATGACATTTTACACAAAGAAGCAAATCCTGAACAAAGTGTATCAGTTTATACGTTATGAAAAATTAATTAGACTTATTACATATACTTGTACTACACATACTACTGTAATTACGTCATTACAGTACATAGCCCTTATATGAATGTGTATTTGCATGTGAGATATTTGCATGTACTGTGCATATGTGCTGTTGTATTGTATGTTTGAAGATGAACGTGTGTGTGTGTGTGTGTGTGTGTGTGTGTGTGTGTGTGTGTGTGTCCGTGCATGCCTGTGTGTGTATACCTCCAGCGTGGTCAGTACTATCTTCTCCACAGAGTTGAAGTAAGCCTCCCATAGGAACTGGGTCTGCTGTCTCAGGGACAGGATCTGATCCTGGTGGATGGAGCGCACTGTTGAAGGGATCTGAGACAGAAGTGAACACACGTTAGCATACTTAAATTAGGCCAGTCAAAAGAAACACAGACACCCATAGTCTGCACTGGATACTGTCATTTATTCCACAAACTAAATTGCCTGTAGAATAACTGCAAGATCTGCCTCAAACAATCTCAGCTGTCATACAACTCAGATTCCAAAAAAGCCAAGATGCTGTATAAAACATGAATAAAACCAGAATGGAATCATTTGCAAACAAAATGTTCCTGAGCTCAAGTAGTAATCTCCTTTATACAATCATGTGTTTGAAAAAGTGGTGAACCTCTCTCCATCCTTGCTTGTGAACAACTGAGTCTTTCCAGGATGAACCTTTCATACCCAATCATGATACTATCACCTGTTACCAACGAACCTGTTTACCTGTGGACTGATCCAAACAGGTGTTTTTGGATCAGTCCACAACTTAGATAAATAAAATAAATTAAAAAAAAAAATCAATGAAGTTGATGAAATGAAACACTAAATATACTGTCTTTGTACTGTTTTCAATTTTCTGTTTTTTTAATTTATGTTTTACACAGCATCCTAACTTTTTTGGGAATCAGGGTTGTGTACAGTTATACAGCAGCTTTATATAACACTGAAAACCTTGGATGGTCAAAAAAACTGTCAATTGGCAAAACAGTAGTGTGCAGGTGAACCTTTTCTTTGTCTTGTAACATCGTTGACAAAACTCTCAAGTAAAGCCAACTGTAGATTTGTACTAAGTTTCTACCTGTAATAGCAGTCTTTCATCCCCAATCACAGCTGCCGTATTCCAGTCGATGATCTCTGAGAAGGGAAGCTCCCAGCCATTACTCAGCATCACTGGCACACAAGCTGCCTGTAAAAGTTAATACATAAAACCACACATAATACACTGTAGGTTAATGGGATGAATGTGTTAAGTTTGTATATCTACAGGCAATAAAATACAGACAGACTGAAAGGAAGAGAAAACTGAAAAATGTTACTAAATGGCTTATGCTCTGCAAACCCATGCCATCACTGTACAAGGTCCATTTCCCAAGCAATCAAATCAGACAATTTAACCAATGGGGGCGACTCATCTTCCAACACATCTCCATTAACTACAGAACTGCTGCAGTTCTTTAATGACTAACTCTAAAAGTGACTAGGCAGTGCAGCTTCATAAAAAATGAGTGTTATGTTCAGTGGAAAGGGAGATGCACTTCAAAACATACTTGAACATTAAACCCCTGTGTCTGGGAGATTAATGAAATTGCACTGAAGTGTGTATCCATGTTGGTGTGTGCATGTCCTTGTGAATCATTCACCCATTTGTATGTGTGCAAACGCATGTGTATGCTTGTGCTATAAGTTTAAGTCTGTATGTGTGTGTAAGAGTTGGATGGTACATGAGCGTCCTGCCTTCAGTGAACGGCCCTATAATCTGTTAAGCAGGGTACCATTCACTGATTGGCCTTGGTCACTACACATGCACGTGCAGGCACAAACGCTCCTGCACCAGAGTGCCGCAGTGCTTATCTAATCTCCTTGGTGTCATTAGCAAAGGCAGCAATCTGCTGAAACACTCCCATGCTTTCTCTACCTATCTCCTCTCACAGAGCAATCAACTAGAGACTGTAGCCCAATCCTCTCCCAGCTCATCACATTACACACACGCACACACACACACACACACACACACACACACACACACACACACAAACATTCCTTCATGAAACTCACTGCTACGAACTCCCTAAATTTTGCAAACACACATGTAAGAGAGAACCTCAGTGTTCATACCTGCATTGCATAACTTGATCCTGCAGGCTTGTGTTCTACATCATCTGCCAAATCAGTCAACTCCTCTTCCCTAACCTAGCCCTAGTTCAATCATGTGAACACATCCACTCTTGACTACTGCATCCTTTAACTTCCCCAAATTGCCTGCCCTCCTCAACTTCTATGCTCCTGCATGGGGCTGCGAGTGGAAAGATGCACTAATACCTCCAGGCTGTGGTCCAGCCTGATGCCTCAGCCAATCTCTGCACGCAACCTCAACTGCAGCTGTGCTCTGCAGATATATCCCAGAGTCTACATGGCTTGATATTGAATCACACCTGGTATTCCCTATATCTCTAAAAAACATATTGTACTCACCCAGGAAGTGGGTCAATTCAGCTGGTCATTTTCTTTTACAAAACACTCTTAAAGTTTGGAGGCTAACTAGGACAACAGAGAGCTTGGACAACATTACATCCCCACTGATGTCTCTTTACTCTAATCCAGATTTCCCACTTGGTCTAGAGCAGAAATCTTTCTGTGTATGATCTGATAAAGACATTCAATGTGGACATTCAATCTTGACTTGAAATCGGTCAAAAGACAAAAGCCACACTTTTTTTTTTTTTTTTTTTTTTTTTTAGGTATATGCTATACCGTCTCATTCCCATGGTGCAAACTCCTTTCAAATTGGAGTTGCAATGATGAGTCAATAATCAATTTTTTAGATTTTTAGTGATCAGTCATTTTTCAAGCAAAAATGTCAAACACTTGCTGGTTCCAGCTTCTTAAACGTAAGGATTTGTTGCTTTTCCCTGTCATTTATGATCTTTGGGTTTTGGATCATTGGTTGGAATGTTGAAGCAATATAAAGTTTATTTTTTAACATAACTGCCTTACATAAAACTGTTTGATAAAATTAACCTATTCTTTAACAATAACTATGAGTCTACAGCACTATTGCCAACAAAGCTTCAACATCTCTGTACACCTTAAGTGAATAGGCAGGTTGTATGAATGAGGCAATAAGGGAGATGGGTTCAGTACCACTGGGAATTAGGAACATACATTGAAGACTATACCAGAAAAGTAAGTGTAATGTTAGAGGAGAGGAGAGGATGACACGTGGAAGTGGGTGAAGAAACTCAAAGAAGGAACTGAAAAGAGGAAAACAACATAAGAGAAAAATGGCACGCAGAGCAGTGAATACACTGAGTCAGAGCCAGCTGGATCAACACTGTCTGCACAGCAACAAAATGAGTGGCAGTGAGAGTACTGGGAGAAACTCAGTACATCACTTTTTCCATTCTAAACCACTGATTAAGGGCTTTATTGTTTGGTCATCATAGTTTCAGCACTGACGCACTACAAGATTTCTTGAACAAGTTTAACTTGTGTTTGGTCATTGGGTTCAGCTGCCAGCCCAAGTTGCCAAAATGTGCCTCATTCATCTAGGCACTTCAGAAACCTGAAAACTGAAGCACTTTTAGCACAAGAACATATGTGGATCAGCCTTTGATTGTGGTTTAATCAGGACCAAATCCTGCACTTGTAGTGTTCCAGCTTCTGTAATTCCAAAATATGTTTCTTTGGGATTTTTTAACTTCATTAGTTCATACCGAGTGACAGGAAAGATGGGAGAGAGGGATTTAATATGTAACAAAACCTAGAGGCACAATCAAATTTATGAGTCACTATAATGCACCTACTGTATCTGATTCTAATTTACTAACAGCTACGCCTAGCAATAATGAGCACCATCTGTACTTGCGTCACTGACCTGCAAAGCCTCTAAGAAGCGAAAGGAACCCAGCCGTCGTCCCCGAGGCACCAGACAGAACGTAGAGTTGTACAGCATCTCTCTGTAGTCATACCTGTAGGATTAACAAAGAAGATAATACATTAGGAACTAATCAATTCCACATATTAAATAATACAAATTTTACTCATGTAAGAGACACGGAGATTGTGCGCATCACACCAGAACACTGATGTTCATCAGTGCATTAGTTTGTACAGTTTTAACTTTCAAAGTCAACTGATACAATGACATGACAATGACTTGAAGAACACAGGAAATACCAGGCCCACGCTTCCTCAAACAGTCTGAGTGCAGCACAGACAACAGAACAGAGAAGTCACCTCTTTTTAACAATGGAATACCTGAAAAGCACTAGTACTTTCAGGGGAAAATCCCATTCTTTGATCTCAATTCCTCTCTCTTCCCTTCTCCCCACCCATCTTTAAACCCCTTGCCCTCTCACCTGCACATCTCAACATCTCTCCTTTCTTCCTCACTCCCTCCATCCAATCTAAGCCTCAGTCAGCACTTGCTTGGATTAAGGAGCTGCTTGGAATTCCTTCAGTGTCAATATTATATGTGAGCCTGGGAGAGTGTGTGAAGGAGTGTGCGTTTGTGTGTTGCCTGGTTGTCATGCATTGGACTGGATTTCATTATATATGACTGAAAGTGTGCACATTTTTATTTATCAGTATTATTTTAAACCAGCATTCATGCCTGTCCTTGTATTAAAACAACTTATGATCACATTTGCATGAAATGCAAATATGGATGTAAAGGTGAAGGATAATTTGTGCATGATTCTGTTCCTGTGGCTATTTTCTTTCCCTCTACTTTCTCTGCATTTGTGCAAATATAGTTATTATGCCTTGTCTTTATTATCTCCTGTGTCTCTCTGCAAGTGTACTGCCGAGTGTCAGTGTTAAGGTAAATTCCTCTACCACTGCAGACTTGATGCCTCAACTGATCCACTTCAACTCTGCAGTCACCGCACAGCCAAGACACGTGTCAGCTTTATGTCATGTATTGGGGTAACGGCAGTGCACATCAATTCAAATGCTGTTCCCCTTTAGTGCATTATTATGATATTACGTATGACACCTTTCCTCGCTATGCCTCATAGGTATCAATCTGAAGCACATTCTAAGTTAAGCAAAATGTATCCCAAAAATGTCTCTCACCAGTATATACTTGACCATTTTATTTTTTTTAAATCATCAAATCATTTACGGAGCGATGACCTTGCCAAAAACCCAAGATTTTTAGGAATACTGAGGACACACAAGGCAGCCAATGAAATGTATGCATTAGAGGAATATACATAAAGACATAAGATACAGTTCATTCCCACGTTTCTGAGCCAGCTGAAAAATAAGACTACGTTCAACTGTACTATTATTGAGAAGCATGTGCCAACTACAGAATTGCCATCTTTACCACATATTTCCATGTTCCATATTGAAATCTTCAATATGCTAACAAGTGGTCCCATCTATACTTCCAGTACTTCCTTTCAGTCAGTATCAGCTTGTATCAGTATCTCATGCTGCATATTATAATGGTTTACGATGCTTATGTTATGACATTATGAGGGAGAGGGAGACAGAGAGAGAGAAAGAGAGAGCGAGACATACTGCATTAATCGCTAGGCCTGCATGCTGCAGCAAAACTAATTAGAAGCATGCTCTATATAAATAGAAACTATTAAAGCATTCTTTCTTTTTTTTTTAAACCTATTAAATTCTGCATTAACCTTTCAAATGGCCATTTTCAGACAAGGTTAAATATAAATTTTGTCATAAATTTAGCCTGCAACTTGCTCTTTAATGGAGGCATGGACAAATTTCACTTCACTTATGCTCTGGCAAAGCTAAGTTTTTTTTTAACCCATCACAATCCTTTCAAAATAAAACACTGCTCGCTACTCCTCACTGTTTGCAGATTAGATTAGTATGGCTTCTGTGTGTTTGACTAATATTTTTTGTTCACAAGATTTTAGCTGACCGCAGGGAAGCCTGACAAACATTTTCTGATGGAGGCCATGGTTGTGTGACATTTGAAATATGTCCTGGTTTACAAGCATACACCATCCTTTTTTACACTCTTATTCTCTGCATGACTGAAAGAGCATGTGATGGAATTCTGTTAGGCATGATCCTTTGCAATAACCATCGCACACAAATCACCAAACACAAAGCCTTGGTCTTATTGAAGTGATTCTACTAAGCACTGATAGTACAGTCACAAATCAGTGCAAAGTGAAATATTAAGTGCAATGTTGAATCAACTTTGGTGATTAAGTAATATCTATCCGGATAATCCCACTTTAGACACATACCATTTACAATTATTGACCACTACAGTGAGTTCAGAGAAGATTATAGCCGCAAAAAGCCCAGTTAATCTTGAGGCCATCTACAGTAATACACAAAAATGTACACAGAAATCCATTATCAACGCAGCTCAAATTAGTAGGCTATAGTGAATAATACTACAGGCTAGGTAGCATCAGAGATGCTGCTCTGATCCGTGCATCCATTATGAAACAGCGACCTGATTCATCAGGCTGACTCCATCACAGATATGATAGGCTATCATTAAGCGTGACAAACAAATAATCCAGTCAGAGGCATGTAATAACTGACCATTTGCAGGTCTATAAAAACAAAAGTATAGGTCCATATCTGGGCCTGGCTGGGTGTAAATTTCCCATCCATCACATTTCCTGTCAGTGCAAACTCTGAAAAGACCAGATGTTCCTCTCCCTGCATACCTCCATTCTTCTCTACTCTTCCAGATGGCTGCCTGTGGGGAGGAGCAGTCTCACAGTATGCAACCGCATGTCAGTGGAGACGTTAAGGATGAGTGTTCGAAAATATCTTCTTCATAAGCTAACTGGTGTCTTGGCGTTTTTGTTTTATTTCCCCCAGATTTTTAAAGTGCACATGCATACATGTGTTAAACAGATTGGTCTCATTGAGGAAAAAAAATCATGATAGACGTCAGTGAAGAATGAGTCACACCCTGCATCTCACGGCAACATCAGCAATTTAGTCTACATGATATGAGGTGAATCCAGCCTCTGTCCATATTTTCAGAGCTCCAACATGCAGATGGCTGCTGGCGAGCAGAGCAGTCTCGCAGTCGCAGATTGGGTCATCACTGAATAATCACACCATTAAAGTAATGAGCTTGAGATTGTCTTTTGCAACTTCTCTATTATGATATAATGCAAAAGAGAGAAATAAAGCTTAGAATTACTATTAAGGCTATCATTAAAACTGCAAAAATAATAACCAGTAAAACAAAAATTGATGGATCTCATAGATTTTACTGTGTTTATTGCTGTTTTGGAACTTGAACTTGAACTTGTTTTTGTTTCTATTGTATATTACTATTGTTTGTTAATCATATGTAGAGTAATTTCACTTCTTTTCTGAACTTTATTTTTTTGCATGTATTGCCTTTTCTTGTTACATAGATACGGTGTGATTTTCAATTGTTGTTTGTATTGTTGTTCTGTGTGGACTCCAGGAAGACCAGTGACCACATTGTGGAAGCAAAGCTCTTTCTCTCTCAACCCAACCAGTCGAGGCAGATGGCCGCCCACCCAGAGCCCAATTCTGCTTGAGGTTTCTGCCTGTTAAAACAGAGTTTTTCCTCACCACTCTCACCAAGTGCTCGGTCACGGTGGGAATTGTTGGGTTTCTAAATAAATATGGTCGAGGTCTACTCTATATGAAAAGTACCCTGAGATAACTTCTGTTGTGATTTGATGCTATATAAATAAAACTGAATTGAAAACATTAATTCGAAATTGATAGCAAAGGAATTCCCCAAATGTATCAAAATTTGTTCAAGTATGTCAAATAACACATTGAGATCATGTAAATTGTAAAACCGAACTGCAAAACAATGTAACCCACTGCATAAAGCATCAGCCTGAGAGTATGCATGTGTTGGACACAGACACATCCACTGAGGATTTAACCTCAACCAACTGTTCAATCAGAGCGACCACAGTGTTGACGTTTCCTGACCATCCAGTTGCTCTTGGTTAGAAACTACCATCTTTCTGAAATGTTTTTTTTATACAGATGTAAAAGTTCTTTTATATGACCATTTTGTGTTTTGTGAGTGAGAGAGTGAGGGAGAAAGAAACATGGATACAAGTAAAAAAAGAAATTCTTATGTGAGTGTAATGGGTTCAGAGAAAGAGCTTCAGTTCCAGTGCTATGAGAAAGTAAATCTCATAAAATGTGCTCACTGGAAATACTGACTTGAAGTAGTGGGAAAATGTAGGGGGAAAAATGATGATATGAAATGATAGAATCAATTGTTCGTGTTCACAGACTAGTCTTGAATATCTCTATGGCAAGGAAGAGAAAATTAAACTTTAAAGTCTTTCCACTCACTCTCTCAAGGGTCTAAAGCACTGCCAGTTGGAACATATATCAAATAAGGAGATACGTATTGGACATTTGAGGTCTATTAGCAAAGTCCATTCGAGGGATAAGCACTTACTCATAGAACTGGAGTTATTTACATGCAAGTAATGTGTATTTTTTGGTCAAATGACATGGGGAAAATACATCTATCTAGATACAGAACAGTTCATTCCATTCGCAGGAGGAGAGGAGAGTGAATAATATCTGAAGTGCACTAATGCAGCATCATCACTTGAACAACACAACTCAGATCAATAATGAAGCAGTCTATTCCTGGCATGTCTCAATTTTCTAGGTCTCTCATTGGGAAAAAGAGAAAAGACAAGACAGTAAAATGGCAAACCAACACCTTTTCATTTGAATGTTGTTGGAGAGCTACTGTTATGCTACCTTTATATAATCCCATTCATTCATGGATATAATTAAATGTCATTTATTAATATTGTAGGAAAGTAGGACAGTGTGATTCACAGAAAGAGTGAAAAGAATAACAGGAAGTGAGCTGGGTCAAGAAAAAAGATCAACCAGTCTCCTAGCAACAAGAATGGATGGTGTGAGAAAGAAATGCATGGCTCACTCTGTCAAGTGCCCGAGGAGGCTCAGAAGAACAGCCAAAGTGTTTGTTTCCCTTAATCTGTGTAAGAGACCACACACATCTACAACATAACTCATAGAAAGGACCGCAATCAAAGGAAGCATTGCTTCAGCGGCTCAATGACAAGTCACAGTGCTCATGTGGGCTCCCCCCAAACTCCCCTCCACCAGGGACTTCCAGCATCCAATTATTTGTTGTTAACCCACTGCACGCCATGTTGCAGAAACCTATTATTGGATTTTTATGAATCTTGGGGAAATAGTGTATCTCTTGTACAGTGTAGGTACAGTTAGCTGTTATGGGATAAAAGATGGAGGTATTGCTGCTGCTGGCTCACACAGAGGGACTGCTACATTCACGTGGAGCAACATGATTTCTATGGACCCAATTTTGCAATTCTCATCCTTTTATCTGCCTTCTGGCATCATTTTACAAATAGTCACAATTTCTCCTTACCCTTGACATGACAAATACCCAAAGAAGTGTAAACAAGTTGATGAAAACATTATTTCACAATATAATCTTGGTAGTTATTGTAATTCATTCAGTATGCTGAACTAATTAATGGAGAATGAGCAAGTAAACGGACCCCATGCTGTCAAACATCATCAAAGATGAACCAGCTCAGCTGTGGCCTAATTTATTGCATGTGCCTTCATCTGTACCACAGTCCACAGAAGGGCCTAAGTGGATTAGGTGAAGTAAACAGGATGCTTTCAAATAGCCACCTGAATAATCAAAAGACAAAATGTGTAGCCTAGATTCTTTAAAATACACTGTTTCCAGTTCATTGTGCAGTCATCACCAATCTTGGTCAAAGGGGAAATGCTAAACAACCGAGAATTCCTGAAGACGAACTTGAGAGAAGAAAAAAAGGCAGATCTAGCTCTAGCCCGCTCTCACTCCTCTCCCATCCCGTACTGACTTCATATCTCATTTTCTGCTTCCTCTTCTCTGTCACAGTTGAGCCAAGTTGATGGGCAGTTGGCTGTTGCTGGGACTATGCGTTCAAGCCAGAGGAATTTCAGGCTGAAAGGCACCGAATGAAAGTGAGTGTCATCGGATGAGAAAGGGATAAACGTAAAAAAAAATAAAAGCAGTTGACAACCACATGCTGTATCCAAGCCCCACACAGCCAGAGCCACCCATGGCAAGAATGTCACACACAACACAAACACATAGAGCCTCATTTTGATCTCAACACACATCAGAGCAACTTCCATATTTCGAGACGCTGCCAGACCCTCATAGAGCCAGCTGCTTTGTTTCCCTTGACAAGACTGCACACCAAGAGGTAGACATGTACAACACACAGTGACAGGCCAACGGAGAGAAAACTATGATGCTTTACTTATGCACACACAGAAACACTCACTTCAAATAAAAAACAAACACACTCTTTCTGGGGGACTTACATCAGACCGGCATATGCAAAAGTGAACAGACGTACACTGTGTGCTTTCAGGCGAGAGCAATCATTACATGACTGTTTTGATCTCTACGAGATGATCAAATGGCTGCTTGTAACGTGGGATTAATGAGCACCTCTCATACTCATATTACATGGGGTTAATTAGCCATCAAGATAAATAGAAGAAAGCGGGCTGGTCTCTGGTATAGAAAGAGTGTATCAGGCTTCTGTAGAAAGTGATGCCTGAGTAATGTGGAAACATTAGACATTAGCAGCGGTTTTATTGCTCTTCTTGGGATCTGGTACATCAATCTAATGCAAGACTCCCCTCACAGAATTTTTGATTTCGGTGTGTGTGTGTGTGTGTGTGTGTGTGTATTCAAATTACACTGTGATACTTTCAGTCCAGCAATCAAGCAACGCAGTGAACACCTACGAACTTTAAGAGGAGAGGACACACAATTTCATGGCCAGAGTAACTGTAAAAAGCATGACACACATGAGTTATTGAGCTTAAAATACTCCAGTGGCCTCAGGATAGGTGCATTAGGGATTGATGGCCAATACTATTATGAATGAGATTAACTGCACTATCTTGTACTTAATGGCATAGTTAATCTTGACTGTTTTACCTGCAGCAACTTTTTTTAAAGCAATGGAGCTTGCTAATATTGCCTTGAGCAGGGATGGGGACATGATGCAGGGACAAAAAAAAGTGAATGGTGGCTGAGCTTCAGGGAAAATAAGAAATTAATTGAAAAAACTACATATTTTTACACAAGCTCGGCGGCGTCATGACACCTGAAGGATGAATGCGCATAATTAACAAGTGTCCTCTGAAAGACGTAGGCGAATTAAAGTGGCAGCATGCTAAAAAGGAATTTCTTCCCTTCACAGTAAAGCTTGAACCCCAGCAGATTACATCATGGTTATTGATAATATATATCTAATGACAAAATTGTCTGTATAAACACAAGACAAAAGAAAAACTGGATTGAACGCAGTGACAATTGCTCAATTTCTCTCAGCCATATTTGTGACAATTGGTGGCAAGAGGCAGACTAATTGCGCTGGAATCACTGCATTTGTTTGCTTTCAGTACACATATTGAACAGATAAAAGTTTGTGGTTGTTAGAGCTTACAAGAGAAGAGAACACTTTTCCAATGGTGGAAGAACTGACACCACCCAGTGTCAATGGATCAAAGACAATGTCGATACCAATATGGCTTCTTGAAAAACAAAGCCTTTACTAATTTCCTCAAGACACCTCGGGCTCAGTCATCATCCTCTGGTTAATAAGTTCAAAGACAGCTTTATAAAACATTTACAGAGATACAGAGGGGGGTCTCCAACTCTACCACACTTCTACATGACCCCAGGTTAATTCACCTAATTACTATGCTTTGAATCCATCACTCTCTTTTCTTGTTCTCCTTTGCTGTCTCCATCCATCTTAAGCCCTCTCTAACCAGGAGAACCAAAAAGCAAAAAAACCTTTCATCTCTACAAATATCCCTCCTTAAAAATGGACTCATACACGCCCTAGAGTTAGTTCCAATAAGCTCAACACACACTGACCAAAGCAGAGAGATTTATCAACATCTATCCAGAAAAATGTTTGGGCCATAAAAGAGCTGCTGAATTTCACTGAATCCTTTAGGGGTTTGAAGGAAGCATTGCCCATATCTCTAATCAGCCATCCATCAGTTTGATGAGAAGGATGCTTTGAAGTGTTCTCTGGACACCAAAAACCAGAACAGGGGAGTCTTGGAGATAATGAAATGACTGTTGTTAATGGAACAGCCATTAGCACTGGAATGCCAGGGCTGACTTGTGAAGTCACGCAACATAAAGATGTCAGATCAGACATTTCAGGTCAAATAATTGGACTGCAAATACCAGGCAGAGATTTGCCCTGTTTTGGTAACAGCTGAAAATGCTTGTGAGGAAGATAAATCTACTTAGAATGTATTCTGTATTTCCAAACAGGACATTAGGCCTGAGTAATGAGTGATGTAGTCCTAAATGCATTTATAGCCGGTCCGAACAAAGTCGTAGTTATGACAAGTTTTATCGATGCAAGGGCCAGCATGGAGGAACTGAATAATGTCAACTGGCTCGCATCAACTGTATGGGCATTAACATTACCACATAAAAGAAGTGTGTTCTCTATATGTACTTGCAATTAAAATCTAACTCTAACTGTTTGCTTAATGCTTTTGTCTTTTATGTCTGTGTATTATGCATTCAACTGAACGTTATCTGTAGATGTCAAAAGAATTCCAGCCTAGAAATAATTCATAATGGGACACACGCAAAAGAAATCCCCCATATGTTTAATAGACTGCCCCTTCCCCTTGCACTTGAAGCTGAAGTAACAAGTAACTGTTATTTTTTTAATCATTCTGGATTCAACATTCTGGAGATGATGAGGCAATGCTGTCAGGCTTCAGGCTAACAAACTTAGAGATATCTTGGTCCAGCTATGAACCAACAACATGACTGGGATAAATAAGTTGTTGAATGAATGAATGCATGAATTAATATACACCTTACACAAGTCTCAGGATGACCAGTCAGTGTGTCTCATTTGGAACAAAGGTGGAAGTTGAGCAGATTAATCTGAGTGGTCCCTGGACTTGAAGGAATGCTGTCAAACAGCCAGTAACTGACTTTGGTTGGAGATTGAGCCGAGCTGGTGCTACCGCTGCAGTGGCTGTTCTGCACAAGAGATAAGTCCAGGTCAGGAATGTCTCTGTTCCTGAGCCAAGCAGGGACAGATGGAGGAAGAGATAGAAGGATGTGAGAAGGCTGATGAATGGATGGAGGAAGAGATAGAAGGATGTGAGAAGGCAGGTGAATGGGAGGGAACTGAGGAGGGCGCAGGGGAAGGGAAGGTGGGATGCAGGGAAACAGGGAGAATTACAAAAGGGAAATAAGATGGAAACAAAGCAGAGAGCAGAATACAGATGGCAATGTAATAAGCAAATGAGGAACAAAGAAAATGGATGAAATAAAATGAATGGTTATATGCATCCTTGTAAGCATCTGTTTACCTGTGTGAGTTCTGTGAATGTATCAGAATGTGGACAGCTTTTCCAAACATCAATTTGTTTTTCTATCAGGGTGAAAAACCCTGTCAGCTCACAGACAGCCTCCTCCCTTCAATGGAAAAGCAACCATGACAATAGCCATGACAGGGATAAGGGGGCTTCATAATGTCTTGCTTAGTTCAGAATATGGGATGTTATCAACTGAATTTGCTATCAAAGCACCATCAAATGGACTTGCGGGCTGTGTCTGATCTGACCCAATCCATCATGGTGGGAGAGGGATTTAGATAAAGCCTGACTGCTAAGGCTACGAACTGCCTGGATTGAGAAGTCCATTTTGAAGCATTTTGTGTCTGTATGTGGGTGTGATTGGGGACAATATCAGAGTGGTAATGCATCAGCCAAACACTGCAGGACCATGTGTGTATGCATGTGTGAAAGTGTACTGGCATTACTTTTTTTAGGACATACCAGGAGGTGGCCTTAGGCGAGTGTTTCTAGGGAGAGAGAGGGATAAAGAGTAAGGAGAAGGAGGAAGGAGAGAGTTTATGTTGTTTACATATACTGGCCGTTGACATCTCAGTGGCTCTCTGCACTTTTGAACTATAAGTGTGAGCGTGACCATGAGTGTGTGTCCATGTGACAGTTATGACTGAGGACACCGCGAGGGATAATGCAAAAGCCGAATATCCACTGGGGTCAGCTGAGGTCAGTGGAGGTGATAGCACTGCCAAGCCAGCTTGGATTATTTTAACTGTCCCCATCAAATGTCATCAATCCTGCAAAGCAAGTCAAGATGTAATTTTTTCTCACAAAGTTCAAGTGAAGCCATTTTAAAGAGTACTAAATGGGGAAACCAGTAAGACACACAATAGCAGAAGAGATGATTTTCCTACTCTCCTCTGCTAGATTTTATTTTGGTGCCTGTAACATTGAAAAACTGGACTTATCTATACAATCACCACAGTTTGAGGGTGGGCACCCAAGATTAGTGTCACCACTTCAGTATCTGATCAAATGTGGAATATGCTCACAATGTCCCCTTCTGGCTCCTTCTCCCTTGGCCAGAAAAGAACATTATGATGTCACAGTGAAGTTGACATTTGCTTTTATATAAATAAGATGTTATCACTTAATCATTTAAATGTTTTTATATTTATATTAGACAGTTGTGTGAAATGTGTCATAAGTAGCTTATGAATTCTTAAGTTGTTTTGTGAAGTCTCAGTGACCTTGACCTTTGACCAGAAAAATCTAATAAGTATATTCTGGAGTCCAAGTGGATGTTTTGCCAAATTTGAAGAAATTCCTTAAAGGCGAGAGTAGAAGAGACATATGTACATATGGACAGATAACCAGAAAGTAAAAGTAGCTCCAGTGAAAAATTGTTATGCTGGTGTTCTGAAGGTTATCCAATGCAACTGAAACACTGTTTCTGGAAAGAAGATGTCGATGTCAAATATTTTACATATAATTTTTGTTTTCACAACCAAAAGTTCTTTGATCTTCATTTTATTGGGTTGGGGGCAGAAATTTCAGAGACCGATATCTCAAAATTTAAACAACGAAAACAAAAATGGATGGATAGATATCACTAGAGGCAAAAATATGGTATTTTGCAATTTGGGTGAAGCAACCCTTTAAAAACACCTCATGAAAAAGAGGGAAAATGGAGTTTATCCAACCTGCTGATGTCAACCAGCCTCAGATGCACTGGGAAAAGAATGACTCTAAGTGCAAAGCCAGTGTGAAGTAATGAGAGGAGCTGCTTCATTCTGCTTCTGTGAGAGTAAATTAGTGTCTTGCCAAGTCGAGCCGCCAAAAACGAAGTGTAAACACAGTCTTTTAGCTCTCAAGAGGGAAAAGATGATTACCTCACAATTATGAGACCACAGAGTAGAAAGAAGCCCCATTGCCTCGGTGACAGAAAGAGAGATTACAGGGTGGCAGCAGTACTAATGATGATGGGAAAGGGAAAAATACCGCAGTTTATTCCAGAGGACACACAAAATTGCAGCAACTAGCAGAAATTTGTGGCACTTGGCTAACGCATCGGCAATGCTCTTCAAAATGAAAGATGAAGAGGGAATGCCTTATTTATTGAATGTCTGCTTTTGAGTTAAACAATCTGTTTTCCCAATGTATTGAGACAACAACATCCAGAGAGGCATGCAACAGGTTTCTATTTCAGAAAAGCAGCGCTATGTTGCACATTTCAGTTCTATAATTATGTTTATATTTTTCCTAGCATGAAGTACTACTAGACCTGTCAAATCATTTAATAGGTTAAATATCTAAAAAAGTTGTATAATCCAGCGAAAAATGAATATACCAAAACTGTCGCTTGACACAGGATGTAAAATAGGTTATACTGTCAGCTTTCAAAAAACATTTGAGGTCAAAGGAAGGGCAGAGGGAGGATGACATGGTTGGCAAGGGTTGCAATTAGTGTGAGTCACATAAAGCACTGTCATACACTGTGACAATCATCACCTTTTATTCAGCAAGACATGCACACCACATCAAGCACAAAGAATTAGCACCACGCAAACAACGCTCAGTTCCAACTCTTGACAGTCATGTTTCAATTCTAGAAAGCCTGCAAACATCTGTCATAGTCCACTATTTAAACATTTTTTACCAAGCTGCCAAAAGCATCTGGAGGAGTTTATAGACAATCTAACAACAAATCCAATACAAATATTACTTTTAGGTGGGGTAGTCCACCAGATGGACGGGAAAATGCTGCTGCACACATCCTCACTGGCCTCTCAGTGTTACACCCAAGGACAAGTTAACCTGATCTCAGTGAAGAATTAGACAGCGCAACAGTACCTTCTGAGGCAGCTGAATTCCTCTGTATCCTCACAGACACACTGGCCCAGAACAAAGGTTTACCATCTGTTAATGAATTCTGTGGCCAGCAGTGCTTGCTGCTGCGGGCAGGTAATTAGTTTGAACAGCGGGAAAGATCAAAGACAACACTTCCTGTCTCGCCCTCTGGTTGTGACCTCACAAGCGGAAGTCACACATTGCAGTGGGTGAGAGAAGCAAAGAAAGTATGAAGCTTAGCCAAGAGGCAGTTTGAATCAGAGCAGCTTATCTTCTTGATAAAAGAGAAAGTGGTTCACAAACAAAACAGTTGCTTAGAGTCTCTGTCAATATTCACTTGTTTGCCACCATTGCCACATTTTTCTCATTCAACTATTCCGTTACTTTTCTTCTTGACATAACTTAGTGCGTTTAACATTACTGTTAGTCGAAACGGGCGCTAAATCTGTTAAGGATTGCGACAAAGAACAGGTTGAATAAGACCACCATTTCACAGAAGAGTTGCGACTATCACATACCCAGGGTTATCGTCATGTCTGCTGAACTTCCCTTCCTCTCACAGTCCCAACTGAAACCCTTATCTGACAAAGTACAGTCCAAAGAGGACAGCAAGAGATAGCATATCTGTGAGTGTGTGTGCCAGTTTTATCTGATGATACAAGTCACCAGCCAGCCAAGTCCCGCAACATGGTGGCTGGTAATTTTTCAGTGCTGCCAAGTGTGTCTACATTAACACAGCACAACATGGTCCCACACGGTGATGATGATGCATTGCCAAAGTACTTTTGAGAAGATACAATCTCACTCATGTGACCCAACTTTTAGGAGAATAAGTCAGTCAGTTCCTCTCTCCAAATCTCCAAAACAGAAATACTAAGGCTATTTATTATTGTACTATAATCCCTTTCATGCATTCCAACAATAATAAATGAAATATTTTAAAAAATGTGTATTTTGTGGCACTGAGTCAAGAGTCACACAGATTTAGAGAGGCTAGGTCCATGGGCTTGGCAGGTCTACGCTCCACACTGACTGAAGGATTAAAAGCCCATAGGATTTTGCTGGCCTTGGTTTTAGAGTGCCGCTTAATTCTGCATGTAGCTCTCACAACATATTTCATTGTACATGAGGGATAATTGAGAAAGCCCCTGTCATGCCGAGCAAGCAACTTATCTGAGTGTTCGAAAGGACTGTAAATGTTCCTCATGGGTCACGCAAACAGTGCCCAGCTGAATGATGTGTCATTTCCATAAAGTTACAACTTTGTCCCTAGATGCCCCACCAGTGGCACTTAAGATGACTTTGGCAGGGCACCGTATCAAATATTAAATTTACTGTCATTTCTTTCTTTCTTTATCATTTTCAATGTCACTTAAGGCATGTCCAGATTTTGCCCACATTTTTTTCATTCACAATCAAGCACTCCCATGACTCATATCAGCGGATGGCACGAGCACTAGACCACAGACCAAAGTTTTAAGGTGGATCACAGAGCACCCTTGTACAACATACTCAATTAAAAACGGTACCAACCTCATCAATTTTTGTAAATATCTGCTTATTCTGAATGTGATGGCAGCAATATCTTTCAAACAAGTTGGGACGGGAGCAACAAAAGACTGGGAAAACACTTAAAACTGTTGTCAGTAAATACAGTTTGTTTACAAATGACTGCATCCTGTTTATATTCGAGCTTTACACAGTGTCCCAACTTTTTTGGAATCGAGACTGTACAACAGCACATTTGACACTTCAGCAAATGCACCAAAAAGGCTGCCTGAGGTCTCTCCACTCTCTCCAATCCAGTCAAGTGTCAAAACACCATTAAAATGGAGTTTAGACAGATTCTGTTACTACCCTTCATGGAGACCATCTCCATCATCATGAAGTGCTGCTTGTGTTTCGTTACCATTTATGTTTCACTTTTTCCACGCCCTGACCCTCTCAGATCCAAGTTTGCCGCCCACTTTCTGCCTTATTGGTTCACCTCGGCAAACTTAATCACATCTGTCAAGGAGCACAGAAATGATATGTGCCTCCACATGATGATAGAAAAGCTTTTCCTGGAATGGACCACACTCTGTGCCTGGCATGTCGACATCCCTTTCGTTATTCCACTCTCCCGGCATTCCAAAAGGAATACATTACCTGCACATGGCTGCCAAGGACAAGACATACATCATCCTGTCAGGACAGGAGGGAGAGTGAGAGGGAACATGGCAAAACAAATGGCACTGCCCTCTTTCCCGAACAACTAGCCTCCAAAGAGAGTGAGAGTGCAGCTAAAACCCATTCAAGCAAATAAAGCATATTTGAATTTGAATCGGAGAGAGAGAGTGTGAAACCACTGCAACCACTCGAGCACATGCTCAAGCACACAAGACCAAAATCACTACTAATAATGCCACAAATTTTCAGATTTCGACTCTTCTTAAATTAGGCTGCAACAGCTCACACCAAGCCACTGACCTAGAGCTGGAGTCAAGATAATGTACAGCTAGCTACTTCACAGGCACTGGTGGTAATTAATGAGTGACGAGACCAGAACATTGCTGGTAATACCCTCTGTTCACCCTCGACCTGCCTCTCTATAAATCCTGGCAGTAAAAAATGAGATGGCAATCAATTGAGAGGTGAGTAGACTGAAGTCTTTTGGGAAACAGCTCACTATCTGCAGTTTCCAGGATTAAGCAGGTATATGTGCACGCATACATACACACAAAGCAAATAAACACACTTACAAGAACACAGTTAAGTGCATTTCATATGGTACATACCTGTAAATTATCATACAAATAAATAAGCATCTCCATAAGCAGATTTAGACATAATGCCTACACACATCCATTCAATTCCCTTGGTTTACTGACAGCTGATGAATATTGGAAATATCTAAAAACCAAAATGCTGCAGTATTTGCAGGCTAGTATTCAAATTAGCAGTGACTATTCTTTAAAAGCAATGATAGATGATAATTCAGTAGGTCCCTGGGTGTTCAAAAACAGATCATCCCTACAGCTGGCTCAGATGACACTCATTCATCCATAGTGTCTCTTCTTTACTAAAAGCACAGTAGAAAATGACAGGTGGTCAAGGTGATGACATTCTGCACAGGACATCAGCTTGACTCAAAGCAATGATGTTGTAAGTAAACAGGACGAGCTTTAACTCAATAGGTCAGTCCCACATGCCTTCTGTGTTCACTCAGAAATCAGAGTCATTTTAGCCATTTTTGCATGACATGACGCTGTTATGTAGAAAAACAATGCCAGCCATGTGATACCTTGGTTGCTCAGTTATCCGCTTTCCTGCATTTGTTTCCATGGCTATCACTTACCACAAGCTCTCTAAATATGAGCAGTTTGTAATCCCCTGGCTCTATAGGAAACTGTGCATCATCCATCTAGTTCAGTCTTTAACCCCCTTAACACAAGGCTATGGGCCATTAGACCTATAGGCTAAATAAATCCTCTCTTACACAGTATTCAGCAGTTAGAAGATCCACTATGCACATCTTCTGGTTGATGTATTTCATGTGCTTTGAAACAGAAAGCTTACAAAAGCTTTTTAGCTATAATAAAAGAATCTTTCAAACGTCCAGCTGTCATACAACTACTTAAAATCCACATACAAACAAGCCATTCACAAAGAAGAAATATAGTACAAAACTTGCAGAGGTAAAGATAAAAGTAAGCTCAGTGACTCATACTGACGTACATTTCCAGTTCTACTGTCCATCATCATTAGGAAAGATGAACATTAGCAGATATGAAACTTGTTCTCAATGACAGTATTCAAAAGAGCTCATCTCAGCTCATTGTTGTAAGTAGCTGATTGTGCCAGCGTTTCTGGGGGGATTCAAGGTGTTTACAGCCATAGAGATGAGACAAACTCCCAGTTGTGGGGACAAAAACAGCAGGTGGACAAAAATGTCAGATCATGTTGGATTTATACAACATTCAGGTGTGAAATTAGCAGCATTAATCTGACAACACAATGTATTGGAGACACATCTATACATTGCTAAATGTACTTCAAGCCACTTCAGTGTTGTTTGTGTGATAGGCTACAATACATTATACTCTGGAGAAACAGCTCATTGGCAACAGATGCCTATGTATAGCTACTCTTCTCCATTGTTAAGGTGAATGTAGGCGAGAACACGAAACTAATTATAAGTTAAAGGTGGAACTGAGTGGCAGTAAGCTTCATTCAAGAGACCAAGACCAAGCTGAGACACTAATACACCTTAAGGGATTGGGAAACAGCAGGAGGAACTTGGGTTTACTCATCAAAAAGAACTGCTGCTGAGCCTTGTTGGACACAGACAACTGTGTTGGTATCTTAAGGCCCCTCACTTGCTCCACAACCTGCACTTTCACTTTCATACACAAACTGGAGTGACACGACACATCTGAAACAGCGTTCAACACACTGACCACTCCAAAATTATTGTGTGGTCATGTAAGTGTCATTTCCTGCCCTACGTCGATGCACAGCAAACATATAATCTGTGTGCAGCGGTTTTGTGGTTTACCAGCCTCCTTCACTGCCTGCTGTAACATTCAGCTCTATCCAGCAGGGCCAACGTTCGAAGGTTTACTGGCAGAGAGGAGTTATAAAAGGCGGCAACTGGAGGAGCCTTCCAAAAAACGGGGATCTTTTCATAATCTAAAGTCCCAGAGTTAACTACGGTATTGTATTTTCCCAATAAAATCAGCAAGAACCACTGCACAATAGAAATACTGACTGCAGACTGAACTGGGTAAACTGTAAACAATACAGTGGTCTGTTAGCCAACCTATTGCATAATATATCACAAACCAAGCAGACGGAAATTAACAATGACATGGGACTATGTGTGAAGATCCCAACCATAAACCTGAGCAATTCATTATTGTGCAATACCACAATTGAGTAATTCACCAACATCTCCCACAAGACCACTATTTTTCAATCTAGCCAGGGGCAGCTAAAGGGCCATGACAAACTAAGCCAACTGTTACCCGCTGGGCACAACTGTGCTGTCATTATGTGTCTGTGGTCAAACCTGGCCAGTAGTTTTTGTGATGTGTGCGGTGAGCAAAATGAATCAGCAGTGGAGGCAGTTGGTGAGAGAGCGTTCTGACTAGCTTTTCAGCTTTTACTGAATCAGACATTTCACCCTTTAAGTACAGATTTATTTTTGGTTTTTCCTTCACCTCTCTTCTCTTCCTTACCAGGCAAATGACAATGAGCTAAAATCTCTAACGCAATACATCTAATGCATGCATAGTACATTTCACATGTATGTAGGTGATCGTCTGACCATTGAATTGAGGTAACATTGGAACTGATGTCTCCCTTCTCCAAACTGGGTCCTACATATTGGGGTCATGTAGAAGTGTGATTACTGTGACTATGTTCTGATACAGGTAAAGACTATTAAAGTGGAGAGAAAATGGAGCATTTTTTTAGAAAAGCTTCTCTTAAGCTTCTCTTTTTCTGGTAATGCTCACCAAATGTACAATATTTTGTGATCTTACATAGTGCAATGCAGCTTTCATAGAATTTAGATGTGCTTGGCGGGAAGCACTCTGAACAAAAAAGGATGTCAACCTGGAAGAATATTCAGAAGAAAGCAGTTAGGCTACAAAATAAACAGCATAACTCTGAGCAAGTACACTAGGAGCCTGTTTAAAGAGAAACTAACTGCTGATCCAATGTCCTGAAATAGCAGAAAAGACTGTGAAAAAAGGCATTTAAAGTTAATGTGCAGGAACTCAGAGATCGACCAACCTCCCCCCAACGATTATCATTTTCCCCAAGCTCTATAAAGCCTGCATCAAGTTGGCCAGCAGCCCTCTGCCAGGGGCTTTGGCCAATACTGAGGATTAAAACCCTGCAAGTCTATAAATACACCTAGCAGACCAACGTCAGCACCCAGCCAGCTATTGCACTCACCTCTCGCTGCTGGATGGCTAGCATGTGTTTTTCCTCTTTTCTGCTTCTCTCTTGCTTCTACTTTCTCCCTCAGTTTCTCAGACTCTCAGTGCTCTCTCTTTGTGTTCCTATTTTTCCCTCCAACTAACTCTCGCAGTTTGTCTCCCACTCCTCTGTGTCTCTCACTCTATCCCTCTCGTACTCTCTCGCTTGGCAGGGCCTCTTAATTGGAAACAAGCTGTGAGAGGGCTTTCAGTTTGAGGTTAAAATTGCATCTGACCTGCCTCCTGCTGTATCTTTTCTTCTCTCCTTTGGCCGTATTACAGGCTTGTACACAGAGGCTGAGTGCAGATGTCTGAAGGACAGAGTGTGGTGAAGAGGGAAGCAAAAATTTGACTTTACCCACTGGATGGAAACAGCAGGGACATGACAGGTAAACAAGCGAAATGGAGACATACTGTAACCAACTTGCACAGCACAAATATGTGGACTATAACTTGACATGTTAAATCCTTGATCAACAATCCTTGATCAAGCCAGACATTTCAAGTAGGTTATGTAAATATGAACAAGGACATAGGTAAGGGACATACCATATCATACCTGATAGAACCTGTAACAAGCACAAATGTGGCACCATTTTATAATGCAAGAATTCAGTAATACTTCTTGACTCAATCTACAGCAATGCTAAAAAAACTTCCTTTATTGTAGAGACTAAAAGTACCGGGAGCATTAAGTGAGTCATAAGCAGACATAAATAACAAAAGACTTACAAAAAGGCAGATTATTTTGTTTACTTTTTAGTACGTTATCCGAACTGTAAAAAGACTAGAATTGACTAGACTAGATTGGAGAACAGAGCTCATAAATATTATGCACCAGCAGAAAACATGAAAATTGCAACCAAAACAATCAGTGTACCATGCAACACAGTATCAAGATGTAACAGAATTTTTCCTTCACACAGGCCTCACATCTACAAGACACAGTACATCAAAACCCCATGCTTATTCCAAGCCAACATCTGGAGAAAAAAGTCTGAACTATTACACAAAAATGGCATGGCCATTACATGGTAATTATGGTGAGAGGCTGCATTCAGTCTGTCACAACTTCCTTGTTGTCAGTGGGAGAGGATAAGAGGGATTTGTTGCACAAAGGGCCACAGCCAGGCACAGAAACTATTACTTCCACCCAGTTAGACCACAGACTGTACTGTCTGACCCATAGGGCTGTATAACAGGACAGTGCAACTCATTCATAATTGTAATAATAATACACGTCAACCTGCATGGAGAACTCAGTGCTACCCACAAATCTCAGCAAAATCTGATCTCTGCTTCATGTAAGTGAGATAATACCGTGAGGAATAAGCATTAATGCAGTACACCTACAGGTGCTCAAATATTTGACACCTTTACAAATTGGCTAGTGTCTGCTATCACCTGCTTAATCTAGAGAGATGTTCTAAGGGCTCAGCTCATTTAATATTTTCCCAATTTGCAGCATGTTACAATCAGCTTATTTCAATTAGTGTATTGTTTGGAAAATTGAAAGTTGACACGAAAAGAAAAGCCCATTTTCCACAGAAATCCCTCAATAAAGATATATCTCGTTGTGTGATGATCTGTGGGGATGGGCTTCTCTCCTGTGTGTGTGTGTGTGTGTGCTTTTCTCTCTCACTCTCTGTTTAGACAACTGAGAAACATGTGGAATAAGTTAGTAATTTTAAAAAAACACACAGAAGTAAACATGTAACCCAACAGCATCCTGTCCCCGTCCTGATGGCTCACTCATGCTACACCAACGTGGATTTGGTCTACTATCTCCCCTGTCGGATTAAAGGTGGAACAATGTCCCTCCATTCCATGTTCATACCTTTTACACAGAACGGTGAGGCGGAATAAAGAAGCAAAATTCCCACCTAGATCAGGCTGTGTAAAAGGGGCTAAATATTGAGCTCCTTGGCAACTGGCTTCCTTGACTACTGTCCCACCCACATCTTTGGCCCCTCTAAGTCTCACCCCTTTGGAAAGGCCTGCACAGCTGGGTGCCAGGGATATAGAGCAGGTCTGGGTATCATTAACCATTTAAAACAATTCAGCTCTTTGGGGCTGATGAATCAGTCCTGTCAGACAAAATGTTAACCATTTGGGTTTAGCCTCAAAAAGGCAAAATCCCACCCAACTTGCACTCCAAACAGATTCAATAAAAACCTTATTGCGATGACATGATTTTCATGGTCCAGTGTACTGGTGCCCAGAGCCAAGAAAGCTATTAATAAAGCACAATACAGCAAGAGAACCAGGAATATTGTTATTTTTAAAAAATCTGCCCACAACATGGGCAAATCAAGGCTACATGCACCCACACCACAGTGTCAAACACTTTCTGGAGGATTATTTATACTGACTACTCTTTATGGAACCTGCCACATCTGGAGTGATGATATTATCATCCACAATAGAAAAAAGAATCTGAGGGGATATATGTAATAAATAAATATGATGAATAATTGATATATCAGTGACATCAACACTGACATTCAAGCCAAGCTATCTGTGAAAATGCATAAAATCATGTTGTTGACAGACAGTCAAGGGTATGTAATTTGTAAGAGTAGGGATGGACATCTCAGTCAAAAATACTATTCGACATTCACTGGAATCAATTTGATCATTCATCAAAACAATAATCACATAAACATTTTTTTTTACATTTTGATGAGTATTCAAAAATTTGAAAATCATGACCCATGGTGAGAGTGGGCTATTATTGCACACACATTAAAAAGATAGTAAACTGCAATAGAAGAGCCAAAATAGCCTCAAGCTATGTTCTGTAAAATTGCTGTACACTGCAAGATATGTTTTGCCAAATCTGGTCCAAATAAAACTTCTCATAAAAAATGTATAACTGGCCCAAAGATGCACTTTTCACTTTATTTTTTTCATGTGAACAAACCATGTAAGATTTGTCAGTCATGAAAACTTTGGAATCTACTAAATGGACAAAGACATGCATTTAAGAGCCATCGCCCTTGACTGAGCTGTGATTCGATCCAACAGATCAGAAGTGCACATAATCAACTCTTTACACCTCAGTGTAAACTTGCAGAAATCTGAATTTTGAATTATGATCTGAAAAAGACAGAACATGTGCTTTCTGTGATGCAGACCATGTTCCAGATTATGTCTAGTTTCAGATCCAAACAAAATATGAGTGAGACCACTTCAGGATGTCTTTTGGCTAATTGGATCATAATGTGAGCAACATCTGATCATGGGATGGACAGACCTGAAGACAGTCAAGTTTTCTATGAAAACTTTCTATGAAACTGTAATGCATGCTCCACACTATTTAAACCATATTAGCTTAAGTGACCTACAGACAGTTAGGGCTCTTATAGCAGAAGGAGAGGGTCTCGCCGACATCAGTAAAGTAATTTTATTTAATTCAACAAGAATTCTGGGGATCAAGCCACAGCCTGTTGACTGATAGTGATGTGGCTTACTGAGGATGTACTGAGTGAGAATCACTGAACATACTGTAGGCATGCAATGAAGCTAAGCTGGCGAGGGCTAGAGAGATACCCAAAGCCTGTTTCTCCCCCAATGCTACTTAATGACAGGAGGATTAATTTTTCCTTTGGGTTATGGCTCTGATGCCACCCATCTCACTGTGTGAAATCACTCCCTGGCAGCGCTTGGTAGCAAGCAGTGAGCTTGCAGAAAGGGGTAGAGAGAGAACAGATAGCTCACGTCTTAAGAGTGATATGGAGAATGTTATTCTGCTGAGCCAACGAATGAACCTCATAAGCTGATGCCTACCTACAGTGGCAGACACAAACATGAGCATCCTCTGAGTATCAATGCTAAACAAACATGTCAGACATCATGATATACTGGTAACATCATACCAATTTGTGATTTGAGGATAGAAAGAACACAACTCTTGCTCATTCTCACTGTTAAACATGTTGTAGCCGGTTTCATAGCAGACCCCTTAACTTAACAGTTGACAACAACAAGGTAAAGAGTTGACATGGGGGTCAATCACAGCAGGCCCCAAACAACGTTGGGGTCACACAGGACACGGTTTGGGGCCAGGGCATTCCTGGCTGATGCAGTTGGGTTTGTCTGGGAAATGACTGAGCAAACAGGGGCCAGAGTGGCTTCCCCTTACTGGCACCAGCGCTTTGTCCCCACTAATCCACTCCAAAGAGCCACAGTCAAACACCCAGCGCCATACAGTCACCAGTAACAACACAGCACAGTCTGGGGGGACACGAAATGAATCCCACTGGCCAAAGCAGGGAGACAGACGCCAGTTTGCTCATCAGATTTGGGCACAGAAAACAGTATGGCTTAACTGTATGAACTGGGTGATGATCACAGAGCAACTTTTTGAGGTGCAATATTGCCTTCTGCAGGGATGGTGACTTGTTACAGACACAGTATTACTGAGCGTTATTCAGCTGGTTAGAGTTGCAGCAAATTTGCCCTTTTACTTGCTCATAAAATTGTTATCTGTGTGCATCATGAGAACTGGTCGCAGAGTGTGTGCATTATTGTACTGTATTGACAATTTCTGTCAGTGAGGATCAGGACTCGTAATACACAGACAGGCAGAAAGGTGGAAATGTCAAGAGCAAGATAAGTACTGCTGAATAGCAGGCTGTATAGACAGATGGGGATATCAATTGAATTGCATTAATACAGTGGCTCTTGTGGCTGACATTAAAGCAAATCTACTTATCTGTGCCTCGTGATGTGTATTTTGGTCATATGATGTGAGGACTATTTAAAAGCTGCAAATCACAACTGTCCCCTAAAGTATTTCTACTGCTGTTGAGTGAATCAGATGTGCAAAATGAAACGGAATGAAATCAAGGAATTATGTACATGAAAACCCAGACTTAGAAATTACACAGCACTGAACAAAAACAGGAAAGCAGAAAATTAAACAAAAGCATGGCAACAATAAATGATCCGAAAACCAGTGTAATGAATGCATGTTGCCGGAACATGGACCCGATCAGAACCACTGCCAATTTAATATACCACTACTTAGTTGACTACTATATCCCGTGGTTAGAGCGCCCACCCTGAAAATCTGAGGTTCAATCCAAGGAGGAAACTGGTATTCTGTCAAAACACTCATGACACTTAAAACTTACCTCATCATTATTGGAGATGGACAGAGTGATTAATAGCGTAAGTTGGAGATCTCAAACAGAACCGTATATCAACTGTTTGGTGTGAATTGAAAAGTAATAAGACACACTCTTGCTGCATAGTTAACAACTGGATAGCACTTACTTGTCATACTCTGTGTTGTCTTTGTCGCAGCGTGCATCCTTGTGCTTCTGCCAGTCCTTCCCATGTTTACAGGTGGTGAGGAGGACCACATCTTCCGAGTTATGAACGTGATATAAAGCATTCCTAGTGTCTGAGCCTATTCCAGTTAGGTACCTCTTCCCCTTAAAAACAAGCATGTACTTTCTATAAGGGGGGATGGTGTTATGTTTCAGGTAGCCCCTTTCCCCTCCTGTCCTAGGGTGGTCTTTAGAGAAAAGAGGGATAGAAACGTCAAAGTTGGGTCTAAAGTTCTCTGTGCTGATGCTGGCCTTGGCCAACATGGCGAGGCCGATGTCGAAGCCAAGGTCTTCTGTGTAGTCTGGCCAAGTGCCAGAGTATAAGTTGAAGATGATGTGGTTTTTGCCCCCGTTCCACAGAGGAAGGCTCTGGATCTTTGCTTTCAAGTTGTGCACATACTGGGGTGAAAGCTGGTCCCGATCCAGAGTGTCCAAACTCAGGACAAACAGGCACGCCTGTCCCGGGTCAGGTGTATAGAACCTGGATCCTTCAATAGAGGACAAGATGTTCTGATAACTCTCTGACATCTTCTCCCCTTTCTGCTGGGGGTACACATAAACTTTAAATCCATTCCTCTGGCACAGGGAGAAATCAAAGCAGGAATCCATCCTGCAGCGTTTTCCAGTGTAAACGCCTGAGTTAGCGTCCCTCTTCTGTCGAGGAGATATGTGTTCATTGTGATCGTCGCTCCGTTCTTGCTCCCAGGAGCTGAACGGCTGCAGGGCCCCGGGGAAGCGACGCCACCGCGCCCCGGGATGATAACCGGCGAGACTGCGGTCATCACGCCGGCTGGGACCCCGCCTGGACAGCGGGACTTGTATCCCCCCAAAACAAAACAACAGAATGAGACACGCACCGGCGGAGAACAGGGTCAAGTACCGTTTTTTGGCCTGCATGTGTCCTACGATCAGGGATAAGATGTCTGGCGATAAATCCAAGAAGTCCCCAAGTTTTGGTTTCACCACCTCCTGCGGGAACGCTCCGCCATCTTCCCCCGGGCTGCAAGGGTTGTGCGCTCACGTCTCCCACCTTCTGCTTCAGATGCCTTTCACAAGTCCGGGAACTGATCCAAAGCATGTGGGCGATTTATAATGTTCATCCACCTCGTCTCCTCGTCAACAGTTGAATCGACTAACTGACATGAGTTTCTCCTAAAGAACAGTGACCCGATCCACTTAAAAATGGGATCTAATGTTACCACTTTCCTTCTATGTATAACATTAGATTTACTTTGCCCCAATCGCTCATTTGCACCGCTGAATATTCATGATTTGCTAACTAGAAACAAGCGGTTAAAATAACAACACAGCTCAAAATCTGTACAAACTTGAGTAATGTTGAAGCAGCAGTTTGTGCCAGACTTGTTGCCTGGACAGTTAACTATTGTCCCTCCTGGAAATTAGCAACCAAGCGGGCACCGGAGCCTTAAACATTCAACATACCCAGCCTGAGATGTTATCTCGATTCTTTGACTTAAAGGATCAAAAGATACAAGTATCATTATGACTGTTTGCTGAACCTACACAGCGAATTTCTCCGTCCGATTTAGCTAGCTAGCAAGCTAACAAACTGGCTAGTTTCTGAAAACATTCCCGGTTAGCTTGTTAGCTAAGCGGCTGCATCAAAGTAGCTGGAAGTAAAGACAGCCAGGCAGCGTTTCTTCTCCGCCGGAAAACCACGTCTCACCACCCGGACAACTTATCCTTCGCTCCTCCGTACAAAGACAAGCTAATTTCTCAGTGAATTCCTCCAGTGGTGTGAAGTGTTTAAGTGGCGGCTCGCACACACAAAAACAAGAGGGAGCTGTGGCAGAGAAACACGGCACAGTCCCAGCAGGACGACCGATGATGATGACGACGCGGCGACGTCCTTCCACGGCGCACGCTGCGCTGCCATTGGTTCGCGTCACGTCCGAGGAGGGCGGGGCTTCCAGTGCACCCATTCACATCCAGGGAGAAGAGGAGAGGAGTTCCTGCACTGATTTACCACAGAGAATTATGAGCTCATAATCCACATCAGGGCCATATTAAAAAGAGAGAAGTGTTCTTGAATGCAGGTATTTATGTGCAGTTCATGATAGTTAAGTGGGGAACCATCAGAAAGAGGAGTATAAAATAACCACTACAGTGAAATACATACTAATCAAGGTCTGTTTAATGGCTGTTCAGGAGCTTTTGATCATATCACACAATCTTCATTAGGAGAGGGAGTTTGCCAAGTTGTCATATAAAATATAGATGTTAACTTTCCATTTTTAGCACTTTATTTTCGGTCTTTTCTGCATATTGGCTTAAAAGTTCGCTGTTAAATGTTGTTTCCAAGGTCAAGAGTGAACTCTGAGATAAAAAATATTTGTCATCCAAAATTATTGTATTGTAATTTAAATCAATTTTTGACTATTTTAAGCATATGTTTATGTTGCTTTTAAGATTAAGAATGAATAATTAGGTGATTACAGGAAACACCCTGCAGATGCACTAATAGGCTCCACCTCTAAGGAATATTATACTGTCTTTTTTCATATATGTATGCTAAGTGTGTTTATAGTCAAAAATTAACATAAATCAAACCAGCCACATCTCTCCAATATAATTAGAGTTAGTTTGCTGAAAGTGTTGTGCATAATGATGCAGGATGTATAAACAGTTTTGTCTAGATCATTGTTCTACTGTATATTCCAGTGTTTGCTGTTGATTGTTTTGTTTGTTTAAATTCAAAGACAGATGACTATTAGCATTTGCAACACCAACTTTACTGTATGGTCACCATAAACTATCCAGGCAGAGGGCTGATGGACTGAGACTGCGCTTCAAAGAGAGTTTGGGTTCAGGCTCCTGAGATTGATTCTGCAGCTGAGAGATGCCTGTTGTTTCAAAAAGCAGGATGGCTGCAAAGTTTGGGTGTTGGTTTCTCCCACTTGATGCTTTCTACTGGAAATTCCTGGTTCTTCATCAGCATGCATTTGTCCTGCTGAAGTGCCCTTGAGCACAATGCTGGATTCCTGAGTCATACCAGTGTTGCTCTGCAACCAAACATGACCTCTGACCCTTCTGTTGGGAGGCTTACGCAACAAGATAAATTAATCATTTTCAGCCTAAATAGAAATAGAAAATAATAGAAAACATTAGGTAGGAGGAGAGTAGAGTTTGCCCTGATAGGAACTGCACCAGTGAGTGAGGACCAGCAGGACAATGGCACTGCAGTGTATTAGCCAGGTCTTTTCTGGCATGTAGTAAGCCATGATGTGTTTTCACAGCTGCTGTGGTCTGAAAGACTAGAAGTGATTTTGCAGAAGCGGGGAAAGAGCAAGGAGGAATGTGAAGCTGCGTTCCTCAGGAGCTGTGGACCAGCTATCTGCACTGCCTCAGTTCCCCATGGACCACTGATCAAAGACAGGGAGGGATATGATGGCCACCTCCTCATTCTCTACCTCCTCCCTTTCTCTTTGTCTCCCCTCTTTCTGTCTCAGCCACCCCACTCCTGCCTTTTCCCTCTCTTACTCTCTATCATCCCCTCTGCTGCTCTCTGGCATTCTTTCCATCTCTTCTCTCTTTCATCCCTTTAACTAATTTACGAGGGGGGCACCGCCGGTGACTGATGCGAATAGATGGATGTTCTTGAGCTTTTGCCACTACAATGATCAGATGTGCATTGTTTATATGTCACTGAATTTTAATTTGAGCTCTTTAAAGTGGTCTTTCCATGTGGAATTATGATGGTCCCTCACTTTAAAGTCTGAAATTTATGATTGCTCTTCCAGTAGGCTTATTTGGATGGCTCACTTCAAAACCGACATGATGACAGACAAGGACAAATCAATAAAAAATGCAGACAATTGGATTCCAGGAAAAAAAAACATTAAAAAACATCTCTGGGGTTCTGCTTTTGTCTAGTTATTATCTGCAGCTTAATGAGAGTGTAGAGATGCCGTCTCCCTGCTGTTGCATTGTGTTTGCTGAGCTGAGCACTGGCCAGATTTAGAGCAGCAGGGTGACTGAGCCAGAGCAGCACTCCCACTGTGTAATACATGCAACCATGCCAATATCTAATTTGGATGCACCCAGGTCAGCATAGTTTTCCCAGCCAGCCAGCGAGTCAGGAAGCCAAGCAACTAAACAGCCAAATGGAGATTTATTATTTCCTTCTGAGTACATTTTGAGGTCATTAATTCGCTTTTTTGTCAATAACAGTAATGCAATGTGCATTTGTTATTACAAATTCCACTCACAGAATCACAGAAAAATATGAATGTGTTGTTATCTGCAGGAGCCATATGCATCACTACACACATGCACACATGGAGTCATTTGTAGGTGCGTTCGTATGTGTCTGTGTGTGTGTGTGTGTGCCTCTTTCATGTAGAGCACAGCCTTGGATGTGGTAATTTAATGTCCCCTCCTGACTGAGACTGACAGCCTTGGTGAGGAGCCTCATCCATCTGTGTTGACGCAGAAATGCACAAATCACATCTGAGTGTAACAGGATGAACAGTGAAATGAAGGGTTCAAGTGACAAATGGAAGTGTCAGCGTCTTGATGCAGAGAGGGCCAGCAGGATCACCCTCCACGATTTAAGTGGAGGGCTACTTGACACGCTTTATATCAGGCACCTTCTCCTCCAGTGGGAGTAGATGGGTGTTTTCTGTCTGTCCAGTAGCCACAAAAATAGTTATAGTGATAGTAAAGAGTTTGATGTTATTCACTGTGCATTAACCAACTTCTAACCAGCCTCTGTCTGTAGCTTCATATTTAATTGACTATATGATCATCAGAGTCTCCACAAGTATATATTTCCCATCACAACCATTCATTAAAATATGCCTTGTACTGTTTTCAAAGAGAGTCAAAGAACGAGTATTGATTTCTGCCAATCATCAGTATCATTATCATCATAGTAAATTAATAAATTCTCATGCTGTAGAGTGAACTTGATGCTGATCTCTAATTGAGATTAATGGATATGTTCACGGATTCGAGAGGAAAAGCTTTCATAGTAGAATTAAAAATTCAGACAAGACTTTGAGGTCAGAACAGGATGGCTCCATGTTCACCTACACCACGCCTACACTCCAGGATTTCCAAGATTTCACCCACGTTCACTGAGATTATAGACTTCTGAAATGGTCCTACTCCCTGTCTGGAACCTTTAACCTACAAGAGTCCAAAGCTATGCACCGACTCTGTGAGGCTGTACATGCACAGTGGTGCTTTGAGCAAGGATTCGTCCTCTGGGAATCATGAATGTCTGTGCTAATAGATGGATCCAATAGTTGTTGGGGTTACAGTCTTGACCAAAGTGGTGGACTGACCTACTGATAGACCAACACACCGACATGGCCATACCCAGAGCCAAATGAACGTGCAAGGCTAGAAAAAATATCTCAGTGATCATCTGAACATCTTATTGCCTAATTTTGAATGTCATTATATCATGTCTGCGAATAAAAAAGCCAATGAGGCTGCAATAAAAGGTTGACTCCACTGGATTTTAACAGTCTGTTCCTGTTCCCAGCTATAATTTCTGTGAAGTGCTACAGTCATAAGGACCTGTCACATAAATTTGAGTGGCAGCAACAAAAAGTTCCCATGACCCTGTTGCAATTCAGAGTGAATTACCATGTCCTATAAAAGACTAGTATTCTGCTGTCTTTGAGTACCAGCAATGAAAAGAATGCAGAGAAATCATTAGGTGGAAAGTTGTACAGAATATTTGTTACATTTCTTGGTTTATTATTGATTATTCTATTATTATTGTTATTATTATTATTATTATATGATCATTTGTGTAATAGTGGATTTTAGGACCCAATTTAAAGTAACTGCGATAGCTATCATTCAATGTTGTTTAATATGGAGAAAAATTACAGTTTTCATCATTCATGTGTTATTTATAATCCAAACTGTGTCAGGAGCAGTCTACAGGAAATTAATGTTCAATCAATGACACGATAATAATCACCATCAAAATAGATAATGATTATCACCATATTTCCCTTTGCTATTTTTCTTCCATGTAATCTGTCTCTTCCTCTCTTTGTATTTATATATTAGATAAAAGGACTGCGACTAAAAGAGAAGAGAGAAAAAGCACTCCTGTATGTGTGTAGGCGGGTTCGTGCTTGCACACAATATGCTCACCACCTTGTGTGCATGGCAGCGTGTGTGTGTGTTGGAACATCTCAATCACAGAGCAGAGATCGGCCTCAATTACACATGCAATAACTTTTAGGTCTCCAAAGGCCTAGAAACAATTTGTATGCTAATAAGTATGACAGCAGTAATGACTTGCAATAAAGGTAACATCTGCTGTTTGATCAAATCTGATATTAGAGCATTACCAGAATCAGCCATTGCTATTTGTTCTGAAATCACTTGTTAGCCTCGAAGCTCCTTTTGGGAAGTGTTTTGGCATCTAGTATTGGCGATGTTATAACCCTTCTCCTGGCCTTTTCTTCTTTTCTCTCTGCAGTGCTTCAAAGAGTATCTGTGTTTTAGAGGTGTGCTCTTGGAGGAAGTTAAAAGTAGAGACATTTTTCTATGTAGTCATGTCAAATCAGTTTAATTTATCTGGATCAAAATCACAAATTTATCTTAGAGGGCTTCAAAATTTGAACATGGTACACTCTTGTCCCTAGGTTCTTAGTGGGAAAACTTCCATCAAAAACCATTGTATGAGACTGCAGCCTTGCAATACGTACCATATGTACGGAGAAAACAGACATAGTAGTGAGCAACATAAAAGATTCATGAGCTTAGGCTACAGTCGAAAAGTGTTTTTAGACATGTTAGCTGCATGGCTCTTGGGATGGCAAAGTCAATCTGTCTGTTAGTCCACCTCCTTGGTCCAAACTGAAATATCTCAACAACTATTCGATAGAGTGTCATGAAATTTTGACATTCATATTCCCCAAAGGATGACTCCTAATGACTTTGGTAACATTTCCTCTAGCGCCATCATGATGTTGACATTTGAGGTTTTGAGTGCAATGTTTTTTCGACAACTGTTGTGTGGATTGACACGAAGTTTGGTACGGACATCATTCAGACGTCATGTTTCCCTCTGGAAGAATTGTAATAACTTTAGTGATCATCAGGTCAAAATCTTAATTGCTCCAATAGTTTGCTTCATGACCAAATTCCTGCAAAAATAATAACATTCTCATCAGCCTCTTGCCACAAAGCAGTTTGTGTATGAAAGTGTGGAAAAGAAATGCTGTTCTCTGCAGATTCTGTCCTAAAGGGTTCCACTATTGATTCAATGTGCCTTCATTCTTACGTGATGTATCATATATTATAAAGATCAACACTCTACAGCACATGAGTGTCCATGTAATTTTGCTTGATAGGTAATCACGCATACTGTGCAACATAAAGGTGCTTAATTGAATTAATATAATAATATCAAAAGAAACACTATGAAGTTAATCACATAAATGTGATTACATACCAGCTATACATGGCAGCTAATTTTAGCTGTAATTAGATTTGATACATGTCTGTGAAGTATTTGCTGACACGAGAACAGAGAGACAGAAAGAGCAGGGCAGAGCGTGCCTCCTGTCTCATTCCAATGAGAGAGGCTTGCTGCGTGCAGCTCTCACTTCAAGGGCCTGAAAAAGATCAATGAGGAAGAATAGCAGTGGGACTGGACTACAAATTGAGCAGCCTTTAATCACCTCACACGGTTCACAGTGGTGTGAAAGTTCCCGCCATGAAAAGGTTTAATCACTAGCCAAGCTGAATAGAGTCAACTTGCTGCTAATAAAGGGCACACAGGGTCTACGGGGACACGCGCACACATGTGTTTTTGCTAATGCACCTAAGCACACGCACAAACACATGGACGACCTTGCATCTTTTGCATACATGTTCACACAGGACTTTAAAATCAGCCACTCATGACTGTAGCATACTGATAATAACCTCCAGTTTATAAATCTGTCATGCTTTCTTGAAAATGTTATCTGAAGTCCTTAATTTGGTGAGTTTCTTGGGACATGAAGTAGCCCACAGAGTAAGAGGCAATCATCATTTGTCAGCTTATTCAAGGGTTTCAATGACAAATGATAATTAACTGACCCAACAGTCATTGACTGCCAAGCTACTCAGGGAATGAAAACTGAGATCCATCAATGCTCTTAATGGCCAGAGACATGAGGGTCATATGGTCACTCTTCAGTCGATGGCCAAATGAATATAACAATTTGTGTTTAGAGTATTACTCAATGGGATAACATTTCACTGTTGCTGTGGTTATAGTGTCCTTCACCTTCATACGTATTTGGTTAATCACAACCAATAGTACTATACAATAAAAGCAAATCTCAAATGAGATTCTATAAAGACAGATCAAGATAACAAGAACAGAAAAGCCTTAAGGCACCTGAAGGTTAATAAAGAAGGTGTAGTGAGAGACCTCATTAGTGAAAACCTTTCATGATGCTTCCCAGGAAGCCCATATAGCTGACCCAGGTGCTGCTGTGAATGTGACCTTGGTGTGATGGTAAACGGGTAATAAATCCAGTGGCCACAGGGACGTAGTTGTGTAGTTTGTGGACAGCCGGGTCAATGAGGAGGCAGGCTATGAATCTAAATTGCACCTGTCTGTCTTTCTCCCTTGTCCCCACTATAAAGTGCATTGAAATAATGGTGCTCCAGTGGCTCTGCGAGATCAGAAGCATGGTATTCAGGATGTTAAACGCAGCTCACCTTGCTGTATGTCTCCCAGCTCCCTGTCAGTCACCAGTCTGCACTAATGAATAAAGTGAAAGTGTTATGATGGTAAACTGTAAAAAATACCCTGAAGCAGAGAATCCTTTGCATATCAAAGGTAAAACGCAATTAAAGAGATGCAACAGTGTTGTAATAAAAGATCTGAACTTCACCATATGAATCTGCTACAGCACACAGAGACATCAACTGGTTCAGGATTGAGATTTCTGCCCCACAGAAAGGTGACAGGTCAAACAAACAGCTCTCTCCATATGACTGTTATTAACCTCCGGCTCACACTGCTTAAAGGAAGTGCCTGCCACCGTGTTAGAATTATTGGCAATAAAAGTCCAATTCAATCAGAATTGAAGGAAACATGAGGGCTTATGCTTATCCACCCATGTTGACCACATGTTGGTTGTGTAGATTGTCAGTTTCTTCAGCCATGTCAGACCCAGTGGGTGGTAGACTCCAAACAAGGGTTCATTATTTCTCCTGCAAAATATATTTTTTATTGTATAGATGATAAATAATGAGAGGTTTGCTGTAACAGTGAAAGGATAAGCCCTTTGGAGGCCTCCAGGAAAATATATTTCATGAAGATATTTGTTGCCTGAAGGCTGTGGGATGTTATATTTCTTCCCTGTGGATTTATCTCTGAGATTTTCCACAGCAGGTTGGTTTAATTTCGGTTCAGGCTTATTCTCACTTCTCAGTCCTTGTAAATCACTGCATCCCTGTGGAGCCAGAAATGTGCATTCAGTGCAGTGGAGCAGCAGGGAGAGAGATGAACTGAGGTTAGAGTGGATGTCTGTCGCCATCTAGAGAAACATGGACATCACACATGGAGTTTTAGGTGAATCAGGCTGACAGACAATATATTTGATTTACATTAACAGGCAGCATCACTGTGAGTCATTTCAAAGAGTTTATCTGGGTGTGATCGGTTAAAAATAGTAAATAAAAATACAGCTTTCTCAAATATACCTGATATATTTTCGGTGCTTCAAGGCAAAGTATGGGAAAGACTTGTCACCGCTCCTCTCCGGCACGCTGAATGAAGGGAATCAAACGTACCTGGCGTCAGAGTCATGTGATTGGTCATGAGGAAGTAAACAGGGAAGACAGGATCTAAAGAAGTAAGACCCCTTTCTACAATCTTTGACTTTTAGCATGTGCGGCTATTTAAATTAAATCATCAAGACTTTAAAAAATTATTGTACCACGATAGGTTTGCATCTTTTCATGTGTTGTCGCCCGCAGCATCTAGGCTAATCAAAGTAGCTAGCAGGCTACATGCTAACGTTAGCTTCGTAGTAATAGAAAGCGCTAACAGTGAGCTAATGAATGATCATGTAATAACTCCTCAAATTCTTCTGTTTACGAACCAAACAACAAGTCTGTTAAAAGCTAAACGAGTGTGTTTTGATGAGTCTTCAAGAAACCTGAAAACTGAATCCTTCAGGTGTTAAAATGTTACAAACACATATTAGGATTAAAGGTAAAATTCTTGTTATGCATTAAAGCAAATTGGGCATTTCCGGTGAGAAGATGTCTATTCTCATACTAAGTGCTCTTATAGTACTATATATTTGCTAAGTAAAGGTAATACTAATGTAATAAACTATTACCCCAACCCCTCGGGAGAAGTCTGAACTCAGGATCAGTCTGGATGTTGGCTTTCAATGTTTTGCTCAAAGACACTTGATGAAACTTTCTTGTTAAACATAGATACAAATCTAAGCATCAAAAACTCAACCTGCTCCTGTTTTCAAACATCCTGCCTTTTTCTTTCAGCTGGAGTATCCAAGCAGTCAGTCTGCTGCAGAAACACAGGTGTGGCTGTCTTCATCCTCCTCCTCCTCTTCCTGTAGCCACTATGGTGGACTTCCTGGCAGAGAACAACCTGTGCGGCCAGGCCATCCTCAGGATAGTCTCTAGAGGAAATGCCATCATCGCTGAGCTCCTGCGCCTCTCTGACTTCATCCCTACAGTTTTCAGGCTCAAGGACAAGAGCGACCAGCAGAAATATGGAGACATCATCTGTGACTTCAGCTACTTTAAGGTATGGATTTCATCAGGGTGGGTTTTCTAAGAACGTTTTCGCCTCAACAATACAAATAACATACAACATAACATAAAACCTGTAAATTAGGAAACTAGGCATGTGACCCATTGTGTGATGGGATGATCATGATCAATATTCAGTGCTGTAGGTTTTCCCTAGAGTTCAGGACATAAACAAACATTTTAGCTCAGTGTATGATTTATGCAAATAACTGATTTCCTGTTGGAACAGCTCTTCTGCCTTGTCCCCTTTGTTGGGAGCTGTGCATGCATTTTCATGAAACACTTATTTCAAGCTGTTGCTTCAACGCCAGGGTCCAGAGTATTATGAGGGGAAGATGGAAGCCAAACCTGAGCTCCAAGACCTGGATGAAGAGTTTAGAGAAAACAACATTGAGATTCTGTCGAGGTTCTATCTGGCTTTTGAGAGTGTCCACAAATACATAGTGGATCTTAACAGGTAAGACAAGACTGGACTATTTAGGTTTTTCTTTATTCAATACAGTTTTGGTTTAGTCAGTTTGAGAGTAAATTCCTTAAGAATATGAAAGCATGTTTTGAGTTGTATATTGAAATAGATAATAAAAACACTGTCCCTGACCTTGATTCACATTCTCTCTCTTTTTTTTCTCTTTTCACTACAAAACATGATTAAGACTCTTTTACAAGATGTTATTTTGTTATTTTCTTCTCTCTTCAGATATTTGGATGACCTACATGAGGGTGTTTATATTCAGCAGACCCTGGAGACTGTGCTTCTAAATGAAGATGGGAAACAGCTTTTAGTAGGGAACACAAATGCAAATCAGTTTGCATTTTGTAACATTACATTGATTTCCATGCCTATCCCTTAAAACTACACATCAAAACTAAACAAAAAAGACACTGCAGAATACTGATTGTGTATGTTTTCTCTTCCACCCAGTGTGAGGCTCTCTACCTTTATGGAGTCATGTTGCTGGTTATTGACCAAAAAATTGAAGGGGAGGTCAGAGAGAGGATGCTCGTTTCCTACTATAGATACAGGTGACTCACACATGCACACACACACACACACACACACATACATACATACACACACACACACACAAATGCGACCTTCTCTTACTGACTCAGGCCCTGGATGTGCTCAATTCACTTGTTAGCCAGTGAGCTCGCTCGTAGCAAAGTTGAGTCACTGTACTTGACTCGTACATGCATTCACTTAAAATATTGGTTGGTGTACCTGATCTCTTTTTATCTCTCCTTTTGAGATGTTCTGAGATGTTATTTTACACCAAAATATTAGTTTATATATAAATATAAGACTTCCATGTTTGTCTTTGAATGAAATGTAAACATCTTGTTAATCACTACATTTATATCAGTTGCATTAACCACAATGCCAGGTGCAAAGAATAACATTTGTCCTTACTTGCCTTAGTCTTTAAATTGTCTCCCATTATTTTATTGTTTCGCATGTTCTTCAGTGCTGCCCGTTCATCAGCCGACTCCAACCTGGATGACATTTGCAAGCTCCTGCGCAGCACTGGCTACTCCAGTCAGCCTGGAGCCAAACGGCCAGCCAACTACCCAGAGAGCTACTTCAACAGAGTTCCCATCACTACCACTTTTATTAGCATGGTCATCGGGAGGCTGCGCTCGGACGACATATACAACCAAGTAAGAAACATCATTGTGAACTTTTAATAAACTGAAATGACAAATTTGATCCCTTCTGTTGAGAGTTAGGTTTTCCTTTGTTACAGATTTTGTGAGGGGGTATGGGTTATGTCAAATGTCATGGTATGGACTTGGACTTAAAATCACATTTCTCTACCTGTCCATCAGGTGTCTGCGTACCCTCTACCAGAGCATCGTAGCACAGCGCTGGCTAACCAGGCAGCCATGCTGTACGTCTGCCTGTACTTCAGCCCCTCTATACTGCACACCCAGCAGGCCAAGATGAGGGAGATAGTGGACAAGTACTTCCCTGACAACTGGGTAAGACATTTGTTCTACGGTGTGATTGTTCATTGGATGTCCTGTAGGATTAATCTGCAGTGATAATGTCATGCAGGTAATGAATAAACAATAAACAAGCTTTGTCTTCCTTGGTCTTAGTTTTTATTGTGAAAGTTGACCTGAAGTGTTTGTGTTGTCCGACTGCAGGTTATCAGCATCTACATGGGGATCACAGTGAACCTGGTGGAGGCGTGGGAACCATACAAAGCTGCCAAGACTGCTCTCAACTACACCTTGGACTCTGCTAACATCAAAGAGCAGGTATTAAAAAGTTGTATTTGCTTCAATGTCACACAGTCTTCGCCTTTGTCAATTTACAGTCCTTCAGTGTGGCACTATTGTATGCAGGTGCTGATAACTGTGTGCAGAATTTGTAAGACGTCCAGTGTGACGGTGCAGAATCCAAATTGAAACACAAGGGTATTAATCAAATCAGTGACTTTGAAAGACATTTTTAAACTTGTCTTGAAAAGTTTGGAGGTGAATGTACATGAGCTCAAATTGAAGTACGAGTAATAAAGATATATAGGGTCATGAAGAATTCTGCACCCATAGCAGGAGGAGACAACTGAATAATCCTTGTTCAGTGTGCCATCTGCAAACATTGCCATGCTTCCTAGCGGCCACTAGTGGGAGAGAATGAATTAATCATTTATCGTCCAGGATGAAAGACTTAGTTCTAATCGTATATCTCCCAACCAACACCACCACCATCACTGTGTGCTTAGGCCACTCGATATGCAGCCAGCATGGAGAACCTGAGGCCTCAGGTGCAGCAGCTACTGAAGGAAGGTTTCCTCAGGGAGGAGATCATCCTGGACAACATTCCCAAACTACTCAACTGTCTGAGGGACTGTAACGTTGCTATCCGCTGGCTGATGCTGCACTGTGCAGAGTCAGGTGAGAATATTAAAGACCACAATGTATCTTGGTGAAGAAGAGATAATGTCGTTCTTGTGATGTTTTATTTTCTCCAAAGCGACTGAATGTTTCTTTTGTCCATTTCTAGTTATTGTGAGCTGGAAAGTTCATATTGCTCCAGACTTCCAAATTTGTGGCTTTAGCTTTGGAAATATAATATTAATAAAAATAGGTTTTTCATTTATCAAATTGCACATTTTTTTTACAGCCTATGACCCAAACAACAAGCGGCTGCGTCAGATCAAAGACCAAGTGCTCAATGACTCCAAGTACAACCCCAGGATACTGTTCCAGCTCCTGCTAGACACTGCTCAGTTTGAGTTCACACTCAAAGAGGTGAGAGTCTCTCTTCAATACTTGATAATGTGAATGAATACTGGGAAAACATGGAAAAACAAGGGGCATACTGGGCTTTTCTCTTTTGTAGAGAGAACGTGTAAAATTAATGCCGGAATAATTCCAGAGTGATCCAGCCAACTGCGTTCCTCGTTAGTCGTGTCCCCTCTGTCGTCTATTAGCATCCAGTGAGACAGCATATGGCTAGCCAGTCTATCACTAGGAGAGGACACAAATTTAATGTTCTCATTACACATCTCATCTGACTAATCCATCCTCATCGACTCAGCATCTGTGCTGTCCCTCTTCCAGATGTTCAAGCAGATGTTGTCAGAGAAGCAGATCAAATGGGAGAGCTATAAGAAGGAGGGATCAGAGAGAATGACTGAGCTGGCTGAAGTCTTCTCTGGTGTCAAACCTCTCACCAGGGTGGAGAAAAATGGTGAGTTACACCGTTAGGGTGGATAAGGTGAAGGATTATACACACGGCGAGGAAGTGGCACCGGCTAAAAGGAACCTCAGCCATGCAGTGTTTCATGCTTCGAATGTCATGGATTATTTCAGTGTTGGAACACAAATGCTTAAATGAGTTAAAGCTTGAAGCTGCTCAGGGAAAAATATTGAGTCATGGAAACATAATGGAAAAAATAAATCAAGGACTCACATGCAGGGAGAGGCATATTAAATTTACATCAGTCATTCTTACTTCTGGCATTGTGACTCTAGTAGAGAGATCCATTTCTCTCATCCACCGCTTGTAAAAAATACTTTTATAACATTCTCTCTCCACTTGTACTAAACACCACTATTACTCCTCACAGAGAACTTACAAGCCTGGTTCAGAGAAATCTCAAAGCAGATCGAGTCTTTGAACTATGAGGATTCCACAGCTGCTGGGAGAAAGACAGTTCAGCTCATACAGGCTCTTGTTGAGGTGAGCAAGACGATCGTATTTCACGCTGGCTTTACAGTCTCACATTATCATCATCAAGACTTGATTTGCTAAATTTTCATTGGAGTCTTCTGACAGAATTTGATTTTGATAACATTATTTAAATCATTTTATACTATTTTGCAGCGTTACTTTGATTGCCTCATACATATAATTCAAGTAAATCCGAGAACAATGTATGCAAACAGTAGCAAAACAAAGGGACAAAAATTAACTGCTATGATATATATATAAAATAGAGACACATCACAGTGCACAATAGAGATGTCTCGTTGGCTCAGTGGATTGTAATGCCCTCATTTTCTCCTGTTTATCCTGCCACAGTCTGTTGTAAAATAAGAAATGGAACAAATATGATTTTCACAAAAATTGCAAACACTGGGTTATGTTTATTTATATAGCCATTGATAGTTGTTAGCTAATTAGCTCGTCCATGGGCACAGTCTTCTGTACCAGCACCAAATTCTCCTCATGAGCCAGAAATTTAATGAGCGCCATTGGAGAATTGTTTATTTTTTAACATCTAGAAAATAAGACTGCCAGGCGAGTGCCTTGGATACAGATATTTTTGCAGCGGTGTTTGCTTTCTCTACAGTTACAACATGCGTCTATAAAAATGTTTTTCTCTCCGTCTGCAGGTCCAGGAGTTCCACCAGTTGGAGTCTAACCTGCAGGTCTGTCAGTTCCTGGCTGACACCAGGAAGTTTCTGCACCAAATGATCCGCACCATCAATATCAAAGAAGAGGTCCTCATTACCATGCAGATAGTCGGAGACCTGTCGTACGCATGGCAGATCATTGACAGGTACCCACTGATAAACATTAAAGCCATATTAAATTACTGGTAAAGAGGAAGATGGTGAAGTAACATGAATAAACAAATAATGAATCTTTGATAACACAGTTCAGTTAAATGCTGTATTAGTAAGCTTACTTTCATTGTAGTTCACATTATTTTCTCTTAGGAGACAGTGAGACAGTCTGCTCAGTTTTTTATATCCAGGACCACAGTGCTGCAGTTGTTTTGACTTTAAACTTAACTCAGTTGTGTTTAGGTTTTGTCTGTGTAGCAGATTTCACCACTTTTTTCTGTTATTTTTTCTGCCTTGTGTTTTGTTCCTCAGCTTCACATCAATTATGCAGGAGAGCATCAGAGTCAACCCGTCCATGGTTACCAAACTGAGAGCTACCTTTCTGAAGGTGAGGACTATTTGTGCCCAACACATAGACAAAGGAATAATAGCATTCATACATTAATAAATTATTCCCATAAATTCACCTTGATGTGAAGAATTGCTACTTTCGATGCTAAAATAATTCTTTTGTGTGCGTGTGTGACCAGCTGGCATCTGCATTGGACCTTCCTCTGCTGCGTATCAACCAGGCCAACAGTGCTGACCTGCTGAGTGTCTCACAGTTCTACTCTGGAGAGTTAGTGGCTTATGTCAGAAAGGTTCAGTATACATTCCAAAGTCAACTTTTCAACTATGATCTTCCAAAGTAGATCCTGTGTCTTATGGTTTTGAGCAGAGAAGACACACCCTTTGAAATTTCCTGTGGCACACAAAAATGAACTTGGTTTTTAACGGTTTCACAACTTTAACAAATGAGCTCTGCATGCAGTAAAGTGTTGTTCAGGAACAGCTGCAGTCATGATTAATGTTTTTACAACCATCTGTTTATTCCAAAACAGCTACTTAGTGGATGTGTACCTTAAAATGCTACTACCTTTTGGATTTATCAGCCAAATGCTGTTACTTTATGCCAGAGGATTTGCTTCTTCCAGCTGCACACAAGATTCTGTATCTGCAGCGTCATGCACCATCTGCTTCTGAAGATTAATCTTGACTCTTCTGCCTTAAAAAATCCTCCAACATATGTTAGAATAATGTTGGTGCTCAGTTTTTGAGTATTTTATCTTCTTGTTTCAGGTGCTGCAGATCATCCCAGAGAGCATGTTCACCTCTCTGGCCAAGATCATCAAGCTTCAGATCCATGACATCATGGAAGTACCCACACGGCTTGATAAGGACAAGCTGAAGGACTACTCCCAGCTCGGGGCTCGCTATGAAGTAAAATAAGAGTTGTATTTGAAACAGCCGCACTTTACGATGTGCATGTAGCTCCTGGAGTGTTGTTCCGAATGAAAGAAAAACAAGATATGAAATGAAAAGCAGAAAGAGAGGCCTCAAGTTGTTGTTTAGTTTTAATGTCGACTCATCTATGGTGTGTGAGTGTGAGGCAATCACACTAGCTGGCATTTCTGAACAATTTTCAACCTCACTTGCAGCTTTTGATGTGAAATACCAATTAGAAAAGAAGGCACAATATGGAAACGGATCGTGCAGGCAGAGACTTACTTGAATTGCTTCAGTTAGAATTTTTCTAGGCTGATATTGAAATTACATGTTTTGAAATGTGGTCAAATGCCCTAAATTATATGTGGTTGTTACAGAGTTGTTGTTAGAGAGTAACTTTTGACTAGAATTTCAATTTCAAAGTTAAAAACAAAACAGCATGGCAGGTTGTATGTTTGTATTTTTTTTTTTAATCTAAATTGATGTAGAATAATCTTAGCTCATCCTAATACTATAATATTGGACTGATTTGATACAAGGTTCACTGGATTTTGTCTCTCGTCTGTGTGCCTAAACATCCCTCTGCTTCATGTGAATACAGGTGGCTAAACTCACCCACGACATCTCCATTTTTACTGAGGGGATCCTGATGATGAAGACCACTCTAGTTGGGATCATTAAGGTAGATGATGTGATAAAGTTAACTTGGACTTGCCAAAAGGTTTTCTGCCTTTACAGTACGTAGCGTAGGTGTTGACGTATGCCGCAATAAGAAGAATAAGTAATTGTAGTGGGTTTTACTTTACTAATACGCTGTGATGCTTTAGGTGGATCCTAAGCAGCTTCTGGAGGACGGCATCAGGAAGGAGCTGGTGAAGAGGGTTGCTTATGCTCTGCACAAGGGACTGATTTTCAACCCCAAGGCTAAGGTCAGACCTGCTATTTGTTGATCACTGCATATTTTTATGTTTATTTTTTAAAGTGCATTATCAATGACTGACGTTTCAATTAACACTGTACAATTAAAGGTTTTGCCCAGAATACGACATTAAACATCTTTTTAGTGGTTGATGAACATGTCTGAACAAAGGTCCACTTCCTCTTACCCTGTGAGAATCAAGGATCACAGCAGTGAAACAGAGATAAGACACTAAACGAGAATCTTCCACCCTCTTAGCCGAGTGAGCTGATGCCCAAGCTGAAGGACATGGCGGCCACCATGGACGGGTTCTACAGGTCGTTTGAGTACATCCAGGACTACGTCAGCATTTACGGCCTTAAAATCTGGCAGGAGGAAGTGTCCCGTATCATCAACTACAACGTGGAACAGGAATGCAACAGCTTCCTCAGGGCCAAGGTCAGGCTCAACGCAGGAGCATGCTTTTTATTTTTCTGATCACATCCACGCATAGTGCACCAGCATTAGTTCATCCCTCTGTAATCAATAAGAGATGCTCTGGTTGTTTGTCTCTTTGTCAGTAAGGGGAGTTGATTGATTCGTTCTTTCTTTGCGTCCAATCAGATCCAGGACTGGCAGAGCGTGCACCAGTCCACCCACATCCCCATCCCAAAATTTCCCTCTGTGGATGAGTCAGCCACCTTCATCGGCCGTCTCTGCAGAGAGATCCTCCGAATCACTGACCCAAAGTACGTCTCCTCAAGTATAACTGTGAAATTGAATTGAAAAACTTTAATCTGAAAATGGAGATACAAGGCTTGGTCATATCTATAGATGCTGAATCATGCACTATTTAGAAGGTTCCCTGACAAACATTGGTCCTTTCTCCAGGGTAACGTGTTACATCGACCAGATGAACACCTGGTACGACCTGAAGAACCACCAGGAGGTCACCAACAACAGGCTGTTCTCTGAGATCCAGAACACCCTGGGAACATTTGGCCTCAATGGACTAGACCGCCTGCTCTGCTTCATGACTGTCAAGGAACTTCAGGTAATTTGCTTATCAAAAATGGTCTCAGTCTGTGCATCAGAGCTACCACCATGGTATCTTTTATGGCACACCTGAATATATCTTCACCTGCAACCTGTGTCTCCCATCAGAACTTCCTGACAATGCTTCAGAAAACCATCCTGAGAGACAAAGCTGTGGTGGATGTTTTTAAAGCTATGCTGGGTGCTGTCAACCCAGTCCAGGGCATTGTGGGTAGGTATTTATTCAGAAAATCCTACAACCTGCAAGGATCTTTTCATTCCTTGAGAAGAAACTATTTGTTTTTTTCTCCAACAGCTAATGCCAGCAAAGTGTATGCCAGTGCTGTGGCCAAAACTCAGAAGATCTGGGGTCCATACCTGGAGTCCATCATGAAGGTGATGATATTCTCTACTGTAATAGAAATTAATTATTAATAACTTGATGTTCATGGTTCATTCTTTGAAGATGAAACATGAGCTCAAACTGGGTTTACAGTCTTTAATGCATCTTTAATGGCCCCCTCCCTCTCTCCTGTCAGATGAAAAAGATGCTATAAAAATAATGTTAAATAAATGTGTTTGTTGTAGGTGGGTCAGATGCAGATTCTCAGACAGCAGATCGCCAATGAACTGAACTATTCCTGCAAGTTTGACTCCAAACACCTGGCAGCTGCCCTGGAAAACCTCAACAAGTCAGTCCAGTCACACCACCTCAGAGCATACTGTACTATACATTATATAATAATGATATTATATTATGATAATATTATCATCATTAGAGTTGAGGGGAAACTATTGTTGTTTCAGTATCATGAAGGGATACTTGTAGATATTTACACTCTATGTTGCTCCAAAATGTTGCCTATATGTATGGCCATTAGACTCATAAATTCTTATATATAATATATAAATACTTAATTATTACCATTTATCTTGCCAAGTACGAGGAGTTTATAATGACTTAATGTCAAAGCTCTTGCTGTTTGATTTAAGATCAAAATACGTTATATGACTTAGAATTAAGCACAAGTACTTGTTGATAAATGATTATTACTCTTATTCGTTTTTTTTCTTCAAACTCTTCTATTCATCTACCATCCATCAACTCGTTTTGTGACCTTGCCAGGTCTCTGCTGGCAGACATTGAAGCTCACTACCAGGATCCATCCCTACCCTACCCTAAAGAGGACAACACTCTGCTGTATGACATCACTGCCTACCTGGAGGCTGCTGGCATTCACAACCCACTTAACAAGGTCTGCAGTTTATGGGTGTTGCTTCTCACACCGTGTGATTACCATTAAATGCTGCCTATATTCTGTTTTGTGTGGTTTTACATTGCAGAATGGTCTGACGGTTTTTCTTCCGTTTGCCACAGATCTACATAACCACAAAGCGCCTACCTTACTTTCCCATCATCAACTTCCTGTTTATTATTGCACAGCTGCCTAAACTTCAGTACAGCAAAAACCAAGGCAAGTATTTTTTCCAGTTCACTATAGTACAGCACTGATCATACTGTTGTGAGCAGGTCAAACCAGTGTGCTGTGATGGTTGATTTTTTTCAGAGAAACTACTTGTTCCAGTTCTGTTTATCCATTGCATCATCAAAGATGTTTCTTACATATTTTCCAGTCCATGTTTTTGTAGTGTCACTTCCAGCTGAAACCTTGCTGCCCACATGGCATAACACACAATATTAGCAGCTCTATCTCTCACAGTTGAAATGTGTTTTTTAACTGGGTAGGCTACATACTGTACCTAGCACACAAGGAGCATTATTCTGGGAAATGTAGGGAGTCACCACTGGGATCAGGAAGATTTAAGGAATGTGATTTATACTGATAAATTATCTGCTGGATTTTTACATCAGTATGCCAGACTTACATGTGTGTAAGGCTTCACCCACATGTAAATGACACACAGCTGATGATTTGTGTTTGTCCAGGAATGACCTGCAGGAAAGCCACAGACGCAGTTGACTGGCCTCCTCTGGTGCTCGGCCTGCTCACCCTGCTCAAGCAGTTCCACTCCAGATACACACAACAATTCATGGCTCTCATCGGTCAGTTCATCCGCTCCATCATGGAGCAGTGCACAAGGTAACAAAACAGACTCAACTGCTTTGGAATTATTACTTAAATTACATATTTAAACACTTGTTTTTGTGGCATTTTAAGTAAAGATGTTGTTCTCTTTCTCTTTTGTGCTTGATCTGAGTACTTTTATAAAGCTTATCTTGTTATGACTTTATGAACTCATGTATGAGTCTCCATTTGATCCCATGATAGTCAGAAGATCCCTGATATGCCTTCTGATGTGGTGGGAGCTCTGATGTTCCTGGAAGACTATGTGAAGTACACAAAACTGTCACGCAAGGTAGGACAACCTAGTAATGCTGCTTGTAATGTTGTAAAAATGTGGTAAATTACAACAATTTACATTAATTGGGTTTGGAAGGGAAGCCTGAGCTTTGATTTCTGAGGACCCAATGTGTTCAGTAGCTGTATTGTTATACAGTAAGACGCAATGCCTTCTAGCTGTAAGAAATGATTAATGGCCTTATATGACTCTTGCATTTTATACAGCATGTATTGTGGGATATTAATGCATATTTTTATTTGGTTTCTCTGTATTTCTAAGGTGGCTGAAGCCCATGTGCCCAGTTTTATTTTTGACGAGTTCAGAACAATACTGTGAAGATCTGGATGAAGCATTTCATCAGACAACTATAATTTTTTAACATAGGCTTTTTTCACTGCAAGACATTAGGAGAAGCTCAGATGTTACTAATAACATTAAAGATCGCTTTGTTCTATTCAAGCGTCTCAGTGAACCATTTCAGTCTTGACAGTGAAGCAGCTAAATGGAGTTCAACCTCCATTCGTTTTATAATTTGTAGCAGTGCTTCAATGAAAAAAAGCCTATTGTTTACTTATACATTTCATTGACCATTAATGTCTTAATGCACTAATCGATTGTACATAGACAGAAAATATAAATTGCATATTGCTTTACGTGCCAACTTTGTATTCTTGTCACTATGTGCCATTTTCAAATAAATCCATTAATAAAAAACGATTGTACATAATATGCTGTTTGGTTTCACTTCAGTTGATGATCGGATCGTTTGATCAAGGCTTTTACTTTGAAAAAACAATCCCGGAAGTTAGCTGTAGCCGCTGTTGTTACTATTTCGCGCGTTATTTGCGTGTGTTGTTTCTGCTTCCATGTATTAATCCACATTTGATTTTCTTCATAATAGCATTAGTAAAAGAACCGACACAGATTAAAACACGGCTGCCTCACATTCATACAGTAGCTCGTCGGTTAGCTAGCTAACGTGAAGCTAACCAGACCAGAAACAGGTAACGTTAGCAACCTAAGCTAACGTCCCGTGAGTTAGCTTCACTCCATGTTGTGTCTGTGGTCTCAGAGGAAAAGATCTCCATCATAATGTCTCTGAGCTCGGTTCACGGGACCCTGTCGAGCCTGAAGTTGTGTCAGGCGGACATCGGGACGGGGATGGACATAGTGACAGATGTGGCCATGGACCTGGCGGAAGCTCAGGGTGAGTATTAACAAGCACCCCCTGTGTGTTTGTCATGTGAAGTGGCTTTGGTCGTCTGATTTCAATCTCTGCTTCATTATTTCTAAACTAAAGCTGTTCTAATTTAACGTTACATAATAAAAAGGGATTTTCCCAGGAGTTCCTGTTTAGGATGGTGCTTTTGAGTTCATCTGGATTTAATAAAGTGCTAAAGTTGAAAGTAACAAAGTACATTTAACTCAATTACAGTAACTTTACTTGTACTGAAGCTTTGGTTGATAAATTTCTATTTTATGCTCTGTATGTTTCTACTCCATTACATGTTAGAGGGAATCATTGTACTTTTTACTCCACTACATTTAGCTACTCGTTACTTAAAAGATTTGACATTAGCAAACAAAATCCATGATAAGTTCATAAAAGATCATGGATTGGTACATGAAACTATGCAGCAGTACAAAAAGTAGTTAAAATGACCTCCATCTTTACCAACCATTACTAGACTACATGTTAATTCAGCAATGATAATATAATGATATACTTGCTGGGGTCATTCTGTATAAGAGCTGCTTGCACTTATGATACTATACTTTTTTCATAAGTAATACAAAACTTTTATATGTAATGGAGTATTTTATGTGATGTATATTTATTGTCTATAGTATGGTATTGATACTTTTTCTTAAGTAAATGATCTAAATATTTTTTCCAGTCAACGTGTTTGCTGTTATGTTGCAGGTAAAAACATAGACCCTGGCCTCAAAGAGATGGAGGCCATGATTCTGGAGTGTGCCAAGCTGGACAGGGAGATTAACTACTTTGTTGATGTTGTGCAACAAGTCACAGCAGAGGTGAGACTGACCTGGCATGGTCTAACAACATAAGTGGAAAACGTCCTTTCCCCTTACTGAGTAAACAGCTCAGCCTTAAGATGCATTACTGGGATAAGGACTTAAATTTATAAAATGTGCATATACTGTAGATGATTGGTTCTTTGGAAAGTCATTCTGCACTCATCCTGCAACACCCAGTTTTTCTGAAGTGGCAAGTCTTAATGTCAAGGTGTTCATTTTCAATGTCAGGGAAAACACTGAAGTTGACTCTAATTGTAAAGTTAGAGCAAATAACCTAACCTACTTGAATTTCTGTAGGTTACACAGCAGCCAGAGGCCATGTTCAACCTGTCTGCCAAAGTGAAGGAGCAGTTCACAGAGAGAATAGCCAGGCTCTCTGACGCTGATCTGCAGAATCACCAGAAAGTGGTGGCCTTCAAGGAGAGCATTAAGAATGCCCTCAACCAAGGTAGGGCCTGTGAAGAGAAAAGATGGCAAAAATAGTCTGAATTGATGCACTGTCTGAACTTATCATTGACATTGATGATAGCTGTGCTTGCATTAGGGCTTCTCAGGCTCTGTCCCTTTTGAGGGTAATTATCTTAATTACAAACAAGCACGTCAGAGTTGGCATAGTTTACTGTTTGTCATCCACCCTGTAGCTGTTTTTTCTGCTTTTTTATTGTTGTCTTTATTACACACGCCCCCCAAGACAGACAATGCCATATTTTTTGGTTCTCTGTAGACATTATGAGTAAATTTGCTGCTGCTGCTGCAATGTTATTTTCCTAGTCTGACTCAGTCCCAAAAGTTGCATTGCGTGAAAACATATTTTCAGGTGTGAGTTTGCCAAACTGATGTGATTCTATGAGGTAATTTCACATACTGGAAATGTATTCAGTTATATTGTGTCAGGGCTTAGCCCATCAAACATCATTTTCACTGAATGAGCAGCAAAACTATCACCTCACGCTCCTACTGAGTGATACTTTATGAAGCTTACATGTTGTTCTGTTAAAGGCTGAAATTAAAACATGTAGCCCCATTGGCGGGGCTATTGCATCATTGCCTGGATGAGTTTTAGATAGTTTTAAAAAATATTTTAAGCACAGGATGGCCTTTGACTTTTCGATTGTTGTAGCAGCACTGGAACATCAACAATAGTTATTATGAACTTTATGCACCAGCTGAAAAGGGGAGATTGCTTTTTGTGTGGGTGGGTGTGTTAGATGTGTTAGATGTGTACCTGTGTGAGCGGCTGAGATTGTGTGTGTATGTCGATAACTGTGCATCTGTTTGTGTAATATCTTAAGGCTATGGGTGCTACTATAAATGTATGTGGCTGTGTGTCTTATGCAAAAGTAAGAGTTTGTGAAGTGGTGGTAATATTTGTTCGACACCAAATCCTTCATGGCTTTTTTTTTTTTTGATAGCTTGCAGGATTAATTCATAAGCACTTAAGTGGGACATGTTTCTGCCAAGTCCATGTCCTTGCCTGCTATCTTGTCATCAATCCAGTTCATTATTTATTCCTGTAATTGGACATTTTGGAAGCACGCTGTATGTATGTTGTGTTTTCAGCCAACCAAGAGTCAGCAGAGAAAATGGAGGAGCTTGATGAGGACATTGCTGTCACACAGAGCCAAGTCAACTTCACCTGCCCACTCACACAGGTAGACCCCTCCAGCCTGCTGATGGGTTATTTTAATTTACACCAATTCATGCCATCACATCAAATGCTTTTTTGTATTTCAAAACATTTCCATCTTATTACAAACATAGAGAAGCACCTTGATTTGATGTTTCAGCAGCTAAATTGTGTTTGTGGTTTCTGTGTTTCATCCTGTAATACACCTCTGTGTATCTGTATTCAAGGTGGAAATGGTGAACCCGGTGAAGAATAAGAAATGTAGCCACCACTATGATGAAGAAGCCATACTGTGCCTGATCAAAACAAGACACAGCCAGAAAAAGAAATGCCGGTAAGACACTCTCCCTCGGAGGGCTGTTAGAAAGTTGAGTCAGGTTTTACAGCAGTAAACAACTCGGCAGGCTGGCGTGGGACCAGCAGTCTGCCTTAATTCACATTTTCTTTATTACACCGCTTTGATGTTGGAATGAAATTAAATGTGGCGGATCCTCGAGGAACACTGATGAAATCCCAATGCTGGTCTTATGTTGTTGTCAAAGAAACTTTCCTATTGTCTTGAGTCCTGACTGTGGTCACTGTGCACACCTTCCATGCGCAATTAGAGCAGCGGGACTCAAGAGGGCTTTCCTCATTTTGATTAGCTGCGTGACTGATGAGAGGCTGTTTTACATGAATTCAAGGGTATCAAAGGCAACATTTTTTGAACTCTTACTTGCTCACATTTGTCTGAATTTGTATATTTGTGTGTTTCGACACCCTTTAAAAGTTTCCTCCTCTTTCTATGTCCTCTAGCTGTCCTGTGGTGGGCTGTGAGAACTCAGACGTGAGAGAGTCGGATCTGATTCCCGACCAGATGCTGAGGAGAAAGATCCAGAGCCAAAAGAGACAAGGCAACCGGACGTAGTACCCAACCTTTTTAGTGGCAGCATCATTCATCATAAAACTTATGCCTTGGTAATTATTTGTATATAAGAATGGAATACCAGTAGGTAGTATTTTGACACAGTTCTTTTCATCAGTGCTCAACTCAAATTGTTAACCAATGTTTGCTTTTTTTTACTGAATGTTTTTTTCAGAGATTTGTATCTCAGGAAAACTTTGCTGTCTAGTCAAATTACAACTGTAAGTAAGTAAATAAGTGTGTTTCAGCTGGAGCATTTTTGTGTTCTCCAGTCTTGTTGAATGTTAATAAACGCTGCAGACCTTTTCATAAATGAATGCCACCATACTTGTATTTGTAATTGGAAGTGTGGGTAAATCATTTTTCCAATTGTACTGTGGCCTACATGTTGCAGTAATTCAACAGAACCACAAGAGAGCAGTGTCTGCAGCAGGACTCAGGATTCATGTAGAGCAGAGCCAGAACAGAAGGAATGAACTTTTCATCTCTGGATTATAAATCCTCAACTCCAGGTATGCTGTAGGATTATTAGTAGAGCGATACTACCGCCAAGTACAAATCCAGGAAGTGTTGGAAAAAGATGTTTAAATATTTCTGTGACTTGTGATAAGACACTTTCTGCAGATAACTGAAGTAGGATTCTGGAGATACGAAAAGAATTTCCTCTAAAAACAGTTTTGTGATTGAACCATAAACAAGCCATTCTTTAACATCAGCAGGAATGTGCTTATGTGATTAAATCTCTCCCTTCCTGCCTGCTCCGGCTCCCTGTGAAGAGCCTTTGTTCCAAAGAGAAACAAACAAAGGCAGCGTTGAGATGAAGCTAGGTGAAGCTAATCTTTTAATAACCTTGCATCAGGCATTTTAAAAAATCTCTAATTGCTCTTTCCCTCCAAACAGTGCGTCACATGGCACTAAGAGCATTTTGCCTGTGAAGATATTAAGTGGCAACAAATGATCTAGCTAATGTTGACTCATTCATTTCTCCACTCGGCTTCATTTTGAATAACCATTCTGCAAGGCTAATCCTGTTTACTACACAACATGTTAAGTCACAGGTAATTTCTCAACAACGGTTCAATTTGTGGAAAGTGCCAGCATTGCATTTGCCATATCGCAGGCCGAGCCAATAAAGCTGTTTCTTTGGATGGATGCAGAGCCGTAAATATCCTCAGAAATTCAATCACAATATCGTACACACGTGCAGTTGTGAGGGGAAAAAAACCCCAATCAATTCCCCGTAGATGTTTGCTTTCTTCTGGCTATGTTTGATCTGGAATTCACATTCATCTGTTCAAAAGCTCCAAGAAGTAGATGTAATGGCTGCCTGAGACACTGTAAGCCTCAATATCTGGCTTGTCCAAGGAGGATTTTACCTTTTGGCTTGGAAGTGAACACAGTTTCACTTCCTGGTGCAGGAGTTGAGGCTGGGGCAGTGCCAGAGCTGGATGGAGAGGGAGTAGAACAGATAGAACCGCAACTCCAAAACTCTGGTTTGATCCAGGTGTCATGCGTTTTCTCCCCCTACTTTCTGGTGCTGAACCCAAACAGTTTGACACTGTTATCAAAAAGGGGCCTGGTTGCTTGTGCTGTTGACACACATCTATAGAGTCAAGGAGTGAGGTCCCTCTGAAGTGAATTACACCTTTCCTTTAGACCAGAGTAAAGTTGGTTCAGACTGTAAGTGACACAAGAAAGTACTGTCAACAGTGCACAAGCAAAAGAAATAGGGAACATTGAACAGGCCTCCTTCATTTATATTTTGGCATGTGACAAAAAAGCACAGGTGTAAATAATAAAAAGAAAGAAGTGAGCTGCTTCAGTTTCAATGTCTTGGTATTGTTCATGCTGGCCCACTGTCACCGTTCACTGGGATGCTTGAATAAAACAGCCATTGTTCATGTTATTGGTAACACCTGTGCTTTTCCCACTATGACAAATCCAAATGTCTTCTGTGAAAAAAGGTCTACTTTAATTTAGGTCACTGTGTTGATATCCCAGCTGGCATCAGTGGTGTGTAGCTCTTGATAGCTCAAGAGGTTTGGAGGCAAAATCCCATGCAAATTGAGATACAGAAAGAGTGATGTCTGGTTGTTAACAGTGACACAACCTCAATTTCTGAGACACTGTATTATAATAAAAATGTTTGCAGAACATTTGATTTTATTCAATAAATCCATCTTTGTAGTTTGTGTGTGAAAGGATGAAGAAATCAGTAATAGCACTTGAGTCTTGAATAGGCTGAAGTCTTTATGATCCTAATCCTCGAATTACATCATGAGTCCTTATATATACAGTCCAGGGCTAATGCAAGATTCAATAGTTAAACCTCATTTCATCATGACACAAAACTTTTTGAGTATGGAAAATATTCACTGTATACTGAACAGTGCACATCCCTCATTGTCACCTGCCATTAAGTAAACCAAAGTCAGGATTTAACACAAATGTTTAATTTTTCAAGAAAGTTTTTAGGTTCTATATAATTTCTCTTTTATGGGCTCTTTTGTAGAATTGCATGAAAACTTCTTTTGTTAATCAAAATATATGAATGTCTAATCCAGATATACTGTATTCTTTTTGACCTCTAGGGATCATTGCCCCCCCGAAAAAACACTGTATTGATCATGTGTGGTATTGAGATAAAGGCTTATTGTGACCTTATTTTTAAGTTAAGTTTTTTTTAAAGTTATGTATCTCTTTAATATTCCACATATCCAAATTTTAGGCTACAATGAAAAAAAATACAGAACTGTCATTTTTGTAAACTCATAGTATCCTGATCATGTAAATTATATTAATACTATATTCACTAGATTAATTGATTACTTTGCCAAAATAATCCCTCATGCACATGAAAGTGCAACATCTCAACAAGTTGCTGGATGTTTTTCTACTCGTTTTAAACAGATACTGAACATGTAAAGGAGCCCAAAAAAAGGGCGCACTGTCGCTTTAAAAGACAACACCTCCCAGCAGTCAGCGGGTCCTGGTTGAGTTTCGCTCTGGTTCATACTACAGACACAGAGCCGAGCCGAGCCGAGCGCGCCACAGCCCGCAGTCCAGGAAGAGCCCGAGTGAGGCTGATCCAACACACACATGTAACAACAGGAGGGGGTGTGTGTATGAGAGAGAGAGCTGTTCTGCAGGTGAGTCCAGCCTCTGTCCACAGTGTACTGACTCGACTGAGACACACTGACATGACAGCAGGAGTGTGTGACAGCAGGAGTGTGCGTGTGGGCTGATACAGTGAAAAGTAAACACAGCTGTAGTTTTGATTGGTGAGTACGGAGGAAACTGCTCCAACAGGTGTGTCAGGTCACACCTGTTGGTAAACTGTGAGCAGTAGTTTGACTTGCAGATCGCCGCCTGCTGTCCTGAACTAACTAACTCAAACTTCTGTCCTGTTCGTTTCCTCTCAGGTCTGAGTTCACGCGGAGGATCGATACACCCGGACATGGATTATTGATTGTGTTTGGGTCCGGTTGAGACGCCTCACAGCCCTGTGAGTGCGCCGGGAACAGGTGGATCCTGTTTGTGTGCTCGGCTTCACACCCCCGCTCCTCCATCCACCCTCCACCTTTATGGGGAACCAGGTGGAGAAACTAACGCATCTGAACTACGCGGAGGTGCCCACGTCGGACCCACATGGCTTCGACCCGGAGGACGACGGACCGCGGATCGGGGTCTCCTACATCTTCTCCAGCGACGACGGCGACGACGACCAGGACGACAACCTGGACCCGTTCTCCTCGGCCAACCGCGCGGTGACCCGCGAGGAGAAGCCCTTCGACCCCGGGGACGAGCTCGCGTGCGCCATCCACTACCGGGAGGAGTGCGTGTACGAGCGGGGCTCCGGAGCCGCGACGCACAGCGCGGAGAGCCTCCTGAACCGGTGCAGACCCGGAGACCTGCTGGAGTTCGTGGCCACCGGACAGTACCCGCACTGGGCCGTGTACGTGGGGGACTTCCAGGTGGTTCACCTGCACAGGGCGGAGATTAAGAACAACTTTCTCACCGACGTGAGTCAGGGCAAGAAGGGCCGGGTGGTGAACGGCCTGTACCGGTACCGCGCGCTCCCGCCGGAGGTGATCGTGCGCAACGCCCTGGACCATGTGGGCTCCAGAGACCGGGAGCTGTACTGGAGGAACTCGGAGTGCTTCGCCGCCTGGTGCCGCTTTGGCAAACGGGAGTTTAAGATCGGCGGTGAGATCAGGATCGGGAAGCAGCCGTACAGGTTGAAACTGCTGTTTTCAGAGAAGAAGAGTCACGTCCTGGAGTTTCAGAGCCTGGAGGACGTGATCATGGAGAAGAGGAGGAACGATCAGATCGGGAAAGATGCTGTGATGCAAGAGCTGGCCAACCACCTGAACGCAACACATGAGATCAAAGAGGAGCATTTTGTGGACTGATGAGTGGATTCTGTGCTCCTCCGAGCTGGAGGTTGAAGGAGGTGGGGAAATGCACACTTTGTCAGGCTGCAAAAGCAAATCATGTGTGCAGCATTTATCCGTCCTGTCTACAAGCAGGAGCTCTGTCTGTGGGCTGTGGGTGCATGTGCCACACTGCAAACACAAGTGGGTCTTCAGAGGGAGTTAAAATTCATCTTAAAAAGTCTTTTGTTTTTCCCGGAAGAGCCCTGATGTCTGAGGTGCACCAGAGAAGCAGATCACAAGGGTCAAAACACAATTCCCACAAACTGATTTGCATTGGAAACGAGTGTAAAGTGCACACTCCCTCCTTCTAAGACAAATGAGATTTTACACACCCAACCCAGGACGAAGCGACTTGTTTTGATGGATACATTTGCATCTGAGCTGCACCTGCAGTCTGATCATTTTTTGGGATGAAGTCAGAATTTAATTTCCCATAATTATCTTTCTAATCCAAATGAATCTTTGCACAGAGGAGCAGAACCTCTCCCATGTACTTCTACCTGACGAGAGAGCTCAAAGCGCTTGCTCCTGTACAACTCAGGTGTTGGAGGTCAATACAGAGTGGAAGAAAGACGACGACTCGCTCTTGTTGTTGTGTGTCAACCTTGAGGTTCCCCCTTCTGTTGCTTTATATCCAATCATCACACAGCTTTGCCCAACTCTTCGACTACCTTGTGGACACTGTTCGCAGCTGTGACAGTGCACTTGTATTGATTCATCCGTTTCAACAGTTTATTTTTTTGAAAAAAAATAAATAGATGTTTGTATGAAGGAATACGGAAATAAATCTATATTTGAACAGTAAAGTTTTCTCTTTTGAGTACAGGATCGTCACTGACCTTTTTAAAAATGTTTTATAGTAATGTTGGTATGATGCTAATCAATAATTCCAAACTATGAATCTCAGGACAACTAGTGGAGGTTGTTTTATATTCTAACCAAACCTTGCATCCTCAGCACCAGCACTGTTTTGCACTTCACAGACTATTTGAAAGTAGCTACGCCACCACCATCACAATCCCAGTTCACCCCCCGAGGAGCCAAAGCTCTACCTGTTTAACTAGTGAGATCCCTGCTTTTTTTTTGTTTTTTTGTTTGTTGTTATCTGATGAAAAGTGTTGGCTGCCCCACAGTTAAAGCTGCTAACGTTGCCAGGTTTGATCTAAATATTTGCTTCAGAGCAGCAGCAGCAGCAGCTCCCTGAAACTACTTAAACATCAGCTTTGTTAGCTCGTGTTAAGTTGTGTTCCAACCGTGCTGGACATTTTGCTTTGTTTACACCTCTGCCAACTGAAGATAAGTCGTTTCTGAAAGTTCGGCCGCAGGCTAAGAATGTTCTTCACTCATATTTGGCTTTCCTTCCTTCCTCTGGAATTACAGCATTCATTAAATTTCGGGTAAAGGTGCAGATTTGTTTGTGTACACCCACAAGCAGGCTCAATTTGAAATCAGTCAAATCCCATTACTATTTAGTTTCTATAAAGATACAGTATGAAACAGGATCATGTATATATGAGATACATTCAAGTTTAATATGATGAGATTAAAATTGCGATGGAGAAACAAGCCATAATATTAAATTACACATCAGATAAGAGCAGAGAATGGATGCAAAACTGAGCTACCTATGACTTTTTAAATGCCAGTGTCTAAACACTAATGTCAGACTATAAAAGCCTGTGAGACACTTGACAGTGTGTTCACATACAGAGGCTGCAACGGAAATTACAACAGACTCTGAGGTTGTTTTGAACTGCGAGAGATCTTTTTTTTCCCCCTGTGTTTAGAGGAAGCTGATGACTCCCTCATAGCCAGTCATAGTCAGTAGATGAGTTACTTTGCCTGTTTTTTTCTTCTTTGCATGGAGATAATGCTGTAGTCATTTTGCTGCAGGTAAGGTCCCACTGGACCCAAAGCAGGATCATCATCAGCACCGGTACCAAATAGAAACGCTGCCGGACAAATTAGCATTTCTTCAATCCTCTGTGGTCTACCACAGTGATGAAATATAAATCGCCTGTGTGTGTGTGTGATGCATATTTATGCTAATCAGTCACTTTTTTTTTTTAGCACCAACAGAATGCAGTATTGGGTGATGCACGCTTTTTTAAAGCAGCTGTCAGTAGAGTTGTGTTATTTTGAATATTAACTCACATTTTTCATCATGTGTGACAAAGCTGAAATTGAATTATATTTACATCGTATGTTTCATTCAATTAGATTTTCTGTCCACATATATGTAGGTTTTCTGTGGTCTCTGCATACATAAAGTGTTGGCCTACCATGTGGAAAAAAACAGATACGGAAAAGGAAAAGCCCTCAAGCTGTCAGCTGAATTTATATATATTTATGTACTGATATATGCTGCAGCTTTTTGTTTTAAAGCCACCCTGTGGAGTTTTCTTGTAAACAAAGTTTCTGTTTACATTTAGTGTTACTCACCAAAAAACATCAGGTTTATCATATATGTGGAATGTATTTTCTTCATTATAAAACATTTGAAAAACAAAATTGTAAAAAAAAAATTTAAATTTCTGCATTGTTTATATCCATGTTTGCTAGCTTGCAGTCATCTTCACTGCCTTTATTCGCACAGTGCTACGCTTCTGTGTGTATTATCGCCCTCAACGATGTGAAACTGGCAACATGCATACTGCAAACAAAACGGGGTCCCACTCATATAAACATTGCTCCATAGTACTTGTAGGGGTAAAAACTCCACAGGGCATCTTTAATTTTGCTTGTCTACGTAGAAATTGCACCAGTTTAACATTCAGTCCAAGAAAGCTGAGCCATTGTGCATCCCCGACTTCAGAAAAAGGCCACCAGTGCAATCTGTAACCAAATTACTTTAGATGTGACAAGTGATCTGTTTCAAAGCCATCTTTAACCAAGATACAAAAAGTGTGGAACCAGGGGAAGCTTTTGGTCTGACATTACTGCCTCATTCATGTCAGCCTTTTGGCCAGTGAGTCTGTCATGTTTCCTTTGGAGGATTGGAGGAAAGCCCACACCCCTGCAGCAAAACTGGCAACGTTACAGTTACGTTGGGGACAAGCCAGAGCTCAAATCAAACCCACCCTATGTTTACAAAAATGTCATTATCTCCCAAAACTTCCTCCCACACGCAAACATGTCTGAACTTTAGAGGAGCGTGATTATGAGGAGATTCTATCTGACAGGCCTACAGGAAGTGTGGGAGCGTATTTTAGACGTGGCCTCGAGCCACTGCGAGATCGTTATCCATGTGGGACGAACGCTGCGGAGCTTAAAGATGGATAGTTTGAGGACGTTTGACAATTTCAGGTTATGCGCTCGACTATTTAGAACATGAATCTCACCTCAGGGGTTTTTTATTAGATTGCCAGTTTTATGCTACTTTTGCTGCTCAAACAGCATCTCTGAACTGCAAAGGAGGGTTTTTTTGGCCAATAGATAGGATTCCTCTTTAACCAGTAAAGAATGGGATTTATGAATGGCTGGTGGGAAAGAGAGTGTGCTTGCAAGATAAGATAGTAAAACAGATGAGTAAGATTACACCAGCCTTTGATTAGCAGTCCCATGTTCAGTTTGTTTTTAATCCAAAGTTTTGCCAGTGCTGATGTGAACAGTAGAGGTTAAATGTAAAAATATTAAATTGTTTCCTCTTCTATAAAACAATCTGCTATAATAGACAGGGACAGAGAACTGTGGAGTTTTGTTTGTCAGGCCATTTTCACTGCCCACTCACCTGAATCATGTTTATCGTGTTTGGAGAGCATAATGAAGCTCCAAACTGTACCTCTAAAATTAACAACGCTGCATTCATTAACAAGTATTGATCCACAGCGCTGCAGCTCACACAACTTTTTTTTCTCTCTCTCATTTCACTGTAAACTTTACTTCAAGCATCACCCACCTGCTCTGGGTTAATAATTCATACTGTATGGGACTCCCACCACTTTGACTTGGACTGGACTGTGTTTGCCGTTCATTTCAGTCTGGCATTGCCCTGTGATTCTTTCTCGTCCCGGCGTGGGATGACCGTTTGTTTATTCAGCCACACAATGGCAAAGTCCATTCCCTCCCGCTTCCGTCGTGTTCTGTAGTCGCTCTCCTTTTTCAAAGCAGCATTCCCATAGCCTAGTTTTACTCTCTTTGTGCTTCTCCTGCTACTTTTTCAGCTGTACGACTGTTGAGTTTAGTTTGTATGCTACCACACATGCAGGCAGGCAACCGGCGTTCCCTTCCTTCCTTTGTGCTTTGTTTCACTTTCGTTGACAAATGTGGTTTCGTAGGACTGAGCAGTAGGCTGTGAAGGTAAAGCCGCCGTTAAAAGCTAGAACTGGGGAATTGCTGTGCTCAGAAATGATCAGTTCAAAGGCGTCATGATGGTTCAAAGGAAATAACAAGGAAACAAGAATACCAATGTAGCGAGTGGGAGCGGGCGAAGATACAAGGCCTCGTGTGAAAGGATGGCTTTGTTAAGATGATGTAAGGGCGTCTTCGATTTGATCGTCTCGTCTCGAGGAAGAGTTTAAATTCTTAGACAACAGACGCTGATGAGGAGCTTGTCAGAATGGAATCAGGTTCTATTCATGTTGGAGCTGTCGTGTCCAGTGAGCCGGGGCTGTCTGGTTTACATAAGCGGAGCCAGACAACAGGAAAGGGCCTGAGGAAAGCTTCAATAAACTGACCCTGTTTCTTTGAGCTGACGCCGGACGAATGAATGAATAAAAGAAAGGGCGAGGGATAGAAGGCTGGAGCTACGACCTGAGAGAGGGGGAACAAAAAAAAAAATCACAGTGGTTATTAAAGCCTCATACTTGAACTGAGATGTGACTGGGAATTGTTGCCTTCAAGCACCCTGACCCGTTTGTCACTTCAATTATTTATGGCAGGCTGATTCAATAGCTATCAACATTCATCTTATCCTGAGTCATCACAGAAAATCCTGCCCTGCATCCTCAGCTGCACTGACTAACATTATGTGGGTTACCAGAGGTTAAAAATCAGAAAATTGTAATTTCAGCTAGTCCAATTATGCAAATTATACACTTGTAGACCTTTTAAAAAACTCTTTTTATTTTTCTCACTCAATTTTGCTGTTTTTCTGTTCTGCCTCTTGGTATTTGACTCTTTTATAAAGAATTTAGCATGTGTTATATTCAAAGCCTTAATATCTAGAGGATAAAGGAAAGGCTTTTATATTCCTTAACACAATATACACTCATATAATTTAAAACACAAAATCCCTTAATAAAAAAAACCTGACTTTACTCTTAAATAACACTATTAAAAAGTGTCACTTTTGTGTGTGGAGTGTGCTTCACCTGGCAGCAAGAGTCATAATCCCCTGAGAGCCTCTTTTTGGCAATTAATAGAGCCCACCCTTGCGGCTGTCTTTTCAAACCTTCCTCCCAGATCCCAGGGAATCAAATTAGCTCTTATCAACATTCTTGCTCTTCTTTAATTTTAATTCTATGTTGCTGCTCCTGTGCACTGTCAGTTTAATTGTCAGGGACAGAGTTGGGTTTTCTTTATGCCCTTCACCAAAAAAAAAGGTAACCCATTGTGAGGTACCTTCCTTCTTTCCTTCCTTGCCTCCTTCTGCCTTTCTTTTTTGCTTCCTTCTTGCTTATCTATTGCTGTTTAGTGATGGGCAAAGCAGTTATTTTCAGTGTACTAAATCATCAGAATCAGTTCATTTAAAAGACTCGTTCAGAAGATTTGCTCGTGGAATCGTTCAGTGCTCGACAGGAGCTTAGACTGCGTAATCCCACTCACTGAACCGCAACACAGCCGAAAGTTTGGTTCAGCTCGATAACTAGTGAACTGAGAAGAGTTGATCTGGAAGGAGCTAGTGAGCTGAGAATTTAGTTGGTTAAAGATAATATATTATGATGTTATAATCTTAGGTTTTCATTTTGTGAAAATAAAACCATGAAAACTGATAAATGTGGAAAATGTAAACTAATGGCCAGGTGCTGTCAGTCCCATAGCACCTCAATATCGTAATTAGTGTCATGCTTCTTCTCTGCGTCTAAACACAGACACGATACACGTATTTTTAGACTTTCTGAGGATGTCATATTGCAGATATCCATCATGAATCAATGTCCATAAATCCACTTAGAAATATAAAAAGATGCTCCTCATAACTTGTGCATGAGAATCATAAGGTTTTCCTCAGTATCATAGTAATCCAGTGATAGATGACTATACATCCATGGATACATTGCAACTGAGCGAGAGTTTAACTGAACTGACTGAATGGATTGTTTCAGGAAGAGACTCAATTCAGTTCGTTCACTCACAAGATTTATTCTTTTGAATAAAACGACTCGACACCCCTGCTGTTCTTATTTGGAGTAGTTTTAGTTGACGCACAGTGATATCTCAGACTTTGACACATCTGCTTTTCGTGCAAACTTTGTCTCATTCTTCCTTTTGAATTACAGATTTTGAACGACCTGAGGAGTGCCATCCCTCCTGCACGCCACACACAGAAAGAAGCTGTAGAATAAATACTGATACAAAACATTTAACCGACTACAAGCTTGTGATCGATTTTGTTATGTTCTGACAGTCAGGCTTGCTGTTTCCTCCTTTCCATCCTAATGCTGAGCTTAGATAATCAGCAACTGGCTGTAGTCGTATATATGCTGGACAGATATGAGAGTTGCATCAATCATTTCATCAAACTCTCAGCAAGAAAGCACATATTTCTCAAAATGTTGAACTATTCCTTTAAAACAAGTTCAACCACAGATTGCTGTATGAATGGAAGAATCCATACTGAGGATAAAGAGCCTGATGAAGAAATGATGATGCCTATGACATTGTGTATTTTAATCAAATTACCTACTACTATCTATATGATCTCTCTTGATTTTAAAGTTTTAACTGGAGAAAGCTGAAAGAAAAGATTTGGCCATGAATCATTGATCCATTGTTCGGCAGGAGTATGACTTGCAGACATGATGTCTCTGTTCAGACTGTGACCACTGATGCTGAATGGAAAAAGGTCTGCATGTTGTTTGAAAAGGTTATACGCCCCGCAACATTTGCTGTGTGTAATTGCATGTGTGTGTTCCTGTAATTTAAGCAAACCTAACCTTTGCTCTGTGCACATGTACCGTGCATGCGTGTGTGAGTACCCGCTTGTTTATGTTTCGCTGCTGTGCAAATGGAAAAAGGGGGGGACACACTCATGTTCATTCATATTAAATCACTGCTATATCCACTGTCATGTTGTCGTCACAAAACCTCAGCACAGCCGCGCTCCCCGCTGCCCAGCGGTGGGAAAAGCTGTGATTTCCTGTTCCATCTCCAGCTGATGAGCATACCATCATCCTTTGTGGTTGTCGGCTACGAAAGCAGGTGTGCTCAGTAACAACCTGCACATCCTGCTGGCTTAATCAAAGATACGGAAAGGGAGGCATTAGAGCGTATGTGTGTGAGTGTGAGAGACAGTGAGAGCATCCCTAAATGTGTTTGCTTGTGCATACCTGTGTGTGTGTGTGTGTGTGTGTGTGTGTGATATGGAACTAGTGGGTGGTGGAGTAGCAGAGGTTTGGCCCTGCAGGCTAGATGTTTGCTGCTGATAATGAGGCGCTGCTGGAGCTAATGGAGGCAAAGCCAATTTGGACTCACTCAGCGGCCGTGTGATATCACCACATCGACCAGATTGACGAGAACTCGAAGACGAGCTGTTGTGCATCAGCATTTGAAGACTTGGGATTGGACCGTCTAGACAGCCTTTGGGAAAAAAATGTACAGAGAAAGAAGCGGCAACAGGACTGGAATTTAAAATCAAATCAGGGGGGTGGAGGGGAGAGATAATTTGGTTCTGAGACCGTGTCCACTCCAAGAAACAGGCCAAAAAATAAACCATGCAAACCCTTTGTTTTAGACACATTTTCACATCCCACGCTCATTTGTAAACACAAACCTGAACGAAGCCTGTGTTCTGCATGTTGTTTCAAGCGGAACGGAGCAGAGCTTCACTTTGCTTCTGGAGATTTGTCACAGCAACACATCTTAGCAGGGTAATTGCAGTATCCCAGAGATGGATCAGTCTCCCATGTGTACTGCAGTTTATTGCCTTATAATTATGAGACTAATTACGAAGATGTATTACAACCCCCCCCTCCCTCGTGCATGGGTATATGTGTGTGCACACCAATCACACACACAAACTCACGCACACACATCAATCAGAAATACTGTAGCCGATGATTAAAATCTCAATGTGAAAATGGGAGGCAGTAATGACTACACCACTGCCTTCCTGAGCCTGAGTGTTTGCTCTGAAGCCATTCTAATGCTTCACTTTAAGATCTTGGTTTGAGATTTATTGTTAACAAAGCTCCTGATTCCATTTTTAACAAAGTGCGTTGACAACAATGAAGCAATTAAGCTGCGTTCAAATTTCTGCACCTTGCCGTTGAGGCTTTCGAGTCAAAACTTTTCTGAAAAATCGCCGACGCTATCATCACGGCAATTACAGAAAACGATTTTATTGGTATTGCAATGTTTCACTTATGAGTTTCGTCTTGTAAATTGCATTCTTGGCATGTCTCTTTTTTTTCTCCTACGCACCTGTCACCAGAAATACTGTGATGTGCTGTGCAGCCGCAACAAGAGTACAGAAACACTATAATTGCAACAAGGCTCTTCAGTGTGACATCAATCAGGAAACAAGAAGTACAGTAAATTAATACCACCTCACATACAAAGCATTATGCTCTTTCTTCCTCAGGCATATTACAACAGGTTATGCACTCTTTGTTCACACAGAGGCGAGAGAAAGAAAGGACACGCACACACAAACACACACCCTTCCTGGGGATCTCAGGGGACTTCTGAGGACAATGGTTGGATACAGTATACAAGGACAAGGTGTGGCTTCTCTGGCACAGCAGGACTCGAGCGGGTTATGTGTTTGCACACAGTGGGAGGCAGTGACTTGAGGGCATCAAAAGATTCATTTCCAAACCAACTTGAATATGAGTCATCTGGACATACCGCACATGTTTAAGGGAAGTCCACGCTGCGAAGAAGAAAATAAGCATAAAGGCTCCATGCAGGGTCTTTCTCTTGTATCCTCAGACGTGACAAAATCAGTGACCCTGTATATCTATTTCTGATGAATTGGCACACACAGGAAGACAAACAGAGCTCCGTCGTGGGTTTGCATTTTATACGGCGCCCTCTGTGCCAACGCATCGCTCTTGCGCCCGTGGACCGAGATGCTGCTGAATGAGCGAGCTGAGGCCTTACTGCGGACGCAAATTTGCTTTCATTAAACTTTGACTGAAGTTCATCAAAGAGCATTCTGCCCCTTCAGCAAATCCAGTTGTGCTCTTGATCCATGGCAGCGAACCAGTGATAAGTAGTTAACTCTTTCATGATAAAGACTCCATTAGTGCTGCACATATAGCTCTAGCGAGGAGGAGGAGGAGGAGGGCGGAGGATGTGGAGGAGGGGGAAGATGATAACTCCATGTTCCTAAACAACCGGCAGACTTATCTCCCCATGACTTCCTGTCCAGGATATCCCACTTGGCTCTGCGGCGATGTCATTATCATGGAAAAGGCTGCACAGGGGTATTTTAAGTTCACAGATTGTGCTGATATTCTGCACACTGCCGGTTCTGCGTGCCTCATTCCAAAATCACATTAGCTCCATGAGCTCGTCTACTCTTTGGTTGGTTGCGAGCTACGCGAGCAAAGGTTATCTCGGTGCCAAATCCCTGCAGTGGTTGTGGAGACAGGCTGGTGGGGCTGTGCCTGTCTGAAGGCACGGTGTGTTTATAGAGAAAACTCAGCAATTTCCTTTTTATAAAACAAGACACAGCCTTGTGGCCCCTCAAATCATCCCATACCCGGCATCTGAATGCAGAATTCGATACCTACACGTATCTCAGCAGCACACCCACACGCACGCCGCCATGAATACTATCTTGTTGTTCCAGTATACTCACACAAAAGCTTACAAATATTCAAATATATGTTTGGCACTTTCACCACGACTTTCAGATGAATAATTCAGACCTAATCTTCAGAGGGTGGCATGAATTCAACATACACCAGTCAGCACCAGCCCGTCTCTGTCTGGTGTGCTTGTGTGTCATGTTGAATGATCAACACACGGGCAGTTTGCCTCTTTGGCCTGACTCTCATTGACTTTTAATGTATGCACGTGGAATGTATGATCATTAAAAATCTGAGTGGTGATGTAGGGGGGGTCAGGCTGAATAAAAACAAAAAGACAACCCCCCAACCTTCACTCTCTCCCTCTCTCTCTCTCTCTCTCTGTCCATTCATTAATGATATCTATAGCCCTTTAAGCCCTTCATGAGTGTTGGTGGAGTGTCGGGAAGCTCTCTAATCCCCGCGTTGCTCTTTATTCTGCCCATGACGCTCATCCCCTCTGTGTCAGATCCTGAAACCCCGCTAATCCCCTGGTGGCATTGCACACGGGGCCCCAGCTGTCGGCTCCCATGCTGCGCTGCTTCTCGCCCGGCTAATTTGTGGCCCTGCTTGGGATGCTATTGATGTCGCCCTGCCCCATCTAGTCCAATAACTTTTTTTTTCCACTCTCTTGCTCTTTCCCACTGCTTCCTTTCTCTCTCTCTTTCTCACTTTGCCCCCTCTCTCTCTCTCTCTCTCTGGCTGATGATGAAACTCCCAACTGGCACCAAGTGAACGCTTTTGTTCCCTCTGTTGTATAAAGAGTCAATGTTCTTTTCCTCCATGCCTGCACATTACAAATCTGCCACAGAGCCCTTCCTCCCTTCCACCAAAAGCTGAATGGACGTGCAGCGGAGGAGGTGGAGATAAATGCAGCACAGAGGGCAATTCGGACTAAGCAGCCGAGAGCACACAGACTAAGCATTTGAATGATGGCACATTAAGAATCCTCAAGTTCAATTAAGAGTGCTTAACAATGCATCAGTATGCAGGCTAGCTCTCTCGGACTTATTTTAATGAGAGGAAGGAGGTGGGAAGGAGCAGAGAGGAAGGGGAAGGGCGGCGGGCGAGGGTGTGGGTAATGATTAGCACTGTTTTCTTTCTTCCTAAGCTCCTCTGTGCAGCTCAATGGAGCAGTGGGCTGCAGAGAGATTTTGGACACCTTGGTGTCGCCCACCCAGACTAATGCCACCCGCCTGGCACTTTGTGGATATGAGGGAGTAAACCTGCAGAAAAACAAAATTATATTATGTTATTATTACAGATGAGGCGCAGTGTTAGCACCTCCTCCCTCAGTCCAAGGCCATGCAGGTTAAGTTAATTGGTGACTTTAAACTTCCTGTAGGTGTGAATATGAGTGTGAGTATGTTTGTCTCTATGTATCAGCCCTGTGATGAACATGTGACCAGGGTGTCCCTGCCTCTCAACCACGTCAGCTGGGATCAGCTCCAGCCCCCCGCGACCCTCCAAAGGATCAGCGGTTATAAATAATGGATGGATATTAGAGATGACGTAGAGGAATAGTTCAACATTTTGGGGGTTGAACGTATTTGCTTTCTTTCCAAGAGTGAGAGAAGAAGATACCACTCTGGGAGACAGTTAACTTCGTAATACAGAATTTACTTGACAAACAGTTTGCCAGCACTTCTTTGTAGAACATGTCCAGTTATAACATTGGTAGTCTGGTAAGTTGCCTGTGATGACAGGGTGAAGTCACATGCTGTTGTTCAGCACAGACAGAAACTCCCATAACGCCCCCAAAACTAACAGTGGCTGCGCTTTACATTCCTGTTTTTGTCTGAATTAAACAAACAAGATAATTATTGGTTTATGAATGGAATGAATTAATGAAGCCAGACTAGCAGCCTCTGCTTCTAGTCTTTATGCTGAAATAATACTGATTTATGTAGAAATTCTAACTGTAAAAGTACAGATTAGAAGAAGTAAACAGTGGCATAAAATGGAAATACTCAAAGTACCACAATTTCAAAAGTGCTTGAGTAATTGTCCATTGTTACACCACTGCATATTTGCTTTTTTGATTGCAGCATGCAAGGGCTGTGAAGTTGAAACACAAGAGAATTAACACTTGTTTGAATTAATTCAGGAGCAGCCCATGGAGTTTAATCCTAAAATCTGTTGTAGCATTAAAATTGTTCTGTTCAATTTCAGTGTCTCCGCTGCCATGTCATCACTGTGAGGCAGTTCCACTTTTCAAAGTCAGCAAACGGCAAAACTTGAATACTTGATTTTCCCACCAATGTTGTGAGATTCAAAACCCTTCCTCACATTACTCCTGAGAGGATTCAGTGTGGCTTGGTAGTTTTCTCCATTTTGCGTTAGTATAGAAAAACTTCTTTACACTTTAAATTTTGAATTTAAACATTGAATTTGAAATATCAAATATTTATTTCAAATAAAAAGTAAGAGCTCCATTTTGTACTATCATGTGTGTAACACAAAAAGGCTTTAAAGCAGCCTTGTTTAATCCTGGCTTCTTTCCCTTCACGCGGAAATGTTTAGAGTCAAGATCGTAGCGATGAATTGTAAAGAGTTTAGAGAGACTGAGAGAAGAGAGAGCCTTAGACAGGGGTGACAGATGAATGGTGTTCCATTGTATAAAGAGTAGAAAAGTAGAGGGAAAAATAATCACAGTCAAGCAGAGGCAGATTATAGGAGAAGAAAAGACAAATACAGAGACAGAGAAAGACCAAACAAACGATAGCAGTGAAAATTGGAGTTAGAGTCCTAAGCAGGGAGATGTGGAGCTGACCCCATTCCCAACTTCTCTTGGCGTGGCCTCATCGATGTGACATGCATTACCATCCCAGCTCTTGTCTCTGGCCCCGCCGTCCCTTTCCTTCACCGTTGTCTCTCTACTGCCAGTCATGATCACAGCCTTTCCCTAACACGCGGGGCCAACACACCACACCGCTCTCTCTCTCTCTCTCTCTCTCTCTCTCTCATCCCCTTCTCTGGACCCACTGTCACAAAGATAAATAAGAAAAAAAAAAAGTCAGTGAGAATTTTCCAACCGTCACTCTCTCCCGGTGGATTTTTCTCCACAGTTCCTTCGCTCTTCTGCGAGGCTGCGGGATTATCTCGGCCGGCTGTCGGGCTATTCGAGGTCAGGATGAGTATTTAAAGGTCTGGTACGTGGTGACAGACCAGCGGGGAGAGAAGAGTATTCACAAAGTGACACAAATCAAATCAGTGTGAGTGGAGTTTGCAGAGAGTGTGAACCCTGATACAGGTGTCAGATCCCATTCTGCTGAAAAGACCATTGCTGGAGAGGAGACACAGAGGGAGTTGAACTAATCAAGTTCATTTCAGAGTGACATCAAGTACATTTGCAATCCTGTAATGTTTAAACTATTTGAGTATAGAGAAGAAGTCCTGAAGGGTTTGGTTAATTTGTGTGTACTGTAGGCTTCACAGACACAACATTAAACTCACTCACTCTCTCTTCTTGTATACACAATGTATTCCTGTGCATAAACAGATAAAACCACTTATGGTACTCATTTGTGAAACCAGCTCATTGAATAGTAAATCACCAAATTATGTCTCCACTTCTCATTAAACTCCAAGACTGTAATTTCAGCCATCACCCTATGACAGATTTTTTTGTTTTCTTCCGTGTCACTTAGTTGGAGGGAAATAGCCTCTAACCACCCCCGAGTGGAAAATGGAACATGCTCAGTGTTTGCCGACAAGAGTTGGTAATTTCTATCAGGCACCATGCATCTGTTTTCGCTTGAAAACCAAACCAAAAGCAGCAGTTCTTATAATCACAGTGAGAGAGGACTCATACTTATACACTCACAGACAGACAGTGTGAGGGGAGACTGACAGACTGAGAATGAAAGAAAATGACTGGGGAAGAAATTGACACAGGAGAGACGCTGCAAGAAAATGACACTTTCATTTCCCATCGAATGTCTTTCACAGGAGAAAAGTTGGTGTCACTGCCAGACTTACTCTACCCTGATATATTGGTTCACATTTAAACCGATATATATATTTAAAAAGGGACAGAAGCGTTATTACAACAATAATTCTTTATATTTATTCTCTCAGTGAACAATGTCTGGAATCTGTACTTAATGTAACACTAAAAGCAGGTCATCCACCAAATTATTGCCATTTTTAGTCGTATTAAAGTTGTTCTCTTATCATACTTAGTTTGCTAGTGAAGATAATAATGTCATAATGTGCTGTGCGTGACTATATGTCGTCTCAATTATTTGCACACATACTGTACAAGTATGTCTTGAGAAGGTCCACACCCAGACAGGCTACTCCCTTGCAACAGTATTTGGAAACCATAGACAGAAAGAAAATCTTCAGAACATTGAATGTTTATTTGCTGGATTTTGCCTCAAAAACATTTCAGAAACTCTGCTTTGTACTATTGCTCCACATGCCATTGACTCCTGAACGAAGGTATTATGTGCGCCAGAGTTCACACAAAGTTTGCCGGAGAGATTATGGAGGAGCCTGAGAGCTGCAGTGCACAAGGTTATGAGCTAATTCCTCAACAACAGTGAGCCAAATGAGCATTGTTGATGCCATGTAAGACAGCATACAGCATATGTGTGCATTTGCATTCACGGCATAGGTGCAGCATGTGTGCATGTACATGTATGTGTTGATGTGGTTTCCGACAATCTCAACTTTCCACATTCCAACAGTGTCCTCCTCCTCCTCCTCCTCCTGGCTCTCTGTTTATCGTCAGCAGCTGATACACAGCAACATTGTGCAAGATTAAATAGCATGAATATGTTGACTTTTGAAACAGCTACGATGTGGCTTGTAAGGTGTTGATTTGTGGACTAAGCCCTGGAAGAAAATAATTTAAAGTATTCATTTGACAAAGCAGCAGATAAGCAAGAACTACAGACGCTCTGCCAGTAAACACATCACTAAGATCTGTTTTAAGTGAATCAAGCCTCAGCTCTGGAATTACTTTAATTTATTTATGTGGATGACAGAGATCTTTCGCACTAGAGCACGACTAGCACAGAGAGGTGTTGCACCATTGCTGGGAGAAAAACCCGAGGGCAGGCTTATGCCCAGGATTTCTATGGGGCTCTCCAGTGGGGTGCGGGGTGATTTGCATCGCCCCCTCCAGGCACTTTCATCCTGACCCGGCAGCACTGTGCACGTGGCAGAACGGTAGCCAGAGCTGTTGCCTGGACAACTGATCGCTGGATTACAGGTTGGGAGAAGGCAGGGAGAGAGGGAGGGAGAGACAAAGAGAGGGAGAGTCAGTGTTTGGATCGGTGGTCTTCAATCCTGGTCCTGCTGCTTTTTTCATTTTGGCTGACTAGTGAAGGACTGTTTTAGGCCTGGGACACAACGTGAATGCAATTAAGTGGCCGGTTGGAAAGAAAATCATCAGTGCTCTGTGGGCTGAAATTGGGGACCAGCGGTTTAAATAGGATGTCAGTGAGCCTATGTGTAGCTTTGGTCAGTTTCATTCAGTCTTAAACCCTTATTCTTCAGCACCATATTGTATCAATATGAATTTTATGAAAGGGCAATGAGTTCAGCAGGCTCAGTTCAACACGCAATGACTGACAACTGATGACCATCAAAACCAAATGTCGTTTCAGGTCATTATAACTTTTTCCTTATTCAGATCATTATTCGGTCACAGCTCTGTAATTGAAGACTGGTAAAAGCATACATCCGTTTATATAAGTGAAAACTTTTAATGTAACATTATCTAAAAGATTTTCATTATTATTATAACCCTGGTTTTTGGTTTACCTAAACACACACTAAACCTACACTAATTAAGCCGAAGACTGGAAGTGTGTGCTACGACCCAGTGCTTTATTGTCCTTCCTCTCTCTCTCATATTCAGCTACTTAGCACAACAGGGAGGCTCTAAAGCTCCTTCCCATATCAAATTATATGGACGGAAAAAAATTGGGCTATATTTATGACGACTGGTTGGATTCCAGGCTCTTATTGAGCTATTTTATATCTGATATATAACACTCTCCTTAGTTGCCCTAAAGGTTTGTCATGTTTTGGAGTTGAGACCTGAACTGTAAAAGTGTACAGGTGTGTTTCACGCTGCAAACCCGCTCACATCTTTGTTTGACTCTGTTTCCATGTAGACCAGGCCATTGAACTACAGGGTATGGCACGCTCAAATCTAATGCCTTCAGGGGGCAAGAAAGGTTTCTACCGCTGCTGCATATTAAAGCATTGCTATTTTCTGTGAGTGTGGCATGTCTTTATTCAATATCAGGGGCTCCACAGAGACACGTACAGCTTTAGGCTGGCAGCAGCGCGGTGAGAGTGTGAGTTGCAACCTGACTGACTGATCGTTTTTAATAATGCTCAAACCCCCACTCCCCTGCACTCGCATTTGTTCATATTTAACTAGGGAGATGTTAGAGTGGACCAGTGTTGCTCTGTTTTTCTATTAACCTGAAAGAAGGACAATGGTCATTATTTGTGGCAACAAGGGGGAAGCCTGCCTCTCAGTGACCTCTCAAGATATAATTCCTGGGTCACTACTGTTCACCCACACAGGAGGGAGAACCCCACAGTACCAGAACATGGAAGTACTTACTGTATATATTACTGCATTTTGCACATATAAGCTGTTTGTAAGTCATGTATTTTTTCACAGAGAACTGTAGGGCCTGTACACTCTACTACAGGACTTTGCTCACCTTGTTAGATGCAAGTCCTCAGAATGAGGATGAAAATATTCCAAGCACCACTTCAAGTTGGGCTCCTCGTTCCCTGCTTCAGCAACAAGCAGCCCAGGATGTCAAACACCACTTGATCAACAATCCTGGAGTTGGTACACAGTCAACCTCTGAACCTCTATCTATCCAACTGTATGCTGACAACTACGTCACACTAATAGTGTGAAATAATAGTGTAATAATCTAATGATGTAATAATAGTGCTGTCCGATCATCTGAAGGCCAAATCATTTATACCTGTTCTGTCAAAAATCCTGCTGTGACAGTCCATCAATGGGAGAGTAGGGTGCACACTTTAAGACAGTCTCTCCTCAGGCATTCACGGCGTTCCACTCATTTGCATAGTTGTAAAGAAGAAAAAGTTCAAAGTTCAAATCATAAATTTTGCCTCACCTACACACGCCTGGTCAGTCCTTGTGTGAAATGAGCAGGCTTGTCAGTTGGACTGTTTCAGGAAGTTACAAAATGTGGCTCCACCACTTCCAACCTGAGAAAGGTCAGATGGGGGAGAGGGGGCTTAAGATGCATGTGACATCTGTTTTTTTTTTTAAAAGCATCCTGATGCTTTAAAGTATGCTGATCATGTTTCTGCTCATGCTTGTCAGCTATGAAACTGCCCTAATAATAATAGGTGGTTACCCAACATTTCTGCTGATAGGGACACCCCATTGTCAGGTTTGTCAACCTCCCTGTTGGTCTCACAATCACCGGTTTTAAAGTATGTGACGTAGCGTATTTGCACAGATTCCTGGTCCATCTGCCTCCTCAAAACAATGTGACAAGTTCTGCCTTATCCTTTGTAGAAAAGATGAACTCTTCACCGTCCTGTGAGTCCTCATGTTGACACAGTGACATACCCCACTCTTATCCAGGTTAAGCCACCTGTCTCATGCATCTTACTGACATGGTTAACTACATGCAAATCTGCTCTAGCCCTGTGGATAGTTTGCCAACTCATTATTTAAAAGAAGCAGTTTGCATATAATTATTGATAGCTCTCTTTCCTCTGGTCCTGTATCTTCAGTCATTTTTAAAGAAACCACAAACACTTACCACCACTTACAGAACCATCTCCAAATTTGTCATTTTTATGTTTCTTTCTTTTTTTTAATCTTCATGATCTCAGGAGACTTAATGACTTTTTTTCATGACGTTGAGGTGGTTGAAAAACGTTAACATTCCCCAGGTTCACTGCATCGAACACCTGGGTGCAATAATTTAGGATTCTATTGTGGTTCATGTTTACATTTTACTTAGTAAAGCTTCTTTTATTCATTTATTTTTATTCAGGACGTCTCACTGAGGTCAATATGCCACAATCAAAAAAGAAATCACACAATCACAAAAGAATCTCAATCAAATTACAAAACTGAGCTGGTCGTGATTCCTTCATCTCAGAAAAAATGTAAAAATTAGATGCATTCTGTCAGGTCATGACACTTACAAATTCATCTGTGCCTTTGTGACAAACTGGTAAGATTATTGCGATGCACTTCTTATTTACATTCAGTGTATCAGTCTTTAATAATTCCATTCGGCTCCTCTCAGCATGTTCAAAACTCAAAACTTAAAAAAAAAAGTCTTTTCACAGTCTGTGTCATGCTGAGTGGTTAATTCTTTTCATTTGTTCAAATCGGGTCTAAAAACTTTAGTCTTCTGTCCTTTCATAATGCTGCATAAATATAAATCTATTACAATAGACTATATATGTTTACAACATGTGTTTATTTGCAGTCTATTTGTCACAGTCACAAGTCTTGTGTAGACTCTTAATTTTAATAAAATGTTGAAAGATATTTTCAATATTTGCCCTCAGTAACTCATAGGCAAAGACTTGACTATGCTTGACTTGACTTGGCAATGACATTATATAACAGTTTAAACCAGAAATGTAAACCTATAAACCTCTTATTTGTGATTCTGAACAACACATTTCAACAATATCTCTCTCTGTTCACTTTTACCGGCTAAAACGAACCGTACAGCAATACAAACACGTTAGTTATGTAAACCATATCTTTGTCAACAAAAGGCCCTTTTCCCACAGCGGGTCAAGGTCAGGGCTAACTCAATGTGGAGAGCAAAGAAGAAAGCAATGGTGCTATTGGCATTCAGCTCAGCTACTGATACCACTCAGATATTCTAATAAAATTTAGGTAGATAAATAGCAATTATCTGTGCTGTTTTTCTTAGTAACCCGGTTTCTCAGTCCTCAATTATACACAGAGGTCAGGAGGAAATAGATCAGAGTGCAGATGGGACAAAACTGCAAATGTAGGTCCACAGGAACACAGTTTGCCGAGCTGATTACGCTCAATGAAACAAACTTGAGAACAGCCCCCGAGGCCAAGGAGGCTGACGCTGTAACAAATGTTAAAGGGGGGAACAATTATTCCTCTTGTTCTTCATTCTAATATGCACTGTTTCTGCTGTTATCAAATGTAAAGGCTGCTATCTGAAATTGAGCCAGTGTGAGCTGGAACAACATGCAGTCATAGATACATGTGTCCAAAACAGATTTAGGGCTAAACAGCACTTTCACAAGTAGGAGGCGTGCTTCAGTTCATTGGAATGCTTATTCCAGATAGTCTTATATCAGTGTTGAGAAGATTAGCTCCTGATGTTTCTTTTAAGTGAATCCACACACAGGCACTGAGTGGGACTGCTTTGACAAAACACTGCCATCTTAGACAAGGTCAGAACAATCATCATCCCAAGCTGCATTATCTGCCACTAAAGCACATTCCATTAAAGTGGACGGTGTTTAGAAATCCGAGGGAGGGCGATGAGGGGGAGGAGAGAGAGGGGAGCATGAGAAGAATGAGGGAGGAGAGGAGCGGCGTTTCCAGGAAGAGATGGGGAGGCACAGAAGAAGAAGAGGGTGCCGTGAGTGCAGGGATGATAACGTGGTGAAACCGAGAAGAAACCCGAAGGAAAAGATGGATGATAGGAGGAGGAGGATGAGGAGGAGTGCAGCGTGATGAGAGCGAGGTCTGAGCTGAGAGCTGCGCATAATGCGGTTTTATTTCAACAAAAATAAAGTTCTACATCAGAAAGCAATGCTTCCCCTCATTACCACCGCTGAGGGGCCACTGGGCAAGGCCCCTAATCCCCAAACTGCTCCGTGGCCAACAGATCAGATTGTGGTTGTACTGGGCAGCTTCCAGGTGTGAATATAAACTCTGTGAGTGTGAACAGCGTGTTCCTGAAATGAGAACATTGCTCTCAGTGAAACCTCCCCATATAAATAAAGGCTAAACCAGCATTACCTGATGCTTTTGGCTACTGTAAAACCAAAACAATGAACTTAAAGATGCTAAAACACTCTGCAGAGCTGGGTGATAATTCTTTGTGTTCGTCATTACGAGCCTAACCCTTTCACATTTGATCAATCGTCAACGTCAAAATGTTGATTGGAGCAGCGTTAAAAATAGTCCTGGTCAAACCTCAAACAGTGATGATAAGGAAGGGAATTCTTCTTTTCCATCCGAAGCCTTTGTAGAGAGAGGGGAATATTTGTTCTTGTTCTCCAAGCACCTTTTGTTTCCCTTTCAAAATAATGTGCTTGAGGAAGATTGGCTGAAAATAGCACGCTTACCTGACTTTGAAACACCAGGCGAGCACCAAAGACAATAAAGAATCCCATAGGGTATAAAGTGAGATAAGATCAGTGTAGAGTCACGATCAAAACCCCTATAGGAATGTTGCTGCTTTTTGACTTGTGGTCTGTTTAATGGCAAACCCCTTCTTTTTCATGTCTGTGTGAATTATTCTTTTGTGTTATGATGGACTCACCTTTCAAACCACTCATTTGCTCTGTTTTGAAACCTGACATTCCTGCTGCCTGTCCCTGCGTCCACCACTCCCCCTCCGTCCACCTGCTCCTCTGTCTGTCTGCCTGACGCCCGGGACACGGAGGGTGAAGACGGGCCGAGAGGTCTTCAAAGACATCTGAGTAATTTCACCTCCAGAAAAACCTGTGTTCTTTCTCTCCCTCCCGTCTCCGTATTTTTTCTCTCTTCCTCTCCGTCTCTGTAGCGCTTTCCTCTCTCTGTCTGTCTCTTCATCTCCTCTGCCTTTGTATTTCTGCTGTCTTTCATGGCCTCTCTCTTCCTCTCTATATTTCCATCTCGCTCCCTTGCTCCCTTTGCTCCTTTTTCCTCATTCGCCCTCTCTCTTCTGTACCTCGGGTACACCTGGCTGGCTGCTGAGGGCTGACACTTTAAAGACATTGGCTTCAGCTTCTGCTGCTCGTGGAATATCAATATCTGCCCTACACACACACACACACACACACACACACATAAATACTCACCCCTCCCTCCCACACATGTAGCAACATATAGCACACATGAAGGCTCGCACGTATCCACAAACATCCCCCTCCATCCACACACCACCCACAAACCCACACATTGTAGCTGACTCTATTAGAGCAGACAGAAAGGGAGGCTGTATCTGGCATGTTGCACAGTGGCGACGACTGAATGACCGCCATACCAATAAGAGAGGAACCTTGGGAGGGCTACAGTGGAGGGCACAATGAGTAAACACAAAGCATTTCCCCCTCCACCTCCACATTTTTTTTGTTGCAACAAAGCACTTTTTTTCTCCCCTCTCCAAATAACATGTCCTGCATGTGTTGGTTACATCAGAAGAATTTTAAGCAGCTAACTGTAAGCCTTTTAAGACCTCATCCCTGCTCGGGCATGTGTGTATGTACAGAAACACACACATACACTTACCTTCACAACCCCCCCCCCACACTCACTCTCTCTTTGTCTCTGTAGGCTACTCCTCAAACCTCCCTCCCTCGCTCTCCCGCTCTTTGTTGATTTACGCATGGACGTCTCTCCATCAAAGCCAGATTACTGCTCTCGCCGTTGCCTGGCATGGATCTCTTTGCGCCCGGGAGTAATACCCCACGGCAGATTGACTCGAGAGGTTATCACATGATTCTCACTGCTTGTTTCAATTGTTTTTGGGCATCTGTGTCTGAGTAAATGGTCATTTTAAAGTGTGTGTTTGCAGCAGTGAAAGCAACAGTTTGAGGATATCTGGATGGATAAATAGCTTCATTTTCTTTCTTTGTGTTTATATAAAATATTCTGTCGTGTGAACCCAAAAAAAAAGAAGCTAAAATAATAGGGAAACAATTTCCATCTCACCGGTTGATGCATCTGTTGTGTTTACTCACTGGCTGTGAGTTTAGGCTTGATAGCTTCTTGGAAGTCACAGGGGACAAAGTCAGCTTTTCATCACTCTGAAATTTGCATAACGTTGGCCTGACACCTAGTGGATACAATAATGCCGGTCTGAATGGGGTATCAGCAAGACGCTGGAAATTAGATTGAATTTCTCCTCTTTGTCTGTTTTCTTAAAATCAACAATCCCACACTTGATTCAAGTGCAATATGACACCAGAGCTGCCTTTTATTTTGAAGAGCTGTCTATGTACGACAAAATGAACTACATATTAAGCACAGTATAATGTCATCAGTTCATCTACAACTCGAACGTTCCACTTGAACTGATGTCTAATTTGCAAATGGGATATAAATGTTTTGCTAAATTCATTGCAATCATCCAAGTGATTTAACACTTTAAGATAGTCTTCAACAGCTTGAGCCAGAGCCATGTCAGCTCTGCGAGTCAGCTTCCAGTCACCACATACAAATGACTGTCGATGAAAAATCAATATTTACTAACAGCAAAAATGAAGCTGTACAGAAGAAAAGCGATCTTATCATCCTTAACATTTTCATCATATCAAACCAATTCTTTGATACTATTCATGGCTGCCATTTACTCTGCTATACCCATTAGTTATTACACTCATTCGTTTCCTCATTACTATTTGCATTGTCCAGTGGCGGAGTCCACCACTGCTGTGCTGGATTCAACTGTACTGGTCAAAATGAATATGACAATGCATTTTCCATAATAATGACATAATCTGGAAGAGCAGAACAGCCAGTCCTGCTCATTTTGAAGAGAAACATATTTGGACGGTACAAGTATAACAACTGTGACACATCTGCTTTTGTTGTATTTCGGACAGAATAGCTGGTGAAAGCATGTTTTCTTCCGGCCCTGGTGATGACAAAATGAGCCATTGTGAGCCGAACTCTAGGACTTGTGTTATTATGACATTCTTAGCATCAACACAGGCGTTGCCACATCACCAGAGCTGAAATCTTGACGAATACAACTTTAATTGTGTTGAACCTGACCTATTGGGGGCATTTATGGCTTTATAAAGCTTTACATTGGCCTTGTACAGCTCCGTTAACAATCTATCTATTCATAATATTTTTCATGAAAAAGTCAGTGGCACAAATCACAAGCCCTAGCTGCTCTTTTCTGACTCTGCTATTGAAGCTTGTTTGGGCTGTAAGTCTCAGCAAAGTTAGTCAAGCGCAAAATCAGTAGCCTGGCTCCAGGGCAAGTTATCTAAGCAGACATGAGAAAAAGTGACAAACCACCGTTCTTCAGACCGAGCTTCAGATTTATCATTGGACAACAAGAAACTTACAGTTGAGGGACTGAAACGAGCAGCATGAGTCAAACAGAAAAGGCAGTGGATTTTTGTGTGGTTTTAGGGCAGGATGAAGTACCACTGAGCTCTATAATTAAAAAAAAAGACATAGGATATTTCATTGGTTTTTAACTCTTCCCTGATGGGCTGTGGAAATAGCACTGACCAGCACTAACACAAAGGGTCTCATTCACTTTCACAAATTGATTTAATAAAAACGGCCTTAAATGAGCAAACACAGATGAAAGGGAATCATTATCTGGGCTTTTATAGGGACGAATGCTCCCCTTTCCCCAGCACTCTATGCTTGCTTTAATCCATGCAACATAGAACCTTTTAAATAATTTCAGTGCTACTTACATTTTAGGGTCATAAGTGGAAAAGCAAGACAAAATATTACCTGCAGCCCTTCACTAAGTAGAGCGCAATCAGGATGGGAACAGGAAATAGACTCGATGTGAACTCAGTCCATATTGTTTTCAAATTGTCTTTTATTTGACCAAGGAGAGCTGTCTGCCCTTCACACACGCACACACACACACACACACACACACACACACACACACACACAATACTAATCAGTGCGATCTAAATCCCCTGGGTATAGGCTCTATTAGACCATGTGCTTATGAGAAGATAATCATTTGGTGATATGAAGACACAGCGCAGGGCGGTGGGTGGCAACAGTAATGCTGCTGCATGAAAATTCTCTGCTGCGAAAACTGTGCGCCGAAGCCTTAACTTTTAATATAAGTTGTAGCCTAAAGGCAGACATTAATGAGTCCTTTTCGTCAAGGTGAAGGAACAGAGATAGCAGACAATGTGCTTAACTTTAAAGGATGCAATCACAGCTTTGAATATGAGAGTGTGGGTTATAAAATGACACTGCAGTCTTCTGGGCAAACAAGTTAAGCTTTTGCCCTTGACCATACAGACTGATGAGATAATCCAAATGTCAGTATATTTGTGTCAAACAGTTTAGTTGTTTGATAAAGTCAGGATTGTCCTGCAGACATTGATAACAATCTATTACATTGCAACCTAGCTGACCTGTGTGTTGTGTGTTTTACTTTGAAATAAACCCATGAACACACACTAGAAAGTTAAAAATGCCAGGCAGTTAATTAGAAAGGGAGCCTGCTTTTGACTTTTGACATTTTGTACACACAAACACTAGATGGTGCTGTTCAGTTTTGACTGTTTGCTACATGAAAGCAACCCTGGTTTCATGGTGTCATGTGGGAATATTGTGACCTCGGGTTTTCAATCATTTCATTTCAGTCTGTCTTGATTTAAAGTTTGCAAAATTTGTGCTCATGCATGACTTTTTCAGATTTTGTTTGTGCTTGCATTTGCTGCAGTGTAGCCCACAAACAACACAATGACAAACTGCCCACATGGATGGCCAATAAGCACGAGCAGTTCATGGTCCAAGCCAGTGATTTTGTTGTGCAATCCACATTGAGCTGCACTCTAGTGGTCGTGGTCGCTCAAGCAGCTATTTATGTCTGATTTGCCGAGCTCTGTAAACACGCTGGAGTCCAAGAAAAACATGTCACATCTCTATCTGTGACGACTGCAAATGCATTCTAGTTTTGTTTTCATACACCCACATTTGTGAAACAGCCCAGCAAGATGTGGTTCTTTGGTTCTTGTCCAGCTTTAAGGAACAGACAAACATACCATATTGCCACCTTGTGGGATGTACTCTGTAAAAGCTGGTACTACGGTGAATAAGCTTCATCTGCCTGAGGGAGCATGGAACAAATGAGATGGAAACAAACTTAACAAAAACAAAGATGGGAAGCACAAACATCTGCTGTTGATTTACAGTCAAATTAGGATATTTCTTTATGCTTAAAGGATAAAAACCGTCCGTAAAAGCAAAGCCAAAAACATTTAGTGCATCACACAGCAAGAGTAAAACTCATTTATCTCCATTAACCCAACCTCTTGGTAGATTCAAAACACATTCACTGACCTCACAGTGACTTTTCGTAATGTCAGTAGTCATGGTCAGTATGTTGTGGTTGCTCCTTCTCCTCATGTGCAGACTTCATCATATCTCAGCGTGCTTCTACAGAAACCAAAATCTGTTTTTGTATCTCTGTTTTCAACCCAGCCAGTCGGCAGTGTGAGCAGCCAACAAAATGAGCGTTATCAAGTATCAGTGCTGTTTTCGCTGCTACAATCATGTGCCAGACAGAGATAGAAATGATGGAGAGAGGAGGAATGCAAGCTATAGAGAAGAAAGGAGAGATCAGACCAAGGGGGAAGCACTGAAGTGAGTATGTGATATTAGAGGAAAAGGGGAAGGAGAGACAGAGAGAAATAGGAGAAAAGAAAGAGAAGAAGCGAGTGAGTGAGACATGCACTGAAGAAACATAACACATCACATGTGAGTCTGCGGCGGTGTTGCCAAAGACAGGCTCTATTTTTAGGGGAGGAATGTACACAGAGGCCTCGTGGAAGGAGACCATGACAACAGACAGTACGCAACACGCGCCTACAAAGAGACAGCCCCCTTTGGAACATGCAGTCACACAGCATCAACACGAGAGAAAAGAGGAACAAAGTACAGGAACATGTTAAGACATCAGATTTTCTGCTGAGATCTTGCTTCGGAGACAGAGTGGGACCCCCAGGAAACATATAAAGAGAGAGAACAGGTGAGAGATGTATTCCAGGCTTCATGAGCCGCTGGGAGCATTGGACTGGTTTTGTCCAGTATATGATGCTGGCATGGCTTTGATGTAGTTTAATGCGAATATGAATCAACTTGTTTTATCCTTATTGAAGTATCATTTTTGATTTTTGACTTTAAATGTAAATGAGTACATTTATTTGTGTTATTTTGCACTGCATGCAATGGAAGAGAAATAAAAACCTGCAGTCACATTCATCCAGTTTAAAAGCCAAACATTTTGACTCCACATAAACACGTCACACAACACCACTTGTTCCATGACAGTGAATTACAATCTTGCAACAGAAATAGTCACGCAGGTGTTTCGGTGGTAATCTACTCAGACAACTAGTCTCCAAAATGATCAGACAGGCGAGCTGTAGGCCCTAAAATGTCTGAGTGCAGCGGCACTGAATTGGGCCCATGCGCTGCAAGGCCATGTAACATTGGTGTTATAGTTATGAGTTGAACAGGTTTCAAATGACTTCTGTAAAATAGGCATTTAAGCTGTGATTTTGGGAAAAGCTTTCCAAGAATATTTACAAGCTAAATTTCAGATACATGACACGGAACAGGATTGAACTAGTCTGGCTGTGTTGTAATGGATTTGAATGTTTGTTTGTTTCACTACACATGATCCTTGTCAATTCTGGGGATTTTAATTAGTGTGGCTCAAAGATGTCTTAAGAATGAGGAATCTCTTTTCTCAAAATCTTTTTATTGCAGCACTAAAATCTGAAATAAAGCTACATCCCATCAATGTGGATCTCACATTTAAGTAAACCTACTATTCACTCATGTCATATTATTAGCAAGCCCTCAGATGGCAACTATGTGAGCAACCATACAGCTAAAACAGTTAAATTTAAAATTATGTTGTGACAAGTGACAAAACCTCACCTCAAAACGAGCCTGAAAATCAAATGATTTGACAATAACAACATGGTCCCTCTCCTCAGCATGGACCAACCAGCAGTCAAGGTCTTCCACTACAAAGACAACGAGCAGTCCTCCAACCTGCTCCTGCAGCTCAACAGACTGAGGCAGGAGAACATCCTGACCGATGTGTCGCTGTGTTCAGACAACACAGAGATCCCCTGTCACCGTAATGTCCTGGTCTCCAGCAGCCCCTACTTCAGAGCCATGTTCTGCAACAACTTCCTGGAGAGGCAGCAGACCAAGATTAACTTGAAGGGCATCACGTCGGCCATTCTGAGCAGTATCATTGACTATGTTTACACGGGACTCATTAGCATCAGCATGGAGATCGTGCTGTCTCTGATGCAGGCGGCATCCATGTTGCAATATGGCCGCCTTTTTGAGGCCTGCTCAAGCTTCCTTCAGGAGCAACTGAGCCCTGACAACTGTTTGAGCATGATAAGACTGTCTGAGATCATGAATTGCAACAGTTTGAGAGACAAAGCAAAGGAGATGGCCATGAAGAGCTTCTCTGATGTGTCGGTGTCTGAGGATCTGTGTGAGCTCTCCTTACCAGAGCTCATGGGATACCTGGAAGATGATAGTCTTTGTGTGGAGGAGGAGCAGGTCTTTGAGACTCTTGTTGCTTGGATCCACTATGATCCTCTATCCAGGCGTGGTGCCATCAGTGACCTTTTCAAGAAAGTTCGCCTTCGCTACATCCATCCCACCTACCTCTTCCAATTCATAGCCAACGACCCTCTGATCCAGTCCTCCACCCTCTGCACTGAGCTCATAGAATCTGTGAGACGCCTGATGTTTTCTGTCAGCACGAAATGCATTGGCGACACAGCAGTTGACTTCAAACCTCTCTGGGTGGCACCGAGGCGCTACTCCTGCCATGACATGTTGGTGGTGGTGGGAGGGCGGAAGAACAACGAGCAGACCTCGAGGGAGGCCCTCGTCTTCGATGAGAAGAGCGAAAAGTGGCAGTGGCTCGCAAAGCTGCCCATTCGTCTGTATAAAGCCTCCTATGTCGCCCTTCACAGTGTCTTGTACGTTATCGGGGGCCTGACCACAAACACAAAGTACAGCCAAGTCAGTGCGACCGTCTACACCCTCTCCCTCAAGACCAACCAGTGGCGGACAGCAGAGCCAATGCTGGAGCCACGCTTCGCCCACCAGAGTCTTTCCTACCTCCACTTCATCTTTGTCCTGGGTGGCCTTGGGCCTGACAGACGACTGACAAACAGTGTGGAGAGGTGAGGTTGTCTACTAATTATCCACACATGTAGCACATGACACACAAAAAAGGCAAGTAATAAAACATCTCTCAATAATGCGACCAGATACAACAGCATGTTCAACCAATGGGAGTCCATGGCGCCCATGCCTGAGGCCGTGCTGCACCCTGCTGTGGCTGCTACCAACCAGAGGATCTATGTGTTTGGAGGAGAGGATGCAATGCAGAACCCAGTCAGAATAATACAGGTGAGACACAATGTTCTTCACTAAGTAGATGCTCATGTTTACATTCCTCTATCGATTCTCATTCATTTAACTCAATTAATTTCCCTTCACCCCTGCCCTCATTCTCCACTTGTGTAGGTATACCACATTGCCAGGAACATGTGGTGCAAGATGGAGAACAGAACAGTGAAGAATGTGTCTGCTCCTGCTGTTGTCATGGAGGACAAAATCTACATTATCGGAGGTAGATAACAGCAATGATGAAGGCTAATACTGACAAAGAAACTAGAAAAATAGAAGCATGTTTGTTTTGCTATAATGCATTAGTATTGATTTATTTCCTGATGGGCTAGACTAGAGGTACATCGCTGCATCTCGGCTTGAGCCACTCATGCTGCCTCTCTCAAATTAACCCCCTCCCTCGTCACAGGATACACCAGGAGAGTGATTGCATACGACACCAAGGCCAACAGGTTCATCAAGTGTGCCAACCTGAAGGAGAGGAGGATGCACCACTCTGCCACTGTTCTCAATAACAGACTCTACATCACCGGTGGACGTTTCATCAATGGCCACGATGTCATCGAGGACTCAGACAATTTCGAGTGCTACGACCCAAAGGCAGACACTTGGGTGTCTAAGGGGACTCTGCCGCACAAACTGTTTGACCACGGCTCCCTCACTCTGACGCATGTCTCACAGACATGCGCAAAATCATAGCTGAGGTCTGACTCATGCTTTTAATATGAAACAGTTTATTTGAAACAGAACCACTGTCAATCAAAAGCTATTTACGCAGAGAAAATCATTTTATTTTGTAGAAGTTCTCTTATATTCCAACTTTAATGGGTGATGGACTTATTTGAAAGTCCCTGATACATTAAATCAAGCATACCTCATGTAATTCAAATATAAATGTATATATGAGATTTGAAATACCTGGAAATGTACTTTTCTATTTTCCGTGTCTTTCCTATGTTTTTATTTGACAACTGAAGATATGAAAACAAGCCATCCTGCTGCACAGTCCCTTCTTAACCTGTCTGACTTCACAAATAGTGAAGGTGCTATTTTCGGCCCGCTGTAAATCATGAGATTTCACTTGTCATGTTTAAATCCTGAGGGCTGTGTACTGTTTGGTGCAAGTCAAAGCCACGCTCAGCTGTTAGGTTTAAACCTGCTGTTGTGTCTGCTGAGCTTACGGATCACGGTCACTTGCTTCAATGCAAAATGATGATCATAGTTACTGGGATAATGTTGCACACCAAATATTTTATTCATTTAGTGGTGAACTTAAAACAAAAGCGCAGGAATTTGCTAAAAAATGTAGCTTTAGATTGCATTTGAATACAACCATTTTTTAAATCTTTACACTGCTTTAGACCTACTACCCTAGTATGATATAATGCACAACATTGACACTGACTTTTCTATATGAATCTGTGGTGAAAACAAAATCCTCAAATCTGTGTTTAGTAAGATTCAATGTTACCTTTTCTAAAAAAATAGTTTTCTGATGTTTTTATACTGCTTTTTTTGGTTTGGTTGGTTTTTACAATAAAAAGTCAATCCATACACATTGCCTCTCTCCATCTCTACTTAATCAGTGGACAGTGAATGCAATCTGAGCAGCACATGTATACTGTGTGTGTCATCATGTGTCTGTCTGACTCTGCTCACACTCTCGTCACTTGTCCATCCGGGACCATTACAAGCCCAGACAGGTTCCTGCCATCCACACACAGGATGACACAGAAGATAGATAGAAAGTGTATCCCTTTACATAGAAAAGCCTTAAATATCATCCAGTGGAAATGTGTTGAAATGGCTTCGCTCCACCTGTTGCAGGTGAAACTAAAGCCTGGAGGGGCCCAGGAAGTCTCAGCTGGCTAACAGGATTTTTTAAGTTTCTGCTCATACAGAGAACACGTGGGGATGGACGGGGGAATGGGAGCCAGATGCAGGAAGGACAAAGTCAGATTTAGTTGCCTGTTTAGTCAGCAAGACAGACTGACTAGCGATTTAAGCTTTTCCTGAGACCACAATTTGAAGGATTTTTTCAAAGATGATGTTTAATGTTAATGCGAAGAGATGCAGGTAATTCAGATCTTTTTATGGAATGACACAACCTTCTTTAAAATCCTCAAGATGTCTGTGACAGCTTAAGTGATTACATAATTTCATTCATCAATGACTTTCAGAGACCACTGTCAGCTCTTTCGTGTGAAGTAAACACAATGTGACCAGGAGCCGTTACAGGAGTCTTTGTACATTTCTTTGAAACCAGAAGTCACTGGGTCAAATGTTTCAGTGGCTCACTGCCAGCGAATAGAGACTGGGGGACAGTGGGTGGAGTGGGTGAGACAAGGTGGGGGACTGGAAAAACTATAGGTGATCTGACGTTATTTTGAGAAACAAACAAGGGGGCGAATGTTACACCACGTGAGGCATGTGGTCCTGTTGGTTGCCACGCAAGCTGGCAGATGTGAGGGACGACTAGAGGGAGCAGTAAACTGATGAACGGGGTTTCACAACAGAGAATCTGAGCGAGTGATGAAACTCAACCACGAGGAGCGGCAACAGGTGTATTTGTGACTGTGTGCATATGTGAGAGTGTGTGTGTGTGTGTGTGTCTGTGATTAAGGATTTTTGAGGGTCGAGCCGGACTGACCAGCTGTCCCATCTGGTCACAACATCACAACAAAAACAGAGATGATGGACAGGGGAGTGGGAGGGGGAGAGATGATTCACTCATAACCTTTGAATTTGTTCTAATTTGATGCCTCCTGCATCCATTTGCCTCAAAAATATGTATATAGGCCTAAACATGACAGAGATCGATTCAAATGTACTATAGTCTGTATATTGATACCCACTGTTAATATTTGCTATTTAGAACTAAACACAAAATATGGTTGAGATTGATGGGAAGTCAAGGGATCACCAAAGTCACTGTGACTTCATCAAAGTTGTCAGATGTTGAGACATTTCAGTGTAGACCAAAGCAGTGGACTTACTGATTGGCATTGTTGTTCCTTCAGCCACACGGGGCAGTAAAAACTATTAGTGTTTCCTTTTTTTGTTAGTGTAGGAACTGCATAAGTGGTTTTATATGATGAGCAGTTATCTACTTTAACTACTGAGCTTTATCTACTAACTGGACTAACACTAAACAGAGCACATGTCTGATTCATCCTTGTTTATGGTTCAGTGAATAAACTAAACTTTTAGAGCCTTAGATCATAGCTTCCTTCTCAGTCAGTCACTAACTGACCAAGCATTTGCTGGGACTTTCCATGTCATCCAGTCGTTTGGCCTACTCTGAAAATAGACTTAATTAGACTTTGGGGACTCACAACACCATGCACATTGCTTTATACTCGCTGTAGTTCACAGAATAATACTTTTTTAGTTCCACTTTTTTACAAACAGCACTCCGGCTCTGTAAGGTTAACCATGTGGGAACTGTTGCACTAATTCAGTGTGGGTCACTTCTGCAATGGCTGCAATTGTAAGTCATGATCAATACACCCAGTCAGACTTCATCTGCGCAACGTAATATTCTCATGTGACATGTTGTGGAAGGATTTTAACATGCAGAGGGTGTGCAGAGCTCTGTGACCTTTTGCATAGTATAACAGGGTTGCATTAAAACGTCACAGACATCACACCACAGATGCACCTGTTCCACAAGCTTCAGCAACACAGGATCTGTGATGAACAGTGCAGTAATGTTTGAATGTATTCAATAATTGAAAACCCACTTTCAATCTGTCATTCTTTATTCTTTGTGAATGTCACAAAAAGGCAACCAATTGAATATATGGAATTGTCAAAAACAGATAACTTCATAGCACTGCGGGGATGTTTGTAACATCAGTGATAAGTCTGCAGTGCAAAACCACATCAACCACATTAGCAGGCCTGGTCATGCTATACACACACACAGGATGTGTCACAACACAAGCAATATACGTGCTGAAACACTGGCCTGCCGGTTCTTGGAAGAAGTGCACACTCGCTGTGCACCATGTGCTGCTGCTGTCATGTTTTGCAGATTGTATAGTGTGTCATGAATTATGAGGCCCCAGAAAATCCCTCCTCCCCTCCTCACTGCCTCAATGCAGACATGTAAGCATGCACTCATTCACTCACATGGATATAGATACACACACACACAGAGACAGACAGACAGACAGCACTCTGGCTGTTTACTTAGAATGAATACACAAAATGTTTCTAATGCTGCAGGATTTAAAGGAAGTGAACTTAAGCCCTTTACATCAGCAGTCACATGACATCAATGATGAGCAGCATTTCCTCATTGATGCCTTTGTTATGATTCTTACTGTATGCTGATGATGTATCCAACACTGAACACTCCCTGATCATTCATTTTAACAATGGACATGGAAACATTCGCTTTTTGAACCAGGTTCATGGTAATTGCCTATGAAAGCACAAAGTAAAATGACGTAAGAACAGAACAGAAATAAAGTTCCAGCCTCACAGATGAGTGTGTATGTCATGTGTTGAATTAAGCTGATCAGACTTGACCCAGTGGCCTGACACTTATCTTTAATGACACAGTCCAAAATAAACAAAATACCTTCATCCAGTCTTCATGAAGCAGTGAGTGCTGTTGTGGGAAAATTTAAATACAATGGTAGCCCCCACCCGTAGACACACACACTCCCATGCCATCCACAATGCAACTCAATACTCTGGAGGAATCCAAAGGACAACTTCATCTATTTATAATAGTGTGAGTGACTAAGAATCAGGGGACTTTACAGCCACATTACTGAGAGGCTGAAATGTTTTATTCCTTTATATTTTTATCTTTATATACAGTGACAAAAAGCCAGTACTGATAAGCTTGGGCAAAACACTTCCTGAACAGTAATTACTTTTATCAACACCAAAGTATAAGCCATTAAAAACTGTAATGAGAAACAATATTGTCATAGTTTCTATATATATTGGACTATATATTGTTTTACAAATAGTCCAGAGGTTTTCAAGCTGTGAGGTCCTGAATGGGGTCTGGAGCAAAGGTAGGCTGCAGTTTCATTTCATGATTATTGCACGTACATATGTGAGAGTGTATAGAGATGTGTGTAAGAAATAAATGAAAATAAAAATGTTTTGGAGCTTCAGGGGTTTGTTGGTGGAGAAGTTACAATGTCATCATTATCATCAGCACACACAACTTTGCACAACTCAAACCTGGGCATGTCTAATCAGCCACAAAACTCAAAACACCTGTGTGGGTGAGCAGGGCCTTTAATCAATAATAATGCATCAAATGAGACTGAAAAGTGGCTGATGGTATGGCAAGCTGATAGCAGGTGTGCCGGTGGAAACCACTCTACCTATTGACATATGTCGCTGAACCACTAGTGGCATACCATCAGTTTCTTTTGAATCTCAGCACTACTGCAATTAGATGCAAAACAGCCACAAAGGTACAAAAAACATGATGGAAAAATACATGAAATGACAAGTAGATACTAAACAAATACAAAGCGACTAAACACAACGATTAAGTAATTCAAAACAACTACAAAGTTCAAAACAACTACAAAAGTAACAACTACAAGTATACAACTAAAATATGCAAAACAACTACAAAGGGACTCAACACAATAAAAAAGTTACTCAAAACAACTATAGTGTAACTTAAAACAACTACAAAGCAATACAAAGTAACAACTACAAGGATACAACTAAAATATGATAAACAAATACAAAGTAACTCAAAACTACAGAGTGACTAAAACAACTATAAAGTGACTCAAAACACATTGTTGTTTGTAGTCATTTTGTGTGTTGTCTAGAGGCCACTGTCTGATAATCTGTCCACCAAAGTAGCATTAAGTGGAAATACTCCAGTAAATGTGCCCAAGTGTCTTAAAATGCAGTACAGTATTTGGGTAAATGCGGTTTCTTCCCACCCCTGCTCTCAGCAGAGACAGTTACATAACCATCTCCAGAGCTGTTGAACATTTATAAAACGCTTTCCTAAGACATTCATCGTGTTAAAACCCTTCAACACGAACTTCCTCGGTGTCCTGTGTCTCCATCTTTCCCTAACCATGATCACCGTCGTTACCTCTATTCGTCTCTCAGGAGCTTTTGCAACGCTCCAGTTGATAAACAAAGCCACGTGTTGCAGGGAAGTTTCCACAGTGGGCGGGTCTCATGTATTTCCGGGTTCTGACTTGAGGATATAAGAAGAGCTGCGCAATGTCAACAGTAGACCAGAAACTAAGTCCGGGACAGACAAGAAGAAGAAGACGACAAGAAGGGATACAGCTGAACTTTTTTTCCCCCTGACGTTTTCAGATCCACTGAAGTGATCGTCACCGAGCCAGGATGCCTTTCCTCGGACAGGACTGGAGGTCACCGGGTCAGAGTTGGGTTAAAACCGAGGAGGGCTGGAAGAAGACCACGGCAGACGACAAAAACAACAATGTCTCCGTGCAGAGGTTGGTCAGACAAATCATGACAAAAAGGCACAACTCTTAAATGCGCCATCAGTTTTTGGTTGGAGAAAGATGGAGGTAGATCTTCTATAAAAGAACATTGTGAACAAAGGCAGACAGAGCTACACCTTCATGTTTCCATGTCATTAACCTCAGAGTTTATCTGAGGCCATGTTCCTCCTCCAGGCTAATCACTAAGCTATTAATAACCTGACAACAAATAGGTGGATTAACACAGGTCTGTACAGTGAAAAAGCTTTCAACATGGACTAAGTTACACTTAAAGAATATGCACAACAACAGGAGTTAGAGATATATTTCATGCCTTTGTTTTTTATAGTGTCTTCTCTGTGCACAAGAAAACAGTGGGAAAGTGCATATAAAGTCTGTGCTGTGTCCTGAGATGAATTGACGCCTTAAATGAAATATGGCTCTTTGTGTTTTTCCAGCTTCTGCAAAGCCGAGGAGGAGGAGGAGGAGTGTTTCAACAAGGAGAACCTGCTGCTCTCTCTCAGCTACGACATGGCTGCCAAGAAGAGGAAAAAAGACCTAATGAACAACAACACCAAGGTCCCATGTGAGTCACAGTGAAAAGGGCCGCGCAGTCTTACGGCTTATTGTATAAACATGCAAAGGATAACATTCTGTTATTTTACGTGCCGGGTTATAAATCACGTAATAATACACCAAAGATAGATTCAGGACAGAAAATATGAGTCGGAGAAGCTCATGATGGCGTTATGTAACATTCATGAGAGGACCTCTTCTCTAATAATATTGTTTGTGATTAATTTTCCATCATTTCATAAACTCTTTCAATAACAATGCCGACACTGAAATTGTATCGTGTTTGTGATGTGTGTGTGTGCATTTGTCACAGTGCTTATAAGCCGCTTAATGAGGGCAGGCCACTAATATAAACATTCTGCTTTCTCACAGATTTCCACAGGGAAAAGTGGATTTATGTTCATAAAGGAAGCACCAAGGAGGTAACAAACCAAGTCATTTAGTTTCACATCAACTTTTCATATCATCATTGCTAATGTAAACATGCTGAGAAAACTCCATACTTCTGCCGAGGATCGCAATCTAATACCCTGATAATTAAATTCTCCCAGCGCCACGGATATTGTACACTGGGAGAGGCCTTCAACCGCTTGGATTTCTGCAGCGCCATCAAGGACACGAGGAGATTTAATTACGTTGTCAGAGTAAGTCCTCAACTCTTTCTTTTCTTCCAGGTTCTTCTGTCCCCTTTTGTTTCTCTTCCTCTGTGCTTGGTAATAGGAGATGCTTCGTCAGTGGCACATAAGGGGTTAAGGTTAAGAGGGTGTGTAGGCTTTCTGCCAGGCCCTTATCAATGCTGTGCAGACAAGGGCCTCTCAATGGGGATGATACTGACCCATGGGGTGTATGTGTGTTTTTGTGGTATGGTAGGAGTGAGACATGGGATGACATGTTGCTGTTATATGATTGCTGAAGCCATTTGGCCTCCCTAAATTGAATTCGAGCAAAGCTGTATTTAAAATTTAGATTTTTTTTTTTTTTTACCTGGTTCATTCACTTTAAGCATTTTGTGTGGGTCTGTGAGTGTGAAACTGATGCACTATGTTGGGCCCTCAAAACAATGTCTATAGTATTTACACTAGGGATGCCAAATGGCTCTGTGGGGGAAAAAAAGTCCACTAGAGGGGGGGGGTGGTGACATCCTCAGCATTCATTATCATAGCATTCATGTCAATAATGTAATTGCATTATGGGATATCAACAGAAAATCGGCTAGTTGAATTTGGAGCATTTACCCTTCACATCAAAGTGTAACCACACTGAATTAAACACCAGCTCTCCCACATGTGCTCCCATGTGAGCTGAGGCCTGCATGTGGTCGTGTTCTCCTGTGCTGGAGGGGGGGGCAGCTGGGGGGGCGACAGCTGCGCGCTGAGGTGCGACCACTCGACAGGGTTTATGAAACCAGACTCGGTGGTTGTCAGGTGATTCAGACCCCCAAACAGACACACACATGCTTGCCAGACTCAGGCCGCCTCCTTTTGTGTTGTCTCCTATTCTCTTTTTGCTGCACATTTCTCTTGGATTTCTGTCTCTTTCCTTTTTAACTGCCACCCTAATGAATGTGATGGGATGTACCAATTCAGGCTTGGTCAGGAGGGGACATACCGGTTTCCAGTTTTGGCAGGGGCAGTGATCCTGCAGGGGATCATGTTTTACAGCTGTTTTGTTTTATTATATCTCTGCTCATAAACACAAGCATACAGTATCTGCATTATAATATTCCTGAGACATCAGAATACAAGAGGCAATCTGCTATTCCACAAGCAATCTAAGTTTTTAATTTCTTTACACAGAATTTTCCACAGAGAGTTGGCCACATGTGTCTCTGTTGAAGTTTTGGATTGACCTTTTAGCGCAGGCTGCAGCTAACAAGTGCAGTGTAGTGTGGTAAGCCCAAAGAACAATATGGCTGTGTAACACTAGCGTCTAGTCTGGACACGGTGTCCTAGGTCACTGCTCTTCACTGGTTGTGTCTGATGGCATTTGCAGGTTCATTTAACTCTGTCTCAGTTACAGGGATCGGGTTCGTCCACACAGGGACAACAAGTGGTCCTCTCTTTTCTCAGAGCAGACAAATAGAGGTTACTTCAAGGAGACAGAAGCCTTAAAAAAATGACGTGCAGTGCTTCCAGTGCTGTTGGTGCGTTTGTGGAAAAGTATGAGCCGCACGTCGAGCCATGAAGTGCAGTTTAGCGAACAGCGGGGGCTAAAAGTAGATACGGAAACGTACATTGTTCTGCCCGGCTGCTCTACAAAGAGAGGAACACTTGATGAGCTGCTAAAAGAAGAAGGGCATGGGATTAGGTTTTAGGAATGGAGCTGGAAAGAATGAAAAACGGGAGCCAGGAGGGAGCGAAGAAGCTTAAAAATGGTCAAAACGGACAGGGGGGTAGAGGATGTAGGAGAGAAGTAATTTAGTTCAAAGTTGGGTGTTATTAAGACTCATCAACTTTTCATTTAGGATTTGGCTGAATGCTCATATAGAGTACATGCCATTAGTAGCAATGAACTTCATTAGCGTTTAGAAATGTGCAATTAGGAAAGTTTCTCATAAATTGCCTTTTAGAACTGCTAAGTATCCCCACAAATTTACCAGAAAGTAACCCATAATATATTGATGTTGACATGATGACAAAGGTCACATGCTTCGGTCAGAATTGAGCAAGGGAGAACTTGAGTTTCTCCATGATGTCACAGCATCTGTTACATGCCAGACATGCCACCCTGGAAGCCGCTGTTTTGTCCTCTGGCCAACGGCAACAACCTCGCAGACAAACATTTGGGCACGCAACACACACAAGCATGCGTGGACACACAAGTGTGGGCACTCTCTGTCAAATGATTTGGCTAATTCTCATGACAGGAGGATCAGGAGTCAAATGATTTAAAGCTTGTTTGTGGAGGCTGACTTTGTTGACAGCCTGGGCTGTTGTCCAACACCTTTCCAGTAGCTTCTTCCCCAAAAGAGACCAAGAGCCAAGAATGCTGTTATATGGCTGTTGGATCCAGCTTCAGTGGAGAGTAATGACCAGGTGGAAAGACTCCAGAATTTGTTCTAGGCAGCATTTACTGTGAGGAGCGCAAGTGCCTTTTGTAAGAATTCAGCATAACAAACATTAAGTAATGAGGCAACGGAACAGAGAGTCTCAGCAGCTGACGGGATGAAATTTAAGTTGTGTTTCTTTCTGTCTGTCTCTTTTTCTGCTCTAGCTCCTGGAGCTTATCGCCACTTCCCAGCTTCCCTCGCTCAGTGGAGTGGCGCAGAAAAACTACATGAATATTCTGGAGAGAGTGGTACAGAAAGGTGAGCCCCATCACTCCTTTAAAGTCACTTGACTCGTTTGCTTCTTGGTTTCTCTCCTTTATGTGTCCAAGGGTTTCATCTTTCAGCTGTGGACTGTTCTTTTTCACACACACACACACACACAGAGGTACCTCTTACATGCACAAAAATACCCAGATGCACATTTCGCCCCTCATTTCATCTTCTTCTGTTCGATCAGATACACAGAGAAGTAGAATTGCCTTCTTTCTTAAAAACATAAACACACATAATATATTAGAGCAAAGATGAAGCCTTCCTGTGCTGTTGTTTGCACCAAAGAGTGAGGAAATGAGCCCCGACCACATCTAAAGACGGGTGGGGAGTAAATTTAGTGCTTTAATGGCACAGTGAAAAACACTGACAGTCACCAGACTCCTCTGCAGGCCACAGTGTAAACTAAATGTTCCCTCTACTAAACAGAGATTCAGGTTGTTTAGGTGGCGTTATGAAACCTGTTGGCCACATATTATGAGCGTCACAGTAGGAGAGTACAGCCACTCCAAACATTTGGTTTAATATTTTGCTTTTCGATGATTCACAATAAATCACTGTTGGCCGATTGCCCTCTGTAGCACCCAGTCTTTAAAACTGCACACTAAGGTCATGATCGGGAGTGATAATGAGTTCAGTGAATATCTCCTGATTTCCTCCTCAGTTCTCGATGACCAGCAGAACGTCCGTCCCATCAAGGAGCTGCTGCAGACGCTCTACGTCTCGCTGTGTGGTCTTGTTCAGGACATGGGCAAGTCTGTCCTGGTGGGCAACATCAACATCTGGGTGCACCGCATGGAGAACATCATGCAGTGGCAGCAGCAGCTGGACAACATCCAGATCAACAGGGTGAGCATCTGCTCAAAACAAGGGATGAAAGTTTAGTGCCTAAATGCAAATTTTCATTATATTTACGACGATTTCTGCTTCCTGTTTCCTTCAGCCCACATCTACAGGCATGGCTCTGACTGACCTGCCCGCCAGTCTGCAGCTCAACATCATGCAGCGCCTGTCAGACGGCAGGGACCTGGTCAGCCTGGGTCAGGTGTGCCCCGAGCTGGGAGCCCTCACAGAGGACCGGCTGCTGTGGAAGAGACTCTGCCAGTACCACTTCACAGACAGACAGGCATGTTGAAATGAATGGATAATCCCTGAATATGTTTAGAATGAGAATGATGCACTCTAGTTGTCTTCCTCATTGTCCTCTAAAGTATGTCACTGCTCCAGATGACCTACAGGTTACATACTTGTGACAGTTAAAATGAAAACACATGACATACATTGTCATTAAAATCACTGCACAACGAGGTCAAGCATCTCTGATAAACCAGACTTGCCATTGGAAAATGGGAGGCCCAGAGTGTGCTTACTGACACCACAGTAACCCAGCACCGTGCTCAAAAGCATGCACTTGATAAGCGAGGCGGGCTCAGGCTTTAAGCTAAAGTAGGTTACAGTAAAGCTTCCCTACAGGTTAGCGTGGTTTAGATTTAGTTTGTGTTTGGTGAAAAATTCTTTGCACTAATGCTGGTAAAACCTCCATCTTTTAAGTGGTTTGTGTGTAATAGAGAATTGGGGTATAGAAGAAATTCTCATGAAAGCTAAGATTAAAGTCGATATCTCAAAGTATTTTTCTCTCCACGGGTCATGTCTTAAAGTCTGTGTTCCTCCCCTTCAGATCCGAAAGCGCCTGATGGTGTCAGATAAAGGTCACCTGGAGTGGAAGAAGATGTACTTTAAGCTGAGCCGCTGCTATCCTCACAGAGAGCAATACAGTGACACCCTGCACTTCTGCACACACTGCCACATCCTTTTCTGGAAGGTAGTGTATTTTTTCTCTCTTTTCACTTTGCACTTGATCAAAGTGGATGTGAAACTAAAATGTTACCGCCAGTAAAGCTGCACTTAGAAGATAAAACTGAAAAAAAAATGATATTGATTGTTGTGTGCCTTCTTTTTCTCGCAGGACACAAACCATCCCTGCACAGCCAACAACCCAGAAAGTTGCACCATGTCCCTCTCTCCTCAAGACTTTATCAACCTTTTCAACTTCTGATCCCCACCTTCCCCACAAAAACATCAAGATGAACTGAACTGTACATACTGTACATAGAAATGTACAATATTGTTTTTGTTTAATAGCACACTCAATTCCTGGATGTGTATTTAGTTGAGGTATGACTGGAGGGGGCTCAGGCAGCGGGACAATTATGCAATCATGTTTCTTTTTAAAAGAGTACAGAGGCTCCTGGGAGAGTTCACTGTTGAAAGTGAGTGAATGTGACCGAGAGGAAAGGAGATGTGGGAGCAATGGGCCTGTGGGTGGAGGAGAGAAGAGCAGTGGATAAAGGGAACACTCACCTGTCAGTTTAGTCTTAGTTTAATGTGTCTTTTTGAAATTACACCTCCAAAGTAAACCTGACCTTAGATGTGTTACACTTGTTTTGTTCCCAATTTGGAGAATCTGGTTGCATTTTATTTTTGTCTTTGAAAACCTTTTCCAACATGGTAAGTAGGAAGATTTTTCAAACCTGTTTGTTTAATGTTTGACATTGTGATTTGATATTACAAGGCCTGCTCACACGGGGGATGCAATGTGTTTGACGTTCAGATGAAATTTGCAGAAATTTTCTGTTTGGCACTGGGAGAGAGAGAAGTGAATCTTAAGTTGCTGCAGTACCTAAGGGATTACGAATGTAAGCAAGGGAGTCAGTAATTGTTGATTAGACTGAGTGATGATTCTTTATTATGTTGACACACCACACTATGTTTTCTATTTTTCTTTGTTGTTTTTCACTTTTATAAAGATTTGATATGACTTTCTTTTGTATTAATTGTGTGGTCATAATCTGCTGTGGCTGCAAAAGCAACAGCACCTGAGTGCAGTATTACCAAAGATATCAAACTCGTAGCAATGGTGTGTGCCTTTATCATGAAACTTGAAACCGGTACAGCTTAATCCTCTAATCTTTTCAGATCCTGATGCTGTTTTTTTAATTATTATCAACAAATGTCTCATTTACAGAATAGTGCTATTTAAGATCTGGGGCTCTGATTGTTGTCTGAAAGATCTTATTTTTCTGTAGCCTCCTGCATGATATTTTTTAACACCCAGCTGATTGAGTTTACTTATTTATTTATTGAGATTCTAGCAAGTGGCTCTACTTGCACTATTGGGTTTGAAGGAATGGAAATGTTGGTATAAAGGTACAATTTGACCCAGACTTTCCTCTATCACTGCTCAGGCAGTGAGGATTGATGTACATGCTATGCAATGCATTCTGTTTATGTTCTGTTGAATAAATAGATGAAAATAACTTCTGCGTCCTCACTTTCATTATAATATGAAGTCCTCGCACATTAATGTGACTTGCCATTTTTAGCACTTTAGCACACACTGAACCATTATGCATTTGCTCATAGGCTTCCTGCTGGAGGTGAAAAGGAGCTGATCTGTTGGTTTGCCTGTTGCTAAAAGCAAAATTGTGCTCTCTATTGGACAAATGATGAACTGCATGCTGGTAGTAAATAAGTCTTGCTATGAGTGCTGCTGGTAATTGGCACCATCAGGATATACTTACAACAATGAGATGCTTTTTTTGTTGAGAATTGAGACAGTGCTTACGTGATGAAACAATTACCCAAGAATATCAAAAAAACCCCAAAACCGTTATAAAAAATACACTAACTACCTTAAAATACAAGTGGAGCTCTCCACTGTCATTATACCCAAAAGAACTCCAGGGCATTGGTCTTCATTAGGCAGGCCTGCTGAATAATAACACTGGGGCTGCTGAACAACCTTGAGCCCAGTGTGATCAACAACAAACTCTGTGGTCACGAGTTCCAAAATGCAATTTTCTCAAACAGTTTTAATTGTTGCAGTAGGACAACAGTTGAAGTTAAAATTAACAAAGCAAATGCAACTCACTCAGATGGTATAAACGATGTAATAGTTCACTGCTGGTTACACCAAGTTTTTAAATAAATAATATTCATACAAATATTATGTAAATAATATTGTTATTATTTTACCAAGAGATATGAGCACGTGAGTCATTGTAATTGTGTGCATCTACCCCTGCAGCATTGCACATACAGTACTGCCCTGTTCCTCAGGGTGTTTAGGTAGCTTTTATGGAGTAGTTCAACATTGGGGAAGCATGATGTGTTAGACTGGCAAAGGCATGAATGTGTTATTGCTGTCAAAGCTATAATACACAGGCATCATTTTAAGTCCATATAAATCAGTGATCCTGCCCACAAAGAGAGTCAATCTGTTTTCTGTCTACATTTATGACAAAATGAATATGTCGTCCTCATGTTCCTCATTAAGCCAGTTACAAATCTGCTGGTTTAAGAAAAAATTGCCCATCAATTTTACATCAGAAAGGTGCCAGTGTATTGTTGCTGTGACAGCAAAAGAAGAAGGCAATGTTAATGGTACATTCCCATCATTTTTTTCTGAGACAAACAAGATGATTTCTTTGACTTTCGATCTATCTAAAGCTGTATTGGTGAATTTATAGCGAGCTACCTTGCCAGCTAGCTCATTTTTTCTACTAACCCCCCTCCCTCCCACCTCATCTACAGTTTGTGCCTCTTGAAAAACATGATAAGCACCAGGAACAACTTTTTGATTTCAACTCCTGCTATAGGAGTCACCAGTGTTTGACATTACAGAAGACATACATCCATTCAAATAAAAGTTATAAAGTTTGTTGCATATTGTCCATTGTACCATACATTGTTTTCTAAAAAAATGTGTGCGGGTACCTCCTACATCCCTCGTCTACATCTCTTCTGCTAAGATATGACATGAGAGCAAAGGAAATGTGGAGTAGTAATATTCTGGTAAGTTGACGATATTGTTACAACCTCTTAACAGCAACGCTCTTGAATGTTGAACCTTCTGTTTATTCAGCAGCAGAACTTGTTTAACATGTGGAAGGAAACTGTTCTCCTCACTCGCATTAATTAGAATCATTGTTAATGAGTTATTGAGTTCTGACTTAACATTGAGTCACATCTTCCAGACGTGGACCCTTAAATCCATCTCTAACACTCTTTGATAACTGTTCAGCCTTGGCAACATTTCGCCGTCTGACTGAGCTTCCAGTGCATGTACTATGTAAGAGGTGAGGGAGGCAGTGTGGGGGTGAAAACCCAACAAAACCTCCCAGACGGTATCAGTACCAACTGCAGAGGATCCCGAGGTGCTGAGAGTCCCCAGTGGTTTATGAGGTGTAGCCAGGGAAGAGTAGTCGTCACTGTAGAACCGCAGTCCTGTGTGCAAACAAATCAGCACTGAGCACAATGTGACACATGCAAACACAAATATAAGACTTTTGTAGCTCTGAGATAGAAAAAGAAAAGAGTGGAATTGTTATAATAATCTGGTAACAGTGAAGTTGCAAAGGAGAGCAAAGAGAAGAGTTACCAGAGTTAGTAAATGTCACAGAGAGGTACGTTCTCTCTTTCAGAGTTTTGAATAATCCACTCAATAGCATCCCAACCCTACAGATTCACACAGAGAAACAGAAGGTTAAAGAAGACAATAGGCATACATAGATATAGACCGACAGGTGAACACCACTGCAAATAGTAACTTTTGACTGTATGTCCAGTGAACACCCTGGAACAGCAGTGACACCAACAGAGAGTTAGAAGGCATGCAAAGAAACCATCAGTAAGATCTTTATTACTTTTGCATGCAAAAGATCAAATAAGTGCATAAATATAAATGTGCTGTTTTTGTGGCGTTACCTTCCTGGCGTTTGCTGACATTCTCCGAGCCATCATCCCCTCCAGGTAACTGCTTAGGCTCACTCCCTTGACTGTGATGATGGCCTCCTGGGTCAGCACGGTCCTGAGGAGCGGGGGAAGGGACAGAGCATGGTTACTGTAAGACGTGAACAAACAGTACAACACTGAGTACCTGCAGGAACACAGTGTCACAGCTCATTCTGGTTCCTTTCTTTTCGTGCACTGTTACAGACAAACGCTCTGTATGCAGAAATGTTTTCAGAGGTAAAATGCAAAGTTGAATAAATTGTACATTGTACTCACACCTCAGGGTTGTCCGGGTGAGGTCTGTAAAGAAGCCTCTCATCCACGGAAATCAGGTTGGTGAGAGTAATCTGGAAGATAAAACACATTTGGATTCCCTCATTTATGAGAAACATGGAATATTATGATACAGTGCATTTGAGAATAGCCATTGCTAATACAATGCATCATACCTGTGAGTTATGTTTTGTTTTGCAAAAAATAGCACATTTTAGAAATATGATGCATTGATTTCACAATGTGTCCTACATCAGCTAGATTTTAATGCTGTTGTGGTTCCTCATTGCTCAATAAGCCATGTGACTAATGCTGATTAAAGTCCTGGCTGGCTGTGTAAACTTACATTTGTTGAACACAGCTCCATCTTTTTCTCCTCTGGATCCACTATAGAATGTTCCTTCACATACGTCTGCGTCTGGTTGGTTCCCAGTATCTATAAGAACAATAATACACAGTAATCAAAGTGAAATGAGCACAAATATCAGTTGATGTGTGCTTGTGCATTGATGCAACTTTTGCAGGACCCACTTCTGCTTCTTGCTTTGTAGTCTTTGTGGGAATACCACTGAAAGACACATTCGACATGCTCTTGTTTCTACAGCACAGTATGTGGGAAGACACTTCAACAATGGACAGTGTGAAACTTGGACCGTGTGTGTGTGTGTGCGTGTTGATGACGGACCGCTCGCACGATGCTCGGCAGGCCCCACTCTGTGCTGAGGAGTCTGTGGCTGTGCAGGCGTCCCTCTTCATCCAGACTGCGGTCCAGCACGTCCACCCCGACCACGTTAGGGTTCATGGGGTTTGGGTACTTCCTCATGGCAGCCTTGATCACCGTCTCCCAGGGGTAACTACACACAGAAGAGTACAACATAATACAAAGGTGGAGAAACATGTTTGTGAATCTTTTCATGAACTACGATTCATGATCTCTTGTTAAGTCAAGTGCACATGAATATTAAAATCAGTGCTTAATCAACCATAAGTGCTTCTGTGGAACAAATCTGTGACTGAGGATGTGACTGTGGATAACTCCTGTTGTGAGATGCTCATATCACCATCAGAGCAGGTGGAATTTACTGACCACGACCATGAAGTCATAAGCTTCAGGGTTTGATTAAATTCAGATGTATCTAAACTCAGTTCATGAAGTTGAAGGTCCTGCAATGACAGATCAGCTCATTCTGCTACATTCTCTCAGTAATAAATCAAAGTGTGACTCACCTGAAAACATGCTCTGTGCTCCAGATCTTCATTTTTCAAAACACAGTCCTAATTCTATCGCTGGAAAAAAAAACCCTCCGTGATCTGCCACTACATTTCACCGGACCATTTTCACATGAGGAACCAGCTCCAGTGATCAGAGAACAGGGCCTGTGATGGCAGCTCACGACCATCAATGAACCGAGTCCACAGAGCGCATCTCCGCCTTTCTCCGCAGAGCAGCTGAGCGCAAACAGTGCGCAATGTGCGCAGCTGATCCCTGAGTGACCGGAACAGGCAGAAAACATGCAATTTATAGACAACAACAGACACAGTGAAGGACGAGAGAGAAGCCGGTGCAACAGAGGAGCCAGCGAGTGTCGAACCAGACCAACTCAGATACAGGCTTCTGGTGAGAAATTTCAAAATAAAAGCCTTACAACAATCTGATTAAAACTTTTGTTTAATCGACATCATGATGAAAATATAGAGCCTGAGGTTGTAGAAATATTATACATTATATCAGGTAATTACAAAAGATGTCATTTCAAAATTTCAAATTATATAGTTTAAGTTACACTTTGAAATGGAGATCGCAACAACAAAATACTACACACTGATAAATTCACTGACATTTTGCTGGTTACGCTATTTAATACAATTTAATAACTTTTCTTGCTCTGCTATAATCTTCTCTGCTATATCCATCAGCCATTTTGAATATAAGACCTTAATGCACCATGATGCAAAATATACTATGTTCTGTTGTATCTTACAGCAATAATGACTCACTTTTAATGTGTTAAATTTCATCATTGTGCACCCGATATTTGTCATTTTGTCCTATTAGACGACAGACGTTACAGCTTTATTTTTAAGGAAGCAGAACTACTTTTCCTGCTGTACTCTCGTTGTATTTATCCGACTTGACGAACCCGATGAAGCCGCTGCTGCTGCATCCGCCTCCAGTTGTGCGCGTGCGCATAGCATCTTTCCATCATCCCAGTCAAGTGGCACCAAATGAGCGAAGCTGCGTCAAGTTAGACATAAACAGCAAAAGACAAGCAGGAAACACAGTCACACTGTCTTCAAAGGAAATGATTCAGTTTGGAGACCAAAGGAATAATCACCAGAACATGAGCTCAAACTGCAGCAGTAAAACACTTATCATAAGATAATGTGAGCAATTGTTATTGACAAAACTCCTTGAATTGACATTCAAATTATTATTATTATTATTATTATATAACTAGTAGTAGTGGTAGTAGTTGTGTGTCGTTTTGTATTATTATACATTTATTTACTATTTTTTTTACTATACTTGATATGATAATTTCTTGATATATAATTCATATTTGCACTCATTTATTAATTGATTTCTATGGCCATGAAAGATGAAATATTTTCTTTTTCCACATTTTCTACTGTGCTGTAAAGAGAACCCGTGCGGAGGCATTTTTATTTTGACAGTCTAACCGGAAGTGCACACTATGTTCTAGTTGCATTACCGCAGGTTTTGTGGGGATCAGAGGAGGAATTGACGGAGGCAGACGCGCAGTGGCAGGCTTGTGTGGTTCCCTTAACGAGAAATTCATGCCATCGCCGTTTATCCAGCGGCCCGTTTATTTCTCACCGGATGCGGAACAATTCATCCACTCATAGAAATCAAGCTCAGTCGACTAGAAGCCAGAATAACGCACAGTGCATGACCTTGCATTGAATGTCATTATAGACGGATTTTTTTTTTAAAGCACCGACACGGTAAGATAATAAGCATCCTCATTCATCCAGATCAATGTCGATATTATGGGCTGCTGCATGGTGCCTGTGCACAGTCGTGATGCTCATCGTATCTTTAATGGACAGGAAACATGTTTTGCAGGTGAAATACTGAAACAGCTCAGGCTCTTTTCAGAAATCATATTGATAACAGGAAGGCTCATGCAGCCTGGTTGAAGGCCGGACTGCATGCCGCAGAATGCAAATCCGCCATTCAGACAGTCAACAGTCCTGCTGGAAATATATCGACCAGAGCATCATAGAAATATAACATGTGCGCGTAAATGTTTATTCTAACAGGGGTGGTTTTATTCTAAGAGCAGTTTGTGCGCATGCAGGAGCGGACAGATGCTGCAGCAGCGCCTGATCCGCTCCAGGCTGGAGAGAGAGAGAGAGCGAGAGAGAGAGGGAGAAGGAGAGGGAGGGGGCGTCATCCATACAGGATCATTAAATCTGTGTGTCTGACTCCGCTGCTTATCAGCCTATGCGTCAGTCTGCCACTATAGGAGATGACCCATTTCAATGTAAAACTGGGGCACCGGGCAACCCCCCCTGTCCTCCCCCTTCTCATTATAAGGGCCACCAGGTTGGTTGGTGGTCGTGCTCAAGCCAAAAAAAAAATCTGCTGACACATGCGCTCTGTCGGCCGGTACTCCCAGCCTTTGTGCGCAATGAAGCCTATAGCCCATCTATCATGGCCTCATGGGACCCCTATAGGCTGAAATCCGGCCCTCTGTGGGCCTGGGTTCCTTCATACTATATTAAGATGAATCATTTTAAAATAATGCATGAAGTGGAATTATTATCACCATCATGTTGATTTACTGAAGTCCACCTCTCTTGCTCAGTGGATCCATCTACTCACCATACTCACACCTGTCTCTTTGATTCCAGGTCATCGGCCACAGCCATGGAGATTGTCACACATTTAATTAACGACACCATAGAATTCTACAAATGGACGTTAACCATTGCAGGTAATATATTTTTTCATGTCTAAGAGACAGTTTTGGGGTTTTTTTTTACAGAAATTGTGTTATAGTAATTAACAATTTTGTGTGCACTTGCATACATGTCAGTAAAGAATGAGCCAGAAAACAGCTTTTGTAGTGGAATCACATGAAATCACAGCTTTCATTTTCACCTGCTAAATGGATGTGGTGAAAAATGTTATAGGGTTGGATGCAGTATCTTTCACCTCACATAAGAATTTGGATTCACACTCTCATGCACCATTCAACAGTGGTGTCTACACCTAACCGACCTCCAGACAGGTCACCTCAGACAATATCTGGCATTCGCACTCGGTACCTGCTCCGAGCTGCACTCTTCTTTAAATAAACTGACATTGAACCCACGCTGTGTTGGTGTAATGGGAACATTAAGAATAGTTATGTAATGCTCTGAGAACATCTGTCCCTCAGACAAGCGGGTGGAGAAATGGCCTCTGATGGACAACCCCCTGCCCACGCTGGCCATCAGCACCTCCTACCTGCTGTTCCTCTGGCTGGGGCCCAAATACATGAAGAACAGAGAGCCCTTCCAGCTCCGCAAAACTCTCATTGTTTACAACTTCAGCATGGTCTTCCTCAACTTCTTCATCTTTAAAGAGGTTGGTTGCATTTAGAGACTAACTAACTGTTCTTCTCTTTACCTGCATGTGTGAAAAAAACTAGGGAGTAAGTTGAGTCTGTGGAAGTCTTATCCCAAACCACAGCTATCCATCCAGATGAGTACATTACAGTAGCAGTTCTGGCCCCTGGGTTTGGACTAACCTTATTACACTGTATCCAGCTGTCTGCCTGCAGAAAGCTGCTATTCCTCTGTCTGTTACTCTCTCTGTGCGACTCTGCCTTTGTCCATTCATTATCAGTGATTCAATAGAGATGCTCTCTTGGTTTTTTTTAGCTGTTTATGGCAGCGCGGGCGGCAAGCTACAGCTACATCTGTCAACCGGTGGACTATTCAGATGACCCCAATGAAGTCAGGGTGAGCACTTCAGGAGGTCATAGACACACACATATGCACACACACTCACTGCATAAAATTAAAGCATTTCCCACATTGGATTGAACCTCAGCTGCACTATTATGTAACTTTCTTATGATGGTTTATGTTTGTGCAGCAATTTGTTTCCAGAAGGAACAAGACGCCTCTGCTAATTTAATACAACGTAACACGTTTCACAGATATATCTATTTTCACTGTAGCGCTCTACCGTACCCAAATGATTAAGAAAGGCCCTGTCAGCGTGCCAGCTTCTGTCTCAGTGGTTTTAGAAATGTGATCAGCTTCCATTCATTTGGACCCTGTACCTGTTATCAGAAAAAGTGCAGCTGGAAGAAGGATCGTGGAAGGTTTTTAGTTTCACCCTCCCTCTTACTGCTCCATGACGTAGCTGCACATGTGACACAGTCAAGTCGGTCTCAGGTGACATTTAAATATGTTGAAGGCTTAAAAGACTTAAAAGTCCGAAAGAACTACTACTCTATTTCTACAACTGTCTGTGCTTCCTTATTCGCTCCCGTTTCCTTTCTCCACCTGTGTTTTCTTTTTCCTTTAACCCATTTCTCGTGTTCTGTGTGAGACAGGTGGCAGGTGCTCTGTGGTGGTATTTCGTCTCTAAGGGCATCGAGTATCTGGACACGGTGTTTTTCATCCTGAGGAAAAAATTCAACCAGGTTACTTTCCTGCATGTCTACCACCACTGCACCATGTTCACGCTCTGGTGGATCGGCATCAAATGGGTGGCAGGAGGACAGTGTGAGTATCTCATGCCACAGTATATTTCTGCATTTTCTATGCCTATTCTTACCTATAAAGTACCACCACAGGTAATATTACCTGTTACCTGTAAAGTAATGCATTTTTGAACAAACAATCAAAATAATTCCTTGTCCCCATTTCCTTTAGTTCCTATATGAAATTTGAGCCCATATTGCTTTTCACCTTTACACAAATTTCCAGTGTGCCATCATTTGTAAGGTTGATTTTTGATTTTTCAGGGAGCCATTGGCTTGCATTTATTTCCCGCTCATTGATAGATTATCAAATGGACCTACTGGCACAGGACGAAGGGCCCACAGGGGTCAAGGGGTCCTGAAGCCATGCAGCGTCAAAGAGCTCAGTCAAATCTAGGGATTTCTTTTACATGTCTGTGTCTAGAGACTCCTTGTGTCATAATCTGTCCACGTCGACAACAGTGGACAGTTTGCTGAATTATTTCTTGTTAATCTTTGTGTATTAAAACTATGGGTTTAAGAGTTTAAAGAAAGCGAATTTCTGTATTCTGCTGTGTTCCACAATTAGCATGACAAATATAATATCAATGTTTTCATTTTCTTTCATTCCAGCATTCTTTGGTGCACACATGAATGCAGCAATCCACGTCTTGATGTACCTGTATTATGGCCTGGCCTCTTGTGGACCTAAGATTCAAAAGTACCTGTGGTGGAAGAAGTACTTGACCATTATCCAGATGGTAAGATATTATCTCACTGTGTGGTTAATTTCAATAGAAATGCATTCCTTTGAAACAATTTGGAAGGTTAACCTTACCTCACGTCTTACCCTGAATCTCAAACTGAAAGAATGAATCTCAGCCATCTTGCAAAAATGCGATTTTGCTTCCCTCTTTGCATCTCAGATCCAGTTCCACGTCACCATCGGCCACACAGCCCTGTCCCTCTACGTCAACTGCAACTTCCCCCACTGGATGCACTACTCCCTCATCTGCTACGCCATCACCTTCATCATCCTCTTCGGCAACTTCTACTACCAGACCTACCGCCGCCAGCAGCCCAGGCGCGACGCCTCCTCCTCCTCCTCCAAAGCAGGCAAGGCCCTCTCTAACGGGACCCTCAACGGGCTCAGCAAGGCCGCCAACGGAGCAGTGGTGACGGGGAGCAAAGAGGAGAAGCCCCAGGAAAACTCTGGCAGGAGAAAGAGGAAAGGAAGAGCTAAAAGAGATTAGAGGAAGAGGAGTGAGAGAGAGGTAGAGGTGAGGTAGGGCCTTGCTTTGGGTTCTAGGTTGATAGTGCTAAAACATGAAAGACTTAATTTGAGGAAGATTTAGTTGGATGGATGCTTTAAGGTGTGACGTGTTTATTTAAGCCATGATCTGAGTTGTTGTAGATAAAACATGAGACAGGCTTGTGTTGAGAGAGGATCATTCTGTTAGTGAGAGGTGTCAAAGGTCTGGCCTAAGGTGACCGATATCACAAATAACCCAAAATACAGTAGTATATGGTACGGGATAGATCTTAGTATTCCTTCTCTTTATTGTGGTGCCAAGTACTGGTTCAAAAAGTGACTTTCAGCTACTAAAAACTGAGCCTGGACAGGAATCAGAATTTACCAGGCCCGTCTGGCATGCTGGGAAAGCTACATTAAATGCGCCTGAGCTGCTTGAAAAAGATTATCTACCATTGTTATTAGCAATCACTGCTGTACTGAGACAGGAATACACATCATGGCACACGCACAAACATGTCAATTTATTCTTTTTCTGTTGCTCACCTTTCCAGATATAAAACTGATTATAATGTACAGTATCATGTCATTTTTGTCACCATCTTATTCAAGCTATTATTATTGATGTTACATGAAAGGGACTTAAGTTTACAGATCTTGTGTTACTGAATAGACACCTCTACAGATATCCACTTATTTGTGAACATGGATGTTATTTATTCTTATTTATTTCAAGTTGTGGACTCAGCTGCCACTCAGCTTTCACCCCATTAGTGCACAGTTACGTTCTAAAGAAGGAAACTAAATCAATATTCAGAGGTAAGATGTACATAGAAATAGAAAAAAAATACATTTATAACCCTTTGATACTTGGATGGGATTGTTCCATCACTGGTTCATGATGGAATAATCATCAGCTGTAGCTCATAGAAGGTTAAAATTAACATTTTCTATTTCTGTATACAACCATAACAAGTTTTATATGTTCCTACTTGTATGTAATGCAATGAAATGTAATGAATAATATCCAGAGAAACAATGGTTCTGCTGATTATCTCAATGTTCCCCGTTTTGACAGAGAAGCTGGTGGCGTTTTGTCCGTGCAGATGTTTACCTGTCTTTTTTATATTATATCCTCTCTGATGTCGTCGTTCGTCTTACATGCTGGTGAAAATGTTGTGTGCCGAACAAAGAAGCGGCGGCGTTCTGGGCTCCCTTTGTATTTACGGAGAATTCAGAACCAGCTGACAGCCAGTTTTTATCAAGTTAACTAAACCGACCTTAAGCGCCATTTTCTTCCCATAATCAGTCAAATATCTTTTTGCATCTAGGTTTTCAGGCTTAATATGTGTCCTGAGCTGGCTTGAATGTAAATTTATCAGGGGAAAAATTTGGATTTAAAAAGATAAAGATTATAATTTATATACAAAAAGAGCTGGTGAACCTCTATAGTGACTGTGTATGTTATACCACTCTGCCTGTAGTATATAGAGTATATATCAGCTGTCGGCTCTATATCAGCAAATCCAGCTTCATGTCATCCATCAATCAACGCATTTTGATGTTATTTATTGGTTCTTTCTATTTATTTTCTTGTAAATACCAGTTTCCATCTAGCTGAGAGTGCTTGTCTATGTATTTGTGTTCTTTTTGTGTTGTACATATTACATTGTGATATTTTGTACACTGCGCATTTGGGAATGTTCCCAGCTTGTTGACTTGGACAGTTGTACGTCCACATTGCTTCTGTGTGTTTTTTTTAAAGTATCATAACTTTGAACTCTCTTCAAATCGAATTAAACTGAATGCCTCTACAAATGTTTGCCACTTTATTTAACCTCATGATGCAGGAACTATCGTGGGTTTTTAACTAGGATATAAATGACCTTACCTTTCTGGATCTAGACAATGTTTGATATTAATGACTCAGGCGATTTATCTATTGTGTAGCCAGGGTTGGTAACAGATTGCAGAGTAGGGTTCAAACACTAGAGGGCACCATGGTTACATTACAGTAAATTAGCGCCACAGTTACTTTTTTTCAACCATTCATTGTAATTATGGAAATAAATTCACCTCAAGAGAAAGAACTTGATCACATTTTATGATCACTCAACATTTTTAATTCTAAACTTCAGTTCCTGGTTATCAGTTTGGTGTTAATCTCATTTCACTCAGGCAGTATGAGGAGCCTTCAAACACTAATGTTTCATTATCTATAAAATGGATTAAAGTGTTGGAAAGCAACTAAAACATTTACTTTGTACTCATGTGCTGTACTCAAGTACATTTTAAGGTACTTGGTACTTTCCTTTTTGCTACTTTATACTTCTATTGCATCACATTTGAGATAAAAATGTACTTTTTACTCCACAAAATTAATCTGACAGCTGGAGCTACCTGGCAGTTCAAGGTTTTACAGACAAAAGTAAGATCAACATATTACATGATATATTTTCATAGATCAAACTGCTCAATACATAATACAAAATAGTTCAAATGATCCACCTTGACCAACTACAACATTCAAACACAGCATGCTTGTTAATGCATCAGCAATAATAAGCAAATTGCACACTATAATCGAACACATTCTGAAAAAGACCTTTCAGCCCTATTAGTACTTTTGACACTTTAGTACATTTAGCCCAAAACACTTCAACACAAGTAGAAATTTGAATGACTTTTGCTTGTAATGGAGTATTTTTACATGGTGGTATTGATATCCTTATGGGCCACAAACCTGAATACTTCTTCCAGTACTGTTGAAGCTACAAAACCTGTAACTGGCTTTCCCAAACCGTTCAGCAATGAGAGAAATCCTGGTGTAAAATTGCTATTGTATTGTTGCAATGCAGCTTCACATTTTCTCATGCTTACCAGTTTAAACTATCAAATTACATTTTTTATTCATTTAAAAAGACCCCTTCAACATTCCACATTTAGAGTAAATAAGCAACAAAATCTACAGTGGTATACAGCTGTGGTTCCAGTATTGGGTGGGGTCATGTCTGTCTTGAGTCATATGTTGCTTGTCTGACACACTTAAAGAAAAATAACTGTGCTAAAGGCACATCTCTGGCAACACTGGCAACATGTCTGATAGATAAAAAGAGGGAAAACCTGTTAAAAATTAAATTCATAACACTGCTCATCCCTGTCCATTTCTTACGTTAGACAAAGGTTTCCATGGTGACTGTACACAGCTGTCTGATCCCCCCTCCCCTCCTCCTAAACACCTCCCACCCCCACCCACCTCCTGCTTCTTTTTGAATCATACATGTAGGAAACAGCACTGGTGCAATAAACTACTAAACAGTGTTTTAGTGTGTACGTGCGTGAGTGGGTGGATTAGTGAGTGGAGATTTCATTTGTGTGTGTGTGCTTGTGTAATAGGTAGAGAGGATTGAGAAACACATTTGTATGTGTGTTGAACCCGCCCCCTGCAGAATTTATGAGTGGGAGGCCTCCACCAGCAGAGGGGTATTACATGGATGAGGTTTGTGTTATTCTTCAACTCAGAGCAATAATTTCACAACTCGGTAACAGAAAACCATAACCTCATCAGCGACCTTTCCCTTGGCTGGTGGCCCCCATATCCTTCCAGCTGATTCAACCCTTTTCTCCAGTCAATTCTGGTTGACAAATACAGGTTTTACACTCAAACGCCCTTCCCTTCTTTTTATATAGCAAACCATTACACATCTTTTTATAATGGACACAATGGCAGATTTGGCTTGCTTAGCATAGCATAAGCACAGCGTGCCAGTTCATGTGTTTTGTGTTATGTCTCATTAGTGTAATCTCATTAATGTGCGGCTTTTCAATTTCATGGCAGTCAATCTAATGCTCTGATTCAAATGGTCTTGAATGACCTCACTTTTCTATATCTCCAAACACATAAACAAGGCATAAGCACTAAACACAACTAGATATACAGAATGTGTATCTGTATGTACAGTATGTGTTTGTGTAAGGCATACAGCACAGACAGGATTCAGATGACTACATCAGCATTTATATATGTCAGTTTGAATGTGTGTCTGTATCTGCGCAGAACTGTCTCCTTCACTGAAACCCCACGTGGATTTCGCAGCAAAGTAACAATTTTCCTGCCTGTCAGAAGCTCACTTGATATCTGGAGCACAACAACTGAGACCAGAGACAGGCGTGTTTTTTTTTTTTAATGCCTCCTGGGTGAAATGTATTGCACCAAAAAGGCACTAGCTCCACAAAGCCCTCTGCTGCTTACCTGTCAGAATAAGGGCTTAAAGCTTAAAAACCTTTTTTCATTATGTCACCCATGGCCTGACAGTATTTTAAGAATGATTATTAATGCAGCAATGGAAATTTGTGTGTAAGACTCCTCTTGTGTGAGTCGTTCAACCCCTGCTGTTTCTTTCTTTTGCAGAAAAATGAATTTGTTAACACTGCATCTTGAAGCAAAATCCAATAACCTAGTGTGATGGTGACCATACTAATGTATCAAACGTCATGTGGAAAGGATTCATTGATGGAAAAATGTTATACGTAGCCATTTCAAACAACATTATACATTGCAGTTTAACAGATATGAAACCCAGCACGGAAACTACAACATGACACTGCAGATGATTCCTGACAACGTACAAACAGTAACAAGTACACGGCCTGGGATCCCCGTCTACACATAGTGCGACTGTGATGATCTGGGGGTAAGGGTGTCTGTGAATAATAGAGAAAGTGAGAATGAGAGAGAAACCTGCGAGTGTGAAATGAATGAGGGTGATATTTTTAGATGGGTGTTCATCACGGCCAAACTCTCTCTCTCAGACACACATAGCTACTCTTGCACTCTCACCGGTAAATGGTGTGGGACGAAGGACAGGGAAGTGAAAGATTTACTCCAGTAGAAGATGGACAAAAAGTAATAGTGACAATATTGTCAGGAACTGTTTTATGAGTGAGGTGTCTCGTTATCACTGCAGAAGATGTCTAAGTCATTTAGTCTCACATCAACATCTTTAACAACATTTCTTCTAGGGACAGTGCAGAAACAAGTGTATTGAGTATATAAGTTTAGGTATTTTGACAAAAAGACAAGATGAAATAACTAAATGCAGCATACGATGTTCAAACTGCTAGATTAAACGTATAATATGCAAACTATTGAAGAGATACATGATGTGAGAATTCAACATTAAATGATTAAAGAAACTGCTGTCTTTTCAGGCCATTAATTCTTTCTCAGCATTACTTTCTTTTGTTTTACTTCAAACAAAGCAGAATGGATAATCTTGTCTGGCACACGGGAGCCTCCATGATGCAGACATCTGTCACTTTAATGCAAGCAAATGATTGAATAGTCCTGGGGCAGAAGGAGAGAATAGGTGGGGGTAGTGGTGAATGTGTGTGTGTGTGTGTGTGTGTGTGTGTGTGTGTGTCACTGTGAAAGGGAGTGCAAGACCCCAAACATCTGTTATCCTATTCAGAGAAAATGGATCATCCTTCTTGCCCAAAGCTGCCTGATTGGCTCTGCAACATCGTGTCTGGCAATTAAACTGTGATTACAATAGAGAGAGCAGACTTGCTTCTGAACGGATCAAGATATAGGGTTGTAAAAGGCTGCAGCGACAAGCAAATGGATTGCACAGAGGTACAGGAGGAGGCTAAGAGCTGTGGTTACTGAAGCCGTGACAGGAGCTAAAATCCATGCCATAAAACTTTCAGAGCAGAGCGAATCCTAGCCTCCAATCCAAGTCAATCCCTGACACTTCCTGCAAAAACACACTTGTTATTTCCCTCACACGGGGGCTGATACATGCAACACCAGTCCTCCTCCTTTGTGGTATATCTTTAAACAGCCATGAGCCATTTCAGATGTGTGTGTGCACTTTATCTTTTCGGCACAGGTCCAAGAATTAAAAGCTCCAATTGACTGGTGAGATGGGTCTGGCCCACCGTAATGTAATTCAATAAAGTGAAGATGCCTTGAGTTTATGAGGAACTCAGGAGGGTTGAGCCTGTTTCCAAACAGCATATCCTCAGTAGCCATTTCCTTTGGAAGAAACTTACACATGCAAACTATGTCTGGGAGAAATGAATGGCACTAAACACTTAATAGTTTGACAAATAATCCCTAGGTATTCAGTGCAGCAGGTTTGGGTTTTGTAGAGATGAGAGATGGGAGAAAGAGGGTCACAGCCAAGGCTCAAAATCTACCAGGCTTTTGAGTGTTTTGAAACAGGCTTAGGGGCTATAATTAGAACCTCCTATGATTGAGCTTACTGAAATCCCAAATTCAAATAAAGGTCTAAATATAAGCAAACAAGACTTTTTGCATGTGCTCTTGATTTGAAGAGCTTTTCACTGTATGCTATGACACAGACAAGAAGGAAATGTGCAATAAGCTCATGCATTAAAACACAAAATGAATAGAGTAGAAATTCTTGATAAACATGCTGCACTTGCACTAGATCACTGACAGCTGTTGAATAATGTGCACTGAGGTCTCAGCCATATTATCCTCCTGGCACAAAGTGCATTGCTGTAGCTTTAGAAATATTATTCTAAACTTCTGGAACACATTCTCTCTAGTGGTCAAGTCAGGTCCATACACTCAAGGTCAATTCAAAAGACTGAATAGCTACAAGGTGAATGTACACTTGGCAAGTGGCTCCGTCCAATCACCGCTGAGAGAGACAGACAGAGAGAGTGTGTGCTCTTCCAATGAGAGCAGCCTGCCGGTGCAGCTTCATCTCTGTGCGCCTCCCAGCCATGATGTAATGTCATGAATATTGAAACAGGTTGCCTGGTGGTCGGGAGGCGCTCGACTCAGCATCCCTTCTGCCTCCCCATCACCACCACCACCACCCTTCAGCATCGGACAAAAACACATAGAGAAAAGGTAAGAAATTTCAGTCTCATGTTTCCTGGTAATGTTTGTCTTTGTCTTTGAGGAAGGTTTTAGATGCATATGATAACAGTAAACCTGTGTGAGGACTCTGCTCCACATTATGTTCTCTGTCAGGCCTCCAAGGTGGGTTGATTTACTGTTGCTGCTTCCAGTTGTTTGTATGTAAAAAAAAAAAAACACTGGGCAAAAATCTGGCTTTTTTTCTGCTTGTTTAGACTAATTATATCTCCTTCATTTAATCAGCACTGAGTGATGGATGCTGTTTGAGGGAGTGTGGTCGATGCTTGCAGCTTTTAAAAGCAAAGAGACAAAAGAAAGAAAAAAAATATGCACAAACTGTTCCAACTGTGTCCACTGCTTCTCACACTTCTCATGCATCATCTTTCCATCCATTTGAGTAATGAGTCATCGCTAATGTTGGGCATGAGGAGTGAGATGATGGCTGACAGGAAGCGGCTCTCAGCTCTCCTGTCAGCCTGGATCACCCAGTCTCGAGGAGCTGGACTGTCCTTTGTTTCTGTTGGGTCCATGGAGGATCAGATGAGAGGAAAGTGGGAAGCTCATTTCTGTCAGCTGGTGTGAAGCAGCTTTAATTGGCTGGCTGATGCTCCAGGTTTAACAGCCGGTGACATTGTCTTCTCTCTTTGCCCTTTTCTGCAGCGCACATGACGCAAATGATTGTCTAATTCTGCAGCTGATCTGCACACATCTCATCAAACTGGGGCTCAATGGCCGACTGCGTGATCACTGGTGGTCATGCATGTCTGTCCCCGTGCGATTTCAGATTAGAGTCGCTTGTGCAAAGAAGCCTCATCCAAAATGTCTTTATTCTAAGTTTGTTTCTACTTGGTCGACCTGTAGAGGGGGATTAGTTCCATCTTTTGCAGCCTTTAGCTCTGAAGAGTGACTTGTTTTCCAGGCTCTACTGGTGATGGGGTGGATGTTGTGGAGGATGAGCTGAGCCTCTGACACCACCATGAACCCGTCCTCCGTCGACGCGCCGCGGCAGCCCGACAGCAGCGGCGGCCGCAGGCAGCAGCAGCAGCAGCAGCCGCAGCCGCGCTCGTCCTCTCCGGCCGGATCTAAAGACGCCGGATCTAAAGCTGCACAGAAGGGCGGCAGCAGCTCGTCAAAGCCCATCACGTCAAAGCAGGGAGGAGGAGGAAGTGGAGGAGGAGGTGGGGGAGGGAGAAGCAGCCGAGGTCATTCTCCCGTCTCCACAGGCAGGGAGCGGCAGGCCGGAGGCGCTCCTGCCGGCAGAGGCGCGGCCGCTGTCCAGGCCTCCGGTGCTGAAAGCCCGCTAAGCAGAGACCGAGGCGGCTCCCAGACACCGGAGGAGCCCGCCGACACCTGCTCCCCCTCCAGAGCCGACCCCAGCCGCGTCGTCTCCGACCAACCGTGCGCCTCCAAATCCCCCAAACTGAGGAGCAAAAACCCGAGAGGAGGGGAGGCGGCGAGCAAGAAGAGCTCCAAAGGCACGGTGGGCTGCGGGCCGGGCTTCTGGAAGGAGGGATGCCTGCAGTCCGAGCTCATTCAGTTCCACCTGAATAAGAGCTTGGGGAAGAAAGGGACGAAGATGCAGGCCAAATCAGCATCACCGCCGGCCTCCGAGCCCGAGCTGTCCCCCGAGCCCGACAGCCCGCAGCCGGCTCCACAGCCCGACCACCGGCTGAGGGAGGAGATGGAGAAGCTGGAGGATGAAAACGAGGATCTGAAGGTAAATTGGTCGCACATTACAAGCTTGATCATTCATGTATGTTTATGTGATATCATCTGTAGCGTGCACAATGGTCGCACCTGTTGTGTTTGCTCACAGGCTGCACAGTGATTCACGCGTGGAGATGCACGCTTCGTTTTCCTTTGTGGGCCCAGGTTGCATTTAACGACTGTGTGACGCATTTTGATTTTGTCCTCCGTGTTGCAGACTGAGATCGAGGAGATGCGGGCAGAGATGGATGAGATGCGGGACACCTTCTACGAGGAAGACGCCTGCCAGCTGCAGGACATGCGCAGAGAGCTGGAGAGGGCCAACAAGAACTGTAGGATCCTCCAGTACAGGCTGAAGAAGGCAGAGAGGAAGAGGCTGAGGTTTGCAGAGAGTGGCCAGGTGGATGGAGAGCTGCTCAGGAGTCTGGAGCAGGACCTCAAGGTGAAGAGGGCTGAGCATCATTCTGTCACCTTATATCATATTTATAACATTCATGACAACTAAGCACTTTCCTTGTGTCTCTGTCTCCTCTGTCTCATCCAGGTGGCCAAGGATGTGTCCGTGCGCTTGCACCACGAGCTGGAGAACGTGGAGGAGAAGAGGATGAAGACGGAGGATGAGAATGAGAAGCTGAGGCAGCAGCTGATCGAGGTGGAGGTCACCAAGCAGGCCCTGCAGAACGAGCTGGACAAAGCCAAAGAGGTGAGGGGCTGATGGGAGTGCGTCTGACCTTCTGTGTCAAAGTGCAATGCAAATTATGGCCGGAACTATATTAAAAGTCAGGTTGAAGTTATTATGAAATGGCATTTGAGTAGATGGTGAACAGAGCTACATATAGAGTGTTTTGGAGGCAGTAATGATGCCTAATGTGTGTTGATCTCTCACACTACAAATGCAAAGATAATATTCACGATACACATCTCTATATAGAGCTATCTATTTGAAAAGTGTTGAAAAAATAGAGATATTATTGTTATTGAATAAATACATATGACTAAACAAAGTAAAAATGGAATATGACCCATATATTGTATGTAGTGTACTACAGGTTGGCAGGATTATAGGTTGGCAAGGGAGACTTTGAAAGAATTTCCACAGCAGACTTTTTAAAGATTTCAGATACTCATTCATACACATAAACATGATAAAGTGAATAACAAATGTTCTTTCCGGGGTTGTTTTTACATCAGGACTATAAAATCACTCTTGCACCGAGAGCACCGTGATTTGATCTTGAATATTTTACCAGAAGTGTTCTCGAAGATGACTTTAAACAATCCTGTTTTTCCATTACTGGGCCTTCAGTGTTCCATAAATCGGGATGATATCACTGCCTTCAGTAAGAAAACAGTGAGCTGATGATGATGTAACCGCTGTTTCCCCGCAGCTCTCGCTGAAAAGAAAAGGAAGTAAGGATGGGCAGAAAGCAGAGAGAAAGGCTCCACAGACCCAGATCGAGGTGAGTCAGCATTTATATTATTAGATCATAAAGTTTTAAACTTCAATGGATGGATGTTTAATAATGAGGTTGTTTTGCAATGCAATTTCCAAATTAAAACAAAATGCATTATGTAGACTTAGGCACCAGAGAGTCGTAATTTGCAGTAGGTGAATGTAACATTATGGAAAAACATTTACAATATGTGCAGAGGCAACAAAACTGTTTCCAGGAATGACGACTTTTAATCACGCTACAAAACTAAATAGAACTAAAACGAGAAAAACTACATTGCTAGTGTATTTCCTTCCAATGTTCACTATGTGATAAAACATTTACCGCTCCGAAGACTGAACTAATGGGTACATAAACAAAACTCTCCTCACAGGAAGAAAATGATGATTTGAAATGCCAGCTGGCCTTCATCAAGGAGGAAGCCATCTTGATGAGGAAAAAAATGGCAAAGGTTGACAAGGAGAAGGACCGACTGGAGCAAGAGCTGCAGAAGTACCGCTCCTTCTACGGGGACGTGGACAGCCCTCTGCCTAAAGGTGAGGCTGGAGGGCCCCCCACCACCCGCGAATCAGAGCTGAAACTCCGCTTGCGCCTGGTGGAGGAGGAGGCGAACATCCTGGGGAGGAAGATTGTGGAGCTGGAGGTGGAGAACCGGGGGCTGAAGGCTGAACTGGATGACATGAGGGAGGACAGGTACTCTACATTTACTTCAGAATCAGTAGAAGAGACAGGTTGAAATGTAGCGGTAGTTGTCTCAGATTCCCACATTAAGGAGACTTATGCTCCTCTCCTTTCCTCTCCTAGTCTGGCGGCAGCAGGAGTGGACGGCTCTGGCACCGGAGGTCAGCAGTGCAGAGAGCAGGGTGAGGCCCTGTCGGAGCTGAGGCAGCAGCTTCAGCTGGTGGAGGACGAGGCCGAACTTCTCCGCAGGAATTTAGCAGATGTGGAAGAAGAAAACAAAAAGGTAGAAGGGCCAGTTCCCTTAACTGGTCCGCTGCATTGTTATTGCAAGAAGGGCCAGGGCCAAAACTAGTTACAGTATGACTGCAATACACCAACTACGTCATTAATTATAATTGTATAGAAATACTGCCCTTTAATTTCTGTCTGGGACTCTGGGTCTTTTTTTTCACCCTCTATTTAAAGTTATGTTGAGCATTGTGAAATTTAAAATATTTCCATCAAAATTGCAACAGACTCCAAATAATAGATGACGTATGCTTTCTGATGTTACGAGGCAACACAACGCTGCTTTAATTTAAGCGATGTCAGATGTAATCGTCATGTGTCTCCTCTTCCTTTGTGTATCTGTTGCTATTATTGGTATCATCAATGTCTTTGAGGCCTTTTTTAAGTCTGTCTGTTACCTAAGCCTCATACGTAAGTGTGTGTGAACTATTCGTACTTGCATCACTAAATACACGTGGGAATAACATTCAGTTTCATCTTTAGGTGACAAGCGAACTCAATAAGCTGAAATACAAGGCTGGGTCCCATGAAGCTGGATCGAGACACGGAGGAGGTTTGTTGGTTTTTAATTTTTTTCAGCGTCATTGTAGCAGGAGACAAAACAGCTCTAGTTCTATTTCGGCTTCATGAATCTGTATCTGATGAAAAATGTGTTTCATAAAGCCTCCAGGAGGTGCATATTAAAGTCTCATTTGCAGAGGTGCTCCACTTTTCATTGTTGCCTTGTTTCAACCCCAGGAGGAGCTGACCCCACTAAAGTGGAGGCCCTCCAGGAGGAGCTGAAAGCGGCGCGTCTGCAGATCAATGAACTGAGCGGCAAAGTTATGCAGCTCCAGTATGAGAACCGCGTGCTGCTCTCCAACATGCAGCGCTACGACCTGGCGTCCCACCTGGGCATCCGTGGCAGCCCTCGGGACAGCGACGCAGAGAGCGACGGAGGACGGGACGACGACACCCCCTCGGCCTCTGCTTCCTCCCCTCGCCTCCTCCCGCCCCACCGCAAGCGAGAGGGCCCTATTGGAGGGGAGAGCGACTCAGACGAGGTGAGGAACATCCGCTGCCTCACCCCCACGCGCTCCCTTTACTCACCTGTAGACAGCCGTTTTTTATCCAGAAGCCTGAAGGACCGGCAGCAGATGATAGACATCCGCATCGAGGCGGAGAGGCTGGGCCGGACCATCGACAGGCTCATCGCTGACACCAGCACTATCATCGCTGAGGCCCGAGTGTACGTCACCAACGGGGAGCTGTTTGCCAGGTTGGATGAGGACGAGGAAGGTGGCAGGTAGTAAACACATGACAGTGGTTATGGGTCTCAGTGTTACACCATTCAGTTCGCCCTTCTTTGTTTAACTACAGTAATTCAGGTGACATTTACACCCTGTCTTTGCTCCACAGGATCAGAGAGCACGAGCTGCTGTATCGCATCAACGCCCAGATGAAGGCCTTCAGGAAGGAGTTGCAGAGCTTCATAGACCGGCTGGATGTCCCCAAGCAGGAGGACAAACAGGCAGAGGAGCCACTGTCTGTAAGCAGTAAACACAGGAATATGATTCACTTTAATGACTGTAGATTTCTAATATACACTGTTCTCACTGCTTGTCAATCTCCTCCCCTCCTTCTCCTTTAACTGTCATCCATCAAGATGTTTCAGCCCATTATTTTGCTGATCCTCATTCTCGTTCTGTTTTCCTCGCTCTCTTACGCCACCATTTTTAAATTGGTATTCCTTTTCACCCTGTTCTTTGTCCTGTAAAGCACACGCTCAGTTTCATGTATGTTTTGTTCCTTTTTTTCTTTTTTTTTTTAACTCATTCATTCATTTCAATTCTGTTATGTTGAACACGTCACATAAGGTCACTCAAGGTACAGGACATTATCATTTTCCATGTATGATCCAAGCCGCCCAACTACTACATGCTTTCAACATTTACTGGAGACCAAACACCTTGGAGCGACAGCGGAGCGTTAGGTGAGTGTGTCGTTAAACTTTTACTTTGAGTAATGAGATTTCTGTCATCAATCTAAGATAGTGGTTTGAACGTTTCGCAGTCTCAAAGGCCCTACACACCCATCGCACACCCACACAGACGTTTTCTCTTACATGCCTCATTAGATGCTTCTCACGACTGTGTGGGCATGTACTCAGCGTGCCTTATTGACATCTGTCTCCCTTTCCTGTTAGTTTACACTCTGTTTTCACTCTCATTAGTACGAAGAGATTGGCAACATTTTTGTAATTCTATGCACAAGGCAGTCCAGTTTCAACCTGAGCACAAGTCCGATCAGACACAGTAACTGAAAACACCTGCGGGAGTGCAGGGCCTTTAATTTCATTTGAAAATTATGTGGAGAGACTTAACTTTTACAACAGCCTCATTTATGGCTCATGCACCATATTTTTCAGCTCATCCAGTGGAGCTTTTAATGTCTCTCTCTATTTGCAAGGTTACAACAGCAATAACCAAATCCATGAGCAATATGTTGCAAACCCTGAAGTTTGTGTTGTGACTGTTAGGGCAATGCACACACAACAATCACAACACTGACGCTCACACACCATCTGGCACTGTAACAAACATTAGGCCCATGTCTCTTGCAAGTTCTTCTGAGTCAACAACACAGTCTGAGTCATGATAAAATCAACATAATCTGTAACAAATCATCCAGTGGGGAATGTGATAGGAGCGTTGGCATCTTAACCCTATTTGGATGTTGGTTATGTGACATTTATAAGAGCTTAAAAAATTGCCCCATGGGTGAGTCTGAAAAAGTCATCCAGAAATGTGCTGATGATGGTGGATGTGTTTAACCATCGGACCTGACCACCAGGACGGGGGCGGAGCCGGTCCACTCTTTCATCCCACCGGTGGGATGTTTTGCGTCACATATTAGGGCCAGCTGTGGAGAGAGGGAGGGAGAGAGAAAGAGAGAGAGAGAGAGGTTCCCGTTAATGAAAGCATTATTTCAGCTGGAGGCTGTCGCTCTCCAGTTGTTTTGCATTCCAGCCTTGACTTCATCTCTGCTACTCCGTTGGATGAAATGTGCGCACTGGTGGCTGTTTTTAACATTTTTTTAATGCAACATTCAAGATCATATTAGAGGAAGAGGTAAGGCTTCACACAGTTTTTTTTTTATCCATTTCCCTGCTTGCTCTCCTCGTGACAGTCATCCCCCTCTCATGCTCAGACAGAGAGATGGCACAAGGGTGGGATCAGTGCTGCGGATGAGAAATGAGGAAAAGGTTGGTAAACTTTAATTATTGTCAACATTTTGTAAGATTAGCTGATATTTAGTGGCTGATCTCTGGTGATAAGTCGCCTCTCTAATGAGCGACGGTTGGCGCGCAGATGTTTTTTGCAGCAGCACGTGTGCGTAAATTGACGCACCGGTCCGTGTCGCGGACGAGGCGCGAGGTGGCGACGTGATTAGAGCGATCCGGTGTTGATGGATTCCTTCCAGGCTGCCTCCAGCTATGTGGCTTTGGGGGAATAAAGTCATGGTTACAGGGGGTAAAAATACTCGGCTGCTCTTACATCAGAGCGCTCCGGGATATTTTTGGGAACGTGTCCCATTGAAGCCGGAGCGGTTACTGGGTGTCTGTCTCTGCCAGCTCCGGATGGTCGCTTCACAACCGCTGTATGCAGGAGGGAGACAGACGGCGTATGAACATGTGAGAGGCTCGGACTTGGACAGATAAAAAAAAAGAGGACACAGGGGCGAGAATGAGGGCTTGATCTGGGGACATGGAGGAGAGCAGAGTGTCGGGTCCTGTCATGAGCACAGTGGCTGCTGCTGTGTGGGATCTGGTGGGGTTTGGATAATTCAGTCTGAGACCAGCCTCCAAGTGGGAAACACTCTGGAGATGGAAGAGTGTGCTGATCAGTGTTTTGAACTCACAGGGCAGAAATGGACGCCTGATTTTAATCATTTATCTCATTAAGTTGCCTTTTTTTTGATGTTTTATTTTGATGCGCCCGAGGAATGTGGAGTGCGTTTGTGAACGGCTCGGGGCTGCACGGTGGGGGCGGTGCAGGCGGGGGCTACGTACAGTCTCAGGGCTGGGAGTTCGTGCCCTGCTCCAGGAAGGACAGGGCGGACAGGGGCAGGGGCCAGAGCCGCAGCCCGCTCAGGAGGATCTCCTCTCCGCCCACCGTCTTCAGTCAGCTCTACGAGCCCCAGTTCGGAGGAGAAGGCGGCTCCGGGGCGCAGCTGGAGGCCCTCAGGGGACAAATGTGGCCCGGACCCGAACCTCTGCAGCAGCAGCAGCAAACAGAACATGCGCGGCTGAGAAAGAAATTTGAGGATTTGAAAAAGCGACACGTGCAGGACAAAGAAGGATGGATGCGAGAGAAGGAGTCATTGTTGAGAGAAGTGGCTGACATACAAGTAATTGTAAATATTTACTCGTGCATTTGTTGTCTTTCGTGGGATCATTCCCTTATTTTCCCAGAATATTCCCCAGGACTTCAAATTCAAAATGTGATCACTTGATACACCATCTGTTTATTAACAAATATTGATTCCTTCCTTCTTCTCTAGTTGCTTCAGTTGCATCTTGTGGAAGAAGGATCCTGTAACTTTCAAACACGCCAGCTCATCCTGTCATATTTAGTTGAGCAGATTTTTTTTTTGCCATCTGTGTTTCACGCAGGGAGGGGAGAACAGGAGGATCCTGCTGGACCTGAAGACGGTTTTGGAGGAAGTGCAGGTGGAGGTGAAGAGAGAGGAGGAGAAGAGGAGCGAGCTCCAGCTGCAGTACACCAGAGACAGATGTGCCTGGGAGCTGGAGAAGGCTGAGCTCAAATGCAGGATTGCACAGGTAGCTCAGGGATGATGATAACAATGATGTGTGGATTGCGGTTTAAGACTATTCAGAAGCAAACAAATATTTAGTCTGTTAGTTTTAGATAGTGTTTATGTGTGTGTGTGTGTGTGTGTGTGTGTAGAGAATGTACTGTATGCATTAGTTTATATATAGCTGTGTGCATGCTTGTGTGTGCAGGTGCATGCACAGTATGGGTGCAGTTAAAAATACAAAGTAATCTTGTTTAACAACCCACAAAAGTTTTGTCCTTCATGTAAAGAATTAGTATCTATAATTTGTTTATCATGTTTGTGTTATTTTCTTATGGTCTGTGCATGAGTGTGCATGTCTGGCCTCCAGTTTGGTGTAAATTGGGCTCGCCACCCACATGGCAGGGTGATAAGTCAGCCTGGCATGGATCCAACTCAAGCCTCAGCTTAGACAAAAGATTTGCACTGAGGAGCCAAAACGTAGTTATCCCCGCTCAGCCAGACACAGACACCCAGCTCGGCTTTTAGAAGCTACCTCTAAGTAGATGAAATATTAACCCATTTTGTGCCTGACAGCTACTGTTTCTCAAAGTGGGCAGAAAACAGTCAGAGAGTTAAGTTTGCATACCAGTGCCGTGCTGTGTCAGGCATTGCACGGATCACTTGTACAACCATGCGTGGCTATTCTTCAAAGTGATGTGGCTTTAGGGATTTAGCATTTTTTTCCGGTTAGATCAGAAGATGGATTTATTCACTCCCCTTATAGTAGAGGTATAAACCTGATCTGACTTGCTCATGAAAACCTTTGATTCTGTGCAAGTTCCTCCGAGTTTGATTTCTCCCTCTTTGCGTGTCTCAGTGCTTGTTGTGTCTCTAGTTTTTTTTTGTGTTGTTTTTGCAACAGTGTCTTTATCTGCCAATTGAGCCCCATATGATTCCTATCACAGACTTAGAACCGATTGGTCACGCATTCACCCATCACACAGCTCTCCTTTTTGTTTGTCCTCTGAAGCAACAAGAAGAATCGAATGATTCTCTGTGAAGGGATGAAGCTCAGAAATTCCATATTGGCATGCTGGAAATTAACAAGGTAGTGCAATAATACTGCAGAGCGGTTGGACAAGACCGCTGATGACACAATGACACGGGAATGCGACATAGTAGCATGGATTTACCAGATCACACACACAGAACTGCCGTGATGTCGCTCCCTCTGTGTGAGTAGATGGCACATTGTCGCCGTTCAGCTCTTCTTCTTTGTCCTGCTGGCTCTCTGCCTTCTCACACTGTGGCTGACAGAGAGCCTTATAAAAACTGAGACATTTACTGTTCTGTTTTTGTAAAGCTCAGTGTGACAGTGGGAGAAAGAGGCTCACACACACACACACACACACACACTGATGTTTATACCAAGATGCTGATGTGCATGTGAGACATCAGTGTTCAGGGACAGGTCAGATGTCTTGATGTTTTTTTTCTTTATGTATTTGCAAGTGTAAAGTGTGTGTGAACGTTCAAAGCGTACAATCATTTTGAATGGAACATGCACACACACACATGCAGGTGTTTCTGTATTGACTGCACAGACAGACCAAAGGAAATGTGACTTGGAGATGAGCCACGCTGGGCAGGGTTCGCTCCATTGTGAAAGTTGTTTTGCCTCGATGCCACATCCTGCCACAGTTTATAGTTTTGGGTGCATGTTTACCGAGTGCTAATCTGGGGCTGCTTATCAGCTTAAAAATATATCAAGTCTAGTTTTCAGAAATCATTTGCAGCTCAGTAATGAAATGACTAATTTACAGACTACTAACTTCTTTGTGTGCCTCATGGACAGTTTTGAGTAAATTTGAAGTCCATAACCACATTGGTCTGCTTTAAATTTGAGAAAGTAGCATTGAAGGTATTTTGGCTGTAGATCTTAGACAAGGTTGTTGAAATCCTATTTTTTTACTGTTGTAATAGACTCTTTAATGCTACATTCAGACATAACACAAAAATTGTAGCTCAATAATCAGACTGATTGCCATTTCGTTTCACTTTATTCATTTTACATGAACAAATCAGATGTGGGCAGCCATTCAGACGTCTGGAACCAGGCTAAAAAATAGACATGCTGGCGATGCTTCATTTCACTTTGAAGTGAAATGTGAACAATTTCAGCATGGGTGAGAAACTCCTCTGTTATTTTGTGCAGAGATGATCCCATTTTTAGCTCTGACAGAGAGCGAATACAAAGGGTGTGATGGAGGTCGAGGGTCGTTATTAGGGCACTGAGAATGGATTGATTTGAAAAGTAATTGTGGAATTAGCATTTGTGTCTATTATTAAGAGCCTTTTGATGCAATTAACCAAATGAGTCTTACAGTCAAAGGCGACTCAACTGAACTGTTCCTTGCAGTTTTCTATGATAAACTTGTTAGTATTCCAGTGCTAGCAGGACAGCCAGCTTCTGTTTGTTCATTAATGCACTTTGTGGAGAGACTTTGAAAGCGGTTGCACACAATCGGAGGGAGGCAGCTAAAATACTGTAGAGGATTAGCCGAGCAGCCAAGTGTATCATACAAACCTGAAGTTAGTGAATGGAAGCGGTGTTGGATACTTAAGGACTTGGGTCCACTAAGTTGGAATCTTGAGGCCATTTTAGTTAAAATGACACTTGTCCTTATCTGTCCTCGACCGGGAGAGTCCGCTGAAAATCCATGAACTAAACTGCTACATAACTGCTTTTTAAATTAAGTTTAATGCATAAAATCTCCACTTTTACATATGTTTATTTGCTGTGCTGGACATTTGATTGGTTGAATAATGGAGCTCTGTAGATGCAAACAGTTTAGCTCTATTATTATATCATTTTGATTTACATGACACTGTATGTGATATATTTTCTGTACCAGAGATTTTGTGTTCTCACCACAAGCAAGTTAATTAAGCATCAACACAGTTGTAACTTATCAACAGTTGGATGCTTGTTCTATTCTTGACGTTTTAATTACACACCTTTCTCCACAGTCTGCGATGGCTGTGAATGCAACTACTGTACGTTGTGTCCACATCCTTTTTGGGCACTTGTACCACCAAATACCAAGCAAGCATCCGAGGTCCCATGCGGAGGTCTTAGGCCGGATATTTCCAGGCATATTTCTCCGCATGCCACTGATTTATGAAAGCTGCTGGCAGCTAGGAGACATCTTACTCTGCCTTGGCAGCCAACTCCCCCTCCTCCCTTTACCTCGTCTCCCCACCGCCCTGAGGAATGTGACATTGTACAAGGCTCTGTGTCCGCTATTTATAGTGGGTCACCGTGGTGACACAGTTACCTTCATACGCCCTGTGCCATACAGTGACAGACAGGGTGTCCAAGGGTAGCAGGGGACGCCTCCTCGAGACTGATTTTAAGATGTGTGTGTGCATGAGTGTGAGTGTTTTCCCTCAGCTGGCTCTAATGACGTTAACCTGTATCCTTGTTTGCATGTATGTATTTGCATGTATTCCTCCTGAATTTCCTTTAGGAAGACACTTTTTCTCCGTCGTCTCAATCAATGAAAAACAGCCTTCAGGTCTTTTATTTGGACTCCAACCATCTTGCTTTTGCACTGTCACTATTTGTTTATGTTTGGATATTGAAATAGACCGTGGACAGCACCCATCATCATCCATCTGTAATTGTGGAGAACTTTGAGAAGAGCCACAGGCAGACAGAAAGGCTTGACTTGTTTTTCTGCACCATAATTTCATGACCCCAGGCCACAGGCAGAAATAGCAGCATGACCGAGGCTTGTAAGAAGGCTTTGGTCGCTGTCTGTGACTGAACACTGAAATAACACACTCAGGCATGCTCGTATGCATTCTCTCCCTCTTTCTAACACACACACACAAACACTGAGGCACAAACATATATGCACATGCACATTTGCACATGCACAGGCGTTGCCTTGGGCTCTTTCCAGCTCCAAAGCCAACACTTTAATCCCATTTTTTACGAGCAACAAAAATGCACATATTTACTACAGATCTATGTACAAAAAGCACACACTATAAAAGAGGAAAGCCTCTAAATAGGAGAGTTCCCTTGTATTCCAGTTGGTAGAGGACATTTCAGACTAGTTTTCCCAACATCATTGTCTTACCTAGGGGGACAAATCAGACCACCAAGAATTAAATCTTTAATCTTAAACCTTTAATGTTTTCAAGTCAGCTTAAGATTTTTTTCAACTCCAGCTTAGAAGCACAATCTAAAGCAGCGCATAGTCTTAGTCATTCTCGATAAAGTGACAATGTTGTTGGCTTAGGTTGGCCACCACAGTGGAATTCCCAGGGGAAATGCCCAAGGTATTTCACTTGAAAAGGCATTGAATAGAGGCACTCAGTAACATTCTCATTAAAACAAAAAAAATGTCCAATTGACCCTCATAAAAGTGGCATTTTTGTAACATGAGCGTTGAAAGGAATCACAAGTTTGGCCTTATTTGTGTTGAGAGATCCTCTTTGTATGAATCTCTAAAACTGATACACCAGAGTACCGTTCACTCGGGCCACATGCATCCTCTGCAGACGCATTTCACTGCGCCTGAATGTGCCACATCCTGCACTGTATCCTGTGTTAGTGATGCACCACAGAAGAGACTTGAACCCTGAACCCATGAACCCCGTGTGTGAGTTCTTACAGGATATTATCATCTTTCAATCTGCCTCTTCCCTCCTCTGAACCCACTCACACTCATCCCCGCGGCGTATTATTCCCCCACTTCCTCCACCTTCTCTTCCTGCCACTCCTTCATTCCCTTAATTCCACTTTTTAACAATTCCTCTCCTGCCTTGCTCGTCTTGTCATCTGGCTCCCATCCTCTTTTTCTCCAACCGCAATTTATCCTTTATCACCACTGACTGTTCTCTCTACTGACTCTCCCACTCCTTCCCTTCCCATCTCCCTGCTCCCTCTTCTCTCCTCCTCTGTGCCCTCTGCACTCCCTGTCTTTTTCCCTCTCTCTTCAGTTGGAGGCTAGAGAGGGTGCTGGGTTGGTCGGTGCAGGAGTCCAGTCAGCAGCGGGTCCCGGCTCTGTGGCGTCACGGAGCGCTCGGGAACAGCGCGGCGAGACCTCGACGCTCCGCCGGGAGAGGGAAGAGCAGCGGAGGCTCCTGGAGGACACGCACTCGACGGCCATGGACCTGCGCTGTCGGCTGGAGCACAATGAGAGGGACTGGTCAAGGGAGAAAGCCGAGCTGCTGGAGAGGTTCGACGTGGAGAGGAGGGAGTGGGAGAGCCAGCTGAAGGATATGCAGAAGAAAATAGAAGAGGTAAGGTGCTCTGCATTTTGTCAATATTTAATGATTTCGTGTTTTGGTTAAAGTTGGATTTAGAGGTAAAGGAAAAGTGTGTAACACCTTTTCCAAACTCTTGAAACTTGTCTGCAATCTTTTTGTATGATATATGGCATCCTATGCACTGAGCAGCTTCAGTGTGTAACACTTCCCTCCTACACATCCTGTTCACCATCAACACTGTCAAAACAATATCCCTGATCAGTGCAGCTGCAGAGCATGAGGAAAGGATGTAGTGGAAGGAGGAGGTCGAGGGTTCTGCTCTATCTCTGATCTCTGTCTACTGAGACAGAGGTAGTGATTGAGACTGGCTATGACCTGGAGTGATGGACGCAGAGATGCTGGTAGCAGCAGATAGATAGATAAAAATACACTTCTCCATCTGTGCCTACAACCTGTGACACTCAAAAGGCTGAAACAGATGTCTTTGACATTCGAATTTTCCTTTTTTTTTGTTAATAGAAAATGCATTCATATGGGGGCCATACTTCCATCAAAGTGTCAAATTATTTATGCATTTTGAATGAAAAATTGAATGAATGGATCAAAAAAAGTTTCTTCTAGATTCTTCTTCTGTTCATGTTTAGAAATATGCACAATCACGTCAGATCTGTTTCAATTTTAATTTTAGTTTGTATACTTTATACTAGTTTTGTATACTGTGCTGGGGGAATAAGAGCACAGCTGAAACAACTGGTCAATTAACCGATTGACGTGAAAGTAATTGGCAGCATTTTTGATATTGTTGTAGTTGTGCAAAACAAAAATATCAAAAACTAGCTGATTCCAGTTCCCACATGTGATGATTTGCTACTATATGATGGGTAAATCATTTTGTATTACATGACAGTAAATATCTTTGGGTTTTGAGCTGTTGTTTAGACGAAGCAAGCAATTTCAAGACGCCTCGAGCCCTGGGAAGTTGTTATAAATATTTTCCATTGTTTTATAGACCAAACAATGAATCAGTTCATTGACATAAAGTACTCGGCAGCTTTATTTATAATGAAAATAATATTAGCTGCAGCCCTAATGAGAAAGTAAAACTTTTTCAGCTAGCTGGGTTAAAAAGGTGGTTAGATGAGAATAAGTAGATAAGACAGTATAAGAGGATATGACAGGTCAGAGAGGGAAGTCATTAAAGGCAAATTAATGGGCCTAAGAGAGAGGGACGGAGATAAAGAATAATAGTGTTTAGCATGGGCGGTGACAAAGCCCGAGTCAAAATCTGACATGCCCAGAGGAGCAGATTAGTGTTTTTAATGAAGGAAGCAAAAGTAGTTGGACAGAGTGCGAAGGCACTGGAACAATTTGCTATGAAAAGAACATGTGGCTCTCATTTACCCCTGTGAGAGCAGAAAATGAGAGAGGAAAACAGCAGAGGAATAAAGCAGGCTAAAAGGCAGCCGTCCCATCCAGACATTGCGTGATGGGACGGGAGCCCAGGCAACATGAAATAGTTACTATTTTGGGATTCCATGGTAGGAGACCAGAGGCTATCCAATTTTATTTGAAAGAATTCTTTGAATGTTTTTTTTGTAATCCCGTGTAGTCTAAATATGTTCATGGGAGTCATTACTATGCTGTGTTGCCATCATCCCATATTAGTTTGTGATCATGCAGGAGCAATAGATACAGTGTAGTGCATTAGTGACCCTTTATATTATCAGATCTTTTCATTCTTTACCAATATTCTGTATTTCACCTCATTCTAAGCATCCAATGAGAGTAACTACTAAAAGTACAGTAATATTTCAGGCTGTAGGCTCATATTGTATGTCCCATTGAACACACTAACACCAATAGATACATATATCTATCTAAGTAAAATAAATGGATTTTGTATTTATATTTGAATATTGTAAGATTGCTGCTCAATTATGGCAAAAATCTAATGTTGAAATTCATCCTTAAAAAAAAAATTCAGACAATGTTTGCTTCATTCTGCTTGAGACTACTGGACTCTATCTCTTCTTCCTTTTTTCAGCTGTACTGTGAAGTGAGGGCCAAGCGAGAAGGGACCGGACTGGACGACAGGAGGCAGGACAATGATGATGTCATGCACAGGCTCAGCATACGCTCGACCAGCACTGGCTCCAGTCTGCTCAGTGACAACTCCCGCTCGGAGCTGCTCAGCAGCAGCAGTCAGTCGGAGCCAATCAGACATTCACCTTTACCTGGTTTTGCTCGCAGCAGAAACATCAGCGGTTGCGTTGGCCCAGACGGTCACCAGTCCACCTGCTTCCAAGCTGACAGCCTCTGTGAATATAACGTTGGCGGTCAGTTCAGTCAGAATGACCTTTCACAACTTGGGCTGGAGGATGGGTTAAGATCCAGAGGCGCTTGGCAGCAAGAGGCAGTCACTGATAGCACGGAAGCTGTGGATACAACAGAGCTGGAAGCTGTTTTACAGGGAGCTCCTGGATGTGGAGTGCCAGAGAAAAATGTCTCTAATGAGAGTGAAAAAATTGTCCTTGTTAGTCCTCGAGACAGTTCCCTTCGGTCAGAGCGGAGCTACGGCAGCGACAAGAAGAAGAACACAACTGCTCTCAATGCTGTAAGTGCTCCAAGCTATTTCCCAAAAAAACGATATTTTTATACAGTAGAGACACATCGGTGTGGTTGTCATCCTGTGCCTTTGCTTTTTGCACTGCTTACACAAACTTGTTTGATCAGTGTTCCTGTCACCTGTATACCTGCCTTTGTCATACATAATCCTCTTTATCTACCTCAGCATTAAGTTTTATTTGTACGGCACTTCAGCAATACACAGTGCACATGTCTTACTGTATCTCTGTCTCCCCTTCTCTGTGTCTCAGGCTCTGAAGGAGATAGCCCGTGTAAGCGAGGAGCTCTGTAGCTACCAGGATGAGATCAGAAAGAAGAGCGGCGATAGGAGGTAAATAAATCCCCTGAGCTATGTTAACATCCTGGCGCCAACGTGGAACTATGATAATCACTCTGCCTTCGTCGTGTCTTGGACACACATATTATGTACTGTAATGTCAGTGTCATGTTTGTTTGTGCTGTAAGTGAATTTTTTATTTTAACTTGAAAACTAGTCACAAATGGAGTTATGTAGATATGATTGTAATTATTATTATTAAAGTGACTGGAATACATGCATTTACTGTTTAATCCCCTCCAGGAATCAATCTGAATCCCTGTGCCAACCTGAGGAGAGCGAGATGCTGTTTGGCCACGATAATCCTGGACGGGAGGTGGATGAAGCCCCCTGCGACCTCAGCCAGATTTATGATGACCTTCGGGCCTTGGAGAGGGAAAACTGGATCACCTTGTCACCAGATAACACCTGGCAGGCCAGCAGAGGGCTGAGTACATCCTGGAGAGCAAACACCGCTGATCCAGACAGAGAAACATTAACAAGCCCTGGAGTACTCTCTGAGATCGGTACAGCAGCTCCACCAATCCCTCCCCGTGTCTCCTCGTGGAATCTGAGCGCCCCCACCCATCCAGACATGGAGCTCCACATCCCAGATTCCCCTATGTCCACAGTTAGGAAGTGCCATAGCCCGTGTGTTCTGGTGGACAGAAAGTGCAGCAGCCCATCTATTGTCAGGAAGTTCGGGGCCATGCTACAAGAAAACGAAGGAAAGGTTTTAATAGACGGTGTGGTCGCATCATGCCCTGTCCCTGTTAACTCTAAATGTAATATCGGCTGCTGCCACAACCGCTGGTCCTGCGATGCAAGCAAGTTCACTAACAGTAAGCTGTCTGCACACGGGACTGTGCAGAAAAGCTTCTCTGAGGTCAACATCCTGTCTGCTGGAAAGGACCTGCGCTCAGATTACAGCCCCGGTGTTGGGGACATAAAAGAGCTACAAATGCCTCCGATTGTCAAAGATTTACCAGTAGATTTGCTCTTGTCCTCACTTGAAATATCACCTGCCAGCCTGCAGCTCCAGGGCTCCAGAAGAAACATAATGCTGGAACAAAAAACAGCTGAGTTCAACAGAACTTTGTTTCAGGCTGAGATGGGACGCGGCGTAGAGGAACACGACAGTTTTACAGGAACAGATGCCTGCTCTGTGGGTTGCCAGCCAGTCTTTTCAGCAACTTGTGCATCAGATGAGGTTTTATCTCCCAGGGAGGTGACATTTCCGCCACATTGTGCTGACGTCACCACCAGCGTCACGGGTGTGCATCCTGAAGTCAGGTCGTCTCCCTCCACCTCGGATTCCACAGCTCACGAGGTCCAACCAAGGCGAATTAAATGTGGCCCTGAAGGTGAAGAGGTCAAAGTGAGTCTCTCATCTCAACAGTCACACTTTGGACTCAGGGAAGGAACCACAATAACCCCTCAGAGTCCTGCACACCACTCTGAGGTCAAGCACAAAGTTCGAACAGCAAGTAGTCCTTCCAGGAAATCACAACACAGAGCGGCCACAGAGGCTCTCTTTTCTGAGCCTGTCTTGCCTGCAAATACCCAGCCACGTCAAAATGTGGACGGCTCCAGCTCCAAGAATGAAAATCCCAATGGAGCAAAGCCTCAGCCAGCTAGAGTTGGTGTTTCACTCCAGCAGCTGTCTGCTGAGAGCAAACAAAGACAGATGACACAGCCAGCGCACCAGGCACAGCCAAGGCATGTGTCTGTTCCTCCTTCCCAGTCTGACTCCTCCAGACCTGGGCCTCGAATGATGAATGACCATCCCTGGAAGCCCCTCACTCTGGCCGCGTACCCGCGGCCCGAAGGATCCAGGTCCAACTACGGGGCGCTGGAAAGGATTCTGAAGAATTATGAGAGCGCGGCCCGGGCTCAGCAGAACCAGAGCCAGCAGGACGAGGCGTCTTCAAGTCCTAACATCAGCATCAGGCAGGAGGAGACGGTCACAGAACTGGACATGCTGGACATGGACCCTCTGCCCTTGCCTCCCACTCTGAGACACACACAGACTTCACACAGCTCACAGACGCGCACCACACACGCACAGCTCAGCAGCCACAGTGCCATGAGTGTGAAAGAGATACATCTAATGGTGCAGGTGGGTAGAGTCCGACATGTACAGCCTGTGTTCACACTTTCACATGTAAGTGCCCACCTTGCCACTCAGCAGGTGTGCTCTCGGAATAAAGTAGATAAGTCTGCATTTTGTTTAGACTAAAATACAATTAAGCCAAACTATAATTTCAAGGCCAATAACAACAGCAGCCCTGGATGAATTTGCACATTTTGTTCTGTTTCATTCCATCCTGAAACACTAAGCACTAGTTGCCCTTGACTGAGGACAGCTCCGGTGGGAATGTTGGTATGTGCTAAGAGACAGAAGCAGGCCAGAGCCTCCATTATAATTTGGGCATCTGGGCCATTCCATTGCTTAAAGGCTCCTAACAGAAAGAGCTGGTGGTGTGGCATATAAAGTTGAAACTTGGCAGGAGGTCTATCACCCCCATCAACTTGTCTTTCATCTTTCAGCCCCTCCACGGGGCCTCATAGTGGAAGTGTTTTTCTGGTCTTTGTGTTATAATTACAGAAGTATCTGCAAGAAGCCAGCTGACTAAATGCCCATGGCAGACCGCGGAAATAAGAAAGCCGAAGTGATTACGCCGCTTTGAAGTCATGCAAATGTTAAAGAAATTGTGGGAGCGATTATCAAGCTCATTTTATTTGACCTCTTGAAAAGAATGTAATTAGAGGCACCACTTTAGTTTAACCTCGACTGAAGGAGCGCTGTCCAAAATAAAATGCTGAAGATTCTGCAGGTCTGGTAAGTGGCGGCAGAAGTTCAGCACGTGTACGGCATTTCACTTCAGATGCTTTTGTCTTGACCAGATGGAATTGGATCTACCTGTGTGACATTTCCACATGAGTGTTCTGTTTGAAATATGCCTGTTGTTTCCCCTAGGGTCGAGAAGACTACAGATGGAACACGTGACAAAATGTAAAGTATCTGAGCGTGTGAATTTGATTGTCGGTAGAGCGGTGTGAAAGTCCTAAATGGTAATTCATTTGTTTCTCCACAGGAGAACGAAGAGTCTTCTGTCTCCTCCTCCTCTGTGCAGAAGAACTTCTCGAGGCCCGCCCGTCCAGCCAACCGACGCCTCCCCTCCCGATGGGCCAGCCGCTCCCCCACTTCCTCCTCGTCCACCTCCTCCTCTCCCTCCACCACCCCTGTTGTGCCTCCATCCTTCCCCCTCCAGAAACACACTTCTTCCTTCACCTACTCGCACGCCTTTCACATAGAGACTGTCATCATTTGATCTCCACCTCACTGTGCGACAACAAGAAGCCTTCAGCGAACACTCCCTGTTCATTACCGTTGTACATACATCGCCAAACCCCGACTGCTCATCCACTCCTACAGACTCAGAAGTGCTTTAGTAGTGAGTTTGCCAACTCACCTTTAGAATGTATGTGGCATCCAGCGGAGCCTAACTGACCAAGGAAGGCAAGAAAAGGATCCGAAGCAGCTTCACGTATTTTGCAGTTTGCTCTGAATAACCTGCCAGGCATCATGCGTAGCCTCAGAGGACAGTAAAAACGTCACTTTCCGAGGAATGATCACAACCGGTGCATCATTCGTTCATGCCAACCATCTGAATGCATATCCTGTGGGTCCTCAGGTCTGGATTCTAGCCTCGACTAGTGTAGCCTTGCAGATCTACCAACAACAGACCCTTCACTACTCCTTCTGTTCTCTATGTACACCTTAGAAGTGATGGTAGCGCATTTTCAAACGATCTAAAAACTTCCAGCCAAATGAAATCCAGAGTAACGTATGTACTGTATTTTGTGTGCAACATGTTTTGTGTACTTTTTGCACAAAATATGATGTTACATTCACAATATGCAGCATCATGTTGAGATAAAGGCAGTGGAGCAGAGATTTCCCAGCTACCGTCGCTCTCAGTGTGCTGAATAACACAGTGTTGGTTTTCTGCCTTCTTGAATATTACCTACAGTACATGCCAGGACTGTACCTTGCCTGTGACTAAAACATTTTGCTTTATGACTGGCTTTACATTTTTCATGAATACAGTAATGCAAAAATGTGAATGTGAGTTCCTTTTTTTATAACTTTGTACCAAAGGCTGGTTTCTTTATATGCATTTTCTTGATTTGAAAATTAAATGCGTTGTTTGTAATGGCATTTATTTTTGCTGTCCACCCATTGCTGATGTTTTCCAATCAAAATGTATGTTAAACATTCATGAGAGCCTGCTTTTGTGCATAACTTAATTAATAATACTTATTAAAAAAAAAAAAGAAAGCCTTTTTTCTACCTTTACTAATTCTGAATGGTCACATATCAGGACATTACTCAGCTTTTTTGGGTCAAAGTGGTGAATCATATCATGATGAAGGTGATGCCTTTGCTGTTCTTTTTGTCTAATAAACATAAGGACTAAATGAGTTCTCTTGTCTTTTCACATCACATAGCAATATATTTGTATTATATCTGCATTATACTGCCTGTTTTTTCATGCTGTGCAGCTTTGACTGACTTGTTTGTCAAATAATTACACTTCGGAAAAATCTTTCTTGGCAACTTTGTGAAGTGTGACTGTGAAAGCACCAGTACTCCTAACACATTCTGCTGGCAGTACTACGACCCTAATTCCAAAAAGGTTGGGATGACCTATATTCAATTGAGTACAGTGCAAAGACAAGAAAATTAATGTTTTTTGTAAACTCACTCTGAATTTGATGCCTGCAACATGTTCCAGAATAGTTGGGACAAGGGCAAGTTTTGAAAGCTAAAATTCTTTCCCATGACTTCAGTTGCTCTATGGTCTCCATTGTCATATTTTGTGCTTTATAATGCATCACACATTTTCAATGGGAGACAGGTCTGAACTTCTGGCAGGCCAGTCTAGTACCTGCACTCTTTCACTACAAAGACCTGCCAAACATGGCTTGGCATTGTCCTGCTGAAATAATCAGGGACATCCTGGAAAAAGATGTCTGGATGGCAGCATATATGGCTCCGAAACCTGTATGTACCTTTCAGTATTAATGGTGCCTTCACAACTGTACAAGTCAGCCATAGCATGAGCACTAACACCCCCCCCCCCATACCATCACAGATGCTGGCTTTTGAACTTTGTGCTGGTAACAATCTTTGGTTCTTAGATGGTCTTCTTCCTCTTTAGTCCTTTGATTTTCATAAACAATGTGACATGTGGACTTGCAGATTTCAGTGAAGCCAGGATAAAAACTGAAACCTATAACACATAATAACACTCTAGTGTCCTCACCACATAGTTGAATGTCTGAGATACTTTTGCCCTTTCCCGGCTGCTTCCAAGGGTTTTTTGTTTGCAAGGAATTTCCAGTGCATGTCTGTGCATTCAAACGAGAAATTGAGACAAATTTGCAGCTCTGCCTTCACACTGTCCACATCCAGATGAGTTCTCTCATTTTTCCAACACTGGAAAGACACGTTCTGTATGTGCATTGCTACCTGGGATGGAGACGATTCCTGGAATTCACAAGTGGGACATCTGCTTTGGAAAACAGTTTCATATACTGCTCCTCACTGTGGCAACCTTCCATTTCTGAAGAGCTGAGTCAATTGATATCTGTGTCTTTCAGACTGCGGGCCTGGACTGCATCATTGTGTTCTTCATGAGACACAGCGATTGTGAGGGCAAGCTTTGTCACTTTGCTATGAAAGCAGTTCTCAGAGGAGTCATACCTTTCACTCATGTATTTCTTGGATCTTTCATAGAAAACAATAAAGTCAGCCTCGCATTTCTGAGCCAGATCAGGGGTTAGCTGCCGAGTTTGTTGTTGACAGCAAAGCCAAAAAAAATGTGCTTTAACCTTCTTTCAAGTTTCCCTTTCAGTTCAGTCATTACCTTAAACAAAAAGGTTATATTAAATGATTTAGCCTGAAGTGCTTCAGTGCAATTTGAGAACACCTTAGAACATGACAGAGGAATAATCTCAGATACTTCAGTGCCAATCTCTCCACAGCATTTCCACAAAATCTTGAATCTTCACCCAGACTCTGGAAGTAGCTGGTCAGGAGTTTCCAATACTCCAGATAATGTCAATGGCAGCAGAGACAATCACCGTGCGACAACATGTCACAGCAGATTGCATTCCTCTATAAAGATTTTCAAAGTCAGCATCCTAACTTCATCTCTCTCTGCATTGTGCAGAATATATGACAGTTGGCAACAAACACGTCCTTTTGAGCCAATTTCTGCTTCTGATAAACATTGGTGTATTTTCCGTAGTTAACGCTGGTGTTCTCTGCTGCTTATGCTGACATTTATTTCACATCTTGACCAGATAACTCCAGTTTATTTATCTGATTTGTTATAGCTTCCAAAGTTTTGTTGCTATAAGTATAAAAATTCAACAGTGTGTGCTACATTTTACATAGTTTCCCAGCGTTTTTTTGGAATCAGGCTTGTGTTTCAAAAGTTGAGCAACCCTATAGACAAACCCTTTTAGACTTGTTTAACCTGTGTATTATTATTTTCTCTGATCTCCAATAATTTAGTTCACAGATTATATAGTAAACTGGCCTCGCCACTATGCAGTTGCCATTCCCCAGTGCAGGCCTTAGCCTGCAGCAATAGCAATAATTTAATGAGGTGTGAACATCAATCAACCTTTGCACAGAAATATTTTTGTGACTGCATCAGGAGGAGCCATAGGTGACCGTTTAACTCACAAAGATGAAGCACCGGGACCAAACGACTGTCTGGCTCCTTCAATCTTGTTGACTGACATCTGCGGCGACACTGTGATCTCCTCCTGTGAGTGATGACTGCAGAGCTACGTGACAGCAGCAGAGGAACCGTCCATTACTTTGATATTGTGGATGTTTGTCTTCCTGCTTTTTTTGCTGTATGTTTATATACAGGACTGGATGTATTCCTCTATAAATGTCTCATGCATTCCCTTTTCTAGGATGTGTGTGATTTTGTTTGTGCTGTGATGAGCTAGACTCATCATCCCACATCACCTTTTATATCTGCCTGTTGTTAGAACATGAAAATATCTTTATTACCTCATGTTTTTACTGCTCTTTCTGGTGAATGATCAGTTTTGCATCTTCACACACACACATGCACCCATTCACTTACATAAACACACGAAGACACACTCACGAACGCACACACACAACCATACGCACCCTTGGGCCTGAGAGGGATGGACACCTAACCCCTCACCCTGAAACCTGGCACCTTAGGCTGACTGAAATAACAGGTGCGACAATGTTACGGTGCCAGAAATCCTACCCTGGCGCTGATATAAATATAAATATTGTCATCCTTTCCTGATGGCCAGCCTAGCGCTGTGTTGGCTCTCTCAGCCTGTTTTCCTGTGTCAAGGTTGGGCAGGAGCGTAGATTCCCAGTACTGGCCTGGGCTCAAGTCTGGAGGTTTCCAGATGCTGAAAGCGTTGTATAACCAGTCCTAACTGTTTTGATTCCAGTGCTGCTTGAAACACAGTAACACTGGAAAGAATTTATACAATCTGTATTTTATCATGCAAACAAAAAGGTGATTACAGTTACTTATCAAGTATAGACAAAGCAGCTTCTTTAAAAAAAACATTATTTTGCCAATAGTAAGGAGAGAACATTTTTCCAAAACAATTCAACGATAATATCAATTTTCCTGGTTTCCAGTCTTGATAAATGCTACAGGAGGTGATTGTTCAGTTTAACACAGCTCGAGCCAGAAACAAGGAACTAGTCAGACTGCTGCTCTTTTTCACTGATGCTCCAATAAAAGTCCATATCCACAGAGACACACAACGCCTCCTGGCCATGCACACTATTTGATCTGATTTGATTTGATCTGTCTCGACCAAAGCAGGCCCTTTCTGTAGTCTCCTTCCCATTACAGCTTGAAATAAAAGAACTCAGATAATTTTTTTTGCTCACTATACTGCAGAGGAATTAGCTGCTGTGCCCTTTAGGTTGTTTGAGGCTACATTCTGGCTAGCGGCTCCACAACCTTGTATGTTTTCACTGCAAACATGGTGAAGCCTGACTGGCCTGCATGGAAGCTCTTGACCATCATTAGCCTCATGTCTACTGCATGACCAGCTAATCAAATTTAGTCATTAGGCATATTTTCTTGAATATTTCCTTCCTATGCCAACAGAGATTTGAGTCATATTAGATTACTACAGATACGTGATACATACGACAGTAAATGGTTGCATTTTATCTATCAATGATTGTGCATCCTGACACACCCCAGTTACTGCTGCTGTGTTCATTGGCCCTCCTGTGTCTCCTGGCTCTATGCCCTCCAGCTCCACTGACCTCCCCGCACTCCTCACAGGAAACCTCCAGGCCCCTGAGAGCCTCTGGCACCTGCCAACCTGCCATTCTTCCTGCCCTGAAATAGACCCTTACTGGCACTTATCTGATCTCTTGTGTGTGAGTGTGTGCGTGTGTTTTCTTATCTTGTTGAGTTGGTATAGAGCCATGCTGACTGCAGCGCATTCCCTGACTTCCTGTGGAGGCCCAGACAGCTGCGTATCGATCAGTACACTGATGCATCACTTTAGAGTCCACACACACAGTGCACACACAGCCGCACGCTGAAACACACACAAACTTTCATACAACGACATTTGTGCATGCATATAGACAAATGTGTGAAATGTGTATCTCTGACTCTCTCTCTCTCTCTCCCATTAGCCAGGTTGTAATTTCAGACAGGCTTCCATTATCAGCTGGAGTCTGCGGCTGCATCACTGATATCCGGACGGATCATAAAACAGCGGGCCTGACTTTAATCAAAATGACTGAGAGGACTGAGCAGAGGATGAATGAGAGTGGACAGGCACAGTGAGATAATGGTTTGGGAATGAACGTTTATAAAAGAGCATGAACACTCTGGACAGGTTGCCAGTCCATCGCACACCTAACACAGACAGACCATCACTTACACGCTCCTGTGGGGGACTTGGCGACTACCATGCATGCAAATTCCACTAAGCCCCCCTGTCCTCCAGGTGCTGCGCTTCACAGAGTGATATTTAGAGACAGGTTGCAGGCTGGCTGACCTCGCTGAATGTACTGTACACAGCAAGAAGGAGAGTCAGCGTGTCTGGAATGCCTGCCTGGGAAGAGTCCCATCGACCTTTTTGAATTCCTTCCCCACTTTTAAATAGACCGGAGAGGTGTGGTCTTTTAAACTTAGTTGAGTCTATTGCAGTCTTGGATGCAGTGCGCTGTATCCTTGTTGATGACCTTTTATGTTTGCGGTACAGTCGTGAAGACATTTGGATCCACAAAGCCACCCATTTAGGGAAAAATGCTCCACTGTGCCATGAAACAGCTAATCCGAGTAAATGCTTGCATTTTAAAGAGCATGTGTAAAATATTTACAGCAGCACGATTGATTCCTTTGAATGTAATTGTGAAACCATGTGCTTTCAAAGTAGATTTCATACAGATGTTAGATCAGCGATGGTTGGTGGTATGTGAATATAGGACAACATACAATCACTTTTGCAACTATCAAATGTGTTTTAGCCATTTGATTCAGTGTGTTTCTGGAATCCTCAGTGATCCAACTGAAACAAAAAGGTGTTTTTGGTTCCTCAGTTTGTTTTCACAGAGTTTCGCAAGTTCAGGGCTGTGAATAGTGGGAGAGGATGTGTGGATAGGAGTGAAGGATTTATGCTCCCAGTAGCCACAGATCAGACCACAGGACAGGAAGTGTCTGAACCTCCCTCTGTTTTGGCACATTTTCCTTCCTCTTCCTGCACATCTCTTGGTCTTTCGCATATCATCCTCTTGTTTTTGTTTGTTTATGCCTGTTTGTGTCACTGTCTCAACGCCCTCATTTCTAACTGCCACTCACCAAACACAACCTTTAACTCCTGTTTGACCTTCCACCTGTCTCCATTACACACAGATATAAATCTGTACAAATCCGTACAAATCTAAGTATTTACGCTGATGTCTTGGTCAGATAAATTATTTACATAACTTGTGTTAAATTATTTCAGTAACATGTGTAAAAGTGTGTAGCAGTGTCTGTCTGTGTTTGCACAGTACTATGATCCCAGAGCAATTCACACTTTTTACTGCCCCTCAGAAAGGTGGTAGTCCCTCTTGGTATGATATTACATGTTTCTAGAAGGAGGTGAACAAGGCCATACTTCAAACAAGGGCTGCTTCTTCTAGGGATTTTTAATGGCAAAGTGTAAAGCCAGACAAATCTATTGCCATTTAATCAATAGTAATAGTACATTGTCTTAACTCCAATCTAACCTCAATTGCTGTATTATTCCAATTCCCTTATTTGATGTCTTAGTTCATCACTGACATTTAAAAATGTATTTTAGTTATTTGGCTTGGCCACACATTAAACGAAATCTACGGGCAGCCTTTTGTCTGACAAGATGTTGACTCAGTGTCAGACTTGGAAGCTGCAGCAACAATGTTACCTTTAAGACTCGGCTCACTGGTGTCAAGAAAATGTGTTTCAGGGTTTGAATCAAACTGAACCCATTTCGCTGTTTAACTTTGGCATTGACACAGAAAAACAATGAAAACCTTGTTTGACAATCGGCAGTGTTAATATAACTGTCATCTAACTGTGCCAATGCTGTACTCTAACTTGTAGATGTTATTCAAATCCCTCTGTCAATACTACTGAATAAGGTCATGTCTGCAGAGCCAGTTCTTCAGTTTTGTTTATTCGGAGTTGTGACAGACACAGAGCAGATCTCTGTCTGTTCACTGCTTTGGCCAATGATGGATGCTATTACACTTCATTTGAACAATAAATTATAGCTTGTAGAGAGTTGTGTAAAATGTGTGTCTCAATATCACCATTGCACAATTAACGGATATATAGTTTTTGCAAGAGATGATGGTTTACAATCCCAAATCATATTCCGCCCCCTTGTGGAGACTTTCAGGAACTACATTTACGTGTCGCCGTGATCTACTTCCGAGGAGCTCCAGTTTCCGGGGGGACGGATTTCAGAGTAGCACCACACGATTGTCAATAAGCAAGGTTGGCGTTTGTTATTTTGTTGCTAAATGGTTTCCTAATTATTATAATGGCATGTGAAAATGTTTTATGAAATATGTTCTTGTTTTTTCTACTGCTCGTTTTATGTGTACGTATTAAAGTTAGCCAGGAACGATTGAACCTTGCGTGACATTCAGTCTCCTAATATCAAGTTTAACGTTACTGCAGAACAAGAGTTTGTACAACCATTCAAAACAGAAAAGTATTAGGACATGAATGCTGGATGCTCTCCATTCAAATGAGTGAATACGTTATAGCAGTACAGTAAATTAGCTAAATATTACTGATCTAATCTCCTAATCTAAGATCCTGTTTTATGACTGAGGCGTTCATTCTGTTGTTAATGTGCAAGTTAAGTAATAACTTTTGAGATGTCAGAGTTCAAAGGTATTAGCAGCTTTTTTTCTTCCTGCTAATCCAACTATCATATCTGACCTGCGAGGTTCCTGTGGTAATTATTAATGAACACTTCCACTTTATCTCTGCCTCTCCCCATTTTACATTTCACATCAATCTTAATTAAGAAATCTTAATTTCTTCCTTCACTTGCTCTTAAGAAGAAGGTGTTTTTACTCTGGATAGTTAGACCTCATCCTCCATTTTGTGATACATCACAGTAGCAAAGAAAGTTTAGTAGATATATCTTAAGAGGAGACACTTGATAAGTCACTGTGGAAAAAACACAGGTGTATAATACACTTAATGATGGTTGAACTCAATCATGGTTTCATGGGACACTTGAACAAGTCAGAGCTGTTGTTAGTGATAGTAACGCCTGTGCTTTTCCTATCATGACAAGTCAAATGTGTGCTGTGAGAAAAGGTCTACCACAGTCCTGATTCTGTCGAACATCACAGGAATTCATTTGATACTGATGATTTTCATTGAACAACATGAGCATTGCATTGCTACATGTCCTCAAACTTTGTTCCCCCTTATATTTGCATATGTCTGTTTCAAATAAGGTGTCTGAAATGATATTTTTTTAATGAAGCTAAAATGAATATTTTCTCCCATATTTCTCTATCTCCACGCTGCTGCAGGATGGTCCTGTGTGCAGTGAGGCCACAACTCCTGAGGAGCAGCAGCACTTGTGCAGCCTGGGTCAGGTGAGGGAGTCTGGACAGCATTGTTTATAACTGTGCTGGTGACGGTAAATAAAGTCATAAAGAAAGGAACATTGAGTCTGCTGAGTTGGACCCACATTATTTGTTCACAAATCACCAGCATAGACAGGTCTAACAATCAAAATGCATGTCTGTGGTGCTGAGAGTTGTGAAATGCTAATCTATAATAGTAATAACTAATCTCATTCTGACTCATGACTACAATGAGTCACAAATGGAGATGGTTCATTTTTATTTGTTACAAGTTCAGTTTGTTTGCGTGGCTCTGTATCATGCCTCCTTCAGAATGATTTACAGAGAGGGAAGGGAGTGTATTGAAGGCATTTGTCCTCCTCCAACTACAACTACAATAACACATGTGCATAGTCAGGTTGATTTGAATCAATTTACTGTTCAACTTGAAACAGACATCTGTGTAAAGAACAAAATGTAGACATTTGCTGTCAAGACCTACTTGTTAAATCTACTGGTATTGTATCTTAACTGTACATGTACTGTTGTAACAGTTTCATTTTAAACACTTCCTGTCTCTCTGACCCTCTGTAAGGGCTTTGTCTGCATATTGATTGACTGCGATTGATTGGATTTTAATAAACTGTATAAATGTTCCTCCCAGGCTGCTGCAGAGACAGAGCAGAAGCTGTGTGCACTCCAGCATCCACGGCTGCAACCAGGACGAGATCAGAGACAAGCTGCAGGCCTTTCCTGGAGGCTCTATTGATCTGCTTAAACAGGAGTCTGGTGTCGCAGTGCTGACCATCAACAACCCCTCCCGCATGAATGCCTTCTCCGGTAAGGTGACATTTAACACTGTATATTTTCCTTAGCGTGACTAGGACAGATTTCTCGGGATGAAAATCATTTGCACATAATCACTTGCACACAATCATTACATTGCGGCCTGATTCGTTTGAGTTTTTCCCTTCCTCCCAGGCAGTATGATGGTGGATCTGGAGGAGAGGGTGAGCCAGCTGGAGAGCTGGACAGATGGTAAAGGCCTCATTGTTCAGGGTGCTGCTGGAACTTTCTGCTCTGGATCAGACCTCAACGCTGTCAGGGCGATATCTAACCCACAGGTAAAAGAACAGAGAAATCCTTTACAACATCTTTTTACTGTCTGCTGTAATCAATGTTTCTGCCTGCTTTTCTCTACCTTTGTCCCTGCATGTCTTTGCCCTTTGTCTGTTGGATTTCTACTTGCCCCAACATCCCTAAAAGATGTTTCTGTTGCCTTGTAGGATGGGATGAAGATGTGTATGTTCATGCAGAATACTCTCACAAGACTCCTCAGGTAAGGCCTCTCATTTTCCTCTCTAATACTAAGATAAGATAAACCTTTATTCGTCCCACAGTGGGGAAATTTGCAAATTTACTACCGGTAAATATCAGTGCAGATTAAAGCAGCAGGCACCAGTCTGAGCTTAAAGAAGCTGAAGTAAAGCTCTTATGTAATGTGCACTACAGTATGCTGACAGAATAGTTTTTTTCAGTACAGGCTGCCTCTGATCTCTGTTGCTCTGGTGGAGGGGAGAGCGCTGGGAGGTGGTGCAGAACTCACCACCGCCTGCGATTTTAGGTAATGTTTGAACTGAACTGAATAAAACTCTTTAGAATCTCTTTTACACCATCATCTTTGATCCAAAAGTTTGCTCATAAACTATCTCATGTCTGTCATCTCTCTGTCATAGGTTAATGGCATCTGGCAGCGTGATCCAGTTTGTCCATAAACACATGGGCCTGGTCCCAGGCTGGGGCGGCGCGGCACGTCTCGTCCGCATTGCTGGAAGCCAGAATGCCCTGAAGCTGCTTGGTGGCGCTCTGAAAGTGGACCCCGAACTTGGCCTGCAGATCGGACTGGCAGATGGAGTCCTGGAGGTCACCCAGGCAGAGCAGGGTGCAGGGACTCTGCTCCAGCAGGCTGAAAACTGGCTCAGTCGTTATACAAAAGGTCCTGCCCCGGTGATCCAGGCTGTGAAGAAGGTGGTGTTGTCGGGGAGAGAGCTCCCACTGCCAGAGGCTCTGAGGACTGAGAAGGATGTGTTTGGGACGGTGTGGGGTGGTCCGGCTAACCTGCAGGCTCTGGCCAGCAAGTCCAAACACAAATGAGTGCCTGTGTTTGCTTTCCTAAGAACTTCTGAGATCAGCCAAGATGTTTAACTGAGACATTTTTGGAAAGCCCTGTCCTTAACTTGTTTCTTTGAAGACATTCATAAATACTTTTCATGTAATGAGCTGAATGAGTGTCTAAAATGTGGACACTTTGTTCTTTAAGACTACAAACTCTGCTGCTTCGTTACCTCTAATACACTGATAATGAGAGATTGCTCCTTCTCACATGCTGTAATAGTTGTGATGTATTTTGTTTGGTGTCTCTCTAAATGACATTATACCTATTTATCAAGAGGAGAAGCTGAGATACAAAACATAACCAAAACATAAACAGTGATGCTGATAATGTGCTTTTTTTCTCATTTATTGCAAACATAACTCTGTTGGGAAAGGCAGAATGAGGATGGTGTTTTCAGGGAAGGAAAACTGAATTAACACCATAAATAAAAGCTCCCCCGTTCCTTTGGGCTTATATTTTAGTAACAGGGCTCTGCAGCCTCCTGTTTACAACAAAACATTTATCAGCTGTGGTGCAGTGTCAGCTGACCTGAGGAGTGATCTTTTTCCTTCACTCTGTAGACTGATACTGTATGTGAAGACTCATTTTTGGATTTATCCTCTCATTTAAAGCAGATCTGTAATAACAGTGAATACACTGTATGATATGGTTCCAGGGATATTTTCAGTATGAATGAAAAAGTGCTACATTCTCCATCTTCTAAATCCCCTCTGTCTGCATCAGTCAAACAAATGAACACCCCCTCCAGGTCCCCCGAAAATGGGATTATGGTAATGATCAGATCATGCTTGGCTGATCCTGACTAAAGCAGACAGGTAGCAGCAGCATACAGATAAGATACCGATGAGGTATAACAAGCATGAGGCATCAACATCTGTCTGCAGGATTCAGAGTAATGTGCCTGCACTTCTTTCCTCTTTGCCTCAGTTTTGTAGTTTAGTGCAGTGCATCCCTCAGATTCTCCTGCACTCATTGTGTGCCATCGTGGCCTCAATCACCCCCACTCTCCCTGCTTCTATTTCAGATTCTTAGCTGTAGGTAGGAGCAATATTTGGCTGAGCTTCAATACTCTGCACAATGGCTCTCATCGATGCATGTGATGCTGGAGCACGAGGCCAAATGGAACTGAAATATACACACTGATATTGTTTGTAAGGTCTGGCACCAATTTGCAGCTCATTTTTCATTGCAGATTTAAATTTAGTCCATACAGCAAATCAGGTGTTGCAAGGACTGAAATGGCGAGAGCGGGACAGGTCCCTCAAGGATGCCAGGCCTTTATCTCCGGTTCCCCTTGCAGAGGTCATGTTTCTTGGCCAGACACCCAGCTGGATTGCTGATAGCTGCTGCGGTCAGAATACCAAACACTGCCAAGGTGAGCGAGGGAAAGACATGAGTTGGCCTCGTGATGATGTATAATACATAGACACTTCCATAGTCTCCAGTGATGAAGAGGCTGTGATGCATCCTGGGAGCATTATGGATTAGTAAATACTATCTTACATGTTACACCTATTCTGATTATGCATTCATAGCTACTTAGGGAAACCTATCACACAGTAAAATGAGAACCAAAATATAATAATCAGAGACAAAAGCACAAAATTATCCTTTTAGGAGGATGAAATGACACAATTTATTCTTAAATTACAAACCATGTAACAAAAAGTTGCCAAGCAAAAACTGTTACACAAACTTTATTCTTCAGAATGGAAAGTCTAAGACTGAGCTGTTGATGCAAGCATGTAGGAAATATAAAAATAACATAACTTGGAATCTCTGCAGGATGGCCAATAGCAATGGCATGTTCTTGATCTCTTGCTGCCTCAGACATCGTACATAAGAGGATTTTACAACCATAAACACAAAAAACAAACAAAATTAAAAACATGTACTCAAACTCAACCCAAAAAATATCAATTCTCAACATTCTGCCGAACCAGTAGTGTTTAAATAACTCTCTCTTCGAACATGCACACGTCACTAAACTTTAGAAACACACCAATTGAAAATACTTTAGTCAGGGACAATAAGAATACTGAGGCTGCACGGGCCTCAACAGCTTTAAAAGGAAAACACTGATACTTCACATTAAAATGCCAATTATTTAAAGCTGGGAAAGGTTACAATAAATTTGATATGTACTTCTATTACGCACATTCATTTATAATAGTAATTGTAATCTCTATAGATTTTCAACTTTAAGAAAGCTGCAGCTTAATGGAAATCAAAAGACAAACTCTTCGTCAGGTAGTCAGATAATCCTGAGGCCTCCTGAGTTTCATTAGTATGTTGTAGCACATTAAGTGTGAAACATGGCTTTAGAGCGTCAGTAAGTACTTCTCAGTTTCCTTTATCTGGATAAACAACTTGAAGATTTCTGTCAAACCACAATCTGCTGTGAAATTACACACTTCCAAAAGTAAACAGTTACATTTCAGAATTTTGAAGCTCCACAATCAGTTAAATCTGAGGTAAGAAAGTCATTTAGGTTGGGTGGAGGTTGGGAACAGGTTATTAAGGATTCACTTCTTTGCAAGAGTAGTCAGATGACTTGAGCTCTACCGAGCGTGCTATGTTAGCTGAGAGAGTTAAAGTGTAGATGATTAGAATGCAGCTGTTCAAGATAATAATAAAGACACAGTTCCATTTCCAGGAGTAATATCCCCATTTATGCTTTCTCTCTCCAACGTCACAGATCTGGCTGAGACTCCCAGACACCCACTGGGTATTAGGATCATAAATTTCAACACATTAATAAAGAGCATAGGGCCAAGCAGGCTTTAACTTCCACTTTTCTGGAATTTAAAAAGATTGACTTGATATACCTGCCCCTAAATAGCAAAAGGTGAGCAGACTGATGGCAGCTGAACACCACAATAAGTCTGATCACCTCACGTGATGTGCTGAACAGACAATTCTGAGATTTCATGGCTCACAACAACATGCTGTATCCATCTGGCTGTTTACCAAGCTGTAGCTCCTGTCTCAGTACGAGAACGCTCAGTGCCAGAACACAAAACCCAACATTGCTTCTACTGGCTGGCTATATACTGGATGAGACAGACAAACAAATCATACAGATACATCCAGATCATTGTGAGCCCAAAAGAGGCACCAAATTTGATTGCTGAAATTGAGTTATTTGCTGAAAAACATGGGAGTATGTTATGCTTGATTTCTCTTGTATCAAGCAGTCCGCCCACATCCGATCCGTGACAGAGTGAATGACAGCATACAGGAATAAATTAATGAAATGGAACATAGCCATTTGGTAATGATGGTATCAATGATGACTTTACACTTCAGTCACTGTACACTGGCCATCAGGCATTCTGGACCTTCCACTGCTACTGGATGAAGAAGGGGGAGAAGCGGACTCTGCGCCAGGAGGGGCTCTGTCCTCTGGATTCAGTCTTTGCCTCCGTGGCCTTCCCTCCCAGGGCTCCACGCGCTCTCCATCTCCCCCCTCCTCTTCTTCATCCTCCTCTTCCTCGTCATCGCTCCAGTCTCCGGAGCCAGACTCGTCTACAGAGGTGTGAGGGTCAGAGGACCTGGAGGGTGAGGCCTCCTCTTCCTCATCTTCTTCCTCTCCTTCCCCAGCCTCAGACCGCTCATGAGAAGGTGTGGGTCTGAGGCTAATTTGCAGCTGGGAGAGAGCATCCTCCAGAGTGGGGCTGCCGCTGCTGCCAGGCTGACCACCGAGGGAGGTGGGGGGTCTGGCAGTGGCTGGATGGGCTGTAACAGCAGACGGGATACCTGTAGCCTGCTGCTGTACACCTGCTACTGTGGTATCTGCCCCATCAGCAGAGTTTTCTCGACCCGCTGCCCCAATGGCCCCAGTAACACCCTCACTGTCCAAACGCAGTCCTGCCACTCCCTTCTTGGGGATATCCAAAACGTCTCTCTTCATCTTGCGTCTACGACCGTGCTCATTGCGCCTGTACTGCACCATGTTCTCCAAGTCGGCTACATACAAAAAACCAGCAATTAGCATTTCAGCTGTTTTCTTGCCCTTGGAGAAAGCGTCCTCCAGCTCGCGGCTGGTTCGCTCATCGTACTGCCACCAACCATTACGGCCCTCATAATACCAGGCGTGGTCGCTTGCTGCCCCACCCCGTCCTCCCGCTGATGCTTTCAGCTCCTCCGGGGACAGAAGCGTAGGCCTTTCCAGGAAGTCATCCGGTACTTCCTGTCTGCAGAGAGCGCAGCGTTTGCTCTGCCAGGATGCTCCCTTCACACACAGGAAACAAAAGACGTGATGGCACGGCAGCTGGACTGGATGGACGCAGCTCTGCAGACAGATGGCACACTCTGGTACAGACAGGGCTGGGGATGAGTTGCTGGAGCCAGAGCATGATGATTCTGCACTGTTCCCACTTCCACCACCACTGTTGCTGCCTTTCTTAGTGGATGGAAGAGAGCTCACAGAGTGGTCTACCTCCCCACAACTAGCCATCCTTAGGAAGTACTGTGGAAAGGGAACAGTGGTGAATAAGGGCTATAGTGAGCATGATAGGATTATTATATTTTTATCAATACTATTCTTTTGGAAAAAGAGAAATCAGTGTTCAAAATATGTCATCTACAAAGAAAATATTTTATTGCTGGTGTCAAAAAACAGTCCCAAGAGGAAGTCAAACTAAAGTTATAAATGCCAAATCATACTATAATTTACATGAAACAAGGATGACATTTGCAGACTTTATTGTCATTTTCAACCAGTTAGTCCACATCGAAAACAAAACAACGTGATACTTACTGAAGTACCCTTAATGCTGCTGTATCATTAGGAGAGCTGATGGACCTTCAAAGTTAGCACTGTCAAAAGGAAAAAAGGAGTTGGTGAAAATATATTTGGGCTGAGATCGTCCTGAAATTAAGAGCAATTGTGATGCACAATATCAAGCTATTCCTTATGTAAACATTATCCGACAAACAAACTTTGTGTAACAAACAATGCTGCACTTCAAAAATGTTAAAACGGATTAGCTGCAAGTTAGCGTTAATTCGCTTAGCTATGGCTGAAATGTAAGCTAAGGTTTTAGTGTGTATTCTGTGGAACAAAGGGCTGCTCTGTTAACTGTCAGCTAGTTTATGTTTTACCAGCTGGCCTTATGACAGGACTCGTGATGAACACAGCTAACGACACTCGAGTCAAATCAACGGCTAACGATCTAATATTCACATTAACCGCTGACAGTCTGTGAGCAAACTAGTTAAGCTAACGTCTGACAAACAGCAGCTACTGAAAAAAACGAGCAGTGTGTTGTTACACGTACAAACACGAGTCAAACGGGACAAAGGGATGTCTCGACTGGTAAAGCGATCATAACAATAAGACCTGTTGTAGCTAACGCTGGCTCGGCTGATGGCAGCGCTCTCACTCCAGCAAATAGACGGAGATCATCCGACGGCGCTAGCTTATTTTAGCAGGGCGACATAAACAGCAAGGAGCAGCATTTTTCTCACGACAGAGACTACGAAACGACTGCGCACGCACCCTACCGTTAGATTCGGCTCTGTCGCTGCGATGTGCGGTCACGAATCGTGTAACGGCGCTGATTCCCAACGCTAATTCACCGACTTCCAATGTTGACTGGCTTTGTTTTCCTCCGATAAAAGAAGCTAAAATAAAGACGAACGACGTAACGGTACGCGCTGACGCAACCTGACGTAACATCGCGCGACGCTTATGCTCGACGCATGACAGTTTCCAGTCTTCCTGTTCGGTTGTGGATAGAGGACGTTGGTGTCACAGAGGAGAGCGGCTCTTCGGGTGTTTCAATTCTCACTAAACTAATAAAAGAAGCCACAGAACCGACATGTTTTCCCGTGCCGTGAGACCGACCGTCAGCCTCGCTCGGAGCCTGTCCACCTCGGCGCAGAACAAGGCCAAGGTGGCGGTGCTGGGAGCGTCGGGCGGCATAGGCCAGCCGCTGTCTCTGCTGCTCAAGAACAGCCCCCTGGTGAGCCAGCTCTCCCTCTACGATATCGCCCACACACCCGGGGTGGCCGCGGATCTCAGCCACATCGAGACCCGGGCCCAGGTGACCGGCCACATGGGCCCCGACCAGCTGGATGCCGCCCTGCAGGGCTGCGAGGTCGTGGTGATCCCGGCCGGCGTGCCCAGGAAACCCGGCATGACTCGGGATGACCTCTTCAACACCAACGCCACCATCGTAGCCACCTTGGCCGACGCCTGCGCCCGCAACTGCCCCGAGGCCATGATCTGCATCATCGCCAACCCCGTCAACTCCACCATCCCTATTACGTCAGAGGTCATGAAGAAGCATGGCGTGTACAACCCCAACAAAGTGTTTGGTGTCACAACCTTGGACATTGTCAGAGCCAACACCTTCGTGGCAGAGCTCAAAGGCCTTGACCCAGCTCGTGTCAATGTACCAGTCATTGGAGGTCACGCTGGCAAGACCATCATTCCCCTGATTTCCCAGTGCATACCTAAGGTGGAGTTCCCTGCTGACCAGCTGTCCGCCCTCACTGGTAGGATCCAGGAGGCCGGCACAGAGGTGGTGAAGGCCAAGGCTGGAGCTGGATCTGCCACCCTGTCCATGGCCTACGCCGGTGCCCGCTTCACCTTCTCAGTTCTGGACGCCATGAATGGAAAGGAAGGTGTGGTGGAGTGCGCTTTTGTCAGGTCTGAGGAGACAGAGTGCAAGTACTTCTCCACACCTCTGCTCCTGGGGAAGAACGGCATTGAGAAGAACCTTGGGCTGGGCAAGCTGTCTGCCTTTGAGGAGAAGCTGGTGGCTGATGCCATGGATGAGCTGAAGGCTTCTATCAAGAAGGGCGAGGATTTTGTGGCTAAAATGAAGTGAACAGGGGGCATTGAGTTAGTTGAAAACTGCTGTGATTGATATTTGTTCCGTCTTAACTTAAAAGGCATCTGGGCAAATCTCAAGATCTGTCACAGTGTTTCCTCTTTTGTTTTTATTTAAGCAGTACAGTCACCTTGATCCAGAAATCATGGTTTTAACCATGGCCATCCTTCCTATGTCTCTTTTCTCTTACCCTTTCAAACATGGCTTTATCTTGCACTTATGATTTGTGTACATACTGTACTGTGACTTATCTATATTTTGCAAATGTCAAATTTAAACAAAATCTCATATATTTTCATGTACAGTTTGCATTCGTGAGGATTTCTCTGCTGAATGAATGAGGGGGAAATACTGTCTTGCCTTTTGATGCAACTAGATGTTACTGATGAGCAAAACTCCACCAATAAACAGTTTAGCTTTAAAAAAAATTGTTCTTTATTGCTTTTTTTCTTATGCAAAAATAGTTTGGCTTGACAGCGTGCCTCCGAAACTGTGACCCAATGTTCAAGACCACTGACACTTTTCATGAAACTAGGCAGGTTAATCCAATCTCAGTTCTGGGTCATTGACAAACTTTATAGGCACTGAAATAGTGTAGATATGGGTTGTTCAAATGCATCAATTTAATAGTAGAGATGCCATTTAAATTCATTACACACTGAATCTATTAAATTAGAACATTGCTGTGAAGTTGGAGCTACATGATGGTAGATGTCATAGTTTGCAGAAAAATGAAAAGGGCCTATTGCCCCCGAGGAAACCAAACTAAGGACTAATCACAAAGAAAAAGGACTGCAGGTAACCTAGTTACTTAAAACTGAGAGTTTGTTGGTTCACAATATGTGCCGAGGAACAAGTTTTAGTAGGTATATTAAAATAGTTATCACAGAATTTTTATTGTGACTTTAGTACAAGTAGTTTAGTTTAACACTAAGAGATTCATGTCGGTATCTACAAGTGTTCAGGTGTTACATCACATGATGCCCTACTACTGCTAAAGTAAATTCAAATGACACCCATGCAAACCTTTTGACTCGTCATTTGATAGCTGCATACTGTACTGAGGTTCACTTCAAAATAGCTCTAAGAGGGTTTATAGCATGTGGATTGCACAAGATGGCAGTTGGATGAGAAACATAACAGACGCAGATACAAACCCATTATAGTTTTATTTGACATACAGGTGCTTTTGGTTCCTAGTCAAGGAGCTTTACTGAGAGCACAGATTCCATTTACACAAAAAGAAAAACCAATAGTAGATTAGATTTATCACATATTTGGATAAAACTAGCTTTTGTCCAAGACATACAGAACACATGTTAATGGTTTTCAGTTTTTGACCGTACTCCTTTGATTCACAGCATGCAGGTTCTCCTACATCTGTCGTTTGCAGTGATTATGAAGATGTCACAAGATGGCAATAGCAAACTCACTTTTATTTTTTTTTCTTTACAAATTCTGCACCAAAATAAAATAAAGAGATCTAAAGAACAGGAACAACAATAATAAACAATTGTTCTACATAATGTTGCAAAATCTACATTCAAAAACCAAGACGCGCAATGTTGTACCAGGGCCCCATTAAATAACCATATCAACAAGCACATAGTATAACGTCTTTGTCTCTCTGTCCGTCTGTCTGCCAGTCCTCTGCACAGTCACAGACATTTACTCACTTTGTTCTTCAGTCCCAACAGCAGTCTCAGCGGTGCCTCCTGCACTTTTCAGCAGAGACACTCTCTCAGTGGTGGAAGTGAAGGAGTAGAGGCTACAGGGTAGAAAAAAAGACTTTTTAAAGTCCATCGTGGCCCAAGCCTTGTGGCTGAATGTGCCCCATCCTGCTTGTGCATAAACATTATATTCAAATCATACAGGTAGCAGCAACACCCCTGCAGAGAGGGGTCGAGGGGGGTGAACAGTGGGTGAGGGTGGGGAAGTTTTGGAGAGGGAAGAATGGGAGGATAACAGGAGGATGATGGGGAGGCGCTGGGCTTTGTCTGTCCAGAGCACTACTGTATGAGGCCTTCTCCAGGGGACACCGGGTCTGTGTCGTGGCCTCTGCGATGCCTGTGCTCCGTTTTGTTCCTGTTATCAGAGTCTTCACGTTCGCCTGTGTCTCTCTCCCTCTCTCTCTCCCTCTCTCTCTTCCTCTCCCGTCGCACCTCTTGGTTCTCCTTGTCTTTCCGGTTGTTGCGATTCCTCCGTTCTCTTCGCTCGTTCTTCCTCCGTCCCCCTGGAAGTTAAGTACAATGAAATGATTAGTTTTAGTTATTGGTTATTAAAATCTTTTCATCCTGCTAATCAAGTTTCACAAAGTACTTTATTGTTATGCACAACAATTACAGTGAAGCAGTCATCGGCAATTAAGTTCTTAATCCTCAGGCCCCCTTCAACAATGCTTAAACAATATGTATAAAAGACCAATATTTTCAGTAAAGAATGTTGAATGTTGAAATGTTTGTAGCATGTAATGAAATTTATAAAGCCATACAAAATGTCAATCTGCAAGTTGAATAGTAACAATTCCAAAGAGGTCAGTGTGGTAACATGTATAATCTGTGACATACAGGACTCATAATCCATGCGAGTAATGAAAACCACAATATATCAAACAATCCCTTGATCCCTTCAATCCCTTGAAGACTTGTTGGACGCACCATCAACACATTGCACTGTGCACTTTAAAGTTTGCTCTGTATCCACCACTAGATGGCAGCCTTTAATCACAGACAGCAGCCCTCTCCCTGTGATGAGCAGACCATTGTCCAAAATAGAAACCCTTTAAATAAACCCCCAATTTATCTGTTCTTGCAACACCATCTCATAAACAAAACCAAGAGTTTTGGAATGCTGAAAGTTTATCTCTGCTCGGGCTACAGTTATTAATGATAATAACAAGATCCACCCCCAGGGAGGTTGGAGACAGGACCTGCAAGCGAAAGCAGAGGAGGCCCTTTCCTGTTGTTGTACTGCTGCTGTTCATGTGTGAGTGGAACGGAGCAGCACGGCCTGCTTGGCTGGTTGGCCGGCCAGTCGGGGATTGTGAAACTGCTGAAGTCGGCAGTAGGCACAGACACAGGGAGAGAGAGAAAGAGAGATAAAGCGAGCGAGAGAGAGAAAGCGATCACTCTCTGTCTCCCTTCTGTCCGCTTCGTGTTCGGCCCCCTACGCTCATCCTCTCCCTCTCTGTCTATTCATTAATCAAGCCAGGGCTCTGGTCGGACCAGGGGCCACGTCTGACCCTCGCATTCTGGGCGAGTGATACCAAGCTGTACCTGCGCACTGTGTTTAATCGTCTTCTAGAAATAATGAAGGGATAGCAGATGGACATAAGTGCATATGTGAGTAGGTGCAAAAACAGTGTTCACATAGTTTCATTGCAGACAAAAGTGAGTAAAAAAAGTCAAGATAGCTGGGTGCATGGATGGATGGATGGATGGATGGACAGATGGAGTAATCTGGTGCACTGACTCATTCGGGGTCTGCCCCCTGTCCTCTATAAACACAGGAAGTCCCCTTCGCTCTCATTGTTTTCTCTGTCCTGACACCATTTACAACTATTTACAAGTTCAGTGGATTAGTCATACTGTAGCCCCTGTGCTTTTGTCGAGCCAGAGGAGAAACCTAATCCATGCCAGTGTTGAGATGATTAGGAGAGTGTTTATCAAACCAACCTGCGTTTGGTTAGTTGGAACAGTTTCTGATGGGCTTTCTGTAAACTGTGTGTTGACATGCGTGTAATGGTCCCCAAATGAGACACCTTTGGAGGTTTTGGAACATTTTCAACAGACATTTAGCACAAACCCAAAAGCCAAGTTTTAATGAATAATGTCACCAACAGATTGAGATTGGCAGCAGATGAGTGGTTGTTTTGAGGACAACACATGGAACTCTTCTAGTAATTTTATGAACCTGTACCTGTGGTGATATAGTGTCACTTGAATGCAACAGCTTAAGAAAAGCCTTCCTCGTTTGCTTTAGTTAAAAGAGGAGAGGAGTGAGACTTGCACAATATGCTGCAAGGATGCAAAAGCACATTGCAAGAATGTATTAAATACATTTTTCTTACGAAACAAGAGTTCCAGCTGGTGATGTTGTTATGGTTGTTTTGGAGGATCCATATGTCTTCATCTGAAAGTGAACATCCTAGGATTGCTCATGAATTGTACTTAGCACTGTTTATTTTGCACAGACAAAAAAAATTGAAACTATTACTTCATATTGATTCACACCTGTGGCAGGTACCATAATCATTTTGTAGGTTTGCATTTTAGTTCATAACAGTTGTACAGTCTACACAGAGAGAGCTGTTAAGTCACTGTAGGTACAATGCATATTGAAGAAATGCGGCTTTTCAAGTGAAATTATTGTGTTTGGACTATTACATGGATGTTGTAAGGACTTCCTATTGGTAAAAATTGATTTATTCTAAATGTTGTAAAAGGGAAATACTGCAACATCCCTTAGACGAATAGTTTGTTGGACATTTTGTGACATACTGTTTGCTTATTTGCTTTTGATCTCTTAAATGAGACGATCAATACTACTCTCGTGTCTGTCGCTTCAGTATTGAGCTCGAGCCAGGAGGCAGGTAACTTAGCTAAGCATAAAGACTGAAAGTGGAGAGAACCTGCTAGCCTGGCTCTGTCTAAATCTTAGCAATCTACCTACCAATACACAGTTAAGGGTGTGTCTTGGCGACCAGCAGCCGGGTGCAGTGACTCCCTGATGTCTCCACCGGTTGCTTTGAAATAGTCACAGCAAATCTAAAAGTCTTTTTACTTTAATTTAGTTTCAGTTGATGTAACTGCCATGAAGCACCTGAAAAAAATATTTAACACCAAGCTCTATTTTGTTGTCTTGCAATAGCTCATAAAAGTAAGTACAAAATGACACAAAGACACTAATACTGATCTTATACAAGAGGCCACTTGTAAATCTCAGTGGCCACTCTTTAACTCGTCACTCATATATATATAGACTATACACTGCATGCTCCACTTTGATTTTGTCATTTGCACTAGGACTGGAAACACTGTAAAATATATATTATGACCATTACAGTATGAATATTGACATTTATTTTAGATTATAGTAAATCTGGATCCAATCAAAGCCTAGTCTGTAACTTATCTTAAGGGCCACATATAATTAGTCCCACATTCAGTATACTGTTGACAAGTATTTGTCACCAATACAAATTAAGAACATTTGCTATAATCTCTAGTTGATGAAAGAGAATGCATGTAGAAATGTGTTGTCCCCTTCACCCTGTGTTATTCCCCTGAAGTCCCTGCCTGCACAGTGTAAACACAGCCACTAGTGTGGCCCAGCTGAATTGTCTGTGGCTGTAATGTAACTTCTAGAAATCTGTTGCAGTGCTTTCACAAAGGACAGGAGTCAGTATACTGTAGTGAGAGACAGAGAGGGGCTTTACTGGGTGGGACGCTGCACGGTGTTTGTGTGTGTGGCACAATGAGCAGTGAAAGAGACAAGGGGGCAGAAAGAGAGCAGTAGAAGAGAGAAGAGTATTAAATGAACTAAAGAACAAGGCGATAGTAGGAAATGGACTGAGATAAAATGAGAGAGCAGAGGGGCACTGAGGGTAAGGGGAGGTGTGTGTGTGTGTGTGTGTGCAGTTGGAGGAGCACTGTGTGTTTTATGGTGGCACATCCTCCGTGGCAGGCGTTCTGTCGTCCGGGGAGCTTTTGGCGGGAGCCAGGCTGGGATTAAAGGCTATGGGCTGTCCCACAAGTGGAATGCCTGCCGCATGGCCGCCAGGATGTCATGAGGGGGGCTCTGGGTGTGTCAGTGTATGTGTGTGTGTGTGTGTGTGTGTGTATCATTCCCCCTTCACTGACTGGCTGATGGTAGCTTGCTTAACTGTATGTTTCTCTGTGTGTAATAGGTCTGTGTGAGTGTCTGCGTGTCTGTGTGTGTGTGTCTGTGTGTGGGAGTTAAAGGGCTTGCAGAGGGCACACGGTCTATCCGGCTCCAGAGATAGAGAGGTGAACAGCAGGTCCATCGAAGGACAAATTAGCCAGCATTAACTTGAGAGAGATGAGGATGTGCGTGTAAACATTCACAATCTCCAGCTATGGATAACGGAGGAACAGAGCCAAGTTCTTCTCACTCTAAGCCTGAATAATTCAGCATGTTTTTAAAACTTTTCTGATGTGATATCTGTAATTTAAAACATCGTTCAGGGACCAACTGAAAGTTGTGATTTTGCAATGGTTCTGTAGAACTGGAGGTTGTAACAGCTGGAGGCTTAAGTCTATGCTTCAAGAAATAATTTAACATTTTGGGAAATGTGCTTTCCTGTTGAGAGTTATATGATAAGATTGAGACCACTCTCATATCTGTACATTAAGCATGAAACTGGAGCCAGGAGTGGATTACTGTTGCTTGGCACAAAGACTGTGAGCAGTGGACAAACAGGCAGCCTGTTTCCCTCTGTTTCAATTCTTTATGCTAAGCTAAGCTAATCACCCGTTGGCTCAAGCTTCATATTTAACTGACAAAATTGAAAGTGGTATGGTTCTTCCCGAAATGTTAAACTAAAGCTTTCATTCAGAAAGAATGGCTGTGAATGAGTTGGGGAAGACAAATCTGTATTTTTGAATCAAAAGTGACATTAGTATCAGTATTTTTCTGACTTCTAACACTGTGGTGACATGGAAATCAGATTGGTGGAAATTAGATGATGATTAGTATTTTGACTTAATGCTTAAATTTTACTACATAGACCTTACATATTCATTTTGCTTTTCATGTGTGCAGTGTGTCTTTGGCCTACATTCAGTCAATTAAATGTCATTTAACAAAGAAGCAGAAATAACAATAATGATCATTATTATTAATAATTTAGGTGTGGCTCATGTTTTGGGTAGACTTCTAACTATCTGTCTAAACTGTCTAACTATCCAAAACTGGTTGCATATTGTAATATTGCTGCATTGTTAATAAAGTTTAAAAAAGAAAAAAGTTAGTCTAATCAAGTGGATATATTCCAAAATGATGTCTTTTTTAATATAAAATTCCATAATGTAAGAGGGTTGAAGAAAGTTAAAAGTGTAGTGTAGTTAAGTAAGTAAGCATAAATAAGGAATGTGTGCAGAACCAACAGGAGTAACAGGATGGCGAAAGAGGATGAAGTGAGAAAAGACTCAGTAGACTCATGTGGAGGAGTAAAACAACGGAGCGAGGAGAAGAACGGGAGGAGGAGGCAAAAGGAGAAAGTGCAAAAGAGGAGGAAAGGAAAAGGAGGAGGAGGAGGATGTATCAGTGTCTGAGGGCTGCTGGAGGATTACCGGGGGCTCTCTGAGGTCGGACCACTGACCCCCTAGCGTGTGCAGAACGTAAACAGCGAGGAGAGGACGCACCGAAGCAGATAATTAGCTCTCATTCACTGCAGATGCTCTTGGAGCTGGGGCAACTGGGTAATCACAAACTGGGGCAGCGTTGATAAACGGGGTCTGTAGTGTGTGAGACTACCCCCAGCTTTTCTTTCTTTCTTTCTTTCTTTCTTTCTTTCAATTCACCTCCCTTCTCTCTGTACCCCCGCCCTTCACCAGGCTCAGGCTAGATCAACAGAGCCGTCGACTCCACACCGAAGTCTCGGCCCCGACCTGACTGACTGGGAGCGCCAACAGGGAGCTTATATGGGGGTCTATGTTTTCTTTGGTGTGGTAGGGAGGGTGTGTGCGTATGTGTGTGTGTTTGTGTGCATGGAGGGGACGAGGATGGGGGAATGGATCAGCAGAGAGATACAGATAGAAGTGTGAGAGAGAGAGGGATAGTGGGGGTGACAGAGGGCACATTTCACAGTCTGCCTTACAAATCACGTTGACCCAGTTGACTCTCTTCACAAATTACCACCAAGAGGAACGGCTGTGTAGTTATTTTAGTGAGACAAAGATGGTATGTGTGTGTGTGTATGTGTGTGTTTGGTGTGCCCAAGTGTGCATTTGTCTGACTTGTTTGAAATGGAGAGGGTGTATCTGTATCTGGATTTGTATGTGCATGTGTTGGTTTGCATGTATGTGTGTGTGTGTCTGTGTGTGTGTGTGTGTGTGTGTATTGGCAGCTGTGGGGATAAACCAATACTGATCCCCTGGTCGCCGCGTGCCTCCCAGGGGGAGGATGTTGATGTTGAACTGGCTGTTTCTGCTCCAGAGTCAACTGCTTTTCTGCTGCATCACACACACACACGCACATACACACATGCACAAATCACGCACATGCACACACATACACACTCACTGTTTGTTCTGTAAGTGTGAGGCCCCAGGGGGCTGGATCTCAGCCTCCTACCCTGTCTGCGATCTGTCATTTAACACTACAGAGCCAGGCTGAAAAACAACCAGCCGTAGCCGCCAACCAGCTCAGTAACCGCACACACGCACTACACACATAACACAATGCGATCGTAAATGCACCACAGCATCAGCTTTTATAAAGAGACGAACCCGTCTGAAAGCAGTTTTCACTCTCTTCATTAGAAATGATCACGCTATTCCCTGTTTACTAGGAGCAGAGAAAGCGGTTTTACTGTTTAAAAATCCAAAGAGGTCTTGTGGGAAAACACACAACATACCCATTGCAACATCACACATGTGTGTTCCCCCCACTGTCCTCACTCTAACCACAATGACAATCCTTTGAGTAAACAGTCGTAGTCCTGAGCGGAAGAACGGCTAGCTCTGATTGTACAAGCTGAAGCAGCAAGGTCTGGAATTCATAGAGAGTAGAAATCGTGCCATGTGTCACAAATTCAATGTTGGCAGCGAGTGTGATGGATCAACAGCAACGACAACGTCTACAATGTGACCGCTTTAAAAGTTTACATTGCTGGATCATGAGGATCTGGAGTCAGGATTTGAGGCGCAGCTGGACCACAAACTCACTGCAGCTTTTCTTACCTGGACATTTCCTCCTCTTGACCAGGCACTCTTTGATCTCTGAGATCTCGGGGCAGGGGTTGCCAAAGGGTGATGGGTACTGGAGGACCTGCCGTGTGCGGGTCTCCTGGCCCCGCTTGAACCCACAGGTTCTACCGGACCGAGAGCAGGGGCTCCACTCGCTCCACTCACCCACCTCGCAGTGCACTGAGTTGAGAAAGAGAGGTGAGGGTGAGAAAGTGTTTACTCGTTTAATGTTAACATTTTTTTAAAATGGGGTCACTCTCTTTTCTTCTTGCTTCTTTTCCCATTGTAGTCATTCTTCATCAAGGGCAGGGGCCCCTACCAACAGGACTGGCATCATGGGCAGTTATTTTTTACACACTGGACTGACCTTGTGCTGTGCACTCCATGAGTTTGTCATTGGGCTCGTAGTCCTCTGGACAGACATGGTGGCACCTCCCACTGAGCTGGTACAGGCCTGGCCGGCACCGTGTGCATGTCTCGCTGTTCACGCAGGACTCACACTCTGCAGGGCACTCTGCAAAGACAAAGGCACAAATATGTATGCATCTGTCAATATGGTGGCTAAATTTATGTGACAGTTATGCTTCATTCCAAAATATTTGGTAAACCTTGCATGGTGAGTATGGGATAAATACAAGGTAAAAAGCAGTAAATAAAGGGTAAACCCCACATTTATCATTGTCCCGGATAAATGTGAGCTCTAAACACTCACTGGGAACACACTCCCTCTGCGTGTCACTGCGGACCAGGCCCTCGGGGCAGTTCTCCTGGCACTTGCCCAGGTGAAGGTAGAATCCTGCTCGGCAGCGTGTGCAGAAGTTCTTGTTGAAGCAGGAGTCGCACTCCGACCTACACTCTGACAGAGAAACACAGACCCACCGCCGGCGTTTATTTAAACCCTACAAGTTATCGAGTGTGTCCTGCGTGTTAAATATACAGGGTGTCACTGTGTGTGTGCGCATGTCTCGCTGGGAATAAAGTCAGGAATATAGGCCACTGCAGTCAGATTGATGTCCTGCAGGGTGACTTGTGATATATGACTTTAAATAAAGCAACACTTGATTTGATTTAACGTCACCAAAAGGAAACATACTTGACAGGTATCACGTTTTCTAGTTATTTGAGATGTATATGGAATTACATTTTTTACGAGTAGGTCTTGAAGCTGTGGCTTGTAAATAAGTGTATATGGAGGAGGAGCATATATTATAGGACTGTTTTGCTGACTAGACTTCTTGTGCTTATGCATGTCACGTGTAGGTAAAACACACTGTTAAGAGGCCACATTTAACTCAAGACAAGTTTGAGATATGTGTGTTTGTTATATGAGAGGACTATATTGAACCGGCTGATGACAGTGACAGTTAATAACACAGAAGTCTGGCTGCTAATACCACAGCTATAGACTTGTGTTCACTTGAGAACATGCATTGCAAGGAATATTTTCATTAATATTCTGTTATCATTCTAATATACAAATAGGCTTATTATGGCTTACTTGTGCAGGTGTTTCTTTCCGGGGAGCGTGTGCCGTAAAAGCCCGGAGGACAGGAAGTCATGCACACCCCGATCTGCTTCATCCCAATCCTCTCCAAATGCATGAAGAAGCGTGGCTTGCAGGACAGGCAGCCATTGTAGTCAGAGCAGGTCAGACAGCCACCCTGCTGGCACCCCGAGCTCACACCAGAGATCTCTGTTGACAGGAGCAAGGGGGTGTTTGAGTTGAAGTTCATGTGGTATAATAGGAAAACAAAACTATTAAGATTTTAAATGATGTAGGAATTTATCTTAATGTTGGAGTGATCAGAACATTTGATAAGCCCCAGAGCCCTGGTTCTACACTTTGGAAGTGCTTGTAGATACCATGCCTGTAATAGCCTTTCTGTAAAACTGGAACTAATTTAGCACCAAAACATTTAAAGAAAGAAATAAGGCAATAAGACACCAATCAAAACCTGACCTGATGTGTATCATATGGTGTGCAGAGTACGATGAAATATTCTGTTTTTGTAAATAGTTTAATGATGTTATGTACTCTGCACAAAACAGGATCAGGATAATAACTTAATCTAGAACATTCAACCCAGATCAGGAAAGTTATGAGGGGTTTGTACATTTCACACAGTGTAGTTCTAGTGCAGATGTCAGGTCAGACTGTCCTGTGGCACCACTGTGCACGCTATATGCTCGACTCTACATCAGCACTTCGGTGATGCACCTAACTCTTGATGAACTACTTTTATGTTTCATGGTGGACCAACAATGCTACATTATGATATTGTATGTTGCATCTCGCCAATCACTGTAGGTTTATGTTGCCCAAGTGGTTTTAGTTAACAAAAAGACTATGCTGAAAAAAAAAACACTTTAAGTATTTAATGGAAAGTATTTCAGTCAAGGGTTGTGTCATGTTTTTCAAGACTTAAGGCAAATGGAAAACAGAAAGTCAGCTGCTGTGTTTAATTACAGTATCATATATGACTAATCACCTACTGCGTGATTGATATGGCACAGTGCCAACAGCAATTTATACTGTGTTTACAGCCCAGTTCATGTTCATAAGCACCGTAATGTTTAGTTTACACTGATATATTTCACAGTAGGTTTTTTATCCCCCACTCTTCACTAATTTGTGCGATGATTCACCAGACGTGGATGAAAGCTGTGGTTGTAGTTTTTAATCATTTTAATTGTATGTTGACAGCCTTGTCACAGACGTTTGTAATGTCTGCCAAGTTACAGCATGAGTATTTCAAAGTGATAGTGTGTTTAAATAATGGTTTTAAAACATTCAGGTACATGCAGTTCCAGTTACATTGCAGGAAAAAAAAATCCAAAGATTAAAAAACTTTGGAGTTTAAAGTTTAAAAGAACTAACAATATTAAAGAAGAAGAGATACATTTAGTGTGATATCTTCCAGTTTCAGTTTCCTTGAAAAGTATATCACCTTTGCAGCATCTGATAGCGCTTAGTGTGTAAAACAAAGAGGGTTTGGGTGGTTGGGTAGTTCAGAGGGGATGTTTGTAGCCTCTGCTCCTGATGTTTCAGTATCAGTATAACCGTTCTTATGCGGAAATGGGTTTAACTCACTCCTCTGTTAGAAATACCCTGCTTTAGTTAAATGCAGAAAGCGGTATAGGAACCTGTATACCTGTACCAGGAGTAGACATCTGTGACACAGAGTCAATACATGGGCAAGAGAGAGAGAGAAGTTCCATGTTTTATATAGGCTACTTGTACATGGAGGCTCCATTCCCAAAGACGTTGTTTGGATAGCCTTGCAGTAGTCACACATGGTAGGCAAATCAAAAACCCCTGTAGCATCCAAGGAATTGGTTTTCCTCTCCAGCCTTGACATCTCATGCCACGGATTTAAGCTGGCCCTCTTCCGTCTTCTCTGAGTTGGGGGGTTTAGCTGCCAGTTTACCATAGATCACAGATACTTTGTTTGAAATGTCTCGACAATCTTTACAACTGCTGTCCATTTGCCCATGTGTTCCTGCCAAGCTGCCCTGATTCACAGAAGTCTTAAGACGCAGGAATTTGGCCTTGCCCTCGCACTTGCACCGACAAAATCGCAGTTGGACGTTGGTATCTTGCGAAGTCGCATATGAATAAATGCACTCACATGCCTGCACACATGCAAACGCAGATGGTTCGTGGAGAAAATAGAATTGTGCAACAAAGTAGGAGTAACTTGGAAAAAACATTTAAGTATTGAATGTCTACCTCTTTATCATATTCTATCATGTGAGACATTTCTCTTTTATGATCTGTATCTTTTCGTCTGAAATCAAGACCTAAATCAAACCATCTTCATCTTCCATTCAGCTGGCCTGTTTTGCTAAACCATATGATACATATACATAATTACCACTGTTAACACTCAGGCACCCACATGCCTTCAATTTTGGATGCATCATCACAGACAGGAAGCTCGGAGCTCGGGTTCAGTCTCTGCATGGTAATTTTGGACAGTTGACTCAATGGTCATTGACTCCCGACTCACTCTTACCCCCTTCTTTCCCTCTGAAGTCTGTACTCATTCACCCCTTCACCAGCTAATCCCTCCATCCTCCCTGATATCTTTGCAAGTGTTACATATCTGCATCCTTGGAGGAAGTTTGGATTCTTAGAGGCACTTGTCAATTAATGGGCTCTGAGTCAGCCCGGAAAAGGCAGACGTTTACTCCTTACTGTAGAACGTGAAATGAATTGCCGTCTCACAACTGAGTTACATCATGGTTGAGTGTGTGCTGCGCTGCGTGATAAAATGTTTTTCAGTGCAAAAACACGTTTTCAGCATCCCATCTTGAACAAAAAGAAATTGATATTAATTTAAATAATTCAGAAAAGCACAATGTTAACAGATTTCAGTCACAATTCAAGAAAGTGAAGCACTGGAGTACTTTCAGTAGACCCTCCTGCTCCCCCCGGCCACACACACTGTGTTGAGAGGCTCTTTAATGTTGTTGTAAGGGGAAATAAACATTTAAAAGCGAATCTGTGTGTCTTGATGGGTAGGGTTTAAACGTCTGTCCCACATTAGTAAAGTTCAAACATAACTTTCAGTGAAAATAATCAGCCTATTACATACAGCACATGCATTCCCTTGTCTTTTATCAATATGATTGATGTCCAATATCATGATATGTCAGTTTACGGCAGTTTAAATAAGATCTATATAGGCTGTGTCACCCTGCTGAACAGCAAAACGATCCTCGTTTAGTTCCTCAGGTTTGACCTAAACTACACTGAGCAGAGCTGCCAGGAGCAAAAGAAACCCCAGGACCCCTTTTAAAACTGCATAATAAACACACCGTTAACCCCAGATTCTGCAACGCTCTGCTTTTTAAAAAAAATGTCCACTTTGGTGGTCATGAGGGAAAAAGTGAGCAACAAACAAAAAACTGTCCTGCTTCTGGTCCGGACGGCGGATCTGAAATCTGTGATTGGATGTGAGGAGATGTAGATGTAGAGAGAAGCTTCAGCCCCAGGTGGCAGGGATAAAAACATCACTTCCAAGGTCTATTATTGTAAATCACAGATACTGTTCGGCCACGCTGGCAAGTGATACATGGAATATTCCAGTTATCACTGCCCCTCTCTGACACACTTAGTCACAGAGCACATCTGGAGACCCTCAGTGATAACGTGTGCGTAGGAAGAATAGAAAAATATACTTTATTCATACTTATTTCACAGTGTCATGGAAAAAGGTGGGTCATAGTTTAAGAGATGAGACGTAATGTTGGAGCCTGGGGAGACAGATGGCGGATGAAATACCATCAAGCTTAAGAGTGCTTTCAGTGTTGAGCATCTCCGGGGTTTGGATGGAGCCTGCTGTCAAATTTGCATTAAATCAGATTCTGACCAGTAATAAGAACAAGATGGGACATGATTTCAAATTATGACAATGAGTTGAATTTCTGAATGGCATGAACCAAAATGAGAGGAAACTTTTCTCCATGAATTCCATAATGTCACAGTGTAGAGAAAATAAAGTTACTCCACCAAACATGGGAAACAAATCTGTAAATATCCTGATGAGTCCTGACACCAGGCAGCGGCAGCCTCCGAGCCTGAAGTCTGCTGCTCTGACCGCTAGAGAGCGACGGGACGCAGGAGACCGAGCGCGCAGAGCAGCGGCTGCAGGCTCCAGGTGGCTGCTCATGCATCCAGGGAAGGACTCAGAGGAAACACATGAAAAGTGGGCTGAAGATGGTGAAATGACTGAAGGTATCACATAAGCAAAGAGCTCATAGGATGCTGGTGTTTGGCGACACCACTTTAAGAATAACTAATTTTATTAAACAAACAGAAAAGTGTGGAAATTGGTGATCATATGTCTATAAGTTTTTATTCAATAAGAATGAGTACTTTTATATTCTGCTACGACTTAATTAAGTTTTGATTGCCTTCTTTCAAATTACATATTAAAAAAGAGGGGAAAAATCAGCAGCAATTTATTTAGTCATATCATGAAAAACTCATATTAGATGAATGCATTTTTCCAGTTGTGTTATTGTCTGGTGACAACACTCACCAAAATAATGTGCCAGTGATTAATTTAGATATTTATAATAGACTGAAATTTGGATTCTCAGGTTTTGCTGGTAAAAGATTTTGAATTTGACTTTCTGATTGGACGCCTCTCTGAGTCAAATAGGCCAATACATGTTGAATTAAAACAAAATGAAAACTTGAAAGTAAAGAAGGTAAAGACTGTGCTGAGTGTGTGCACCTACTCACGTTTATGCTGCCGGTGCCTGGAGCTGCTGTGCTGCTGACCACCAGTGTAATCCATGCAGTGCAAGATGATCAAAACAAAGGAGATCAGTTGTAATTGCATAGTAGCCCAGAGATGAGACAATGTCAATGTTCACCAAATCACTTCTTGGATAAGATTCCGCTTTCTTTCCCCCAGACTGAGGCAGAGTGAGGAGGGCAGACAGATCCTAGACACAGCAGGACCCCCAGCTATGTGGTGATATGTGGTGATGGTAGTGCACGGTGGCCCAATGATGCCTGGGCCGCTTAGACTGTAACATCCTGGATAGGGTCTTCATATGTGCCAAGAAAGCCAGACTGAGTCAGGGATCCGTTATCCGAGCTGTGATGAGGTGCATTCCCTCCAGAAGCCAAAAAAACAAACCAAGACGCCAAAAAGCTCGACTCTCATCCGGTGCGCGCTGGAGCAAAGCAAAACCTCTCATTAGTGTAGGTCGAAAAGATGAAGAGAATTATTGTTTGTGACTAACATGGCTCTCGGAAAGTTTGAGATTTGATATCCATGTGCAGAAGTCCACACTGGCCCTGCTCTCCCCTCTGCCTGTCCCTCTCTGTGGAGATGCGCTGTGCGTCCTGGCGCGTCTGGAGACCCTAATGTGCCAAGCGCGCACAGGCTCTCGGCTTCATCAGCATCAGCTCCAGCACAGAAAAGTAAAAGCCGTCACAGGACCAACACTAGTGATCACAGAAAAAATAAAATAAAATCTGTAAGTTGAAGGTAGTTCTTTTGGCTGTCAAACACACAGCTCCTCTCTGGCTGTTGGCAGCAGGCAACTGAACCAAAGTGAATCTCCGCAGTTTCAGCGCTTTTCTGCTTTGCGTGCAGGACCCATTCACTCCCCTCCTGCCGGCCGGCTGATGACTTCAGCCCTCTGCTCTCTCTCTCTCTCTCTCCCTCTCTCTCCCCCTATGAGCTCCAAAGTTTATTTAGAGGGCAAGCCCACCGCGTCAGAGAGAGAGAGAGAGAGAGAGAGAGAGCATACTGAAGTTATTTCAACGAGGGGTTAGACGTGTGTACTGTAGCTCCTCTCTGATTCCTGTCTGTCACTGTGCTCCCACTGATGCCTTTGAAAGCACAGTTTAAAATGAACTGAATGTGAAAATGATGTGACTGAAATAAAAGGACACACTTGCAACCATCCTCATCTTTTCAGGCTGATAAAATTGAGATTGACGATAGTGTTATTTGTTTGAACATTTACATTTCCCCCCCCCCACAGATATAAAGAGCCAATAAAAATAAAATTGAAAACTCTCACACATTCTGGACACAATCCCAGCAGCCAGATTACATCAGCTCTGAATGAGGAAAAATAAGTTCTGACAGCAGGTGTTAATCAAGATGTCATTTTGAGCTCATAGATTCCTCCACCTTGCCTCCAAATGTCTGTACGAGTTTGTGTGTTCAAAGAGAGAGAGAGGTGACAGGTTACTTATTCTAACTGAGATTATGTTTCATCCACCATGACAACGTGAGATTAGCACATATATTACTGACTTTACAGTGATTTTTTTATGAGGGTATATTTGTACCTATGTTGCTAAAAAGGAAAAATGGATCTTTCAGCAAAGGATTAAGCAGTTTGGATCATGTGCAGTTAGTCTGCAGTGTGTCTTATATTTATTTTCAGTTGTGACATTTGAGATCTGCACAAGTGTAGTGGAAAGCAATTGATTCATGCACCAGGTAGCTTAAAGGCTAGTGTAGATGAGGAGAGAGGTACAAGATGGTCTAATCACTTTCTACTCCAGTGCAATCATTTCTTCCCCTTCAATATGAGTGGCAGTGATGGTTCGGTGCAGGGAGAGAAAATCAGCCAAAGAAGCAGCAGCATCTCATCTTATCACCTCTAGAGGGAGTTAGTTCCATAAAAGCTTGAGGCACATTGTCATAACACACAAGCATGGGTATCAGTGAGTTATGGTAAACTGTAGCACTTGAACTTTCCCTGCTGAGTCCACATGTGATGTTGTTTAGTATTGTTACAAGAAAGAGGAAAGATCAAGAGCAAAATGGCCACTAAAATGTAAAATATGTATTTTAAAAAATCACATGAAAGGAGTGTTCTGGACTTGTTTTTCCAAATAATACCTTCTCCATCATCAATCATTGTTCCAGATCTTTTGTCACCACAGTCTCAGTCAGCAGCTTTAGGACTTTTGGCGATAATTGGTCTTAGATGCAGTTATATCTCCAGGTTGAGTGAACTGCGGGGTCTGGAGCAGAGCGGTGTGAGGAGGGGCTGAAGCCCCATTTGTCTAACTAGTGTGTTGATGTTTAGGGGAACAGTATGCACAAGTCCAGTGTTTCTCCTCACTGTGGCTTCTGGTCTTTCATCAGTCACTGTGCTGAGGAAAGCAATGCAAACATCGTGTGGGCTCTTTCTCCATGGGAATACTTCCTTGTTTGCCCTGTAGAGACTCAGGCAGAGGACAGTGAAACATAAAAGACTGATGCACTGTTTTAAACCCTTTGACCTGAATCTAAAATTGATCCAGGATATTAAGTAAAGCATTATAGTTATGTGAATCTAAGATGTCAGGTTGTTTATTTTTTTTTTGGTATTGAACAACGAAATCTAATCACATGGAAGTTCATTTGTACTAAATTAACATGCTTTCGGCAAAAAAACCCCAAACTGAAATATATTGTAAAAAATTGTAAAATATTATGATGAAATGTTATGAAATCTCCCTCCTCTCTCTCCTCCGTTCCAGCAGTTTGGTGCAAGGGATATTGAAGAATAATGCTCGTCTTTGTGTCCCAGTCTGAACCAGCCCCGCCATCCCCTGGGGGTAGGAGTGTGTGTGTGTGTGTGTGTGTGTGTGTGTGTGTGTGTGTGTATGTGGCACTGGGGTGCGGAAGGTTAAGGTCACTTGGTCAGTCCCTGTGACCGTCCAGTGAGAGAATCAGTCGACACCTGTAAATGAAGTCAGGCAGGTGCATAAACGCTCCCGACCAAAGATGGATGCACATTACAACTTTTTTCCCCCTAATACCACATTTAGGCCTATTTTAGCCTCACTCTAATTTAGGCCATGAGCAGGCATGAGAGTGAATAGCATCGTCCACACTGACATAAAGTTTGGTACAAATTATAGTTAACACAAAACAGAGTTATGTAGCCTCCCATATTGACATAACGTCAACATTCCTATAGCATTTTATATGGTGATAAAGTTCTTCTGTTCTTATAGCAAACAGTTGTCTATTTACACATCCACCAGACAACTGAGTGATTTGGACAAATATAAGATCCAATACTTTTTTTTCCTTAAGCTCTCTCTTTTTTAGCTGTTGATTGCTCCACTATGTTCAGCTAGTCACTGCTTCATCTGCCACTCCTTTGGTGTTGGATAGGTTGGATACATTTGGTTTATCAGAGCTTTTTCACTGATGCTGAAATGATGCTGAGCAATGAACCAAAACAGTAAAGTTACAGGCCGTAAAACCAAATCACTGAGCTGCCCGAGCTTAGCTGAGGGAAGCTGCAGAGGAGGGCGATCATTACTGAGTTCTTCACTACAAGCCACACGTGTAGTCATGTCTTCCATTGTTAATATAAAAATATTGATTAATGCAGCTTTAAAAGTACCACGTGCAGTATTTAACCTCTAGTAGCACTATAATGCAGTTTTTATGAATGGGTCCCTGTTTTGTTTGACGCACCACCAAAAGCGAAGAAGAAGTGCCAGCTAGTAAACATGAATGTAAACAATACTCTGCAGATGTTTTATGAGGTTGGACATGCACTCGACATGTTTGCCAGACCTCAAGGATACACACAAAGCATTTTGGTGAGTAACACTGAATGCAAACATAACATAACAAGACGTTTATTTGTTTATAGGGAAACTCTGCAGTCCACCTTTAAGGGGAATGTCAGGGCTGGAGAGGCTGGAGTTCAACGCATATCAGAAGCTATTTACACTTATCATTCCTCGGTTTAAGCTACAAATCTCATTCAGTTAAGCAGATGTCCACTTTGTTATGTTCATATGACATTGCATAAATCCATTTACCTCGACCTTATCAAGAAAATCATGCTCATAATCCTCAGCCGCATCCGAGTGGCAAACATACCGCTACGCTGCAAAGCTCATGCCTGTGATCTCCAAACTGCTCATTCCCCGGCCTATGACTCATAAAATTCCCAGATGACAGTGACAATGTTGATCCACGGTCCTGTCATCAGCTAATGAATTAGGCCGGGCTCAGTGTGGACAGCAATTGATAGCGCGTGCCTCACTGGGGTCTGTGAAAACATAGTGGCTCAGCCTGTGGCCTTATATGCAGGTTTTTCTGACGTTGCATCTATTAAAGCTGCAGATATCCCAGTGGCAATCCTGCACATTCTCTCGGCGTGAAGCAAGCAGAGAGAAAGACAGTGACACGGGGCAGCAGAGGGTGGACAATGTTATGAAAATAGACTTGGGTGAGCGCACATGCACATAAATAAACACAAGTCAAGTTCTAAAAAATAATTATTGATTCTTGAAATTCTATCATACGCACAGACAGGGAGGATTAGATTAATATAACCGTGGACAAGACAGGTGCGTGTGTTGTGGGGGGGAGGGCAGGTGGGGGCAACCTTATCTTAAATGTGTGTGTGTTTGCGTGGCTGCATCTCTGTGTGTACACTGGGGTTATTGAGGGGATCATTTCATAGTAAGAGGGATTGAGAAAGTAGTCAAGGACAGATAATCACTGTGAGCAAGAGCTGTCAGCTGTACACACAGAGGGAAAGCAGGTCAGAGTTTTGTATAGAGAAGGTCAAAAGCAAAGGGTACTGTGTGTGTGTGCGTGTGTATGTGTATGTGTGTGTGTGTGTGTGTGTGTGTGTGTGTGTGGTGAAGGGGGGCAATTACCACTGATTCCCCATTTGACCTGTATTCCTCTTAAATAAGGATGTATAAACCCTTAAATTTGAATAAAAAAATAATTTGACAGTGTTGAAATGTACCTTCTTACTCATTTTAGCTTTTTTGTTTTGCAGAGAGTCAGATGAGAAGATCAATACGTCTCTGATATGTGTCCATTCAATATGAAGCTGCAACCAATAGATGGTTAATGTAGCTTATCTTAGCACAAATACTGGAAACCACTCACAAATGAACAAGTTATATCTGTCAGAAGCAGTGATGCCAGGAAGTCTTTGCACATTGAAAAACTACAAATTATTGTTCTTACACTGTTTTGTTACGGCTGGACAGAGCCTGTTACCCCCTGTTTCCAGTATTTATGCTAGAGTAGTAATGTTCTTCTCTACTGTCTCTTGGGAATAAAGCAGATACGCATATTTCCAAAAAAAGTCTAAATATGTCTTGAAGCATTTGTTTTCTGAAATGGTACACTGCCTGGGCTTTTGTGAGTGCTGCTCACGCTAACCTTGCTGCCCATCACCGTCTTCTCATGCATGTCAGCAGAACATTCCCTGTCTGTGTGTGTGTGTTTATAGATTATGAATGTGCATTTGCGCGTGCAAGTACGGAAATATCTGCTTCATGTGGCCGTGATGTGCTGAAGCGTAAGTGTGTGTTGTGCTTTACCGTGGAAGTGACCCCAGGAGGAATCCCCCTCAGCAGGCCTGACTAATTTGGCCATGAGCGTGGCATTAAGTACACATTCCTTCCGAAGCGGTGTCTCCACTTCCCTCTCCCCCTCGACTGCAACACTTTAAATAAACTGAGCGCAGGACTGTTAAGAAAGGCCACCGCTCTCTGTGTCTGACCCTCGGTGTGACCTCGATTGATGTATTTCCTCTTCTTTTTAGCCTCTCTTTGAAAAACGTGACTGACCGGTGAATCATCAAAGTGACTCGTATGACAGGAGGGGGAAAGTAAAGAAAGTCCTGAGTTCACTTGAGTTGGGTGGGTGGGTGGGGGCTTCTTTATCCTCATAAAATTAGAGGAAAAGTCAGTGAGCAAAGCCAGCCACCTCTTGACAAGAGTGAGAAAGTTTATATATTCTCTTCCCTCTCTCGCTTCCCCAGTGTTGGGTTTCTTATGAAGCTGTGGAGAGACAATGACAGCGTACTGGGGATCAAACACTGCTACCCAGGAAATTTTAATCATCGGAGCACCACCAGCTTTTTTTCCCATCAATTGTTGCCAGGCAACAGGTGAGGCAGACCCCAGATATTCTGTGTGTGTGTGTATGTATGCGTGTGTGTGTGTGGGGGGTGGGGAATGGAGGGGAGTGCAGATCAGGGTGTGTATAAAAGAACCTTGGGGTTATTTTATTAATCTGCATGGGGAGTCTTTTCTTTTCCTCTCTGATAAAACCCTTTCTGCTCTTTCTTTGTAGCAGGCGGCCCGTCTGCCCTCGACTTTTGTCCTGTGATCATTCAGCTCCACAGGGACCCGTGTCAGGCATCCCCCCTCAAAGAGAGCCCATGTGACAGTAGTTTAGTGTATGTGCGAGAGATACAGAACACTGTAATCATTCTGGAAAGTTTGCCGTATCTCTCAGAAAAATCTAGTTTGTCATGCAAATACTGTAAATCATTTTTTGTTGACTTTTTACAGAACATATGGTCCAGGAACAGCCCTCGAGAAACTTCAAGATCGCTCGCTATAGAAAGTTGAAAGAAGGCAGATGGCCTGAGCTTTATTTTTCTAGCGAACAATTTCCTCTCAATCTAAGAGGTACTAATGGAAAGACCCTGAATTAAAACATGTGTGAAAGTACAATTTACCCCTTCGTTTCTCACCCAGGCAGAACAACCCCGGCGAACCACACAGAAAAGAGAATTTGCCTTTTTATGAAACAAATTAATGAAGACATTTTCCACCCAGCGAAAAAAATTTAGGACTCTTTCCCTTCTTCCAGAAAACCTCAATGTTGGCCAAATGTGTTCTGCTAGAGTTACCAGTGGCTGATGTTAGGTTGTTGATTTCAGGAACTGTTGAGACAGCGTGGTTTTAACAGTCAACAAATAGCTTTCTCCCATGTTCCAAACATTAAGATGCTGGAGTGATGCCTCTGTTCTCTCAAATGCACCACATAATATCACATTGGAGCACTTTTGAAGGATAGTGTTGCCTCTTTCCATACTGTTTTTGGTTGACTCGAGGATCTTGCAAAGGAAGTATAATTTACAGTATGACAAATTTGTGTGTATGATTGCATACACAGAAACTAACTGCTCCATGTTGAGCCAAGAGCAGCTCACACCCAATACAAACAAAATGTAGACTTATTCTTTTTCTGAACAAGACTAAGTGTTGCTGGCAGCTCTGATTATAGTTCTAGAGGAGAGATGAAAGATCACCAAAGTTTTCACATTTCATCCTGTTGGAACATGAATGTGTGCACCAAATTTCATGGCACTACATCCAAAAGAAATGGTGACATATTTCAGTCTGGACATTGCCATCCCTAGAGCCACGGCGCTTGTATGGCTAACTTACATGCAGTGTTTTCTTAGATGTTTAGTATGCTGAATAAATGAGCAGCCGCATTAACATTTGCTTGCCATCTTGGCCCAGAAGTGGTGAAACCAAAAAGAGATTACATAATACATATGTAAATGTCAGACACCCAAACACAAGCAGCCTGTGATGTTTATGGTGAAAATAACATCAATTATCTGTCACAGCTCTCATTCTGTTCAACTTTACTCACACATTGTTAGCGTAACCAACAAAAGAGAAAGAATCTCTCTCTCCCAGAGGCCGGAGGCTCGAAAAATTACAAGTGTTGATTTTTCGCACACAAGCGATCCATTTCATGTTTGAAAACCACTCATATAAAAATATCCAAGACCCATAAAACAGCAGGATTGAAAGGCTGGTGTTTTTATAATTAAAGCCAAAGCTCATTCCTGCTAATGACCAGAGGAGGACTGTTGAACTGGGACAGTACATGTGTGTTCCACGCAGGCTAAATCCAACTGATGTGATCTGCAGCGGCTGTAGAAAATCAAATAAGATACAACAAGAAAAACAACTGGGAGGTGAAAATATGAGCATGAGGGAGGGTACGGAGTCTCTGAATGTCCTCGTTGTTGAGCCAAGCCTGTAAGTGCAGCGCTGGTCTGATTGTAATTTGGCATTGTGTATGGTTTGATCTCACAGACCAACTCAAGCAGGGTTTATAAGTTCTGGACTGGTAAATTTTCCAAGCAAATGTGTAGACAAAAGAGAAGTGCCATACATTATGATTATACCTTATAAAGCAATGAATCAATGAATTCCGTGATACAGTATGCTATAATCTATAATATATGTACTGTATATATAATACAGTACCAGTTTGGACACAGGACCTTCCCAGTCAATGGTTTTTATTTTTATTTTTCTATTCTACATTGTAGATTAATACTGATGACATCAAATCTATGATGAAGTGTAAAAACCCAAGCCAAGCCAAGCCAAGCCAACCCATGAGTTAGTCACCTAGAGTGGTTTTCAGTTAACAGATGTGTCTTGACAAAAGCGACTTTTTTCCTGCTTAATGTGTTTGAGACCATCAGTTGTGTTGTGCTGAGATAGTATTGGTAAATACATAGTAATCCATATTATGGCAAGGACTGCTCAGCTAGGTAAAGAGAAACAACAGTCAGCCATTACTTAAGACATGAAAGAAAGTGCAGTTGCACTTGGACAGTCATAATGAAACTATAGCTCTAATGAGGACGGGGTTACCTCTGCTGCAGAGGCCAGGTTCGTTACAGTTATCAACCTCAGAAATCATCAATTAACAGCACCTCATATTAGAGCCCACATAAATGCTTCACAGAGTTGAAGTTGCAGACACATCTCAACATCAACTGTTGTTGCATTCATAGTTGAATTTCTGCAAAGAAGCTGCTACCGTGGGCGACCAATGAGAAGAAGAGAACTGCTTGGGCCAAGGAACACAAGGAATGGACATTAGACCAATGGAAATTTGTATTTTAGTCTGATGAGTCCAAATTTGATTTTGGTTCCAGGTATCTTTGTGAGACTTGATCCTCTTCCCACACATTCACCTGACCTAAAAATTCAAGGCACATTGGAGTGCTGCATCAGAATACTTGGCCTCCACATTCACCTGACCTAAACCCAGTTGTGATAGAAAAAGAAAAAAACAGCCAACAAGTGCTCCGCATGCATGGGAACTCCTTCAAGACTGTTGGAAAACCATTCCAGGTGACGACCTCATGAAGCCGGTTGAGAGAGTGCCAATAGCTGACATCAAAGCAAAAGGTGGCTACTTTGAAGAAATCTAAAATATGAAACATATTTTGCTTTGTTTTTTGTTTACAAAATAGAAAATGTGTCCAAACCTTTAACTGGTACTGTAAATACACTTATTTTATGTGCTATAATTGCTCTCTTTATATATGGTGTTTTATTGTTATCTGAAAATATTTTGTATTAGAAACATTTGAGAAACTGAGAAAAGCAGACTTGTTTCTCTTTTTGTTAAAAACACAGTCATGACATTATCCAAGTCTGAAAAAGCTTCATAAAACCTCTGATGATGTAAGCAAGTTGGGAGAATGTTTTAAACCCAAAGGCAAGTACGCAATGGTTCAATAAAATGAAAAAACAAAATCACTAATGTTTGCTGACTCTTTTTAAACAGCATCAACAATATGAACCACAACAACAACAATTATGTTGAAGTAAAACTATGTGGTCTGTGATGTTTCCCAGAGTCTGACTGTGTATTAAATCATAATCAGTGCCCACATTGGAGATGACATTTCTTCATCCCCCTGAATGTGATCCTTGAGTGGACATGAAATATACCTACAGTATCTACCCACAGAGAACCTGAGTGGGGCTCGACAGCACACATGTTCGACGTATGTGGAGCACATGAGGCCAGTAAAACATGACTGATCCTGCATCTGACCGAAAGAGAGGGGCGACTGACTACGGTGGCTGTTTATAGCCAGTGATAATGGCCTCCATATAAAAGCAACAGTAGGCTAATTATGCCGGTGAGTTTGTGACATTGGGTGGTTATTTTGTAAAACAAGGCACATGATGCAAAGTGCAGCTGAGTGCACTATTTTTACATGGACAAAACATTCAGACCGACATCAACATTTTAAAGGTACATTCAGTGTTCAGTGTTTCCCTATAATAACCACTAATTGCAACTGAAAGCATTATAAGCATAGGGTTGCGTTTAGGGAACTAAAATCACTAGTTTAATAATAGGAAAAGATTTCAGTCATGGTTAAATACTGGATTTTACTTTTTTTTTTTCCAAACATTTTGGATATAACTATGTGTGGGCAGATAAGGGCAAAACAAAGGTAAATATGGTCAATGGAAATACAGGAGGAGTTCAAGATCTCATCTGAAATTTCTTCTCCTTTGTGGTAAATACATTCATAGTTCTAAGTGAGAGCTGTGACTGAAAGGCTAAACACTGGAAACATCTTTGATTTGCGCTCATGTAAAGTCTATTATTACTGATATTTTCCTGATTGACTCATTACAGGAACACTCTATGTGTGTTATTGAAATTGACTCACAATTAGTCGTCCAATCAAAAATCTGTCATTCTTCGCCAGCTGAACTGTGTCCACAAGCAAGACAAACTTCACCATGTGGAAAATAGACTCATCTTCCCCGTGTGTCAATTGATTTCATCTCTGTAATTACACGACACAGGACAAGGCAGACTCACGCTATGAGAATCCCAGTGCACTCGGGTCCAAATGGTACTGAGAGAGGCTTTTATTTTGTAGGGGCTTTTGGTGAAACATGAGAAAACGATTCTCCCAGAGGTGAATAATTACTGATTGCTTTTACAGTCATCACTGGGGGCTCAGTGTCCTACACCACGGTCAGGTCGATTTGAATGCGTGAACATCAGTGTCTTAAACTTTGGGTCGGAGCCTAAGTTGATGTCTGCACCCAGTCCCCAAATGACAGGAGTCCTCATGTATTTTTATGAGCCTGAGATCCAAGATGAGGCTGAATTTACTTTGATTGCACCCTGACTGGAAAAGGCATTTGTAAAACCTTGGCATGGACCATTCTCTCAATCAGTGGACCTTTATGTCCTCAGAAGAACTCTCATCCAGGTCAAAGGGCAAACGTCTCTGGACATACACAAACACGAGACGTGGGACTGGCTGTTGGGAAGGGCTAATGCAGCACAGATTTGGGGGCGCTGAGGGGCCGCGTTTGGATGCGAATAATATGGGCAGGTTTGTTGTACTTGGATGATTTGCTTGGCAGTACATATCCCATCCTAGATCATGACTGAAATGTGTTGGCTCTGATGGTTCACACCATGAAATACCACTTACCTTACATTCGCTGAAATGTGAGTGCGTATATGCATCTGTGAACTCACAAGAGTATAACCTAATTTAACAGAAAGACTGGGGTGAGGTACCAAATGCTTGGGGGTGGGGGCGCATGAGCACACACACACACACACACACAGTGACACCACACAGGATATGGCAGCTATCACCAATCTTCATAATAGATGACTCATTGTCATTTCAGTGTGGAACTTACTGGAATTTTCAAATTATCAACAGGTGGCAAGCACACAATGCGTGTGTGTTTGTGCGTGCACGTGTGCGTGTGTGTGTGTGTGTGTGACCTCCTGAACCAAATTTGAAATGTGGTTTGGGAAACATAGGCACACACATGGCTGGGCCTCACACACTATAGCATCAATGTTGCAATGCACAGATATATGATATTATATGTCATATGTGATACACTCACACACAAAAACACACAAAATACACACTAACAATTGACAGATAATTAATATACTGTTGTTTCGCAGTGCAGTAGTTGTGGTTAACACCAGCCTCCTCAGTCTCAGAAGGATTGTAGTCACTGTAGCTTAAACCAAACATTTGACAAAAACAAACTGCAAAAGAAAAAGCCGCCAACAGCTGTGGCTGTGAATGAATAAGCTGATTGATGCATTTGTTATAAGGTGTTAAATCAAAGTTATTAGGCTATAATCATTTTTTACAAGACAATACTAACAGCTCAATTCCCTGCTGCTGACGTGTTGTGTATGTTTGGTTCTGGGAGATAAAAACATTTTCTCCATCTGGACTCCGAGCTGTGAAGAATTTATGGCCTCTATGGTCTTTTGCCTTCACTGTGGGCTTCAAAACAGCTTTAAAGCAATGCTTGAGGAATAATTTACACCAGGAAGAACAACTATTCGAGATCAGAGATGGCAAAGCATGTTACGTGGCTCTTCTGAGAAAAATTGCAATACTCTAAAAACGCTGGATGTAATGCCTTATATTAGTTGTGAAATATCTGCGCATTTGACTGTTGGAATTTTTAAATACTAAACCATTTGGAACATTCATACGTCATAAAAAGCAGCTTCCCTGCGTTAATATCTGCGCTGTTTACATTTCTCCACGATTTCTGAATCACAATATTTAATCAAAGACACAAGCAGAGAAAGAGAGTCGGGACTGAGAAAGAGAAGAGGAATGCGAGAAGAGACGGAGAGGGGTGGAGGAAAGATGAAAAAGCATGTGTCTGCAAATAAATCAAACACCCACAAACATCCCTCTGTGCCGAAGTCAGCGATGACAACACGGCGTAAGCCGCACAGCAACTGACTTAAGTTCAGTTATTATAGAGCAGACATTTCTGAGAAAGACACTTCAGATCGAATCCCACAAAGCCCGACCCCACTGGATAAAATCTGAGGGGAGACCTGGCTGAAAGATGGATGCTCTCTCTCTCTCAGTCTGCAGTATAAGGAGTTGTCTCCCAGCTATTTAATCAGAGAAGTTTTAGTGCTGGTAGTTAAGTAGTGGAGAGTTATGGGTGTGTAGACAGGTGTTGCGTGAGAACGGCAAAACATAGCCTTGCTGAACCCAGCATAAAGCAGAGCGGTGCGGACGAGATTGACAGGTTTGGGTCGAGCTTTACCTCTCTCTGGATCTCGTTCTGTCTGTCGAGCTGCTCCCTCTATCCTGCATCTATATTTGTATCTATTTATCACCCGTCTCCTTATTTACAGCTGTATCATAACGACCCTGAACGGGAATATTAGCCCATAAATCTGATCCAGAACACCTTACAGCTATGCAGGCAAGTCCATGTGCGTAGACGAGAACACACACAGAGAACGCGCACACACACACACACACACACACACACACACACACACACACACACACACACACACACACACACACACACACACACTCTTGGAGGAATACCCGCTGCAGTAAATATGTCTGGAATCGTAACGCAGCAACACATCCCAATAGTGTTTTCATCAGCAACTGGGTAAACAAACACACTGAACCAAGTTGAGTTAGTGGATAACAGGTGCCAGGGCGCCTTGGCAAAACAACGCCAGGCATTTATTCAGCATGAACACCACTATGGTGATGACACATGCAAACAGGGTAGACACACAATTTCATGTGCTTAAGGGCACGTGCACACACACACATTCAAATTAATGAGCGTCATAATAAAATAAGTTTCTCTCGTTTCCTAGGATCAAACAAGCTGAATCAACAATCATTGTGATTTGTAAGAAAGTGGTATGTATGATTTCTAATAGGGAAGAGCATGACTTTACACTTTAAGAAATTAAATGTTACATTTATTTAACTGACTTATGTCAATTGGTTCTTATTAAAACTGTTTTTAATAAATGGGAAAAAGTTAATTATTACTACGTCATGTAAAACAAATGTCACTAAACTCTCTTAATTATGTTGAATTTACACAAAACAATTATGTTCAGTTTACTAAACACAAATGATTTATATTGATGCGGTAGAATTTTGTTGATTATAATTAACATAACTGAATCCTACTTGCTCTATTAATGAGAGTCCCATAAACAGAACTTAAGTCATGTTACTTCTTGAGAGATGACTTCAGCGATTACAGAAACTGTTGATCAATATTCTGTCTTCAGATTGTTTTATTTTGTCAAGCCAACAGTCCCAAATCCAAAGTTCCACAGTTTACAGTGATATATCTTTGTTTGAGAAATGAATGATGATGATCAAAATAGTAAATTGCTTCCTTTGTCTGACTTAGAGTAAAAAGCACCAAATCAACTCAGTTTACAATTGTTCACTGAACCCAACCCAAGGGTCGTGGTTTCATCTTTTGCCAGTGGGATTACTTATGTAATCTGTTTTTAAGGACCTGCACTTTGTAGAAAGCCTGTTGCCATCCAAGTCCATAAACACTTTCTGAAGAAATTTAAATGTGTATCTCTGGTCCTTGATCAGCCCAAGCAGGAGTGCACAACCATTTGCCACATCCTCAGATCTTGCAGCACTTCCTCAACTATGAAGCCAACATCGTCAGGCGGATCTGGGGGCTCTCAAATAACCGTAAATTTCCAAGACCATTTGCTCCATTTCTGTCCTTACACCAGGATCAATATCCTTAAAGTGGGAGAAGAAAGTGCATTAATTAGAATCTGTTTATGAGAACTAGGCCTGCTGCTCGTTAACATGATTATGTTCTCAATTATTTGTCTATAAATTGTCAGAACATCTTTAAAAATTCATGTAACACATTTCCCAAAGTCTCTTCAGATGTCCTGATTTTAGTGACGTTTAGTGTTTAGTGTCTACTCTACAGAGCATCTCACTGAAATTCTCTTTTGTTATTTGATGATTACAGTTTTTGTATTTAAATGCTTTTTTCATATTTCACATTTTTGTTATACATGTAGTGAAGTTCAAAGACCTTTTTGGAACTTTAGTTTCAATTCAGTTTCAGTGTCTTTTGGATACTTTCCATTTGTAAGCCTTACAGTGTTTTCATGTGAGAATAGTTTCAATGATTTTCCTCAAAGTCAAAAATGAATGTGGTACAAGTCACATTCTCATCATGTTTAAGTAGATGTGTGTACATTATCAGTGCCTTTTTAAAGTCAGCAATTCTGTGTGCTCTTATGTATGACCGTGCGTTTGTGAAGAGAAAGTAAAGATGTGTGTGTTTAATTGTGGAGTGAGAGTTTGGAATGAGATTTTTGCCCTCAAGGTGCAAATGGAATCTCCACTCTCAGGACTTATAAACACCTTAGCACAAGGCGATGTGTGTGTGTGTGTGTGTGTGCATGTGTGTGTGTGTGTGTGAGACTATGGTGTGCATGCTTTGTCTGAGGGCACGTCCAGGGCAAAGGGAGTGCGTCCATGTAGGTGTGTAAACAGAGCACAGCGTGCAGACACACACACACACACACATTTTATGAGCCATCTAGAAAAACAAATAAACAAACTCCACAATCCCAGCAAGCAATGGGACACTGACTCCAACACAGACATGCACTTTCTCTGCAGCTGTTCATTTATCTATCTGTGTATCTCTCTCTCTCTCTCTCTCTCTCTCTCTTTCTCTCTCTGTTGATTTCTATCACTCGCTACCACACAAAAAAATGACTCAATAAAGACTGAACAAGAGAGTGTTTGGTATTATTACATAATTAGGAATAGTACAGTCAGGTACATAAAAACTCCATTTAAACCGAAACCTTTTCTCCTCCCCCGCCTCACCAATGAAGATGCTGAGGCTCTCTCTGTTAATCTCCCACCCTTCATCTTTTGTCACCCTCCTCTCCTCTCTCATCCCACTCTCCCCTCCTCTTTCTCTCAGAGTCACGGCTCATTGGAAGACAAACATCCTGACCCTCCACACACCCCCACCGCTCCCCCAGGCCCATCTATAAACTATGCCTCCCTCTATTCCTCCCTCTTATCCCTTCATCCTCTCCTCCTTCCCAGCTTAGCTTGTAACCGTATCCTACCTGCAGCGTATTCTTTACATGCATTCATCAACGTCAGCCATTTAGACAAGCTCTTAGAGGGGAAGAAAAAACAAAACACCAGATTAAATTAGCGGCGGAGGGAGAGTTGTTGTCTGGTTGCTGGTGTGATGTGAAAAGGAGGTGTCCTGGAGAGAAGGCATGCATGGAATCAGCAATGTGGCCCCCTCGCTGAGCTTGAGAAACACTGATTCAGGACATTTCGGTATCATATTATTTATTGACTGAGGATCCATAAGTTGAACACAGAGGAAGTTGACATTGATCTGTAATCAATACCTAAAATTTCTGTTACAAATAATCAGGTGGTGTCAGTGATAATTCAGCCTTTGCATGATTTCATGAGAGAGGAGGAGGAAAAAAGGTGAAAAAGTTTCTTTTATGTTTTAATGTAGGTGATCACTTTTTTTCAGTAAAAATATTTTTAATATTCTGCAATAGTTTGGGTTCGGGATTGTCGAGGCTGATTTAGGTTACTGTTGGCAGACGTGGGCTCTATCACAAGCGTTACGCCGCCACCAGCCAACCACCATGTCGCTCTGCTTCCTGAATCAGTTCCACATTGAGGAAGCGGGGCACATCAGCAGGAGTCATCCTCCATGCTGGCTGATGGGCCGATTCTCGCTTTGTCGAGAAGTGACAATCAAACCGAAGGAGATAACGGGAAAGAAACGCTCACCTGAACTCTGTGTTTGGGTGCAACCTAAAACAGTTCCTAGGTTTGTTTTCGAGTGCTGTCGGTTTGCTTTAGCACCGAGACTGCTGAAATTGAACCTGGACAGCGGAAAATATGAGCACAGATAAGCAGAGCAGCCAGGGGATAGTAAGAATCAGATGGAAATTAAATAGATTTGGTGAACAAGTCGACAGTCTAAATGCTCTTGTCTGGAAGGAGGTTTGTCAAAGGGAAAGTAATCCTGTTGAATTGTTTTACTCCTCTGTGATTAAAAGCAGTTATTTCCTAACCAATGGAATAATCGTTTAGGAATGAAATCAAACAAGATCTCCATTCATTCATGCTGGATTTTGTCTAAAGCACGCTTAATGCTTCCCCCTGCAGAAAAGAGGGACGATGAAAGTAAAACATCATGAAAAACGATGCCCCTGTTGCTGAAAAAAGTAACATTTACAACGTGTTTTACTCGTTTTTTTTCTTCTCACTATTTTCAAGATCAAAACATGTAGATCTATTTTCCTTTTTAGTGATCAAGTGCACTTAAAGTTGGATGTACAAAAAAGCGTGATTGAAAAGTGTTTTGTATGACAGCACATGTTTTGGTGCCTTTGTGTTCAGGTGCAACTGAGACAAAAACGTCGGTTAAAAGCAACTTTTTTTCAAGCTATTGTCGGGTGAACTGGACAGACTCTGACAGGATCGAGTCCCTGAGTGGTGCCTCGTTTTCCTGTGTGTCATTCCCTGGCTGGACTGCGGCTGTTTGAAGTCAAAGCCCTTCATTGATGAGCAGAGTGCGTTGCAGAGCAAAGCAGAGCTCTCTGGAGTGATGTGTCACACTTTCATCTCTCGCCTTCTTTCTATTATATGTACATAGCTTCCTCGTGACAGGAGAGCTTGAGACTGTCGGAGTCGCTGAATGAATTCCGTGTGGAAGTTGCGGGAATGTCTTTGAGGTCATAGGGAACAATGAGGGGCTGATGGGAGAAATAAGTGGTGGGAGAAGTGGGTGTGTTTTAACAGCTTGCACTGAGTTCTTGCCTTTAAACTGTCCTGCATAAATCCTGCACGAAGGCCTGGTCACACCAGCATTTAAGACAGCGGAAAAAAAATTTGAGGGAACAGAAAGCTTAAGATTCCAAGATGGAGGAATTATTGTGGCTTATCAGCTTTGTTGCACCATGCACTTTATTTAACCTTCTCTATCAGAGTATAAAATGCTCTGTAAAAGAGGACTGGTGTGCAGACAGTTATGAGACAGGAGTGATCATACAAATACGTTTTGAATAAACTGCTTCATGGGTCAAATTGTTTGCAAGCATTTAAAAAGCTTAGTCACTCAGGAACCTCTTTCCCCTCTTCTATTAACTTTTTTTGTTGTTGCATGAAATGATTAATAATCCTGAGGACAAAATGTCAGTTGGAAGTAAGAGAAAAGAAACTTGTGGAGCTATTGACACCCCACCACCAGCATGTTCCTGGCTGGCTGGCATATTAGTGGTTAGCTCACCAGCTACAGTAGTTTGCAAACCAGCTCCCCTGGAACCACATATTTAGCATAGACACATTGGATGAATTTCGCCAAGCCACTTTCTGATGTAAACAAGCCTTCGAGATTTCAAACACTTAGATATGCTTCAGAAATATCTTTAATTTCATTATTTATTATTTCTTTCGTTTTTCTCATATGAACCACAGAAAAAAAAAGCTCTTTTATTACACATCTGTAGGCTATTGTACCAAATGCATCACAGGAAAGTGAGAGATTAAAGCTACATGTAAAAGCCATCTTTTGTCTGTAGTGTGTTCAGGAATGTCAGTCCTTACTCCAAAAACAGTATATGATTAGGTCAGTATGAGCTTTTTTGTGTCGTGCAGGGCCCCTGTTCAAACTTTGTGCATTTAAATGGGATCTCTGTCTTTCTTCTCTCCACTAAAAAGTTCTTCATGACATTCGTTTGTTACGCTGAATAAAATATACATATCTGTTGTTAAGTTGTTCAGTCCATTTTATTCAAGCACTCACAGAATCCTTGTTGACTTTTTCTGATCTTCTGATCTTTAACGGTTGCACCTGTGATTTTAGTGAAATTATCAGGGAACTAAAATGTGATTCCAATTAAAACTCAGTTCAATTCAGTGCATTTGTCTCAGGAATGAATTGGATATAATGCTGTGTGGTTCCATCACTACCCAGCAACAGCAAACATTACATCAGCAGCAACACAAACAAACCCCCCCTACCATGTGCAATCTATCAAACATGGCAGACTTTGTGGGTGGGAAGCCAGTGTGGGATTATGACCTTGTAGTAACTGTGGGTTGCTGCACCAGTGAGTTTGGCTGGTTTGTTGTGGCACCTGCATGAAGGAGCGGTTTAAGCAATATATAGTAAACCTCTGCTCATGTTGTCTCCTGGTGAAGCTGATTTGCAGGCAGGTGATGGAAAGAGGTTGGCGTCTCCATCTTTCACTTCACTACATCCGTCCAACAGTGGAGTTAGCAGTAAGTCTATAGGCAACTCCAGATGGTTAGAAAAGTGGCCAAAAACAACAACCACCAACACCACAAACTAGCCCTAACTGAGAAACGTGTTAACTCTAGACAAAAACATTCTTTAGCGTTACTTGCAGCTGGATGAGTAAGTGCAGTGAGTAAGAATGGGAGAATGTGTTATTGGCTGTATTCTGTGTCAGCTACCGTGAGCAGCCAACATCTCTGGAAAATGGTGATGATATCTGTGTCCTCGCGCTGCAATCACGTACCAGGAAATTCCCAGAAATATCTTGGCACTTTGTTATTGAGGGTCTGTTATGTCGCCTTGGTGTAATTATAATATTGTATACCTTGCTTGCTATATTTTTTTTAAGGATTTTTGTATTAGATGTTCGTCCACTATTTCTGCAGTGTGTTCATTTTATAGTCATAATAATTTGCTTATTTTAAAAAATCTTGTGTTGTCAATGTCATTGATTTCTCCAAACGCCATAAACAAACAAAAAAACAACAACAAAGAGAAACGGCACTGATTCAGGAAATCTCACATATTCAGGTAACTTCAGATGATTGAAACAAAGCCCCAAGCACCTTCTGAGTAAAAGCTAACATCTTGCATGCTTGAGTGATGATTTGGAGGGCTCCCCTATGACTGATGGAAAGAGAGAATGAAAGAGAGGAGTGAGAAGTGGAGAGAGGTGGGGGGTGGAGGTATGCTTGGCCTCTTCAGCCTGTTTGTTTCCGTTTAGTCCTTTCATCTCCGCTCATATACTGGTGTCTGTCGTCACACGAAGGGAAGCTTGCAGAGCTTTATCTTGCAGAGATTTACAGAGAATTATGAGGAGCCCCAGTGTTCCCTGGACCAAGTGTTTAAGTGGTCTGACAGATAATGTCTCGAGAGATCTCTGTCTGCGACAAGATGTGTAGAGACCCATGTACAGCAGCTGATGTCAGAGCCGAGATTGTAACAGCAACTCCGTGTCAGGCAGCACGTCAGATTTCAGATTGAACGGCATCAAAACACTAGTGACGTATACAAGCTTGTTGAGTGTGTGTTAATTAAATATAAACTATTGTTTTCAAATCCAAAAATATGTATACTGAAATATCTACATTCTTCTAACATGTTTGTGCTTACTCACCTCTTTATATTAACCACCTGCCCACCCTTAAAAATATTACAATATAGAAACAATATAAATAACAAACTGCTACAGAGACACCAACAGTATTATACATTATTTCTGAGTATTATATAGGAATTATATAGAAAGAGTACTCATGTAAACAGTATGCAGTTTACTCTGCTGCTTTCACTCGTCTATGGAATTAATACTGTTTTTCCTGTATGCACGATAGACTTCATTAAATTTATTACAATTACACTAAAATGACAGTAAATTAACTGTAAATTCATCACAGCGAAACAACGAGGACGTTTTGTAATCACATCCTGGATTGGTCAAAATTGTTTCATGTGTCCTTGAATGTTTCAAAATGGCAACAAATACTCATGCTCTCACTAAATGCTAAATTAACTTTTTGATTTTTTTTAATTTGATTTTTTATATATTGAATTACATATTCGCTGTCCAGGGTGCTGAATTATGTGCTAATAGGGCATACCTGAAGATGGAGAGAGAGATTTGTCATGGCTTTGCGTGTCGCTGACATTGTCATGAATGGCGTTCTGCCAGAAGAAGTACTGACAGCGTACGGTGTCCTGGAACCATATTGCTTGTCTTAGATACCCTCCAAGCAGCTTGTGTGATGTTAGACACCCTTGGCTGGTACTGAAACACTGCTACTGCTAGTTAGCTTTCTGAAGCTTGAAATATTCTTATCGGCTGAATAAGCACTTAGTCTCTCCCCTTCTCTCTGATGGTCCTGCAGCTCTGATGTTGTATCAGAGAGACACTTATTCTGTCAAATAACTCAAAGGAATGTACAAATAGTTCTAAAAAGTTGTTTGTTTTCATAGTTCCTTCAGGCTGGATATGTGCGTATCTGCACGGCTCCTCAGTCACCCTGCAGAGCCTTATGTACACAATTGAACGCATTGTTCTGGAAGATCCGTCTTATCAGTTGACGATAGGCTGAACCGCAGATCAGCGGCCGGCAGCAGCCCTGCTGCAGGTCGTGGTCCAGCTCCAGAGAAATGTACACTAAGTGCAGTCACCATGAAAGCTTCGCACATAGCTCACCACGTGGTTGGCGGAGGATCTGCTTCCAGGTGGAGATGAGATCTGTACGTGTGCATTTGCGTCTGACAGCTGTGAAAGTGTGTGTGTGTGTGTGTGTGCGTGCATTTGTGAATTCGAATGTTTGTGTACCGCAGCGAGGCTGATGCGTCATGAGGCTCGGATGAACACGATAAGATGTCAGGATCTGCATCATTGTCTGCAAGGTCTTTTTATAGCAACTTTTAGGATTGCTAGAATTTTTACTTTCATTTTCTATCTTATCTTGTTTTCTTACTGAATATCACAGACGGCAATTATTTTCTGTTACTGCACAGAAAACTCTTGTAAATGCATTGTTATATGTTTCAAATGTAGACATCATCAACAGGAAATTTCTAAAATGCTGGATTTTTTGGCAAATTGTTTCATGACATTATTACTCACGTTTAAGCTCCCTACATTGGTCCTCCTCACGTGATGTCTCTCTCTCTCCCTGGGAGGGAGTGACATCCTTTCGATCGTGACATCAAGACAAGATCGCTTCCCACAAGTCAGCTCAGAGAATCCTCAACTTGTATCCCCTATTACCATGTGTGAAGAAACAGAGATAGAGGGAGAGAAACAGACAGAGACAGGGGCGCAGAGGGAGGACGAGTTGAGAGAACCAGATGGTTATCCTTTGATATCTTCTCTCTTGATGAGGCCAGAAAGTCAGACTGGATTGCCTGAGACAGAGAGGCCGTACGGACTCCGAGGTCCACATCACTGTGGTTTGGGTTGTTTCAAATCTTCAAATCTACAGCAGGCTCTGAGCGTTCGAATAAACAAATGCATGCACACATACAGTACACAGATACATGAATTCACCCACAAGAATTACAACGTCCACATACACAAACAGACCCATACAGACACCCAACCACATGCAGCTAAAAAAAAAATGTTGTAGCTTAGAGGACAAGTTAGTGAATTCAAAACTGGTTTTCACATTTTACCAAAAGGGAATGTTGGTAATTGAATGTGGGAATGTAATGACCTCCTTCATTGTTTTTGTGGTTAAATACCTTGTGTGACCTCTCTGTTGATACATAATATATAAATGTAATCACCCCTTTATATAAAGAATTATCATCAGGTATGTTGCAAAACATTAAGCGAAAAGGCTTCACAGAGACAATGGATTGTAAATCTTTTCGACTTGACTGGATTTCCCAATGGGATGATGAAACAACCCTTTTCATGTGGGGACCCACCGAATGAAGACAAGACACAACACTCATTTTAAATTCAAACACTTACACAGCTGAACAGTGGCACAGACAGCTTGTCTTCTTTTGATTTTTTATATATAGGCCAGCTGAATTTCCATAAAATGCAAAAGTTTTAAAAGATATTTATCAAATTTCTCTGTTTAAGCGTAGCTCTAGAGGGACACATGACATTTCTGACACATGGCTGGAGGCCTACAACGGCCTCTGGCCATGTGTCAGAAATGTCAACACTTGGCCAGTTCTCCAGAGGAGTTGGTGTTTATGTAGGCTTAATATCGGATTGATCTGAAAAATGATGCCGTGTTCCTATGCCAGCCAGCCGGCCATCCGAGCCCAGATTGAAGGGTTTTTTCTCTTTTCTGTAAAATTGCAAGCAGGTGTTCGTTCCGGCTTTTCTCTCCTCCTGCTGCCCCCATAACCCCCCTCCTCCGCCCGCCACCCACCTCATGCGTGTAACATTAGTTCAGAATGTACCGAAACCTCCCTGGTTTAAACTAATTTTCAAAACCAAAGGTATCATTAAGATGTTGACCTGAGCATGCACAACCAGGAAATTAGATTAGTATCACTGTCGTTCTCTGTCAATACCTCACCACTTACTCTTAAACAGTCACATTCATATCATCACAGTCATATTATTTCTTGACGAAGCAAAGCAGAGGAGGGGAGCCATGAGCAGAGTAATGTGGAATTTGACGGCCAGCCAGACGAGGATGCAGTTCATTTATGCTGCAAGTGAGGGAAGCATTTCAGAGTGTTTACTTTGAAACATGAAGTGGGAAAGAGGGATAAAGAGGTTCTACTTTTCACGAATACAAGATTGCATGAAAATAGTGCTTTATTGTGACAGGATTAAGAGTGAATTAGACACACGGTCTTCATGTGTTTTCCACATGAATACATTTAGCCAACTGATAGTCATGGACAAGTGAAACCACATGAGTTAAGGTTAGATTTAGACAATCTTATGTAACCTTTGCTTAACATGGGAAATCGTGGCAATAAGTGATGATTACAGGATATCTATCTAAAGTTGGTTAACTTGAGGTAACATTGGTCACCATGAGTTACTCACCATACCAGACCAAATCAGTTTTTGTTAAAGCTAAAGTTTAACTTTTTTTTTTGCACGAGCAGGAAAATGAACCTAAGTGTATTAACATATTCTCCACACTGCATCAAGCTGCTATGTGCTCATGGTCGGGTTTTCTCATCTAGTCAGTTCAAGCTCAGAATGCAATATTTGCACTACTGAACCTGTGTGTGTAAATGAATGCTGACTTCTTTATTACACTCTATTTTTTTTGTATATGAAAGTCTTTATCAGCACAGAGTGAGGTGTAATTCATGGCTCTCTCTCTAAATCGTGCCTGAAATCAATGCTCGTGTGTTAAATCAGGACAGAAAAAAACGTCTCAGCTTTCATGAGTACTGCTGAAAATACACAGTGTGTTCTGTGTGTTGTGAGCCAAATGAAAAGAAGACAGCAGGTGCCAGGACTCAGGCCTCTCTCTTGTGTCTGCGGTGTTACACCCCGTATTTCAGATCAGACGGCAGATAAGCTTGAAATAAATGATCCTAGCGGTAACTTTTTCAGGAAATGTGTCTCTTCTCTGTTCCTCCTTTAACCTCTTGTTCCTGTCTCCTTCCTGCCTCCTTCCTGCCTGTCCCCAGTTTTCCCTTTTCCCTGCGACTGTACCCCTGAACTCAAAGTAGCACAGCAAGGAAATGGAAGTAATGCTTCATTTCAAATCCACAGCACTCCCTGACCTAGGAAAAAACAGCAAACTCTCACCTTCTTGAATTCGCATCTCTCCTCCATCATCTTCACTCTTCATCTCCCCTCGTTCCTCCAACCACCTCTCCCGCCCTCTCGCCTCCCTTCCCGCTCCTTCTCATTCTTCGTCCTTTGTGTCCTGGAGTCCTCCCCAAAAAAGACTCAATTTGTCTCATTGTATCTGGGAAAAGCTCCTTAAAAGGTGCAGCCAAATCCCTTGGATATGGAGACGGCTCTTGTCTTTTTTCACCCCTTAGCAGGTTGAGATTGATGGGCCATGTAAGTGGTCTTGTTCTCTCCAGCTATTAAACGCATCCATCAACCTTCTTCTCAATTATTAAGATGAGATAAACAGCAAGGGGGAGTCTAAGTGCTGGATTGCACGGTTACTGCTGCTGCTCCAAGTGATTAAATAGCATTTAAGAGGTTCAGGCTACTCACTCATCTCCTCCCTTAAATGTAGTTCTGACTGATGCTTCATTTCACAGGAGAGGCCATCAGGATGTTTGTGTGTCTTAGCATCAAGCTCAAACGTCATTCGTTGTTGAAAAACCGATGTCGGGCTGAGCTGCGCGGCTCAAACTCGTGATGAATTGCTGAGCAGATTGAGCCAGTGAGAGAAATAATGTACTGTTCTGTCCGGCTCATTTCCTTTGAGTTAAATCGCCCTGGTAAAGTATTCCCCCGCGAGACTGAGACTGTGAACTCTGTTTCAGTGGGATGCTCAGCTTGTAGTTAGGGCCTTACTGACACCTTTGATGTTCCAGCAACACAAAAATGTATGTAACCACCAGTGAGCATCCCGAATATCAATGTAAGAGTTAAAGTTAAAGTCTTGGCATTAGAGAATGAAGTGAGAGTGAACCAGTTGTTTGAGTTTTATAGTGGTGAGATACAGGCATCAATAAATTTATTGTAAATTTCTGAACGCTGTAAGACCTTTTCAGGAAACAAAAAAGACACATTTTAAAGGAGCACTTCACCAATTTTACACACAAACTACAGTTTATTCATTATAAAGAGTACTGCTGTGCCTCTAAAATCAGTTCTCTGTAGGAATCTCTCCAAAGTTTGAAAACTAATCCTAATGATGTCAGTGTGCATTATGGGAATCGTAGGATGGATTCAGCATTTTTGGAGGTTGACCCACACTGGAGACTAAGTCAGGATGTCTTGGCCTGTGCTGCACCAATTTTGATCATTCTTTTTAAAAGCCTGTATCTTGTGAGAATTTTATGGAAAACCAATATTAAATTGCTGGAGTAACCCTTTAATGCCATTGCTTTATCCTGTGCTTAGGAAATATAACAATAACGATGATGAACATAATACAAATTCACACTGTCCCGTTTACCACGTCTGTGTCTCTTGGGTTTTATATTATATATTGTATATTATACAAGTCAAAAACATGAACTATAGTGTAATGACTAACCACAGCACCTATCCAGAAACAGTGTATTGTAAATGTTTCAGGTTCTGGCTGTATTCCAGGACAGTTGCACTCTTTCTCTGCTCTTATTCCATTTGGAAGGCTGTCAGAGTGCTCATGTCCCTACACTGTTTTTATTTAATGATTTTCTCCTTATTCATTGCTGATAGGAGAAAGTTTTATCTGCATTTTGATATTTATTTGAAATTCCTGTCGGGCTGAGGTCATTGTAAAACCAGCACCAGCTGCACGTTACGCTCATTGGCGCTGATGTTACAAATTAGTGCTTTAACTTGAAGATTTCAGTTCTCTTAATCTGTCATTTCACTTTTTATTATAAGTGTTGGCAGTTAGGTTTCTTCATTATGAATACAGAATATACATAACAAATTTGGAATGAGCAAATAATTGTATGAAACACATTAATGATAATGGTGAGTTCCTGTCGTGCATCCATTGCAGGCTTTTATTAACCCATGGCTGAGAACACGAGTAAACGCTGTTTTTGTGTTGCTTTCATCTACAGATTCAGTTTGCTTGATTTACTTTGGCACCTTAAGCATACACATGTGCTCATATACAGTGTACACACACACACACACACACACACACACACACACACACACACTTGGTGTCTGTCTTTAGTGGGTGGTTTTGATTTGCTTCCTGTGGCCTGCTCGCCATACATTGCACCGCAACATTCCACCAGAACAATTTATGGATTTTATTAGATTTCTACGGATGTATGCTTTTAGCATTGTTGGAAAACTGTGGCAATGTCCAGGATGAGGTTTGTTGAATGCACACACACACAAATACACACACGCGTGCACACACACACACACACACACACACACACATACACACATGCACACACACATATACATATATCAGTTCCATCTGCCTCGCCCTATTGAGAACTATCAAGGCCAGCAGCAGCTCAGTCTAATTGGAGTGTAGTCAGCTTTCTGCAGGGTAACCATATCTACAGCTTCTACTGTCCAACCAGGAAATTCACAGGGACAGGTCCCTTCCAAGCTCTGCCAGCAGGAATATCTGCTTTTTAGCCACTTCTTCAAAAAATGTGAAACGCACAAAGAAACACATATTTCTTCTGGTTTCCAACTAAGACTTCCATGTGTCTGACAGTTTCCCTGCTGACTGAAAGCTTTGTTGCTGGTCTCATGTCTATGTTGTCTTCTTTTGCAGCAATTAGCCAGGTTGCCAGGCCTGATACAGGTTAACTCCTTTTTCTTTCAGAGTCTTTTGATGATGCTATATATTCTATATGCTCAACCATTTCCATGACTAAATACATCAGCACGTATGATGTACATGCACTGCACAATCATGGCACTCACTAGGCTCCTGACCTTTGGACTGACTGTAACTGTCTGCAACAGAAGCACCTGTGTCATAAAACTGTCTCGGTCCTCGCAGCGACGGAGGGAGACGTGAGAGAATGTCTGCATGTGTTGCCTTTTACCTGTTGGACATGGATGAGTAATTCACCGCATTGCCACAACAAAGATGTAAATCTCTGTCCGAGTGACATGAGAGTCAAAAGGTTATCCCAGGTAACATATGTTGGATAGATAGATGGAAGGACAGATGTATGGGGTGAGCAAAGGACAGCCTGATTTTTTTTTTACTTCAAAGATGTCCTGTGGAGAGGAAGTGAAAGAACTGGTGCTATCCTACACTAGACTTTCTTCAATTGTTACTTTGCGCATAACCACCCATGCAGCATCGGTTCCTCCTCCTTGGCATGTTAATCCCAGTGTCATGTCAAATACGAGGCTGAAGCATGGCAACATCGTTGAGTGTTTGTTCAGAGCCAACTGGGCCGTCACTCCGCTAAACCACAATCACTGACAGAGGTTTAAAGACATTAACCTCAGAGTGTAGGCCTGCAAACCGCTTCCTCTGTCAGAGTTATGCCCTTCAGATGTGGCCGTCCAGGATAGGTACATCGAGGATTGTATATCTCTGAAGTTTTGCATCAGTGATAATCTGGAACTTTTTACAGTAAATGGTCTTAGTCATTCATCTGTTTCCTTAAACTTCGTCCAAACTCCACTTCGCCTGTGATAAGATGTAACTATTGCCAGGTTTGCTGATCTGTTGGAAACAGGAAGTGTTAGAGCCAGTTTGGCGTTTTAATCATCAAATATTTGATTAGAAATAAACCAGTTTGTCTGAGTGAGCAGGGGCAGTGTGCTGCTCTGTGGGACATATTGTACTCAGACTGCAACACCACCTCAAAGGATAAACTTCTTCTCTCAGACATTATATCAGTTTGCATTTGTTTGACATAGCAATCCGAGCTCACTGTATAGCAAGCCTCAAAGGTTTATATACAATAGACTTGTAAAGGAAATGGAGTGTGTGGGGTTTTATTTTTTAGAATGGGGACTTTTTGCACACATGCTGCAGGCATCGACCGCTTCGAGAGCAGACTCAGGTTGCTCCAGTCTCTCTCTTCTCTCTCAGTCCTCCAATCGGTCGCAAGATTGTCACAGAACGTTATAATCCCACAAAATAGATTATGGAGAACAATGGATTCCAGCAAAGGACAAAAGGAACATAACCCAATGAGTCAACAAAGCAAAGATGCAAAACAACCATGAAGCACGGGCAGAACCACATGTAAATAAACATGCATTCTTGGTCGAATAAGAATTAACATCAGGTTGTTTTTACAGCACCACATTCGAACATTTTTCCAGATTATAGTGTAAAAATTGGCAATGATGTGTTTTTATTGTGGTTTTCTTTAGGGCACTCATAGAAAACAGCGGGCTAATAAAGACAAACTGGGACTAAACATCAGCAGGTTTCTCCTCAAAATACTGCGAATCCTACCATATATACAGTACATTATAGTGATAGTGTCTCTAATGACTCGTCATGAGTCTGGGAATTCTGTTTTCAGAGCATGAAACTGTTTTGCTGATTGGTTGTCACATAGATATAGATCACATAGAAGAAAACTTAAATGAAACATGTAAGTGAAAATATAGAGATTTTTAACCAGGGTAGTTTTACTGAGGGCAGGAACACTTTTGATTACGGCCGACAAAATTTCTCCCAGCTACGAAAACGGAAACTTCCTCAGCCCTGTGCGATCATATTTTTGAAATTGTGGTTTTCATTACAACGTACAAGTGCTTTGAATTATTCTACACAATAAACGCATAACGTCAAACTGAATCAATCAATCAAAGGAAATTGCAGAGGGCGTCATCATTATTACTGTCATCATCAAAAGTGTGATGTAGATCATTAGCGTTATGTTTAGACGCACATCGCTCTCTTGACATGACATGAATGATTACATGGGATTAATAACAGATACATAATTTGACAGTATATTTGAGAATCATTAAGCTCTGGAATGAGGAGACAAGAATGTGAGGAGTGGTTAGTGAGGCCAGATAATTGATGTTAAATGAGAAACTGTTCAAATATGTTGTAGACATAGCTTCCAGATAATATGCCAGAATCCTATACTGTGCATACTCTTCTTTGTTTAACTTTGCGTATGGGGGGAAAATTCCTGGGGCTTTCCCTGGCTTTCATAACTCAAGCAAAGTTGACTGATTTTTGGATCGATGCGAATTCTCCTAAAACAATTTTTTCCCCCCCTCGTCTGTCTCGTTACTGAATTTTGTTCATGTACACAATAAATTGACTTTGTTAAATGCTGACATGCTATTCGATCCTGTGTGCTTCGGTCCATAAAAGGATCTTTCTTTGCTGTATTAATGTCAGCTCTACACGCACATTTTCTGTTCTAAATGAAGAGATGACTCCAGCTTCCCTTGTCCTGTCACAGCAGCAGTATTAAACAATACACTTTAAACTTGTGGTGTCTTTGGAATTTGCAGTTTAAGACGAAAAAAGTACATATTTTCTCTGTCAGCTGGACCCCACAAATGAAAACATCAGAATAATAAGAGTAATTGTGAATGATGTTGATGTATTTTGCTCTTTGTTTGCTTTGACAGTTATATTGAATAGCTCTGAAAGATTGTTATCAATAAACCGAGATAACAGAAGAAAGAAACAATGGAACTCTAATATATTATTTCACCTTCAATGAGAAACATTTTTCTAGCATCTAATTTGGTATATCTGGCTCCAATCAGGGATAATTCAAGCAAACACAAATGGTTTCGTTTCCTAACATTTAAGATAAACAGCTCTTTGGTCTGGAAGGTCAGCCAAAACCTTCAAAAAAAAAAAAAAAGACCTTGGCTTGGTGTTTTTCGCTCGGGTTGAGTCCTTCACTGTTATTGTGTGTTGCCAGTGACTTATTTACTTATTTTTGAGTTTGCTTAATAAATTCTGAACATTTGCATTCCAATCAAGATCATTTAGGCCCCAGACAAAACAGCGCTGACCAGCTGAACACATTCCAGAGCTGATCTGTCTGAATTTATACCACATGAGACGCTTCATTCTGGATTAATATTAAGTGAAGCATGCCATGACTGTACATGCTTTCTGCATCTGTGGTGTATACATTTGCACTTAACCATATACCACGTCTTCTTCTTCTCTATGCATGTACATGGAACAGCACAAGAATAACGCACAATAAAATATGTGGCATGCAATTGGAAACAGTACAGGACAGTCAGGAAAGAACACAATCTTTGTTTTGTTAGTTGACCCAACAAATCACTTGCAATCAGCGCAGTGGAAATCATTCATCTTCAGGTAATAGAAATCTGCCTCATTTTTACACAGAATAACCACATTTTGAACAGTTTGAAATAGTTTGGTTTAGATATAATTCTCAGTACCCTGCAATTTGTTTGATTTCTGACTCTTTCCATGGTTTTATTTATATTTTGGTCTTAAAGGGTTATGGGCTGGATGTTGTAAAAAATACATTCATACAAATTACATTCATTCATCCACTACAGCACAATATATCCAATCTGAGCAATTCTTAAATGTTTCATCTGTAAAAGACACTTGCAAGTCAGCAGCACATGTGATGTTTTCATAACCTTCAGATCTGGACCAGAAAAGGTTGAGGGTCTAATTCTGTTAGCTGCCCGCAAGCAGTGTGCTGGGACAGAATGAAAAGCAAGAGGTTTTCATAACCTCGTGTCCCCATCTTCCTTTGGTTGGAGTTAAACAAGTTTACGACCCTGGGATGTGCTGTTGAGTATAGGTTGGTGATGCCAGGCTGAGCTGTTGCTGTTATTTCTTCCAGCAGACAGAACGTCTGTGCAGACGGCCGCAAACGGCAAATGAGGAAAATGTTATTTACTTTGAAAATATTAACTTGGAGATTAAAGCAGAGGCCGATCATTAGTGTCACAGCAAATTATCAAAATTATTATTATGATTTTTCAGATTTATACTTCTACTAAGAGCTTCACTCTTGCATCCATATTGTTTACTGGAGAGGGAGTTTTTACCCATCCAGCCTTCATGTATCTTGTGGACTTGAAGTATGTTCATGATATACCCTTCCCTTGATCTCTGGCACTCACTGAGTCTGAATTGCTTGAAAGTGTAAAAGACAGCACCTCCAATAAGCTCAGGGCGTTTTGCATGAGAAAAAGTCAAATGGATCTGGTGGAACAAGTGGATCTGCAGGCCTTTTATCAGATTGGTGTGGTAAAAATGGAGCAGGCCAGATGGCAAAGCTAATGATTTATCACTTGCCATCAGTTGTCAAGCCTTTGGGTGGAAGCTGTACGCTAAGATTTCAGATACGAGCAGCTGAAAGCAGTTACCTTCATAGGGGTTTGGATAGAGCCTCAGGGATAAAGCCAAGAGGAGTTTCAGTGAAGTCACTGCTCTTTTATGCTGAATAGAGACATTTTATTGTGTAATGTACTGTTCTTGTTTCTGATTAGGATGTCTCCTACTGTAGAAGCCTCATGTCAATGTATGACCAGCCAGAAGGTCCCAGGACGAACCAGTACATAGAGAGATCCTGTACATTTCAGCTGGCATGGGGATGTGTTAGAGAGCTTAAAGCTGTCGCTAGGATGGCTGGGTTCTTTTTCTGGATAAATAAAAAAATGAACAGATGGAAAATAAAATAGAACTTTTTTCATTTCCTTTTGCTTCAATGCTTTCAACAACAATCTACTTTTGCTTCTGCTTTTGAGATTCAAAATTGATGCACAACAACTTCAGTGATGTGCAATTAAAAAGAATAATTGAGCACTAATTTCAGGTAGAGCAATGCAGAATCTGTCCAATTCTCAACAAGACATCTTTAACTGTAAAATATTTCACGCTCCATACAAACTGCGCCCTCCAGACTTGATGTATTGTAAAACACCGGCGGAGAGAATGCAGAGCAGAGTTCAGCAGATGAACGTAATCAATCAGAGGGATAAACAAGGAGACAAGCTTAAATCCAGTTAGATGGACTCCTCCATCTCTCAGCTCGCTTGGCCAGCTGATAAGAGAGATGGGAGGTGAGGTGCTTACCATCAACAGCCACTCAGAAATTAACTCCCTATTCAGCCAGAGACGTTGGGACATTGATGTGATAAGGAGGCATGTGGTGTGTGTTGCAACTTTATTCAGATGTGCGCTTGATGTGTCATCATTTGGCCAGTGACACGAAGCTCACATGATATAGGAAGGTGATTTAAATATTGCATAAAACAAACATGCAACAACCAGAGCATTTTAGTTGATGAGCTAAAAGCTCAAAGTTAGTCTGATAATGTTACAAGATTTTTTGTTTGACATTAATATGTTATGAAAAAGAGAAACACACAAAATGTCAAGGATGACACAGTAAGATCCAGGACTTTGATGAAGACAAGAGACACGCATTTCAAGATAAAGATAATGTTATGAAGATAAAAGCATGCTGTCTCAACTTGCACTGCAAGGAGTGTTAGTCTAAGTTTTTACAGTGATGCTACAGCAGTATGCAGCATGTTGATGATTAACACTATGTCCACTGCTTTGTGTTGTTTTATGAGGACAGTATAGTTGGGTACCTAAATTTACAAAATGAAACTAGTAACACATAACTCACTACAAATCTGAGCAGAGGAACGAGGACAAGCTGGATATTTGTGTGTTCTTATCCAGGAAGACAATTTGTTTCTTGTTGTTTTCCATTTAATATTTTACATCTGTTACATCCGTCAGTTTAAGTAATCAGATGGCTTAAGCAAATGTAAACAGTTCATGTGTTGCTTGCCAGCTAAATGCATATTAACTGCCAGATATTTGTTTACACCAGCTACCAGTGAAGACAGTTTAGCTTCCTCAGCCAAGCAAGGCTGAGCAGGCAGGTTATCTCCGTTTTCTATCAGGCGAGCCATCCATGGAGCCAGATAAAGCTCCTCTCCATCCCATGCTGGAGGAGGTCAGAGGCATGTCTGGCTTTGGGACGGTGCTAATTGGACCTACACTGGGCAGCTTTTATAAACTGATTAAAAAAAGTTAGGTAGTTAAGCAGCCAAACATTTTGACAATGTGTATAAAATTATTTGCAACGTATCAAATGTTTAAGTCATCATAAGTGTTGATACAGATAAGGAGCAAGCATGTAAAGAATGTGTGTCATTGTCATTGAAGACGAACCCAAGCACATCATGAACTAAGATAATCATTATATGTCAATTTCCATTTCAGTCTTTGTGGGTATAAATCTGCTGCTACTTCCTTCTTATGTTAGGAAATATCTGCGTGTTGTTAGGAGCGTTCCACAGGAAAAAGCTGGACTTTTCTTGCCGGGGTGGCACCTTGTTGTTTACCTTTGGATTAAGCATCAAGCCTTTAAGGGCTGGGTCAACACTGTCCCACTTCTTCATCAATCATTCTACCCCTCCATCCATCCATCCATCTGTCTGTCCATCCATCCATGGGCTCTGGAAAAACACTCACACTCCTCAGGTTCTGGGGTTGCAGTCGTATGTGTAACAACAACATGATGCTGCAGGAACGAACACATTCCTGACATTCCTCCGAATTTGTGTGTGTGTGAAAGTTTGTGTCAGGACAGGGGAGAAGATAAAAAACAAGCGAAAGAGGTGAGAAAGAACAGTTGACAGGGGAGAGAAAAATGAAAAGAGATGGAGTGGTATTTTAGAAATGTGGACAAGAGAGAGGGCCAGAGAAGCTGCTTCCAGGATATGAAGAGAACGGGCGGTTGAGAAGATGTGAGGAAAGGAGAGAAGGGGTGAAAAAGGAAAAGGGAGGAGGTGGAGAAATGTGACAAGAGAAGTAGGAGGGAGTTCAATCCCTCCAAACAAACAAAACTCTCTCCACACCTGTGGCTTCAGACTGTGTGTGTGTGTTCGCTCCTGCTTCGACTCCCATTATGAATTCACATGTGGACCATGTGCACATAAAAACACATGTAGTCAACTTGGGCATACAGTATGTGTTTTTCTTTCTTTTGACACAGATCAAAGTTATGGTAATAAATTACTTTCTCCCATATGAAACAAAGATGTGTGTGTATGTGTACTTGTGTGCATGTCCCATCACAGATTCTGTCATGCAGATGGACACTTGAAACCACAAGGGGCACACTGTATATATACTGTATGTCAGACTTCACTTTCAACACTTACTCATCATAATCACATCCCACGTCAGGGTTTCTATCTTTAGTTGCCCATTTGAATGCCAACAGCAATATTTGTATGCGCGTACGTGGGTGCGTGTGTGCGCAATTACTGCCCACTGAATGCAAACAGCAACAGCTGGGGCTGAGAGCCACATGCTGCTCCACCCTCTCCACCCTTTCTCCCTTCAAGATGAAAGTTCACTGATGGATTAACAAACCAGCTGACAGTCACTTAAAGAGCAGTCGACCACTTGGCTCTCAGAACGACATTTTTTTGGTGGGTGATTCAGAGAACAAAATTATAACCCTTTTAGAGTGTTTCCTTCAAGCCACCACATTCAGGTAGACCAAATACTGAGGTTTACCTCAGAGCTAACATGTGACTCAGTCACTGGATGACACAAACTCACATGAAGCTGCAGTGACATAAGCCCCTGTCCTTTAGTTAAAGTGTCTACAGTAGTCAAAGCTGGTCAACAGTTTAGTTTTGTTCCAAATCCAATGTCAAATTGTCTACAGTTTCCTTTGAACACGCTGTCTTTCAACAATCATTTACTTTTAATCAGAAATAAGCATTTTTTCAGAATGTGTCTTTTGGTATGAGGTATTGCTTATATTTTGCCAGTGACTGTAATTGGAAGTGAAATTTGGGAAAAGTTTTTTAAAATAAGCATCAGATACTGGGCCAGGTGTTCCTTGGATATAACATATGAAATCCAAAATATTTTAAAATGCTGATTGATGTGCAGATAGGCCTGTGCAGAGAGCCAGATGAGAGAGCAGCCAAACAATTGACAAAAAGTGTGTATGTGCCTGAGTACAGTTGTGAGAGAACTACAAATCTTTGGCAAGTGTTGCATTATTATTATAAAACAAGATATTCAATTCAATGGGAAAGCTGATTTGTATCTTTTTATGCACCTGTCAGTCTTGCATAAAAGATTTGACAAGTGCTCAGAGAAGGTTTGGTTCCTTGATATTACAGTAACAGATGGTTTGACCACACATAAACTTAAGTTAAGAAAGTACTTAATTATATGTTAGAGGTTTGTAATTAAGTTCTAGAGACAAGTTTTGGGGAGCCTCATTTCAAGGCATAAAGCCACAAAGTGTATTGACTTTTCTTTGATAGAAAGCTGATGATGTCATTGAAACAAGCCTGAGCTGATGAACGTAGAGGTGCTTTAGCTGATTGTTCATTCTTTGAATTTAATGTACGGTCCCCAGGTAAAAAGGCAGCCATCTTGGAAATATCCAGGTCATAGGTCTTTATAATTAATCCTGTGTAGGTAGCAGTTGCTGGGCATGACATATTCTTGAGAAAGGGGAAAATAGTTTTCCCCTTGAATGTCTTGAATGTCCGGATCTGATGTGTAAACCTCAATGTGTTCCAGCTGAACAAGACAGAGATGTCTTGATGTTTCCAGTCTCAAGGAAATTCTATCCGTCTGTGCTGAAGCGTGTGTGTGTGTGTGTGTGTGTGTGCGCGCACATGTGCTCGGTCATACACATTGGTCATTTTTTTCCCTCCTTTCACGACCCCCTTTCTGCAAATCCATGTTCATCCCAATCGCTCCTCTTCCTCTATCCTCTCTCAACCAATCACTCTCCCGTGTCCAGGAGATCCAGGAGAATAAAACCAGTGTAATTATTTTTTACTGAAGCCGCTATTTTTTTCTCTTTTTTCAATACGCAAACAAAGCACCAAGTAAAAGCAGATGTAGTGGTTTGTTTTAGACATGCAAAGCAGCTGAAACCAACCCCAAAGAGTGGGTGTGACGTCCCATGAGTTTTCGGGGCCATGCACATTGTTTTGGCCAAACCCAGATACCAACACTCACCTTCAATTAAGCTCTCTGACTAAGTGCAGCCCTTCTGTAAACACGCTGTTTCGTTTTCCCCAGATAAGACAAACATGAGGTGGGCTGGTTATGTGGGTCCTTTATGCCACCGAGGATCAGTGTCCTTTTAGTTTACAGGATAAAGAAGTGAAAAGGAGAGTACAAAATGTCACAGAAGAGGCCGAGCAGGAAAAAGAAAAGACGTGTGCGGAACAAAAATAAGAGGAATATTTACGCCATGTCAAAGCAATCAGCAGCAGCTGTCAGAGCCTTCAGTGCGTATCCAGCCAACCTCAGTTATGCCTGTCTGCTAAACCACAGCTTGACTGTGTCTCACTAAACGCAATGTAAATTAAGAAAACCTAATTTGGGGAAATCAAACTGTAAAAAGTGAGATTCTGGATTTCAGTAGGAGCAAACTTTTTTTTTCTTTTCTCCAATTTCAAGCTTTTCTATTCAACTTTAATTCTTTTTATTAAACAGTATTTTTTGGAATTACTTTTTATTCATTTCACTGGATTAATAGGCAAAGTCAAATATAAGCCATTCAGATGTTCACTTTTGTGGCACTAATCTCTTCCCACACAAGATACATATGGTGGCAGAAAAAAAATATACGAGCAACATCATCATTTAGAGTTTTTTTTTTTTTTTCTGTCTCACCATATTTGTTTAATGGTACAACATGAAGGTTTGCCCGCTGTTCAAAAACTTTTCATTCTTGCTTGATTCTTGTATCTTGTTTTAAGTTTGTAAGCTTGTTTTTTTGTTTGAGAAATCTGTAACTGTGAGATAAATACATGCTTAAAGAAATGAAATGAGTACAAAGCTACCAAAGGTAATTCAATTTTAAAACTTTCAGTATTAAATAATATTTTGCATCATGAAGAATGACGGCAATAACCTAGTTGTCTTTCTGACCCTTTTTTGGTGAAACTAAAATAGCACCAATTGCAAACTGTTACAGTAACACGTCACGGTCGGGACAGGATTCTGGTGGCGATGACAGCGGTGTTTGGTATGGCTGTCATACACTGGCAGAGATGTCTGAGTCATCAACCGAAGAAAAATAATTATTTACAAAGGTTTGGACCACTGCAGGTCTACTTTTAAGCACTTGAGAAGCCACTAAAAGGAAAACATGTCTTGGAAACAGTTCAACAGTAAAAAACAAAAATTACCAGCACAAAGTTTTTGAAACAATAACTGACGTTGTGCTCATTTTGCCACTGAAAGCCTTTAAATTGAATTAAACGGTTTTGTTTGCCTTTTCCATGTTTTCGCCCACTTACAACAAACCACGGGCCATTTACATCACTGCAGACCCATTATATTATATATTTTCCACCAACGGGGTTTATGTTGATATGTTGATATGTTACTGTATATTTCCATTTGATATACAAATTCAAACCCTTGTGACTTGCTTGATTAGCCAGCGCAGACTGATTTCAAATTGATTTTGCTGCTGTATTTCTTAAGTGAAACATTTTAGGACTAAATGAAAAAGTTGTCATATATTCAGAAGGTTGTTGTACCTGTCCCAAAACCGTAATCCGAGCCAATGTGAGGGCGCAGCGTGAGCCATTGTTCAGAAAACAGAAGGGGCACAGTTGTCACTTACCCCGATGACAAGTTGTAAGTTTGTGGTTAACAAATGTAAATCAGTACATCTGCACATGGTTTTTGGTGCTCCTCTGTTCCATTTCAAAATGAAAGTTCACACACCCAAATTTCAAACTGGAAAAAGTCAAATCTAGATGCAGACATACAGCAAATTGTTGAGTTTGAGTTTTGACCAGTGACTTTATTACAGCTCTGTAACTGTGAGGCTGTAATCTGTTAGATGAAATTGTGCAAAAGTACCTTCAGGTAAAAAATAGGTCAAATGTCATAGTGACCATAATACTATAGATCTCCTTTTGTATTCCATGACACAACAATGTGCCATGATAAAATGTGCTTAAGAAATGGAAAACAAAGAAAGTGAATACCATTAAAATACATTGATGTTCTGCCAAGCCGCACAGACAATCCACCAACAATTTTAATTTAATTCAATTTAAGGAACATTTTCTCTAAGTTAAAGACATGAAGAGTTTAGGCCACTAACAAGTCAAGAATGTTGGTCAGAAAACTATTGGCTTCACTGACACTGAAGACAATAAATCAGATGGAAACTCAACTGGACAACAAACAAAAAACATGAACCTGTTGTGCTTTTGTGTACTGCTGGAAGTGATGAAAGACATTTCCTAAGAAGATTCAAACAATAAGGCTTAACAAGATCAGAACCTAGATAATATAAATCAGTCCATTACCTGAGTGTAACTTTAGCTCAAATTAGCCACAGTGTATTTCATGTCATAAATCTTACATTTTATCCCGTCCAACTGGGTTATTCTTTTTTCTCTAAGCACATCACATCATATCTGCGTCATGTATATTTGTGTCTGTCTAAGCCTCCGCTGGATCTCTTGTTTAAAGCCTCCGCAGAGTGATTGAATGCACAATAAACTTCAAAAAACCACATTCAGTCAGCAAGAATTGTCTCCTAAACCCTTTTCTATCACAACCCAAAGCAAGAGAGACAGAAATCAAGCAAAAGGCACGTGCGTACAACAAATGTTTTGTAATCCATCCAGTTTCTACAGCTGTTTCCATAGCCCTTTGACCGCAGACCTCTGAGATCTGTTAAACCTAGTGAAAAGTATAACAATTTGTCAATACATCATACCATAAAACACATATAGATGAAAAATAATGACTGATTTGACTTTTCAGAAGAGGCCCTTTCATCTGCCAAGCGCGGGTCTCCTGGCTGATCAATACTGCAGCAAGCTGGAGAAAGTGAGGAAGTTGTCATCTGGATCCAATGAGCTGCTTAGAAAAAGTCAAGCTTGTTGAACTTGTTGAAGGGGCTCCCTGACAGAGTTACACAAACTCAGTTCTGTCTTTCTCCTGCTCTTTGTTCTGGGTCTTTCATTTACCTCCCCATGCCTCCTGCTCTCTGGATCCTTCCTTTCTCCCGTCCTCGTGTTCTTGGCTCCCTCCCTTTTCTCCATTTTCTGTTTCAATCGATCTTCCACTTAGCAGGGAAAATGTGGTTCTAATCAGACACTTTGCTGAGCCAGTCTTTCTTGGCCAGACACTCTTGAACACACCTCAAACACCTCATTTTGAACTGCTTTTCAAACCTTGTGTTTACGTATCATGGGCGCACTGTGATTTTTTAAATTTAAGTTCGTTACACTTATCTCCCATTAAGGCGGTTGCCATGTCCTTACAGAAAGTATTTGTTTTTTAATCGCCCAGTGTTGTTTGCAGCATTTGTATTTCTCATTGCAGCCAGTGAAAACCGCAACCTGCTCCTCTGTTCCCCAGAAAAGATGTTTAAAGGAACAGTTCAACATTTTTAGGAAACATGCTTTCTTTCTGAGAGTAAAATTGTTGAGTGAGAGTTGAGTCAATCTGAGTTTTTGAGGAACAACAACCAAACAAGAATGCTCTAATGCTAGATGTCAAAATTCAGGATAGTGAGATTGATGCAGAGGGTGAAACAATATGTGAAGTACAAGAAGTACAAGGCTCGAGAGAAAGATATGCTCTTAGGGATAGCTAAAAAATGTTCAGTTTTTTAGCCTCCAATGGGAAACACAAGACAAAAACTTGTTTCAGCAAATAAAAACTTTCCTTTCAAATGTTGAACCATATAAAGACCTCAATTTCATTCCCTGGTGTAACTTACACAAAATGGAATAAACCAAATCACAAAATGCAAAAATTTGATATCACAGCCATAAAACAAGACAAAAAAGGCAAAGAAAGCAACACTGAGAGAAACCAAAGCCACACATGAGATCTATTAAGGAAAAAAAAAAAAAAGTTTTACACTTGACATTTCCGCTGCTGCTGCTGTGAGCACAACCCGCTGCTGAGGACAACGTGATTTAATGTTTTTTACCGGCTGTCGGATGATTGTCACGGAGTTGCCCTCATGATTAGAGGCAGAGATCCGTTTGAGCTCTGTGAGGAATCAGTGTGTGTGTGTGTGTTTCTACACCACAGCGGGTTAGTGGTCGGTTTGGGACAAGGGGGATCAGCTGTATCATGTAAGACTCTCCAAACAATAAACTCACTGTTTTAATCTTGCTCCCCAAAATCCTTATGAGAAGCGGCAGTCTTTCTCCCATCTCCATGTCTAAACACATAGTGTGCTCTGTCATCACCTCTTCCACTACTGCGTAAACGCTGCCTTAATTGGAAAAAAATTCCAGCATGAGCAGCAATTTTCCCAAAGTCTTGGGGAGAAAAAAAAATTGCTGACCAAACAAGCCAAAACACAGAAAAACATCCAAATAGTTTGAATAATAAATCATCCAAAACGCCTCAGTACCTTCTGGCTGTCAATGTGGTCCAGAGTCAATTTATTGCTTGGTCCTCAATAAAACGCTGAAAATACTCTGTTTGTTCCCGAGGCCTGGCATTGAATACTGCAAATTTGTTTTTGATTCCCTCAATGTCAGTACTTACTCTTTCATAAAAGAATCATGATTTATTCAGCTTTTGGTCTCACAGTGTGTGAACTCGGAGTGACACAGAGAGGGAGGGTGTCTGTGTATATCTGTGTGTGTGTGTTCAGACTCACATTAACAGAGGTTTTGTTATAGTCTGCTTTAGGTCATGAGTGAAGGTGGCTGCAGGGTGAAGGTGGCTGTCTCGAGGAAGAAAATTGCTTTGTGTGTGTGTGTGTGTGTGTGTGTGTGTGTGCGTGCGCAAAGGGGAGGCAGAGGGAGGCACATGGGAACCTCAGTCATGGTGAAAGAGCAAACTAATCTCCACCTTGGTTTGGTCTGATGAAGGCTTCATGTAAACATACTCACTGTAATTAATGACAGAATTCCCTTGTGAATTCTCCGTCTCTCCCATCCCTCTTTCCTTCTCCCGGGCTGTCTAGGGAAGCCGTGCTGCTGTTTTTACCTGTTTTTCTGTCTGTCTGGCTCTTTGCCTCTGTCTGTCTGCCGTTTCGATCTGCCTGTCTGTCTGTGCAGGCCTCAGCACCCTTGTTCAGACCTAATCTGTCTGTCTGTCAGTGCCTGGTAATTGGAGCTGTTTAGGGGTCATCCAGCCCAGGTGGGCGGGCTGCGGGAGTGTGTCTGTGTGTGTCTGTGTGTCTGTGTGTGTGTGTGTTTTTGTCTAGGTGTGTGTTCATGTGTGCACTCAGGGACAGGAATGCGTGTCGGACCAGGAACCACTGCTTCCCACGGCTGTGCCACCCATGAGCCATGCATGACAGGCATACTGAAGGGCAGACGTCATATTGAGGAATCTTACAGGTGCACTGGAAACTTAATTCCATTGTTCGAGAGTTCGCCAGTTTCCTCTGCTAATTACATTACTTCGTCATAGTTACTGATGTTAATCTTATCTGTATTAATTTTTAATTTTCCTTTTTTTTTATTGTGGGAGATTACCAAAATGCATCCTGTGCAGGTTGTTAAGTCACTTTGATGTTGTTTAACTGAGATGAAGGCAATCACAAACATCCACCACCAACACATCCATTTGTCACTCTTGATTACAACTTTCAAACCGGATCAAGGGGTGTTACACTCAATAGGGCATTTCGAGTTTATCGTGATGGAAACTGGAGGGTATTTACAATATATCGACATTGTTTCAAAGTTTGTGAGCCTCCTTTGCTTGTTTTTGTCTAGAAAACCTGCGCTGTGTTGAAATCGCAGATGGAAAGGCCTGATATCATTGTGCGCACATGTAGTTGCAGGAAAGTCTTTCCCAGGGACTGCATGCCTCAGTTGAATCTAATTATATTGATAGGGTACATACATGTACCCGAGGAGCGTGCACTAAGGAAGTAACACGCTTCTCTGAAGCCAAATGAAAGATACTGGAAATCAGCAACATACGAGAGGAAAAATAAGAAAATGGTTTCCGTTGGCTGAAACAAGATGCAATCGACTATTTTGTTTTACTATAAGGCCATATGGATATTTACGTTTGAATTTACATTTCATTTCAGGAACTATTTCAGTCATAGCTGAACCACAATTTTATATTTAAAGAAGAATCATAACATCCAGCAATAGAGAGGCGTTAATCAGTCCTAAAGGAAATTTGTGTTTACTTTCATGTGTACTAAATTACTGTAATTTCCTATTGTTTCTCAATGTACAGGTCATTGGGTCAGTAGTTATATGCTTTAATTACCCTGCATAAGACTGCTTATCTCTTCATTTTGTATAAGTGAAAAGTTCAAGAATCTTGACTTTGATCTTCTACAGAACATACAATAAAATCTCTGTTGCCGTACACTGTTGTGTGACAGATATCCCTGGAGTTTAGAGGAGAAAGCTGGGAGCTTACAGTGCTTGTTCAAGACAATGGCAGTTTGTTGTTCTGCCGTCTCTCTGTCCGTCTGTCTGCATGAGCGAGGTCGAGCTGCAGGGTCAGACGAAGCCACCCATACTCTGCTGGAAAGAAATGATCATTTATCACCTGGTGAATCACAGGCATTGGGTTACCAGAGCAAAGGGAGGAAAGCTCAAAGGGACGGAGGGAAAGAGCAGGAAGAAGTGTTGCAAAAATGTTATCATGCATGTATAAGTAAGGTTTTTGAAAATGTAAGCTGGTGTTTACATGACAAACAACTGAACTAGCAATATGAACAAGTGAAGCACTGTATTTCTGATTATACTGTATTTATGAAAAGTTCCGGTTGAGTTCACAAACTTTGCACAGGTGCACTCACAGCAAACTGATGCAGGTGACAGATGTTTCTTTGACATAATTCCAGTCTTAAATACAGTGTGCTTTTTAGTTTAAGGGCCTTTTCAAGCAGAAAGTGAAAAAACTGTAGACTGCAACACTTACTGAAATTAATGTTAGTGTACAGTTTATAAAGCCCGACGCTGTCATAATTTCCATAAAAGCAGTCATTTGGAATAAACGTCAGATCTGCAGGTTTGCAGGCTGGAACACTTAAAGACATCAGAACTAGGAAATTCCACTGACTTCCACTTGTCCGAATTTCCAATTTATATAGAGTCATGTCTTTTCGCATGTTGGAGAGTTAGACTGTCAACACTCTTGATGTAACAGGCGCAACACACCCAGCTCCTGCTCGGAAGAGCTCACGGCAACAAAACAACTCCCTCAAAAAAAACAGCTACTGGGAAAAGGTCAGGATGGAAATAGTGCTGGAGCGCGGCCGGTGCATCTATTTCAGCAGCAATGACAAGAGCTGTTAATTGGTAGCAGGTAACATCTGTTCATGGGGAAATTAGGATCAAACCTTAGGCCTGCTTACTCATGTCCTCCAAGCTCCTTCCCGCTGTGTTTGTGTGTGTGTGTGTGTGGATGTGTGTGTCAATTTGGAGTGGGTGGATTGTGAATGTGAGTGTTTATGTGTCAAAACTGGAGGAGACCTAAATGTGTGTTTGTGCCTGTGAGCCAGAGAGGAAGAAACAGTGAGAGCACATGTTCACCCATTCACACACACATACTACTGTGAGTGTGTATGTGTGTGTCAGGTCGTCCTCTGAAGTTCCCCGCTGACAGTAACCAAATCCCTGTTGATGTGTCTAGCCAACAGACATATCAGTGAAGGCTGCCTGTCAGGAGCAGTGACCCTGGCCTCTCAGCCTCTTTAGCTGTGCATCCACCATGGAGACTGGAGGTCAATGACAGAAGTGGGGGACTGGAGGCTGCTGGGAATGGGTGTGGTGGGATTCCAAATGAAGATGAAAGGATGTGTTGCTACTGCGTGCTCACCTATATCCTGACAGACGTCATTGGTATCAAACCCAAATGTGGTTTGATTTTGGTCAAACCAGTGCCAGATCCATCAACTGAGGAAACATCTGCCACACAGTGCTGTATGTCAACAAATCAAACAAATCTCTCCGGTGCAGAGGGAAAAACACTCGCACCCCTCTGCAGAGAACAGGGTTCAATCTCCCAACATAATGCTTCCATCTTGCCTTGTCACCCCGCTGAGCACAACTAACAGGGTTTGCTGGTGGGAAGCCAGTGAGGGATGCTGTTTCTTGTCACTACTCTTTTATGATTCCTGCTGGATGGTTGTGGCACCTGTGCACAGAAAGAACAGATCCAAAGTGGGGTAGTGTTGCACCCTACTGGAGAGGAAAATCCTCCTGAGGACAAAACGGAGGAAAGAAGGAATTCTTTCTAGGAGCTGTGGAAGAAATTTCCAAATTGTGGAATGACTAAAAAAGCTATTTCAGAGCCGGGTGTACCAGAAAAATCCATTCTACTCAATGTAAAACAAGATGAATTTCAGATGCAACATATATATATTTGCTGGAGATAATATAGATTGTTTTTGACATACTCCAGAGATGGCACTTTGATCCAGACTGAAATATCATAAAAAATATTGCATGTTTTGCAATGAAATTTAGTACAGACATCCATGTTCCCAAATGATGGGTCCTAATGACTTGACCCCTGGACCTTTCCTATAGCAGCACCATGAGGTTGACAACTATTGGACTAATTAGTATACAATTTGTTACAGACATTCATGTTCCATTCTGGATGACCTTTAGTGATTACCTGACTTTTAATCTAATGTCAGTATTTGCTCAAATATTTAATATGTCCAGTGATCAAATACAAAACTAAAGACATTCCCTTCCGTGTGTTTTGTGCTAACTAGTAAATTAGCGTGCTGAAACACTAAATGCAATCATGGTAAATATTATCTTCCTATTAGTCATTATGTGCATGTTACCATGCTGATGTGAGCATTGAGGTCAAAGCACCTCTGTGCTGAAGCACGGCCTCACAGAGCTTTTAGCATGACTGTTACATCAGATCAGTCTCATCAGGGGGTTTTGGGGTGCCGTTGAGAACAAGGTTGTGGAACAGTATGTGTAGAGGGGGGTATCGCCGACTAATTTGTGTATTTGATTTTAAGAAGTTGTTGGGCACATTTATTTATCGGATGTAGTGACAATACTTGGTTTACTTACGGATGTGGGTTGCATAATATGTGTTACCCTCCACTGCAAAAGTCAGCAGACAGTACGTTTTATTTAGACATTTCCTAATCAGGACAATCCTTCGAATGCTCAGATCCTATTTCTAAATCTTTGTCTAAACCCTTTTTCTCTGATTGTTCCCTCTCCCCTGACTTCCTTTTTGTCCCTGTTTCCCAATCCATCTGTTTTGTAATGGTATCCCTACATCGTTATGAGTTATAGAAAACAGTCGTGGTGGCTTCCCAGCTATGTGACTGTTTATCTCCTCCGTACGCCACAGTGGGACCATGTTATTGGGATAAAAGAGCATCAGGACAATAGACTTGGCAACACTTTCACATTTCCTGGGAGTCGAATCCACAGTCTGGCAGGTCCGGCTTGATTGAGTAAACCTCATATAGAAATGTCACACTGTTAAAATCTAATATGATTTATACTTTTGGTTCAAATATGAAACATGCACTGTTTGAATCTTGTGAGGCTAATGTTGTTTTACCATTTTGTTCTGGCTGAAAGATGATTGATTACACAGCACAGCCACTGAAAGTTACATTTGGTTTGGCTCAATCAGACTGAATGGTCTGGTTGGAAATTTACAATATTTCACTTGAGCTGAAACTAATACTGTATCTAATGTGATAGACGTGTGTTATATACAGAGTAGTTGCTGATATAATTTATTTTTCTTCACAAATATAAATATTTTTGCGAATATTTTCAGTCACACTGAAGTCAATCAAGTCTATGCGGATGAACCTAAATGGAAACATTGATCTTGTGGTTTATTTGGCGCATTTTTTTTCTCATAGACTGTCCTGCTTTAAAATCCACCCAGACGACTGATGCACATTCTTTACAACATCACTGAAGCATTGTTGTGTTTGTTGGCTTACCCATTGTGTTAGAAGCATCCCATTGTGTTTTTCCCAACCACAAGACAGCCACTGGGGACAGGAAAACTTTGTGCCAATAAAGCTAATCTGCATACCCGGCGACAGATCCTCAGCTGCATGTGCTCCACAGTATCGGATGTTCTGTTTAAATACTTGATTGATGCTTGAATGCTGATGGTGAGACGAAAGTTTAATTGCCAGATTGGTAGGGTACGAATATGCATATGTGCCCTTACCGCATTCATCCACTGAGAATCCTGTCCCATATGATAATGATCAGCGTGCATCCACCATGAACAGTGTGTCTTCAAATCCATCTATTTATGTAAGTAATCTTCTCTTTTGCTGGAATATGCAGTAACTTTGAGGAAACCCTCATCAGCATTGTAATACAGCATCCTGCAGAGGTCTAGTTTTGCAAACCCATACCCGTCCTGTACTCACAAGCCCAATGCAGGACCAGATCTATTATGTTATATATTTTGTTGAGTTGTGTACTCACATTATCCCAAATTTATGCAACAGTGTTTAAACCCAGAGAAATTTGTAATTTATAATAAAGTGACAAGAGAATATTTTTCTCACCAACTCTTTTAACGGATAAAATTGTGCTGGTAAAAATTAACTGCAATATCGAACATTATTTTAATTTCAGTTTCTTTTTTTCATTGATTTTTTTTTTTAATCTGTGCTCATATATTAAAACAGAACTGTTTTATATATGCTACAGATGCATGTGGGACCCTGGCATGTGGAACTGCTGTACTGTGGCTACATTTGACCATTTTGTAATCTCGGATTATTGTGTACTCACCTGCTCAAGTCCTTTATTGAAGCCATTTAATCATCCTCACTGTTAGAGGAGGGCTGGAGCCAATCCCAGCACGCAGACAGACAGACAAGGGCATTAATGTTGTTCTACCGGCAATTTTGCACACACTCCAGTAATCCATTTGGCTGGCACGTCTTTGCATTGTGTGACAAAAACCCTTAGAAACATGTTCACACAGAAAGGAGCAGTGGATCAGATGTACAGCGCTTCATGTGTATTTGCTTTTTGACATTGCGCCCTCCTTGAACTCTTTCCAAAACACAATCAAACCAGACCTCCTCCGTGAAGCATCATGAGAGTCCCTCCTCTGTGTTTGAGAGCCTGTCAGTTCCCTGAGCCACAGAGCAGGCATATCCGGGCCTGGCCTGGCCCAGCTTGGCCCAGACCAGGTCTTAAATTCCACCAGCGCTGAGTATTGGGTTACGAGCATGTAGCTGAGGGAAGTAAATACCATCTTTATTGCGGCTCATCCATTTGGTTTATGTCTTATTAAATTATGAAGTAGGCATGACAACAACAGGTATGTCTGACATACTTTCACCCCGCAAAGTTTATATTGTGTCCTCTTGGGAGCAGCGCGCGGGGGAGGGATTGTTTTGCCTTTGGGGACCAGTATAAAGCCTGGTCAGTAATCTGGGGGAGTCTGTGTGCCTGTCTGTGCTTTTAAACCTGAAAGACCCCACATGAAAACACACCTGCAGCCTGGGAGAAAGCCTCCTCGTTCCTCACTGCTGAACAATGACCTGCTGTGTGTGCAAAAAGATTTTTTTTTTCTTAAATGAATATGATACAAATACGTCTTTTATTGTGTTGACATAAAGCCATTTGAGTCTTTAGTTTTAAACATGTACAATATTCGTTACCTTTGCGGCATCAAAAAGGTTAAATGGAAGGTGAAGTGAAAAAACAACAACATGTTTATCAAAACATAGCTTCACGCTACAATATCCTGTGGCTTCCTCTTCATGCCAAAGATAGAGAGGTGTAGAGATAGATGAATGGATAGATAGATGGCTGCCAGTCCCACACTGGACACGTCACTAAACACCTCTCTTAATAGATGGAGGTTTAATCTTGACAGTATAGAGGTGGTGGCGGTGGTTATCGTGTTTCTACAGTATAAACTATAGAGCTGAGGGCTCAGATAAACAATATCTCACATCCACATCATGTGCAACCTTTAAGGCACCGGGCACAATAGAAACCTGGAGGAACACCAAGTAAAACACAATACTAAAAATACACTTTATCTGCAAAATTTTTAAAGTCACTTTCTTATTAAGGAAGATGGAGTCCTACATGAACAGATTTTGGTTGAAGTGGGCGGAGCTCAGGTGCACTGTCCATGCACTAATCAGAGTTTAGAAACATTTGACTATCAATCACTATCAATTAAATCTGATCAACCCCACACACACACAGTCCTTATGAAGCAGATAAGCCAGATTTTTGAATGTCTTAGTAAATAAAGGATGTTTTTTCATGGACTTCACTTTTGATAGTTGCATATTTAGTCAGGAATATTTTGATATACTTAAGATATGAAAACATGTTTTTTGGAGCTTTAAAATGCACCATGTTTAACAGGATTTTTTTTTCTTGCAAATCTGTAATTTGATGGCTTATAACACTGATTTGGATTTGGATTCAGATTTTTCTACAGCATAGCCTGAAGTCCATATTCATCTTCCACAGTGGTTTTACTGTAACTTCTTCAATAGGGCAGGTTTGGATTGCACAAAATCAGATAAAAAAAAAAAAAGTAGCCTCCTGTACAATTTTCAACCAGTAGCTAATTTAAAGTAAGTTATTCAATTGAAATGATCAATCATTTCTGAATATCTTTATCCCTGCTTTACTCATATACCCACTTAATAAAAGCGAACCATTAGCTTGAACAGACTTCATTAATCATTTCACTGCTTTACATAACTAGTCTTTGATATCTCGTCCAGTTGAACAACTGTGGCTCTCCCTTAAAGTCAGCCCCCCCCCAGAACCCCATTTAGCCTTCACCATACATCTTGCCCTTATACAAACATATTGTACCATACATAATACAGTATATACATTTGCTGAATGAGTGTGTACACCAAATCAAACGAGAAATCATGGGCAGAAAAAGGAAAGGTCAAGTTCCCTCCACATGCGCTGAGAGACTGACCTCGATATATCAATGTTGTAATTAAAGCTACATTTCATGTCTCAGTGGCTTTCCCCATAATATTTACTCTCCTGTTGCTGCAGTTCAAGAGAATTCCCCCCTGTATATGATACAGCAGGGAGGAGAATTCAAATAAACATCCACTCAGAGGTAACAGGTTTAAGATGTCGCAGTCAGACAGTCATCCATCTTGTGGTTGAGGTCTCTGTCACCTGCGCTGCAAGTGAATCAGAGAACCCTGTGTGTGTGTGTGTGTGTGTGTGGACAGTGGGTGTACGCACAGACTCTGGATTTGGCATGTGTGACTGTGTGGATACATGAGGAAAATGGCTGCCCCCAACGTCCCGCAGAAGATCAAACATGGAAATAATTAAGCCAACAGTAAATAAAGTGGAGATGAAACAATAAACAGTGAGCAGCACTGAGACAGATGTAGCAGGCGAACATCAGGCCTCGCTGTTTGATGTCTGATTCTACCAACTGGCTGTCAACAGTATATGCAAGACAGAGACAGTGCGCTGAATACAAGCTGTAGATGGACTGCAGCTACTGAAGATTCTAGTATGAGTTCAGTGGGTGTTAGTAATTCTGAATATGCTTTTTTTTTTGCAATGGCTGTTTTTTTTTTCTTTAAATCCTCCTGACAATGTACAATAGAGAGATGTTTATCATTTCACATAATACATACAGATTATAGTTAATGTACAGTACATCCCATTCACAGGTCTTCTACTTTAACACATTATGTCACCTCGCGGCGGGAAGGCGCTGGGTTTAAGCTCGACACAGCTGGCTGGGTTTTGTCTGTGTGGATTTACGTCTCCCTTTCATCTGTGTGAGTTTTCTCTGGGTGTTCCAGTTTCATCCAACAGTTTCAAGACATGTGGGTCAGGTGAAGTTGCATTGCATGTTGGTCTAAATATTGTCTGTCTGTGTGTTAGAGCTGTCCTGTCATTATTGGACAACTGTAAAATACCAAAGATTGTGTTCAATAACAATTTGTTTTTTAAAGTCCAAAGCCAACGTTTCTTTAAAAGTCTCACTTTCTACCTGAGCATGGAAACTATAGTATGGTTAAGGTTAGAGAGAGACAGCAGTCGTGGTTAATATAAAGGTGAACAATCATTGTGATTGGACAAGGACTTTGGTCTCAGGCAGTGTGTGCCTATCCACCATCCTAACATCTACATCCTTATTTTCCATCTCACATGGAGGGCACACTGTTCCCTGCAGTGGCTCTGGATTTTGGCAATGAATGAAAATCTGGAGATGCAAAGTCGTCCAGTATGGACTTATAGGGGGCAGGACAGATTGTAGCCTCCTCATGACCCTCGCCAGGATGAACTGTGGAGAAACTGTGTTAATGGGTGGATGTAAAGGATTCAAAAGTGTACCTGCATGAAGCTAATGGAAAATTTTTTTTTTCCTTCACATTCAGTCAGTCTTAGGTCAAATTTTAATAAATTGCCTTTAAATTTCTCAGGACCAAATTCGTTAATATATTCATTAACCTTTTAAAGATGACATGCAGCTTTTCTTCTTCATGAGTTTTACATTTCAGATTCACTGTACCAAAGTGATGGTTTCAGCTCACATGACAAACATACAGTACAGAGGGTGTTTTAACCTGTGAACCCACCCAGGCTCCTAACACTGCTGTGGTACTCATTTTGTGTTGGGTTTAGTGAACCTCTGCAAAAAACTAAAAACATACATTTTTTCCTCCAGTCTCTCGGTAGGACATTAAAAACTGGACAGATCTCCAGGTTGAAGTTGTGAGTTTAGTATCCCTGCCAACTCTTCATGTGCATTGCATTGAATTATCACATCGATTAAAATGTTGCATATCCACCAGACTTGCCAGAGACTTTCCACTTTATGACCTGCGAGCAGACAGACAGAGTGCGCTGGAATAAACACAGGCAGTGTTTTACACATGAGGATTTCTCGAATCATTTTTTATTTCTTCTGTTTCTCTCAATATTTTTATTTTACTCACTTACCTCAACTTCAACTCCTGCCATGTCTTTATCTGTTTTTGTTCGACTTTGCTGTATCTCTCCATCTCTCACAGTTTATTGGATGCCAGGGTGTCTATATGACCATCTCCAAAACTGACGATTGATATTTTTTGAGTAAAAGTAGCCTATTTATTGACAATGATAGCAAATTCTAAACATGAAAAAGAGACTTGAACTACTACAAAAACTAGTACTACAGGTTGATGATGTATGTCTGAGGTGCGATGATATATAAAAATACATAATATACAAAAATATTATATTCCATAAAGGGAAGTCAGAGTTGAGACACAGCTCTCTTGCTGCTTAGATGGGTCTTACACAAACACACACACGCTCACACAAGAGGCGGTGGGTCCTCTGCACTGACCACGGGTTGTGGTGATAATAGCAGCCACATGTTCCAGGACCTGTTTTACTGTAAATACACACACACCAAGACACACAATGAACACATGCGGAGGAGCATGAGAACTGAAGAGCCATGTGTGTAGACTACCCCGGTTTCTGCCTATTGCTCATACCCCATCAGTTCCAACGTGTCTCACCCTCCTCGACCTTTGTCTTCATTTTCTCCATCCCCATGTCCCAGCATTGATTTGTAAGTCCCTGAATGTGAGCAGTGTTAACCTGCATGTTTTTTTTTTTTTTTTTACAATTTTCCAAGATTATTTTCTGCATTACCCACACCAAAGTGCACTTGTGATAAATGTGAGTTGAACTTACTGTCTATCAAAATGCACTGAATTGAAGAGTCTCTTTAATAGACAGTAAATGTTTACAAGTGGAACACATGATGCAAGGACTTCATTACGCAATGTATGGATATTTTTCAGCAGTGCTTGGATAGATACCCTCCTGACTCATACTGCATTAATACAATATCATTGACGGCTTTGGATTTGCAAGGTCAGTGGACACAGAAGCATTTTCTACTTTGTCTCCTTCAACAATTTGTCCAGTTTCTCATCCCTCCTCGTTGATGAGATACTGTATATACCCATGGTGGCTTTCTGCACATCTCTCTCTTTTAATGTCCTGTATAGTTAAAGAAAGTAGAGGAAAAAGTATAACGTATTTTTTGCAAAATATTCATTTTAATGACATTACAGTACCCACGAATAAAACTATACACTTGTAAAAGGTGTCTATGTCTTCAGTAGGAACCACCAAGCTTGGGGCTGAATGCTAGAAGAGACTGAAGATTTAGAGATGGACTAACCTATTGTTGGTTTTGGGCTTTTCATTGGACAATAAGAAAAATAATTGTTGTTCAAAGAACCAAACTGATGGTTTTAAACATTTCAGCCAAATAACAGACAAAACCAAATTTACATAATTCTATAAAAACAAAAATGTTTCACTCTTCTGGATTTCATTTTTCTCATCACTAACCTTGTCAAAGCCCAACTGTCCATGCAACTGTCTATTAATAACAGGATTTCAGAGCATTTGTATAAATACTACCTGCTTGCAACGCTGTGCAGTAAGTTGTTGATTTTTAAATAAATATTCTCGACCTTGGACTCGTGCTGATACTCTTAATACCTTAATTCTCAAGAAGGGAACGGAGACAACAGAGAGGAAGTGCACTCAGACACACCTGCATCCAGACAGCACCTGAATCACAGCCAATCCAAATTACTCCCAATCAGTGACCATCATTGTGAAGGTGATGATACAGGTCTACGCTGTTACACCAGCCTGTGGCAACATAAAAAAGTATATATATAATGACTTCACTATACATACTGTCAATGAACTGTGAAGGAAGCGGCGAGTACAACCACAGTCTGGTCTGCTGTGGTCTGCTCTGGTCTGACGATTAAGTACCTTGATCAAGGCAGGTGCTGCTCTTTCACTCTCCCCATCACTCACAAGCCTGTTTCTCTAACCTGTACACTACTCCTCCCTCATTAAGGCATCATCAGATTTCCTTAGAAATCTATCTCGCACCTTGCAAATAATCCAGGCTATAAAGTACTAGACAGGTAGATTTCATAAAGCTGCTCCACAGTGTATATGACATTTTCTCCTACAGTGTATACACATATTTAACTCTTGCAGGATCGCCAGATGTTTGGCTAGTTTCTGGCCAGAAACACCTCCCTTCTTCTGGAAAACAGATGTCAGCTGGGGTAAATGGTTGTCCAGCTACGCTATGAAGGCTGATTTAAGTGGGGTTGTTGTTATGCGCTGGAATTCAGCATGTATCTGTTATACAGAAGACGAGACAGAAGAAGAGCGCTGTGTTAATCCTTTGAACGATATTTTCTAGCTACTGTATTCATTAAAAGATCTCATTTTGACCTCCTCATTAACTAATATTGTGTCTGTATTTGTGTACAGTGTGTTTTAGCTGAAGTATTCCTATTAATCTTGGGTAATAGTGAGAAATAAAAACTCGACCTGTAGCCTGTATGGTTATTTAAACAGTTTTTTCAGTGTGTGCATTATTTTGACAGATTTTTATGGGAATGTCAACTATAATTTAAAATATTGACTAAATTATGTTAAATCCAAAAAATGTAGCTAGCAGTAACCTTTTTCAGCCCTGAGTAGTGTCTGCAGGAAATCCTCCAGATTAAGCAATTTATTTAGCTGTTCCTGCTAAATTTGTTGTAATATTTTTTTTTTATTGGTCGTTTAGTACTTTGAAATCATTTTATTAAGAAAAAAAAGCAACTGCATGTTTTCATGAAGCATGTCTCAGCATCCTTTTGTTTAGTGAAAAGGTGAAAAGTTATATGGTCATGTTTACCATTCTAGCTTTGAGACCATATTAAATAAAACATCTTTAATGAGAGGTTCTCATTGGACCAATCATGTACCCACTGGCCACAAATACCATCCATCAATCTTTCCATTATATATACTGTATATGTGCCATTTCCATGGTGTTTATTACAAATGAAATGTAAAATGTATATTAGAAAGTCCCAGTATAGACTGAGTATAGGAGAAAAAGACAGAGCATATGGGAGATGGTAACTTAAAACACAGTGAAGTATTGACATTCCTTCACCAATGACTAATGAGTCCATTCATGAATAGGTGGAGTAAAAGCAACAAACTAAAAACCCTATCAAGGATTCAGCAACCCTGGGCAGTGGGTACTGCGACATGTATGTGTGTGTTTGAGGGAGAAAAGTATCAATAATTCCCATCAATCATCCACTTCCTGCCTCAGTCAGCAGCTGGTATGTAGGAGAGCTGTGAGAATCATTAATTACACACACACACACACACACAAGCTCACACACTACATCATTACTGTCAACAGCTGCCGAGCAGGCCTTGCGAGTACCCAAATAACATCATTATCACAAGTATTCTTCAACAATGTGCCCCCTTTCAGTCCCCCTGGCCCTTTGCTCCACAAGGAACCAAAAGGAATATGACTACACTCCTCGGTCTGATCCCCCCCCAACCGCACCACGGGGCCCTCCACACCCCCTGCTCTTCACACTACTGAGCTGGCCTTTGACCCCAGGGGACGTGTCAGAGAGAAGTCGGGGTGAGCGCCTGTCAGTGGACGGTGGCTTGGGGGGTAAAAGAGTTCTGGGTAATGAGTGAGAAGTGTGTGTGAACGTGTGTTTATGGTTTGAGGAAACAGCATGTGTCTAGATTTTTTTGTGCATTTGTTTGTGCGTCCACAGTTGACGTGGGGTTGTACTATTGTGCTTATGTATGCATGTGTACTGTATGTAAATGTGAAAGAGCGAGGACGAGTGTTTATGTGAGGGAGATTTAACTCATTTAGGGGTGAAAGTGTGTGACCCGCTCGTTTATCACTCGTGACAAAGTGTAAAAGTCAGTTAGAGATAGAATTTGCTCTCAGCTCATAAATCACAACACACGCACACACACACACAATTCTTAGTTAACTCAAATGGTTTTCTCTCTTTCTGTCTTTTTCTCCCTTCATTCTGTTTCTTTTTTCTCTTTTTTCTCCTTTTCTTGAATCTCACTTTCTAATAAGGGATTACTTAATGTCAGTCCTGCCAATATGTTTTAGATATCAAACAGGTTTTTCAAGTTTTTATTGAACAATATGTGCACAGAAATGCTCTGAAGGTTTTGCTTAAAGACTAGTGTGCAATGAAAGATAATTTGAATACAAGTCACAGTAAGAAAAGAACAAAAAAATCAGAGACAAAAATAGATGTATGTTAACAGTAATTTCAGCAAAATAAAACCTGCCTTTGCAGATTTAGCACGTCTTAATAAGTGAATTACATAAACATGCACCACATACTTCATTACAAAGATAAGCTAATAAGGTTTTGTTCCCCTCTTTTATCAAAGTGAAAAAAAAAATCACAGACTATTTTTGGGGAATCAGAGATTCTAAAATTATGTAATCTCAAATGACTATTTTTGAACCACTGACTTGATTGCATTATTAATTAGAGCCGATTTCGCTGTGTTTGCCCCGTGTGCTTTTCAAAGAGAGAACTGCTGTCTGCTCTTTTCTGATGTTGCTTACATGACCAAGAGCTCAGTGACCCTGAGAGGCGTGCAAACAGGCCACTACGACCACAGAAAGACGCACAACATCAACAAACTCTACCCCGCCACAGACACACACACATACTGTAGTAGAGCCCCTACTTAAGCTGGCGGAAGAGCCTGTGGAGGATGTGGCAGGTCAAAGAGATTAGCACAGCTCCCTGATGGTGAGGTGTCAGGGCAGTGAGCTGAGAGAGAGAGAGGGAGGGGGGGAAGGAAAAACATGGAGACAAAGAGGAAAAGGGTTGATAGAAGATAGAAGAAGGAATTAAACTATTAGATAGGTGGGAAGGAAAGAAGGAGTGCAGAGATGATGAATGAGCAAATCAGGATTAGTTTTAATAAGTGAGAACCAAAGACAGATGGGCACAAACAGTATGGTTATTAAAACTCAGAATTTATCTTTATCTCCAGTTTCCTACATTTACTCAACCTTATCTTGTTACATGTTCTTTATCTCCTCAGAATAAGAAGAAACATATTCAAATAACATAATTAACGTTATTGATGGATACCTGTATTCCTGCAGCAACACTCCAAGCTTCACCTTGTCGGCTGTAGCAGACTGGCTGAAGTGGTCTAAGCCGTCCTGGCTATTGGCCAGAGGAACTGGTGCTCGAGCAGAGTCACGCAGGGTCAAGAGTGCCAGTCTGATAGAGCTGCCCTGGCTGCTCTGCCACTTACAGCTGGCGGGAGATAAATAGTTATTTGTGACACTGAGCTCATCTTTTTCTGAAGGACACCAGACACAGACAATACAGGTGGTTAAATGTATAATTAATTGTGATTAATGTGCTACTTTTCATTTGTCCCATATCTAATTGGAAAACCCAAATTATTTATATATTCATTCATTCATTCATTCATTCATTCATTCAAAGTTTGGGACATTTAGAACATTTCTCAGTTAATGGCTTAATCATAAGAAGTGAAATTAGTCAGTCCTTTGGGGAAAATAAGTCGAGCACTCCAGCGAAGCAGAAGGAACCTTTGCCCATTTCATGGTAAAGTATATTCTCAAGTTCACCACAACTGTTATTTTGATAATACGTGACATGCTTAATCCCAGTTTGGGTTAGACCGCTGGAGCTTGAACCCTATCTTGACAAAATATGTCAAAATGTTATTGTGTACCATGCCTCTAACACTCCAACCCTCTATCAAATGACAAACCGCTGGTGTTATTTACTGAATCCAAGTACACAGTTCTGCTTTGTGGTGGTACCCAAGACCGAAGTCAATTTGGGTAAGGTATTTGAATGCAGGCGTTTAGGGCTCTCTTGTATCCCGGTGATCCTTGTTTTTCCCGACAATCAAGGTTCTGTAATTTAGACGGCCAAGCATGCCAAAGGACTGAGGTTTAGATGGAAAGAATGAAAGATGAACAGAAGGAAGAACAGGAAGGTGCTTACTGTAACGTTCCAGTGGGGACTATTGACGTCCGATATAGTGGTATCAAGTGGACAGACCTCCATCTGTCCCTGTAGTGGTACAGATGCTGAAGTGTTGACCTGACCCACGTGTTAATCATCACAACATTATAAAAGGCAGACTCTTGCTTTTTTCCATCAAACAGCTATCTTACAGTACTTGAAGGTTTTTCCTTTTTGAAGATGTTTGTAACTGGATGCTTTAAAGATCATTTCAGTAGCAGAATATATATATATTTTTTTGCAATATTGTTTCAAAGTGTCATGCTTGAGTTTTATATACAGAACATATATAGAGAATGATATCAAATAATACTGCTGTGTTGTATCCTGCATTGGCTTGTGGTCTGATCTGACTGAAAATTGTAAAAAATTCAAAACCCTTTTCTATTCATGCTCTTTGCTCTCCAACACTTGACAACAATACTTAGCAAGTATTCCTGTTGTCAAATAGTTGTCAAGAAAGATATTTCTTGAATCTGATCGCCTCTTAAAATTGCAAGAAATGTAACCAAATTTTCAAAATCTTTTTTAGACTCAATGCGCTTTATGTGCGCTTTATGTTTAGATTTCCAAAGGAGGGGAGTTAACAGATAAGTTTGTTGTTATTTACTTTGCCGTACAGTTTCTATTCAAACGGGATGACATTCTCACTACATTATTACATATACAATATTTTTGCTCTACCTCTTTAAAAAAATCTAATTTGAAAGTAATTTGAAACAATTCGATAATGTCGAGGAGTTGAAAGATAATGGAAATTACTGGCAAATTAAGGCTCATGTATTGTTAATGGCAAACCACACATTAAAAAATAACAATCTAATATGTAGTATGTAATATAATAACTATCGTTTTACAATGTTTCCCACAGAGAACAAAAAAAATATATATTTCAAATAACTACTGGCCGTGCTATTCCTGAGTTCCTAAGTTTGTTCCTTTGGGTCACGAGAAAAATGTGGCTGTTACTTCCACTTCAGTGTTGATTCTTTCACAAAATGTCAACTCTGTCAGAGACACAGATCAGCTCAGTGCCTATTGAATTACGGCTGCGGTATAATAACATCAAGTGATGGCTCACAGCCTAATACTCTGCAGTCCATGTGAGTCAGTAGGTAAAATTGACAAAGCACAACTGACACATCTCCCTTTAGTAACATCCCTCTGTCTTTAATGACATTCCCTACGCAGTCCTGATCTCATCTTGGTATGAACATTTATCACGGCACCCTATGCTAATTTGTATCATAAGATTTACGTCATACAAATGATACAAAATTTGACCTTGGCTCACAAAGGTAAATATGAAGAAAACAACTGGATCTTTTTTTTATTCTCTTTATGATTCCCTGATGTCATCTCTCATCCCATTCATGTCTTGATGTTGAATCTAAGTCATAAATCACAGTCACATGTTCTCAATGACAAGCAGATGCTCACTAAAGTTCAATAACCACATTGTGCTCCATGCTAGATATATCAAAGCAAGTTGGTCACAATAGTGAAAACGCTCCTGGCCCGCAGATCTAAACATGAAGAAAATGGCCCGTCCTTTTTAAATACTGTATTATAGCACTCTATCTTTAATGCTTATGATTTCCACCAGCAGAGGCCAACTGTGATCATTTGAGCTGTAAGAAATCATAGGTTCGTCACAATACATCTTTCTTTATGTATACCAAATGTCTTAACCTCGAGCAGCTATTATCTACTGATGTGGAAAAGTCCCAAGGGACTGAAAAAAATAAATAAAATGTGTAACTGATATGATTTCCCTTCCATAGTGTTTTTTTTTTTTTTTTTTTAACTCTCTGTGAGGACAGAAATATCTTTCCAAAATATGAAAGAGTAACACACAGGAACATTTCTATATATATAGTGAGAAAAAGGTGTTCAGATCATGCTCTAACTCAGATGTTATGGAATTAGCTCTAACATTAAGGGGTGCGATTAAAGGTATAGCTTTACGTTTTGGCAAGTAAACATATTCGTTTTCTTGATAACAGTAGATGAAAAGAGTTCATGTAATACTAAATCACAGGATAACTCCCTGTGATTTATGGAGAATAGAATCTAAAGTCCAACTGAAATCACATTTAGTCCTTCCTGTTTGTAGGCAAATATTAGGTCAAGATGTTTTTTTAAAAATATATTGTTAATAGTTTTTTTTTTATTATTATTATTAAAAGGAAGAAAAAGGGAAATTATTAGAAATATTCCTTTTTGCCTCAGCTGAGTGGAGGGGTGTGTCTGTAGAGAGGGAGAGACGAAGTAAACACACTTGTAGCCTATTGAAGAGTAAAGACCACAGAAGCATCTGACTGGACCTCACTTTTGCAGGTATGTTTACATGTTGTTCATTGTGGCACAGCTGAGCAGCTAATTAGCTGTCTGGCCTGAAAACTGACAGGACAAGTGATGTACAGAGCAGATTCAGTATGTACATATGCTGTAGTAGACAAAAAAATGCAATTTAATTTGAGATGAACTGGAAGCCACAAAGAAGTAGTTACAGCATATAACCCCTGTTAAACAACAGCATGACTTTTTACATTCCTGTTTGTGTATGAATTATACAAAAGAGGTTTAATTATTGAGCTTTAGAGGCAGATTAACTGTGTTCCTTTTTTATGCTGAGCTAAACTAAGAGTCTTCTGGCTGTAGCTTCATACTTAACAGACAGACATGAGAGTGTCATCAGTCTTTTCATTTTTCATTTCCCAAAATGTCTAACTATTCCTTTAAGTGTCATGTGAAACCGTTTCTAAGCTATTATTCACTATTCACCGAGGGGGTTTTGGTTGCACAACATCCTGATAGAACAAAAAAAATGGAACTTTTCCTGTACAAGAGGACTTAGGTCATCCTTGGTACCACCAGTGCTGCTGTTGTATCATCCTACCCATTGTCTTACTCATCTTCAAATAAAAGCAAATTCATCAGAATCATTTTCCCGTAATGCCTACCAGATGGCCAGTTACCGAGTTCACAAGCCACAGAGCCCTATAATAGTATCAAGTTACTTTGTATAGCAGGACAAATGTATGTCATGGCAGGTTAGTCTCAATAGCTTTGGCCATGTGCCCAATATATGCCAAGCAGATATGATACTGTGCATCCTTAAGTGAAGCCTGACATTTGACAGAATACTCTCACTGCCAATGTGGATGGTGCTTGGTAACAGCATCAAATAACATATCATAAGATGTACAATACAGTATGTAATCGGCCCTCATAATTCAATCCATGATCCAGATCCTTTAACGTATACCCTCTGTGGCACCCGAATGCCTGCTTGCAGTTAACGAAATAGAGCGTGCAGAGTGGTATGCACGAAAGAGGAATGCTAGTTTATAATGGAGCTATTGATCAATGTCTGTCTGAAGAGAGGTATTAGCTATCAATTCTACATTCCATCTGGCCTGGAAAGTGTGTAAATCACAGTTTTAATATAAGGGTATTGTCAGAGGATGAGAAGATGGGTCATTTATTGTAGTCTACATCATGTTTGGACTATTTGATGTATTCTGAACTTCTTGGCTGGATATCTGACTTCTTTTTAGTTTTTCATACATGTGTAATACAGACTAAAGACAAGGGGAGAGGAATGAAAGAAGGAAGAGGAAGATGAAATCCCCACACTTGTCAAGAGTGAGTCAACAAAGACATATTTAGGCATATTTCTTTACCTATTCTCTGATATATATGATAGACTGGAAGTCAAACAAATGAAATGCTGAATATCACATGCACCACTTGAGATGGAACTTGACCCTTCGTTCCTATTGCCTTTTGACCAGCTGGAGAAGTCACTGAGGTCAAAGGTCAAAGCTATGGGAAAGAGAATCAGGTCATCAGTTGTTAAGTCAGTCAATACTCAAGAGAGACACTTAAAGAAAAACTGCGAGATTCAGGCCTCTTTGCTAAAACATTAAGCAGCAGCCTCTATGTTTTTCTCACCACACACTATTTCCCTTGTTTTATTATTTCGCTATTGTAAAATCTTCCTCCATTGGTCTTCCTTGCACCATCTCTCCCTCCCTGACTTGTCCACCCAAGCCCAGCCCCAGCCGGTGTAAAGTTGCCTCTATGTTTATTTTGTTTTGTTTTCTCCACCTCTTCCTCCTGCTTCTCCTCCTCCTCTCCTCTCTAACCCCTATTTCTGGGTGTTGTGAATCTGAAGGAGCCATAAAAAGGGAAACGCAAGGCTCTCAGCCATAACAGCAATGCATCCCCTGTGAAATCCTAGACGGCCATTAAGCTAATGGGGCACTCTGGCCCAGCCGGTGGTATAACTCAGTTCGCGAGCTCTAGGGCCGGGACCAGGCATAATGGGGCCCCGTGTTCCAGTGTGTTGGTGTAAACACTGCACAATGAGACGGCTTCACAAAGCATTAAATAGACTTGAATAACTCTCATGTAAGTAGAATTAAACACAGGTGTCAACAGCATGAAGGCTCTGCGTCTCCAGAAAACCATTCAGAAATTTTGGCCTGCTGTAGGTTATGTGAAGAGCAGTCTGCAGCGAAACTTGAAAAGCACATGAGTTGTGAGGACGAGCGCTTTCAAAAGCAACATCCCGCTAAGATGAGACAAGCCCACCCAGAATATGTGAAAATGATGTCAACTTGAGCGCAGTCAATGTCGACCATGTGACAACGCCGATCCATCCATCACTGAATTGTATTTTCACAGAGCTCGTCTGAGTTTGTCTTGGTTGGCCGGCCCGAAACGCAGGGTTTTGGTTGCTCCCTCCTCGTGAGAAAGGGCAGCCGAACTTAAGCTTTTACAGTCAAAACCATTTACTGTGTTTACCCATGGTTAGCAGGCCAGCACGCACACACACACACACACACGCAGACCTCAGGTGGTAGGAGATCGCTCACTCACTCTCTCCCTCCCTCTGTCTCTCTCATTCTGTCTGACTGCTCAGTTTGTTTTTAACAGGAGGGGAGGGGATGATACCATCCTCAATTACAGGGGAAGTGCTTTTTTATGGGCCTCTCTGGCAGCACACACAGACACACAATGTGAGTGTGAACTAATGAATTCAGAACAATGTAAATTTCTTTACAAAAGAATTTACAATAGACTCCCTGCTTACACTGTAGTTCAAAGACAGCCAGTGATGGCGCTAATCTAATTTTCTCCTCACCAGTTAAGGTTGTTATGGGTGTATTGTGGCCTGTTAAGTGAAGGAAAATGATCAGTGTTGAGGATTACAACTTTTGTGGTACGATTTTGGAAAACTGCTATGGAGACATCGAGTGAAGAGAAAGCAAAGGAAAACAAAAACGGGAGGAAGTAAAGGAGAGGGTTTGTGGACAGATGAGGAAAGAGAGGACAAATGAAATGAGATTTTTCCCTTTGCTGAGCTCCATCCCTCTAGGATTCGAAACCCCTGAGAGGCATGATCGCTAAAGCCCCCTCCAAGACATGGGAAATCAGCTGCATTTCTCCTCTCTCTCCTGTGTGTTCCTGCTCTCTTCCTTCTCCTCCTCTTCTGTGTAGGCCGACCGCTCCCCTCCTTCTTCTCCTCCTCATCATCAACAATGGGAGAGTGGAGGAGTGTGGATCCCGTCCGTTCTCAGGGCCAGGGGTGTAAATTCCAGTGCAGCCCCAGGGCTCCGGATAGAAGGGGAGATTGAGCTCCGTGTGCCCCCACCTCCTCGTGCTCCTCAGGGGGGCTGGAGGGTAATGAAGACTGGGCGGCAGGGGCTCGTCGAGGTGGGATCACAGAGAGAGTGTGTGTGTATAAAGGTTTTTTGGGGGGGATTTTTTGGCAGACATGAGGGAGGGGATTCCAGGGCTGACTCTCCTCATCACCTCTAGTGACCAGAGGGCTAATTACACAGCAGGTCACACACACACACACACACACACACACACACACACACACACACAGACACACTGCTGTTTCACATATCCATTTATTAGGGTTTGTTTTTATTTTGTTCTTTCATTTCTGTCATGTTTTTTTCCTTACATTGTTTTTTGTGTGTGTTTTTTTATCAGTGTAGTATAAAAATGGTCAGCAGAAATATCTTAACAACTATAAAATGTATTGACATGAAATTTTGTACAGAGTTTCGTGGTCCCCAGAGGATGAATCATACCGACTTTGGTTATAACTTGACTTTTCCTCTAGCACCAAAGCAGGTCAAACTTTTCATTTGTGTTGTGAAACATTGGAACACATTTGGCATATTGACACAATTTGATTAAAAATATTCATGATTCCCAAAGGATGAATTTTTTTATTTTATATGAGATATACATGTTTGAGCCCTTCCTGTTGAGATGTACTCGGGTTGTGTTTGAAAACCTTCTTTCCTTTTGGAATAATGGAAAGTTTTGTGATGGATTTTTCAGATTTATTATTGTCAATTTAAAGCAATTCTTAAAACAAAGTTACAAAAACAATATCGAATGACTTCAAAAGAGATATTCAATGATGAGCTGACACAGGTCATAGAGAAATAAAACACACTAGCTGACCCCCCGATTGCATAAGATCCCCCCTGTCAATCACATCCTATTCGAGCAAAGAGACAAAGAAAATTAAAACACTCCTTCCTGCTATTTTGTAAAATTTAACAAAGCTTGATTACAAATGATTCCAGCTTCCATTATATTATAAATAGAGCATTAACTTTTTTATAATGTACTTAAGGTACTAATAAAAAGGAAACAGCAAGTAAGTGAAAATCACATCTGAATCAGACCTTTTCTCTCTCTCTTCCTCACCCACCACACACACACACATACACAGACACACACCAACACCCCTGTCTCCATAAAAGCACATTAACACTAATATTGTGCTAACATGCTAGTCTCCAGGGGTGGCCTACGCTTTGTCAGACAGTGGCGGCAGAGCAGAACCAGCAGCTTTACCTGTATTTAATTACTACTCTCACCACTGTTTACTGGCCCAGTCGACTACCCCAGGCCATCCCCAAACCATGCACACGCACTTAAACGCAGTGAGAGAGACATACTGCTGCACTACTACACACTCCCACATAAATCCATTCTCTTCAAAGAGGAGATGCACAAACACACATGCCTTGGCTATACCTCGGCTCTTTTTCCTATGCAGTGTGTTCACCCACGTGCAGACAATACCCCACACACAACCCCCACAGGTATGGCCCACAGAGCCACAAAACAGCAGGATGTGCACTTTTATATCTTTTACACCTATCTGATTAGCCCGTTTGGCTCTTTGCGGCCTGGGAACACCTACAGATGAATCCATTGTGAAAATGCAGTGTTTCACAGGCGTATTGTTCTGCAGCTCTCGTACCGCTACTCTGACCAGAAAACTCTGCTGTACATATTGATATAACACAGCAGTGACTCAACCTGTAATCTTTTGCCCTTCTGAACAGAAAGTGTTAACTGTGAAAAAGAGATCCTCTTACGTACAGGGACTTGCGTCAGCACTGACAGTTATTTGTTACAAACTGAAGAGAAGTGAGTAAGAACAGTGATCGCCACCTACAGCAACAACCTCTTATCTGTCACAGTTCTGCCAGCCAGGCCTCTGTTTACCCTAGTTTTTGTTCAGCCTTAGATTTTGTTCTGCCACAGTTCTGCCTGTCGTGTTTTGGTTCAGCCTTAGTCTTTCCCTGCCTTATCTGTTCCAGTCCCAGTCTGTGTTCATGTCTTTTATTTGTTCTGCCATGTTCTGTCTTAGTTCAGTCTTAATTTCTGTTTGACCTTAGTCTGTTATAGTTCTGTTCATGTCATAGTTCTTTCAGTTCTGTCGGTCTCGTCATGTCGTAGTCTTGTCCTAGTTCTGTTTCATAGTTCTGCGTTGTAGTTTTGTCTTAGTTCTATGTCTTGGCTTTCTGTCTGTGTTCTGTCAGTTATAGTCATGTCTTAGTTTACCTGTCATCGTTTACCTGTCCAAGTTCTGTCAGTCTGTCACTATTCACCTGCCATAGCTTCTCACCTCAGGTCCCGGTTCTTCTCTACTCACCCCGCCTCTGCCTCACCTTACCTGTCAGCCACTCCCACCTCATCTTGTCACCTGTGTTCCCAGCTGCAGCTAATCACCATCAGGACACTATATAAGCCACTTCATTTCTGTCAGCCCTTGCCAGATTGTTTCTTTTCCTCATTTGATCTTCGTCGATGCCCGTCAGTTTGTGTGCCACATTTTGGATCAACTCTCCATTCATGTTTAGGTTTTTTGTTAGTTAAGATTTCTTTTGTCTTCATTAAAGACTTCATTAATCATATTTCCCAGTGTGTTGCGTTTGAGTCCTTCACCACTCCGCGTCACACTTATCACCACAAATCAAGATAATCAATTTGAAAGTAATAAGTAATGAACATATTGCAGTTTGTTGTTGCTTGACCCAATAATTTTTTCTTATTCACAATTTTAGCAATCAAAGATCCTTCAACCAAGTGCTGGTTTCAGTAGATCTATACCAATAATTATAACAATGCAATGGATCAAATCAATACTGAACTTCGTAAATGATCACTACTACCACAAACTGGGCTCTGTAAGCTGACATTTCACCTGCACTCGGAACATGCACAGACTGAGACTGAGTCACAGTGTGGCACAGTTAGCAGTAAACTGCGGTAGTCAGTGCAAAATTCAGTGTATTCACACAGCTGACAACATGACAGCAGCATCAAACAGTCGCCTGTCCATTGACCACTAACTCACAAACCAGTGCCAGCAACAAAATGTTCAGACAGACATCCAACCACCATCTGACAGTCCTTGAAAAAAAAGTGTACTGAAGTCAAAACTCTGGTATCACGACACCAGTTCAGTGGGGAAGAGACACCTCTCGCATTAAGGCTACCCTAGAAACATCCCTTTCCTGGAGTGAAGGTATAGAACAGCAGATCAAGGATTTACCTTTATCCCTTATGTGTGTGAATGCTCGTGTGCTTGACTGTTGCATGTACATGAGTTATGAAGACAGAATAAGTGTGTATGTGTGTGTGAGATTTCCTCATGGTGGGGGAGGGCTTGTAGCAAGAATCCCGGTCTCAGACAGTTTCCAGTGTGTGTAAGGATCGTGTGTGCATGTCTGTTTTTTGACCTTATGAATGATAAAAAAAATCATCAGGTTTGAGTTTTCTTTTCATTCCTCTCGGGGCAGTGCCACATTAGGAAGCAGGATTTTAAAGAAAAGCTACATCTGTAGTCTATAGAGGTAAATAAGATTAATTTCTGAGCGGGGTAGTCATCCTCCTGTGTGGTGAGGCTGCCCGATGTGAACAGGATGAAGGCAAGGCGATGGGAGGAAGCAGTGGATCTGTGGTTGTGACCACCATGCTAACTCATTTGTCCCTCACAGTTTAGAGCCTTTGGAAGGAAAGCAGCTCTTCTTTCATGTTGTCATGCATGAACATGCCATATAATGAAATCAAACCTTCTATTTATAAACACGTGTGATCATTAGTGCGTCCGTGTCTCTGAGTGTCTGTGAGTTAGCGTACTAAACCGACGTCTATAAAATTTGTTCTGGAGCGAATGGTAGGAAGTGTTTTTCCTCATGGAAGGGGATGGCAGTTTTACGGATGCTGGAGTAATCGCGTGTTCTTGCTTGAGTGTTTGTGTGTGTGTGGTATACCGGGGGAAATGTGTGTGTCCGTCACGCCTACACAGTCACAGGCCCCGCAGCTGACAGCCATGCAACGATGGGTCCTGATTCTGAAATTGAGGACCTGACATTTATCTTGGCCAGGAAGACACGGCTGCTCTTGCTTTAACCTTCAAAAATTTATTTTTTACCTATTGTAAGTACATGAACAGATTGTGTCTGCTGAATTGCGTGTGGATGCATGAATTGCATTGCTTGAAATCTGTGTAACGTATCCCACACAGTCCTTTCAATCTGTATACAACTAACACAACTTTACACATTCAAATTGCATGCAGTACAAACTCCAATTTTTTGCATGTGGGTGACACCAGTCCTTCCCATTAATTTTTGTGGAGAGCAGATCCGTAGTCAGGTGACCATCATCATCATCCATAGTCATGTGAACCTCGTCATCATGGTAACAAAAATAAATTACAACACATTGAAACACATTGAAAGTGTTGCAGTTTGGTTATATATATATGCACTGCAAGCAATAAAGTTTGGTGCTGATTGAAGCGACTGGTCTCATTCATTTATTGTCTAATTTGGACTCCTGCCAGTTGAAGCAATAGTAGCATGACATTTAATTATTATAGAAACACCTAATTCTTCAATATTTAGCACATAAAGCCCATGGGTCAGTAGCTAAATGCAGTAGTACATTCAGTCTTAGTTGTTCAATAGAATCAGTTGGAAGGGTCCTCAAAACAAAATTCTGTATCAAAGAAAAATTATGATTTTATCTCTGAGCCCTTGGATGGCTTGGTAAAGATCATATTCTGGCCACACACGTGCCAAGAAGCACATTAAGCCTTCCAAACTCTCCCTCGCGCTACGACATATCTTGAACTGTCTGCGATTCCTTTGTGGTTAAGTTTCTGGAACGTGTTCATGTGAGATGGGTGGCCTCCTGTCTCTTTCTCTGCTGTTCCAGAAGAAAATTTACAGCGACGTGATGAACTCTGTCGCAAGTTAACGGATGATGCATCATTGTTGTATTCATGACATTCCCGCAGGAGATGATGCTGTTGAGTCATTTCAGTTGTGTCATAAGACAATTGCAGCAGTTTAGTGGATATTCTCAAGGGACCGAGTGTGAAGCTGAGAACAGACCTGAAGATTATGGGAACTACAAGTATTAGGTTCCCCACATGTAACGAGTTACTGTAACCGCTGAAGTTCTGAGTAAAAACAGCGCATAACACACTGAATGACACGTAGACTATGATTAGGCACACACCTGCTTGTGAGCGTAACAAATGAGAAATGGAGCCTTGCTCATTTATGCTGCAATTTGGTTGGAAAAGGCAAAGATGAAAAAGCTCCAATTTGGGTGAAATGGTGGATGGAGAGACGTGGGCACCGAGCACGAACGTTAGAGGTGAGTGAACTTTACTCCCTGCTCAAACTGGCTGGAAAAAAAATATTACTCTCTCATCCATGACACTTTTTTATTGTTTTGACATTTTAGGCTATTTTTTTGAATATTATTTCTCCAAAAAAGCGCTTCTCAGAAACAGGAACTTCCATCCAAAAAACAGTGCCAGAAAAGGTTTGATATGCAGGTAGTCTGTCGGAGGAGAAAAGGCAGACAAATCCAGCAGGGAGAAAACAAAGATGAGGTCAAAAACAAAAGGGAAAATGTTGGAATGCTTGAAACAGTGTAGAAAGACAAACTGGCACTGAGAGAGGGAAACACACTGACTAAACTAAGGAGGAAAGGATCATCTGCTCCTCAGTTCCCCTTGTCATCCACAATGCTCTCTGACTCTGTCTCCTTATTTTCCTTTGCTCCACAGACCTGCCATTTTCAACCCTTTCACCAGATGCCCTCAGACTTTTCTTCCTTTCCCCATCTAACCACCTGTTCCCACATCCTGTAAGCCTTTCTACCTCAATTTTGGGGTAAATTAATCTTTCAACTGCATCAAGTTCTGCCTCACTCCTCTGCATTTGGGTCCTTCCCCTGTTTTCCCATAAGCCTGCTTGTGTCAGCTGGGGCAGGTAATTAGGGTAAAAAGGTGAAGATAATCAAGGTGGGGAAGACAATCACACAGGCAGGAAACACACAGGGGCAGGAAGTGAAGTATCTGAAACAAGTGGAGAAACAATGAAGAAATAATTAAAGGAGCAGGGTGAGGCATCACATTAATCCAGCTTTGATCACTTTGTGTTAAAGCATAAAGTCGACCAGACCAATGAGTAAATGTAATCAATTACTCATTGCATATTGTTCATATTATTAACACTACTTGCCAAATAGAAAAAGTAATTAGTTACCTTTCTTTCCTTACTCAACCCAGCTCTGTCAAAAGGTGTTTTTGACACAAAAATAAATAAAGATATTTTACTTTGACAAGCAGCCAGCCTATACTTCATAGGTATTTACTGACCATAGCTTTCTTAATGTTAGCCCTGGTGCAGTCCACACATTGAAGCTGTGAAGCCAACTTAATCAAATGAAAATGATCTTTTATTACCTCAAAGAATTTAGAGAGAATTTAGAATTTAGACTTTGCAAAGCACTTGTCCAATATTTCCTCCATTAGCAATTTATAATATATTTTTTGCCACTGTTTCTCTTCTCTTTCTATCAGTGTCAGTTCTGCAGGGCGATGAGGGCCAGAGGCTCTGTTTGACGTCACGCAGGCCAGCAGAGAGAAATCCCCTGCCTTCCCGCTCAGGTGTTTGTTTATCTTTGAACGTTTGAAGAGGAAACAAGTACCTGGTGTCTCCTGATAACGTCTGTTTCCTGAGGAGTCCAGGGACCAGGTGGGCACAGTGTTTAACCCGTCTTACTGTGATGCAGACACTGACACCTTTAGTTTGACTCATGCACACTGACTGCCCATAAACACTCACACAGAGCAGAGGAAACAGTGTGTGTCAGAACAAACACTGCTTGGAAGACAAAGCCAACAAACATGTAGATTCTTGTACGGACAAGAGCAAGAACCAGATACACTGACACACGTATGCAAAGATGTTTTTGTACCTCTGACAATGCCAAATTGCTTTGGGCTTTATACTAACATGATAAGTATATGTTATTGGTTGACTGTAACCCATCGAGTCCATATATATATTCAATAAGACATTGACATATCAAATGTAATATGGATGACTTTGAAAACACAACTGCTCTGAGCCAAGGCAATAAAGCTATTATGCTTCTCATTCTGAGAAAATTCATGTGAATAAGCGAAAATGGCAGTCAAGATGGTGATGTCAAGTTTTCACCACCTCTACTTATTCCGAAGGCTGGTGGTTTCAGAGTCACTGCAATTTGACCTAAAAAGAAAAAAAGGACGATCAGACAGGATATTATCTAAGTGCAAGTAATAAATGTAGCATAAAGAGATGGAGAGCTAAGGAATTTGAGGGGAGGCAGCGGCTGGCGAAGAGCCTTTGAAAGGCGAAGCCGTCAGCCCCCTTCTCTGTGACCATGCAAACCACCGATGACAAGGCCAAGATGGCATCTGCTGATAGGGGCTGCTCATCAGCACCTTTATTTCATGGGCCACAGATGGGGTGAGAAGGAGGGGAGGGGGGGGTTATGCATGGATGGGTGTGTGTGTGTGTGTGTTGTATGAGTGTGTGTGGGACGGGTTACCAAGGAAAGTAGGGATAAATCTATTTAACTTTAACCACACCATTTCACAATCAGTCACTCCTCTGCCAGATGTCATGTACAGGGAGTCTGGGAAACATGGTGTGGCATCATAAGAAGACAGCAAAGATTTTGTTCACAACAAATTATGAAATCAAAGTCTAGGCCAATACAGAGCCATAGTACAGACTGCGGCGAAATGCATCAAGAACCTATGCTTTGTCTGACTGGAAGTTAGATATTGCATGACACTTCTATAGAAGAATAAGTGAACAAGTGACATATTACCCAATGACACACCGAGTTTCCCCAGGAGTTTGGTTGATATTGGATGATTCCATTTCATGTCCAATGCCAACATTCAGTGCAAATGCAGGAGAGTTTGCCTCAGAGTGTGAAGGCTGGGTGGTGGATTGACATGTGCAGTTGTGTGTGTGACTTTCATGCAGGAGATGGATGTTTGAATCCCATCACAGACCTGAAAGTAATGTTTGTCTTTGCAATTGTGATCTTTCCCAATCGTTAATGGTTTAGTTGCTTTACATAAACCATAATTTAACCCTAAAGGAAATGTCAGAAATACCATTATTCACTTCTGTTTCTTGGTTGGGACCAGTAACTCCCTGGAGTCTTCACTGTAGATAGTAACAGAGACATACAAGGACTCAATATTCTCTACTGGGTGACTGGCTCACAAACCTTACGTACATCTACTCCCCCAATCTATCCTTTTTGCCTTTGACACCCCATTAATACACCACCTCGCGCACACACATTTGGCACAGGGGTTTCAAAGCAGGTAAATAAACCCTGGGGATTGAGGACAGAGGCAATAAATAACCCCAGGATGACAGATACAGGAGGTGGGGGTGGACAGACGGACAGGGGGAGAGGGCGAGAAGAAAAACAGAGATGTTCATTTTAACCAACCATCAGTAATGACCTCATGAACCAATACATCTTCCTTTACCCCCCGGTTCTTGCTCCTTCCTCTTAAACTGTGGTCACCCATTACTACCACTTACAGTACATCAAAAACCCATCTTCTGTCCTTTCCATCAAGCTGCAGAGCTTTCAGCTTGAGCACCTGCTATATGAGAGACATGTTTTCTTAACATGGTGGTAAGGCCTCTAAAACGGAATATTGGAAACTAGATTGGTTTTAAGCTCTGTGAGACATGATGGATGCAACCTAAAACTTAATAACATTTAATATTCTGCATTAAATCATAAAGTGCTCTGATGATAGAGAAAATTTGCACAGTGCAAATTTATTTATAGTCAAACTCAACATTACCATTATTTGACCTGAGAGCTAATTAATCCAATTTGTGCAAGGTGCTAAGAACAAACACCCTTGCAAGGTTTACAGCTGTGCAAAAACAGAGCATATTTTAACTGAATGCAGCGGACACCAGAGTGCTGCCAGGCTTTTTCTCTGTCAGGGAAAGCAGATACACCTCTTTGTTTAGTTTGGCACCAGACTTGACCTCTTGTCACGGCCAAACATGTTCTGTCTTGGACTGAACAAGCACGGAAACCTGCTCGTACACACGATGACATAGATGTATTTTACACAAGCGCATACGTATGTTCATGCGTACACATGCACACGCAAGGCAGCGGGAGTAAGTGCGACTGCACACTCTCTCCCGATTCTGCATTTTGGCACACGATCCTAACAGCAGCTGCTGGGCAGGTGACATATTCACTGTTGACCATGTGGACAACCCACAGAGAAACAAGGCCTTTCTCTCAAGGGAATCAGATCACATGTCACAGAACATCAACAGCATTTTTTGGCGGGGAATCATTGCATGTAAAATGATGGGATAATTACATTTTTGGTGCACCTGTGTGTGTGTGTGTGTGTGTGTGTGTGGCATAGGTCCCTGTTTGTCTGTCAGTGTGTTAGTGTGCCACTGCATCCTGTCATTAAACTCCATTCGTCTTTCATTTGCCGTGTTAATCTGTCTTCTCTCACGTCCATCCGTCAAGCCATCATTTCCACATTCCTCACTCAGCTCTCCATCCATCCATTCACCCGGCGATTTGTCACTTTGTTGTTTTGTCTGTGTGTTTGTACTTGCCCCTCTGACAGAATTCACATCCACTTGTCTGTCTGTCTGTCTCTCTTCTGTTCTGTCTGTGTCTCTCCATCCATTTGACTGTCTCTCTATGTTGCAGTGGCCAAAGCATTCATTTAGTGCTTTTATTAACAGTTAATGCCGGCAACCCCTTAAAATGCATTTCAGGAGAAGACAGGGTGATGCTCCCTCCTCTGGCGTCTCCCCACATCACTGCAGTTTGACACAACATGGCAGCAGCAGCAGCCTATGGATTGCCAGCTGTGGCCTCAGCCCATTGGATCCACAGTTTGTGTTCCCATGAGTCATTATTAAACAGTGCTCAGGTGCACCTCTGGCAATCAGAAACGCACCCCTTCCTCATGCTCTCCTGCTTTTCTCTTGTTCTTTCTTCTTCTTTTCTGCTTGTCCCATCTCTACGATTATTGAATTTGATTTGATTTTATCTGCTCCTCTTCTCTTCTTTAACCACAGCTGTTCACCTTACATGTGTCAAAGTCACAGAGGTGATTTGGATAGTGATGCCTCTAAAAATCCTTAAGCAGCTCTTTTCCAGCTGTGTGTGAGCTGGGAAATGCCAGCCCTCAGAAACAGCACCACTGGTTGGTTTTTGGTTGGGTGAAAACAAGCTCCCCACAATTATGCCAGTTATGTTTAACAAATACAAAAATCCACTGTGGTGTTCCCAATGTTAAAGTCCTTATGTTTTGCTATTGCATGTTGCAAGGTCAAAAATGCGCTGGCGTGCTGCAAGAAGGCTGCTTTCTACACGTGGTTTGAACAAACATGACTAATGCTTGTTTAAATGGAAGGCAACCAAAAACATCTCTCACAGTCCCGCTGTAGGTGTAGTTCAGACCGGTCTGTTTTCCAAGTGCTGACAAAGCACACATAGTGTAATACACGTACACACATGGGGCCAGCACTGGGTCAAATCAAGCGCCGCACCGCGTGTTAAGGCCCAAAATCATGTCTCCAGCAGTGTGACGGACAGCTGCGCCCTGGCTGAGCCTTCCAAGGATAGTACTTCTCCCAGAGATGAGAATCATCAGCTTTAATCAGAGAGCTCGAGACACCAGTCCAGTTGTGACTTGAGACTGGGTTAAACCTGGTTACTCAGGTCGTGGAAATGACCTCAGACATAGTCTTCCATCCATGCAAATATACAGTACAAATCCTTTTCAGCTACATTCCTTTAGTTCTGGAACAACATGTTCTATATGTACAAAACAAGAGACTCAGTTCCTATATTCATGCATGTCTTTATCTACATGCACAGTTGATGAAATCCAAAAATGCACTCATGCTGTCTCTCTCCCTCCCTCTCATCAGCCTGCCTCTTTCTCTCTCTTTCTTTTCCCTTCTCCCCTTAAAAATAGTTTTTTATACAAGTGGTTCTCTGACACGGCCAACATCAACATCTAATAAAGCCCAAAGATAAACATGGACCTCGGTCTACGGCAGAGTTGATTTCATCCCCAGGGAGCATCAGCCAACTCCCGTCCATCTGCCCAAACACAAACCTGCTGTTTTTCACGGGGAAAAAAAGAGAACATCAAAACAATGCTGTCAGATGGACGTTACTTGGGCTTTTTAAGAATATGATTATGCATCGGTCTGTGAATATCAACTACCATGGTTTGTCCTCAGTGTTTGTCCTCTGCACCGAATAGTCATCACATCTGGTTTCTTTGACATGATGTGTTTTCTGCAGCCTGAATAGAGAGAAAGAAAAAAAAAAAGTGGACGAAAAAAGACACGGAAGTATGAAAAGAAAACGATTTGAGTTTGGTAAACATCATCGCTATCGTGGTCTGTGTTTCGGTGTCCTTGACTTTGTAACACTGAGAACAAGAAAAATCTTTATGTTGGATTGGAGTTGAGCACAGTGCAAGAGCAGCAGGTGTTCCATGTCATCCCGAACAGTGGAAAATGGTTTCAGTTGTAGATATACAACCTTCACAAAAGAAAAGCATGGTTTGAAAAGGAAAACATGAGGGGGAGAGGCTTAATAACATCTTCAGTCCTGAGAACAGCCGCCAACTGGAACAGTATTACAGCTAAAACAATCACATCTGTGTCCTGGAAATTAGGTGATAACATTTTTCCTGCTTTTGTGGTCTTTCTAACCCAATTTGGCTTTTACATCTTGAGGTTCTAGTTTCAGGGACAAAGTTGCTTTCAAACAGGATTTGTCGTACTTTGTTTTATTGTGTTCTTTGATTTGATGGAAGGTACGCATGACTCTTTGCATGTCTCTCCATCTGTTAAACCTTCTCCACGCCCGGGGCTGCCAACTCGCACGCAATTGACACAGATCTCACGCCACACATGTCTTTTCTCATGCTACTTTTTCGTCTTCGTTTCCTCTTATCCGTAGATTTTTTTTCAAGTTCAGATGGGCTGAGGCGCCGAGCGTAGCGAGGTTAAGGCAGCCCGTTTCACGGATTGTCCCTGAACACACCGATCATCATCTGTTTGAGCCGAAAGCGTGTAACAACAAATCACTGCGATGCACGTTCTGGTGGAGCAGCCAACCACAATGATTTTGTGGTCCAGCAACTAACCGCTGAGCATGAGAAGAGCAAAGTTGGAGAGTCTATGGTGTTGTTCGCACTGTGCGGCTCAATAAATCTACATTGCAGTTACACTAATGTCAGTCAATGATGGTGCAATATTTGGCAGGATGAGCACCTTAATCACTGAACAACTTATTATTTCTATAGGGCGAGAAGTGCAAATGAAACAATATGCTTGTCTTATTTGTGCGTGTGTGGGCGGTGGACGTGGCTCACGGATTTCAATCACTGAGCCACAGATTTCACTCATGTTAACGTGACAGGTATGGAATGGTCATTTGTCCAAATTTATGAATTCGTTGGGTGTTAGGATTAGAGGCAAGCAGCCTCCCAACCCGGAACAAATCTCACTCCTGAGGCTGAAGCTGAAGCTGAAGTCAGAAGTTGGCAGCCTCTGTTTAAAGTTGACTAATTGAACATCTGCTAAATACATATCAATGATGTTTCTGGGTCTGATTATGAATGTGTATTTACGGTGTACATGTGACCATGTCCGTGAATGTGTGTGCATCAAGCGGTTGTCTGCGTAAAGAAGTGTGTATATGTGAGTGTGCCCACATGTTTTTCCGTGCACATTACCAATCCGCAGCAGACCTGTCGCTGCTCAGTGCCAGCACACAGATGTTTGGCCACTGTCCTTTCAGCAAGAGTTCGTCTGGAATGTGTAAAGATAAACAGAGGGAACAGCTCACACAGAACAACAGGTCTGTGATGTCTGACGGCAGAAAAGTGATACTCTTGTGTTGTGCTTTCAAATTGTGAGACATCTACTTTTATCATTAGCGGACACTTCCTGTTCGACTCCAGGAACTTGTGATACGAGGATGGATATTTGACTAAGCAATAGGAAACATCAACCTGCTTTTACTTATTAGGTTTAAAAAAGGTTATATTCAGGAATATGCTGGCTAAAATTTGTATATGCAAGGTCTCACCTGAAATTAAAAGCATCTCCATTAACGTTGGAAGAAATTATTACATTTTTATGAAAAATAATATTAACCCTATTAAAGACACATTTTCCAAGTTCTAATCCTGTGTCCCTGTCTTAATTATTCATTTATCTCTAGCTGACCCTAAAGACAGATTTTTTTTTCCACTGTGGCTTCAAGTTTTAGGGAAAACAAACCGTGTTATGACATCACAAAGCAAAGGCTGTGTATTTAAGAAATGGGGCAATTGTTTGAACTGTCATTGATAATGAGATGAGATGCATCAGAATCTGATTCAGTTCATTTGATTGATCAACAACACTGTGTGTTTGCTTGACAGTTGTTCATCACTATAATAACAGTCACAATCAGGTGTTAATGTGTGACTGCACTTCAGGTCAGGCACCACTAAAGTTATCTTGACCATCACCAGTTGGACACACATTTCATGCCGTAGAGTCTATGTTGTATAATCAGTTTTCTGGGGGAACCCCTGGTATGTATCTTTCTTGATTTTTACAAATTACACACAAACACAGCGCAGAACAGCAAGCAGTCAATGTCACAGATTAAAAAACCACAAGATAAACTGCCTGTAATCTTTGCCCTCTCAAACAAAGACAGCGCAAATAAAATTACAAAGTGTATAAAAGATAACATCTGTGTTTTGAAACTCTATGTGCGTGCGTGCGTGCGTGCGTGTGTGTACGGTTGGGAAAGTTGTGATAGGAAGCTTGAAACTGATGGGGGGCCCTTAGAGTCTGGCTGATGGATGGATCAACATGGAGGCATCTCTGGAGATAAACTGCAAAAGTGGAGGAGGGAGAGAAAAGAGGAAAGAGAAAAGATGAGAGGAACCAACAGGGAGAGTTCCTCAACAGGAAAGAAAGACAAAACACTTTGTAACACATGGACATAGTGGGCTTTAGGGCAGCGAAGGAAAGACAAGTGGTATACCCAGTCTCAGACCACAATTCCTTGTAGTGCGATGGTCTGGTGTTTAGTCAAAACCGCCGTAATCCACCATGAAGCCTGGCAGGGGACGAACAACAAGGAGCTACAGTGGTACACAAAGTTCAGTTTGTTGGCCAAGTGAGGTGGATCCTTCAGCAGACATCCCTGAAACTACACGTGCTGCCAATTATACTTTGAAGATCCAGACTTAATTAGAACCACAAAAAATATCAAACCGCCTCTTTACAATGATGAAAGTGACTGTGTTGACTGACACGTGCAGGAAAACACTTTTTCTAAATAAGTCACCATTAAAACAGGAAAATATTCATCAAGAATCAACAGCGGTGATATCAAAACATCCTCCACCTGCCAATTGAAAATCAATAATCTATGTGATTCTCTGGTACGGCCCATGCTCTGTAATCAAACCCAGCTGAATCGCCTGCTAATAGTAACATGATGGCAGAGTTTTTGCCCAGGGTCCCAACAGCCACTAAACACTTGTTATGCTCGTTTTCATGCCGACTGTTCATCCCCCTTCAAAGAGAAAAACTTTCTTTTCTCTTTCCAATGTTTTCACATGTCCTTTCTATCTTCCTCTTCACACATACATAATCCTGTCTCCCTCGCTCACTCCAGACTCTCTCTATCCACACGTCTCTGCTTTCCAGCCGTTCTCCTCTGTATCTATTTGTTATTTTGTCTCCTAGACATTCATGTGAATCTGATGACAGGCGGGATAATGAGAACCCTTGATTTTTTAGCATAAGATTGACATCATCATGCATGCTAGTATTGTTTGGAAGAAAAAGGAACATGGAAGACAACTGGAAACCAAAACATTGTCATAATAGCTTTTGACATCATGCAAACCCATTAACATGAGCTGATGATCTGAGTGCAGCACTGACAAATCACATTTGCAATTCATTTTGAAAATTTTGACATCAGTAAGAGCATGGGCATAGCCCTAACCTTAATCGAAGGTTAAAAAAACAAAAAAAAACAAAAACAAAAACAACCCACAACAAAAATGGGATTTCACCCAAAGGAAAAAAGTTGGGCCAGCCACACAGAAACATAGCCAAAATATTTAGGCTTATAGGGTCTTAGACAAAACTCTCAAAACCATGCTGTTGTCACCAACCTGTGCAACCTGTGCACATTACTTGTGTGGTGCAGGAATTTACTGAATGATTCACATGCATAACACACAGTCTGCATTTTTCACAATTTTGTTGAGGCTCACAGGCTCACAGGTAGGTGTGGCACCAGCAGCCTATAGACTGGGAGCACAATAGCTGAACACACCCTTAGTGACTACCAGTGCAGAGTTAAGTATGCCATCTCCATTCTCTTTCCTCCTTCCTTTCCACTTTCTCATTGCCCCTCTCAGTGTGAAATGCATTGTTGTGCCGGACGCATGCCGTGCCCAGGACCAACCGGCCCTCCCTGTAAAACCCCCATGTCCAATTTCAATTCTCCAGCTCCTTCCACCATTCGCCTTATCTAATTAAATCTGCACTCAGTGGGTCCCGGGCGCTGGAAACTGCATTGTGGGGTCCCTGGACAAGCAAAACAAATGGAGACCCCGGCATGTTGAGATTAGAAGCAGACCCTCCATGTGGCTTTTGTATGTATGGAGAAAAAGCAAGAGGGAGGGTGAAACTGGGAGGAGGAGTGAGGGATATAGGAGGTGGAAAAATTTGGAAAGGTAGAGAGAGAGAGAGAGTAAGGTGGATGTGGTGGGCATGGAGATGGGAGAGTGAAGGAGAAAGAATTGAGCGATAGACCATGGAGAGATAGGTGGGAAGTGAAGTGCAGGGGAGGAAGAAGGAGATGGAGAGATGGGGAGGAAATGTGGAGCAGTGCATCTGGGCATAGAGGTGGTGGAGTAAAGTATCTGGTGTTAGATTGATAAGTGAAAAAGAGGGCAAGATAACGGTGGAACCGAAGCTTCCTAGCTTCTTTACTCTCACGCTTTACAACTATGCATGTGTCAAGAAGTTGAAAGAAAGAGTGTCAAATCTCTCTTTTCTGCCTCCCCTTTAACATCGACGTTAAACTGCTTGACCACAAACGTCTCCCTATCAGTTCATATCCAGCTGTGTAAATATGTGGATGTGTTAAATGAACCACAAGCAAGAGTGCCCTGCATAGGGGCATCTGCTAGGCAAACAAATAAACACTAAGGCACCCTAAAGTCAGAACCTGCTGTTATGTTATGGTGAGCGCACACAGACCTACACACACACGCACACACGCACACACGCACACACACACACACACACATATGAGCTGTGGAACAATCACACCAGATGCCTGTATTATGAAGCAGGATTTGGGGTTATCGAGGTTACGGCTGTGGATCACTTCTTACTGGGATGCAACGCAATGGTCAACTGCACACCTGATCTGAGCAGGTGATATTCGAGATGACAGATCAACATGTATAAAAGCACCTCCTACAAATCAGTTCTTCAGTCTTAGAACCTGGCATCACCATCAGATCATGAAAGAGTCTCTCTCTCCCGAGGTAAAGACTTATCTGTGTCAGCTTCCTGAGCTGCATGTTGCCAGTGCGACACATCAAAGTTGTTCTGCAGACTGTATGCATTGTTTGTAGAAAATGCAGAAGCCTAATTCTCCAACCTGAAACAAATAAAACACACAATACAGTTGCTTTAACATTTAAGCACTGTCCCTTTGCAAAGCTCACTTGAAGAAAGGTACAAATGTCGTGCCTCAATGAAGGTTAAGCCATTACCACTTGTGACCACTGGAGACCACAGGCTCGGGGGGAGGAAGATTTCCCTCATAGTAATGAAAGCAAGTGATTCATTTCTGGGATACAGATCACTTGAAGCACTTATTAGCCCCATGTGCAGACCACAACCATTAGCAAGTAATTCAAGACAAATCAATTATAGCCAAGTGTCCACACTCTTACCATCTGTGTTGAGATGGGCAAATTGAAAAGCTTGGTTGGTAACAAGGGACTAAAGTTAACCCACACAGCTTTCTCTGAGCATACAGACATACATTCATACGGCATCTACACATGGAAATGGTTTAATTAATCCCTGCATATCATGCCAGTATATATGACGGGTTGCTTTCACTGTCACTTTGTATGGGACAGCGTGCAAGTGGGTGGTGGCAGCAATATCAATGTGTGCTTGTCAACTTTAGAGAAAGTAAATACATGCTACTGACTCCCACAATAATTCGAATATTATATATTTCTGTTTTATGAGCAACCCACTAGTTTAACACTGACTCATTGACACAGACCCTGTACGAATGTGGCCTGTCGGGAGCTGCCACTGCAATCAAGGTCTGATCCATTCCACCTCTTCCAATTAATGGGTGACCCTCATTATTGCAGAGGGCCGGCTCCTCAGCAGGAGCATACTCCTGTGTAGGAGGGCCCCCTCCTGTCTTCTTCATTTCATCTTTTTGCCTGTTGAAGTCATTTCCTAGTGCGTTTGTATACCAATAGAATCCTACAACAGAGATCAATTGAAGCATGAAAGCCTTGTACTTATTGAATTATGTTTCTTATTTATTTGTTATTTGCTCGCACCTGCTTGGCACCGCCGGGGTTGCAACTGAAAGAATAAAGCTATAATACATCGAAGAAACACATTAATTTAATGAAATACACAAATGCAATTATAGTCAGATCTACTCATGCAATAATATTGGGGCCAATGATATTATAACTAATAATTTACGCATTCATGCTGTCAGCAATTTTTTGCTGTCCTTCCTGCATTTGCCACCTGCAGCTACGTTGCTTTTATCCTGGATAATGTGTTTAACTTCTTCATATTTGCCCGAGCACCAGCCAGTGCATTAACAAACTCCTCCTGGGAGGTTGATCCGATCCACCTCAAACTTGGTCAGTGTGTATAAAAGACTTTAATGATGAAAAGTTGTTAAGTGACAGTACAGTTCATTCATGGCAAAAGCTACAAGAGCACATAAAGACTTTTTTCAGCAAAAAAATCATTCATACTAATAATAAGCATACTTTAAATAACAATGCAGCTAAGCATAACGCAACAAACAAAATGAAACAAACAAAAATATCTGTTTGGCATCTATCAAGTGATGTTTCTTGGATACATAATCTCTGGTTGTGGGTAACAGTCATAATAAATCAGTGACCTGATTGCAAACATGTGGCGGCACAAAAAAAAAAAAATGTCAGAAATCAAGGATCAACAAAAGAGGTTTCAGAGGACGTTATAGTGCAGCTCATTCGCTCATGTGGAGCATAACAAATCTTATTAAATGTTATGAACAACACCATGTGAACGGTCTGCATTAGATTAGATCAGAGGACACTCACAGACAGAAACATGGGATAATAGCGGAGAACACTGCGGGGCATTTGAGTAAGACACTCGAAATAATTTGTCACAAATGGCAGATGGTTGTGTCTAGTTTGTGGTGTTGGCTTTATTTTTGAATTGGCAAGTATTTTGTTTTGTTATATGCTAGTTTAGTTTGGGTTTTTGGGGCATTGTTGGAGAGCATCATCAAAACATTAACATAATTATTTCTAAGTTTTGAATGAGCCTCATCTTTCCTGGTCATCATGGTAACTGGAATAGGTCTCTAATAGCGAATCAAAAATCAGAATGTGTAAATGTACCCATGATGTCATACAAAGGTTGAGTTGCTTTTAACAGGGTTTATAATGGAATCTCTGCAGCCATCGAATGAAAAAGCAAAGGAAATGAATTTAAGTATTAGCAAGAGAATAATTAAACAAACTAACATGAAGGGTTGAAGGTAACATGAAGAGGGGGGGATTTTGTTTTAGTGGCAAGCACGGTGTTCCTGGAGTTTATTGTGTGACTAAAGTTTCTGTCTTCTAGCTAAACTGTGAAAAAATACACGGAATAAAACCTTCCAAAAGGTGAAAGAGGAGAAAGAAAAAGCAGTAAAAACACATGGGTTGGAGTTTGCTGTTTTTGATGGATGCCTTTGGTGATTTGCTGTTCCAAGTCTGGTTAGTTTCACCCAGCTGGTCACTTTTTCATCCTCTTTTTTTTTGCATCTTGCACTTTGTCTTGCTTAAAGCGGATCATCTCCAGCTCTCTAAAAATACATAATTCAGGCTGAGACACAGTGATGTCCTTCACAAAGTAAAGAGCACACAGATGAATGGCGATCCAGGGAACAGGGACGGGGAAGATCTTAGCTGGAATTGTGAATTCCTCTGGCCTTGAATGCATTGATGGGTCATGTGTGTCGTGATTTACGGCCACCTCCCCTGTCTCTCTCTGCTGTTACAAGACACATCACAGCATCGTTCGTTATAGTTTCCGTCTTTGTTCAACAAATATACGTCTTCTCTGAAAGCGACACTTTCAACCTTCCTGAAACAACAGAGATAATGGATGTGATTTGTGTGTTTGAGAGGGAGTTGGACATTGGTCACTGTAGTTTTAGCAGTATTGCCCTCTACTGGTGAAGTAGACTTTTGGTGCTAGATATAATGTGCTGGTAACCATCAGTTAGACAGATAGCAGAAATTACAATCTGAGGCACAACTCGTGAAGAGTTGTCGTATCTATTGACTTGTACAAAGGAAACGTGAAGTAATTATGACTACTTATCTCCCATGAAACTCACATTTCTCTGTCTGCAGGGGACAAAAGTTTGTTTCATTCTAGTCTGTGTAGTGTTATATAGATTTTAAAATTTCAGCCACGGTGGGGAGGGAAAGCAAAATATAAAATCAGCTTATCACTCAATTATTAATAAATGTGGCCAAATGACATAAAAGACACTTTTTTGTCTTTCATTTACTCTTGTCTAGCTTCTCCAGACTGTGGAGTCAGGAGTCCATCTGTAAATGAACTTCAGCTATGAGGCCATCTAGGGCACACACACACACACACACACACACACACACACACACACATACTTATGTCACTTTTGGGGAATTTACATAGACTTACATTCATTTCCTGAAGACTAACCTGAAGGGCTACCTGACCTTAACCTAGCCTGACCTTAACCTAACCTTAAGCTAACCCTAACCTTAACCTAACAATAACCTTAACTGTTGACCTAAAAATCACAATTTTCCAAATTGAGGACACCACTTTTTGTCCCCAATTGCACCACTGTCCCAAATCAACTGGTCTTAAGTCTAGTGTATATCCCCAATTTGGACATAAGCGAACCCACAGAGACACACACACACACACACACACACACACACACACACACACACACACACACACACACACACGGAGGGCATACTAGATCAATCCCCTACTGCCCAATTAGGGCTGACAGTAGGATTAAGGAAGGCTGACTCCCCAGGTCACGTGAACTCTGTTGTCTGATACAGTTTCCCTCTGGAGACACACACTGGACTGATAGCACACAGAGGAGTGCGTGCGAACGTGTGTGTGTGTGTGTGTGAGTGTGTGTGCGTATGGAAGGGGAGTACAGGGAGAATCATTTGTTTTCCTTAGACGTGTGTGAGTGCTGGATGGGGTATTAGTGTGTGAGACTGTCTGTGTGTGTCTGTGCAGGCACGCTCGTTCATGCATGTGCACTGGTGCAAGCAGAAAACATGCATATGTTACCCTCTCTGCTAAATCCTCTGGACCTCTTCAGGTGTATTAAATTACCATATAATCCATCATCATATCATTACAATCTATCATTATAACCTTCTATCATCTGGAAGTTCTGGATGCCCAGAGATATGTTCTCATATGCAAGTCACATGCGAGTTATGTCTATTTATTGCGCTGTAATAACGCTTAACATTTGCATTACATGCTGACAAATGATCAGGATTGATATTAAACCTATGCAATTTCTGCAAAGTCTGTTACAAATCTACAAAATGTGGTGGTGATTGTGCCTGCAGCCTCACTAAACCACAGCAGTATCCATGTTTCATTAACAACACGCTATCCATATTTCATTACCGTGCTGGTCAGTTATTCAATACCTAATACCTGGTCAGCAAGAGAGGCCTCGCTGAACTTTCCTTGTTTCAAAGCTGCCTTAGAGAGCACACAGAAGATAATGGGCCTCAGTGTTGTCTGTGGACGAGCGCCAAGTATTTTGTTTTCCACAACTGGAAGAGGAGAGGGAGAGAAAGTCAAGGTGGTTACTCAACCTTGTGTCAGGATGTAATGTATTACCCCAGTTAAGTGGCATAAATTGTTTATTAGCAGCTATTAAGTGGTAGTGAAATCCAAATATATGAGGGCAGAGAGGACTGCCTGCAGATACACAAACCTGATAATGTCCATCAGGAGGAAAGAGTGTATGCACATGTACACATGTTCTGTACATGTACAGGCATTTCCAGAGGATACAGCTGTTTGTCTCTTTTTGTGTGGTAGTAAAAAATGTATGCGTTATTATATATTATTAAAGAAGAAGAATCACAGAATCCTCATGTGACTTCAAAGTCGAAACATCAAGAAAGGACCAGGCCAACTCACACATCTGCTCCACACTACCAATCATATTCAGATTCACACAGTAGAACGCAGTCAAAGCCCTCATGCATAAAGTCCAAAATTTGGAGCCATTCAATCAAATGACTTTTGACTGAGATAAAAGGATTTAGTGAATCGCTTATTAGGGTGAGATAAGAAACAGAGAGCCTGAGCGTCAGGTGTACAGGCTTATAGGGTGATGGAATATGTGTTTTTATCAGTAGGCCTTGCAGCAGGTCATAAATTAAACATAAAAGTGTATTTTCCTAAAAACTGTATATGGGTATCAACGTGCCTTTAAGTTTGGAGCTTGTATGCGTTCCACATGTACATTATAGTATGTAAATGTATTCCACAGTCTGCTAGGGTCTGTGTCTGCACCAAAACACCAGCTATGCATACATGTTTATATGTGTGTACTGTGCACGGGTGAAGCATGCGTGTGTGTGTGTGTGTGTGTGTGTGTGTGTGTATGCGGGACATTCCTTGACCCCAGGAATCACCAGAGACTCCATTACAATCAGCCGCAGAATGGGCGTGAACGTTGTGCATTTCTCAGACTCTCCAACAAATGTAAAATCGTGTTTCTTGGTGTGGGTCTGAAATCCCTCGTGCGACGTGAAACACTCCCAGAGCTCACTGAAAGCTCAGCCAGCACCAGAGTTGGACAGCGGCTCAGCGCTCACAGTTTAATCGAACATGAAAAAGGCCTTCTCTCTAAGCATTTCCTTGGCCCTGACAGCTCGCTAATGAGGGTATTGATTGCAGTAACGCATGCTGATGAAGTATCAATGGGCCAGGCGCCGTACAGTGACATCTGTTAACAATGCTGCATGATTAAATTAATATGTGGCTTGGAAACTCAATCTCTCTCTCCGGCCATTCATGCTGGAGGTAGCCCCCATCGAAAAGAAGGTAACGCTGCTTGTCCCTTTCAGCATGCAACGAGTTCCTCTTGAGCGCTGGAGGAAGAAGTGAAATAGATAGTGAGAAAGAAGAGGAAATGGGCCATAAAGCCATCAGCTATAGTAGCCTCACATTATGTAGCCATTATGTAGTTGTTGGCTTGGTTGTTTTTTTGGAAAGAAGAAAACATTTTCAAAGACAGAACTAATATAAATATACATTAGATACACCATCAGTGTATCATCACATCATCAACATCTAGTGCTGTGCATGTAAAGGTGTCTCCTCTATTAGCCACCTCCTTTATCAGCTTAAGTTTTAAACTTGTGTGTTGTAGTTGGCTGTAGCTTCATATTTAACAAACAGAGCATGCTATTGATGACTGATGCACATGAAGACAGATAATCAAACTTCATTGTTGTCTAGCTCTCAGCAATGAAGCAAATAAGTCTGTTTTCTAAAATATCAAACCATTGCATTAAACCTCAACATGAAGCAACACAGCCATTGGTTTGAAAGGGTCAGAGAATCCTTGGGTGGTCCACATTAATACTATGAAAGCTAAAAACTATAAACCAAGGCCTCTCATGCAACAAATAAAGACACTAGTAAACACACACACACACACTGGATCTCCTCCAGCCTCACCATTCTTTGCCTCCACCTGGGATTAGACCAGGAAATTGTCTTGTTTTCAGGGTCTTATCCATCTTACCCCGGCTCGTCACGAGAGGCTGAGCTGGGGGTCCCCGCAGGAGCTGCTCAAATACGTGTTTATAACAAAACCATGAGTGATTTTTGTCATCAAACTGTCCAGTTATAAACCAAACCGTCCTCAGTACCTTGACCCTCGTGTGCAGAAGATAACACGAGGTAATGATAAAGAAAGTGCATGTTTGACCTTTGTCTAGATACATTTCAGTTAAAAGAAAATCTGACTGATAAGACAGGTTAGTCGTGCTGCAGAGTGCATCTCTCAGAATGAGGAAACAACGCAGGTCTGAACTTAAATCAGACCAACCAAATATCTAGCCAAAGGAGAATGCATTCTTGCCAAAAAAAAAAAAAAGAAAAGAAAAGATGAAAAGGCACGTAATGTCTAAGGAGGTTTTTCTCTGACTGTTGGCCTATGTTATACTATTAGAGTCTGCTCCCCTGCCTCTTCAGAGTTTCTTCAATGCTCTGACTCTGTTGAACTTCAAAGTTCCCCTCTATTACTTTACTTTGAAGCCTTGTAAAGCTAATCGAAACTGAGATGAAACACTGCACAATTTTAAAAAAAAAAAGCATTTTCTTTCTGCAACTGGGGAAAACAAGAAACATCACATTGCTTCCCTTGAGGTTTTTAGACAAAATAGACCAACAATGTGTCTTCTGTGCTTTGGAAATGCATCTTCATTGATCCGTCAAATTCAGAAATTGAGCTGAACAAGTTGAATAAACTTCCCCTTGTCCTCTCAAGTATAAGTTTGCATTGACCTTGAAGCTTGTTGGATGGAATGGGTAGAGAAAATATGTAGATAAAGCCCCAACGTGAGCTGAGGTAAATTCATATATATAGTCCTCCCCCTGCCCTGAGCGAGCACAAACACACACACACAACCACAGATTGCCCAAATTTGACACTAACTTGGCAACAGCATAGTTGCCAGATATTTGTCAGATTGAGCTTTAAGGTTGAGATGTTAGATACTGAAAAAATACGGGACAGGTTTACATGTGCACACACACACACACACACACACACACACATTCCCCATTTTAACACGCTGCAAATGTCCAGAATACCTCTGAACCTCATCCAAGAAAATTTTCCAAACTCTGCTAATGATTTCAATGGAAAGAAAAAACAAACAGGTTTTTCTTGTGTGCCTGCATGATAGCCATTTGGGTGCAATTTCAAGCTATTAATACTTCATTTTCATAATTGTGGGGTCATCTCTGGGGTGTCTGGATATTTCCCCAACAGCTGGCTGCAAAGCAAAGTTTAGTTTAGTCTGGCCTGGGAGATAATCAAAGCTCGGAGTCTGGTTAGAGTTACACCGTCAAATCAAAGGTGATTTTTTTGGCACTTGTTTTATCAAAGTATACAATGAAGACTGACAGGCAAGATGAGGGTGACAAGAATAGCTGTAATCTAAAGAAACTTTGTTTAGAGTTGGAAAAGTATGACTTTTTAAAAGCAGACAATGCCATTTTTATTGCCATTTAAAATTAAATACGGTTGTTCATTGAATCACCAACAATAAAAAAAACTATATTCTAGAGGGAAAACAATCAACATCAACCAACTATGAGCTGTTAATGTAAATAAAATGGTTCAGCCAAAATTGAAAGTCATTTCCATCTTGTTGATTTTCAGATTGCAAATAAGCTTTTAACATTTTCTTAGACAATTTTAGACAAACCGTTGTTTTTCCACAAGGTTTTTAAAATGATTTTGCACACAAAGAAGAAGCCTAATGTCCAGTAACAAAATTAAATTCACTACTCGAAATGCTAAAACCACCTAAGTGCACTATTGCTTTGCATTAAGATCTGTTTTTTCCAGAGGATCAACAAGCACATAGGCCTCAGTAAACCGTCATTAGCCTGGGTGTGACTGATCACCAGCAGAGGGAGAGACGCGGGGCTGAATGCAACAAACCCTGAAAAGTAGGCCGCCTCTCATTTCCCAAAGCTCGTCTAATTACTACTCAGCACTTCTCTACTGGTTGTCAACATGGGATTGTTAAGTTTAGAGTGTTGAGGTCTGAAAGATCATCCGTCTGTCCGCCACTGTCAGTCTCGACTCAACAGCACAGATGGAAGGGAGGCTGACAGTTTCACGGCTTCCTCGCAGAATGTAGCCAAGTGTTTTCGTGTTCAATCAACCATCAAACGTGGCCAAGGCCATGCCAGCGCAGAGGGAAACAACAGAACGAGCCCAAAGCCGCTGCAACCGCCCTGAAAGCTCGGCGCGTATAAACACACAGGACAGGCCTCAGCTGCAGGACTCAGATGAAAGTGTGCTGTGGGCAACTACACTGTGACATTTGCTCATTTGTTAGAAATCAGCACCTTCTCACTTCACATCTGAAGCGTCCACTGTTTTAGGTCCTGTGTGATCATTGTGTTGTGTCCTTATAATGTACAAGATTATGACCATTTATTTTGCAGATGCTGAGGGAAATCTGCTGAATTATTAAACTGGAAATGATTGATTAAAGACCCTCTCAATTGAAAATCAAGTTCTTAACATGCCCATATGTTGTTTCCAAAATGCTACAAGACATAAAGTATTTCTGTATTTCAGTATTTCCACCTATTTCCACCAGTATTTCCACAGATTCAGACAGTGAGGACATACCTAAGAATCAATCCAGTCGGAGGAGAAGCCAGGTGTAGAGTTACATCTAAGCCATTTTAAGGCATGACACTTTTTTTTTCCATGTAAGAAACTTCTAAATATGTAAGTTTGATAGACAGAGATGTTTTTAGGGGTTTAATCAATGCAAGGATAGGAAGCAGTACACAGTAAGCTGTCTGTGAGAGTAGCAATGGATTTTCAGGTTTTGTGCCAAAAGTCTTAATTTTTAATTAATTTTGAACAATTTATTCATTTAAACCCACAAAAGGCTTTTCAGTACATGCTTTCTAGTAATGGAAGATATATGAAAACAAATGATGGACAGTGACAAATTTGGAGTGTGTGGCTATGCTCTGCTACCATATGTCCCATGCATACAGTTTAAATTTATGGGGGGAGTCTTGTGGCCGGAAAAGAGTTTGTTCTCACAGGCTAGGTACTTAGAGAGGTATGAATGGGACAGAACAGTTGCTAATTTTAACAAACCCCATGACCCTCAGTGTAAAAACTGGAGGCAAACAAATGCCAATTAAATCATGGAAAAATGCATTAAACTTAGGTTAGATCAAACCAGTGTGAAGGAAAGAGTGGGCAGATATAAAAGAACACTCACTGTTTCTCTCTTTTCTTGGCATTTATTGCTAGATTAGACCCCTGTAAAGTGCTGCACCTTGCAGGCAGGGTCTTTTACATGTAACGGGGGTCCCCACCTCAGGGCCTATAAAGTCCAGCCAGCTGGTCCTGGACAGATGAATTTAACTGATTACATTAGAGACAGAGAAAGAAAGTCAAAAAGACAGAGCTCACAGACGGTGAGAAGATGATGAGCACGTGAAAAAGCAGGGCAACAGGCAGGTAAAGAAGAGAGGTAACTATGCTGTCAGTTGGTCAGTCCACCACTTTGGTCCAGAATGAAATATCTCAACAACAACTTCATGGATCGTCATGAAATTTTGTACAGATATTCTTTGTCCCCAGAGGATGAATCCTAATGACTTCAGTAATCTTTTAACTTTTCCTCTAGCATCATTGGAGTGGCTGTGGTTCAGGAGGTAGAGCGGGTCCTCTACTAATCAGGTCGGTGGTTTGATTCCCTGGCTCCTCCAGTCTGCATGTCAAAGTGTCCTTGGGCGTAGAAAGTATCACTCCTGATGAGCAGGTTGGCACCTTGTATTGCTGCCATCAGTGTATGAATGTGTGTGTACTTTGTGTGGTCAATAGACTCGAAGATCTCAATGTAAATGCGAACCATTTGCAGTCAATCATCATGTCCAATTTTTAATAATTCCTCAAGTGATTTGGTTTATGGACAAATGTCTAAAAACTAATGATGTTCCCATCAGCTCAGCTGCCCTTTGTGTTTAGTGCTACTTGGCACGTGTTACTGCGATAGAGAACATGGTAAACATACCTGCTAAAAATCAGCATGTTACCACTGGCATTGTCACTGTATACAAGTATAGTCTCACAGAGCTGGCTTTAGACTTTTCCTATGTTGTGCCCCCTATACAAAAAACTCTGTCACAATTCTCTGTCACTTTACATGTGAGTGAACCGCTAACCACAGAGGCCACCAAGTTCCAGTAAGACTGACCGAGCCACTGCCAAAAAGTGGACACGCATCTACATATACATCCAGAACAAAACCCACATTTACCACATTAGTCATCGCTGCTGTTCCGATCGTACAGACTGTGTGTATGAAGTCAAACACGAAAAAACATTCACAAACCCTCAGTGACCTCTCATGGCAACGGACCCCTTCTTCTGAGTCAACGGGCCAACAGTTGCAGCCATTTAGAGGAACTTAATGTCAGATTCTCCTTTACAAAAGAGAAAATATTTCACACAGCACCTGTTTATTACTATCATTAGCCAGCTATCTAAACAAAAGGCTGCAGGCTAAGTGCATCTGGCACGGCTTAATATAGCATGCAAACTACTGCAATGGCAAGTAACCATAAAACCACACATGTAGTAGTTAATATGCACCTCGCTCCATACCATTAAAAACTGATTAAGGACTTCAAACAGCCTCCATTACAGAAGCGGTCTTCTGCTTTGGTTTAGGAGAAAACAGTAAGGTCTCTATAAACAGCTCTGGTTTGGACTGTTGTGGTCTGATTGGTGTTCTACGGTATTAATGTGGTGAAGTCAGTCACTATGATTGTACTGTACTTTGACTGGAGCTCTGTGTGTTTGTGTAGGCAGTATATGACTTTAATGTGTTTGTCTTCTCCTATATGAGCACATAGATGCACTGCAATGGATAAGGTGGTTTTCAGACCTATAGAGGATGTGGCAACACACCATTTAGTCACACAACATTTTTTCTTTCCAATCCTTAAAGCATAAGGTTAAAAAGCTGTCTTTATTTACCAGGATCGTAAAACACTGAAAAGGATCTTCCTTATAGCCACATGGTATACTCATGAACTCTGTAATCCTAATGTCCACTTCCATGTCCAGAACACAAAGAAACGCAGGACAAAGAAAAGCCAGTATTATTTATGGTTGCTTACTTAGATCAGTAGCCTACAAATTCTACCTCACTCAATCGCAGATGGTACAAGGGAATTCCAGCTCGACGTGCACCTGAAAATAAACTAAAACAGACTACATTTTAAAAGCTGCAGCATTTTTCTCTGATACAAGTAAGCGAGGGGGGGGGCATTCAGCACATGTTAGGTACCACTACTATTCTTTCACATCGTCTCCCAAAAAAACATGAGGTATGTGAAACATCTGCAAAGCATTTGCAGAATTAAAAATAAATTAATAAATAATAATGGGCGTCTGGTGCTCTGCCAGGATTTTGAGTCCAGTTTAATGGCACATGGCTTCATGGTTTGTATTAATTTACCCTGGGCTTTGGCGTTTGGCAGCAGGCTGAAATGAAAGAGACTGGCCCTGGGCAAAATACATCATATTTACTAATAAAAATACATATTGGAGCTGGAGGTTTTTCCTGCCTCATTTTTTCCGTCCTAAATTACTGAGCTTGAAGTGCAAATGTGTCCGTGTCTGGTAAGAGGTTAAATTAAGTGTGAATATAATGTTCCAGCTATGCATACCAGCAGCGGATGATAAGAAGCCTGATAAGACATCAATGCTCTTACGAAAACACAGCTCAAGCATGAAAACACAAACTTCCAACACTGTTGTCTAAGATTCACTGATACCAACACTCGGTACTTCTAATGCTTTTCAACTGATATTTCATGCATAATTTGTAATCCAGTCTGCATTTGATGCTGAAGTGTTTTCAATTTTAGGAAGGTTACTTTTAGAATGTAAAAGGTTACAGACTACTAGTTACCCTTTTAAAGGTGTAATAAGTAATGTAACTATTTTAATTACTCAATCAAAGTTATGCGACGTATTACTTCTTGATTACTTTTCTAACACATGTTAATCAAGAAGACATCAATTTAAACCAGGCACACACAGAACAGTACTCAACACTGATTACTGTCAAACTTTTATTAAAGATTTCTTCAACTTGAATTAAGATAGATGTGTCTTTAGTTTTGACATGGAGCATTTTGATGTTAACAGCATTTTCACTTAAAACCAGCTTTACACTGTGCATCAATGTTACAGGCCTTTTCTGATTTCTTAAGGAAAATATTGTTTCCCAAGTGTCCTGAGTCCCAAGTAATATCTGTAAAACAATAATATTATAATATTTGTTTTTGGTGCTTAGACATTTATCATGTTCCATCCGACTCATTATTAGGGTTAGTTTTAGTTATATTAGTCTAATTTAAAAACATAAACAATGCACCACATGTCTGAATTCAGCACTATGTGTGTGTGTGTGTAGTAGATTCACTAAGTGCTGAAATAGTTGTCCCACATGAAAAAACCTATCGTGCACACACGCACACATGAACACGTGCATGAACCTGTGATACCCCTAAGGGTCCCGGTTCGGGCGTTTGAAAATCTGGTCACCCTATTCCTGCCTCTTGATGGCGTTTCAATCATTGGCGTTTGCTGCCCCATGTTGTCTGGAGATACACCAAAAAAGGTGCTCCCGCATGGAATGATGTAAAGCAAAAGAATGAAACTTACATTCTACGTATAAGCTTTTTACTGAATATATTCAAATGTGACCTGGTTGTAATCACCAACATTTTGATTTGATTAAGTTATTACTCTAACCTGATTACATATTTTTACTCAGTAACTGTAACAGATTACAACTACATTTATTTTGTAATTTGATTACGTTAACACTGGCACATGTAACTAGTTACTCCCCAACACTGACTGTTTCTGAACTTATCAGTGTTATCATCCAGTATCTGAGAGGACAGTGTCTCGCAGACAGATTTCATATTGGCATACTGACGGCTTCATTTTTACCATTGTTTTTATATGGATGCAACTTTTATAAGCGGGCAGAAGAAAGGCAACCTGCCGCTTACTAAAGGCCATGTATACACCACAGATGGTATCACATACCGTATTCCTGATGAAAGGTTACGGAAATGTTCAAAAATAGTTTTCAGTTTGGTCGAGAAAAGAGCAGCTTGGTTGCAGCTGCTCGTCGTGTTTTATCTGTAACGTAAATCAAATAGTGACTCGAAGCGTCTGACAGTACACTGTGATGCTGAAAATGAAAAAAAGAAGAGATCAACAACACTCAGACAGGCTCGCTTGTTCTCAAGAGATTGTTAGGGTGAAATTCATTCACGTTGCATGTGTTTGGACAGACTAAGGAAGCCATTTTAAACTCATTTTGTAGATAACCACTTTACAGAAAAGGGTATTTTTGATAATTAGCAAGTCATTTGCTGGCCTCAACACATTTTTCTACTTTCTGCTTTGCAGTGATGGCGGCTTTAGGCTCTGAAAAGCGATCAAAGGCTCTTCATACACCATTAACCAGGAAGTGCTGCCATAACGACTCTAGGCTGTTGCCAGTTTTGACACCCTTCCTGAATTTTCACCCATCCAGAATACATCCTTTCAATTCAAATACACCCAATATGTTAGTCATACTGTTATCATACATCGCATCTACAGATACGATGCAATAATAATAATGATAATCATAATAATCATCATCATTATTATCAGTCTTTTCATGGTGGCTTTTCGCTCATTCTCATGGTTTTTCACACGTTTACTCTGACTTTATTCTACTTGATTCTAATCTTCCATATATTTTTATGCTCCCATGATGATGAAATCCTTACAGTACTTCAATATTATAAATAGATCAAAGTGAGGCAAGGACTTTCCCTGTAGCTGCTTAATGGCTTCTGTGTGAAAACAGGTGATGGTATCAGGTGGATTAATTGTTCTGGTACTCTGTCCATACTCACAGTATTTGTTTAAACATCTGCCAGCCCACCATGCCTAAGGACTACTAAATAGTGCTGGTATAGTTGATACTTCAGAATTGCTCCTCCAGTTTTCTTACACCATGGAAGGTTTGACCACACAAGTTTTGATTGATTTGAAGTGAGCATGGAGGCCACTGAAGTCAGGATTTATGGTTTCATTTATATGTTGATATGCAGTGGAAGCCATATAATTCATAAGGGGGTAATAATGAAGACAGGCATGAGAAGAAAGAGAGACACATTTTTAATTATGGCTTTTTGTGCAGCAATGAGTGCTACTTCTGTAAGGAGGTTGAAGGTAACTTTTAACTACATCTGTCAGCACCTCTCCACAAGAGTCTCGCAGCAAGACACACAGTTCAGGCGAGTGAGTCGCATGAATTCCTATATGACTATTCAGACTGAGGTCGCATTGCAAAAAATCAGACCAGCATCTGATTTGTGTCCACATATGAAAGTGGCCCAAAGATGAAATGTGATGCAAAAATGTTACAGTAACTTAAAATGTTGTATATTGGTCAGTATTTGGGGGAATTCGGACAATGTAAGTTTGATATCAAATGTAATTTTTGGAAAGAGAATAGTCCAGTTCAGTACAACACTTAGAACCTTTCAAAATGCTGTATACCATGACAAACAAACCACAGCCGGCCTCTCACTTGTTGTTTCAAATATTTTCAAAAAATGTTTGATTTTGTATTTTTCCTGTTTAACCTTTTGCACGTTTGCCTTTTTTTTAAAAGCCTAAACGAGTCAGAAAGTGACTGTACCTCTTACTCCTGCGTGTCCCATGTTGTGCCCCCAGAAGATTTCCCAGTGTTTCCTTGTGTTTTCCCCTTTCCATATGTTCGTAGTGCTCTCCTGTCTCTCTCTGACTCTCTCTGCTTTGTTTGCATGTGTGTGTGTGTGTGTGTGTGGTGTTGGCTCGGTCTCCCTTCCTCGTCTCCTGGCTCCTGGCTCTGCTCATCATACACAACTGTCTGCGGTCAGCTCATCTCCCCTCCCAGTCTGTACACCTGCCTCCCATCAGCTCTTCTCTAACACACCATAATTTATTTTTGTAAGTGTTAATAAATGTATGTATGTTTAAATGCATGTTTATAAATGTATTTACCAATAGCTCAAACTCCTCCTGTGGGTGAGTATACTGTCCATGAACAGTTCATAAATGACAACATAGTAAAACTCAGTTGTAAAAATATACAACATATCTTCATAGGAAGAGTTACAACTGTTGACAAATACTACATGTTAAATAACACGTACAGTTACAGTTACCTCGGTGTTACCCAAAAGTCTAGAGGGAGCGTGTTGAACCCTGATTTAACTTTGTTTTCAGTGTATTCATACACAACATTCCTCACAACATTCTTCTGTCAGGTGTTAAAACTCCTTGCTCTTGACTTTGGGCCTATTGAGGTGAAATGGTTTCCAGTCCTCTGAAAGAGGCCTGTTCGAGTGCTTCTGGATGTCATTTGGGTCCAAGAATTGGAAACCTGAGGTCATACCACACACACACACAAAAATATAGATTCTGTCTTACCAGAGGGCTTCACTTACTGATTGGTTAAATGTGTGACAAGTGCTGTGTTGACTCCAATTAGAGACCTCCAGCAGATGAAAGTGCAACTGCACTCATGATTATCAAAACATATACATATACACATAATTAAGCACAAAAATCCAAAAACAGACTCACCAGCTGTACTCACTGCAGTATTTGTCCACATGCGCACATGCGTAATAAATCTTTTTTTATTTTATTGTATTTCATTTTTGAGCTTATCATGGAGAAAAGTAGAAGTTTGGGTCAGATGAGGAACGATGTTGTCACTCTCATTGGCATTTCTCTCTTTCTCTGTCTTACACACACAGCCTGTAGGCTAATCATGACGCTATGAGAAGGCATCTGTTGACTCTTGGACTCTGCAACCTGCTTTGAAAGACCTCCAGAGTTGAAAGCTTAGAAACATACAACAGGTGCATGCAAACACCCACATACAGAGACAGAGAGAGGAAATGGCCCCCAGACTCTGACTGAGAGTGTGCAAAGGGGGATGTTTCCTGGTCCTGCTCAATATCAATGCATCTTATTCTAAACACCAGAGCACATGTGTGGAGGTGTGTGGGCATCATATGTTTGCATGTGGCAAAGCTGGCCAATGTTAATGTAAAAGGGTGAGATGTGTTCTTAGCCAGAGCGGCTTGTGGGATGAGACTAACACGTGGAACTGTGAATGAATCAACCTGTCAAAGTGCTCTTTATTTTGTCCAGTTGATCACTTTTTAGATGTCACTGTCTGTGCTGTCCCGCGGCCAACAAACAGGTGCTGCCCGTTATCGACCCAACCCAACAGAAATTTGCAAAATGTCATTCCTTCGAGCCGGATTTGAACCAGCGACCTAAGGATACCTGCAAATTCCACTACAGTCCTCCGCTCTACCAACTGAGCTATCGAAGGTGTGTACTGCTTGGTTAGGGTTAGATGATTAGGATGGGGGGAAAATGTCAGGGTCAGAGCCAATCAGAGGCAGAGTAGGCGTGGGTCTTCATCATGGATGAAAATGTAAAGAAGTTGGATGGTATAGGAATAATGTATTCATATGAAATACCTTTTATTAATCCAGCATTTGTTTCTCAGCAAGAGGGCAAAAAGTTAAGCTCATATTATTCCTTGTTCTTTCATTTTATCATGAAATTTCCTTCTGGCTATCACTTTCTAATACGTAGTACATTAAATATCAGACTCAGATGAAATGTGAGATGAGTCAAAGTACTATATGGCCTTTTATCTTCTTTTTTGCAGCTGGATGAACTTATAAACTGGTGTTTCATTAATCTTATCTCACAAAGCCTACAGCATCAGAGAGTCAGTTCTCTCCCCCCTGCTGAGTATGCATATATGTATTTCTATAGTAAGCAGAGGCAGGCTATTGCAGATAGCAGGAATGCAGCAAGAGCCATTTGTCATGGTTTTAGAAACAGCAGGGGGTCCAGCGGCGAGTAAGACTTTTAATGATTCCTCTTGTCTCGGGTGAAAGATGGCTTCTACAGCTCTCTTATCTATTAGATAGCATATATCAAAGAATGACAGGAAAGAGAGGGACTCTGAGCCACGATGCTGACTTAGTGTAAGTAAAAGTAAACATCTGCATTCTGAATTTCACTTCTTGAAACATATTTCTTGAAACAATCAAATTGCAAATGAACAAATGGTTAAATATTAAAAGAGCACCAACGATTGAATTTGCTGTGTATGTAATGTGACAGTGGAAATCCTCAATGCTAAAAATGTTGGAAAAAAGATCTACTTTCTAGTTACGTCTGACAATGTAAGAAAGTGAAAGTGAACCTAAACATAAATGTGGATGATTCTCTTAATTTTCCGCATGCATTTTTGTTTAACTGTCATCAACTAAGGAATGTTAGTGTGGTTATTTTTCTACTATGTGCATATATTTGTGTTTGAATATATGTTTAAGAGCGTGTTCATGAGTCTGTACTGTCATACAGCAAAATATAAAAGTTGGCTGAAACACATTTTAAGTGAAAATATTTTGGTTCCCTGGTCTGGTCATTATTGATTAAAACATTTTTAAAGAAGCCTACTGAAATAATGAAACTGAGTTTTGCATCTTTGTACTTCATTGAATTGTATTTTACGTTGTATTGTGGTAAATTAGTAATGCAACACAGTGATGAAATTTAAACTAAACTAAAGGTGTTTACTTGCTAAGGTGAACTAATGAGAAGATGGAAGTTACTTTAAAAAGGCCTGAAATAAGAACTAACCAGCCTGCATTTGCACCCATTTGCACACATGAGTTTTCATACATAATAATACATACTTATACATAAATCCTTTAAATTGTAAATTCAATTCGCCACTAGTTTGCTTATTGGAGAAGAGCATTGAGTTGCTGAGAAGTTTTTGTTAGGTCTGTTAACTTTGAAATGGAGAACGTAAAGAAACGAGGGCCAAGAAAACGACCTTCTGAGAAGAGGTTTGCTGAAAGAGAACTAGCGAAGGGAGTTTGTTTGCATTCCCACATAGTGTTTATAGCATCGGTGTGCCACGCAGCACAGCCCTGCTCTCTAGGACTGTGTGTGTGTGTCTGTGTGTGTGAAAATCATGAATCATTCTCTCTAGGATTGGGGGCGAGTCTCTGACAGCGAAGTGAAACCATTAGACCTGACAAGATGTGGACAAAGGACGTTTCATTCACAAAATTCTATACAGTTTACTTTTCTGTACAACAAACTTCTCTTTCCCAGTTATGAGAAACATGTTTACAAAAAGGTAATAACATAATCTTCTTTATTCATCTTGTCTGACTTTTTTATGTTTATGTCTGTAGTTTATGTCTTGTAGTAATTAATTTCAACTGTTTGCGGTAGACCGACTCTACAGACAGGACAGATAAATGAAAGCATAAGTGCCTTAAGAGTATAAGAGTCTGCCTTGTCATAAGAGAAAAAAAAACCCCTCTACAGATATGCACTTAGTTTTGCAGATCTTCACTTGTAGTCTAAGAAAGAAGAGTATTGTTCCAAAAATCCATGTGTGCATGAATGTGAAAATCTGGCAGGCAGTCTTCAATGTTTTTAACCAACATCATAAATCAAAATACAGCCCCGATTCCAAAAATGTTGAATCAATCATAAATAATCAACACAAATAAAACAGAACTTCATGTCACAATTTGCTAATCCTTTTTAACATATACTCAATTGAAAATAGTGCAAAAACCTTATATTTAAAGTTTGACCTCATAAACTTCATTGATTCTTTAAATATATGTTTATTCTGAATTTGATGGCAGCAACATGTTTCAAAGTTGGGACAGGAGCAACAAAAGACTGTGAAAGTTGTGGACTGATCCAAAAACACCTGTTTGGGTCATTCCACAGGTAAACAGGTTCATTGGTAACAGGTGATAGTATCATGATTGGGTATGAAAGGTTCATCCTGGAAAGACTCAGTCGTTCACAAGCAAGGATGGAGCGTTGTCAGTAAACAGTTCATTCACAGATGATTCTGTTTTTATTTCTGTTTACCACAGTGTCCCAGCTTTTTTGGAATCACAGTTGTAGTTTGACATTTTGAGAAAAATACTTATTTGTTTAGAGCCAATCTAAAGGAAGCAAACTTTGCTGACCAGCACCTCTGAAGGTCACTGATTAACATGTTGGAGGTGCTGGTAACATGTGGACAGAGATGGACGAGCTGTTTCCCCCTGTCTCCAGTCTCTGTGCTAAGCTAAGCTAACTGTCTCCTGACTCCAGCTTTATATTGAGAAGATCTGACTGTAATATTGATCTTCTCATCAAACCTCCGCAAGTAATCGAATAAGCATATTTCCCAAAGTGTCTAACTGTTCTTTTTGAGTAAAAGAGAAATACAGTAATTGGAGAGTAAAATAGGAATGTGTTAGGTGAAGCAGAAAAATAATGTGCACAGTCCAAACTAAACTAAATATTGCAAAAAGCAATGGCAACCGTTCTTTTTCCTCAGGTGAATCAGGTCTGTATAGGAATAAATCCCCCTTAACTACCAGCCTACAACAACACAGCTGCAATAGCAAAATCCAGCCAGTCCATTCCTGTGGTGTCAGGGTCCAGGGGTGTCAAGAGAGCTGACCCCCAACACACAGCAAATAAAACTGATTTACTGCCGCTTCGCTGGCTGCACTGCACTTTATAAAACTGTCCTGGGCAGAGTTACAACCCCAGGTAACACATATATAGACACACGCTCGCAGACACATATAAACACACACATACATATATAGATCTTGAATTCACACACACAGAGACAGAAAGATGGATGGGAAATTTGCTCGGAAGTAGACCTGCGATTGTACATGCAAGAAGATACTCGGACACACGCAGAGACTCGCAAACAAACCTTTTAAGGGAAAGAATAGGATAGTCATAAAATGATAACCATCGTGGACGTTTTTAAGACCAAAATTATGACTTAAACATATGAGCCCATGTTGTTCTTAACATTTGTTTTCAACTTTTCCATAAATCCTCCTCATTTCTAAGATCATTTTTCAAGTAATTCAGCTGTGTTAATGAAAGATACGAGAGAAAAGGTTGCTGAAAATGCGATGAAATGAGATGTGGAAAAAGAGAGAAGACAAAGGAGAGAAAAAGTCGCTTACATGTTTTCATGAGAGTGTGTGAGTTCTGCCTGCTCGGCAATGCCATGCTTCAGGGATGTTGTGCAAGGCAGAGGTCCTGCCTTTGGAAGTGGGGGAGAGAGAGCAGAGAGAGCAACATGGGGGAAGATATTTTGTAAAGCTTTTCCTGATTTCTATGTTTCATCACACTGTGAGAACTCGTACACTGAACCCAAACTGACCTTCTCTTTATCGCTCCATCTCACATTGCTGAATGTACTGAAGGCATACAGTGCGTTTAAAAAAAATGAATTTGAAATATGAAATATGGTTGAAAAGAGAGATAAACTAGGAACTCCAGTTGGTGGTATGTGATTATTTAAACCACATACATGACTGAAACATGGTTTAGTTTTCTAAAACGTATGGCATAATGGTTGTTGTTCTTATGACTTATGGAAGCTTGATAACTTGCAGTTGTCATAATGAAGATTTCAGTCTAAAGCGTGGGTGTTGACCGCCTTTAGTTTTAGCTTTAGAAAGCTTTAGGTGCATTGAGCTTCATTCCTAAATTAAAAATATTCAACTACAAGTCAAGATGAAAAGTATAGTATAGCACATGTCACAAAGCATCATGATATAACTTGACATTATATCTGTCATATCCCTGTTGTATTTATGTAGTCTCTACCTATGTACTCTACCACGTCTACTGCAAATAATACACTGCTACACTGACCTTACTAAATGAGCATCAAGGTTAACAAGTTCTTCAAATGAAACCACAAAAGACCTTCGTCCACGATCTCAAGAACAACATAGAAGTGTTTTCTGATCTGGCGCCGCCATTAGCAGGACAATAAAAATTCTCTGTGCCTTCCAAAACCATCACTAAGTCATGACTTTGAAAACTAAAACAACTTTTATGATGTGACAACACTATGGTTAAGGTTTGGTTAGGTTTAGGCACAAGAATGACTTTGTCAGGTTTAGGGAAACATTGTGGTTTCGATTAAAATGCCTGCTTCGTTAAGGTTAGGGGAGCTTAGTCATCGTGCTGCTGTAATAACCACATGTTTAAGGTTGAGGAACAATCAAAGTCATCCTCCAAAAACAGAACAATTTGTGTTATTACCTAACTTCTGCGAGTGTCACAATTCCTACTGCCACTAGAGGGCTTTGTCAGCTCAACATAAACATATGTTGTTCAGAGGACTTCAGCTGAATCAACTGATGTAGTTGTCTCTTTGTCTTTCTGGGAGAACGGTCACTCTTATCACTAGAGCCATACTTTTTCATACACTTGATATTGTAGGTAAGGAGTCTGTGATGAAGTGAAACTCCTTGACAGCTTCTACTTTATATACTGACGTGGTTTATTCACACACACACACACACACACACACACACACACGAGTCTGGTTTCTTCTAGCAAATTCTATCATTAACATACTTAGCTTCTCTTAATTGTCCCCTTCTATTTTTATGCCCTGTTGATATAAGATGTAAGATATAAGATGACAGATTACCTCACTGGATTCACATTTATTTTCACTTATGTTGACAAGCAAACAGATAATGTGCCTTGCTCATGGGACCATTGTGGTTGCGGAGGTAAGAGGGAAAACCAAACAGGTCTGCGGTTCAAAGCCAACAGGATTCAGTTCTGGAGACATTTAATTACAGGCTGACTGCGTGAATCATCTTGTGGTGAGAAGTGTTAATGACACAGTGATAAACTTAAACCTATTAGTCAGAGGATGCAACTCCTCCTTGAAATGATTGTACTGTGCCGTGTCAACCTCTGACTGGTTCATTCAGTATTCTACAAATGAATGCGGTTGCACTGTAATATGTGCATGAGACACACATTCCTAAACAACCACATCAGGTCAAAATAAATTCCGCCACTCATTCATTTTCTTGCATGATCACGAATCAGTAATCGAAGAATCTTATTAATAGCAGAATACTTAGTTATGTAACACCATTATAAGTACTCCATTACTACCCAACCCTTGCATAACACGCTCAAAATCTGAGCTGTGCATTAACCATCCGTGATTTTAGCCACCCCCTCACCGTTTTCCAAAAGAGGATAAGCAGAGCCATCAGCTCATGAGTTTAAATCACCCACCACTGCCACACACGCCCCTCGACTAGTTCATCCCTCCGACCCTATGCCGTGGCAGATTGCTGACACTAAGCAGATGTGCTGCGTTTTATCTTGTCATGACACAGAGCTACTGAAGGAAACCCTTAGGACTCAGAGGTTCAGCCTGAATTTGATTTTCAATACTACTTGATACCTCATTAACTGCAGGATTGTGTGTAATGGTAATATAATAATCTGATGACAAAATGATTGAGCTTTGATATTGAGCAGATGCCTATTGAAGGTAAGCTTAAATACACAGTGTCCCCCGGGGCCTGGCTGATGGGAAATCACATTCAGTCTCAACAGTCATGCAGCAACCTAAGCCTGTTGGCCACATCATAGAAAACTTGACAATGACAAGTTGTTTCAGTGAACTGAGAACTAATACATTACCTCAAAACAAAATGATTTCTGTAACTATTCAAAAATGTGGGAGGCTTGACTTTTTAATTAGACCATTAGGGCCCGCAACCTTTCCAGCATCTTAAAATAATGGTTGATCATGATAAAGTGCGAGTGCTGAGACTAAGCAGATGTGCTGTGCGTTATCTTGTCATGCTACAGCGCTACCAAAGTGAAGCCCTCAGTTTTCAGAGGGCCCTGTCTGCCTGCCTGCTGCCCTTCTTTGTGGCCCATGACGGCTCTAACAGTTTACTGATTAACAGCAGCTGTCAGTGCAATAGGGGGGATAACCGGACCCATTATTAACTATTAACTCTTTGTTGTAGGACCATTTAGGGAGAACTGGGTTGCTTAATTTTGGAAATCTAATAGTGTGCATCAAGTTTGCACCGAAGCTGCACGGTCTATGTGCGAGCTCTTGCAGGTGTGTGTGTAATGCAGCGACCTACACTATGATTTTTGCTTGTCATTACTACAAAACAAGAAAGCATGCCAACATCAAACAAAGACTATAGATTATGGTCTGCGCTTGACCCATGTCAGCCTTTAAAGCTCATGTGCGTGTCTGATGTGATTCATCGTGTTAAGCCTCGGTGTGTTGTTGCAGGCCGATCTGCAGTTTTAAAGTGTGAAGTATAGCTCATCATTACAGAGGAGAGGACACAGACAGCATGTCAGCTATGAGGGAAATGTCACCGCAAGCCTTGTTCACCTTGTCCCCCAAAGTACCAGGCTGACAATTGCGCACACAATACACACACTGGCTCAGTTGTGTCAATAAATAGCAGCCACTACTTTCATTCTAATTGCATAGACAATATATGGCGCATGTGTCACTGTCTATCTCTGTCATTCTCTCCGCCCCTCCCCGCCCTCCCACCTTCACCTCTGTGTGGCGTGGTCCAGCCATAAGAGTCGGACTGGAGATTCCTGGAGGCGGGAGGAGGGCTGATCCCGCTCTCTGTCACACGGTGATGAGAGGTGATCCTGGGATTAGAGCTCTGTTGGTTCAGGCTGGGTCATTGGAGACAGACTGGGGCTGGCATGGAGACAGCAGCGGGAGGAAGGGGGGGCAGGAGGGAGATAGGGGAAAAGAAAGGAAGTATGAAGGTGAGGAGGAAGGGGTGGTTAAAGGAGGGATGACAGGGAGGATATGCAAACAGATTTTGATAATAGAAGTGAGGTTGTCTCAGAAAGTAAACCTACCATATTACCCTGTGCTTCGGCTAGTTATTTCCTACATTTCCCATGGTACTTTTCTTCATCCCCTGGGTGGAAGGAACTTGCCTGGACTTGCTGAATCCACAACAGTGAAAGGGCAATTGTAAGAAACAGAAGTGAGTAGTTTCTGTGATGTCTGTAATAGTTGTTGTCAGAATATAGAAAAACATACCAACTTATTTAAAAACCCAGGAATGCAAACTCAGAGGTGTTGGGATTCCTTCTTCACTCATCAGTCTCTAAATTGTGTTTATGAAAAATCTTATTTAATGTATTACAGCCATTCTGAGTCAATGACCCATTTTTCCCACAGGGATTATTAACATTCAATTAAAACCCCTTTCAACCTGGCTGATACCCAAAATGAGTTTTTGCACTCAGAATGGGACCAAAGATGATCTGGAAAGAATAGAAAAGCACTTCACTTGTGCAAAAAAAAAAAAAAAAAAATCCAACATAGGAAGGGCTGTATCTATTCTGGACTTGTGTTTGAGAGCTGGCGCTGTATGACATTGATAAGGGTAAAAGAAGAGAAGTGAATCAAACCAGCCTGCACGGGACCTCCTCTCTCCACAGGTGCAGCACCTATTCTGTTTCAGACAGAGGTCATTGTCACCCCCACTGAGGGGTGGAGGGCTGGAGGGAGGGATGAAGTGACCGGAGGACAGGACCCTTCAGCGCCTCTTTGGTTTGACAATGGGTTGCTTCTGCCTGGCTAAACGGTGGGTTTGTGTGAGGAGGGAGGGGTCAGGAGTGTGTGTGTGTGTGATAGAGTGCAGGACCGAGGGAGGAAGGGTTGTTACCTCGTGGAAGCACTATCCTCCACACACACACACACACACACACGCACAGACATACACACAGATCCCTTCTCTTGCTCTGTGCTTTGACCTTGTACTGACCTGAGCCAGTATCTGGTTCACCTGTCCACAGGGGATCTCCTCATCCTGCTGTCAACTCATCACTCTCTGTCCAACCATTATACCTCTGGGGCCGCAGACTGGACGGAAAAATGGGACCTTGAGCTATTGTTAACTCTTGTTTGCACCAAATGTGAAGTAAGAAAAATTAAAAATGGATCAAAAGCAGAAGGAATTTTAGATAATGAATTTATTGTCAGTAGAGCGATAAACAGCGCAGTAGGACATGGACAGAAATAGAAAATGCTGGAAACGTGTTGATCGCATCTGCTGCCATAAAATGCGTTCAGGAGAAACTGTAAATATCAAAGAAATGTAACTTTGCAGGTGCGATTTTGTACAGTAACAATAGCAGTAGTAACTGCAATCAGGGGGTGGGGATTGATAATGAGAAATGGCCCTTTTGCTCCCTCCAGTGGGCAAAACAGTCACAAATGACATGTTTGTCAATCTTGTCCCATTTACTTGTGCAAATGCAGAAAATGTCAGAGCAAATACATTTGGTCATAGGTTTGTTTCACTTGTTTGAATTTGATCACAGCCTACATTACACAGCAGAGACTGGTGCACTTCTGCAAAGTTAACGTGTTCATCAGCTGCTTGAGGATGAGATTGTTATGTTTTTTCAACATAATTGCAGTAAAGTCTTGATAAATTGAAAAAGCTTGGAGTGAAAGAGGAAGCAGGAGGTGAAAAAGAGAAACACTGTACATAAACAGAGAGGCTTGAAGAGTAGAGCAATGCAGAGTGATGTATGGAGAAGGAGCGTCGGTCTGGAAGTAATAGTGTTGTCCAGAGTTTTCAGTGGCTCCTACAGCGAGGGCTGAATGATGAGAGAGGAGAGCACGGCCTTCACCTCTGCGTGACACCCATCCATCCACCGCCGTAACAGGAGCGCATCAGAGCGACGGCCAACAAAGGCAGCTGGACTGGTTTGAGCTGTGCACTCACCACAATAAAAGGTCACAGAGAATATCGGTGTGTGTGTATGTGCATGAGTGTGTGCGTTTCATGACAGAGACATCCATGGTTTGGTCTACTTAGCCTCTGTCCTATCATCAAAGGACACAGGTGAGAGCGGCATTGTGGGTCCTGAGTTCTCATGTTACCCTTTCAACTCAGGGAGGGCACATCAAAGACGGGGGCTTAGAGAGTACAAAATGCATGCACACACATGCACGCACACAAAGTCATAAAAAATGCAAGAATGCATGTGCACACGTAAAATACATTACACACACACACACACAAAAAGACACAGGAAGAGTCAGGAACACACCAACATGTACCTGTATGGGTAGAGGAATGCATGCACACAGGCAAACACAAAAAGAATATACCTGTGTGTGTGTGTGTGTGTGTGTGTGTGTGTATAAGCATAAATTATGTAACTCATCCCCTTTTTGTCCCCAGCACCACTTTGAACAAATTGCTCTTTCTCCATCACTCAAACCTCACCCAAACCTCACCCTGTCACATAGTGATCCATTTTATGTGCCACTCATTCATTGTATGTAGCAGCCTTCTCAACTTCCACACACACAAGTGCTGACTTGTCCACACTCACCATAACATGAATATGGGTTTATAAAAATGGATATTACTGGGATGCAAGTGCCCAAAATGCGTAAGTTCTGCCCTTGCCTATAGCTCCTCTGGCTGATGTAGAGTTCTCATGGAGATACTAGTAATGGCCTGCCAACTCGTCATAATTTAAGAGCCATCTTAAAGTGTTTTCCTCTTCTGGACCTGCATGAAGCAGATCTGTCAGGCCCTGTTAGCGAGACAGTGAGGGTATGCCAGGTGCTTCATAGCAGCAGCCAATACATGCTTGACACACCATTTGCAGGCACGATACACACGCAAATAGACATACCAAAGCTCACTCACAAGCGCAAATGACTGCATGCCTAACCCTTTAATGTGTAGCAAAAAAATGCATTTGGCTGCTCTCGAACAGCAAAACTGCTAAACTTTGTCAACTTGAAGGGAAGCGTTCAATGCAAAAAAATACAGGTTGCAAGACAGAAGAATGGTGCTGACTTCGATTTGAAAATCAACCAGTAGATTATAGTGTGAGAGATTGAGCGATACAGGTCAGATGTGTTTACGTGCTATTGCAATACCTCAGTGTGTGCAAAAGAAAACGAGCCATACCCCAACCCACTTTCCCAAAAGCAACTTGGTGCTAACATTATGATTTGTTCCATTTTAAGTTTTCTCACATTGTGTCATACAGATGAACCCGATGAACCATCTGTAACTCGAGGCCTGATGTGAACATCAATTCTCTTCCCTACCTGCATATGAAGTGTCTGTTTCATGTGTTGGTCTTACTTTTTTTTATACCAAACAAGCAATTCTCCTACTATTCTATATATTGATGATTGTTAAAGCACTTCTCTTCAGAAATGAAAGTTTTTGTCATTATCTCCCTGCCCTCATGTCTGTGGAAACACCAGTTTACACACAGCAGGTTTTGCAGTGCGATTTCATGTTGGTCTCACCATCAGGACCTCATGAGGACAAAATAGCGCAGTTATGGAGGAAAGTGAAACTCTGCACCGGTTAAGTAGGAAACAAAAACATGACTTGCAGTTGAACTTGAGAAATAACAAGAAAAATTCAAACAGGTTAATATGATCATAAGAGGTCAATTAAATAGAACACCTACATAACACACACAAGCTTGGAGCAAGTGTGTGACAGTGAACTGCTGTATATCAAAACGGATACTGTGTCCATATGGATGATGACAGTAAAGAAACACAAATAAATTGTCAGGTTTTACATGATTTCCTTTATTTGTTAAGGCTGAAAATCTACTGCCTTTTCCATCACTCTGCATGGTTATATTGGCATGCTTGCAGAAATGACAGTAAACCGTTGTCCTTAAGCACACAATAGATTCAAACATTTGACTTTTCAGCCCTCATAGTGAAGTCGTTTCAAAATGACAGCAAGGCTAACCCCTGGAGCACTTCATCTCATTACAATGACAGCTGAAGTAATGACTTAAAGTCACTGTGTGTCGCTTGCAAAGAGGTTAGTGGACCCAATATGTTCTAGGAGACTATAGACCAGGGCCAGCATTGAGCATTGGGACAAATCCCAGTGGGCCGTCATATTTGTGGGTCGGTGGACCGTCAAAAAAAATCATTAAGTAGACGGTGTGTGGAAGAGTGTACTGAGTGTGTTTTGGGATTACTAGACAGGCTAGTTCACATAAGAGAATGTGACAACAAATACAATATATTACTGAGGAGAAGCCTCATCACAGCTGAAACATGCTATAAGGTTAATTTGCCCTCTTTACATTTTACATATAAACACACTGATAGGTCCAAAATGTGTCTATATATTTTTCTTCATTTTTTTCTGTGCTTTTCCCACATGTGAGCACCTGCACCTTGCGAGCCCAATGTGCTCTTTTTCATTTTGTTTTTTTTTTTAGAAATATTACAGCTTGCTATGTTGCAAAACACTTTCACTAAGTGAGGTAATGTTTTCCACTTGGTCATAGAGCACAGTTGGTAATGACAGAGTTTGGCGCATTACATAACTTTGAAGTCAGATCCTTATCCAAACAGATTCATCGCTGCTGAAAAAACTTCTATTAAAATATAAACAAGGAGTCATTTATCATTAAAATGTATTAACAGTCCTCCCTTCTGAGGACTTGAGCGGCTATTTTTGTCTGCTTTCAAGAGCGGAGCCAAGTGAGCCAAGTATATCATGTTGATATGACCGGTGCTGTGTCCAGGGGCATGTCCACCCCACTGTCCCCAAACTATGATTGGCTATCTGCCTGGTCAGAGACGGGACCTTAGTTTGAAGCAGCTGTTTCAGGAGTAAAACAGATTTTTGTTTAAGAAATATTTTGAAACTTTATGAAAGTGTTTGCAATCCAACACAAGAACAGGTGACATCTAGTAGCTCCTGTGGTTTTTCACTGTAGCACATTTTCTGTAAGAGATTTGTATCGTAAATTGGACACTTTTCACAATGTCTGTAGTTCCCTTTCTGCTATTGTTTACCTTGGCGTTTAATTTGACGAGTATTTCAGTGACAAATTTCTAAATATGGACTGGCTCAATAATGTTTTGTGCATAATAATTTTGTATTTGTTTTGTGACACAAATGAAGTATCTTACGCAGTCCTCCAGCCTCTCATGGTCTAAACTGTAAGATGCTGTAATGATAATTATTCAAGTAGATATAAGTTGTGGAGACAGAAATGGTGACTTAATGCTGTTTAGACGTATTTGTCTGCATGCGCATGTACTTCATGCCGCCCCTGTATAAGTCAGTGCCACTGCCTCTATTTTGATAAAAGTAATGACAGATTTGAACCTCTCTCCCTTCTAGATGCTGGATATTGTCAGATGTCACATTAGATGCAAACTGATTCCATATATGTGCTGTGTTTACTTAGTTGTTTCTACAATTCTACAATTTCCACAATTTCATTTAGCAGACGCTTTTATCCAAAGCGAAGTACATCACCTCGTCATTGTCCTCATTCTGCTTCAGATCTCACTTCAGAGCTTATCTTTCACAAACCTCAGAGGTTCCAATGACAAAATTATACGTTTGGTTTTTTTTTTTTAATTTTCTCGAATCTTCAAACCCCTTTCCTTACAATTACACGTGCACACACACACACACATATATATATGTATTGTGGCTTCTACCTCAACACTAATAGTTTTTGCTTCATGATTGCATTGCATCAATAGCACAGAGTATCAGAGGAGAAAAAAAGAGAAGAAAATAATCCATTGCAGAAAAAGCTTTAAAAATATTTTCTTTTCATTGTTTATTTTTACAGACATCTTCACCACAAGTCCTTCTTCTGAGCCCAAGAAATGATGTCACCTCTGATTGTTTTTCCCTAATGAGGTCCGCTACACACCAGCGACATGATATGATGTGTTTGTGTGTACTTCTACAAACACAAATATGTAATGTAGCTGAAGCCAACGTTGGTGTCTTGGCACTGTTATCACTCTGAATATAACAGAAACAAAATTGCTGCCTGAGCTGAGCGCTACACTGGGATCAACTTACCTCACCCCCACATATACTGCACTGTACACTCAACGTTTAGGGACGACCGCTGAAATGATCCAGGACCTGCTGCTTGAAGGAAACCATAAGCAGCCGTGAGTCTGTTTCACAGTAGCACTGTCCTCCATCTCATAACCTTCTCTTAACTCCCTGGTTATCCTTAGTGACAGCAGAAGCCAATCTTGTGGTGAGAGGAAGGAAGGAGAGGGGAAAAACCAAGAAAATATGGGGGGAAGTTGAGAATAAAGTTACTGCAAGTTGGAACAGAAAATTAAACAAGGAATGTTTAGAAGTTATGGATGGATTGTAAACAAAGTGAAGCCTGTGCATACTGTATATCCACCATATACAGGCTTTATGATAGACTCCACAGATCACTGTAACAAAAGCTCTTCCACTCGTCCGGAGATGGTCTGTTGCCTCTCGGATCAGCTCACAGGAGACAAATTAAAAAAAAAAAACACAACAGATTACTTACAGTACAATTGCAAAAGACAAACAGTTCTTTCCAAATTGACATGTTTTCTCCTTTTTCCCCTCGCTGCTATTTCAAAAGCCTTGCCTGAGTTCAAGCCGTTGCATAATGATTATGCTATGTAGGCCTACGTTATGTCTGTCGATGTAATAAGCGTTACCTCTCCTTGTGCACATTCGCGGGTCAGTGCCCTCCGCTGAGGTAGGCAAGAAAACAAGGTGCAAACTGTAAATTCGTCATGCTCGATAAATAACGTGACTGATCAATTACCAACCGGTGCCGTCAGGTAACCGGACTTTAAATCAGAGCTTTCAGTGCGGGCACATGTGCCACATCTGATCCTCCGATAAAGAGGGTGTCAAGAAGAAATACAGCACAGCAGTCTATGACCTCATGACTTCAAAGCTTCTGCTGTATAATAAAGGGCACAATGTGGATTTAAGAGAGAATCTTATGGCACTTACTGAAGGCATTTCATAAAGTCAACTTTGTTGCCAGGGTGGATGGTTACAGGTGAAAACCAGAACTCACGATAATGGCATTCAGTGTAGCTGTTTGCATGAGATTAACATTCGATTCAACAGGCTTTATCAAACGTTTTCATCTTACAGGTAACACATAGCGATGGCATACCATTTTAAAACAATATTGTAGTCTATCATGGGGGTTCCTGCATAAACAGGACCGTGATCCGTTGTAGCTGCTGCTCAAACTTTGCAACACTTCAGGAGAAACTGCTGCTCACCTGTTCGGGATTATCCAAGGTAATCGAGTTAAACACCCATGCAGGACAAAGACACTTCCGCACATCTGTTTGAATTGACCTAACCATGTGTAAGTCACTTTTATGAGAATGACCTGCCCTTCCACTCCTGTCTGCTTCACATCCCCAACTAGCACTCCTTGGTTTTTTTAAACTCCAATTTCACACCTCTCCATGATGCAAGCATTAAAAAGGATTATAAACATGTCTGTATTATGGATGAATAATGTTGATAATGTTAGTAATGTCAGCTTTACATTAGACTCCAGTGATGATCAGAAACTCAGTTCTCTCAAAGATAGCAATGTGATCATGAGCGCAGTTTTAGCCAGATTAGCAGTAACAACTACAAGATGGATTGCCATAAAATTTTGCACAGACATTCACGGTCCCCAGATGATGAAGGAGATTGTTAACAACATATCTTAGCAGTGCACGCTAGGACCGGGCATAGTTTAGACTCAGCTTAAGTTTGGTTGGTGCAACCAATGTAAAATCAGTTCTCAAGGCTGGTCTTAACAAAGACCAATTTGGCCAATGTGAGCTGTGTCCATAGCTCTTTTTATTTATTATCGGTCTTAATTGTTTAATTGTCGGACTTTTGTCCTTGTTTCCTGTTACCACCAGTAAGGCCAGTAAACCAAAGGATATCCCACTTCCTACCATCCCATTATATCATTATAATTATGAAATCATGCTAGTGTTCTCTTTCTCACTTGCAAAGAATACCTTAAAAAAATGTAACTATTGCAATAAATAAATAGTGGTCATTAGCTTGTATGTAATGAGCTGTAATAGGTAAATGAATTTAAATTTAATATTTGTCGAAATCTGCAAAATAAGTTCAGTGCCCATCATCACTATCAGCTCAGCATGAACACTGTTTCCTTGCAGACCTTTCTGCCTCTTCTTAAAGTTCTTTCCAGAGACATCTGCCTTCTGCTGGGCATACATTCTCAACATTTGTTTGGTGACATCTTAACAGTGGAAAAATGTACCTCAGTTCTGGGAACATGGCAGTCGGTGGTGATGCCGTTGTGCAAGAGCATTCAGCTATTAAGAGCCAACCCGACAACGGTGCGCTCGGTTCTGCTTGCAGACCCATAAAAGCAAAGAGCATCTAAAGCCCCCTCTTTGCATCCAAGCCTTAATTCATTCCTTATAATGTGACGTCTCCCCCCCACTACCACCATCACCTTGGGGAGTGCTGGCAGCAAATGAGACGTCACCTCCTCACCTCCAACATGGCATGTCTGTTTTTTATTACAGGTTAAAAGTTTTTTTTTTCTAATTTTTCCATTTTTTCCCCTCTGAGCTTTCATTACACAAATGGCTCTTTTTTGGAAATGAGTATATGATGATAAATGACTGTTGGAGGCACACACGGTGTAATGCTGCGGGCACATGTACCTTTTATGAGGAATGGAGGGAGGGATGAGAGGTATGAAGCTGGCGAGGTGGAAGACGGATGAAGTCCTATTTTTCTCTCTTAAAAGTAAAGGCTCCCTCAAGACCGTTTCAATTAGTCGTCGGAAGGTAAATTGGTCAGTTTATTTGACTGAATGAGAGCGGATTTCAAGAAAAATGACTTCAATGCTTATGAAGTCAGAGAGGAATTTCTCACCCAACTCCCTCCCAATAATGCAACTGTGTGCTTCACATCTGATGTTGGTCTAAATGTGTGGAGCAGAGCATTGTAGACCTGGGTTGATTATCTTTGTTTCTTTCAGACCAACATCAAATACCTGATAACTCGAAAGCCAAAAAAAGAGCATAGCTGCCATCATCATTAAAATCCCCCAGGGCTCATGAAAGAACCAACCTTTCAGAAAGCCTTTGTGTTGACCGCTCAGATCACGGTATAGCCGCTTTTGAAACAGATGCAGCCTGTTCCCAGTATGGTGAGGACTATACCGGGAAATGCCACCAGTGGAAACACCCACCAACACCTGCCAGTCATGCGCACCGTGGCTGCAGGTTGGCAAACCTCCAATCATCCATTTTTACAACAACTCTGTCTGGAAAGTTCTGATGAGGTGCTAAGTGTCTAATAAAGGGTGAGATAAAACTCCTTGAATCAGGACACGACTCCTTCCATACTCCTTTGACAATCTCTTCATCATTTGCCAAGGAATGTGTCCAAATTCTAATTGGCACCACAGATGGTCACAAGACCCACTTAGACTTCTGTGGTTTTAAGCACCTAAACCATCACCTGACTGGTTACAACTGAGGCTTTCTTCAGGTCTCTCCCTCTCTGCAGGATCACTGAGAGGTTGGTGAGTAAAATGTGAAGTTTATTTGTTTATTTAATGACTATGGTCAACTGCATTACCAGAATGGTCCACAAAGTACAACTGAGGAAAGCCGTTCACCTCCCATTGTTGTTTGCACTACTGGATGCTTGTGGAGAGCTCAACGGTGGTCCAATTTCAAGATTTAATGGAGGGACTTGGAGCCTGAAGTAACTATTTTAACATTTGTTAAAATAGTTACTTCAGGCTTTCCACTCACTGACACAAACACACACACACACACACCATACACACATACATTTACTTGTGTCAGCTCTGGAGACATTACACAGGCTTATATTCATTTCCTGGAGACTCACCCTAACCCTAACCACTACTTGCCTGACCCTAACCCAAACCTAATCCTATCCTTAACCACTGCCCCAAAAATCTGTTATTTTCCAATCGGGGATGTGGCTTTTGTCCCCAATTGCACCAGCCGTCCCCAGTTAACTGGTCTTGAATCTGAAATGGAAAATAGATACGTCATACTAACATGCACACATAACTACAAACATATATATTCAAGTTTAGAGCAATATATATATATATATATATATATATATATATTTTATCAATCATTTGTTTGATTGTTGTCTTTTCATCTCACCCATCTTTAGACCTTCTTGATGTCTCTCTCCATATCCTGCTGTGTCGCTGGAATGAACTTTTACAAAGCCAACTTTGAAGAGCAAAGGTGGCTGGTGCTTACCTACAAAACTATAAGAGAACTCAAAACAAATGTCAGTTTGTCAGGGTATACAGGTCAAACAAAACTCTGAACAGATTTGGTTAAACAGAGTTTGCACAAAAAGAACAGCCTGCAACATTAGCAAGAGAAAAACTGATTTTTGAGGAATATTCAAAGCAGGTATGCAAAAGGTTGCTGTCCAGGCCTTTTCTATTGGGGTGTGTGCAGGAAGAATACATAGTAATTACAGAATGAATACATGGACCATTTGATTTCAAACATTAAAACTGCTTTAAACCACAACACCAGGCCTGCTGTGACAATATTTTAAAAGAAATAATGATAAAAGATTTGATTCATTCCATCCATTGTGTAAAATTTCTTTTTTTTATATAAATCTGAAACATTTTTGCTTTACATGTGGAAAAACCTGAGCCACAAAGAATGACCATGTTACACCTTGATTCAAATCAAATCATAATAAAACAGAATGCCGGGGCTGGTTGCTGTTTTATGGCAGATGCTGAATCATTCCATGAGTCTGGCAGGTGGGAGGTAAAAAGCATCAGAGGGCGAAGAAAACAAGAAGAGTGCAGATTTCAATGAGGGCAGCTGGCAGGAAAATTTGCAAGCAAAGAGAGAGATGTTCTGGAAAGCCCCCATGATACCAATTGTACAGATAGTCCAAATCACTCACTCACACACACACACACACACACACACATACAGGCACACAAACATAGTCATGGGTGTGCAGAAACCTACACACACCGACATGCTCCTGCATGTGCACGCAGAAGCTTACACAAACACACATTTTATTTATTTAGATTCATAAAACCTCAAAATGTTCAACAAAAGCTACGCAAGAATGAAATAAAAAACAACAGCAACAAACTTTTCATCATGCAATATCCAAACACACACAGTAAACAAATGAAACCTACTTCCCACCAGCCTCATATTACACACTATAGATTGTAACATGCCACCTACTTTCACATCAAAGCCTGTTTTTTGTTTTCCAGGTGAAAGAGTGGATTAGACTCTGTGCATAAGGTTTTCTTCTATTCCCCGTCTCATCCACATTTACCGCAAACGTGTGGAGAGACAGAAACTCAAGAACATAGAAGAAAATAAACCTTTACATATCATTTTATATGTACTGGATATCCCAGCAACCTGGCAACCCAACAAGCAAACCCATAGCCACCAGCGGGGTCTTCTGCGGTCTGCAAACTGTTTATGGCTGTACGGCAAGAAGAGCTAGCGTAGCAACATGGTTTGAAAACAGCAAGAAAAGAGCAGAAATAAACATCATTTCTTGTGGTTTGTTTGAGAATGTTGTGCTTTTGTGTTAATCTGCCCATAACACTTAATTTTCTATCAACCATTTAAAATGCTTTAAGAATCCTCTTCCTTCAGCACCGCATCTGTTGTTGCTCAGAGAGGAAACTAAGAAACTAAACACATTTACAAAACACTTGAGTGGGATTTAAGTATCTATCCCCTTAAAACTTTATAGACAATTGAGGCTTGAGTTGTTTTTTTATTGTATATTGTCTGCTTGGAAAGATAACTTATTCCCAAATGTTACCTGCATTACACTGCAGTTTTCCTTGCTGCCTTGCAGTATGAAACAAAGATGTTACAGCTCTGGGCAGCTCTGAATGCTACATGGATGAAAGTCAGTGTTGGTCCTGGCGTGCGCCAAGCCAAAAAGCTGTAACAACAAGAACAAGCACTAACTCAAATCTACAGGGTTTATTTGGTTTAAGTTCCACACTGTCAGATACTGGCGAGGTCGTTTTTGGCCACACAGCACAGCGGAGAGGAAAATGAAGTTAGAAAGTGCTTCATCCAAGCACTTTTATAGAGGCTGACGATCAGATCAGAAAAGCTGGATGGAAAAAATATGATTAAGTTGTCTAAATACTGAAGAAGTTTTCATACAAGGTAGTTGGTTTCTTTTTTATTTAGATAGCATGAAATATGATTGACTCTATGAATCATTTTCCTTTTTATTGTGGATGCATGACCTGATACTTTCTGCATTAGGAGTCTTGTTCGACATGTTGTGACATTTGCTTTCTTTCCAAATAAGAATATTTTGACTGGAAATAGGGCAAACGGCTAGCCTACCTCTATCTAAAGGTAAAAAAAAAACTGCCTGTACCAGCAGCACTAAAGTTCACTTTTTTTGTTCTGTCTCCTCTGTTAAATCCAGACAAGAAGTGTAAAACCAACTGTTGAATGTTGAACTTTGGTTAAGATTTGAAATATCATTGAACTGTTTGTTGTAAATGTGGCCCAAGATTCTCAGAGAACAATGTGAGAAGAAAAGGAAAACGTCATGTGACAGAGAAAGTGTGGTTAGACAGACAAAGGAGAATAGACACTGATACATTGACACACTGAGAAACACAGGTGAGCTCAATGAGTCCTCAGCAGGCTCACCTCAGAAAGGACAGGTGTGAGTACATTGGTAGCCGGGAGGCACTTCACAAATCCACCCAGCAGCAATAGGGGTGTGATGGTCTCCACGGGTCCCACAGGAGAAAACATTTGAGCGCCATGCGTGTATCCTGGCCCTGACTAACATACACCCCCATGAATAACACATTCCACTCAGCTAAGCAGCCATGAGAGCGGTCGGTGTGATCGGCAAAGTACATATATCGACACAGTCAAGGATGCTTATGGACACACAATTGCCTGTAGTACACACACATGCATGGTACTCCTACACCTGAATCAGACCCTCTCAAGAGGCACTGAGGTGCATCGCTGAAATTCAAACCCAGCACAGCTCTTTACTGCTGAGAGGCAGAGCAGTTCGTCCTCAAAGATGTAACATGGGGAAAATGCAGGGAGCATGCAAAGTGGACTGGAGGTGGAAAAGATAAAGAGGAATAAAAAGAAAGTGCGGATAGAGTCTTATAACGCAGGAGGAAGGTTCTAGAGAGAGGTACTTGCCATGAAGTGCATGAGCCTCGTTTTTAAAATGGCTGTAAACTTGATAAATTATGTCAGACACAGAGGATATTGATATTTCCTTTCTGTGGTGTTCTCCCCATGTTTCCTTTGGCGGCTCCAGTTTCCTCCCACATCGCAAATTCATGCAAGCCTGGTGAGACCGGAGACTTAAATTTGCTCATTAGTGTGAATTTCAGTGTGAGGAGGTGTGTCTGTTATGAACTAGTAACCTGTCCAGGCTGTTTCCGTGCCTTTAGTCCAATGCATGCTGGGATAGACTCCCAGTATCCTTGAATAGGAAGTTAGAGAAAATGTATGAATGGATGAAAAACACTCTCTTAATGGCTACATCCTCACTGGTGTCTTATATTAGGCCCAGTTAGAGACATTAGTGCTTTATGATCCTTGCAAGAGTAGAAGAGGAAATGTGTCACAACCACCATGTTTGCCATCTTGGCTGTGTGTGTGTGTTTGTGTGTGAATGTGTGTGTACCCACTTGGCAGTTAAGAGTCATTAAAAAAGGGCGTGAGGGAGCCATCCAGCAGTTTCTTGTCATTAATGAAGAACAGCACTGACAACCACAAGTCCCCACACATACACACAAACACTATAAACACAAAATAAGACACATATGCACACATCCAAATACACCCATTGACTGTTTGTCTTTGGCTCTTTGCTCCCTGCTGCTCTCTGCTACAAACACTTTTTTTTTTCCTTCCCCTTTACGGTCGTATTAAGTGTGATGACCCCATAAATACATCCAGACACAGACAAACATGCAATTTTGCAAAATCAACAATGCATATGTGAAGTGCTCTGGAGGACTTAAGGGTCACAGGCTAGAAAAACAACAGGAAAACAAGGAGCTGCACAAAACCACAAAGTGGAATATCTGGTGGTTTATTTAAAGCACAAGTGGTTGTAGCTAAGTCTCCTCAAGCTTTGCTCTGTGATAAAACCTTGCACGATGATATAACAGTGAGATACGTTTGTTATGAATGGGCCGTGGATAGGTGAAAGAAGGATGAGGAAGTTGTGTGACAAGGCGTTCAGTCACCCCCTTTACTTCCTGGGCCAACAACCCTCACCACTTCTAGGCAAGTATTTTAAAGAGGATGTTGTGTGTCCGTAGCTGCTCTGCACTTTCTCAGCCACAGCTCTATCACTTCAAAAGCTTAGCCCCTGAACTGTTTGTTTACAAGCTGCGCAGCATTGATTGTATGGCAAACAGTCTGTAGGCTGGAGTACAGTACACACAGCTCACACAGAAACTCTGGTTATCACTTTGGGGGATACTCTGAGTGCTCTCTCTGCTCAAGGCTGTCATCTAGTGGCGCTGAATTCGACGATGCTGGAGAAAGATGCGGTGAAGTTGCCGTATCCTTGATTGCAAAATAAGCTTCACGCAGCTGTGCGAGATGGGACTGCTGCTGTGATTTGTAGTGCTATAATGGCTCTCCCTCTGCTGTGCTTCTCCTCCCAGACATTGAGATAACAGCTCTCAGCTTACCTCAATCAACAACTGAGAGGCTGCGGAGGGCTTCCCGGGGTGGATGAGGGCAGCGGGGTGACCTGAGGGTGGGGGAGGCAAGGCGAGAAGGGGTGGAGGACTTGCAGGTGTCCAAACTCCCCTGGCTACGGACAGGTGCACTGCACCTGTGCTACATATGTTCAGTCACTCACGTGTGTGTGTGTGTGAGTCTTGGACACTCCTGAATACCAGCTGCGCGCTATGAAGTTTCTCTCTCTCGCCTTCACACACTTACCACCCTGCCTCCTAAAACACACACACAGCCTACACATACAACCTTCCTTTGACACACACTCTTACATGTACATTCCGTCAGGTGCCCCACACACTTCTGTGAAAAGGAATCAATGTGTTAGATAGCATTACAGGTCAAAAGGTGTCTAATCACTGGCCATCCATCAGATGGCTAACAGATGTGTGGAGCATCTTTTCATCAGACCTGATAAAGGTCATCATGATAGATACACTCCTCCCTCTGACTGCAGAGATCCTCCCTAAAGGTTTGAGAGGCCTGTGTGTTGTGCATGTGTTGCCTTCTTCTTCTACTGGTTAATGAAATGGATATGGATTACTTAATCTTCAATCTAATCTTCTCAACTTTTTTTTTTGCAAGAAGTTGAATATTCTGATTTCCCACAATGAACAACTCCTTGATACCAGGTGTGGTGAGGTCTTTGTTTCTTGTCCTGTTCCTCTGGCCTGTAAAAGGTGTTAATAGTGATGTGTGTGCATGTGCTTCAATCTGAAAACAAATGAGTTTGATCTTAAAATTGGGTTAAAGTTATATCTTGGTTGTGTGTGTGTGTCCTAAGGTTCACAGAGCTGAATCAGCAGTCTGAAGGACACACTCAAACAGAGGGGAGTTTAATCAGGAGCCATCGTTCCAAAACAGCGGCCCTCTCCTCCTACAGGGAGTTCCCCTTTGAGAAAAAGAGAGGTCTGTAGATGACGGAGGAGAGAGGAGGAAAGGGCAGAGGTGAGGTGGGATGAGGAGGTGAAGGGGAGCCTGGGAGAACTGCTGGAGGTGTGGTGGAGAGCGATAAAAGATCTGGAGTGGAAAAGAAGAATGGAGGAAGAATAAAGCATCTCTTGCTATAAATACAATTTAATACATGTAAAAAAAAATACACACAAATTTAAAAGTAGTAAAAAAGTCAAAGAAAGAGGAATTATGGGGGGAAAGCAATGAGGAATTGAGAGTGAAGTAAAGACAACCAATGGTTGAGATATGACTATTATTTACAAGTTAGGTCTCAAATCTCAATTTTATTGCCACTGGATTACACCAGGAAACTGTTCTGCTGCAGTTAGCATCCAACATAAAACAAAACCAGATCTCACAAGTACACACACGCGCACACACACACACACAAAAACAGAATTTCCACAGCGTCTGGACAGCATTACGTGTTGTAGAGAGGACGCCCCCCCACCTCCCACCCTCCCTAATTATAGTCTGCATTATTGGAGACTGAGGGCTCTTAGAGAACATGGTTTATCACTGTATTGTGGCAGAGCACAACACTTCTTAAACACAGTAAAGAGACGGCATTTGAAACTGCCATCTTCAACATACAGGGGTCTTCTGTTGTGGCAAACACATTACTCATTGACATGCGACAAGTAGAAAGAAGAAGAAGAAATATCGAGAGAGAGAGAGACAGAGAGAGAGGACAGAAGTGATAAGTACAGAGAGGCGAGGTCTCTGAACTGTCTTGTGGAATCATTTGATTTTGCTTGATGCTGATAGATAACAAAAGGGCACTGTGGGAACTGTAAACAACACGCACCGCAAACGATGGCGAGCCGGGTATCATGTGATGGTGCCTGGAACTCTCTCCCTGTGAAGCCGGGGCGAACGGGGAAGTGTGGTGAAGAGGCAGAGGCCCAACTGATAAACAGAGCAAAGGGGTAATGTACGTAAAGGCCTGCTGCATTGCTCTCAGGAGATGAATAATGAGGCAGGCTGCATGTAAACTGCGGTTGGAAAACAACAAAAGCTGCTGACTAACTGTAGTGGTGTGTGGCGAGGTGGGGACGCCCTGTCATTTGGGCTCTTGCCTGCACAGGGAGGCCTCTCTCGCCTAAACATGCTCCCTTTGTCTGAACAACGCGGGACTCTAAACGGCTCATTGTTTTTAGATAGATCTGATTAAAAAAATTCAATCAATATAAATGTCTGTGCAGATCTGATTCATGTAAGAGGCAGTGATAATGAATGGTGGTTCATATAATCATTTCAAATAGGAAGAAATATAGATTGTTACTTTTTTAAATGCTTAATTAAAGCCAATAAAACACAAAGAAATACAGTGAAATACAATACACATTGTAATCTGTATTTGCTTTCCATGTATGCATTTCCTGTGTCCTATTGAGAGAACTTTTTTTAGACTTTTGTTTTACTGAATTGTTTCTGTTCAACAGTTTTAACAGAAAACTCGTGGGCGAGGAGTCTGAGAGGCCAAGGTGTTTACCCAGCATAGACAGAGTAATGAAAGATCCTATCAAGTTGCATTACAGGCGGTTTAGAAACCAGTGCTATATTAGTGACTGAAAGTCAGGATATCTCAGCCTCTGTTGCTTCGATTTTGACCATTGCTTCTTTTCAATCTGTCTCTCTTCCACTGCAAGAAAGTGTTCTACTAAATCACTGAGTGCCTCTTTAACCTTTAACCTTTGTGCCCATGTAAAAGTTTTTTGTAAAATATTAACAAAAGCCGTATTTACCATTCAGGGAGTCGACCATCTAGTTGTAGTAATTGTCTTTTAATTGACACCTGTTTTTTTTATCCATTTATTTGCAAAGCAAAGTACAGGCATAAAAATAGTAAGAATTAATGAGAAAGTTATGAAAAATGAAAACTATAACACATAAGTTATCAGTTTCTTTCCAGTCCACTGACAACCATGTTCTGATTCTCGTGCCTGGTTGTTTTCTTTAAAGGACACTGAAGGGTTTTTTCCATTGATCTTCATCTTGACAGTCAATTCAGTCATTTTCCATTGACGTGAGATTTGTTGTCCTCCTTGCCACACCTCTTGTTTAGTCCACTGAAATACTTCTCTCTGAAGGCGTTGTGTCCCTGATAGGGGCTGAAGCTCGGGTCTACCAGATGAGCCAAGCTGTCTAGTTCCTGTAAAGAGAGAAACGTAGAGATTATCGTACTGATCTTACTTAACCTGACTGCCTAATAAAGCTGTTTGCTTTCCCAAATTAGAATGAAGAGAACTCCTACAGTGCTTAGTCACATGATACAAAGTGGAATACATGCATTTATTTTTCAACCTCCACCTTTTTTAATAGTGAAAAACAATCTTCCTGATACATGCTGCTATTCAAATTTACAGCTTGTTAACAGACTGTTATTAGAAAAATAAAAGAAAAAAACCAAGGAGCTGCCAGTTATGCTTTCCCGTCCAAACGGAGCATGTGTTGAGCATGTGTCGAAACCAAAAATGTGATAACATTATATTCATAAAAAGGTAATTTAGATGTACAAGTTGAAACAGCTCTTTCTTTTTCCAGTCAATGAAGCAATACATGTCAGTATAATATTGGCATCACAAGGTGTGCATACTTTTTCCATATTTGCATGTAGGAACAGAACTGTACTCGTGTATATTAACAATGTATATGAACTGTTATGAATCCCCTCAGTTAAACAGTTTGTCTTGGCTGTAAGGTAGCCGCTGGTCAACGGAGGGATGAAGGGAGGAAGAGAGATGCTGGGAAGAGGAATAATGAGGTGAGTAGAGTTGGAAGTGATGACTCCAATGCTGGGCCTGTAATTTGTCACCAACACCTCTCTTTTGCGTGCTCACACTGCCAAGCAACCTGGAAACGGTTTCCATAACCACTCTGAGGGAAAAGTCCGGGTAACAAGACCGACAGCATAACCCTGACCCCAAATTAATAAGGACAGAGAGCCATAACTACAAACAACTGAAAACAGTGGAAATAACCGCTCAGCCTTTGCCAACAAACATACAGATGGTGGGTTACATACTGTACGTTTAGTGTTAAATTATGGCCACCAAACATATTATGTCACACCCCATAAATATGCAAGTGTGAGGTTTCAAAGAGATTTTATTGCGTCAGTTTAACAAGAAACGTTTATAGCAATTAGGCTGGCCCCTTTATTGTCAAAACACAGAAACAGTGTGGACATGTATCATAAGCATACAAACACGTTCAAGTGTTCGCACACACACACCAAATTGTGAACCCTGGTGACTGAGTACAGATAGGTGAGTGAGGCCTGTTTGGAACTCTGTGACCTGAGACAGATACCAGTCAAACAAGATCAAACAACTGTGTTTGTGTGTGTGTGTGCGTGTCATACAAAGGCCTTTATGGGAGCAATTTGGGGTTTTAAAATGGAATGGATGTCAGATCCAAAGATGGATTGTTTTCCATACGATGTGTGATTAAGCCATTTAGGGTTCCAGTATAAAAGAAATGAGCCAATCTTAGCCAGATGGTGAGGATTTACCCCAGACAGACAGAGAGACACCATCACTTCTATTGGGATAACATGTAAAAAAAAAACAACACATACGCATGAACATACTTACACACATACTTATGCGGTTACATATACAAACAATTCTATGAACTACTCATAAAAAACATGAAAGAGCAGGCGCACACATGCTTTCATTTTACAAAGTCATATCTGTGTTGCTGTGCATGCTCACATATAGAAAAACAGTAAACAAATTCTGTAGCACACACAGGTTGGTTATTGTGCAGATATGATGTAATGTATCACTACGCAACCACAATACATAACTCCAAACAATGCATGTTGTGTGTGAAGTTGTGCATAAATAAAATTTTATCACAATAATATTGTTGTTTTTACATATTTATACAATTACATACGACAGAGGAAAGCAACAAATTCTTACATGGGACAAATTGAAAACAGAAAGCAACTGGAATTTTGCTTGAAACATGAAACATGCAAAATAGGGGCTGATTAATTTTATGTTGATATCTGGTAATTGATTAACTGTTTCAGCTCTAACGCAAAAATATTCAAAAGTGTATGCACACACCTCAGGTTCCTTGATCTTCTCCATGGTGATCAGGCGTCGGGAGGTGTGGCTGGAGAGCGTCTGCTCACAGTTGCTGATGAGCCGGAGACACGGATGAAGAGGTACCATCTCCTCACAGTATCTGAAAAGGGACACACACACACGCACACACTCACTTTTACACATCAGTCTCCAAAAAGTAGCAGAGACAGACAAACAGACGTAGACCAATTTACTTCAGCGGGGCATAATACATTTACAACACACCTAAGAAGTTGATGCGAGGAATGTTTAAGGAAAACAATGAACTTCTTATTTTGTCTGGAGGCCATAAATAGGCTGCTGGGACACAGACAGAGAATAATCCTGTCAAAATTACTACCTAACACTTGCCAACTCTCTTCGCCACTCATTCCAATGTCTTTCCTTCAAACCTCACTCTGTTTTTCTCTCACCAATCAAATTGCTTAACACTCGGCCAGTGCAGTGTAACCACAGCTAAGGTAGCTCATTTCGTGCAAAGATGAAGGTGGAAAAAGTGACTCTGACCTGACAGGTCGACTGCTGGCTCTGTCATCACCAGCCAGGCCAGGTTAGGGCCTATTAACAGCGGATGATGTATGTGTTTGCATATTTGTGTCAGTAGCACTTTCTCCTGACCACCATCACAGCAGCAACAGTCCCGACTCAGAGCCACATATGCACGCCGCTGTTTGTCTGCCCTGTTGCCACGGCTACGTGTGGGCCTCTGCGGTGATGGGATGTTTGGTCGTCACGGTGACTAGCGGTGATGCAGCCGGGGCGATAATTCTCTCCAGCCAATCAAGAGTCGTTCGTGAAGGGCCCTACCTGTTGAGCTGAGTGGAGGCAGGGGTTGTCTTTCACCTCCAGAGCTTCTTTTTTTCCATTAAAGTGTATGATTTTGTAAGGACACTTTCACACAAAACGCTGTTGCTCTCATCCAAAATGATCCACATATTTTATCCACGTGATACAAAATGCATCAAATGCATTTTCAAATTATTGTATCTGACTCATAAGCCCTAATGCTCTCAGTTTCACAGTTGGAGCAGTGGACAGTGTCTTCTAGTAAAAGTGCCAGCACCACTAATTGAGAGATTTGCCAACATGTCTAGAAACTTACAGTGAGTGAAAAATGATGACTTGAAAATGCATATATGGCTCATTCATACTCCATCAATGACGCCACATATCACATTACTTCTGACAATAATTTATTTCTTCACTTGTTTATGCTGTAATTAGGTTTAGGTTCACTTTATGACTGTGATGACTGATATTTCATCATCTGTCTTGATACTTTTCTTCCTTCATTTATTTTTTAAGGGGAGAAAGGGAACAGAGTTTAAGGGATCTGACCTGGTCTAGACACCATCTTTTGCTGACAGGACTTTGTGTCACCTGTCATCGCACACACACACACACACACACACACACACACACACACACACACACACACACACACACACACACAGGCTAACCATTCTCGTGAAGCGGGCAGGCACACACAATCCCCACTGTTTCTATCCCAGCCATGGACGCAGATACACACATATGTGGGGGTGACAGAAACCCGATATCTCCCCTGTAGAGCCCCAGATTAGGCCCAGGAGACAGGCTACGTCTGGGCTTACACACACAGACACACACATCCAAAAGCACACATGTGATTGTACACAGAAACACACAGGCAGGTCAGCCTGCAGACGGCAGAGACAGATAGTTCACATATCTGACTCGCCTGGCCTCAGACGTTTATTTTGGCACCGCGCTCTGACAGGCACAAAGTCAAGCACCGGTAGATGAGTAGCAAAGACAAATGTGTGAACATGATGACACACATGTACGCATGGGCTTATACACAAGACCACACACATGCATGTATGCATGCATGTATGCATGCATGCATATGGATGCATACGCACACAAGACACACAGGGACACGAGCAAGGTGTGTTTGTACATGTGATTCTTCTTTCTCTCACACACATACAAAAAACCAGAGGATGCCTGATTATCTCATCTCCTTCCCGGTCTTATAATCAGTGACCAGAAGGAGCTGGAGCCCTGCGGGGGTTTTTTCTTCCTCAAACGTCCGTTGCTGGTGCTGTCTGTTGTGGTTCATACCTTTACAGTCAAACACCTGCACTTGGAGTCAGCACTTCACTTTTTGCTAATGCACAGAACATTTAACAATGCACAACTGTGTTTCAGAAGAGCCGTCGTATAGAGCCAACGTATAAAGGAACTGTCAGTTGTGGTTTACTGTAACCCAGCTGTTTGGGCAGGAAAACCTCAACACACCTGTACACTACTTTGTATAAACACTGTCATTCACGCAGGTGGTTACACACGCAGGACAATGTTTTATAGGAGTGGGAATGGAATAGGACTACAGGGAACGCTGGAAGGTTGAAACCCCAAGTGGAAAAGTGTAGAGGAAAAGTCCTTTGTGTGCCAGTTTACTGCACTCCAAACTGAAAGAGCTACAAACACCTCAGGTTTTTAAAAGCATTTAGCAGCTCATTAACTCATTTGTCCAAACTGATTAATAAAGCGACATTCACTGCTGTCTGTGCTGTTTGCGCATCCCTCAATTAATTAACAATGCTAAATTTAATTATATACAGTAATCAGATTTAATCAAATGTAATTATGTTTGCATTATAATAATCCTTCGCCTCATGTTGTTTGTTTATTTGGGGAATTAATTAGATCAACAATAGATTTAAATGTTGAGAGTTGCGCTCATGACAAGCTTGTATTGTGCAGTTCTGGTTTATGGTATGAGACTGCCCCCTATTGATACAAATTATTATTTGGAGAAAAGAAACATTTAAAAAGGGCCAGTGTGTAGGATTTAGGGAATCTACTGAGAAAAATAGAATATTTATATATATTATGTTTTCAGTAGTGTATAATCAAACACCAATCAAACTGAGAATCGCTATGTTTTTGTTACCTTAGAATGATCCCTTCACATCTACAAATCTTCATACACCAAGACATGTTTTAAACACTATAACAGCAATAATACATTTGTCACAGACACAATTTGACTGTTCCAATATAACAACTGAGTAAGCTTTGCCCAATGATACTTTGAGAGGCTAAAGTTTCTCTTGTTTGAAAAGGTGACTGTAGCATCAGGCTCATCATTCTAAAGACCTTTACATGATCAATAAGTACAACAATAAGTATACTCACTCTGGTCTGTAGACAGGCAGCCAATAGACAAGCCTCCCGCCCATGACCAGGTGGTGTGCAGAGAAGTTCAACAGATCTGTGAAGATGTCACTCAGGTGGTACGCCTGTGAGACAGGGACGTGAGACTCTACATAGCTGGGCAGAAGAATGAGAAAAAACACAAAACAGCTTTAGACCAGAGCAACAAACAAACAAAACACTGAAAAAGTTTTTTAAGTTCACCTGCTTGAACAAAGTTTCTGAGAACAATAAAAGTGTGACCTCAAATGATACTTAAAAAAAGTCTAAAAGTAAGAGCTAATGAAAATTCACCGCTGCCAGGTTTTTATTAAAAAGCAAAGACATGATTAGCACTCAGTCAAGGAGAGGGGAAGAGCTCCTTAGTGACAAATTAAGGTCCATTTTGTCATAAAGTCATAGAGTATCAGGTGAACTTACATGCCATCAGGGGGTTTAGTAATGTCTTTGTGGGAACCTGTTCTCCTTGTGGACTCACGGATACCGTACGGAGCTGACATCAAAAGGACCATGAGAAAGACAAAAGACAAAGGTCCTTACACAAAAGCTATTTGCACATTTATCACACATTTTACCCTCAGCAGGCCTAAAGTGTTTATCATGGTCTGTTAAGAGTAAACTAAGGACCTACGATCAGTAATGATGGCATCAAACAGAGCAGCCTCCCTCCACACAGGCTTGGATGCATCAGACACCATTACATCTAAATACATCTTCTCTGTACCATACTGCCGCAGGTTGGCTCTGATATTCTCATCAGGTCCTCGCCACTTCTGGTTTTTACGACTCGATCGACCTGAAAGACAGAGGCACTTTCAGGAAATTTGGTTGGTATCTGACATTGAGAGCAGAGTCCTGCCACTGTTGGTTCTGTACACAAAAATGACCTGAAGCAATATTTGCAAGTTACTTAACTTAAAAAAGTAAAGGATAAAGCCACAATTGAAACTATATGACTACCGGTGATGTGCCATATAATCTCTGAATAAACTTACCTTTGCCATGAATAGTGTTGTAATCAATATCAGTTCCACAGACATATGCTCTAAACTGAGAGCATGCTACCAACAGGCTCCCTGAAACAGATCAAGAAACAAAGAACTGAAACTATTTATTGACACAGATTTCCCGAAATGTGTGACTGTCTGTTGCTATGTCTGTGTGTGAGAATCAGTAACAGGATCAGCTCACCTGTGCCAACAAACGGGTCAAAGACAAGGTCATTCTCTTTGATCTTAGCATGGTTGGCCATGATGAATGAGAGTCCAGCATCCATACTGGTGTTTCCTATGAAGTGTCTGTTTTTCACACTGTGGGAGCGAATCAGTTCCCGCTGTCCATCAGCTATCTGGTGCAGGAGTGTGTAAAATGAAAAGCGTTGGGTTGCAGATCATCCCTTATTAGTCAAACAGGAGTAAACAGTCAAATGTATCTCACCCATCGTCCAAAATAGACATAGTTTGGATGCTCGGGGATGTTGTTGGGGTCCGTGCCGTAATCTTCCAACAAACAGAAGATGTGCTGAGGGCTCTTCAGGCTCACTGTGCCTTCAAATGGAAGATACTCCATAGCCTGGTGAGAGAATACAAAACATGACATTTTGCAGATAAAGACAGGAATTCAAAAGGTGCATACACACCACACACATTTCTATGTTTTCACATGCACTCATTCATGCTAAATACTCACATCAATCTTTTTGATTCTGTCAGCAAACTCCAGAGTCTTGTTGAAAGTGTAGACATTGATTTTGTAAGTTGAGTCTTTGTGCATGAACGGTGACTGTAGGAAAATCACAAACAGAAATTAAACATATCAGCATAGATTGCAGGGATTGGTCTGTCAAACAAAAAACGACTATAAGTCGTAGCATCGCTAACCATGTTCTCTGATGGGTAGTTCAAGAGGGATGTTCTGAGTTCACTGTGTGTTCGTCCGTGGCCCCACAGTTCAAAAGCTGACCTGAAAGGATAATACAACATTAGCTACAGCCATATCTCAGCCACTATAGTACAGAAAATACTGCCAAGGTAATCCATCTTAAAGCTTAAACACCTACTTTGCACAAACAGATCTGGCCATGATGCTGCGCACATCCTCCTCAGATAAGCCATTCAGACACCAGAAAGGAGACTAGAGAGAAGAGGCGAGAAGAGGAGTGACTGCGGGAGAAATTAATCTACAGGAAAGAAACCTTCTGATGTGGTAGCTGTCAAATCACCAAAAGGAAAAAGACAAGAATCCAAACAGGTACAATACATATGAGATGCAAACCTTTTCTTTGAAGCTTTCACTGGGTTGGAATGGTTTTCCTCTGAGAGCCAACAAAGCCTTAATCTCCTGCAAGAATGAGTCAATAAATCATAAACACTGAGGTAAAAATAAAAATATATTGGGAAAACAATACACATACAGACAGATTAAAGGGATATAGCAGCAATTTAGTATTGTACTTTCATAAAGTTGATGGAGAGAGACAGATTAAAAGAAGATTGGCCAAATTCGTTGGCGAAGAGGATGAAATATTCTGATTTTTATTGCAAGATTATACAATTAGTATCTTTCTGTGAGACCCTTTCAGCCTGGTAAATAGCCAAATCCAAGAGCCTTTTTTAGATTTTAGAAACCATAAAGCTGTTTATACTGGTTGAGTACTACTTCTTGTGACAGATAAACTGATCTTCATGTGTAAAATTTTCCATTAAGCATCCCTGTGGGGGGAACAAGATCACAGGAGCACAGTGGAGTACATTCAAAAACAAGTAAAGACTGATCATGGCTCTTCTTATCATGTACATTACTGCAGATTGAGACTATAATGTCCATGGGTCCAGTGGTGCTAACATGCATATTGGTCCTATTCAAATTGTAAGATTTACAGTTGGATGCATATTAATGACGGGAAACAAGCTATAGATCATGCAAGTGTGGATTGCCACTTTATCACCCTCTCGAGTTCACAGAGGGGGGTCAAGTGGAGAAATGCATTACTGTGTTATTATAATGTGATAAAACATCAAGAAATTCTCACGTGAAACAAAACCTAAATCTACTCACTCCACTACAGCAAGAGATTAGTTTTGTACTATTAGAATTAGCAAGTAGCTAATGTAGCACATCAAGACATGAGGACTGTTGTCTGTCAAATTCTGATCTTTGCACGAAACAAGTTATTCAAACACTCACAATAAACAGACATAAACTGGAAGTAGATTAAGAAGGTTACCGGTAACCTGAAGTCCAGATGATCTTGGGCGAGATGTAGTAGATACTGGAGGCATGATCGACTGTTGGTGGTCGCCATATTTGTTGCGGATCCAAAACACGTCCGGCTTGAAACCGGGCTGTGACACAAAGTGCCGCCTGGTGGCCAAATCACCATAAATGGAAAAGAATGAAGCTTTCTCTTTCAGTTTAATATAAAATATTGAATGAATTTTATTTATTTAATTTTTTCTTTTTTTTATTTGCACATTTATACACAAACTGCTGTTAGTTTGAGATTTTTTTATAGAATTTGGTGACTTTGTACAATTTAAGTAGCAATAATAGTAATTTGCTGCTTGGGTTATTTTCACAAAAACATTATCATGTGACGTATTTGCAACTTTTTAATTATTACTGTTCTGCACTTGCTGGACGGATAAACTGTGCCAGTCTTTAATCTGCTTTACTTCACAGACACCCGCTCACCCTCTCTGATCGCTGATTGGCTGCCCGGATCCTCTCTGACAGGCCACTGGCTGGGACACTTGTCCGTCAGAGCGGTTTTGCTTCAGGGCAGAGACGCATCCGTGCTCTTGCTGCTGTCAGCAGTGCTGCAGTGTCGTTATATTGAACCATATAGTTACAGTGTAACCACAGGGTTTGTTTGCACTTTACCCATAATGAAACATTACTGCAGGTTGAGTGAGGATCGAGTCAATGTGTGACAGGTAAGTTGGGTCATGTTTGATAACTGTTTACTCTAAATCTCTGAGAGGTCGTACAGACATGGGTTATTTAACAAAGCAGGATGTTCACGTTTTAGTTCTGATGATGAACTGATATTGATTCCATAAAATAATATATTCACTTTTCTTTGGTTTTTATGACATGTCTATTGGATTTGTCGTTCAGATTGTGGCTAAATCCAACCATAGATTCATATACATATCTATACAAATGAATCAAAAACACACCAAATACAGGTATAGGTAAAATATACTGATTGTTTCACAATCTAAAGGTTAGGTAAGATTATTTTAGGTTTGAAGAATAAAGTAATAAAAACAAGGGCTAGAGAATACAAGAGTACAACATTGTATTTCTGTGTGCAGAAATGACCAATCAAAGCTATGTAATGTTCTTCTCAGCAGAGCTGGTGATGGGGACGAACAGCCAGAGCACCACCGTCATGGAAACTGAAGATGACGTCCCAGCTTCTGGTCAGTTTAGTGACGACACTGCAGTGTGCATTGCTTCTGTGAAAGGATTAAAGGAGAACTGGCAGAAGTGGTCCAATGAGCACCAGAAGTACCAGAAGCACAACCCCTTCAGCCATGACACCAGGCCCAGTGTGGTGGTCCCTGTGCGTGGGCAGGATGACTACGGGAGGCCCCCGCAGGGCTCCATGACGGAGCAGCGGGGGAAGGACGCTCACACACACATCAGCAGAGAGGTTCAGGAGCTGTGTGAGGTGATAAGGAACATTGGAGAGCCCAGAGACAAAGATGGGGATGGAAGCAGCAGTGATGAGAAAGTGATCACTGTAGAGTTCGGGAAACTGTTTGAGCATTATGTGACTATCTCAAATAAACTGGTGGGGATTCTTCTGCGAGCGAGGAAGCAGAGACTGGTTGATTTTGTGGGGGAGATGCTGTGGCAGGGGCAAGATGACCATGTAGTTATCACTCTGTTGCAGTGATCAGAAACTTGGACTAGAGTTTATGCCTTTATTCATGGGAAATGCAGCACATGCAGTGGCAAGTACACAGCTACCTAATGGCAGCACTCACAGTAATATTCAGATACCAGGGGGATTGCACCTTTTATGATTTAGACATGCAATGGCACTTTTATCCAAAAAATATAGCTTTTTCTTGCTTAAATACATAAATACCTCAAACACAAAATCTACTAAATCAACTGTAGAAAATGCAAATACATGCAGTCATGTAAAAAATGTGAAAGAAATGGACTGATATGCATTAATCACAAATGCTGGTATGAGTCTGGGTCATACCAAGTGAATATAAGATATTCCTTTATTAGTCCCACAATGGGGAAATTTGCAGGGAAAGTGAAATACTTATTAGTAGCATTTGTCAGCAATGAAAAAGGCATCAGCATGTTGATGTGTGTTTTCAAAGCAGTTAGAACTCCAAAAAGACCAAACAATTTGTACCTAAACTGCAACATCAGTAAAAAAATTATAAAACCATTTTTAAAAGGAAATAAAATTATGACAGGATATTACATTGAAAATTTTTAACATAATTAAAGGTCATAGGTTGAAATTTCTCAACAGTAATGTTTAAGAGGGTTTCACCTTAATATTTGGCACCTTTGTAGCTCTTGTTAGGGTGACTTTAAAAAAATAGCACATTTTCACGTATTTATATGATTTCATATACTATATTTCACTCTGTGTTGCTAAACCACCCCTGGTCTAAATAAAAACGGGCGTAATCTTAGTTTCACAATCCCTTTAACTATACTTCCTTCGCTAGCTTTTTAATGTGGAGGAGTGAGCAGCTGAAATGAAGTCGGAGTGGTTAATGAGACTGAACCAAAGCCAAAGAGAACATGAGGCTGCCTGTGACAGACAATATGGTGCTATAGGATGAACTTGATCTGACTTGGCTTGAGTGCTTCAGAACATGTATTTATTACAGGTGTGCTTTGTAATTGAGGAAACCTCATTACAGTTTGAAAGATTGTATATGAAATTTTGCACCACACTGAGATAGATGCACAAAAAATTAAAAATACTGCTGTAGTAGAGTTAGAACTACACGGTAAACTATGCACTGACTGATATATGCCATCATATCTGATGCTATTAAAACCAATGGCCATGCAAACGAACATTTTTTTAGCATAAGGAAGTAGCATATTGATCAAGTACTGCTTATGGCATTATAATAAAGAGAGAAAGAAAACAGTGCCCTCTCTGTTATTGTGTTACTGTGGGTGCTTTGTGAACTGTAAGCACTGACTGGTGTAGTTAAACTAATGACTGGAAGAGAGAGTGTAAACTGATATCTAGGACTGATGACATTAGAACACACTGAGGAGCAGCAATATATTATTTATTCTATATTAAATGAAATCTTAAAGTGCATACTTTCATACAGTACATACAGTATGATTTTCTTTCTTTACGTTCCTTAATACACAGTATTGTAGTATAGCATTAGTATTCACTTCATGCACCAACCAGCCAGTTCATATTATATATCTTAACACAACCTTGAAACATTCCATCAAATTAAATATAAATGAGCATTTATTAACAAATACCCCGCTATATTTTCAGTGCTTTAGCAGACTTTACTGTGTCAGAGGATGACTGAGTTGCTTCCGCTGTAAAGAACCCTGTAAATAGTTTATGAAGATTCAGTGCTTTCACCCATGTCCGCTAGGCCACAAAATGTCCATCAGTAAAAAGATAACGTAGCTGAGGAACACATGGTATACACAGCTGTCCAATATGTAAGGTCAGTATAGAAATCATCCAAATATCTAAATGACTTTCACTTATACATGCATAAAATCAGATCTGCAAAGCATGAAGGCATGTCAAGTAATCAAACAGTTTCTGACTTATATAGGTGTTTCTGGCTATGAATTGATGAATCTGACAGGTCATTTCCATTCATTCTACTCAGCTGACCTTTACATTCATTAAAGATAAAGAATGCCTTCAGCATTAACAGATGTGAATCACACGTTATGCTACTTGGTCCATAATGTAAATACATTTCACTACAGTGGATTAATGGAGATTTAATTACTTTCTTCAAAAACATTAAAGCAACTGTTTACTAAAATCCTAGAATAGTTGTGTGACATTTAGCAAGAAACAAAATTTGGCTTCATTCAAGCTTTGATTTGGCTTCCAGTCTGAAACATCTTAATACCAAAAATAAAAACCTAAATGGCCTCTTATTACAAACATGTCTCCAGCTTAAAATACTGTCATTAGCTCTAGGCAAACAGACAGCAACTTAATGTGAGTCTGTATCATCCAACATAATATCAAGAAACGTCAAGAAAGATCTGGTTCCAAAATGATCAGTTGGTCTCTCCTTTCGAGTTGAGAAGTTCAATCAGCTGGTCGGCCTGCAACACATTAATAGATGTGGACAGAAAAGAAATTAGACTCAAAGCAATGCTAATGAGTAATGCAATTAAACTGTAACTAATATTACTGAGTGAGTGGCTTAGACGTGCACAAACAGTAAAAAAAAAATGGGGCTGTTCAATCATTAGATACTTATTGTTGTTTATTTATTAATTTTCTTTATTAACAAATTAACATTTATTGACAAGGATATTTACTAATCCTTGGATGCAGATTTGCATTTCAAGGACAAATAATGAAGAGGGGGCTTACTGTGATAAACCAATAGGAGTTGAGTCTGTAGATGAGGCGGGACATGAAGCCCATTTGACTAGCAGGTGCCAGGACATGAAGATGCAGGTGTGTGACAGAACAGAATGGGGGCCAATGAAAACCAAACCTGCAGACAAAGAAAAGGGCTTTACTGAGTCTCACTGCTCCACAGGAAGGATGTTGCTCAGTTGTCACACATAAACAAAGCAAGAGATATGTTACCAAGGCTAAATAATCTGAGATATGTTACCAAGGCTAAATAATCGCTTAACAATTGAAACTGTTTACATTAGATGAAGCACTACTGTTCACCTGATAAGAGTTAGTTCAGTTTACACGACATCAAAGCAGATATCTGTGATGATGTGTACTGCTGAGGATAATGTTTATCTGTACCAGGCATCACTGTGGATTGTTTACTTGTTCGTCTGTCTAGACACGCAGAGTGTTGATTAGTAGTATTGATCATTATTAACGGGACAATTCACTTTGGAATAATGCGTCAGTCACTATTTGTCATCAGGAAAACTGAACTGACCCTTGACCTGGGATTAATGTCATCAAGTGACAAAAGCAGCTTCCCTGAAAATGTTTGGGCATGTTTGCTTTGTTGTAGTCACACTGTAGTAATGACTAGCTATGAGTGCAAAGAACTGTGAACTACAAAATATAACACTGAATGTAGCCTACCTGACATCACTGAGATCTGTTATGTTGTTTTTCTGGAGGATCTCCTTCCCTGTTTCAACCATCTGCTTCACTGGGTTTGAAAACACAAACACATGTTCCTTTTCAAACATAATACAATTGATCATTAAAAATAAGACTTTTGTATGGGAAAAAAGAGTATTTCTTTTTATTCTGCAACTGTACTTTATTTGGTGCCAAATAGTTAATACAAGGTAGACATTCCAGTTAACAGGATCAGTTAGCAATGCACTGTCATTGAAATTTGATGAGTTGTCAAAAATTGAGGGCAGCAGCATCCGTAGACTTTTTCAACATGCAACAATTTCCACAAGCACCAGCAATGAGGTGTGCAGTTTAAACCTCACCCAAAGGCACGTGTTCTTTGCTGAGTGATTTACAGTTCCCAACATGTTTGGTTGGGACAACCAGGTAATGGTGGGGAGCTCCAGGTTTGATGTCTCTGAAACATGAGATCTCCTCATCCTGCAAGGGAGATAAATGAACAAGTCAGCAACTGAAGTCAGGACTGGATGGGCAAAAGGGTACAGACTATAGTGATTACTTCAGTGCAAGTAACTTTCTAACTGATTGCTATTTACATTTTTGTTGTTTAGTCAATTACAACACAAATTTAGTCTCATAACTGAAGGTTCCTCTCAGCTTCTTTATCATCTATTCTACAGCTGTTTTTAAACTGGAGCCTCCAGGAGGGTGAGTTTCAAGTAAAATTAATCTAACTGAATTTGGTTTTGTAAAAACGTGGCAAATATTAGCTACGTAAAACTACCAGAACAATCTAACAAATGCCTGTACGGGGTGGACACTATATATGTATGCACAACAACCTCATCTATTTAACATTGAGGAAGAATATGCCCAGCAATACATGACCAGAGGCCAATAAATTTCTAAAACTAATAAGTATTGCACTAAATGATAATGTGGTAAGTAAATGACTGTACCTTACATAGTCTCAACTAAAATGAAACATTAGTCCCGTATTTGTTATAGAGCCAATGACAAAGCTTGTAAACACAGCTGTTTACAAAAGCAACAGGCTAACGCTAGCTAGCTTGCTTGCTACTCGATATTATTCGATTATTACAATATTCTCACACGTTGAAGAAGCTCTGTGCCCATTTCATTGTTTACAATCCTGCAGAAAATACATTTCTTCTCATATCCTTCAGCTGGCACGCTGCTAGTTTTGGAAATATCGACCTGAGCAGGTTGTGTAGCCTCGACTGCCGCCATTGTTGTACAGTGACGTGTGAAAAGTCGATCCCAGAGATCGTCGAGCTGACGAGGGAAAACGGGAAGATTGCCGATCAAGACTGCAGGTGTAGGGGTGGAAAACTGCCACCAGAGAGAGATGTGGCTCAACATATTATAGTTGTACATTAACTCATTTTACATGGTGATCAACTGTATCACTTAAAATCTTACAAAATCCTTATCTCACTTTTCTGTGTGCTTCATGAAAACACCAGGTTCCCTCATTATTTAGTGCATCAGCCTAGGTGCTTAGAATTTGTAGAAAATGTATATTTTAGGGTTAGCCCTAACCCTAACCCTAACTATTCACACTGTATAATGAGGGTTGATGTCTCTGTTGGTAGGTCTGTTTTCTTACAACAAAATTTGAGGTTTGGACGAAAAATAGAAATAGGCTAAATAAATGTGTTGGGGTTTTTTGTTTGTTTGTTTGTTTGTTTTTGGCCCTTCCTGTTTCCTTAGACAGTCTATGACACAGTTAGTCCCAGCGTACAGATGTAAAAGCCCCCTCCCCTTCTACCTACCACAGCACCCACACCACTGGGAAATTCGCTGTGGTTTTGCATCTCTTTCCGAGGTATTTTGCATGTCAACCTCTGAGCTCTGTAAAGTTTTGTTGAAATGAAAAGATTCTTTCTAAATCGTTTCCTTATATATTTAAAGTGGCACGTCTCTCCACATATCATAAAAAATTATATAACATAGTACACAAAACATGAAAGGAGACCTTTGATGCAGGAAAGCAGGTCTACTCCGCTGTCAAACATACATTTCAATTGCTTTATTAAAGCTAATGCGTTTTTTTGTTTAGATGTACAGTGCATATGCACTGCACAGCTATATTAGAATAAAACAAACACAAATATAATAACATGAATATCTGATCAGATTTTGTATCAGCAGATCAAGATCTAAAAAAATACATGATTAGGGCATCTTTACTTTTGAGTCCTGTGGCTTTCTGACAAAAATTGTCCCTTCAAACAGAGGCTCTCGCTTAAAGCCCTCAGGGGCCTTAGCTTATTTAGTGACACATCCATGCCTGTGTCTTTCGTGGGTTTCCTCTGGGCATGCTGGTCCAAAGTCATTCAAGTCGGGTAAAATGAAAACATTAAATTACTTATAGGTGTGAATGTGTTTCGACTCTGTGATAGACATACAGTCTGTCCAGTGTGTGCTCTGCCTTATGGATCAAAGAACAATAATATGTAGCATAAAGTACTAGCACTGGTTTTGTGATTTGCTTTGTCTCAGTATTTTTATACAGGTTGATTGGTGCTGAAGACTGAGAGCAGGCCATTGAACAGGATCAGTTTCATGTCTGGTTCCCTGTAGGTTTGGTGGATAGGGAGTCCTTTTTCAGTTGCCTGAAGTTCCTAAAGGTACAGCTACCTATTGTCTAGAAAACTGCGAGGTTGCACGATTGCAATTTTTCTATTTAGTTCTACTTCTACTCTATTGTTCCCTCTTTTTGAGTGAATTTTCAATAGGAAATGTCCTTGTGGTTGTTCTACTTGTCCTAATATATGCTCATGTTCTGCTTTTGTTCTTTCCACACCGTTGCCATATTATAGCACAAGCGCAGTGAGACACAGGTGCAGCTAGAGATTAGAGTCACACAAATAATGACAATTTGTATATGTAGTCTATTACTATTTTGTTATTTGTAGCATGAAAAACTACTTCCTCAGTGGAAAAGGTGATGTTTAATGGGTTTATTCATAATAAAAATATAAATGCTATGTTTAACTTGTTTTTCACCAGGAAAGACAAAGTTTTATTGTGGTTCCACAAAACAACATTGGCAGTGCCGGCACTGCCTGGCAGAATCAGATTTACACATAAACATAAAGAAATGTAAAACAAACAGACAAACAGGAACATAAAATTTTGCTTTTCTTTAAATTTTCTTAAAAATATATTTAAATATATAGATAGTAAAAAGATGTGAAAGATTTGAAATGTTATCTTTAGTCTTCCCAAAGAATATAGTCCATATATGCAAATAGGTAGGCAGATGTATCACTTTCAAAAAACAGAAGTGACAGTTAACAGTTGTGGTCCCTTCCTCCACACACATCACAGATAATAAGATATTTATAGTGCAACCCTATACTTTAATGTTTTAACCTAAATCATCTGCAACTGTAGTTTTCAAATAGAGAACAGTAAAACCAAACTCCAAGTAAGAAAAAACTCAAAAGTTCAGTTAAATTCCAGATAAGCTACTGTGGGTCTTATCATGTCACCGAGAACCTTGTTGTTTTAAATATTTATATGGCCCTTTATGTACCAAGTATGTTTCATAAACCTTGGGGCCATGAGAGCAAATACAACATATGCACACTTACACAGAAAGATGGCGTACTGTAAACGTAGATTTTAAACTTTCACAAACACATTTGGTTTTTAGACAGAAAATTTAAAAAAAAATAAAATTTCCTTAAATTCTGAACGTGCTTACAGTTGTTTCAAACTTTTTATCTAACAGTGTGAACTTTGTATTATAATGCTCTCCACAATCAAGGGAGGGCACGGAGGGCTTAAAGCTTCAGGTCCCAGTACTTCCTGGGCTTAGCACAGAGCTGCTGAAGAATAGCCAGTAGTTTAATGCAGCAGGACCCTGAATCACAGGATTTCATCCACCCACCTGTCTTAAACAGGCATAGATCAAACCAGCATAAACAGAAAGTCCAGCCCCAGAACCCCTGGAACAGACATCATCCTGCATGTGGGCTAATCTAAGCCAGGTACACAGATGATAGCAACCGCTCTCTCAGGTTCTGTACAATAGTGGCTAAACTGCACATACTCCTTGAAGTCTAGAAGTTTTGTAACTCCAGACAGGACAATGGGCTCTACTTTTCTATCTCATCTTGTCAAATGTTCTCCCTCAGTTCTGCACAGTCCAGACTTCGAGGTCTTGTACAGTGAAGTCTTCCTGTGTGGAGAGAGATGCGTTGTGGAAGGTGGGACAGGAAAAGCTTGAACCATGGTACAGATCAGCATCCAGCCACAGAGCGAATCCACCCCTACAGACAAAGAAAAAAGTAGCACTTTAATGTCAAATCTTTTAAAAGTTGTTAATGTTTCATGCTCTCACATAACAGGTGTTGTAATCGCAGCATTATCTCACAGGTAGCACCTACAGTAAATTATCTTATGCCTTTGCATTTTATTGCTTTATGACACCGACAGATGTTACTGCTGCCTTTCTGGTAAGCAGCAGGTAAGCACGTCTATATTGCATAGGGGAAATCAGTAATCACACAACTTACCCTCCTCCACCAATCTGCAGAGATTCCAGGTTGCCACTCACAAAGTAGGAGTTCTCACCGCTCCACCTGTACGCCTGTGAAAACACCAAATGTCACACATGAAAAAAAATGTAGTCAAACTCAGTTCCCAAGTTTCAAAATATGTGAAATTCATACATAACATAAAGAATTTCAATTGTTTTAATTGGGAGTCTACAACGAGACTATAGATCACAAAAAATAGTTCCACTCTTACCTGGAAGTCAGGGTTGAAGCTGAACAGGAAGGTTTCTCCTGTGCCGTAGCAGTATTTACTGACTTTGAATGGATCAGAAGAAAAAGCCCCAAAAACCTGAAAAGACCAAGACACCAAGTCATTAAATGAGTGCCAACAGCTATACTGTTAATCAAGGTATCTGTTTGACTATATTTGTATACCGACAGGTCTTGGAGAGTTATGATGAAGATGCAAACCTTTTGGTGCATGTCTTTGATGACCAGCAGCACAGGGCTGTCCAGGCCAGCCATGTTCCTGTACAGAGTCTTCAGGCTGCTCCCGTGGATGGCGGTGCTGTAGACCAGTTGCCATGGATAGCCCTGGGTCCTTGCTGGCATGTGAGCAGCAAGCTGTTGGAAAAGGAGTTGTTAATCTAAAAATGCCATACAGAAATTATCAGACCTCATCAAGGCAATCATCGTCCACTTAGATTGAAATGTTGCGGTAACTTACTCTTTTTAGGTGGTGGTCATACAGCAGCTGGCTGTGGTTTCCCAGGACGGGGAGAACATCATCGACTTCCTCCTGGTACTCGGGCTCCTCTGCCTCTGAGTCCTCCGAGCTGCACAGACTCAGCCGGCGCTTGGGCTCCTTCGCTGTGATAATCTGTAGGAGGACATGAGATGTAATGAATTAGTCAGAAATCAAACATTTTCATACTCTTGCTTTTCACACACATCTTATTTTACGAACAGGTCTGTGGTCTGTGGGCGAGTGACTAATTTACAGAAAGTGCACACGTAAAACTTAAAGCATAAACATGTTATTGCACCACTCGCAAGATGCAGGGGCAAGATTAACACAGCAGCAACACGAGTCATTCAATTCATCACTGGACTGCTGGATGACAAGCCAGCTCGGAAGGATGTGTGGATGGATGATAAAAACAAAGGTTTTTTACCCTCCAAGTATATTTTACCCATACCCCTTACATGCAGTACAGTACATCTCCTAACATGAGTATTTACAGCACAGCAGTCCTACCTCAACATACGGCTCCACACAGTCACTGGCAAAATAAAGCACTTTGATATTTTCTGGCAGCAGCTTCATAGCTCCCGATTTCTCTGTCAAGCTCTGCACTCTGCAGTACCACATGTCTGTTCACCAAACCGGCCAGCATTCATCGCTTTTATACCCTCTGGGTTACTTCACTTTCTGTTACCGAACTGCCATTGGTTGGAGACGTGAATGGAGGAGCCTCTCATTGGTTAACTCTGATAATGAACAGTTTCTTTTCTCTGTAAACAGGAAGGCCAAGTGCGGGATGCTGGGAGGGTGCAGAGAGCGAAAAGGATGTCCATATATAGAGAGTAGGATTTCCCACAACCTCTGGGATAACAGCCAAGCACTTTGGTGCCTCAGTTACTGTAAGTCAGGGATACTTGAGGATTTGTATCAACAAATGTTTGTGCTTATTGTCTTGACCTAATGTTTCCCATCACTTAAAGATGCACAGCAGGCTTTTGTCTCATCTTAAATCATGTATGTGTGCTGGTGCAAACCTCACCTCCCAGTTTTTAGCAGAGGGGTTGACAGGGTTGCTCAGGAGCTTGTTGATCACAGCCACCTCGTTCTCCACTACCAGATAGCGCTTCTGACGTTTCTCTCTAATCAGGATGTGCTTCTTGTTGCCCTTAGTGTATATTTCTGGTGACCATTGCACAAAGAAGGTGTAGAGGTGGTCAACCCTGTAGAAGCAAAAGGACAGAGATGTTTTTTTACTTATAGATAATAATCATATATTGTCCTATATAGATGTAGGTTTTTATTCATGTGGCCTGCTAAAGATAAAATTAAAAACTTTTAAAGCTAAAGTTACAATGACATAAAGTCGGCAGAAAAATAAAGAAAATAATTCAGTTTGAACACAATAAATGAATCTTTTAGCCGAGCAGGTAATGTTGCTGTGTTTAAGGCCATAATGACAGTTGGCCCAACCTGCATTTCCCATGAGAGAAAAAGCAAAACAATGAAAAAGTGTGAGCAAATGCCACTCCGCTATACTGTAAAATCTGTTCAGACACGCCGGGACATGAATAGCAGGAAAGTGAAGCATGCCTTGAATGTCGTAAGCATTAATCATGCTGGACTAAGGATATCCTAGAACATCACTGAAAATCAGAAACCCGGTTTGTGGAGTTATTTGTATTGGATTCCTCTGCAATTTCCCCAAAAGCAAACCACTTCTGGGTAATTCAGTGGAGAAATCCTGGAAGTCAATTTAAAACCACATTGACTTTACAGATGTTTAACCTCAATCATGCCTCTCTCTCATTCTCTTCCCCTCAATTTCTACCTCTCTTCCTGACACACACACACACACACACACACACACACACAGTCTTTACTTATGTCACTTTTGGGGAATTTACACAGACTTACATTCATTTCCTGGAGACTAACCTGAAGGACTACCTGACCTTAACCTAACCTGACCTTAACCTAACAATAACCTTAACTGTTGACATAAAAATCACAGTTTTCCAAATTGAACAAAAAGTGGCCTCCTCTATTTGGCGTCCCAGTTGCACCGCTTACCCAAATCAACTGGTCTTGAGCCTAGTGTATATCCCCAATTTGGACATAAGCAAACACACACACACACACACACACACAATCCCCAACTCTTTGACCTGCACATTACAGTCTGCGTTGCAATGGAATGACAAAAATAACTCTCCCCTTGTTTCCTTTGCACATGTAAATTTAGAAGATTGGATTCAAAATGTTCTCATAATTAAATGGTCTTTGCAAGTCCAGGCTCACATTTTCTTGCTACAATTAGTTGAGACAAGCCACTAGAATATTGTCTGTTTCACCTCCAGATAACACCTCCATGTTCAGCACCCAGCACAACAATGTTCATAGACGTCTTGATGGTTGGTTTCACTTACTCTCCGACGCTGTATGCAACTCCCATGGCTGATAGAAGAGGAAGGCGTTGATGGTAAACTGTAAGGAGAATGAGAGAGTAGGTGGTTTGGAGGCTCAGTGCTAAAGCAGCATGTCCACTCTGAGCCTCTGCCATCAGCCGCATTTTATACCAGAGGATCAATCGCTGAGATAAGCCCCTTTGACCATAAACCCTCCCTTTCTCCCTTAACAGCTCCCCATTGCCTGCGCATATTCACACACTGATTTCACAATGGAGCCTGAAAGCCAAATGTGGTGACATATTAACCTGACCTGTGCTGAGTCCCTGTCCTTAAGTTTGGCTGGAGTTCAGTCAGTTACTGTGTCAAGGTAGCGGCTCAGCGACTGAACGAGGTGGCTCGACAGAAAGATAAAGGCCCGTCTGTGTGTCATTTTGATCGTCTTCTCATTGCGCCTTCCTGTCTGTGTTTCTTTCTCGCAGACATCTGGTCTCTCTTCCCATCCCATCAGCGGTGAGAAGTAAATCAATTACATTTCCAACTAAGTGAATTCCGATGTACTTCACTTGTGTATCTCCATTTTATGCTGCTCCACTATACTTCAGGGGTAAATATTGCACCTTTCACTCTCTATACTACAGTCGTCTCACAGCTACAGTTTCTAATCACTTTCTAGATTAAGACAAAAAACCTGTAATAAGCTTATAAATAAAGTACATTGTTACAAAATATTGCATATGTATAAATTAGTTCAAATCAGCTCCACCTCAATCAGATACAACATTAAAATGCTGCTCACATGTAAAAAACATTCAATAATATAGAATAAGTTGCCAGTGATAGAGGCCTTTCTGAATAATACTTTAAGTACATGTTGTTGGTGATATTTTCATACTTTCACTTCAGTGGAATATTTTGACATTTTGGGAAGTACTGATTGATTCACTGTCTTGGTGCAAGTCAGATGAGGGGAATTCTACCACTTAAACACAAGCATCAAGGCTGGACACCGGGGGGGAACACCTAGCCTGACACAAATGTGTGTGTGTGTGGGGAGGGGGGAATAATCCCTTTACACAATTCTAGGTTATTTTTACACTTTGGTTTTTGTACAGATTGAACAAACAAGGTGTAACATGCCTGTGTTAGTTTTAATAATTAAATGGCTGTTGGCTGTACCTTCATAATTATAGTGCAGACATGAGAATGGTATTGATCGTCTCATCTAAGTCTCGACATGGAAGCAAACAGGCGTGCTTCCCCAAAGGTCCTTTGAGAATAATTTAATTTTGAAAGAGCTTCACTTGTAATTGAGTATTTGACACTGTGGTGCTTGTACTTAAAGGATCCGGATACTTGTTCCGCACTCCAACACACTCATCCCTCTATCTCTCACTTTCACTTCTGTTTTCCTTCTCTTACAGCCTGTCTTTAAGTTTTGCTTAAACTGACCAAAAGCAGGAGTGAGTAACAGTTTGGCCAATCTCAAATGTCGGTTTCTCAGAGGAAGCTGAAAGTGCATAAAGGAATGGCTGTGGTCTTTATTAAGGACATATTTCAGCCAAGGCTGGGAACAAACTTGGAAGTTTTTGGGATTACGCAACATCCCAAATACTGGATGAAACATACTTTTGATGTTGCATAATGTTTGATGGGGATGTGTTTAATTCAGTGGCAGTTAACTGCTGTTCATGTGCATTGCGTGTATATACTGTATATGCATGTCTGAGTTCATTTTGTTGTTGTTTGCAGATAGTGGGTTTCGGTAGACACAATGACATTGATGGTCATTTAAACTCATCTCAACTCTATCTCCCTGCATCTGTCATTTCAGGCCTTTATCTTAACAGTCTCCACTCTATCAGGATTAGTGTCAGGCTCAGGCCTTCATATCAAGATTTAATCAAAGCAGCAAACCTTGATTTCAGTGTTGACCATTCATAAATGATGAATGTTCAATACCAGCCATTCAAACTTGATCGGTTTCTAGTGTTGGCTGTTATCTCTCTCCACTAATGCTCAAACAGAATCACAGAGTTGTCTGTTCCTTCTATCTGTGGTCATTAGGATTATGCCTTTAACACAAATAAACATGCTTCTCATTGGGCCAGGTCATCTGAACATGCTGAGCTGTTGAAGCAGTAATCCTATTTGTGAGAGCTGCCTTGAAGGCGTTATTTCCAAATTTCTTCACTTTTATGTCTAGATCTTTCTACAGTATTCTCTCTACTTCAGCAGATAATAATTTGTACACACTTTATGAGGGATTATGCTGGTTCAGGGTATATACAGCAAAAGGACAAATACGATTACAGCATCTTCTTTAAAGTTTCATTAATAACAATGACAGGACTGTTTTTGCTAAACAAAATGACAGCGGTTCCAATACTCAAACACAAGTTTGTTCATGTTCCAATATCGGCTCAGGAGATTACAATAGGGATACTCTGGGGTCAACAATCAGTCATAAAGTTCTTACACAAGAGAAATAGGATGGAGGAGATCAATTTGAGACAGTGTCCAGTCTGACACACCGACCCGATCGATAGGTAAACACACAGGCACACAGATATACAGATCTGCACGCTAAAAAAGACAGATATTTATACAGTACATGCATATGTGCAAAGACCAGCAGACATGCATGTGCCCATACTCATATATGCACACCTGATGCACGCATATGTGTCAATCCTAAACATGTGCACACACACATGCAGAAGAACTCTTCTTCTCTAATGTCTCAGTGTCTCAGTAGGAAGACTGTGGGCTTTGTGTGTGTGTGTGTGCCTGTTTAAGGTTAGATGTTGGCATCAGTGAGAAACACCTGCATGCATGGGTGAATGAACTGCTCGCACAAGAAGGTTTTGGTTCCCACTAAAAATGTTGTTACTACAAAAGTACACCACAAGTGTTTCCTGTGATCAAAACAAGCATATATTGCTGCTGGAACTGAGCTTAAAGAAAATGAAAATGCTATTAATTTTGAATGGGGAAATTAATTCATACAATTTGAGGATATATTTGAACAAAAGGCTGGTCATAGAATGTCTTCCTTCTTCCTTCTCCTTCTCCATCATAATTGCTATAAACTGTGTCCAAGATTTAAGAGAGTTTTCTGTATGAATGTGCACACACCAAGTTAATGTTTGGGTGTCGCCCCAAAGGTTGTGGATCTCTGAGAAATGATGTCTGTATACAGTGTATGCACACCCACTCCCACACACACAAAACACGCCTCCTTCCTCATTTTCTTGGCAGTAGGTTGTGGCATCAGTTGTTGCACAGCCGTTGTTGCTTCACCTCTCCTCCAATTCCTGTAAATCCTCCAGACATGGGAAAAAGCTCTATGAGCCAGCATGCTCATTTCTCTGGCTTCAGTACATGCACACGCACACAAACACAGTAACCAAGCATGCAGGCACATACACACACACAGACAGCAATCAATCTGCAGGCTGACATTTTAGGTCTTGTTTACTCGTGCAAGTATTTGGTTTTTGGAGCAAGGAATGCCATGCGTGAGTTATAAATGCAATTTGGGCCATTCTGTAGCCTAGAGGTGCAAGTAAGTCTGCCTCTGACACACTAATAGTGCATGAGTAAGCCGAAACAGTATGCTGGCTTTTCAGAAATCTCTAGCCCGGGTGACTATCAGCGGTAGATAAAAACCAAAGATTGATGCCAATGTTTTGTGTGATAGCGATTTTAGATGCCTCATAGGTCTCCATGTGCTTTTGCAAGACCACTTTTCCTTAAGCAAACATTTAAAATAGAATCACTGTCTTTTTCTCTTGAACAATCTGAAGTACTTGGAAGATAGCCAGTGTGATTTTATGACAGCGAACATTATTCTTTTCATATTGCCAACTTTTTCCAATAAGATTGATCTCATATAATCTATCAAGATGTTGCTTGGTTCCATGGATTGGGGTAGTGTAGAAAAAGACACAATTACCAAATTATTGTAATATCAAAGGCCCAAAGCAGAAAGTACTTACCTCAGAGTTTTATTCTGAGTGTATTTTACCATCATGTAGCTTTAATCAAACCTCTTACTTCAAACCTTGTACATTCGATCAGTCTGTGAAGCTGTAGAACTTGAGCTACCAAGAAAGCAAGAATCAGTCAACATACCCAGAGAGTGCACCATTTGTCTGAATGATTAATAATTGTATTGAACTTGTTGAATACATCTTGTGCTCCAGGAGATCATACTGATAACTGTAACTCCCTTCACCATACAAGGCAAACAAGTAGCAGACTTTGAATGTGATACGATACACCAACATGACTGCAGCTTGAAAGGACTATGAATTGTAACAACAGATACATGCAAATGTAATTTCAACCACTGATGGTGAATATGGTTGTTGGCTTTTTTTCATTTTAAGAGTAGACAACATGTTTAACAAATTTATGGTTTGGCGCAAGATCTATAGTTATTCAGCGATACAGAGAGAAACAATGAAAACAGAAGAGCTCATCACTGTCTGTCTGTGGCTTTCCCACACTACCAATGTAACACTGTAAAAGACATGAATTTTCTTATAAGAAAAAATAAATGAATGTTGCTTTTTAACTAATTGCTCAAACATGAAAACACTAGGCACCCTGTTTTTGACCACTAGGAGCACCATGGACCATCCTGCTGTGTTTAACACAGTTTTACTGATTGACCATTGGTGGTGATAATCACTGGATGTGGAGCGCTGGTCATTCAGCTTCGCCATCAACCCCAGCAAGAGCACCCTGCAGCTGAGCCAGCGGACACTTTACCTAGGGCTGCTCTTGGACTCCCATGCCAGTAAATTAAAAAAAAAAAAAAAGCTGCAAAGTGAGAAAACACAACCAAATATAGAAACACTATAAGTAGCACAGATGACAACAGAAATTGTTTCCAAGTGATACTAAAAAATGATCAACACGGCTGCGAAATAGTTTCCGTTATCGTCTGTGCTATTTGCAGTGTTTCTGTATCTGGTTGGGTTTTCTGTACTTGTTTGTGTTCTCATTTTCTCGTTTTTCAAAATGCTCCACATGTGTTGTCAAATCAGTGAAGATGTCTTCTTAATTTGGTGGTATTTTGTCTATTTACATGTCTTTTCTTAAGCTGCAGTACATTGAGCTTTCAGGGCTGCCATGCACATTGGATGTAATTTGCTTTTGCAGTTTTTGTGTAAAACTAAAATTTACACACACAAAAAAAATTAAAAAGCCCTAAAGATTACATTGTTGAGCCTGTACTTAAATCATATTTAGTATCCATTTTCACATTAGCGTTGTGTGCTTCTGGAGTCATGCATGCAGCTGAAATGAAGCAGTGCAGAGGTCATTCAAAGTGACATGACCACAGGTTGAACCCTGCAGGGACATTGATTTCTGCCGATCCAAAAGTCCAATAGGGGTTATTGCTAAAACTCATGAAGTGTATGCATGCGTGTAGGTACAGGATACGTGTGTCTGCATGTGTGTGTTGCAGAGGCATGTCTGCTCAGATTTGATCTGTTTATGAATGTGTATTTATACATAAGCTACCCTCATCTACTTATGTATGGGTGTATGTGCGAGTCAACAGCGTACGTGTCTAAATGATAATAAAGCAGGACTGAACATTTGTCAATCAATTCAGAGAGCATGGCCACAGCAGTGAGTTCACATAAAGGTTGCAGGTGAAAGTGTATTGTGTTACGTGTCCTGCTCAATCAGGGTTACATGCAAAATGTATTATACAAACCTGTGATCTTAACTCGAATAAATCAAACAGCATCCAAAAAATACAATTATAGCAGGTAAATGGGTCTTTTCTCTCAAGACATTCTGTGTGTGATTATACATAGTGCTACAAATAGTCCCCTTGCTTTAAACACATTATTGTGCATTTAGCTAAAGTTGTGTTAAGTGTAAAGTGTAAAGCAAATTTTTTATTTTTTTTGCTTCTCAGTGTAACAGCGTGTTTACATACAAACTTGTAGTATTCCACTGTAAGTTTTAAAGAGAAGTGAAGCTATCCTGGAGTCTAAGAATGGTTCTAACTTGTTTGGTTCTTAACATCCAAATTATATGTTGATAAGTGTTTCCATTTTTTTATCCACTCCCTTTAGTTTAATGCCTCTTCCCCTGATTGGTTGTGCACAGTCATAGACATATTTTCCCATGACTGCTCATTGGGAAGTATTAGTGTTCAAAACCAGGTTAATGTCAATTATGCTTTTTTTTTTTGTTTTTGCCTGAATGCTGTACAAGCCAAATCTCAGGGCTCTAAAAAACTGGTTTGGGCAGGATAAGACATTGCTTTTGTACTCTGTGTGATTGCATGCATGTAAGTGTGTGGTTACATTTTTAGGACAAGTGGCAATATAAAGGATTAGCACATAGTACAAGGTATACTTCAGGATTGTAAACCTACATGAATGTATATGGCATCATTATACTTTCTCTCTCTTTATGGCCTATTCTCTTTTCCTCCTCTTTCTCCCAGTTGCAACCCCGCATGAGGTGCTGCTTACTTAGCATTTTGTTCCCAGAGACAATTAACTTTAAATGCCATTTAGTGACACTCTGATGCAACATGCAGCAGGAGTACAGGACAGGGTTTAAGCCTGATGACACTGTAATAGCTCTGACCCTGCTGTGTCAGTCAGGGTTAATCAGTGATGTTTCTGAGAGAGGGAGCTTTCCATTGACCCACATAGAGAGCTAGATGCACTGCCGGATACAGAGGTTAAGAGAGACCAGAAACTGAGCTCTGACTCTTGACATGCGTAAGAAACAGGACTTCCTCTGCATCTGCGGCGAGTGTTTACAAGATAAAAGACAAAAAAAGAAAGATTTCCTTTGTAGAATTAAACTGAAACCTGTTGGTGTGTTTCCAAGTTTGGAAAGGTGAAAACAGGAAGCTGAAGGTGAGGTAAAGCTGACGTCACTTCATTTACCAAGGATTTCACGTATTTCTCAATGAATGTTGTTTGATTGAGCATTCCATGACAAACTACTTATATAACACAGTCGTAAAACATTCAGTATTACAAATTTGTTCTTGCTTCAGGACACATACACATCCATCCCTTTATCCTACCCGCCTCCTCACTTTTCAGGACTTTACTCCAAAGGGATCATCAATAATCTGCACCTATTCAATTTGAGTGATAAATTTATTGGAGAAGTGTATTCCAAATGTTGATCTGGTCTAGTTTGCTGAATAGTGAGAGCCGTATTCTCTCCAGGTGAGAAAAACTACTGGATACTACTGGATAGATAGCCGGGAAATTTTGTACAAAAATTCATGGTCCTCAGATGATGAATCCTAATGACTTTGGTGGTCCCTTAACTTTTCAACAAGATCCACTGTCCACTGTCTAACATAGTTTACTCATGTAGCTCACTTAGATAAGATAGCAGTGACTGGCTCTTTCATCAAGTCATCATAATGAGTGCATGAATATGTGGAAGTTAGGACTGTAGAGTCCCTGCACATTTTCAACATATATCTGATTCTGCGAGCAGTATTTAAGACAAGTAACACTCACAATCGCCATTGTCACCTTTGAGCTCATATTTCTGACCGCTATTAACATCCAGATTTTTTTTTTTTTTTTATAAAGACTGTTGAACCTTTGTCAAAATGTCAGATTAACAGACTCTGGTGCCCTGCCAAAACCACCTCTCAGCAAACTGAACAAGCTTCACTTTTGCACTTTAGACCAGACCAGGCTTTACATAGCAATCTCCGAGGCCAGCATTGCACTCCCTGCCCGTTTTGCTGAAGCTGTGCAGTCTTCTATGGACTGGCATAAAACTAGACAGGTCTTTATATGAACTACGGTGCATCAATTTTCATTGTTATCTAAAGTGGTGGTAAATATATAATTTTTTTTTTCTTGGTGGGAGTGGGGTGGGTGTGTTTTTTACCAGTTTGCTTGGAAAAAGGGTAGGAGGCGGATGAAATCTGTTAGTCAGTCACACAGTCCTCCTAAACAAGTAAGTTAGAACAAGTAGTGAGAAGTAGAATAAGTAGTGAAGAAATGTCTTCTTTGTTTGTATGTTTGTTTGGCTGTACACCTCATAAATGATGTAAATGTAAATGTCTGCAAGTCATTAGGGTTTGTGGTTTATCATGCAGGCGAGACCATGACCCCATTTTTACCTTCACTCATACCTTGAGAAACTTTTTGTAAATGACTCGTCCCCATCTCACTGCAGGTCTCTTCGCGTCGGAGTTTTTTTTGGCCCACACCACATATACACATTTATATACTAAGTATACTTTCTATTTGTGAAAGGACATTGCTCATTTATCTAGTCCGACATGCGAAAACATGGTTATAAAAGTTCATTAATCCAAATTGGATTTCACACTTAAGGTTAAAAGTCTGTGTTTTTATGGTGTCCTGCCAGCTCTGCTGCCAACACACGTGTTACACGTTCAGTGCGCTGGCATCATCCCAGTCTAAATCAGAGGTCAATGGCAGTGGCCTTTTTCTGCACCACACACAAACATGATGCTTAACTTCGTAGAAGTTGCATGTATTTAGGTTACAGCGCTTTTTCTCAATTTTAACTCATAATTGTTTATGAGAGGTATGGCATGTTTGCGTAAAACCAACTGAGAAGCATTTGCAGAGGCTTGTCAGTATGATCACATCATTGCTGATCTATACAGAGCTCCTTTTGCATTGCATAGTTCCACCTGAGTCATCCTTGATCAAGTTTCAACTGGGCATCTTTTCAGGAGTGTAGTGTTTCCTGTAAATACAACCATACCCCTGTTTATAGATGAAGCTGCACTGTACTATATCTACTGCAGGCTGTGGTGCACAATCCAACATTGGTGGACAGTTTTGTTAATATCCTACTTAATACAACTGAGATTAAAGATTAAACTGTTATTGGCCCAAAACACATGATAATCACTGCATTTTTCAGTCTCTCTTAAAGTGAATATTTCGATGTTAGAGAAGCTTTGCAAAGTCTGAGAAAGTTGCTCAAGTGACATCACAAGTAATATTAGCTTAGACTTGAAGACAGGGGACATGAAGTTCAAGTATTTACAAGACATTCTGTTAAAGATGCTCTTGCTATGCACATTATTAGTAGTAGTAGTAGTAGTAGTAGTAGTCGTCATCATTGTAGGAGTAGTACAAGTAGTACTACTAGTAGTAGTAGTATTAGTATTGCATATCTGTTTACCCTCCACAGCTAACATCATTCATCACATTAGTTAGCTTAGTTCTTTATACTATGAACATTTGCACGTGCCTTATTCAAAATTTTGTACATTTCATTGTCGTTTATCACTGTACAGTTCTTTATTTAGAATACACAGTATAATGTACATATTTTTATTTAAAATGTCTATTTTAGATTTTAGATCACTTTGCAGTACTATGTTCTCCTATTTTGCATACTGTGACTGTTATGCACCACTGCAGAATTCATTCACACCTCTTTCTCTTTCTGATCCGAGTTTTACTGTGAAAGCACTTTGTAAATATTTAGAAGTGTTATATAGATTGTTATAATATAATGTTGTCTTAGCAGATATAGAATAGAAATAGGTGCATGTATGTATGTATGTATGTTTTAGTAACAGCTAAGCAATCTTTAGTACAAAGCAAAAACTCTTTGTCTGTGTTATGAAACCATTATGAAACCCATGCTCACTCCTTGGAATGAGGTGTAATTCGCCACAGATTCACTGAGATTAAAGCAACTTTGCAGTGGAAGAGAGATGCTGTTTCACAACTAAGCTACACATTAAGTTGTATCAACAAGTTAAGTAATGTGAGTACTTGACCAGTTCTGGTAAACGGTGATGTTGCCAGTAACAGAGCAGCTATTAAGGTCAGATCTTAACATATGTTTACAATTAAAGCGCTGCAGTGTAATCAGGGAACAAACAACTAAACAAACTCTACATGAATAAAACACTTTAATAACTAAACATGGCCATCAAATTGGAAACAGGGACAGTGGAAGGCAGCAAAAACAGTAGTTTTACCACATGTGATGCCAGACGAGCATATATAGTCTCTCTAAGTTTAGGAAATTGCTTCAGAGTTTCAGGAAGTGTTTCAATCTGTTTCCCTAAGTTAAAAAAAAAGATACAATGTGGTTTGCAACAGCCAATCCAGTAATGAGGAGTAAATATCCTGAAGTTGATATAATGACATATCAGCACAGCATTTTTTGTTTGTTTTTTGTATGTAAAACTATATTACAGACTTTTTTAGCTGGTTCAGTTTCAGGATCCTGGTACTGATGGATATGAAATTACCATGTTGAATTAGGAGGACATGCAGCCCATAAGACATTAAGAATGATCTATAATGATGGATGAATTAACTAAAAACACGGGATCAAACATTTTAGGTCAGTAAAGTTGTACATGAGAAATTAAATTAAAGATAGCACTTGAGGTGATTTAAATTTTAACTTTACTTTTACTCCTTTTTAATATGCTGTGCCTCACTCGCTCTCTTGTTCTCTCTTTCTCTCTCTCTCTCTCTCTCTCACACACACACACGCCCTGTTTCAAAAGGGCACCTTGCTTTGCCTGTCAAGGTTTTGTCGACCTTATGAAGGTGACATCACCCGTAGTGGCAGAAGCTCGGATACAGGTCAGCTACTTGACAGACAGACTCCAGCAGTGCAAATCATATTTGATGGAGAGCAAGAAAACAAAAAGTGAAATAAAAACAGCAAGTTTAAAACTTAGAAACAATGAAGCCTTTGAAAAAAACGCAAAGGATGGCGAACACCTCCCGTCTCCACCTTGCTCAATCTGCTGCCGAGGTACGAGGCTGACATCAAGTCCATAAAACCCTGTAAAGCTGATGTATTAAAACTGAATTGCTACAGCAGCTGTTGCACTTTATACGTCAAGGAAGATAAAGAACAGTCTAACCTCTCCTGTGTCTATGTTGGCCAACACAAAAGTGGCAAAGTGTGTCAGTGCCTTAACGCAGAGTTTTCAAAGTCCCTTAATTACGTGCGTAGCTTTGCTTAATTCCTGGATGCCTATGGAATCATGATTGTGTTATTAATCCCATAGACACTCAACAGTTGTGCAAAGATAGCCTTATATTGCTGTTTGACATGACTTCAGACTACAACAAAAGCACAAAAAAAAATCCTGAGAGTGTTTATTAATTTCTGACTCTGGGGAAGTTGTAAAAACTGTAAAACACTCTGTATCTCTACTGTATCTCTGATCTCTTTAGCCAGGTCACACACATTTAGTTTACTCATTTAGTTTACTTGCAAATTTCCCCACTGAGGGACGAATAAAGGTTTATCTTATCTTATCTTACTCAATGTGATCTCCTTTTGATATGTAATAACTAATGTCGTATTTTTTCACTTCCATTCACTGAAAATGTTTGAAGCCCCCTTACCTCTGACTTAAAGGACAGGCAGACAATTTATTACCTAAATTAAAATCAATGAAATTAAAGAAAATTATTTGCTAAGCTATGGAAATCAATTGGTTACCAAAACCTCAAGAATGGAGTCTCAGAGGTTATAATTGTTATATGGGAAGTTTCAACCAGCAGTAACAGTAAAAGGTGGACAAACAGCTAACTTCCTGTGGCAGTTGTGGTGGCCTAGATTCAGAATCCAAAGCAGACCCTTTTGATGATTGGAAGGAAATTGACAGTTCACCTATATAATTTCAAAAGGCTTAAAACTAGCATCATCATCAACAACGTCACCGCAGCAAGACATCAGCAGCTAGCAGAAAATACTTAGACAGTGTGGACAACTTGATAAACATCAGGTTTAAATTACTCTCGACTGTATACTTACTCATTGATGGGTCAACAGCAGTGCATGCAGTTCAGGTGTTCTTCAGGAGCTCAATGAGGACATCTACTGGGGAGAAGAGGGATGGCAGGACACAGTGAGTGAAACACAGGTGATCAGTCCAAGTGCAAACTATTTGGTGTTTGAAAGTGTTTCCAAATTGCTAGCTTAACTGTAAGGATTGTTTCACACTTTTAAAAAAGGTTTTTATCACTGCCTGACTGTTTAGCTATCACACATATCAAATACATCGGAGCAGCCTTTAAAGTCGCTATGCTTCAACAGATGTGTTTGTCAGATGGTGTGAAAGTGTGCCCTGTTAAACCATATATATTGTATTACATTTAAACCTTTTTTTGCATTTTGTTTCATTCTATGACAGACAGATTTTAACAAGGCGGGGCCACACCAAAAAGCTGTAAGTTAAAATTATAGTAAATATAAGTGCATATTTTATTATCCAGAGAACTGAAAAGTCAAACTACAATTTGTCATTGAAAAAAGATCTTTCAAACCACATAGCTATATGGAAGGTGTGTTCAGGGGATTGTAAGAAGCAGTTCACTGATTTATCAGGACAACTTTGCCTGACCAAACCTGAAACCAATTAGAGTCTGGAATGTGGACTGTTGTATAAACACATGTTCCAGATTTTCCTCAGTAAAATAACATCCTCAGTAACAGGCCCCGGTCCTAAGGGTGTGCATTAATGGTTTTCAAGGTACCACATTTTAAAAAATAGATTACACTGTAAGATATTAAGTGCAGCAACGACAAAATTCACATGATGAAAAATAGAAATAATAGACCATGAGCGTTCTGCTTGGTACAGCTCGGTAACACAACTGGGTAAAAAAAGCCATTTTATCAACTTTTTGCTATTTGTTAAGAAACAAATCTAGTCCCACTGGAACCTGGATTTAATTATAAAACTTACTCACAGGTCCTCAGATTCACAAATAAACAGATTAGACAACAACTACTGAAGCACTGATGTATTTGCCAAGTATCAAAAATACTTTTCCCTTGTTAATCTGCATGACTACACATCTATTGTTGACGGGGAAGTACCTCTCTACAGAAGCATGCAACAAAAGAAATAGAAAGATATAATCACAAATTATTTCTGGTTTGACAAGTCTGACAATATTGTCATTATCATACAAATCATTATATTAATTATACTGTAGTGTCCTGTCTCAGGATTTGAAAGCAACATTTTAACAGTTGATGCTTCAGTGCAGACACATCAACAGATGACATCAAGGTGGAGTATGCAAATGTGGATTTCTACATGTTTAATATTTACAAGCATCTTAGGAAAAGAAATTTCCATCAGGATGAATAAAATGTTATTTTATCTTAAAAACTACCATGAATGGTGATGTGGCAGATCTGTTTTACACTATACATCAACTCATGTAGTATAAACAGCATCAATACAGCATGAAATAGAACATGTTGTTTTATACATTCAATAAAAAGCAAACCAACTACTGACTACTATTGTTGTTGGTGAATTAGTTTTATTATTTTCTCTCTTCTTTGTGGCTTTTTCATATGCATGCTATACTTATGGCCAAGTCCTGAGTGTTGTTATTGGAAAGTTTGACTAATGATACCTGGGGTTTTTTCAAGAATGTTTTTCCAGTAGAACCAGTTGAAACAATGTGCGGGAATTTTCCTCTCATGTCATTTCCTGGTTCAATGTGTGTGTCATTCCATCAAGTTGTAATCTCTTTTAACAAGGTTGTTAAACCCTTGAGCGGACTCTATATTTTGGCAATTAATTCCTCGTTTAACAATCATTGAAATTATTGAGAAATGAGCCCTCAAACAAAGCTAGGTAGAGCTGAGGTTTAACGCTGACTCCGGAAACACAAAGATATGGAAGGTACGAGCAAAGGATGGCAATTTCTCTGTTGTTGGCTGCATGAACCAACACAACAGTGTTGCAACTCTGCTTCATGGAAGTCATGCATGAAAATAAACAAAACTTTGCACATTTGAAACCAAACCTGTTACACTGCATCTTCAGACTGTGCTCCACAAACAATCCAGGCAGATTTCTGAATTATCAAAAACTGTGGGCACCCACATCAAAAGGTTTTACATTAATTGCTATTGCAAATTCTCACTAAATAAATCTCCGATGTTCATGAAAATGAATGACGAATGTTGGATGTTATGGTAGCTGTAGTGCGGCAAATTACGGAGTTGTATCTCAAAGACAGAATTTTGACATTTTCTATTTTGAACTATTGCTATCTTTAAGTATCAGTTTGCCACTTATGGGGCAAACAGTCTTTTTAAAAAACAAATTACAGACATCTCTGTGTTGTCTAGACAAGCACACAAATACTCAGAATTTTGTCTTGACAGCTAAAGTTTTGACACTAGTTTGAAATCTGCTTTAAAATGCAGCCCTGGTGATTGAGGGTGAAGTCATGCTTGGTTTCTCACTTGGCATGTAGCTCAACAAGATCATGACTTCATGTCTAAGGTGATGATTGAGCTCTGGGTGACACCAAATTTGTGGTTTGGAGACACATGCTTTCAAAGATATTTCTAATTTCAAAAGTTTTAAATAATTATGGCCCAGGCAGTTCAGCTATATTTGTCATTTGTCTCCTCTTCTTCTCTTAATCTTCTTCCTCATTTTCCTCTTCCTCCTCCTCTTCTTCCTCTTACTCCTCAAAATGCTCTTTCTGCACACTTCATTTGTTCGCTTTGCTTAGCTATTAGCCTTTATGTACAGTTTGTCCTGAGTGGCTTCTGTAGCCCAGCAGTATTAGTATGGTGCATTTCACAACAACAACTATATGTAAACAAACTGCACTTTTCAGTGCCATGTAGTGTGTATTTGTTTCATTTACTGCATAATGTTAACATTCTTTTTCTAGTGCTTCCAGCACCGGCACCTCCAACACATCCACCTCCTGGCACAGTACGCTAAATGGTGATGTAGGAGTTAGAATGCAATACACGGTCCAGACCAGGATCCTGACAGCAGGTAGTGATGCTGACCCGCTCTTCACCCCAAAGCACTGGCTCTGGGGCATCTTCTGCCCACACCACTGCTCTTTTCCCATACAGACCGGCTGCATAAGCAATTGGAGTTATCATAACCTCAACAGGCCTTTCAAGTTTATCTCTCTCCATTTCTTAACAAGTGTATGTCCAATCTTGCCATTGGAACCAACCAACCTCTCTCCAAAATGACAGCTCGCTGGCTAGGTAGAAATTACGAAAATAAGTTTGTTGGGTCTGGTGGTTTTAAGAACTTTTGTAAACCAAATTTTGGTCAAGGTATTTTTACTAGTCCTAAAACATCAAAATGTGCATGTTTCATGTCATGTTAGAGAGACAAACTATTTGTTTCAGACAGAGTGAATAGAGTTGGTGCAGCGATTTACTATATGAGAAAAATAATGTGTTTTTTAAGCAGTAAAGCATGTAAACCTATTTTAGCTGTTCTTGAGCTTTCAATCATATCACATGGCACAGTTTAAGGACTTCTCATCCATGCTGTTTCCAAGGTCCAGAATGAACTCCGAAACTCAACTTTTAAGCCAACATGGATGAGAAAAGTCCTCAAAGTGCTCAGAAAAAAATACTGGGTACTGGGTAAAAAACCTGTGTAAGCTCCATCTGCTAATGAAGATCATGTCATATGATTGAAAGAGCCAGAACAGCTCAGTGTTACAACTCTACTCGTCTGAACTTACCGGGGTATTAAATTACACACAGACTCATGCCATATGGAATTTACAAACCGGTTTAAGTATGATATAACAGACTGTCCTGAAAGTGCAAAATATGTTCTTCAACTTAATGAAGAGCTTCTAAAATGATTTTCTCTTCCTGGTTCAATTCCCTGAACCAGACACTTTGTTTGCAAAATTAAAACAGGTGTGCTATTGTTCAGCTCTGAGAGGCTGTCAGGTAGGAATGTTAGGGTGTGTATGGTGATGAAGGGAGGTATAGCTATATAAGTACCAGTGGCACGGTGTCAGCTCATCCTCTGCTCAGGAGATTTCGACTATAGGTGAGTCTGAACAGGTGTATCTGCAGGTTTATGCTGCTCGTAACTCCTTTTCACCAACTTTAAAAGCATCTCACTGTGGCTGCAGGCTTGTTGTTTAAATTCTTATGATTTTATTATTATTTACACTGACTTTAAATCAGATTGTTGAGTTACTGCTCAACAAGTCTCAAGCTCAAGGTTGGTTTGTCTAAAGAAATTCCTAGACGTGTTGATAATTATATGTTGTTGTTCTGGATGATGATGATGATATTTAATGAATTGGTTTCTAATTCCAGTTTTTTCATTGGATGCCTTCACACATCGCAATGTTTGCCTTCCTGGTCTTTGCTGTGCTCTGCACCAGCTGCCTGGCTGACAGTAAGAAGTTAACTCATTTGTTCAGACACCACCTATATACTTTTTACACAAACATCTAGCTCCAAATAATATCTTTGTACATAAATGGTTAAAGTGTAGTCAACAAGCAGTAGTTTCCTTATGCCTTTTACATAATTTTTCTTTCTTTTTACCTCTGCAGCCTCTCTGGCGCACTACTCCTACTCCCGTGCTGTTGGAATTGGCAGTGGCACTTCTTTCTCCACTAACGGACAGGGAAGGATCACAGCAGTCAGAGTCTGGGAGATTACCAACGCTTACATCGCTGGGTCAGTCTCTCATCCATATTCTCCATATGCGTTATGGACCGTGAAAGTTTTTTAGGGCAAAGAGGGGGTCACAAATGGGGGAGGGTTACGTCTTTTTTGTTTTACCTGAAGGGAGGGAGGTCTGAAATATTTCAAACAGCAGGCCCGAGTCATTTATTTTTTTCTTATCCCAGATTTATGTTTTATTTCAGCCTTCCCTTGAGCTGCACAGATCCTGTACTCGTGTTCAGTCACTGACGGTGATAATAATTATTCAATTAGTAGCGTTTGGTTCAAAGACAGGATGGCTAGAACTTTTGATAAATACACTATTCTGTTTGTTGTTTTATATGATATGCAATTTAGAGGATATTTGGAAAATTATAGTTCTATTAACAAGTTTTAAATGGTCCAACATTTAAAATTATTTGTGCACCTTAAATTGATATCACAAGTTATACCAATTCAACATTGTTATATTATTTCAGCTATTAGTGGGGACAGTGTTGCACTTTTCTTTTCTAAGTCAAAGGGAGGGTCGATTGAAAGTTTTGTAAAGATGGGGAAGGCATTAATTTTTTTATGCAGCATTAGGTTCAGCCATCTTTCACATCCCAATAATTTTCATACAGTCCCTTACTGCTTCAGATGTTTTCAGTGGCAATCACTGCTTTCTATGCATTTGCTCTATTGTCTAATTGTTCTTGCACAATTCACAACAATATCCAGCTACAATATGACTGTGCCTAATGTTTTCTTTCTGACCATTCTTCTTTCATCTGCTGACCTCACGTCTTCTTGTACACGTAATCTTTGGCGTTTAACTATTTACTCTCTCCTGTGTCTGTCCTTGCAGTATCCAGCTGCGCTACGGTTACATTTGGTCTGCAAGGGTTGGTCAGTCAAGTGGCACTACACATCAGCTGGATCTGTTTGATAATGAGTCCATTGTTCAGGTCAGAGATTTCATTTGTACTAAAATATTAACGTGGTATTGTGGAAGTCCGATAGGGGCTTTGTGCTTCAGGATTTTCAAAATCTTTTTTGTGTGATTGAAATACAACAACATAATAATAATGCAATGTCATTTATTTCTCTAATAATTAAAACCAACTAAATGTAATATCTGTTTAATGGATATTTATTTTATTTTTATGCAATCATTTTTCTATGCAAGTCCAGGTCCATTTGTAGTAGTGGCATTTTTCTTTTTAATGAATAATCTACTGTAATTTGAATCACATCATATCCATCTATCATTAAGAATAAAATGCATAATTTGTTTACTAATCGAGGACTAACAAACTGCATTGATGTGCTCACACTGTCATGTACAGATCTCTGGAAAATACCACACCAACTACATCTATCAGGTGATATTTGTGACCTCCAGAGGGCGCTCTCTGATCGTCGGCCAGCCAGTACAGGTCTTGACCTTCAACCCTTTTTGTTTGTTACGGTTATTCATACTATTATTGATGGCATTAGTCGGGTAATTACTTTTGATGCTGTGTTACAGAATTCCTTTAACTTCTACCCCACCCACCCGGACGCAGAGCTCACGCTGCTGAGTGGCCGAGCCAACAACGCTGGGATCACGGCCCTGGCAGCTCACTGGGGGGTGGTCTCCACTGATGAAGGCAACAGCACCAATGCTGCCTAATAATGACTGACTGAAGTTATACATGCTACTTTATTAGCACAACATGTATATTTTAACATGTACTGTTTGTATCAATACCTCTGGAAAATTGTGTCTATGGAATAATTATTTATTAACAATGACAAAAATAATGGTGACTGCTAAAAATCAGTGTGTGATGCAGTCAAACACACAGAACCTCATAAACATGTACATGTATGTGTTATAGCCAATATTTTTTCATGTATCAAATGGAGGGGCTTCAGTTAAAAGCATTTTGCACATCTGCAGCATTGAAGGACACAAAGCAATGATTTGTATTTAATCAAGATCAAATACTAGCAGTTAGAATACCAAGAGATTATGCAAATGTCTGCATGATTTTTATTTCTGTATATTTTTAATGGTTGGAGAAATGTTCAATCTGACCGTATTAAATTCTCTTGCATGCGTCATACTCTTGTATTTGACTTTTTTCCTCTTGTTACCTTGTAGAAATTATTTTATATGTTTATATATAAACATTTGAAAAACATTTAAAACAAAGATTTGTAAAAAGGCCCACTCTGGTCATATCATACAAAATATGTAGTTAGTGTCTCATTCTGAATTGTGTGTCCTGCATCTTACAATTTTTTCCCCCACGCAAGGAATAATATGCACTTAGATTTACATGAAATGAAAAGTTACTGGGTGCAGAATTGTAGACAGCTGACTCTTCATTCATGTGTGTGACATTTCACTACATACAACCACAAACATATAACAGCCAACATGGTAAATAAAATGTACAATTTAGGTATTAGGTATTCTATCATAGTCATATTTATAGTTTCTATACAAGTTTTAATTTGACAGAAGCTTTGTTCGATTTCTGCCAAGTTCTAACAAGTTCCTCAGAGAAAGTCTGAACATTGTTTGTATTCTATTGTCCTTCTTCTGTGGTTTTCCAGGCGCGGTAGCTCAGGAAACTGCTTCCTGCATAGCACAGTGTGGTGAGAAATGCGAAGAACTGAAAAGCGTGAAAAGTGGAGAAAAAACCAGAAAGAGAAAATAGAGGTCAGGAAAACACTGAGAAGGAAATGTGAAGTGAATTTGAGCATCTTAAAAACATAATCTACCCATTATATACTCACTCCAAGCCAAAGCACTGGTCAAATGTATGTCTCCACATAACAGACCAGTCATATCATTTTTGCTTCATGAGTTTCTGAGTCTTCTACATCAACATCAACACTTTCCTATGCAAGTATGAATCTAACACGTCTTCTGCCCTCTCGAGGATTATCTGTGCACTGCAGGAAGCAGCAGGCCTTTGACTGCCATATCCTAAATGGTTGCCTACATGTAGAACCAGAAAAGGCTTTCTGGCAGAAAGCACTGAAGTCTAACTTCTCACAACAGCTCATGCAGTGACTCACAAGCTTTTGGCAAATCTTTGCTAATTTTGAAAAAGTTATAGTAAAAATAACGTTTAGATTGTTGCTAATATTTCAGTATGAATATTTACTGTTTTAAAGTGACTCATAGCCTAATTACTTATTTCATATCATATTTTATAGTAAAATCGTGTTGAAAATGTGTGTATCAAATATGATACAGCATTATGCCAACCACAAGGCCAAATACACTGTTTTGATTATTTAGTTAAACTAAAAATAAACTAAACTACTTAAAGATTGAAATGTCATCCTATAATAAATTTAGAGTGAACATTGAGATATTTATGTGTATATGTGTGTGATGTAGAGACATTTTGGACAAACAGGTCATATGTGTGTTCATATGCATGAGTGCTCTTACTGCAGATGCTGCCCAGCAGTTGTAGTTGTGTCGCCCCCTAATGGCCTGGTTGACTGAGAGAGCATCTACTACTGCTGCCACCAGATACAGAGCTGTAGCACCACAGTTCAAACACAGCGACTGGAGGACAGACAGACACAAATGATGACTTAGAGATAAAAAAGTCAGAACAGTCAGACCATTGCATTAAAACACAAAGCCAAAGCAGAAAACACATTTCAGCATGAGACAGCTTGAACATTGTGTGAATGCATGTGTGCGTGGTCCATGTATCGCTCATGTTGTGTGGATATACAACTGTAAATCTGTTTATGTTTGCATTAATATTAGAGTAAAGTCAATGTAATGTCATTAGAAGTTATGTAAACATGACTGCTTGTGTGTGTGTGTGTGTGTGTTACCAGTGTAGTCCAGGGGATCTGTGGTATCCTGTTGTGGACTCCAGTGAGATAAATTATGAACAGGCCGATGGTCAGAACCCAGCACAAGACGGCAACAAACATCACCCAGCAGAGAGCAGGCAGATGAAAATACTCTGTACCCCCGACCAGAATCCACACCAACATACCACACATCTGGAGGAGAGGAGAGGCATTAAAATTACTTCAGAGTGAGAGAAGGAAACAAAAGGTAAAGAGAGGTAAAAGATAAAGCTATTTTTCCACTGACCGAAGCAAATTATTATATCTGTCTTCACTGAATGAAGCAAATATTTGGCACATTTGTTCTCTCTATAAATGCTGACACAATAAATACAGGTCAAAGCTACAAACCCTAATTTAAATTAAATACATTTTGAAATGTGAAAAGGAGACAGACATGGGACATAAAATGAAGCATTTTGAGGTAGATGATGGGGAACTTAGCCAGCTGAAAATGAAAGAAACACCAAACTAAAAACCATAACAAAAAAGTAATGTTTCATGCTACTTCTCTCTCTAAAAGCCTCGTGTGCTGTGGATTTGTTCTCTGAGTAATTTCCAAACTCCACAACACCAATCATGCCCCATTTCCACTGAATCAAAGCATGGTGGAACTACATCACTTTCCTCCCAACACTAATCCAAACCCACCCTTCCTGCTTCACAACAAAAGTTTCCTGCTGGATGTTTCATATAATAGGGAGAAAAAAACAAAAAAACAAAAAGAAAACATTTTCTGATGTGAAACATTACTTTAAGCAGGGTTGGTTTCTTTTTTAATGAAATATCTTATATGTTACCAATTTATCATCATAAGAGCACCTGCCACATGTTTTTTACCTAGAAGCAGAAATGTAGTATTTTTGTCATCATCTAATGTTTCTATAGTGTCAAGTTACACTAATATATAGTATGATCCTACAATCTTCTCTGCAGTTTGTTTGCACTAAGATTTTACTTAAAGCTTGTTGCAATCGTTTGCAATCAGATTAGTCCAACTGTGTGCCTCTGCATGGCTGCCAGCCAGACTGTATTTACAGAAAGACTGTCCTGACTTTTTCCCTCAGCTGATTTAGAAAGGAAGAGACACAATGAGGGAGAGAAAGGAGGAAGAGTTGATTTGCTTTGTGTGTTTTTGGTTAACTTCCTATTTTCATAGAAAAATAGCTCTTAGTTTTTCTCTAACTCTATTAAGTACAGTCTAAGGAACAACACAAAAATCAATTTATCCTATTATTACTCTCATTAAAATTCAGATCCAGACAGTAATTAATGAATCTCTTTTGTTCTTAGTCAAAACGTGCCTTCCTACATACTGTAGACCAGAAACAACCCAAGATCAAAATGTCTCTAGTCTCTAGTTGTGTGTGTGTTTCTGCATCACCTGGTGAGAACATGTTCACATAACTAACACAACTTCATATCTTCTTTTTCAATGTCTCTCACAAACATTAGAATTATAAAAATGAATTAAATGTATAAACAGTCGTAAGTAACAAGTAACCTCTTGTCACCAGCTCTTTTGCAATGATGACTCAGAACCAGAAGAATGATTCAGAACCTGTGTTTACTAATCACCCAGCCTTCAAACACTGAACATCTCAAAATCTATATTCACACTTACTATTTCAACCAGGAGGAGTAATCCTTTGGCAGTTGTGGTAAAGTGCTGGTCAAAGGCCAAGGTGGAGGTCGAGATGTTGCATTCTGGTACTGAGGGAGTCCTGCGGGCCGACGCCCCGGCGGCTCTGTCCATGGTGCACTGACGCAGAAAGTCTGTGTGCTTTCAGTCATGTTGTCCCTACTGCACAGGAAGTTGTGTTCCTGTCCCAGACTCTGACAAGGACATCCCTCTTTGAACTGATAAATACTGCATATCAGCTCACATATTAATGACAACCGCATAAACAAACATTTCAGTTGTGTCCTGTCTCATTCATCTTCACTGACTTGACAAAAAAAATACTTTTTTTGTCTGTTGGGTGTTTTAAAAAGTTAACAAATTTACTTTTTTGTGGTCAAGTAATAAAAGTTGTGTAGGAGCATGATGCTGTATTGCACATTCAAATTGGCGCAGAGGTATAAAAAATATATATATGAAGGAGCTGGAGATGACGGTCCCTTCAGAGGCATTCAAGGCTTGAGGCAAGAAGAGGAGCAGAGACACTGATCATGACAGTTGTGCTGCTGATGATAAATGATGCTGATAGGCAAGAGGAAAAGGTGGCGCCTGCCTGAGGGACCAAAGTAGTGCTACTTATAGTTTTGCATGCTTTAGCCCCCCAACTACCATTATTGGTTATTTAGGTTGATATGCTACACTCCAGGCTGTCATTGTTTTCAGCAGTACTGTGAAAATCAATTTGCAGAGATTCAGTCTCGCTTGAGTTCAGTAATCCACCACAATGAACAATTTATTTTAGTGGTGCATTTAGGGATGCTTTGCTATCTAATAGATATAGGGCTGTTAAAACAGAATGAGAACATTAGAAAGAAAAAACCTAGAGGACAAACAAGGAAGGGGTAATGTGAACGTACTAATTTTACTAATACTATAGCAATCCATTACAAAGGCAGCTGTTCATCAGGAAAGGCAAATCTAATAAATCAGTGGATGGTGAAGCATCCTTGAAGACACCAGCTGGGAACATTTTCAAAAAGCATCTCTCTCATACCTGCCATTAACAATACTGTGACTTTGAAATATACACTGTGGTCATTACTCATCTTTAGGTTCAATCTGCAAATCCAGCAGTTTCAGTGGAATGAAATGAAACCAGTGGAGATCAATCTAAAGATCCCCTCTGCGTTTTGACATAAATACCCTGCTTTGATTAATGATTTGAGTCTGATATGGTTATTATACAAAAAAGGTTGATTACCTTGTTAAAAACCACAGAATCCATGAATCTGCAAATAATGTTCATTTTAAAAGTTTAACTTCCAGATTCAAGATGTCTCCAACTTCAATCAAAGAGTCAATTCTCATTGTATGTGCACTGTTTCCATATCACATGATTGGATCCAGACTAGTTGTGATGTTGCATAATGATGCTCATAAATACACGTGTGTTACATTCAAATTTAAGGTGAGCAAATAGAAACTTTTCCCCTTCACCAGATAAATGTGACAACTGCCTTCAAGTGTCTGCACTTGCCTCATTTTGCACAGTGAAGGTCAAACAAGCAAAGTAACAAAATGCAAAATACACTTTAGCATGACGAGAGGATTTCAAGGAGGAAATCTTGCTGAGACCTTGTTTCTGCTTTAAGACATTTCTAACCATTAAGAGAGAAGGAATTTTTTGTCGGTCTAATTAAAACCCTGTATTCTATCAGAAGTGTTTCCTGCTGCAGTGCAGCTATGGAGGCAGTGAGTGACTTTGACCACTTGGGGGCAGTAGTTACACAAGGACAGAAATCAAGAAGAGTACAGGGACAAAAGACTCAAGGTTGAGGCCAATAAGAGGCGCTGGTTAACTGTAGCCACTGTGAGTGTGTAAGTTGTTTACCTATGTACTCTTTATTTTTTGTTGTTAATAAGGAGAAAGCAGCACTGCAGTCATGATGAAACAGCTGATTCAACTGTTTATCTCCTTGCAGAAGCAGTGAGCGTTAGGGTTAGGGTCAAGCAGAAACTTGGATGACTCAATTGCATGGATGTTTATAACCATGCATGTCTGTGCTTATAACAGAATAAAGCACCGATAATTAGAAGGGAGAGAATAAAAGTACTCCAAGGTATACAAGGACAAACAAAAATGAACCTTTATATAACAGATTTCATTTAATTTGTATTTCAATTTAATCAGTGAGATTCAATGTTTCTCAGCTCCTTCTTCAGTTCCCCCCCAGAGGCTATTCTAGCTTTAACTCTGATTAGACGGAAGTGATTGAAACAACCAGGTGACTATAAATTCTTATTATTAGTCTCATTACAGAAATATCAAATGTCAGCGAAGCTTTTTGGAGTCAAATCACACACACAGCTCTTTCTCCACTTCAACATGTGCAAAATGGACCAATAACCTTCACATTTGGATGCTTTGTGGTGCTGCAGTCAATAGTCTGCACCTTGCATTATCTGACTGGATATTTTACATGCTTTATCTTATGCTACTTGATAGACTAATTGTGCCCTGATGAGCACATTCTGCTCTGTACAGCAATATATCCACTGCAGCAATCTATACTCTGCATTACTCTGTCTCTCCATTTACTGAACCAGCTTTTTTTTTTTTTTAAACTTCCTAATGCCGGTGAGTGACTACATGGAAGCAGTACAATAAAATGCAAAAAACAAATGGCGAACCAAGGCATGTCTGAATATGGGAGAGGCAGCCCGCACCCAGAGACATCAGTCTTTGTTCGAGTCCAGTAGAATTTCTATATGAGCTGTCTAACAGTTAATTATCACAGCAGGACTGGGGTCAGTTCACTTTCATTCAATTAATTAGAAATGGAAACACAATCTCAATGTCATTTACTAATGTCAAAGCACATTCTTAATTATTTCTTGACAGATTGAGCGTGACTACATTCAGAAAGTTTGAGATTTTACCCATTAAGGAATGGTCTCTCTTTGACTATTCAGGTTGTAGTCTGTAGGTTGTGTGTGTTTTCTTGTTAGGCGGGTTGTGTGTGTGTGTGTGTGTTTTCGAATTTGCAACGGGTGTCCAATAAAGTGCACTTACAGTCCCGCTTATCTTATATAACACACACACAGGCTGCTTTTTATCGAAGGTGAGCTCTACAAAATGTGCCGCCAACACAGTATCTGTACTGATCATATGAATAATGGAAGCCCCTTGTCGATGTGCTCACATTAAAGTGGACTCTCTCCTCAGCCGCGCACACGGGAAAACCTTGATTGATGACATGGTCGATTGGAGTTGCTCTAAAGTTATTTGAGAGCGTTCTTACACATTAAAAACAATCTCCATCTTCATCTACAACCCTTCTCTCCTCATTTTCTTCCTGCTCCACCTACTTCATAACTCTCATTTTCACATCTGGTGCCATTATTTGTCCCCACAGTAGCCTTCACCACAACATGGCGAGACTTCATTTTACCATTAATCACTTGTGGCGTGCGCTCAACTACTCACTAAAATGAACTGGCATGAGGAACTGGCTGCATGAATTGGATTTGTTTTGCTGACTGGACTTAAATTGCCATATTTGCAGCTATATAGAGATGGATGGAGCTTTGCAAAATGAACTAAAGCTTTGATATTTTCATTAGATGTTGAAGGAACGTGTACAGTAGATTAAAAAATGTGCAAGTGAATCGAAGGAAAACCTTTTTAATACCAGAAAATCCTCTCATCACCAATGAGCATACAGGTATTAGTGGGCTGGATCATATCAGTGAATATCTGGTAGCCAGCATGATCTCGCATAGTCCTAATCATAATTAGTAGCAATACAGCCGGCTTTTCCGCTCATCAATAACTTGGTGCCTCCTGCAGTATAGACGCTTTCTCACATTCTACAAAGTAATTACTATGCTCTATTGTCTCAGCCGCTCAATTAAAATTTGGTTTCTGCTTTAATTCCCGGGAATACCACAAAGGCTTTGAAGCACACAGGTGATTAATGGTTATTTCCCTTTTTTTGTAATGTTTTTCTGTGTCGGTTTGCACACACACAAACGCTCATCCCCTTGGCCTTATATGAGATTTTTGATCATTTAACTAATGATAACAAGGCTAATAATGAAGATGGACAAGGATTTTCATTTCAGATTTGCCTGTTTGTGTTATTGTTAACCACAGAATTTGTCTTATTAGGCTGCAGCCGACTTTAGCTTTATATGATCCAAGTAGGAAATTAGCAAACACCAGCAAACATAAATGTTATGATACACCAGGACTTATGAGTAAATTTAGTGCACCAACCATAACCAAACTACAGAATCAGAATCACACAATATAAATTTAACATGGGGCAACATGTTATTTCCCTACTACATTCAGACAATGTGAAATAATAGAAAATAACTATTTCTTGAAAGAAACCGTAAATCACGACAATATCTGGAAACTTTCTGCTGTAGTATTTCACTTCCTGTGTTCAATCATTTTAATAGAATTAAAGTGAACCCAGATCTACCGATCGCTCTCAGTCATCCAACAGCCAAGTGAGCAGCGATTTAATTGAAAAAAGAAAATAAAATGAATGCAATTAGTTTTCCACAGACTCCAGAGGGAATTATGCAATAGACTAAAAATGTGCAGTTGTACCTGGGGTTGTACGTTCACTCTACACCTTCTTTCCTGAGAGTGTGGAGAGAAAAAGAAGTAATGCATCGCGTCTCTGCTGGAAATGACAGAGCTTCTATTTTGTTTTTCTCCCCTACCCTCCCAACCTTAAAGTGTCGTTTCCATTCTCACCATTGTCTACTTTGCCACACTGTATTTACTCTTCTATCTTTCCCTCTAATTCTCTCTCTCCCCTGTTCTGACTTCTTCTTCACGATGTGTGTTTAGATTCTGCTGCTGTGACACAAAGCCTCACCACTGTCACACACACACACACACATACAATGCACCATTTACTGAAACTCTACATGCTAAGATGTAAATAACCTGAACTCCGCCTGAACCTCCCCATCCCCTCTACAACACACGCACACCCGTACACACACACACTAATAAAATGTGTTGCAAGCCCACCAGATGCTGCACTGTAATTGGCCACTGTGGCTTCCTGCTGTGGCGAAGATATTTTTAATGCACACACTTAAAGACACACACACTAATCCTTGCCTCTGCAACATCTGCCACATCCCCCAACACATGTGCTGGTTAAATGCAACCACATACTCACGCGCACACACACATACACACACATCATGCACACACCCGGTGTCACAGTACAGGCAGCCCCTCCCTGTTTAACCACCAGCTCTGACATCAGTTCTAAATAAAATGATGTGGTTGTTCACTGAAAGGCACGACCTCGCCCTCTGAGACTTCAGCTGCTGGTTTTTCATCCTCTGCAGTGTTTCCCTTGGATTGTTTTCTTGGCTTTGTAGAAAACTTAGTAGTGCGAGTGAATAAATATTATTTAAAAAGAACATTTGTCTTGTGACACCAACATCTATGAGAGCCAAGTAACTATTTGTTGAAACACGTGGGAGAGCAAATATTCTCATTCAAACATTGTTTTCAGTCTTTTGTCAGTCTCTTTCTGTGTCGCTCTCTTATCCGCCTTTTCTCTTCTCATACTTGTCTTCCTCTGTTCTCAACTTGAGCTTAATTTTCACCATCAACCTTGTTAACATCCGACTGTTTCATGACTAAAAGACACAACTTCCCCAAAGGTCAGACCCGGGACTATAGGACAGAAGAGACTATTCAATGATCTTTTTATGTTTACCGTGAATGTTGCTGCCCATATATGTCAGGCTGAGGTAAAACATGCTTTGACAGTAATTACTCAATAAATAGTTGTGATGTGATGTTGAACTAGCTCAGCACAAAATAATAAATGAATGCTCCTAATTAGGAAGTGGTTGAGGAAAAGCGGCTTTCACCTCGTCGACTCTGAGATAATGACTGATAAAGTGAGCGGCTATTATTTACAATGGCTGACATTTTTAGTTCTTTTAACATCACCAATGGGCAGGTATATTATATTACTGTCTATTGTCTAAAAATGGACAATATAATATTTAGCACATATAATTTTAACCACCTCATATTGTAATGAAGCATAGGATTTTGAAATGTGACCTGAAATGCAAGGATTTCTATTTCACTTTTATTCTTTGATTGATTTTTTTTCAATATAATAGGAAATGACAGCTGATAGAGGTGGATGACATGAATAAAATCTCCAATCTTGGGATGTGTAATTTTAAATCAGGACATCAATTTTTATCATAATATAATACTTTAAATCTGTTACAAAACTTTTAATGAATAAAAAAAACAAATTGGAATGTTTCTGTCTAATCCAGTGAATTAAACACCTGACAAATCAAGATATTCATCACATCAGTGCAAAACTCTCTGGACTCATAAAAATCCACTATTAACATACAGCAGTCCTGTTCATTGATGGCCCACAATGCTCAGCAGGCACCCAGAAATATTTACATGATAGCCACTACAATATAAAGAGTAAGGCTGAAGAGAGACACATTTATATAATCTCCTTCTATGTATTGTCTTATCATCAATAGTGTCTAAATCCTTTATATGGAGTCTACAGTCTAAATGTCGGTAAATAAAGACAATTAATTAGTATGAAGGGAGATACATGTACAGAAGCTTTACTTTCTAAAAGATCTGTTAAATTTTTGGTAACATCGTGGAACATGATGAAGCCGAGGGCCAGCAGCAACGCTTTGTCCTGGTTGTGGGAGAGATCGGCCCTCCATCTCTCCATGAGCATTTACTATCTACTAACCTTACTAGTTAAGAGAGACAGAGGGAGGGAGGGAGGGAGGGAGGGAGGGAGGGAGGGGAGAGGGGGTGAGCAAAGAGAGAGGGAGAGAGCGATGGATGTATCAAACAGCAGGCCCCTGCTGAGCGGGGAATGGAAAAGCTGCTGGCACCAACATGAATATTTCAGCAGATAGCTGCTCTCTCTCTCTCTCTCTCTCTCTCTCTCTCTCTGTCTCTGTCACTCTCTCTCTCTCTCTCTCTCTCTCTGTCTCTCACCTTTTCCTTCTCTCCTCTTCCCTCCCTCTTAACTCTCCACTACCCCCACCTCCAGCTTCTCTTGCTTTACTCTCTTGTGGAGTGGACAGTGATAATGAAGGGAGTGATAGAGGTGGAGCGAGGGAGAAACACAGAGAGAGAGAGAGAGAGGCCTACTCGGACTGAATTCTGGGTAGCAGAATCAGAAAATGGCTCCTGAATGTAAATCTGGGAAAGCAGCAGCAGCAGAGTGTTGCCTCAACTTGGCTGCCTCCCCAACCCCCCCACCCCCAGCTAGACACTTGTGATGGTTTGGCCTGAGGTAGTTAGACAATAAAAAACAGAACGACTGGAACAAAACAAATATCAGCAGGCAGAGAGTTTCTCTGGAGACTGCATAGATTTTTTAACAGTCTCGTATTTTTTTAATTTTTTAATTTAACATATCTGTTGTTTATTTTTAGCATATCTTGTTATCTTTTCAATTTAGACCGTGTGTTTATTTATACATGAGCCTGTCTGTGTATTGGGCCAATGACAAAGACTAATGATTGATCAATAGAAATCCCTTGATCAGTAATAACTAATGATTCTGATAATTGCATATAGCTATGATATGAGATTTGGTTGCGGAACACACAGTAAAGGTGAGCTGTTGCCTGGAGGAGCAGTCTGTGTGATCTGAACATGTTTATTCTCCAAAAAAAAAAAAAGAAAAAGTAAATTTGTCTAGAAAGTGTAACGTTTTAAGTTTGAGTAAAACAAGTCACTTGAGATTGGGAATTTTATTTGAATAATATTCAGACTTGATCTATGTAGCGGTGTCTAGCTCATATTTTTGGCATCATACCCAAAATAAACAAAACCCTTGGGTTGCCAAGAGTTTGTCATCAGGAACTTTTAGGGAATAGGGGATTTAAAGTGTCTCATAAATCCCCTTTAAAAAGCTTCTGCCACTGATTCGCTCAGTTTTACCAGTTAAGCTGTCGTCCAAAAAAGCATAATTATAAAATTGGTTGTTAACCAATTTCAGTGGTGTGTGGGAATACGTGTGTGTAAGTGTAGAGTGGAAATAAAAGGAAAGATATGAATATTTTAACCCCTTTCTCTGTGAAGAAGAGCTGAAACACCACATGAGCCCACTCAGCCCAGGTTATTAAACACAAACCCCTTTGTTGGTGCTAATGTCCAACATACAAAACAAAGACCCATGCTTCCATGTGCATAATCACCAAAGTCATGCCCAGCCATGAAAGATGCACAACACATATGTCCACAGTTACAACTATTGCAACACCCCATGCAAACCCCTTTTCCTCAGCCCACCTGGGGAGTTTCATCCAGATCAAACCCGTCTACTTTTATCCCTCATCCTCCACATGCACACATCTTGCTGTAACACACCAAAAGAGGCCCACTATGGACTGTCCAGTTACAGGGCTTTTTCCTCAAAGGTGCAGCCCGAGTCATGTGCACGCCAGCCTCACTGTGCACACTAGCAGCCTTCGTTGGAGAGCGAGGAAGACTAGGATCACAGAGAAAGTCCCCATCTTACCTCCTGGTCATTATGATCCCTGCAATGAGTTCCTGCAAGTTTTGAGAACTGTGCTAAAGCTAATTACTGGTCAGAAAAGATGATTGCTGCCCAGTTAAGGATATTTTGTCAAATCATTGCAATGATTAACTGATTATTATATTTTTCCATTTGGAACCTTAATGTGGTGAGATGTGACACCCACAGTGCTATGAGGCCTTTAGGCCATAATGGCTTATAATGATGGCTCTATTATTTGTTTGCTATTGTTTTGTTCTATCAGCCTAATGGATGGGCTAATTCAGACTGTTTCTGCTGGGACTGTAACAGAGGCCTTGCTGATAGTGCCAATGTGAGAAGCCAGCCAAATAGCCTCCAACCTAAATATGCTGTACAGATACAGCCGCATTATTTGTTTATTTTCTCCATCAGTGTTTGTGCCAAGGCATCTAAAACTGGCTGACACCATTTGGAAAGCAGTAAGTGGATCCTACACTTCCCATAATGCAAATAATAGCGTCTTTTCCCTCCTTGGTACCCTGCACGAGTGGAAAATACCCACATCTCTCAAACTCTGCACCCCACAAATCAGTCGTCTCCATGCCCAAGCCAAAACAGCCCTGATTACATCATTTTCTCTCAAATTTTTGAAAGCTCCAACCAGGCACAGAGGACATTATCAAACTGTTTTCACAGGCTGACTGGTACTTCTCATGAAGAGAAAACTGATCAGGAGAGAGCCACTTTAAATATAAACTGTATCACTGGTGATCTTTGAACCCTTAAATAATATGCGTAGGAGGTGAAGGAGCACAATGAAATCATATGATGATTTGAAGGGAATATATTCCAATTAACAAACTATAATAAAAATAATAATAATAACATGAAATACAAAATAAAATAACTCTCAATTGCACAAACAACACAAATAAATTCTCGATCATCTTTTGAACGTGCCGAGTTGTAGTTCAAGACAAGCAATGATGATGAAGGACTCTGGCCTGCCTTGTTGCACGTAGATAATTGCTATTCAAGTCTGAAGATAGTTAGGTCGTAGGACAGTGTTAATGGACAGCTACATGGTGGGGTTGAATTTAACTTAACTAAAGGTTATGATAGTATGATAGTCTGACATTCACTGTCTGCAAATTGGTGAAAACAATCTGTGGATTATGCACTTGAATCCAAACTTGTATTTGGCTTTCTGACAAAACTCTTGTCGATAAAAATGATTTAGTTTGTTTTGAAGTGTGAGCCAGATATTTTTTTCCCATTTTTTAAGCACATGCATTTGCCCAACACACCCCACCTTGCTCTCTCTTTTTATCTGCCTATTTTTCACATACACCCACATGCAGGCGAAATGACTTCACATTTTAGCAGCATAGTAGTCTTTTTGTGGCCGTGCTGGCCTTGTTTTTGTTTGAATCATGTGCCAGTTTGAATGAATATCGTTCAGACTGTTCTTGCTTGTGTTCCCAGTGCGGTTCTCTGATTCATAGTTAATAACATGTTGAGTTTGCATCATGCAAAATGAAAAGGCCCACATTGCTTCTCACATTAATACTGAACAAAAACACTCAAAGGAATCTGCAGATGTGCTGCACAGCTCACGCTCAGTTTAAATAATTAGTGCAAAGGTGATAATTAACTTTTGATAGAAACTACTCCAAAATTAAGAAGAAATGACAGTGGAATGAAAAAATCTTTATTTTTGTCTTTGGCTTGATGCTGAAGCTCCACGTTGCTGTCTGCAGTTGACCCTGCTCCTGACCTGCCTGCTGAGGGGTCCGACTGAAAGAGGCTTCATTCACAGATCCGTCATTAGGCTCCAGCCCAGTATTAGCAAAGTGCCGTGTTTGAGTGTGTGCTGTGTGAGGTTGAGTGGTGGGCCACTGGCTGGTTAGTTTTCCATCTGCAGATATGCCTGTCATCATACAGGCCCAAGTGCTTGCCCCTGGCTAAGATATGGACCAATAGTGACCTCTGATAAGGCTACTGCTAAATATGAGTATGTGTGTGTGTGTGCATAGTATAAGAGATAAGAGGGAAAGTGTGTGTCTGTAGCTGGAAAGGATTTTTGTGTGTGCGTGTGTGCGTGTGTGTGTGTGTGCACACGTGTGTGTGTGTGTGTGTGTGTGTGTGTGTGTGTGTTTAATAGTCTGCTTAGTGTTTCATGGTGGTAAATCGTTCGTTCTGTCTCATCTCACACACCGCTGGACAGCAGAGTCTGCACTACCCTGATAACACACACATGCACACACACACACACGCACACACACATACACGTTACACACACACACAGTCTCATACACAAGCAGTAGCTTTCTCTCACACTTACTAAGAAACACACACATATACATACACACACATGTACCACAGCTGTGCACAGCCTCCCACCTTGACTTTACAGACCAGTAAATACTGAAGCCTGTAGAGTATCAGCCAGTGTGTCTGTCTGTCTGATTACTGCCCTGTCTGTCTGTCCCCCTGCTGCCAAGGTCAGTATTGTTAGGGAAAACTGCTACATCTGTTAGCCAGTGAGGTGGGGCTGAGGTTAAGTAAATATAATGTAAAGGTTAAAACTTGCCTTACTATCTTTTCTATTCTTTACCTGGCATGGAATAAAAAAAATCACACACGTGGATAAATATGATTTGGATAACATTTTTAAAGCACTTCCCAAAACCGTTATTACACTTTAAGTTCTTTGCATAATACAATACAAACAAAGATAAAGGAATACAATAGACAAGGCTGAAGCCATTAAAACCTGAGATATGCAGCGAATAATGAAAAAAAGATGTCAAGCATAAAAGATGTAAAAATTATTGAGAGACTAACCGATCAAATGAGTTTAAAGAAGTGATTTAAAGGAAGATAATGCACCTGAAGCAGATAGAGGGAGAGAATCTCTGAAATATGATCTGGAACTTGGCCACAAAGAGTCTTAAAAGTAATCGATAAAATCCTAAAATCACTTCTAAAACAAATGGATAATCAGTTTGCTAAAAGTATTATGATCTCTTTTTCTGGTCTAGAAGCTACATTTGTTGGAGCCGGTTGAGTGCTTTATGGTTTGCATTCATTAAAAGACCATTGCAGAAGTTAAACCAAGACGTCTTTAAAACTCTGGGATGATGGGATGGGAAAGGAGATAGATAAGTGGAAGTGGAAAAATGGGAGGATTGATAAGAGCAGAGGAGGTGGAGATGGAGGTGGAGAGCGCCCGGCTACAGGGAGCAGAAAATGGAGACCGGAGCAGATGATGGATAGATAGGTGAGCGGAGGAGAAAGAGAGACCAATCAAATCTTTCCAACACAGAGGTTATTAAGCTATTGAACTCACACCGAGCAGTAATAGACGGCGATGAACCGTGTGTGTGTGAGAGAGAGAGTGTGTGTGGTGTATATGTAATGGTGGGTTAATACTGCTGGCTCTTAATGGTAATTTTGGCCTGTCACTCTTCTAAAGGCCATCGCTGTGGGCCATCAGCCAGCCGCACACAACCACTGGCACACTGCAAATGTCACCATTATCACAGTGGGCTGTGCATGAGTGTGTGTGTGTGAATATGTGTGTGTGTGTGTCTGCTGAATTACTTTCCTGTTTTCTCCCCAATCGGACCTTACTTCTTGTTTTTGTTTTTTTTCTCCACGTAGTTTCTCCGTGTGTCTGTCTGCCTTTCTCTTCGTCCTTAACATTCACTGTCCTCCTCTCACTGTATCGACTGGTCGGGCTGTAAATATTTACATGCACTGAAACCCAGTGGATCGATCTCCGTCCATTTCTGTCTCACATTGACAAGGATCCGTTCCCCAGCTCTCTCTGTAATTGGCTCTCTTTTTTTTCTTCCAGCCGTTGTTCATTATTTATATTGTCTGTGTTTCCAACAACCACAGCTCCAATTTTAACATTTCTTTTAAGTAACTGACAGCCAACATTGTCTCTCATGTGTAGAAAATGTTTTATCACCATGGGGCCGAGCTAAACCATTGATAATGCATGGGAACATGCTTGTCAAGAGAGAATTCAGTTTTTCTCTCTGGAAAAAACGTTGTTGTTTTAGGGTATTTTGGGAAACTCGTGGTTTCTGCAGAAAATGTACGTTACAGAGCCGTTTCCAAGTCCTTTTTCCAAACTAAAGATGTATATTTTTACCATTTTATGAGCCGTTTTCCATCTCCTGGAACCATAATACAAATATTCCAGTGGCAGACTTCAGTGTAAACCTTTGGTTCCCTTTAGCCCATTTGAGTTTGTCCCAATTATGATTCATCATAGAGCCTCATCATATGTCGGGAACCTTGAACATACAAATAAAACATTTAAAATAGTGTGTATGGGTCTTTCTTTGATTGTGTGGTACAAGGTCTGTAGGTCCTCTTGAAAGAAATTTATTTCTGAGGCTTTCTCGTTCGGCTGAACCATAATATTTTATTCCAATTTGTATTCAAGAACACGCTCCCACATAAGTACCAAGATGTATCCTTGGACCTTCAGCAGTTCACAAATGTATGATAAACATGACAGTGAAACACTGAAAGCAAAACAGAAACCAAATCAATGATTTTGGTGTCAGTTAATTGGTTGCAGTGCAGTTAGTATTATGCTGTTATTGCCTTGTAGTTTAGAGACAGTCAGGTTGGTGCTGATACGATGTTAGGTATAATACACAATAAAAAACGCAGTTGTGCATTTGCTTGATACCTTTATGTGAATCTATAATCACAAATCCAAAAAACATCATCTCCACATATCACCTTACAAATATGTATTGGTTGTAATTTAAACTGCTACTATAATTACAGAATGATTATTTGCCTGTTGTGATGATCCGAAATTGCACAAGAATGGAAGAATAAAGTAGGTTAATACACTTGCAGAAAAATTACCTCAATAAAATTGTTAAGCTTAAAATCCTAAATAAATATCCACAACTACCTTGATGAGTGGGACTCTGAGAAGAAAGTGATGGAGAGGATGACACAAACTACATGAACTACAAAAGGAAAGAGTGGTTTTCTAACTCATTTATTCATACCTTTCTCTTTAAAGTGCTTTTTTGAGGGACCATGATTTAAAGTCTCTATTTATGTGATGATAAACTCTACCATCTGATAGCTTCAACTTTGGCCCCATGATAAAATGGAATACTGGAGTGGCTGCTGAAATTTGCAGTTTATCTTGTGAAACAGTCGTGAAAGAAAGCCAAAGGAACGCACGGTGGCTGTGCAGCCTGATGTGGTGTGTGGCATGCTGGGTAATGCTTCCTGACAATGACTCTCTATAGACTTAGACAGCTTCCAACTGACTGAATAGGAATTAGACTCTATTCACCACCACACCCAAAAGGTCTGACCCCTCTGTGTGTGTGTGTGTGTGTGTGTGTGTGTGTGTGTGTGTGTGTGTGTGTGTGTGTGTGTGTAGGGCTGGTAACATTGCAGAGGGCCCAGTATGGTATTGTCCTCTGGGAGATCAATGACATTCCCCTCCTTTGAGTCCACAGATTATCTGTCTGCCCGCCTGTCTGAAAATCTGTCTGTTTTTCCGTCACTGCCTGCTAAGCTTTCTCTCTTCCACACTCTGGTCCTCTGTCCTTCATTCTGCTTTTCTGCTTTTCTACTTGCAGTATTTGTCTCCTTTGAGCCTCAGTGGCAACATGCCCATACTTTTAGACCACTTGCTGAATTTTTAAAAAATTTAAAAGAAGTCAAACAAGGTCGTCCTTAAAGACAACCTTTACATATCCTGACAATGCAAATGTTTGATTTGGGTAAATAATGCATTTCCCACCAGCTGCAGGTGTTATAGTGAAATAATGTGCAAACACTGGCCTGCTGACAAGAATTTCTGCTTGATTTTTATTGTCTTTGAATTAAAGGTGTGCTATTTGACTTTGGCCAAGGTGCACACGGAAAATGATTCCCCCTGTGACTCCATGATAATCACAAAAACAGACAAGTGTGGCTTTACCTCCGTGGAATATCCAAATATGATCCAGAAACCTTACAAATCTCAGGTCAGACCAGACGAAATCTACATCAACCATTTCACAGGGCAAAGATTCATGAGTGAAAGAGATCTTAAGCGTGTGTGTGAGTGTGTTTTTTTTTAATTTTATTTTATTTCCTTCTGAGATGCTACTTATTTGCTGGTGTAGGATCAGTAAGTGATTGTAAAAGTTACTGACATGGGTGCTAAAGGATAGACGAGTGGTTATGACCCCTGCTTCTGCAACCACATGTGTTCTCTCTCTGCCCCGAGGATCAAATCCCTCTTGTTCACCCCCTCTTCTCTCCTGCTGCTGCTGCAGTGTAAAGAATACAAACACCAATAATGACAAGATAGCCCAATCTTGATAAAAGAGAACCTTGTAAACAACAAGGTCTCAAGATATAATCATATCACCGACATCCTAAATTGCAAATAAGTAATAGAGATCATGATAATTTCCATGTGATTAACAAAGTGACATCCTGGGCTATGTTAATAGTGTGGACAGCACCCATATTCTGTCAGTTTGAGGGGTCTCTTTACATTTTAGATAAATTAGAGCTTGATTGAAGATAAAGAGCAGTTTAAATAGGTTAACTTCATTTTTCTATCTCCAGTGTTCTTGGAAAGAACAAAAGAAAGAATCCTCACCCTTCACCTTTTAGTAATGAAGGAGCCAGACTGTCCTTTTATAAATGTCAGGAGAGAAAAAATGAGGTGTAAAAATGGGGCCTTTACCCTTCATTTGATGGCAGTTTGCCATTTATGTAAATGGAGGGGTTGTACTGCAGTTGGAGTGAAAAGTAAGTTTCGACCAGGTGTAGTATTTACCACTGACTGAAGTCTTACATCACTGCTATGTGTACACACAACGCTGGGACATTCATCGCTGTGTGATGCTTGCAATTTTGGGCAACACGACTTCTCAGTAGCGGTGATGAATGACGATTGGTGAAATTTAAATTTAACATTTTTGGTCCTTCAGTCGTGCCATTGAGTGTCCACTTTAAATGGTGAATGTATTTACAAGAGGCTACACAAACCATAATATTTTAAACAGTATTTGCATTAAGTTGTAGCAATCAGTTCATGTTGTTCTCCAGAGCCAGAGAGCAACATATCTTGTCTTGCACCATGGATTATTAACCAATCTAGCACATGCCAACAGGGTTAAGCAGGAAGGTAATCTCATATTGATAGTAAGCTGGTTATCCTGTAGCTAACCTATCCTGTAGGTTATCCTGTTTTTTTAACAGCTTAAAACAATCTAAAGGGACATTTCTGTATATTGTTTTCTTCCATTCAAAAATTTAACAACAAATGTGAAAATATGGTGGTTGCAAATTGTAATCCAAAAAACTATTAAAAACATATAAATGAACATTAATCACAATGTTCAGTCCCACATACAGCATTCTGCTGCAGTACATACCCACTAGCACACCACATCCACAGCTGAAAATAGTCCCCAACATATGCACCATTTACTCCTGGTTAAGTAACATATGCCAAAGGCTGCAGTGACCAGCTGTTTTACAAAATTGTTTCACATGTTTTTTAAGTGAAAGTATGTATTTGTGATTTGTTTTTAAATCTTCAGTAGGAACGAATGAGCTTTGGGCAGAGAGTCACAGACTGTGGAGCTCAGAAAGTATTGAGACAAACACATTATTGCTTTGTGTTTTTTATGGCATTTGACAGTAAGATGAATATACAATATTGTCAACATTATCCTTTAAGATGTTTTCTGTCTAAATAGTAAAAAAAAAACTGCTGGCTTGGCTGAAATGTGGAATTTATTTTGTTAATGTTATGGAATCTACATGTGTGAAACGGCCGAAAGTGAGACAAAAGTGAGTTGAAGACAAGAAGACAGAGAAAGAAAATGAGGAGAAGAAGAGAAGAAGGAAAAGGAGGAAGAAGAGTGGGCATCTGCAGCTGATGCTACTCTGAGCCAGAGGGTTCCAGAAAAACACACAAAGTAGCCTTTGCTATGCACATGTGCACACACACACACACACACACACACACACATATTAGCCTGTTCTCCACACAGACACACACATAAACACACAAATACACGCAGGTGGGACTAAGGAGTGTAGCGTGCCAATTTGTTGTGCCCCTGGTCCCCTCTCAGGAGGCTCACAGACAGGCATCCAGCCATGCCAGGACTGGCACTGGTCCCGCTAACGCACGTACACACACACACACACACACACACACACACACACACACACACACCACTCTTTCTGCACTGTGGCTGCAGGCACTGCAGTATCAGGATTTTCTGTGTGTCTGTGTGTATGTGTGTGTTTGCTTCCACTTTTCTCCATTTTCATAGACCACAAGAGACAAATGCTGAAGAATTGGGAGCATGTGAAAGACACTGCAGCCCTTTTCACACATGGAAAATGGAACATTGCTTACTTCAAATATCTGTGTAAGGTTGTGGTTCACACTCAAGCCTCCCATACGTAACTATTTCATTTCGACTCTTTTCACACATGACTGTTGAGGATAGAGTAGATTTTTTTCCCCTCCTGTGCTCGGTGGCAGCACTGCCAGGGAAAAGCAGTGAGTTGGAAAATAATGCCATGCAAGAAGAAGTATATCTTGATTCTGTCACATGCTGCCCCAGGGATGAGTTTTACAAATAATTTAGCAGTTGAATAACTGTTAATCTCTGCGCCTTCATCAGTACTGAGTCTCATACTCATTTTAATATGATGGGCGTTCACAACAAAGCACCATGTTGTTTCAGGAAACAGCCAGAATTTTTCAGCAAAACTCAAATCAGGTTCAACTGAATGTGAATTTATATAATATTATTAAGGAACTCGGTTGCCTTCATGCAGTTCAACAACACATATACAAGTTCATTTGTTTATCATTCTACAACTACAACACAGGGTTATACAATGAAATTCAAGTTGTAGTCCCATTATGCTACTCACAAAATAAAAACATGTAAATAGATGATTAAATAATAAGTCCGAAGTCCATATGACAATATGTCCAACTTTAGTCTCATTTGAGTTTTATTTCACGCAATTGTTCATTCTGTAGGAACTGTGAAGCTTTTTGCTGGACTTTATTTCTTGTAAGCAGCTGGTGCAAAGATTGATTTACTTGTATGGATTTTATTTGCCTCTGAATATGAAACAATATTCAAATTTTAATTTTTTTTCCACTGACCTATGAACTGACATATTAAAATGTGACTTCCAGCCCACTGCACTGCATATACTTTTACAATCTTGAGAGGCCAAAGTGGCAAATTAAAATTAATGCCGTTGAGCACAGACTGAGGCAGTCAAACAATGATATGACAAATAGTTATACTCAAACTGTAAATAAATATGCGTGTGTTCTGCCACATGTAAGGGCGAGAGCACGTATGCATGCACATCAGTTAATTAGCTCATGTCGACATGTTTTGCTATTTCAAATGTATTGAGCTCGTCCTTCACAGCAGAGACTTGACAGATTTCGGTGGAAGAGCACAGCTGGCAGCTAATTTCTCCAAGCTCCAGCTACAGGTTCAGCTCCACACTTTGAAAGACATTTCATCATGTCTTCTTCAGGGACACTTCAACCTCTGAGGACGTAGTTTGCTGATCCAACAAGACAGGCTTTTGCTGCTCAAACCGAATTTCTAAAACAAAACCCACGAGTCCTGCTCTTCTGTTCAGCTCTTTCTGCACAGCGCTCCGTGCCGCTAATGTCATTGTCACTGTCCTCTGGGCCAATTATGCAGCGTGTATTGTCTGATTGGACAACATATTGTTTCAGCAATCAGCACCACTGCGTAAGGGATTGTGTCTATTTGTGTAAGTGTGTATGCATATGATTTATTATCTGATGTGATAAGTATCTGTGCGGTGGAGAGTGGAGAGGAGAGCAGAGATTGAAAGATAAAACAGAGAGAAAGAAAGACCTGACTCCTGTCTTTCTGTCTTTTCAGGGGCCCAGTCTGGCTCTAATCAGGGAGACGCAGGGCCGACTGCACTCAATTATTCACTCATTAGTCAGCAAACGGGAGAGGCCACCAAAAGCTGTGTTCCCTGCATGCTGCTGTTCACAGAGCACATCCCTCTCTTTGTCTATTCATCGCTCTGTCACTTTTTAGACATGCAGAGTACTTCTTACATTTTCTAGTTTTGGTTTCCACACTGTTACTTACCGACATAGGCTTGAGTTGTACAACAGCACAGGAGCCTCGGCGACTGTAAACACCAAAACTGTAATGGATATTAGACGACACCGCCAGCTGAAAGCACAATGTGATGTGGCCCTAAGTCCGAAAAAACATTGTTCCTTTTCTGCTCCGATTGTACAAGGACTGGGAGACTGCCAAAAATCAAATCCTATGTTTTCCCTTTTTTTCGGGGGGTGGGTCGGTTGTTTTTGCTTTGACACCATCACAACTATTCAGGGGAATATAGCTAGACAGTATTGCCCTCAGCAAGGATGGGATTGGCAACTCAGACAAAATCAATGTCTATAACACAGTGGGCTGTAAGGGAGCAAAGTATCATGGAAAAATACTGTTGGTCATAATCGTTGGCTAAATTGCCTGTCTACTTTTGCTCCAAATGTTGTCTGGGTGTCGTAGCCTTGACTTACCGCCTGTGGAAATTGTTGCTATTAAGTTGGCACCCCTTTTGAGTCTGCCACTCATTTACTTGGCATGGTTTACTGAACCCCATAGAATTCAGTGGGTAGATGGGCAGAAGAGGATGTGTGCTGGGCCCTCTGAAGCACAGCCTCTTGAACTATGGGCATGGAAAAAATATGTCAGTGCCCCGACTCTATTATTTATTTATTTATTAACTGCTGAACCTAGAGACATACCCAAAGGGGCAGATAAACAGAGAAGAAAACAAGAAGGCACAGATGGGTTTGTTTTCCAGGGGGTTTTTCCTGTATAAGTTTACACCACTATAATACTAAGTTACAAATATTGATTGGCAAATTAAATTGCAAATGAGAGCAAACATCTAGGACGAGTGGGAGCCATGCAGCCCATTAAAGGCCACACTGTGCTTTGAACTAACATGTTATCCAACCGTGCCTAAAGGTAAGAGTGTTTATACCTGTTTCAAACCGCTGCGCTCAAAGGCAGGGTGAAGAGTCTGCTGTCACAGCTTCCTCCTGGCTGCATCCTAACGTCTCCCCGATCTCTCTCCAAGAAATCTGTGTCTTATGTGTGTCTGTCACTGTGGGTTTGACACAATGAATCGTACAAAAGGGGAAGAGCACACACATATAGATGGTCCTTTATGGTGTAAATCTGTTGTTATCGATTAAATCTATTAATGATGAATAACAGAATGCAAGATGGCACGCATTCATTCAATGAGAACTGACTTACCCAGCACACAAACCAAAAAAGTTTTCTTGCTCTCTGGTTTGCATCCGTGTTATTCAGTCCCACTACACATGTACACTACTGTTTTTATGTCTGATCCCATCCACTCGACTCTGCCCGATCCATTGGTTTTATATTGGGATGATGTCACAGACATAAAAATACATTTTCTAGGCTGGGACTCTGGCAAAATAAAACCTGCTTGCTTTAAAAATGGTAATAAAAAGAGAGAATAAAAAAAGAGTTAGAATTGACCTGTTTGCAGTTGAAAGAGTTATGTGAGCGTGTCTACAGATGGTGGTCTATAGTAAGTTTGTAGTTGCAGTACTGCCCTTGGTCACTGGGACAAAATGACAGCAAGGTTCTCTTGATAAATTCATGGATTGTGTGTATGAAATGCGATAGACATAGTTTAAAAAAGTGAGCTTGAGAATGAAATTCACAGCCTGCCTGCTGTCACACCTCCAGATACCTGTTCAATCACTGTTTAACAGTTGGTGTGATTGTTGGATTGTTGCACTTCATTTGAACCTAGGTCTTAACTCTGAGCTAGATTTTTAACAAAAATACTGGAGCTTGCTTACTGTGTTTTTGCTTTAAAGCCATTTGTGAACTGACTACATTTTTTCAGTTTGTGACAAGATCGGTATTTGGTGTTACTTTTAAAACATCTGGACAGCAGCTTTGTTTTGATTTTTGATGATTTAGTTTTCCCATTTACCTTTGCATTTATAGAGGGTGTGATTTTGATAAAGCATCGATATTTAAGGTGTTTACAGTAGGTGTGTGTCTCTCTTTTTTTAAGATGGATATGGCAGCCCTCTTCAGCCAAATGTTGCCTGAATGAATGAATTGCGGTCCCAGGTGTATTCATCATTATTATTCATCTTCATTCACCTGTATGATCTGTCTTCACTGAGCTCGTCATGATATCATGAATTAATCTCAACTCTCACTGTCAAGTCTCACACACTCGCTGCCTTTGTCTTTCTTGGTTCTCTGCCTCTCCATCCATCTTCCTCTCTCCCCTCTGCTCACACTCTCCGTCTCTCCGTCTCCCTCCTGTGCATTCACCTGCACACCCTTCACAACAGAGCTGTCAGCCAGGTGTGTTTGAGTGTTTCTGTGCATGTGTGTGTGTGTTAATGAAACTGACAAATCCACTCTTGCTACTCCACCCACTCCAAACCAGACCTGACAAACAAATGAAATATGCATGCTCAGCAATTTGTTTCATATTCTCCTGGCAATGGCCCTCTACAGAAGCTCCTCCAGAAAAATACACTTTAAGACTGACAAACAGCTTACAGTGTGTTTTCACATTGTGCAGTGCATAATCAATGATTTCCTTTCATTCAACAGTCACCAAACACTATTTGTGTGTTATGGAGCTCATTTTTTGTTATTTCGATAAATGTAACATCAACTTTAAAGAAACTGTCTGGAATGAAGCATTGGATGTTATTTCACTAGGACACATTACACTGTCAGAGCTTGAAACTTTGTGAGGACCTACAGCTGATACGGCCAAGATCAGATGTCACTAGTTGTTCTGTAGCAGTTACACAAGTTCAGTTCAGAACTGACAGCAACTTTTCACTGGCAGTGCACTTTTCTGCCTCTACCAGACACATGCCAGATTTTACAAACTTCTCCATAGTTCATCTCTGCTGTTGTTGGTTTTTACCCAAGGTGCATCCTTGTCAAGTCTGTAGGCTTTCAGTTGATTTTCCTTCTCCTGTTTTTAGACATATATACTGTATGTGCAGACTCATTTTAAATTTGAATGAGACTGTAACGTATTTTATAGACACTTACACTACACACAAATATTTGCAAATATCTTTTTTTTTATTATCAGAAACAGGAAGGAAGCAGGAGGGCAGGCTCAGGTGTACAAGAGATATATGAGATAGACAAAAATTCACACACGAGCACTTATGTTTAATTTGATTGCACAAGGACAGCTGCCGACACCACGGATGCATAGTAGCTCTGTTTATACTGTACTATACTCTGCCTTCCACACATGCGCAGACGTATTCTGTATCTTGGCTACACAAATTGGAGGTACCAAGATCTCCACACAGAACCTACACATATACTCTCTGCTGATGAAATTTACGTTACAGGAACCCTAGCGGACCTTCACATATTTGTGATTGCAGAAAGTATAATTTCGACTTTAAGCATGGGCTTGGGACCCGAGGATCCCCGGTTCTCCATTATAAACAGACAAATACATTAAGTTTTCTATTATGAAAGAACATTTAACTTTAATTTTACTCCTGAAATTTTCTGCCTTAAATATTCCACAGAAACACATACAGATGCACTATATGCACTCACAGTATGAACCCTCGTCTGTATCCAAACATAAACACACACTTTCTGCCCTCAGCTATGCATTGTCAAACACCTGTGTGTATGTGTGTGTGAGTGTGTGTGTGTGTAGAGGCAATGCGGAGGTCATGTCTAGCCCCACGGCAGTTCATTAAAATGCATGTGTTTTGGGGAATGTGTGTGTGTATGTGTGTGTGTGTGTGTGTGTGTGTACTTGTGTTTGTGAGTGTATGTGTGTGTTACTACTCTGTTCACATAACTGTTTACATAATTGATGAATATGATAATGACACAAGCTGGCTCTGTGCTCATGTGGGCATTTGTGTGTACGCCCGGGTGTAGGTTTGTGTGTGTGTGTGTGTGTGCATGTTTGTGTGTACATGTTTGTGTGTGTGCTGGATGTTCAGGGCTAAGGCAGAGGATGCTCCAGTCGCATCACACACCCATCATCTTGGCACTGACAGCTTGACCATTGACAGCACTTTGTTCTGTTGGCAGACAGACAGGGAGACAGACAGACAGGTAGACAGACATGCTGACAGCATATGGTGCAAGACAGGAGACCTGTGGACCCATGTGGTAGTTAGAAAAACACTTATTCCTCTCTCTCTCTCTCTCTCTCTCTCTCTCTCTCTCTCTCCCCCCCTCCCCCTTGGCATATGTTGTGTGTGGTTGGCTGTGCGCCACATGCCGATCCGATGCCCTCGGCACTGCCGGGGCTCCGTGCCACCTGTGCCACTCTCTCCCATAGCTGCCCCCAGCTCCCCATACACACACAGACGCACAAACACACACACACACACGCATGCACAGATACACACCATCACACACACCCAAACAGTAGCTCTCAGTTTGCACCTGTGTCTGTGGGAAAGGATTTCAGACAGGAGAAACACAGACATCATATTGTCCTCTTGGTGAGTTCAGCGGCCTAGCTGATGGATTTTTTTTGACACAAAGTCTTAAAAGATCTCAGATGGACCAGGGTCACTGCCGAACACTTTCAGGTTTTCAGATTCTGTATAAAGGCGATGTAGACTTGGATTTTTTCATTTAAAGTAAAGCAAGAAAGACACATCATTCTAGAAAGGTAACCCAAAGACTATATTTGATATAATAAGGAAACATGCCAATTTGTTTGAAATTTGGTGCAGACATACTTTGGGAAAGTATCTAACAGTACAACTTTGAAGTTTTTAGGTCACATGAAATTCACACTTTTGTCAATGTTTTATCAACTTTTTAAAAATGAGGAAAAACTGAATTTGTGTTTATGAAATGTCTTCCGCATTTGTGTGCATATTTCTGACAATCTACTTGTTGTGAGTTCATACATATCAAATTCTTGATTGTGCTCCTTATAATTTCTGAAATAAAGTCATTTTCTTAACATACTCTATTTGGTCTTTGGGCACATGGGACAACTGTTTTTTCCTAAAATGGTAGAAAATGGCCAAGAAAAAACAATATAAATGTCGGGATTTTTAATTTTTTTAGTACACACATGCAAAGGGCTACGATCTATACATTCCATAAATAAAAGTGGTGCAGAGCTGGTAATGCATTTGCTTGAGGAGCCATTTTCTATTAGTTTCAATGAGTTTCATTACATTTTGAGAAAGTTTGTCAGTTTACCTCTATTAAACTTGAACTTGAACTTACATTTTAAGCTACTGATGTTGTGGGGTCTCACGACTCAGGTCAGAGGACAGCTGGAAAGAAAATGGCTCACAAGAAACAACACAATGTACAACAGGTAATTAAACAAGTTCATCAAACTATCTGACAGTGAGACATAAGATGGTGCAGAGGATGCTGGTGAATGAGGAATTTGGCAATTAATTGACAATTCATGGGGGAAACAGCCGGATACTGTTGCTGACCTGATGATTATGAAACATGGAATCAAAGAGAGCATGTCTCTCGACAAAGAGACAAAGTCAGTCTGTGATTTTTACCAAAGGGCAGATGGCCCAAACTCTAACCCTAACCCTGGCATTTTCAGCAGCATATACACTACTGACAATCATAGAAATATTATTGGAATATTATAGGAATACTATGGGAAGCAGTGTGTGTGTCTATGATCCTCTCGCTCTTCCATGAATATACGTGGCTACTTGTCACTTTGATCTTGAAGGTGACACCACTCTACAGAGTATGTAGTTGTACTAGTATAGAATACAGAATAGAATGTAGAAAAAGTCATCACAAATCTGTCTGCGACTTGAGCACCACGGACAGAACCATGGATTTATCAATACACAGTACAGTTATACTACTGATATTTCACACCCGTACATGGTCAAGGCCACAGATTCTAACGTGAACAAACCTCAGTCAGATAAAGGATCAATGAGTCAGGAAGCCTAGACTAACATATTCAACTAAACAACCCCTCTGCCCCTGCACTCTCTGCTACTAGTGGATGGAGAAAATGGGTGCAAAGCAGGTTAACAAGGACAGGGGGAATGCCATCCTCCTTATTCCCCATCAAATCACCTGTTGTATGTAGCAGGCCTATCTAGTAGTAAACCTATTCTCTTGTGAAGAGACACTTGAAACTAACGGAGAATAGCTCCTCAAGTGAATGTGTTCACTTGTATCAGTAATAATAGATCTGTGCAACTTTTATTTATATGAAATGTATATATAGGAGCCTCACCACAGTGCGTATTGAAAATAATAACAGTCCCTTTCAAACATTTTTTCAGATCAGATTTGTGCTTAGGCAAGCCCAGAGAACACTTCTACTAAAATTCAAAACATTTAAACATTTTTGAATTTTTTAAAATACCATTTGCATTTAGTGGTTAAATTAGCAGTTTTTTCCCTCCATTTTTCTTTTCACTTTCTATTATTAGATGCAAGTGAGTACTGAGTGAGGACTATATATCCAGGTGAAAATGAGATTAAACTGATCTTTTCTTAAAAATCTCTGTACTTTACAGGATGCTGTGATGATGTCCTAAACACACGCACATGCATCAGCACCTGAACATGTTTAGATACTCATATTACTACTTACTTGCTCCCTTATTGCTGCTCTGGACCATTATCTTATTCAAACAAATGCATTCATTCATTCCTTCAACACTGATTTTGATTGAGAAATACATTGCGATAGAGACCTCACTTACAATATAGACAAGTAAAAACAGACAAAAGATCCTAGACACCAAGAAGCACAAGTGAGAAACTTGATAAAAATGGCGATACATCATAAAAAATAAAAAGCAAAATTTGTAAAAAATAACACATCTTTAGAATAAATGAAGCAATTAAAATTCAATGCACATGAAAAAACTAAAACAAGAACAGCTGGAAGTGAAATAAGATGAGATTAAAAATTGAAATTGCCCTCAGGATAAAAATAAGGTGAGCTTTAGATTGTTCTGCATGTTAATTCAGGTTGCAGGTGCACAATGAGAAAAACTGGATTTTCTAAGCTCAGTAAAAACAGCTGGCACCTGCAACGTAATCCAATCTTTTGAGCGTGTTCGATTAGGGCCCACATTAAAAGACAGCGACGAAAACAGCAAGGGCCTTATAAATAAATTAAGTGACTATGAGAGCGGGCCACCCAGCCTTAGCATATAGCTCACAATGATTAGTATTATAATTATTAGCAGTAATAAATCTTAGTGCAGTGATAAACAGCATTCACAGTTGCAGCTCAAGCGTGCGTTTATAAAATGTCACCATAATCCAAGAAAGTGGCCTCATTCAATGCTGAGGAAAGCATGTTTTATTCCTATGGAAGAAACCAATTTTTCCTTACATGCTCAGGTTAGTCACATGATATTTAATACTGTATAAGTTCACTGGTGTAGCTCAGCTGTGCATGCTCCATCCAAGAGCCAATGAGACAAGGCCGTAGCGCATAGCAATACACTGCCGTACAAAAAAGTAGTCCCTGTGTGCTGCGTTGTGGATTACAATATCATGCTGCATGCTGTGCTGTGGCCTGGTTTGTTTTTGTTTAACATCCCTTTGTGCTGCAGCTCAGCTCGGCTCGTTCTGATCTGTCACATGCTCGTATTACACCACCTCACTTCAAGAAATACAACCTGCTAATTTAATATAAGCATACCCTCCAGGAACTGGCAGTTTTCTACACTTTACAATTTTTAAGTATGTCTGCCAGCGTGTTTCACAACTCAGCCTTTTGCTGTTGCAGAAAAGTGTTTGTCAATGTATGTGTGCCATATGTTTTCATGTATAAGTGTGTATCTGCATGCATTGCAAAGGACAACTCCAGCGGAGCTCACTCTACAATGCTGATAACGCCAACAATAAAAAATTAAATCAACACCCTTCCATTCTATGCTTTACAAATTCTGATAAGTGGAGAAACCAGGATTCAACCGAAAACAGAATTCACATCATTTATATGTGACTGTCTGGGACAATGAAAAATCAGCATATCTGGCTCAGAGTTTCAGGGTGGATTGTCTCTTGGGTTTCTGTGTCAGCCCAGATGTGCTGCCAACAGTACAGTGAGAGAGTACAGTCAGATTATCAAGGATTTAGTGCGCACACATCTATACACACACACACACATGTACACGCAAACGCTGACAAATACATACATATTAGTGGGCTAAATTATGATGCTACTTCTTACAAGGTCATGACCAGGTCCACTCATGTCATATAGAACAAAGCTGGGAATATATTTTTTCTCGTACTTTTTTGCCTCATTCAGCTCAGAAATACAGTTTGTTTTGGAAAGAGGAGAACATGTGTGTTATAAAATGATTTGAGTGTGTGTGTATGTGTGTGTGTGTCAGAGAGAAAGAGATATATAAAGGGGGAGATAAAGAGATAAAGCAACAGAGCTGCGGGTTGCAAACTGGGCAGCTTAACAGAAAGAGGAACAAAAAGACTGTTATCTTACAGGCACCGCAGTCTGTCAGACACAAACATGCACATGTACACAGAATAACTGCAGGCTACACCTTTGTTCAGTCACTGCGTTGTGGAGCAAAATCTGGTGGGCCCGCATACAGCATCATGCAGCAGTCATGTAGTTGGTCTTCAGTGGAAACATGATTCATCTGGTGAGCCTCGAGCAGCCGCACCCTCGAAGAGACACGCAGAATACAGTTATTATCATCTGAGATGGTCTGACCTGCCATTTTGTCATCATCTGTCAACCCTGTAAGTGTTCCAGATAAATCCAAGCTAATCCCCAAATTCTCAGGTCAGCTGCCGCAGCTGACCCACGCACATATGCACACACATTCCCAGCCAGGTTAGCTAGCTCGGCGGGAAGTAGCACACCTGACCCCGCTCTGCTGTTTCCCAGGCCGCGCCATGCCATGACTAAAGGTTACCTCTTTACACACGCTTGACCACACACACACACACACACACACATACACACACACATTTTCGCCCCCTCGGATTAAATCAGAATCTATGAAACCGGCTTGGCCAGGCTGGCGCTGACACACCTGACACTCCCAAACACACTCAGGTGTCTCTGCGACGGTCTCAGTTGGCCGGAGGAATCTGTGGAGAGATTATCGCATCAGCTGCTAGGTGAGGTGACTGAACGTAAGATGGACACGAGCCAGGACAGACTGAGTGAGGGCTGAATGAAAAAATGAGGTTGTTGAGAGGAAAACAATCTAATAAGAGACACACGACTTTGAAATGGCCACACATACAACATTAATTGTGCAGACACTGTTCAGCTTGACCGATGTGTTGCTAGATTGACTTTCAGATGTGAGGACGCAGTAAAAAAAAACATCTAGGGTTAATTTTTGAATTTTGTAAATACGTTTATGTTGTGATTTTTCTTAACCACAAATTGGTCTGACTGATGGCAAATAACATGATAGAGAAAAAAAAACAAATTCTAGCAGTGGATTATGATGAAAAGGTTTTACTTATATCCTCATACACACAACAGTTTCTCTAAAATAAAAACTGCAACATAGGCACCAAATGTATTTTTTGCAAGGATTAACAAACACAAATCTTTACACAAAGCTCTCTAATCACCGCATTGGACCACCACCAGTCACTTTATCAATCAAAAAATAAAAGCAAATCACAAAACTATCACCAACCAAGTAAACTCACTACCAGAGAAAATAACCAGCACACAAATAAGAAATAAAATAAATGAATGTAAAAATCATATAAAGATGGAGATTACAGGGAAACATATCTGAATATCCTTTGACTTTTGAGTTGAGACTAGAATTAAAAAGGCTCCAATCTTCTGACAGCCAGTTTTGATTTTTGTTGACCAAGGTTATGATTTATTTCTAAAACATAGAAAAACCCTCAAGCGTGGGATTTTTATAGAGATGAAGGTGTAGGATGGTTTTGCATGGTTAACCCTTGTGACACTGATAACAGAGGACTGCTTATGTGACAGGCATGTTGTGAACCAATCAATGAATAGATGGGTAGAGATTCTTTGATGAATTGCTTAAACATAACCTTTTGTAAGATATTAGACATAAAAAGGATAATAGTGATAGCTACTGTATATAGTGAACTGTCAATAATCTCTTCGTAATGCATAAAGGGACCTCAGTCTCAGGACGTATGTTCATTCATTTATTTCAACACTGAATGATATTGTTGAAGTTCAGTTGAGCATTGTATACTCACAAGCAACTAACTTGTTTTATTCACCAGAAAGCCATAATTCATCTCAGTGTGGGTGAGAAATGGCTCATCATTCAGAGGAAATCATTTCAATTGCTGTCACGATATGGATTCTTTGTTGAGTTACCTGCAATTACCTTGTTTAGAGGACCTCCATTTTCTTCTACTGATGTTTAATTTCACAGTTGCTTTTTCATAATTCTCATATCTTCAGGCTGTACTGCATTTCTTTTTACAGTTTTTATGGAACTGACAGTCCAGAATCACTGGGTTGTGTATGTGAGGTTGTGTGTGTGTGTGTGTTAACATGCAACATAAATGTACTGCATGAGTGTGTAAGATTGCATAAGCAGCTGGATAGAATTCAGCATCCTTCATTTTATCACACCTATGCTTCTTCTACTGTGACGTGTCAAAAAATCCTTCAGTGAAAAACGTCTGTTGTGTAATAGAACAACCTCCCTCCACTAGTCTTGCTGGGTCGCCTCTCATTTTATTGTTCCCTCATGTCAGCCTGACTTTCTTTCCCTAACTCTCTTCCTGTCTGTGATTCTCATTTCTTTGCTGTCTCTAACGAACTATAGGCTATGAAATCCTCCTCCATACACACAAGTTTAAACACACATAAACAAATGTGGACACGCATGAATAGTCAGCTTAAAGGCACCGTTCAGCCCCCGTGAGCCACCATCCAATTAAGTCACCCCGCTTCTGCAGCTGTGATTTATCAGCCAATTAGACGAGTGGACAGGAAAAACATTACGCTCATAAATAAGAAACCAAAAATCTATTAAAATTGATCAATATAAAAAAATAAAATAATAAAGTTTACAAGCGGGAATAAAGTTTATAGATGAGACAAGTCTGTAGCCCTGCTCGAGGCTGAGGAGGCACAAGGAGAGAGGAAATAGAGTCGTACTGCTAAAAATATCCATATTTACTGCAGCATTAATCAATTTTATAACCACTAGAAGCAAAAATACACCAGCCACAGCAACACAGTCTTGATATACTATTGGTTAATCAAGTCTTTGGGGTTAACATGTTTGCAAACTACTCCCTGTGCATCCAGTAAGATAGATACGATAAGAGGACTTTATTGATCCCAATGGGAGACTGGAGCATTGCAGCATTGCATTAAGTTACCCATGAAACACAAAACATAACATGAGGACATACAAAGATGATGATAGAAAATAGAACAAAAACATAGATAACTCAAGAAACTAGAAACTTACACTTCAATCTAGGACCATACTCTTGTAAATGTATGCTCCGGTTTGGTCCCCTCCTGAAAAAAACAGCCCTGTCTGAGTCTTGCTCAACTTCCACCAGCTTGTCTTGGCTCTCTGCCATTTTTGCTCTTCTAGTAATATACAAATCGCAAGGGTATAAAGAGAATAGGTTACTGTGTTCTAAGATGGAGCCCCGTTCATTTTAATAGATTTTCTCACCAGGATGCACAGTGTTTACCAAAACCTTCTAAGTGCTTATGCAGCTTTTTGAGTCCCTAGAGCAGAAATATTATAGTTCTGGCTGAGGCATGTTTCATAAATGTGAAATAATAATTTACCGATACAGCTCTTACAGCTTTTTACATTTTTATTTGACCTTACAGCTCAATTTGTGATTTTACAAAGACTAATTTCTTAAACTTTAAAAAAAAAAAAACATAAATAAAAAAATTAATAGCTTTTCTTTTTTGCAATGATTATATATAGAGAAAAGTCCATTCAGACTGTGTCCACTACACCCATGCTTTTATATTGGAGGGATGGTGCCACCTCGAAGCTTCACTTTCTCTCTACAGAAAGTCATATCAGCCAATTTAGAAAACATGAATAGAGATGGCCATTCTCATTTGGCTTCATTTTTAAACTGATTAATAACTCAGCCACGGTGTTAACTAACTTGTGAGCTAGTTATCATAGCTATTGTCATACTGTAATAATACTCAACTGAGGGGCAAAAACAGTTTATATATCAGCCTCCTAGTTATAATTTTGAGTGACAGATATGGGAAATTTCCAAAAATAATTACGGTTACAATGGAAGTCACTTTTAAATAAAATCCATTATTAATAAAATATTATATTAATGAATAGTTATAATTGAAAATTCCTACACGTGTCTGGTGTCACTTGTCAGCAAGTGAACAAGATTTTTTTTTAAGTTAATTTAGTCTTTATTTCTCTTTTTCCAGTGCAACTACAAGACATGGGTGAACCATCTTGAAACACTGCATGAAACATTTCCAAGCCAGAACAACAGGAGGTTTGCCTCTTCTTCCCATTCTGCCAACATGGTGTGAATCCAGCATTAGTCTGGTAGTTGTGTGTTATTGTCAGCACACTCGCTATTATTTCAATGGTAGTGCTAGAGGCGCAACAGGCTCTACAACTTGTTAACCTCGGCAGGAAAAATACAGGTAGAGCTAATAATGTTAATGAGGGCTCTTTCATTTAGGTGACACAGTAAGCCAGGTTTTGGTGCCAGCATGAACAACACCAAAGACGATGGGGCCTGAACAGCAAAATGCAACACAGTCTTTAACATTATTTGTTCCATCTGTGGTTGAAAAGTCTAAATGTCTCCCATGAGAAAGGTCTATTTCACCAAGTTCCTGAATGGACCCCTGTAGAGAAAACTGCACACTACACACAAGAGCAAGCGTTTCACCCTGTCGTACAGTGAAGATTTATTTAGAAATGATTTGTTCAAGTGGACAGTTTTGACAGTGTGGAGGAGGGAGGGCCCCAGGAAGAAAGAGGAGACTGAAGACCAAAAGCATTAAAGGGGAGGAAAGTGTTGGGGCAGACCCTGTTTATGTTGTAGCATTTTCAAGAAAATATACACCTCCACTTGGAACATGTGCTGAATCATGAAAATGCTGAGATCAGTGCAGGTTTTGTTGTCAACCACAAGCTCGCTTTCATGGGCACAAACAATACAAAGATATGTGTCTGGAATAAGTGAGGAAGTAAATAAGGAAAATATATTAACTCAGCTCCACTCTTCTCTCTTACCTCTCTCTTTTTCGATTGTCTCTCTTTATTTCCCCCATTTTATCAAAGTGGGGAGAACAAGCTTTTGCATTTTCATTACATTTTACCAGAACTATCCTTTTGTAATTGTGTCAACTTAAAAAAGTGACTGTCATGCTTGATTTTGACTTGGAACAGGGAACTATCAGTCCAGGGTAAAAGCATCTGTTTCACCAGACATTCAGCCTGAAATACTCTGACATTTAAACAAAAAACAGCAAGTGGCTGTGTTAGTTGGAGCGTGTTCCTTCAGATACCAGGAAGTCATTACTGTGAAAATCAGTTTCTCCTCGGTTACAAGTTCAACACTAAAAATATGGCATTCAGGTTACCAAGTACCATGAATGTGTCCTTGTACATATTTTATTTTGTTGTTCCTATATGTCATGGCTGATGACTGCGCTGGGCCAAAAGTTGAGCCTGGTTCAACTTAAACTCAAACAAAAACAAAAAGAAATATAAAATCATAATTTATCAGATTGTTTCAGCACAATTCACATATGAAACAGCAACAAGATTAGCATTATTGTGGCCACTGGCCTCAACCACAGTTGGTTCCCAGTGGGGTTGCTCAATTATTGGAAATTATTTGGAAATATTCAGCTGGGGTTTTTTGTTTGTTTGTTTGTTTTGTTGTCATTGTTTAGCTGTTGTTGTTTTGTGTTTTGCACATTTTCAGTACAAAATCATACTTTCTGATAGTGAACCTAGTTCAGGGGAAATGCACATAAAAAAGCCACACTAGGTCTTTTTGGCATGTTGTTGTTAAAAACATGGCCATTTAATTGAATTGGAACCATGGTGACCATACACTGCTTTCATCACATATACAGATCATTTTTTCATTTTCATCAGCATCACATGAAATAGGAATTCAGTAGAACTACAACCCTGTGCATGCACAGTCCTTTCTCCATCACATGTGCAGCCCACACTACTGCCAACACTGCTACACTGTCTGAGCCAAAGGACTACATGCTTTCAGTCAAAACTTGATTTTATTACTGGAGTGAAGATGTTTTAAATTTTTTGTGATATTTCAGATAACCAGCAGGTCGTAGCCTAAAGCAAAGTACACAGCCCGATTTTCCATTTTATTCCCATTATTTCCCATATATTCCTGTTAATTCCCATGGAAAGGCTCCACCTTGTATATTTCTGGAATTTTGCAACCCTAGTTTGGCCAAAAAAAATGCAGAGGATGAATTTTCACAGCGATCAGTAAGTCTGACATTATTAGTAAAAGATACAGTGAAAACAACAAAGAAACAAAGATACACTAAAAAATAAAATCATGATTATAATCAGTAAAGAAATTTAAGGATGCCAGTGTCACATACACTTATTTATTATGGTCACATAATGTGTCCGATAAGGCCCAGACATACAGCATCATGAGGTCATTACTCACACATACCTCACACTCCAGAGCGCTCACTTCCCTCTCAACATGCCTTTCTGTCTGCTCACAAGGTTTACGTGCGCTTGTCCCCATGACTGTTACGTTTCTCTTCTCCCTCTCTTTCCACACAGCATACCAGTGGAGTCAAAGTATCATACCAACACCTCAGCTAAGACACACTAAAGTCAAACACATGGCACAGCGCACACACATGCGCACACACAACATGGGTCTCTCTCTGAATGGCCAACCACTAGACTTTAAATAGACACACCTCTTACAGCATATCAGCTGACAGCAAGCCAAGCTGACACTGAGCAGTAATTCACCATCACTAAACCAAGACTACATGCTTCTTGGTCTTCTCACAGCAGGAAACAGAAGCTCTTGTAAGCGGTGAATTTAAACCTCTGCTATTTGCTGTATAGATTGGAATCTGTATGGGAATTTGAATCAAGATACATTTTTGCTCACAAATTGCTATTTATTGGGGAAAGTACAATAGGGGAGATGCAAACAAGGAAACAAATGAAAACATACTGTAAATTGCTTTGTTTCAATTAGCTGTTTGTCAGTGATATACCTAATGTCGCATTTTCCACATGTTGCTATCTACCCAGATTAACCCAGCGTTGTTCCCCTTCCCCTTTCCTCAATATTTCCCGCAGGAGCAACATAAAGGAATTGACAGCATTAGCCACCTGTTTGTTTGTTTGTTTGTCTTATCTCTCTAGTAAATGTGTGGATCACTAATAGAAATGCAAAGCCCTTCTGTTGCAAGATACCAGCTCAGTCGAGCAACTTTTCAAAAGAAGTAGGCTGCAGTACTTACACAACATCGCAATATTGTGGAAGATATTTCTGGGTCCTACTCTCCTGTGGGAAAATGACAAGAAACCAAACTGTTTCAAAATAAACATATTATTTCAGACTGAGACTTATGATAAATAATGACCTCTAGATAGGACGGCCGCTTAATTAGACTGTATGTGTAGAAAATTCAGACGCTCAAGAAGCTGATTTTTACCATTTCTGTACAACAGTTAAAACATCTTAATCTTGTGGGGTTTTTTGTCTGTTGTACCTTGTGTGAATAACAGTAACAAAGCCATGTGTAGAGCTCCAGTAATACTCAAACAGCATCAGGAACTTTGCTGTGCTGGTTGAGACATTTCAACTATCATGTCCACTCTCAGAAGAATTTCAAGCACTGTTTAGAGAACTGTGATTCCCATGATTGTGGTATATCAGTGGCATGTAATAGATACAGAAAATCGAGATTGTCTTTAATATCACAACAAATACATTGTGGAGAAGAAAAACTCAAATAGTTATTGTTAATCAGTGTTGAATCTAAAAAAGTGCAGAATACGTCTTTTGTATCTGCGACCCTGATCTGCCCTGATCAGTGGTTTTCTTGGTGTTCTTGCATATTTTAAAATAACTTAATCATGTCTGCACTTAGACCCCTGGTTGAACTGTATTTGTTAATCATCAGTGGTTCTCCTTGAGTGTGTGTGCGTGTGGTCAAATGATATTTGTCAGTTGGTTTTCTTACAGTTAATGCATTTATTCATAGTTCAGTGCAGAATTTAACCTTTTTCTCTGTGTAATAGATTTATGTTATGCACGATCAGGCGGTGCAACAGTGGGTCAGAAGTTTTGCACTGCATTTGCAAATCGCAAAAAGCAAATTCTCATTACAAACATTACTAAACATAACTGGTCTTCAGAACCGACAAACTTTTTCGACACCAGAGAACTGTAGGAGAAAAGCACCACAAAAGAGCACATATTTTTGTTCATGTGCACGTCAGCTATGGCAGGAGCCTACATAGCTGCAAAACCTTAACACAGAAGAATAATTCAGCTGTATAGATAAGAATGGATGTAAACTGTGACTATGCAGTCTTACAACAATTGCAGGTAAAGTATTGGAGGGTGTTGAACAAGTCTGTACAAAAGTTCATCAGGTTTAGCTGACCGGCCTTCACACACTGTGTCAGCCCCAACCCTGCCATTTTGCCTGTGTGCCAGATTTGCTGTTGTTTTGATTGTACTGGCAGCCTGAGCAGTCTGTGTTTGTGCTTACTACAATCTAAAGCTTCTGGCTCTGGAAAGTTGCCTGTTTGCAGGGTAAATAGTGGAATTAGCACAATGCTACAAGCCACATACTACAGGGTAATCTACATGGACTGCTCACATGCTCGCATTTTAATTGGCTAACGCAGTGTGTTGCTGGAAGACGTTGCATTGTGATGCAGCGAAGGTTGAACCGAGATCAACTGTTTTGTTCAGAGCCCTGAGCAGCATCACCCCATGCTGCGCCAAAGCAGTGGTCTCGTGAAATGAATGAGGAGGCTGCGTTGTGTGACGCAGTGCTGCTGCCGGTCTGAACGCGGCCTATAGACGAACAGAACGGGCGGTTTGTGTTTAACCTTGGTCTCAATGTCACTCACCAGCCTCATGCTTCTCCACAACCCGGCAGCCCTCCCCTCTTCCTCCACCCCACACCACCACCACCACCAGCCCCCGCCCTCAGTTGGTGTGTTTGAGCTTCTCAGCAGGGGGCCTGCAGTTTCAGAGATATGTGGGGGTGGGGTGTGTGTGTGTGTGCGTGCGTGCGTGTGTGCATATACTGTATGTGTGTTGGTGCACAAGCATGTGTGTGTACCCTTTCGGCTTCTCCCTGGATGTGCTAATGTGATAATTGAGTATTCCAAGTTCTGCCTGCAACTGTGTCACCATGCACACAAACACGAACACACACACACACAAACATCACACAGCTAGTTTGTCTTAGAATAGCTTCCTCACTTCTTGATGGCATTCTTCAGCCTGAGCTGTGATAACATAAGCAGAGATTAATTTGTTCTTTATTTGTTGCTTTTGTGCTTCAGAGATCTACAACGTATGTGGCGTCATGTAGATTAAGCTATTTACGTATTTTTTTTCCATTGTGCTTCTTAAAAAGTGTGAAAACGCTTTTTGTTACAGGCATTTTCCAGTTAGTGTATATTAAAAAAAACTGTGAAAATGTACCTTTCCATTGTTATTTTTATGTTATTTCTGCATTATTAGATGTAATTATAGAGGAATACGAAAGATGTCTGAGACAACATGTATCAGACAAAGTTTAAAGGAGAATACCTGCCTACAAATAGAACATAATGTGTTCTCTCCCTCTCTTTCTCCCATCTTCATGGATTGTCTCAGTGCAGGAAGATAAAGCAGAAAGATGTCTCAAGAAGCCCTTTAAAGGAGCCACCAGTGCGCCCAGGGACCACGAGCAGCATCCAGAGACCAGCACTCGTCCCCTGCCCGGAGTCTGAGGAGCACTGAACTGAAGAGTTGATGCGTTCAGAAGCCAGCAGGTCATCGCTCTGCTCCGAGGCTCCAGGCAAACACATCACAGACAAACCAGAAAGGCACTCTCTGGCTTTCAATATTGATCACTTCTCACACATTCACAAACACACACACACGCAGACACACATCACATGTCAGAGAAATCAATGAACAGACAAATTTACACTGGCTGTGAACCAAGTAATTCTGGTGGTATTTGTGTTTTTTTTTTTAGTTTATGTCAGATCGAGCGTATATGCATGACTGAAAAAAACAAGAGGAGAGAGTTGAAAAGTTGAATCCAGAAAGTTCTGTGAAGATTTTTAACAAACAACTGGGTGTGGGTGGGTGGGGGGGGACTATATAGAGAGGAGGATAGGAGGCGTAGAGGAGGCGTTGACGAGGCGTTGTCGGAAGGAGAAGAGAGGAGGGGATTAGGGTTGGCGGTTCGCTGTCGAACCAGCATCGATACAACGGCAGCATTTGCCTAATCCCCTGGTAATGGGAGCTTAGCAGCCTCCTCGGACACACAAACACTCCCACTGCCTCCACCTCCGCTCTGCTCCTCTCTTCTCCTTTCCTGCCCTCTTCCCTCCTCATTTACATAACATTAGAAACATTAAGGCGGCTCCAACAAGGCCCCATTATGTGCGTGTTGGTTTTGGGTCCCATTGCGTCGGCCCCAAGGCTTTGGAGAGGAGAGGAGCAGAATGAGTCAGGACATCACAGAGGCTTGTCCACTGTTTTGTCTGCTGGAGATGGTTTGTGTGCCTCTAAAGGACTTATTGAAAGGAGAGAGAGAGAGAAAGAGAGAAGAAGAAAGTGATTAATGGTTTTCTGAGAGTCCAGAGCGAGCGATCTGATCGCAGATGTGTGTCCAAAAACATCAGCTGCAACATCTTGAAAATACACAGGCTTCAGTTAATATTGGTGCTGTCTGTTTTTCTGATAATTAATTAGGCTGGAGTAACATAAAAAGCACCATGGCAATGATGTTTCATGGACCGTTCTTGGCACCAGACTTGTTTTTCAGAGCTGAAGTTCAGACATCAAGGTGACAGAACTGAGAAACAGAAGTGAGCTTTTCACCTATCAGTGTCACTGTTTACTCAGTGTGCAACAAATACACACCTTAGTACCATGAAACTATTCCATTTACTATTTAGGGCAGTAGCTTTTATACCAAACCTTTCTGGCTTCAAGTTTGATATTGATAAATATGATAATAATGTGTGAAAAATTGCTGCTGAATAGCTGCCTTTGAAATTTAAAAAAGATGAGGAAGCTAACACTTGATGCAAAAACATGCTGTGATTAAAAATAAACAGATGCATAAAATTTGTACGTATGATTTGAAAAACAGAAATCCTGTTAGTGTCTTACTCTTCGGCAAAATTAAGATGTGTATTTATTTAAAAAATAAAAATAAAAAATAATGTCAATGAGAAAAAATAGATAATAATGCTTAACACTAACATGGTCCACTCACTAGAAATATATCTGGAAATAAAAAGATAAACAATATTTTTTAAAAAGTGTTCAGCCTGAATGTGCATTTTCATAATCCTATTTTTAGTTATGTTTTCTGTAACAAATGAAGGAGGCCTTACATAGAAAGAAATATGGCCTTCTGAGTTCAGCATTGTCTTTATTTAATGGTCTAAATCTACAGGTTAAACCTGGGGCAAGAGAAAGAGTTTGAGTAAAGCTGACATGTCTATATCGTGTTACAGCAATAACATTTTCTAGAAATGTGCTGAAAATTATAGAAATAAGCAAACAAGCATTCCCACTATCTTTAAGTTCCATGTTCAGTCTGTGTACAGATTTTGATGCACACCAATATCAGCCATTTAGATAATGATAAAATTATACAGATTATACACAGTGAATATCAAGATCATCAGTAAGTGAGAAAAGACACAGTTCACACACACATTTTTTCAGCCTGGATCATCATAAAACAATTTAAAGAAAAATAGTAGCCGCACTTTTCTTCTTGACAGTGTTTTGCATAAAACATGAAATGTCTTACATTAGAGCTGCAACGATTTTTGAAAATGTTTCAATGTGTTTTGGTCATTTTTATAAACACTTTTTAAAAAATTTTTACTTAATGCTAGTAATTAACACCAGTAACAAGAAACTGGAACACAACAACATTCAATTGTGTCTGAGATTTAAAAGCAAATATGCCATAACAGAGCCCGACAAAGTGCAGTGTCACAGGACTCACTGACAGGCTACCAAATGAAAGTGACAACACAGCCTGCAATTAATCATCAAACCACACACAAACTCACAACCGTGAACCGGCAGAGAACGAGCAGCAACAGTGCTGGATGTTCCTCTGCTTTTTATAACTTTCCTCTCTTCCTCGCTTTCATTTAGTCCCATAAAGCAGAGATTTCAGTTGGCTTCAAAGCTCTGTGCTGAGCTCGGTTGGGGGCCTTCAAAGCCCCCTGTCTGTCGGCAGGTTTAGGCTCAGAGAAAGCTTCTTGTTCTTTAAGGATTTGGCTCACAAATAACGCCCAGCCAGGGCCAAGGCAACTAGCTTGCACCCTGACAGGATAGTAGACAGACTTCTGCATTATAGTGATGTGTTTTGGGGGCTATTCCTGCATCTTTCTGAGTGAGTACCTGCTCTGTTTAGTTTTCTTCTGCTCTGTTCTCATGTTGTCTGTGTTGTCCTCTCAAAAGCTGTCTGCTTACAACAACATTTTCTTGGGAGTGTGTACAGTAGCTGTGAGGTGTTTGCTCGGGACTGAAGAAATATATCTAAAAATGAGTTCCTAATTTCAAGATGTAATTTTCTTATTCTTTCATTATTTCATGTTATTAAGACAAAAAGGTGCACTAAAATAAAAGCTGCAATAAAACTAGCTGTTTTAAATAACAAAACTATATTTTAGTTATAATGGATATTGTCTTGATAAATCTCAATTTGAAAACATACATTTATTTATTTTTTTTGCAACGTGGAGTGCAGTGCATCAGCATGGGCCGACATTTTAATTATGAGAGCAGTGCTTGTTTGTGTTTGTTAGATATGAGTCCCAAAGTAATTATAATGCTTATGAGATATTTTCTGATCAACATAACATTATGGTTTTATACTCTATACATGTGCAGCATTGTGATGTTAGCTGATGTTACTTTTTGACATCAGATAACAGATAAGAATTTAAACATTAACACTTTAATTTGCCCAGGGTCAGAGTGCATCTTTGCTTACATTCACCTTTTATCCTTCAAGTCTCGGTTAAATGGAAACAGAAACAAAACAACAGGTTTCCTCACTATATACCATGAAAAAGGGAGGAGACACAAAGTTCCTGCAGCCAATCATTGTCGGATTCAAGTTTAGTTAAAAACGTTATTTTTAGCAGGATGTTTTTTTTTTCCCTGCAGGCAAACAGGTAAATCAAACACAGACGTTTATGCAGAGAAGAAAGAAGAGAAAATCTATTTATTGATGTTAACTCTGTGTATGCTGGACACATTTTGCCTAGAAAATTCTTTGCAGTTGAAATCCAAGTATTATGCATGATTTATGTCCATTTATGAATTTGTTGTTGAAACATGTTCATCATAAAGAAAATAATAAAAAATCACGAGTGATAATTTTACGTTTACTGTCAGATAACTGTAGAGGCTGGCAGTGTGTGTGTGTGTGTGTGTGTGTGTGTGATGCAGTAGAGTTTTAGTGGGTTATTGCAGTGTGTGTGCTGTCTCATACAGTATGTGTGTTGCACCCTGCTGCTGCAGAGGTTAACGAGATGAGACTGCATCTCTCCATGTTAACACACATGTACTATAGATATTATGACAGTGCACATGTGTCATTGTCATAAGAGAATTAAATGCTTAAAAATGAAAACTGATAAACAAGGATCACCAGTTTTCTATTTATCATCTGATCCATTTGTTTTCAAGCAGTTTCAGTTGCATGTTATACTGTGACAGATAGTTTAACGAGTGACACAGTTACTGCAAAGACCTGCGACTTTGTACTGTCAGATTGCAGAGAAGAATATCAACAAGAGCAACAGGAGAGAAGACCTCAGGGATTGTCAGCCTACTGGCCTTCTTGATGTTTAAAGGTGGAGTTTACACTCAAAATGATATGCAGACTAAGGGGAGCGCACAGCGTTAATGCAGCTTGACCTTGACATAACCTTCAACGTAAGTGTCATTATTTTCTAATTGCTAGCTTGAGGGAATAGGTCAGTGTCCTTTGGCTTGTCCTGAACTGTCTCTCATGTTTCCTTATATCTTAAATAAAATAAATATCTCAAATGTGATGACTGTGTTTTACTGTTATGCCGGTAATACTACGTATAAATACATAAAGTGTATACCACAGTGTTAACATGGACTGGACTTAGTTGTAAATATTTTTTACTAACTATATCTGAAAAATATAAATAAGAGTCACCTTTTACAATATATATGCAAACAGAAATACAGGACAGCCCCTACTGTCAGTCTGAGCTGTAAGGTTGCTCTAGCTGGATCGGGGTGTTTATAAGGCCAGGTCATCTGGAATTAAAAGACAGTATCACTTTGGTTCTTCTATTCATGGGACATGCTGATACATACTTTAGTATTGTACTGTTGTCTTGCTGTCTTCTCTGTATTCCTTTCACTTGTTTGGCACTGCACCTGTTGTGAAGTTCCTCACATTGTGGTGTTTGTGGTCAGGCCGCTGAGGATCACAGGATTCACAGACACTATAGGCTTTTCTGCCGCTGCTCGTATTGTCGCTCGCTTTGGATAAGGGCGTCAGCTAAATGCCTAAATTGTAAGTGTAAATGGTAGGCCTGCCCACATGTTAGCCCACCAGTCACAGCACTCTTAAGAAAGCAGTGCTGAGAGGCTGACGGGACGAGATCGAAACAGGCAGCCATTATAATCAGTCATTCAGCCTTTAGGAGTAGACATTCACTGTTTGTGGTTTGTTCTAAATTCAAAGGGAACCTCTGTGACCTGCTGGCTTTCACATCGGCCTAAAACCACTCCGCTCTCCCTCCCTCCCCTCTCGTCTTTTCCTGCATTCCCTCATTCTCTCAAAGTCTCTGTTTCACCCTCTTTCATATAGAAATACTCAATGCTCTTCTGAAGACGCAACTGAAAACAAAACTTTTCACAAGTTACATTGATGTTATTTGAAGTTATGACTTGTGATTGCATCTTCAGTTGATAATGTTTTTAAAAATGTATTGTTTGTTTGCTTTCATATCCAACATAGTTTCTGGGTTTGGCTTTGTTAAGGATTTGGCATTATCATGATCAGTCCTCAGATTGGTTTTTAATTTAACATTGGTTTCAGCCGTCACTGAACTGTTGATTAGATTTCAAGCTTTTTTCTATCAACAATAGTTTAGTGCTTTTTCTTCTTGGATAAAGAATTACAACTTTTTAAATCTCTCCCTTAATATATTTGATGGTTGTTTGTGTTGCTCCTTTTATTTTTCACTGCACTTCGTTGGCTTCGTTAAACGCTCTGAGATGGAAATCAGAGCAGTGCTCACGATGTAGTTCCCCTGTTCAAATTCAAACACGGACCAGGGGTTATGTGAGGAGAACTGTAGGAGTGTGCATTGTGTGAGTGTTAACCAATGAACAATGCCTGGAACCACATTCAGTTTTTTTGGTGGAGCTATAAAAAACGACGACGATGAGGTTCGGATGAAATATGATTGCACGTTATCTATCATCTATTATAGAGGAAAAATTTGAAATATTACTTTTAGCTGCTTAAATAGTATTTTGTCACCTGTACTATCTCCTAACATATGTATATTTCAGTGTAAGGGTTTGACTTATTCCTATTCACAGTCACAGTGGAGGGGGCAGGGACTAGAGCCTTTCCCAGCATGCATTGAGCGGACAGGGAAACCCCCATAGCAGGTCACCAGCGGTATCATCGGGTGAATATTGATAGACAAACAGTCACACTCAGGGGCAATTTAGACTCTCCAGTCCCCCTGTGTGTGTGTGTACGGGCTGTGGGAGGAAACCCAGGTGAACACAAGGGGGGGATCACGCAGAACTCCACAGCAAAACTTACTAAATTAGGTAACCACTGAGTCGCTGTGCTGCTCTGGTGTTATTATAGTCACACCCTGTCTCTGTGTCTCACCTTTCCTCCCTCCCCCATTTCTTTCTTCCTCAGCACTGTGCAGTTGGGGAATATTGCCTGTGTGTGTGTGTGTGTGTGTGTGTGTGTGTCACTCCTGCAGCAGACTGTGGCTCTCAGCTCTCCGCTGTGCTAATCATATTTCTTCTGGCAAGTTGTTGGCTCTAGCAGGGAGGGAGGAGGGAGAGAGGAGATGGGGATGCGGTGGATGTACGAATAAAAACAGTGGAGGGGAGAAAAGAGGAAGCAGATGCGAAATGAAGAAAGGATGACAGAGGAAGAGATAGGAGGATAGAGAGTGCTGTAATTTGTCAAGTTTCGCAGTGGTTTTTATAAGTCACATACGCTGTGGGGATGTGTCATTGAAGGATACCTGAATTTCTGTCTCCCTTCCCCTCTCTCCTCTTGTCCCCCTCTCCCTCCCCTCCCGTCTGCATCTCCCTCTCTATCTTTAAATAATGCAGTGTGAGAGATGGTTCTTACATACTGAGGAGGTGTCAGCAGACAGTTGTGGGAGCGCCATTGCACCTACCCGAATGACACATCCGCACGAGCACATCCACACACACACACACACACATACACTCCTGTCATCTCTGTTTAGCGTGGAGCCAGACTCTGCCACACCGAGTCGATAATTAGACGGGTTTATACTGTTAACGTATAGCACCGAGGCCCGAGAACATCAAATGAGTGGTAATGCTGCACATTTATACACAAACACATGCTGAAAAACATATTGCAAATGCCAAAGAAATTCAAATGTGTTGCATAAAAATTAGGACATTACAATAACAGGGTTGCATTATATGACAATTTAAATATTGACTGTGAAAATGTGTTATGATAAATGACACAGATCAGTGATATTAATGTGTTATAACAAGAATCTAAAAGATGGTTCAACATGGAAAATACTCAAGATGCGGTGGTTCATTAACTCAAACAATGTATTAATGAATGACATCTTGAATAGTGTGTATTATACTGTGTTTAAACAGCGTCTGTTTATCTTTATTGGATAAGGATCGTATAATTGTTAAAATAATGTTTAAAGTTTACCAATTGATTTTCACTCCACATTGTTTATACTGAAAATATTTTACATACATTTTTCTGGGTTTTTATTTTGATGTGAATTTTTATATAGTAAGCATTTGACAGTAGGAACACATAAGAGTATTGTAAATCAATGCACCTATAACCCATATAGCTGCATATCTTTCCTTAAATTCTCCATGTTCTCAAGCAACATGGATGAGGCAGTGATCCAGTCTGTGTAAATGTCAGGGCATGATAAACTATACAGATTACAGTAGTTAAATGTGCTGTGCTCTGAAGCACAGGAAGGCCGTTTTCTTCCTGATTTCTTACTGATTTGAGATCTAAAAACCTTAAACCTGAAAGTTACTCTCATCCAACCTGTGGAGAAATGACTGAAAATGACTCAAACAAACCAGCATTTTATGTTGATGAGACATCAACAACATTTGGATTGCAAGTATTACAAGCTGCAGAATATGCTTTAATATTTACAGGAATCACAAAGACAGTGATGAGATATTTTAGAAGACAATGTGAATAATCATTAAGAATATTTGATTATGTGTGATGAGAGGGATTAATAGCAGTAATGCAGAAAGCAGAAAATTATCAAATCTATTCTTTTGTTTGATTTTCAAAGATGAACTGAGTGATATGGTCATTTCCTTTGCCTTCAGGGTGTCTGGGATAAAAATGTCAACAGCATCCAAAATTTAATGTGATTTATATTATACCATTATAATATGGCTGGATGCTGCCAAATAAAAGAGAAACAGCTTCTGTTTAATTATTGTGTTCCGGTCAATGTCAGACATTTATTTATACCATTATATCTCACAGTGTGTTCTGCCCATTGGCTCACCTAATACCTGCTATATAGAAACTGCATGGAGCCATAATGTAACCTTTCAGTCAACAGTGTTTAACCAAACCTGTCATACAGGACAGATTCCCCATGTTTCAGAGCCTCCTCTGTTTTATTTTCACTTCCAGGAACCGCTTTTTTCTTGGCAAATATAGCCAGACACTTTTTTTTGTCTGCCTGTCAACACTGGATCTGTTGTTACTTCAATAATCTCAATGTCAAATTTGTATTAGGCAAATATCTAATAATAGCCAGTGTGTTAGATAGATGGCTCTTGCCAGGGTTTAGACGCAGAGAGCTGTTTCATACTGTCACACTGTCAGGATCCCTTGAATGCTGAGCTGATGAAATGCCTGCCTATAATACAATTTGGACTCCATTTAATAAACAATAGACAACATATTGGCATTGTATTACATTTTTGCATGCCTGTTACGCACCCTCTTTGTGAGGATGTTTAATTGCACTGTGACCTTGGAGTGACACAATGGAGAACATTAAGAAAAGCAAAGTCAGCAAAATATAATTACATTCACCCCCACTGCATTAACAGTTTATGAAAGGACAATACTGGAATTAGCTCTGTGTTGCTGTGATTGTATTTGGAATATGAATGCAAGGTTTCATCATTTATGCTAATTTTAATATTAAGCACACAATACACAAATGTTTTCCAAGTTGAATGTGTTAATGGTTCCATGTTCGGTGTTTACGGGGGTATTTAATGTGTAGAACACCTAACAAATCAGAAATCTATAAGATGGTAATACAGCAGAGAATAATGTGGTAAAATAGATTATTATATTATTAATACTAAGGGGATATTTCCCATATCATTTGAAAGGAGAATATCACCAATGGCTTTGTACCCGCAGCCGAGGCGAGGCTGCCTTTATGCATAATTCATATTTCCATATCATCATGGTGATCATGTGCGATGAGTGTTTGCTCTCACAGCAGGGGAGCTGGCTGCTGGTGGTTGTACTGTGTGTGTGTGTGTGTGTGTGTGTGTGTGTGTGTGAGGTGGGCTGCAGGGAGGGTGTGTGTATAAAGGGGGGGAGCAAGGTGTCAGCAGGGACAGAAAATGTCCTGAAAGAGAGAAGGAGTGGGGAAATGACAGGAGAAGTGTGATTGGCTAAAACACCGACTCTGTATTTGTCTTAATGATCCTCCGTCTCAAAGTGGCCCATTTTCACATTTTTCTAACTACAGTTATTTTTACACAGTGGAGATAGACAGCAGGGACGGGATGGGGCGGCTTCGAAACAGCTCGGAAATAGCCTGTGAGTCAGATTTATACTCACAAAGCTCCACACCTCTGCCCTGTGATCTCCCAGGATTCCTAGTAGGCATATTAATTGATTGCAACCCACTGCTTTCTAATTATATCTGGAAAAAGTCGTATAATTATTATAACTCCTTCTTAAAGAAATATAAGCTTGTAAAACATTAGCTAGTTTTAAGGCCGACATAATAACGCTTGCAATGATTAAATCACCGCAACATAAAAAAGTTTTTTTTACATAAACTAACATACGTCTGTGGTGTTTACATACATGTCTTGAAGGATACCTCCCAAATACACTAAATGTAATTTCCTTACAGACACCCCATAATATGATTTTCCTTTTAAATTTAGAATATACTATGCTGTCATACTATTTTTCAGTAGTGGATATGATTAACTGTATTCACTTGTTATCTACAGTCAACTCTATGAAACTTCAAACTGGTGGATTTTTTTTTTCTTGGTCATTTTTTTCTGTGCTCGAAAAACATTTTATAGTACCATCACAGCTGCTGAGTCACGAAACGCACTCCTACAAACACGATGAAAACTGGGGATTCTGTGATCTTTTAAAAGCTAAACAGCAAAATAAAAAGTGTAAAAGGCAAAAAAAATGACTTATGTTCTGGATGATAATTAACCACAGTACTCACAAGATATAAAGTGGAAGTGGGAATAGCGGTGAGGCCTCGCTTCCTATTTGGTTTGTGGTGTTTCTAAAACCCAGCTCATGACCTTTGTTGCACAACACACCCCTCACGTCCTCGTGATTCTTGCCTCCTGACGCTGTATGAAAATGCAGAAATACTGTAAGAATGATACAGAAAATGACTGAACAGTGACCTAACCTTCACGTTGACCTCCTGATTCCCGTGAGTCGTCAGTTTACTTAAACCAAAAGATAGCATCCAATTCTTTCTTTTCATTTCTAAAATATTAACCTTCAGCAACATAAATTAAATGTTCAATCAGGTTTTTGAATTTAAAGGTTTCTAGGGCCTTGAGGTTCAAGTTTATCTCTACTGTGATTTTACTCCAAGGATCAGATTGGAGTGTGTTGGAGGGAGAAGTGAACAAACAATCTGTCCTTCCCTCAACAACTGCTGGCCAAGTGCCTTTGAGCAATGCATTTAACCTTCTACCAAAGCCACTCAGTATACAAGAGTAGACCACCTTAAACTTCTGCTTGATGAAAATGTCACAAAATAGAGATAAATTGTAAAGAAGTAAAAACAAGTGTTTATCATTCGATTATTAACATTAAGAAGGAAGCAAGTTATTCTCACTCTCTTATTGTCTTTTGTTTGCCCCCTCCTCTTCTCTCTTTCCTGGGTGAACTTGAATCGATCTGGTTGCTGCTCTGAATCCTCTTGAGAACCATCCCTATACACGCACACACACACACACACACACACACACACACAAGACTCACATCTCTTGCTCAATCTTGATATTCCACTCTCCCAGTAGACAAGATGGACTAGAATTAATTAGCCCCACCCGTTATGGACACACACACCCACAAAAAAGGAAGCACACAAATAAACACACACATTCACCCTTCATGTGTATATGTGTGTATGAGTGTGTGTGTGTGCACTGTTTATACACCAAGGAGGAGTGTGAAGTTGTTCATACTTAGTATTCCCTTGGTGTCTTACGGAAAGATATTGCAAGGCTTGTGTGTGTGTCCGTGTGGGTGCGTGTGTGTGTGTGTGTGTGTGTGTGTGTGTGTGTGACTGAGTATGTGCATGCACATGTGTTAAGGCTGGAATTCAGAATGGTATTGATTAAACACAGCAGGGGGTGAGTGTGAGCGCTGCAGATAGCTCACTCACCTGCCACTCTGCAGATACACACACACCAAAACACACACAAACACACGCAAACATCAAACTGTCCGCTGGCTTCATTAGAAAGAGGCTGCCTGGCTTTCGATATGATGAATAAAATAAATCAAGGAATTTTAATTCAGCTTTGAGGTACAAAATATCAAATTTATATTGAAAATGTGTTTATGAACCGTTTTCTGTCTCTCTGCTGGGCAATTCTGGCCTGTTTTGACAGGTAAACACTGACAAAGAGCAAGTTTTTCCTCCAGACAATCAAGACCCAAAACAGCTCATTTGGTGTTCAGTGATCTGTTGAAGGGTCCATGAGCAAGGCATTGAATGAGTGCTCACTTACGTAGCTGGTAATCAGAAAAACCTTGTTCCTTTAGTTTTGCTGATTTAGATCTTTCGACTTAAGAAGTCCGTTTTAGAGCCGAACAACATCTCCAGCCTCTGAAGCTTTTGAAAACACGCACAAAGTTCAAATTAAGACATTTTGTGTGTGAGTGAACGGTGAAGATGGCTATCACAAATAGTCATGTGTTGATTGCTTTGTTTGTATATAATGTCAGTAATCACTTATGAATTCATTTTTAAATCATTTGTCCTCTTTGTTATTATCTCTTGCTACTTATGGGATGAGTTAGCCCCCCACCTTTTTGACTTGTCACATTTAGCATCTAAACACATCACTAACATGTGTTAAACACGGTCTATTTAGAATTCTAGTTTTCATTGGCTTCCAATTTTTAAAATCCAACATAAACACTTCCTGTGAATGTAACAGTTCTAATTACTGGACAGTCAACACTGGTGGATTTAGTGTTTGTGTCCCATGTCAACACACCTTTTCAATGCAAAGAGATTTCTAAGCCCACTAATAATACCTCATCTCTTGTGTGTAAGTGCACCAGGAGGCTGACATAAACCGTTCTTCTCAGTAGGGAGCTTGTATTTATGGTAAATCTGACGTGACATGAATGCAGCACGCGACTTCGCTTCATGAGTTGAGGAAATGGTGGTTATATCCGTCCAACCCTGCACAGACACAACTGGATGTTAATTCCTACCATTTGAGTGTTTTGACCACCAGCATCTTTAAGTGTGCCTTCTTCATTTAAAGGTTAGTGGAATAGTTTATAGGCATATAGGGAGAGGTAGGGATAGAGGAATAATACATGGATTTGCAGCTCTGTCACTAACATGAACCAGGTCTCTTAAAGCTGGAAGGAAGAGACCAAATCCTCTAACATGTGATGTCACTGAGAAAAACCTTTGGTCTCGCCATCGATAATGAATAAGGCATCATATTTGTAGCATCCACACGAGTGATACTTACTGAGCCCCTAAAGGGACATGGGCAAAAACTTTCATTATCTTGTGCTCACAAGAAAGTATCTGGTGTGTACCAGAAATCATCAGGTACCATTGAGTGCGCATGGAGTACCTGGAGCGCATAAGAGTCCACCCACCTGCTATGTTTAGCACACAATGAGTTAATGACAAGATCCTTTATCATCCTTTAGTAGGTTGATGACTCAGGTATATTTCGCGTTTTCAGGAAAGTGAATATATCCACCTATGCTGCCATTTTTCCCAGCTCTTTAGGCCAAAGCTACCTGAACCAGTTTGTCGTGAGCACGAGATACTGAAAGCTTTTTTTTTTTTTGCCCATGTCCCTTGTGAATGCAAAGAACGATAATATCACGACTAGTTCAGACACAGCTTGCCTGCACACAAAGATAATCATGTTGCTTAAATTATATTCCATTCACTATGATGAACCTGTTATTAACATCGTCAGTGCTGTTTGTAGAGAACACATCGTACTGCCTCCATCTTCTCTCACGCCCTTCTTCACTTTTGCTCTTGTGTTCCACATATATTCTTTTCATATCTTTTCCTCTTCCACCACCCTCTCCTCATACGCTCTTACACACCTCTCCTCTCCTCGCGGCCACGGACACTAGCTTATGTGGTGAAGGCACACAGTTCATGAGCTGAGAGATGCAGCTGCCTCTGCTCCTTGATGCAAACAGTGAAATATCCTATCAATCAAACAGTCCTGACAAAGGGAAAGATACACTGTGCTTTTCCCCTGTTTGTCGTTCTGCCCCTTTTTCTGTTCTCTCTCTCCGTTCACTCTTTTGCCTGATTCATTGCGAGGGATTTCTGCCTTTCTCTTTCCAATACGTTTTCCATGGTTAAGGTAAGTGAGGGGGTCAGAAGTGCAGAGGATGAGAGGCAGTGTGTCCTATACTCACCCAGTCTCTGAATCTGTGGACTGTACCGGCAAGAGAGGAAAGAATGGTGTCAGTATGCATACTGTAAATTCACATCAATCTCATGTCATGTCTTTCTCTCCATATATCTCTTATCAGCAGAGGTAGAAGGACTGGCTGGTTCAGTCTGAGGAAGTGCACTTTAGTTATTATTATGTGTCATTATCCTACTTACAATAATGCTGCTGGCATATTTTGACACAAATGCACTCATCTCTACAGAGATTCTACTTAGGATTCGCACAGAAAATTGCCAAAACCCATTTCCTGAATTTTTGACTCAGGCTGTCCACAAATATCACAACTACAATTCTGTAGCATTTATGGAAAAAGCTGCATGTGTAGGAACACGTTTGTGTCCTCGTTCATTGTAGCTCTGTCTGTCTGTCTGTCCGTACCCCTTTCTTTTCTTTTCTTCCTCCCTCCCTCTCTCTCCCCCTCTTTCCATCTCTCTCACTCTCTCTTTCCACAGTACTGGGTTTTAATCACTGCTGTAATTGGCAACTCCCCGCTGTGCGCACACACACACTCACACACACATTACGCTCTGCCTAGCTGCTGCAAATCCCTCTGGCAATGTATGTGTGTGTGTGTGTGTGAGTGTTGTGGGGGCAGGAGAGAGAGATATGGAGAGATAAGGATAATGAAAGAAGCAGAGTTTCAGAACTGCAGGCCAACTCACCAACTCACCAATCTGTCTGCTGTGAAGCGCTGTGAGGAAGTGGAGCTGTGCAGCCAAATTGTAATTATCTGAGAGAAAAAAGACATGGCTCAAGATTTATTACAGAACACAACATTGTGTTGGAGCTACTGGAGAACATGATGCTGCCTCAACTTAGTCAAATTAACAATCGGCCTCATCACACTGAAAGTGTGCCACATACTGTTTATATAGGAACAGATACTTGCATTAATAGATCACTATAAGGGCAGTAACTAGCACAGATGAACAAATAAATTGATTACTGGGGGCAGAGTTTCCTTTGAGTTTGTTTGCTCCAAGTTCAATGACTCTTTCCACATTTACAAGTTAGTCTCAGTTAGCATATGCATAATGACTTCAGCTTCTATTAGCTTATGAAACGCAACAAGGCAACTACCCTAGCTGTTTACACAATGAACATTTGGGTTTGTTCACATGGTTTGTGGACAAACATGGAAGGTTCATTAATAATCTGGATAATGGTGACTGTAGGGAGGTAGAGCCATTTACAGCCCATGGACACGGCAGGCTTCTCCTCCTCACCTGTAAGTGTTACAGTTAGTAGTACTTATTAAGGTGCTACAGCTATAAATATTAATTTGTCAACTTTCCATTCAAAAATGAAATGAAATGAAAAGCAAATAAAACATCGAAATGTCTTTCCAGTTACATCACTAGACGTCCCCATTTTGCTCCCAGTTTTTGTGTTTTGTAGTCCTAAACCTGTATTTGGTACTTACTACTAATTGATACTTAATTGATTAAGGTGCATCTTTTATAGTTTTAGACATTCATGACTTTCTAAAATATACTATTACAGTAGTATTGCTGACATAGTACACATTCTGCATTGTTGTGCTTTAGAGTCCTGTTGTGTCTTATATATTTGTACAAAATATGTTGAACTGAAAATACACATATGAAGTCAGTTTGCAGTGACAGCTGTCATTATTTAGTGGGAAAATTGACATTGATGGTATCTTATTTTAGGAAGTTGTTGATCATAAATAAACCGCAATTAATTGTTCTAAAATGTAATGACAAAGGGTCTGTTTCAACATTTTTACTAAACTCTAAGATCAGTACATGTGCAAGGGTGGATAATGCAATTGCAGCCCAATGTAATGCAACGTCTCTCACCACTGAAAATTTGTGGATTTGATTAACTCATTTTCTGTTGAGGCTCTATCAGATAGGCCTTAATTACGGATTCTGAGGCTGTAGTTTGTTATGTTGTTGCCATAAGTCCATATTCCCAGCCCACCACATACTGTTCCTCCCCATCCTGTCACCACAAGTCAGTCAGCGCTGACAGAATTACAGAAATTAGCCCATCACGGCAAAAGCATATACAGACTGTGTTGAGACCTAATGCACAGAAGTACACGTACACTGTGAAAAGTCCTCACTCAGAAAATTGAGCAGGAAGAATGTGTTTGATCAATGAAAAGAGTTTGTTGGATTTGCGCTGAATATATTGAGGACCAGCAGTTGCCCACCAAATCCTGCACTGTGAGAACCATGTGACAATGGCCATGCTAAACCCGATGCTAAAGAATCCCGGCTTTATGGTTATCATGGCACATTGGCCGCAAAAAGGAAAGTTTCATGGTTGTGTGTGTGTGTGAGTGCTGTGTGTGTGTGTGTGCTGTGTGCGTCTTTTATGTGGGTCACCCCACCATGTCTAATGGCCCCTTGCTGTGTGCAGCGTCCTGCACTGAGCTGCTCCCTGCTGTCACACTCACACACACAAACAAACGCATACACGCAGCGGGGGAGATTTTGGGGTGTCCCTCACCCTAATACCCTCCACAATACACCACCACTGCATCTGTTGCTCCTGTTCTCAAAGTTGAAAGTTGATCAGTGAAGTGCTAGCATGTCTCTGCTCTCTCTTTTTTAGATTCTTTCCTCCTTCCTCAGCACCTCTTCTCTCTCTGTCTAGGCTGTTTTGCTTTTAATCTCATGCCACACCAAAGATGGGTGACTATTTTTACCATTTTTCTCAGCATTTAGGTTTCCTTTTTTTACCCCTAGGTGACGGGATTTTAAGGGTTAGCTGATGGTCCATTCTTTATGCTTTGTCTGTGTAAAATAGAAATGAAGGCTTGGCCCTCTGCAGGCCTCCATCACACAGACGGCCTCAAACAGGTGAGCATCCGCACCACACACACAACACACACATTTAACACACCACTGTGACTTGTGTTATAGCCTGTACATCTCTTAGGATTCAGGTGCATTATAGTAAAATCATTTGGTACATTTGTATTGTGTGTCAAATACATGGCTGTATCAGTGTTAGTACTTTATCATGAAACAGCTCATTTACATTGTTAATAATAATGAGAAAGCTGACACCAAGCTCATCATGATATCACTGTATCTCATAGCAGCTGAATACAGTCAGCTTATGCCTCATATTGTTATGGTATAGTTTCATTAGTAATATTACTATTGCTCGAAGGGTGGAGATGTTTTCTAAATGTATTCTGCATGAATGTGTGTTGTTTCCCTACAAAGACGCCTCTGTGTGTCTATCTAGGCAGTAACCAGACAGTAGGGAAGAAAAAGGCTGTCATTAAAATTCTAGCTCTGCAATTTTATTTACAACTGGCATTGTGGAGCAGTCTGAGGGGGGAGAGGAGAGAGGAGAGGAGAGGAGAGAGGAGAGGAGAGGTACTGAGTGAGAAAGGGGGAAGGAAAGAAGAGCGAACACTGAGATGCTGAGAATTCAGATTAACACAGCTTCAATGTGCCCATCCCCACTGTACTCCTGAAACACACACATAAACACACAACAAAACATATCAGCAAAACATGTGAAGAAGACATACATGCATGTGCAATCAGTACAGCCAACACTCATGTGGACAAACTTGCTGCATACTCAAAAGTAAAATTACATTGAGCATCTGTACATGTGCCCATGGACGCACACTCCAAAACACAGCATGTATATTTACTTCGATCCATAAAGCATGGAGACACACTCTTATACACACACACACACACACACACACACACACACACACAGACTAAATCTCAGCCACAGAGAAGCCAGCTACGTCAGTATATTTTCACACTGCGGTAGTGTCTCTTTGTCTGCCTGTCGGCCAGCCAGCTGTAAGATGGAGGGCGAGAAATATGCTTTTAGCGGACGGCTTCGTAAGACAGAAGACACGGCTTTGTCATTTTTGTTTCTATGCGCCATTGTTGTATATTGATTTTTGTCACACGATTCTTTTAGTTTGGCATTCGGAGTTGTTTTGTCTTTTTTGTTTCCATCAACGTGTGTACGTCTGATTATTTGTACACGAGTTAGGAGGGTGTGTGTGTGTGTGTATTGAACAATGCATTATTGCAGTTAGTAGTTCTGCACAGTGATGTATGCTTAGTATGAGAGATTTGTGTGTATGTGTGTGTGTGTGTGTGTCCATATGCACGCTCACAGACATGCTAACACATACCTGGTGTGTGTTAAAATGTTTGCGTGCACATTACTGGGGGAGGATGACCTTCTGTCCACCTGTCCACAGCATCAGCTGTTGTTTGTGTTGCCACACACACATACACACACACACAGAGAGTGGGGGTAATTTGTTCCAATCCCATCCTGTCGAAAAGGAGAACCGCAAGCAGCCTGGCAGTTATGTAGGGAGCACACAGAGAGACATGCACACACACATACCAGGTGTGGAGAAAACAACAGGATGAGATTACAGCACCGAGGTCCTGCTGCAACACATGCCACCATTGTAAAGTGCTATATTCATTTCTTTTGCGTGTCTGTTTTATTTTTGCTCATTTTCGATTACTCAAGCATATTAGAGACAATTTATAACTGTCTGTGTCACCACTCGTGCTCTATTTTCATTTTAAAGCCGCCCTCAACGACTTGACCCCCATCAACAAACATACAGCAATGTCACAACACTGTTAGATGTAAACACAATAAGTACTTTCCCCTTCACCCTGCTCTAAAAGCAGCACGGCAGTGTACGAGGTTATACATGCATTTTACCCGCCACAAGCCCTACAGTCATTTTATGCAGCTGACAGTGATGCACTGCCTGAAAAGAAAGCCATTTCAAGGGGAAAGCATCGATATGTAACACACACGGGCACAAAATAAAACCCTCGAAATGCATGGCGAGGCAGAGAAAGACACAGAGCCGTAGAGAATGATTCAGATGTATGGAAGGCCTCAGTGAGAGAAGGTTTGCCATTGTGTGATAAACACAAACACAGATGCATTTAGGCTTTGATTTCAGGTTGCTTTTCACTGCTCGCAGTGGGAGCTGTCCTAAAGAAACAAACCTCACACACTCACTCACACACACACACACACACACACACACACACACACACACACCATGGACCGGACTGATAGGATTAGAGACTGGTGCCATAGTCGCTATCTCTCTCTCTCTCTCTCTTTCTCTTCCTCTCTCACCCCCTCTCTCTCGAGTCTGCCAAGCCTTGATTATTCACAAGGTTAGTTCCTGATTGCCTATAGCAGTGGCAGACACAGGTTCATTATCTCTCCACCTCTTTTCCTCTCTCTCGCTCCCTGTCCTTCTTGCAGTATGCTTATGCACGACGGGCGAGAGAAAAGGCTTGACTCATGCAAAAAACAAAAATTTACAGGCTCACAAAAGACCCAGTGAAATGCAGTGTGGCTGAAATGTTACGTGTCCAATTATCTTTGCCTTTTTTCATTTTGAACGGTGCAAAATGAAATAACGGTTCAAGCAGAAATGGTGTTCCTTGTCAATACGATTTTCAATTGTCTTTATCAATGTATTGTGTTTCTATTCCTACACTCTGCCTTTGTTTTCCATTTAGCTGAAACGTTTTTGATGTGATAATTGAGGAATTTGATTGAGGATGAAGAGAAGGATTTTATTGTTAAAATAACTAAAATATTAAGCATCTATCTATCTATCTATCTATCTCAATAAGACACATTTTTATATTTCATTTTATATTATCAGTGGTCTGGCTGGGCTCCGGATCCACAGAATATTATTTATGCATTTGAGGAAGATGTCAGCTGTCAATTATATTAATAAAAATACAGCCGAAGTGGAGACAGGCGGGTTTTTGTAGACTACTGATGACACTGTATGTGTACGTGTGTTGGAGGATATCAGTGCTGCTGCAGCAGGCTTCAAAAGGTAGCCGTCGGCCAGCCCTCCGCTGTCACAGTGGAGCTGTCGTTATGAAACCTCCAACAGCAGCTTCGATGAAAATACAGCATGCGAGGAATGATTTTAGAAATACCTCAACTAATATTTCCAACAATTGATGCCTTTTGCTAAAACGCATTTGCTTGTGAGAGTAATTGTCCTGATACTTCGCCGCAGACGTTCTGACAATGAGGGAAGCTTTATTTATTTGCTCCACGTTTGTTGTCAGCATATGGAAAGAGTGTTAGTTTTTCCCTCTGTCTGAGGGACAATGTCCCCATTCTGAAGAGAGTGCGGGTGTAGTGTTGACACATGTTAGTGCTGGCTGATTAGTCGACACATAAAGGAACACGCAGCTCCTCCATCACTATTCAGCCATTTTGTCTCCCTGTCTGTCACACTGGTGGAGTGGCTGTATGTGTGTGTGCGAGGCTTTTGTTAAGGTAATGCAGAGGAGAGAGAGAAAGAGCGAGGGAGAAGATACCGTGAAAAATTACACAGACCACAGCCAAGTCCCGATGACCCAGGGACGCTTTTTCCCTTTAATGTCTGCACGTCGCAATCGTGCAATTTCAGTCATTTTACCTCAAGAGTCGTGATTTTATAAGAGCAGGGGAAACACGTGAAATAAAATGTTTTTAATGATAAATTGTTAGGAACGTGTAGTGTGGGTCTGTTGTCTATTGTGTCTTAAGTGGATTAGCAGAACGGTCAGCGAGACAGACAGCCAAAGTGGCAACCATAACCGTTGTTTACAAGCTTGTGTCGCCTCTGTCGCTTCAAATTTTCATACGATCCTGATTTGTTTTCTTAGACTTTCTCACAATAGCGGGGTGGAGTTTGTGTTGTGTAATCTTTTTGATAAAAGCATGAAAGTTGGCACAGTCACTTCTCACATATTTACAGACATTTTATACATTTAAAGCTTCCTCAATATTGCTGCACGTGGTCAGATGGGATTTTATAGATTTTATTATAATCTACTATTATTTTAATATAGTTTTTATCTGCTCTCTTTTTTTTTCATAATTCAGGATTTCTGACTCTGGCCTCTAAATACCAGGCAGCATGCAAAATAAAAAGTACTCTAAGCTGCTGTGCCTTTCTGCAGAGCACTGCATGTAACTGCATGTATCTTAAAATAAAAATGTTATTGTCAAATTATGTAAAATGTCACAATGAAATCTCTCTTTGTAATGGTAGTTTTGTTATATTTAAAATATCCTCATACAATTAAAATGAAGCTTAGCTATCTGTATTTAATAAACAAATTTGTAGTAATGTACAATTTTCCTATGTGTGTTAATGTGTCATTTGAGAATTTCATCTATGATATAATAGGGAGGTATGTAAAAACAAGTAGATATGAGTCATGTTATATAACATTCAAGGCAAAGTCTTCCTGTCATCCAACAGACACAAACCTTTTTTCAAAAATGATTTCTTAGAAATAAACTCTGCGATAACAACACTATATTCATATCATCATCAGTATAATTTAACACCAGGTAAAATCAAACAAAGTGTCATGGAAAAATTGTCATCTCTATCACAAAAAATAAAAGCACTGCCACAAAAATCTGATGATTTTCAGAACATGATTAATATTTTGTCCAGTTTCTCAACAGCAGACGGTGGAATTCAAATCTGTTTCAACACTGAAACACGTTGTGTATTGTCAATACTTCCAAAGATGCTAACAAACATAGGATGGACCATGAGTATTATTATCAGCTTTAATTAGTCCATACACCAGAATCTTCTAAATAATTGACCAACAACATTAAATTATTGTTTTAAGCTGAGAAAGTAAACAATTGATTATAAGATCTCAATATATCAAAGCACGTGTCAAATCTCAAAGTGATTCTCAAACGAACCTTGTTTTATTTTAGCTTGAACCAAATACAACCTTGTGAATGGGCAATTATTATTATTACTGTCATTATTATTATTATTATTATTACAAAGATTTTAGGATGTTAGGTAGGTCAGCATATTAATTATCACACTGATTGTTTTAACAATTCTTGGAGAGAATGAAAACTAATAAATTCTATCTAGTAAATAGACTTTAAATTAGACTTTTGAATGGACGTGTTTGAACAGCATAGCTCCCCCTCTGGTTTTCAGGTGGCTTAACATCTTACAGACACCTCATTTGATGGATCCACTTTTAGTGCAAAGTCAAATTATTGTTGTGATTGCAAAGTGTGTGTTTCATTCTTTTTTTTTTTTTTTTTGGACTCCAGTCTGACCCTTGCTTTTATTCAAAAGTTATAATACATAGCTGCAGCATATAAGTGTACAAAGGAAAATATCCAGTAATGTGTTAAATATTAGAGTGTTGACCTATTGCTCTTTTTGCTCTTGTCCACATAATCACACACCATTCAGCAATCAGCCTGAAACCACAGGCTTTGTGTTAGTGTTGCAGATATATTAAGAGTCAGAAAGCCATATATTGACTTGTGACAAAAAATACATATATTCTTCAGCTTTTGATCGCACTATTCACAGAGATCAAAATTAAAGTCATTTAGAAGCTTCTTTCATATTTATCATCACGCTACGTGTTTCTTATCTCTATCTAATAATAAATCTTTCAGAGTTTTTATCATGCTGCGTATTTCTTATCTCTGCAGGTAATATATACGTCTGTATGTATACACTTAACCTTGTCTACAAAAGGCCCGACTGATAAGATTTCTACAGTTTTTCAAGTGCTGTGAATTAGGTGATGCTGTGATTTACCTTCAAGGCCTTGAAGTCACTTCCAGTCAAACAGTTTAATTCTGCTTTTTTCTGCATATTTCTCCTCTTTTTTTATGTTTTTTTTTTTCCTTTTTAAAATGATTTCAATAGACACAAGCTGCCCAAGGTTGTGTGTTAGTATGTGTGATGGTGTATTCAGTGCTTAATGTGTGTGTTATCCAAATATATTCCTGTCTAGTGTTAGGAAATATTCTGTGTAGTGTTTGTTGGAAAATATAGTTGGTCTGTTCTACCATGAACAAAGCAATTAAACGAGAGTAGTTATGCATCAAAATTCAATTTTGTCTTGGATTTTGGAATCAATTTAGATTTATGGAGCCTGTTTAAACAGTAAGACAGAGGATAAAAAATATCCACCTCTCCATTGGTGTGTGGTGGCTTTTCTTGCCTCCTCCTTTTCTTGTGTCATCAACAGGAATATAAACAGCAGCCGCTTTTGTTTGTCTTGCAATAGCACTGAATGAGTTGTAGATTAAGAGCTTAGCGTGAAGGTGCACGACGTCTATGATAGCATTAAGACGACTGCCTGTTAAGCCAAATTATCTTTTAACGTTTAAAAGGAGCGTCTTCTCCTCGCCATTGAATCCATTCAGTCCTGTCAGCTTTGATTGAGGCCAGTGCTGTGGGCTCCTATTCACGTCCACCCATCTATATAAACAGAAAAGAGTTGAGGTTGTGTGTGTGTGTGTGCGCTACAGCCTTTTAAACCAGGGTTTAATAACCACAATGCTCCTTCTCTCTTGTCTATTTTTCACACTTTTTCTGTCCATGTCAAGCATTCGCTGTATCGTGAACACACACACACACACACACACACACACACACACACACACAGAGTCAGTCAGACCTACGGAGGATCAGTCATGCTAGAGGTCGTCTATGGGCCAACTTGACATTGTTGTCTATAAGCTGCTTTGGAGCAAGAGGAGAAGTTTAAAGGACAATTCCAAATAGTTTGTACAAGAAAAGGCTTTCTCACTTCACATATAGCTCAGTGTCGCTGAAGCAGGCTTTGTGCAGAAGGGGGAGGGTGTCAATTCATTCTCGGTTCCCTTTCCAAACGTGAATAGAAAGTGCAATTGATTTGCTAATGATAGAGTATTCACTCTTAATAAGGTGGCTATAACAACCTTGTCCTTCTCAGTATTGGAATGTTTTGGAAGGAAATTGGCTTCCTAAATTGATTAAACTGAAGGTGAACTGGAGCCAGCCGTGCAGGATGTTGTTTTATGCTGCGGAAAGATGATTTGAGATAAATGCGATACAGCTGTTTATGTCAGTGGTATCACTTGAAATTGTTGAGGCTAACCAAATTATAATTATTGAATGAGTGGAAATATATGCTCGGTCGTGATTTATTAAATGAATTTGAATGTAATCAATGCTCTCGGGAAGCGCTCTCCTCAGTTCAGTGGAGGATGCCTGGCTCAGGCTGCCAATATCACTGTCAGATTTTTTTACATTCAGAATTTAAATCATATTTGTAGGTGTAGTATCTCCTAATTCTAGTTTAGCTTTAACTATTTTGTTTTATTTTAAAGTAGCGTGTGACTGTATTTTTTATTCTCAGTTCATATTTTTAATCCTGCAATGAAAGCATTTAACTTTTTGAAGACATATTATTGCTTATCAGATTAAAATGGTCTGATAATATTAATCAGTTACTGTTTTCTTTAACACAGATGGTCTATGACTGATTATTGTTTATTTCTCATGTTTGATTATTTTTTATCTTCCTTCCGTGCATCCAACAGCTGCTGTAACATGCAGTACTGGCTGGCATCCTTTTAGCTTTGCGTGATTCATGTTTTCTACTTCATTTATGCAAACTAAACCACATCCGCTATATCATGACTGAAAATCATTGCAAAACTTCCCCTGCTATTTCCCATCAAACTAACATTCACACTCTCTCGTGGCTTGTTAAAATTATTTCTTAGTTCATAATGATATGACAATAATAATGACAGCCATTAGGACATGCTGTGTGTGTGACACAAATGGCATATAAATCCAGATGTGACCGACTCTAATGAGCAGCTGTTGACGATAATCCAGCTGATAAATGACTTTTAGAAGCTTTAAACCCTTCAGCTCCAGTATCTCTCCATGTGGAGTTTAATTTGAACATGACATCATGAGATGTAATGAAATATCAGGGAGCAGTGTGGTAGCTTAGTGCGCCATCCACATACTCACAGTATCATGTTGATTGAAATCCAGGGTTTGGCCTCCTCTCCCTCTGTCTGACTTGTATTTAATGAAACAGAGAAACACTACATAAATTATCGTAAAAACAAGGTATGCTGAAGCCGCTCAGAAGAACAGAGCTGCTGTGAACACAATCCGTGGCCTTCCTTGTCCGTGGGCTTGCTGTGCTGGTCGCCATGTCGTTCCTTTGCAGCGAAGGTGTGATGGATACGGTGCAAGAAACCTCAGCGTGATTTTACAAGTCAATCTCAGTGCTGGCACATCACACAGCTGTACTGTGTAATCGTGAATAGCTGTCATTGGATTTCAGCTGTTTCTGACTCTCAGACCCTCAATTTCCTCTAGCAGAAATCGGTATGAGTGTTGCCTCTGTGTCTGCAGCAGGATAGATTCGGGATGAAGGACTTCTTACCATGGCAACCACTAATGCAGTATAGATGCAGGGACTGAGCCTCGGCTACCGTTGTAATAATACAGGATTCATGGAAGGCAGGTGAAATGTCATCCGGGCTGTTGTTTTAAATGAGCAAGGAGTGCTTTTGATGTCTAGTGCGGTCAACACTAAATCCCACTTGGCTCTGCTGTGGAAATGAGGTTCCTGTATTAGTTCAGCACCACAGCATCCTTTCTATTCATTTTCCTTTCAGCAGTCTGGAGATGACAAAAGACTTTCTCTCCTCAGCATGGCTTCCTATATTGCATTATAGCACCACTATATAGCACCACACTGCCAATATTGTCAAGTGTCTCCTTCACATTGTTTCCTATATCGGCTTATACTGCCCAATCCTCATAATCCCACTGTAGCCTGAGTCAAATCTGGTCCCTGTAGTGTCCTCTCACCTTCTTCTTGGATGTGATTTCTGTATCCTCCTCTTCCTCCTCTTCACACACTGGATTACAACTTTGAAAAGTGACACCGAACAGGTTAGCGTGGAATTTTGATTGAAGTAACTTTTTTGGTTAATGATCTTATAATGTGTTCGCCATAAAAAAAAAAGTGCGTCAGTTTCACCCTGGTATGTTCTGTGGTGAATAAGGTGATGTTTGGATGATGCAATGTTTGCATGTCGTGTGTAAAAAAAAAAAAAAAAAAAAGATCAGAGCACTGAAACATGCAGTGAAACTAATGTAGCAAAATAAAATAGCAGATAAGGAGGTAGAGCTGCTTGATAGTTGATTTAAAACTAATTCCTCCATATTTTTGCAGACTATTCAGTTCAAGGTCTATTTTATAATGAGCATTGAATACACTAGGCCATGCTTGTCTCATTTCCCTGAATCAGTTCAATCTAATTCTACATTCATATCCAAAGTGGCTATATCACCTTGAGAAATAAATGCAGAATGAGTTTGACACAGGTCACATATTGAGACATCCACAGCTCTACGGTTCCTTTTAAAGAAATGATATGTTTGGTTTGCCCTGCTGTGTGCAAGCCTGTTTTCAAGAAGGCCGTAAGTCACAACCCTCTACACCAGAGTGTCAGTCCAAAACAAACATTCCTTCCATGTGGCCCTGTCTTTTGCGCTTCCCTGACCTGTGCTACTGATGCCGCTGTGTGTGCGTGTGAGTGTGTGAGGGGTGTTTGTTTTGTCTGCCCCTATCTATAGCTCTGTCCTGCCCCTTTCTTTCACAGTTAGAGAAAGGAACCACACCCCACAGGCCTTGGCCTAGTGTATGTGTGTGTGGCGTTTCACTCTCTTGGGATTTTAGGATCCTTGCTGCAGCCTCTGTTCCTCTGCAATAGCTATGCAACACCAAATACATGTACTTTGCACAAAATCAACATAGGAAGTTCTATGAAAGCTATAATATGTATCACATAAAGGTACACAGGCTTACATATATACTGTATTTTATATATATGTATATAAATAATAAAATACCCACATTTGGCCACACACACTAATATCTCCTTTACTGCTCTTTCTACATGCATCACACACACATCCACATAAGAAGTTTTAAAGGAAACACATGCAGGGAAAGAGGCCTTTGAGTGCACCCGTACATTAAAGACTATTGCACGCAGGCACTAGATTGTACACACACATGCATATGTAAACAGTTATATCTCGAATGTGACCTGTGCTTTCCTCGTGAATATTAACCCCCAGGGAGACGGAAACCTTCCTGTTTTTTATGTGTTTGTGTGTCTTATTTCTGTTATCCCGGGCTCTGCCTTATCATGAGCTCGTCCTCTGTTCAGTGAGAGCACAAGGCACACACACATACATGCAGTTTCCTCACTATCGTGCATTAAGCCGGATAAGTGCACAAGTCAGGATAATTGTTGGCTCTGTCAAGGTGTGTGTGTGTGGTGCATGCAAGCAACAACATATGCAATCCCCCTATGGTTTGCTTACGTGTGCCGGTCTGTATTATAATTTTTAATCTGCTTTAGCACCTTTCTCTTTTAAAACTGTAAGATTTGCATGGAAAGCACAGTGTTGGTTCTATTTATTCAGTCAAATGTGTACGTGGAATTTTCTCAGTATTAAATCCCTGCTGGTGTTTTATTATGAGAATGTTGTCAGACCATTTCCATGAAGAAATTGTGAAAAATGAAGGCTTCCTCTTTACCCAATGAACAGATTTATACTATTAGCTGATTACTTAAAGTGAATTGGCTTTGGCCTGCAAGGTGCATAATGTTGGATAGCAGCCAAATATTACCTGCAATGGCAACAATAGACAACAATTCAATTTGTATGGAAAATACATCTAGAAATCAATCTTAACATGTTTTGCCTTCCAAGTGATCATTTGACACGTGACTACTTTGTATAAATATTCATTGTGTTCCATCATGCGTTAAATAAAGACAAGCTTTTAATTAACCACATTTGTTTTCATACAAATGTGTCCCTCCAATTACGTTATGATTTCTCTAAAATATGCTGTCCATACCAATCTGCATTTATCAATGAATTGCAGGTGTAAATACCCGTCCAGCGAACTCCTCACGCTGCCATGATGGGAAATGAAACGGCCTCTCCAGCTGGAAGAACAAGTGCTGTGTGGGCTCCCTGAAGTGGAGCAACACTGGGTCATTGGAGAGCCACAGCATGTTTGGGAACAGCACAGTCTGTGTTATTTCAGCACAGCCTGTTGGATGAAGGGCCATTTCACAGGCATTATGGATTAATCTTTGGCAGGATCTCTCCAGGATCAAACAAAATTGGATGTTTAACCTCACGTGTCCTAGAGCTGCGAGTTCTCTCCTCATAAACCGGGATAGAGAGGATTGAATTTGACCCACATTGGGTTAAACAGCACATAATTCTAAATATATTTAAACTGGCTCCTGAATGAAAAGATGAAATTATAGTAAGTGTACACATCCTTCCTCAGGTGAGTGTAATCTAACACCTGAAAAAAAAGATTTCATTTATAATATTATGTTCAACTAAATCAGAAGAGGACAGAATCTTTTCAGCAATCCACTTTATTATTTTTTTTATGAATACAATCTTTTTTGAATGTATGGTAGAGCAGTAGTTTCTGCACTGCTCCCCTTTCACTTGATGTCAAACTACTCCTTCACGAAGAGAAAAAAAAAAACTTTTTAAAGACTTTTTAAAAAAGTCAGGTAATCATCTGATTGACGCTCCCTTTGCAAATATACAGTTGTATTTATGTCTCCATCTTGCTGTTCATATTAGCTACACAAAAAAAACCCAGATTCACAGCTGAAACCTCCAAATCTCTTCCCTCTCTTATTATAAACTGTTTGTTATATTGGGCTGAGTGTAGAAATATTATCAAGTTCAGTTTGACAGAAGCAGTGATTGACAGGTCTAAATTTAACAAGCATGCTGCAATTTAACATTTCACATTCAGAAAATATTATAAAGCAGTAGAGGCCTAGAGATGTGGATATAATAGATTCCTTGTAAACACAAATAAAATTCACACTATGAATGAATTTACATGCATGTGTTCTATTTTTTGTTTTACAGACACAAACATAAAAACTGATGCTGCTTATCAATGAAACACTTTGACAAATATACACTGAATGAGAGTTTGCCTCATGCAGAGTGAGTTTCACATTCATCAGAGATTAGACTTCAGTAGGATTTTCACAGACTGTAAATCAGATTTTTAACCATGTGCTCTTAATCCAGACCCAGTGGTCACAGGAGGATATATGGTGACAGTCTGGTTCTGATTAAAACTTCATTGTAACTAAAGCCCAAATCTGAAACAGTAGTGTTGCGCCATCTCTTTAAACACTGTCAATCCGCTGCTGTCTTTGTTTAAAGGGGACATTTTTTGTTTGTATTATTTATTTATTGGGCTTTTGGTATAAGTAGAGGCATTGTGTGACAGAAATAACATACAGTTTTTGATTAATAATAAATCTATCACACAGACATTTACATGTTGAAAGGTCTGTAAACAGTAGAGTAAAATTGATTGATGACGGGTTAACACAGATCCATCAGGTAAACTCGAAAACATGTGTCATATAAATAAACTGAGGGGAAAATGAAATATGCTCTTCAAGTCTAATAAATGTTTTTTGTTATATTCATAGAACTACTATTATACTGTTTAGCTGGGGTAAGCTCTATTTCACTAATAGAAAGGCGGGTGCACCCATTATGAAGAAAATCACATGAAAATTCTAGAGAAGCGAACTGCTATAAGAATTATTGTCTAGCACAGGCATGATGATGTCAGAAACTGTCTACCACCCTCTCTGTTCAGAGATACAGTTTTCATGATAGTATGTGATCATATTTTTATTCTGGATTCTCTTTTTTTTTTACATCAGCACCCATAACCACATTTGTTAGTGTTTGATATTAAGAATATATATACTGGAGAAGTTGGAGGCTCATTGCTTTGCTCAAGGACAATAGTTCAATTTGAGAGGAGAGTACATGTCTTATTCAACTCAGATTTCCTCAGCCATATTTGAAATGCAATCCTTCAGCTTATCAGCTTGTGTCCTAACCATTACACTACCTTTTTACTGATATATATGTTTCTCAAATATAGTCAAAATATCTACAACCAAGAATGCCACCTCATCCTGTTGAATCCTTGTTTGAGTGCATCCTTGAAGTCGCTCGCTGCGCCATGGCTTCGTATCTGTTTGGTTATATCGGCATGCTCCTGTGAAATCACGTGACTGCACGAACCGCGCCATTTGATTTCACAAATCACGGCTATATATTAACCTGACTGACAGCAGTAATTCTCACTGTGGTTTGAAAGCCATTTGAAATAAAATCAATCATGCTCAGTTACTGTAATTTTCCATGTTGCAATCTGATGACACAGGGTGGACTCATGTGCTCACATATTGTGTTTACTGGCTGTGTTGATATAATTCCCGTATATCCTATCCAGGGACTGCTGCACTGACTGTTTTGAATTAGAGTTTGGCTTTCGGTAACCTATTCCACCCACATACTGTAAATAATGCTGAATGAAATACCCTGTGGGCAGATGACAAGAGAGGATTTTACCTTTGTTTGCCCGTGACATTGTTAGCTGTAGAATGAAGGGACAGTGTGAAGGTGGCACATTACCTGATCTCCACCTTTTATAACGCAGAGATTAAGGGACCAAATGCTGATGAGAGGACTTGTGATGCATATTCAAAATTTCCTACGTGGTCTGTCCACTAACTTACTTATTATTGAGCCAAATAGAAAGTCATCTGAAAATTAATAGCCAAAACTGTGTGATCTCTGAATAAAGCGGAGATCACACTATTCACTTGAAGGACCTCAGCTATGCCCATAGATGACTAATGATATTAATGAGCGAATCTGCTTTCTAATGGAGTCGAGAAATATGATTAATCTAATTCTTCAATATTTTGAAGAAGTAATCCTTTTAGCAATGCATGTATTGTTTGATCAATTAAGTCTATAATGCAATTGCCTGAACTCAGATTTTCTCCCACCCAAACTATGAAAACAGTAGTAATGAATCACTTCCTTGGAATATTTCCCTAGGATGTGAAATTTGATTTAATTCACAAACACAACCCAGTGATCAACAGTTCTCCAGGAGTCAGTGATAATCACCGACACACATTTTCATCACTTTCCACAAGGTGCTTCAACCTGCTGAATGGTTTTTGATTGACTGTAGGCCTAATCACAAAGTTTTGTTTAGGAAGTTCCCAGCCAGGGAACTGATGACTGAACTTACATATGTAGGCTACAATAATAATCGGAAAGGCCAACAGCATATCTAATGTTGATTGATTATATGGCAATGTAATAAAAAATGATGAAATAATGAAAAAAAAATGTTGTTTGCAATGTTCTGTGTTTAATTTAACATAATCTGACCCTTGACATCACATTTTGAGTGGCAAATAAATGCATGGTTGCTCAGATAACATCCAGATTTAGTCTCTGGGGACTAACTTTCCATCCAGAGTTTATCGCTGATAATGAGAACGACTTTAACTTGTTTTTAAATGTGTGATGTTGTTTGTTTGTGTTGCTGGTTTGCAGGTGATGTGACAGATGCTGTTTGCATTGAAACTCTCACTGTCTGTCTGTGCATAGGTGAAGGACTTACCCAGTTTTCCACAGTCCTGCAGGTTTAACTCGGGGGAAAAGAATCGGGTTTTCCTTTTCTAGTCCGCCGGAACTTCATTCAATTGTGTATTCATGCTCATGCAGTAGACGTTGATTTTGGCTTGTTTTACTTTATTAAATCAACTGAAACTCACAAGAAAGACATGTAGTCCTTATAAGAGGTAAATATGTGTGAAGATGCGTGATAATAACGTGAATTAAAGATTGATCTGATTTTGCTTTCTATTTTACTCGAGCGCACGGCAGGATACGCGACCGCTGGAGGTGTTCTCCGGTCTATATAAAGGCACCGCCATCTTACATTTTTCAGTCTCTCCAGTTCCGGCTGAGTTCCTGCTGACTGACTGCGGAGGGAGCGGACGAGGGCTCCCCGCTGACGCTCGCCTTCACATTTTCCTCGACTTTTTCCCATTACTGACTGGTCTTTACCCTCCAGGACCCGAGTGGACGGACTTTCTGTGTTGACAAGGGTAGGCTCCGACATTCAAAACTATGGGCTCCGCTCAGTTTCTCCCCTCTTTTCTTGAATGGCAGCAGGAGTGGAGGCGGCTGTTGTGTGCGGGCCGGCCGGGGATGATGATGATGCCGCCCGCCGCCGCAGCAGCAGCAGCAGCAGCTAGCGAGCGAGCCAGCTGCTCTCAGATATGTGGGATCCGCCAGCCACCGCCTAATGGGAACATACCTATTTTACAGCCGACACTCGCTGACTTTATCACACATAGCACTGGGCTGACAGTAGTTAACGATAAGCTAGATGTGTCGGATGGATTTAATCGCTTTCCAGTTTGTGCGGAAACCTTAAACGGGATTTGGGAATAAACGTTGCTTGTTTGAAAAAACGTTAGCTAACGATAACCTCGATTAGTTAGCTTCACTATTATTAGCCCACTAGCCACATTCCACTATTCTGACTCATGTTTGCTCGAGTTTCTCGGTTTGCTCGCTTGTTTTTGCAGCTGGTTTAGCTTCACGGTCACTTAGTCCAGGGGTGAAGCTCGGTTTATCGTGTCCATGTGTACACGTTAAAACGGTGAAACTAAGTTGGCTAACGTTAACTAACCCGAGCCGTAAACGGGTGAGGTGTGTTATCGGTAACGGCGGCGTTTCGGCCAAAGTTTAGCCTGAACTTCGTAAAACTGAAAACCGTGTGAAAGTTTGGTTAAATCCATCTCGTCGTTGGCTGCATCGTCCCTAGCTCATATTTATGCTTTATGTTTGAGTTTATTTTGGGTGGAATGGCCGTGAGAGCGTGTTTTCCTCCCGTCCTTTTAAACAAAGACCGACAAATTCCTCGCAGCCGTTGTGCTTCGGGAGGAAGACGAGGAGGAGCCAGAGTGTGAAATTTGAGTCAGTGGTGTTGGAGCAAGAAAGTCAGGGGCAGCCAGCAGCTGTGGGGGCAGAGGAGGAGGGAGGGGGGGCACTGCTGTCTGGGTACTTTAGTCTGTGTTCATGTGTTTTATTAAATGTTATATTGGGTGTTTGCGTTCTCGCGTGGTCCCTTCGCAGAGGCAGAGGTGTGTTTGTTTGGCTGCTGGAGAGGGGCCGGCAGGCGGGCATGTATGGGGAGGGGAGAAAAAGTTGGACACCTCAAAACAAGCAAAATGATGGCGTCTGTTGGTAAAGCTGTTTGTTGTATGTGGTTTTAGTGACACAAGTGTAAATTTCCGATTTTTTTCGATTGTGCTTTAGTTTCATTGGAAATTAGTCAGAGGTGGAGAGATTAAACGGCGGCTGAAGGATGTTGACATCTCATCCAGCGGCTGATTTTTTTTTTTTTTCCACAGATGCTCGACAACTAATTTATTTCAATCAATAAAAACACCAGATCATGTTCTACTTTTACACACTTGCTGAACTAATCTAAGTGTTTTCGTGCCTCAGATTGCATTGTATTTGGCTCTGTTTGTTTTTTAAAAAATTTTTAAAGAATGGGTTAAACTATGTTGTTTCTTCGTCTTTCTGCGGTGTTTCGGTGAAATCCCCGATCAGACGGCACACCGGAACAAAACAGTGAAAAACCTGTCCTTTCGTCAGCAGCATTTTTCTTCTTAACGTTTTTCAGACGGATACGCGGGTGGAGGCTCCATCCGAGACCGGTAGTGGTTTGAGGTTTCAGTGATATTGCCTAAAACTGTGAATTTTCTCTTATTGACCCATAAATGTGCCCTCGTTTAGATGGTAATTTGTTTGCAACTTGCAAGTCTGAGGCTGATTTTTAAATGGATGAATGGTGCTTGTTCAGATTTTTCCACAACTATATTTCTGATAAAATCACCTGTGTCCTCCATGAAGTTGCAGGGAAAGCATTCATCACCTTGTATAATTGAAGGTTCAGTTTAACACTTATTGGTGAGAAGCAATTGACTTCTTTTGGAGAGTACATCTTTAAGGATTTTTAATGCAATCTTTTTCCCATTTTAAATAGATCATGAATATTGAGCAGAACAAGGAAAAAGTGGTCATCATGTTGAAGTTGCTCAGATGTTTCCTGGAGCTCCTGTGTCTCCGTGGGCATCCATCATTTTGCAGCTGAGACACAGACCAAACGCTGCTGCGGCTGCAGGCATTGAGCTCATTGTATTGTTGGCAGCCAGCAGTGAATGCTGCTGACCCTGCACATTAGGTGCCTAGCACTGAAGCCTGTGGCAGCCCCTGTCTCTCTGCTTGTGCCGATAATGCTTGTTTGGGTCATTTACTCATATGGATGTATTGAACCTGGTGTTTTTTCACTTGAGAGGAAATGGGTTGTGCAGGAGTTAAGATGGATTTAACTTGTTTGAAGTTCCGCTCTCTATAAATACCTTTTTTTTTCTTCAGCACAAGCTCTGTATATTTCCCCTAACAAATTCATTTTGTGTTATTTGAATGCCAGAGTGTGCTACGAAGAGACTGTAAAATTAAGCCACAGATGTCTGCAGGCCAAAAGAGTGAAATGCAATTTAGAGGAAGTGTGTTTCATACACTGATTTTTTTATTATTTTTTTTAAATGGCACTTTGATACTGTCCTCTTTACAGAGTTAACCTTGAGGCTCACTTGAACTCACTTTGTGACGGCCTGGCTCAAATTTGCTGACAGAATGGCCATTTTTTGGGGGGAGTGGAATTGGAGAGATTAGGTGTGCTTAGCTGCTTTGAATTCCAGCTATGAATAAATAGATATGAATTTCAACCTTCCTATGCCTGGGTTATTTAAAGTTTCCACAAATTAAAAAGTAATGACTATTCACAGTGCAGCAATTTAACTGGGGGTTTTGTAGTGTCACAGCATTTGTAATTAATATTTTCTTGTGCTTGAAGGTGTTTTGAAATGCTAGATTTTCCACATAGCTTACAGATTTCTTTCATGCTTGCTTAACTAGCTGCTGACTTTTTTAGATAATTGGTTGAATTTGGGCATATTAGACTGCATAGATGTCATAGAGGTTTGTAATAACCTTTTTAAAATTTGTTTGTGGAGGTTGTTATCTCAGGATTGTTGTCAGTCATCTGTTTAGTAAGATCTACATGTGGAATATCCTCATGATAAAAAACTGTTGTGTACTAGCCGTGCTTCGTCCAGCTCTATGAATGTCAGGAGTTGTATTCTCTATGCTCTGAATAGAGTCAGCCTACGAGACTACATTGGTACCCATGTCTATCCTCTAGGGCGGCATTAAAAGCAAACCGCCCTCCAACAAAAATCACCTTTATCTTCTGTTTTTTTTTCACATTTGTCATTAACATGTTAATGAAATCTGCCTCCCTATATGAACATCATGTTTTTCTTTACTATATTCAGGACAGTGAGACTGAAATACACTATTCCTAGGCATCCCGCTCTGTGCTGGAACAGTAAGCCTGTCATTTGAGTACTGTCCTGGGACAGTAGTGCTGTGATTACACTTCACTTCCTAGGGCTTTTTGTGCCTGTGTGCATGCACATTACCTCGCCATCTACATTCACAACATGATTATAAAATACCTGCTTGATGGATCTATCCAAGCATAGCTTCATGTCACTTCGTCCTTCCCCTCAGCTCCACATGGATGCATATACCTCGATTCATCCCACATACTGCAACTAAGACAACCACCTGACTCTGGTGACTGGCGTGTCACTCATAAGTCATCTGGTTTCAGTTATATGGACCTTTAACTGGACCAGGCTCTACATATTGGATTTCACATCTGGCTTCAAAGAGACCTGTTGTTCAGATTGTTGTGGTTGGGCTGCTAGCTTGATATCTAGGAACTCATACTGTAATGGCTTTTTTGTGTTAACAGTCAGGGTCTGACTTTAGGCTAAGGCTGCCATTTATGTGTCTCAATTGGAGACCAGACTTTGCTTGTTTGCCCATCAAAAAAACTATCATCGGCTCAGTTTCCAAAGCCAGATGTAAAGACCCACATTTTCCACCCACCAGTGTGGATGATAAATGGGACCTTGTATGGGACATATGGCTCCCATTAGGGCAGGGCTAGGTTATGTGAGGGCAGGCCTGCAAAGCTTGGGAGGATGGTGTGTGAACAGTGAATTTGAGTTGGTACTTTTGTGGTTAGAAACAGCAGTCTTGGAGCCTGACTCAAGATTGTGTTTTAATGACACAGCTGAGCTGGGGTGGTGTGGGTGTGAGAGGAGGGAAGTAATTCAGAGCAGTAGTTTAGCTATCCTTGGGTGTATTTGCATATTGGCAGCCATTTAACTCCACAAAACTCCTACACATTCACTGGCACTTATGCCAGACTGTTTTTTTTTACCACTATATGCCTGGCTGCTGTGTATTTCCCTATGTCCACTTCTGTTTGTAGGCCATTTAGTCTTCTCTTTGTGCTTCATTATTTTCATTTGATTCAATGATATTATTGCTTCGGGCAACTTACAATGTAGAGTGTTTTGCAGGCGGGAGAATTAAAGTCCCCAAGAAAAAGCCTGTAAAGCAAAGTGCGCAACTGTAATAGTGATCTTAAATATGTTTTATGATTTCTGTGGTCAGAAAGTTTAAAAATGGCACTCAGTATTTTTTTCTATTTTTTTCAGCTGTGAAAACATAGTGGACTGTTTTTGTTTCTCAGAGACCAGTGAGTCTCTCTACAGAAACAATCACGGTGATCACATCACACAATCTGACGACAGTTCGTTGACAGATGGCATCTAAAGTTCATATCTCTAAAACAGGACCTCCAAGATTCATGGTTGTGATGTAGCTTTTCCTGTCAGTATGTAAAATAAAAGTTGGCTCCCATCTCTCAAAAGAGAAGATAACATTAGAAGGGATGTCTCTCAGATTTTTTTTAACCTAAAATCATAATCCATGGTGCCTCTTTGAATGTTACACAGAAGCTTGAAATATCAAATGATATTTATCAATTTCTGTCAGACCCTAACATTAAAGTTGCCGCTGTCTCTATGTCTGACCATACAACAATAATAGTGGCTGCCAGAATATGAATCTAGCATACACATTTACTTTCCATAGGGACAAATGAAAAATCCTGGGAAAAGCTGTTTTGCTTGAGACAAAAGTTTATTTTTGATTAGTTTCACTGCCAATATTAGGTCGTAGCTTGCTGGAGTGAATAAAAGCCTGTCGTCTAGTAGCGCTGCGGTTGCCTTGTCAGGCAAGAGCATCATGTTGATGTTAGAGCAGCTTGTTCTTCCTGTATGCCACAACAGAAATACACGCATCTGTGTTTTTCTCAGTGGTGCTAAACAAATGTGGGCACAGTACCAACCAATAGTATCCATGTCCAGTGAAGGTCAGGTAAATGAAGGCTTTTGGAGGGCTTTCAAGAATGTGCAGTCTTGTATATTTTCATATTTACTGTACATTATGCGGAACCAACATACTGTGTTGTCAGGTCTATGGTTTTTACTTGGTTCACAGCAGGACAGTCTGTCTTGTTAGTCACCCTGCTTTCTCTAGTGAGGTATGAATCAATTCATGACTCTTTTATTACCATACCCTTGTTTTCCTCCAGTGTGCCTGTTTAGTATTAAAACGTGTCCAAACTGGTATGCTGTGATTGAAAAGGATTTGGTTTCTGTTTTTCTCTAGAATCCATCAAGGAATAAACACAGATGTACTTTTGAAAGGGTTTGACAAAAGGATTTCTGATTCGATGGATACACAGCCCGTGTTTCTGTGTTTTATTTTAGCCAGGATTTTCTTCAGCTTTTCCCCCATTTCCTGCTTTTGTGTGTTACTGTCATAACATTTATCTTTGAGTATAAATTGAAAATACCTCTGTTTCAATTTTCCTCGTTTTTTCTGAATTAATCCCCTCTCGACCGCTCTACGGCTCTCCTGCCATTGCCAGTGTTTACTTTCCTGCAGAGAGTGGTTTCGGCTTCAAAGCCAGCTCAGGAATGCGTATGCCCTCCTCCCCCCGCTTTTCTCTCCACCCAATGCTCCACTTCCCCTGTCCTTCCTCACCTAAATAGTGGCTAGCTGCTACACTTAATGGTGGCTTTGTGTGTGAACTGCTGCTGTTTGCATGTGTGGCTTTAGCTGAAGAGGAAATCCAAGAAAGGGAGGAGGCAGGAAAGGCACTGGAAAGTCGCTTGTCTGCACAGTTTTGAACCAACACTGCCATTCATTTCCAACGGCCTGTTTTTCTGCCTATACTTCTGCTGTGATCTTTTTGTGTTAAAGTAAAATGGCTGATGTTGGACTGGAAGGAAACAGGACTGGCAGTGAGCAGGGTAGAGGGTAGGAATGATGGAAGGTGAGATGCCACTGAGGCCGTTTGACTGACTGCTTTTTCCCCTTGTTTCAGATCAGGAAGCTGTGTCGGCCGCAGTTTGAGAAAGGAACATGGCTTCCCAGGGTGAGTTAATGGTTTTCAGACACGCATTCAAACTCTTTCACGGCATTGCTCTCTGCAGCCTCCATTTTTCTGTAGCTCTCTCTCTCTCTCCTTACACAGACAAACACACGTACATTGAATAGTACGCAGTGTGTTAAACTTTGCAGCAGTTCTGCTCCTGGTGCAGATTTATGTTCTCATTATAGCAGAGTGAATTAGTTATTGATTTCAATTTGAAACTTGGAGCACACGTGAAATCAAACTTTATGCTTTAATAGACCTTCACTGATAAATCACACATATCAGTAGCGTATGAAATAGTGGAAAAAATAATAGCATGAGATGCAGGGTAGAAAACCATTCATTGCAGTGACTATAAACCATTGGTGGCACTTTGTACCTTCTGCATTTCATACAACATTAAAGGTTGTAGAACTTTTCTTTTATTGAAAGACATCAAATGGGACAATTACAATTAAATTTGATACTAAATTTATGATCCTCAAACTGGAATGATAATTGTGATGATACTTCTTGACAGTAATTATGTTGGTATTGTTATCATTATAAATTATGTAATGTATCCTTTTCAGCTCTTGCCAGCTCACCTAAAATGAACTCCACACTCTTCCATAGAAATTACAACGCTGACAGTGCCCATCTCTCAGCAGTATGATGTTATTGTCAAAGTGTAAAGAATATGCATATGTTGATCTCTTTTTACTTGTCTACTGCAAAGTTGGTTAGCCTGACTTTTCCAAATGGCTTTTTACTTTTTTTTGTAGATGAATATTTTCTAATACTTTGTCTCTTTCCAGCTGATCTGATGGAGCTAGACATGGCCATGGAGCCAGACCGTAAGGCGGCAGTCAGTCACTGGCAGCAACAGTCTTACCTGGATTCAGGCATCCATTCAGGGGCCACCACAACTGCTCCCTCCCTCAGTGGGAAGGGTAACCCTGAGGAAGACGATGTCGACAACCAGGTCATGTATGAGTGGGAGCAGGGCTTCAACCAGAACTTCTCCCAGGAACAAGTACAAGGTAGGTCAATCTTTTGAGGAAGATCTGTTTAATGCACCTGGATATGTATGGTTCAAATAGCAGCTTGAATCCCAATATAACAAAACAACTGTTCCGCTGTCCTTGCTAGACATAGATGGCCAGTATGCCATGACACGTGCCCAGCGGGTGCGTGCAGCGATGTTCCCAGAGACTCTTGAGGAAGGCATGCAGATCCCATCCACACAGTATGATGCAGCAAACCCCACCAACGTTCAGAGGCTGGCAGAGCCCTCGCAAATGCTCAAACATGCTGTGGTCAATCTGATCAACTACCAAGATGATGCTGAACTGGCAACCAGAGCCATACCAGAACTCACCAAACTACTCAACGATGAGGACCAGGTAGTTGCCCATGAAATCTGTGGCTCAGTATTGGCTCTGAATTGTTTTCTGTTTTCCCTACTGTCATTCCCTAATATTTGTCTGTCTCATCCAGGTTGTAGTAAACAAAGCAGCGGTGATGGTCCACCAGCTTTCAAAGAAAGAGGCTTCTCGCCATGCCATCATGCGCTCCCCTCAAATGGTGTCTGCTATTGTCAGGACCATGCAGAACACAAACGATGTGGAGACAGCTCGCTGCACTGCAGGAACACTCCACAACCTGTCCCATCACAGAGAGGGTCTGCTGGCTATTTTCAAGTCTGGAGGAATCCCAGCACTAGTTAAAATGCTTGGGTATGTGAAAGGACAAAGGGATACTTAGTTCCTTCATTTATTTATTTATGTTACTTTCCCTTCATTTGATGTACTGTAGCTCACCGGCAGGAGGGCAGAAAGCACTGGTGGGATGTTTCTCAGGTCAAAAAGTGTTTTGGCCAAAACCAGATTTGTTCCAATTCAGAGTTTTTCAACTTTAGCATAATTTTATTTTACTATTTTTTGACACTGTGGCAGATTAACTGTGATAAGAGAATCATGAAACATTGTAACTGGCTGTCAACTCATCAAAGGCAGAGGATGTGGAGAACAACCTAATTTAGCACAGACCTGGTTGTGATTATTTCCCAGTGGGACAGTGATCTAATAAGCCTTTGTTTGTTCTGCAGTTCACCAGTGGACTCTGTCCTGTTCTATGCCATTACCACCCTCCACAACCTCCTCCTGCACCAGGAAGGAGCCAAGATGGCTGTCCGTTTAGCTGGGGGTCTGCAGAAAATGGTGGCTCTGCTCAACAAGACCAATGTCAAGTTCCTGGCCATCACCACTGACTGTCTCCAGATCCTGGCCTATGGAAACCAGGAAAGCAAGGTGAGAGATTTGTGAGAAGAAGTTGTGCTGTGTGTGTGGTCAGAAGGTAACACTGTTAACACATGAATAACTTGTGGTAAATTGGTCTCTTTCTTACTATAAGGCAAAGGTAGTCCTACCCTGACCCCTAACATTTTTGTGTGCTCTCAATTCTGTAGTTGATAATCTTGGCCAGTGGTGGCCCCCAGGCTTTGGTCAACATCATGAGGACTTACACCTACGAGAAGCTGTTGTGGACCACAAGCCGCGTTCTCAAAGTTCTGTCAGTCTGCTCCAGTAACAAGCCCGCCATTGTAGAAGCTGGTATGTTTGGTCTCCTGAACAAGTGTTAGCAACAACTAATTTGTCAAATAACAGTAAATTTAGAGTTTTCACACACAATGTATGTAAACAACTTAATGTTTACATATTTGTCCTTCTGTCTAGGAGGCATGCAGGCTCTGGGACTCCACCTGACAGACCCCAGCCAGAGACTGGTCCAGAACTGTCTCTGGACTCTCAGGAACTTATCAGATGCTGCCACCAAACAGGTGAGGAGAACTGCCCCTTGTACCAACATTGAAATCTTTTTTCAAGCCCACTTCCCTCAGTGCTTTTAAAAAAAAACATTTATCTTCTCTGATGCTACCTTCACAATTGTCTTTCTTTCCAGGAGGGAATGGAGGGTCTGCTAGGAACTCTGGTCCAGCTACTGGGCAGTGATGACATTAACGTGGTGACCTGTGCTGCTGGCATCCTGTCTAACCTGACCTGTAACAACTACAAGAACAAGATGATGGTCTGCCAGGTGAGTGCACATGCATAGTTACTGTACATTTAAATCAGTGTTAAATTTATACTGTAATACTGTCAATACTGTTTTGTCCACCCAGGAAACTGATTGTGTAACGTATCCATTAATCTGATATATCATCTGTTCCTCTGTAGGTTGGAGGTATTGAGGCGTTGGTTCGCACAGTGCTTCGGGCTGGAGACAGAGAAGACATCACAGAGCCAGCTATCTGTGCCCTGCGTCACCTCACATCTCGACACCAGGACGCTGAGATGGCACAGAATGCTGTCAGGCTGCACTACGGCCTGCCCGTGGTCGTCAAATTACTGCATCCGCCATCACACTGGCCACTCATTAAGGTACACTCGCATGGGCTTGCCAGAAGCAGTCAGCCACATAAGCAGCTCTTCATACTGTCGTTTAGTGGTGAAGAAAATCATTTTACACTTGACCGCACCTTGACTCTAAAATAATGGTCCAAACCTGGCTTTAAATGCACAGTATTACTTCTGTGGAAAAGTATAGTTGGCTCCTAATCCATAGACTGATCTCCTCTGGGTGTCCCAGGACTGAATGTTTTCTTGTGCAGGAAGTTGCTTAACCTTTTGCTTGTTTTGGGCCCAGTCCAATGTATAAGCTGCAATAATCACCTGAGTGTCAACTCCTGACCTCTAGTATATTATAGTGCATTTGTTCTGATGGACACAGGAAATAAGCATTTGTAAGCATTTTTACTTTTGTCACAGAATTGAGACAAAGCTTGTCCCAATTTGCAAAGACAATCCACTCAAGGTCTGTCAGATGGGACTGCATTATAAAATGTTGTGAATGCAAATGTGTACCTGAAAACAACGTTGGACTGTGATTCCTGATCAGATGTACTTGATGGCTACTGGAAGCTGAAAACAGGCTTAATTGACATGTAAATATGTTTGTCCTTCAGGCAACAGTCGGTCTGATCCGTAATCTGGCTCTGTGCCCTGCAAACCACGCTCCCCTGAGGGAGCAGGGGGCCATCCCCAGACTGGTTCAGCTGCTGGTCAGAGCACACCAAGACACACAGAGACGCACCAGCATGGGAGGCACGCAGCAGCAGTTTGTGGTGAGAGCAGAGACACATACACTGCTCCACAGCAAACACTAGCGTGACATGATAAAAGATGACCACCTGAGACCGATGATAGTTCCCACCACTACCTGCTAATCTTAAGTCCCAAGGGGCTCCATACAGGTTAAACTCAACTAATGTGTTTTCTTGTGTCATTAGGAGGGAGTTCGTATGGAGGAGATTGTGGAGGGCTGCACAGGAGCACTTCACATCCTGGCTAGAGACGTCCACAACAGAATAGTCATCAGAGGCCTCAACACCATTCCACTCTTTGTACAGGTAAAAAAAAAAAAAAAAACATTCTTCAGCTCAGTTTGGCTCTGTCTTGTGTCGTCACATTGCAGTCATACAACACATTGTTAAAGTGAATCTTAAAAAGTGAATTATACTATGAATGTTGATGTTAAGCTGTGTAATGTGCTTAAGATTCCAGGAAGTCTTAAGTGTGAGTAATGTGATTAAATTGTTTCAAGTGTCATTTTGGATTGAATAGGGCCCGTGGATATTAAAAATGTCAGTCATTTTGAAAGTCACAGCGAGGTAGCTTGAAAAAACTCTTGCTGAGTTGTTCCCAGATGATCAGAAGTTAAAATTTATTATACCACCCAATGTAACTGAGGGTGTGTGTGTGTGTGTGTGTGTGTGTGTACGTGCTTGCACACCATGAATCCCTGCTTGTTGGATCCTTTCAGCTCATGTGAGAACTGTGAAGGTTGAGAAAATGTTTCTAAGCAATCCCGTCTGTGTTTGTGTGCAGCTGTTGTATTCTCCTATTGAGAACATCCAGCGTGTAGCAGCAGGCGTCCTGTGTGAGCTGGCCCAGGATAAAGAGGCTGCTGAGGCCATCGAGGCTGAGGGAGCCACCGCCCCACTCACAGAGCTATTGCACAGCCGCAACGAAGGAGTTGGTACGTTCACAAAATCGCTCATGTACATACTTTCATCATTCACATAATGGCTGCTGTTTGGATATGTAGACGGTCAGAAGAGCCAAAAAACACTGGCACTTAAAGCTGTTTCTGTACAAGTTTTCAAGACAAGTGAAGCAACATTAATATTGTGACCATAATCATGGCAATACTTGACTCTTATTTGTCTCTATTCTGTCATAGCTCTAACATTTGCTTTGATTTGTTGTAAGCTGTTTTTTGACTAACATGTCAACCCTCCCTCAGCCACCTACGCTGCAGCAGTTTTGTTCCGTATGTCAGAGGACAAACCCCAAGACTACAAGAAGCGTCTCTCTGTAGAACTCACCAGCTCGCTGTTCAGGACAGAACCAATGGCCTGGAACGAGGTATGAAGCATTTTCAACTTTTCTAATCAGTACACAAAACACTCAGATGCTTGTACACTGAAGTCTGCTTCAAAAAATATAAATAAAGGCCTGGATAACTAACAGTGGACTGTTGTAGCTGCTGCCACCTTGCTCATCCTTGTGTCTGTCTGTGTGTTGCTCTGCAGACCGGTGACCTGGGTTTGGACATTGGAGCTCAGGGAGAGCCTCTGGGCTACAGACAGGAAGGTAAGTCACCTCCTCACCTCCGGCTGGCTGGGGGGCTCCCAGGAGAAACGGGAGGGGATAAAGATGTCACAGATGCCAGAGTAGTTAGGCTGCAACAAAAACAATTTTAACTTTTTTTTTTTTCTTTTACTAATTGAGCATACAGTCATTGCCTTCTCCATGGTCCTCCTCTGCACCCCTTTTAAGTTGATACACAGCTGCATTTTGTTACAGTCCAGTGACTGCACTCCATCTGTCCATTGTTATTACTGCTGATGACAGGATTGGCTGTTAAAGGTTGTGATACACAGGCAACTTGAGACAGCGGTGAAGGGCAATAATGCTTTCAAGTTGAGGATAGAGACTGATTTAATCCCTGCTGTCAGTCAGGATAACACAGCTGGCTCCTAAGAAATACAATCCTACTGCTTTTAGTTGTTGTCACAGTTGGCAATCTGAATGATATTAGTGTACCAGGACCTTGGACTGTGTATGATCAGTAGGCTACGGGTTGAGGCCTATTGTGGCTGTTTATTTTTATTTACACTGCTCTCTATTCCTCCAGCACTAGCAGCTTTAATTGGCTCTTGGCCAGCCAAATGAAAACAGACACAGTTGCACTGCTGATGGATCTGTTGGTGGAACCAAACTAAACCGTGAACTGAGCTGAATTTTGTCCTCAGCAGCTGTAGTCTGAACCAAATTCACTGATACTTTTGTGTGCTGGAGGATGGACGGTGTGCTGTGTTGCTGTGTAGTGCTACGTTTGAATGATCATACTACTGTGTGACCGCTTGGTTTGTTAACATGCTTCTAACAACTGCTCTGCTTCCCTTGCCTCTCCTCCATCCACTCCTCCATCCCCCAGACCCAAGCTACCGTTCCTTCCATTCGGGAGGTTACGGAGGGGACACGATGGGCATGGAGCCCATGATGGACCACGACCTGGGCGGCCACCACCCTGGCCAGGACTACCCCCCTGTAGAGGGGCTGCCTGACCTGGGACACGCCCAGGAACTGATAGAGGGCCTGCCACCTGGCGACTCCAACCAACTGGCCTGGTTTGATACCGACCTGTAAATACCAAGACCAACATTACACTACACTTTCTACTAGGTAAGAATATCTTCACACTCAGTTGCTTTGTGTCAGCCAAAATGAATGAGAGACATTTTTTGGGCTAGATGTAAAAGTGGAAGCGCAGTGGGGAGGTTTCGTGTCTCAATGAACTGGCTGAGGGGGGAGAGGCGAGTGGAATTACTCACTGTGGCTGCTGCATGTTCAGACTGCTCCTAATTTCAGACTTGTGTGATGTGGTGTGTGTGATGTTACATGGTGTTTGATCTGTGTGTGTGGTCTCAACCAACGCCTGTGCTCTGTCTCCTTCCCCTCACCTCCTGTTTTTCCCCTCATTCCTTTCTTTTTTTTCATGCTTTCTGTACTCTCTTTGCAGCTGTATCATGTGATCTGGATGAACCTGCATCGTGATTCGCCCATATGGAGGAGGCGGGATTTCAGAAAGTGCCTGAAGACGACTCAACAACAGCAAGCAGAGTTTCCTGTCTATGGGAACTCCATTGGGACAAACTAGATTTAAGTGCGGTTCTGTTCTGGTCTCTCAGCCTGGCGGAGGGCTGACTTTAAATCCTAACATGACACACGGATTTTGATCTCAACAGTTGATTTTTGAAAAACCCTTTTTATGTATTTTGTTTTTCATTTTTACTTCTTTTGGTTGTTTTACTTTTTTATTCTGTTTTCCTCAAGTCTGTAATGGTACAAACTGATTCTAGCTTGCTTTTTTTTTCCATTATTCTGAATTATGATACTCATCTCTTGTTTTTGCAGTCCCTTGTATTTTAAGTCTCTGGTAGTGTTGAGTTTTTTTTAGTGGTAATGCTCCATCAAAGTAAAGAATCTGATCACATTTTAAATGGTGTCCAAACACTAAAGTTAATCAGTTGAATTGTATTCTGATGATCAAGTGTAACATTGTGTAGCTTTTGTATAAAAAAACATGAATTGGAAATCATGGTCCAAATATCAAGCTATTTTCTTGCTTTAAAGGTGGACACTGATGTGTCTCTGCTGTTCCAAAGGGGGGTGTAGCTGACCTAGCTGGATGGGTGTGGCTGTGGAAGGACAGGGGTGGAGGAGGGCTCTTATTGGTCTGCTGTTACTAAGGGGTGGGGTAGTGGGAGGAGCTGGTTGCTGTAGCCTGCTGTGTTCTGAAACAATAAAATGGACTGTCATTTCACCTGGACGCCTCCACGTCTCATTTCACCAACACCTTCAGTCTAGGAGGACACGAGTTACACAGCAACAACACTTTTTTTGTGGTTTGTAGTATTTATCTGTATCTCGCAACTCAAAAGCAACAGTCTCTGATTAGTAACCAGTCAGTCTGATGTATAACACAAAATGGGTAAAGGCATGTTTCTCAGTAAAACCACACCACACAGCATTAACACATCAGTGGTTATGTGCTGAACACCTTTCAGACCACAAAGGCAACAGATGACATAACAACACAGGTGTGACCCTCACTTTTGCACATCAAGTGACAGCTAGGTAGCAAGGTGAGAAAAACTGACTATCCACCAACTGTGAAAACAAGTGTCCACATCCACCTGCAGAGGCCGTGCAGTTTGGCAGGATGCCAGCTCAGTTCACCGCTCTTCCTCATATGAAAATGTGTTAAATTGCAGTTAGTGGATGATATTACACAACTGATCAGTAGCTGCTGTGTTTGCTGCCGCTTAAGTGAGATTAGTAAGATTTCCATATAAAATGAGAACCTGGAGTGAAGAACTAAAAGCCTGCAAATGGTGACCATGTGTGGACGTCCACGATTTTTTTTTCCTCCGGAGGATGTGATGGTGCGTGTAGGACAGCTGAGGTAGTTAGAGGACCTTTCCCACGACCAAACACAAACTTTCCAACAAGACATCTGTTTTTATGCAGACACCCCCTGTAATGGTATATTAGATCATTCTATGTGACCTTTGTCCAATTTATACAGCTAAAGCACTTGGAAATCTAATGGTAGACAGTAGATATACCTGGGATCAGCAAAATAACTTCAACAACCAACCAACCAACCAACCAACCAGCATCCACCCTAGAGAATGACCTCAGTCTTAAACTATGCTCACTCACTGGGCACTGGTCCCTGCTGCAGCATGTCCTCCATTAAAATGGCATCTTAATTCCTGATAAAGAGACACATTTCAGTGTGTGGTGGCATTAAGGAACAGGGAAAAGCTGGCAGTAGCTGAGCAGTGTTTTGCTCATAGCTGCATTCACCATGAGGCAAAGTAGAAATCTGTGATTATGTCACATTACAGACACACATGACACATGATGGCAGACGTGAACTAATGAGCTAATGTTCCTCCATTAATGCTGACTGGAAGTGTTTAGACAAACCCAGAGGCCAGCGCTGTGGCGCCTCTGACAGTCTGAATTAACTTTCATGCTGTAATCCCGTGCAGTGTGACGGACACTGGATTGATGTTTTGATTGAGCTGTCAAATTATTTTAGTGACACAGCAATATTTATTACTGTCATTGATCCAATTTGCACTTTTGATGAGAGTCATGTAGAGGGCTACACTAACAGTGCTCTGATAACACATTCACTCATGTCTCAAAGCTTTTAGGAGTCTGTCTCAGCAGATGGTCAAAACTGGTTCATACCAGAACTATTCATGGATTTAAACAGTCACCACCATGCATGCATGTTACATTAATATGTTTATGTCAGTTTCTAATAATAAACTCAGATTGACCATAAGACTTAAATAAATAAAGACATTTTATTCCAAAACTGACATTTTGAAAGAACAATCCTCTGGCTAATTATTCAGAAAATGTTATGTGAAGATGGAGAAAGGAATCACACTACCAGTAACAAGTATCTTTAAAGTTCGGGTTTGCTTCAGGATCCAGAGATCTCCTGGAGGATTTCAGCAGCCAGTGGAACCACATCAGCATGACATCTGGGACAGGGAAAAGGAAAGTTATTCACTGTATCATTGTCATGTATCCATATTTCTCCAAGTTTCATCTGATTCATTTTCTCTAGTAAAACACTACAGCACAGACTAATTCTGAATTCTGAAAATTGAATTAATTTCTGTGTTTATCCTGGACAAACCACCTCCATGTACATCAGGAAATGGTTCAGCATCGTGCAGGCTGAAACAGAATTGATCATTAAGTGGAAATCTGAGCACCAGAGTCATCTCATGAACATTGGCAGTGCCATCTGAAATTCTCATCATCCTCAACATCAGGCCTTTGACATATTCTGTGCACTGGTACTCGAGTAGACATGCAGCTGTGTGATTTGAGTTTTAACATCATTATTTGTTGGAGGATGTGCTCAACATGCTGCCTGACCTACATAAAGCAGATACAATCTGAACAAAAACTCACAGCTCAAAGGTCTCAATGACCCTGTGAGCATGTAAACTGCACTGATGACTCCAATTTGTACTCCTCGTCTGGCTGTTTGCCAAACCACAGTCTATCAAAACTTTCAGTGCGAGCCTTCATGTGTAATTATAGTAATGTCTTATTTCTAAACTGTAAGCTCGTGCCCAACAGTGGAGGCAGAATTTATCCACTTTATTAACAAATTAGGAGGCTGAAAGTGTTTATGCCTCCTGTCACATCAGCCAAGATGTAGCGGCTGTCACGAAATCCTAAAGAGAGGTGAAGAGGGGAACAAACTGCTGGAGGTTTATTGTTGGAGGAACCTTGCTGTTGAAAATGACCCTGCAGTCACTGCTGCTGAGTTGAGACTCCAGCCTGGCTCTGTACTAGTGTCTCTGTTGTCAGTGGCCTTGTTGAGTTGAACCTTTCAGTTGGCTGATATTCATCTCTGTCCTCTAAACATGTTATTTTCTGCTACAAGTTTCATCTTTTTTTAAAGTGAATTCCTATTTATGCTGTTGCCCTGAAATACAGTAGCTATTATAGTTAACACTCGATAACGGTAACTGAAAATAAATACAAACATACATACATTTAAAACACTGTGGCTTGGTGAACACATCCAATGTGCTCAGACCCTACGGGCTGTCTGTAATCTACCTTTCCTCTCCCCCCCTCTCTTATCTCCCTCCCTCGTCCTCCTCCCCTCTTCTCTTCCTCCCAGGTGTCTTTGAGGGCAGCCTGACAGTCTGGCCAGCAGAAGCCCACCCCCTTAGTTGATTAAAACCTACATAATTAACCTAATTAACACAGCTCCCAGAGGCTTAAGAAATCCTTGAAAGTTTGTGAATTTGGATGGCATAAATTGGATCCATAAAAGTTTTAGGACTAACTTTCACAGTGCCAAATTGACACTCAGTAGCTGCACGGAGGATAGCAGAAAGTGAAATAATTGGTTTTAGATTACACTGAATGGTTATTATAGAACCATCATTAGCCTCACACTCGGCTCAAACCAACAATTGGGGTTTCTTTTGTTTAAAATGTATAAATGTGTATGTTTTCCATTATTTAAGATGGTACCATAGAGCTAACAGCGGAACTTAGTGGACAAGCAGGTTTCTCGCTCACGACCTCACTGTTTTCTTCATTTCAATGGATTCTGCACAGGAATACAGTAAACCTGTTTTTTTCACCAGTGGATTTATCTCCATTTCTACAACACGATCCTCAATACCTGGACAGTTTTCACAAGGCAGTTCTGAAATCTGCCCTTGGTTGTGACTGACTGAAGACATGTTTTTCTGCACTAAAATGAGAAATACAGTAAGACAACTAAATGCATGACCATGTGACATTGATAATGATAAAGTGATCAAATATAGAGCAGTTATAAAACCTACCTATAGCAGAGGTGAGCTATTCTCTAAACCGGTCCACAACCTTTTTTTTGTCTGATGTATCCCCTGATGTAAATAAATAAATACATTCTCTTTTCTCTGAAATCTCTGAATCTTTTTATGATATTATGGTTTGCATATAGTGAAGTCCCTAAATTCCTTGCAATTGTTCATTGAGAAATGTTGTTCTTAAACTGTCAGACTACTGTTGCCAACGCAGTGGCGAACCTCTCTCCATCCTTGCTTGTGAACGACTGAGCCTTTCGAGGATGCCTCTTTCATACCCAATCATGATACTATCACTTCATTCCAGTCCACAGCTTTCCCAGTCTTTTGTTGCTCCTGTCCCAACTTGTTTGAAACGTGTTGCTGGCCTCAAATTCAGAATAAGCTGATATTTACAAAAACCAATGAAGTTGATGAGGTCAAACATTCAATATATTCTTTGTACTGTAAAATCAATATATGTCAAAAAGGATTCTGTTTTTAAAGTTTAAGACAGTGTCCCAACTGTTTAGGAATTGGGGTTGTACTTGACAGTACAGTTTTAGAGTATTAATGTTGGTGTTTTGGTAAAATCCTTCATAAATTGGAGCTGAATCCAAACTTTCAGAGTTGAGTGTTTGCAGGAGTTGTGTCGTTGTCTGAGCAGATATTAGTGGGCTGTGCTGCTGATGGCTTCATGTTTGACTGAACACAGCAATAAACTAAGGATCAGGTTTTGGGCCTCAAGGCTTTTCTTCAGGACGGCGAACCGTGAGTGACGCTCCTCCCCTCCCTCTACTAGGTTTGAAAAAGCATTCCTCAGGTTGCCATGGTAAAAGCTGAATGACATCATTTGGGTTAGGATCTCAGCCCAGACCTCCCCTCTCCTTTCCACTCTTCCTCCGTCTCCTCTCTCTGCCACAACTCCTCTCATCCTCTCAATTAAACCCCCCCCCACCCTCCTCCCCTCCCTGCCTCTCCTCTTCTCTCTCCTCATAACTCCTTTCATCTCCTGCCCTTTCTCCTAAAACCTCTGCTCCCCTCCTCCTACCGCTAAACCAGTGGGAGTGTGCCAGTCTCAGCCACTTCAAAGGCAAAGAGCTGATCTCTGCTTTCATCTGCCAGAGAGGGAGAGGAGAGAGAGGGGAGAGGAGAGGAGAAGTGGGAGAGGGAAAGCATAAGAGAGGGAGAGAAAGAGGTAAAAAAGAAATGAGGGGAAAGGAAAGAAAATGGAGGGGGGAGAGAGGAGGAGAATTGGGTGCAGAGGGCGACAAATAGGGAAGAAAAGGGGTGACCGAGGAGAAAAGATGGGGAGAGGGAGGGGAGAGTAGGAGAGGCCTCTATAGCAGGACAACAATACACCTTTATTATCGATCTGACAGGGTGTGTGTGATTGAGAGACACAGGGTTTGTATATAGAAGGGGGTGAAAGCAACTATGTGTGTGTATTCATTGTGTGTGTGTGTGTGTGTGTGTGTGTGTATGAACTAAGTGTGGACGTGTATTACTCATGTTGTGGGGACATAACTCTGTTTACACAAGTCCCCATAAGGTAAATCATCTCATTTTAAGTTGAAGACTTGGGTTAAGGTTAGGTTTAGGGTTAAGCAAGAAGTGGTTATGGTTATGGTTAGGGTAGGTCTCCAGGAAATGAAAGGCAATGTAATGTCCTCTGAAAGGATGGAAACACGACTGTGTGTGTGTGTGTGTGTGTGTATCTGTGTGTGACAGGTCGCTGGTCTCTTACATCAAGAGATCAAAGGAAGCATGGTCGCTACAGTGACAAAACCCTTGGCTCAAAGAGGAAACACACATTCGGCCCACATACTCATAAAAGGCAGCCAGATGCAAAGATACAGGTGCACACACGAGCACACACACGCAAACAGAACACACACGCATACACTGCATTTCACAATTGTTAGCCTCATTGTTAAATAGATAATTATAACAATTAGTGGCTTGTTTTGGGCATATTTTTAAGCATGCAATCCTAAATTTCTGCCATAACAACACAATGACTTGGTCTGATTCACTGTTTACAGAGAGTGAAATTTAATGGACATGTGATATATGTACAAATATATTCAGTTCTTCCAAATCTGATTAGTTTATGCTTACATACTAAAGCATCCTCTGAAACATTTTTTTCAAAAAGTTGCAATGACCAGTAAAAGAATGTGCTAGTCTTCATGTAAGGATATCGTGAGGCGTCCAAGATGCAGTGTCAACTGTCGTCCACTATGACACACAACATGGGATAAAGTGATCGATCGCCGCACCCAACATCCATTGTTGTTCCTGACCCGACCTGATGCTATATGTCTGCTGGTTTGGGCTATAATCAGGCTGATATCAGATAATCTGAACCCAGTATAAGTCATTAAACAGAGAATTGCAGTTGACAAAGTTTCCTTTACATTTCTAGTGGTTGACATTGTGTCGATCTTGATTCCGATTTTCAATCTTTACCATCTCCACACAAACCTGGCTGTTCCCCAACTCATAAATCTTAGAAGGAACTGGTGCAGGTCATGCTGTCACTGACATGAGATCTCAGGAGACTCCCAAACAAAGATGAAGTTTTGTTTTTAATAGATGTATATATTTGAGCTCCCAGCCCTTTGTGAGCCATTAGGCTGACATTCTGTACTGTCAGAAGCTCGGATCCTTTCAATTAACAACTAGAAAAAGATCCGTTTTGACAAGTGGAATGCATAGACATGTTCAGACATGCATAAAAATAATAAGATGAAGAAAGGGACTGGAGGAGACGTATCTAAATCCACAGTGATTTGTTGTTGGTATTCTTTGACGTATGGTTTCCACACCGATGTACACACAATAAGAGCCAAATATCTTGTTTTGCCAGTTATTAGAAAGAAACATGAGTATTTTGTCAATCTGAGATCTATGCAAAGTGTCTGTTCATATCAAAATGGAATAATAGAAGGAATATTCCCTAACAAACTGATATTTCATATGATACACACAAATGCATTTGAACAGCAGAAACTCTCACCTGTTAGATGTGGTTACATCCTGCAGTAGACTCATTAGCCCCACCCCTTCAGGACATTCTAACCAATCAGACCGATCCGTAGTTTGCACCTGAAGATGTAAGGGGAGAGGGAGAACAAAGTGAGTGAGACGGACTAAAGGTTTCGGCACATTAGTCTCCAGTTAAATGGCAGCGGTCCACACTCAACAAAGGATTTGATGACATGGGTCTGACACAGCTAGTACATACATATTGAGCAGTGTGTGAGAGCATTGCTAACCTTTGTAGTCTGCCAGTGTAATGTTGTAAAAAAAAGCAGGGAGATGACACACTGAATAATGACCTCATTTCCAAACACAATGCATCACTGTTTCTGTTGGACGACTGTGCAGACCCACACAGACAAAGTGGAACAAAGAGAACTTTCACCTGCGAGAAATCGGAACACACTTCTTTTTGTATGAATGGGTTGTTTATGCTGTTTTGTCAACACAAAACTGACCATGTAAGGTGATACTGGCTGAATCTAAGAGCCAAAAAGTCAATATTTTTTAACCAATCCCCTGCAGGCTGCCTTTAGTCATCCTGCTAAAGGTCCATAACTAAAGACTCTGAAAACATGCAAGATAATTTGGATTTTGTTTTGTTCTGTCCTGTTTGTCAGGCTACTGGACTTAATCAGAGGAGGAAGACAAGCAGCTATAACCATTGTTTCATCACTAATAAAAAACCTGTGATGATACACTAGAAATATAATTTTCACATTGTTATCTTTTCACAGTGCCACTCAAAATCATCCCCTGGACCACCACATTACAAGAAGCACTGGTCTGTGTTATCATCACAGAATCATTTTGCAAGTTACCACCACCAGCTGAGTGACATCACACTCATTTGTCAATGCCATTTCAAAGTAAATTGATCAAAGAACTAATTTGCCAAAAATTCAGTTGAATGCATGCACGTGCACGCACGCACGCGCACACACACACACCCTCTTTCATATTAGTGCTTTTCATTTTGAATCCTGCCCTCCTTACTGCTCCCCCTGAATCCATTCATTTTACTGCTGAACACCACTCTGGATTCGACTGTCAGCTTAAGAGTATTCTCCTCTCTTAATTCACTGAATTTCCTTACTACATCATTTGTTTCTTCTCTTTGCCACTCCTGTTTTAATTCCTGTCCCAACATGATGTCTAGGCTTCATACCCACCCAGGGACACCTGGTCCACAGACTGCTGTGTGTGTTAAGGATGGTTCTCACCTCAGAAAGGGAGCATTTACATACAGTGTTTAAACCAACAGCCAAGTTAAGTTCTGAGTTAAGGTCTGATTTAATATTACAGTGACAGTCTGTTGTAGAACAAATGTTTTCTGATAAATAACAAAAACTGGGTTTGCCTGTGTCCTTTTAAGCGCTGTTCAAGGTGTGTGTGGCAGTGAATATTTATGTGTGTGTGCGTGCGTGCATGTGTGACTGAGTGGATGTGTGTCCGTGTGTTTGGAGATCGTGTTTTCTCTGATCTCTGGTGACATCATCACCTCTGTCTCTGCGGCGACATAGCATGGCTGTTGCTAGGCAACGGGGTTAGGAGGAGACAAAGATGCTCCCCTCACTCGCTTACTTTTCTCACAAACACACACACACTTCGCCTTCCCCATCAGGGTGAGGGGACATTTATGTGTGCCTGCCAAACAACCACTAAACACACACACACCTGCTTATCATTGCTTCTCTACCCGTGCTCTCCACCCCGTCTTCGCCCTTTCCTCCCCCTTCATCCTCCTCACTCCACATCTCTACCTGACCAACACCCTGGCTCTATAATATTGAACTCAAAGTCAGATGAGAGGCACATAGACAGACAGACAGATTCACACACGTTGCTTCTCAGAAAGACAGTGCAAGGCTGTCATGATAGATATTAACTTCATTAACAGCAGACAATGTACCTGACAGCAGAGAAAGACACAGCAGAATAACATAGATCATGCATGAATTAGACAATACATATATGTATGTATATACCGTATGCGTGTGTTTAAACTTTATGTGTAGGTGTCACTGGTCACATAAACACCTTTCTAGCAGTAATGCTTGGTCAGCCATGGGGAAAAAGTCTTGATGAATATGAAAACTTGTTGAACTTTTTTGCCTGTGTTTGAACCTTATGGCTACTCTACGACACACTCGGCCAGCCAGCCTCTGTCTGATAGAGTGCTGCAACTGAGGGATTGATGGATGGATGGTGGATAAATAAAATTCCATGTTGCTGCCTCAAACATATAAAAGGCTACAATAATTGGACATAATATGCTTTTAATATTTTGGAGACTGTGGTGCGACATTTCAGCCTCTGGAGATGAGTGAGGAGGAAATTTCTACACACCGGAGTGGGATTACCAAGCAGTGTAAGGAGAAACACAGGACGGCATTGACAACAATCATCTAAACATCCTGCCTTGCCCCACAGATCCAGGTTTCTCACGTTGTGTGTGAACACAATTTACATAAAAATAAATCATTAATAAACATTATTTATGCTGGACAAGTTAATATTACAGTTTTATGAGATTTTATGTGTAAAAGGGGTTTGAGGAAAAAAAAAGAAGAAAGAAAGAATTGTGCATAAATATTAAGAGGACCAATCATTGAACACTGAACAATAAATTGTATGTTGCCAGAGGCAGACTACTAAGTTTAAAAACGTTGTGCACTGACAAATCAAACTGCATTAAAAGGCATTTAAAAAATGCTTATTGCTGTGACAACTTCTTACAAATCTTCCTCTTTTCATTTAATTAGCATTCTCCTTGAAGTCTTTCTAAGTTGTGTGTGTTGAAAAAAGACAAGTTGAAAATTTCACTAATTCAGACTTGATTCATTCTCTCTCTCTCCTCCTTTGCAGTTTCCAAGCTATTAGTGGGATCTTTGATTGAGATTAACAGAGCCCTGAAATCAATGAAAGATAATTAAAAAGCCTTTGTTGAAGGGCAGGCACTTGTCTGCGTGTGTAGGTGTATGTTTGAGAGCAAACATGTGAGTCATTGTGTTTCTGTGTGTGTTGTGGATAATGAATGTCGGTGGATAATGTTGCGCTGACATTGTTCTCTGCTAACTGATTGGCCGACTGATAATGAGATTCAAGAAAACTTAGCTTAGCAAATGGTTATAAGATAGTGATTTTTGTTTTTCTTTAAAACCTTAAAGAAAACATTTAACACTTTCAAATGTAAGCTACTGGACTCCAGTCAGTGGAATAAAGTGCAAGGTGGGAGAAGAGTATTGCAACAGTACTCTGAGGAAACTTCAACATTTAAATCTTTCAAATTAACTAATGTGCAATGAGGCGAATGACAAAATGTGCAGAATGGTAGATGGGTATTTTTTTTGAGCAAATAAATTAGTTCTGCCCCTAGCGCTGAGCTGCTTAGTGACTCATCCACTAGCTACGAGGAAATGGCTGAAACACACACACAATCTTGTGTGTGTTGTTCAGGGTGGTGAGCAGGATAGAGAATACACACTTCCATGTTACTGTAGCTGTTAGCAAAGGGGGTAATGAGGGAGTTTGAACAAGAAGACAAATTTGCTACAACAGACATTGACAGAAAAAGAGAAAGAGGTATGACTGTGAGCTTGTGTGTGACAGAGTTTGTGTGTGGGTGGTTCAGGTGGCTGGAACTAATTAGTGAGAGGAATCAAAAATACACTCACACTCTCTCTCTCTCTCACACACACACAGACACACAACACACACGCACACACTACTACAAATGTAAAGTAGCTTTCAGGCGCAGCCTTCAGTCAGATCATATGATCTCAGGGTGACAGCTGACCTTGTGTCCCACGTGCAGAAACTATTTCATGACCCTGCAGCCAAGCCAAAACATTAGGAATGCATTTTACATAATTCATAGGGGTCTACAGAAAAATCAGCCAATTTTTCAAACTGCCCATGTTGACTTTTTAGGATGCATTTTCGCTGGAATACCCTGACCAACCCAGCCTCTCTTTTACCAAATTGTTAAAATTAAGACCGGACATTTCTGTAAAGCCCTGAATAACATTTAATGGCAAAATTTTTTAAACACCCAACATTTTTAAATAAATGAATCCCTAAGTATCTGAATCATGACAACTTGAGTATGGTTCAGTTTAGGCAACCAAAAACTTCTTCAAATGCTGCCATTACAGTTTCACTGCCTGAGAAAGGATGCCAATCTGTGCTGTCAACGTGAAATTTACTTCCATGCCCTGTCTTTTCCCCATACAACATAAACAGCATGCCACTTCCTGCATTGGTACTGAGTGCAGGCACTAGGTGTAAATCTTGTATCGCAGAATCATCCAATATGAATTTATTTCCTGGGAAAGCTAGGCTGCAGAATGTACAGCAAATATTTTGTTTGATGACTTCATGACTGGCTTTGTCTAATGTGGTACGAGTTTAGTTAGCTTCCTCGATGACTTTTAAATTCAAGCGAATGACTGCCAAGTAAAATTCTCAAATTACAGCATGCCTTAATTGAATTTCAAGCTCAATTAGTGAATTGTTGAAGCATTATTTTATTGCTGTATGTTTCTATTTTGGCAAGAAGCTGCCATCTTGTTAAAACCTGCCTAATTCTGGTGAATGTTAGCTGCTGCTATGTAACCACATTGAGCTAATATTATTTAGTTTGGGCAGTAGAAGATAAATCTCCACCTGCTTTACTTCGGTGGGCTCTCTTACGAGTCAGCCGTCTTTGGCCTGTGCTACAAATCATTTTGACTATCAGACAAAATTGGACAGACACTCGAACAGAGAGTGACAGGCAGATACAAACCACACTTTTTCTCCTTCTCTGGTTTGCTCCCTCTGTCAGTCTAGTTCTGGTGAAACTACACTCTATTTTCAGAACAGCAGCACAGCAGGGCTGTCTCTCCGAGTGTGTGTGTCTGCACTGAGTCTGTTTCTATTATTCCAATATTGTCATTCTGCAGTGGCAGCTGTTAATATTTCAACCCCCAAAATACAAACAAACACAGGGCCAAGATACTTGAATAATACAGAGGTATTCAAAAATATGTCAGTGTTGCAATATGACCGATACTAGCACCTGAAAAGGGACAAACACGGAGCACAAATTGAAGTCTGATAAAATGTCATGCAAACAAAGTTGATATGCGTGAACATTTCTATGCATGTGCATAGATGTTGGTCTGTTCGTGTCTGTGGCCCAAATGTGCACCGTACTCACCAGTCGTTTGATGATCCTAAGGGTTGTGCGTTGGATTCGAGGGGTCTCGGTATGCATGTGTGTGCGCAGCACGTGTGAAAAGCTTAGCAAACAGGAAGGGGACAGGCAGTCATAACCCTCTCCTCCATACAGCTGGACCAGTAGGGACAGGCAGTGAACAGACTCTTCCCAGACCTCCTGGTTTTCACTTGACAGCTACAAAGAGAGAAAACAGCTGATGAATGGAACAATGAAATAACTCCATGCACCATGTTTCTATTTATGCTACTTTAGTTACTATACTTACAGTGGATATCATAAATAACATATTTGAAATATAAGTCACATTTTCACACATGCAGGTTAGTGATTAAAGCACACATTCAAGACATTTTTTTTAGTTATTTCAAGTTATTTACTGTATTTGTGTATACAATTCATTTTGAGGCCATATCAAGTAAAAATTAAAAAATGCTACATGGGAGCATCCAGGATCAATGTTCACTCTAATCTGTGTGCATCTTAGCAAGATTGCCATTTCTTTAAACACAAGTTTTGCAGTTTTAATGATATTAGATTCAGGGATCATGCTGACGCTCCTGCTCTCTCCATCCCACTAATCTCCCATGGGGCAAGGGGGCTGCACAGAGGCCAGGGGTGTGTCAGCTGCCCCCTCAACCCTCTCACATACACAAACACACACACAGACGCCCACCCAACACTCAATGTGTATAAGTATAAGTAAAAACCTCTATTGTGTCCATTGAGACCTGCTCTTCTCCTCCTACCACCCCCAGCTCCCCCTTCCATCCTCAACTTCCCAGGATGCCCCACAGCAGCCACTCTCTTTTGCATGGATTCTCTCCATCTTTCTGCTTTCCTCTCCCCTTGTCCGTTAATCTTATTTCATCCTCTCACCTCTTCTCTTCTCCAACTCCTGACTCCTTATTCATCTAAGCCATTGTTTTATTTGGAAATATTTACTAATCATTTTTAATTTCTTAAATGTAAAGAAAGTGGCCAAAGGCAAGCGACAAAGACCATCATTAATCAAGCAATTCGATTTGGTCCTAACTCAAATATTAAAGTACTTCAATCATAATTCTGAGATTGTGAGCGCAGATAGAGGAGAGAGTTATTTTGCATCACATTATTCTTTAATATCTGATTTTAAGTGATTATTCAATCCTCAGTGGTGTGTATAGAGCCAGGAGGTGTGGATGTATGAATGGCTACCGAGATAACAGTTCCACATTTCTCTCAGCAGAAAGGCCAAGACTGTACCCACTCTTATCTCCCTATTTCTCAGATTGCATCACGTTCTGTCCTGGCATTTTGTAATAACGGTGATATAATTACTTCATTAAACTAGAATACTCATTTGTGTTGAACAGATGAGCAATGTGCAAGCAGCACACTGCATTTATATATAAGATTCCTACATTGAAATCACATGTAGCATCATCAGTATGTCCATAGAAAACTACGTATCTTAGCAACTTGGCTACTTTAACAGAACTTGAAGGAATTTGACAATGGACACAGACTCCAAGCATTAAAGTGTATTTCAGGCATTTTACTTGTTTCTTTGAAAATAGTTTACTGTAGGGTTGCTGGATTATTTCATTACCATAGGAGAGATACACACACACTTCTTTGGAAGACAGCTAATTAAAGAACAACTTTTAAAAAAGCTTGATCAGTACTGCTGCTCTTCACAGTGCAGTCAGACATGGGAGTAGGTTTAAATCGACATTTTTATTCTGGGAGGAAGCTGTAGATCTAGTTACTGGTCTTAATAGATTCATTTTAGTGAAAATTAGTCTAATTTATAGAATTGGTGTTTCTCCCTTATGAAATCACTGTTTTACCTTTAGATGGAGAAGTTATTTTAGATGTCCTGCAATTTACCCACAAAGCAGCACTGAAGTGGAAATCAAATTAGCTTGTTAAAGGCAGTTCAAACTAATTTGTGGGACCAACTGTGAAATGATAAGGCTCATAAACTCTCTAAGGTGACACACACTCACAGCGGAAGTGACTGTGCTGGGTACTAGCAACTGATAAGTGCTGCATTAGGTGTCATTTTCAATTTGAAATAGAGACTGTTTTCTTGTATCAGTACTTGTATTTGTTTAAATCACTCAGACTAAAAAAATAAAATATTACTTGCATATAGAAATCATACCCAGAGACTTATTTCTGAGACTGCTGGGAGATTTCCCATGATTCACCTATTCCTTATTCAGGCTGCCCTAATAAGTTTCTAATAGTCTCTCCCGCTGATCCAGAATGCTGCTGCATGTGTCCTGACAAGAACTAGGAAAAAAGATCATATTTCTCCCATATTAGCTTCCCTGCACTGGCTCCCTGTAAAATCTAAAATAGAATTTAAAATCCTTATTCTCACCAACAAAGCCCTTAATGGTCAGGCACAATCGTCTTCGAGCTCATAGTACCCATTACCCCACTAGAACACTGCACTCCCAGAATGCAGGGTTACTTGTGGTTCCTAGAGTCTCCAAAAGTAGAATGGGAGCCAGAGCCTTCAGCTATCAAGCTCCTCTCCTGTGGAACAGAGCCAGACACCCTCTCCACATTTCAGAGTGGGCTTAAAACTTTCCTCTTTGATAAAGCTTAGAGTTAGGGCTGGCTCAGGTGAGCCCTGAACTTTTCCTTAGTTATGCTGCTATCGGCCTAAAATGCCTGGGATTCCCCATGATGCACTGAACTCCTCTCTCTCCTCTCTTATCCCATCAATGCTTTCTCCTCTCTTTCTCTCTCTCCTCCTTTCATTTCCTGCAGGTATTTCTGCCTCCAGAGCTGCTATAATAATAATAATAATAATAATAATAATAATAACAATGTTAAAAGGGAGTTTTTCTTCATCACTGTCTCTCACTGTCATGCTTGCTCGGCACGGTCTCGACCTGCTCGATATGAAAAGTGCCCTGAGATAACTTCTGGTGTGATTTAGGGTTATATAAATAAAATTGATTTGACTTGACACAATATAAAGAAAGACATAACCAGACAAATAAGCATGTTCTTTCTCTCTCTCAATCACACACACACACACATAAAGACTTCCTCGCATAAACAAGCATACACAGACAGTTTGTCTCACTGTATCAGGCATACATTTAGACATACAGAACACAAACAAGCATGTTGAAGCAAATACAGAAAATATTTATGTATGCATGCAAGGCATTCACTCACACACACACACACACACACACACACACACACACACACACACACACACAGGCTCTTGAGTCTCACCATGTGAATGAGGTGTGTGCTGAGTTGGCTCAGGGGTCGGTTTTCTAGGAGCAGCTTCTCTGCTGCCTCCATCTCTACTGCTGGACAAGATAGCCTCTGGCTCTATACACACACACAGACACACACACGCATGCACGCACGCAAGCGTGCACACACACACACACACACACACACACACACACACACACACACACACACACACACACACGTTAAATCATTTATAGAGATTTGACAGTCAATAATGACGGATCCAGAGACCTGCCAAGACAGATTCTGACAGACTGACAGATAGACTAAGAGAGGAAATAGGTTTTCTGCATAGGCTGTGTTATTTTAACCCTTCTTCAACACAAGACGTGTTAAGTACAACACGGGTTGAACAATTTTCTTTATGTCACATCAAGTCATTTTTGCATCTCATTAAGACTTCAGTCTTCTCACCTCCTCCTTTTTTCTCCCCCCTCCCTAATTAGTACCTCTGTTCCTCACTTTGGCTTATTTTAGTTCAGTTCATGCCTACAGTGGAACTTCAGGCCAATTAACGGTGGAATAATGTGATTAATACTGGCACATATTTTCTCCCGCTCTTTCCCAAAGTCACTTCTTATGTTATACTATCTCTCTCTCCTTCTATTTTTTTCTTCTGTAGTATATATAATCTCTGACTGTCTCTCTCTCTCTCTCTCTCTCTCTCTCTCTTGACCAACAGAGTAATAGTTTGGGGAGAGTGGTCTAGTCACGTCCTCTCTGCTTATCAGACCTTATTACCCAAATGAATTTGGTTTGGGCAGAAGTTTTCTTTTTAATGAGCTTTGCATTTCTCGCAGAATTGATTTCCGCTGCACATTCTGCTCGCTCCCTTTCCCATCTCTGTCTTTCCTTCTATCTCTCCATCCTTCTCTCTCCCTCTTGTGTCCTTCTCTCTTCCACCCAGTCTTTTACCCTGCCTCCCCTTTAGTCCCCCCCCCCCCTGTCCAGGCATTAATATGTATGCGTTGGGCTGGGGTGCACACTATGGGGAGATGGGGGCTGGTGTGTATGTCTATATGTGAGCGTATGTGGATGTGTGTGTGTAGGGAGGCAAGCTGAGGACAAAGCCAGTGGTGATAATGAGGCCGCAGGGACATAGCCAGACAGGCCCCTCTGTGTATGCCTGTGAGTGTGAGTGTGTGTATGTGTGGATAGGTGTGTGTGTGTGTGTGTGTGTTTGTGTGTGTCCCAGGGACTCAGGACCTCATCCGCTTTCTCCTGAGTCCACAACTTCAATATTGCAGTTGCTTAAAACTGCTAGCTTCCACTGCGCACATCAATGGACACACACACTAACAAACACACACACATACAGTACACATATGCCTTTAGGGACATGATACAAGGGCAACATTTTGAGGGAGTTGACTTTGTGATTCTGTACTCAACAGAGATGAAACTGGTAAATAGTGGTGAATCAATGTGGGAAATACAGCAGAACAACTGACACATGGTTAACAATCATAGTAAAATCCTTGAAAAGTACAAGAGAAGCCATTGTGGCTGTTTTAGGAGTCCTTGGCAAGGACTTTAGCAATGTAGTCATTTTTAGAAGTATATAATATTGAAGTTATAAGTTAGCAAAGGTATTGATTAGGAACTTGCAAGCATAGTAGCCAAATATTGATATTTGCTCTGCAGACACATTTTGAGGTAGTTAGTAAAGCAGAGAGCCACGGAGCTGAACTCACATCTTCATGAACTTCTGTTGAATTAACATAACAATTAATGGCCATTTATGTGCCTTATTAATTGGCTGTCATTCATGAAATGGTAGAATGTGAGAGAAAGAGATGAAGAGAGTTGTGCTTAGTTTGTTGAGTTACTCAAAGAGACTCAATTTGTTTTGTTTTTTCTTACTGTACAGAATACAACAGTAACTGTAGTGGGGTAGAGCGTACTTTGAAATACAGTGTTAATATATCTAAGAACTTGTTGATGGCACTGTAGGTTAAAACAATTTTTAGTGCATTTTCTGATCTGTTCTGTGCCTTGCTCAAAGGCAGCTTGGTGATCGTTGTTAGAGAGAGGGCAGTAAGTGTCTTGTTGTCATTAGCTATGTGTGAGTGCTCATACCTGCAGTGCAGATCGGACAACAGCAGATGTTTGTTTTAGGATGTTGTGAAGCAGTTCCAGTAGGGCTTGTAACACAATATGGCTGACCTTCCTCCCAGCGGTCCTCTCTCCATCCAGGTGGACTAGTGCAGCTTCTGAGAGGGTGTTCACCACCACCTCTATTAGGCCTGTGCAGAAGAAGAGAAATCATTGGATAAGGTTACTGGATTTTTAAGCACAATAACTTGTTGGTACCAAAAACTTAGCATGTTACACTCTGCTGGCAGTCTATACATTTAGTACAATAAACATTGCACAAAACAGACCCTGACATGAAGCAAGTGCGCTGCTTGACTCTCCGTTGTCATTATGAAATATCAATTTTACAAAAATATCAGTTTGCTCACAGGCTCATTAATTAATATAAGGTCACATTATAGACTGTAAACAATCAAACCATCCTACTTCAACATTCCAAACAACCAACACACCTCCCTCTCTCCCCTGCATGCATGTCAGAAGTATAAAGAATAGCAGTAACAACCCGAGCCTGACTTGAGTAAATGTCTGTAGCTGCAGGCTCTGGTTCGACTCCTCAGTGGATCGATAGCTCCTGCACAAGATGAGGGACACTCTCCCTCACAGGTCGATTAGCATTTCATTGTCACCAATTTGCCCAGCAGAAAAAAATAGCTGAATTTGACATTTACCTATTTAACAGAACTCGAAGCTGTGAGGTTTGAATACATCTGTGAAAGTCAGATATTATCAACACACCCAAGTCCACAGAATGGTAACACAAACAGCAACAACAAAAGACAACTCAATTTAGATGCTCATCTAAAAATACATTTATTCTTCTCTTCGTATCTCTTTGCTTTCCCTGCCATTTCACTCTATCCCTCCCTAGAAAACTGTCCAATGTAGAACATGTTGTGAAGCTACTAACCCTTGCTAAGCCATGAATAAATAGCTCTTCCTAAAGTGCAAAACCATGTTCCTTTGCTCATTAAATTTAACACGACACAGAAGATGCTCTCCAGTTTGCAGTTTGATCTGTGTTAGCTATTGTAGGCTTCTGTCCTTGAGATGTTCTCACCACACATCTCTGTTAGCGAAGACCAGATAGATTCTGCTTTGACTAGGTTGATATGACACACGTGTTCCAATAAATGTACACTGTGCCAATCAATATGTCTAAAGTTGTGCTTCATTTTCATTTCTGTGCACAAACAAGTAACAGTTAAATAACAAATGAATTAAATAAATCACAGTCTTCACTGGGGAAAATACACCCGGTGTTATTTTCTATTCCAATAGATCTTTATTTAGACTGTAGATTGTGTGTGTGTTTATTTCTGTGAGTGAAAGTGCAACACTGCAGACACTAGAAAGCTATTAAGCTAGCCTGCTGTCAGTGAGATGTACTGTTACTTTGTCAAGCTGCCTCATAATTAAATAAACAGACTGCTCTACTTTGGACTGTTCAGTCAAACAAAGACCTCTTCTGCTGTTAATGTGATCCCACAGTGCAGTCCTGTTCTGATAAAACTCTGCTCGAGATAGTTGCTGATGTATATGTTAATAACATTATTCTGTCATTATCTGTTGAGAATAGCTGCCATCACGTATACGTGGCTTGACCAAAATTGAGCACAGAAAAAAAACAGCAACTGAAATCAAATAAACTCTCTAAACTTTCCTGATATTTTAGTCACCTACCAACCAGGGTTTATAGCAGCATAATTAATCTATGCTAATAGTACTCTTTGATTGTGTACCATGCATGGAGTATACATGAATAGCACAGAGTATGCTTGTAACAGGATATCATATGTACTATTAGGATATACTGTAAATTAATCTTAAATTCTAAATTGCTGAATCAATGCTCTGATAATCTGCTAGAGCTTTATGCTATAAAACAGCGCTAAAGAGGCCAATATATGTTTTTATGTTTCCATTCTATACACATCCTTCCATGACTAGGTTGACATGACACATGTATTTCATGTTACAGCACAGTAGAATCATTAAAAATATCTACACTTTATCTGCAAAGGCCACACTATGTACTGACTTGAAATGGGCTACAAAGACATGCTCTGGTGGAAGGGGAAAATTTCAACAGGGTTGAGGAAGCAGTGAAAAGTTGGATATTAGAAAGGGAATTTGAAACATTTTCAAATGCATCCAGTGTTTTCAATTTTCAGTCACACACTAGCAATATTCTCAACCACTCAAACCACCTGTCGGCATTAAAACTGTTCTGATTTTCTCATGGCACCAGTGCATTTAGATTAGACCAGCTGCTCCATTCAACCAAAACATGCCTGATTACAGGCTAAAGACACAGATCACTAAGTATGTATGTTTTTATCTCCGCCAGGCGTAAGCCTGGAGGGAATCATGTGTTTGGTGGTGTGTGTGCCAGTGTCCGTGTGTGTATCTGTCCGCACCTAATCTTGCACACCACTGGACTCATCAACCTGATATTTTTTGTGCACATTTATGACTGTATGCTCAAGGACCTCTCATGGTTGCAGTGATTTAGAATTTTTGAAAAACCTATTTTATTGACTGCTCTGTTTTATACCACCATTGACTGCTGACTCCTCAGTCCTCTGACTGCTTCTCTTTGATCAATTATTTTCCTACATCTTAACCTATATGAGAGTGTAAGAAGGTGGTTTAATTCACCCAAATGACTGACCAGCCATTCAGGAGACAAGGGCTGTGGCCACATTCTAAAACTCTCGCATATAGGTTAACATGTAGGGGAAAAAAACATTCAGTTTAAAAGACACATATGTGCAAATGTTACTTCCTCATTTTAAGACGGGAGGAATAATTTATGAGTGAAAACCAATGTGCTCTGTCCTATTTTGGAGTCTGGACTTTAACTAGGTTAAAAATAGACATTCCACAATGGTTTGCAGTATTATCTATTTATAAACCGCTGTAAAATGGGTTCTATTGGGAATCAACAGGATGGATGGCTCAGAGCATTGCTGTATAAGCAAAGTAGGAAATGTTCAGGGGACAGAAAAACTAAACTGATAACATATGACAAATGGATAATGTTTCAGTTACAATGGTAAGTTCAATTAAAGGTGTACATGGTTTGAATAATGTAATTTTCCCCAATAACGTATGCAGCATCTGGGTTAGTCTTTAACTGTGGACTGTGGCTCAAGCATAAAGTGAAGCACAGTATAGGCAAATCATGTGTGTGCTTAATGTGCTTGATACCTCAATGCAAATGTATTTATTCTCCATATTGATGTGATCCTACGGGCCCAGGCCTTCAACTGTTAAGTCATGGGCCAGGTACAGCCTGTGACTGATTTTTTTCATCGAGAAATTAATAAATTTCAAAAAAAAAAAAAAAAAGTATGTGTTGTATAGAATGTATGCAACCCATTTTTTGGTCCCACCATGTGGTTGGAACTGATCACCATATTTACTAGTGCATTCATTATTCATGCACTGGTCAAGAGAACAATCTACCACTCTAAAGTTAAGGTCTAGTTAAGATTAATTAAAAGTAAATATTTAAAGTTAAGTAAAGACTGTGGTCAAATTTAAGATTAGGGAAAGATCACCACATTGCCACACATTTAAATACGTCAATATCTGACATGTCACAATTGCTTATCCTCTCTGGAATATTTTTTGTTTTAAAACAACATATCTTATTACAAATGTTTATGCATCAATCACTGGCATCCAGGGACTGCAATGCAAAATGCAAGTATAATGCCATCTATGCACAGTATAAACTCAAGACACACAGCAAAACATTCTACATTTGCTGTCAAAACTGGCTTATTGATTGCCATTATTTAAAACTGTCAATCCAATGACCTCTTGGGTGCTTGCTAATATGAAAATATTACTATGGAAGACAGATCTGTGTCGTATAAATTATGCCAGGGGGCATTCATATTGATTGGACACATATGGACACAGTGTGGAAGAACCATTATAGAATTCTTTACATAGCGTTTGGGGAAATTAGCCCAAACCTGAATTTAATTTCAAATGGCAATTTACAGATGCAAGTTCCATAGAAACTAGATAACATCAGTGCAGAGGCAATTACCTGAAAGATTCCTCTGAGATTCTCACAAGAGGTCAAGAGAAATAACAAGGATTGGTGGTGGATCAAACCCAGAGAGGAACCTCAAAGCCTTCAAGGATTCTGGAGACACATGGAGCCCCTGAAGATTTCTTTAATTAATTAAAGGACAAGCATGCTTTAATTAACTGACACCTTGTCAGCACCTAAGCCTAAGACCAAACTCAGGGGCTGCTCAGAATGTGAACATTTTTGAATTGTTGGGGTGAATTTTTGCTGCTCTACATGCTCCACATGTGTCCGTTTCCTTATCAAATCACACAATGTGCCTGAAAAATGAGTCTCAAATTCACTCTCAGTAGAGAAGCTCTAGGCTTCATATCCTTATATAAACACATTACAACCTAGACTTTCTACATTATTCTGCTACATGTTCACAAATTAAAACTGAGCCATCCACAATCATATAAATAATACGAACTTTGTTTAGAAGTGCCTCTTACTCCACCATCAAGTTATTCTTCCCCTCACGCCTCTCTCTATCTCACCCTCTATCAAACTGTCACTCACTTCAACCTCATATTTTCTCCTCTATTATCTCATCCCTCTCCTCACCCAAATGCACCACATTCTCTCACTGTGTATCCCATTCTGTCTCTCTGTCACCTCTCTGCTACCCTTTTTACCTCCCATTTTGCTTTCCTGGCTCTATCATCTTTTCCCCCTCTCTTCTCTCTCAAGTTTTTTTGCCATCTTCTTTTCTTTCTGTTGTGCTGTTCTGCTGTTCTCCCTCCCTATATCTTTCTCTCTCTTTGCTCCCTCTGTCTTCATTCCCCAGGGGGTATTATCTCAGTCGGAGGCAAATCTGCCCAATTATAAACCTCATCTCCTCTCTCGCTCTCTCTCTCTCTCACACACACACACACACACACACACACACACACACTCACTCACACACACACACACACACACACACACACACACACACACACACACACACACACACACACACACACACACACACACACACGCATACACTGGGTGCTCCTGCATCCCCCTCCAGCCCCCCACACACACATACACAGAAGCATAAGCACAAATACATTCACACAAGCACAAAAAAAACCACCTCACTATTTTGCTCTTCTTCACTGTCTATTTTCTATTGCCTCCCAACACACACGCTCATAGACACAGCCATATACACACACATGCTCACACGCCACCCTTCCCCTTCTCTCTCTGTCACACCTTAAAAAGCCAATTATACACGCTTCCTCCCTTCTCCTCTTCTCTCCTCCTCTCCCTCTCTCTTCTTTCTCGCCATCGCCACACTGATCTGGAGTGAACCACAACTAAAAGAAGGGAGAAAGAGGAGAGGTGAAGATAGAAGAGGAGCCCAAAATAGAGGATAGAGGAGAAGGTAAAAATGGGAACAAGGAAGGAAGGAGAGATGATGAGGAGAAGCTGAATTGATTGGAAAGTGGATGGTGGGAAAAGAGGAAAAGGAGGGACAAGAGGAAGAGAACAAGTTAACAGAGTGAAGGGCAACAAAGTAAGGGAGAGGAGAGGAGTGGAGTGGAGAGGAAAGGAGAGGAGAGGGAGATAGCGTTAATTGCCCGGCCAGTATTAGTGCTGGGTTGACAGTTTCTTGTTGAGAGGAGAGCTGATTGGACGATAATGATGCTGACTACTGAACTGCCGCACTGCTGACCCAATGGAAATAGAGGGAGAGGAAGGGGTGATAGTGGTGGTGGATAGTGGTGGTTTTGGGGAGGCAGGGGGCGGATAGACAGAAGGAGACACAAAGTGTTGAGTGAATGAGAGACAGAAGGAGAGAGAGAAATTAACACAGTGCTAAATAGAAATTTGAGAAAGCAAGTATTATTGTGTTGAATTTTCATTGCTGCTGAGAGTTGCAATTACAGCGTTGAACTGTGGGTTCTGAATCATTTGCATATACACACACACACACACACACACACTGAGAGGCAGCAGTGTTTGTAAATGTTTTCTTGCAAACCCTAATGCTAGATTTACGCTGCATCCCTACACGCATAAGCTTTCTGCCTTGCCAGTCCCTCCTGATATTAGAGTCCTCATCCAAAACTGACCTAAAATGACATAACTTCTGAAAAATGCTCTCACTCCAAGAGGACACACTCTCCCCTCTGGATCCACATGCAATCGACAGGAAATTCTCATATTATAGAGTTTCACCATAGCTGAAGGACAAAAAACATTGCTTCTGCCTCATGCACAGGCACATACACACGCACACAACCAGGGTTGCTGACCTGAATCAGCATTACGCTGCAGCAGGACAGGCTGGGGAAAACAAGATGTCAACAAGTAACATGACAATAACTAATGCTACCAGAGTAGATTCAAGATACTGACACCCTGGGTCGGTGACAGACAAGCCTCTAGGATTCACTTAAATCACTCACTAACAATAAAACTAGTGTAAGAGACAGTACAAAAGAAAAGTAGAAAAGAATTGAAGGGTTTTTCAAAGGAGAGAAAAAAGTTAAATCTTCACTCTCCAAATGTCTGCATGCACATAGTATAGACACATAGTACCTTGTTGGTATTGTGGCTCCAGGTCCAGGACTGTGTTTCCACTGAGATTACACAACAAGGCAACTGCATTCTGGATCATCCCACTGTTAACATCACTACTGTTAGCCTACAGAAGGTGAGAGAAAGAGGAAGGATAACTAGGTTACTGGTCAGATAACAACATCTTGTATTCCATACTCAGTCCACAGTCAAAGGTTTTCTATTAGATTTTTTCATATCCACTATTTAACATCAAACTCAATGTGGTGACTTGAGATAGGTGATATATAATATAAGGTAGAGCACATCATTTTTTGCCAAAGCCTGCCATTACGGACACATCGGTGAAACTGCTGGCAATGACAATGTTGAGCAAAGGGGTTAATTGTGTCCATTAGAGGATGGTGTAGTTGTGACCTGTGATAATGGATTGGTTTTGAAGAGAAAACAAGGAGGAAGACCGCAATCTCCACACATCTTCTCAAACACTCCCTTCTCCTCCTTTGCTTGTCCTCCCCTTATTCTCTTCTTCCTCTCTTTCTCCTCCTTACAAAACCTCGGCTTCCTCCAACAGTAATTCACTTCTCCTTCTCTCTCCTGCCCTCATTTCACTATTTGATCCTCTCTGAGATACACCAGCTCTGCCTGCAGGGTCTGTGCGCATCAGTGTGATCTGTGTACGGGGCTGATAAGCCTGGCTGATGCTCATCATGTGCAGTAGCCTGAGGCTGAAGACAATGACATCAATTTGCACCTAGGACAACCTGCCCGTCAGTAAAAACAAATGACAAAGCTAATTTATTTTGATCTTTATGAAGTAATAAGCTGTGAAAGGACTATCATGTACATCTCTGAAAGCATACACCTGACAAAAAGCAATGAGGAACAGTAAATTAAAATGAATTTTAACTTAGTGACTCACTGTCCTGCACCATAAGTCATAGAGCATTCTACATGTATTAGAGATGTATTTACAGAGTGTACAGCATAAGGGGGGAAGGATTTCTAAAAGTATTTGACTGCAACCCTTTCTAATCAGTCTTCTGCCTCCTCAGGCTCAGCATCCAACCAGTTAAAGAACCATGGTCAAGCCAGCTTCCTCAAGTCCTTTCATGTCTGAAATAGAACTACTTCATCATCTAGACAAATACAATTAGGTGAGTTTCTCCATGACAAGTGTGATCATCAATGACAGGTGTAATCAATCCAGATCACAGTGTTTCAGGCAGCATAAATCAATCCAAATGTGAGCAATACAGACGGCACTAATGGATCCTGACATGACTGGTTCAGACAGGAGTAAACAATCAGGAGAGGAGTTAATCAGGCTGTTGGATAACAGTGTTTAACATTCTGCATCAGCTAGTCAGGGCTGGACAGGCAGCCATGCAGAACACTGATTATTTAGTGAATATGTGTGAGTGCATGTGTGTGCACAGAAACCATAAATTACTTGCTGCAGCTCAAGTGCTTTGGTTTGCTGAAAACAGATTGTACTGTATGTGTTTGTGGGTTCATTAGATTGTGCGTATGCAAAAAGGTTCAGGTGAAATAAATTGTTTACTGGAAACATTGTTATGCTTCGCTGATAATAGACAAGTGCTGTGTGTTTGTGTGTATGCGTTTGTGTGGGATCTTAATAGTGGAGTCCATATTCTCACTCTATTAACCCTTCCTCCTCTCTATAGCTGACCTGCCAGTCAATTACACCAGCTGTCTAATAGGTCAACACCACTCAGACTAATTTACATAAATACATCTATGAGGGTTAGATGAAGCGGGTGAGAGAGAAAAGAGAAGGAAGGAGACAGGGTACAACTGAGCTGTAATAAAACACAACAGAAATGCATAAATAAAGTAGCAAAATACAGAAAATAAAATAATACAACTGTGATAATTTGGTTTGATTAGCTGATTGTAAGACTATTTAACAGACTGTCTAATTAATTGACTGACTGAATGACCAGGTGGGTTGCTGATTGGCTGAATGAAAAATGATTAAGTGAGAGCGGTTTCTTACCATAATGAGTTGAAAGATCGTTGGTAGGATCCTACTGTGTTTGATCAACCTGAAAATGAAAGAGAAAAAATACATATTGGAGCAGAGGTAGAAAGACATGGTTGGGAACTTAATTCAATTTAGAGAAAATTCACCGCACTGGTCACACAAGTGCACACCACACTTTCTATACTTGTGAGGAACCTCATTGACATAACGCATTCTTTAGCCCCGTTACCCTAACCCGTACATGCATGCACACATGCAGGCAGGCAGGCATGCACGCACACACACAGGCAGGCAGGCAAGCACACACACACAGGGTTGTTTCATCTTCATTAAGGTTGGAGTTCCGCTACAACGATTCCTGTCTGGTACCAGTGGAATTGGGGGAAAAAAGAGAGACAAAAAGAGCAGACGTGATGAGAGCAGATAAAGTGAGAGAAGGTGAGACAGGAGAGGGAAGGACACGGGAAGAGGAGATGAGAGTTAAAGAGAAGATGAGGTGAGAGAAGATTACATTTGGCAAATAGGAGAAAGGAAGGGGAAGATTAGAGGCAAGGGGAGAAGATTTAGGCAGAGAATAAAGGGAGGACAGAGGAGTGGAGGAACAAATGGATGCAAGGAGTGAAAACAAAACAGTGACGTGAATGAATCCACACTGGAAAATTTGAAGAAAAGCAGAGGCAGAGCAGAAGAGGAGGAGAGAGAGATGTATGTCTATATAGGCAATGGCATTCTGTCTACTTACTGATTAAGGTTGTTTGATTTGCAACCAATTACTGTGTGGTTGGAGTGTCAACACATATGCACACACCTTGTGTGTACGTGTCTGTATGTGTTTATGTGCATGAGTAAGCATACAGGCTGTAATAGAATCAAAGCCAGCTGAAGTCAGACTGGTGTTAATATACTGAAGACAAAGTCTGTCCACTGATTTACAAATCTGTCTTCATTTTAACAATGATTTATAGCTTGTCTGGCAGGTTTCAGACCACTAATGGAAAGCTTTACTGAAACAAGCTGATTCAACAGTGTCATTTTCTGTAGACTGCTGAGCAGCAAACATTGTATTCCACCTCTGACTGAACTTTTGTTTATGTGATGTTCTCAGTGTATCAACTGGGAGGAGGTCTTCATTTAATGAAGTAAGATGTTCCAGTAGAAATGCTTCTGGTCAGCAAAAAAGAGTAACAAATTGCCATCAAAGGGTGTTAGCAAGCCCTCTTAATCTTATACATTCAATTCTTAAAGTTTGAATGTCATTTAGTAGACAATTGCCTACTTTATGATATATAGGTGTGCTGAGATAAATTTTGTTTTTTCTTTGGTGTATCTGATGACTTTTGCTGCAGTCTTGCAACCTACTTTTTACACAGAAATCAATACCAGTTTCATTCCATCTTAATGTGTACTGATAAAATATTCTCCACACCATTACACCAACGTCTGAGTGAAACCATCAGCATCTGCAAAAGAAACTGCGATTAATTGGACCAAGCAGTAATTCAGGTATCAGGGGGTTGTGTACCTAATATTTTCATGCAGCCAACTAGCATCAACATTAGAACTGCATTGCACAACCAAAGTTTGTATACTTTGCCATGTATATATGTATACATACATACATACACAGTCACAATGAGTCTATTATTGTCTGAGCTCAAATTAATAAGATATTTTGACCTACAATGCTGTCATGTAATGGATGTTGCCTGATGCCTTATTCTTGAGGCCAGCCATGAACACACCTAATGTGCTGATGTATCAGCACTCAAATGCATTGAAAAGATGCTTCTTTTCAGTTGAACAGTAACCATCTCCATCGTCTTTACTCATTGTCTGTAGGAGCAGGTTGCTTGTAGAAACATGGAGTTGTGGACAATGACTAAAGATCAACAGTCTACCTTACATTTAGCTCTGTACCCTAAGTTAGGTCTTTTATGAAAATGTGTGTGTGTGTTTGTTTGTGCTTGTGGATGTGATGGATGGCCTCCCATTAGGTAGGTGACAGGCTGAGAGATGAGAGGACAGGCCAGGCCAGCATGACATGATAAACTGGACCACCTTTAAACTACCAGCCATACATCAATAGACAACAACACCAGACATCGAACAAACAACAGCACAACAGGGTGCCCATAATAGAACACAGATGACACAAACCTTACTGCATTAGTCATACATCATCAATATTAGCTTTATAGCAGAACATGTAAAAATTATCACATCATGAACAACCAATAAACTAGATTAAACTCTGCACTACTAGTCATATAATTCTGGTGTCAGCTCTAAAGCTTGACCTTGGATGATTTTGAAAGGGCATTGTGGATCTTGTTATTTCAAGTGAAAAGATAATGAACAACAAAGATAAAGTCAGGGGGTTATGTGTTAGCATTTGGAAGCTTTAGTCAAATATCTACTGTATATCACAAGGCACTGGAAAGTTCTTCCCTGGAGGATGCTCCAATTATTCATAAATGACACACCTTAATGAGTTTTTGTATCATCTAAAGAATATTTTAAAATATTTTTCATGCATTTATTCACACCAGAGAGCAGCCCAGTAAAACAGGCTGTTTCATGCAATTACAGATTTTTAGTGTGTGAAAACGACCAGCTTGCTGTTGTTAACACCTAATGATTCCACTTTTCTCAGGCCTAGAAAGACTTAGGTGTCCAATTGACTATTGCCATTTGATGATGTAATGGTTTTACGAGGTTGAGTCTTTGTCAAGCTATTAACTAATGATAAGAAGGCAATAATTATGAGCTGTTTAAGACAGAGATTTTTCAACAATCATAATATAATAGCCAACCCAGATAAACTAAGAGAAAATACTACCTGATACTTGGCTGATAAGCATGGTATGTGTGAAAAGGGTTAGGCCACATCCACACACATTTGGCAGACAGGCATGCGTATAAGGACACTGAAACATACTTGGGCACACACACGTAACTGCACAGCGTAAGGTTCTTTGGCTAAAGGTCATAGTAAATGTAGTTGTTTGAAGGTGTGTCTGGGCTGTGATAATGCAGAGAGAAACAGCAGGCTGCCTTCCCAACGTTAATGTCCCCAATTTACCATCTAATTACCGCTCGGCTGGCTTCATAGCCACACTTATCTAACCAAGACCCAGGCAATTTAATTTCTGATTGTATAACCGCAGTGATGGAGGGAGAGTTGTGGAGAGAGGGCACAGAGAAAGAGGGAAATGTGGACTAATGTTAATAAATTAGAGATGGTGAGAGAAAGAGAACGAGGGAGACAGAGAAAAAATGTAAAATATTGTTAATAATGTCAGAGGAAAAAGAGTGAGAGAAAAACAGAGATGTAGAGAGAAGAGTGCTGACACCAATTTGAAAAGTTCACGTCACTCTACTTGTGTCAACGAAATAGGGGGATGAGGAGAGGTGGAGGAAGAGGAGGATGGAAACGAGAGGGGGTAATATTACTGATAAGAGAAGTAGGGGCGTATTCGGCTATGAGGGTGAACTTTGAACTCTGGGAGGGATGGATGGAGATGGAAGGAGTGTGGGATATTAGTGATAAGAGGTTCGTTGAATTATTATTGCTGAAGTAGATAAAATAAGTGGATGGAAGTGGGGAAAGAAATGAAGGAAGGACAACAGAGGGTTAACAATTGTGGTTGTTGTAAACTAATACTTAGTATTGAAAGCTTAAAGATCAAACATAGAACTACAGATGGGCTGCAATATTTGGCCACTTCTATGTCTATGACCCTCCACAAAAACAGATAATGACTGTATTTGTAAGCTTAAGTAACCAAAAGGTAGCTTGTCTTAAACTGCACCATTTTCTCTCCTACTTTCACTCGCCTTTTCTTCAGTGCAAGGAAGTGATGCATGTCGATTCATGCTACCCAACCCATTAACGCTTCAGCCCTATCTTCACCTCCCACCCTTTGTCAACATTTTCTCTCCTTCCCAATGTTACCTTTTCTCCCATCCATCTAACTCAATCTCCCTGCCTATCTTTCCTACTTCCTCCTTCAATTCTTCCTTCCACCCCTCCATCCACTTCTCGACTTCCTCATTCTCTCTCTCTGCCTCCTCTTTTTTCACCCTCACTTTCTGTCTCTGTCAACAACTGAAAAGAGAAGACAGATGACCAGAGAATCAAGACTTACTGACAGCTGCTGTCAGAACACATCTATCAAACACACATATATCAGAGCGCGCACACACACACACACACACACACACACACACACACACACACACACACACACACACACACACACACACACACACACACACACACACACACACACACACACAGGTGAGTCATCTCATGGTTAGCCTGGGGATCAGCAGATTCTCTGTGCAACCAAACCAGGAAACACATCATTACCTCTTTTTATTTTGGTGTCAGATGACTGCTTCCTCAAGACATGTTTTTAAATTCCTGAATAGCAAATTACCTCAACATTATGCAGTAGTGAATTTTACTTTTATGCCAGCAATAATTTTGTCTTACTGTCGTATATATGTGAAGAGTGTGCAGTACACGTTTTAACAAAGCTCGTCAGGAGTAGCTAGTGTGCCAAGATATATCAGCACAATATGTCAAGTCTTTACACATCTTAGCTGATACAGCACCTTATGCCTGCCACTAAACTGATTACTAGTGTAGAAAACAGTGGCTTTAAGAGGGGTGAAAAAGGTCTTGTTGAATGTAGATTACCAGCAGTGGTGCAGCTGTGCTGATGTTGCTATTAGCTCTGAATGTGCATCAGCTCCAGCAATAAATAAATGATCATTTGTGTGTATCTGTATCTACTATGGTAGGTGAGAATCCCTGCTAATAGTAACAGTGTGTGTGTGTGTGTGTGTGTGTGTGTGTGTGTGTGTGTGTGTGTGTGTGTGTGTGTGTGTGCGCACAAGGTTGTGAATAAGAAACAGTCAGAAGTGATTCACACTGGTGAACTGGGAATGACTGGCCTTGGCATTAAAACATTGCACACAGAGCACCTAAAATGTGCCTGTGTGTATTACTGTGTGTGTCTACTAGGACTCCAAAACACTTCAACCAGAAAAGTAAAGTCAATAGTATCTCCAGTTAACAAGAATAATGTCCACATAACATTTCAGTTACTACATGAAGGAATATCGTATGTTGAGAGGTGGAGCCACAGCTATAAGAACAGGCTGACCAGCATCTATAGAGCAGGTTTGTATTTAAGTTAGTAATGCTGTACAGGACTACTTCAGTGGATGTGTAATGCACAGTTTTCTGTACTCTTCTATGTACTTTCTTGTGCTGATAATACTGCCTGTGTGTACACTACCTGCAGATCTGCGTGCTTTGTTCAGTCATCGATACCAGGAGTTTGAGTGCGTAGAGCGGGATAGGCTCTGCTGCTCGAAGAAGAGACTCATACCTAGACATAAACATGCATGAGTACAACATTTGGCTTTCGTAGTGTTAATAATTAATGTACTGTTCTGATCATTAGTAACAGAGTGTAAACTGGAACAGATCTGGAGAGAGGGGTAGAGAAGAGGGGGAGGGGAGAACTAGAGTTATAATAGGAGAAGGAGAGAAAAAGAGACGTGGGAAGAGGAGCACAGGAGAAAATCTGATAGACAAAAGAGGGAGGAAGAGGCGAGCTGTGAGTGTGAGGAGGAGAAATCGGGGTGGAAATAAAGGTGAACAAGAGGAAACACATGAGGCAACCACGACAGAGAAGAACATTTTAAAAAGGGAGATAAAAATAATAATGGTATAGGAGGAGACATTATAGATCCACATGGAGGATGTGAGGGAAAGTGAGAAAAATACACCACAAATGTCAACACCTATTTTGTATTTTTGTTACTCTGTCATGATGCAAACCTTTGCACACTGCATTTGTCTGCCTCTGCTCTCCACAGACTGTACAATCATTTGATGCCAACACTCATAAAGACAGAGGCTTGTCAGTAAGCTGTATCTGACAAGTATGAGGATGTGACATGACACCCACAGAAGCAGGACACAAGACACAAAAAACTCTCTATATATTCCATTTTAAAGTGTGAATGGTATCAATAAATGATTACCACATTACTAGTAACCAAAAGGAGTGGGGTACTTGGATTAGCCACGGACTAGGCTGGACTTCATGGAACATTGTATTGGTTATCAAAGGAATGGTTACAGGAAATGTTTTAAAATTGAGAAAAAAATCAGTAACAATACCACTGGCATAAAACAGAGGGTGGGAATCATTTTGACAATTGTCTTGTTGACACTAATTGTACTGAAGTATCACAATTAATTTGGTAATGTTGTATTGATGTTAAAAATGCTCCTCTTAGAACCTATAACTCTCTTCTGCTCCTACAGAAACAAAAAATACAGTAGGAAACCAGAGACATTGTCAGGCCGATATTTAGAAAGAATCAGACTTACCTTGGAAGCAGAGATTTATTGACAAGGGCTAAGATTTGACTACAGGAGCTTCCATCATCTATTCCTTCTGCTGTCCTTTCTTCTTGCACTTTTCTCTCATTCTTTTCCTTTGTCCGCTCATCATCTTCAGTTCCATCACTTTCCTGGACCAGCAAGACAAGACTGAGTTCGGAGAGCACCCTCAAAGCAAACACAGACCACTCCACTGGAACACACACACAGAGAAAGAGGGAGAATATTAATATGGTACACACAAAGTGTTTAGAATACTGTATGTGTGTGTAGTCAGTAGTAGTTTACGAGCCTAAATATATTGGCTGAGAAAATGTTTCTTGGTTGCATTTTTTTCAAAGGGGACCATCATATGCACATGATATTTGACAAAAATATAACATAATATGATCATTACTCTACAACACTAATAAAATGTGAGATTTAACTTTAATATGTCACCGGAGCTCAAGACTGACGGAGCAAGATGTTCTCCCTGGTGGAGAGGCTCACGTCCTTCCTATTTAGTTACACCTGAAGTTACTCATCCTCACCCTCATCCTCCTGGATCCATATTCTTCACATATGTTTTACAATCTATATGTATCAGTAAATTTGTCATCACAATTTGTACATGCTGCATTTTTTTGTTGTTCTGTTCTGTAAAAAAGACAAATGCTATACAGACTGTAAAGCCCTCTCAGGCAAATTGCGATTTGTAATATTGGGTTATATAAATAATTGACGTGACTTGATGTTCAGTGGCATGTTTTGACTAGTTTGGTCTGTGAACATAAATGTATTTTACTCTAATAATTTCCTTTCATAACATAGTTAAAATGTACATAAATAGCCAAACAAACTGACCATATTAAACACCAAAGTAACAGAAGTAAGACAGTATGACATTACACTTCATATCATTACATCATACAGTATGCAGTATAAATACATAGATACTAAAACATCTACATACTTACAAAAACAGAGGTGGGTTCAAGGTTACAAGCTCTTTTAAAGCAACATAGCATGACATGACAAAAGGGTCGCAAGGAAAAACATTAATGAGTATAATCAATGGAGTATTAATGGCCCACACAAAACAAGGATGTCATTTCACCGAGAAACTGGCTCTACAAAACATACTCCTACTCTGTCATGCTGGAAGCCACAGAAACCAGACCACAATGACTCACTGAGGGTCAAAAAAACAAAACACTGCAGTGGATAATTACAATGACATTTTTCACTGGATACTGCAAATCATTAATGCAGAGATTTTTAAACCCTGAAACATTCACCATCCTTCCTTATTCACCATCTCTCTTCCTTTCTGCCATCTATTTTTTATCACACACCTTTCTTTATCACATTATTATCTATCCACCTAATATGTATCTATCTGCCTATTTATAGATGCATGTACAGTTTCCATCTTTGTTTTTAAGATTATTTTTTGGCATTTTTGTATGGAGCTACTTTGGGCTCTTTATTATGCAATCAAACCAAACATGAAAAACTTTCCACAATGCAATCAAAAAATAGATTTGAGAGCAAAACTATGGACACTCAATCAAAAAATGCTTTATTGTATTTGTGATTAAAAATGTATGAATGTGAGTCAAATCCAAATCCAAAACTTGAGTTTGCTAATTAGCATACCGCCCATAAGATTCAGCTCAAGTAAAAAGTAGACTTTTTTGGAATTTTTGAATTTGCAAACAAAACTTTATGATTTACAAATGTTTTAAGGCATTTTAAATCTTTATTTTGCTTGCAATCAAACATTTTTGATTGTGGTGTCAATAATTTTGCTCTTAAATCTATTTTTTGATTACAGTGTGGAAAGTTTTGCTGTCAAACCTATTCTTGTTTGATTGCATAATAAAGACACAAAAGTAGCTCCATATTTTTGTCTTTGTTTGATAACAGAAAGGGGAAAGAAGGAGAGTGTGACAGGCAACAAAGGTCCAAGGCTGGAGTCATTTTCTTTCTACTCTTTCCTATTTGCCATTTCCTCTGTTCTTTTTCTTTCTCCTCCTCCCTCACTCTGACATTTGCTTCTATTTCCACTCTGTCTTATTCTCTCTTCCCTCTCTCAAAAATGGCCCACCACCTTTCTTACCATTTCTGCTGAAAGCCAGCGTTGTCAGAGGAGGTAGGATAGCATCCACAACCTTCAAGAGACATAAATAGACAAAAAAAGCACATATAACAGTGAATTAGTCCTCTAGTGAAGCAAGAATGTGGCAGAATCAATTCCAATCTGGTGTCGTCTGCACATAATGTCTGAATGCTGTGGACATGTAACAACTCATGTCAAAACAGGCTGAAATTCTATAGCAGTACAAAATTAACATGTAGAAAATGTACAATCAAAACTACTGCTAATGTGCTGAAGGCTTTTTTAATGTAAAAGTTCTGATTCAATCTCACTGTTGAACATAAACAGTGTAAATATTATCACTGGTTCAATTTGTTCTCTCCTTTGAGGGAAAAATATATCAATAAAAGCAATTTCAGGCCTTCCCCCGAAAATCTACTTAATATGCAGCAAATCTGAAAACAGGATATATTTTTATATTAAGACACTGCACTTTATTAATTCAGTGGCTATCAACCACACAGACCAGTGTCACAGAGGATCAAATTACTATGGAAATGCACTGTTGAATGATCTCTTTGATAAAACACACACACACGTACTTCGACAACTGTCAAAGCCCTTATTTAGGCATGAATCTGTATTGCATGAATTTGCATGATTACTAATATTACCATAGAAACAACACTAATGCTGAGTGAGTGTGTGTGCGAGGTCATTACATTGAAAGCCAGAGAAAGGAAACTACAAAGGATGTTGTCCACCACTTAATGGTGTGTATTAATATCACAACCATCAAAAGAGTGGATAGAGTCTGTGTGTGTGGGGAGAAAGGCTTGGTGCAGTTTCTCTGAACTGTGAACTATGGGTGACATGTCCCCTCACTGTCTGATATCCTTTCTTGTCCCAGTTTTCTGTTTTTGCTCACTTAGCTAGGTACCCCTCTGCGTACCATAGACGCTGTGCAAAAAAGACAGTTTTTCCTATTACCACCAACTGTAACTAAAGATGAATTTCCTTTGTTTTGTAGCCAGTACAAAAATAGTAATATAAGATAAGATATTCCTTTATTAGTCCCACAACAGGGAAATTTGCAATATATATACAAAGTTGTATTATGTTGTATATATTTTTTATTCTGGTAAAACAAACTCAGAAACCTTGTGTGTATATTGTTGATTATGCAGTGCACAAAACCACTTTTTTCCAATATACCTGCTGTGCTGAAGTTACTATGTATCATTAATTCAACAACAAATAGGCTATTGACAGCATACAGCTCCTTGATACAGACATGCTCAATTTATCTTGGTCTTACTAGAAGACTGAATGGTTGCCACTGCAGTACACCCTTTTGAAAAGAGGGTGGTGGCTTTCTCCATTTGCCAAAGCGAGAAATTCAAGTAGTGTTAATAAACTTTGATAATTGACTTAATTCCACACTGTTTACTGTTTTGGCTTTTCCAAAGAATGCCAAAGAGTAATTATTACTCAGTGTCTGGTGCTGTACTCTATTTATTATATCAAAACTGTGTGGCAATCTTTAAGAGAAATTGTTTATTTATTCCTAGGTATTATGTTGTTAATTTCTCAATTTTTCTTTACAAATAAAAGTTTGACACTTGGCCTTTTACTATGAATTTCTAAATACGCTAACATAACCCAAAAAGCAATGAACCACTCTTTGTGGATGAATGCATATTTAGTGCAATAACATCATGCTCAGTGATTGAAGCCAATTTTAAATTGTATTTGTTTATAGCTGTTGGTTCAGATTGTGAAAGGTCTGTGTAGCCTATAAAGAGGTTTAACTGTTCAATATCACAATTTAACACATTAAATCAAGTGGGACACTGCCCATCACTAGTGGTTTCAACAAGTATTACTTACATAGCTGAAAGTTTTAACTTTTTAAGATGTATGAAAGCAGCTTGTGTAAAAAAAGAGGGTTGTGGAAGTAAAACTTACTGCAAACTTTAGTTTGTGACAAGGATTCAGAGACATAAACTAACTCAAACATGACTGTGTGTCCTTGTCCAGCGGGCAATAAAAGTTAATCTGAGCTGGCTGGTGGTAATTAAAGTGTCTTCCTGTGTTATTGACTCTCAGTAGCAGCAAACCTCCTCTTTGCTCCTTTCCTTTATTTCACATCTCTTTTCTTTTCTCTCCCTCCATCCTGTCTGCTTCCTGCTGCTCTCTACTTCCATACGTCAATAGTCATTAAACACAATCTCATCGTCCCATTCAGTGCACACACACACGCGTATGCGTACGTACACACACACACGCGTATGCGTACGTACACACACACACACGTATGCGTACGTACACACACACACACACACACACACACACACACGTATGCGTACGTACACACACACACACGGAGCTCATGAGGCTCTGTTGGTTCAATAGTTGATTAGTGTCTTGCCTAATAGCACACAAGTTGACCCTCTGTCCTCTGATCACTAACAGACAGGTTTAGTAGACTAGAAGAGAAACACTGAATATAAAACCCCTACAGTCTGAAGCATGACAGAAGATCAGGATGATGACAGGTCGTCTCCAAAGTCCCATCAGAGGCAATGTACTGACATTTGTTGAATATCACAAGATACCTGTCCTATATTTCTTTACTAAACTCTCAGCAGACAGTCAGTCAGTCAGTTAGACAGACAGGTAGCCACACTAAAACTACAGACAGACAGACAAACATTCAGTCAGGGATAGCAGGTAAACAAACTGTGAGTCAGATTGGAAGTCAGTTCCATATTTGCTTGCATGCATACTTACAGCACTATGATATGGAATGGTGAGAGGATGGTGCTGACTCAGGACTTCCACAATGGACAGAGATGTCCTGATCAACTCCTCACATAGTGCTGCACCTAACAGGGAATCAGATAGAATTCAGCTCTACTGAATCATCTCCTCGCTAACAGTGGAGGATGACCTACAGGCTGTCCAGTAACTGAACTCCCTGCGCTGATGGCTGGAGGATTCTTTTGTGAGCTAGCAACTGGAGTGTGGTTGAAATTATTACCTTTGAGCAAGGCAGTGAACTCTCTCAGCTTCTCCAGATGCACTCTACACCTTACCTTGTGCACAAGCATTTGAAATTCAATGTCACATCTGTCTCTTTAAGGTTGTAGGGAGGCTTTTACCAAGTGATACTACAGAATGCTTACATTCTGTATCTGCATTTATTACTTTTAGTCTCAATTTCAACTGTTAAATACACTGACGGTAAAATTTCAGTTCCAAGGAAAAAGAGATAAAGCAGAATTAAGATTTGATGTATTTAAAAGCATCAGGTACAATGATTAACAATGAACATAAAACAACAAATAGAAGAAAAACACTATCCAAAACACATGAAATGTGAATGCAAAGTAAAGTTCCTCTATAGAGTGCAAAAAATGTTTTGCATATATTATATATAAAATATAATACATATAAAATATTGAAGATTCCTATTGAGCATGTAAAGTAACTCACCCACAGCACTGGCCAGATTTGTTTCATTGGACTCTATAGAAGTGATATAATTCTGTAAAAAAGGCAGAGGGTAGAAATGATATATCAACCACATACTACAGCAATATTTGGTCAGGACAGTCTTAATGCACCATAATTACTGATGCTTGTTTTCATTGATCACTATGTGCTGTTGTGTGTTTAGGTTCTCCCTGCCTATATAAAGGACTGCAATGCATATAAGTAATGCTTTTTATAGCAGGCTAGTTGTCTTAATGACCTAAACTCTATATCACTATATACTAACTTGTCAAATGAATTGAAATTCAAAATGTCAGTGGATCCTAGTTTTAAGAGCGTTATTTTTTGCCTTCAGTTTGTGAAATAATTACTCTGCTAAAGAGACAGATAAAGAATCCTTATCTGAAGATGACTGGTGGCAATACTGTATTACCAAACACTTACCAGCAGGAATCCAATTTGAGCTAGAAAGTCTTCTGTGACTATTTGAGATCTAAAGACCTGTGAGAAGACAGAGTCAGTCACACAGACAAACAAGGAAGGGGTAATCGGACAACTAAGAGAAAAGGGAGGGTGATGAGCAGGAATACACATAACATTATTCACAGGCTTTTTATATCCAAAGGATATTCAGTGTTACAGCGCCTGGCCTGTGCTGAACAGTGAGCATGGGTACTGGTAATTTATGAGAAAATCTATGTGGATAACCTTGCAGGCAACAATACTAGAACAAACAACAAAGAAACTCCATTTGGTCCAAGCTACCTGTGATGACAGAAGTTCCAGCACTACAGACATTGTAGGCAAAGTATGTTTAAGCTGTCTGCTCTGAGCTGTAGATGGGTGTCTCCTCCCGATCACACCTCGTAATGAACATAGGACATCCTCTAGAGAAGGGAGACAAGACAAGGAGACACAAGAGAAAATTAGAGGGGATGTGAGTAGAGGGCTAAGGGGGTTACTTAGTGTAATGCAAAATTGTATTTTCATAAAAACTTATTTTATTCTCTTAAAATGTTAAACAGAGAAAAGCATTTTACTACAGCGGGCAAAAACATTAAAGTTTTCCTATTAACTCGAATTTCCATGAATGTTTTTACAAGATCAAAAGTGATAGAAATTCTCAAATGTAGTAATAGATGAATGGAGTGAGGACAGGAGAATGCTGAATTGATAAATTGATTTGCAAGTTCGTATCAACATGTCGGTGAAAAGCACACAGAGCAAGCCCAGTCATGCAGAGGGATATTTTGTGTGTGTGTGTATGTGTATCTCTCTGTACCTAGTATCAGTGGTGCAGTGCTACTCAGATATACAATCAGTAAATCCAGACACTGAGACAGGTATCCTGATTGGCTGGGGTTCTCTCTAAGGGGAGTGGCTTTGCGCAGGTCTCTCTCCATGTACATCACAAGTCTAGACAGAAAGAGACACACATGCATTGCACGTCACAAAATGTATGTAGCATTACTGATAGACATAAATATTGCAAGGATGATGGATTCATCAACTTAATGACTAGTGTATATGATGAAATGATGCAGACACATTAATAATATGCTTCACATCAATGAACTATAAAATTTTGAAAGGATGCATAAAAAAGAAGGGGCATTGAGATTGGCTTGGAGAGATACAGACAGACAGGCCCTGAGTTTGAGAACATTTTTATTCTTGTCAGACTGCTTGTATTGAACAGTAATCAATAATATTCTATTCACAAATTCAGAGCAGAGCGGAAAGGTCACCACTGCTAACTGTTATTCATTACCAACACACAACACACCCACACATGTGTGTACAAGCACACACAAGAACAAACAGCACGAATGCAGATACATGCAGAGCGATTCGGAGAGGTCATATTAGTTAACAAATATTGATTCTAAGCTTTAGAGTGGCAATGGTGCAGGGGCAGCGGGGGATTACTAATTCAGTATTTTTCCTCATAATGCTGCATAAGAGATTAGCAGCCAGGGTTTACAGTTATATGGACTCCAACACAGCTACTGTTAGTATATTAGGGGTCCAGTGCATTTCAGGGGAGCTTGACTTTTCTGTTATTGTTACAAGTTTCGTGCAAAGCAAAGTCCAGTCAATACCACCATTGTTAGACCCTCAAGTATAAAAATAACAAGAACTTAATAGCAAGTTATATATATTAAAGGCAATTAAAGAGTTAATGAAAAAACACAAAATGAAATTTAAAAAAATATATATACAGAAATGAAGGACTTCCTACACATAAGGTAGAATAAGCATCAAAAAATGCTAAGACCATGTTCAGTTCCCGTTACATGAAGGTCTGCTACATGAATAATTTTAATTAACTACTTTGAAGGACGTTGAGTAAAACCAGTAAATTCAGCATCATTCTCCATATCCTCAAATTCAGCTTTTGACAGGACGGCTCTGTGAGAGGAGGTGGGTCCACAAAGTTTTACCACAGAGGAGGTGGTATACAACAAACTGAACAGTGGGATTGATGTCAACTGTACACTTGGCAGAAGACATATGTATTAGGAGCCAAATTTGGGTCAGAAAGACAGCCAGTATTTCAACTGCAGTGGTTTAACTATGAGTGATATGAAAAATAACTGTACTTTAAAATCCACTGCTAATAACTAGATTGAGCTGGGAGAGTTTTGCTTAAAAGGATTGTAACATACCAAGTTTCCCAAATGCTAATTCGACAGTACTTGTTCTCCTGTAGACTTTGGGTTAAATCTGCCAAAAAGATGTTGTTGTTGTTTAGTGGGTGAATGTTTTACTTACAACTAGAGTTAGCGCGTAGAGATTTTAATATAAAATTTATATTAACAATAGACTTATTTATAAAAAACTTCTCTTAATGTTACAAAATGCTTTACAAAAGAAAAGGCAGATAAAATGAGAAAAAGGCAGCAAAGACAATATAATGATTAAGATCAAATAAATAGGTATAAAAACAGTAAAGATAACAACATATATCAAACATTTCCAAAAGCTTCCACAAAAAGAAAAGTTCAAGCACAAGGCTTAGTGTCTCTGAGTTCAGTAGGGAGAGAGTTCCATAGTATGGGGGCTTTAACAGTAAAAGTCCAATCACCCTTTGTCACAAGCGGTGACCTTGGAGTAAACAGCTGGGCTCTATCCGCGGATCTTAATGTCGGGAGGGCACATACCAGGTCAATAAATCAGAAATGTACTTAGGAGCAAGGCCATTTAAGGCCTTAAAATGAGCAATAAAATATGAAAATCAATTTGAAATCTAACAGGGAGCCAGTGTAGGGAGGCAAGCACAGTGGTGATGAGATCATGTCTCTTTGTCCTGGTAATGAGCTGATCAGCAGCGTTTTATACCAAGAGGAGACAATGGAGGAAGGTATCTGGCTGATACCTGAGAAGAGTGCGTTGCAATAATCAAGCCAACTAAAAGCGTGCAAGTTTTTGTAATCAGCAATTGATAAAATGACCTAATTTTAGAGATTGTCTTGATCTGGAAGAAAAATTAATGAACAACATTTTTGCCTTGATTTGACTCGCCCTACCCCTAGATTCCTAGCAGCCTATTATTATTTGACAGCCCGCCAAGATTAGCACCAAAAAAGCTGATGGAATTTGAGGGACCCAAAAGAATGACCTCCAATTTATCAGCATTAAATTTAAGGAAATTTTGTGACATCCAGGATTTAATATCAGAGAGGCAGGTTGTGAAATTAGCAAGGCTGCTAGGATCTGTGGGTTTTAAAAGCATCTGTAAATGAGTGTCATTGGCTTAAAAATGGCAAAACAAATCACAATTTTTAATAACCTGGCCAAGAGGCAGCATGTATATAGAAAACCGAAGGGGACAAGAACTGAGTCTTGAGGGACACCACAACCCAACAGAGCCACTGAGGAAGTCAAGTTACCCAGAGCTATAAGCAAAGAGCTGAGCCCTTACATCTAAGTGATGTAAGAGGATATTGTGATCAATTGGGTCAAAAGCAGCAGTTTTAATTCTAAAAAAAACTAAAATCAAGCAGCTGCTTCTGTCTGTAGTTAGCAGCAGATTAACCATAACAAATGAGACTAGGAACTGTTAAAAACACTATTATTCATAAAAGATATCAGTTGGGATGAAATTAGTTTTTCCATACCTTAGATAAAAAAGACAATTTAGAGATTGGTGTCTAGTTACTTAAGGACAGGGGGTCCAAATTAGGGTGCAGGAAAAGGACCAGAGGTAAGAGGGCTAACAGTGGAAAACACCTCCTTGAGCAGCTTAGGAGGGATGATATCTAAGACGCAGGAGGATGAGTTCATATGGGAGATGGTACTCTCTCACAGTAAAATTGTAATGGGTTGAAACTGGGTAAAAGAGGCAGAATTAACAAGGGGAATGGAAAGAATGCAAGGGTCAGCCTGGATTTGGGACCTGATATTCTCAGCCTTGATTACAAAAGGAGCAAGAAATTTCAGAGTTCAAGATCAGGTTCAGGAGAAGAAGTGAAGGAACCACTAATGACAGAATTAATTACCTTAAAGAGAATGTGGGGGTTGTGGTTATTTCTAGATAACAGTTCAGCACTGATAGCACTAGTGCTTAACACAATTACAGCTGAGTGTGATGGGAATGTGATTTAGTTTATTTAGATATAGTTTTGCAGGTACTTGGTTGTAAATGGAAATAATTTTGAGATCAGTCATAAGTCATCATCAGAAGTCATAACAATTCATCCTGAGAGGCACTTGAATGTGTGTCGTAAATTTCATAGCAATCCATCCAATGTTGTGAAAACATTTCATAAATGTCAACCTGCAGGTGGCTCTAGAGGAGTCAAGGGGCCACCAAAGTTATTTGGATTCATGCTCTGGGTACCATGAACGTCTGTACAAAATTCTAGGGCAGTTCATCCATTGTTGAGATATTTCAGTCTGGAGCAATGCTGAGTGTGTCTAAAAATAAGCTTGTTTGTTTGTTGAATTTTTGTATTTGATTTGCCAGTTTTACAAATCAGTTCTGATGTAAACAAACCTTTAACACTGCTAGTCATTATTAAGTAAGATATAGCTGTTGATGTTGTAGCCTGTGTTTTCCTAGTCTGTCAATCAAGGTAAGCGTAATAGTAGGTTCATGAACAGAGCATGTATTTGAATTGTGGTGTTGGGGTGACATTAAGCATAAATCTATCTTCAGCATCACCACAATCAACATAATCACATGACCTCATTAGCCTTGAATATAATGCAACATATTTTTTCTTAAACTAAATGCTTATCAGTATTTTTTTCCCTCTACTGTACATGTATGTCTCTCTGGGTAGTTATTTGCCTGTCTGTATCTCTAACCAGCTTCATGCCTGTTTGCTGTCTGCCTGCCTATTTGTCTCCCTGCTAGACTTCTGCCTGTGTGTTCCTCTGTTAGTCTTGCAGCCATTTTTTCCCAATTGCTAAATAAAGAGAGACAAACTTGCCACCTCTGTGTCAGTCACTGTGGGAGACTCACACACAACTGACCTACAAGTGGCCTGCTCTGTGTGTGTGTGTGTGACTGCCTCTGTTGAAAGCCATCACACTCCACTCCCAATGGCAATCTTGACACTTCCTCAGTGAGGCCTGCGCAAGTTTATCTCGTACAGACAAAAACACACACACGCACACACACGAACACACACATTTTCATGCCACTGAGGAGCTAATTAAACACAACGTGCCTGGGTGAGAGCAGGACTGAGGGAAAGACGTGTGTCTGTGTGTGTGGTTGAATCATGCAGAGTGCTCGGTGGGAGAGAGACAGGCAGGTCAACTCTGACAGCTCTAACACAGTGAACAGAGGGAGAGCAAGAGGAGAGAGATAGAAAGTGTGCGTATGTGGAGGAGAGGAGAGAGAGAAAAAGAGCTGAAGAAAAAGTGAGAAGTAAAAACATCTTTATTCTGTTTTGGAGTCACGTGTAAAAGGAGATTGTGTTCAGACCTTCAGAAGTTAAGTAATTCTCAAATCTAAATATAAGAAAGCAAAGTCACTATAACAAGATATCAAGGATATGATGCTCTGGCATAGGGCTGTAACGTCAGAGGGAACAGTACAATGAAAAAGATCCTAAATTAGGTAATCATGCTGCTTCATTTCCATTTCCTACTGCAGACTATGTCTGTGTCCCAGATCTATAGGACATAAACACACTACATAAACACTTTACAGTTTAGTGTTTAGGCAGTTAGTGCAGCAGAAAGTAATCTAGACATGTGCTGACAAACTACACCTGCTACTGCCAATTTAAAATTTGGAAACGATCTGTTTTCCCTAAGTTACTTCACTTTTGTTTTATTGGATCTGTTCACTGTTTTAATTATTTCCAGGCGAGACTAGCTCCTTTATTTCCTTTGTGTGATGCAAGTGATTTTATTATACATAATGACATCTTTGAAGATACTTTGTCATATATTACATATATACGTATATATCAGTATGAAGCCACTTAATACTCAAAATCCAATTAGAGTTGTTATGTATGATGGAACTGGGATATAGCTTATAATTTAAACTTGTGTATAATAGTGTAAGACAATTAAAATAATTAATGGATTGTATTAGTGACATAAGAGCGTTCCTCAGCAGCTGCCAAGGAGAGGTTTTGTGGTTATGTCCATCAAAAATTATAAAGAGGTGTATTCAGATTGGCACTTCATTTTTGGTGAGTGAAAATAATTAGAAAGAAATCTAAATAATTGGTTGTGGTAAGAAGCCTAAATCTAACTAAACATAACCATACTCTTTGATGGGTGCGTTAATCTAGCAGTTCACACATGTAAAATGTCAGAGAGCGATAGCTGGGAAAAAAGAGTCCCAGACTGAGAGAGAGAGCGAGCAAGAGCATTTAAATAAAAAAGAAAACAAACATAGCGAGAAAGGAGAGGAAAATTGTGTGTGAGAGAGAGAGAGAGAAAAAGAGAGAGAGAGAAGAGACAGCAAGGAGAGAGAGAGTTATAAGGATCCAGATGTCAGTAATCTAAGGCATCTTTTTCAAACTGAAATACCAACTGGTCATAAATTACCAGGGGAGCTGACAATGTATATATATACAGTATACATATCATGCATATGCATCTGATCATGTGGGCTATGCATATTCACAGCTGCACTGCAAGTTAGTGTGGGGTGAAACACAGGACAACCATCTAATGAACCATTTGAAGTTCCAGTAAAGTTACAACATACAGCCCAAACTGAATGTCCATGGTACATACAATTAAATTATCATTCCCACAGCTGCTGTGCTAGTTAATGCAAAGGTTACGCAGAGTACGACTGCCTTGCCAACAACCCCAGGCAGTTCCTTTTTATGAAGGAAGTCTCCTAAAAGCAGTCTGCTTTAAATAACAGATAACTGTGTTAAAAAGCAATCTGAGTACTTGTAACAGAATGTGAAACCTCTGATTCAAGATAAATCATCCCACAAAAACATGTATGGCCAGATTTGCTGGTTTAATAATCTAATAAATCTTTAACTCAGTTTATTGTGTAACATGTCCACACTAAGTCAGTTAAATGTAAAAATTAAGCTTTTTTTTAGTGTGGACACAAGTAATTTTCACAACTAAACAGTGTTTTCAGACTTAGTAAATTACTGTGGATGTCGTCTTTGAATGGTCTAGTGCACAACACATAGTCAAAATGAAAAACTCTTAAACTTGGGCCAAAAGGAATGCTCAGCTGGAACTTGACATTGTATAATATACACAAATGAACAATGTAAAGTTACTGATATAGTAGGTAGCAGTACAAATGTCAATTTCTTTCAAATGAATAATATTAAAAAACAAAAACATTGAGCACAATTTTGGATTTGCCCCACCACACTGTATACTGAACTGGGAATTTTGTTTCAGCTATAGCGTAGCTTGGTAAGAGAACACACTCTGAAAGCTACAGCTAAATAATTAAAGGGGAATACCACCCTGAAATGGAATTCACAAATGCTATTTGTTTGTTCTCTGACAGTTCAGTCTATGAGTGAACATGGCCAACTACATTCCAGAGAAACTAATTAGCCAGTGGTCTGACAGACTGAGTAGAGTTGTGAGTAAGCTTCACTGGTCCAAATCACAGTAGAGACAGTCAGTATAAGGTTGCAGGGGGTATACTTTGTAGTAAAATAACAGTTACACAGAGAAATCCCTCTTAAGCAGGACCCACATATTATAAACGTGTTATAGTACAGTTTTAAAAAAGTGTGAATTATAGTTAGAAATGAAATGTCCAGCCTCATCACTAGGAACAGGTCAGATCAACCACAAATTCTAGAGGTGTTTATGAAAACCTTCATCATACTGTATGAGATGGGTAAATTTTCATACAACAGTACTTGGTCACAGTAAGTGACAAAAAGTGAGCTACTTTCTAGTCAGACAAAACAAATATAGGCATAATAAGAAGAAACCTTGCCTATGTGTACTACATGTGCACACTGTTGTGTGCATGTGTGTGGGTGAGAGTGAGTGTGTACTGTATTTACCTGTGCTGACAGCAGTAAAGCAGTGCATGTGTGTTGCCCTGTATTAGCAACAGTAGCAGTAGTAATGCTTTGGCTCTTGTTACTGTGGATGGACTCTCTAGACAGCACAGCACCTTCAACACCAAATCCTACAAGACACAAACACACAAATGAATAAAGTGAAAGTCTTCCTTTCTGCTGGTGTCCAGTCCTAGATACCAAACTTTGCATGCTGGACACAAAGCTATGTTCTGAGTTTATCTTATCAAAAGATAATACAGCAATGCATCCATATAATGTATTCAAATAAATAAGAAATTATTTAATTTAACATTTTCCCTAAGGTGCACAGACAAAAAAAAAATTCTGACACTGCGTTGACTAAGAGGCTAAAACTTAATCAGCTCAGACTCCAAATTATCACACAGCACACACACACGACACACATACACACAAACAAATGTGTATGCCTACAGCTCTTTTAGACATCCATTCACTCAACATTAACTCAGAGACGGTTACTGGTTGGAAAAATTTGTGACTGGCCAACATTCATTACCATTATAATTATCACCAACACCATACACTTCTGACTGTGTGTGTGTCTGTGTGTGTGAGAGAGATTGTGCATGCATGTGTGTTTATGGGGCAACACACCAAGTTAATTAATTTCAAAGCCCAGTAGTGTGTGCCTAGCTGATAAGTCCCTCCCCACTACCCATAATGCTTTGCTGAAGTAGAAGGCTGCAGTGCGTTCATTCAGCCAATTAGCCCAGATACTGACACACTCTACAAATTAGCGCATGTGCATGCGTGCGCACCCACACACACACAGACAGTCACTCTCTCACACTCATGCACACAAACACACACACTCTAACAGACAGAGTTCTGTGTAAACAAACTCTTGGACTGTCTGTCTTTGTGCCAGGGGAGAGAGAGAGGGGAGAGAGAAGGGGGGTGAATGCATATCAGTGTATAATTAGAGCAGAGTTGAAGTACTAAGTTTGTATTCTGGTGTTAAATTGGAAATGCTCAATGCAAATAAATTCAGTTCAGAGTCAATTACCAATGCTAGACTCCAACTTAAAAACCTTCAAATCAATTTTAGCCCCTCTGCCTTACCAAGATTAGCACTTTGCATACACGCTAGATGGTCTGTCTTATGAAAAATTAAATAAGCAATTCCTGACAAATTAGTTTATGCACAGTTCAGCATAAGTTCATGAACTGTATGGAAGAAAGAAAGAGAGACAGAGAGACAAACTGACAGAGAGAGAGAGAGAGAGAGAGAGAGAGAGAAAGAGAAAGAGAGAGAAAGAAAGAGAGAGAGAGAGAGAGAGAGAGAGAGAGAGAGAGAGGAAGCACGATTTATAGAATTTGAAGCTTGTTTCATTTATTCCTCATGTTGTTGTGTATTCATCCCTCAGCACTTGACTTTCCCTCGTAAACTTAAAACCAAAAATCAAACCCCACCCAGTAATGATGTTACCACCTAAATCTCCTGTATAATTTCTCTCTATGCAATATCTATAAAATTTAACACTATAAAAAAATATAAAACCATGCATTTGTTTGTATCAGGATTTCTCTCTGTATTTGTGTTTGACATCCTGCAATGAATTCTTACATTTTTCAGCATGTGTGCATAAGAGTAAACACGTACCCTGTTCTGTGTGACACGGTGTGTTTGGATGCGTGAGGTGAGCAGGGCAGTGGCCACAGCTGTGAGCAGGTGCTGCTGGACCCTGGCCCCTGCTCCACCCACGCCCTCCAAGATAGCCGCAGGGCCACAGGTGTCAATCACTGCCAAGAAGACTGCAGGGACCACCCGGGTTAGCCTTGAAAGAGACTGGAGAGATAGAGACAGACAGATAAACATGCATGCACACTTAGGTAATGAATATCATTCATGGATTGGGTTCATGGATTGGGTCTGAAGAAGATGTTAGGCTGTTAGTGCCTTAAAGAAAAGGACCAAGTGCCCAATGGTACAAATGCATGTATAGGTTATATGTCACTCTATGTTATGTAATTCAACAAAGATTTTAATGATTGACAGTTCTGACAATGGAGGATCTATGATATCAAATGCTGCATGAGGGCCCAGCAGACCAATAGAAGTACATGTAGATATCCATCCAGATATTTGGTGGGTAAAGCTAAGTCGCCAGAAGTGCTACAAATCATTTGTTGTCATTTAGCATTAGAAGTGCATTCTTTTTCACTATTGAAGGTCAGTCAGGAGAGGCAAAATTTAGAATAATTTTCATAAGCAATCACAAAATATGGGAGGTACAAGAAGTGCAAAGAGTCAAGCATCTTTTCCTGCTTTTACCCTGTCTTTCCAATAAATATGCTTAACTTGAATAACATTTTTCTTTTCAAATTTGTATCAACAGCTTGCCTTTTCAATGTCAACTACTTGAGTTCATCGCCATGCTTTTGCTGTGTATGTGTGTATCTGATGTTTGCGTGTGTAGGTTCCACAAACATGTTAGTATGTGCATATGTATCCATACACAGTCACACATATGTGTGTGTATGACTGCGAATTTTCATGCATGAGAACTTACAGAGATGGCGGTGACTCTGACAGCTTCCACAGTGGAGTGAGTGAACAGGTACCACAAGGTGGAGCCTATCTCTGTGGTAACCAGATAATGGGAGGGGCCAGAAACAGTGGTGGAGATGTTCTCTATGGCTTTTGCAGCCATGTGATGAACGATGGAATCATCCTGTAAGACAGACACACAAACTCTATTGAATCATTTATATTCCCTCTGAAACAATGACCAGAAAAATTTAAATATATATATATTTATCTATGGCTGTCCCGTATATGTGTTAGTGCCCATGGCATGGCTAAATTGCACATCTGTGAAGGCACCATACAGGTTTGGGAGTAACATATGCTGCCAACCAGACATCTTTTTCAGGGATGTTCCTGCAAATTCAATTTCAAATAAAGAATGAGTGCATATTTGCAAAAAAAGTTTGTACATCAAATATCTCGTCTTTATGCTATATTCATGAATGCAAGAATGATTGCATTCTGTTTTGATTTACATTTACACAGCGCCCAACTTTTTGGAATTGCAGTTGCAGAACAGCAAAGTGGTGGATGTCTTCTATTTGCATTAACATAAAGATTAGCTGTCATACGTGGTGTGCATGCTTACATGCAGAGCATATATATGCTCAAGAAAAAAAATGCTGGAAACTCAAAACACAAATTCTGAAAAATGTCATACACCAAAAGGCAGAAATGAACAATAAACGCAATCACAAACTGACAATTAGATTAGCGCTCAACATTAACTCAACACAAAAATGAGAGATGTTGCCCATGTGTATGCTTGTGTGAGTGTGTTTGAGTTGATGTACAAGTATTTGTGCGTGTATGCTTATGTGTATACTGTATGTGCCCACACACCTTTGCCTCACTAGAGAATAGTTGTTTGTGTTCAGACAATGGGGCCAGGCTAATGAAATCTCTGTGGCTGAGGAAATGAGTTTTTCCAGGAAAGTCATTGTGGAGAAAGACAGGAAGTAGAACAGAAGTGATTGCCTCTGTCAGGTTATTATTGTGTTTCACTGTGTTACATCACTTAGACTCTACTCTCCCTAGATATGAGATACAATAGAGCCTATTCATAAAACACAGTTAACTGTATTTTGTGGTAAAGGTTCATAATAACAGCTGAAACATTAATTTCACCATGTCAATTTATCATGGTAATTCTGAAAAGTGGTGCAGGTGACAGATAATGACATTATTACTCTCCCTAATTGTTGCATATTTCACACATAACTGCACTGACTGTCCACACATGTGTGCATATATGCAATACACAACATTTAAGAAATGAGAGACATAAGACAAAATCCAACAATTATAGTGATACTCCATAAAAATGTTGTGTGGTCATTTAAAATTTGTCACCACAGGAATCTATTATAATAGACAAGAATTCAAACTGACTATAGCTGCTGTTCGTCAGAAAGAGCATTTATACCACATTTTGAATTTCATCAAGGTTTACCTCAATCCCATCTGCCTTAACATATGCACTTTCCAATAATAGCAAAATAATGTCCCTACTGTCCTGCAGAAAACAAAACAAAGTGAACCTTTTAGAATTGAGAAGAATCTTGATTTTTTCGTGGAGGCATGGGTGTAACTCTGACATTTAACAATGCATCAATGGTCAGGCTGTGATCTACAGTTATTTAACATTTTACAGAAATTAAAGACACATCCTATTCAACCACATGGGAACTCTATTCATAACTGATAGCTTAAATAACCATCTATTAATCCAATATAGGACATCACATGATGTATTCGACACCAAGGGACTACGTAGCACGACAACATAATGAATCCTCTGGCACCCCTCCGGGAACCAGTAGAATGGTCTGTTCCAGCATTCCCTAGGCTGTGCGGGCCAGCTCACTAATGAGCCCACGGGGGAGCACCCACTGTCTGTGTGTTTAATAGACTGTAGCCCTGCCAGGAACTACACAGAGAAAAAGAAAGAGGGGGGGCTGAAAAAAGAGAAAGAGAGAGAGAAATGGAGTGAGGGAGATATCCTTGCATGTGGTGAGAAACAAGTACTTCATGCGAGAAACTCCATCATTATGATGCAGACAGAGAAATGCAGGAGACAGAGGAAAGAGTAAGTTATTCTCATTATAATTTCTCCCAGTATGAGAAACAAGTTCATCCAAGAAACACACTCATTATATTATACTCAGTGTCCTCCTTAAACCTCACATTTCCACAAAGTCAACTTGAAAGAAATTAAAGTAAAATTTTTTGCAATGGCTTTCCCAATAACTTGGCCACCAAGGTCATCTAAGATTTTATTCTTTACACAAGACGTAAATCATGATCTGTTATTTTGCATAACACCGTTCAATCATAAATCATAAATGGTAAATTGCATTTATATTGCTATATATTACTTTTCTCGTCTTACAGACCATCGTGCCACCTGCTCATCAGGAGCCGTAACTATTTTCACACACAGTTGTGTCTTTCTATACTTTCTATACTTACAAACACTTTGAAAGTCTGCAGCTATGCTAGCTGCTCTGTGAGGATGTACTTAAAAGCTAAATACAAATGTTGGCATGCTAATATTTTAACAATGATAGTGCTAACATACTAACATGTTCCCCATCTCAGTTTATGTCAGCAAGTGATCAAGCTAAACGTGCTAATAGACCTTTTTCACAGTAGACACTCTGGCATGTCATAGCAGAAAAATACAGGTGTAATTGATAACATTAATAGCAACTGCAGTCCAGTTAGGTGAGCTAGTTCCAGAGTCCTGGTATTGTGCATATGGGCTCAGAAATCCTGGCTTACTGAGACACTGAATGGATCTGAGCCATTGTTACCAAACTTTAGCAAGTCAAAATATCTGTCATAAGGTCTATTAGGTTATTGTGTTTATAGGAGAAAAAAAAAAGTCAGATTCTGTGAACTCATAAGATATTAAATTCCTCTGTTACTGCAAAAAAACAAAACACATTCATGATCTAAATGAATGACTGAGGTAATTCAACTAAAGGTGCTCAAATAGCATTGCAGTATATAGCAAATATAAAAAGGATAAGGACATATTGAGTTGCAGAAAATTTTTCAACAATCCACATCTGCGTCATTAAGATTAGAAATGTCTTTCAGACTCAACTGCTTCTCCTCCTCAATGATTGGTAATGACCTAATGTTTGGTAGATTTAGAGCATGAAGTTCAGTCTTCCAGAGGTGTCATGGGCAGATCTAATTAAATGACGCTCTCACCCACTCTCATAAGCCCTCACTTCAAACATCCAGCCGTGATTTCTGAGTAGGTAATCATCCTAATTAAAACCATTAAAGATAGATATAATACTCTGGCAAAACACACATTCTTTAATTTTAGATTTCCTGGATTTGAATTTGGTAATTGCTGGAAATAACAACATGTACTTCCCTTCATTTTATCTTACTGGTGTATCCAGTTTAAACAGGATTTCCTTTTTTTCTCTGGTTTTAACAGGACTAACTGGCTTCCTTACAACAGGGGTTAAATTAAAAATCTCCCTTATTCTGTAGCTCCGGGCTGACAGATGAAGAAGATTTACACACTTTGAACCCCTGGCTAAAAAAGTTGGAAAAGCCTCTGTTTTCAGATGAAAGAGTTAAAAGGCTAGGTAGACGCGGAACAATAAAATCCTGTCTTCAAGTGTCGATGAGTAGATTAGTTTTATTTCCAAACATGTTTGCACCTGGCCTCTGAGTCTCAAGTAGAAAGAGATACAAATCACAAAAACTACATCACATGACTTGACATGGGATTTGTTGTATGCCTGTGCGTGCAGCAGTGCATGTGTTCACATGTCTGATGTGGTTTCCCTCTGTAATTAAAGTCCTTTAGAAGCCAGTGCACCTGGGTTTGAATGAGCCCCTATGGCAGAGACACAGACATCATCTATCAGCCTCACACAGCACATCTAACGCCACTAATAGCCACGCTCAAAGAGAGAGACAGACTGTCTGATTAACAGGCTAACAGACAGACAGTGAGGTGTGAAGGAAGAGGAAGAGACATGTGGACAAAACAGCTGAAAACAGCAACAAGTAGAGGTGCAAAACGACAAGCGGGACAGACGACAGACCAGCAGGAAGACAAACGGACAAGCAAAGAGAAACAAACATAAAGACACAGAGATACAGGTAGGTAGAGAGAGAAAGGTTTACTGCCTTAGCAGAGACAAAAGACAGTACAGAAACATCTGACACTGGAAAAGGGCAGGCTAACATAAAAGGAAAAAGAGGAGAAAGAGGCTAGTGGGCAGACAGGTGCACAGACACACAGTGTTATTAGTCATCATCCTTTTCTGTGTGTAAAGGACTGTGGCACTAATTAACAAATGTTCTGAGCAATACAACACAGTAACTGTGTCACGCGTGTGTGTGTGTGGTGTGGTGTGGTGTGTGTGTGCGTGCACATGGAGTGGTCATCTTATGTTAGAGACACAAGGGTAGGACCCATGACTGTCTTAGAGAGTCCCCCTCTGTTCTCCTCTCCTCTGTGGAAGATAGTGATAAATCATTAATAGCTTCACCATTGTGTGTGTGTGTGTGTGTGTGTACACCGGTATGTAAGGGGGATTTCTGCCTTCTGGCCCCTGGCTTCTATCACTGTAATACTGTTCACACATCATTTGGGCTGCACACACACACAGACACACACACATTTTTCATCATAGGCAGCAGAAGCATCATCTTGTTCAGGCTCATAAATAATTTCCTGCAGCTCAAGTCTGGCCTGGAAACCTGCCTTTCACTCCATGCCATCCACTCCCCCTCTCCAAGTACAACTCTCTCTCTTTCTCTCTCTGACTCCCTGCCATCTCCTCTCCCCCTCCCACTACGCTGATCCTTCTCTCTCTTCCTCTCTGTCGCTCCCTGCCATCCCCCACTATCCCCCTCTCCACTGCTAAAACCACCATGCTCGCCTTGGCTCTGTGCCCTCCCAGTCGACCCCTTCTTCTAGTACAGCAATCTCTATCCCTCTCTCCAGTGCTTTATTTGTAAATCAGGAAAACTCTCAACAGCAGCGGAGGGGGCTGGGGTGATCCAGGGGGTCAGGAAACGCATCAAAACCACACTGCCTGGAGCGCATTAGACAGGGTCTTGGCGCTGTATCTCAACGCTGTCATGCAACAAACAGTGTGTGGCACTGGATTTACATTTAGCACATTGGGAAACAATCTTCTCCGGACAACCCCAAATGAGAAATGCATGACTAAATATTGGAGAAACCACTGAAGCTATAAACCAATAATAATGAGGGATTATTATAACAATAAGGATACAGCTGGTCACTTATCAAATCAGACAAAATGGGATGTAAATAAAGTCTTTGGTCATCAGCCAAGAGTAGTTCAAACAACAAATTCGTTATTTATGCTCATGTGCCATTTGAGAGAAAATGTATTTGAACTGAGGTTTACTCTACTCTTGGAATTTTAAGATATGCATTGGAACACAGTCAGACTAACTGTTACCGACTTTACATCCCCTACACTAGCCGAAACAAATATTTTGTTTTCAACTCAAGGTCAAGTAACCCCAATAGCCGATCAATGTTTCTGAATCTGAAATGGCCCAATTCAACATTTGATTGATATTTGGAGGGCTGGTAGCTGCACTAATCAATATTCTTATATGAAAAATTTATCAAATGAACATGTTGGGTGTAACCTGTCGTGACAGTTATAACACAACAGTAGCATTTTAGCTCTTTTTAGCTCATTGTTTTGGTTTTTCAGCTCACATGCAGCCATATTCAGCCAAAAAATAATAATAAAATAAAATAAAAAATATCAGGACAAAGTTAGGGACCAGTTGGTAAACATAGTTGAGCATTTCACAGCTGAAGACCTGGATATTTCCCTTTCCCTCAGGAACTGGTGGTTTCTCTCTGGTGACCACACAACTGCAAATGAATGCTAATGTTGCTCTGTGTCTACTGGTCTTGTAAATAAGCAACTCTTTACTTACACATTTGCCACAACAAATTTATAAGGTGACAATGTTGCGTTTACAGTTCTGTTCCACTGTCCCCAACTGGCCAGAAAAATCAAATGATGCAGTTTTTACATCTAAATGAAATGTATTTTTTTCACAATGGAAAATGTCAATGTGCTGAATGGGTCTTTATCCTCCTGTGTCTTTTATCTTTTCCTCTTTTGGATGTGCTGCATACTGGATTTTGTTATTCCCCTCCATGTGCCCTAGCTATTACTGTATATTCAAAGGATAGCTGGACTTTTAACTTAGCCTGTTCCCCATTTGTTCTCTTTCACCCTCTTTCACTTTTCCTGTTGCTATGCTGCTATAGTTTTCTTGATGAGTAGTGTTACTAATGGTACTATTTTCTATTTTACTATTTTTTTAAGAATGTTTAAAATCAAATTAATACACACTAATAACGCTTAACCTGGAAACAGGTAAATCCAGTCTAATATTCCCACTTGTGAGAAAAAATAAAGATCAAGATTCATCTGTCCTTATAGCTATATGGGGCTCACTAGAGGTAGACTGGAGAAATGTCTATTTTGTCAAATAAATAACTTGACAAAAAAAACTGAACTCTGGTGTAACAACTCAGTAGGTCTTTCATTTACTGAAATGCCAGGAATTTACGCACTTTCATTCACAAAAGTAAAGACTGTACTGGAAGTATAGACTTATTTGACAAAATTTGCAAAAAAACCCCTCATTCTTAGTCTATTCCTCACTCTCTCTCTCTTTGTGCCGGTCTGTCTCTCTCTCTCATCCTCTCTTGCTGTCAGGGATGACCAGATGTTCAACTCTGTATTATCGATGGCTGGATTATCCCGGCAGTTTCTCCTGTCTTCTCTTTCCTAGGAACTGACACCTCTTCACCTCGGTCAGATTAACAGACATTTAATACAATCAGTCACTTCTAAAGTGTAAAATGAATCTTTCATCCAAATATTTCATCCAACAGAGGATGTTCAGTTTGTAATAAAAAGTCATATTATGCATTTGTTTTAACCATGTCCATGTCAAGAAATGACTCAAACCTTGTTAACATTAATGACTTGACTGAAAAGATTTATGCTTATAATGATATTTTAGTGTGATCAGCTCAGGGAATTTTTTCATTTTGTTATTTCAGATCCCTTAAATTTGTTTTTCAAAAAATTGTGTCCAAGATACACATCTACTGAGGGGGATATTTAACCACTGAAAACTTGTCAGTACTCTCTGGTTGTCAAACTATGCAATGGTGACAGTTTCAATGGTGACAGTTTCAAAAAGCATTTCTGTACTGCAGTTTCTTGTTAATTATTGGCCAACATATATAATATCTGTGTAATAATAACATGTCATAATATCTGTGCAAGATTGGAGGTTTGCTTTCAGAGGAGAGGGGACAATGAGTCATGGGTTTTTTAGCCAGTGAAAAAAACCCAGGATACATGTGGTGTTGCCTTATGGGCACCAAAATTCAACACAAATTCCATTGTCAAGTTATTTGCCCTCAGAGCTGATTATCAGGGGAGAGGGGAAAGCAAAAGGAAGCAGATTGCATTAGTTGCCCTTTGGGAGGCTCATCACAGCTGATGTTTGATGAGTGCCTGTCCGCTCAGAGCAGAAAGTGGCACAGACGAATTCACTCGCACATCCTGGTGAAACAGGTGGTGCTGGAAGCATGGTGACTTAGTGACTAGTTGCAAGGCTTCAAGTGCTTGAGGTACTGTATAATGTAGCTCGTCTTAGATATACACACATAGATACAGCATTGGCCACTGCTGTTCACTGCAGTGATACTTCAACGCAGCCATGCCTCTTAATACATGTATGTTTATCGAGGCAGGAGGTCTAACGTACAGCCATGCCAAAAAGCTTTATCTTATCTAGATAGTAACAGTAAATATTCAAGATGAACTTACCCTATGTAGGTAAGTTTCAAAGTGTATTACTTTTTCTTACTGCATGCAAAATGGCTGTCATGATGTAATTTTGTTAGTCATTTCGGAAATAAAGGCCAATTTAGTTTTTAAGACACACGTGACATTTTAAGTCCGGCAAAATCAGACGATAAGTTACAACATTATTTATTCAAAAGACATGCTGTGTCAGTGACTCCTGTCTCAATTGTCAGAAAAACCATGACATTAATCTCTGGGAGTAAACCCAATGATAGCAGCAAATGAATTGCAATGCAATGAACTGAACTGATTGTGATAAATGCTGGTGTGATTGTGTCCTGAAACTGAATTGGACATGGAGTTTTTCTGTATTTCTAAATTGTCCCACAAATTTATGGCAATTCTACATTAGGAATGATAGAGTTACTGTATATCTCAACAGTACAACTAAATACAGTGAGCCATAGTATAGTGTGACCACCTTTTTAACTCCAGGAAATGTAATACCCATGAGATAAAGTTAGAAAGACTATTTAGACAGCTCTGTAATATAATGGCAAATATACTTATACACTATGCCATGCATCCACAGGAAAAACAGTCAGGGAGAGGGAGAAACAGAGAGAGGGTGGAGAGAGGAAGGGAAGAGGAGGGTGAGAGGAGGAGATGGAAAGAGAGGGAGGCAGGTTGGGTCTGGGGATGAGTGTCTGGTCCCTAAGGCTGTGTGTGTGTGATTGTGTGTGTGTGTTTCCGTCAGCCTACTCTCACAGCTCAATAATGATAAATAAGTCAACCTCCTCTCTCCTCCCCTCAACCTCTCTCCCTGCTCCTGTCACACACACCCCTCCTCAGTTCATCTACCCCTCCACTACACTCCCAGTGGTAATGAAGCAACAGTAGGTACTAGCTGACAACTGTGCAGACCAGAGTTTCATCTATATTCATTCTGCTACAGTGGGCCACCACAGTAAGACCCCTTCTACCTCAGAGACACAAAACAACATCCATCCATCTCCTTCTCTTCCCCTACCTGTACAGTGGATCTATCAATCTCACCACCCACCAAAATCTTCCTTATTCAATAGTAATGGCCCACCATATAAGAACACCACAAAGAACAACACTATGATATGATATGGAAGCACTTGGCTGTACAAAATTTGATACAAAAACTTGTAAAGCAAATCTTAGACAAGTAGAGTCAATGTTAAAGCCTGACCATGTCTACAGCAAATCAAGGAGGAAACACTAAGCGCTTATTGTTGAAGCTCAGAAGCACAGGGTCCAAACCAAAATAAAACAAGGTCAGTCTCTAATTGTGAGCATGATGCCAACATTGACACATTACCTCTATATTTCTACACATTTTAGGACACAGCTTTATCACTGGAGACATGCACATCATTTTGTTATACAATTATACCAACCAAAGTCTTAATTTATTTTTTTTGTGGAAAAGCATAATTAAATAGAAAAAGAGAAGCTATTGAGAAGAAAAAAAGAAAGAAAGCAAAAAAGAAAGCGAGAAAGCCAGCAAAAAGGAAAGAGCTACCTATATTTCTGCTTGTGTTTCTGCTCCATCTACTGTATGTGTGTGTCTGGAGGGTCCTAATTGCTGCTGAGGTCAGGCTGCTGAGCAGTAAAGGGTTGTGTTTGATGCAGGTAAGAGTGTGTGTGCGCGCATGTGTGTGTGACTGCTCTGCATGCCCTTGACTTGCAGCTGGCAAACAACGCTTTAGGCCCCCACAGCTGCCTCATCATTACTGTTCACAGGGATCCCCTGCCACACACCCGGGCGCACGCACACACACACACGCACACACACGCACACACACACACACACTTGCAGGCACACACACTGAGAGAGACTTAGTCACAGCTACACAGGCACAGACACAAAAACAGACACACGCAGACATACACAGAGACACTCACCCCTTCCCGCAGGCTCCTCATTAAGCCAGTGTAGGCGGCAGCGGGAACGAACCACAGTCCCTCTGGGGAGCCTCTCTTCTCCTCCTGATAGAGAGACATAGAAAAGACAGGGAGAAAGGGTGAGAGGAGAGAGAAGGAGGGGGTACAGATGGGGGGGGCGGGGGCAGCGGAAGAGTAGAGTGGGAGTGAGAGAAAGGCAGAAAGATAACGTGGAGGAGATGCAAGTAGAGAGGAGTGAGGAAAAGGGCAAGAAAGGGCCAAGTTGGGGAGGGGAGAAGGGAGCAAGAGGAGCCATGACATCTTGATTACTTGGTTACCATGTTTGTGTGTGAACATGCTTTCATAACTATTTAAATTCAACATATGTTTTTCTTCAAAATATTGATTTCACATTGAAACATAGTATGTGTGAGCATTATACATAACGTTTCTATCAATTTTGCTTGTGTGGATCATTTCATTGTCATTTTTACATCATCAGAGCTAAAAAAAAAAAAAGAAAGCAATTAAACTTAAACACCATATAAGTTTTCATTTAAAAATCACAGAACTGCAAAAAGAGTATTTTCATGATCAATTTGTGTCGCAATTACTTTAACAATTAATTCATTAAATATTTAGTGTATGAAATGCCAGACAATTGTGACTGTTTTTTGTCTGACCAACAGTCCAAAACTCAAAGATGTTAAATCAGCAAATCCTCACATTTAACAAGCTGGAACAAGAAAAGTTGTTTGAAAAGTTTTTTGTTGATTGATTCCTAAATTATTCATCTGATCATGATGAAAGTGTTTACTTCTTTTCATGACAAAATACACTCTTTTACTGTCAAACCAGCACTGTCCTACATTCCACAAAATTCTGATTAAAACCAAAACATTCTGATTTAACCAAAATTTTTTATCTTTTCACAAAACAATAGTCCATTCCAACTACTGTGCTCGGCTCTAGGCTATATCTAACCTTGAGGATAAAGACAGCACTGGAGGCTATAGCTAATCATTGTCATTGACTGGTACTGCAGAAGAGGAGAGGAGCAAAGCAGATGATTTTACCTGGGGACACTTAAAGGGCCATTCCATATTACTCAAATAAAACAGTTTCTCCTGCCATTAAGCGTCATGTGGGAATACTCTGATAACTTTATATTTCAACCTTGAAACTATCAGTCCACAGTCCAATAAAAGTTCATGTTTCTGTGCTGGTTGTCAAGGTTGTAAGATATATCTAACCTTGAGAGTAGAGGCAGCAATGCAGCTGATCACTGACACTGAAAACCCATCAGACAGCCGACCTGCCAGTCCACCAGGGAACTCTTAAAAGACTCAGTACAAATCCAATAACTACTGGGTTTTTAGAGCTATCAATTCCTTGACTGGCACTGCTGGAGAAATTCTCAAGTCAAAACTGAAATAAGGGATAGGTCTGAGACAGAAGCCCACACAGCACTAAATGTTGTGCTAATCATTGTCATCGACTGGAAAACATAAAGAGCTGGAGGTTTTTAAAATCCAATCTTCAGTCCAAAGCCAACATGCAGGTAGCCTTCCAACAACAACTAACAAACTAACCGCTCCCATCGCTTAACATAAGAAACCTGTTTAAAGCACCCTCTAATCTTGACAGCAGAGTCAGAGCCAAAGATAAAAATTGTGCCAATCCTGAACTAAAAAACAGACAACCCAGAAGACAAATCATTGTCATCGAAAAAAGCAACCGGTAAAAGCAGCCATTCATAGCAATACATAGCTGTCCAGCTATCCTACCAGGGATATATTTTGGCAGAATATCAACAATACAGTCAGGGGCAAGTCCACAAAAACATTTAAAAAACAAGTAAAAGCATCTTTTACTATCTACTCTAAAAATAACAGCCAGCACAGGGACCATACAACACAAGTAAAGTGAGCTCTTCTGTGCTTCTGTTACAGCTTCCTGTACAAGTCATAATTGTATTACAGACTTTTTGGACAGACATAAGAGCGAATCATTACAATTGTTTAGCCTTCTTGTTACGAAAGCATGCAGTTGTTTCTCCGTAGCAGGGAGAGAAAGAAGAGGCCAAAACTTTTGGATTGCCTTCAAGCGAAATGATGCCATTTTGTCTTTACTCCTGAGGTACAAATGTATTTACTGGTTCAGAGCAGCAAATAATACACTGAGGTAAATCCTCCATTATTCCTCAATCATCATTTACTCTATTACACCTGACGCTTCATTAATTCATTCATTACTCAAATCAAATATACTTTGTCACAGTAAAACTTTAGTGAGACTGTAAACACCACCCCCATTGTGCAAAGGAAAAAAAAAAAACACTTTCAACTAGCTTTTTTGTTTTCTTTTCTTACCATAACTAAATGTGAATTTTTTAACGTGCCGAACAACTGGCCCTGATCTCTGAGGGAGGTACAGCAATCAATTAAATATCATGTTATTTTTTGTTAAGAACACCCTGGCATCAATGGAAAACACTAGCTCTTGCAGGAGCTGAAAAGTCAGTGCATTAAGCTTCTACAGGACACTGATGAGATTCTCCATGGCTTCAGGAGAGTAATAAGTGTAATCAGGCAGAGTGATTGATTTTTGAAGGTTATCCATCAGTCGTGTAAACAAAAATCTTACACTTAATCAACTTGCCTGGCAAGACTGAGGTTAACCAGAAATAAATTGGGATCACCTTTTCTAATGAAGTCAAACGAGGCCTCCTCCACTCTTTCTCTTGTAATTTTCAGGGTTGCAGGTCAATTCACTTTCAATTCAATTTAGCCGGCATACAAATTTAAACTCCATTACGTAATGACAGAGTACTCCGTTTCATTCATTTCACTCAAGATTGGCATTTCTAACTGGAGTAATAAGAAAATGTCTTTTGATCTTTCTTCTTGAGTGTCGTGCTCAATTTGAAAAGAAAGTAGCCATTCTACATCAATTACTTAAGAGAAACTTTTCTGTGAAATATGTTTTTCACTCTTTACATTTAAAAAGCCATCTCTTGGGGGCATCCTGACAGCCTAGAAGTGTAAAATACTATGTAAACACAATATTTTGAATTAGTATAGGTGTGGACGGCACAGTATTTGCAGAGGAAACTAGAGGTGAGTGACTTCATCAGTATGATGAGCAACAAGTGGATCACTGTATTCATTGTATTTCTCACAAGATGTAAAAATTACATCAATCCATGAATTCAATGACTTTTTCTGATTATTTCATTTAGCAGGTCTAGTTTATAGTAGCAAGCCTCAGCAATAGAGAGTACTCATCTGAGATTTAATTATATGACACATTGCAGGATGACAAATACATCAAAATGTTTGATTGAAATCAATTGATTGAAGGTCCAGATAGCTTATTTTCATCATTAATTTCCTCTAATGTGGTCAACTTACGTGACTTACAAAACGGGAAAATGCCAGATTCATTACTCTAATTAGACTAATAACACAAACTCAGACAGCAAGGCCTTACTTTTAAAAGGAAGGGGAAAAAAAGAATATTCTTGTCAGCTATGGAACTAATGCAATCAGTGCTTTGTGTGTGCATGCAAGCAAGTTCCCATGTGCACCCATTTCCCTCTTATATAGTGTGTGTTTGGATCCATTAATATCTTTTCCTTTAGATAAATCAACTGCAGTGTTATGCAGAGTCTACCTGAGAGGCGATGAGGTAGAGGAACTCCCCAAGTGGTGGCAGCAGGAACTGCTTTTTTTTACTATTCCGGAGGTTGTCTCTCAACAGGTCCGTTAGGGTGGACACAGCCTGGAAAGAGAGGAGTGAGCAAGATAGCTTCATCAGCACTTGTATTTTATTGTTATTTGAAATATAAACTAAAAGCATGCTCTATAAAACTGAAATTTACAACGAGAAAATTTACAATCAACAGCTCTTGAAGATGATGTCAATGGCATTTTAATACTTCAATTTTCAGTTATAATTTAACAAAAAATGTATTTCTTCATGTGTTGTCTCAGAATATAACAGGACTTGGAATAATTGGACAAACTGAGATAAGCTCCTATAAATTCATCCTATTTAATATATGGTTGTAAATATATGATTACAATCTGTCTTTAACTTTCTTCAAACATCTCTGCACTGTACTGAATGTTGACAAGTCAAATGTGTTTTATTCCACAGAAGCCATAATTCCAGTTTCCTTGACATCCTTAATGGTACTGAACTTGAAATTGTCCAGTCTTATAAAAACTTGGGAATTTGGCTAGACAGTGGTCTCACTTTTAAACAGCACGTGGAGCAAATGGCATATAAACTAAATATAAAAATGTTTTCTTATATCTGAACATGATTCTGTCTTAAGGACAAATATTAAGGAATATCATTGTACAGTTAGCCATCATGTCTGTGGTTGACTATGGAGAAATCCTTTATCGTCATGCTGCTTGCTCTACCTTAAAACAACATGAGGCAGTTTATTATTGTTCTTTGCTTTTCATCACAGTAGACAAATATTGTACTCATTACTGTGTTAGATATGAAAATGTAGGCTGGTTCTCACTAACAAAACAAGAACTTCATTCTATCATCTTTATTTATAAAGGTCTCAGGTAAATGCTGCCTCAGTATATAGATTACTTCCAATACTTTGCAGCTTACAAATGGAATGAAAAAAAATTGAATGTCTCATCCCACTGGCCCATTTTAAAGTTCTAACTTTGAATCTGTTTAGTGATACCTGTGATTGTCTTTGTTGCTGTATGTGCTTTTTTTTAATGTCTGGCTATGTCTGCACTTTTTTGTTTTGGTTTGTTTTTCTTTTCATGTGCTGTACTCAAGTCTCTCTTGCAAAAGAGATATTGATCTTGATGAGACTGATTAAATAAAGGTTATTTACTATAAATCCTTTGTAATAAATGACTGCCTGAAATATATGACCCATAGATCTCAGCAGATGTTTGCTGATTCTCTGCCAGGCCAGTGCTGCAGCCATCAGCACTTTTTGCTTAGTTCAGGACCTTTTTTGTCTTCAATTTGGTCTTTAGCAAGTAAAATCCATCTCAGTTGGACTGAGATCAGGTCACCTGGCCAGTCAAGAACACTCAACTGCCCCCCCAAGAACTCACTGGTGGGTTTGCCTGTGTGATTGGGATCACTGTCCTGCTACATGGTCTTGAAAATGGAGGGCCATATCAAATCACACAACAGCACAGTACAATAAAGGGAATAAATAAATAAATAAATAAAGTAGACCATAACCTTCTGCCATGCACCACCAAACACTTTTAACAACTGCAACTTCTCATCCCATGGTTTTCACAGAAAAAAATATACAATTTTAAAAACATTCATTTGAAAATTTTTGAAAAGGGGGAAACAAAAGAACGAATGAAGAGAATAATAATGTAGAGAAAAGAGAAATAGATTGGGAAAGAGGGAGAAATACAACACAGGAAAGAAAAAGATATGAGCTTGGCAGCGGCAAGAACAATCTCACTAAAAACCACTAAAATAAACTAAAATACACACATAAATACACACCAAAATACATAGTAAGGGGCACACACATATGCATGTATACACAAACACACACATGTATTCAGAGCATTAAGTATATGCACACACATAACTAGGTACATAAATTCATGCAATCATATGTAGGCCTATTTGTAAGAAATGCACACCACACGTGCAAACACACACACACACAAACAGACTTAAGTATATGCAGAGACGGCCTTGCTGGCTGGCTGCTTCCTGGCATTAGCATTACTGCCAGCTTCCCCCCTCTCTGATCTGATGCAAGTTCTTCCTCACTCCTTTATCTCTCCCTCTCTCTTCTCCACTTTTTCTTTTTTCATTTCTTCACCGGCTCTCTTTCCTCTATTGTTTTTGTCTCTACTTCTGTCTTTTCTCTTTCTGCTCTACTTTGAATTGTCCTGTGTGTATCACATATCTCTCACTCTGCCCCCCCCCCTCTCTCCTACATCTTTCTCTCACACTTGCTTGTCTCTCACCTTCTGTCTCTCTTTCTTATTGTAGGGTGAGAAGTGATAACAGTCTGTTTGTCATGTTCTCTCTCAACATATCTTCCCCTTTCCCAGAAGAGTTATTCTTTCTTTTTATTTTTGCCCAACAACCGTGGTGTATTCTCATGCTGAGCCATCGATGAGCATATCAGTTTGCCACTGGAATCCTGAGTAGGTCTGAACATTATTGCCAGTACACTTCGAGACTAGAGCCTTATCTAAACTTATTTATAAATAAACTTATACCATGTTTTATTGCTATTAAACCCAGACAGTAAATGGTACACATGTGCTGAAAGAAAGACTGCTCTTGGTTTTCTGCCTCTTTCCTAAATTATTGTTCTGTGTTCTTCTCTCTCACTCCCCTCCTGAACTGAACCCACTAATAACATAAATGGCTGAGTGGGGGAGTTGTTTGAAAGTGGTCACGCAGCTGCTTTCAGGCAGAGGGTGCTGAAATGCACCACTGAGCCAGAGTGGAAACACACACACACACACACACACACACACACACACACACACACACATCTAGAACATATTATCCTTATCTCAGCATCAGCATTCCCTTGGATCAAATAATGCACATGAATGCATATGAAAGAAAACATATGCATTTGATTAACATGCATAAACATATTGTGCCACAGAGAAGAAAAAGACATCCCAACACAGCACACAGGAGTTTTGCAAAATTAAATGCAAATATGACACATATAACTAGTGCGCATTAGCAGTTACTGTATGTCTACACACAAGAAAGAATAGAGAGAACAGGTTGGTGGATAATCTATCCTATAAAGATGAAACTACACATGACTTTACAGCTAATACTAGCTTTGTCTCTGCTGAGGTGAGAGAAGAGACGGGCATAAAAAGTAGTAGTGCAGCATTGCAGACAGAGGTAACCCTCTTATCTTCAAGCACCCAGCTTTCCTCCTTAATTTGTTTGACTTTCTAAATTTATGTACATGTTAAGTTTTCACAAAATGTCCGAAGATCAACTCTTGCAAAATGTAAATATGTTCTGAAGTGTCATGGCAGATGTGACCTACTGTATGTTAAATGTTAAAACAAGACAACAAATACATGGCTCAAATACTGTACAAAACAAATATATGTATTGTATTGAAAAATTTGTTAAAGAATTGATCACCTAATTTAAGAGATGTTGGGCATGGATTAGGGAAGGCTCTTCACCAGATACCTCCAGCAAACAATCCTGCCATATTTTCAGTTTGATCATAACATATGAATCTATTTATCAAAATTCATTAGATGTCAGATATTTACACAACACAAGCGGTTCAAACTCTCATCTTTTCTTTGCAAGCCGTATTCACAAATGCTTCAAGTAGTGTCTTCATAGAGCCAATGCCCTCTGAATGTGTGTTCCTAAAGATTGCTCTGAGCTTTTAAATGCGTTAAGACACCATATCCCCATGAAACACCCTGCACAGTGGAAGCTTTACCGGCTAAACTGCTGCAAAAGCCACAGAAAACTTTAAAAGTGATGATAAGTGAAGGGGAAAATTATGTAGTTGGTTTTGAAAGCACAGCTTCCCTACATCGCATAAGGAAAGCAGCAAGCTTGTGTTATTAGCATTAACCCTAAAAATTGTTTTCTCATGTATTTTTTATTCAAGGAGAGAGACAGTGAGGGACAAAGACAGATGGACTACGAGAGAGACACAAGAGAAAGCAGGTGGACAGACAGATAGATAGAGTGAGACAGAAAGACAGACAGGAGTGTGCGTGTGTTTTCTTTTTTGTGGGGGGGATCGAAGCATATAGCAGTTACCATGGTAACTAAGCCCAGCCCTGACACTCCAATCAGCAGGACTGCAGCAGGAGAACCCCTGCTGAGAGAACACACACACACACACACACACAGAAAAATGCAAGTTTGTGCTGTTTTATTGGTCATCTGTTAGTACCACTATCACCACTACACAATAATACACACAAACAGAGAACATTTGCATGCACACACATATACACAAATCGGGAAACAGAACAACACAGACACGGAGAACTACATACACAGGACCCCTGCTGAGTGCACACCAACATATCTCAAAGAAGCCCATGCACACTTACAAACACAAACACACACACACACACACACATAGACACAGAACACCTGCAGAGTCTATAGATGGACACACACTTGGTCAAAGACACAAACGGACACACAAAGACACACAGGCACAAACGTACAGCTTTGTCCTTTTCTTAACAATTTGTCATCCTATGGTAGCAGCAGGGAGGTAAGGAGGGTAGCAGAAAAAATGTTCCGCCATTTGTCTTTAACAACAAGCGCACCGAAAAAACACTGCTGTGCCACAGTCGGCCATTTTGTAAATTGCCGTGACGACTCGGTAGCAGTAAAGTGTCAGAACAAGTGGAGAATAAGAAAAGAAACAGACAAACCAGGAAAGGGAGCGGATGTGGGATCAGAGCTATTGTAGCCGGAATGGATTTCATTCAGAATAACTAGACATGATCGAGCCGATGAAGAGACAAAAGTACAGAGACGGTAGAGGGAAGAGAGACAGGAAAGAGGTGTTTAGTTCTGTTCAGGATGAAAGGATCAACTGCGGGAGAGTGGCTCCAGATCTCTCCATAAAAAACTGCTTTTACGTTGAATTAGTTCAGCACCACTGTTGGAACATATGTGCAAGTGTGTGTGTGTCTGTGTGTGTCAGACAGTTGCCAGTTTATGAGGTACACAGAGCTAAAACTAATGCAGTCTAATACAACAATCCTGCAATAAATCCTCCTTTCATGAAGGTTATAATGTTCATCTGTTTTTGAGAGGTGTTGATTTAACTGTATGGTCATTTGGGAGACTGCAGTTTGTGGTACTGTTGAATTGTACTGTGTTGTACTAACAGGGTGGGCTAAATAACAGAAGCACCTCTCTGTATAATGCAATACAATGCAACAGCACCTCAAACCACAGCCTCCAAAATGATCAGAAAGTTGAATCAACACCTCCCTCTTCTTCATGTTTACAATCTATCTAGAATTTTGTCATCCCGATTGTCTATACTGTAATTTTAATATGTTGGTCTATTCTGCACACACATCTATTCGTCCTGGAAGAGGGATCCCTCCTCTGTTGCTCTTCCTGAGGTGCCTGAGGGTTTTTTTGGGGGAGTTTTTCCTTCATTTGAATTGAGGGTCTAAGGATAGAGGTTGTCGTATGCTGTAGAGATTGTAAAGACCCTTCAGGCAAATTTGGGATTTGTGATACAGGGCTATATAAATAAAATTGACTTGACCTGACTATTAGTTTTAGCTAGGTGTACCTAAAGAACCGGTAGCTTTATATCTGCATATATGTACAGTTTCACTTGCATCATTACTGTGACTATAACAAACAGAGTCCACTATGGTTATACTGTTACTATTACAGAGTTAACAATGAAAGGTCCTGTAACTATCTGCATAGTTAGCAAAAATGTTACAGTAGCATTACAACTACTGACAGTAGTCATATTGGCACTATCATAAGCTGGAGCTCTACATCTAATCTGTTTGTGATCAGTTTTTTTTCTTTGAATATTTACTGGTGGGGCGAGGGGGAGGGGAGGGGGGTAAGAGAGAGTGTGGTGTTTTCAGTATCTCTGAGACTAAAGAAAGACTTGTTGTCTTGTAAGTTTTTAATGCCACCTGCTGGTACATAGCAGTACTATAAAGTTAGATGCTTTATGTATGTTCTTAAACATAAATGTGCATTCATACTTTCTGTAATATGCATATGGTAGATTCATGCTGGTATGTACAGCCACCTCATGGTGTTAAATGGTACTGCAGGTGTTAGGTACTCAAAATGTTTTGCAAAAGTTTTCCAAATTCCCCCGTTTAATTGCTTGTTATTGAACACTTTAATATGACTTAGTAAAAATTATGAAAGATTTGAATGATTTCTTTTCTGCTTTTTCTACATTGCCAGTGTTTCTCCTGATATACTTGAAACAGAAATATACTGTAACTCCAATCTCAATGAAATTCAACCCTAAACGTGAGCCTGCAGTGGACACAATAATTTACCATTTACATAACAACACTGTGTGTATGTGTGTGTGCACGCGTTCCAGACCTCAGAAACAGGACTGTCCTCTCCAAGTTCAGTGCAGTGCAGAGCAAGCAGGCCCATCACTCTGAGAATCTTGCTCCGCCTGGAAAACATTTTTATTTTCATTAAATAAAACATTCACTTTTCACATTTCAATCACTAAATTCTCGAAGTGATAAAAGGGGAAAACACAGTTAGGCAATATCAGTTTAAATATCACATATCAGTTTATAGTTCATGTCTAAAGCTTGTAACCTCCGAAAAAAAAACAAAGAGCACCAGAACCTAGTAAACAGGTTGGGATTCTGTGTAAAAGTAAATAAAAACAGAATGCAATCATTTGCAAACTAACTGTGTTTACCAACAACAGTTTAACGAAGTGTTTCTGAGACCATGTAGTAATCTCCTTTAAACAATCATGTGTTTGACAAAGTGGTGAACCTCTCTCCATCCTCGCTTGTGAACAACTGAGTCTTTCCAGGATGAACCTTTCATACCCAATCATGATACTATCACCTGTTACCAATGAACCTGTTTACCTGTGGAATGATCCAAACAGGTGTTTTTGGATCACTCCACAACTTTCACAGTCTTTTGTCGCTCCTGTCCCAACTTGTTTGAAACATGTTGCTGGAATCAAATTCAGAATAAGCATACATTAACAAAAATCAATGACATTGATGAGATAAAACTTTACATAGACTTTGTACCATTTTCAATTGAGAATATGTCAAAAAAGCAATTAAGCAAATTATCACATTCTGTTTCATTTATGTTTTACACAGCATTCCAACTTTTTTGGAATCATGGTGCTGTTTCAGCCAGCAACCTTTCTACCATAGTTAACCCGCATCACTTGCATTTTGGATTTCCAAGTCTCAATTGTTTGTAGTTCAGTTCCACCAATGATTATTTTAGTTTGCGTTTTTACTCTGTATCTGGAATGTTTTCCAACATTCTAGTAAATTTAAAGCCATAGAGTCACATTCCCTGGTTTATACTGAGAACATACAAAATGTACTTACACGTCCCAATTAGGAGCTTGTCGTAACTGCTGAGTCAATACTGGAAGCTGAATGAAGGAGGGAGAAGAGAGAAACAGATAAAGAGAAAGAGAAGAAAGATAAACACTACAAGTAATCTGTAAGAAATTATAATATATGACAGAAGATTTTAGTGGGTTTTAGATAATAAGTTTTCAAATTTGCTATGGTTGCAAACATGATAATCGAACATTATTTAAGATGGGCAAATACAACAAATGACAGTATGGACACTATGTTATATCAGAATTGATATGTCTTGAAAGTAGTACAATCCAAAAAAATTTTTGAGAAATTTTTGTAAAAGACAAGTACTTTTATAGCTCTGAATAATTTAATGGACCTATGTCCTTGTCACTGCACTAAAGACTCCGACTTGACTAATGACTAGCTGGGAGCAAAAGCAAGAACTTCACACATTTACATGTTACATGTTCTCTGTGGAGCTCTTTGCGGATAGATGAAAACAAATGGCTAGCAAATGTGTCATAGAGGGAGCACAGGGGCTGTAGGTTGAGGAAAAAATGGATAAATGATTATATTTTGCATACAAGCATACAAGTGGACTTACTAAAATATTTTACAACCTCAGTTCCCCTCAGCTGAGAGCAAAGACTCCCATACTCCCATGCAGTATTGCGGTCTAAAATATTCTGTCAAAATGCAAAATTATCTTGTTAAACCCAGCCAAGAGTGATACAACAATATTTCAACAGGGATCCTGAGTAAATAGCAGTTTTCCTACCAGTGTTGAGTTAATCAGCCTGTTAGCAATAACTTTATGTCCAACCACACAGCAGAGGTAGCACAGCAGGTTGAGCCTGGATCGAATGGCTGTGGAAGGAGGAGGAGGAGCAGTGGAGGAGCAGGAGAGAGGAGCTGAAGGGTTTTGTTCTCCAAGGGATGAATGGAGCTGTAAGAGGAAGACAGCCCACTCCTCATCACTCAGGGACTGCAGTTTCTCAACTGGAGGAGAGGAAAAAGAGAGGAGTAAAAGTCAGCCTCAAGGCAAACAGTGGCCAATCATAGATCCTCTATACTTTATGCAGGACACTGACAAAATCTCAAAAAAATGAATGTACCATACCGGAATATGCTGGTACACAAAGGGTTTTGGGATCAAATCGCATAGGAGGACTCTTAAAAATCTGGTAAGCAGGAAGAGAATACCACACAGTGAGCCTTGGTATGAGCCATCTGATCTTCATAACATGATTCATATGTAGCAATTGTTACTTACTTCCTAGTAACCACATCATTGAATTTAGTATGCAAGCAGCTTCATTACAGTAAAAAATTAACAGAAAACTGTGAAACCTTGTTTTCAGCAATACTGTTGTTTAATATGGTTTACCTTATACAATATAGCTAAGTGAAGAGGTTAGAATAAAACATGAACAGCAGGAAAGCCTCCTCACAAGGACACTAAATACTGAAAATTATTAAAACTTTAAATAGCCCATGTTCAAAAATATCACATGTCTGTACCTTGGGGTTGTCCATGATTGGGGTGACAGTCAGATCAGAGTCAGTATGGAGAAGAGCTTTTATACAGGATGTTATGTCAGTGTCAGTATTGGCCTAAGACGAGGAGACAGGAAAGAGAGAATAGTAGAAAATGTGTTTAGTATACTTATTCAATATTTACAAGGTACACCAGCAGATGGAAGCAGTGTATAACATACCTTCAATGTTAGACCTATAAATGGAGTCTTAAGCAGGAATAAAAATAGCAGTGGTGTTATTGGGTAGGCGTGCTTACTTAGTTGCCAATTTACCAGTTACTCATGTTGTTATATTAGAATGAACATTTCCTGCCTGCTGTTTACATGTATTTACAGATTTCAGAGTACATGGTGGCAGTAACCTGAGGTGCAGGAGTCTGGTTTGGAGAGTCTGAGATACTGCAACTTCTCCTTGAGTTTGCACGGGAGCTGGAAAAGCAACAGGAAGAGAATATTAAAATATACTACTAGTTGCTTATGGCTATAATGTGTATATAATGTATGTGCATGAGGCTAATCCGCTGTAGATTAATTGGCAGAGCACACTATTGGATAGAGGATAGATGTCCACTGGGTAGTACCACTGGGATCACTCATTCGAAAATGACATTTCATGTACTGTATTGAACTGTGTTCTTTCCTGTAGTGTATTTGTAGATGTGTGTGTCCAAGACAAATAATTTGGATGGAGTATAACTTAAAGTACTTTGTGTAACACTTTTGAAATTAACTTTTGTCTTCACAAAGAAGAAATTAAGGCTATCAATTAACTTACTTATAGAGCCCTGGCAAAACATGTGGACAGGCAGCAGATAAACTGAACTCAATACCTGAGCAGAAAAATGGCCTCAGTGTTGTCCTCATTCACACCACTCTTTGGTCTGAGCTCTGATACATTATCTAGAGGAGGAAGCACACAAGATTGTAAATCAGATTTCTGAGATCATGACACATATGTCATAGCCATAGTAAAGGCCACATACCATGAAAGATGGTGGACAATTGTTAATCAGTGATCAGACTTGTACAGTAGCAACTACTGAAAACAGTGAAAATCCAAATGTTTGCAGTTGAGGGGAAAGCAACAGGACTGAACAAATTTGGCTTATCTAGAAAACCAGATTACTACAGCAATGTTCATACATCTGTTACAACATGAGGCAATAGGGAATGTGTTACCTAGTGAGAATGACTTATTGGGCTGCAGTGTGTGTAACTGCTCTGCCCCAGTTTGCTTTGGGTCATCTTCTGTCTTTACCTCCCCGTCTCCTCCTCTCTCTTCTCCCACCTCCCTATCCAAGCCCTGACTGTTCCTTAAGGCTCCACAGAGAGTGCGTCTGACAGCTTGTTGGCAATCAGTCCTTCTGTTAGATGGTCTGTGAGTTGTTGCAGTTGTTGTCCGTGATGAGATTAGTTTCTTAGAAATCCTATAGGCTGGCTGCATGATGGCTGACTGGCAGTTAGGAAATTCATCTGCCTGTCCTGGAGAGGAAGGGTCAGGGATCCTTGTGTGTCTGCAGAGGAAAAAACATGCACTAACACAAACTATACAACTGAAGGAAAAATAATGCAGCATATGAACTACTTTGATTAAACTTAATGGTACTTCTGCCATATAATAATTCTGTTTGTTGTGCTGTTGAAATGTATTGCATCATACAGAAAGGTGTTTACAAAATTTTGGCCTCTCCCAGTAGATTAAAGGAGGCTAGACAGGGCTTGAACAACACTTTGCCATCAACATCTACAATTAATGTGTACATTAATACTCTTTCACAAAGCAAAGCTGTATGTAGTAAAATAACTGTATTTAAAGGCAGAATGCAGAATGATATAGGAGCTGTAAAGAAATAATAATACATCAACACACCTTGAGCTAGCTGAACCAATCCCCTCACACCAATTTTTTTCCTCCCGATGCCCTTCTTCATCCTCTTCCTCCTCTTCCACATCCTCTTCCTCCTTTAGTACTAGTGTCCAGAACGGGTGGTCCAGCAACTCAGGCCAGTCCATCCTAAAGAACACAAAACAACAAAACTAAACATTAGGATACAGAAACATGACACTAAGGTCAACATGCAATAAAAAGTAGGAGGTGAATTGTCTTACAAACTTTCTTGCTATCCTAACCCTAACCCTAACACCTGGACAGGGAAACCTAAATAATACACAAAAATAACATCTGTGCAGAACTCCAACCTGCTCCCTATTATTTAAAATTTATGGACTTTATTATAATTGTCATCAAATCCAATCGTAATCTACTAGTATATTAAAACCCTGATAAATGCTATGATCAGTAGTAACAGCAGTAATGGAGTGTGTTCTGGACCTGTGTGTGTCTATAAACCTGACCTCTTATCTGGGTTTTTGTTGAGCAAGCCTTTCAGAAGACTGTGAAAATCCTCACTGGGAGGACTGGATGAAAACACTGTAACAAACAACACAGAACAAAACTTAATTAATTAAACAAACAAAAAAAACTACTCTTTAACAGCAACATGCTAGTTGCCCTCAACAAGGCATCATACAGCTGCACATATTTCTATTACTAAGCAACAAGAAAAATATTCATGTCATACATTACATCTGTGTCTGAGTGTGTGACTGTGTGTGTGTGTGTGTGTGTGTGTGTGTGTGTGTGTGTGTAAGAGTCTGTAATACCTGTCTGTCTGGGAGGTCGTGGTTCCTGATGTAAAATCATTTCTGTCAGTTCAGTACAACTATCAGAATTGAATGGAGGTTTACCTGGGAAACAAAAACAGTATGTTGAGGTTATCTTATTGCCTATTAACTGCTGTACTTTTTCAGGATTCAGCCTTCAGCTATAGTACACTTATTCTGTTCCTCAATAATTAAGATTTTTTTTTCAATCCAATTCATCATCAGTGCGGTCACCAAATCATCATGAATTACAGGTACTCAAACATTGGAAAACATTGTTAAATTCATTCATACAGTGTATGCAAGTATTAGTTAGTGTGTGTGTGTGCGTGTGTGCATGTAGGTACCAGTATACATGCAGTAGAGTATACAACCCAGAGCCCAGAGATCAGAGCTTATATTGGTTTCTGATCCCTGCAAAACCTCTGGAGCACTGTAAGCAGGAGAACCTGGAAATATACGCACATATACATACAGTAATTAGGAAAGACAAAAATAGTAAAAGAAGACAAGCATCCTTATCATGATTTCATGTTGAGTTTTAGTGAAACTGTACATTTTCATGAGCTCTGTATTCTTGGTCATAATGAGGTAAATAGTGAAAAACAATCAATATGTTGGCTAACGTTAAACCAATTGTTTTGATTACTGATGGGTCGCTTGTTTTGGTTTTCTAAGATAAGATAATTCTTTATTGATCCCCCATAGGGGAAATTTGGGCGTTGCAGCAGCACAAGAATACAAATAGATAAAATATAAAGTATATAAATATAAAAAAGGTAAATACAAAAGGTATATACAACTAGTACAAAGTGTAAAAAAAAGTATATACAACTAGTACAAAGTGGAATCTAAAGCTACTTAGTGAGATAAGGTGACATTTCAAATAGAGCAGGAAATATAGTAGTGCAATATGAAAGATAAAAAAAAAATAATAAAAATGAATTGCCAGTGATTTTTCCCATTGCATCAAAAATTGTATATCTTTTGACTCCTCTTGGCTAATCTACTGGTTAGCCTGTCCATCATTCAATGATGAAATGTACTGTATACAGAACCAACATGATTTAAAAAAAAACCTCATTTCACCTTGTAGCCTTTTCCTCATGTTGTCAAAGACGTCCTTGCTATCTCCTTCCCCTGCCTCCTCAGATGTAGATAGCAAGGTAAAAAAATCATCCAGTGTCTCTCCCTCTGCCTTGGACCTACAGAAGTTACCAAACTTCAGAATTCCACTGCCATCCAGGAGGATCTATGTGCAACAAAAGGAGTGTTACTGTATTCATTTGATTATGATAATTTTGCTGTTAGTCCTATATACACATGCATGCAGACGCAAACCTTAGCAGGGGTCAAGTCAGAGACAATGACTCCTGATTCATGGATGTGTTTCAGTCCTTTGACCAAGTCCCATCCAAACCCCCTCACCACATCCTCTGACAGACATCCATCATGACCAATTACAGACTCAAGGGAACCACCTGATAGATAGATAGATGGACAGAGAGACAAAAAAAGAGACAAGAATGTAATCCATTCTGCATAAACAAACTGCCAGTTTACATTCTATGTTTGAAAGTGAGCACCTGTCATTAATCAATTAAACCAGAATATAAGGGTATTTACTAATTGTGAGAGCTGCTATAAGATACATTTCTCACACCACATCCTTTGGTGGCTGAAAATCAGCAGCAGCTATTATGTCTAATGGTGCATGACTGTTTATCAGGAGAGCCAGAAATAACTGACCTGTACAGAGCTCCACTACCAACCACAGGTGGTTACTTGTCTCATACCACTCATAGAAGCACACTATGTTGGGATGATCCAGATCGTGGCTGAGACGTACCTAACAGGGGACAGAAACAAGACATCAGTAAATCTGTACAGTAGGTATTCTTTATTGGGAGGCTCAAATGCAAAATTAATCCTAAAAAGATTTCACATGCAGTTTCCCTGTGGTCTTGGGACTGTTTGGTTACAATGTTGATAGAAATTCAGGATCCTCCTTAGCAGACATAGGGCAAAATTCTCTGATGTCTAAGGTAACATTTATAATGCACATAGTTCTTGTTTTTAAGTCAATTTTAAATCAATATAACTCTTGGTAATCTTTAAATCATTATTTCATAGTGGGTGATTTTAGGCCTCTTCAGGCTGCATAAAATAGCTATTGTATTAATATATACAAATAATGAAAATGCTACAGATGTCTTTATACAGCTTAAAGCACTATCCTACATGGTTAGTGATGTCGGGTCTCTTGGCTTTGTCGGCGCAGATGATGGCTACATAGTTGAGATTGCCCTTTTTTCTTCCTTTATAAACTACAGAGCTAGAGCCAGCCCCAAGCTCCTCGTACAGGATGAAGTTCTCCATCCACTGTGGAAAAGAAATGAGAGAATGAGAGAGAGAAGGGTTTACCATCACTGAAGGAAAATAAGCAGAGAAATATCAGACATAAAACCAAACATAGAGTATTCAATGACCTTAGTTTTATCATAAATGTTGTGCAGCAAGATATTTGAAACATACATGATATTTGAAATATGCTGTTAATAATTATAGACCATGCAATCATTAGATGACCATAAACTGAAGCCTATTCATGTTGTTGTTTTTATGGTTTGACATTGGTCAAAAAAATAATACAGGACTATATTTTAAAATTGCGTCATGAATGTATTTATCACGGCTCAAAGAGATAAATAAAAAATATGTGAATATTGTCATTTTTTTATGTGTCTAATTCACACTGGTCCTGTTAAATTAACCATATGAGGAACCTACATTTAATAGATTTTTGCACACCAACGGTACAAAATGGCCGACTGTAAAATTAACCAGCTGATTACAATTATGGCTAATCAAACTAGCTGCACAACACCTGACACCTGTTTCCCTCTGACGGCTTGATTTAAGTGGAAAAACTGTTCTTTTAACATTCAGCGAACTAGATAGGACTCTAAAATGTAGCTAATATAGTTGTATTAAATGGGCATGCTTGCTGTTAGTTGGTGAAGAAGATATTTAGCGTTGACTTAAACTGTCAGGCTAACGGTTGGCATGTATGTGGTGTAGTAACCGCTAACGTTATTTACATTATTACAGTTTATTCGTTTGCAACAAACGTAACACCTAAAAAACTAACGTAACTACATAAAAACTGTTTGTAAATATACACACAGCCTGTAAAAACTTTGTTGATAACATGTTTGCTGCTCCTCATCCTGATTATCAAACTATCTGAAAACTTACCTCTTCAACGACCCGCTGTTTGATGGCGGAAGCGCGATGGACCACCTAATTCCAACTGGAAAGGGGGAGTCCAGGAAGTTCTTCAGTTAAAATCAAACTAAATATGCACAGCGATCATTCATTCGTAATGATAAGCAATCATTACATTTGTGAAAGAAAGTGTATTTTCTCTCACAGCTCTCTCCATATACAGTTTTGAGGGAGATTCAGTTTGGTTTGATATCAAAAATGTTGTATTGGTTTTAACGTCCCCACCTCCAAATGGTATATTCCTGCGTTGCTAAGATACAAGAGTGCACACAACAGACGGCGCACGATGCGGAGAATGAAATACAATAATAATGTTTATTAGAATGACTGTATGACATTTAAAAAAGATAATACACAAATGTAACTCACAAATCCCGCAATTTACAAAATATACAAACTTTCCAACCTTATTTTCCAACCTTTGAATTTGATTTTATTTACATTTTTTCTTCAATTTTATTTTTTTTCCTTCAAAATTGAACTGTACTCGTTTTATTAATTTGTTTGTAGTGTTTGTTACTGCATGGCACGCACACACACACACACACACACACACACACGCACGCACACAAACACACGATCAGGGAGTACAATGACGTCATGCATTGAATGACCCCGCTGAATGGATTTTCTGCAGCAGTCTGCAACTGTCGGAAAGTTTTGTAGTCATGTGCGAGTTCAACGACCCAAAATGGTGAAGTGGGAATTTTCTACTGTAATCGAGCAACAGCCACCGTGAAACACTGTTTCCCTTCAGGATCCGTTAGCATTTCTTTTTCTTGTCAAACAATTCACAACACCGTTAACATGGAAGTACATGTTTACGTTGAGCTCTTTTCGAAAACAATGATCAACATCAACCTATAAAAATTCAGTTTTTGCCAATTATAGAATAAAACTTTCTCCCAATCCTGCAGTAAAACCACAACAGAAAATGTTAAACTAATCGAGCATAAAGCAAAAACAAGCAGGATGAAATAGGGTTAAAATAATTCAACACACTCTGTTAGATTACAACAGGGACAATAGAAATCCTCTCAGTGCACAGAACTTGAAACTTCCTCACCTGTAAGGTTACATACAATTGCTAAGAGCGCCATTTCCCGTCAGTGCGTTTTATTCTACAAAATAAATGCAAGAAATAAATTTAAAAAAAAAAAAACGTTTTCCAACGCATATGCTTCTTACAACATTGTATAAATTAATAAATATAATGAACACAAATTTCCAAAGTAGGCTGTTTTAATGACTGGAGGCAATTTGCTGCCTGAAGGACATTCCTTTGTGTGGTGATGCTGCCACACCCAGATTATGCAAACATATCAACAATGTCGTTTTTTACTCAGCAGAATTACAAAATAAATTGATGTCTTCCCTTCAAATCCACAAGTAAATCAAAGCAAACCCATAGTCTCCCACTGTCAACCACTGAGGCAGCTGTAATTTAGTCCTCAGTTCATTTTAATGTGTTATATGGACGGTGGAACAACACTGACGCAAGATCGACACAGATAATGTCCTAATTCAAACTGGATTTTTTTAGATCTTGCTTTGTATTGATGTTTTGGTAATGTTTACAGTCTCAAACTATACTAGGTCAATAATCACATTAACATAATGACAAACTATCCTGTTTCTTTTATGTTCTAAACAACAAGCTCAGTGAATATGGTGCTGAGCAAATGACTGAATGAAATACACACTGTATCTACAATGATCAAAAAGCTTTATTGCCACAATCATTATAGTTATAGTTCATGAATTAGGTGGCCAGTTGCAGCATGATACTGTGGTGAAGTTTACAAATTACTTTTAGGTTGCTTATATAATGAAAATAATGCTTTTGTCTATAATACATATATCAAGACACAGCTTGCTTCTTCTCTCCTGGCTGCCAGCTGGTGCAGGATAAACTACAGTAAACAAAAAAAAATCAATATTCCAGAGGAGACCAGGATACTGGGATAGACACATTTTTGTTTTTAATGTCATCTGTTAATAAAATACTGTTTATATATAGTGTCACTAGTATCCTGGTCTGCACTAGTGCATTATTTTTTAAAAAATTTTAACACATATGTTGTGGTCCAACCAGCCCACTAAAAATTCTAAACAAAATGTAATAGTAGTGAAGTTTATTTTGAAAGCGCTCCCACCGGATGTGGCTCCGCATTGTTTCTGCTTTCGCTCGGCTCGGCTCATCAGCTTTGTTTCCATCAAAGCGGCTCAGTTCAGTTACCTCAGCAAAGGAAACCGGGAGAGCAGCTGAAGTTTTGCGAACAGACTCAGGACTGACTGTGAACTATTCCTCCGGTCGCTCGGCCTGTTTTTGCTCTTGATACTCAGGTGTTGTGTTGAAGTTGCTGTTCAGACTATGTCCCAGCAGCGTTGAGGTGAACCGCTCAATCCTCTACAGCCGCTCCACCAACAGACTAAACTGGACTATTCTGCCTCTTCAGCAAAATCTGCTAAAGTCTGATTAAAAGGTAAGAAGTTTTATGTGAGTTTGTGAAGGTCTCAGATTTAAAGTTTGCTGGTCTTATGTTGTAGTGGAGCAGGTGCATCGTCCCACACGGTTTGTATCTGGTGACTCTAACTTGTGATAGTTACTCATGATAGAGTCTGTTTCTACTATCTTGTCATGTTTTGCATCAGTCTCCAACTATGAAACTTTTCCCTTGTTGCACTCATGTGTTGAGTTTCTCGCTGGCTCAGCTCTGCAATAGGTGGCCCATGTGGTTTTGCCTGAGAAGCCTCTGATGGTCTGATCTAATAAGTGGTTGGCAGTAGTTTTTGTGACTCGGGTGAAAAATGGTCAGAGGGTGTCACAGCAGCTTGTGGGCATCTTTTTAATAAGATTGGTTTAGGTGGACCTAATCCTATCACAGTAAATCTGCCTCCACTCATTAAAAGTGACTGAAATCCCCTCAGTCTCCACAAAGCACTCTGACTGATTATCACAGATATGTTGCCTCTCACAGACTGGGAGCCAACTTTAACCACCATTAATGTCAAGTGGCACGTTATTACTCCCCTGGTTAGTCTGCGGGATCATTATGTGAATCAGACTTGACTTTTTTTTTTAAGCCGGTTAGTTTAGCTGATCATCACCTTAGTTATTCCTTTAAACATCTCAGACTATGTAAAGATTAGATTCAAAGAAAACAGTTGCCTTTTCAACCTCTATGTGTTTCTTTTACATCTCTTCATGTGCTGTTCTTTTGTTAAAGGCATTTTTTATTTTCATTAAATGCAGCTGTGATTTGAATTAAAGTTAAACCCATAATCCTGTATGGATTGTATTCTAATACAAAATTGATTCTACACCTTCAGATTTCCCGTTACAAAGCAATCACAAAGAAGGAGTGATGATCATGAGTATCAGTTTAAGAAGGCTTGTGAAGCTTTACTGAGACGTGGATTGTGTTGAAGAGGCTACAACACAACATCGTACCCTCAATGTGGAAGGCATTGAGGGGTCAATGATTTTCATTTTACGTCAGCTCCTCTGCTGAGGAGGAGGGTTTCTCAGCCAGTCCAGAGAAGCTAAATAAGGTTCTAGTTGGTTTTGCCAACTAACAGCACATGATCTTTGGCAGGGCTGTGTGCCCTCTCGCTGCTCGGACACACCGCGGGCCTCACTGTTAACACAGACTCCTGAGAACGTTCACGCAGCCAGCAGCCGGACCTGAACAGACAGCTCAAATGTCTGACAGATAGAGCGAGTGGCAGATGGGCTGTGGGGGGTGTTTGTTCTTATCTGACCTCTCTCTCTCACTCCACACACATTCAAAGGCTTGTAGCATATGGTAGATCACTTTTCATAGATAAACATGTATGATATTAGTATTTTGTAACCTGAGCACCACCTTTCACTAAGCCAAAATGATTCTCCTTCTGAAAGCCTGAACATGGTATAACATTCTTCTAAGAATGATCAAGTGACAACAGTGAGTGTTACTGTACTCTGCCAGCACACAGACTTTCATGTACATGTGCTACAGACTGATGACTTTGTATATTGGTAGAAATTTCTTTGAACAGACAGAAAAAGTCAAAGGTTGCTTTTATGTGTGAAGGAGGCCCTCAATATTCACTTCAGAGCTCATTTACTGCACATTATCACTGTTGAGTAACTTTATGGATTTATGACCAGCTAAGTTTGCAAAAAAAAATTAAAATCACAAAAAAAATCAGATGGAACGACAATAAAGTGTAGCACAGTACACACTGTGAAAAAGAAGGGAGTCAGCATGTGTGTGGGTGTGTTCAGTTACTGTTCGAAGAGTGAGGAGTTTTTATCACTGGGTTGCCTTCGGGATTGACTGCTGTTGCTGATCATGACTGACACTGGGACTGCACTGATATGTTGGCCCTCTGATTACTACTGCCATGTATTCCAGCAGTGACAATAACGGCACCAAAACAGCAGTTTCAGCAGCCACACAACGCAGTGACTTTAATACAATCCTAAAGATTGTCTCTTCTGTTATTCATTCATTCCTCAAACAGAAAGAAGATGAAATTCTAAACAAAAACTCAAATATACACCAGTTGATGAAGTAGTAAAGTAATAAAACCTGTCCGATTTTCTAAATGCATATCATGTATATGTCACACGACTGCAATCAGAGTGATGTTCCTCTTATCTGTATGTGTGAATGAACGAATAAAGCACTTATGATACAGCCTATAAACATGTGGAAGTATTTGATACAAAAATAGTGATGTAATTCATCGACATTGAAGGCCTTTGGCATAATACAGCACAATATAGCCTTATTGATGACATGATCCTGTCCAGTAGTGATTTTAATGCAATCAAACCATTTGCCTCAGAAAAAAGTCTGTGAATGTGCTAACAAGATGAGTTATTTTTAGTGTCGGTGTGACAGTTCACTGAACTGAGCAGAAGCGATGCAGCTGTCTGTGCAAAGCATATGGACGGGAGGTTATAGGAGGTTATATGCTGAAGTGTGTGTCAGACAAACTTTAATATCTTTAATGTACAAGGAGTGGCACATGCACCACACAGTTTACACACAGTGATGCAGTTGCTCAGAACTTCTCGTGTTGGATTTCAGATACTTAATGTGACGGCCAGGAGTTTTGCTTCATGTGGGAAAGCACCTTCATGGAAGTGAAAAGTATTAAACAAAGCCCTCAGAACTTGAACCCAGGTGTACTCTGTACTGTCTCCATGCCGGTCTGCATGATAAAATCAACACAGCCGAAAGAGAGATTTAGGAAGTCTCCTCCGCTCTGCCAAGTTAAAGAGGGTATGTGCTCTCTGCCATGTCTTCCTCCCTGTTGTCTCAAGAACATCAAGTATAAAGGACAGATTTTGTGTCTCCTTTACTCATCTGCCTTTCTTACATGACTCCATCCCTCTATCACTCTTCTCCTCTTTCATCTGTTTCCCTTCACCTCTCTCGTCTTTCTATCTCTCCCTTCCTCCGTCCTCCTTCATCCGTCTTCTTCCTGGCTGTGAGTTCCTCCTTTCTGCTCGGTGTGATATGAAGCAGGGACAGTCTCTCAGGCAAAGCTTTCAAACAGGCTGTAATGTCACACATACAGGCCTGAACACCCATCAGCCCTTTTCCACTCTCCTTTGCTCTTGAAGAACGAAGTGCATTCTTTTTGTTCAACACTGACATGACGTGAAGGGATTTAAAGGAAAGGATGTCTCAACTTCCTTTGACTGGTCACGTGACTTGTTGCTCTTTAAAACCCAGCTTCCTTCTTCTCATCTCACCTTAACTTCTCTCTTTGTCTTCCTGTTTGTCTCTCCTCCCTGTGAAGACGTTTGAACTGAGACCATGTGTCTGTGAGTAATGATATCAAGTTTTTTCTGAGAACGAGCTTGCTAGATTTTAGTCTGTTGAAGAACAAAGAATTGGTTGCCGTGTGAATTTAGGGAGAGGCTAAACGATGAATTGTCTGCTCCACTCACCATCAATCAATCACATCACTGAGACCACAAGTATGCAAACATGCAATGTGCAATAAGCTTGATGGGACCGAGTGTGTTCTGTAACTTTAACCACCAGATTCTTCAAGTTGAACAAGCAGGCAGTCGTAGTTTTAGTTCTTAAATTGCTCTTTGGGTGCCAGTTTTTCTGTGCTGTTGGTGCCTCGCCCCCATTTATCTTGAAGGGTCATTTTGATTAGTTAACCACTTGCTGTGAAAGTGATGGATGCTTTGGTTGGCCCCTTAACAAACACAATAGAAAACTAGCATGCATTTACAAAAATCAATGAAGTCAATGAGGTCAAACATTAAATATGTTTTCCTTGTTACTTTTTACTGTTGAGTATATGTCAAAAAGTGTTAGTCAAATTCTCACATTCTGTTTTATTTATCTTTTACACTTAACATTTTTTTTTTATCGTGGCCTCACACAATGACACACAGGTAATAAAAGAGAAATCAGCCATTTCTTTTCTTTTTCTGGTCTTAATAAGAACAGAGTGTCTTGTGAATCCCAAACTTGAGTATTAATCAACAACCCAGTAGCACGACGTCCTCGCAGTGGTACAAAATGAGATAAATCTAATGTGCACATTAAAGCAAAAAATCCTAAAAAACCCTTTGCACTTTTTCTCCTCTTCCTTGTCGCTGCCTGTGTTCTTTGAGCTATTCTGTAGGAGGAGTGTGTGTGTGTGTGTGTGTGTGTGTGTGTGTGTGTGTGTGTGTGTGTGTGTGTCTGCTTGTGTGAGGGGCCCTCTGGAGCTCCATGCACAGAAGACTGCTTTAAGTGTAGAACATCAGTTAGGAAAAAGTGAATGTACCGTTGGAGACAGTTAATGTAAGCTGAATGTTAATGAGTGAGTGACGTTCTCATGAGTGGATGAAGCCAGGAAAATAGCAATAGTGAGCACAACATGCAAAAGAACTACCAGGCAACTAAGTCTTTACCACAGTGAGGTTTAAGGATAAATTCATCTCTGAATCTACTTCTCTCTTGTTAATCACTATTACAGTCTGGTACTTGAAATTATAAAATGGCAGTGAGTGTTGCTGGATGTTGCTTCACACGTTGGCCAGTGCAAACCTACATAATGAAAATTCTGTTTACGTTTTTTTTATTCAATGTTTGTTCTTGTTTTGTTTATTTTTATTGTAGAGGTGAAGGTGAAGAGGTGAATAAGAAAATTTTCCAAAAAATGTAACATTTAAGGATGATCAATCCAGTACTTTAATCAGCTCTGTATTATCAATCTCTATTATAAGTTCCATCTCTTTTAAAGCTTAATTTTGCTATTTTGAGTAAAGATTCTAACTGGTATTGATTGTATCTGTGGTCAAACAGAGGATATTGGAATATTGATTGCAACCATTGATCATAAAGTGGCTGACAGGATGGGCTGACCTTACATCCTCACTGAAACATTATGTTGGAGCTTGGACCATCTATTACGTTTTCATGTATTCTTAAATCTACAATTCATAAATCTACAATACAGTTTTACTTAACAGGTACTGCTCACTGCAAGTTAAATACTATAATACTATAATACCATAAATACTAGAAGACCCCTAATATATTGCTTTGTTAATATCTGGAACCCAGGGCAAGCTTACAGAAGGTGCTGGTAAGACGACTTACACACAGTCTGATTAGAGAGAAAAAAGAATGGGGGATAAAATGAAACTCAATGCAATCGAGCAAGAGGAAATTAAAATTTGAGCCCAGGTTGAACCCATCAAGTCAGGTAGTGACCAGTTGAGTTCAGACTGAAAATAAAACTTGTCCACTTGAAACATTTAATCAAACAGTACCTGAACCTGCTCTGTGCTTTTATACAGTTTTACACATGGCCACTGTGTAATTAAGCTGTTTCTGTTGTACACAGAATAATGTTGACATTACGGTTTCCAGTGTTTGCTCTCCTGGTTTCTGTTTGCTTCTAATAACTGTTAATTTTACGGCAGGAGATTTTTATGTGTTGGTTTTCTCACCATGGTGAAGTTATGGAGGCAGTTTCTAATGACTGACCCCCGTCACCCATCTGTCACTGCGGCTTTGTTCCTCAGAGAAGACAGAAACAGTTTCAATATGTCTTGAAACTGATTTGAGGTTCCTGACCTCTGGCACGAATCATACCCCCCGAGTGTTTGATGGCAAAGAACATTCAGGAAGTTGTTTTTGTTGTTGACAGTGTTTCCTGTGTTAGAGCTCATAGCCCGTCAGTCACAGCATGTGTTCACAGAAAGATGACCAGTGGAAACGGTTATCCATTAGCATGTCCTTCTCCAATCCATTAGCCAGGACACACACACACACACACACACACAAACATACACATTAAATAGCTGGATACTCCAAGTCAGAGCGCTCTGAATGATCAGCTGTTGAAAGTAAGGAAATCCCCTCTAGCAAGGACAAACCTCAGCACCCAGCTGCTGAAAATTGCTGCAGAGGCATGTTTTGTGAATTGATGTATTGGCTGCCATAGAACCCAACAGTAGACAGGCTGTTTAAAACATTTGGGCAAACTGGCTGTAAACGGTTAGCTCATAGGATGACTAATAAGATGTAGACCCATAATTTTGCTGTCCTGTACTGACTCCCACTTCAGGATAACCTACTCCAAACTCTAAGGGTTCTGTGGATTAATAGACGTTCAGCAGTGGACTAATATGAAAAGTGCAGGGTGTGTTCCTGAGTGATCACTGGATAAATATACAGGATATGCATCATCATGAAGACTCCCACCCATATCTCTGTGTAGGCCACAACGTAAACCAGTATCAAACATGCTTTTAGTCACTGAATTTGCAGTAAGAATTAGATTTCGTACTATAGTCAGAGAGGATCAATCAAGTAAAGATGAATCATAATCCTGGAAATCCTGGAGATCTACTTTTCCATATACAGAGGATTTGCATGTGAGAAACACAACACACAAACACAAACACCTAGGAACTACTGTGATATTACTATTGTGAACTATTGTGAGTTTGGGTGCTGCTGTCACATGCACCACAGAGCGTCAAGCATACAGTTGTGATTATTGCTGCAGGGTTCACACATATTCAAACTCGTGTGTTTAAAGGCTGCCGATGTGGTGATGTGATCCGGTTGCACTTGAATGTCTTCTTCGTGGCAAGTCATAACATTTGTTGTTGTTGTGTGTTTGCACATTGGCACATGTTTGTGCATGTATGTCACATATTTGTGGATGTGTGACAATGTCATTACATTGCAAGTTCTGGCATTCATGCATTATTTGTTGCCTGATGATATGAATTCAATTCCCAATTCCAAAAAGGTTGAGACACTGTGTAAAACAAAACAGTATGTGATAATTTGATCATTCTTTTTGACACATACTCAATTGAAAATAGAGCAAAGACAATATAGTTAATGTTTGACCTCATCCACTTCATTAATTTTTGTAAATATCAGCTTATTCTGAATTTGATGGCAGCAACATGTTTCAACCAAGTTGGGACAGGAGCAACAAAAGACTGAAAGTTGTGGACTGATCCAAAAACACCTGTTTGGATCATTCCACAGGTAAACAGGTTCATTGGTAACAGGTGATAGCATCATGATTGGGTTTGAAAGGTTCATCCTGGAAAGACTCAGTCGTTCACAAGCGAGGATGGAGAGAGGTTCACCACTTTGTCAAACACATGGGGACTTTAAAGTTGTCTATAAACACAATTTTTTGTTTTGCAGACGATTGCATTCTGTTTTTATTGTTTTACTTAGTTTCCCAACTTTTTTGGAATCAAGCTTGTATATAATTTCACTGGAGTTTGTATTACAGCTGTACCTTACTTGGGTTTATTGGTCTTAATGCATTGGTTGGTCCCTGTTGGTCCTGGAAACTCATTCAAAATACTGCACTGGAGAGTTTGAAAATACATTTGAAAATGGATATTGACCTGTTCTAGGCACCTGATGTGTGTTGTGTGCATCTACAGTTTAAGAGACATGGCATGGTCTTATGACCTAAAGGTCTCAGGGAGGTCAAGTTGCAACACAGAAACACCCCGACCACTGAGCTCGTCCATGACTCTTCTTAGGGTTGATGTTAACTGTAGATAGAAAGAGTTTTTAATGTTTTTCCTGACAGAGGTTTGGGTGGTGCAACTCTGATTTCCTTTAGGAGCTAAGAATGAATATTTGTGGTCTGTGTTGTAATGTCCATATTGTTGAGGTTCACTCCTCCAGTCAGGAGTAACTGATTAACAGAATGCATTGAGAAATCATCAGTGGGAGGGATAATACATCATTGTTTGACAGTCTTCTCTGAGACACTGGACTGAGAATGGATACTCACTGCCTGCACACGTACAGTACTTTTGGGGGGTTATTAATTGGGACTATAACTGGTCATGACCTTTCTTATGATCTGATCTATTCATTATTTTTTTTGATGAATGATTCTGTCTATTTAAAAAAAAAACAATGACGACAGAGCCCAGAACTAAAGTGAAGCAGTTCATCTGGTTGAAAGTGACTCTTCCTGCTGATTACATCACCTGCTTTTTTTGAATTTAGAAATAAGTTACATTAGTCAGGAGCACAACCTGTACCTTTTTGGGCTAAGGGACATAAAAAGTCATTGCATGTAATCACTGAATCAACTCTATTTAAATTGGAATTTCAAGAACATAAACAGAAAAAAAGTGGAAAACCACACCTTGTCCCCTGGAGAGAAATTACAGTTACCATTGTGTTCTCGAGCAGCGGCTCCATCAGCCCAATGAAATCTCCCACTTCCTCTGAACTCAGCCCAGCCCTGTTGTTGTGAGCCCTGCTGGAGGACAGTACAGGGTGAGATTGTTGTGGCTATAACACATCTGATCCTGGTACTGCTGAACCTGGTACTGCTGAACTTTAACTGTGAAACATGGTACTGTTTGGTCAGCATTACTGCAACTATAATGAGGTCATGTATTCAAGGCGCTGGTTATGAAGTGGTTCTGTTGTAAAGAGCTGCAGAAACTATTTGTGCAAAATATTAGCCACCTCCTGTGATTCTGAGCAGGGTTTGGGGCATCAGGAGGAAAAACCAGTTTGATTTGCAGACAGATTTGATTTTCAAATCACTAAATATCTCATTATTATCTTTCAGTCAGACTCAGGTCCTGTCATAGAAGAAACGTCATCGCAGCCTGTCATGTGTTCTGCAGCGACTGTATGGTTTGTTGTCATGAGCAACAGTATTTGGGCATTTGGACTTCCTAAATAATGGAAACTGTGTGACCTAAATACTACTTCCCACAAGGCCCTGGGATCTGACTCAATATGTCTAAGAGGAGGCTGTGGTGGGAAAAGAAAGATGGAAAGATGAGTGTAGGTAGATAGAGCAGGGAGAAAGACAGTGTATAGAAAGTAAAGAGAATCCAGAAAGTAGAGGAGGGTGTGGTGCACAGCTGTGTTATTAATCATGATAGAGAGTGAGTGGAGGTGTACGTATCAAGCAGCTTGTCTTGAGGCTTGTGCGTGTTTTGAAGAGTTGACTATTAATAGAAAGTTCCTCTCCGGTGCTGGGCTGGCAGCCTGCTGAGTGATAAGACTGTGTTGTACTTTTGTCCACCTTTTGCTTTTTTGTATCATTGATGTATATTTACTTATTGGTTGTTCTTTTCATAGAGGCTCACATACATACTGTAATGTAGTGTATACTGACTGTAGTTAATATAAATATTCACCCAAAGATCCAGCTACTCATTGAACTTAGCTCCAAACACACTTAAATCATACCAGTATTCTAATATGATTTCTTACAGCTATATATTATGCAGTATGCAGTATACAGGTATATGGTATACTGTATCTATAGTGTCCAGTACCAGAGAGTTGTTGATTCAATTATGTGGTAATTATGAGCTAGCAGTTAGTCGAGCTGTTGCACTCAACCGCCTTTATGAATTAATTAATCCTTAGTAAGAAAAAAAAAAGGCTTAGTAAAAAACTTAGTAAAAAATATTTTAGCATGTGTTTATGTACCAGTCACCCAATGTGCAGATGAGTGTGACACCATGTCTATAAATACTGTTCATCCCAGTGAGTGAGATAGAGAGGATTGTCTCAATGAAATCGTGTTTTCTGTTATTAGATACATGCACATTAAACTCATGAAAGAGTGTAAACCCAAGCTTATGATACGTTGTGTTTTATTTTTATGCTATTTATACTTGGAATCTATATTTCGCATGTATTATTTTTGTATTTTTCATTCATCTTTTTTGCATAATTTAAAATTTTTTCCACATTAAGTCTTCTCCTCTTGTCCTTGCTGTCTCTCCTCTTTCTAATTCAGGTATTGAGTGAATAACTTCTGTGCATCCAACTGTGTGGTCCTGGTCCTGCTACTCCCACCTGCCCAGTGCTCGAGACATCCTGACCATTTGTGCCCAATCGTGCACTCAAGACAAGTCGAATTTGGTTTTGTCTCATCCCTATTTTGGCAAGACTAAGTTTTGTCCATGGCTGGTCATGTTTTAAATCAGTAACCACTCGGCGCCAAGCTGGACCCGAAGGCTTTGCCTCGCCACACCTGCTCCTCTGCCCCACCCCCTAAACAGTCTCCCGAACACTCGGCTCAGCTCCGCGACCCAGGGCTCCAATTGGTCAGCGAAGAGGAGGAAGAGGAGGAGTATGTCAGTGAAGCAAGTCTGTCGGCTGCACTCCAGGAGTTCACAGCCACCTACAGAGATGCAGAGACCATTACTGGTAATGTGTGCATACGTTATAACCATAGGTAGACGAAACTTACTGGAATCCATTTGGCAGTGTTGAATCAGCACTAGATGCATAAATATATAATTCAGCAGTTATGTATCAAAGAAGTTCTGTATCAGAGCGAATCAAATTAAGCGTTGACAGTAGTAACAGCCCGTGCTCTCTAATGGTTCTGGAATACGCTGAAAGAACATTGCAGACTGAGGGAGAGTTTGTGAGGCTGAGGCATGTGGAGCTGTGAGAAACAGTCCCTCTCTGTGACCCTCTTCTAATGTCACATCCTGTCAGTAAAGCCGCTCCAGGGGACCTCAGCCCTGTGTAGAAGCCAAGCCTGTGGAACGAGCTCCCAGTCGACCATCTCTGTCAACCCTTTCACTCATCTCCCCTTCTCTTTTTTTTCTCACCACTCATCCTTCTCTCCAAGGGAGCATAGGGACTCTAATGTCTTGTCTCCAGTGGTCAGAATTTAGCTGTGCTGTGGCCCCATCTCCTTTCTCTGTACAGTCTGAGTGAGCCTGTCTGGACCAAGTGTGTGGCAGACGCTTTTAACAACTGAAGTGACGACACATAAAAGATTCATGGATATTGATTCTGATTTTTATTTCCAGCAGTGATAATCATGCAGCAGTCTAGACTGTCCCTATCTGTCAGACAAATCTTTAAGAATCATAGTTTCATGGCAGGACAGAGCTGAGACTGCAGCACTACAGTTCATGGCCATGACACAGAGTCCAACACACCATCTTGTGTCTCTTGTGATGAAACTTCTAAAGACAATTGTTAAGTGCAACAGTGCAAAGCCACTGTTTCATAACGAGCTTAGGGCCCTGAGGAACAGTAAGGAATGGGCCCAGAGGAGGGGTGAGGGAGCTGGATTCAGCCTGGCCAAAAGCCACTTCAACAAGGCCGTAAGGAGTGCTCGTACAGCACCAGACTAAAGAGTCTGTTCTAATACACACAAACAACAGGAAAAGGTCCTTCCTGTAGTTCCCTATAGCGTACACCCTCCCACCATAATCTCAATTCCTTGTATTATGAGCAGAGTCCCTTCATCATATCCCCGATAACAGCCACAAAGAAAAGCATTTAGATCTGTGGAGCTTCTGATGGACTCTCTCAACTCAAACATACAGAACTCTACAGAAGCTCTACTGTTCATCCATCCATCTGTTCAGTTTCCAAACCAACATGTCCTCTGCAGGACCCTACCCCAGTATATCATCAGGCTATCAAAGGGCCGACACATACAGATAGACAACTATTCACAAGTATAGGCAATTTAGAGTTATCAGTTCAGTAACCGGCGGAAACCCATGCAAGGTATACACTGTACACACTATATAGGTATACACATACACTACAGCTGGTACAGTGCTGTGGTGTACTGACTTCGGACATGTCTCAGTAAACTTGTGCATTGGCTTTACCACTTGACTATGGTACTGGCTGCTTACTTACTGCAAATAGTTTAGTAAAGGTCTGACTCCCCAGGGCTTCAGTGCTGTGGCTTGTTAGCTTTAATTTCAGCACCATGATGCCAGAGCTTCCCTGGGAGAATCCATTGCTGAATGTTTTTAGATTTGTCAGGTCCCTTTGTTGGGAGGAGGTGCTAACTTTTTAATGCTCACTGGATCAGTGCATTAATGGCTGCTTCCTAATGCATGCTGCTCAACCATGCTTAGGTAAGCAGGTGGACTGCAGATTGCAGGATGGTGTACTCAGTTACAGTAGTTCTGTAAGGCTTGTTTGAAGCTTATTATTTCCAGTGTTCGGTGTCAAAGAAATTTTGAACCATTTATTTATCTTGTTTATTGCGTTGTTATGTTGTACTATAGCATAAGCTGTTTGTCAGCGTCGGGAAATATTACATTTTAATATTTAGAAATGCAAATTGATTTATCACAAAATAAGCATCTTGGAGAAGAAGAACATCGCATTACAGCCACTGCTTCACTTTTCTCTTTCTCAGATGCGGAAACCATCTATAGATTCCAGGTTCACAAGCATTGCTTTTTATTTCAGATCTTAATGCTCTCTGTTTTTAGTCTAGTATTACATGGCAAAGTTCTGATCTCTAATTATTTTTATTTCATCAAAGATTAGAAAAAGAAACATTCAATTCTTGATTTGATCAGTCGGACAACCTGAGCCCACAAGAGTGCAACAGCCAACAGTGTAACACTTGTATTTTGTTAAATCAAATGACATGATGTGGTAATATTTACTGTGGTCATGTGTCTGCAACACTAAAGTCATTCAAGGGCAGGACAGTTGAGGAGGTCAGGTCAGTGCTGCCATCTGCTGGTATGATTACTAATTTTGCTAATAACAGGCTATCCATTCAGTTAGTTAAATGTTAAATGTATATTCTGTTACAGTTTAAGTTTTCTCCACTCTTCATTTCCTTCTGTCTCTGTCTCTCATCCTCCTGTCTGTCACGTCTCCCTGCCTCACTCTCTAGTTGAATACTTCCTCGCCGAGAGAGAGAGTTTGTGTTTCAGTGTGTATGTGTGTGTAATTTCACCGAGTCTGGAGGATGAATGAACACAAAGACCTGAATAGAGCAGCTCATTGCCATGGGGCAGTTCCTGGGCGTGAGGTTAATTCTCCGTGGTTACCGGCCAGCAGTGATGTAAAGAGCTGAGTAACTGTGAAATTATGGGATGCCCTGTGAGGAGAGTGAGATCGGGAACAAACGGGCAGACAGAGAGGAGACGGAGGACTGAGAACTTGAGTGAAGTTATGTAAGTGGATGGACGGAGTAGAATCCAAATTGCTGAGTCTGCTCTCCTGACTCTGATCCAATCACGGCATGTGAAAACATCCATTGTGCCGTAATGTCATCGGTTCTTGTTCACTGTTTGCATTATCACACACGCATGGTAGAGACAGAGCCAAGGAACATGAGTCTCAAATTGCTGACCTGATGCAGCCAGTGTGTCCCTGACTTTACTGGAGGGGCGTAGTCATGTAGTAGAATTTGAGTGAACTTGGCAAATGTATGCCACATGTTTATGTGAAAAGTCGGCAGGTTGCACTGCATTAGTTGGGCCTTTGCAGAAACCTTTCATCATTTTAATCCTCAAATTATCATCAAATTGTTAATGATCTTTTGCACCTGAATATAACATGTTGAAAAGGTTTTGTCATAAATGCAGTCAGATTGATCTCATCATAAAATAGACATGACAAAGCAGTGCACAATTGTTGCTTGTTCCCTCTGTTATTCAGGCTCATTTGTCAGGCTCATGAAAGGGTTGTTGTTGGCATGTGATGCTGCATGTTTACATATCTGATGTGGTCACATGTCCCGTCATGCCCATAACTCCTTACTTGATTGTTTCCAGCTCTTGCATCTCTCTTATACTGCACAAGAGGAGTTCTAAAAATTGCGTATGCATTGTTATATCCCAGTTAAATGATTTACATTTACATTTTCTGTCTTCTTCTACTTAAACTCAATTCATGGGACACCAGTAGGATTCAGTTACAATTCCTCCAACTCCAATTGCCTCGCTCCCTTATGTGAATTTAAAATCATCCTCGTTATTTTCAACAAGTCCAACAAGTAATCAGAAACACCAGCTTAAATTTGTATCCAGAAAATCTGATATGTGAAAATGATTTTGGATCAGTTCCTCTCATGAAGTGAAAATGGTCAGAATCGCTTAAAAAACCCATGAAACCTTGACCTCACATGTGCAGCACTTCTTGCTGTTCTAACCTAAGCAGCACTGCTGTGTGCGTGTCTGGCAGTTTGTATTATAATGTGCTCACAGCTTGTGCCAGTAGACTGTAGGTGCTGGACTGACTACTCCATTCACCAAAGATCAAATTGTGTTGTAGACAATTGCCTGTTCTTTTGTAATTGGTGTAATTAATATATCGGGCAACAGGATGCCCAGCAAATATTAGGAGGTAAATCTCATTCTCTGTTATATTTTCTTGTCTAAAGTTGAGTTCTCTTTAACATTATAGTGTGTTTGGATTTATTGTGGTTGAAATCTGCAATCAAACTGGACTTATGCCACAGTACTTCCAATCTGACCCTGAGGATAAGTGGTAATTCTTTTCATACAGGGTAACACATTAGTGAGGAATGACACACACATACTAGACACCGAGATTTACAGGGTTGGTGACATTTGAACACCTTGGTACAGGACATAGATCTTGCAGGCTGCCAGTGATTTGACCACGTTGGCGTACTCTCCTGCGTTTCATGTGCGCACCCCTCTGTAACCCGCGGCAGCTTTCAACTGCAGCCCAGTCTACTTCTGGACAGGGCTGTGCTGCAGCTCCACGAGAACAGCACTGAATGTTTGGTTGAATGGCTCCAACAGGGAAAACTGGTTCTAGATGTTAGTAGATGATAGTTTGCCCGAGTCAGGCCATTCTTTTTATTGACTTTTGTCATGAAAGGTACATTGAGTGTCTAGAAAGAAGCATGAGCCTGCTCTTTCCAAAAATACATACAGTGTTGAATTCAAACTATCCAAAATAGGATTTTGCATAAATGAAATCAGTTGAAATAAAACAGTCTTTCTAGATTAAATGAACACATTGAAAACATCCTGTCACCAGGAATCCACCAAGTACCTGAATAACTAAGATACAAAATTTACTTTTAAGTCTCTGAATTGGTTTTATCAGACATTAAGTCAGCAGTGGTGCAATTTCCATTCAGAGTTGTTACTAAAAACTGATGTTAACATTTCTAAAATAAAACCTTTGATCATTGATCTCTCACTATGTACTGCTTTTTATGTCTAAAGTACTTGTGGAACACTCTAACACTCAAGTCAACTGGAAATTTGGCGACTAATAATTATAAACTGATTAGTATAAGACCTTTATACACAAGATTCGGAACAGATTTACTCATATCAGGTGCCATTCGGTGCCAAACACGCTGGGATCTGGAGGATTACATGAAAAACACACTGAGTGGGTTTTTGGCAGCTCTTTGCTGCAGCTTTGCTCGCGTTGTACAGGCCATGATTACTGCTGCATCTGGGCTAAATCTGTTTCCTGACCTGTTGCTCTGGCAGTTCTGAATGTTTTACAGTTGCACATACTCTCCTTAATCACACGGTCTCTTTCATCAGACCTGTGTCTCTCCACGTAAGAGTTTAATATGGAGGAACTGTAGGAACAGCTTCAGGACGCCGACAGTGTGTTTATAGCGAAGCAGGGTAGGAAGAGAGAGTGTGTTCAGCTAGCAGAGCTCTTAGGAAGAGTCCAGCTGGTTTTGTTGGCTGTCAGTGAGGAAGAGAGGGAGAGGGGGGCGGCAGTGAGGGGCGGGCCATGTGAATATCGTCATTGGCATGTCAGGCATGACGGACCAGTTTGGCTCGGGTCTCTTCTCCTCTTCACTCCTCCCTCCCTCGTCCCCTCTCTTTCTCCGTCTGCCTCTGTCACCCAGTGCCGTCCTCTAAAACTTTTAGCACCCTCTCGCTCGTTCTTCCTGTCTCTCACCCTCCCAGCACTTTTTCTCTCTCTCCTCTCTGTGTTATTTCTTGCGACCTTGCGTTCTCCTGGTCCAGTGGAAAATGTGATTGGAGGGCAGGAGAGTTGGTGGTTGTCGGGCTTCAGGCACCATGAGTGAGTACACTGTGAGCTGCATGGTTCTCTAGTCAAGTTTATGACTCCTGGCTAACATCTGGACAGCGTTTCCCTCTCTGCCTCTATCTCTATGTCTCCCCTGTGTTTGTTTGTCTTTCGGTCAGGCTGCCTATCTGTGAATCAGTCAGCTGTTCTCTCTCTGTTTGGACTTGTACAGGTCATAGAGCCTCAGGGATCTGCCTTCTCAAGATAACTATTTTATATTTTCAGATCTTAGAGCTTGAAAAAACACAAAGTTTTAACCTTACATTGGTAGTTGTCACCATTCCAACCATTAAAAAGACTTGTTTTTAAAGTTGACCTTTCTACAATACATTCATTGTCAACTTGGCTCTTTAACTATCACTTGGTCACAAGTAGCATTACTGTACTGTAATAGCTTACAGGAGGCAGCCATGTGTGAAATAAGAGGCATTGCACTTGGATTTTAGTAACATTTCTAAAATCTTATCCACACCAGCCACCATGTGCGTTGGGTTTAAATCCAGCCCATGTGTTTGTGTACCCCTCTTCTCTTTGGTGGCCTAATTTTGGGTCTCAGTCCAGTGACACTACACTTAGTTACACTATACGTGCTGTGTTGGTATGTTTGTGTGGGTCAGCTGATAGTAAGCAAGTCCTGTTTTAACACTTTTTACTTGATCTTTATTGTTTACTGTAATGCTTTGCCACAGTTTTACCGAATTTTGTTTTTTAAATCTCTATAATTGTCCATCATTATCATGGAGCACACAGAATGACCTTATCTTGACACTTTCTACCTTTTGTGTCTTCTGCAGGGCTTTACAATATAGTTTGAAGCTTCATTCATAACATTGATGTACAAATTCTAAATCAACATTCCAATGTTGTTTTATAAAAAAAAAATGGTTTGCATGTCTATTCCTTCTGTTTAAACCTGCATTTCTACACAGTTGCAGATAAAGATTAGACTACACTAATATTATTAGTATTATATTGTTTGTAGATTAAATGGCTGCAAAGGATTGTTTCCAACTCCAGAGCGTTCAGCTCATCAGTTTCATTACAACAACGACTGTAGAAAACATTTAAAGCTTCATTTGAAAACTTCAATATAGAAATAAGACTTCAGTGTAAGAATCAGACATTTGGTACGGCCTTTGCACATGTTGGTGTGTTTATTGCTCAGTGACAGTATGAGAGTGGATTAGTCCTACATTTGAACTTGAACTTTCATGCTCTGGCAGCTACTAGCTGCTGCTAATGTTGGTGTGACCCTACAGGTTGTGTTCTGTGTGCCAGCAATCTATATTTACATTTCAATGCTGGACTTGAACTTGAACTTCTCTTGGTCATACATCAACTGTGCTCATTGATCACTGATCCCAAATTGTAATGGAAAAGTTAAAACTTTGATTGGCTTGTGCCTCCTTAATACTTTATTCAGCATCAAGGATGAAAAATGAGTGTTACAACTCCTCTGCTTGTACATGTAAAGTACTTGTGACTTATCATGGCTGCTGGTCTGTAAAATACATCATGTGATACATTTCATTGTCTCCAAGGAAACTCAACAACAATAGAGAACACAAGTCAACAGCACTGAGCACAGACAGTCTGTTCACTGTATACTTTGAACTGTCCTGGTTGACTTTTTTGCCCTGACAGTTTCCATTTGAGAACTGTGAAAATAATAGACAAGTGAATATATTCATATAAGGTGTCTCTACTTATTTGACAAAAAGAGAAATTGGGGAAAAAAAAGAAACTATCATGTTTTTTTTTCCTTCAAATACAGCAGACACATGGACATATAGACACATTTGTTGCTGTCCCCAGTGACCTTTTGTCAGCACACACACACAGCACGGAAGGGTTTGCGCTATTATTATCCTCATCCTCGTCCTATCAGTCCTCAATTTAGGAGCTGAAGTGCAGACAGAGGAGAAATCTTGTGATCGGACCACAGATTGATATGAAACTTATGGCTCCTGGCTTACATTAGTTGTTATAAAGGTGAGGAACAAAAAACCAATACAACGATGACGAAAGACAAATAAAAGATGGCGGAGCCGTCGGCCTGTTGTGGTACTATATATTTTGTCTAGTAAGAGTGATGAAAATTCAAACCAAATGTATGATTAGCCAAAGACAATCTTTTTCTGAGAACAATTAATCAACAGTATTCTAACGGGGCAAAAATGACAGTAGTACACACTTAAAGTCATGGCAAAATCTCCCTTTTCCAATGGCATTGGTAGAAATTGCAATTCAGTACTTACTCCTGTGTTGAAACCTCATTGGCTGTGCTTGCTGAATGCTTCCCCAGCTGCTGTGTGTGTGTGTGTGTGTGTGTGTGTGTGTGTGTGTGTGTGTGTGTATTTCCCTTTTTCAGCACAGTCAGTCATTCAGTCTGGATTAGCAAAGTGTGAGAGACAGCATTGTCAGAGAGATGCACACAAGGACAGACGGACGGAGGGAGAGACAGAAAGAGGAGGGAGACAGAGCCAGAAATAGAGGGAGGCAGGGAAACAAAGGACTTTATTTTTACTGTATGTGATTTCTCATGTCTGTGCTAATTCTGTCTGTCCACAATCCTTCTCAGTTCCACATTTCAGTAGAAAACATGACTAAAACCTCAATTCTGTGTGTGAACAGAGAGAAGGTGCACTCTAATGGACGACCCCTTTTTAATAGCACACTGAACTGAAGTGTGAACAGAAAGGTACATAGCTGAAAGCTTAGGTAAGATTATTTAGTTTTCCACTGCAGCACACGAATGTGGCTCCCTGGTTGACTCAGTGGTTTTCAGTAAAAGACTGCTGTTGACTTTGTTAAGGAGATACAGAGAGTTCATAGACCGGTTTAGCTGCCATGTCACAGATGATGTGATGTAGAAATGACTGCAGGCCTTTTCATTTATTTTATCTCAGGAAATAAAGCTCTTTGATTGATTACTGTGCAAACTGCATTATCTCTGCTGCTTTTACTTCATTCTTTCTTGAAGTGTCTTTGAGATAGAAAATTAATCTCTATCAACAGGCCATACAGATATTAGAGAAGAAAAATATGTATGTATGCACAATATGTACATATGTAACATATATAGTAAAACACTTCTAATAAACAGTGGGCTAAAAAAACTAGTCAAGATACTTATATTTTGCATTGGTTTAGCATGTAATACATTTTCTTTTTTCAAATATCAGCATAACACTTTGGGTGAAAAGTTGAATCTTTAAAAATGTCTTTCAGAATATTTTATTTGGTCCATCTTTTGCTTTACTGATAAATAGTACAGACTCTTAAACATATATCTTCATTTTACATGTCATAACTTGGTTTTAAATGTTTCTGGATAATTTATACCAAGGAGACTAAGATGTGTTGTTCTATCTTTGGATCTATGGGTCTAAATAATATGGGGTGGAAAAGCTTAACTGCAGCCAGTAACAGATAAAATTGTGGCACAACACATAGGATTCTCTTTACATTTGTTACAATCTAGCAAGCAAATGGGGAACAGTCTGAACCCAAGTAAGCATTGGATTAATTTAATTGAGGATGTAAATTGACACAAACTAACCTGGCCTTTAGTTGGTCTCCATTTTTCACATTAGATGCAGATTGGTGGGTTTAGTTCCTCAGTTTACCACTAGATGGCATACATATGCTTTCAGTTCTGATGGACTGATGAAAAAACTTGTTTGGCTGGATTATAAGTGAGGAGAGGTCATCTAATCTCAATTGTTACAAATAACCAGAGATGGCATTTATAACACACTGCTGAGGACAGTATTACCTTTGTCCACTGCCAACAGGTAATATTATAAAAACTCATATTGTTGTTTCTCTCTGTGCAGATGTGTGTAACAGTACTGATTTGCCGGAGCTTGAGATTATCAGCTTATTGGAGGAACAGCTGCCAGTCTACAAGCTGAGGGCCGACACCATCTTCGGCTACGAGCAAGATGATTGGCTGCACACGCCGCTGGTGGACCCCGACTCTGCCCTCGACCTCACCACTGAACAGATAGAGGAGACCCTCAAATACTTCTGTAAGTTCATCACATACAGTTCATTTAGATGATTTGGTGTCGAAATGAAGTGAGCCACTTTTCTTCTAAATGTGATGGTGATAATTGCTGAAGTAAGAATTTGATTTTCTAGTACAGAACTGTAATTCTGTTCAAGAAAAAAATCTGAGGATTTGAGCATTTTGGGATTCCACTAGAAAGAGAAAATTAGTTTTCTGCATTTAACATTGGGGAAACTTAATGGAGAGTTGACAATGTGGGATTTAAGATTTATACTGACCTTGAGTGAGTTGGAAACAGACAGAGAGTGAGAGAGTGAGACAGCGAGATCATCTGCCCATCAGAGTTTGGGCGCGACAGCTGACCACAGTTGCCACAACAAACATATCTGATGAATCTCTCTCTGTTGGTTGATGCTTTGCTTTCTCATGCACTCGGCCCACTGTTGCATGTGTGTATGCACGTGTCTGCTCTTGTCTTATCAAACCGAGAGCTGCCCTGTGGTTGAAGTCTTTGCCAGCTGTAAACCACACACACACACCCACTTGCACACGATTAATAAAAACACACAGGCTCACATACAACACGTGCGCACACTGCACACGGCAAACTAAGGGAACGTAAAGTGTTTTTTTTGCTATCAATAATTCAGTTCTAATTCATGTCTGCTTGAACTGTGACTCAGGGTAAAAAAAAGAGTTCCTAAAAATAGATCAAGCGTCTTTATAAATAGGCTGAACTGAGAACTGTAACTTCACCTTTATGCCCCATGCCGACTTGGTCACTTTGGCCCTGACATTCATCACAGCCAGCCGGGCTAAGGGGTAATGACAAGGTCATGTTACATAAGAAACAGCACGAGACATTCTGCAAAGGGTTTTTGCTAAATATTCAACAGAATAAAGCTTTTTTCTTTATTATTATTTTCCCTGGCTGTTCTCATCTGACTGGGGTTAGGTTGCTCCCCATTACTGCCTCAAACAGATGGCAGGCATGGACACCCCGAGGGTTATGAATGAGCAGAGTCATTTCATCCTGCTCATAAAGCTGTGTGTCACTGGAGCTGTGTTAAGGTCTTGGGTTATTTTGTCTCTGATAGAAACATGGTAATCATCTTAAAACGGTCATATACAGTAGGTGAAATAGTTTATTGAATTAACAGGCTCATGTGCACATGTGCATCTACTGAGTGGTTATGGATTTGTATGTATATAACCTGCTGCATGAGAAGGACATGCTTGAGGAGATGATGACATGGAAGCAACTGACCAATAGAGAGCAATTTCCTGTTGTGATGACATCACAGCCACATGTTTCACTAGCCAGAGGAGATGGGTTGTCTGACTGATAGATGTTCCCACAGCCTTTCTGGCTATAATGTAGGTGTTGCATCTGTATTGACAACCGTATGGAAAATGACAACTAATGCAAAGTGGATATGGATGAAGAGTCATTTAATAGAGACCAGTGGAAATTCACTAACTGTGCTGTGAAAACACATTCATTTGTTTTCATTTTTCTTGAAAATATGTTATTATATACTTGCACACACGGCCTTTCCTTTCCTTTATAATTCATAATGACATCTGTATTTATACGGACAGTATTTTTCTTCTTTTAGTAATTCATCTTTTTTGGTGTTGCAACTGCAAACTTGCCTAAAGGTTTAATTCTATTTTTAATATATATTTCTATTCACAGAAAATATGGATTCATATGTCAGTGTCATCCTGTTGTGACTGTATTCTTATACAGCAGTAACAAATGATGAAATGTACTGAGTCTGTTACAGAGGGCTGATGCAACCTCACTGCATTACACAAGTCAAATCTGGAGCACTCATATGAACCCTGTAGCTTGTTAGAATTAAACTGTGTGCAAGTGATTTTATTGGTTTTTATTTAGTTTTTTTTACACATGATAAACACATACTATTAAAGCCAACCTGCTCTCAGTAAGGATCAGTTTATGAATCTGCCTTTAGCCTGATAGCTGTTGGACATGGCCTTGTGTTAGCTTCACTCTGCAAGCATTAGATGGTATTCAGCTATGCTTCATTGTTCTGAGTCTCTGTTAGCACTTTCAAGATGGTTGTTCACAAGTTTGCTCATATTGTCATTGAAATCAACCTTATTTAGCATTTTGCTTTTGCCCCGATGACACAACATTGTTCTGTCTCCCATGCACTCTGCATGTGCTCGCTTCATCACTCCCCGGCTAAAATGGCCAATCCCTGAACACCCATTGTGTTCATTCATTTTGGGGGAGCCACGTCACCCCCGCCAACACTGCACTGCCTCCCTGCTAACTGTTTTTACATGCTGCTCAGCCTTGGGCCTGGAGGCTGAGCCTGTAACTATAGAAACCACACAGAAGGACAAAGTAGAGGAGAGGAGGGAGTGATGCTGACATACAAATGGAGGGCGGGAGCAAGCCAGTGATACTGCTCCCTCTGATTGGCTGTAGGCATCCTCTAACCCCGCCCACCCCACTGTGTCATCATTATCATCATTTCTGCTGCAAAACTCGTGACTGCTGCTGCTGCTGCTCTCTCACTCTCCGTGTCTCTGTGTTTATTGAGTCATTGTTAGAGATGCGCTGGTCCATGTGTAGAGCTAGAGCTGTCACTGAGCAAGGAATGTTACACAAGAGAAGACAATGGTTGTGATGTGACCTCAGAAAGGACGAACTGGCAGCAGCACCGGGAGATAAATTGACAGGAAGCCGTAAATGGATGGAGACATGAGAGGATAGAGAGAGATAAAGCTGTGGAGTGACTGAGGCAAACTGATGGACAGGAAAGAAAGCGGACAGACGGAGACAAAAGGACAGAGACACGGCACAGATTGAGCAAGATGACAGAACTGAGAAATATGCTGAAACAGTGAAAAATTAACGATGGAGAATAGGACATTAAAGTGGCAGAGTTTTTTTTTCTGCTGACAACTGATGACGCAAGTAACGCTTCAGCAGGATGACAGGCAGAAATGGCACCAGCACCACAACAAATCTGGAGCATAATACACTGACAGTTTGCTGCTAATGAGTGCGGGGCAGAAGGACATATGATGAGAATGGGCAGACTGTCACCAATAATGACCGTGTGCCAGCTGGTAACTGCTAAGCATGCTGGGACAGCAGAACTGGACTAACGGACACTATCGGTAACTAGTTCGTCTGTAAGCATGCTGGGACGTTGGATTTGCCTTAGGTGTTACAGCTAAGCATGCTGGGACATTGGAAACAATACAGCTGTCTGTCAGAGCAGTGAGGATGAAGAGACGAGGCCACAGCAGAGGCCAGAGGTTCGTCAAGGCAGACTACTACGAACTGGACTGGTACTATGAAGAGTGTACTGATGGTAAGACAGCAGTCTGCTCCAGTTTTATTCAGAGACATCTAGATCCTAAAGCGTTGACTCAGACTACAGAGGGCACTGATGTTATGGCTATGTAGAAACGGTAAGAGCTTGGTTTTATATATACTATGGTACTGTGTGTTGGATAGTTGAACTAAACTGTGGGAGCAAACTAGAAATACATACTGAAGGATGGCTTTTCTTGTGACTGCTGTGGTATAGCTAACTACAATGACACAAGAAGTGAGCTGTTGGCTGCACAGTGCATTAGATCTCACTTATGTGTAATGTAGCTATATAAAGAAACTGATTCCAAAATTTCAACCTCGCCTACCAAGATGTACTTTCTACCATTAATTGCTTCAGAGTTCATAGATATAAAAGGTGCTTTGGTAATGTGTTGTAAGGTTTGGTAACCACTGGCCAGGTTTTATAACATGTCCTCTGCTGACACACACTCTGAGGTCAAAGGGAAGAGAGGTAGTGGCAGGATTAAGCTGGATTTGTCAGTATTAAACATGGTTGGTGAATAGGTAGACATATCTCCCCTAAACATAATGAACAGTGGATTATAAGATAAAAATGCCTTCATTGTCTTTCAACTCCAAACCCAGAGTGGAGTCAGCTCAAACTGATTCCTTTCTGCTGGTTTCATAGATAACTCAGAGAATGTGACCTTGTGGGCTGGCATTCACGACACGAGAAAATATCAAGGCAGATGTTTCAGTGAGGACAAACGCAGCAGATTAAAGCTGTAGATGTAGCAGACAGAGGATACTGTAGGTGTTGTAACAGGTGCTCTGTGGCAGCAGCTGAGTCAGTGTGGCTTCTAAAATAGGCTCACGGTGTAGCTTATGGATATGACGAGCTGTGGGTGTAAGTGTGCTGAAAATGAGGGAGATACCAGCTGACCTGGAGAGACTCGTAGAAGTCACAGGTGGCAAAAACAGTGTATTGTGAGAAGAGATATGTCATGAAGACGTAGACAGCTGGTAGATTGTCTGAGTGGTAAAGTGAGTGAAAGGAAAGTTTGTCCAGAGAAAGTGATTTTCCATTTTACTGGGATTTGGGGCAAAAAATATTAATGTAAAAAAAAACATAGCAAGCTATAAGAAAGAGAAAGGCATAATGAATAAAAGATGGCTGCAAAGCTGTAAAATGTCCCTTTAATCAGAGTTTGGTGCAGTGATGTGCATTTATGTAATGCACCCCAGTTTCCTTCAACAGCTTCTTGTACTGTCTCGCTCTAGCTACAGTATGTAACCTGTGTGGATAATGAGCCTACAGATTGATACACACACACACACACAGAGCCAAGACATGTGGAGCACTGATGGTGCCTGGTCATGTGACATGTGTGACTAACAGCAGGTTATAGCAGTGGTCGGTTTATTAGCAGCCTGTTGGCACTGCCTCTGGCTCTCCCTCCCTCCTCTCTCTCTATATATCTTCCGACCATCGTCTCACCTCTCTCGTCTTGTAATTTTGATAGTAGTATCTTTTGAAGCATGCATTTAATGTGAAGGTCAGCTGCATTAAGGGAGAGAATATCATCTCTGACTGCAGATGCTATGTGCACTATGCTGTGCATGTGTGTCAGGGATGCTCTGTTGAAATTCTTACATAACAGTTGGAGACAGCTCAGCACCTCCCCAATGTGAGCTGTGCAGCTTAAACATCTGCAATATTATTTAATCGCGGCAGCTAACCGAGGTTTCATTTCCTAGACGCCGACGATAGATTATACAACCGTGCTTGATGCTGAAATGATCAAATAACCAAATGAGAGGGGAGGTGCAATTTCTTTGATAAATCTTCTGGTGGAGTGTAGAGGCAAAAATAGAAAGCAGCCAGTTTGGTGTTATTCTGAGATGTGCAACGGAGGGATGTGGAAGTAGGTTGGCTTATATTTAGCCCAATGATCTGCGTGCTGCTCGAAGTCACCCTAGTCAATAGCAGCCTGCCAAATTTTCTTTGGCACTTTCAGAAGCCCTCAAAACAAATGGCTGGATGGATGGAGGGCAACCAGGACAGAGGGCTGGGGCTGAGAAACAGGGCAAACTATTCTTCCAGTGGGGATGTGACAGGGTTAGGGGAGAGTCATAAGAAACAAAATAGATGAAACATGTTAAGTCTATAAAGCTAAGAGCTTTTTAACTGTTATTGTCTCCCCCTATCATGAGTTTCCATATGCTTTTAGAAAATAGGTCCACATTTGTGACTGGAAGAGTTATTTGATCATGAAAGTTTTATTAATTTTGTATTCTACAACCCTGATTCCAAAAAAGTAGTAACATTGCGTAAAACATAAATAACAGAATGTGATAATTTGCTAATCCTTTTTGACATATGCTCAATTTATAATAGTGCAAAGACAATATATGTAATGTTTGACCTCATCAGCTTCATTGATTTTTTGTAAATATCAGCTCATTCTGAATTTGATGTCACCAACACGTTTCAAACAAGTTGGGACAGGAACAACTAAAGACTGTGAAAGTTGTGGACTGATTCAAAAACACCTCTTTGGATCAGTCCACAGGTAAACAGGTTCATTGGTAACAGGTGATAGTATCATGATTGGATATGAAAGGTTCATCCTGGAAAGACTCTTTCATTCACAAGTAAGGATGGAGAGAGGTTCACTACTTTGTCAAATACAATTGTATAAAGAAGATTACTAGACGTATTCAGGAACACTTTGTGAAACTGTTGTCAGTAAACACACAGAGACTTAGTATGTAACTCAGTCAACATATAGGACAGATAGTAGTTCCCTGGTTGTTGCTGCTCTGTTGCAACAGTTTCTGAGCCAAAGAAAACAGTGAGTAGGAAATCCAAGAGGCTTGAAGGACATATATAGAAAGATATGGAGCCCTGAGCCAGAGCAGACAATCATGGTTTTATCCCTGGTGAATTTCTTCGACAGGATCATACATGTAAAAATGTTGTTTGTGTAAATTCCTTGCCCAATTTAGTAATTTTCTTCTAAACTACTGTACAAAGCATACCAGCAGAGACTGAACAAACAAATGGAATGAAAAGATGGAAGGGTGCCTGAAAGGGAAAATGGAGAAACAATTGGAGTGTAAAGAGTGAATGTGACCAGAAAAGCAATGGGAGAGGGAGAAAGAAACACTGAGCGGTGTTTGTCCTTTGTTGCCTGCAGCATTGCATTCATAGGACCTTTGAGGGAAGTTACTCAAGCATGCAGGACGGTACTGAGCTGCCATCAGTTTTCCAGACCAATTACAGTAATTCTAAGACTTGACCAGTGACTAATGAGCAGAAAACTGTGTTGCTTCGATGTGTTCGCTGTATTCATTTGTGAAGGATTGGGTTTTACTGGTCAATCTCTGCTTGGATGGTCATGTGACGTTGACATACTGTACGGTATATAGTTATTCTCTATTTGTATTTATTAATGTAGTCTGAAAAGTTTCATTTCTTAAAAATAGTAACATTTTTCAATACACTGCTAAATACAATACTAAATCTTTTTTATAGAAGCAAATGAATATTATGGCAGCTATATCAATCATAGTTTCATAGGACAGCTTATTAATATAATGATAAAGGTTGTAATGTGCCAGAAATCTCAAATTAACTAATTAACTAAAGTGGAATAACGAACAATACATGCTACAGGGTGGAAATACTTGTCTGTATTTATGAACCTCTTACAAAGACTCTACTAATAGTTGAAGTTTGGCATTGGACCCGTCCTTTTGTGTCATTTCCTAGAAACTCCTATTGAACGTGCTGCACGGTCTGATCTGCTTGACCCAGTTCTGTCTTTTCTTGCCAGTTGGCAGTAACAGTCTGTTTGTGCCAGCTGGTAGTTTGAATGTTTTTTTCAATATGTTAAAATATGTTTGAAGAGGATTCAGAGTTTAAATATCTATTCTAGTTTCTTAGGAAAGAAAAGTCATTCCACTTGTGTGAGTTCAGGCATTTTTCAAGCAACAAAGGTTCAGCTATTTGATTTAAAATTCGGGCCCGGTCTTTCTTCCAACATCCACTTCCTATACGTCTCTGCTTTAGGAATGAAGTGAATGTAATGAATTCAGAATTGTATCATATCTCTCATCTTGTCTGTGCAGTTCATACCTGACACAGTGGCCCCTCATATTGTGTCAGAGAGAGAAAAAATTGTCTCTCTTGTGCTTCACATTATATTCTTGTTAAGGCTGATTTGGTAGAGGGTAAAATGCTTAAACTGTCCATTCTATAGATTTTTGTCCAGGATCATGACTTCACAGTATTGTGAGTTCATAAAGTTCATACTATGTCCATATATTGTAATATTTTGCTTTGAATATCCCTTTATTCATTTGATCCTTTGCAATCAAATTAATCGTTCTATGAATCTCACCCGACAATACGGGCTGGAGGTTAAATATGTGTGACAGTCGTTTGTCTACTGTATAAAGGTTTCACTGTGACTGGCCCCACCCTGGAAACAGGTGCAGGTCTGTTACTGTTGTCGCCATAGAGGCTGAATGGGACTGTACCAAGTCACTGCCACTTGAAGGGGGTTGTGAAAAAGGAGTTGCTTTCACTGGATTTGAAGCCTACCTGAGAAACAGGTGTCTGATTTGCTCCTGTTGGTGCCAGACTGAACCATCTCAAACCTGGAAATGGAAAAAGTTGAAATGGGCTGACAGGTTGAGGATTACAGGGATAAAATAAAAAATGTATATAACAGAATATTTTAAATGCTCTTGTCTGTTGTGTTAAATCTATTTTAACCTAGTTTTAACTTAAATAGCTGATGGACAGCCTCCTTTATATATGTGTGTGTGCGTCCCCCCCGTCCGTGGTAAAATAGAGTAGGCCATGCATTGACCAGTCACAGAGGAGATGGGGAGGAGTCAGGCTATCTGGTTGTCTCACGGAGCTGCCACAGGGGACAAATGATATACACACACACACACACACACTTTTAGAAACTCACTCTGCAGACATTATTTGGAACTTGATAGATATATACACACACATTTTGACAGTCATGTGCAATGGAGTGTTTAGAGACACATACTCTCCACTCCTATTGTCCTCATTGGAACACTTTGTTAGATGTGTACTTTCACATCTAGCCACACACATTAGGTACTGATTCATAGTTTAAAGCAAACACACACACACACAGCACAGGTAGGAGCCATGGCATTGCACCTGCAGGCTTTGTGGTTTAGTGGTTAGCCTTAGTGCCAGAGTGCAGGATGGCGCTGCTCACCACTGCTGGCAGCGAGGACGAGCTGGACTACTCCAACCAGACGCAGGAGGACAAGGAATATGTTTCTCAACCCGGTCATGAGAGCACGGAGCTGGAGGAACAAGAAGAAGAAGAGGAGTATGTCTCTCTTCCTAGTTGTGGAAGCACAGAGCAGCAGGAGGAGGAGGAGGAGGAGGACGAAGAAGAGATGGATGAAGAGCAACAAGTTCTGTGTGAAGGTAGTCTGTGGTCCTCTTTCATAATCAAGCATCATCTCCGTTGTGCTCTTCTTCTTGGGTCTGGTTAGTCTGTGTGCTGACTCAGTGAATCAGACCTTTGTAGTGTGATTCTTCAGTCTTAATGAATTTGTTCTGAAGCTGTGTGGATTCTGATATTTTAAAGGGCATATTGTCTCCTGTGGGCTGAGGCATTATCCTGTGCAGGTGTTGTCTACTCTCAGCACTGCATGGTTCATCTGCCTGCTGATTTCACATGTTCAAATACAGGCTTGGCTCTTTATCCCAGCTGCCACTTCAATGTTGTGTTAAGTGCCAGCACACAGCCATATATTTTCTTCAAAATGCAGAATAAAATCTTGAATAAGCATCCTACATTTTTCAGAATGTTAGAAAGATGACTAAAAGATGGGCTGGTGAAACAGAAGGAGAGAAGTGCACATAAACTGAAGTTACTGTGTCATATATAGGTACAACGGAGGACTCTGCTGATTAAAATGAAACGGCTAAAGCCAGGGTTTATTACAAAATATGCATGAATAGAAGAGAACTTCTGACCATGATTGGTTATTTGAGTGAAGTATTTGGGACAGTGCATGAGAGACTGTGGCATAATCATGTTTTTATAGTGGCAATTCAGATTAATATCAACCCAGGTCCAATAAGGAAATGGTGCTCAATAATATGGCCTTGCATTAGTTTACATTTTAACAGCTCCACGCAGGCTGAGTTTGGGGTATTGATTTGAATAACAAGTATTCCTTTCTGCCTGTTGTCTTGGTGTCTGTTTGTTGTTGAACTTGTGTGTTGTCTGTTGCCCAGTATCAGCAGGGGGTCTGATGGAGCCAGAAGTCTGCTCCATCAGACAAAGCAGACAGACAGAAAACCAGGAGTGTGCTAATAGGTTCTTACTGAGCTTTAATGGCATTTTAGTTGAAATCTCTGAAGTACTGAACTCACCTGTTTAGGTAGAAGCGTTGTGGCAAATAAGAGTCAATGCAAAGATGAGACACAGGAGTTGCGTTATCGAGGAGCAGTTTCATTATTGGCCAAGAAGAAAAGCTGGTTAGGGGTTACATCTGTTCAATTTATATCAACTTGTCTGTGTGTGTGTGTGTGTGTGTGTGTGTGTCGATGATACAAATACATCTCTGCTCTCTATCTGTATATCTCATTGTTCCAATTTTCCAGGAAAATTCCCTCGCGCCCCCCCTGCTCCTCTGTTTTTCATAAGTTGTAGCCAACTCAATTATAGCCAGGATGCATGATTATAAAATATCAAAATGACCTTTTCTTATAAGGTGGCATTGTGTAAAATATACAGTAAAATATATTTTTAAGGACAGTCATGATGTTAATCATGTGTCTCAGTGATATATCTCAATAACAAAATATAGTAACATATATCAAAATATTGAAAACAAGCTATAAATGTAATGTAAGCTGTGCAGATTTCCTCAGTCGTAGCTCTTGCATGCGGTGTCACAGTTGTGCATAAGCATATGTAATAAGTGCAAGATAATGTAAAAACATTATATCAATATAAGTAAAACATTAAAACATATAGAGTCAAATATATAGATCAGGATATGCAAAATCAGAAATATGTGTTTATACTGTAGAAAAAATACTTTTACCAGTACTAAAATACCTATAAAAAATACAGTTTTTTTTAACATTACACCTATTGTGAGGGAGGGAGAGGGAGAGAGAGCAGGCGTGTCTGTCTTAAGTTACCTGCTCTCCTTATAAAACAACAAGAAAACATCCCGATCACCTTCCAATATTAAGTTACACCTCCTTTACACAATCCAGGTTTCAGCTGCCTTTTCTCACCTGTGTCTTCAGCTTTTTTTCCACTTACCATTTATGAGTAAAGTGCATTAATAAAGTAAATTTAGAGCCTGACCTCACTGAAAGAGCAGGAAGGCCTAAAAGGTTTTAGTCAGTGACATTGGCCTAATTGTACAGAATTGCTGGACTTTTTGGTACGCACGTACACATATGTGTGTCTCCTGTTATCATCATGCCAGTTTGTTCCCTCAGTAACACTTGTGCCTTAATGACCCACCCAGGAGAGAAAGTTGTGTGTGAGTGTGAATGTTTGTTTTTTTGAATGCTCAGGTGTGTGTGTCATTACTGTGTGTCTGTGTATCACACCCATATCAGAGAGGTATTTATTAGCATCTAAATGTTTGAGGCGGGAAATGATGCATAAGCCTTTTATGATCAAACTATCTGGACTCTGACTATTGTATCATTTGTTATTAGCCACGTTAGCAGCCTAGCTTTATGGTTGGAAACTTCGGTCAGTCAATCACTTTGGCACACACTGAAATACGTCCACACCCACTTGATGGTTTGCCATGACATTTTGTACAGACATCCTTGGTCCTCAGAACTGACTCCTTCTGATTTTGGAACTTTTCTCTAGCACCACCTGAAGGTTGGAATTTGTGGTCTTGAGTGAATTGTCTCAACAACAATTTGATGGATTGTAATTGTAATAAGTCTGGTAGCACACCGACTTTTCATCTAGCACCTACATCAGACTGAATACCTGCAAAACTAAGAAGTTTGGCACCTTAACAAATGTTGGTACACTAACATGCTAAACTAAGGTGAAGAACTAGTCAAGCCTCACAGACCCATTTATCATGGCTGTAGAGATTTAATGTAGACAAGAAGAATCTCTTTAGCCCATCTTAAGTATTTGCAGTCCAGAGTTATGGTTAGTTATGGTGTCATTGAAGTGTGATGTGTTCGTTGAGGGAAACAGTTTAAATCCTGGACCACCTTGGAACCCTAGGGCGAAAATGAATGGTGGCCGTATTTAATCAAACCAAATACCTCTGTGAAGCTGCTCGGTGTCATGCACGCTCATTCAACCTTGAAAGAGAAACGCGTTTAATAATGGATGGTAATGATGGGAAATATCCTTAACTAAAGCAAAGCCAGCTGATGCCTGGTGTCTGTGCTTCCAGCAGTCTTACACCTCCTGGGATGTATGAGGACATGAAAATACGGTGTTTGCATTGGCTGACTCTGTTTTGCATTCTGGGAGACCTCTGAGCGAGCACTGTCGTGCATATGCCTGATATGACATTTGTCCTGCTAAAGTAAAATATTATCTCTGTTGGAAGCTGAAATGGTTAAATCGTTCTGTGTCATAACAGTGTGCATCATATTATCTGGCTGTGTCCCGTGGCATTACACGTCCAGACAGTGTAACATCACACACCTTCTCTCTCCAACTGACAGTGTTATAAGTGACTAACAAGACTGTTCAAAAATAAACATCATGCTGTGGTGATGATCACACCAAGGGTTTATCTAATTGATGTGGTAACGGAACTTCAACCAAACTGGGCAACAAACCAAGAACCAGAATACAAATCAACGTTAAGGACAAGTTCTTCTCAATGAGCAGAGAAAATCTTCTGGGCGTTTTGCCCCAGACTGAGGGCTATACAATTGCATGTGATGTATTCTGTCAATGAGACCCTGTTTGAGTTTTGACCTCTGACGTGAATAATTCTTCCAGTCAGGGCTGAAAGCAGATTAGTTGATATGAGGACAGAAGGAGTCCATAATGAACTTAAATAGCAGTGCTGGGGAGTGGCCCCTCATACATTCATTAACTTATCTTTTCTGAGCCATGTTGGTTGATGAATAGGTGGGTCTGTATGAGGTGTAGTATGCGGGTGTGTGCTTCTTAGGAATATAATATGATTCATTAGCTGGGAACAAGAAAAGAGTGGAAAAGAAAGGTGATAGCAGGTGGAACAGGGAGGCACTGTTTTTTTGTCAATCATTTTGCCTTCTGTATGAAATCCAACACATAGCAGTGTTGTGTGTTAGAAACACTAAGAATCTTGAGTTTGGTCATCAGGAATTTTAGCCTTTTTTTAAAAGAATTATTCATGCTTTTTTAAAACCTATTACAAATGAAATATCACACATTTTATTCGAAAATACACTGTAAACTCATGCATTTCAGCCACCTACGGTCAAAAAGTCATCAAATTTTGTGCAATCATACAATAATTTAAATACTGTAAAGGAGAGCTAAAGTTGCTGTCGTGCAGCCGTGATACCTGGGATGAATGTGCTTGGTCATAAATACATGGTTTACGATTGTGATTCAGTAATTGCATTGGTTGTTCAGTAATGCTTTTATTGAGACTATTTTTCTTTCTTTGTGTCTGTGCAGTATTGTGTGCTGACAGAGTGGGCCAGATGACGAAGACCTACAGCGACATTGACGCTGTCACTCGGCTACTGGAAGAGGTAAGAGCATGTCAAGTGAAATCAGTTAACGTAGAAAAAAACAGAAAGGCCTACTGTATATGCAGACTGTGCAGCGCTTTGGTCAAATGTTATTCTGTCTAATCACAGGTTGCTTTATGAGGTTCATGACAAAGACTGTTTGATAGAACCACATCATAAAACTAGTTTAAAAGCAGCTGATATTCAAATATAACTCATCCACATCTGAATATCAGGCAGGATGTCGCCAGTGAAGAGCTCAGCCGGCTCTCTGCCTAAATATAAACTGTGAAAATAGAATGGTGTCATTGTTAAGTGAATCATGAAATTCAGCAGCCGTCCAACTACTGACTAAACATGGTATTCAAAGATGTCATACCATCCACAAACAGAGCGGACAACTCTTTTCACCATGTGAGACATCATTGTACTGAGCTCCATTGCTGTGAGAACTGTACTTCCTGTGATTAGCAGTGCATTAATATTTACTATTCAGAGTTTAACACTAAGCTGCCCCTCCTGATCTAAGTAAGTATTAAGTATCCTTTTTAAACCACGATTGTCCTTAAACATTACACTGGGTTTCACACATTGTTTTACAGTTTGCTACCACACTTATTTGCTTTCTTGCACAGCATTCTCAGCAAAAGATCAAATAAGCATATTCTACCATTAATTTCTGTAATGTCTGTATTAAAACATTAAACCAAACTTTGCGACCTCTGCAGAAAGAGCGTGACTTGGAGTTAGCAGCTCGCATCGGACAGTCGCTGCTGAAGAAGAACAAAGCCCTGAGTGAGAGGAACGAGCTGCTGGAGGAGCAAGTGGAGCACATACGAGAGGAGGTACACAGCGAGAGAGAGTGTGTGTGTGTGTTTATTTGGTGGTAATCAAATGCGACAGTGTTTGGGAAATGTCTTTATAAATAAAGTATACATGTCTTTGTCTTTTTGTTGTGGCCTTCTTTTACTTTAACTGTCCTCTGTCTACATGTCTCCTACACTCTTTCCACATATAGGTTTCTCAGTTGCGACATGACTTGTCCATGAAAGATGAGCTTTTACAGTTCTATACCAGTGCTGCCGAGGAAAGTGAGGGGGAGTCTACCGCCTGCACACCGTGAGTCTTTCATTCACCTCCTCTCACCTTTCACCACCTTCTCTCCTTTGAGATAAAATATTAAGCAGTGCAGTTATACATTGGAATTCAAGTTTAACGTAAACGCACATCATTTAAAACACTCTCCTCTTTAGCTTTCAGAAGTTGTGTGTAAACTGTGAGAGTAGTAGACTAATAATAACACAGCTCAGCATTACAGAGCTGTTCCCACTCTTGTATATATGTATTTCACACTGTTTTATAACATAGTAATGAATGATTGATTGACCCACTTATTCACACCGTTTCTCTCGTGTGTGTGTGTGTGTTTATAGTGTGCGTCCCAGTGAAACCAATGTGTCAACTCCAACTTTTTTCCCCCTGGACTCCTTGCAGAAGAAACTCAAAGATCTGGAGGAAGAAAACAAATCATTGCGATATGAGGTACACGTACACACTCACACGACTGAAAAAAAAAATCTTGAAGTAATTTATTTTATTGGCAGAATAACTGTCTCATTGGAATGTGTTACAGCCTAAGCATGACTCTCTGGTTATCTTTTAGGAGAAGTTACTTATTGGGGTGATTAATAATGTCTACGTTGTGTTGCATTGATTAGTAATGTCCGCTTTTTTATTGGTTAATTTTCAGGCTAGTCATTTGGAAACAGAAACTATCTCCTATGAGGAAAAAGAGCAGCAGCTTGTCAATGACTGTGTCAAAGAACTACGTGAGTATCAGACTGACTGGAGTTATGTTTAATGTTGTGAATGTTATGCTGAACTACTTTCTTACTTAGGAGGCAGGTTTGTTTTTTGCACTTTCTCACTTTTGATGAATGTCTGTTGATGCTTCCAGGTAATTCCAACCTGCAGATTTCCTCTCTGGCTGAAGAGCTGGCCAGGAAGAGTGATGATGCCTCCAGACAGCAGGAGGAGATCACACACCTCCTGTCCCAGATAGTCGACCTCCAGAAAAAGGCCAAGCTGGTATGACCTCATCCCCGCTCCCAACCCCCGTAATCTCTCAGACTGATAATGTGAAATATCTTATTTTTAAGGCCTGTTTATGTAGCAGAGACTGAATACATTGGATACAGTGTTTTTCATATCTGCTGTCCTGTTTTTGTCTGGTGTGTGTGTAGTATGCTGTGGAGAACGAGGAGCTGACTCAGCATTTAGGTGCAGCCAAAGACGCCCAGCGACAACTCACTGCTGAGGTTTGGCAATCCACAACCCACTGACCATAGCTTCAACATTTTATTTTCTGCAGTGGTAGCTTCCACCAACGAATATGGTGCTAGAGGTTTCTTAGTATTATGTACATACAGCTTTGAAGGCATGATCTCATGTAGAGTATTTCTTTATGATTTGAGACACACAGTACTTACGGTTAAAAGCCAATAATGGTTCAACATCAAACAGTCAACAATGGTACTTTTTTTCTCAGTGTCTTTCCATCTCGCCTCTCCTGATCTATCTTTTCCATTCCTCCAGTTGAGAGAGTTACAAGATAAGTATGCAGAGTGCATGGAGATGCTTCACGAGGCTCAGGAGGAGCTGAAGAACCTACGAAATAAAACTCTACCACTCAGCACACCAAGGCGTTTCCATTCTCTTGGTTTGTTCCCAATGGTGAGCTCAGGTTCTGCCAGCATCAGAGCATCTTCATTGTCTCAGCAGCTACAAAATGCTTTAATATTTCTTTTTTTCTCTTCTCCAGGACTCTCTGGCAGCAGAAATAGAGGGCACCATGAGGAAGGAACTTCAGATGGATGATCCGGACGTAGAAGAGCAGAGGTATCAATGATGGGTTAATGATTTGGTCTGACTTCATAGTGAAATGTTCAGGTTTGACACATTCAGACCCCCAATTTGATATATCATGTTTTTTCAGACTGCAACCAAAGCGAGTGTTCCAGACAGTAAAAAACCTGAACCTGATGCGTCAGCAGCGTGCATCGCTAGCCCCCTCCCCCCTCAACATCCCAGGCTCCAATCAGACATCCTGCTTCACCTCAGGGCGCTCCAGCAGGGTGGGCACGCCTCGTTCCAACTCCATATATGGTAGCGATATGGGAGGTGGGATCATCCTGGACAACAGGACCAGCAGTATCCTGGAGAGTCCAGACGATGGGTATGAACAGATCAAGTCAGCAGCTTACTATTTAGATTTTTATACTTTAGTGTTTGACTCTTTTTGTATCTGATTTTCAGTAGTTTAGTTATTTCTAAACTATGTCCCCCCTCCCTAGGTCAGAGGACTCTAACAAGCGGCCCCCTGGTACCCCAGGGACCCCAGGCAGCAGGGACCTGGAGGCCGCTCTGCGCCGTCTGTCCCTCCGCCGCGACAACTACCTCTCAGAAAAACGTTTCTTCGAGGAGGAAAGGGAGAGAAAGCTGGCTTATCTGGCCAAAGAGGAAGAAAAAGGAGGAGGGGGGAGTAGCGGAGGCCCAGGGACGCCAACAGAGAGCCTGCTGTCGATGTGCTCGCATCCCTCCGTCTGGTCGGGATACTCATTCACAGCCAGATCCTACCTGCCGGAGAAGTTGCAAATTGTAAAGCCACTAGAAGGTGATTATTCCTCTCAAAGACACAAGTCCTCTCGTCCTCAGAAAGCCATGCACAATGACAATAAAAGATTTCAGAAACCTCAACAGAATCAAAGCCAGAGAAATTCAAATGATATATTTCTACCTACTCCACAAAGTCACACTCAGAAGAGTCAGACCCAGTCACAGAACCAAATCCAAGCCAATCAGAACCCACAGCAGAATCAGTATCTCATTTTTCATAACCACAGTCCCTCCAAAATCTATTTCAGTGCCTTACAGGGTCCTAGGACCCTACGGAGGAGCTCCAGTCTGTTGGAGCTGAGCAGCCATCCAAGCTCACAGCCTCACCTCAGGGCTCCGCTGGCTTTAGTCACAGGCCTGCTGGAGGTGTTGGAACAACAGGAAGGCAGTTTGAATCTGCAGCACTCCTTTTATTTCAGACATACGCAGGCACGCTGCTGGTTTGAAGTATAGAACACCAGACAGCCTGCTGTGCGCTGCTGGATTTAAGCATATAGTCTGTCAAAAAGCCTTATTTTTTAAATATAGATTTGTGCTGTATATCTTTTTCAAAGCAGATTTAAGTGTTTTTATTACATTCGAGAGATTTAACATGTATGAAAATGTATACAATACCATAAAAGCATAAAATGCCTTAATGTCAGCTTTAGTTTAGGAGAGATTTTATATGAGAACATAGCATTTTCATAAATTTATCCCAAATACATCACAAATGGTGAGCACTTTACTTTGCAGTGAGTGAGACAGTATGTGGTAAGTTTTCTTATGCCTTGTTTTTTTAATAGATCTTTAGTATCCTATAATTATTTATTTCCATACTGTATTGGTTGCAGATTTTGTAGAGTTCAGTTGTTTATATATTTGCTGTTAGATATTTATGCACACAATGATGCCCTTACACAGAGCAAATTATAGCAGTTAAGATAAAATGTTCTCCCCATATGTCGACAGCTAGGGGTTGGCCAAAAAAAGCAACTGCTTTAAATCTGAAGACGTTTTTTTTTTTTCTTTTTTTTTTCTTAATTGTACATGTGCAATATGTAGCTTTTTAAGGCATTCATCTCTATTTCACAATGTTTGTCCTTCTCAAGGGGACATAAGTTTGAAACTGCTGTCACAGATGTATTTCCTGTTTTGTGGCACCACCTAGTGTTCAAACTGCATTACACCACTTGCATGGTAACACAGAAGTAAGATATCAAAACATCAGATAATTTGCTTAAAGTAAAAGACAAAAATACAAACATGAACTGTTAACATGTCCTTAAAAAATATATGTTGCAGTGTTTAATTTCAAGTCTACTGATGGTTGTTTGAGATGTGGGAAATAATCTAATCTTTCTCAGATTATTTCCTTTTTTTTAGTAGCCTCAGATTATTTGTATGACAGTGTTCCGCCTTCATAATTATATCAAGCAACATGATTCTGGCTGCTGTCAAGTGATGATGCTGTAAAAAGGCAAAAGTCAAAAGAAACTAATATTCTGGGTTTTGACAGTATTTTTACTTTATGAGATTTTAGTGTAGAGACAAATTTTTCCTCTACATCAGTGCCGTACTGTATGTACTGTCCATCCCTTTCACTCCTCTTTTATTCACCTTTCTCTCCTTTTTGATTTTGTCTTGTCTTTGCACTTTATTTAATTTTGTTAAACTTGTCTGCTTTCTTTGATGATTTCTTGAATAAAATCTTACTAATTTCCTCACCTTCCCTTTTCTCTCATTCTTTTTGTGTTCATCCTATTAGTTTGTATACTGACAGCTCTCAAAGGACCTTCACATATCATGAGAAAACCACCATTCATTGGACTTGAAATGAAACCAATTAACTAGGTGCAAGGACGCTCAAACAGAAAGACATTGCCTCCTGTGGCACCTCAGTCGCTATCACTGCAGTATGTGTGGCTGTGCTGCATGAAGAAATACTGATGTGGATCGTATGACTCTTTATATGCATGACTGTGTTTCCCCTCAGGGGTGTATGTCTGTGTGTGTGTCTTTACTATCTGCTTGCCTATGTATGTGTTTATATACAGTATGTCTGCCAGTAAACAGCTGAAGTATGTTGTGATCTATTTTTATGCATTTAAACATAGGAATGACATTTACTGAACGGATATGTCTACACACAGTCTAGTGCTTTTTTTTTATGAATGCAGCATATGATACTGTAATAAAATGTAAAGCTCATAAAAGTTAGTAGAGTTGTCATCCTGTGAAGCTGGTGTGATTTGGGCTGGATAGTAGTATTAAGCTCAGGCCTGTGACTGAGTGTAGCGGTGTAAGTTGGCATTAAGCTGAATTTGAACACCACAGACTCCACGGCAATGGTGAAAATGTTAATTTTACCACAGTTCTGAGGGCAATATATCAATTTGATGAGATGCATTTGTGGCAGAGAGCAGCTTAACAGATTTAGATAATGATTGTTTCTCTGACTTTTTTCCAGGCTCTGCTACTCTCCACGCATGGCAGCAGTTGGCTCAACCCCACATGGGTGCTCTGCTGGATCATCGGCCCGGTGTGGTCACGAAGGGCTTCCGCACTTTAGCGCACGAGCAGGAACAGGATGACAGCTGGCAACTGGACCAACCAGAGGAGGATGAACTTTCATGTGACTCATTCACTGGCTTGTCAGCAGAGAGCTGTGCTCCCATGGATCTGCCTCGCTCTACCTCTTCTCCCTCTGTCTGCTGCAACAAAACCGGAGACGTCGACGACGAGAGCCAATCAGAAACATTGCAAGAAGAATTGTGCAGGGCGAGAGACGTGACTCAAGTAAAAGATGGACATGTTGCAAACATGCCCCTTTCCTTCTCCAGTCCCTCCCTTTCTTCTTCTCCTCTTCCCTCTTCTTCGGAGATGAACGGGCACGTGGACCTCAAGGAGCTCCAGGCCTTACAGCCCACCAAAATGGACCGAATGCCTGGTGAGGGAGCACTTAGCTGAGGTCACAGCACTGCATCCACCATCCCTTGTAACCCTGGAGCATGGGGATAAAGGGGAGGGGGGTGAAGAGGAGGGGCGGGAGGGTGAGGGATAAGGGAACGCATTCACAGGACATCTCACAACCCTAATGTGACGTCCCTCCCTGCACGATCACGCTCATGTGCACACACCTGCACACCCACCCGTCCCACCGGCCGGCCGTGTGTGCAGCCATCGAACCCCATCAGAACAGAGTACATGGTTTTTTTTGGTTATTTACTTTTGTCATTTTATTTAATTTGGCATCTTCCTTCTCAGTTCACAACTTTTTTTCACTGCCACACTTGCTTTTTTTTTCAACCAATCACACTCATTTTTCAGTCTTCAGTGAAGCCTGTCCTCTTCATCACATCTTCTAAGGTCTATAACTTTAGGGCATCTTTTATTATTCTAATATTCATTCTAATAATCTCAATGGTGACATGCAGCACAGATTTTTTTTCTTGTTTCGGTGTAATTCATAGAAATTTCATTCAGAAAATATTCTAGCAGTCAACACTAGCATTAAAGACAGCACACAAACATATGCACGCAGAAATATCATGGCTTGGGTCCAGTACGTGGGCATACTTGTGTATATCACATGTTAGTGCAGCTGTCCAAGTCACATGACCACATGACACCTGGGTAGTTAATATTGGAGTTTAACTGTAGCTTCATACACACATATGGTTTTTAGTTATGGATTGCAGGCATAAAAGAAGTCAAAGGAATAACATGTTAAAATGAATTTCCAACACCATACTCTTTCCTACCCTTCTAAATTCATCACTACCAACATGAGTTTAATGGGCCGAGCTCTTTACATTTCAGTATTCAGCTGCATGCTTCCTGCACATTCACTACAGTCATCCCTTAAAGGAGATGATGATTACTCCCCATCTTTCCCACAATATTTAGTGAATAAATAAAATGCAACAGTTCAATGTGTATTTCAAAGAGTATTGACAGTAGCCTTTAAAAGGACAACAGGGATGATTACAGCACGCAAAACCTGTGTCAGAGTTCATACAGTATGAGTATGAATGTGGTATATTTTACTATTGTTTTAAGACAGAAAAATTGTGAACCTATTCTTTAACAATGACCAAAACATATATAAACCTTCAGACAATGAAGGTGAATCTGTCAGGTTTACTTTGTGGATATTCAGTGAATCCCTTTCATGACTGAAGTGAATTTGATGAAATGATTTCTTGCCTGGATTCACCATTTCTGTCTCATGGAATCAGCACACCCCATCATCACTTCCATATCTCACAAAATTAGGGAGCTAATATGCTGGTGCTTTGGCTTGGGGCTTATACTCTGATCATGGCCTATTTTTTTTCTGCACTTTGTTGTGTTTTTTGCAGTGTTACTTGGTACCTTTTGTCTCAGTACTTAACATCCTTCTGCTCTGTTCTATTCTCCTTCTCGTGTCCTCCAGTTAATTTCCCAGGGAAGTGTATGTCCCATACTAGCTCGACATACACCTTCACCACCTGCAGGATTCTCCACCCCTCTGATCAGCTGACCTCTGTGTCCCAAAGGTAAACATCTTTAGTACCTGACTACTATTTATTACTGTTGTAACGTATTTAGTTTTAAAATGTCTGTCTGTAGCAATAATGTTTAGTTCCATGTGTATAATTGGTTGTAGTGTTCTATTATGAACACAAGATGGGGTCATGTTTCTACCTGGTGTCCATTTTTGCATTAAAGCTTTACCAAAGGGCACATTAAGGAGAGAGAGCTGCTGCAGCCTTAAAACACAACATGCTTCTCATCCAAGGAGCAAATTTCCCTCCAATAGAGTTTGAATCAGGGCTATTTTGATGCCACAGCACCTGGGTGACTTCATACTCTCTAAGTCCCTGCTGTCTGATTGGCCCTGGCAGGTCAAGTGATGAGGAAGATGAAGTGGAGTTGTATCATATGGTTGTCATGGCCGGAGTAGAGCAGACCCATTGAGTACGCCCACTGGGGTGAGGCAATGCATGGGAGTGCATTCCTGAAGACTGTGGTTGTGTGTAAACCAGAATAACATGAGCAGTTTGCCTCTAATGTTCCCTGTTGACATGTTTCGAACTAACAATCCAGCTTCTGACACAGTGCTGTGACTCCAATCACTGATCAAATCTAACTTTGTCAGGATTTGAGCATGACTGTTCATTCTTGCCCTTTGAGAACAGTACGGTGGAAATATTTGTCACAGACAACAGGGCAGTTGGTAACAAATAATAGTGAGTCTCAGAAAAAGGTTTAATTCCTGCATGGTTATGTCGTGTCCATAGAATTTTTAATGAGTCTTAACTGTCACTAAAGGCCAAGTATTAAGAACTGATGGCTCATGTCCTTTCATTTCTGTCCCTGCACCTATTTTGTTTCTCATGCTCCCTGCACATCCAATATCCCCTGTTCCTCCTGTTTCCCCTTTCCTCTATCCACCTACATCCCCCACTCCACCCCCTTCTCTCCCCTTACTCCTCCATCTCCAGCCCAGCTCTAGCCTCCTGTCAGAGCAGTGTTTGCATCGGCATCCCTACCCCAACTTCCTCTCCCGTACCCTTCTCTGCCCCACAGACACCTTCCTACACTCCCTGCTGTACCCCACGCCGCCTCTCCCTCTCACTCTCCCTAGCCGAGTCCTCCACCAACCTTAGGGACTCCACCAAGACGACCAGCACGTCTCTAGGCCTGGTGCGCCTCCTGCTGGAGCACGGGATTTCTGCCTCAGTGTATAACCCCCGCAGCTGGGACCGAGGGTTGGATGCCAGTGGAGCATCGACGCCTGTGGGAGGAACACAGGCACAGCAGAGCTACGACGCACCAGGGGAGGCTGAACCCAGACGACTGGGGAAACGCCCGGACACGCTCCTCCTCCAGCCCTCGACCCCACCCAACTCTCCTCGTTCCAAATCTGCCTCCTCTACCAGCACTTGTCCAGTTTTTCAGTTCAGCCCCTCAAACGAAGACCCGCCATTTTATGACACTTTCCTCGCCTCTAAGCCAGCTCGTACCATTCTGAGGGAGGTGCTGGGGGAGGCAGAGAGGGAGCGAGGGGGGCAAACAGATGATGACAGCCAAACAGAGATGCTGAAGTTGCGACTCGTGGACAAACTGAAATGTTTCCGCACCCTCCCCCCTCATGCAGCTTCGGTTTCATCTGGGAGTCCTCTATTAGCCCCCTTTGGATCTACTGGACTGGGGAACAGTGCACTGGGCGGGGGGCTTCCAGGTTTGAACGCAGGGCTGAGGAGGAATCGAAGCTATCCTGCCATGGTGGGAGCCAGTATGGCCATGAAAGACCCAGGAGGCCCCCCCAACACAGAGATACTCATACCACATACGATGCAAACCCTACATACAGAACATGCAGTGCACACACAGGAAAAAAAGCAAGCAAATAACACACTGATCACAAAGGCCATACACATACCACAGACACTACATGCAATTGAAGCAGTCACACCACAGACGATAATACAGAGACACACCAGGCCAGACAATGGACTGCAGGATTCAACTACAACACACACATTATGATTAAACCCAGTGTATGAGCGCTAACATACAAATTTATTTACAAAACCAAATACCCGACTTAATGATAGAGACATCCTTCAGCTGTGGAGTATCCCCACTGAACAGCTACACTGATGAACAATACAGTCCACCTACAGGCTCAACTTTCCTAACCACTCCAGACTCCAGCTGATTTATTTAAATAATCATCAGCACGATCGACATGGCTGAATGACATGGTGGTGAATAAACCTGTAGTGGCTGACTCTGTTACACTGTGTTATACTGTCAGACCAGATTAATGATGGTGGAGTATGTTGCCTTCCTCAGTGTCTGTTGTAACTGTATATTGTATAAGATGCATATGCAATATACTGTGTCATATATAGTATAATATAAAAAGGCCCAATCTGGTGAAAGTGCAGCAGAGATTTCCCATAACCCTTTTTAGTCTCATTTTCCTTCTCAACATGAATGAGTGCACTATTGAAAAAAGGCAGCACATGAATTTTAAATGTACTGTACTGGCCCGAATGTAAGATTGTTTTTTTTCTTCACATTGTTTCTGAAAAACATGGGGATTGTATATTCCAGGACTACACAATGACACATTCACAACAGCAGGTACTTAAAGAAAGTGCGGTGTCATTTGTAGCCTTGGTGTCACCACATAAATCTCAAGAAAGCATTATTAAAGATCATCATAAACAACACATGTTGACAGGATGCACAGCAAAGTGTTCAGTCGATGGTATAAGCTGGTGGGGTCAAGGACAGAGAGACTAATGTCAAAGCCAAACAGGAAGAGGGGAAAAAAGTCTCCTCTTATAAAAAGTACAGCCATAGTAAACTGGCCACTAGTTTTGAATGGGGCTAGCCTATTACCAGAGCCTTTAATCAGCTAACAGATTTAAAGATAAAATATTTTTAACTGCACTGTATTTTTATTAAATGTGGCAGCACATTCAGATATGGTTAATTTGCCTACCTTGTTTCATTCAAAGTGCAAAACATTGTCATCTTATATTTGGGCCTCTATAGTATTTTTAAGTCCTTACTTGTTCCTATCTTTGTGTTGCACTGGAGTTAAATGGAAGTTACGATGTTGGCATAGGAGATTGTTTTCTACCAGCAACTGATACATGTATGTAATCTGTATTTTTAAAAATACTCCAGATCGTGGCTTTAACGTGTCATCTTGCTGTGACTTACTGTTCTTATGTGCCTAAAAACGGCTAACATACTGTATCTCATGAAGTATTGTTTGTTTGACTACTTTGTTATTTTAATGCAGTAGAGAGTAAATGAGGAGAATTGCACAAATTCATGTATTCGCATCTGAACCTGCTGAGGATCCCCACACACATGCATTTTTGATTCTGTGTCTATTTCTGGCTCTTTGTTTACATCTGCTAATGAGTTTGGGTGAAGCATCCCCTTCATTTATAATCCACAGGGACATGTAGTTCATAAACAGTAATACAGAGCAGGTCCAGCTATAAACACTGTGACTACAGAAAACACTGTTTTCACAATGGACCACCTCCATTCTTTCCGTTCTCATCTAGTCAGTATAGAACAAGTTTGAGGAGGATGACAGAAATGGAGGGATTTTTGAATCGGTTGTGAATGAGACATGACCTAATCCATCAAAACGCAGAAGGGAGCAGTAAGATCAGAAAGTAAAGTCAGCCTCAGGCACTGCTGCACCCCAAGCTTTCACTCAGAACCAAAGTTACACCCTAATAAAATGTGGGTGGGACCACAACAACACAGACACGAAGCATGCCTGTTTGAAAAAGACTTATCACTGATTTACTTTTTTCACCATTGTTGCCGATGTAAACCTGGATCACCTGCATACATACTGACACCATTTTATTTATTTTGTCAAAATCAAACAAGTGTGTGAGTGGGAAAAAAGCAATATTAGGCATTATGAAACTTGTATGTTTCTGAATGTAACTGTAAAATGAGTGACTTGATATTTCCCATTGGTTTTAAGAGCAAGAGACTGAGCTTTTACCACAGTTTGGTGCTGAAGGAAGGTTTTTAGTATCACTGACCCAGTTCCAATGTCCATCCTTGGGATCAAGAGCACCCTTCAGACATCTTGTACACTTTCTTTATATGCATTTACATGACTTTACTGGTCACTCTGTTCAGGTGAATTGATGTCACCTGTCCGATTCCTCATACATTTCAATGAAAGTCTGGAGTTAGACATTGGCACTGGGTTACTGACTGCTTGTCTGACTGACACTAAATGATTGAAATGGCTGGCTCTGATGCTGGCAGTGATCTTATGAAATCCTTAATGATTAAGGGGTTAATCTAGTAATGTCAGTGAGTGGGAGATTAATAATTATTAAATATATTTATTGAATACTTGGATTATTATAAACATACAAACATATAAAAACAGCATATAACTGAATGTGCATTGTACATGATTAAGTGAAGGACTGTATTTATATTTTTGTCTAGCTTCAGACATACATTTCCATTTAAAACCATTACTTCATAACAGCTGTAGACTTAGAAGAAAAAAAGGAATCAGACAACAATTTACAGTATTAAAGAACGATACCGAGTGCTAAGACTGAAGCAAGCAGGAGTTGGTGTGTGTTTGTGTGTGTGCTTGTTTTTCTGTGTCAACTGAATCATCTGAATGTAAGTTATTACAAACAGTAATCCTGCTGTAGGGCCATATATTTGTGTACAGTGTGTTGATTTATCTTTATCAGTTTGTGTTAACCTCAGAAGGGGAACTATTATTACATTGTAAATGTATGCAACACATATAGTCATGCTAACATTTTTTTTAAAGAAACTGTAACAGTAGAGCAAAAATACAGGGAATTAAGTTGTTTATTTTAAGTAAAGAGGGAAAGAAACTTTTCTGTTCAGGGTCTGAAGTTTCTATTCGGACTGTACTGTCAATAAAAAAAAATACATAAAGACCGACTTGTTTGTCTCATTCAGCAGAGAACAATGCAGCCATTTACTGATGTCGATCATACAGCCTTTGCTGTAGAGGTCTGGGAACAAGTTGTCAACACTGATAAATCACTCCTAGTAAAAGAGATGGGTGATACGGTGAAAATCAATATAAGGACAGTTTTCCTACTAATGCCACAATACAGCAAATGCACACAAAATCACAATGCAATTCTACTACAAGGTGAGAAATAATATTGAATTATTGACTCCCTGCATCTGCCACCAGACCTCTCTCTACCTAATCCAGGCTCCTCCAAGTCTTTCCTCACCACTCTACTTCTCCATTCACAACACTGGCTCCTTGTTCGACCTTGCATTCAGGTATGTGGTGCAGTAAAAGGAGCTGCTCCGTTTACCTTCAAGCCATTGTCAAACCCTACACTTCTGACACTCCTTTGCATTTGCGACCTCGTTCTCCTTTGGGTACGAATAAGTGGGAACATCTATCAAAGAGTAGCCAACATGAAAAATGTCACAGCTCAAAATGGTCCACTTTCCACAGACCGTGACACTCAGAGCTTTGTAGACTGACTCATCGACAAATAACACCAAGATCCTGTCAAGAAGAAATGATAGTAAAGAAATGTCACGTTGCATGCTCTGTGATATATACACCCATTAATTTGTGCCTGGAGGACAAGGTGGTACCATATCTGTGTTTATTTAAATGTGGGTCCAAGGCCAATATTCATAGCTAAAGCCATCATAACAACCTACTCGGTCAGGTCTTGGGTGGGCGAAGAGCAACTTGAAAGTAGATTTGCATCCCATCATGGAGCCCTGTCGCTGTCACTCTCCATCATATTTGTGTGCGCTCACCAAATCTATCTGCAAAAGATGCAAGTTCCCCTCAAACCATCAGCAGATTTGAGCTGCTGGAACACACAGCTGGTATTTTTTCCCTCTCCAGGCTCTTACTTAGGCTGTTGATTTCAGATGTCCCCCTTTCCCATCTTAATTTCCTTATCCATTTTAAATAGTATGTTCCTTTACTCTTTCAGTTGTGGTAAATGAATTATCTCAGTTCATAAATGTAATAAATTAATTTGTTTATTATTTACTTTAAATAGCACATAAGACTAGAGCCCAATGAGTGACTTTTGTAGCTACAGCCCCTCCAGTTACAGCTTTATTCCACAGGGAGGCAGTGTGTCTCAGAGAACAGAACTGACAGCTGGTGTAAACACAAACCAAGGCCAACTCAAAGCCTGGAAAAGAAAAGAAAGCAAACCAGCACTGAAAGATTATGAAACCCATCCAATGTTGGTCTAGCAAACCCATATGTGCTCCTCCTGGCCTCACAACGAAGCTCAGCAGATCTTTCTCCTGGGCTTCTTCTCCATCCTATCTTTCCTACAGGGAGTCTCGCTGAAGATGAGCAGACACAACAACATCCCGAGTGCACCACAACGCTCTTTCCGCATAATTATACACTAATATTAATGATCCAAAGGCAATAAATGATTTATCAAAGAATAGCGAATTTTCTTCAAACTTCAAACCAGAATTTGTAGAAGTAGAGAGACAGAGTGAGAGATGGTAGAGAGGACAGCTCTCTAACCAAATGATGTAAATGAAACTGAAGAGGGGACAGATGGATACAGGCATCAGTGGATAGTTGTGAAATGGATTTTGGTGCTTAGTGGAAGACTAGCAGGTGTGTGTGGTCCAACAGGGGAAATGAGAACATTCTGCACAGTTGAGTCAGTCAGGACAGAAACGGCCTGGTCAGCTTGTTATTATTTTCTGTTCACATTTATATTGGTCACTCTGTTAGATGTTGTCATCTGTGGAGGAAGATGATTAGATAGAGCAACAAGAACGCAGAAGAGATTAAATCTGCATTGAGTCCAAGCAGTTTTGATTATCATTGTTACCGCAAAGTGAGTGGACATCATGGAGAAAATATGTCAACAGAATATGCTCCATGAACTGCCCTTAAAACTGACTCACAGATATGTGCCCCCAAGGTAAGGTAAGCCTCGATCTCCACTGGGCTCGTCCACTTCAGCTGCTGTGCTTGCTTCAAAGCCTGGATTGCTCAGGAGACGTTTGAGCATGGAGTAATAAACAGCAGCTTGGACAGAAGGTCCACTTCAGTGATGGGATGTGGACTCATGTCGTCAAGAGGCGAAGCATGACAGGCTGCAGAGCCAACGTCCTTCAGCAAGCATCCTTCACATGGGGACATCAAGGAGGGTTTTTCAGCTTGTGTAATCGACCCAAATGCTGCCAGGAACCTCAAACATAGCCTTTGGGCACTGAACATGCATTGCATCTTTGATAATGCCTATCTTTATCAAACTGTTGAGTTCACACGTGAAACATTTGTGTTTGTGTTATTTCTGTGGAAAGGGCACATTTAGCTTCCTCTGTTCCTCTGCCAGCTGAAGATTTGGAGAAAATAAATCCCACAGGAGTGACAAGGGCATGATGTAGAAGAAACTTACTGAATAAGATAAGATAAGATAAGATATTCCTTTATTCGTCCCTCAGTGGGGAAATTCACTTGTCCAGCAGCAAAGACAATAGAGCACTTAAATAGTTATAGACAGTAAACAATATAAGCAGAGGTTTAAAAAGTATTTACAGCCTAACTACCGTTAAAAGTATTAACAACTGTACTAAAGAAATACAATAATTATCAACGCTTTAAACAGGCTAAAAATAAGTATTAACAGAATCCAGAGGCTCTATGACTGGACACATAATTACTCATTTGCAGGGGCTCAGGAGGCAGAGCGGGACTAATTTCTGAACCCTAAGATGCTCCTGACGGACAGGCCAGCAACTTGCATGGCAACTCAATCAGTGTGTGTGTGCGGGTGTGGGTGAATGAGAGGCCAAATGCGCTGTGTCCAAAAGTGCTGTAGAAGTGAAGTCCATTGACTTTGATGAACCCTTGATATTTTTTTCTAGTGCCACCTGCAGGTCAAAGTTTTCACTTCCTGTGAAATATCTCAATAGCTACTAAACTGCAGAACCATGGGGTTGACAGTGGTTTTAAATGAGAAGTCTCAACAACCATTCGAAGGATTGCCATTGCCAACATTTGTTTCAGACTTTGATCTTCTCCGCTTGATGGATTGTAATGGCATTGTGTTAGTGGGGTACTGTATGCCTCTACAGTCACTGAACAAGCTTTTGATTGCCCCATTTCACACAGAGAATTCATTCGACACTGAATTATGTTGTTTTATTGTTATTTTTTGACATCAGTCTTCTTACATGGCTCAGAACTCAGAAGTTCTGCCTTTAGAGATTCACTTGATTGATTCTGTTGGTCAGTGTCTGTTTGACACACACACGTACGCACGCACGCACGCACGCACGCACGCACTCACACACACACACACACACACACACACACACACACACACACACACACACACACACACAGACCAGCTGTAGGGTTTAAAGTGCAGCCATTAGAGGTTTTCTGGTCATGTGCAAACAAATGAAACACATGTTCTCTGGACAACTGGAAGTAATAAATCTATAAGAGTGAATGTTTGAGATACACCGTGTTTTCTGAGTGACAGTAATGACTCAGTGCAAGTGCACAGTTTATTCATACATTTAACAAAGTAAATGTCAGTATATATAGATACAAAGATTACTTCAATTAATTCTTACTTAACACCAGCGTTGTCAATTTATCACTAGGCTTTCATTCATGTATCATAAAAAGATCAAATGATCATTGTATAACTTTTCAGAGAAACATGTGAGCTAACACATGGATAAGCAAGTAACTATTTGTTATTAGATATTTAGGTTTAATTAAGAAACTGTTTTATTTCTATTTCTTTATTTAAGTTTTATTTATATTCTCTTTAAGAAATAAAACGACCAGCTTTCAACTTGACTAGCTTAAACTGCTGACTTCATTCAAGTGTTTACATTTAAGTTTTTATTCATCTTGATCATACGATTTTATGCGTTCTGTATGTCTTTCGTGCAGATAGATGATGTCAACAGTATGTTCAGTGAAATTGGATACGCTTCACTATTTCAACACTTTGAAGGTGGCACACAAACACATACTCATAAACTGAATGCTTAAGTCATCAACTTTGTTCCCCTCCCTGCTACTTCTAAAGAAAACACAGAAACATGGCAATCTTTGCACAGCCTGACTAAATGTTTATCAGTGACTCTGGAAACTTTCAGCCTGACCCACTAAATGCAGCATCTGACTCTGTGTGGACAAAACAGATATTAAAAAGTGCAGAGATACTTCAGGATTTTTATACGTCTGCATTTTAAATAAGTTCATTTTAAAAACATTGATTTACTTTTGCTGTGCTGGATGTACAAGGTCAATAACAATAATTCTTGTATTAATAATAAACAGTTGCCCTAACAACTTCTATTCACTATCCAGAGATTAAAGTAATGAGATCCCATGTTAGTTTACCTTAGTCAGAGGTTCTATCTCATATTCATATTGTAATACTATGGATATGAATCTTTTATATTTCTCATTCTGTTTTCTACTGCTACTTCCCAGCTCAAAAAAGTCTAATTTTCACGAGCAGTTTATTTCACCTTTGGTAGCCATTTATTATGAATATCCTGCAATGCATAACCAATGATTTAGTTTGGTTACAACATCTGAAACGTCTTTAACACACAGCAGACCATGGATTATCCAAAAAGGTCATCTGTTTGTTTCTTTTATCCAGTCATTTACTGTATTATCATAAAACTACCAGATACAAAATGATAAATAAATCATTTATTGCTGAATTATTGTAAATGTACTCTCTCCATCTGTCAATACTTATTTGATTCCCAAGCTTGTTTATGTTTATGAAAGTGTTCAAAAAGCTCTAAAACATACACACACATTTAAGTACACAGTCCTACATGAGACCACAACACAAACATGTACTGTGGGCTCTTTCACCTTAAAATTGCCTAAACTAGGTTTGAAAGATGAGGGCCCTCCAGACACTTCAGGTAATCAGCTAAGTGTGATTCCTGCTGTTTCATCACTGTCCTCTTTATGGACACTTCTAGACTTCTGATCGCTACCAGCCATCTTTATTTCTGCTATCTAGGATCACCATAAAGATTGCTAACAAATATATTTTTTTAAATTATGAAACTACGCAGTAAGGAGACATAGAACATAATTTATGTCATTTACAGGCACTGCCATCACATCGATGGTTACTGAGATAGAATATAAGAGTTTACATGTGCTAATATTTATAGTACCTACAGAACAGATTAATGCAAGAGAGGGCAGTTACACATTTACAGTCTTCAAGTATCCAATGTAATTGAATAAATACTAAACCAATGGAACATTAGCACAAGTAGAGTAGTCATAACTAAGATAAGCCACCATAAGCTACTGGTCAGACTAGAGCACTGTGTATTAAAGTGAGCAAAGGTTGTGTTTCACTGCTCATTTGTAAGAGGAATAATGGATATTTTTCTTCTTTCAAAAATTACATAGTTTAATTTTAATGCATTAACTGATAAAACAGTGGCATTTCAGTCCCTCTCAGGGTTTGCAACAACTGCAAATTCACTGATTTATACACTGTACATACAATATGACCTATAATATTACGGAGCTGGATTCTGTCATTAAAGAGAGAGTCCTCAAATATTTTCTCTGTATTACACACTACTGTATATACACAGAAGCTAAGCGCCTGCCTGATGTACAGTATTTTGGGGGTTTTCTGTGTTGCAAAGCCAAAACAACAGACATATTGAAAACGTCTATTGGCTACTGGTGTGCAACTTCCATCTCCTATATTTCAACCTATAGTCCAAAGTCAGCACCTCTTTGGCATTGCTGTGCAGCATCACTTGGCATACCCCTTTATTCTGAGCTTTTCAATCAGTCTGGTTTTAGTTATGTAACTCTGTGAAGTGATTGTTGTGCCTATTAGGCCACCGTGTTCGCAAAAAGCCATATCAATATCCTGCACATTTTCCCCTCTGGACATTTCAAGCCATGACACAGATCTGTGTAATAGATCCACCAATCCACTCATGTTTGACAGGAAGATTGTGATTTGAATATTAACATGTGTATCAGTTGCCTACTGTGAGAAGCAAAACACAAGCTATTATCCAAAATACTGTTTTGTTTTGTGAGTATTTCTCACACCTTTATGTAATCACTGTAATATTTGTTTGTTTGAGACAATATGAGCACAAGAAAATCATCTTCAATTTATTCATTAGCAGCAGGTCCTGAAGGAGCAACTAAATGTGAGTTAACGTCTTCGACTGCTGTGGCCTCAGGATGTGAAATGTGTGAAGCAGGTCTTCCTCCTCCTCTCCTCCTCCCCTGCTCCACTCATTACGCTTTCATTGTGACATTTTTAACAATATTTACATTTGATTATTAGAATTTGCAAGACAGCAAATTGAATCAAGTCAAATGAAGCAAAATTGCATTTCTCTCCGTCTGCCTCTGAAACATTGGCTGAGATCAGATGCCCTCAGCCTTCTCAGGTTAAAACCATTTTGTTTTCCTCCTGACAGTTTCTGACAGCTTTGGTGAATAAATTCTAATCTGAATGACAACCTTAAAACATAACGTAAAATCTCACCTTTTGTGCAATGTTGCAGCTTTTCTCCTCCACTACAGAGTGGAAAAATTGAATTAGATTTTACATAACTGTAAAGAATTTAAATAACTTCCAACCACTTTTTAGATGCTGGTAAATTAACCTGAATGTGAGCAGCATAGAATCAGAAAAACACACACAGCACTTTCTGATATGACATGCTCATTTCATTCTACAATAAAATCCAAATAAATTCACATAATTGAGTATTTTGGAGAGGGATTCTTCACTGGCTGCCAACCAGTAAACTGAATATCTCTGGGTTTTAGACAAAACAAGCAAAGCCCTGAGCAGTTATGTTATTCACTATCACTGTAACTCAGATTGAACACATTATTCAAATGTTGGAGAGATCACAGGTGGGGATGCAGGTACAGCAAACAAAGCTGAACATAGCGACGATAGCAGAAACACAAGCAATTTGCTCAATCACCTAAACACGCCCATGTCATACAACATGATGAGGGCATGGTTAAAAAACAGAAAATACCAAAAAGGTTTAAAAAAACAGAAAATATGGGGAAAAAAATGTGCCCTGGTCAAGAAATTGACTGGGGCAGTTCATGAAACGTCCCAGAGAAGGAATAAGACAATAGAAATGGGCTATTGCGACATATTTATAGGCTAATATGATATATTGATTGTTAGTTGCAAGAGATGTGACACAGTGCGCAGGTTAAACCCCTCTCTACACATGATTGGATGGTTTCTGTACAACATAATGCAAAATGTTTTATTGAATAGTACACAGCAGAGAGAGAGAGTAGAAGGTGGAAACTGAGAGACAGATGATGATGATGACAATGATGATGATGACGATATGTAGTTTAGTTTAGTTTGTAAGTTTACTTTGGCCCACCAGGATGTAACCAGCTTCCATGTGAAGCTGTGGTGAGGTTTTTATTTCGGAATGTGATAGTGATGACATTTCCAGTGCAAGACTATACTTAGCCCTCTCTGTTCGAATCGCCTGCGTCATCAGAAGGATGCAGAACAAGATGACATGACATGAAGAAGGAGATGTCTCGTTTATTTATTAATATCTATGTCTGTGTGTGACCGGGGATTATGTTTGTCACAATCAAGTACTTACACATTTATTACATAGAGGGAGCCGTTTTATTATTTTATTATGTCACATGTTTTTGTTTATGCTCAAACAAAAAAAACATATGTGCCAAAAAATTAACAGTAAGCATAAGATAAACAAGCGTGTCTATGAGTGATGGTGCATGCAGCAAGTTGTGAAAAGGCAGGTCTGTCTTGCCATGGCACACTTGTTAACAATAACTACAAAAACCTAAAGTTACTTGTGCGTGCTCAACACCAGTTTTTGGATTTGGTTATTTAGCCAAAGATTTACATCAAAGAAAGGTTTACATCAACTATAATATTAATCTAAGTCATAGTAAGTAATAGTACAAGTATTCATTTGTAAATTCCATGTCTCGCATCCTATATGCCCGACAATGACCTCACCAGTGTTCACGTAATCACCGTGCTTTCATGACGACAGGGCTGCCAGGTCGCATCGATGTCATCATCACTTCAGGTACACAAGTCTGATACGACAACAGGAGACGAAACACTAGAATCAACTATAGATGCTGCACATCAGTTTACAGTGCTGAAGGAGACACTTTTTTTTAGCCACTGAATTCCTGAAGTCTTGATATAGTTAGTGTCTTAAAGATGTTTTTCATCTGAAACAGACAAACCTTCCATCTTCTAAATGGTCAGTGCAACTAGCTGCTTAGCTTCGGGAGGCTGTGATTATCCCACAGAGCATAATGTTTTACAGTAATGTAAACTGTCCATCAGATGCAAACGTAAATGGCCTTAAGGGCCACGAAAGCTTCATATTGTGTTTATCATCATCACCACTGTGGGACCAACTTGGCTTAGTGTTTGAGATTCTGTGCAAGAACATCAGTGATTTAAACTAAAGCCAACTCAAATGAACAATAAGGTGTGGAAATTAGTAATGTTTGAGATGAAAGCATTGTGGAGGTGCAAAATGAAAAGAATATGCACGGCAAATGCTTTTAAAGGGTCAAGGTCCCACACTGACCAATCAGGATGACCCACCGGACACAGTGGGAGGGACATCCCAACCACAATCACTACGACTTACTCTTTAGTCTTAAAATATTGTGGTGACATTTAAAAAATTAAACATTAAAATCAAAGAACAAACACATCAGATAAACTACTCACAATAGAATGTAAAAAAGAAGGAAAAATGGGGTCAATATCAAAAACACAGTTGATTGTCTTCATTGAACATGGAAAATTAATTTTTTCATTCCTGTTAAATAAATCAACATAATTAAACTCCCGCTGTAAATGACTACAGATTTTATATGTTGAGAGGAAATAAGTGAAGTTTTCTGCTGATAATGCCGTGTCTCCACAACTGCATTCAATAAATCCTAACTTGATCAATTAATGATAGTGTGATATTTTATTGTATATTAAACACACAGATTTGCAGGTCTACCATTTACACTTCATATGATGATAACTGAAGCTTGTTGGTTTACTTATCTGTCCTCCTCTCTAGCCATTTGGATATCAGATGGATCCTGCTGATCTGTGTACTTAATGCACATTAGGGTCACATTTTACTCTGTATGTCCGTGGTGCGTGTTTGTGTTTTATGGCTCTTATCTCCTGTGGTTATATCCTAATGTCTTTATGACTGCTTGCATTGGCTGACAATAGAGGAAAGAGACGGAAAGAAAGATGGACATGAGGAGATAGAAGAAGAGAGAGTGCTCTGTGTGCATTAACAGTCTGTGATAGTAACTCATCTCTGTTGTCTGTGTCACATTTTACGTAACACTTGTGGGGTTAAGATTTCAGCCTTTGTCTGTGCCAAACCTCTTGAGTAAGCAATCAGACCATCTCACCCTGACGGGCAACTGCTGGCATCAACTCTGCACTGACTGCAGGACCAGCACACGCTTATTTATAGCAGGAGGAGCACGTAACCTGCAGCTATCAGACAGCCAGACAGTTGCTGAGCCAAAGAAAAAGCCACACAGCCCCACAGCTTGACTAAGACTGCCCCTCCTAGTTTTTGTTATATCAGTGTATTCAGCACATTATTGCCTGGCACATTTGTATTTTGTGCATTTACATTATGTTGTTGCAGATAAATAGTTGTGGAGCCAAATGTGTGCATAGTGGCTGTTATTGTCAATGATGAAAACAATGAGAAGAATTCTTTCACACTGTCTTGCTTACTGCTGAAATATGGTGAAGGTCGTATGGACAGAATGTTGATTTAAATATTTCAGCAGTAAGCAAGACATTGTGCCTGAGTTCTTCTAGGTCTAAAATGCACCTTTCTTCTAAAAGCCTTTCATTAAAATGTCTCAATAGAAAAAGTGGTCGATGCAATCTGGTAAGTAAGGGTAGTCATTCAGGGCTAGATGTTATACAACACTTGACACTTAAACTGTAAGCATATGTAAAAAGGCACGTAATGCTTATTGCTTATGCCAAGTCACCTCAAAGGATATCTGAACATATTGATAACTTGGAGTTATTTTGTTCAGTTTTTGAGACAATTTTAGTAAAAGTCAATTCTTATTTTGTCAATATGTTACAATGTCCTTTAAGGTGACTTGCACAGTAATGTACAGTGAAACAATTTTATATGGTTTTATATGGTGTATACCTAACTGTTAACTGTGATCAGTGAACAGCTGTCAATCAAGGTGTGTGTGCCCTCCAGCGCTGACCAAGCAAACTCTCTCACATGTTTGTCGTAGAAGTAGTGTATAATAAACTACAACCTCATATTCTTTTTTTGTCAATGAGAATGTTCTGTCTTCTTTTTTCTGAACAGCTACATGCACAGATGCTATTATCCTTCGTTTTATAATACAAGGTTGAGATGTTGGGCTGAATCTTTGTGTGTGTGTGTGTGTGCGCGCATGTGTGTGTTCCAGATGATAGCTCAAAGGCCTTTTACAGTGATTCTAATTGTCGGGAGCTGGAGCAGTTATTGAACTATTTGCATGATGAGTTTTGGCACCATGATTACCATTTGCAGGATGCTGGAGTCTAACCTGAAGTGGCAGTCTAATAAGAATTGTCCCCTGTGTAACTACTGAACAGCGTCAGGCAAATATCCCACTATCAATTTAAAGCCTCCCATTGAAAGAAATACCACTTTGCTGTAAATGTGGACATGACTGTTGTCAATATAAGGAAAATATAGTGGCTTACTGTTTAGTCCTTAATGTTAAAAATGATGACCCTTAGAACATACACATTTCAATCTATGACCCATGTTGAATGTTTTTACTCTCATCTATTTTTCAATTCTTTGCAGTGTCTCACAGAGCCAAATGATACTCATTTGAATGTATGTGTGTGTGTGTCCTATCACCAGTGTGAGAGCACCTCATACCGAAAAACATGACATCATCTGCTACGTAAGTGCAGAGGCACCGTGCTGACGCCAACACACCCACCCCCCACAGCCTTACATAGGCACAACACATTTACATACACACAGCACTACTGCAACACACACACACACACTTCACACAATTCATACATTATAGATGGATTCACAGAAACACAAGGTGACTCACACACATACAAGCACACAGGCGCTCTGCTGCTAGTTTTATTGTTTCGTGTGGCCACTTGACTTTGAGTTCATGACAGTTGTTAGTATGCACAGGCACACTACATTGTTAATCAGGGCTGCTCACATCATGAGTGCACTCTCTTTCTCTCCATCTGGCTTTATAAAGACAAGGTGGGTCACAACCACAGCCTACATCTCTCTCTCTTATTATGTCTCTTTTTTTCAGGTTTATGATTGTCAGTGTGTCATTGTGTCGGTCTCTCTTTCAGGACTTTAATACTACACAGTGGCAATGCTTATACTGTTTTACACGCAAGTTTTAAGACACGAGTTGTAACATACTGTATAATGGAGAGCTACTTTCGCTATACACACACACACACAATTATGAAGCATCATGATTTTCAGTCGAGAGGATTAATCAAACAGGGTCCTCAGTGTAAAGCTCGGGGATCAACACTCTGATGGCTCCTGCTATTAAATCAGAAGTGGTTTCCACTTTAACTGCCCTGATACATCCTATGAGTGTCTGAATTTTGAGAGGTCATCTAAATCACGATATGATAATTTAAAAAGATACACCACTGGAATTTCAGATTCAGGAGGTAAAACTTCATTTATTAGCATTTGCAAGATGATGAACAGCAGATGCTTTTGCACACAGCATCACACTGAATAGGGAGACATCAGGGATGGAGTCAATTCATATTCATCATTTGTGTTCAAAAACTTCTAAAAGTTCAGAAACAAATGTGGAAGAGAGCTCATCATAAATGAAACACTGGCAGATTCTATTTATATTCTGAAATAATGAATTGACCTTCACCCCTGTGGTTCAAACTGTCCTATTTGACTATAAAATTTAAAAAAATAATGGGTTACAGCTAGTGCAGGAAAGACAAACACCAGACAACTAAATATTGTTTTTTCTGCAGTTTGTATCATTGCCACCATTTAACAAACACAGATTTTACATTGATTTGGTGTCAATAACAAAACAATCAGTTACACTTCTGTGCAACAAACAGGAGTCCAGAGAGGGAGGAAACTGCAGATCCGAAAACCGCTTCTGTCAAAAGAAGATGGTTTCTTCCAGCAAGCATATCTATTTTTCTGCCACTACTACACTATCTAATGTCCCATCTATCATTTTTAACAATGCAACGAGAACACTGACAAGTGAGTGCAGTCAGGCTGCAAATAACCATCATTTTCGTGATCGAATAATTTTTTTATTAACTGACTAATCGCTAAGTCTATAAAATGTCAGAAAACGTGTCTCCAAATTGTTTGTTTTGTCCAGCCAACAGTCCAAAACCCAATGATATTTAATTGAATAAATATAAAAAGTGAAGAATAGCAGCAAAGCTTCACATTTGGCTAGAAAGAGTAAATATCTGACAAGAGTGCAGTCTTTTTATAATAAAAGAGAAAACTAAAATCCTTAAAATACTAAACCTTTGTAAACCACTACAAGATGTGCAAGCCTATATATTTTAGTCTGGAAATCTAATATTGCTTTAGTTCTGTATATGGCATTATCAACATTATAATTCATCACTTACACAGCAATGACAAAAAAACATTAATACATTTGTGCTTGCTCTCATTGTACTCTCTTGTACGGTGGAGACATCTGATAGATGTGCAACATCTTTATAATCTTCCAGCAGGCTGAGGCAGTTGTGTATTGATTTTTTTTTATTGTGAGTCTGTGTGATCAATCAATTAAGTTGTGTCCTATTGACTTCCCAAAGTGCCCTCATGTGGATATGATCAAGACATCTTTTACACCTGATGCAGTCAAAAAGGAATTGAAACGATTGATGTAGGTAGTTGTTGATTTGGGTGGAGGAATATTTTGTCCTTCCTTCCTGTAACACTGGCTATCATACATGTGCAGGTTGAATGTAAGTCTCACAAGATTTTTTCACGTCATTGTGCAATTTTCCCTTCTATGATGCAGAAATTTGCAATGTTGCATAAGTGGGCACATGCAGTCAGATATTGATTTTTGTGTGCAGTAATCATTAATGAAAAGTTCAACAGTGTTAAAAGTGATTTATGATCCCACCTATGCCACTAATGACCCTTACTCATCATGCTGCTCATAATGGCTCAGGAAACCATTATGTTAATAATCATAGGAAACAGCAGGTAGTGTGTGTAAGCTGGTGTGTGTGTGTTGCCATTGACGTGTAGGTCTGTTTTTTTGTCAGCAGAGCAGTACTTGGGATTATAGATGGGGCTCATTATACATATGTACATATAAAAGGGCAAAGATACAAATTAGTTCCTGTTTTGGGAATAACAGTGATGAATTAGTTACTATCTGTGTGTACCTATGTATGTGTGTGCATGTTTGTGTATGCTCTCTGTTGGAGGCTGGTTGATAAGAGGCTCCTGGCTGTATTTACTGACCAACAGAAGAGATACTGATTATTATTTGATGATTCCCAGTCTGAGCTTTTGCTGTCCTCTAAAAATTCAATCAGAGTTCTTCAACATTTAGATCCAAAATGATCCACGGCTGCTGTTGATATCAAATTACTCTCAGGCTGGTTTGATCAACTGTTAGACTGCGGGCAGGAAATCAAACAAGGTAGTACAAACATCACTAATTTGCATTTTTAGAAAAAGCAACATATGGATTTGAAATATCCTGAAACATTTCGTCTTTCGTCTCTTTCGTCAAATAAAACTCTGATACTTGATTGTAGGATATGACAATGAATTTAAACTGTTCTTCTCTCTCATTTAAACTACACTAGGGGAAATATTAATATTAAACAATAATTAATCATTATTCAACACATCAACATTTTCTTTTCATTAAACATATTTCCAATGCAGCTGTTCATATGAAATTTAGACTCGATGTTGGTATTAACTCTAGAAAGAAAAAGCACTAAACCAGCTGATTCCATTATTGATTAATTTGCGATTAATTCTCCTGCCTGTGCTACCTCTGAATTATTTGTTACCAAGCTGTCACACGAGAAACATCTCATGATGTATAGAGGCAAGGAGCTTTTCGCAACAGCTTCTCAGCAAAATTGTTAAGCAACATAGCAGTGTCACTGGTTACTGACAGACAGAGGATACAAAAATCAAATGTTCTAGCAACAATACAATGTGCCATGTTGGGAGAAGAAATGGCTCTACATATGACCCTAAAAATACCACACCTACAGCAAAGGTCAAAGGTGAAAGCATCGTGGTATGGGACTGTTTCTCTTCTCATGGTGCTGTCAGAATGCAAAAGGGATTGCTCCTTATACCATGTACAGTAAATGTAAATCGTTTTTCCAACAGGTTTCATGGCAATCAAAGTTTCAATTTCTGCAGATTGATCCTGCACAGTGATTTTCTGCTTTGTTATATAAAGCCTTACTTTTAATGGTATTGATTTGAAAGAAGAGATCCAGCACAATTAAGACTATTTTCACTGACATGGATTATGGTAGATTAAAGGGTTAATCCCTGCAGAGAGTTTACAAAAAGAAACTGCACTGCTAATCAGCCTGTGTGTGTCTAAACCGGCCTACAGGGATCAAGAATTAAGATGTAATGAAGTCAATTTTTTATGGTGTCCTGGTAATGAATGGGCTATAGCAGTGGTTCTCATTAGTTCTGAACTCTCAAGTCAAAGGTGCTTGTACTATAAGTGTGTTGGGCTGGAATTAAAGTCCAAACTGATGACACTCAGTAAAATGAATTCAATGTATTGTATTAGATCAATGCACTCAATCTACTTTGAACATCAGCTCATTATGCCATTATTACTCTGTCAATGAGGGTTTGCACACTAAAATGTTACAGGCAGTCACAAATGTTAAGTTGTCAGTTTGGGTAAAGTCATTATGACTTGTTCTCAGTATCATGTAATGGATTAAAAGAAACAGAGAGAGGCCGAGGCTTAAATCAGTAAGATGATACAAATGGACGTGTCCACTGAGAGGAAGTGAACATCGCTTTTTGGGCTGCTTTCACACAGAATCAGATAAAGCTTAAAAAAGTTCTCATCATCTCATCATCTCATGACATTATATGTACCAAACTAGCAGCTATAAGACGGATAGACAGGTCTGCTGCGCTGGATGCTGATTGGAATAAGAGAAACAAATGGCTGGATGGATGATGGTGATGACGGCTAAAGATTAGTTCCGCACAGAGGGATCAGTAGAGTAAATCTACAGCTTAATAAGAACACTGGCTGAAATCTTTACTCAAGGGTAATGGATTCTCAACTTAACATTTACATCAGCGGAGTGGAAGAAACTAATAAATCAAGAACTTATTTAAAAGTTTAGAACACACAAACATTCAGAACAGCCAGCATCATATATTATTGGAGGACAGGAGAGACCAATACATCAAATTCTGTTTGAGCCGCTCCTGTTACAAAGGTCAAGTTTCATTACTGTCCTGATTCTCATCACTGTTGATATATTTGCCTGCAGCTGATTCATGTGGAAAAAAATTGCAAGTCACATTATAACTGAGAGTGTTTTTGTCCTGTCAGACACCATCGGACGACAGCCCGTTAGTTGCTAATGGCAAAACACAATATGTCATCATGGAAGACGGCAGGTGGTGAGGGCAAAATGGTAGAGCAACAATTACTAGTGGAAGTGGAGGCAGTGTATTTCTTTGAGAAATGGACAGAAACTGTAAAACTGAAAACCACTTCAGGAGTGACAACTTGTGTCCTTGTTTTGACGGCCTCTGTGTATCCACTAACTCTCTTCTGGGTTAGAGAGGGTTCTGTTGAAATACAGCTTCCTTAAATATTCCTGCATATGAGCTTCAAACTTTCACTCACAGAAGTTTCCTCCTCTCTCAACTATAAGGTGCAGCGTGAGTTGCAGAGGGGATGCGGAAGGAGAGACATGACAGAAAGATACTACATGAGGTGAAAGGGACATGCTCATGCCACTGTTCTAAAAACCAAAGGGAAGTCAGTTATTGTAGTTTGCCCCCCTCATCAACTCACACAATCAGTGTACTTTAAAACCCTTAACGCTTGATTAATGCATCCCTTTCGAGAGCCATAATCTGAACACACGGACATGACACACACTTGTAGATTCAGTGTGACTAACACCCTTCAAGGTTATCATTATCTCCAATGTCCGTCATGAATAAATGTCCATAGATTTGCTAAGAAAAAGGATGTTCCTTATAATTCCTTATAACAGAACGTGCATGAGAATAGCACATTTTTAAGTTTTCTTCAGTATCAAAGTTATTTGGTGATAGCTGTTGGGTGGGGGCACTGCTCTACAGGAACATTATTGGTGGGTTTTTTTGCTTTGTTAAACATCGGTAGAAATATAATGTTGGACGGCTAAAATATTTAGTAGTCTTGCTAAAAACCTGGTAAGAATTAGTGTGGATTTGGGACACACCATTGTATTATAGCATTGGCCTGTGTTCTTTATTTCTGACCACTGTCTCTGTAAATCATTTTATGAGCCTGCGGTGCTTTACACACACTACAAACGTGACTTTTCTTGAAATAAAAAGCACATGAGACACTTGGGGCATCTTGTGTTGTTTGATTGACTGTATATGGATTGTCACTTTGATTCACTGGATATAGATTGCCACTTTGCCCCCAGGAACCACTGTAATATATGTTCATATATTGTCTGTAAAGAACTGTGTTTCTAGCCTGGCCATATTGATTTGCTGCACAGCACACACACTAGGCCTGCAGCTGACTAATAAACTCCAGCACTGCATTCTTTTTTTTTTTTTTTTTTTTTTTAAATTTTGCCACTCTTATGATATTCTACCTTTCAATAGCCTCGACTGAACTGAGTCCTCTTCCTTCCTCAGTTTGTTTTTTAGCCTCTCCGTCACTCCCTTCCTGCCCTGTTTGCCCCTGCAGTTACCAGTTAATTGGTCACAGAGCTCAGTGTATGAATGAAAAACTGTCACCCAAAATATTCGAAACGCAATTTTGGGGGGCTTAGGGTAATTCACAGGCAAACTGCATTAACATTCAGAGAGATTGTTAGTCAAACTGAAAGACAGACAAGGTCAGCACACAAACTCCAACTTAATGTGGCAGCACAGTGATTATACCACAGTGCGTGTATGTCTTTTAATCGCTGTCTGTGTGTATCTCAGATGAGTGTTTTTTTGTTCTTAATGAAAGACAAGTGACTCTGCAAAGTGACTTAAACCTCTCTCCTTCTCACTGTGCCTTTCTTCCTCGAGCCTCCCAATCATCCGTCGCACCAATCAGAACCTGAGGCTGTGTGTTTCAAGTCCTCTGGATTAGGACCAGCAATCGTCCTTCACAAACGTGTGTGAAAAAATAAAAGGAGTTTGAAAAATAAAACACCTTATCAATCATAACATGCTACATTAGAGGTGTGATTAAGTTAAACCTTTGGTTAACAGTAAGAACAAGGGTCTTATGAGGTTAGGAAATATACCAGCTGAATATTTGATGTCCACGCATGTCTGAAGATGGAACCCTCTCAGTCGTGACAAAAATATGTAAATCTGTTTTGTTCCAGCGACCGAAAGCCAGATGCTGTCAATTTGAATCCGGAACGGTCAATATTTCTGTGTCCTTGGTTCCACTTTTGATTTTTTCTCCCTCTTATTAACAAATTCTTTCAATGCGGTACATCTGATCACGTGTATATTGTTATGAGATCACTGGTAGGCAATTAACAAAATACAACATAAAAATTGTAGGTATGAAGAGGTCATCCATCCTTCTCAGACCTTACCTGAAGGAACAGGCATTAGAAGTTGTAATCTGAGATTTGATTTTTTGTGCAATGTCGACTGTAGTATTTAGACTTTATGATATGTGGCTAGAGCCTGCAAGCCTGATGAGCTGCACTAAATGACGTATCTGGATTGCTGTGTTTGTACAGTGCCCACTTTAAATCAATCTACCATTAAAAGGATCCATTAAACTATGACTAAACAGTTATACTTTTGCAATCTCAAATTAAATTCAGCCTTTGAATTGACTGAAACTGAAGCATTTCAAAATGCATGAAAAAGCATAACCGACTTAAATTCTCTCTTCTGCTAATAAAAATCGAACATTGACTGAATCAGCTGTCTCAAGCTGTTTAGTGATAATGACAGACTGTTTTTCAGGAATTATGTATGTAAAACAATGGCAATCCTCTATTCTTTTGTCATTGCTTTTGTCAAAATGATCAAATTGCCCTCTGATGTCTCAGGACAGAAACCTAAAGTCAGCTCAGTTACAGCTTCAGTCTAAGGCTACATTATTAGATTATCTTGTCAATAAAACATTTGGCACAGTGTCAAAAAATGGTGACAAAAGCCTATCACAATTTCCTAAAGCCCTAAAGGTGATATCTTCAAACTACTTATTTTGTCCAATCAACAGTCCAACACGCAAAAAATTCATGTTTACTATCACATAAGAAAAGAAAGCAGCAAGTCCTCACATTTCAGAAGGTAAAAACTCATTTGGCATCTTGTGTAGCTGTTAATTAATGATATTTCATTATTTTAGGAATACTGTTAAACTATTAGACAATTATAAACATTAAAAATAGTTTTGCTTCTGAATGATTACTTGACAGATAAATAATCTTGGAATTAGGTCCACATTTTGGGAAATACAAGTATTTGAGATTTACTCAAGATTTACTGCAAGAAGCTAAATATCACCATCATCTGTACGGCAAATATGAAACTACAACCGAGACCCTGTCAGCTCTGCTTACAACAAGAACAAGTTACAAGATTGAATGAAATTATAATGAAACACAAGACAAGTAAACTTGAAACACATTTCTGTCTAAATATATAATGCTGTGATAAATAACACGACGTTAACAGTAATATTGGAGGGCCCCATGACCCCATTAAGACAACAAATTCATCATGAGAGAGCAGATCACTGAGGAATATTCGTGCTGCTCATCCAGCTGCTCTCTATCAAATTACACAGACAACAGAGTAACAAAAGGTTGTTGATCTAGTGATTCACATGCAACGGTCATCTGCATTATGATGACTGATCACCAAGCCCACACTAATGACAGCACCGTTTGGTTTGTGTGTGTGTATATCAAATGATTGCATGACAACCATGTACCATGTCTACAGTACTTATGTGCATGAGCATATCTCATCCTCATGGTTATACAAAGATCATTGACCATCAGTGTGTCTGTCTGTGTGTGTGTGTGTGTGTGTGTGTGTGTGTGTGTGTGTGTGTACACTACCCTAAAAGTAAAAAAAAGGTAATACAATCCATCAACATTGTGTCGATGTTATATAAGACAGATAGCGCATGAGAGAGGACAGTAAATACAGCAGAGTGTGCTTTATAATCTCTACCTGTGTCTGATGTCTATATGCACAGCAGAGATCATTACACTGCAGGCTCTGTGAATGTATATACTGAACATCTGTGGAGGCTATTGGGCTTTCCTCATCCTACTGGCAACATAAGTACCCCTGTGTAAGCGTGTGTGTGTGTGTGTGGATGCTTAAATCACACAGCTACTGTGTCAAGCAAGTTATTCATCACCGCTATGCCTCTCCTGTGTAACACTGACACAGTCACATCTTACATTATATTGATCACTGAGGAAAACATGAACCGACCAGTGTTTTTCAATTACTGGCTGGAGATATAAGCATGACATATACTGTATGAAGGAATGAAGAGGGGGCAATATTCCTTTAATTATGTTGTTGCACCAGTTCTTACCTATAACAATCTATATTTAATAATACACATCCATAATAATAGTCTGATGAGTTTTGGTGCACTTATGGATAATGAGCATTGTTGTTGCTGACAACAGTAAAACATATCCTGAAGTCTGTGTTATTGCCTCTTCTGCTCTGAGGTTATACTGCTGTCCACTGCGTGTGGGGTAAATGAAAATTACATATTTGCCTGATTATAATTTTGACCAAAAAGATACATGAGTGATAAACAGACAAGAATAGATTGATTTCTTAGTATAAATGAATGTTAATTTCAGTTCCGCTTCATCATGGTCCATATGAACAATTTGGCACTCATTCGATCTGCATACACTAACATTGAGCAATGTCTTGCAGCTATCAATCATGTGTTCATAGGGTCTGTGAGCTCTGGGACAGTCTGACACTTCCAAGCCTGCTCGAATGTTTTCTGTGCGTAATTGTATAAATAAATAAATGGTTAAAATCTTGATGAGAATGTCCTGACTCAACTGAATTAATACAAGCAAAACAGTGAGACAGACATGAGATCTTATTAGAGCTGTTCCTCAACTGAACAAGGTCTCAGATCCCAACCATCATGGCGGCACCTTCAAAAAAGGGGGGCCATCACCTTACAGTTTTAACAAAGTGCAGCAATAATGTCACACTATTTCTCTCCAAGCACTTTGTAATATTACATGCATCTCTTTCTCTCTCTCTCTTCCCTTGGCTGGTCTCTAAGGTGTCCTGTCTTCATATCTCCTTTTCAGGCCATCTTGAATGGTGTGTCTCTGTCACCTCTTTATTGGTGCCATGCTGCCTAGAGGAACACACACACACACGCACACACAGATCCAGGTACAGATACAGATGGACCCACACACACTGACACCTCACACACCTTGTGGGAGGTGAACAATATATCCAGTCCCTGCTGGTTAATCACAGGATGGAGTAGCTTCTCCTGAGCCCCTCTACCCTGCACCTTGGTGGGTGTTGGGACTCATATTGATTTCAGCTCTGAGAAGCAAGCTGTGAGCAACAGACAGCCGTGTGTGTGAGTCAGTGATCTGTTCTCGCTGTTATTTCATTATCCATGTGATTTTGGTTCATGTACTGTCCAGCCTAAAGAGGCCAATTTTCCCTGCAGTGCTGCTAGCAGGCTCCCTGAAGTCATAATTTTGTGATATCAAGTAACATTTTTACTGTCTGCTGAGAAAATAGGCAGACATTACAACCAACCACAAATGCCATGTTTTAATTTAATTCACTTATTTACTTATCATTATACTTATCACTAGTTTAGTTCACTTATCACAAACATACTTTTGATGGAAATAACATACTCTCCATGACTAGCACCATCAGAGAGTGTTGATTCTCACTCTCAAAATGGCGAAGATATAATTATATTTGGGCTTGGGGTGTAGAGGAAATCATCAAAGCATGGCAGCAGGTGGAAAAGGTTACTGGTAAATGATGACAAAAGGTCAGGAAGGGCAACTCTCATATTGTCTCCATAGGTGAAACATTAAATGTCACATTTTCAGGACAAACAACCCGTTTTATTTATAACTTTTCTGGCTACAGTAAAGCTATAATGGGTTCACTTAGTGCCAAATTGTGTAACCTTGTATTGTTGAACCTTGAACCTTGAATAATCATGATTTTAATGTAGTTTCTCAACATAAAGAACATTCAACATTAGCCTGTTTAAGACCAGAGAGAAGTTGTAATACATTTTTCATAGCCAAGGTTAACAGTGAAATGGTGCCATGTCAGATAATAAGTGATGGAAATGATGGGGAGCAACATTTTAATGAGCACCTCTCTAATCACCTCACCATCAACAATAACTTCCTGGTAAATAATATTTATCTAGAAAACGAGTAAAAATGAATTTGGACTGGTTTCCACTGCTTTTCATTCAAACCAGAGACTTATGTCCTGCCACACAAGTACTTTATTCTTGACAGTATATATATACAGCTGATCTACATACACACAGTATATACACAGCTGACCTATCAAAGTTATTTCCCTGGCCCTTTTACAATAGAAAGGTATAAAAAATTGATCTGGAGCTTAATGGAGCTTCAGAAGATTGTTGGTACAAGGAAAATGTCATTTCTGATTGTTTTTCCATCTTACAAACAGCCGCTACAGTATATTTTTCCTTAACCTTAACATATACATTTAACGTAAACCTTGCCTCACTTGATGTGAATGTGGGTCTACATTAATACGTAGCTTATCTCTGCTGGTACCTCCCACTTTCTCTTGGTCTCTGTCTCGTTTTTCACAGTAGATGTGTGAGTTGCATCCCTGTGTGTGTTTTTGTGTGTTTGAGATAGAGAGAGAGAGAGAGAGAGAGAGAGAGAGAGAGAGAGAGAGTGTAGCCCTTCATCATACTGTTTCCAGCACATTTTCTTCAATCAACCAGCAAAACTCCTCTATTTCCTGCCAGTGACAGACTGCCTCCGGCTGGCAATATAACCGTCTAAGCTAACTGTCAACAAAAGGAGAGAGGAGAGGAGAGGGGAGAGGAGAGGAGAGGCCCTTGCCTACTCTCTCTGTTTCCATCTGTAGTATCTCTATCTTTGTGAGATACAGAACTGGGAACCTCCACCACATGCACTATAGTGCTAAACTCAGAATATACACTGTAAATAGGATGATGCCTCTTATGTAAATCTGTTGTAGATAAAAGTAGTCCAGGAAAGGTTACATTAATGGCTATTACGTTCAAAAAAGTTTGTGGATGACTTCCCAAAAATGCTTTAATACAACAAGCAGTCTGGCCTCATTGCACTGAGATAATGCACCAAAAGAAGGTTTGTCAGTTCAAACAACTGAATTTAGATCCACATTTGACTTTGCTGTCCTTGGATGTAAATGCTTCAGAAAATTATCTCCACCATGTAAAGGGTTGAAGAATCACTCTTTCACATTAAATCCATAATAAACCTTTACAAAGTCAGTTTTTATGCCATTTGATCAAAGCATCAAACACTGCACTCACAACACTAGAACAGCAAGGATCATTTTGGCCTTTGACCCCAAACTGGGGCAACACAAAGACAAGGTAGCCATGTTGCACTAGTTCTCCCTTCAAGCGGCTTTATCAAGTCATGATTGAATTTAGAACATATTCTGGGCTGATTTCACAACTCCAAACATCCCTTCAGCATGTTTTATAATGTTTCAAGTGGGAAAATGTAGTTCGACTGTGTCCTTATTCCGATGAACATTAACACAGAATCTTTTCTCTTTGAATGCAATATCATGTGTGGTCTCATTTAGTAAAAAAGGGCAATGAAGTGAAACCAAGAAATGGCCACGACACACTCCACACCCACCATCCATTACAACCTCCAGGACACTTTAGGAAACACTTCATGAGGTTCATTCATCGTTTGTCAGTGTCTTAGTTTGCAGGATGTTTGAATGACATTTTTAAATTCAAAGAAATAATGAAATCTGGTGGAAATTTCAGCCACGGAAAAAACAAATCATTGACTAGTTTCTGGTGTAAATTAGGAATTGTTTTTACAGGCTCAACAAAGATAAGACTTAGTGTATTTGATTGCATTATAATGTACAAGTGTAACTAATAAAGTGGTAACTCACTGGAAGCCACAATATGTGATATATGCAGCAGTGGTAAGTTGTGTGTTATGAGACACACTTAAACCTGTTCTTTCATTTTTGTGCAAATGACTTTACATTTTTTATGCAACAAGATTTTAGTTGAAATATATTGATGCACTCTATGTGATGCTGTGGAGCACATGGTTGCTCTTGTTTAGTTTTTTTTCTGTTTTATTGTATGTTACGCAAAGGTCCATGCACCCAGGACGGCATTTTGCAGTTCCTGTCTGTTAATAATTCAGAACAGTTAAGGATATTTCCACAGACATCCTGGAAGATTTAATAACATTTCAGAAGGAATATTTCTCCTAATAACTGCACATTTCTCCCCTGTTTAACCCAGAGCCACGGAACTTTCTATCATTACTGTTGTCTCTCTCACATAGAAAGATAGATAAAGAACCACATGAAGGTTACACAAACAAAACACACTCGGTTTTATGGCCCAGAGAGAAGCATTAGTATTGATGAAAGGATCTATTAGAAAAAGCAGTTGGATGTAGTCCCACGTTATTTCCCCCGAGAAACTCTGAGAAATTCTTATGATGCATCAATTAAAGCTCACAGTTCTGCACGGCAGGATTGAACTAACAGATTGTTTATTCTGATTCATATAGCTTAGAGCTATTTCATTCAATTCTCAAAATATTAGAAAATGTAAACATACTGTATATCGTTATGTATATATGACAAATTAGATCTACTGGTTAGTTTGAAAATTTCATTGCAAACTGTAGGAGGTCAGAGAGTTCAATGACATTATTTCCTCTGAGAGAGCAACAAGCAATATCACAGAAACACCTCTGAAACAACTCAAAGTCTGTTCAATGTAACCATCATAGTTTGAGGAGATAATGGGAAAGTGATGTGGCAAATATCATATGTGGTCTATATGCTCTATGTGTTTCTTTCTAGATTTGACCTGCCATTGACCTTCAGACTTAAATTTTTGACCAGATATTGACTCTTCACAACTTCTCACTGGACCACTTTTCCTTAAGGCTTCTGAGCTGCCTTACAGAAAGACACCTCAGAGAACAGGAAGAAAAGTGTCTTTTTTTGGAAAGAGATCATTTGGTTTAAAGCGTCATAATGTTAACACACCAACACAATTATTCTTAAATTAAACAAATTAATCATCTGCTCCACTAGAGAGGAAATTCTAAAGCACGGGAACATCCTTGCTCCAAACCAGAAATGAATTTATTCACTCATTGTGTGGTCCTTAAATTTTATTCAAGCTGTAATATTAGGTTAATATTTTCAGGTAATATTAGGTTTTTTCAGATCCGCTAGCAGCATGGCTCTGTAGACGTTCCCAGTCAGTCCACCACATTGGTCCAGACTGAAATACCTCAAGGCTGCAACTAACAATTAATTTCATTATCAATTAATCCCCTGCTTATTTTTTCAATTCATCAATTAATCATTTTGTCTCTTATTTGTTTAGTGTCTTAAAATAATGTCCTGTTTTTCTTCAATCACAATTCCAAATCCAAAGATATTCAGGTCGCAATGATGTAAAAAAAAAAAAAAAAAAAAAAAAGCAGAAATTTTTACTTGTTTCAGCTATAAATATGTCAATAAATATTTCATGAAATGGAGTGAAATTTCATACAGATATTCATGGTTATACAATGTACTGTATATACCTTAGTGACTGTGTTGGTCCCCTGGCTTTTCCCCTGCATCACCAAGAGGTGGACATTTTTGGCTTTGAGTGAAATCATCACCCACTGGACGGATTGAACATTGTACCTGCTACCACAAGCATAGCTGTAGTCTCTCAGTCTTGTTTATTATTAGAATAAAGAAACTGTAGAGGGCTTTTGTCCTGATAGTACAGTATGAAACTACATAGTGGTATGTGAAGGGTGGGTGAGGAATACTTGGTAACAGAAAGTCCAGGTGCAAAGCATGTTGGAAGAACTCAAACACTGAAAATGTCTTTTTAATTTGGTGTTTGGACAAAGTCTTTCACATAAGATTATATAGCAACCTTTTCTGTGAGGTCACCAAACCCAGACAACAGTCTCCTTAGAGGCTTTTGTCCATCAGATTCTCATTAAGCTGAGACACTTTCGAAGTAATATCTGCAATCACAGCAATCCAGAAGACGAAAGACAATTAGAAAATCATGACAGTCAGCATTATCACATTACAAGCTAAATACGCTCTTGCCGTGCTTTAAAGTGTCGCCTCATGGTCAAAGAGATGGTCTTATTTTGGTCTGTGTCCCATAGTCAGCACATTTCAATTTCTCTTCTATAATTCAAAATCCTCACTGTTTCCTCAAGCTCCCAGGGGTTTCTTCTAAACTTTTTCCTGTAGACCGGCTTCAGTCCGTCTGCCACAGATTATTTACTGCTCCATAGCACTTGGCAACTATTTTAAAAGGTGACAAACATGTTTTTTTTAAGATGATTTGATTAATGCTTTTATCATCGACATCATTTCTGCCCCAGCCCACTTTCCCTGCCTCTGTCTTCATCTCTGCCCCCAGCCTTTCCTTCATGTCTGACAATACAGAACGAGCCAGTTGATTAGAGCACAAAAAAGGGTCCATCTACTGAAGAGGCTTCTGTCCCACACAACACAACGCTGCAATTAACTCGAGCACCATGACTCACTACTGGGAGGAAAGGACAGAGGGAACAAACATGAATGCATTCCTTAAAAAACTGTGTACATGCATGTTTTCTTTCATAACAACCTTATGCCATTATGGACCACAGGCCTGTGTGTAGTGCCTTGTACAGCTATTTTCATATTTAGAGACTGATCGCTCATTCCAGGGTTTATGCAATCGCAGGTGCTACATAGTCAACTTGGCATGAGGTATAGGTTATCAAGCAGTTAACTTGAGCTGTTAAAATGTCATGTTGAAGCTTCTTGATATGTGAAGGCTCTGTACTTTCCAGTCATCAGAATGCAGAATATGTACAGACCTTTCACAGGGTATTGGCATCTAGACTTGTCATTCCCCACAACCATACAATGACTCAAAACAACATCATATACTATTCAGAGGAATGAACTGAACTGAACTGAATGAACGGGGGGGGTCAATCCCAAGCTGGACCCTTCCAGATCACATCTATCACAATGAACACAGCATTTTACCTGATGTGCAGCAGCAGGCAAATGCACAGAATCACTTAGACATATTAAAATCACAAATTAAGCAGACAGCCAACACATGGATTAAAGCATAGACTGGCAATGAAAGCAACTGAATGAAGCAGAGACATAAACCAGCAGTTGTATGTGATGTGTGAATGTGACCATGTATCTTCTTTATGAGCCATATAGAGCTCCCTAAGAAACTAAAAACACAAGGCAGTTATTATGTTAATAAGCTGTGAGCAAGACGAAAGGCATGTTTACATCAATAAAACCAACTTAAAATATTATCTTGTACCTGAAGGCAACAACAGCAACAACCTCAGGGGAAATATGTTGCTAACAGCTCCTAACACTCCAGCATGAGTATTTATATTATACCACTGGGCAAGTTAGCATAAAAGTACCAAAATGTCCACAAAAGACATAATTTCCAATTCAAACCTGAACAAAAAGTGCACATTTGTAATGGAGGTTGTGTTAGAAAGCAGCAGCTAAAGAGTAGCATCAAGCTAGCAGCTAGCAAACGTCTGGCCCACAAGCTAACAACAGCTTCACACAAACAACAACAACGACGGGAAAGAGCCAAAACTTTAACAGACAACACGCGTGGCAAGATGAGAAGCAAGTACTTAGCTTGTTGAAGTGAAGCAGCGTCCTCCTCATTATCACAGTAAAGACATTAAATCCTCCAAAGTTCAGCTCCAAAACTCTGCGACCTCTGACCTCAGGTGCGTTTGAGGTCCTGCAGGTGATCTGACCATCGAGAGCCAAGCTGCAGCTGAGATTCAACATTTACATTAAAGATATCTGAACAGCATTCATGACTACTGGAAACTTTGATTTAAGATATCTCTATTTGCATTCTGACTAAAAGAATTAACCATAGAGTACTAGTCAGAATGTGGTTGCGGACGTCTTGAATTATTTATTATTTATTATTCAAACTCAGTCATTTCCTCCATCAAGCCTCCATCAGTGCTTGTGAACTGCTGGTCCAAACATCTCTTGCATCAAAGTTTTCAACTGATCCCCATGGGCTTAAATGAACCAGAAGCCTTTGTTTTTGTCACCAGTTTGTCACCTGTGTCAAAATTTTCCAACAGGCAACTGCCCAAAAATGCCGACAAGCCTTTTTCACAATACAGGTTGAAAATCACATGTGTTACTAATAAACATTAACTATGGTTCTGCCCTAGTCTAGTGCTTCAGTAGGTCATGACAGTGAGACAGTGAGCCATGACCATAACAGGACCCTGAAACTAAAGCAGCTACATGGGAATCAAACAAGTTTAATTTTATTATTTAAATCTGTGCTTTTCCTACTGTGACGTGTCAAAATGTCTGCTGTGAAAAAGGCATCCTATACCCCAAGATGCCTTCACTGTATGTGGTTTGTGTAATTTTTAATAAATGCCATTTGCTTCTTTTTAGCCTGTTTAAAGTGTTGATAATTATTGTATTTCTTTAGTACAGTTGTTAATACTTTTAAAGGTAGTTAGGCTGTTAAATACTTTTTTTAACCTCTGCTTATATTGTTTACTGTCTATAACTATTTAACTGCTCTATTGTCTATGCTGCTGGACAAGTGAATTTCCCCACTGAGGGACGAATAAAGGAATATCTTATCTTATCTTATCTTATCTTATTTCATCACTGTGTCAACCATGACAGGTGCGTGATACTAGCTTTGGGTCAAATGCTGGTATGGTGGGCCTCCCTGACTCACCCATCAGTGTATGGGTTGGGACGTGGGACGTCTCCACAAAATGTATAAAGAGTGATTGCAAGTAGAGTTTGTAGATGGATGTGGTGTTTGGCCTCCTGGTGGGTTAATGTGAGAAGAGGGATTTAAGAAACCAGGTTCTAATAATAGAAACGTGTGATACAGATTAAATGGAGAATGTAGCCTCATCACACCTTAAATCTTTTCATCTTTATTTTCCCAAACAGCAGACAGAAGCTGTCTGAGGAGGCTTACAGCTGCACTTCAGCAGTGAAGTCCTGTGGGAGGAGAGAGTCATTTGTTCAGCTGCCTGTTTGCCCAAAAGCACACTTGATATCTCAGACAGCAGGGATTAGATTTTGAAATATAGTGGAACAGGCTAAACAGCAAATGTTTTCCACAGTAGCTGAAGACGTAGCCATAAACAGGAAATGTTTTATTTTATTACGTAAATTGAGTACAGCAGGGAGGAGGTGGTGTCCTCTAGATGATATTATTCATGAAGCAAAGACAGTTAAATATCGTGGTGCACCCCGATGGCCAATCAGGAGGTTTGATAATGGCGAACTATTTTAAAATGTTGTGTTCGTGCACTGTTAGATGTTAGACAGGTGCCAATGACAGTGTTTAGGTGAATGCCCCATTAAAAGTTACACAGCTGCTAATGACAGTGTCAGGAAAAAGGCTAATGTTAGCCTCATCAACATACTGGAGGAGAGCAGCAAACACACCAGGGACACACCCAGACAGTCAACACAGTCACTTCTTCTCACACACACATTGACAGATAACACACTGCCAGTATAAGTAAGATCAGAAGTAAATACATCTTTTGCAGCATGTGGCTGAAGAAATCCACAGTTCAATATTCTTGGGTCACTTTTGTGTCACAGTTGTGAGATGTATTATTCCTCTAGGTTTTGTGACACATATATTGTTTATGATTATCTGGTTACTCTGTTATAGTTTCCTACTCTGAAAACTTGGTCTACAGGAAGTAATGTACTTTAAGGACACCAATAAACAATGAGAAAATAGGCCCACGCAATATAAGTTTATTTATTTAAGCCAGCAGAGATGCCCGGGGAAGTTAAAGTTTCAGGTCCTGAACTACACAAAAGCTAAAGAGTAGAAAGTATTTTTCAAAAATGCTCCAGAGCCGTTCTGTGACCTCGCCAGTAGCTGAGCAGCTGGAGAATTTGAAATGATTCAGACAAGCTCTGCAAGCAAATCAGCATTTAAATAGACCTAACAGGAAGAATTGAATCCTGGCAGTGAAGGCAGCACAGTTGTTTGTCTCCACTCGACATGACTTGCTGCATACCTCAGGCTCTTTCTAATTGATTGATTAGGAGATGATCAAATTTTTTTTCTTCAGGTAGCTTTATGTTTTGTATGTTGCAGTGCAGACAGAGGCGATACTTAATGATGTGAATAAAGAAATCAGTCATTGATTAATTGATGCTTTAGCTTGAACAATGCTTTAAAAGCTTTCTGCTTCAACACACCCTTTGAAAGTGTGCGAATGGCCTTCAGCTTTTTTCCACAAAGCATAAATGCACTTTTTTCTTTCTGACACTACTTGTGCTTTCTAAGTTCCAGAGATTTTTTTTAATCAAACATTTACAAACTCAATGGCAGTTTAAAAAAGGCAACGTTGACCACGAAGTTTATGATGGATTCCAACATTTTATTCGGGTTGTTCAAAGAGACCTTAAACTTGTTAAATAAATACCTTTAACAAAATGTATTAAACTTTCAGACAATTTCTATGATGTTCTACCAGAAAGTTAAAGCCTCGCATTATTTTCACCCATCATATTCTGTGGATCTGTGTTTCATATATGTTAGAGGTTACAGAGCAACAAACTTCTGTGACGAATGCATGAAAGATCACGAATGTTTCAAATGTTTCACATCAATTACAATCACACCATCATATATTTGACTGCTTATGCTGTATTTTTAATGAAACAGACAAATCTTTTCAAACATTTTCCCTCTGAACTCTTTGAGCATTTCTTGTAACGTGCTGGTGGCTGCACATGCATCACAACTTTTTTACTAAATGCATCACAATTACTTTCTAACCTACTTCAAGCTTGTTTTTCTAGAACTCCTTCAGAAATCATTGGTGGTATGAAGAAAAGAAAGCACCAGAGAGAAATGTATTTCCTTTATGAAACTGCAATAGCCCGTCGTACCTAAACAAGGTCCCTGGTTTTGATCAGCCAGAGTCATTTTGCCCTCTAAAATTGCTGACATTGGAAGGAACTGCATGTTTCCTCTGGTCTATTAGAAAGAAAGACTCAATCTCAGTGGTTGAGTGGAAATATTTTCCAGCCTTGAGCTGCAGAGCTTGACATATATTATTTTTCTTTACATATTTTACATTCTCTATTCACTTACAATATGTGGACACATATTTGATATTTGTTCCTTCTTCCTCATTTCAAACTTTGAAAAAAGTTTCACCTCCTCTCTGTCTCAGTATGTTCATCCATCTGTCCATCTATGTGTTTCTCGGTGTGCGTGCCACTTAAACGCTCAGACACACAGCCATGCATTGTGCATGAGCCTTTCAGCTTCTCTTCACTGGAAACCACTCATTCAAACCACTAAAACAGTGTGTGTGTGAAGGTGTGTGTTTGTGTTTCTCTCTTTGTTTCTAATACAGGTGAGCGAGGAGGAGACGACACAATTAAAGCTGTCACCTTTGTCCCGACCCTTTTTGTCATATAGCTTGGTGTGTGTGCATGTTTGCATGTGTGTGTGTGAATGAGTTGGTGCATTTGCAGAATGTGTCCTCAGTTGCATCAGTGCTGTCAGTTTCTGCGCCAGCAGCAGGCTCCTCCCATCTGTCCAGGCCCCTCCCACTTCCTGTGTGTCAGTATAAAGCTGGTCTCTTGTCTCTCTCACACACACACTAACTCCTGCCTGACTAACTAACAGCCTGAACACTGCAGGAGCAAAGCTCAACATCTTCAGACTCATCATCTCCTGGTCCTCACCAACAACTGCAGGTAAGAATAAAAAACTGAAATTTAGAAATTTGTGTCCTTAGTTGTTTCCATTTTTTCTGTTGCAGCAGGAGAAATAATCAAAAATTGATCAAATATGCTCTTTTGTGTGAAGGTGACTGGTTCTTTAAAGGAGTTTAGTCTTTTTTGTCTTTCCATCACGTCACACACAAGAAATTGTATATTTAATCTGAAAATTTGAGAAGGAAGGTGTAACTTTGGAAATTTGGTTTTCACATCTTTCACGTTCTATTCAAACTCCATATTTTGCTTATTCTTTTTCCACGGTTTTCTAAATTCACTGAGTTGCAGCTTCAAGGTAACATATACTCTAGATCATGCTATGTACATATATAAGACACAACTGACAAACGTTCAAGTATGTTAGAGACAGTACATTTGAAATATTTGATAATGAATGAGTGAATAATGTTTGGTGGCCGATTTACAAAATTTTGTTTGAATATAATATTTCTATAGATGATACCATACTTTCTATGTAATGTTAGATAGTCATTACTGCAGCACATATCATGGGCAGGATTGTGCTCACGAATAGAAGTAGGGGAAAAAAAATGCAAATGAATGTCCAAAAAAGGCTAAATATTCATCTCTGTGCAATAACGGAGCGTGAAGGTGTTTGAAATAAATAAAAAAATCCCCCTTTTTTCATCTTAATTTTCATTCTGAGGAGACAAGAGGGGACAACAGGAGAGGGCTTTCACACACATTACAGTACCACATCATTCCCAGCCCATTGAATAATGAATTAGAGACAATGACCAGCTGCTAACAGGAATTATATTAGCATCAAGAGAATGACTGTTTACACCACCAGTGTGTCAATTTGAAGAAGATTATTCAAATGGACTGTTGTGTTGAGCTACTGTGATAATATTACACAGATGTAATTTGGTTTAAAACTACAAAGTACTGTACGTCCATGTTGATGAAGAGAGCTAATAATGTATGTAATCATCAAGTGCTGTGAACAATAACTTAACTGTACCAATATTATCCAGGCTACTGACAGATGGACACACATATTCTTGAGTCCATTTTTTGTTATGAATTTTGATTCTGTGTATGTGTGTGTGTGGAGAGAAGCTCAACTCTCGAAATAGTCCATTGAAAACTATGAAACGTCTCCTGGTTCAGATCACCACTATACTCTCCTGTGTATGAGTGCAGCAAAAGCGAGGCAGTTAGAGAGAGTAGGTTTGAATGATTGGAGCCTCAGAGCTGTTAGTTATCTAATCTAATTTTCTCATTGGATGATTTGCTCTGGAAGAATGTTTGAGCACAAATCATTCATCATGACACATAAACATTAGAAATGATTAAATCAGTTTCACAAATGTAAACCATCTTTTTTGTTGTAGTTTTTTTTGGCACATTGCGCTTGTTTATCCCACTGATATCGAACTGTTCTTCCATAGAATACTTAATGTCAAATCTACGTCTGATACTGACTATCAAACAGATCGATGCACATAGACGAGAGCCAGTTATGAGGAGATGATGGCTGCACAAAGGGATTTAGATTTCACTTCCTCTTAATGCACTTTTTCAATATATTTATGTTTTGAGCCCTTTATGTGAGCAAGAGAATAAAGAAACGAGGAAAAATTATGTATTTTATTCTCTTAAGTGCTGTCATGTTAATATTGAGTCTCACGTGAACCCCGTTCAAAAAGCAGCACATAGAGCAAAATGAAGATAATTGGTGTGTTTCTTTTCTGTTAATGCTGACATTGATTACAGCTATGCTACGCACCAACCTCTGCGTGTGTGTGTTAACTACTAATTTTTTCTGCCACTCTGTGACAGGGCAAGGGAGTGTGTAGAAAGACACAATGCTGTTTGCCTTAGGGTCCAGCTGAACCATCAAAGGTTAATCTTGTCCACGCCACCACTCTGCTTCAACGACTGGGAAATGATTTATTGCTGCTTTCTGCAAAACCTTCATCGCCTGTTACTTCTTTCCCTCGCAGAAGCACATGTTTATCAAACTGAAGGGAGACAATAAAAAAAGAACAGCAGGCGGTGGGGACACAGCAAAGAGCCAGCAACCTGATAGGAAAACCGCATTAAGTGTAGTGGATTTCTTTTAACTTTGTAATATTTTGCCCCCCTTTTCTTTCTCACCAGTCATGAATGTAGGTATCTGTGTGTGTGTTCTCCTGGCTGCTTTGTCCAGCAGTTCCCTGAGTCTGCCCTCACATGCCATGGTAAGAAACACACACACACACACACACACACACACACACACACACACACACACACACACACACACACACACACACGAGTTAGAAGTGTCCTGAAATCTTTTCAATGTTTGCATGGATTTGAAAAAAAGGGACTAAGCACAAATGTCTTCTTATTATTAATTGGTGAAGATTTTAAATTAAAGACATACGCACTTAAATAGTTGCAAAACAAAAGTGGTCTGAGTGACTTTTTGCTTTAAAATCCATTTAAAGCTACAGTCAAGTGTTGAAATGCCAGGTTTTGACTTTCAATCTATTCCTTCTTTCTTTCCTTTTCTTCTTGTCTGTAGTCACAGACAGTTGAGGGTGAGGCTCTCCCGTCAGACAGCCTGCCTCCACAGCACACACGCCAGGCCCGCTCAGCTCCGGCGCCCCCCTCAGGGCAGCTCGCCAGCTACAACCAGCCCCAGGAGGACGTGGATGCTCGAAACAGCCTGAGCCAGCTACTGGCCAGACTCATCTCCAGGAAAGGTGAGGATGGAGAGAAGAGATGGACAGAAAGTGTAACTGGAGCGAAAGCATGTCAGCTCATTACACACAGATCGTTCCTCTTGTCTTATTTCGCTCCTGGTTGTGTTATTTTCTCTCCACCCTAACATCCATCCTTCTGTAATGTGCCGTCACTCATGCTGTGTCTTAGTCCCACCATCTGGCATTTCCCGCCTCCCCTCTAGCTTTTCCCTCTCCTCCCTCCATCTTTCCATACCTCCTCCTCGTTGCTTCCCTCTGTCCCGCTCAGCCTGATGCTCCCTCTATTTTTTTCCTCCTTTCGCTCTTCTCCTTACCTCCTGACCTCACCCTCTGCTCTCTCCCTCTGTCACTGTGCATCTCTGTTTGTCTTTCAAGTCTACACTGTGTCACCTGCTGAGCTCACTGGTCTGACAGAACACACAAAGATTGGAATAGAAACAGAACAAGTCAGCATGACTTACTTCAACAACCTCATTCAGAGTTATATATTTTACACTGTAGTAACTACAGGTAGAAAACATATTCCCTCATCACATCATCAGTGTCATGAAGTGTGACGTGTGTCCTTCTCTTTCTCTCTCTGTCCCCTCCAGGCTCTCCCTACCAGGCCAGCTCCTCCCTCACCAGCAGAGCCAGTGGTCCGGCCCCCGGCCACAGGATAAAGGACAGAGATTACCTCGGCTGGATGGACTTTGGACGACGCAGCGCAGAGGAGTACGAGTACTCCCCTTAAAGGCATGGCTTGCTTTCGCCGAAAACCTGAGTTACAACCCCCCCAACACCGCCAATAAAAGCTCCCAAAAATAATGAGCCCTTTTCACACTGCACTTACTGTAACCAAGGGCTGTTTCGACTGCATCCTGGGATAAGTCTAGCATTGGATATAAGCAGGGAAGAGAACATGCAGACGCTAAGAGCAGTTTCCAAACTGTTGCTCAGAATTATATTTAAACACAAAATTTAAAGGCTGGAAACATTCTACATTGTTGTTACTGTCAGGAAATCATATGGAAAAATCAAAAACCAACAGTCTGTCTATTGAAGACTGAATCATTCAGCTCACAAACATATAGTTTCATATTTAAAAACAGTATATTGGTAACAGCTGTAGTTTTTAGCAATGGTGCATATACAGAAATTTGTTGGGAACTATTTTCAGCTGCGGAATAATTCAGATTTGGCTCGAATGAGTCTCTCTGGCAGCAGGATGGTCTATGTGGGATTGAGTCAAAGTATGTGTGTTCATTATAACGAAGGAATGTGTCAGGCTTTTAATTGAGGCTGCACAGGTAGTACTTCATTGTTGGTATTGGTGCTTTCATGAGATTTATTGACAGTAACAAAATACATCACCAGACCTGTCTTTTCAAAACTGCTCAACAACACTGAGCGCATTCATGTTCTTTGAATGGACGTAATTTCAATAGACTTTGAACATTTGGAAGAGAAAAGAACTGAAAAATCTGTTCCTTTTAATATAAATTTCAGTCTCATTCCAGTGAGGAATTCAGGATTCAAATTTATGTCCCTCAAAGCAGCGTTATAGTGTCCCATTCTACTGACAATTCAGAATGTATTAAAGGCCTTATATTGGACCTTAATGAGAGACTTGGGGGTCTTTAGCAAATTAGACCAATCGTGGAATTTAAGTCTGTATTTTACTACACTCATGAAACTGCAGCCCAGAGCTTCAATTCACTTCAACTTTACACAAGTGCACAGTAAAAATCATATCCTACTATCTGCAACTAAAGAAAACAACAGCGTGATTCAACATTACAAATCCAGCAGAGGTTAAAATAACAGTATCAGTGTGGAGGCAGTAAGAGTGTGTCAGGATTGGAAGAAAAGAAAAACGTTTGACCTCTGACCCCGCCTGCTGAAGGGAACCCTGGGCTAAAAATGTGCAGTGTGAAAAGCAGGAGATAGGTTCTAGAAAGCACAAGATGTTGTTTACTGTATATGAGATGCTTGGGACTCTCCCTATCATTGCATAATGGACCTCATGGCTGATACATTAAAATCAGGATTACAAATACTGTAGATACAAAGAGTTTTCTTCTTTGAAAAATTATATATGTATGTATGCACTCTTAAAGGTTAAGTCTCTGTAAGAAATATGTTTCTACCAACTTTCACATTCAATCAAGTTCAAAATAAAACTCCATTTCCTCTGATGTCAGGAGGAAATGCAAATGCATTTGTTTGGGATTATGATCTTATTATGTCTCGAGGACACAGTTGGTGGGCTGATCCCAAGCATTTCATGTAGCTGCTGCCTGTGTTCAGGGGTGTTGGCAGAGAAATACTGGACGTCTGTCTGTGGGGGTCCTTCCTCATGAGCATTTGTGCAATTCACCAGAGCTTCCTAGACATTCTTATTTGTGTCTATTGTAAATATAGGCTTTCCCAGGTTTAGTACTTGGAATAAAGAGCCAGTTTCCCAAACAGGCATGCATTAAAAACTAGGTTTAATACTGATTTAGAAGTGGCTCTGAAACGCAACCTGAATTTTAATTAGTTCTATAACATAAAGAAGATTAATGTCAGACATCTGTGTTAGGATGTGATATATGTCCTCCTGGGAAATGAAACTAAGCCTTGATTCACTGCAGAAAGTGAGGGGATACTTCAAATGGACTTCAACTACGATATGACCAAATTTGAACACATGATTTTATGCGTCCAGGTGAATGAAATCAAATGCTAACAAGGATTTTCAAGGATTCTCTGCCACACAGCTGAACACAAACCTGAATGCACCCAGTTCGAGAGAAAACGCCATCAAATCAAGCTTTTAGTTTGGAAACACGAGTTGTTGTCTCCAGAAAATAGACAATGATCATGTATCTGATGTAAATTTGTAAAATGGATATGAAGCAATATAAATGTATATGATTTTTGATGAAAACATGAGAAGAGAACGTCTTTGTTGGGTTTTATTTGTTTGTGATTTATCAAGCTGGGAATGAATAAAATACTACACTGACTGATGAATAAAACTCAACTGCCTTCACACACACACACCTACTCCTACTCCTCCTGCTGTCCACACCGAACACACACGCACACACACACTCCAGGTTCCTCTTCACCTCTCACACTCACCTGCTGTGATGAATACTCACCAAGCTTGTTAGAAATGAATCGCTTCAATCAAGGTTTCATCAGACAGGTTTACAGATGGGAAATTAACTCCTCTCTCAAGCCAATTGCTACAAAACAACAAAAGAGCACTGAATTACACGTTTTTAAATTTTCTACATTTCTGCATCAGTGTAGTCACAAGCGGGTCACCAATTTATGAAAAATACTATGTATGCACATCAGGAGATGGGCAAACCAAGGACACCTCTCTGACACATGAATAAACACAAACCCACTCAAAGAATGATGTATGTTAATATGTTGTTATCCTCCGGTCCGAAACACACAATAGTCTTGTTCACCATCTGTCTATAAGTGAAGCTCTTATACAAGAGCTCAAGTGGTTCATATTTACACAGCTGCTGTTATAACACACAAAGAGGGAAGAGTTACAAATTCCCACTGTGTCACTTTGTTCTACTCATTGTTCTAGTTTTAGAACAGCGACACATAGTAAAGACAATGGCTCCGATACACATCGTATGAACATGATACTGGAATATAATGAAGAACTGTGAGGGAAATATGCAGCAGTTAGAATGGGAGTGTGACTCATTATTACATTATCAATACACACACAAATTAATCTTAATTCTGTTGTTGCATTAAGACCGCCTGCACCTGGGGTACACACAGGAATACTGTGACATGAAATGAAAGACTCAAACATAAACTTACACAATGGTTCAAATATTATATTTTCTAGCATCCTTGTTACATGATCACAATACTTTGCCGTCTACTGCTCCCGTGTGGACACAGAGAAAAGTGCACCCATGTCAGACATTCAATATTTGCAAACCAAGGAATAAAAATCACCAGATATATTTTGATGGATCTGTTTATTTCCTCATTTTAAATACATTGATTGCCATCATCAACACTCTCTTCTGGTCCAGTAACACATTCACACATCGAGCCATACCTCCATGTGTCATACATACAGGGACATACACTAACAACATTCAATATGTAAAAAAAAACAAAACAGGTAGATGACATGAAAAATCACATCAGTCGTATAAAGTTCATAACAGCTTTTAAAATGGAGAACAATGCTAATTACCATTTACCATTCACCCTAAACCAAGCCATAGTGTTAAGAAAGTGCTAGAAGTCATGAGTCCCTGTTTGTAGAACAGATACAGGAGCTGCCTTTTCTATTCGATACATTTGAACAGAGAGAAAACTTTGTCTTCCTGATACCCCGGAAATAACCAAAAACCAAAAATGAGCTAAAACCAGCTTTTTTCATCTTTTCAGGAAAATAAAATTAAGATTCAAATACATTGTGCAAATATACCAAACAAGTTCAGCTCCTTTTTCAGTTCTTGACTGCATGACAGAGCTTAAAAGTGCAACAGAAATATTGAAGGTGAACACACATATAATCATTTATTTGAACATATATTTCTTTCCCGACTCTCTATTGGATGGTTTTGTCACCAAATAAATTCAAATGAAGACACATATTGGATTATTTTCCAATCCTCCTTCTTGGCATTTGAGTGCATTAATTTGGAGACATAAAAATTAAAGTTACATGTACCAACATCCTTTCATAACACAACACTCAAACATATATGATGATAGTAAGAGGCCTGCAAACCCGCAACTGTGCCCTAAAACTGTACAAACGCCACCATTTAATGGCTTAATGACATGATATTAAGTGCATCCATTCATTTACAGCACCTCTTTAGTGCTATTACAATACTATATATGTTATCAATGAATATTTGGCACTAACTGTGTTCAGCGTGGCAGAAACTGGCTGGTTCAGAGAGTTAGGTCAGCATGTTCAGCCTGGCTAACAAAATAATATTCACCTCGCTCGGCATCGTGCGCTATACGGAGATGCAAAGCGTGAATTAAAGGAAACTGGTCGCCACATCAAAAAGAGTCTCAACTGTTATTTGGCTGGTGTGTTTATGACGGCTGCCACAGGAAGTCAGGCAGAGTTCTTGTGGTAATTAATGTTCGTACAGAGCATGGCTGAACACTCTTGTGGCCCGTAATGTGAAATTGAATCATAAATTACGAGCAGATGAAACAGACAGTGGTCAGAGCCACCGTCTGAGGTGGACCAAAGAAATTACTGTTATGTCAGGAAGTGTCCGGCGTGGCCGTTTAGCTGGAGCAATGGCAGTGATTTATAAGCAGAGTCATTATGGCTTCCAGATGGAGGTGAGCTTGGCACCAATGAGCCCACGGGGTACAAGCACTTACAGTAGATGGATGAACTGTCTTTACTCTGCTACTGTACAGCTCCAAAAGCAGGATTATTATATGAGATTATAAAGGTAAAAAGTAAAAGTAGTTACTGACTACTATTATTGCTGGATGATTTGACAAAGTCAATCAATTTTCCCAAATTTCCCCTGTGGGGGATCAAAGAATTATCTTATCTTAGATGATCTGGACTACGGGATGTAAAGAGGAGCCATCCTGTCTTCTTTCCACTATATCCTTCACACATGACTACAAATCTTAAAACTCCTTCTGTCAAAATTTTTAGCAGTTTATTTTCTATTACAGACTTCACATGAAGTTTCAAAGACTTACTCATGAAACTGCACAATTAACTGACTGGGCCTTCATGGGGGGCAGAGATTAAGCCCAGAGTTGATATGTGAAAAGAGGGATACCATGTTAATCAGAGGGAGGGTCTTTATGACACTAAAACCAAGCCCACTAACTGGAACCATCTCTAAAAGAGAGGGTCTGACACTAGAACCACACTATCACTACATGCTAGTACGAACACACACACACACACTTCAGCTACCAGCCAGAGTCAAGTGAAATCGTTGTCATATACTTTGAATGTACATTATTGTTATCATCTGCACATAATTGAAGAAAACTATATTTATTCTAAAAAAAAGTTTTTCAGTTTCAACCTCTGCATTATAAAACTCTTGCTGCATGGTATATTTCATTGATAGAGCACAGTTTATCTCTGGTATTGTCACGCTGACAGAACGAAACGCTACAGACAGCGTCTATCCGTATCGAGCAACACAGTCTTTGGTCACTAACACACAGTTAAGATTTCACACTTCCTTTCAAGTACCATGGCTGAGTGTCAAAAGAAGCTGAACAAAGCTGCTAACGGCTTGATATATATGTATTTGTGTGCATGAAAGTGTATAATCAGTATTTATTTTCTATATTTTTAACATTTGTAAATCTTACAGTTTGGCTCCAGGCTCCACATTTGCTCCTGTTTTGGTCCCATTTTGGTTTTAACTGTGTCATTTAAATACTGTTATGATGGCTGCACATTTAAATGGTGGGGCCTAAATGTTTTTGTAAACTGTGTAACTGTGTGGCTATATCATAAATACTCCTTATTTTTTCATGTTTTTATGTACCTACTACTTCTGACTAGAGGAAATGCTGAGATTTGTATGTAGGTCTTTGTGTGTCAGTGGAAATGTCCCATGGCCTCAGCAGCCTTCACTCTTACAACAGGATCTGGATCTTGGAGCAGCATCACTAAACCTGAAGATGAACACACACACACACACACACACACACACAGAAAACACAGTCAATAACAGAAGACAAACGGAATGAGTTAAGATTTAAAAAAATAAACAAGGTTGTGCAGTGCATCACCTTTAGTGATGGTCCCCATGTTGAGGTGGGAGAAATGTTCCTCTGGAAGATTCCCCAGCAAAAACCCTGATAACACACACACACCTCATGATCAGGTCACATCCTACAGGAACACACTGTTTCTAACCTCTACATAATAATATTGTGAGTACAATGATAAATAATGTCAAAGGTTATGTGAATAAAAAGATACATCTTTAAACCTCTCATTATTCTCCAGGAGGCTTTAGATGTTCATGAGATGAAGGTTACAGAGTGTTGTAGTCATACCTATAAACATGGCAGCTCCCGCTCTGACCTCAGGCCAGTTGCTCTTGAAGAACTGGATGACTGAGATGTGATAAAAGTTCAGCATGCCCGGAAAGTCCTGAATCTACGAACCATAAAAACATGCACTGAACATTAAACAAGAACAACTATCTCTTATGTAGTTCAAAAATATAATCTATTTGGACTTTGCAAAGAATCTGTGGTTGGTACTGAAATACAATTTATGTTAAAGCCAGAAAATAGTTTAGATTTGTCCATATTTCCAGAATACTGTTTTTCATTTTTTAAAAGGAAAATAGCAACAAAAAACCCACAGGAAGTCACATCAAACCAACTTTAAAAAAAGAACCATCTGACTACATTTCATCCTTTATCAGAAGAATGAAATTCAGCCCTGCTTGCGCTCAACTGTGTGTGTCTCACCAGGTACTTGGTGAGGTCATTGATGAACTCTCCGTAGTGCAAGCTCTTGTCATCATGAAGGTGGTTCTGAAACATGGCTGTGATCTGCTCTGATCCCACCACAGGAGCACACACTCGCATTGCATACTTACACGCCTGGACAGATGCAAAAACAAAATATACATTTGAATTAAACATTGCAGCATTTTGCCCTGATCCACATTAAGAAAAAAAATGTATTGAAAGTTTGTGTGTATGTGTTTCCTACTGTACCTTGACCACCTGGGAGTTTGGATCAACCAGGTGTAGCAGCAGGCTGACCAGAACATTGTGGATCTGGTCTTTGAACACTGGCTCTCCTGAGCCAAACTTGGACAAGTTTCCCATTAGATAGATGGAAGCACAGCGGATCTCATCATTCTCCTGGATGAGCACAGAGCCAGAACGCACTGTTAGCGTTATGAGTGTCTGCATGTGTGGGGAAACAACTTGACCTTCTCTCAAGGCTGAACAGAGCTACAGAACACTAACCGATTTAAGTTGTGAATACTTAAAAGACACTAAATAGTGTATGTTGCATTAAAGGTCAACCCAGAAAGAATCGCTAAATAACTCCAGCACAGTTAATAATAAACACACATTTGGATACTTATTAATTTTCTGACAGTTATCATACTGTACATATCATCACACAACAGTTTGACAGATTTAAAATGAAAACTTACACTTTCCAAGAATGGTTTTATCTTCATGAAGATATAGACCACCAGTAAGTGGACATTCTTCTTGTCCAGATAGAGGAGGACTTTAGAAAGACCTGACATGGCTTCAAGTGTAATCAGCTTACCTGCATAAAGACCAGAGGCCAGAAATGAAAAAGAGCAATTCTGCTAATGACAGGAAGGAATTATTGCAATACATCAGGAGCGCCAGACTACAGATCACTGCAACTTCTTTTTTTTTCAACATAGGAAATGACTTTGCTTTTAACTTACTACTAACTTACCTGGATCGTCTTTCTCCTCCATGCCTGAACTCATGGCTGCCAGCAGCTCCTTGGCATATTTATTCACCTGGAGGCAGAGGGAAGTGAGAAGAGGGAGAGGAAGATGAAGGTGTGTCCAAAGGATCTCATAAAATGCTAGCTCTCACTCATCTTGTGGTCTGTGTGTGTGTGTGTGTGTGTGTGTGTGTGTGTGTGTTGTACCTTTTCAGGTGATCCCACGGCAATATTGCCCAGCCCCCGCACAGCCAACATGCGGACAGTGCAGCAGGGATCTGATATCCTCTCCATCATGTTGTTCATTAGCACATCTATCAACATCAGCTCCGTCACCACGTGATGGTTTAAGAGCTGGACAGAGACAGAGAACCAGAACACATCATGTTATTCATATTCTGCTGGTAAAAGCTGATCCATATCCTTTATGATCTGATGATATTTGGGGCTGTTTTCTTACACTATGTAAGTGAAATTGGGGGTTAGGGATATGAAAAAAAGTCATTAGTAATTAAGACATGATGGTGACAGGTGGGAGCATGTATTGTTCATTTCACTGAACACAGACAAAACTAAAAACTAAACATGATAGTACTTCACGGAGCATCACCTCAGAGAAGAAAGCAGTGACGGTGATTCTCTGGCATTCATAGATGTTGTTCAAGGAGGGACACAGACACTCCACAATGGAGGGCAACCTGGGACCAGCATACTTTGACATTGCCCTATAGATGAGAAAACATACTCAGATTTACAAAGGCTTTATATACTGAATGAATTAATTATTTAGAGCACAGATTTATTATGATTTATCTCATAAGGATAAGAAAAGTGCAAATAGCAAAGCATGAGGATGGTGTCTGACTTACTTTTTAATATTAAGCTCTTAACATATTCCATTATCAAAAAGGATTTAGATTATTTTTGGACTCCTGATAAAAGTATTAAAGTAGTTTCTGATGACCTCAAACATATAAGCCTTTTATATCATATAAATATTAATGAGTAGTGTGGCAGAAATTTGTTGAAACTCATACAATTTTATTAGTATTTTTTAGTATTGGTACCGGAATTCTTCTAGTCTCAAACTGAACCCACCCAGTTTAGTGTGTGTACCTTGCCAGTAGTGTAACTCCAGTAATGTGTGTATTTGGTTCCTTTATTGCATCCCAGGCCTTATCTTCATCCAGCCTTTTCATCACCTCATCTAACTGGGCCCGTGCTAATAAGATTCGCAGGGCATCAGCTGCTACCCTGAAAAACAATAGACAATGACATGAAATTGTTAATAAAGCTTATCTATGTAGCTGATCTCCATTTTACTAGCTAGAGAGAGAAAAAGATGCCCACCCTGCTACATGGACAGAGGCAGCGTGTTTAGTGTTGTTGTCCTTTGGTGCTGAGACTCCGACACTCGCTCCTAGTCTGACAGTGAGACACGAGAAGAGCCGAGGAAACAGACTGACTGCTGGCTCCTGACTCTGGCCATTTAATAACAGTTCTTTGAGGCCACATGTCATCTGCAAATGAAGAACACACAGATATTCATACACATGTTAGGCTGTTGGCTCCTGCTCTGCTATGTGCTGCTTTCACTACATGGGCTGTGCAGGTGAGAATTGTGTAATTTTATGAATATTATAATCTTAATCTAGAACTTAATAGATTCAATGTATTTAGTGTCATGTGAGTGACTTACAGCCAGTGGCTGATTGGTGGCCACCTTTGTTGTCCCTCCTCTGATCATGGACTCCTTCTTGTCTACGTACGGCGCCAGGATGGCAAGCTTCTCCATCACCATCTCCATGATCTGATTGGCTACGATGGCGTCTGCTCCCAAGGCCATCCACATCTCACTGGTCCAGCTGGACAGAGTGACAGAACAACCTAATATCAAGTATGTCTTCCTTGACAGAAACTCTTGGCTCTAAGAGATGTGAGTACCTTCGTCCTAACAAGACAAAAACTAGAAACTGACAATCTAAAAAATTAGGTTATTAAATTTACTTGAAAAATGTTGTGCGAGGCTGACATGGAGTAGTTTATATAATTAATTAAATTTTGTAGATATACCTGTCATAAGGAAGTGGCTGGTTAACTAGTGTATTGACGACAGTCTGTAGATGCTGAGAGGCCAGGATTAGCACCGTCTGTCCCGCTGCCACTCTCACCTAAACACAGATACAATGAAACAGTTCTTTCAGTGTGACTTCATTAAAAGTTCAACAGGTATAGACCACAGATGGATAGATAATTATTAGGTAATTATTAGATTAGATAATTATTTTGTGAAGATACAACTGCATAGTGAGCTGATCATTTTTGCAAAATAAGCCACAAAGCTGAATCAAGTCTGTATTGATTATTTAAAACATTAACAACAACAATAAGAGAGCTTTATAAAAATAAATATGCTGAATATTGTTAAGACTGATTCTTACCTGCTCCTCTGTGATGCTCTGCAGACGCACATGTAGCACCTCTAGCATCTCTGGGACCTAACATACACACCATACAACACAGACAAAGACACAAAGAAGCACTTTATTTGGTAATTCAGTACATCAGGTGTGCGTGTTTCAGTGGATGTCTATATAATTATGGACTAATTATGCAACTGTGGGCTGTATCAGAGTCCAAGTACAGTATCTGGATGTGTATTACGTGGATGTGATGTGTATTTGCGGGGACATTAATTTGTTTACACAGTTACATTGTAAGGATCCACGTTCCTTATTGGGACAAAAAAAGTCCCTATTATGTAAATCATCAAATTTTAGGATAAACGTTACGGTATAGGTTTGGGTTAGGGTAGGTCTCTTGGAAATGAATATAAGTCAATGTAATGTCCTCTGAAGTGATGGAAACATGACTGTGCATGTGTGTGTGTTTGTGTTACCAGCTCTTGTAGTCCCCCTCCTCTGTTCTTCAGCAGAGTATTTAGGATGACAGATGAGGCTCTGCAGCAGTTCGCCTGACTGTCAGCCAGCCCTTCAAACAACATGAACACCAGCGTCGTCAGCTGCTGCTGAGGCAGACGCTTACTTATCACCTGACACAGAGAGGAAAAGATGCAATTAGGTTTACAACTTCGCCTACTAACATGATACAAAAAAGGTTACATTGGTGGTATGATGGGGAGTTTAACATAATAAATGAAAAACAACAGAGGATTGTAGTAAACGTTTGTTACTAAGTTACTACAGTGAGCTACCTTGGCAAGGACACAAAATAAATGGAATATCTGAATTAAATTTTAAGACGATTTTTCAGACTGCCGTGCTGTGTGGTACAAAGTGTACCTTGGTGAGGTCAGAGCAGGTCTTATATAGAACTGAGTGGTCTGGGTTTTCGAGTCGCTCTTTTAGGGGCAACAGACTGTCCGCAGCTTCATCTTTATAATCTAGAGAGAAACCTACACACAGAGAAAAAATAGAAAAAATAAAATCAAGACAAAAACAGCAAGCTCTCCAAAAACCAGTCCTTGTTTGTCAACATAAAAATCTTAGAGTAAAACTCAATGATGTAGGTTTAGTGGGAAACAACAATTATCTTAACAATTATTAAGTCAGTGCAAATAAAATAAAATATAAAAGGTGAAAGGTCAGGTGTCCGTACCTTCATAGCGTAGCTGTATATAAAGCAGTGTGTATATACAGTCAATAGCAGCAGTGCGTACAGCAGGGTGAGGGTCAGAACATCGTGGAGACAGTCGACCCAGCAGAGCTCCAAGGTTGTGGAAAGACACCATGTTCTAGACAAAGATGTACAGAAATAAAAGAAAGGCACACAAAATGTCAGTTTTAACATCAAGTGAATATGAAATACATCAGCACTGAAGGGATCATTTAGTGACCTTCAACGGTTTAAAAAATGAATATGAATAATACTTTGGCTCATTGATTAAGTTTGAATGAGTCACAAGAATTATACATCCATGGTTATCAGGACTGTTATCACAACTACCAACTGCGGTGCATTCAGGGAAGTTATGCTATCAGAAGTCAATCCCACAAGACAAACATAAGCAAGGCATAAATGCATGTGTGTGCGTATGTGTGTGTACCTTGACAGTCAGGTTATCCAGGTAGTAAGCCAGTATGTGAGCAGTAGCTGTGACAGCTCTCTCTCTCTCATGGTCCTGTGCGGAGCTCAGCCATGATTCAATGTGCTGCAAGGGGGCAATAACACACATCCTGACACAGTGCAGCAGTATAATACAGCCGGGAAAGTTACTTCTTCACATATGACGGGTCACTGAAGACAATTACTCTTTTTAATTAGACAGCTGAACAGCAAGTCAAGGGAACAAAGGAGGGGAGACACACAAGGGAAAGTGGTGGGATTGGACAGAGGCAGAAATAATTGAAGTTGCAAGAAATGAGTAATAAGAACCATCATTTGTTTACATATTATTAATTACTCAGTTTTTTTAAAATATACAAATAGAAAACAACAGGATAATGCAATGATACAAATATTACTGGTACTTAATACTACATCATAATGAGAAGAGCAGATTAGACTGAAACAGCATGTATCACCTTGAAGACACTCTGCAGGCCATCAGGTGTGGGATCCTTGGCCAGGATGCTTTTCAGCATCTCCTGCAGTGCAGTCAATGTGTCTTTGTACAATGCCTAAACATATTTACCAGCACGAATTAGTCTGACAACATGACAGCATTTGAAAAATGTTGCACAAAGTGTTTTATGTAAGTATATATGTTTGAAAGGATAGTGAGTCAGAACCAGTTACTGAAGGACAAGGTTTGGTATCTACAGTAGGTGTGTAAAATATACACACACACACAAGATTTGACATAACCATATGTGTGCGCATGTCTCTGTCTGCTTTACATCACCTTTCTCTGCTTGGGGTCCAGTATCTCCTCGTCTTTAATTTTCTCTGGAGTGTGTGTGTCAGGTGGCAGAGAGAACACACTGTTCACACACACCTTTAGCAGGTCAAAGCTCTCATTCTCACTCAGTGCAGGGTCCAGAGGCCTGAAGCACTAAGGGTCAAAGATAAAACACTGGGACATGACAGAACCTCCAGCTGAAGAGTATTCAGGGATACCACAGATTTATATGTATATGTAAGTTCAGTTTTGGCGCGTATCCTTATTCTCCTGTGCACTTTAAGTTGCAAATCTGTGATTTAAGTATTATGAAAGAAAATATGATGCAAGCTTTAATTAATAATAAACTAACTGTGTCAGTACCATAAACTCCAACCTGGGTCTTGCAATTATTCTGTGAATCTGTAAATCCAATTGGATAGGAAGGATACATAAGGTTGGCACAGGTGGTCATCACAAGATGGCGTACTGGAGTCCTTAATGAATCAGCTGGCTCTGCCTTGATAAAATCCTGGTCAGGGTAAACATAACAGCAGGAAGACGGATCAAAAAACCACTGCTGTTGTGTCAGCAATTAAATATTTATAACGTGTTTGAACAAACTGTAAATGACTCACCAGCATAACATTAATGAGCTCCTGTTTGCGAGAGAAGACGTAGCCTTGTTTCTTCACACACTCGCTGATGGCTTTGGCTATGAGCCCAACACTCTGGATCAAACTGAGCTTCATAGTCAGGTCCTGGAACAGGGGGGGGAGACACAAACACATGTCGACAAAATACAGACAGGCACACAAGACGTACAGCAGGATAAATGAGAGGAAATACACAGATCAGAAACAAAGATTCAGGTCAAGAGGAAAAGTAGGCTAAATATGAAGAAAATTGGATAATTGCATTTCCCAAATTGTTAGGAATGCAACCAACAAGGCGAACTGCAGCCCCTTTCAGCAGATGAGTGAGCAGAAGCAAAAACAGTCCAAAATCATTCAAGCAATATAAAAATCAATCAATCCACTCAGTCCACTGATCAATCAAATCAATCCAATAATGCTTGTGTAGACTGATCCTGCATGCCTATGGATGGAGAGAAGTTTTAAAAATCAGAGTTGTGTGATTAGAGGAGATTGGGTCAACAGCAAACCACCTGTAGGTTCTGGACTAAGAAGTGACAGAGGAGTTCTAAAGCCTAGAGACACAGAGCAGTTACGATTGAGCAAGAAATGACAAAAGCCATTGTGAGTGTGAGTCATTGGTGAGTATTTAAAGAACAATCCACCCTTAAGCAATTAAATGAAGAAAGAATGAATGAGACAACCTAGTGTGTAGATCATAGGTACATGGATGTGAAAGTGAAGGTAATATTTTAGGGGATATACCAATTTCACTTGAACTTGAGTGGAATAAAAAGCTCAATGTAAATGCAGCTTGTCACAACGTAAAGCATTTTTGCCAAACTATTTGCATCATACAAAACACAATGTTGCACAGTTTTAGTTTAAAACTGCCTAAATAGTGCAGCATTGTTGTAAACCAGCTTCATAAAAGAGCCAAATATGTCAGCCATAAAAATGGTTATTAAACAAGCTTTTCTTTCAAACTGACAGAGGTAATGTTGTGGGCATCAATAGGCAGTTAGAAAATTCTATGCATCATATTTGGGTTCAGTAATTGGTAGAGAAATTTTTTCAAAATTTAGAGTACTCAGTTGATGCAAGGTTGGAAACACTATGTCCCTGGTTTTACATTAGTGTGTTAGAGTGATAATCAACCCCTGATCTGGTATCAAACGCTCACTCCCTATGAAGGTGACTGTTAAACGTTTCTAGTTTGATGACTCTGATACTTTTCCTTGGTGAAAATGTTTCTCGACTGATCCATTGTAACTGACCATCAAGGTGGAAATTACAAACTTTTACACAGAAAACTTTCAAGCCTACATGAGTGAGTGTTTGATACTCTGAAGATTTTTGGTGGTGCATCATTTGAAGGTACATTTCACTGAGGTAGAGCATTTTCACTTATTACAATGAGCAGTTACAGTCAACTTGCAGGTGGTTGTCTGTGTTTTCTACTCAACATTGTTCCCAACAGCACTTAGGCAACTTTAATTATGACACAAGTTGATCTAGTTGGTATTAACTATGCAGTTCTTGTACTAAAGTGCATTTTCAAAATCAACATGTGCTCCACCACCACAAAGGATTCATTTTAATGGTGGATGAGTCATGAATGCCTTCAAGACATAAGCACTAAATCTGGTGCTCTACCATTGTGAAATGTAATTGAGATAAAGCAAAGTAAACAGCTTTAAGAAAAAGTAGTTGCTTTATTGCATCAAGCTGAAAACTTTCAGTAAAGATTTTAGTGACGATATCACCAGAAGGAAAGGCACAAAGGCGAGTAAGATGACAGGGCCCTGGTATTCCTGTGACAATACCTTTGTTTCTACTTTAATCCCCAGAACCTGTATGAAATAGAGGCAATAAAGTCATGAGTGCACATACCAATACATACCAAAACCATTTTCCTTGCTGCGCCTACACAGAGCTATGTCCTACTTGGGTGCACAGATTGTGTGGGCGCCTCCAAGCACAGCTGCTATTTTTGAATAAAGTAACTGCAGCAGTGTAAAGTTCAAAAGGGCTGGGTGAAGGTGAATATAGAGCAGAACCTGAACTCAATTCCAGTTCTCCAGTTCTGAGGTCTTTACACTGGCTCCCTGTCTGTCAGAGAATAGATTTCAAAATACTATTATTGGACCACTCAGGTTGTCCGGGACAGGTGTGCTGAAACTTCTTTTAAATCAAGGCTGAAGACTCACCTGTCTTATTATAAATTAGCTTCTGTTTTAGCTGTTGCTGAAAGGTGCTATTTAAATAAACTTGCCTTGCCTTCTCACCTACGCACCGTACTCTCTGCTCTAAGTACCAATATACCACTAAAGGTGTTGCAAAACAAATTTCAAGGTCAGGGAAATATCGGTCAGAGCACTGCTTGAGCTGGTTGTTGCGCTGCCATGAAAAAAGGGTCCAATATGTTTAATATGCTGCTGACTCAACCAAGCAGGACAAATAGCAAAGGGTGTGATGTAACATGTTTACCACAACTTATTCCTTATTTTCTCCCGAGCCCTGTCTCACACACACAAACACACACAGTAAATGGGTCAGTGCTGGCTTAAATTTAGCCATTTTAAATGAACAGGCTGACAGACATCAGTGGGTCCATTTCACTGCAATGTTGAGAAAATTCACTTGAAGCTTAAAATCTGAGCTGACATTAGCTGAAAAAGCCTCTACTAACAACCATAGATGAACACTGCTGAAATCATACATGGCACAACACCATGAATGTTGTTTGAATACAGTAACACTACTGTAATTCTGTAGTAGTAGAACACTTTTACATGACAATCCGTCCAATCAATCAATTCATTACAAACTGAAACCCTGTCTCTCCTTATCATCAGTGTCATTTTTCTCTGTATGCAAATGAATTGTCTGAAAATCCCCTCATTAATAACAAAGTCATATTACCCTTGTATTTACATTACCTTGGTATTGAAGTGTTTACTGATGCAGCGAAGGATGTCTTGATCAATGCGGTTCAGTATCTTTTCTGAGGGTGCGTTCAGAGCCACTTGACCATAACATAAGATTAATGTGCTTTTCACCTTCTCCACCTCGACATCATTACGCTCCTGAGGAAAGGAAGAGAAGGAGAGGTGAGGAGAAACAACTGAAGCTCTTTAAACATTAACTGAAGGAAACAAGTTATATTCATTGCAACATTTTCATAAAAGTTTCTTGTACTTTGAGAAGGTTGAAGATGCTTGGTGACTTCTTGAAGGCGTCAGACTTGCCAAACTCATCCAGTTTGGCCAGAGTTCCCTCTAAGTGGCTGTTGGCACACAGACCAACGCCCATCGCAATTCCCTGACAGATACAGTGTGAAACACACAATATCAATCAGTGGAAGGTGTTTTCAGATTTTTTTTCAAAACCACAACACCGAGAAATCAAAAACTAACATCTGTGTTTCAGGTACCTCTCTTTCGATGGCATCATAATGTCGTGCTGTGAGGAGAATTTCCTGCAGCTGTTTTTTAACCACCTCCTTATTGAAGCACTGTTGGAGAGTCACTCCTATACATCTGTACAGGAAACTCTAGAGAGTGAAAAATGTAAATTATATTGCTGTCACATATGTACTTTACTGTACTAAGTACTGTTTTCCCATGTATGTTCCTCATCAGTGGTTTACTATTGTTAAATATAGTAAGTCTCTACACTTCATTCTTTGGTGGTGGTTCTGTTCCAGCTCTGTGTACACACTCTGTGTTTAAGGATGAGAATCACCATTCAACACAGTCAGATGCTTTACTTTAATTCTGACTAACATGAAGCTCTCAATTAGATTTGCTATGGGGGCTTAACAACTCAACACAACACAAACCTATAACAAAGCAAAATCTTGCAACCTGCTCACTCTTGATCTGTGGTTGAAAAGCCAATGAGAGCACTTACCTTCTCCTCTAAGTCGTTGTTATACGTAGAGAGGTACCTTGTTGCTTCAGCTGCCAACTGACAAACCCACTTGTCATCATCAATAGTAGCCAGGGTTTTAGACAAGAGCTGAAGACAATTTCATCACGTTTAGAATGACATTTCACTACACCAAGTCAAATTTCCCACTATTAATTATGAGTCATATTTGAAAACCCCCAAAACATTTCTATGGTTTCACTGAAATGAAAAACACTGACACATTATAATGTGAATGAGATAATATTCCTTCACACCTTCAGCAGCTTTTCATTCCAGTGCTTCTTATCCAGGCTCTCTGCCGTTGACTCTAGAAACAACAACACACAGTCAGATGACTCTACTTTAGAGGAAAAAACAATAGTACATTAGGGATGAAAAGGAAAAAGAACCAGACTTAAGACTTAAGTGTGAACATTGGTGTCACTACAGGAAAGTGAGGCTTTCTCAAAAGCTATGTGCACATATTTCCATACCATCTAGCACTGACAGCAGAGTAGGTATCTCTTTCTCCCAGAGTATCTCTGTATTAGGGTGAATGTTGACACTGAGGATTTGAAGGAGAGAGAGGGATGGAGCTCCATGACCTCTGTTATTGAACGGGAACGCTGCATTCACCTGAGACACATCAGCACATAATACAAACAGATAGCATTCAGGAATGTTAGACATCTCAAACAACCTTTTACTTATTTAAGTTTATTGGAACTCCTTTCATCCCTGCTCCATTTTAATAGAATAGACACATGGTGTCTGACACATTAAAGGGAGAATCAGACTTTACAACCGATAAGGATTATTTAGTATGATAAACAATTTGTTTAAATTAGAGGGTGCAATTCATTAACTATATTTAACGACAATCTGTTGCTCCAGACAGTTATTAGACTGGATATTTAGTCAGCCTTTGTTCTACACTTTGGCTCCATATGAAGTCAGCAGAGTTTGAAGACAGTGCTGTAGAGTTGGATTTACTTACCAGCAGTCTGACCATTAGTGTTTGAGGAGAGGGCAGATTGACTGGAGGAGAGAGATAAGACACGCTTAGGTTGGAGCGTTTCATACAGAACTATAATAATGATAACTTTCATACTGCAAATTTAAATGCTTATACATTCATTTATGATTCTCTCTTTTCCATAATCCACACTTCCAATTTATAACTTGGACCTAATGCTGAAGGCACACGGGAGGGAATTTGACATAGATGCACCCAGTTAGGAAATATTCCTCCTACCTTCCTGTGTAAAGTCTATATTGAAGCTGGGCTCCTGGTTAGTTTTCTTCTTGTTGCCCAGCACTATCAGACTCTTGCACAGAGGAGTGGTGGCATTGCTGAACTGTGGAGGGGTCAGGAAGTACAGCAGCTTTGGCCAGAGCACCTACAAACAACAAAATACATGTGTTATGTTATGTTGAACATATATTTAACATCAATTATCTCGATATAAAAGCAAAGCTTCAAAATGCAAGTACAGTGAAACAAATCTCTGCAACAACAACAGCAGCAGGCAACACAGGAACACAGATGAGTCGGCCACCAACAGATCAGACAGATGGGTAAAGAAATAGATACTGGACATACATCAGCTAGTCGTCCAACAGTGGTGGTCAGCAGATGGAGGGTGTTGTCACACATCGTCCTCAGTGCCTCATTTGTCACCTCCTCTGGATCTGGGGGCCTCTGACCTCGCTGGAGACACAGACACAATCACACATGGATAAATGTTTTTTTCCCCACACCTTCAGATGTTTTCCTTTAATTCAAAAGGTTTCAATTTTGAACAACTAGTCACTTAACTTCTCATAAAAGGTTTCAGCAGATATGAAACACCTGTGTACCACAACATCTGTTGCACTAATAACTTATGCGTCTTCCATATTGTCCATTGATTTCACGTATGTGCATGTATGTGTTTGTTTGCTTAATTGTTTACTTCAACTGTTTGTTGTTAATAAGCTTTGCTAAAAGTAAGATAGAGTTTTTTCAAAATTTCTTGAGCAGCAATTCTCTTTCTGGAAGATTCATAAAGTACCTAAAACTACCCCTCAAGCTACCATAATCACACAAGCCACATACACAAGAATAGTCAGTACATAATTTAATAAAAATGCTGTGAGAGGCAACTTCCACACGAATCCACCTATGAAAAGGAAGTTGTACCTGATATGTGTCAGGTAAGGCACAGTGTTGAACAATGAATCGAACCAATAATTCCCCTCCCTCCAACTCCAAATAGCCATGATGAGCCATCGCGCTAATGACTTGGACCACACGCTTCTTGACCTGGGACACCAAGAGAGTCACACAGTAAAACAAGGTCATGATTATCTGAACAAAACACTTCTTCAGGAAAACAAAACTGTTAACAATGTTAAAGAGAAAAACTTTTTTTTTTTTGTCACATAGAGACTGTGTCTACATGTGTGTTACCTTGTTGCTGTGGTCAGCCATTGGTTGTCTGATGCTGGCAAGAATCAGCAGCTTCTTGTTCTCCATTGTGGAAGCTGCAACACACACACACACAATAATTTAATATAATTCAAGGCACATTGAAAAACTGTTAGTTTTAACTGCCCTCCTTATGACTGATCAATCAATAATACACGTTTATGGGATGAGTAGGGGATACGTGTGTATTTGCTCACTGGTTGAGTTGATGAGGTGACGAAGCACAGCCAGGGAGCCCACCCTGCTTCGCTCATTACTGTTCTCCAACTTCTGAAGAACAAACATAACCAGCCGGTCTGGGAAGCAGTTAGCTAGAGGGAGGGAAGTGGAAGTAAAAAGAAAGAAACTGAAATGTGAAATGCATATATTGTCATAGAAATAGAAAAACAATAGAGAAAACAGGAAAGACAAGAGAGAGAAGTAGACCAACTGTCACAGTTAATATGATTATCTCGTGGTGGACGCTGAGCCTGGGACACTAATGGATGATCTCATTACTGTCCTTGTGACTCCACAAAGAGGCGTAATGCTGTTGGACAGCATTCAGCTGTTACCCCACACTTAACTTAGTCACCACAGTCTTATATAACTGTCTTAAAAATTAACATACAGATACATACATGAACACAAGCTGAAGTGAACCAAACTGAACAGCTTTAGTACCTAGGAGGCTGAAGCAACGTAGGACCTCATTGTGGTTCTTGACAGTAGGAGGGTTACTGTAATCAACAGGAGCAGACACCTGGGGATGGCAAGGAAATGGTTCACTGTTACAGCCATATCAACTTGTGTACCCTCAATCACTGTTATATGCCATGATGGGAGATTTGACTGGTGAACTCTGACATGGTTACATGGAAAAACAATCATAGAATACGTTTATTCAAACGCAAGGAAAATGGCTTACTGTAACATATAATCTCTATAATACAATAATATGAGGAAAATAATGTTGCAATAACAGTTTGCATTTAAACCTGCTGCACTTCTGTTTACTTCAGTTACACACAAGTACATGTACAATGTACAATGTAGTTTAGTGTTTGCAAACACAGTTACACAATTTTGTGTAAGATTGAGGTTTCAACCAGGCAATCCAGATCATACACTCATATCATTGGTGAGTCATTGTGGTAAAATTTTGTAATGTCAAGGCATCAGGCCAAACTTCAGCTGAGTCACAAGATTATGAAAACATCTGACTGAAATGAGTCTCTGACAGTCATTTGACATATCTAATAGAACGCAGCGTAAGGTGAATATACGACGCAAAAGGATTAAACCAGCCTGCCCACTATTTAGCCACAAATTTGTAGTTTCAATGTGGTGAGCCGTTCTGTCTCTAAACAGGAAGACCTAGACACGTGGACTGGAGTACAGCCGGTATGACTTCAACCTGGTCTTGTGATAGAAAATGCTACACAGACTGTCAGGAATTAGCAACTGTCAGCAGTCAGATCGGACAGATCCAGGTACGGCTAATATAATTTAGTAAGTCTTTTATGTTTGCAGCTTGTTCAAGGTCTGTTATGGGCACTTTGACTCCCACAACCCCAAAAGTAATAATCTGTTATACCTTCATGGGACTTTTTTAATAATGGTATTTATCAAAAAACAGTGTATTCCAAGTTAAGCTGTCTAGCAGTTCTTTTTAGAACATATTTCAAAATACTCTCGACTGTTTCTGACCAACATGAATATGATTCAACTGGTTTATCATTTAACCATCAAACAGGACGAATCCTGGGTACCCTAAGGTTTGAAACTTTGCTCTCTATTCTCATACGCTTACTTATTTAAAACTCTTCTAAAATCAATAATTGTGTAAAAGATAACTACAAAGTGTGGTCAACAATATCTGGTTTGGACCTATAAATATAGGAAGGAGCACAACTTCTATGAGCATGTTTTCTGCATTAGGTGCAGCTTTTTATCAGCATCTGTGTCATGCGTCAGTCACCTGGTTCACTCAAGGTTAAAGTTTCAGTATTTATTTCTGTTTGCCATTAATGTGTACCTGTTGATGCAGTGCAAAGAGTAGACTGTCCAGTTGTGTCTCCAGCACCCTGCTGCCCATGTTGACTGAAGCATCAATGACTTGGCACAGACTCTGAGTGGAGGCAGAAGAAAGAATAAAAAAATACTCACCCTATGAAGTGACAAATACCAGAGATTAATCCTTTTTATAATATAAGGGATTGCTAAAGACTGTTTAACACAAATTATCCATGTTACAAAATCCTTAACAAACAGTCCAATGCACTCAGCCCATACCCACCTTACTAATGACATAATGCTCATTGTTTTTCTTGTACAGGGACAAGATGGCAGGAATGAGTTTAGGAATCTGCTCCTCCAGTTTATCACTGGCCATCAGATGGCACATAGAACCCACTGCCTCAGCTACTGTTAGCCTCAACTGGAACACACACAGACAGAAACACGGGATGTCAGGTGACAGACATGACAGAGATTAGCTGACACAGAACTTGTACCATCAGCTGCTGTAGGTGTGTGTGGATAGGGAAGAAATAAAAAGGGGAACTGTGGCCTGAAGTGAATATAGCAAATGTTCTGTCACTTTATGAATTGGATGGGTTAAGTGAACTATAATTAGCTCTAATAGGTTCCCTGCCTTCCCTAATGCAGCACGAGGGCACAGTGGTTAAATCGTTAGGCTCAGTTAAAATGGCCAAGTATAGATTCACAACACAAACAACAACTTGTATTATCATGCTCTAATGGATTGAAGCTATGGCCCAGATGCTAGAGATTACCGTCATTTCACTAATTTGGGAAATAAAATTACACCAAAAAAGTATTCTCACAGTACATTTTCACAGCATAGCTTTTTTTCCAGCGTATGTCTTTTGAACTGTTATCATCATCTTTATATCTAGAACTCAAAACATCAAGCTTTAGATGGTGTTTCTCAGCTCATTCAACTCCTCTCAATACTGCCTGAACGTGACTGAATGTCAAATGTACAGCCTCTCTGGAGTATAGTCCACAGTGTATCAAACCATCTTCCTAACCCTAACCCCCAACATTGATCTACAATGACCTCACCTTAGACTCTCTGCTTTGTAACCAATTATTGAAGAGGATGTCAAAAGCAGCATAGATTTCGCTGGAGAATGTGTCTTTTCTGACTGTGGGATCTGGAGCCTTGTCCAGGTTGGCGAGGTACTCCAAGATACTGTCGCTGAAATGACACAGAGCTGGCAGAACAGAAACAAAACAGAGGGAAAAGGCAATTATGTGATGACAAAACTGTAAGAGAGGGTAAGGGGAGAATTGCATATTTTGAAATTTTAATGTGTTTGGAGGTAGCTGGTACTCCAACAATTATGACAATTTAAAAATGCATGTCAGGAAGGTTCTTACCAGAAGAGAAGACCCACTTCATGTTGTCCTGTTTGGCCATGCTCAACATGGGTAACATGGTGCCCAGAATAGCATTCAGGAAGGGTACCATGCCATAAACTAGGGAACAAGGAGAAGAGTACAACATTGATTGGCACGTTATTACTGACCATTTCCTCTGTTAAGCAGGGACACACAATATCAGTGCAAAGTAAGGGAGAACAAAAGCCAAAGAAGGAAGATTTTCGTAGCCACATTGCAAATTCCTGATCAATTCATAAACAATATGTTAAATTCACATTATGTATCAAAATAAATTTCAAATTCAATGATTTACAGCTGCTAAACTTGCCTTTAGTTTGTACTTCCTCTCAAAATTCTGGGCTATGCAACAGCAATTCACAACCAAATGCAGGTGAGTCATTTAATGTTATTTTTTCATTTAGTATCTGCTCATATTGATGCCTGATTCAATAACTATATTTTGATCATAAAGATGCAAATGCAAATTTAGTATAAAGTTGACCTGCATTCAAATTCAATTTGTAAAGCAAACCCGATGAAGAAGTGTTTGACGGCTTACTAGCTTTAAGCTAGAGTGTCAGTCTGGAACTGTTGTGGCAGGAAGGCTTTATTACATCAGCTGCACTTTAAAGGAGCAAAGAGCAATTCTCAATTCACATTGTCTGTGTTGATATCATTAATTGAAACTGCTCAGTGGTATTTATTTGTTAATGTCCTCCCCTGCAGTTCATTTCATCCTAATGCTCCTTTAATCCTAATACTCATTTAGTAACAGGGTGGAGTGTTTTAAATGAGTGCACTGGGGCAACTTTGGCAGCAGGACAAAAAACTGGAAATTACATATTCGATACTAATTGATTATAAATGTCTTGAACAGTTCAGTGGCTCTGGAAATCCCTCAGCAGGTGCGAGTGCTAGGGGGGAGCCCCAGCACTCACACCTGCTGCAATGCATCAATGTAAAAAAAAAAATCTATAAATAAGTTAATAGAAATATTTTCTTACCATTGGAGTCAGAAAGGTTGGCCAGCGTCTGGACCACAAAAAAGTGAGGTAGGAGCCCTGGCTGAAACTTGCTTAATATTTCCTCCATGATGTCATTGATGTGTTTGTTACCCACAGCAACCAAGATATTACTGGCTGCCTGCTGCCAGTCAGGGATGACCTCCTGATTGAACCAGGAAGACGGGGAGAAAACAAGGTAAGGTACATCATTTACCAATTGCCCTCTGAAAGAATGAATAATTAACGTGTCATATTTTACCTTTGATCGTGTCATCTCATCTGAGGCCAAGGAGATGATACTCTTGATCCTGGGGTAACTGATCTCCTCTATCCTGCAGGCCACAATCAGCTCAATAGTCTGAAGAATCACAACTCTGTGGGTCACTACCAGCTACAGGAGGAGAATGAGGAGAAGAACAAGAACAAGAGCAGGAGGACATGAATAATGGAACATTACAGAAGGGAACAGCACTTCTTTATCTGTACACAAGAGCAAAAACACCAAGTAAAATGTTTGAAATTGGCTTTCTCACACACTAATTAAAACATGACACGGCACAGTCAACACCATCTCAGTAAAAAAAGGACATCTTTGTCCTATGTCACTGATGTTTCACAAGACATTTCCTCATTGTAATGATGCCATCATCTGATTATCACAATGTCAAGGGCTGTGACAGCATGATAAGATGTTGCACAATCATACAGACATGAGCTGATTCACAGCTCGATGGTTCTCTATAGAGCAAATGTGTTCCAAGCAGAAAAAAAACAAACAATTAAGAATGGGCAAAGAACTGAATATAAGAGATATATTTCCTTTAAACATCAAGCTACCTTAGTGATATTTTTTCAGGTTTGTAGGTAGACTGATTCTATTTTACAGGCCCATGTAACTAGTGGCTAGAGTCATATTATATCTCAATAGCAAAATAGTATATTTTCTGAAGAATTAAATCAGCAAGTCATTTACAGATTAAACAAATGGAAATGTATGTTTTGACAAATCCAGTTAATTTAACATCTGGCAAATCAGCACAGCTGACACTGGGGAGTCAATTAATCAATTAGTCCATAAAAAGAATATTAAACTATTTTGCTAATTTGATAAATAATCGTTGCAAACATTTCAGCTTCTTGACTGTGAAGATTTACTGCTATTTTGAACAACTGGCCAAACAAAACAAGCAATGTAAAGATGTCATCTCAGGCTTTTGGAAATGATGGTGGGCGTACTCACAATTTTCTGACATTTTATTGGCAATTTCATAATCAATTAATGGAAAAACATCATCAGATTAATCGATATTGATTCATTAAAACCTGAAAACCTCAGGCTGAAACTCCTACTCTCTCTCTGACAGAAATGCACAACTACTTAATGCAATGTTGACATCATGTACAAAAGTGAAGACTGTAGAGGGAATGTCTTGACTTGAATGCGGTCTGTAATAGGCCAGCAAACCACATGCTAGGGGCTCTGAGAGGCCTTTTAAGTGTGACCGGGTTTAACAGATTAGCAGTAGACTATTGTTAGCTGGAGTCAAGGCAAATCTCTAATAAAACCACAGACACAGACAACATATAAATACCGGTTTTTAGTGCTTGTTCCATTCCAGCTTAGTGTTTAACAGTTAAAAAGGACAATATTGTCCCCTTATCAGAAATCAAAGAAATAGATGCCTTCTCCTACAGCATCCAGTTTACTTTGATATGTTTAGGTACTGTAGCCCTTATGGTGATACTGCAAGCTGTTTCTTTACCTTTGGGTGTTTCAGTAGGTAGTCCTGACACATGGCTAACACTCTGTCTGGCTGCTGTTTTCCCAGGGTCAACATAGACTTTCTGACCTGCTCCTGGACCTCTGAGTCTTTATCAGTGGCCGCATCTAGGAGAGCCAGGGTCACCTCTAGAGGGAAAACACAACAGAACAGAGACCGAGGAGAAGGATTAAAATGAAGAAAGCATGCATGGCTTAAGCTCTGAATGACTGCAGCTGAGAAGAGAAGCAGAAAGCGCTCACGTTCCACATCTGTCTCGTCCATGGTGGACAGGGAGAGGGCTGGCCTCCTGGAGCCTGTGGCTGAGGATGGAGCTTCCCTCCTGGGGTGCAGATGGGCAGAGGCTGCCCGGATCTGAGGGACACAATGTGAAATGTGGATATTAATATAACATAGCTGGAAGCTACAGTTCAACAGACTGCCATGTTATTTTTGGTGAAATTTTTTTATGATCTTAAAATGTGAATCTTCCCAAGCCATGAGCAATCACTGATGCCTGTTTAATTCAATCTATATATCTATCTATCTATCTGGGGTAATTGATTTGCTTGTATTCTCAAAGCACAGTAGCTTTCTGTAGAAATCCTTTTTATGTTTCTTCTCTCATTCATGTGACTGACGCCAAGAACCAGCGTTTGACTAACATGACAGCAGACAAGTCAGATGATGGTGGGTTACAGCTGATACTCACCTTTATGACAGCGTCACTAAATCAAACACTTTATTGTCTTCAACCAAAAGCTAACACAGTCTATCATTATTAGGATGGACTGAATTTGCTTTAAAATCTTAAGCTACCTGTCCGAGCCACTTTAGCTACAAACACAAAGTAGCTAACAGTTAACTCCTAACTTTAAATACTACGAAGCTACATGAAGATTACATTACAGACCGACTCGGCTTGTAGTTCAGTTAAGCAAACCCCTTAACGTCTTGGCTTTAGTAGGCGGTGTTATAATGTATTATCTACCTTTATCCTGGTTGGATGTTGATGCTGCAGCAGCGAGCTAACCTACTGATACACGTTAGCATGCTATCCTGCTGACAGACGTTAGCATGCTAACCTAGCATCCGCTGCTACGGAAGAAGCCGACAGCGTCCTCACAACACAGATTGAAGGGAAAAACAACAGCCTCGCTAACAAAGCTAACTTACCAAATCCCAGTGAGCGTCCGATAAACAATAACCTCTGAGGACAATGTCGCTTCTCAGCTGGGTTTGAACAGACGGCTGCCTGTCAGTGAGAGCTCTGTGTGTCTGTCTGTCACTGCAGGTGTAAACAGCCCGGTCATGTGCTTCCAGTCAGCAGGAGCGAATGAGGGTGGAGCTGCTGCTGCTGCTCCACAACATATCCACTACTGCCACTGTCTGTTTCTGTCAGGCACAAGACTGCTGCATAATCACATTATTGTTTTTCATGTTATGTGTGTCTCATGTTTGCATGTCTCACCCTTTCATCCACTTCTCACTCTTGCATAAGGAAGCACTATTTAGATCATTTACTTGAGTAAAAAAAAAAAAGCAGAATGTAAAAATACTTAATTTCATCATTTTTTAATACTTAATTTCACTTAATTTTTACTTTGTAAAATGGCAAAAATGTATTTCAAGCATCAAATTAAAGCTACGTATTATTCATAAAATGATCCACCTTAGAATATATTATTATAATAAGGATTAAGATATATGAAAATAATAAAAACAAAGGAACATATTTTTGTCACTATCATTAGTCAAATGTATTATTGCATCTGGAGCCAGTCAGCTTCATATCTTTGCTCTGCTTTCTGGTTCTGATGTTGCCAAACAGTGTGAGGAGCAGCTGACACACAGCTGTTTACAGGACCGATTTTATCTGTTTTCATACTGTTTAAACAGGCAGAAAACAACTGAAACCAGCGTTTTCCTTGTTTATGCGGACATGGAAACTTTATTTTTGTGACTAAAAAGAGTTAGATATCAGTTGTATCCTGAGGAAATCCAGTGTTTACACAAGAAGCAACATGAGCTCACTCTGCCAGGAACGATCGCTCAGTGTCACAATATTTACTTGGTGTATTTCAGGACATATAATCACAACACTGCCTTTGCTGCTGAAATCTAAATCTTTGGCAGATCTTACCTGTGCTGTGCACCACCAGGCTTTTGTCAGGATGAATCTTGCAAGACTTTAAATCACAACTCCACAGTATGTTGGGTGGGTTTGACTACTTTTTTCCAGTCAGCACAAGCGGACAAAACACTCAAATGCTTATCTAATAAAGTTTGCAAGTCCATATTAAATCTGCCACATAAAAAATATCTCAAATATCTGTAATTCAGTATCACATTGACATGCATCTGTTGTGATGAGGTCAGAGGTTGCATAGGGGCACAAGAACAGTGGAGATGAGAGGATGGGTGGAGGAGAAAATTATTGTTATTATTATTGGGAAAGAAAGTTGACTTCACCTCTGCAGCACTGCAGTAACATAATTAAAATAAATGCATGACTGAAAACTAAAAGGTAGAGAAGAAATAACAATAATGGAATACACTATCTGAATTTCATGACAATGAAAAGGGCATAATAAATTGTACTTTCGTGTTTAAAAATAAGCTTGATCATAACGTTTAATGAACTGTGAGACCACTGGATGTGCACTCCTTTGAGATGGTTGCAGTGGGTGTGATTATACATCCAACATTGAAATTTAGAGGCAGACATCTTGACTTCAGCTTCAACATAAAATAAGTTTGAGGGGTAAAAAAAAAAGTTTGTGAAATGGCCTAAAGAACAGTTTGCCGACAGCCTCAGGAAAATATTTCATATAACCAAAGAAAGTTGGTTCCTGTTTTTTTAGCCACCTGCAGGATATATTCAGTGTTTTCAGCCCGCTCAAGCATAAAAAACAAATGTGTATTAAATCACCTGTTTCAGTTCTATTCAGTGATGGCCTCAGTTTGCTGCTTGCCCTGTGTCAGTGCACCTCCACCACCTGGTGTAGAGATCAAGTTTTTATTGTTTTTAGTCACCTACAGGATAAATTCAGTCTTTATAAAAGAAGCATAGTCTTGTCTTTCCATGACAGAATAGATACTATAGGTAATTCTGAATTCCACAATATGTGCAGCCATTAAAAACCAAAGCATTTGTCATTCTGTGTTAATAATTTTACTGCATGTGACGATGAGATGCCACTAAAATGAGAGAAAACAATCATTCATTTGGTGAGCACAAAACACATACAGCTGTTGTACAGTCTATGTTTTTATCGAAGACAAAGATGTAACAACATTACTATGTACAACCATGTACAGTGTTCAATACAATATTAGCACGACATCAAACCACTTCATTAATATGGTCAGACATACTTCAGAATAGAGTCGTTTGTCACCTGCAGCATTTCCACTATAACATATTTGATTACTGTAAGTAATAATATGACTATAAATACAAAATAACTTAGAACATTAGTCAGTTTTGTTAGGTATATATATGTATACATGTCATTTATTATTACAGGTACGTTAAAGGAGGTTCTCATAATAAAAGCTGCTTTTAATGACCAAACAAGCTAGTGTTAGTTGTCAACCATAGAAAAATTCTTTCACAAAAAAGTGCTTAACAGTAAAGCTGGCTACAAAGTCAAATATGGCTTCAAGTTCAAAGCCTCTCATGATGAATATCTCTCATGTATGGTTTTAAAACAATAAATATCAGTGCATAATAATTACAGTAAGGTTAGTTAAGTTTAGTTTAAGCTGAAATGCCCTTTAAGTAGTTCAAAATACTTGTCAGTATCAGGATACAGTGTTAAATAAACTCAAGATGTTTTGCCCTGCACAACCATCATAAGAGCAGCCACAATGCATTGTTAATAAGATATATGAAAAAACATATAACAGGGACGAATATTTTTAAATGGCAAAAAAAAATCTGCATTACAGAGGATATGCATGATATGATTCAGAGAGAGTATAATAAGTATAATAAGACCTTGTGTCTGTGTACAACATTCAAAATTAAGTAAACATTTGTTGTGAAATATAGCAATTTGACCATTGATTTAGGACACCAGTAATTTTACCCTGTAACACACAGACATCAAGATTACCCTGTAAAAGGAAATATTGCCTTTTGCATCTTGAACAAATGTAAAAGAGAGCAGACAGAACAACAAGAAAACTGCAAAATGACCTAATCTCCTTCCTCTGCCAGTCTTCATGTCAAGTGGGATCTGAGAGATTTCTAACCTAGGGAGAGGACGGTGTTGTCGTCCTCTCGCTCCAACAACACAGGCGTCTGAATGAGGCCAGTTTGAACAAACCTGAACAAACATCAGTGTTTTTCCTGCAGTCTGTCAGTAATATAAGACCTTTCCCATGGCAGTCGTATCCAATGTAGAGATGGCTGGCTGTTCTGAGTCAGTTATTAAGACGGAGTGGTTGTTTGATAGCTTCTCTTCTGTACATTATCTTGTGGGTTCACACTTCTTATTTGTTGCTTCTCCAGTTTTCAGGCCTCATGCATCGTCAGTGGGCAGCTCTCTACCTGGCTGTATTTTCCTGAGAGAGAGAAATAATGCATCAATGAGAATTTGATATAGAAATGTATAACTGTATAGAAAAAAACAACTTAGTTCATAGTGGAGTTCATTAATAATTTCCTGTGATGTATAGATTTGATCTTTATGCGACTGTCTTCATGAGCAAAATTCAGTAAGACAGAGTTTTCTATGTTCTTCAGTAACACAGAGAGTGTCTTGCAAACAGATCAAGCAGATGATCATGGTGATATTTTGCTCATAACTAAGTTTAGTCTTTGATTCTGACATGAATAATTCAATACCTTCTGTTCCATTGCACCTCTTTATATTTTTATTAATTTAGCCAACAGCTCTGCATGCGGATAAGGGGCACTGACACAAGTTTAGTCACACTGACTTTGTAAAAGCACAGAATTTAGTTTACTTCTCATTTCTGCAATTGTCTATAGATGAATCTTGCTTGGACGTCAGAGTAAAGAGTAAAGGGAAAGAGCATACGGCGGGTATTAGAACAAAGGAGAGATGGTTTGCTCTATATGAGAGTGAATGATCATACTCGTGTTTGGTGAGGGAGGCTTTGTCGCAGGTGACCTCTGTGAGCTGCCCCCCATCCTTAGAGAGTGTTTGAACCTGCCCCAGTTGCATGCTGCCTCTTGGAGTGGATATACCCTTCAGCTTCACTTCTCTGCACACAAAAAGGTTTGAAATATGATAAAAATAAACAAAAATTATTTTAGAATATTCTAAGTATTGTGAAAATATTTTGCAGCACCCACTTACCCATTAGTGGTTCCCTCTACGTCGTCAAGCGTTTTCAGGCCTGGCACTTTCTGTCCAAAGAGTTTCACGGAGATGGACATGAGCAGGCTGCAGTGATTTTTGTAGCAGCAGGTGGCATCCACCACCAGGAACACCACCAGGAAGATGACCATGACAATGCCGATCACGGTGCCTTTGGTCATGCTGCGGGCGCTCACTTTGGAGGGAGAGACGAGAGAGTCAGGATGACCTAACTGAAAGTTTGGCAAACATATCCATTGTGACAAGCAGAGAGCATGGTGTGGAGAGTGTGTGTGTGGGGGGCACATACCAGGTTGTCCTCCGATGGTGAAGTTAAACGTGGCAGGGAGAGAGGAACCATTAGCATTGACCGCTGTGACTTCCAGTTGATAATCCGTGGCAAAAGACAGCTCTTGAAGGGAGACAGTGTCGGCATTGGGCGGCAGCTGCACTTCTTTCCACTTAGCCCCCTCTGTATTCTGAGAGAGCATGAAGAGAGGACTGAGGGATGACAACAAGGAAACAAAAGGACCAAAAAAATGCACATACAGAGACAGACACACACTGTTTCTTACCTGTCTGTATCGTAGGTTGAAGTGTTGCAGAGGATTTCCACCGTCTTCTATCTGCCTAACAGGGACAGAGAAGGAGTTTCCCTCTACTTTCATCTCATCAATCGTCAAAACTGGGCTGTCTGGTTCACCTACAGACATGAGGCAGAGGAAAGAACTAATGACTATGCATTCACATTTAAGAGACATGAATGATAATTAACACCTCATCTTTGGATTAAGATACAGGCTACACACAGATTGACTAAGGCTGTCAGTTTATTGTTTCATAGCTTAGTAGATCACTGCGTGTACTTTACCCTCTGAGGATGGATGACAGGGGTTTACATGGGGTCATCAACAGCATGAACAAACATCAAGCAGCAGGAGATGTCATGGAAATGTTATGATGATGGTTGCATGAGAGATGAAAAAGAAAAATTAGTGATGGCAGATGAGGAGGAAAGGCCTTGTGTGAATACTTACACATACTGTGATGCAATAAATAAGCATCATTTACGCACACACAAACACACTCACGCTGTATATCCAGTTATTTAGCATGAAATATGGGTTTGGTGTTTGTTGCTGATGTATTGTTAGTGTGTGTGGCACTTACGTATTCCCTGGGTGCGGATTGTCTTTGTGTCTGAGAACTGTCCCACTCCCACTGCATTCAGGGCAGCCAAACGCACTGTGTACAATGTGTACTGCTTGAGCTTGGTGATAGCTAAAGGATCTACGAAAGCAAACACAGACACACAGAAAGACACATCAGCTAATGTGCGTTATTAAACCTTATTTCGGTACTTAGAGCAGAGCTAAGTTTAAAGTATAAAAGATTCACTGATAGATTTTCTCCTGAGACTCATGATACAACTGGAAAGCCTCTTTAAAGAGCCGATGCTTCACCTGAAACTGGGACAGCGATCTCCTTCCACTGCTCTGCTTCACTTTGCCTCCACTGTAGGATGAAACTTGTGATTGGTGTTCCTCCAGTGGTGGGCAGGGTTTTGAGGGAGAAGAGGGCTGAGGTTGGTCCAGGTGTGACTGAGAGGTAGTGAGGCGGCCCGGGCTCAGCTGTGGGTCAGGAGGGCAGGACAGAGGAGGGAAGAGAGGATGAAAGAAGGAATAACACATATTAGAAAATTATAAACTACATGTCATTATAGGTAAAAAATAAAATCTAGTTTTACTTCACTTGAATTTTTTCTTAAACACAGACAGACTCTTACTGTGTATTGCAACATCTCTTGATGCATTTCCAGAAGTGCTGACAGCCATGCAGGAATACAGTCCACCATCAGAGGGCATCACCTCTTCAATCACCAAGGCACCTTCAACAATGTGGACACGACCAGAGGTAGAGTCCTGACAGAGGGAGGCACAATCACATATTAGACTAAACATAAGTCTGTTTCATGCTTTTTTAGTCAAATTTCATGTTGCTGCAGTTGCTGGACAGTGTTAAAAGCTAGTTAGACAAGAACGTGAAGTCAAGTGAAGTCATAGAGCTCATATAGATCTGGGACTGCTCAAAACTGCATATGTGTGTGTATGTGTCCATACACTCTTACCAGAGTCTGTCCATTGTGCTTGTTGAGCCAGTGTAGCTCAGGCTGAGGATGGCCAGAGACGTTACAGGACACAGATGCACGCTCACCCACTGATACACTCTGCTGCACTGCCGACACAGACACCTCTGGGGCCTCTGAAATAAAACATCCCTATTACCATAACAGTAACCACCTCACTAAGATTGAAAGAAATGCTAAGCAACACATGTTAGTGTCATTATAGCACAGCTGGATAAAGTAAAGTGTCATCATGGCTGAAAAGCAGGTTTTCATTTTTCGTCATGTGCTGGTGCTGAAAAAAATATAGAAGTGAACTAACCAAAAACATGAAGCATAATGGTGGCACTGCTCTCCGCTATCTTGTTGGTGGCGGTGCAGACGTACTCTCCATAGTCGGCCCTGGCCACAGACCTTATGGTCAGCTGGCTGCTGTCTGAGTTAAAGTGATGATGTGAGGGATCGATCGTCACCGGCCTGGGAGGAAGAAATGCAGAACAAAATACACTTTGAGTGATGTTGCAGGAATTTGTTATTCACATGCATTCAAAAGACAGTGTTATGAAATTCAGATATTTGCTGACACAATTTAAGGAGGATAAGAGAAAGAATGAGGCCAGAAGAGGGGGAGATGAAAACAGAGAACACTAACAAAGCTGATGAGGAGATTTGTCTCCATCCACTTACTCAATCTAGACAAAAGGACACAGTTCAGTTGCTGGTGATAGATTGTCCTAACACAAGGTTGTAATTTAAAACAATTTAATATTCATAAAATATATCGAAGTCAACTAAAATGAAGAAAAGGAATGAAATGCAATGCAAACTGAAAAATAACATATACTGTATTAGACTTTTGTTGTGATGTAAAGGACTTAATTCCACATTATACTTGTACATTATCAACACACTCATGCATAATGTGCCTTTCTGAACAAACTTTATGGGGATGCTAAAGAGATGTAACCAACTCTCCGCAAGTCAGGACTCACATGGTCCAGGTGATGTTGGGTTTTGGTAGACCATCCACCAAACACAGCAAGGAAACGTTGGTTTCTGGTCCGGCCAACACTTTTTTCACCTCTTCTCTCAGACGCACTGTAGGAGGAGCTGCAGGAGGGAATTGTATTTTTGGTAGAATTATACTTTATTTCAAATCATTATGTCTGAGTAAAATTTGATTGTTAAACAAAGCGCCTAACAATTGAATCATCAAACCCCTAATCTTGATGTAAAAAAAAAAAAAAATACTGACCATTGACGACAACAGAGACAGAGATTTGCTTAGAGGTGGGCCTTCCTCTGATCTGGGCCTGACACACGTACGTCCCAGCATCCTCTCTTTTCACTTTTTCAATAAGGAGTGTGTTATCAGGCAGCTGACGCACACGCCTTCCCTCTGAAGGGAGAGATAAGACAGCAAGAGACAGGGTGATGGAAGGACACAGTGAGTGATGGAAAGAGGTAAAAAAGGCAAAGTTATGTTTCTGGATGAAAAGTCTGTAGCTGGACAAAACATATAGCAGGACTCTTTCTGCTTTAGCAAAAAAAAACACATCCAAAACATTCAGTCAACTTGTAAAGCAATAATATTAGTTTTAGCAGGCATAAATCTGAAACATATTGTGGGATGTCAAAATAATATTTCATCGTGGGTAAAAATCAAGTGGTCACTCAAATATTACTGTCAAGGTGACCGGATGGGATTATTGAAGAGTGCTCGATCTAGAGATGAAAAACTGTCCCAGGTGCTGATCCTACCATTAGAAGGGATTTCCTGCTTGTCTCTGAGCCAGTGAACATCCACCGCTGGCTGTCCAGTCACCAGACATGGCACCACACCATCTCTGCCCTCCAGAAACTCATGGTAGACGGTGGTGTGGCCAAATGATGGACCCTCTGATCAAAGAGGAGAAGCTTAAGATGCTTATTTTGTATGCGATACATCAACAATGACAAATGAACAATGTCATCAAGAAAATGAATGAGGTTTGGTTCATTAAACAAGACGTCATACACAGAATATTACCAATTGAAACATTTCTTGTTACGCACCATAAATAAACAGCTGTTTAGACATGCTGTCAGTGTGTCCGTTTTCGAAATCGCACTGACAGGTATAGCTGCCTGCATCCTGCATCGTGGCCTTCTTAATGATCAGTTTGGAGGAGGTCTCATCATTCTTCGTCACCTTTTCTTCGTCGTCGATTTCTTCGCCATCCTTTTTCCACGTTATGTCTGCCTCTCCCCCAGCTGGGACAGGAGAGGAGGGAGAGACAGCGTGAAAATAAACATGGAGGAAACATTTCATTCACATGGACAAGTTTCACAGTTTTTTTCAATAGTCATCAAATAAAACTGAAAACACTCACCTTTACACAACAGTAAGATCTCTTCTCCCATCACAATATCTTGACTGCTGGTAATGATTTGCATTATTCCATCTAGAGTTGGGGAGGAGGACAGTGTTCATAGTGTCATAATACACATATTGGTTAAGCACTTAAGTGTTTGTTATTAAGATTAAATGCTAATCTGAACTACAACACCTTTCAACCATGAAAATGATAGTAGACCTGATAGTACACAATTATATGTTCTGAACCACTGATGCTCCAGATTAAAATGATGACACATTTGATTAATTTAACATCCACATCTCAACAGAAATACTCAGTTTGGAGCATGTATATATTTGGAGCACTGATCATATGCTATATAAAATGTAAATGATAACTCTAATTAGAAATTTACATTTCTAACTATTATGTTGGTGTATTATGTTTCATTATCACAATTTATAGGCCACAAGAATGTTGAGCTTTTACAGCAAAAACTGTATAATTCATCAGCCTTTCCACCTGCAGACAGATGTCAACTGTTAATAGGACGTTTTTAAGTGTTAAAACAGGTAGAATCCAACTGAAACTTGTATTTTCTCTGTATATAACAGACATGGAAAGCTCAAATTTGAGACAAAAAAAGAAAATACCGGGATAAACTTACTTTTGCTCACAGTCTCAGTAATTCACCCATGCAGATTCTATGAAAACCATCATTACATCGTCATCTTTCTTGGTAAAATCTTAATGATGTCAAAGCATCTTACCTGTGCCATACGTCAGCAGCAGCAGGAAGGCTGTTGTTCGGATGAGAGCTGATTGGCTGGTCATGTTCACCTGGCTGCTGACTGCCAATCCTATATGACTTCAAATCAAAGCTCAGCAGTTTGTCTGTTGAGTCTGACGGTTTTCCAGTCAGCACAGCTGGACACTCAAATGCACACAGAGAAACCTCAAATCTATGTGTCACACTGACATGCAGACACCTGTTGCTTCCTATCAACCTGACCTAACTATGATGGGGAGAGGGTCTGTGTCAGAGGCTATATAGGGGCACAGAGGAAATGAGAGGAAACAAGAAAGGGGTGGGGGGGACAGGGAGAGACGGACAGAGAGAGAGAGAGAGAGAGAGAGAGAGAGAGAGAGAACATTGCTCTCTCATCCCTCCTTCAATCTCAACAGAGTTGAGCTGTTGGTCATTCATGAGGACACATGGGAGGTCATGACTGAATGATGTCCATCCCTCTCTGGTTGCTTTGTCTTTGTCTTTATCGACTCACATTTGTCCCTACCTGCACTTTGTCTCTCTCTATTTTTCTGTTTTATTTCATCTTTTCTTTCTCCCACATCTCTCTCTCTCTCTCTCTCTCTCTCTCTCTCTCTCTCTCTCTCTCCCCAGACCACCGGATGGAAGCAGGGCAGCACCAGCCCGCCCCCCAAGGGAAGGACGAGATGGGGAAAGATATTTTTATCATTCCATCATTTTTTGCTCTCCCATTTAAAAAGGGTGACATTCTTCTCAAGCACACGGACACGCACTATGCCAATTTCACCAGACCGCCACCATTCACATGTGCTGAAAACGAACTTCCTTTAGGATGCTGAGGTCAACAAACCTCAGATCTACTCCACTACAAAGAAAACACATCCTTAACTTTGAAAAACAGTCCAAACTCTGTGATTGCGAAAGGAACTGAATTTGATAGTTTGTGTCTATTATGTCAAGTACATTTATTCATCTTTTTCAAGAACAAGCATTTCTATCAGTAGTCAAGTCAAAGTCAAATCAAAATAGACTTCAAAGCCTGTAATCAACATAAAACTTCAGAAAGTAAAGTCATGGCTGAATTTAATTTAGCTGCTTCAGTTGAATAGAACAAAGCCATTGTTAACGTTGTGCTTTTAGTGCTTTGAAAAGTCTGCTGTGAAAAAAGGGCTACAGCAACTAAATTCAATTAAATTCAGTTCAATTGAAAAAGCTTGGGGTGCAAATGAAATACATTTGACAAGATGCCACAATGAGAAAGAGGTATTGACTTCTATAAGCAATCAAGAAATTGATATGTGTGTGTTCTCTATGTGTTGTGCAATACTGATTCACTTCAGGATATCATCACTGATCACAATTGAAACTCAGTCATCAGTCATCTCTCAACACTCAACAAACTTATGATCTGACATTAATTGAGGGCATTGATGGTGAGCATCTTGGACCCGGTCAGAATTGAGCTTATACACACACACACCCACACACCCACCCACACACACACACACACACACACACACACACACAAAGAAAGAGTGTGTTTGAAATGTTTGATCAAAATTTCTATGCTATTCAAGTGACCCACTAAGTCACGCCTATATGACAGTGGGCCAATAAAGTCATGCACTGGGTTCACCAGAAAACTGTCCATCTGTTTTGGTCATTACCCAAAGTACAGTGTTTCACGCTTTGACATCCCTGTGACAAATGGGTCAACCAAATGACATGCCCAAGCTCGCAACGTACGTCACCGCCCTTTCATCTACATAGTGTTACACGCTGCCAGTCAACTGTCGCTCCTCTGGGTCCTATCACTTCTATTGGCCAACAGCCAGCCTGCCCCTCCCACCTCCCCCTTGATAGCCTATCAGTGTCTCCACGCCGCCGTCCACCAAGCCAATCAAAGGGTAGTGAGTCCAAAGGGGCCACCTATCAGCTTTATTATCAGGAGGTGCTATTATGGCTCATTAGAACGGAGTGTGCTGGTAACGAGGGCTGTTAACGAGGCCCATTAACAAGGGTGGGCACACACTGACAGCTGCTCTACATAACATTTGTTTTAGCAGCGTTTTCTCTTCTTAATGCTCGTAATTGATAAAACTGACAAAATTCATGTTTAACTTGATGCCGCTCTCCACATTAGGTTTGCACAGGCCCAAGACTCAACAACAAGAAACTGAGAAGATACTCAAATGTCTTGATGTAGTGACACAGAGACCATGGTTTCTAAGACTTCTGGCTCACAAAGGCTTTTTATTTGAGACATGTTGCAGTCAGTCTGACCGGGGTCCATCTTATTCTTTAAGTCTGGTCTGCAGAATTTTAAAAATGCTCAAAATTTTAATGCTCAGTACAAAGTGTTTTGATTAACTGGCATTTACATTCTTCAACTTTTAACATCTGGAACCCGGACAGAGATTCTGAGTAAGATAGAAGACCTGTGTCTAAACTGGATCTGTTTAGCCACAGTGCTGCGGTGCACTTTTCCAATGAGCTCCATTGAAATATAAGCAAAACATTGACTTAAGGATGATAAAGACGCTTCATTTGCAGTTACACCTCTAAAACATGGGTGAATCTTCAGCTCTATCAGTGTAGACAGCTGCACAAGTTTTGAACAAGGATTGAAATGGCATGGATTGACCTACACCCAATCTAAAGTGAGAGGGGTCAAAAACTCAAAAATTATACACCAACTCAATACAGCAGTACTGTGTGGTGTTTCTTTCTAAAGGAAATCATCTTTAACTGAGTGTTATATTAGCTAAATAGCACTGACACCTGTTCATTTCCATTTGGCCATTTTGACAGATGTTAATTAGCTACAGATGATAAAATTGTTGTTGAAATCTTTGTCAAAAAAAATATTAGCCGCTGAATGCAAATAACCCAACCTATATGAAAAACATGCTATAGAGAGCTTTTAAAATCCCACTGACATTTGTAACTACACTGAAATACAAATATTGTAACAGGTCTCTCCATTACAAAGAAATGGAAGTATAGCTGCACAAAGATGTAAACATAACATAACACTTTAACGCAAGTTAATAAATAACCATTTATTTGGAACACACTTACAAACACACACTCAACACAGAGCATTCAGTGTTGTCTGCATGAATAGAAAAGTACTAAGAACAATTGACTGCTCTGTTGTGGCCAAAATCTTTACATTATGCTTATAATAGCATTCACAAACTCACACACACAAATACACAAACAGAGTTTTAGTAATATCATAGTAGTGTCAATAGTGTTAGCAGATGTCCCAGTACATGCATTTTTGTCATGTCTGTTTTTGAACAGAACTTTTCATAAAAAAATTTAATAAACATATGTTAACACACTAGCTGAGCAGGGACTCAGTGACCTGCTGGAGGACACATCAGCAGGGTGTGTGTGGACAGTACACGTGCACTGTATACTGCCGTTTCTGTTATCAATTCTGTCAACACAGACAATACACACAATGCATTGTATATGGTAAAAATATAATACATTTACATAACAGATTTTTTGTGTGTGTGCACATATAACACAGACACAAACAATGTATGCACAAACACATCCACATGCAACACACAGGCTGACAGAAACAATGATGTGACAGCTGAAGACACGAGGACGAGACAGGCAGGAAGGAGAGAGAGACGCAGGCAGATTCTCGTGACTGGAGAAAACACACCCTCGCTCTCCCCTTTGTGCGAACAAAACAGACCTGTGTGTGTGTGTGTGTGTGTGTGTGTGTGTGTGTGCGCGCGCGTCCTCAAGTATCTCTACTATACAGATAAGCTCGGCTCATTTGGAACCACAGTAAACATAGGGTCTAAAACTGTTTCACGAGGCAGGTAGAGAAAGGAAGACAAAAAAAGAAATAACATGTTTTTCTCACTGATCCATTTTTATTTTCACCATGTGAGATGCTATGTTTGGGAGACAAGACAGCACCTTTCACAAAGACCTGAAAAATCACCAAATTTAATGGTGGTGGTAATGATTAATCTTGATATATATGGACAAAATAGAAAAAGCACTGTAACAAGAAACAATTTTGAACCAATCAACATAATTTCAAAACTTGTGAAGTGGAGTCTTGCTGTGTGGTGGACAGTACAATCCAATCCAGACTTGGACTGAACACAGACACACATTGTTCTCTTTGAGTTTGACTGAACTATGATCAGTGGTATTTGCTATATTGTGAATGTACAGACCACGGATGGACTCACAATCTCAGTCTCGCATTTATAGGTTCATGAAGGCAGAATATATGAGCCTAAAAACAGGGATTAACCTTCATTTGTGCCAACTCTTCTGCAGAAATTATTTTTTAAAACTTAAATCAAGACTTAAATCAAATTCCTACTGCTGACAGGACAGGAAATATTTCAAAGCTAAAACTGAAATTCTAATAGAAAATAAGTCAAAATTAGGAGCAATCATGCCATCGTTCCCAAGACAGTGCTTCCATGTCGTCACTCTGCAGTATTACTGTAACATCAAGAGGCAGGAAGTACCCAGTGCTCACACACAAAGATAATAATAATAAGTGCTTATCCTGCCCACTTGACCCTAGAATGGGTTGTGTGCGTGCGCTTAATGTGCACTGCCAGACACATCCTCTCCACCCACTGAAAATCTGATTGACGTAAGCTAAAGAGCAGTGACATAACTTTCAAAGCTGCTTCATGCCAAGGTGGTGATTTTCAATTTCAACATTTTACTCAGCTCACATGTGTATGTAAAGCCACATTATGTCTAATCAACACACAGTTGCACAGCACGGTATTCCTGAAGACAGAAAGTATTCAGTGATAGCTCTGGCTTTACTCAGCGTTTTCCTATAAATATTACTGTCAAACATTTCAATTAGACAGGCTCTAATCGCTATATCATACAACATGTGAGAGAGACAGCTGGCCAGTTCTGTAATTGTGAGCGTAGAAGTGGGAAAGATGATTTTGTTGAAAGTTATATGTTGATGTGACAATAAAGCAGAATCAGTCAGTAAGCTCTTGATTCTCAGATACCAAGAGATGAACATTCATTTACTGTTATTCTTTTATTTCCAAATCCTTCAGTTACGCTCCAGAATCAAGGTCAAGTTATGATAATCTGTACATTTGAAAAAAATAATAAATGCTGATTTAATCATTTAAAAGTCAAAATCAAAATGTTGGACTAATAGAGATTTGGCAAATCTTTATCCCACTTCATTTGTTTGACAGTTGGCACACACAAAATTATGTGACATATTTCACTTTAAAGGACCTAATTTATATAACTTTTACAACTTTTACAACAAATTAATGGACACATAATTTTGCACTGACTTGAGAAAACCTTTAACAAGGTATAGGGTATATTTAAGGTATTTTCCAGCCTTTTTAAAAAAAAATCATTCTACTCTGCTAAAATAAACTGACTGACAAATTATACAGTATAATACCTACACTGTAAATAAAAATCAATATCAAAGGAAATTTTTCTTTTAATATCCTGCTGCGTTATTGGATTAAGAGAACAATTATATTTATTACCAGGATTATGACCTTTTAGAAATTGAAAACACAACGCTGCCACGGTGCAGTTGTACTGCTGCCATCGCAGTAATCAAAGTACTGCTTACTCCTCGCACACAGAGCCAGGCTTTGTGCTCGTGTCTGTTATATCATCCCCTTCACTAAAATAGCAGCAGAACTCCAACAGACAGAGGGCTAAACAGAGGGCTAGCAGGCAGAACTGTGACACCAAACAACAGAAACACTTGCCTTCTCCTCTATTCTCTCGATTGTTATTAGTGTGAAAGTGACTGCTTCTCGCTATATTTATCCAGGGTATATTTATACACAGAGAAGACAGTAAAGGAGACGCCTTGAGGTCATCAGAACCTCTGTGTACGCCAACCATTGTTGTCAGATAAACAACTAATAAACAAACACTGCAGTGTGTTCTCCTGTACGCTGTATGTGCGTGTATGGGTCTATTCTGGACTGGTCTGGCGTTTGGCCAGAAACCTGCACCTCCACGTTTCTTCAGCTGATAATGGGAGTGACCCGAACCATGTCCTGCCCTGCGCTCCTCTCTTCCTGACCTCTTGTGCCATACAGGAAACTCATAGTGGAGCAGCACTGTGCGGAGACAGACAGGTGACAGACACGGTCTCCTGTCTGTCTGTCTGCTCGGTTTGTTCTGAACATCGGTCGCAAGAAACTTCAGTCGGTCGGCAGTTAGGAGTTGTACAAAGTGTGGTACTATTCTGGTGCTAGCCATGTCCCTCATCAAACAGCTGGGCAGTCTAAACAATCCTGAATGTCGCCATTAAGTCTCTCATCAGATCTTTCATCTGAACATCGAGAACATCTAAACCCATTCTGGCAGATCCAGCTGCAGATGTGTTCTTGATGTTCCATTGCTCCGATTAAAATGCAGCGACATCAGATTGTGAGAAGTGAACACTACGGAGCTCACTTTAGGAACTGCATCATTTCATATCAAGAGAAATAACTGAGGGAGACATTTGTGAAGGCACGCAAGGTTGAGAATCTAGGTCTATTGACAAAATGTTTGCTGCGTAATTCAAGAACTGATGTCATCCGCAAATGTTTTTTTTTCCATGTCTAATGAGCAACAGCATTTTCAGGTCTGGTGTCTGACTAAAAAGTGGGACAGAAAAGTGCTAAAATTAGTGAAGAATCCTTCACTCCTTCAGTCCATCATCAATCTGTCATCCGAAGCCGCCCTGCGTCATTCAGTCAGACTATAGATGGGCTGTGTCAATGTTACTGTACATCACCGAAATTCAAACACAATCAGCAACAACAATAGAAGGAAGACAGATGGTAGGCTGCTGTGCAGTCAGCTCGTCTGCAAACTAAGCATCTTTACATGTGTGCACAGACTAATCAACTGTCTTTTGGAGACAAATAAAGCAGCGTACCGAATGAGACAGGCGACCTACAAGCTGCGTCTTTGGTTTGCTTGTCCCTACATGCGACCTTTATGAATTTAGGCCCACAAACTTGCTCAGGCAGGATTCAAATTAGATCATCTTCCATCAGTTGATTAATTAAAATCAGTTGATTGCATAAATAACCTATTACATAAAAAACACACTTCAGTTACAATGGGGCACTTCATTTAAAGTTTCCATTGACATTGTGAACTGAAGTGGAAGTTGTTGACCCCATCCCAGCTTAGCAATACAAACAATGCTTTACCAGAATGGAGCCCTGTTTATTTGACTTATAGTTTATTTTGCATGCCATCACATGAGTGAATGAATTCATGTCCAAACACTGCAGCGGGCCGTGAGTGCTTTGCCAACAGCTGATATTTTACTAGAACTTCCGTTAAGGATGTTTTCTTCCAAACACATGCAGCCTCTCATTTAGCAGACATCATTAAACCTCGCCTGACGTTGAGAGAACGAGCACAAACAAAAGTATAAAGTATATTTTATGAATGAACGTTTATCTAGTGGGGAGCTTGTGAGTTCAGGATTGACATGTAAGAAGTCAGTGAGAGAGGGAACAGCAGCGCTCGTGGACGTGGTTCAGTGACACAGTGGCACAGTGGCAAACCGGCACGTAAGCTGTCCATACTGCACACTGTGATTTATTTGTTAGTGGGTCTTATCTAAGCCTCCAGTGTTGACTGAGACCTTTTCTTTTGTTGAGCTGTTGCCTTGGGAGTTGAGTTGTGGGGAAAAAAGAAGATCTCATAGATAAACACATACAGAAAACCCCCTCTGTCATTACCACTCTCGCAAATAGGAAAATATCAACCCATGGGCCAAGTCCGGCCCTCCAAAAAATACTGAAGGAGTTGTTGATCATTCATTCTGTCAACACTGGCTGTACTTCCAAAGTAAAAAGTGAGGAAAAAAGTAAAAAAAACCCAAAAGCTTTAGAAGGCCCAGCTCAATTTAATATGAGGCCTCAAAAGCCTGAGTTAGCCAAATCAAGTATCTTCCAATCCTACAGCGTTATAAATACAAAATCCCCCTGTGTCTTTATGGACCGTGCATTGATAGTAATACAAAGAGGTAACTTTTTTAGTAATAACAGTAATAACAATAACCTTTGGAATACGCATACTTTATTCATTTATTTGAGCCAACAATTACTAGTTGTTGAAATTAATTTTTTCAAGATGATTTATTCATTTCGCATTTCTGCTTTTTTAAGACAGTAACTGCAGAGAGAGCAGAGATGACATGAAGCTGTGGTAAGGATTTAGCCTTGATACAGGGCACCTGCTGCCAAGTGAGCTACTGAAATATATTTCAGCACAGAATCAGGACTGTGGATTTCGTCTCCCATCGGTAACGTTGGAATAGCATTAGGAGGGGATCTCTTCGCAGGCAGTACAGCCAGGAGAGATGATTACAGAGACCAAACACTTTGTATATCTAATGTACATATGGGCGTGTGGGTGGACTTGAAGTAAGCTTGTAAGACTTGAATGCTACAACTTAAGCCAAATGTTCAGACTTAAAATGTAATTAGACACAAGTGCAGTGACCCTGAACGCTACCATCCATGTGCGGTTGCCATTCAGACGATGTAACTTGGAGCTGGTCAAACCTACGTGACTGTTTTTGTCGGAGCCTCATTCAGGGATTCTGCTGTTTATTTTGTTTAGTCTTTTTCGGGCCTCCCTGACCACATCCTATTGCGCTCTACAGCACTGCTCATACCGTCATCCCCAAAGAACACACCCACTCAAAGGCATGCGTGTAGCGTCATGCATACAGGAAGAAAGACATGCTGCCGAAACAATGGAGAGACATCGTGACTGCAGCCAGGAGCTGTAGTGATGAGTGGCACATAGATGGGAGACGATGTCAGTTTTTGTCACCCAAAACACAAGAACTGACACTGTAAATTTGAGGAATCATTTGTGCTGGCGTATTCATTGTCGATTTATAACTTATTAAATGTTTTACCTGGGCAACTGTGGTATTGATTAATCTCTATAGAATCACTAATCGATAAATGAAAACAGAAAGAAGGAAATAAACCAAAACATGAAGTCCAGCAGGTGAATAATACAGATGTCCTTTCAGGCCATTTGCCTGGGGGCTCTTTCACCCGTCCACTTCCTTAGGGAACTTCCTCCTTCTCCCCCCGTCCTGGGCTCTTTGTCTGACTCTACGTCTGTGTCTCTACGTGACCGGTCCAGGGTCTGTCAGTGCCAGTGGAGGCCGCCATGGCAGCAGATAACACTAACTAGCTTCCTGCCATTACTGCTAATTGCCCCACGGCCCGGAACTGTGCAGACACCCTGGGTGGGGCGTGACTGTGGACTGTGTGTCTCTGTGTGTGCGTTTGACAAATTTAACTAATTCACATGTTTGCAAATGCTACCTACCTGTTTACATCTGAATTTATCACTGAACATGTCCCCTGTCCTGGAGAGACATAGTTGATGTGTCAGTAGTGTTGGTGCATTCATACTAACTGTAAGAGAGGATGAAGGGTATGTAGACAGCAGAGGGATGGATGGGAGAGATAGTATGTAGCCAGACAGATTGTGTATGTTGTATATGTCTGTCACAAAGCAAAAAAGGGAAGGTCCATAATTGAAACTGGCTAAACAGCTCTGAGCTGGTTGACATAAGTTAAATGATTTGGAAACTAGAAGGGCACTTGGAGAGCGCCAACCTCCAAGGTCAATACGTGTCTCCTCTATGATATGGAAATCTGCAAACACAACCATAATATATATATGGATATATTTCCAAAACTATTAAAATTTCACATATGGGTGTAAGTAATAGTATAATTGCATGATATGTGTATATCAAGGTGTGTGTATTGCATAAGTATTCAACATGTCAACAATTTCCAATTCAGATATTCACATGAAAGTGGGACCAGACATTGGTATCAATTCAATAAAACTACATATATAAAGAAATAGTATCATTCCAATTTATAAAAAAAAGTACTGAACACACTAACTGAAATGTATTTCATATGTGGTGGAGAAGCCTTTGTTTGCTTCAAGATGCTTCCTGTGCATATGTCTCACAATGCTCAGGTGGGATTTTGGCCCATTCTTTACAGTCAGTCTTTAAATCTTGAAGATTCAGATGGGCCAACTGGTGAATCTTGATCTTCAGTTCCTTCCATAAATGTTCTACTGGGTTTAAGTCCAGTGATTGACTGGACCATTTCACCACCTTTATGTCTTTCCTCTAGAACCAACTAACAGTCCCCTTTGCAGTATGTTCTGGATCGTTACCCGGCTGGAAGTTCCTACATGGCTCCTTTCATCTTCCCTTCAATAATTTGTATTCTGGCAGCACCATGAGAAGAGAAACAGTCCCATGCGATGATGCTTCCACCACTGAAGTTCACTGCAGGTATGGCATTTTTAGGGTCATATGCAGAGTCACTTCTCCTCCAAATATGGCGCACTGTATAGTTTCCAAAAAGTTCAATTTACGTATGTCGGCTACCCAAGAGGATTACTGGACAACGTGAATGTGGATTGTGATATGGACGAGTTGTGTTTCTATAACTGGCCATGTTTTGACATTACCATCTGGATTTTAAGATGTATGACATCTGCCCTGTGGTTCAGACCCAAAAATTTGAACACCCTTACACCGTGTTTCATGATAATGGAGCCTGCAGTTTTTCCATAATTCTGCTGACAAACAGACAAACTAACTAACTGACAAACAAACCGAACAGAAACCATGAGCTCCTTTGCAAACGCAACAAGTTTTATTCTAGGGAAGACGTGTTCAATGTAAAAAAAACAGAGATGCATTATATAGATATAAATGTAACACAGATGTATAAAGCTTCTATTTAAAAAATGGAATTTAGGACAATGCAACAGTTAAATAAGTAAAAAGTGAACAGTGTGTTTTGGAAAATCTACTAGAACGATGACTAAAGAGAAACACAGACCCAGTATGCCATGTACTGCAAATAACAAGAAGGCATACAAGGGTGATGGTGCATCAGCGTTCCTGATGACTTTCCTGTGTCATATAGAAAGGGAGGAGAGGATGTTTAGATGTTGCACTGTATGTTATCAGGGCAGTGTCTATAGCAGGTTATATGACCCTGGGGAGGGTGGCAGCGGGGCGTATGTATCCAGCAAGGACATAGAGCACGGACAATTTAGCTATGCAAATGAGACAGAAACATAATGCATAAAATAGTCAGCCTCAGGGAGTGCAGGTTTAATGAAACAAAAATCATGTAGTTTCCCATAAACAGGATTTTAATTTTCAGGCCTTTAGGGTGGTGTGTGACTGAAAACACAAATGTCTTTATAACTAAAAGGAATTATTTTGGCATTTTTAAATACTCTTATTGACTTTCTTGTGAAGAGTGAGATTAGAAGGTTGATATCACACATCAATATTGTGCGGATATAATTACTTGGCTGGGTTGTTTTGCATTGACATGTTAAGAGTCAATGAGAGTTTGGACAGAGCCAGGCTAGCTTTTCCCCCCCGTTTCCAGTCTTTGTGCTAAGCTAAGCTAAGCAGGATTTAACCTACTGTGCAGACATGAAAGTGGTGTTGATCTTCTCATCAAACTCTCTACTAGAAAGTGAATAATTGTATATTACAAGCCTCAAATTATTTCTTTAAACCAGGGGAGATCATACAAAAAGAGATCATGTTACAAACACAGAAACCCAGAAAACAACCCAGGGTCGATGCCAGCTCAACTTTAACACATATTCTGGTATTGTAACTGGAAGTGTAACCTATGGACACACTTGCATGTCTGTCCTGCTGGTGTTTTCAAATTTTTATTGGGATCCAAATTGTCAAAGCAACTTCCTCCAAACTATATTCACAGGTTATTGGACAGGCTAATTGAGAAATAAGTTTGCAGAGACATTGTTTGAATCCCAGTTTGTGGTTGAGATTCATGTGACAGGAGACCTCAGATATGCACAGTGTGTATGGGAGTGGATGGGAGTGAGTGGATTTCACAACCTTTGGACCTCAGCAGCCTTTTCCAAACACTGTAATTCATCAAAACCTTTTGGTCGTCCTTGACTGGAGCTTCATCGGATAAATGTGAGTTTTGCTCTGAGAGGAGGAAGTAAACAGACTTTAGAAGATTTGGCTGACTGAGTGTATAGACTCTAAAAAGATTACAGGATCTTCTGAGGAGCTATTGGCTATCTTGTGGAAGTGTGTATGTCTACAGTATGTTGATGAGAAGAGGGCATCAAAGTCAGCCAGCATCCTGTGGGCAGCCCAGGGCAGGACCAGTGGGCACAAGGCGGCAGCGAGGTGGGTGTCCTGGAGCAGGCACCACATCGTCTGCCTCAACACACACACACACACACACACACACACACACACACACACACACACACACACACACACACACACACACACACACACACACTCCCCCTCCCGGGCACAAAAGGCCACCATGTAATTGATGTAGTGTCAGAACTCAGGGGACGGAGAGATGGGAGGGACACACAAACACAAACACACACTCAGAGGAGCTATTTTCCAGCATTAGCCGATTTAACTTAATTAAATTAATGTTGCATTTACATGTTGTGTACAGTTTAAAACTAAAGTTAAAGACAAAAATTGATGGGAAACTGACAAATGATGGAAGAGCATTAATGCTTTTCAGTGGTTTTAGTCAAATTAATGAGAAATGAAATGTATATATATGACTTAGAAGTTTTTCTGTGACGCTCTTAGTTTGCATTGAGAAACCAAGCATTACAGAAGACGGCTTGTTTCAAAGGCATAAATATCAGTAATATCACTAAGACATGACATAACATGATATGGTGTTTCTCACTATGGATTTTTCAGCATCATCCAGATGGAACTGAATTCATGTAAGTCGATAATTTAACTTTGGTGTGATATAGTTTCTCGTTGTATTGTTATGTTAAATCAGTCCTAATTGACGGCCACTGCTGGTGGAGCTGATCAACTGAAATTAAAACAAGTGTTCCATGCATGTGATGATACAGTACCTCACTGTCGCAGTGGTGTCTGTGGTAAATCTGACTGCGTAACACATCCTAGACTCAGTCTGACTCAGTTTGATGTTTTACGCAAAACATAAAAACAAAATGAACCTGAAACTCAAGTATGAAAGTAAATGTGAATACATTCACAATCTTTTGTTGTATTAAATTAGGTTTGTGGGAAAGAGGCTGTTTCATTTTGTTGGTAGGTGTGTGTGTCTGTGCATTCATGAATGCATAGACAAGACATGAGCAAGAGAGGAGAATCTGGCTATTTGGTCTATACAGGTATCTAATAAAGTTTACTGATTTGATAAATTGGTTGATTTATACTGCATGAGTAGTATAAATGTTCACTCTTGTTTGGCTTCTGTAATGCATGGACATGGAATTTGTGACAAATGTGAGAATTGCAGTGTGTATAAATTTATATATATAAATAAAAGATAATTTGATAATTTGTTAAAAGTGTTTTATGGATATTTTTCTAGACTAGTATTTACTTCATCCAGTGAAGTTTTTAAAAATAAAAACTTTCACTGAAACGATAGAGTTGAAGAAAAAAGAAGACAAGAAACAGAAATGATCCCTTTTCTACTTAAATTTGTAAATGGTCAAGAATGTAATTATAGCACCATTTAAAGTTAGTGAGAACTGATTTATATATCAAAGTGTCATGATTACTAGTGTTGTGAAGGTTTTAAAGAAAGCCTGCATACCCTGTATTAAGGTAAGCAGTAATAAGAAGTTCAGAAACTAATTGGTTGGTAAAATTTAATAAAATATTTCGTCACCAGTCAAACATTTATTTTAGATAATGCCAAACCGAGATCAATGACAAATTTGACTTCACTTACACGATGTCATGCACGCTATAAGGAACGAAACTCATGATTAGGAGATGCAATCATTGACAAATTTGCCAGCCTCTTGAAAATCTGTAATTCACATTTTGATGTTTGGGCAGCAACACAGATTTTAGATTTCTGCTAACATCAACTCTCTGTGTTGTGTTACTGTCCAGTGCATGTTTACCCTTAAAATTAATAAAAACCTTTTTGTAGATCATTTAATTTAAATGTAAATATGCCAATAAAAATAGCAACAGAGTGTAGACAAACTCTCTATGAATAAAGTTGTACTGTTATTATGACCTTTGTATGTGTGTCTCTGAATCTGTCCGTATATGTCTGTCAGGCTGTCTCTGCCCTGGTCTTTATGTGGGACAGTCTGCAGAAACGGTGATGTTTGACTGCCATCTATTGGCTGAATCAATTAGGTTTCAAGTAAAGAGCTAATCTGCTGCAACCCTGTTTTCACTTCAGCATCAGCGATGTTATGCTTTCTCTAGTGTACCTTTGACAATGACTTAGATAACTCCAGCCTTTCCAAACTTCTTTGTGTGTGTGTGCCATATGAGAGATGCCAGAGATGATGTGTCTCTCAGACTCTTTGTGCCTCTCCCTGTATTGTTGTCTGCAGAACTGAAACAAGTTTTGACAAGGTTGCCTTTGGTCTCCAGGTATGTTTAGTAAGACAGGCACAGCAAAACACTGTAAGCAACTGCTGTGCTGTATTGTAGGAACACTCAGGGCTGGTATGTTACCATGCAACTTGAAAGCCAAGAACATTGGACAAACCATAGTGTTTTAAAGTCACCAAGATTCAGAATTACAGGAACACAATATCCATATGTATGATAATATGACAGTCTGTAGAAACACTATCCAAAGCTGAGTGGGTATACTGTCAGTGATATTCCTATTTTTCATATTGGCTGATTGGTATTAGTTGGTTTGCTATATGTAAAATCACTTTGTATCTGCTCTAGAAAGCTGCTATATAACCAAACCATCCTTACTTCCATTATCAAGTTTTTGTGGTGAACGCATTAACATACAACTGCTGTGACACTGTTGTGATTACAGGCTTTGAGCTCTGATTCTGTCCATCGACTTGAGTAAAACATCTTTCAACAGCCTTTAATTTGCTAGAAGCAATCTGTGACTCCTTTACATCAGATCTTTGCCGATTCATGCCAGACAGGTTGTGAGCACTCGGCCTGTCTGAGCATGTCTGCTGAAAACAGATACCAAAGGTTATATTTGTGTGTGGGTTCATGAGAGCAGTGAGAATCCACCACACATTGTTTTCTAGTGATTGAATATAGTGCTAACATTAAACATTACTGCTTTGTTAGCCTTTAATAACATTGCATTAATTACAGTGACATCTACTCTTTTTCCACCCCGAGGAGGTTCACAAATGAACCAAGCTAATGTCATAAATTTTGGAAGTTAATTTCTCTTTTTTCCACCCAGTTTTATACTTAAAGGCCAAATCAAGCAAGCAACTGAGATACAGAAGGATCATTTCAATAATAATTCCATTACAGTGAATCAAACATTTAAAGACCAAAGTAATAATGAAAAATTTTAATTAATCACTCAATAAAAACTTGATCAAGTTATTATTAGTATTGTATGAACAAAACCAACAGTAATAAGGAGCAGTAGTTAATTATGCAAAGAAATTGTAATTACTTGTGTTAATACCAAAAAACAGTCATATTTATAATTACTTATGAGCAGTTACAAAATACAATTTTAAAGTACAAGGTAATTATACAGTAATTAGCACAAATACATTTACAGTATAAAAGTAACATTATGCAGTGAAGCTATTAATGTGCATCGTTGCTGTTTTAATCATGTTTAGTGGGAGAAAAATAACAAAATGTGCCTGGTGCTGGAGTATAAAGGTGCAATGAGCTCAGTTGTGATGGATCCAAATGGTCACTGTTGTAGCAGCATTCCCTTTTTGGCAGTTTCACACAAATTACAAGGATGTGCTTTCTGCAGACTTTAGTACATGCAGCATTTACATCCTGGGTGAATTAAGTGACAAAATATTTATCCAAAAACTATAAGGAACTTGTTATGTAAATGTTTAAAAAGTCAGAAATGCTTTCAGTCATCAGAATGATATTAAAACAAAAGTAACTGAGAACTTAGCACCAATTTCCTACAAGCTTGACGAGCCTTGATTTTATTTCTATAGCTATATTTCCCTCCCTGTCTTTGCTCCAGTTGTTAATCCAAGCTCCACGGCAAGGGGAAGGTCTCATTCTCCAGCTCTTTTCTAATGAACGATGTGAATCTGGCCAGTTGTTCTGAGCTGAAATGGTTTTTCCAGTCTCCTACAACACCTAACATAAAAACACACACCAATACATTCACACGAATGTGTAAGAAAATGAGTGGTTTAGTAGATATCTGAAAATACAGTCAGACATCTTAATGGGGACTGAAAATCCACTTACATATTTGATTACATCTCACTCTTAATATCTGAACACCAAGGTTGTACTAAACTGCCCTGATCAGTTTCATCCAGGTGAATGTTTCAATCCAGTCAGACAGTTCAATGCAATTCAAAGCAAACTGACAAAAGCAGAGGAGCTGATAATGAACACACTCACCTTTCCTGAGGAATGGAGATTTGTCACTGTCCATCAGCACCTTAGGGACCAGGCTGAAGTTGGACATGTTGTTGACCTTCATGGTCTTGAAGGAGCAATGCTCTGCTATCTTCTGGATGACTTTGTCACTCAGATTACTGCCCAGGAAATCAGCCAGCCTCCTGAGAGCTGCAGGAAGGTCCTAAAAGAGGGACACACATGTTCTTTAATTTTATGAAGCTTCAGGTGTTTGCCTTTTCCTAATGTTGGACATTCTCAAGTAAAGAACTTTCTACAAAATTTCTGATGGTTGTGAAATTCTTGACGATGAGCTTAAGTTTAACTGGTCACAATAGCACTGCATTGCTGTGGCTTTATTTACAGCTTGACTACACAGGAGACTTTTAAGTTGTGTTTTTCAGTCATTCGTGCCTGACAAAACAGTTTCTATTTTAATCAATACTCAAATCTATAAATATATAGTACCTGCAGTGGACTCTGCTGTTTCATACCATGCAACCTGAACACCTTTGGATTTTGGGATTGGTTCTCAGACAAAAAAGCCATTTCAAGACAGCAGTTTGGTGTCTGGTAACATGTCCACATATTAAGACACAGACTGAAATATAATATGAAACATAATAAACATAATGTGTTATGTTATGTAGATATTATGGCGGGGAATAACAAATCCTGCCTGTTACTTAGAGCTGTAGCAGACACACTGGCGGTGAACCACACGACTGCAGTTCAAAGAGACAATCTGTTTGTTCAACATGACATTTAATGTTCAGCAACTCTGGCCTTTAGATTAGAGTGTTTTACCTGAACCATTTCTTCATATGTGATGTACATTATTCTATCTCCCAGCTCTGCGTGTCTCCAGCTCTTCACATGGTCTGTCCATTTTCCAAACAGGACTGCAGACAACACAGACATTAGACCTCAGTAAAAATCAGTCACTGCTCTGCTTTGGCAGTAATGACAAACAAAGATGACTTTATCTAACACAGGCCATTAACATCCAAATTATGTTCACATGGTCATACACATGGGATAAGCTCTCTGACCTTGGCCCTCCAGGAATTTGGCCATGAACTCATCAAAGGTTCCTGGATCGGAGAGGAATCCAGCCATCTGGTGGAAGTAGTATGAAGACACCATGACGTCCTTTGGGTTCCTCATGACATAGATCACCTATGGCAGTTACACACAAATAATCATGTTCCAGGAGATATGGACCCGGAGGTTAAGGGAGAATCTGCCTGTGTTTTCTCATGTACGATGATTCAAGATCTCAAGGCTACTGATGACATATTTGCACAGAAGAGAGGTTCACACAGGTTCACCCATTTACCTTTGCTTTGGAGGCATGGAAGGAGGGGGGCATGAGGTGGTAAGGAAAATGTGTGACCAGCGCCCGTGGAGAAGTCAGCTGATCCACAACCACAGCTAATCTGTTCTCCTCCAGCCAGGGAACCCTGTCCCAGTTAGGAATGGTTTGGATTGGCATCAAGTCCCCACCATTTAGCACCAGAGGGAGGATCTCCTGCATCCAGATTGTACCTGCAGAAAAGAATAGTAACAAGTTACAAGACTGGTACAAGTACTCATTTCTACAAAAAGGAAAAGACACCAATAGAGTGATAAAGCAATGATATATATGGTCCAAATCAGGGTTCTTCAAAGTCTGACACTGTTGGTCCCCCTTCAGACAATATTAGAACAACTGCGATAGCACAACAACCTCCACAGGAGTCCCTTTCTTCGCCTATATTTGTTCACAATTTGGCAAAATGGCACTATTAAAAGTATGCAGAAGGCAAGATCTGGGATCATAAGTAGCTTCTTTTTTCGATGACATTATTTCTATGTGCCATATATTTGCAATGAACATTAGAGATAATGATGTCATTAGTAAGCTGTTCCCCAGCAGCCTAAACGGAAAATACTGTCAAGGTTTACTATGTACACTGTAAATCCTGCATTTTGATTTATCTCAAATGAAAAAAACTGGCCTATGGACTGATTCAAAAAGTGGCTCCTCAAGACATCAAAAAGTATGATGCTGGGATAGCCTTGGTTCTCATGGCCAATAATTGGAATAAGGAGGTATGGAAAGTTAATCAAGGAATCAGTTCCGTTAAATTCAATAAATTTGTCCCTCAATGGCAGTTCTGGTGCAGCATAAAAACCATAGAAGCAACATACTGTATATATGACAACAACAAGAAACATACTGTACATACTGCATCAAAGACACTATGAACAATAGCAGACATCAAGTTTAAAAAGTGTACTGAGTAAAAAAGCAGGAAGAATGCAAGTAGGAGAATGTACAAAGTGCAACAATAAAAAGTGGATCATTGGTTAATGCCAGCAATTTCCTTAGGAATGAAGGGGCCTTGAGCTCTTGTACTGCTGAGCCTGTTGACTCGCTACCTCCACCCAGAGGGCAGAAGGTGGTACTCCTGCTACAAGGAGTGAGATGGGTCTGCCCAGATGGAGGTGACCTTTCTGACCAGGTGTGTGTTGTAGAGAGGGAGTGACTGAGCTGGGACACCCTGTAATCCTACAGCAGGTATTCACTGCTCTCTGTAGCTTTGTCTTACTCCTCACCTTCAGATTCCCACACCAGCAGATCAGGACAAAAGTTAAAATTGATTTAAAACAGATGTATAAAGCAATAATAAAAAAAAAGAGTCATGACTGTTTTGTCCACATTAAAAGAGTTGAGCTTGCTCAGTAAAAACAGTCATTGTTGTGCTCTGGAGTGGATGGCGTTTGTATTATCCTCACATTGCTGTTTATCATCAATATTGTACCCAGGAATTTGTAGGTATTGACAAACTAAACTGTGTTGTCTGCTATGACAGTCTGAGATTGAAGGAGATGGTGTTTTTTTTTTTTCTAAAATCAATCAGTGTGTCCTGTGTTTTGCTTGTATTGATATTTAGGTGAAAAGCTTTACACCAGTCAATAAAATCATCTATGGCCTGAGATATTCTTGCCAGCTACCTCTTGAATGTAATTCTTCACATACTTGCCTATGTACTATGTGTGTTACTGGAGGATACCACTAGAGGGCACACCAGAGAAATCAGACCGTAAGGAACTTCCGTATTCACGTGATGTAAACAATAAACAATTCTGTTGAGATCATGGCAGAAAAAAACGAGTTACTTGCTGACCTCCAGGGGTCGAACCTCGCTGCAGTGACCCACATGTGTACTCTCGTGCAGTGTGACATCACTGTTGGGTGAGTAAGAAAGCAGATGCTGACCACACCTTGTCTTGAAACTTTTAACCAAAGAGTGCAGTAAATCATTGCTTTCCAGCCAAGTATGTATCATATGATGGTAAATTAAACATTTTTGGGGTTTAGATCATTGGTTGGACAAAAACAAGAAGTTTAAAGATGCCATGTTGGACTTTTTCTCACTATTTTCTGACATTCACAAATGAACAAATCTAACACTTTATAAATGTCTGAATAAATTAGCTGGGCTCAACATACCTCAAAATTGTTAAAGTGTAGTAGTACATATACTCTAAATGTCAGACACATAATAAAACAATTTTAATCTTAAACTGGTGCCCTTCCTATGTTGAGCCCCTGACCTCAGACCAGCTGAGACCGCCCCTGCTGGACTCACGTTATAAAACATAACACAACAGGCAGAAAAACAGCAAAGCTGTACTAGCATGAGGTCAAAGCCTGTTCGTCTCATTATCGACTGAGATCAGGATCCTTCCGTGAACCAGAGACCAGCCAGTCTCGTCTGGAAACACTGACCTGACTTTGGATAAGTTACAGCCACGACGTCGTCGTCTTTAAACGTGAACTCGTGAACGAACCTCAGGCTCTCTGAGCAGTGAGTTTCTCTGGGAAGCAGGAGTCCTTCATACAGCAGATACGTCTCATCTGAAGACATCACGTCAGGAGGGTTTGAAACTGATTTGTGCAGACTAAGATTTGAAAGCGTCGTAAAAAACACGGGGAGAGGTGTTTCTACTGCTGCGTTCAAGTCATGTAGGAAAAATGGACTTAAGACAAAAGAGCCAAAGCAAAGATGTGGAAACTTCCTGTTCACCAATGTTCCAAAATCACCTCACATATTTTTTTTTCCGAGGGCGACTTGAAGGTAGCGCATTGCTTCTTCCTGTTCACGGAAGTTAGGTGTTCTAATTGTGGTAACTGTCATTTTCAACAGCATCCTGATGTTTGCAAGTTTGCCTCTGTGCTGGTTGAACACCTGTTTCCACTCAGGTGAACTGGCTCAGCCAGAGATTCAGAGACACACACCTGAAACTAACACCTGATTGTTTGTTTTTTCTGTGCTAAATTAGGGAAGCAATGCAGGGTGTATCTTTTATTATTTATTTATTTATTATTATTATATATTGCGAATTTCCCCACTGTGGGACGAATAAAGTTTTATCTTATCTTATTACATATAACAAAAAAAGCAAAGATAACAAATGAGAATTATTGAAATGAGCTGAAAAATCCATGTAATCAATCCCTGTCAGATGCAGTGGTGTCCAGGCTTGTTCACACTGACACACCAAAAAGACAATTGGAGGCTTTGCTGGTTGCAGAAAATACATTTGATGCACCTCTGTAAGTGCCACACAAAGTAAAAGACTAACATCACAGAACCAAAGCATACAGGCAGCACCACATAGAGATGACTAGTCTCCTGATGCTGCTCAAAAACTTGCAGCATCTACTTAAGCACCTGCCTATGCATGTCATGCTTTAGGGCACCAAAAACATGGCCACCTATGCAATCTGTTATTTTCAAAAGCCTGCATACTTTAACATTGCATCATGGTGAGCTTGCGTGTATTCACATGCACACTGCCTGTGTGTGGAAACAATGTGGATAAATGCACATAAAACATCCCCCAGTGATCAGTGGGATGGCTGCAAAGAGACAGTTAACAGATATGAGAATGAATGCACTGTACCTGACTTGGGGTATGTCACAGCAAACACATCGGTGTCTTCCACAGAGAAATTTTGGGCATACTCCAGGCTCTCCATGGAGTGAGCCACAGGGGGCAGGTTAATGCCACGGTACTGAATGTACTCGGTGGAGGACATGATGATTGTGTCCGGCTCAGGGGTTTAAAGTTCTGCACTGCACGTTGCTACTTCCTCTCTCTCTCTCTCCCTCTGAGGTAGTTCTAAGAGTTTCTCCTGTTATAAGGCTCCTTGTCCCTGAGCTCCTCCTTATTTGCCACTCTTGCAAGCAGGGATGGTGGTCAAGCCCATACTCGCATTCTTGTGAAGTGTGCATTAACCTGCATAGGGTCAGGGCTGAGTCACACCCCTCTAATTCCCCCTGGAAGTCACAAGGTCAGACCAATGTCAGTGTGTCACTGTAGCCTCCTCTCTCCAACAAGCAGGCATGATTTTTTTTTTTCAGCAACCCCACACAAGTGGCAACAGTGCATAAACAGAAAGCAGTGTGTATGTGTATTAGGTAACAGCAAAGCCCATTGTGGCATTTCAATAATGAAAGCTTTGTTGGGCTCCAGAGGCCCAAGCTGAGAGAGCAGCAAGAGAGAAGCAGAAAATGCAGGCAGAGTGAGCTAAACTAACGTGACAGGGAAAAAACACGAGGTGTAGTAACAGAGGAGGTGTGTTGTGTGAAGACACGGTAAAATAAATCAGCAAATGACGACGAGCACACACAAATCTCATTTAAGCTCTTGAATATTTGTTAAGACCTTTCCTTTAGTGCCAGGTTGTCTCTGACAGAAAGATAATCTTGTGTGATAAAAGCAAAGTACCAGACTTTGTGTCTGGCTTCTCAGTTGAACTTTTTGTCCCCATCTGAGGATAGCCTGATAAATGATGAAAATCTCACATTAGACTGGTGTGCTACCAATATATAAAACTGCTGAATATGATAGACTACCTTTATAAAGGTGGTCCTGTGTGCAAACCTCTGGAATGTAAATCGTTTTATTCGCTCCACATGACTCCGATTTAATTTAGATTCCTTCAGAATTTTGCAGCATTCCCCTCTGTTGAGAATTTCTCTCTCAATCTGCTAATCGTAATCAATCTTTCTTGTAGACGTTTTGTGGAATGAGAAACCAAAGTAAAATGTTCAGTTAAATATCATTTCAGATTGTTGCCTTCGTACAAGTGACTAATCTCATTCTCATCATCACAAACACATAAAATTACTTGTTTATAACATGACTTTTGGTTGTTCAGTAAACAACTATCCCTCAACTTTTACTCTGTTCACTATCTTTTATTGTATTTATTTCCTGTCTTCCATACACACACTTTTCACACTAAAAGACACAAAAGGTCAACCCTCCTGTTAAGTGTTTTTGATGCCCCCTCCTCCCTCTCTCAGGAGACCAGTCCACTTAGACATGTCCAGGTTGTTCTCTCCCTCCCTCTTTGTCAAGTGTAATAGTAGAAGTGTGGGATCAGAGTGAGAACTAAAGAAATTAGAAGTAAACTGAGCTGCTTCAGTGAACGTTTTGTGGCTGTAAGAGACATACTAATTGCATGACTGTGCGGACAGGTTAAAAATCTGAAAGGCTGCTTACTAACAAGAATAAAATATGCCTTATTGGACATATTGAAGATACAGTATTAGAGTCGATTTAAGGGACAGGAGAAAGATGGGAATACTTAGTCAACAGTCCAATATTGCAAGAAAGCAAATCTTAATGGGTTTGGAGATCAGCACATTTTCTTTTGACCATGTTGACCAAATAATTACACTGAAAAAGTTAAAGTAAACGTACAAAAGTATTAGCATCAAAATATAATTAAAAGTACCAAGTACTTACTATGCAGAATGGCCCATTTCACAGTAATGTATCAGCCTTATATTTTCAAGGAGCTCTGATGTTTGCAGTGAATCACAATTTTTGAAAAACCTATTTTATTGACTGCTGACTCCTCACTCGGTTACACAAGTGATCGACAACTTCAACCAACTTCAGTTTGGAATCTTGCTTCTGCTTGGAACAATGTAGGTCATGTTAGTGTTGGTGGATTCTTCTCTTTGCATTTTCACTCATTTTGTATCACTGGGGTTTTGGAACCTGCATATTGTCTTCCCTTCATTTCACCACTCTCATGAATACCAACAACAAATTTATATGACAAATATATGACCTTGATACTATTTTAAGACCTTTGAAGACTTAGTAAAAAAAGATGCAGGAACCCTGGTTAAGACAAAAAGACATCACTTTAATGTCAAAATCACAGATGCTTACAATTCAACATAATGTGGTCATAATGCTGAGTGGACCTCAGTGTATTCATACTGCGGGCTTCATTCACTCTTTTGAGGTTAAACTTAAAATCTTTCATACAATTTCTTCAATAATTAGAAAAATCTTGCTACAGCTATGTTTTAACTACCTGTAATATTTATTTTATATAAATAAATTGATAAATGAGTGGCAACACAATGAACTATCAAGGAACTATCACTCATTCATTTGTTAGAAATTCACTTTACTATTAAATCTAAGTATTACACTGGCTCACAATACATAGAAAAGAATTATGGTTTTTATAAAGTCTCAAATTCATTTGTGGTCGTTCTGATACAAAAGTCACCCTTTAACAAAATCAAAAGCAGCTTAGGTAAGCCAATCATATACGGAAGTCTCCTGATGTCACAACTCATCCTGCAGTTTTAACTGGCAGACTGAAAGCAAACAAAAGTTGCACCCTGACTGGAGGTTTTCCCTCACAGTCCATACAGGCCAGTCAGGACAAACTGTACAAACTGGTTAGTTTACCAGATGGTAGCTTGTATATTAACCCATTTTGTACATCAGACCAGTCTGACTACCCAATAGCAACAAGTGTCTTTCAGCAGTCTTTGGTGTTGTGTTGTGATAGTAAGACTTAAATGGTGTCAGGCGTCAGCTTCTGATTTATGGCAACTCTGGTCCAATCTGGACCAGAAAGACTGTTGAAGGCTTATCCCAGAGTGCCGAGTTTTACTTAGTTGCTGTGGACCAGAGTGACGAAGAGAAACAGTGAGCAGAGAGAAATGGCACCAGTCAGCACAGCTTTCACCAACAGCACTGTCCAACTGCCCAACAGGAAGACATTGACAAACAACCTAGAGATATAACAGAGAGAAACACAATCTGAGTTACAATGTTAAAGAGCAAAGCAAAACAATACGTTGGCACTGCCATCCATCAGGTGAGTTTGTGCAAGAGATTTCAGATATTTGGTCACCCCAAATATCATGAAATGACAATCACTGAGATTTAAACGAGATTTTAAAAATGTCCATCTCTTCCACTACCTCATGCATTTGTAAGCTTAGAGTTCTCCCAAGTAAATAAACAGGCATATATTCAACAGTCAACTCCATTCACCAAAACTGACAACACAACAAACAATTATACAAATGAAAATTTAATAATTTGCTGGTCCTTTTGTTGGTCTCTTATACTTTAGGCAAAACATCAACACTATTTAGAGTTTTTTTATGGGTTAATAAGGAATGTATTATTATAATAAAGCAAAATAGAAAAAAAAAACCTGGAAGACCTTACTAAAGATGTTGTAAGTACATTAAGTTATATGTACTTATTTGTTTCTCTTACTTGCACTTGATGTATTTTAATATTCATTCGAATTTGTAAATCTCTTTTATTGCTTGTAAAATTAATTTGCCTGTACATAAAATGTACCTATTATTACTGATCGTGCTGTTGCTGTAAATTTCCCCACTGTGGGACGAATAAAGGTACATCTCATCTTAACTAGCAACATCCTGTGGTTTACAAAGTAAAGTACAGCTACTACATCCACTCCGCTCCAACTATTTACATTCTAACAATAAAAGAAAATATCATATCCCCAAAGACAAAGAAACCATTTTATTCTGTCTTTCTGTGTACTGTATGCAGAATGTCTGAAGGTGTGTGTATGTTTGTGTTGAGCATATGAGCATTGTAAAGTCAGACTTACTCCATTAAGAAGGCCTTGTAGACACAGAGAGCCAGCAGCACAGTAACAGGAAGCCTGAAGCTCTTAGGAAGGTCATACCGTGTGAACATCCATACCACTGCTGCCATGGCAATGTAATGGACCTATAAACACACAGAAATAATTACTGGTTTTAGTTTATTTTTTTACCCTAAACCAGGTCCCATCATATAATAATTGACATTACAGATGACAATAAAATAGTCCTAGACCGACCAAGAGAAAGCACACTGAGAATGGAATATCTTAAAAAATATATTTATCTCAAGTCACAGAAAAGAGCAAATTATTTCATTGAAATCTTTTCTGTGGACTATTGCTGTCAAGAGGACAAATGAAATTGTGACAGCGCTTCTGACAATACATTGGAAGGCGATGAGATAGGAAAATGGGCTGACATCACAGACAACATGGAAGAGTGACAATCAAGGCTGTGAAATACAAGAGCAGACAGAAGAGGATAGCTACTCACCAAACTAATGTTAGAGTCAAAGCTCATCTGGATGTATTTCCAGTCAAACTCAATCCCTCTGGCTCCCACCCACAGAGGAAGACACCTGAAGAGCCACAACAGGACACGAACAGTAAGTGTTTACATATGTACTATAATTGGCCAAAGCTATTGTCTTTTCTGCAGGAACAGTGTTACTGCTTACCTTGACATCACAAGTTCTGCTGTTGCCCAGCCCATTGCAGCCACCATGATTTTGTACTCTCCTTTACCAGCATTACGAGACATCACAAGATGGAGGCCCAGCAGGTCGGCCAGGTCCACTGTGGCCTTCATAAATTCCTAGAAAACAAAAACACATATTACAGCCTTGTACACAAGCTGGTATTAATAATAGTTAACAAAATGTGACAAAGGGTGAGAAAATGATAATCTTCCTTTCTGATGTTGCTACTATGATGGATTTCAACACTCACCCCTACAAAGTCATAAACTCCTGCTCCTCCTTCCCACGTGGGGAAAAATGTGGCTAGGAACAGCATCTGAAACACCAAAAGATAAACAAAATTTTTCCAGCTGGATTGGACTTATTTTATTCCAGGCACTTTTAACAGTGATGTAAGATCGTTTATTCTCAAAAGCTCACTCACTTTACAGAGTTGGACAAACAGGTAGGTTGCTCCAGCCTGAACACATCTCCAGAAGGCATTGTACTCTGAACTATGGATTGAACACACAAACACAGAGTTAAAAATGTAAAATAAGAGTGCACAGTTTTTAATCAGACAAGGCAGACCAGACAGAAACTGGCAATTTGGGATGCACCGTATTAAGACTTGTGTGCAATAATATTGATAGAAACTAAAGTTGTGTTAAGCAAAAGTACTGCCAAATTCAAGAGCACACTACACTGTTCTAAGAAGATTATGTGGACCCCCTCCCAAATCACTTACATTACTAAGCAGATTATCAACAGACTTCTTAGTGTCTGAGCATATGTTGCTACAGCATAGGAATATACAAGAAATTGTGTAATAATGCTGTCAAAATTAGCCACAATGGTAATTTTCCAAAGTGGCACAACTCAAAATTTAACTTTCATCTTTTACTCCAACTACACTTAACTGGCCATGACCGGACTGATGGATATCATACAGTATGTAGTTGTGCAACATTCCACCCATGATGCAGATCCCTGATTGAAACAGACACTTACAGGCCACTGCACTTGTATGTTATAAAGTAAGGAAAGTATGCCAGGGCGAAGCAGTTCCCAAAGTGAAACAGTGTCATGATGTCTGGTCACAAAGTTCAGCTCCCTGGAGAGAATGAGAGATAAAGTCAGTAGGACATCACAGACCATTAATACCTCAGGCCACACTTTTATCCGATTTTTTTTTTTTTTTTATACTGACCCATTTTGACACACAAAATGTCACAAAATAGTGAAAAGTGTCCCTCGCATGTCCCAGGCCTGAAATGTCTTGTTTTGTCTGACAAATGACCCCAAATCTGATATTCAATTTACAACGACATAAAACAGAGAAAGGCAGCAAATCCTCACATTTCAGAAGCTATAACAAGAGAATGCATTACAGTTGCTCGCTGGTTTAAATGATTAATCGATTATCTAAATTTTTGCTGGTTGATTTTGAAGTGTATTTCCAATCTTTCAGCACTTATATGATTTTACATATCCGTGTCTCTCCAATAACAACTGTACTTCATTAGACAGTCACTGACAGTTTTGGATGATGTTACATTGCTGAATGTACCGTTTCATACTCGAGCTACATTGACACACACCAATGGAACCAGCAAACAGGCTGATTTAAATAATTTGCAAAGCAATAACAGGTCTGTCATCACTAAGTATAATGTTTAGCAGGTTTAATTAATTAACGGAGCTATAGAGCTACGTAATGTCATTAAGGAAGTGAATAATCTGTGCATTAGCTAGCTAAGCTACAATCCAGTCACAGGTGTAGACACGCTGCATCAAGCTAACAAGACTAGAGATTCATCTATCTCTGTCGAGTTTAACCATAAAACTCTCTTAAGTTACCATTTAAACCATATGGGAGGTCCTGTATAACAGAGGCTGACAGAAAGAGCACATACTGAGTCTGAAGAGCTGAGAAAAGCAGACCGTCGTGTTGCTGTCTCGCTGAATGACGAGCGGAAGTTAGCCCGGTTCAACCTCCAAATGCCTCCGACAAACACTGGTAGGAACTTATGAATGCGTTCCAGCAGATGCTCTCGTCTGTCAACAGAATTCATTTAAAATAAAAAACTAAAAAAACTTCATAAATCTAGGTACGTGTGTAAGCATGGGGTATACAGGATTAAATGTGAGTGACTTATTAGCATTATACATAATGGTTAGTTGCCGTATTTAAAATTACCGTCGATGGAGGATAAATTAAAGAATAATGTAGATTTTGTAATTTTTAATAGTAACCTGCTTACAACAAAATTATGTCACAATAATGTCATGTTTAAAACCAGTTAAATGGTCACTTAAGTGTTGTAAAAAAAAAAAAAATGAACATGCAATTTTTCTTCTTTTGCTTAGTATTTACTCTGTGTCCCATTCCTAGAATTAAAATAATTTCTTTAATCATTGAATTTCCATAATTACATGTACATGTTATTTGAATATCTAAATAATGTGTCTTTGTTTCTTCAGAAAACATGAAGTTCTGTACTTGTATGTACAGAACATGTAATTTTTTAAAGCCTTCATTTTCACATATTTTTGCAGAGTAAAGTCAGTTACTTTGAGGTGGTTGTTGAACTGAAATGTCTCAAATATCTGATAATGATAAACTCTGAAAACCATAAAGGAAGAGCAGAGTGTGACGGACAGAATTTAGGGTCTTCATGTCTTTTCCATTGTCCAATTTCTACAGTGCAGACTACACAAGTACAATGATGTGTGAAATGTTACAAAGAACAAGAGGCAAAAAGTTTTTATTTAAATTAATTTTAATTTATTTATTTTGTCACAGAACATCTCTTTGATAATAGACATAAAATTGTAAAATGACATTCTCACTCCCATTGTGTAATAATAGTCTGCCTCACTCTAAAATCAGCCAATATACTTTTCATTACATACAGTTTCTAATCCTCTACTTTCAGAAATGACTATAATTACAACATAATATTATTGATCTGGAATATAGATCCCTATAGTAAAGAAAGTTCAGTCTGTTAACCAACAGACAAAACATGGATTAATACTAAAGCATTCATTGAAAAGCTTTAAACCTAAACTCGGCCATGGTTTGTCTACCTGAAAGTTTCACTTCATCTGTAGCAGAGGAAGTTTCTTTTTTCCGAGCAGTCCCTGATGATCCAGTTTTTGTGTCGTATTTGGACAGGGTCCCACAGTGTTTCCACTGGGACGGACAGTCTGGCAGCATCCCCTGGTCTTTGGGCATCTCTCCATTTGTCCACCACCACTCCCCTCCCAGGAAGCGCAGGCCCAACCAGACCTGAGAAACACAAGGCAAGCTTTGAGCGACACTCACCCTTTTGAAGGTTTTTCACCTGTGACTGCTCACACTTTCAACATCTTTTACTTGCTTAGTTGAGGAAGCTGTAGACTGAAGAAGCTTAGAGAGACTTCAATTCAATCTTCAAATCAATTGTTTGACAGACAGAGAGTGTCACTAAACTGTAGTGTAAATGAACATACACACAATGACTCCAATTGCTGAAGTTTAAAGTCATTTTTTAGCAAAACAACAATATTAATATTAAAGGAAGTATCAGATGCAAAAGTACATGTTTAAGACAGTGGCAGTGAACCAGGAAATGGTGTATTTGGGTTATCAAACAGCTCAGATTCTTTTTTTGATGATATTTAAGTTATTGTGTATTTATCTCAATTGAACAACGGATGCTACAATGGAAATGTAAAGTTTTTTATTAATGTTCTTTTCAATGCATAAGTCTTATAACTTTCTGGAGAAACTGAAACTTCATCACAGCTTGTTAAACATTGTTAGTTTAGTTAATTAGTTAGTTAGTTAGTTAGGAACTTTGTTGTCCTTGTGGAAAAATGTTATTGGAACCCTGTTGACATACATTGGGGAAACATTGAGGAAATGTACCTGCTCTATCACTCTGACTCATCCCCCTTCACTCACCCTGAAAGTTATTTACCGAGCATAAATGTTAAATGTGGCTACCTGCATTGCTCAATCTTTTTGATGGCATCCATTTTAAACAGGTTGGACAAGAAAGGACATGTCCACACTCTGGCATTTAGCTGATGATCATATCTTGATTGCCTTTCAGTGAGATGAACTAGAAAAAAGACTAGATCCTTTTCAAAATAAAAATTGAAGCATGCCACCTTTCAGTGTTTAATACTTAATGTATCAAGAAACAAATACATGTAAAGAGCATTTATATTTGATGAATTAAATTTGCATTTGAATGCTACTCAAAAGAAGCCTGGCACTAATTCTATTATTTATTATTCTCTCTTCAAATTAATTATAGATAATTGTCATTCCATTTAATTATGTATCTGCCTATCATATTCTAAATGATTTACATGAGGTGTTGCAAGATAAATCTGAGGGGCTGTAAGATCATTAACAAGCTAGGAAACAAGAGAGGAAACTGCTATGCTGATTTTTTCTGACTTTCTTCTAATTGTATTGTTGCTTTGGAAAATATGTGATAGCTTTATTACCACAGGTCTCAAGAAACTATAGGGAACATCACTCTTTGGTTGAACCGCTTGCAACATGCAAAACCTGTAGCAAAGGTTGACAGGTATGCATTGGTTCACTTTAAAGGGTCACAAGCCAGCACTGTGTTGAAGGAATCTTTTTGGTTACTTGATTCATTTCAAGAGCCTGTTCAGTGAAAATGACCTTTGCTTGCTAATGCATAAACCCCATCACCCATTCTCAAACCTCGTCGGTTGTGGCTCTGTAAATCCTGTCTCTGGTATAGTTGTAGTCGAGCAAGTTATCCAGGGTCATGAGTTGTTTGTAATATTTCTGGCAGTGCCTCAGTGCGCTCTCCCATGTCTTGTTCTCATTCACCAGCACCAGGTTGTCCCTTAAGCAGAGAAACGCAAACTTTTCGGAGCATGCTTTGCTGTAGCACTTTTTAGTGTCAGCATCAAAAATGGCACAGTCTGCATTGAGTGGCTGTTTTGGTGCCCAGTTTCTGTAGTCAGATGACAAGCCTCCAATCCATCTCCAGGTTTCACCAGCCTGCCGGTACAGTCCAATCCAACCATTATGTGTTACTTTATGTGTGTTCCTTTCAGTGACGGTAAGTAGGTCTCTTCTGTTATCCTGGCAGTAGTGAGAAGCATTGTACCAGCTAAGGACACTTTGTTTATATTGCATTTGGTTCCCTCCTGAGCAGTAGAAATTGGCTTTAAGTGAACATTTAAAACTGTACCACATTAGATCCTTTGCTGACACAAATGCACAGTGACCGCTCTGCTGTCCATCTGCCCATATGCCGATCTGTGACATGTCATCTCCTGAGATCCCTTCTCCTGTTCTGAAACAAACAAATGAAATCTGCAGCTTAGCGACTGGATTAATCTTGCTTATGTTTCAAGTGAAAATTCAAGTGAAATCAGCATAAAGGCTATTTTAAAGAGTTTACTCACTTAAGATTTATCCCCCTCCAGACCGAGTCATTCTGAAGGTCTCTGTGTAGACCAATCCAGACTTGTTTGACACTGTGTATTTTCATTATTGCAGCCAGCCAGTGCGTGTTCATTTTTTCCAAAGTAACCAAGTCAACGTATTTGTGTTGGCAGTACAGTCTCGCCTCCATCCAGGTCCTGTTAGAAGGTATAATGTAAATTAGCTTTTGTATTTTATATGCCTCCAAGCAAAGTGCAGTCATGACCAGGAGGGAGAGTGTGAGCTCAGGCCTGCTCTTGTTCCCCATCACTGGTCCCGTCCTCACATCAAGTCAACACTTATTAGCCAGGTCAGGAGCTCTCACTCTGTTTTAAAGCAATAACATAACTGGTCACTCCCACATAGACACACCTCACCAAATCCAGCTGACCAGTATCACCTCTCCACACCAGTCCAGTGTTAAAGTCATGTTAGACATACCAGCAATTTTTAAAAATTGTATTATTACAGTCACTTAGACTTAAATCTTTCAATTTTAGCTTGAAGATGCTTTTTTCCAAACTCTCAACCTGCTGTCACATGTCAGGTCTATCTTATGTCTTTATTTATGTGTTAAATTAATGCTAGTTTTAGCTTGGACCAATCTTCTTCTGGACACGCCTCAGATTCTCTCTGATGCGAATCAGCCGTGTCATCTCCAAGTTGTAATCCTTAAGGTTTCAGTCCTGGTTGATTTGGACACCTGTGGTTGGCATGGCAACCTCAAGAAGTGCAGTTTGATTCTGTAAACTCCTTGAGCAGCTTTTTTGTCAGATGTACAACAGAAGAGCAGCTGGTGTACCTGTTTACACTGGTGGCCGACACACTCATGTTGTAGGTTTGTGTAGGTAGGTAATTTGAATCCAGGGTGGCTTGGCTTCAATTTGCTTTTCATGTCAGTCAAAACAGATGGCGAGGAAAGTATTGAAAACGTAAACAAAAAAACCAAAGTGGACACAAATCCGTGTGTGGTGGGTGGTGAAAGCCTCTGTTCCTTTGCATTTGAAAGCTAAATTCAAATGTGCCTCATTCAAAACTGTCCAGCCTCCTTGCTTGGATGGCAAAATTAGGGGGCAGGCAAATGACCAAATTTGAATCTTCTAAGTCAATAGATACTGATGACCATGTCCTTGTGCTGACCTCTGTTTAAGGTAAGAGTCGTCAGGTAGTTTCAGCACGATGCCATCCGTTCAAACAAAATGTGTCACTTTTAGTCAGAAAGCTGACAGCCCGCATTACAAAATTTCAACACTGTTGGATGGTTCAGATTGAACTCTTTGTGAACATGACTTTGAATACTTCAAATAAAAAAAGTAATGTTGTTGAGAGTATATGCAATCCTGTCTAAACCAGCTTAGAACTTAGTTACAGTCGTTCTACAGACTATTGAAGTAGTCTATATATAAATAGTAGTTCTATAGTTCTATAGTAGTCCATTTATGTGGATGGAGCTGCAGCAAAAACATTATAAACATTTTGAAAGCTTTTCACGTCAGTTCCTTTAAAGAGGGAGAAACTTGGCCAAGGCAGGAGAAAGCAGAAGGGAATCCTTTCTTCTATATTACAACGCAGTCTGCATTTTGAGTCTTGCTGCAGTACCCTAATAGAGGCAGCAGGTGGCGCTAAATGTTTCCTCCAGTGGTTGCTCCATCCTGCTCCAACCAACCAGGGTGCCTCTAAGAGTTGTGGTTGTACCAGGGCCCCTGGTAAAAACACAAAGATTTTCTGTGTCCTTTAACCAGTTGTTCTTTACATACATAATTATTATAATTTGTTTTCTTTTTTGGGATGTTATTATTATTTATAGATGTATCCAATTACATTTAAATTTTCTAAATTTTGCCAGTTTCAGGGCTAGATAGAACTCAGTGAACAAATGATGATAATAATGAAACAGGACAACGTGACAGCTTGAGGTTTTTCAAGTTTTATTTCTTTGTCTCTTTCCTCTTAAGCAGAGTTACAGTAGCTCTGACTGTCTCTTTCCACTGGTGATTACGCCTTTAAAACACACCAACAGGGAGATGGATACAGTAGTTACCATAGTACTGAGCCATAACGACACATCTAAAGTGGCAGTGGGAGGTGGAGGGGGTGGGGCACACGGACACAAATACTGTCACCGACCGATCGTCTCGTCATTAAAGGAAAAAAACAGATAAAACTCAGAACACTCAAACACACTGTTGCTGCTGCCTACTTATACTGTAGTAGAGCTAAGGGCTGTGATGCTATGACTTGGCTATGGGTGGGGCCTGTGTGTAAAAGAGAAGGGAGGGGGTGGGAGGATGGTTAGGGTGGTCCCTTTCCTTGACTTCCTTTCTGGACAGGAAGTGTCTACTCCTTAGAGTGCATGTACAGCAGCAGGTCAGCGACACGGTGGCTGTAGCCATACTCATTATCATACCTGGAGAGAGAGAAGGAGAAAGAAAAATTAATTGTTTGATTTTGAAAAGATAAAACTGTGTTTCCTTTTTCCTCTTTCGATTAACACTGCTGACGAAGGCATTTGAAAACTAACCAGGAAATGAGCTTGACGAAGTTGTCGTTGAGGGAGATGCCGGCGCCGGCATCAAAGATGGAGGAGTGGGTGTCACCGATGAAGTCAGAGGACACGACCTGCAGAACACAAGCCACACTACAAGTCAGATATACTGTACATACCCTAGCTGGCATTCTTCTCACCCCACTACTTTACATGTTTAGTTTTGGCATCATAGCTAGTCATGTATTTGCTTTATAGTATATGTGAAATAACTTTGGGTGTTACCTGGTCCTCGGTGTAACCCAGCACTCCCTTCATGGGCCCATGTGCGGCCTTCTTGCAGGCTTCCTTAATCTCAGAGTAAGACGCAGGCTTGGACAGACGACATGTCAGATCCACCACTGACACATCAGCCACTGGCACCCTGAATGCCATACCTGTCAGCTTACTGCACAGAGAGGAGCGACAAAAGCGAGAGATATTGGACCAGTGTCACCTTCTGTTTCTGGTTATTATTATTGACCTTCTGGCCACAATTAGAAAAGGTGCCTCTGGTTGTCAGGCTAAGAACAAACATGTTTGTCCTTACCCATTGAGTTCAGGGATGACTTTGCCCACTGCCTTGGCGGCACCAGTGGAGGCTGGAATGATGTTCTGGTGGGCACCGCGGCCATCGCGCCAGGCCTTGGCGCTGGGGCCGTCCACTGTCTTCTGGGTGGCTGTGTATGCGTGGACTGTGGTCTACAAACAGGAGGGTCATATTACACAAAACATCAATGACTCTGGCATCCATTTAAGGCTAAAAATAATATAATAAAACAGCCCTCATCAGATTTACAGCGACTTACCATGAGAGCCTCCTCAATGCCAAAGTTATCATGGATGACTTTGGCCAAGGGGGCCAGGCAGTTGGTGGTGCAGGAGGCATTGCTATTAACAGAAAGACAGACGTTAACTAACAGACTCCGCTACATTCAGTTCTCTTCACATACATCAGTACGCAAGTATGTAGTGTCCAAGAAGTCCAAGACCCAAGGTATGTTACCTGACGATGGTCATGGAGGAGGGGTCGTATTTGTCCTCGTTAACTCCCATGACAAACATTGGGGCATCAGGTGAGGGGGCGGACACAACCACACGAAGAGCTCCACCCTGGAGGTGAGACTGTGATTGGCCAGGAGAGAAAGAGGCATGGGTTAGAAACCGGACCATCAAACCAGCAGTCTGTGTATTTGTTTCTGCATATATGTGCGTGCATGTGTGTATGTGTGTACATACAGAGGCCTTCTCCACGCTGAGGAAGACTCCAGTGGACTCGACAACGTACTTGGCTCCAGCGCTGCCCCAGGGGATCTCTGCTGGCTTCATACTAGAGTCACAGAAAGATCAGGAGATGATTATCAGTACTGTTTATTTATGCTTAACTTGGGGGACACAAGTATAATCAAAATACGACAAAAGTAAAAAAACAAAACAGAAACAGAGATAGTGAGCAAGCAACATACGGCAAGAGAGAAGTGAGGGGCAATCTTGTTAGAACAGTACGTCCTGTGCTTTCTAAATTAGTGTGCAGAACCTCTTTGGATAATGTCATGCCAGTAATGAACAGGAAGAAAATTTTTCAATTAACACCTTGGGATGTAAAGGTTAATAGCCTTGATGGTGTGGTAAAAACAGGAGACTCAAGGGGGTAAACCTCACAAATGTACACTCAGCGCTCAAAGGAGAGCAGGAATGTCTAACCCTCCATTTTGTTGGTCTTCGTTTTTGCTGTGATGAGGCCCATTATTCAATGGACTAAAACAACAGTGGGTGGAGGGGGAGCTACATTGGGTGAGGCCTCAGCAGCAGAAAGCCTCATTCCATTGGCCTAGAATTCATTCTGGATGTTAAATACCAAGAGGTGAAACTGGCACAATATACCTCACCTCAAGTGAAAATTAAAACGTAATAACTCCAGCTGAACTCTTAGAAGGCTGCTTCTTTATTGCAGACCTCTCTGATACAGTCTGGACTGCCACCAGTTAAGATCGACCGATCGAACACTGCTGATATCTGTGCAGTAACAGCCACTAACCAGTAAACATCATCACCATCACTTACCACTGGAAGACAGAGATGGCGTTGCCGTCAACGATGAGCTTGCCATCCTCCTGGGAGACCTCGCCATGGTAACGGCCGTGGGTGGAGTCATACTTGAACATGTAGACCTAGGAGGCAGCAGGAAGATGATGGTTAAAGTGGTTAGATGGGGCATGTAGCTTCTGGTCGTTTTGTCACAACAATAAAACTTTAAACATTTTACATACATTATTTAACACAAATGTCCAAACAGTCTTTCAGTTTGACGGGAGATTTTTGGGAGTCACTGGTAGTAAGGTTGTCATCTGACTAAAGAATTACAACCAAATGACAAATAAGCTACTCAGAAAGCTGAGTTTTTGGACTTTAAAACTCATGTCCAGTTTAAGCAATAATAAAATGTAAAAGCTATGGGTCAGTTTCGGTATGGTTATTTTGTTTTGTGGGTTATCTCGTAAACCAACTGAACCAACAAATCTATCCAATATATTAAGCGAGTAATTATATAAATCTCACACAACAGGTGCTACACTGGAATTAAAGCAAAAGTTGTTAGTAATTTGTAAGTAACTATGCACATGTAAGTTCTCTCACCATGTACTGCAGGTCAATGAAGGGGTCATTGATGGCCACAACCTTGATGCCTTTCTGCAGGCAAGCCCTCAAGACCAGACGGCCAATACGACCGAAGCTGTGAAGGGGGAGACAGAGACAGAGAGAGATTAATAAAGGTTATTTTGGGAAAAGGGTGGGAAACTTCCTCAGGATGTGAAACCACTCCTGGGACCTCCCATGAATCTTCTAGCAAAGCCTCAAACTGTGTACGACCACAACATATCTTCCAGTGGTTTACTACCATAGAAGTCCTGCACGTTAATCCCCATCAGCAGAAATATGAAATCACTAGAGTTCTTCCTCTATACTCCTGCAGCTCCACTGCTGTTGAACTATGACGTAAGCTGTAATATTTTCCTTGTTAGTTTATATTAAAAGCTTTTCTGGGGTCATACTTTTTCATAACAATTTACTAACCACCAGAAATTATTGTGAAAATACTCATCCCCAAAATATCTTAATCATCTTAAAATCAGTCTGAACCACCCCGTGTATAAAATGTGTGTGCTTCAAACTCACCCATTGATTCCAACACAGAGATCTGACATGGTTGCTGTTGCTTGGGGGGGTTACCTGGGAAAAACAGAGAAACCAGTGACATTAGAAAAAGAGCTACAGCTTCTGAATGATGAAAATGCAGGCTATCCAATCTCACTTCCTCCAGCCGACGATGCACTCAGTCAGATGACCGAAACAAAAAAAAATGCTTCTGTTCTTAATGCCAGAAATGTTTGCAGCCTAACAATGTGCCAGCAAATGTCCTCTTCTCTTTGTCATTGAGTTTAAAGACACAATGGTAGGCTTGACACCGTGAGTGCTTGGACTGAGGCAAACTGTTGCTCTGGCAGCCAGAGGCGGTTTGAATCAGGTTAGTTAAGTTGTTGGCAATAAACAATGACTGTGTGTTGGTTGCTGTAACGTGATCATGTCCAATTTGCCATTGTAGTGTGAACCCTCTCTTCCTTGGGCTCCACAAACCACTACAAAAATTTGTATGCATGTGACCTTAAAATTCATATTTTTTCTTTGTCATCTCCTTTGTTACGTATACACTGACTGTCACACTGTTACCATCTGTCCTCTCTTATCCTCCCTGCATGTTTCCTCCACTGCCTTGCTTCACTCCTCGTCTTTGTCTTTACGCACAGAGCAAAGTCAAGTAACCTGCCAGTGTACAAAGTGCGACCTTTGTGTAGCTTCTCTTGAAAAATTATGTATTTGAAAATGCTCTGTATGCCACATTTTAACATCTACTTTGCATGCTGTTATTTTCTTTTGTGGCATCAGCTGTAGGGTCTGTGCAGCAATGCTAAAACAACAGAGAAAGACTTGTAGCAGTAGCCTCACAGCACAGTGGACAGACGGTGTGATGCATTAGCACTACAGGGCGACAAAAAACACCAAGGTGGTACAGTACATTGCTATGCTTGGGAAGTTTGTTTGACAAGATGAGCGGGGTTGAAGGTAGAATAACACACCACAGCTCTATGAGGGTGTGATTCTGTTTGTCGTCAGTGACAGAAAAATGCAGGCTGTCAAATACCAAGTTTTACGTGCATCAGCCGCAGGAGTAGGCAGGTGCTGCACCATGCAAGGACATGTTGAGAAAACAATAGGATGAGAAGGGAGGGAGATGGGTATGTAACTCAACAAATGGAGACTTGTCTGCTGAAAGAACAGAGAGGAAGCCTGGCCTTGACTCAACCATGTGACCTCCTTTCCCCTCCGCATTCCTCCTTTTCATACTGTACACTCATCTTCCCGTTTCTCCTCTCCACGCCTCCCCTGCACTCTCCTCCTACTTCTCCAGCCCACATCTTTTCTACCAATTGCATCCCCTTCTCCTCCTTCATCCCCTCACCAACTCTGCCTCTTCCTCTCCTTTGCTGTCCTTGGTCTGTCTATGCTAGAAGGGATATGCACTGTGATATCACATTTAGCTTCAGAAATCTATACCAAGTCATGTGACTGGTTTTTGGTTGAGAAAACTACCCGAGACTGCATATTGTCGCCGATGTGTTCATTTAGGATCAAGAGTTTAAGTGCTCTGTCTTAACGATTTATCATATTTCAACACCCACCAGCTGCTTGAAGAGATAATCTGAAAACCTGAATTCATTTATGGACTAATTGAGTGTTTAGTAAAGTTCTAAAGATTTACAGAGATTTCTGTCTATAACATGTATCTAAACATACTCATGCCCATGACCAGTAGCTATGGTGTGTGTGTGTGTGTGTGACAGGCACAGGTAGAGTAAGTAAGGGCAATGTGGATTGTCCTTGAAACTGGTTGGTTGTCATTTTAGACTACTGTAATCTCCTAATCTGTTTTGTGAGTGTGTGTGTGTGTGTCTATCTGTGAGAGTGCATGTGTGTGTGTGTCTCAGTGTGGAGCATGTAGGACAGGCTGTCGATCTGGTGAAATGCATTGTGGGAGCACTTTAAATAGACTAAAGGAGCAACCAGATTAGGATAAATGATCTTATTCTCCCACACACTCTTGAAGATAAACAATGGTTGATCAGCTTGGAACTATTTCAACCTGGATTTGTTCACTTGTTACTAAGCACAAATAGATGCTCTGTCTCACTGGAAGTGCAACCCTTTTTGATGCCAGTGAAAATCTATTTATTGATCAGACCATCAGATCTAACACGGTCATTTGAAGCGTATGCTTGTTTGATGCATTTTTTCTTATTTGTCTATTTGTGGTACCTTTCTTTCAGGGCAGAGCAGCCATTTTGTGTTCTGCTGCTAGTATCCGTAAAACAAGGTCACCAAAGGAGAGAGAGAGAAAGGTAAAGAGAAAAGGGAGAGAGAGGGTGCATACAGTATGACCAAGCTGTTCTCACAGTTTTTATGTCTTTCCTCTCCTTTCTACCTATTGTGCATTCACAACTCTTTCCTCTCTTTTGAACTCTGCTTCCCCCTGTCGCCTGTGTGCTTTTTAACAAACTGTCTCACTTTCTGGCATTCGCTCTCTCTACACTGACCTCTCCATTTTCTCTAAACCGAGCAGTTGCCTTGGTTTTACAACATGAAATGGCTGCTTTGCTGACAAATGACACTTCTCTAAACAGCTAATCGCAGCTTATACACTAAAGCAGACTGAAAATGGGACAAAGACTAGTGGAGCCACATGAGAGAGATCTGGTGAGACTCAAACCCAGCGACATGGCTATAAATGTGGAGGATTTAACAACTTGGCTGCTTTGCTGTGCATGGAAAATCATAGCTTTTAATTAGATGCCTGAGTTAAAAACACATAAATGTGAGTATGTTTGACTTTGAGAAAGATTGAGACTTTAATATGGGGCAGGTGTGTGTGAGTGTCAGTCTGCCTGTATGTTCTTGTTGCCAACACTTAAGAGAGCTCTCACCACTGAATAACAGTTAATACAATTTTGGTTAATTCAAAAAAGGTATAAGACCATGCCACTGTTACTCTGATCACTTTTAACATCTTATTATATAGCAAAAAATCTTCAGAAGCCTTTGCCGGCAATACATTTCTATAAATATCATGTTCATATTAAAGAAAAAAATAAGCTTTAATTAACTAGCAATTAAATGGAATTAAATTGCTAGTGCTCCACCATCATACTCTATTGTCCTGATTTAGTGTTAGATATATATTCTCATAAAATATGCTAAATATGTTGTAATAGAACATATCAAATAATCGACAGCAACATTTATAACCAGGCAAAATGAAGTCCTCCACAGCCAGCAGCTTCTTCCCAAGTCTCCACCACACAGTCTCGCCTCTTTTCACTGTAGGCCAATCAGCTCTGATCTGGTACTCGGTGCTCACACAGACGTGTCCCGGCTCACAGAGGCAGTATTGTAACACAGCAGAGCAACGCAGTTACATGTTGTTAACTGCAGCTTGCAATCTGCTGACACCCGTTAAAACAGAGGAAGAAGAGGCAGACAGATGGCTGGGCATCTCAAGTGTAGCACGCTTCCAACATTTTTCTGACCGTTAACTACCCGTTGCAGATTTACTACACCATGATTTCACTACTTCTTTTGAAAAGGACTGACTTGCAGAGGCAAATAGTGAAAATCCATAATAAGGTTGTCATCATGATTTTTTTGTCGGGAAAGCAACTGGGCAGAGGCTTTCTAAAACTCATGCAGCTTACCACAGTGAATATTATTTTCAGTGGTAGTGTCTGCATCTGAATTGATTTGTACAACCCACGCTGAAGTGAGAAAAATACATGATTCAGATTTCTGCAGTGCAGTCGCCTCCTCTTCTGATTGGCTGGCCAGAGAGCAGGACTGAGACCATGCAGAGAGACACTGTGTTCCTCGTGAGTAAGAAGGGATACGCATCCAATCTTTCCGTCTCTCCGTTCAACCTTCCTCCCTTCACCCCTTGATCACCAGCTTGAGATCAGATGTTTGTTCGTTAAGAGTCAATCACTTGGAAAGGGTGGTGCCACCATCTCCTCTTCTGATTGGTTAGACAAAGGAAAAAACCAGCCAGTCAGAGACGCTTTCATGCTTTCAGTCATAATTAATGAGGAAGTACACGCAGCTACTTGTCTACTCTACCTACCTACTAATACTTTTTTAGACTCCATGAGTATCAACCCCCCCTACCCAATCTAATCATTAAAATTCAACACCCTCCCTCCATCTCCCTATTTGTCCTCGCCACTCTTTGTCCATCTAGCCCCCCTCATTTAGCACAACCCTTCCCTCCCTCTGAGCTGCGACCCATTTTCCTCACACAAACGCAGGTTTTAATCGGTTGGTGGGGGGGAGTGTTGCATGACAGGGTTGCCATGCCTGTGCGATGTGCACCGGAGGGACCGCTGGGGGAAAGATGACTCAGAACCAGTCGACCAGAAAAGAACAAAGACAGCAGGCTGCATCAGGTGCTAAAATCTCAAAGTCGACACGAAATTGTCGCTGCTGGATGATTGAGAAAGAGAGAGAGAGGGCATGACACAGCCTTTCATTTCTGCCAACACCTCCTCTGATGTCAAGCTCCAACACTTCTCCAAACAAACGCCGATTCTTCTTTTCTCTCCACTCACTTGCTGCTAACCCTTGTATGGACCTGAGTTTTAAGGAGCACAGATAGACTACTGTACATCTTTGCAACAGTATTACGGTTCACATGCAGACAGAACATATACTAAATAAGCCGTTCCCATAATTCTCTAAGGTAGCTGATGACCAGGCCACTTATTTCACATATTTCACAAATTACAACTTACAAATTACAACTTGAAAATAACCTCTGTTAATGTGAGGAGAGGTTTAGACTGGTACACTAGTAGACTCAGTCTTCGGGTTGCCTCGATATGTGTATTCACTGGAAATTCGTCAGTGAGTGAATGAACTCACTGACTCTGCCCACCAGGCCACTCCCCCCCAGCCTTCCTCATTCAGCCGCCCTTCTTTCAGCGTCTCTTGTCTATTCAAATCTTCCTCCAACGTTCCTCCCCTCTGTCACACCCTCTTTCTCCCCAGTATTTTTCCACTGCAGAGTGCTGATTGGCTAGAGGCCAGGCAGACAACCAATTAGGTAATGTTTTCTCGTCCTGCCCACCTCTCCGTGAATCAAATAAATCAAACATATTTTGATTCAAATATATATTATATAGAGACTGAACAATAAGTGCCAGTGACATGCCCTCACATGCACACACTAGTGAAGTGTAATAAAACTTTTTGTGTTGTCTGCAACTTTTCTTCTGCTCATCTTTAGCAGTATACCTGCTTTTTACAGTTTCATCATGGAGGCAACGTCACTTTGCTGTTGTAAACTAGTCAGTTAAATGTCCAACACCATCAAATCATCTGTCAGACACATGCACACACACAATGTCACAGACTGTCTGTCGTACTCAGCAGGCATGGTCTCCTACTGACACGGAGAGACAGATCGGAAGTTCATTGTTTCTAATCGACAGGCAGTTTTATAAATGTAGTAACGTACTATTGCACTTCAACATTGCAGTGTGCAATGTGTACGCATACACCAGTGAGGAACTGCAATAGTACACATGTACACACACGCCCACACACCAACCATCATGAATTAGTTAAGGTGTGCTGTATCAAACTACAGAGGATCCAATAGGAAAGGGACATATGACTACTCTGCAGAGATAATGCTGGACCCCACACACACACACACACACACACACACACACACACACACACACACACACACACACACACACACACACACACACACACACACACACACACACACACACACACACACACACACACACACACACACACACACACAAGGCTCAGAGCCTGTCATTTGCCTCCTGTCCTCTGTCAAGCTACAGTGTAGTATTACAGTTTTATGCTGTATGTGCTTATTTTTTCATATTCTGCTGGTTAAACAAACACCTGCACCTTTACATAATCGCAATATATTGCATAATATAAGGGAACTAAGCAAAACTACTCAAACTCAAAGTAGGGCTCTTTTATGTTGCAGTTGCGTATGTCCTTCCCCCCACTGTTTATTTCCTAAAACTGGCGACAGTTAGGTGCAGAATGCTGAGTCACTCCAGAGGTTCCTTTTCTCTTACACACATCCTGGACAAGATGGCTGGTTGATTAATCTGCTGCAGAGCTCAATCGAGAGTGATATATGTGCTCACCTCAGTCTAGAAACAACCACACTACCTTTAGGTGGAAAAAATAAATAAAAATAAGTCATAACCAACTCAAGAAGAACAAATGACTCAAGGCTGCATGTCAATTAGTCCCATTACAAAAAAATGACTTTTAGTAGCAGTGGTTATTCACTAACTGCAGGATGCACTAATCTGATCTGTCTTGATTTTGAACCCAGACAGCCGGACCTGAACTGTGTGCCAGAGGTAGGAGGAATGTTCTCTAGCATGACCAACATGAGTAGCCCACAAACACTAATGTAATAACTGTAGAACAGTCTATAAACATCTTACAGTGCCTGAGAATCCAGTCCACATCTATGACCAATTCCATAGAGACCCCACAGCCTCTCACTCACATACACCATGAGTAGCATGTGTGGGTTGTCCATCTGCCCTTAATAACATGGCTGCAGTCCTTGTTAGGCTGTAATAACATCCTGTGTGTTGCTCGTGTGCTCTAGCTAATCTCATCGGCTATGAGTTTACTCCTTGCTCAGCAATGGGAAAACATGTTGGTCACAAAGTAACTGACATTTACATTTCAGACATTTAGCTGACGCCCCGATCTGCAACACCTACAAGAGCAGAATGAATGTCAAAGTAATCATGAACTACATGACAAGCAAATAAGTTCTGTGCCTCAAGTGCAAGGACTCTCCCTGTGTCTCTCATAAAAAGCGATGACTCAGAACAAGCACGTCATTGGCCAATACTAGTCTAGTCTATGATGTACAAGTGCAGCACTTAGCCACCGCTAATGTATTGATGTAACTAGTAGACTAATTCTATTTTGAGAACTTGTTACACTTACTGTCATTTTCAATATATTGACTAGACTGGATGTTGGACAAGAAAAGCCTCTAAAGAATGTTATATATGTGCATTCACATTATGTTGAAGAAATAAATCTAGAGGGAGGTAATAATCATAAATCATGCTGATTAAAAATGCTGCAAAACTATTATCCGCTGATGCATGCGAAATGGCTGGTAATTTTTCTTTCAAAATTATGATCACAGTGCCAGAAGTTTGGCTTTGACAATGATACTCAGCATCTCCCTGGCCTGCTATTAGTCCTCCAGAGCCTGTGCTAAGAGGTGTGGCTCCACATCCATTTTCAAGCTGCTGAAGGAGTTTGAGAATAAAGAGGAACAGCAAGTCAGTAACGCCCCAAACGCTCCGGGCCTGCTGTGACCTTCCTCAGCTGGAGTGATGACCTTCAACAGTGAGACAAGGCCACACATGGCTGCATCTGCATCTACCACACCTACATGAGATGGGTGAAAGTGACTGCAAGAAAACAGTGATGGCCAATGTTAATCACAGTATTATACACCGTATTATGACTAATGCTATAAACAGTAATGGTTGCTGAAAGAGATAACAAGAGACACAAGCATCCCTAATGTTTGCACAGCAGGAATGATATGAGTGGTAGGTAGCTTTATAAACTGCAGATGAACTTGAACTGTGTTGTGTCGGTGCATTAAAAAGAGCAGCCCTCTTTGCGCATCAACAGGTCTGTGGAGTCAAACTGCGGCAGAATCATGCGACAGCTCGCTGCCCTTCACCACAGGACGGCTGGAGCACGACTCCTCATCTTTCCACATGAAATAAAACCCACGATGCTCATTCGTTCCGTTTTCGCCTCTTGCATCCCTGTGACCTCTGTTTCCCGTCCTTGCGAGACAACACTGCGAGATGTGTGAAATCTAATGGCGCAACGAGGACAGACTTCATCATGAAGACCAGGGGAGGCACGTAGCTTCACCTCCGTCCACGTACACCCATTTACCCACTATACCTGATTCATTACGCATCAGTCCACCAGGGGAACCTTCACAGCCAGATCTTACATTAAACTCATTTTTATGTCAGCATCCATCAGCATCGGCTATTGCTAAGTTTGCAGTAAGGACTATATATTTTGTATTGAGCTCCTGTTACATAACATGGAGGCTAATCCACTTCCGCAAAGACGCCAATGTCACGTTACCCCGCTCAGACAATCTCGCTTCAGATGAATGAATTACACGTCATGAATGAACCAGCGTTAAAAATGCGCAGATTTCTACAATATTCACGGGTCATTTTTCAGCTTCAGTGGGTTTTGCTGTAAGCTAACCCACACGATGACTGTAGCAGCGTATTACACAACGAGCAGCCTGTCTCCAGACTACAAGGCCATGGCCGCATCCCCTCCCATCCTCCCCCCCTCTCTCTCCCTCTCTCTTCCTGGATCATTCAAAGCATGCATCCTGCCAAAGAGGCCGCTTTAAACATCGTAAACGAGCTCTGAACTGCTTCACCTTCTCTCATCCCCTCGGACTATCTGTGCACTTTGCGCCATGTTTAACGGATACGTGGCTAATTCAATTAAAGCTGATATACGACATTCAACATATAAGCTAAAGGTTGGCCTTTCAGCTGGCGTTTAGTAATGCTAATATTAGGAAAATATGCGACTAATTATAGAAGGAAAATGTCTTTTAAAGCTACATTAAGTTAGCTAGTTTTCAAGTTTGATGCATAAACATGTCGACATTTGTGCACCAACACATAAGCTAACATCTGAAACCGAGCTAAAGGCTAATGTGAAATACTGTTAGCGTCCCTATTTGAGATAATATGGGTAAGCTAAAGTGATCTAGTCCACTCTGGAGGGCAAATCCAGCAGCTTACCTCTCGGCTGATGCTTCTTCAGTGTGTGTGCGCACTCCACAGCGCCGTCTTCCGCTTTTATACAGGACACGTGCCCCGGGTAGCCTGGTCGCCCGGCAACGTGACGTCATGTTATCCTTTGCAGCTCGGATCCATACGGAACCAGAGACCTGGTCCAGCTGCACCAGGTGATCAAACCCTGGTCTGTTTAATCGCACGTCTTTATGTCAGAGCCGAAGGTTGTGTGGATGATGATCAGAGAGACAGAAGAGAGAGAGAGACAGAAGAGAGAGAGAGACAGACTGGCAGCAGGCCAACATGAGGTGATGAAGCATTTTGTCCCATTTTGTCCCATCATATACAGATTTAGTCACATGCATGTAATGGAATACAAGGGGCATCTACTTTGATTCATGGACAGCCTTTATTTGTAGCAAGCAGAGACAGGAACTTACAATAGTCAAAATAACTCATCATGAGTGTCATTGATAGTCTGGTCTGGTCTGCAGGGCCCTGTTCGATTGCATGGTCTATACAGACTAATGTTTTCTAACCAGGCCTCCGCTGTGCAGTGATGTGTAAAGGACTGCAGACTGGGTCGCCTATGGATGTAGTGTGCATGTGTTTGTGTGTTCCTATATGGACAGATGCAGCACTGTTATGTAAGGAGTCATGAAACTAACATGTCACATCCCCATGGAGACAGGCTGTTCTGCTGTAATCTGGCTGGATGTATTGTATGTTTGCATGAACCACAATATGAAATAAAGTAGATATTAATAAAATACTAAAATTAGATCCGTATTTAAGTGTCTTTTATTTTCTATTCCATCCTGCCTTTTCTCCTCTCCTCCCCTCTCCTCTCCTCTCCTGTCCTCCTCTCCTCTCTCCTCTCCTCCTCTCCTCATGTCACACCACGTGTCAGACTGAGAACCAGGCTACGTGCGGAAGGACGCGTACAGTGGTGTAACATGGGAAATCCCTGCAGCGCAAGTACAAATTGACTAACATGATTCGCACACATCCCGTCTTGCGTCACGTCATCTGTGACTGGCGTTTGATTTCCGCATTGTAAAGCAAAATTAGAAGATACATTTTAGAAAGCTGGTCGCTCCTCGCAGTGGTCATGTTTTCTCATGTTTAAAGTGTACTTAATGTGTTTTTGTTAGACGGAAGTTGTTGACAGAATAAAATCAAATCAAAGGGGCTCCACTCAGGACCAGTCAGTGAACTATGGCGCCATCTACCGGACGAAGCATCCTGCACACCAATATTTCTGTGCAGCTTTCTTGTTTGTGTCAGATATAAAAACAAGATAAGTAAGTGCTGAAATGTTGTACAGGCCTGTTTTACTGGCAGTCCCTCGTGCTTTGTCCTAACAAGACTCTGACACCCCTGTTTCTGCTGACTGTCAGCAGAGTTTAGATAACAAACAACATGCAGCATGCAGCAGGGTTTGGGGTGGTTTTCTGGACGACCTCTGTTTATTTTAAAAATGAAGCTCTTGTGTTTGTGGTGCTCGCTGCAGTGGAAACGCTTCATTTTATCCGTGATAAAATATGGAAAGTGTTCAGGTTGGCGGAGACGTCAAGTTGTTGGGAAAGCATTTGGGGCAGTAAATGTTGAACCTATCATTATGTTTGGTCTGGCCTCGCACTGGGTCTCACCACCACGGCGAGCTCCTATTGTAATACTAAACATCTCTGTGCAAGGTGAGGGAGGTGAAAGGGCCACAGATGCAACAGGGAAGTGTGGAAAGACAACAGGACAAGAACCGATAACTGTGAATCCTGGACTAGAGCATCTGGAGGCACTAGTACAGATGTGCATATGTGCCATGGCTGCCCAGGGTGCTCTTAGGTTAGAACAATCACTTTGTCCATTGCCTTAAGCTTTTGAAGAACCATTTGATGTTGTAACCAATTTCCTTGATTAAAGTGAAGTAGCTACACAGGAAGTTGAAATTCAAAAGGTTTCTTTACTGCACACCACTCACACAGACTGTATGATAGCTGGCTAATGGTGTGGATTTTAAGACATTTCAAGGTCCAAGGTTTTTATAATATTTCCAATTTCTGCCTGCTTTACCTATGCAGTTGCATCTTTGTGCAACAGGGGGCGAACTTGTCTTTGCAATAGTACAGTTTTATGGGCAGCATCAGTTGAGGGTCAGTGTTGGTGTCTATTCATTCTCAGTTGAATCTAATCTCTTAATGAATGTTTCTACTATCTGAAAAATGAATAACATAAAATAAATTCAAAAAAGCAGTCTCTAATAAATGCACCAAACAATCAAGGTGTCAAGGTAATCGGTGTAATAGTTACCATGTGTCTTTCATCTATGAATTTGAATAAACTGTAAATCATTTATTACTTTTGATGTAAGACAGAAGTTCAGAAGTTTACAGGTAATTCTTTTTACAGATAGACCATGCCATGTGTGCTTTGTTTCAACTATTTCAAACAAAGTGAATTACTGCCACAAACAAGAATGAGTTTTTAGCATGTTTGTCAGGGAATCTTGAAAAAATGGTAACAGATAACAATTTTACAACCTTTTCATAACCATACACGTTCTTGGAAGTTAAGACAGACAGACCCTTTTAATGCACCTACAACTCTGCCTGTCACATTTCACATGTTATAGCAGCAACCGCAATCTGTACATTGAGAGATGATTTTTGCTCTGCGTCATCTGTAGGTTGAAAGATTTTCTACTTTGGCAAAAACACAGTCTGAGCGGACAGACAGTGTAATGGAGGTACAATGGGGAGTTAGTGGGAAATAAGAAAAGGAAATGAGCACAGTCTGCAAAATTGAACCATAATTATTTAGCTATTTAAGAAATCCATCCATCCATCTATTATCTGTAGCTGGTTATCTTTTGTGGGGTCGTGGTGGGCTGGAGCCAATCCCAGGTGACACTGAGGTGGGGGACACCCTGGTCACCAGTTCATCACAGGGTTGACACATAGAGACAAAAAAACCATTCACACTCACATTCACACCGATGTGCAAATGGACTTGCCAGTTAACCTGACCTGCATGTGTTGAGAGGAAGCCAGAGCACATGGAGGAAACCCACACAGACATGGGGAGAACATGCAAACTCCAAACAGAAAAACACACAAAAACCTAATATTTCTAGTGTGTTCTGTAGCTTTGTTTGCCGTTCATGAAGTCATCTTTTCTTGGTTACTTTTCATTATTTCTTTCCTCCACACTCCATAGATTATGTCCTGGAAACGGAAAGCACCTGTGCAGCAGAACAAAGTATTTATTGATATTGAAACTTCCTTATATAAACTGTCTGGTGAAATGAACCACTAGCCAAATGACAAATCTTTCATATACACCTCCTACCACTACTTAACAGGAAATTTGGGTCCGAGCAGAGGTGTGCGGGTGTGTGTGCAGATGTGAACATATGAGAGTTCAGCCTTTCCTTCATACACAACACTGGAAAAACAAACCATTTGTCATTATAATTCAAACTTTTAAAATAATTTCCACATGTTCCAGTGATGTCAAGGTTTTAATAGCCAGAGTATTATGCCTAATTTTCACATTTACATTTCTCCATGCACGTATGATTATATCTCGTATATAGTTTTTCTTCACATTCTCAACCCACTGAAAGTGATTTAAGACGAGCTTAATGCTGTGAGCTCGAACAGTTCAACACACTGAGCCCATGGTACCATTAAAACCACCTCCTGACCCCCTCAGGCAGAGAGCTGGCCCTCTCTGATAATATTTTCATAGGCTGTGAATTATAAGTGTTTAAAGGGGCACTAATCGCAGAGTTACACTCGTGCCAAGAGCTGCTTAGCATCAGTAAACCACAGAGTCTGGATAAAGAGCCTAGAGGGCCAGGTTTTAGCCAAAGTTAAAACATTCATTACAACAATTATTTTTTATGGCGTATCTGCCTTTTAAGAATGCACACAGTGGAAAATGAAAGGAAAGATGTGATGGATAGAGGATGAAATACAGCAAAGCCATCCTTAGTCAGATTTAAACCCTTGACACTACTTATACATAGCGTGTGCCTGGGGCTGCAGCGTTTCCAGAGTTTTACAAACTTTCTGGCAAATCCTGAAAATGGTGGAAGGCAACAGTAGCCAAATGCTTGAAGGTAAGGGTCCTGGCTTGAATCCTTGGGCTGGCTGAGTATGTCTGCTGGGGAAAGTGAATCCCCTCTGAACAGCTCAAGATTCTCTTGAAGACAGCGTTTCACCTCCAGTGTATGGAAGATTTTAAACGCCACAATGAAAACAAATCAAACATTTAAATAAAGTAAAATCAAATACACAATGTTATTTGCTTTTTATGTGCTCATTTAATGTGTCATATTGAACAGCAATTACTTAGCTGTTTGTCTTTAATACCAGGAATAGTTTTGCATTGTGGCATGAATTTTTCATCTACACATTCAAATCAAATCACAACACAGTTATTGTTGTATTTACCTTATTGTTGACAGTCACACAACAACGAATTGTATTGCCTTTCGGCATTGTTCAGCAGAGGGCAGCACAGACCTGCACCATGCTCCTGTCATTAGTTTGAATTAAGAAGCGCAAGAGAGATTTTTCTTTTTCAGAGGAAGATGCATTATTGATGCCAAAAATTAAAAACAATCAAATATCCAATCACAGCTTTGGGGGTGAGGGCAGCTTATCGGCTCATCACGAGCTGATGGCAACGATGACCAACTTTCATATTCAAACAGTTTCTTGAGCGGGGAGAAGAGCATGTGAAAATTTGACCTCAGTTTGAATTATAAAGCAAATGTCATAATTAAATTAAATGGAAATATCACATTCCAGGGCATTTAACTGTAACTTGTACCAAATGTTCAAACTGAGCTTGGAAAACCTGATCATATTAGTTACAAAAAACTTGAATTTCTGTTTTTGTCTACTGTTTATTCTTCCCTAGGCCCCTCTGGAAATCTCAACTTCTTCATCTCAATGAGAAGTTCAGACAAAAACGTGTTTTAGTTCAGAATCTTTTTACTGTAATTTAAACAAATGTTGTAATTTGTTTGTACAGTATATGAAACTTACTCCATATATAAGAAAAATATTGAAAATATGTGACATCAAATACTGAAACAATTTGTATATTATGCAATTCCTATGTTTGTGAAGTGCTCTCCAGTAGGTGCTGTTATAATGACAGATCCATCAATCTGTCCATCCACCTACATTCCTACCTTCCTTCCTCCCTACCTGTCACTCTCCTGTATATATCTCTTCCACTTCCTCTCCAGCCTCTCCCAGTCCACCGTGTTTTCTTTGGCCTGGCACTGAGGGACTGGAAGTGTCACCTCATCACAGCAGAGTTTTGTTTCCCTTGGAGGCTGCGCAAGGATGTCTGTTAATCTGATCTGAAATCCTCAACCTGGATTTGGCTTCCTGCAAACACTGCTGGCTCTGAAACTGGCTCTGTGAAGTCCTTCTTACAGCGTTGTCTATCTGACTGCCTGTAATAACTCTACAATCAGCCTCAGCGGTGTGTTGGACCGTGCCAGTTTTTAACCTTTCCCTATTTTGGCTGGGTGTTACTCTCAAGGCAAAGAAGCTATTGCACAATAAACTGCTCTCAAATTCCACAGAGCTGCCACAGCGGTGCATTTGGCTTTCCGGCAGTCTGATAAAAAACACATGAATTGGCAATTTATCAGTCATATACAGTGGGCAAACATTTATCTTGCAGAGGAATTGAGTTGCGTGACAGGAACTTGTTAGATACAGGTGTACAGTATAAGAAATCACAGCAGCAGCAGCAGCAGCAGCAAGTCCACTCTCCACTGTCAAAACCACAATATGGAGGTTTGAGCCAAAAAAGTCTGCTGTTCATTCAAATTTGTTACAAAATAATTCTGCTAAAACGATGGAGCTGAAATATGTCTTATTTAGCTGCCAGCATTTTACTTCTAACTTTTATTCTGAAGTTGTTATGTAAGAATGCTGTACCAAGAGATGAGGACAGTGATTTAAACTGTGGTGACCTGAGCTGACACCGATTTTGCACATCAGACTGTTTCACAGGTCCACTGCAGGGGATTGCTGCATATGTGAGAAAAGGTTATATAAGTTGTGTGAAATCTGATAAATGTACTTAAGCAATGTCACTTTTTTTTTCACCTGTCCATCGTGAGTGAGAAAATTGTTATATAGTGCAAAGCTAAATCACTGGAGTTCTCTTATATTTTAGCTGCAGTGAACTAAAATGTTTAAAATATAATAATATATAGTTTGGTAAGACTTAAAACAGTTTGATACAACCAGTGCCTTATCTCTCCAGTCTTTCCATCTTTATCTTTAATGTTGCTTTACTTCCATTATCTTTAGTTTTCTCTGTTTCTTCTCTACCTCCATGTGTATTTTTGCAATTCACTTGTTCAGTCTCGTTTTCTTGTTGTTCATTGATATTCAGACAATCAGGTCAGGTGGGGTCACATCACTTCCAATATTGGACTGTGGCATAAAAAGTGGTCATTTAGCTAGCATGTGTATTTGCATAGAGTGTGTGTGTGTGTGTGTGTGTGTGTGATATGTGAAGTGCATATTAGTGCCTGTTCAACATCTAACTACTCTCTCAGTTGGGGAGGTCGTGTGCATACACAAAGTTTCTGTTTTGTGTTTTTGTAATATGTTCAACCACTTGTTGCGGCTTGAATTCAGCACAAGAGCAAAAGTTCAGTCATCTAGTGGTTTGGGGGAATGTCAGGGTGAAGATTTGAAGAATGAAGCAAGTCAGTGGAATGTCCTCACAAATGTGCATGTGAGAGAGCGAAATATGATGATTCCTGTGTGTGTGTGTGTGTGTGTGTGTGTGTGCATAAGACGTGGTATGGCAAGGTTAAGATGACATTCTTGAGAGTACAACGTGTCTCTTTTGCTCACCTTCTGTCAAAAACATCAGGTGGGTCTCTGGAGAGGTGAGCAAACCTTCTTGGAGGAACAGAGAGCGAGGTAGAGAGGGGGACGGAGAGAGAGTCAGAGAAAGAAAAAACACAGAGAGAGAGAGAGATGAGCAAACTCTTACCAGAATCAAAAATGACTCTTCTGTATAACAGCTAATTTTAGACGGACAGTAACCAGTAGCTCACAAATCCACGGCCAATGGAACCAATTCAAAAGTCATGCTTTTGGCCAAAATAGTGCTGACCAAACCAAACACATTACTAACAAGACAAAAGCAAATTCTCTAATAACGGTCTCTGAACAGCTGTAAAAACTATTTGACAGTTATAATCTTCTCCAGACCACAGCATTTCATAATAGTGATTACAATGCCACTACTCAAATCATTGATGTTTTAATACAGGGACCAATGTTACACAATAATAAATTATTATTAAGAACTCAGGAATCCATTATTCATATTTTCTTTAATGGAATATTTGTAATTGGGCCTATAATTTCATTTATATATAATAAGATTTTCCTTTATAACCTAATAATTATATATGTTATATGTCATATGCAAAAGTTACAGTTGGGCCTTTAAAGTAGTTATTTGTCTTCTTCTTCAGGCCTTCATCCATCTAGAGGTCTTGCAGGTTAAGATTTTCCTTAGAAAAAGCTGTTTCCACCAAATTGCTTCATGCACATGTTTTTATCCTCATGCATTTTCTATTATTCTTAAAATATTGCATGCAATAACACGTTACTGTATTTTTCCATAAAAGAAACCAGCACAGGAAGAAAAGTTTCTCAAGGATATATCCTAAAGAGAGCACTGTGCTTCTTCTCAAGAACTCTTGCTCGATTTCTAAGAATTATTTTAGCTTAAAACAGTAAAATATATATAGAAACTTAATACAAAACATTGTAAAAACAAATTACATGTTACAGACCAAATATATATGTGTACATATGTATATATGCTGCACATAGGAGCAAGAGCTGTGTAGCTGTGACGGCATTGTGGATTTGAGACTTTTCTTTTTGAAATAGGAATGGATTGGTTTCTGTCATCTTGAAACTACTGCCCCTCCCAGTGTTTTATCAATGAACTGCACATGGAAAAACACTTTTTGACTGTGTGAAGGAGGGAATGCAGCTTTGTTAATCTTCATCTCGGACAATTAATAAAGCTTTCATCAGATTTCGTCAGATATTTTTTTAAAAGACAATCTAAATCTCACCGTTTTATATTTTTAATGTACTCAGTCTAGACTATGTGCTATTAATAATGAAGCACATACATACACATAATAACCTACGAACTACTGTGATGTTTAAACAGCTGCCGAGTCAAGTTCTTCTCCAGAAACCAGCTCCTGTCTTCTCCTCTTTCCCTTCCTCCACAATTTTTTGATCATTTGTTTCTGTCTCCTTCCAGTTTCTCTCCTCTGTATTTTTGCATTTTTGTCTCTTCTCCTCTTTCAAAACGGGGATCAACCGTAACACCTGCGGTATAAACACACTGACTTTACTCATCCCGCTCTCTCTTCTCGTCTCGCCTTCGTGCATCAACACCCAGTCCGGCGTGTGACCTCTCTCCTTTGTTTCGCTCCTCATCTTTCCCTCGCTCTCGTCACTATCACATCTGCCAGTTAGTAAATCAGGGACTGTTAAGACTATTAAACACATTGTCCAGCAGTTGGCCACCCAAGAAACACATTCATATACTTTCCCTTTGTTTTCCAATTATTTTTTTATCTGTTTCTCATCATATGTCTCTTTCCTCCTGTTGCATCTCCTCTTCTTCATCTTCACTTAATTCAACTTATTTATTATTACTGCCTCTCTCTCTCTTTCTCTGCCTGCTTGTCTCGCACTTCATCTCTCAGTCTCTCTCAACACCAGTTTCTGTCTCTCTCTCTCTCTCTGAATGCTGATGTCATGTGTTTACATTGGGCCGCTCACCACTCTTTGACATATATATGGACCAAAACATGCGATAATGTTTACCCAGACATATCCCTTAATTGGCTGTTTAAATGTCCAAATACAATAATTCACACTTTGAAATTCCTGAGGAAAGGGACTAGTGATTGAGGGCATGCAAGAGAAAGTAAGAGCTGGAGATCTCTGTCCTTGGAGCAAAACGTTTTGAAGCGACCGAAAAATAAGTGCAAATTTACAATAAGCTGCAACCTACTTTGTGTTACCTTGAATCGCCGAAGATGGAGAAGAGATGTGTCTTCCTCTCTCCTGCATGTCTTTGCAGCACTGTCCTTGAATTCACACAGAGAGATGCTTCCTTTCCGCAGCTGCAGTTCAACAAAGAAACTGATTTCCATGGGTACAAATTCAGTGGTGTATCATATTTGTCATGGGCCTCCTCTCTGTCATATTTAGACACACACCTCCCCTCCTCCATCAAACGCACCAAAATCAATCCGCTTTGGTTTGATGGAGGTTGACAAGGTTGTTGTATCAGACAGGAATCAGACCTTGACCACCGGTGTAGACTTCTACCACTATACCACCAACAATAACAAACCTAAAAATGTGAAAATACGGTTTGGTCCCTGGGCCATTTTGTGGTTGAGGGGACAGTAATTAGTGGGCCCCTACACTTAGGACCCCAGTGTAAACTCTGCACTCCTGACAGTTAAGACCAATTTAGAAATATATGTATATATTGTGTGAAATGTATTTAGCTTTCCCCCCAAATTAAACAATGGTATCTAACTTAACTTTAACTTGATTGATGTGTCAAATTAAACGAATGAATTCTGAATGAGAAACATGTAGAAACTGACTAAACAGCTCCATATAACTTTGTGAACTTGGCGTTTATAGCTCTCTCTTTTTATCAAATCCAAATGTTGTCATCTTCATATGTGCACTCTATCATTAACAGTGTTAGGCTGTGAGAGAGGACAGTGAAGTAACTGGTCGTGAGCCGAGCTCAGACCCGTGCTGCTGCCAGCACACGGCCTCAGCCCACTGAGCCACAGATCACCTTGTTAGTCTTGATTTCAGGTTCTGACCCAAACCTGGAAGTTCCATCTGCGTGATTCACTCCAAGGTTGACTGAAGGATCAGGTTGCCCCTCTGGCTTCCTGATGCGTATGTGTGTGTGTATCCGTGTACACATGTGTATTTTCTTAGTGCTTGTTCGTGCATACATGCTACATGTGTCTGCATGCATGCGTGTGGCTTTGTATTTGTATGTGTGTGGAGATATCTAATGTGTGTGTGTGTACGCTTGCATGCATGAGCGTGTGTGTGTGTGTGCTGAACGAGGGCCAGGTATGGGTTGAGGAGAAGGATTGATGGTCCTGGAGGGACTCGGCAGCTGGAACAGAGAACACCAGACAGACGGACGGACGGATGGAGAGAAACAGGGGAATAAATCAGAGGAAGAGAGGAGAAGAGGAAGGTGGCTGGAAGCGTGGAGGATGGAGAGAAGGCGAGAGAACAGGAGAGGAAAGGAAAGATGAGGAGGAGGGGGATTATAGAAAAAGGGATTTGTCCAGACAAACAAACTGCAAATTCTTCAGAAATGATGTGATGCAAAATTTCAATAATAGCCCAGTAGGCTTCAATATGTGCCATCATTCAGAAATGCCAGGAGACCATAGGAAATATCATATAATACTAATGTATCTGACCACAACCATTCTTGACTGTGCAGACACAGACAGACAGACACACACACACACACACACCCTCTTTCCCTCTTCCTTTCTTTCACTCTCCACTTCTCTTTTCCTCTTTTTACCACATCCCTTACTTTCTCTCTCCTTTCCTTTCTGCTGCTAACTCTTTCAACACACACGCACGCACACACACACCCACACACACACACAGACACACACACGCCTCTCTCTCCCGACCACATCCCCTCCTCTCTCCTCTCCTCCCAACCTCAGGTCGTGTGGTAATGAGTGTGTGATGGAGCCTCGTGGCTACCAGACTGGCAGAGGTATTTTTAGCACTTCTGGTGGTTTCCATCACTAAATATGCTCCAACTTCATATTTCAAGATTGAAACAACCTCAAAGGGAGAAATGGATAGTTTGTTGCAGTTAGTTTAAGCCATTAGACCATCGCTGTTGAATGTAGTGAGGAGATTTGTGGACTGACGTAATTGATGATAACTGAAGAAAACAACAATATGATCTCGGATTAAAAATAAAGGTTGAGAGGAGTAAAGGCTTGGACAAGTAGAGAGTAAAAGTTACATTACCTCGGTGCTACAGTTACGTACCTTGAGGGGAAATAATGAGTGGAAACAATCATCACATTCAATCAGTCAAAGCACAGAATTTTCCTGAATGTGGCGACAGTTTTTATTTCAAACAGATGCAATGCTTTGCAGCAGTAACTGCAGTTCAATTGAACCTGGCACAAGCATTTTACCTGTCCATACATGCAATCATAACATGACACTATACTGTACATCTATTCACCTACAAAGGTGGCAAACACTTACCTAATGTTCAAAACAATCAGGAGAGATGCTTTTGATTAGTCGTGACAAGAAGTAATAAAAAAGCATAAGAGGGAGCAGCCTGGTGTAGGTTTGGCACCACCCATTGCTCAGACCCACAGTCAGAGGGTCAGAGGTCATCCACAAGATCACTTTGCACCATTTCCCATTTCAAAAAAGGCTAGAGAGGCTTAGAAATCAGGACTGGCTTTAAATCAAAAGCTGACATGTTTCTTGACTGTACAGTTATTGTGTTGCATGTTGACGCGACACAAGTGCTCCACAAACAAAAACACTATCTGCAGTTTCCCTGAAATCACAGCTGACCTAGTTGTACAGTTCGGACACGCTCACGTGTGCTGTCTGTAGTAGAAAAAAAAGCTTCCTCTACCACATTTTGTGCTGATAAAAAAAGCGTGTCATGCATTGCTCAGTCTGTTTCCATAAAGATCAGTCATCTGCAGCTGCCACTAAACAGTATATTTAACTTGCAAACACTTTGCAGAAACTCCCCTAACACAGCCAATTTGTTCCCACTACAAACTTTCCTACACTACTTTTTCCATTTTCAGCTTGTTGTTGTCTTTAACCGTTGGCAGCCTGTACTGTGAAACCTCAATTATAAACCTGCAGATAAACCTGCAAGTAAATGATGAAACTACTGAATTTTCTGATACATAGTTTTTATGGGTTTAATACATGCATTTCCTTCTAAAATTTCATTTCATCAGTTACTAGATTAACAAACCATAACTGATTTAAACACCATTTTGCTTTCCATCGCTTATCTATGGTACTTTTAATCTTTGAAATATGACTTTTCTGTTGACTCAATCTACCTGCTCCAAGTTACATTTAAGCATTTAAGCCAACATGCTAAGAGATTCCTTGTATGAGAGGCGAGGCAGTCGAATCTCTTTGAATAATAAATAAAAAGTTAAATGATCTATGTTTTAATTCCTGTAAGAGACAAAGTTAAGTGAAAGAGAAATTGCAAAGCCAAGAATTTACTTTACTCCCTTACGTTGATGTTATGGATTTTCTTGAGGCTGGATTAAGTGTAGATTTATCTCGACATGTTTGTCATGGGGACGAAACAGAATATTGTGTAACGTACAGAACCAAATTTATTCTGATCAAAATACTATCATTTGTTCTTCTAGCAAAAAGAAAGAGGCTTCTGAGCTGATTGATGGCTCACAGCGGAGCACAGATTTAATTCTTTCTTTCATTTGAAAGCTTCCATATTTCTACATAGTCCTCCATCTCCTCCATCTTTATTTCTGTTGGCAGGCTCGACTCATTCTCCCTGAACATCTTTCCTCTCTCACAAGGAGGCTCATTGTCCGCAGAGGAGGAGGTTGCTTTATGGTCCATGCAGAGACAAGTGGCAGAAGCACATTCCATAACTTATTGTGACCTGAAATCCCATCACTCCACATCTGCCAGGGTGTGTTTGCACTATTTGACTGCTGGGGTCAGTTCACTTCTTCAGTCTGTACAAAGTGTAAACAGAAGCTGCTCTGTCTGTTCTGTTTTCACTGTGTTCTCATATTTCCAAACATAATCACATTCTTGTTATAGCAACATCAACTTTGCAACCGTGGCACCCATTTCTATTGAGCCGAAGCCAAAGCCTGAAGAAAAAGCGCTTCCGAAAAAATGAAAGGAAAGTAAATAGAAATCCTCATTGGCTCATTCGCTTCTTTACTGGAAGTGTCTTCAATTCATTATGTGGTTCTGGCTTTGCTTGTCCATCTGACTTCCCTTCCGTTTATCCTCCTTGTCTTGTCTGTTTTGTCGTTTGAGTCTGTGCAGAAGTGTGCGGATCTTCTGAGTCAGAAGGCCTTCTGGGAAATAGAGTTCTGAAGGCTCTAATCCTTCCACTTAAACCGCAGCTTTATTTTGTATGTGCCTGTGTGTGTGTGTGTCTCTGCAGCGATGACATGATAATGTTTCATGGCCCACGATGGTAAAAATAGAAAAATAATAAAGGCTTGTAATATAAATGAAATCATATGTCAAGTAAATGCACACAGTATGCCGCTCGCTTCTGGCCAAACTCATCCATCCTGTGTGAGGTTGATGTTGACGTAGTGCTGAAATATACAAGAGCAACATTAGACTATCAGAACCAGACTACACTGCACACATTGAGAAAGCGCGGTTCTTAGGAGGAACACACACAAAGCTTTCACGACACAACGGACAATGTTTAGTCCATTTTGTAATATAATATTTTATAAATGCAATATAATCTGCTGAAACGTCAAAATAAGTAGTCTGACTTTCTAGGGAGAGCGGGAGTCTTTTATTTTGTTTTCATGCTAAATGTCTGGTTTATTTCAGCCTTCCTTTGTAATATAGTTAATAGAAATGCAGATAGTTATGTCAAAAGCATGCACTTTTATGCAGAGGACAACAGTTTAGTCTCTGTGCATAGAAGTTCTATTACACTGTAAGATACTGAGGTTTAAATTAAATTGTATACATATTATTTTGACGTGTTGTGGGGAGGGTGTTGCACTTTTCAAGAAGAGGGTGAAAGAAAATCTTTATAACCCTGGAAAGCGTCTTGCACTTTTTTTTTTTTTTTTTTTTACAAGAGAAGCATAGGGTTTTGCCCCAATGACAGTTTAACACCAACTGAATTCAAGCTGTATTTTCATCACACAATGAGACTAAGATCTAACATTAACATTTTGTTGCTTCATGACTCTTGTTTAAGTTCAGACTGGGAGGTTTTATACAAGAGATACAACACAGACACAATACTGTTAGTTGGTAATTAATAAAACTAGACAAGGTTCAAACCTTAGCCTGGTTCATCTTTTAACATAAGCTTGAATTACAGGTTAGGTTACATCACCAGGATTTGTGTGTGTGCGACTATGTAAAACCTACACTGGAGCAGCAGAGAATCAATCCAACTTTTGCTATCAGATCATACGTAAGCTCATGTTTTGATACGTATCATATGAGCCGTTAAGGTTGTCCTTTCTTTTTTGTTCTTTTTCTTTTTTTGCTCCTCCAAAGGGAAGCCCGGCGTGCTCTGACCTCCGCCCTGACCACAAAACCCTGCAGTAACTGCCTGGGTAAACTGCTCGTGGAAGTGGCTACACATCCGTGGCACCCAAATTCAACAGGGCGTATCCTGCACTTCCAGCACGCCGCTGCTAGTTTGGGATAGCTTCTTCCTCACATATTATATGTGACATCTACGACGTCTTTCCAGAGCAAAGTTAACCTGGCACAGACTGGATGAGAACACCTTTGACAGCTGCTGAGGCTCTCAGTGCAGGATTATTAATCGTCGGTTGTCTTGGATTTCCTAATCCCTGATGTCTTCTGTCCTTGACTTGTGCAAGAACATTTTGCATTTTGCACTTTCTCTGCTTTGGTGGATTACTGGAGCACAAATCTGACCCTCTGGCTCTTTGAATTATGGGTTATCTGGAGGACTTCCTAGTAAAGATTTCTTTCCATGTCTGTGTATCTTCACAGTTGCTCTTTGTGTTGGTGATGCAGGAGATTTTACATTTCAAATACATCTTGGTAAAGGAGTCTTTAGTTCCTCTGTGCCGTCATTATTTTTCATTTTGACTGATATTACTAAGATACAGTTAAATTTATCTTCGGCCGGCTTTCACATTACCTTTTTGATGCCAGAATAAAAATATATCTATGTAGACAGAGAGAAACTTAAAGCACTTCACTAGTACATGAGTCTTTGAACTTTGCAGCATTTGCTTTCTCACTAGTAACTTCAACATTGAAAGTTAATGTTGCATTTTCTCAAAAAGAAACTATTAAGAAAAGCTACAGATACATACGTATATAGATATATATTTTGGACAGTCACAAACTGGCTGTAACCTTGTGCCATATATTTTTTATTTGTCAAAGCTTCTCAGGACATTTGGTGATATAGTGATTCAGCCTTTAGAGCCACAGCACTCACAGCTGCAGCACATTCACATGAATTTTCCTTTAAATCACCATCTCTGAAATCAGATACTGCACTAACCTGAACCTTTCTTACCCGTTGGCACGGTTTCTAGCCCAAACAAATCCCCTCAGTTTGTGTCCAGGGCAAATTAATCTCATACACAAGCACACAGGAATCTGGACTGGCTGAAGCACAAATGCATGGAAGCCAGGTAACCTCTGCAGAGGGCCAGTCCCTTAACACCCCCAAGCTCTGAATATACAACAACAAAGCAGAAAGACAACTGGTCCACAACTAAGCTTCAAGTCATCCGTCCTGTAAAATGACCAACACAGCAGAGTGAGGAACACTCAAAATTCCTCAGTCACTCAGAATGTGCAGACTGTCCTGTATGTTAAATTTCCAACCACACGCCTGTGACTGATGCCCCTTTTTCCATTTGAGTCACTGCCAATGTACAATCCTGCTCACATCATAAAAAAAAAAAAACTTAGGCTGAGATGCCCATAGTAATTCAGTTCTATACTTAAAAATGGGAGATTTTGATTTGCTACCCAGGCCACAAGCTTTCTGCACAAATAAACTCTGGGAGAAACTGGGACACAGACCTCCTGCTTTTAAGCTATACAATATGGTGTAGATCTTCAGGGGACGTCATTCATGATTTGGCTTGTTTATGCACCTCATTTGCAGTCAGGGTTCGTAAAATTAGTTATGTCAGGCTAACATCCTATTTAACAACTATACATTTATTCAGGATTCTGAATCTTAGTCCACAGAGTGAATTAAATTATGACATGCACTTGATAAGCACAAGGTGCCGCACGTCTGCAATGTCTACAATAAAAGATGTCAACCTTGTAGGTTTTGAAAACATTTCTAAAAAGTTTCAGCAAATGTCTTATGAGAAAGAATGAGTGAAGGATGCTCTGCACACTACAGCAACAGCTATTTCTTTCATCTGCTCTGACTTTTTGCAGGAAAAGCATGAAGTATTTGGGTTTGAAAAATGTTAAGGTGCAAGCCTACCATAAACGTCTACCTCCACACAGCAAAGCACAGTGGCAGCATCATCTTGCTGTGTGAACTAGTGAGCTGCCAAAAGACTGTGTGGTTTAAAAAACAAAGTGAATGTAGCATTGTAGCTGGGAATTCTGGGAGTAAAACCTGTTGCAGAGAATCAGCCTTCCAACAGGGCACTGACCCCGAACACACAGCCAAAGCCGAGGAAGAGTCCAAACCTCAGCTGAACTGAGAATGTAGATGAGGCCTTGACAATTTCATTTCGCTCATTTTCTTCCCGTTCAGTGAGACGAGGCTGGAGCAATTTAGTGAAGTAAGAAAAGATTGGGCAGAAATTGCCGTGTCCAGATGTGAAAAGCTGATATTATTCAACACAGGCTCACAGCTGTAATTGCTACCAAAGGGCCCGACCAATTTTCTCATCATATTCAGATAGAAGAATAGTTTGGCTGAAGTGTTTATGCTACTGCTTTACTCTGCATCACAATGTGCATAACGGCACGTCAGGGAACAACAATAACTATCACACTTTCCTCTGTGTGCTCACCAAACGCAAAGGCTGCACTGATCAATATGTTTATCTTAACAATAGATCAAATGTGTACTGTCAAAAGGATAAACCCACATCTTTAACTCTGCAGTTTCCCTCAGCTCTTCACAGCCTTTTAGGATCTTTTAGCTCATGGTTTTGGTTTTCCAGACCACAAATCTATTCTCATCAACCTCATTTATATTGTTATATGTTAATATCATTGTTTTCAGCACTACCTTCCCACACACAAAACCACAGTCACACAAAGTTCTCAAAAAGCTCCTGAACACAGTTTCGCATTTAGCGGCTAAAGAAACAATTATTTTTCTCATCAGTTGGTGGAGACCAACGCAGAGTTTAAAATGATGGTGTATGAGCACTGGTTGTTTCAGGATTGCAACATTAAATAATTTTTGGACATTTGATGACTGACATATATTACATTATATGACTATCATTTTAAATGCACCAAACAGTGGCTTACAACTGAGCAAAGAGTTCAGTTGTACTACTTTTTATTGTCTCCCAGAAGAATGTCTTCCTCGGCGATGCTGCAGTAAACGGTGAATTGTTTTGACACTGTTGATTTTGTCTCGTCCTTTTTTCATTGGCTCCAGACCAGTACCAGTCAAATAATATACAGTGTACTTTACAAATCTGTGCATTCAGGGTTGCATTTGTAACCAAACGTTGACAGTGGTGGGGAGTGGGATTCATATGGAACATATTGTCGTTGTTATGAGCGGTGGAGGTTGTCCAGCTGCCCGCAGAGCGAGAAATGTACAGGATCATATGGTCACAAACCACAGCGTTGTTACTCTCCACAGCTAAAACCCCGTCTCTCTCTCTTACTCGCACACACACACACATAAGCACACGAGACAAACCTCACACATAAACAAATGGATGCACACAAGGACACCCAGCAGGCGCACACACACACACAAATCACCCACAGTCGCTCACATGCATGCACAATTAATGCTGATATAAATCAACTGCCCAATTTTTTGTCGGAGCGCGGAACAATTTTTTCCGAGATTCCACAAAATGATCTGCAGTAATTTATGGTGTGTTTTCCACCGAGGGGAGTGATACCGGGTTCTGGGCTGTAAACGTTGCTCTGCCATGTTTATTTTCATTTCATTTTGTTCTGCCTCTACTAACACTTTACCTTGGTGATTTAAGGAGGCTAAGAGTGGTTTTGGAATACAACCAACTGGCAGCGTGTGAGTGTGTATGTGTATGTGCGTGTGTCTGTGTGTGTGTGTGTGTGTGTGTGTGTGTGTGCATGTGCGTGTCCTCTAAAAAAAGCTAAAGAATCCTCTTCTGTTCCACCTCTTTACTCTATTCTGCAGTATGTTTTTAATAAGGTGGGATGGAACAGCGTCACCTGTCGTACACTGTGCACCTGTCATGTGCTGTTCAATCTTATATAAGTATTGAAATTAGAATAGCTGATTACAATAACAAAAACATGAACAGTGAACATATTTTGCAGGTCCTAAGAGTTCGGTCCTATCAAGAGTAAATCAATCTCTATGAGGTCACAGATCATTTCTTTTAATAGCTGGTTTTAATAGCTGGTTGCTGTGGTTCTCTGTTGTCTGTCTACTGTTGGATAATTTGTTTCTCTACAGAACATGTTGTGGAAGTTGTGCATATTCTGCACTATTTGATATGTTTATCAACTAAAGCCATGTTGGTTGATATGGTTTTGGTGATTTTGGTTTATTTCTTTTTGAGAAGTTGCATCCACACAACCTAAACTATATATTTCATCATAAGCTGATTTTGCCTGTGTGTGTTTATGTTAATTATGCCAAATTATGCTTCTTATTCTGAATGAAAGTGTAATGGTGTAAAAAGGAAATGCAAGGAGTCAATGCAATGCCATTTTTTGCTTTTACCATCCTAATAATAACTTAGTGTAAGAAAGTGACTGTCTGTCTCTCAAAAATTTCCGTCTTCCCTACCCTGTCTGCGGCACTCAGCCCCAAGCCCAATCATTCCTACTGCAGACGTAAATACGTAAAAAGCTGCTCACAAATATATGGTTTCATCTTTTCAAAAGGCTCAGTAATTTCCTTAAACAGCTGAACACTGTAGTTGTTTACTCAAACAGGAAGAAATTGTGTTTTTGCTGGGGACTATTTTCGGTAGCGCATTAATACACATCATACGCTCTAATGATTATACACAGCAGCAGGATAGTGAATGTGGGCCGACTCCAAATAAACTCCAGTGTTTTCATCATTATGAAGGAACATGTCATCCAGTGTAACAATGTGGTTGACTGATGTGTTTTTAATAGTTTTTGGACAGCAGACATCAGAGGATTAATCTACGTCAGGCTTTGGCTGCAAAGACAATATTTGTTGTCCAGGTCAACTCATTGTTGGTTTTGTTTCTTATGTCATTTGCTGACAACAAGAAAAACATTGATTTTTGGATTCATCATTTAATTGACAAGACTTAATTATGTAGGCAACATATGATTAATGGCTGAAAAGTTACTCTTCATATCCTATAAAGCGGGATTGGACAGATGTGTGGCTGCTGACGGACTTGTAGTCCCCTCAGGGCCAAAAGCCATCATTTGAAGGACTTTTTCTTGGTTCAGCAGGTAAAAGAAAGAGTTCATTAATCTCACACGTACTGTACGTTGCCAGCTGTCACTCAGTCGGTCCATAATTGTCGCTCATCAGTCAGCCAGTCAATCCCTCATCCTGTCAGCTACGTTAGCCGGCTTGTCAGCACCCAACTAGACCCTCAGTTAGTCAGTTAACCAAACAGTGGAGAGGAGAAAGAGAAACAGCCGACCAGCCAGTCAGTCAAATCACGACCCATCACGCCGGTTAAGACTAGTTTTCCTTAAGGAAATCTGATTAAGCACGAAATCGAAAGCGAGAGAAACAGGAGGCTCCGTGAACCATGTCTGGGGCGCACACGCACGCAAATGTGTGTGTGAGTGAATGAAGGAAGATATGTATCTGTGTGTGTGTGTGTAGGCAGATCCCGGAGTTATTTTCTGTAATACCCCCAGTTTCATTTCAGGTTTGGTTTGGGTCCAGGTGGTTGGCTTTAATGTAGTCCAGATGGGAGACGCAAAGCGGAAAGTGGCCAGATTTTTCCAGAGTTTCGGTCGAACCAGGGCTTTGCTAATAAAAGCAGAGGAGATTTTCACAGTTCCACAGACAAAACCTCGCATTCTAATTCTCGAGGGGGAACGGAGAGCGAGCGAGACCGCAATGTTATACTTTGTTTTTATTAAAGGGGGTGATTGACAGCTTGGAGGGAATTTTCCAGCATTAAACCAGGGGTCTTATTGGAGAGGACAGAGCAGAGAGCACAGGGACCTGGCGAAGCAAAGCAACGCTCTGGCAAGCTGCTACTGACTGAAGACTTGGCTTCTCTTCTTATTCTCTCTTTCTTACCATCTACTTCTTCCTCTCTTGTCTATCTATAACTGAGGAGAAGGTTGCTGCAGACCGTACCTGCTCCTCCTACCTCTTCTCCAAGGCTCGTTCACTCATTGACTTCCTGTTTTCTTGCTTTACTTATTTCACCTTTTCCTGTTTTCAGCTCCTTGTTGATTTCTTGTCTTGTGCCTAATATCTGTGTCTAATAACTGTGTCTGGGATGCTTGTAGTTTTCACTCTGGGGAGGGCAGCTTGTGTTCGTTGTGGGATCTGTATACGCCTGCCGAGAGCCCAATAAAACCTAAAGTGCCTCCCGATTCACAGAGCCTGTAAAAGGATGAAACACTTGCGGCAGCCCTGTGTGTGTGCGCGCCTTCATACATGCATCTGAGGCACCTCAGGGTGTGTCTCAACCTCCATCTATCTCAATATCTATCTATCACTGGCCCAGATTGAGTAGAAACGGCTGCACAGGTCACCCAGTGTTTCTCATTGTTGACAGCTTAATGTAGGGATGGAGGACGAGCTCAACATCACCTGCAGTTACCAGATATTGTGTTTTCTTTTGGTTGCTAATATTTCATGCGCCTCCATTGATTGTCAGCTGGCGGTCACTGAGCCTGTACTTGGTTAAGGTCTGGCTATGTTTTCCATCCCCGCCAGCACAGAGCTGTTATGGCGAATCTAAGTCTTTTTAGTGCTGTATAATGTTCCATGTACGTAGAATATTAATTAATTTCTCTTCAAACACGCTCTCCACTTCATAGTAATTTAGTTTGGAAAATTATATGAGTGCATATCCAGTTAATTATAGATTTTCTAACTGCATAATTATCCAGCTGTACCTGTGCAGAGTCTGTGGTTTGGCTTAGGATCAAAACCGGTGCCCTTTGGTCTTCCCTTGCAATTATGAACATGTCCAGATTGCACGCGTCATAGCAACGGCATAGCAGCCAGTGTCAACATCACGGCCCTGAGAATTAACGTTTATGCAATTAATCATTGGCCCGTAATGTGATTACTGCTTATTTTTCTTACATTTCCTGTTTCTTTAGCGTTTTCCTGCCAATATGCTTATGTTACCATTGTCACCTTTCTCTGACATGTTAAAACCAGACTGTGCATCCAAAAGGGGCATTTAAGTAATTCTTGTCCATACGTTAAATTTGTAGCCTGAAAGCAGCAACACAAAAAAAATAAAAACCTTTCTCTAATGCACTCCTTTTAATTATGCTGACACTTGCTGCTCCTGCTTCTGGTACCGTTCATACAGCACTTTGACAGCCATGTCAGCAGCTCTGTGATGATGTACTGAGAATATGCTTTTTTGATTTTTACCAGGTGTAATGCTTATCTTAATTTAGAGCGTTACATGTACTTATTAGCACTTAGCAGTTATTGGTTTTGCAGGCCGTCGGTCATACACCCAAGTATTGGACACAGATAACTGCACTATTTGAAAAGTGAAGGGATCACAATTCATACACAGTTTATCATGAGGGGGACATGAATATCTAATATATGTGCCAAATTTAATGGCAATCCATCCAATAGATGAGAGATTTCAGTCTGGACCAAAGTAGCGGATTGACCAACATTTCCATCTATAGTGCTACACTGCTGGTGTGGCTAAAAGGCCTCACCTCCTTTCCTATTGACATGCCTTGCTTGGGGTTTACCTGTGAGGGGTGACAAAGTCAGTACCCAGTCAATTATAATTCACATATTAATCCATTCCATCTTTTTTATTCTCAAATGTTCTAGTACTGTCATGATAAGTTTAATTAATTAGTCAATCGATGGAAACTTAATCAGTGACTGTTGATAATTCTTTCATGTTTTAAGTAATTTTTGAAAAATTCTGTGGCTCCAGCTTCTCAAATCTGAACATATGCTGGTTTTATTGGCTTTCAATAACAGTAAACTGACTATCTTTGGGTATAATTGTGATCACAGTTTTAGAACATTTTATAGATTAAATAATAAATCAATTAATCAAGAAAATAGTTAACAGATTACGAACCCTGAAAGGTTTATTGATAATTAATTCATTAAAAAAAACTGGGCACCAGTGTCCTTTGTAGTTTTGGTCTCTTGGTCATTTTTCTCTTAGCTCATAAGCTTATATTTTCCAGACAATAATACTAAGTCTAGACAGTCGCTGTGAGTGGAGACAAAGCGGGAAAACCAGGGGAATAACAACAGAGGAGCACAATGGGGAAACAATCATTGGCTCAAGACAGAACATCGGCTTTCATTACCTGGCTGGATCACCCTTAACCACAGCGCATGAAAAGATGCCTGACAAGTGGAGCTGAAGAGAAACAACTGGCCTTTAAAATTCAGGATGTGTTTTAGGAGACAAAACATGATGCAAGGATTCCAACATTTCAGATGATGAGAAATTCTGGTGTTTTGCTGAGGCACAAAGGTGTTTCTCCTCAGCCTCCACAGTTTTCCAGTCGAGCGTTTCTGTGATCACGTGGGATCAGCTGACTGGATACAATTGATGATCACACGTGTGATGAGCACTGGGCGATCGAACAGGAACACATGGGTACACATTTGGACTCTGCCACCATACGACTTTATGTACTCGTCTCACACACATACACAGTCATATAGAATCATAGAGGCTTCCATGGTGGTATCCTCACGAGCAGGAAATGTCTTTTTAACAACCAATTAAAGGTGAGCCAGGCTTCTAGCTTGCGAGAGGAATGTTTACACAAAGGAGCTTTCGGAAAGAGAGAGAAGGGGGAGAGAGATTCATCATGGGGGAGAGAAGGGAGAGATAGAAAGAGAGGTAGGAAGAAAGCTGGAGAGCTGAGCGGCGGAGAGTCCAGGATCTGGCACTTTCACAGGTGTGCACAACAGGGGGTTTGAGGAGGAAGGAGTTTGTGTACATATGTGTATGTGTGTGTGTGTGTGTGTGTCAGAGTGTGCACGAGTGTGTGGAGCTGCCAAACTGGCCACCTGTCTTTCCCTCGTTGTAGTTTTAGTGTTTCCTTTCATCCGGCCCTCAGCAGCACAGCTCCCACTTGGAGCAGTTAGCCTCCTGCCATGTGTGTGTGTGTGTGCGTGTGTGTGTGTGTGTGTGTGTGTGTGTGTGTGTGTGTTTGCGTAGCTCATGTCCCAGTTGGGTTAGAAAGACTAATGCTCCTAAAGGCGCATTTCGCTCTTTCCTCCACGTTTTTATATCTTTGTTCTTTATGTTTTATTGAGACAGTTCGAGTGGAGGCAGGAAGTTGGCCAACAGGCCTACAGAGCAGGAGAGGACACCAGAGGAAACTTCTGCTCCAATGTCAACAGGAGGTCATGCTTCAGGAAAAGCACTGCTACCTATCCATCTTTAATTAATAGGCCTTATTCAGCTGGGTACCATCTGAGCACAAAAACATGGATGAGTTGGGAAAAAAAACAGGAAGTGCTCCTGTCTCCTCCACTGATTCTCATGTTATGACAGTTGAGAAATGTAGACATGACTCGTTTATGCTTTAGAGAGCAAGTCCAAGAACCGGTCGAGACTTATTTGTAAAAACTGTGGTGGTTGCTAAAAAAACATTTGATTTGAGAATTACAAGCTTCACATTGAGTTTCCTGCTCACCAGTTACTGAGTCTATAATCGAGGATGGGGCTGAAGCAAGTATCCGATGAAGCCAAGCAGTCAGCAGGGATAACATTATTCTACAAGTGGCCAATTTAAAGCTGGGCAAATGAGTATTTTTATATTAACACTGGCTCGAAGAACTTTGTGTAATGTGAAAGGGGTCACAGATAGTGAGGAACCCACAAGAAATTATCACCTACTTTGCGGCGGGAGAGTGAGTATTGGATACATTTGTGAGGAGGCTACAAACACTATCTGCAAAATACAGATACCGATGTTTCTCTGTGTCTGCCTGTTCACCATATCAAGTTTCTAAGAGTAATACATTAGTGTTGTGTTTGCAGCTCGTTCCACTGCCCATTAGCAGGAAAAAAAATAGTTAAAATACTGCTATACTGATTTGAAGACAAGCGACCTATTTCAATTGGTCATTAACTCACAACTTATGAACTCCATTTGCACTAAGTCTCTACAGCTTTATTAACTTAATGCAGTTAATTTGAGGGACTGAGTAAAGTAATTTAGTAACACTATTTTTCATATACTACACATGATTAGCTTATTTATGAATCAAGTCATTTGTAATCAGAAATGTTGCTCCTGAGGCCTGTCAGGCTCCATAGTAACTATTTGCATTGACTTGGGACAATCGATGTGCAGAGGTGCAGAGTGAGAGATAGAGTAAAGATGGGAAACACAAAACATGATCTGCAGCTCATGACAACTTTGCAATAAAGAGAAAGTGAGAAATCAAATATCCAAATTATGCATTATCATCTCCACGAGTCACAACTCTACTAAGGTTCACATGTGCAGCAGGAAAATCAATTGGTTTGTTAATTATTCCTATTATTATTATTATTATTATTTATGTGATATTGATTTCTTTCATAAGTGATTAAAATAGATCACAGGTATATGTTTTCCATGCTTAAGCCTTCGCTTCCATCCACTTTTCAGTTATATCCAAATATGTTTCATTTCATCGAAATGGTCTTCAGGCTGCATCCACCAGCCCCTCTGGCACCACTACCACCTGAGACTCTGCAAGTGCCAGGACAAAAGCTGCTTTTTATTACTTCAGCTATCAGGATTCACATGCCAGATTTCCATGGGGGCATCTTCGTCAGACACCATTATATTGATAATAAGAGCCAGTCGATCGTCCAACCTCCGGTTCACCTTGGTCCAAAACCGCCCACTTAAACTCACCACAGCAGTCTGCCCTCTCAGCTGATCTGTTTTCATCAATGTAAAATACAGAGATCATTAGACAACTAAGCTATATCACAGATCCTTCTGCTTAGCGCTGGTGTGTGCACACATGCGAGTGCGCGACTGCAGGCGCATGCATACGTCCATCTATCCGTGCATATGTAAGTTCATCGGCGTATGAGTGTGTAAATGGTCATCTGTGTGTGTGTTAAATTGTGCGTGTGTAGGCGTTGGGGGGAACCTGATCTGGCCTGTGTGGGAGGAACCAGTTCCTTTTTCCCCCTCTCTGCTGCTCAGACAGACGGCCTGCTAGAGAGATCAGACTCTCAGACTAACTGGACCAGAAGTCATTAGGACACACTAGACACACAATGTTTTTTTTTTTTTTTTAAAGCTTTTGCTTCCTTTTAAAAAACCCTCGGCAGTAAGATTATCTACATCTCATCGGCTCATAATAGAACTAATATCTTTTAAACAAGACGCACGGTGCTTTTCAAACCTTTGTCTCAGGAACCGGCGAGCAGCAGGGACCACTTATGCTGAAGCTGTGCCCTGAGATTTAGTCTTTTGTTTCCCTGTGTTAGGTTTGGGGAGGAAAAACCTGCTCTGGCACTTGAGTTTAAAGGGCATTTCAAGCATAATATACCAGAACTGCATTTTGTCTTGGGTATAAGCGATTCTGCAGGAAGGATTTTGCAACTATCTTTAGTTCATTATTTGGCTGCAACTCTTGTTTTTCATGCAAACTATCAACTGTGAAACCATATTTTCAGTCTTTCTCTACTCCCAAATTTAAATCTACACCTTTTTCCCCCTTCATCACCTTTGTGAGTTATTTCATTAAAGCGAGTGTCCTCTACATGACATCACTCCGAGGAAAAGTCTGACACATTAACTCTATCACCGACTGCGAGCGTTCGCCGCCGTTTATAGTTTTGGGGTGTTTGTGAGATTACGCACGCAATAAATCAGCTTTGATTTTTGGGGCAACTTCCATTAAAAACTCTGCTTTGGCAGTGCGATCAAGTGACGTTTGGATTTTTGTTAGTTGTTTTTCTTCACCAGGCACTTGTCACATTGTAGGAAAAAGCTCCATAATTGGCACCTTGGTCGCAGAAACAGCTTGTTAGCATTGTTAAAAAATAATTTGGAAACACCAAACTGGTGCAGAACAGGGGTTAGCCTCCATTAAAAGAACGGCTCATTTACATTTCGCTTAATGGTGGAAAATGGCTATAGAAAAACTGCTGTTATGTGGTTTTAAAATGCTGAACTAGGACACTGGCGTTAGACTGTATTAATAGATTCTAACACTCCAAAGCCATTTTGTAATAAGACCTATAATAACTACAAGAACAATTTTAGAAAAGTACCAGCATCTGTCTCACATCAGCCAGACGATGCAACATTTTCAGGTAACAACCCTTATTTTCCTTGTAATTATATTAGATTTTCTGCAGCAAATAAAGAGAGAGAATGCTGCATGAACAATCGAACACACTAGGGGCGACAGAAAAAAGAGCACCCTGGCCTCATAGATGGTTAATGACAGCTTATAGTCTCGGAGGTGAGTGTATGGTAGACGGACGAGAGAGAAGCGAGCTATTATTAAAAGTGTGACAATTTTAAAAAAAGGAAGGGGCAACATTCCACGTCGCTAATGCCCTGATCATTTTCCATCAGGCGTTGGAGGAGTTTGGAGAAAAGTCGAGAGAAGCTGAGAGAGTGAGGGAACGAGGGATAGAAAGAGTGGAAAAGGTAGTAGTGAAGAAAGCAAAATGAAAAGAAAAAATGAGGAGGAGAATTAGATAGATAGATAAATAGATAGATAGAAAGGCGAGGAGAGGAGAGGAGAGGGTAAGTAGTGCGTGGCTAAACACGCTGGAAAGCCATCACCAACCAGATTCTGGCCAGCGGCACTCTGGGGAAAAGAGAGGAAGAGCAGAGGAGGAGAGGAAGGGAAGAGAGAAAGAGCATGTGGAAAGGTAAAGAAGAGGACAGCGAGGGGACACAGGCAGATGTCCAAGCAGCCATACCTGCAGATTCAATTCTGCTCTCTCGCTCTTTTTTTCACCCTCCCTCCCTTCCACCTCTCTCCTGCTCGCCTTTCCTCTGCGGCTCAAAAACCCCTCTTGTCCGACTCATCTTCAAACCCTGTCTGTCTCTGTCTGCTCTGATCTTGAGAAGAAGAGAAGAAAGACAGTGAGAAAGACAGACAGAGAGAGAGAGAGAGAGAGAGAAAGTAAACTAAGAACGAGTCTGATGTGAGCTGCAGGTGTAGCCACTGTGGAACGTCCACTTATGATTGTTGCTTCTTTTGAGAAAGAATTTATTTGAAATGTCCAGAATAATCTCTCTCCTCGCAGCCTGAAGTAGCACAAGTATGATAAAACCACTATTTGGTATTAAAATATCTGTAGAGTGCAGGATAGTTTCACAGTGGAAACTTTTATAATGTTTATTGGTTGGAACTGGGGAGGATTAGAGAGTACAATAGGCTCAAAATACCACCAAAATATAAATGAACTCCCAGATATACAAACAATTTATTGGTCATCTTGAGTTATTTTCCAGCATTAAGACATTTTCAGAAATGATCATTAGAAATAACCAATACCACAAAAGTTCCAGCATGATTTCTTTGATGCCATAAATTGTGTCAGTTCCCAAAGTTTTCTTTATACCTTTCATTATTTGTCATGAATGTCAATGCCGGTTAAATAACATAGGTTCATTATATAATGTTATGTCACATAAATATACATTTATATTTCAGTTTACACATTAATAACACACAGCTTTTGATGAGTACAAATTTGTCTTTCATAGGTTCTGTGTGTTTTTTCATCATGTGCCATAAGTTCCTTCGACTCTGAGCTAAGAGTCGCTGAGTCTTTGAACAATACAGTAAAAAGTCTCTTATAAGTGAAAGGTTCTTCATGGTCTTGATAATCATGTGAAAGCCCTTTAGAAGTACTGTTAAACTTTTCAGAAGTGTTTCATTTGAACATCCTAAAAAGTAAAAAAGTTCTTGTAAAGCGATATAAAAAGTTTAAAAAAAAGAAAAAGAAATGCTTGGTAAAGTTCCATGAAAAGTCCTGGAAGTGCTAAAGGAGTCCTTGAAAAGTCTTTGAAATGCATCACAAGTCTGATAAGTCTTCAAGTTGCAGCAATTGTCAAATCACTGAAAGCCCCGTCAAAGTGACGAACATTTTATCCTTGTGGTTTGTGTCCTCATTGTTAACTTCTGATGGCCGTCTTCCTGTCTCTGTCTTTGTTCTGCAAGAGAGAGAAACAACACCTCACATCATCGAGGGTTCAACACTGAAATCAATCTAAAGGAAGCTCAGCATGACGTAATACACTTTCACACCCAGCGGTTTTTGACAGATGAAATATCAGCAAGCAATTAAGCGTCTTAAATTTTCTCAAAAATATTTCTTCTCAGTGATTAAAAGGTTGATGACTTAAGGAAAATAAGATAATAATCAGTCTTTGCACCATTTTTTTTGGTTTTCACAGAACCTTTCTGGAGGTTTCTGAACTTTCTGGATGAACACAGGTATGGAACAATTTTCACCCCCTTTTCAACTCAAATATATGTTTAACAGGTGAGTGTGACGGCTGTCTTCAATTTAATGCCATGAAATGGGACTCCAGAAAAAAGTAGTGCATATTGTGGAAATAGATACTGTTTTACTGCAAAAGTGAATTCATGCGGTTTTGTGCTGTATTTACTTTTCCCAGGGTTGAAAAAATAAATGAACCTTGCCTGCATGCAGCGGACTCACACAAACACATTATGCACAATAACATACACACTGTGCATTAATTGTGTTAGTGGTATGTAACATTATTGCAGCCTGAAGAGTGACATCATGAGCTGATGAATGACAGCCCGGCATGATGATATGCTTCTCATTTATCTGTGGTATCAGAACAGAGGAGCCTTGATTTCCTGGCTGGTGAGGAGACTTTCTCTATCTGGCCAGGAAAATAACATCATATTTTCCCTCCTCACCTAACCTCTGCTCTGCTCACTGCTCAGGCCATCTACCGCTCTCTTTCCAAGCTACAGTCGAGGGCGTTTATCAAACACACCATGGAAGGAAATGCAACACATCAGCCCAATCTTACTAATGACTTTTCAGGCCTGATCTTGATTTAGCAAATGGTCTTTTTTGCTGAATTTGTTGAAACAGGTAATTTCATATAGTAGTAAAAGTATATATACATATATATATATATATATATATATATATATATATATATAATAAAGGTGCTTGGTGAAATTCACACTAGAGCGTCAGTCAGCTTCTCTTTACTCCTGTCCTCTCCTGACTTTTCTTTCCCCTTCTCGTATCATCTCGACTAATCCCCCCCTCCTTCCGCTCATCAGCCGAACACCTGTTACACATTTCCTCTCAGACCGTGCACAAAGTGTAGGTGTTTGGAAAAAGCCGCTTGACTGACATCAACAAAGGTGGGTAGGTGTTTGGAAGGGTATCAGGCGGTAATGAGAGAGTGAGCTCAGAGGATTTGGACAGGAATCGGTCCTCCCACTGATTGAGGTGAGTGTGAGGAGACACGGGAGTTATTATTGTCAATACTTCCTCCAGCTGGATGGAGAGCAGAGGATCATTGTTAGATTACTATTACCTAGACATGAACCATTACTATTATGTTTTTGGCTATGGATGCATGTAGACGTCTTTTCACTTATGTTTATATTGTTATGAAGATTGTTGGTGTGTTTTTGTTATTTCTGGGGTTATTTTCTGGGTGACAAATGTAGATGACGTGATCCTCTGTTGAAATACTAATCTTTTGTAAAAGTCAACATTTCTGTACAGTAATGTTGGATCATTCACTAACATTGTCTGCTACATAATGAATTTACCATGTGTTGTCCAAATGCCAAGTGAAAGTGATAATAATAATATATGTTACAACCCTGTCTCCTGCAGATTATCATTAATGCAATCTAGGAGAAATGTCATGTCTCACACTTTATGTTTTTAACAACATTAACTACCAAGTCGCAAAATTTGACAATGTATTTTATTGGTTTTCCTCCAATATCCACTCTTGCAATACAATATCTGCTCGTAGCAAGTGAAGCAGAGTCAGAGTGTCATCTGTTTTATGGTTACTTACGTTACATGATTAAAGTTTGAAAAAGATGGTGGTCTTTTCCCAACCAGTGCTTTGTCGCCTGAACTTTACCACACACTGGAATCAGGATGTGAACCCTGGTCTCTGGTGTCCAGTCTTTGACACCCATCCTTCCACACTGACTTCCTCCCTGCCAGTTACAAAATGCCCAAACCGGTCCCGCCATCCAATATAAGAAGTAGTGAACAATTGATGGGCATGAACCAAGAGCTTTAAACCACCATCAGTCATGTCTTAAATAGTTATATATATATAATAGTAAATTTGCCACCACATCACTCCACATGGAATTGTCTCTATGAATTGTGAATAAGAACAAGAATTTCTCTCAACACAAACTATAAAACAGAGACAAGTGCAACCGTGCTCTCTGGCGTTTCTCGGAAGGCACCGTACAAAATCGTAGGAATTCATCAGTGGAAATAAAATGACTCGAAGCAGGTTCGACAAAGTGGGTACATGACAATTGGATGATTTGCCAAATTACTATGAAATTGCTATGAAATCGCCAGGAGTCTGATGAGGCTGATGAGCGCTCGGCGGCGGTTCGGGGAGCACAGCTGTAGCTGGTGAAGGCGGTTCAGCTGGAGTGTAGCCGCTTCAGTCAAAACAGGAGGAGGGAGGCTTTATGGCCGGCCTGGTAGTCAAAACAATCTCCTTAAGACTAATAGGGCATGGTCGGATGACATCTCTGCTCCCTCTCGCTTTCTTTCTCCAAACACACACCCACACACACGCAGACACACACACACACAGACATACCACTGACTTCCCAGGGGGGTGATTTGTCCGACACTAATATGATTACCTGATGATGTTTACTTTAGATACGATATGATGATATTACCACGCTGGAACAATATTATTGTTTTATCAAGGTGAAAGGAGGCTGATTTAACGTGATTGTGAAGATACTAAACAGTCTCTTCACGGCATCTTATCAACTCCACAAATTCAAACTTCAATATTGTTTTTCCGAAACTCAATCCGGCCTGTTCCTTTACCTATAAATGTGGATTTTCCATGCACTCTCTCTCTCTCTCTCTCTCTCTCTCTTTTTCTGTGTTAAGCTGTTCTGTCAAATATAAACATCTAATTTAGTTTCTGGCTGCATGAAGAGAGGAATGACTGGTTGGAAAAAATAATTCCACTTGGGCACCGGCCCGACAATCGTATAAGGAGATTGGTATTCAACCATGAAATGAAAACTGGTAATATCCCTTTAGTTTATCCAGTGAAAATATGTGAACATGCGTCAGTTCCCCAAGTGCCTAATAGAAGCTGTAATTACCCTCATAAATGATCATCGATTTGAAGATTATAGACATCCACTGAAATAGTGCAATAAATAACACATCAGAGTTTTGAATTAAGCTAACTAACACGCCAGATAAGCCACAGTCTTCCATTATGTGGCTTCAGCACATCAGACGTGTACTTCATGTTCACTGTGGTTCGCTAATAAGCATCCTGATGGCTTCTGAAAAACACTTGATTTATCTTACATTTCCTAATCAGATGTAATTCGCACCAGCCGGCCACACATGCATTCAATTATTCCCACATTTTAATAATGGGTTATAATGACTCCAGTACAAGCCGGACTTAATTTTAATGACTTCATTCTGCTTGCTTACACACCAAGCAGCACTTTATCATCAGTGCTAAGATGTGCACCCTGCAACAGCCAATATGTCATTAGCTGCAGTAGATATTGTTTTAAGAAACTGCACATTTCGAGCCACCGATTTCTGCTTTTCTCTGTGTTATAGATTTGCTCTTTGCCTGGATCGGTTTCCTGTAGTTTTGTTTTAATTTGCTCCATGAGCAACCCTTTCCCTAAAGACCAAATGACAACAGAGTGATAGTTTTGCTAATAGATTTTGTTAGTTATCTGACCCGACTTCTTCTGTTGGCGTTAAATTAGGGTTTAACTGCTTCCATCTGTGCTGAAAATATACAGACAGGTCTGTGCATGAAGGCACACGTCATACGCGGAGTCAGACTCGCACACACACACCGAACGTGGGCAAGAATATATTTGAAAAGTGCCTGCAGTATATTGGCTACCTTCGATGCACCTCATTAGCATAGCTCGAACTGAGAAGCAAACAGGCAAAGTTCTCACTCATGAGGCACAAAACATTAACTCCGAGTCAACAGCAGCATTATCAGTAAATGAGGGTAATTTAGTTTTCATCTATGACCTTGAAACGTCTACTTCATGCAAGTGACGTAATGCTTTTTTCCAGCGAAAACAGACTAATAACCAAATGACTGTAAAAACCGCAGTCATTAGCGTGCTCCTGCACATGTCCCATCCATGCATTTAAGCCCTCTTAAGGTGCACGCTTCATTTGGTCTCTATAAAGAAGCAAAGTGTAGTTTCGGCACAGTCGAAAAACCAACTGTCCAAACTGTAGGATAAATAGCTAAGTTGATTATCCCGTTGAGTCGTTGGCTATTTCTCTGCCTCTCTTTCTCTCCTTCTCCATCTCTGTTTCCACAACTTCCTGCAAACCATTAGTTTAGAAAGTGTTGAAAGCGCAGTCGTGATCCAGGGCTCCTTAAGTGAGTAATCATATATGAGACTTTTTTTGGGTGTCTAAGAAAGACGCAGTGAACGGCCGTCTGGCTGAAAAGACCAGAAAAAATAGAAGAGAGAGAGAGAATGAAATGCTTTTGATAAAAGTCTCTGAGTGTGGTGCACTGGTGCGCTTGTGTGTCAGTATTTCTATGCCTGCATGCGTGTATGTGTGTGTGTGTGTCATACGTGTGGGTGTGAGTGTGTGTGTGTGTGTAAGCAGCGAGGGCGTTTCACAGAGAGCGGTTTCCAGGCTTCTTTAACATCACCATCAAAGCTCAACGTCAATGTGTTTCTAATAGCAGCAGCAGAATTAAACACTGGCTCTACAGGCCTCAGCAGAGGATAAATCATTTACAGAACAATTAGCTCATTTGTTGCTCCGCTCTGCACCGCCAATGACTTCCAGACACAGAGAGCCAGCCAGTAGGTGTGTGTGTGTGTGTGTGTGTGTGTGTGTGTGTGTGCTGTATATCTACATGGACATAATGTCACTTGATGTCACTCACATCCATCTGAAAGTAACAAACACACACTCTCACCCACTCACACACATAAACACTTTCACATTTACTCCCTAACACACACGCACACAAACACAAACACACCAGTACAGATAAGTCCATTTCCAAATGCACGGTGCAGTTTTAGTGCCACTGTCTTTCCATACGCCCTGCTTTCCAGCCACCCACAAAAATCATCACATATAAAAGTTTTACTGCTGCCCAGATGTAAATTAGAACTGTTCGTGATATTAGAAGCTGTATACATCATTTGTTAGCTTTGCTGTTTGGCTAAATTTACACATTTCTTTTTTAATTTCTAGAAATTCCAAATAAATAAGATTCCTTCAAGCTGGAATTAAATCAGGGTTGTGCCTCGTAAATTCGAATGAACTTAACCATCTCAAAGGAGCATCGGCCTATTTACAGCAACCACACTATGAGTATCATAGTCGTGATATTTTTGCATCGTTTTTTATTTGGTTTCTAAACGTATAAAATTCTCTTTTAATTCATCAAATGAGCTTCTTTAAATTTTAAAGATTGGAAAATGTTTGGACTTGTCATCTCCAGCTCGAAAGGAAAAAGTTCAGCTCAGTTGCTGTTACTGGCAGATGAAATGCCATTTCTGTTTACATTTGCCACTGAATTGAATTGACCCTCTCCCTGTTTTTAGCCAAAAGAAACAAGCCACAGTTGTGGAGGAAGCTGTAAAAATGCTTCAAGCGCTTGAGTCTAAAGACAACAAAGTAGACAGATTAACACATTTTAGAAAGCTCTCTGTTTTCGTTTTTGCACTTGAGAAATGCTGGATAAACATCATCTCATTATCATTGAATAACATTATACTGATACTCATGTGCTGCCTTCACCTACAGCACAAATAAATATGTATTGAGGTGCCGCTGCAGATGCTCTGCTGGTGCGACACATTTCAAGCTCGTTACGGGTGACTTCTACCGGAGATATGCTCGAGATAATAACACCGCAGTGATTTTAAAAAGCTGTAATTGTGCAGGTTTCCTCCTGCAGGTCGAGTCCAGGCACCTGACAGTTGCACCGATCAGGAGAAGCAGAGAGGCCTAACGCAGGATATCTGCATCAATCAACCAGACAGCGCAGGGATTTAAGCAGCCCTTCGCTCACCTCAATCCTCCATCCCCAGCCCTGTACATCTCATTTACAGATGGAGCCATCAGGAGCGTCCCAGTTTTGTACTGCACATATCAAAGGCATCAGTCGGGCGCCAGGTTGGTCAAACTGCTGCTGCTCCACAACCATTCTTTAAAAAGTCCAAATTTGTCGGGATGCATGTGGCTTCTGATCAAAAGGTACTGAGTGGAAATGTCCCACAGTGTGTGGATCTATAGCTACAACTTGAAGGGGGAAAGAATATCTTGCAGAGAAATAAAGCTGTACTATGATCAGCAAACTGAATCTGAGCATCAAAGCTATTCATTAGCTCTCGTCGGAAAAAAAGAAAGACAACAGTTTTGCGTGCTTAAGAATCACACAGAGATGATTTTCATTGTTGTCTCGAAATGCTTTTCTGTATTTTTTCAGGTAAAGTGAAGGATGAAGCATTGTCACAAGGCTGGGAATAGATATATGTGTTTCACAGAGCAGCAACAATGAGACATTTTTCACAATTTTTTGATCTCACTGTCACTATTACTTTCTGGAAAATCAGGCAAGAAGATAGTAAAAAGAAATCATACATCCTTCATCTGAAAGAAAATCACTTGAAATCTCTCTGTATCATGTGCATAAAGTCACAGCGATAATGAGATCACATTAGTATTCCACTGAATATGTAAAACGCACTAGTGCAGTAGTCATTATGAACAAGACTGTTTGTTTTGAAATAGTTAGACTGTATACATTCATAATAAGAGGAAATGAGCGTATACTTTTCTCACTTTCACCCTCTCCCACATTGGAAATAAGTGTAATTGAAGCAGCTGGTCTAAGCAGACCTGACAGCTGTGATGAACCTCAATGACCATAAAAACATACAAAGAGAGCACTCAGGACACAAAGTCTCATTTTACCTTCACAATCGTTTCCTCTCTGTAATCACCAGCACTGGCTCTGCCCTTTAGCCCACTTAAACACACTGTATAGCCACTTTTCCAGGGAAAATGAAATTCTCTCAGGTTCTGCCAATCAGAGTTAACCATTTATGTGCCAGGTGATAGGCCTGGGATCTCCTTAAAGAGTCAGGTGTCAACAAATCCCACGAAGAGACCAAACCAAACCCTACTAACTACATTATTGTCTGTGTTCCAGTGTTTTCCACAAATTTGAACTGGGTGATATGTTCCTTCACCATGATGAACACGAGCACTGTAGATTATTTTGAGTCAGTCCCACATACACTGTTTTTCTGCTCTAAACGCTGACTAGAGCACCGAATGTGTATTAACCCACCTCGGAAAACAGTTCCCAGCAATCCACTTTTTACTCCTGTTTTAGGAATTTATTGAAACATTTTTTAAAATCGATCTATATATTTGTGAGCTGTTTTTAAAGATTTCTGTTTTCATGGAATGTGTTAACAATGAGAAACATTTAGAATAACAATAACCTGTTGGAGAATTAAAGGAAATTTAATTCACTTTAACTGATTAACTAATTTTTGTTCCTTTTGCACACACCACATCTAAGTTAACAGTTCCCATCTTCTGTCTCCTAATTTGTGACTGGTGTAGACTTATGCAGGGAAACCAGTCGAGAGGTAATTAAGAGATAACTTTCACCTGGGTTCATCTAATCAGTGCAAGTATGCGTCACACACAACACAGAAGAGTGTGAACTGTTACTGAGCTAACAAGAAACAGCACAATGTGACTGATCTGTCAAGTGAGATATACTTAAAGTGTCTACGTTTGAAGGGTTGGACAGGAGAAAGTTTAAGAATTGTTTTCTACCCAGCATGCATTTACAGGTCAGCCATGCGTCTGCAGCAGCGACTTGACAGCAGCAGATAGTATTACACAGCTCCTACTGACAGCTCTGACCTCCACCGGGCTGATCGATATGCAGGGAGCTGAGGGAGACGCGGGGGGAACGAGAGACGCTTGGGGAAAGAGTTGAGGAGGAAAAAGTGAAGTAGAATGAGAAGTGTGCGAGAAGGAAGAGGATACAAGTGAAGAAGTCAGGGCGGACAGACAGAAGCAAAAAGAAAAGGAGACAGAGGAGAGAGAACGAGACAGATTTCAGGCTAACTGGTATCTCTCAGCCGAGGGCGTCTGGGTTTCAGACGCTGAGGACGTCTAGGCTTTCACTCACAACGGTTCAGAGGGGAGGCAGGCGGGAGGGGGGGGAGACACACACTGCTGAGACTCAGGTTATCCCCCAGCTAAAGGGTCTCTGGGTTTAGACACTGAGGAGGGTATTAGCTTTCACACACTGACGGGGTAACGGGGGAGTCTGCCAGATGTCAGCTCCTTACCCATAAATCCTGCTAAATGGGCAGCGGCTAGGTTAGAGGGGGAAAGTTGAGCGGACGTCACCTCTCTATCATCTTCTATACAGGCTGACGGTGTTTGTTGAAGTCGGAGCTGGAGTCGTATAAATTTGATTTCAGTCAGCTGATTCTTCATTCCCCGCTATTTCTCATCAGGCTGACGGCTTTCTTAGGCCGAGAGTGTTCTTGATTATATCTATTTCCTGTGTTGAATCAATCAAATGTAAGTTGAACTTTGCACTGGATGGTCTCTTTTTCTATATCTCTATTAGGGTGTGAACCGACAGTGCAGCAGTGGAGGAAGTGTGACACTGAATTTTAGAAAAATTATTGTGATTTTTTTTTGTGAGTTTGTTTTGTGCAGGATAGTAAAACTCTCAAAGCAGTTTTGGAAAATGTTGCAGCAAAGTCAAATGTATAAAATGTGCATATGGCTTTTTTTTCTTGCGACATCCAGTTTCAGTGGAACAAAGTCATTACCAATCTTTTCTATCTCAGGTCACTTCTTCAGCTGTTATGATTAAAACCTCCTCATATTCAGGCTGACGTCAATACATTCTTTAAATTATACACATGGTTTTGGATGAATTTCATGGGTTCCCGGTCATAAATCTCACCCGCTGCACAAATACCCTTGTAAACTCCAAATTCATATTTATAAAAACAGAAAAAACCCCAAAACACCGTAGTTGGGGTTAGATGTTTTTTGCATGAAGGCTGTGCACATCCTGTCAGTGTTGGTGGTGAGAAACGTTGCGTGTTGTTCGACCCACTCTCTCTGCTCAGCCTCCTTTTAACACGAAAACAATCACATCCATTCACTATAATGTCCAGTGAGTTTCAGAAAACACCTTGAACTTTTCGAGCCACCTGCTCGAATAAAACTAAACCCCAACAGAACAATAACACACAGTCCTTCACCCCAACAGAGGACTTTAAAGAGGTTCTGCTTTTAATGTCCCTCAGGGCCAATCAGGTTTATAGGCACAGTCACTGATCTCAGGTCAGCTTTAAACACCAAATTGACCCTATAGCACTGTGCAAAAAATGGCTCCACGCTACAGTATGATGAGCTTTCCCTTTGGCTAAATCTGGGCTTTTTCTCTATTTTTTAATTCAGGATTAAGTATTTCAAGTGCTCTGTTTGTAGCATTAGAAAAGTAACTAAAGACATTTATTATAGTTATAACTAAAGTATTTATTATAGTTGTTTAGGTCACACAGAGATCATGAAAAGCTGCAAATATTTTCTCGCATATTTCGCAGTATTTAGTACCATTTTATTTAAAATAGTTGAGGTCTTACTATATGCAGCATTTTTGTTTCAGTTTATTTGGCTTTTTTCTTGCTTGCTGATTTATAATTTTCGTCTGCTCACCATTTTCCTCTGGTTGCTGAGGCAGAAAGTACAGATGTGCTTCGGCTGGGCTGATTGGTCAGATCCACGGGTGGGGGAGGAGTTAACGTGGAAGAACGGTGGTGACGGAGCGTGGCACGGCTGTCCGTCATGAAGCCCCTCGCCCAGGAGCAAGACGTTCCCCAGATGACTGATGTAGCTGCTGGCCAAGCGTAGCGTCTCGATCTTCGACAGCTTCCTGATCATCAAATCAGAACGAGATTTGTGGTATTAATCAAAACATAATATGAAAACAGTGTACGTTCATTTGAAAAAATGTTTCTTGCACTGACGCTGTTGCACTATATTTCAAAGTAAGGTAATAATATATAGATGATGCAACGTAAGATGTTGAATATTTCAGCCTCATGGTGGCAGAGGTTGCTTCCCAGAAACTAACTCTATGACACATAGAAAGATGGAACTATCCACTCATGATTAAATGCAGTGTTGCCTCTAATAGATTACAGGCCTGTCTCAAATATAATTTAATTGTGATTACAGGTGGCAGAGCTACATCAGGATCTACTTCTTTTTGTTCCCAGATAGAAAAACTGCATTTTCAGGATTGTATTTATGCATCAGACAAAATGTGATGAGCCTCCTTGTGTTACCTGTCTGCGGGCTCGGTGGGGATGAGTGTGCGCAGCGCTGTGAATGCTGTGTTGACAGAATTGGTGCGATCTCTCTCCCGTGCATTGGCTGCAGTCCTCTGGCGAACCTCCCCGGGGGGAGAAGACCGTGGGGGTCCGAGCCTCCCCATCATGGCCCCTACATCTACCCCTCCACCCCCTACTCCCCCGCACAGCTTCCTCTTCCTGTTCACCTTGATGTGAAAGGCAGATGGCGACGAGGAGGACAGGCGGAAGGCAGCAGAGTTGGAGGAGTTGGTACGGTCCTCGGAGCCCGACCCTTCGCTCCCATTCTCGTCGTCGTCTTCGGAGAGGAGGGCGATGTCGCCGTACAAGAAGCGGCCTGCGGGAGGCGCCGTGCGCAGCATGGCAAATGTCATCTTCACCACAACGAGACTCTGACAGCTACTGGTCAATCCTTGGGAGACTTCCGCTCGTTGAGGTTCAACTTGTAATGTTTGCAAGTTTGTTATCGGAAGTTGCTTAGCAGATTATAACTGTTGATGCTGCTGACCAAAGGCGTCCAACTGCTAAATTGTCACTTTACCCACAACTTCTCTAGTTTGCAAAATTGGCAAGGTGAGTCAGATGTAGCCCTTATGATGCTGAGTTAGGCTTGGTTTAAAAGATCAGCAAGTTGATCCTTAGTCAGTGGTCAAGAGCAACTTGACCTCAGACCTGATGCGTCACAGGTGGCTGCAGGTTCCAGGTCCCCCTTTGTTTTTCTCTCTTGGTTTCTATGAAAACACTTCACATCCCAAAGGTCACTTCTTCTTTCAGTTAATCCTCTGGATGAAAGCCAGGTTTAAAATGGCATGGTGAAGTCTGTTGATTTGTCCTCTTTTCTTCTCTAGAGCTCTTTCTTGGTCCTTTGATTCTATATTTGTCTGTTTCAATCCCAATAACCCAAACTACTCCCAGTCTGTGGCAGCAGTTTGACTCTCTCTTGCTCTCTCTGTTGGTCTCTCTCTCTCTCAGCCTCTCTTAACGTCCTTCTCTCGCTCTCTCTCTGTCTGTCTCTCTCTCTGCCTCTTTGCTCCACGTGTGCCTGCTGTCTGAGTGTTTCCGTCTGCCTCTGGTCTTATAGCCTGTGGGAGGGCCGGAGGACTCGTCTGCTCCTCCCTCTGAGTGCTGAGGGTCCCTCGGCTGCTGTCTAGAAGCAGGCCAGAGAGACCGGAGGCAAGAGGCAAACCATCAGCGCGAGTTTGTTTTGGCTGCACGCTGGTGTGTTTCAGGGGAAATCCACCCTAAAACAGAACCGGCATCACCCTCATTTTCTGGGTGAGGTTGGCGACCTTACTGACCGCAGAGGCCTCTGATACACACATTCCTGTCAATATGAATAATGTATAGATATTCAGTTTTTTGGGTGGTGACTTGAAATGGAAATGAAACAGAGACAAAGTGTTGTCATCTGTCACACGTAATAAAGTCATAATTTTAGACAGTTCAATCAAATATCACACATCTGAGAGGTTATTTAACTTTGTCTGAGGCCAAATCTCCTCATAACAAAGCTTGATCACTTGAAAACTCAAATTATTTAGTATAATTTCATAAATCTTCTGTAATAATTTGTTTTCAGGCCTTGACATGGATCAGTTCTGCAGATAAAAAAAGCAAACTGTCTCCTCCAATTTCCCTGTTTTTCCATGCTGGGTGACTTGTTCTTTTTCCAGGCTTATCTAACAGAGTATGGAAGCATATAGACGACAAAAGATTCGAGAAAGCACAAAACAAATTCTGAGCGCAACTCAGTATGCAAGGCGACATTTGAGAGGTCGCAGGCACTGATTCGTAAGAGCAGAATTAATTTAAGCGTGCAATCCCGATCATGCGTGCACATGGTTCTGAGTCTGCTCTCTTAATTTTCTACGGCTGTTTTAGCGTCAGAGCACTTGAGAATACAAGAGGTCGCTTGCCAACTATTTTTTTGAACAGCAAGCTGCAGCAGGACGTCAGGGTCATGTCTTTTTCAAAGTTATTGCTCTTCCTAAATTTTTCATAAAAACTGAAGAAGAGGAAAGAAATCGCTACACGTGGTTCACACTAGAAATAGATGTTAACACAAAGCTAACACAGCCATGGATTTATAACTAGTAACTACTCAAAATGACACTGATGTATTGGCTTAAAAATAGATAATTTGCCAAGAAATTGAAAGTGATTTCAATCATTTAGTGTCAACACATTTTAATTTGTGAGATAGTACGGACGCCACATACACTATAAATGAATGTTGTCTCCATCTGGTGGTCAAAAACACTGTTGTCCCAGCTTTTATTTTAAAAGTGGGGAAGGGATGACCCTTCACTTCCAGGTCAAATTGAACAAGTGATGCTCTGCTCTAAGTTTGCTCTCAGAGGATTCAGACATCAAAAGTGAGCGTGAGCAGCTTTGATCATTACAAGCGTGCGAATCCCTTTTGGAACGCAATTCCTCTTGCATGGTCAGATCATCTTTTATGTTCACGACTCTGTTCTACATTGTCAACTCTCAAAAGTTGACTTGCAAGTAGTCAACTTTTTTTTGTCGTCACCGTACTTCCATAACAGCAAGGCTACCAGCATGAGGTAAGACTGGGATTTGAGTTTGCAAAAACGGATGTTTTGTTCAATCACGCTCTTGACAACACAAACCTGAAAAACTTGAGTGGTGAAGTAAGAGTTTGCCTTTCTCCCCGTGTCTTCTTTTCTTCCCTCCCCATCTGTGGTGTGTTTGTCCCTGGACGGCAGGCTGGGAGGCGGGCAGCCACAGCGCTGGACGCTTCAGCATGGGCTCGCGGTTGAAGCCAGGAACTGGGTTCATTCAGCCATGGCCGAAGCTTTTTATCTGCTGTGACGCTGGAGGACTGCGAGCAGTTTACCCTCAAGGGAATCAGATGTTTGGGTGGAGTTTTTTTTGGTGATGAAGGGGAGGCCCAGGGGTGTGTAGTAGGGGAGCTGCTACTTTATTCTCTTACACTCCCTTTAATAATCTGTCTTCCTCTGAGAGAGAAGAACAAATGAGAGGAGACAGCAAAGGGAGCAAATACAGAAAGGGGAATAAAGACAAGAGTGGGAGAACACTAATGAAAGACAGAAGAGAGCGAAAGAGATCAATCTATCAAGCTGGAGAAATATTGAGCTACAGATACAAATTAACTACATGCATTAAAACATAGGTGTTCTAGTCTCCCTCAGATTTGACTAAAACTTTCACACATCCTTCACCAAACTCTCAACTCTAATCTGCTTTTCCTACTTAAAGTCTTTGGGGTTTTATTAGCCACGATCATACAACTTAACTGATTTCCAAGGAACTGACTGACCTTTAAATTTAGTTTCCTGCTTCAGCTGTGCCGTGGTTAAAGGTTGACAACCTATATAAAACTCAACTATGAAGTCTATAATCCTCAGTAGTGCATTATTGAAAACTCTAAACCCCACCGCCATCGCTGGTATGCCTCTTTTTGTGTAGATTGGCAACTGTAAGCTGCTGCTGAAAACTAATAGCACAATGAATAATCTGTCAGAGTTACACAATGTTACAGTCAGCATTCATCACTTTCTCTCTCTCTCTTTCTCTCTCTCCATTTCTCGCTTTTCTACTCTTCTTTCTCTCACCTTCCCTCCTCTCTGTGTCCATCTCTACCCTTCGATCACAGTCATAGTGTTTATGCTTCAGTATTGACTGTATGATCTGAGGCCAGAGCTGGTTGCAGTGGTGGATTATAGTCCATACAGCAAGTGCTTCAAGCAGTCAGGCTCATGAGAATGAATAGATCAATGAATACTGAAATAATAATAATATAAAACAGCACAGGCAAAATCAGAATTTCCCCCATAAGGTAACAAATATCTGGTTTCCCCCTTAAGGTGCAATCGAACTAGGCAACATTTGCTGCTGCTGCTTGCACAGTAGATAACCACGTCTGCTTGGGTTAAGTTCTTGCAGTCCCTCATGCAAATTCATAAATTATATAAATTTCCTTAAATTTCCTTCACCGGCAGTGAACAACAACAATTGCAAAACTTTTATGGACCAAGAATGCAACTGAATGGAAATAAGAAAAAAGTCCTATTTTATAGTTTGTGCTTTTTCCACTTTGCTCTCCTTGGACACATCCGGTGACTGGATATCAAATGTGTTTGAGTTTGTGTTTCCTGGCTGTCAACTCTGAGACCAGACTGGATCTACATTACCTCATGTCACTCATGAAAGCTCCCTGCCTTCATGCAGCCAGTGCCCCAGATCCTCTGCAGTGACCTTTACAGTAGATCACATTCCCACACCTGGGCTTCACCTCGGTTAGCGACCCAGATTCGACAGCAGATATTATTGCTGTTATGATTATGTTGGTTTTGGAATTAACAAAAGCCTTAATGAAACTGGACCGAAAAGACCAGAATCACCCAACAAAAACAAACTTTGTCTTTTGAGAGCCAACCATGAAATGCAATCCAACAGCTCACTGCTCTTGCGAGGGAGAAAATTGTGACAGCGTGTGGTAAACAATGGGGTTTGGATCAGATTCCATTATGGGCCTGCTTCTGAGTACAATAGTGTGAATACTCGAGTTGTGAGCTTGCTTTTTAATGTTATTTTTAGCTGACAAAATCAGAGCAGTTCCTGAAATTATTCAAATTTAGTAAAAACATCTCTGATGACTCCAGCTTTGGAGTGTAGAGAGCTAAAAGACTAAGTCATGACTGAATTGATTTGTCTACCTTCAGACTATGTTTAAACTGACTACATATATATTTCTAACTTATTGCCGACTGAACTTCATTTGGTTCCACTATGTTTCCAAACCAGCTACACTCACTGTGGCCCATCATTACATGCATTAGCATGATCTTCCTCTGATTTGCATCTCCCAGGAGTGTGTGGCTGCTCTAACACAGTATCCATTTCTCTCTGATTTGTTGCCCGCGGGCCAGAAAACATTTGACTGGGTATAATGTCGACTTTAAGTCTTTTCATAATCACACGTGGCTGCATTTACCAGAGGAATGTTATATGAAAAGGAAATAGCTACATTACAGCACAGTAATGGTGACATTTACATAAAACTACATAAAGTGTTGACCTAAGTCCACAACACGGACTCTGGATTTTACATAATCATTTTAAATGTGTCTCGGATAGAGAGCACTTGTTGTCAGTCGCAGGTTATCTGAGAAACTATTATGATGCCTGCAATTAAAATTACAATATTGCATTTCATTTGCATTAGAAAATATATGTCCCATTGCCTGTGTGTTTGCAATTCAAATTACTTAAATGATTTTTTGAAGATCTCTTCTTTCCAGTTAAAGTGCGTCCTGTCGTTTCACAACCTTATATAATGTGATTTAGGGTACTTCAGTTTTGAAATAAAAAATGTAGCACATCAATTCTGAACCCAAATCCAGATGCACAAATGTGATGAAATTCGTGTGCATATTTTTTGGAAAAGAACTATGAACATTTAAAGGTGAAAATGTGCAGTTCGTTCTGTTCTATTTAATTTTCTTTTCGTGCAAACCTCTCGAGTCTCTATCAGCCACCACGTGCAGCTGTCGTCAGTGGAAAAGTTCAACTCCAGCGTGTGCTATCTGCCCATCAGAGAGATGAAGTTAGCAGCAAGTTTTCATCCAATCCATTGATCACTGTCCATTTTCTCTCTAACTGTGGGCAAGTAATAGATAGAAATAGACTGTAGACTGACAGTAACTCTTTGGGTCACAGGGTGTACCAAACAGAACGTCCTGTACCGAACAGTTCGGGACGAATAAAGGTATCGTACCATACAATCAAGCACAGTCTCCACATAAACACATACATATGTAAAGTCATCAGAAGAGGTCTAATTAGGAATTTTAAGTAAAAACACCTGTGTGTGTACCCAGGGTGTGTAGGGCCTTTAAGATGAAATGGCAAACTTGTTAGAAAGCATTTCTTATTTACACATCCAGCAGAGCGACAGCAGTATTCATTTGGGTTTGATTGTCCAAGTCCAACAGATCTCTCCTGTTTGACTCAGTTATGGTCTCCACCAGCTCCTGAGGTTGATATCTGTCTCTTCAGCTGCCAAATGATCCACTATGTTCACTAACTGTGCCTTTGTCAGCAGGTAGTGTACAGTGGCGTTGGGCAGCTAAACAATAAGCTGAAACTAATGCTCTGTAGGTTCATCATTACGCACGACTCATTTCACATTTTCACATTGTCATTTTTATAATGGTATGAAATATTGATTATAGCAGCTTTAAAGTAACTTTCCCAACACATGATAGACCCAAGAGTAAATCAGTCCATTGGGATGTAGACATTCAGTCTGTTGGTCCAGAAGCTCTGCTGTCATTTGTGCCAGGTTTCAAATGTCCATTATCCTCTCAAGTCTCTTTCTACTTTCGGAAAGTTGTTCCTTTTCACGATGATGGTTGCGCAGTTCCAGAGAATAATAATGACATATGTGAATTTTTAAATTTAATGGTGTTCTCCTTTAAGGACACAGCAGCAGCAGCAGCAGCGGCAGCAGCAGCAGTGGCGGCAGCAGCACAGTAGTAGAACACCATCTGATAGTCATTACCCCTCCCCTCTCCTCCCCCCTGCTTTCTCCTCCTCTTCTCCTCTCGCTTGATACTCTTCTCTCGGCTCAGACGTATTATTCATTAGTCTGATGAAAAACACCCACCAACTTAGCCGGGCCCAACCTCGCTCCCGCACACACTAACACAAAGACACTATGTGCACTAACACACACACACACACAGTCCCAACCCAGCTGAACCGCTCTGGCGTGGGTCAGGGACCTGTCAAAACTCGGAAGCAGGTCTGGACCCGATACGGTACCACAGAGCAGGCGTCTTGAGGGGGAGAGAGGCTCCAAGGAACTGAGCTATTTATCGTAGTCCTTGGATGGTCGTTTGTAGCCTCGACTGAAAGTGATAGAAGGAAGGGAGAGGGGGAAGAGCTTCTAGACTTGTTACTGTGCCACAGAGCAGACGTCTGGAGAGGGTCATTACCAAAAAGTAACTGTCTGCTTTTAACTGCAGAGATGGACAACAGGAAGAAGAATAGGAAAAGGAAGAAAAGAAGGTGGGTTGGTGGAAAGCAGGAGGGAAAAGGGGACAGAGGCAGCAGTTGTGAGACAGAGGAAGAAAAGTGGGATGGAAAGGAAGGAAATGAAGGAGGGAGGGAAAGAAGACGAAGGGGAAAGAGCTGGCGGCGGCCTGCCAGCTCTGCAGACTGCTCGGTGTATCGCATGGGGAAAATGGTCGGAAGTGCTCGCCCCCCCAACTTGCACCCCCGCCGCCACCACCACCAGCCCCAATTTCAGCCTCATTCAGCCTCAGCTCCAGCCACACTCTACTGCGTTTCCCAAGAGAGCCAGACTCTACAGCTGGCCTTATTAAACCAAGAGAGGCAGAGAGACAGAAAAAAGACGGAGAAGGAAAGAGAGGTCACACAACTGGAAGACATCAGTTGAAACCGTGCTCGCTCTCTTTTTTCAGGCAGTTTTTTCCGTTCATATCCCGTTTTATGATAGAGTTTCTCACAAACACGCTCGCAGTGCACTGGGTTCAAACACATAGTAAAAAGCTATTGTTTGATTCGACATCCCTCAGAACGCTGTAAAACAATGAAGCAAATGCTGGGAAATTAAAGACTGTGCGACTTTTATCTCGTTTTGTCTGAGTGCGTCTGAAGGCTGTCGTCATACATCTGAGCCCTGCCGCATGAGAGCGTCTCCTAGAGTTTGTTTGAATCTTTCAGTACTTGTGAACACACTGGGGCAATAAAAGAAACTTTCATGGGTGGAAGTCTGTTTCCAATCCATTATCTGGTGTTCATTTTTAATTTGCTTCTTTTCTATTGCAGCTAGTCTGAGTTGCTGTTTAACCTTAAGGGGGTTTTGCTGCTGATTCTCTCTGCTTTAGAATAAGGTAATCCAACACATTCACACCTACACTGAGTGTTTCCACAAACAGCTTCTGATCTGCTTCACTTTGGTAACTGAGGGTGAAGTGCATTGCCCAAGGCCATCTCACCTTCAGTTCATATCCAGAGTCAGGAAAGCCTCAGCTCCTGTTTGTCTGGGGATTCAAATCGGCAGCACATTTACAGCCAGCACAAACCTGATATGGTTGATCTGACAGATCACTCAGTCTTGCTTGGATGTCTAGAGCAACAATATGCCAATATGAGTTTTGTCATTCTTTTTTAAATCTAACTGTAGTCTGGGAAAACCTGGACAACACTAGGAACCAATATTTCAATCTAATATTATACTTTGTACCTTGAAGCACAACCTACTTTTCCATTAATAATTGGTTGTTAGACAAAAAAAAGCTGACCAATCACAGCTCTTGCATGTGGTATCCCCAACATGTAGTTTTTAGGATGTGCACATCAGCAATGTTGTAGCCTACTGCCGTTGTGCATAGGCTTGGTAGCAACACCATAACACCTTTATGTATAAATATAAAGCATTCGTCAGATTTAGTTTAGTGCTGTATCTCATGTGTTTCTCACAGTAAATTATATTAATTACGTGTATTACATAGCCAAAGCACTCTCCACTCTCTGTCACCCTCAGCATTTTATTCCAGTGTAGGTGAAAGGTCTGTTTCATGTCAGTGGATATAAAAAGAAAAAATCAAGACACCGTTCAGTTTTCTGCAGCCAATCAGACCCTGAGCTGCGCTTAAAACTCCTCTCGTGACTATTAGGCCTCTGTTTCCTGTTGAATGAAATGTTGGACCCAGAGAGTGAAAGGAGAGACACTTAACAAAGGTATAAGAAGTTGACCGAGCGCCAGTTTGGAAGAACTGCTCGTCACCTGTGAGATATTTGCTTTGTTGCGGCATAAACAATATTGAAAGCTCTCTATAGACGTTAACGTGAGCCATATCGCCGAGGGAAACTGTTAAAGGCTTTGTTACACAACTAAATCAGTTGAGCACAGACAGCTGCAGCTGGCCCGCGCTCCATTCATGATGTGGAGTAACTGATATTAAAAAACTGATTACCCAGCTCAAGAAAGGCTTCTCCAATCAGAGCAGATCCGGCCTCCTCTTTCGCTCGCTCTGAGTTATTGACGACATAAAAGCGGGTCCCCAGACTCTGCCGTTAAAGACTGCGGCCAGTAGCAGCTCTGCCTCTCCTGCAGCTGAGGACTGGTGGAGCGTCAGTAGCAGACTGAAAGAGAAATCACCTGTGATGTCATCGCTACTAATGAGGTGGCAGGAACGAGTTTGACCACCTGACTCACTCAGCAGCTCACCTCTGTAGTTTTAGCTTTCTCTTCAACTCTCCCAATAGCGCTCTCACTCGCTTTTTCTTCTTCCCTCCGTCTGCCACCATCTCTTCCTACAAATAATTTGGTTTTTTTTTCTTGGTGTTTTCCCCGACTGGTTATATGATCTTGGCCAGAATGTCCTGCTCTGTTGTACCAGGACTGCAATCATCAGTCATATTTTTTTTCAATTTAGTCTTAGTCCTGTGTCAAATGTCCTTGTTAGTTTTTATCATATTTAGTCAACCTCATCCTGTTTTTATTAAATGAATCTATTTTACTATAGTTTTACTCAATGAAAACAGTTGACCTTTCAATCTGTTTAGTCATCTAATTATGTTGGACATTTCATGCCAAAGCCAATATTTTTTTGTCATTTTACACACTTATTTCGCATAAGATTTTATCTTGTTATTATCTGATGAAATAAAACAACCCAACATTTCATTAACCTAACTCAATTTCTTTGTGGTGAGCCTTAATGTGTCTCTTCAGGTTTGTGGTATTCTCACCAGCTATTTCATGGCCGCATTGCTTCCCTCATGATAAAGCGATGCATTTGGTTTTTTCTCGGCCTCACCGTAATGATTGCCCTGTTGTTGTCATTGTTAACTGCTTGTTTTCTGTGGTATAGTTGATGTAAGTTACTCCTGACTGTGCTCATTGTGCGCTGCTGGCGTCGTCTTGATATGGAGTGCAGCACAGGAACCAGAACAGGAAACACTCTTTTTTGTCAACAAAACAAAGAGAGCTTGTCAACAATATTGCCGGTTGATATAGTTACAGTTCATGTTTAATATCGTCTGCGCCATCTCGTCTTAGTCATGGAAACAAAGGTTGAAGGCAAACATATTTAGTCATAGTTTTTGTTAATGAAATTAGCACCAACGCCAAAGCCGCACAGCAGCTGGGCAGTTTGATCAAACAGAGATAAACACGAAACACAAAGCAAAAGTTGCTCGAATGCAGTTCAGTGTTAACAGTCTAATGCTAAAATCAACAGCCTGGTCTCTTTGAGAAGCAAATAACTTACGTTAACATGGTCGGCCATGACAAATGGACATCATCTGAAAGGTAACAATAAATAAAATGGTTCACACTATGGCTTTCCAAACTCTTAAGGCTCTGGCTGGCTCCATGACGTTCCATGGTGTAATGACTGGCTGCCTCAGATGCCAGGAAGCTCACATCACTGAGAGAGAGAGAGAGCGAGAGAGAGAGAGAGAGAGAGAGAGAGAGAGAGAGGAGACGGGGAAACACAAAGGGGGGAACAGAGAGTGTGACAGAGAGAGAGACAGGAGGAGGAGGTGGTAAAAAAGCCCACTGGCAGAAACTTGTTCCTACAAGTGGCATTTAAAAGAAAGATACTGAGAGAGAAAGAGAAATGCAATACAGAGAAAAATATTCACAGGGTCATATATGTACAAAGACCAGTAAAGAGAATGATTTAGCGTCTATTAAAGTAGGAGACAGAAAGAGACAAAATCCCTCCTCTACTTGCTTGAACTTGTGTTTCTGACCTATGTGCGAGGTTTGTCTATATCACCTGCTAATATCACAAAGTGGGTCACCAATGGCAAAGATCATTCTGATGACAGATTGTTTCACCAAGTAATGGTGCTGTTAAATAGTTAAATCTTCAGCCACAGAGGCGATGAATCCTAAAGGAATAGTTTGACAGTTTGAGGCTTGTATAGGATTATTATAGAGACTCAGATTAGAAGATCGATACATCTCTCATAGCTGGATGCTAAATATAAGGCTGGCACCAGCGCAATTAGCTTAGCTTAGCATATAGACTGGACACAGGAGGCTTAGCCCAAAGGTGACAAAATCAGCTTACATCACCTGTAAAGCTCATGAAGTAACATGTTATATCTTGTTTGCTTCCTCTGTACTAAAACTGAAGTGTAGGGATTGTGTGCCGGACTATTGCTTTGCCCGTAGCAGTGACTTCCTCCAGTCTTGCCATCAGTGTGAGTTTGCAACCAACCTTATATGAGACTATGCATTTAAGATGACACCTTCAAGGCTCCCCTTGTTGCAAGTATGGGTTTTATAATTTGACCACGAGTATAGATATGCAATAGTGGCATTATTTGCTGACCAAGTTTAAGTGCCGTGACATTTCCAGCGATTTTCAGACATCTCTTTAAATGTCTGAAAGTTTACTTTACTTTAGGAAAGTTAAAGTGGAGGTGTAATACCAATTCATATTAAACTGCAAAAGCAGTTTTATTGTCAGGTCAAGTCCAAACATTTCATACTTCATACTACATTTTATGACTGTACTACTGTGGCGCAGCAGTGAAGCGGTGGCTTTCACAGACCAGACCTTGAAGAGTGAAAAACAGCCCGTCTTTAAAAGTATCACTTCAATTATTGGGCAGCAGACGGGCCGGAGAGACGCTTTTTGCTTGTCCTCCAGGAGGTCAAAGGTCAGGGTCACATACAGAGTAACACCTGTTGAGCTGATACTGAAGGGATTATTTTTGTCTTGCTTATCCAACCACATAATACTGCACTGCATATACAGTACATTTTACAGGAGAACAGCCATTTAATTAGGAATTCTTGCACTGTGCGTACATTTTATTGTCTTTCACAAGAAAAGAGAGGCACCGCAGGAGGTGTGAGAGTAAAGATCAGTGGTATGTCGAGAATGGAAGAAGTGAGGAGAAGAGTTCATTTGATGAACTTGTTAAGGGAGGCTGAGGGTTGAAGTGAAAGATGTGTGAAGTCAAACCTTTGTGTTAAGTGTGTGTCTCATGTGTGTGTTTGATGTTACAGTCTTGTAAAGCAGCAGCTGGAGAGGGCTGTCCCCTGAGAACCACCGCAGCCAGCTAGTAAACCATGCACACGCACACACACACACTCACACACACACACAGATGCAGTCTTTAATAAAGCTATTGCTCGGGAAACAGACCAGACCCGGGCCAATCTGAGGCTCATTTAAAGCGAGAGTGACACGGTCATGCTCGCATTCATATAGATTCACATCCTCTCAGCCTGGAAAAAAAAAATGACAGAAGAACCTCATTATTCTGACTTTCAAACCTACAAGCCAGCAGTTTAATAATCAGACAATAGAAAAAATATGACAGACAAGTGGCAGATATATTGAAATGAAGGCCCATGGTGAACTCTTCACTGATGTGTGCAATTTTAAGCATTTTGTCTGCATATGGTTCTACTGTAAAACTGTAAATGTACTGTAAAACTGCCCCGTCCAGATGTGGAGTTAGTAATAGCAGCCACGGCAGGGGGGGACACCTAGCGAGTGCTATGAAGTCAGTAGCTCAGTGAAACTCATTAGAAAAGTGGAACACCTGGAAGACCCTGTGAAACAGCAGACTGAGGTACATTTTTTTCTCATGTATTTTAAGTATTTTGTTTTTGGCTCTGTCTGTGCATAACGGGTGAGAATAGGAAGAAGTAAACAAAATGATGATTAATGTATTTTGCATATTATTATTTTTTAAGCTGTGCATCCACTTATATGGAAAATAAGAGACAGGTGCAAGGGCTCAGGCAACAAGTCTGTGTGGACAAACATTAGCTGCAGACAGAGCTCTGAATTAGCCTGCGCCCCGAGATTCTCCATATTTAAGGAAACCACTGTTCTTTGCACATCCCCATGTCATCTAATATCTTTTTTTCCTTGATTGTAGGAATTATATTGGATGACATCATGCTGCAGCTGACTGGGAGCAAACACTCCTATTTTAGAGCTGTGGATCGTTTCCAGAGAGATGATATAACACAGTCCAGATGAGCCCCTCCAAGGATTGTCTCATTATCACACATGCCGCAGCTGCACGACCACTGTGTGTGTGAGGAGCCGTGCGCGCGCGTGTGTGTATGTGTGTTCATGTGTGTGTGTCTGTGACCATTTAAACTCTGCTTGCAGTCAATTACCAGAAAATGACTTGTGTCGACCATTTTCTTTCCAAAAAAACTAATTATAGGGTTTGGGTTAAGGTTAGGATTGGGGTTAGGACTGCAGGAAAGTCCTGGACCGAGCTTGTTCCATGTGGACGACGTGAAACCAGGGGCGTAGCCAGAGGGCTGCCAGGGTGGGACTGGACTCCATCCAAATCTGATTGCTCCCCCTCTGTACCAACTCAAAGTCTGGAGTGTATCTTTAGATATTTTGGGTTCACCAAACTTAACAATTACATTGTCTCTAAGGTAACCTCTCAGACAGTAAGTCAATTGAATTTTTTTTTCCTGACAATAGTGGCACAAACACTTATGACCTAAAAAGTTATAATAGAGTTGAGACTATTTTTCAGAAAGTCAACAATTCAACAAATAAGCTTCACAAAGGTGCCAGTTCTTCACACTGTATTCACTTGTGATCAGAAGCTCGTCCCAGGCCTCCCACTTTTCAAACACTGCTTGTGTTACATATTCATTCATCCCCAGTGCAACAAAACAAGCAACGATCATCAGTGGGAGACAGTTTATTAACTATTAGTCTTGAGAATTCATCTTGTGGTTGTGATAATGTTTTAAAAGCCTAGTATTCCCCAGAAAATGAACTTGGCACCAAATAAAACCCAGAGGGAGAGAAGTGTTTAGTGGCTGTTTTTGGTTGAAAATGAAGTGAAAATGAAGAATGCAAAAAGCCAGTTAGTAATTAAATGTTTTTGTTTTTTTAAATAATAATAATTATAACATTTTACTCACCAGCTGCATGGTTGAGGAAGATTTATTTAACAGAAGTGTTACTGTTTAGCTACAAACCAAGTGAACGCTAATGACAGGAAAACAGTTGTTCTCCAATACTGGTTTGTTTTGAAGTTTTGTTGTCTCTTAAACATCTACTGTCTTTGCAGAGTTTAAAAACAAAACAAAAAAGAACAGCAATAAGAAAAATGTTGAATTAGTGGCAGGACAAAGGTGCACTTTTTAAACATTTGGTTTTAACATTTGCCAAATGATACATTGTAACATTAAAATTATATATAACACACAAGCTTAACCACAATATATATGACCCGGATGTCTTGTACGATCTTCAGATGTAAAAAGTAGGATGAAGAGGAAGAGGAGGCAGAGGAGGAGGAGGTAATAGAAGGAGGGTTTCCGACAGTAGCCCAGACCTGACAGTTTCCTTCATATCCGACTTTATTCAGTCCCATACAGGGACTCTGCACATGGTAAAACCATCACAGACGCACAAAACACACACACACACACACAGACTCCCACACACTGCCTCGCTCTCTCACACGTACAGAAGACACACATGTTCTCTCTCAGTCTCCACCAGGAAATGGCTTTTACTCATATTTGAAAACACAAGAAATACAGAGAGGGAGACAGACAGAGAGTCGTTTGGCTCTCAGCAGAAATGTTTGTGCCACCGAAGGCTGAGATCAAGACTCACATCTGGACAGTAGACGTGAACAAGGTGCTTTCTTCATGTCCTCACATCTACTGTCTGTGAACCCCTGAGCAGTGCACCACAGGAGCTGTTTTATCTGTGTATGTTGCTGCTGTTCGTTGGTTTAGTAGCTCTTTTCAATCACCTGGTCTGCAAATTCATTTTCTTGTTGTCACCCAGAACAGTTCGACATCAATCCAGCAAAGAAAATGTTGCTGCCAATTTTACAATACATGGTTTTGGTTAGGCAAATAAATCATTTGGCTAAAATAGGGGAAATTCTCATCATAATTAAATACTAAAGGAATAGTTTGAATTTTGGGATTATTCCCTTTCTTGTAGAGAATTGGATAAGAGCTCTCATGTCTTAGCCAGTTAGCCTGGTTCTGTCCAAATGTAACAGGATCCGTCTACATGCACCTCGAAAGTTCACTTCTTAGCACGCTAATGTCTTGTTTGTTTAACCTTTACAAAAACCCAAGTGTAAAACGTCACATTGCGCCAGACTACTTCTTGGCTGGTCAGTGGCTCACAGACATGAGAGTGGGATCAGTCTTTCCCATCTGTCTCTCAACGAGAAAGCAAATGAGCGTATTTCTGAAAATATCAAACTGTTCCTTTGTAAGGATGGAGATGCTGTTCACTGGTAGCCAATGGAGCACGAACCCGGGCCTCTGGTGTCGAAGATGTTTTGCACCCATCCACCAACCTGTCCTTAAAATCCTAACTCTACACTGTACTGTATTAGTGTTACGCAAGTTTGTGCTGAAGCTGTTCTGCATGGTTGAAATAGGATGAGTTCTGGTAATCTAACCTGGTTATGCACATTTTTTTTTTTGCTAAATCAAATGCATCTTTCTGCACCTCATCAGCCATATCTCTCAACCTGTAGCCTGGACTCTCTTTATCCAACTAGCTCAGGTACTGCTGTGCTGTGTGTATTGCTGTGTGGTCTGTTTGGTAAGAGAGACCAATCTTTGAAATTCAACTGAACTCAATGACTAATATACCTCCACCTGCAAGGTAGCTGGCAAAGTGACTGATAAACCACTTCAACACTTTCTGAGACACACGGTACAAACATACAAGTGCTGGTCTTTCACCAGCAAACACATCAATTTTTATTGGTTTACAGCTTTAAATAGGAGGCCAAGAATTTGTTTGATTCAGAGCTACAGGTATTAAGTTAAAAGCTGTTTTCTTTTGCTTTGACCTCAATAAAAACCATAAAAAACCCTCATAAAGTTAAACCAGCAATGTATTCTTACACCACTCACCAAAAATGTGTCCTTAACTCATCTAGCCTGGTTAACTGAGAACCTCATCATAGTCAGCTCGGTTGGACGAGGCTCAAAAACACATGTAATTTTGTCTGCTGCCACTAGACGGGGTGAGAGACGGGGGGTGGGGGGGACGAACGCCTGCCCATAATAACCACCAGACATGACTCATTCAGCGTGGAATACCACAGCAGCCACAGACAGGTCTCTGGCAGACGAGGAGCAGAAATCCGACCCTGCAGCAGAGTTTGTGAATGGGACAGGAATGAGCAAAACCAGGGTAAATTTAATAGAGCTCCAATAGGTTTCAAAGATTTAGGAGTTTTAAAAATTCATCAAGTATTTGGTTTGGCTTATTTAGCAAAGTCAAGTGGCTAAAAAAGTGTGTGCTTTATTGATAAGATTCAACAGAGAAGAAACTCCTTTCTCCTCTCGCAGTTTCTTTTTTTATTTCTCTCATTTAATTCCCCGTTGGTTCATTGATTCTCTTGGCAAAAATCCCGCTCATCAAGTCATCAAGCAGAACTCCTAAAAGACAGCACAGGAACAACACATCACCTTGTCAGATATGATTGTAGCTCTGATCATCGTCATTCTTGCCCAGACTTCCCCCCGTGGAGAGCACCACTCAAATTGAAGACTAACACATGTTGGACAGTCGAATCATTATTTGCTTATGTGGAGTCCATCCAAGGCTGGAGGGCCTGGAGAGCCAAGAGTCTAATCTGTGGGCATGAGGAGTAACATAGAAATAACATATTGTACAACTTAAAGAATGGCAAGGGAGCAAACTGTGAGCGGTCACATTACATGAAAACAGCAGGCAGGAAGTGTTTTGCAACAGCGGAAAATCTTCAGGTCCAGTCTGACCACCAGACTGTCACACTTCATCTGGCCTGGAGGCTGCGGTCAGTGGATGGATACCTTCCCTACCGTAAGGGTTTGATACGCTGTCATACATTTGTGTGTTGCTCCCTCTCGCGCTTTTTTTTCCTATTTCTTTTCCTCTTTCTCTCTCCTCTCTGACGAACCTAACACTTATCTTCTTTAAAACTTTCCCCCTCGTTTTATTCTTTCTTCCTCCTTTTCCTCTCGGCTTCCTCCGCTTGTCTTGCTTCACCTCCCGTCTGCCTTTTCTTTCTTTCCTCCTCAGCAACCTTACCTCATCGTGTTTTTGTCTCTTTTTTTCCCCCCCTCTCCTACCTTTCCCTTCAAACTTTCTCATTCCTCCCTCTCTCACCCTCTTTCTCTCCCTGTTTGTGGTCAGTCACACTTAATCTAGCTCCATCCATCTGTTTCTCTTCATTCGTTTAGTCCGCTCTGTTTTCGATTAAGATTACATCAGGCTTTGACCTATTAGTGTGCCGTGATCCTTTTGAAGTCATTCTGTGGTTACAGGTTAAGCTCAAAGCCCACCACTCTTCTTACTCAACATAATACAGACAGTATTTGGAGGGGGAAGGTTCTTAAAACTTTTCAGCCAGGGACCAAAATGACTTTTTTTTTTTCCTGGGATCCAGGATCATTAAATCATATGAGTGTTCTTGTCATGTGGAGACCCGCTAGAAGAGGGCCTGCGACCCATTTTGGGTCCCAACCCATAATCCAAGCTAGCAATCTGTGAACTGGAATATATTGTTCATTTAACCTCATATCCTGAGGATTTTGATTATATTTTGAAGGTAACTTTCCCAACCAGAGAATTTCTGTTCCTTATTAGAGTAGCTGTTTAAAGTTGAGTTCAAATTCCCCACTAAACATATTGCAGACCTCTTATGTTTTTTTAGAGGGCGTCCTAATGGTTAAGGCAAATACCACATAACCGTCGATGGAAGATCTATGTTGCCTCTCTTCCCTTGTTCCCTACCTACTGTCTACCTCTATATTGTCATATCTAATAAATGCAAAAATGCAGAAAAATTATCTTTAAAAAATTATTTATATATATTATATATAAGATGCGCTTGAGGAGCATATTGAGTCTTACCTATCAATACTCATTGAAATCACTAATATTCCCGATGTTTTTACATGAAGACCAACAAAAAAGAGGCCTGCAGATTCTAAAATCCCGCAGGATATGAATCGGATATACATCCATGTTTCCTAAAATCAGCGCTGATCCCTTATGTTGCCCCCCCCCCCTTTCATATTTGACGGCTAATAAGTAAAACTTCAGCATTTGTTTCCAGATGTAGATCAAGATATCATCTCTGAAACCTTGAAGTTCAGTCCCCCTTTTCATTCTCTGACTTGGATGTCTTTGAATAGAGATTGACTGAAATGTTAAACTGTACATCATCATTACCACTGGGTCAAAGCTGGGGTAAGTAGCCAATTGGCCGAGTCGTGATGCTAAACTGACATCTATTGGCCAAGTTGTGGCAGGGTGGGATGTTAAAGTCATTTAGACTCATCAAGCTAAGTGGACACAGTTGACTGAGAGGTCTCGAACCTCCCCACGTCTGGTTGTGGGTAGCTCTCTGTGCCAACATTTCTCAATTAGAGCAGTGGATGAGAGGACATCTGGGCTGCCGAGTCTACGTCTGCATGGCTTATGTATGTTAATGTACGCCAACGGGCCTGAGTTCATTTTACAAATGAACCATACATCTTTGTCTTTTTAACAGTCAATCAATCATAGTGGTCAAGGTTTGCAACAATATTGTGTCAGTGTCGGAGCTTTTACAGTGCAAAAGGTTAAATATTCTGTCTGCCTGTTGATCAGGATGAATATTTAGTTAAAGGTGCAACCCTCAATATTTTATAAGAACAGTCAATCGGATAACTATGACTGATGTGGAAGGTGGAGCTTGAAGAGATGAACGCACAGAGTAATATCACCTGTCTCTGCAGTTCACTTTAGCTCTTTGAAGCATTGCAGCATCTTTTGTCTTATTGTTTTGGTTTAACTGCCCACAGCTTTACTGTTTTAATTCACTCTCATCCAGTCACAGCAGGCTGATAAACCAACTCCACACTACCTACCCAGCATCAAATGGAAAACAGACAAAATCACCAACTACCTACCAAGATATTTTCCCCATGATTTGGTGGTCACAAAATGTATGTTATGTTCCTGTGTTTAGTTTTTTTTCCCTTTTTGAACGCTGCTTTAAAGGAATACTAATTTTAGGAAATATACTTGCTGAGAGTTAGATGAGAGGGCGCAGTAAATGCTGCAACCAAAGAAAACTCCACAAGGCCACTCAAGAAGACAATTTCAAACTGTTGGTGAAGGTTCACCCCGGTCATGGTATTCAAGTAAGAGTTGAATCAAAGGCAACTGGATTTGATTTGTAGAAAACTATTTTTTATTATTATTATTATTGTTATTATTATGCCCATATTAATGCTTCTTAGAGACACTTTGAAATAAGCCAGCACTGAATCTGTTGCTGTAATGTGAAGAACACATTTTACTGACTACAGGTTAATGACATTCAGTCAGAAGAGACGATTGTGAAAGTGGCACGATCACAAGGATGTCACATTTTCACAATAAGTAGGAAATTGCAGTCATCACATCATTGACCTTGAAAACAGTTTCAGAGGGAGAAGTGGAAAAAAAAAAAAAAAAATAGCAACAGTTTAAAGTTTAAGAGAGGGAATATAGGAAGGTGCTACACTTCCTCATCCTCCTCACTTCTGCCCCTTCCACTCCTCCTCCCACCTCCTCCCACCTCATTGTGATCACCATGCAACTCTCAACGCTCTGAAAAACATCACCTCCATCACTGCTCGGGTCACACATATCCTTCAAACTGCATCCTGTCCGGCTGACTGAGCTGAATGAAGATACTTTAAGAGGTGAGAGCTTCACATCTAATCTGCATGGACGCTGTTTATCCTGATAAATGTTTTGTTCACCTCTCTGTGATTTTCTCCTCCTCCGGTGACATTACAGAGCTCGTGTCAGCGGAGATGTTGGCAGGTGCGTTAGTTCTTGGCACCATCCTAACAGCTTTGCCAGGTAAGAGAGAAACACAAAAATACACCAGAAATTATAGCTTTTTTCATCATGAGGTTTTAATTGAACAATGTTTTAAAAAGCATATTCTTATTACTTAAGATAAATAAGTTGGCTCCTTAATTGTCAGATATTTGTATTGTATTCCAGCTACATAATAAATGTGTCACACATACTATAAAACAACAGTTTAAAATAATGAATGACAGACTTATTGGCTCTATTATGCACATAAGGTCCTGCAGCCAGGTGCCCTTGCCTTTACGCTCAAGTTATTTATAAGTATTGATTGCCTTTTGTGCAAGGTAGTCAGCCAGGCAGGCAGTTAGCAGCACAGGACGACACCACGGCTGCGCATCGAGGCTCATTCTCACTGCTCCAGTTTTATGTGTCACTCTCCGAGCTGATCAGAGCTGTGGTTTGACAAGTTTTTCTCTGAGGAGTCAAAGAGAAGGAAAACTTTGACTTGTGGGCGGTTGAAATTTGCACTTGTTTTAGTCTTCGAGCATGCGTTCCCTAAACCTTTGGTGGCCTGTGTTATGTGGGGAGCAATCTGTGGACGTACAGCCAGTTGTTATGAATGCTTATGGTTACACATGGTTTTGGTTTGGTTTTGTGTGCTGGCCTTTTAGTTTGCTTTTGTAAAACTGCGCACGTGTGAATGAACCTTTTGCATTTGTGTGTTATGTTGTTGATGATTTTGCATATTTGTGCCTTTACATTGTCCGGCAGGTATCCACAGCAGGTGGAGTGTGTCCTTTTCCAGGAGGGAGATCTGTGTGTGGGCAGGAACAACTGTCACTCTGCCCTGCCGTTATGATTACCCATCAGGTATCTAATCAACATATAAACCTTCTTTATTCCATTTTGCCATTTTATTTTTGTATTTTAAAAATCAAGCCCAATATCTATAACGAGTGAAAAAGCCACTGAAATCTTCTGGATCTTACATGAGTTCCAAGCCATTAGGGTGAGTTCGGAAACCTAAAGCCTTATAAAGCATAATTTTTCTTCTTATCAATACAGTGTTCTTTGCATTAGTCACTATAATTTTGACTGAGTGAATAGTTTTGCTGTGTTTTTCTTCCCCTGCACAGGTCACACTGTGAAGCGGGTCATGTGGTTCCACGTGTCTGCAGAAGGTCGCAGGGAGTTCGTTCACCACACTGACCCGAACCAGATTAGCCTGTCGTACCGTGGACGCACTCGGTAGGAGAAACACGCAGCGATTTTTCAAAGCTGACATGCTGTAAATATGAAATAACGCACAAACCTATGACAGATGAATCTTTGGCTTCCAGCTACATCGGGGGCAGCTATTCCAGCTGTTCGGTCCAGATTCGGGTTGTGAAGCTGAGCGATGCGGGCGAGTACCACTTCAGGTTTGAGACGGACCAACCGCTGGGGAGATGGACCTCCCCGAACACCATCGCTCTGGATGTAACAGGTCGGTCCATGCAGACTAAAACTGCTGCAACATCTCTGCTGTGACAAAGATGGATGAGGCCATAACTGTCCTGCTGTGGACTCATGCAGCTAGTGTTTTTGCGCGTGTGTGAACGTGTGTGTATTTCAGACCTCCAGGTCCAGGTGCATCCAGCGAGGCCCGCCAACATGTTTGGCTTTGGAGAGACTGTGTTTGTAGGCTGCCAGGCCAGAGGATGTGCTGCTCCAGGAAGGAGTCTTGCACTGTACAGGTGTGTTTAATCTTCATGTGGGTGTATGATTAGTCCCACAGAAAGATGTTCAGAGCATATATTCTAGTTAATATTTAAAAGGTATACCATCTGTTGCACTGTAGATTTGATACAAGGCTCTGCACACAGGAACGGACTAAACCTCGGCTCCTATGAGAAGTGGATGATCATCAACCGCTTTGACCAGCAGCATGCTGGAGCGTACACCTGTCGACCAATCCCACCGCAGAACGTCCAGTCGCCGTCCCTCTCCCTGGCTCTGGGACGTGAGTACAATCAGCCACTGAAGCTGCTATTGGCTCTGATAAACATTATTGAAATCAGTTTTGGTATTGTGTAAACTGTTTTGCATTACTTTGCCTCTCCTCTCCTTTTTTCTGTTCTCTTTTCCCCATTTCTTCCTCATATATCACTTTTTCCTCTCCCACCTGTTTTCACTCTCTTCCCCTCCAGACCGTCCTCACTCCACCTCCATAGCAGTCTTCCCAGTAGGTGAGGTGTCAGAGGGGGGGTCGGTCACTCTGACCTGCAGTAGCGACGCAGCTCCACCTGTAGAGAGCTTTGCGTGGTTCAAAGGTACGGGACATCATGATGACGGCACTCAATGTTCAGTGTGAACATTCGCCGGCTGTGTCGTAGATGTGAGCTAACTGGCTGATGACAGTGACATACGCTGTAATGTGATTTTCATCCTGCAGCTGGACAAGTGAAGCTCCTTTAATGATTTGTTGAAGCGGAGTGGGATCAAGTTTTCCCCGAGAATTGCAGGAGCTTTGAAGAAAAAAGTTATTTTTCAAGTGCAGCGTGTAAATCTTTCTTATGCTCATAATATCAATTCACGTGTGGACTAACCTGCACTGTGTCTCTGTCTGCTCTCCAGACATGGACAGTGGCAGCATCCCAGACAGTTTCAGGCCTCAGCTGCATCTGTCCCACCTCAAATACACAGACAGAGGGGAGTATTTCTGTGTAGCACGTAACTCCCTGGGAACAGACCGCTCCAAACCACTTCAACTCAATGTCACTTGTAAGTTTGTCCAATGTTTTCAACTTCAAACACTGTAGTTGAAACTACATGCTTAGGTCAGAATTTAATTTTGATAGTATAAAACCTTTGTAAGCTCATATTAGGTCTGGGTGTATAATTATACCTTAGATCCTGTTGTGTAAATGTGTGGAAGGTTAGTCTGGGTCAAACCGATTAGGCAACAAGTCTATTCAAAAACTAGTCATAATGAGAGTACGCTATCATGTGCATTCAGTAGGAAGTGATACAAACTGCTGATCTTTCATACTTTTACTTTACTGCTGAGTAAAGAGTCATCAAGCTTTCACCCGTTCCACCTGCTCAGATGTGAGGATTTGCTGCTAAATGATAATTAGCTGAATATTTTGGGGTGTTTTTTTTCTGTTAATATTATACTGTAGTTTCCTGACCCTGGTCCTGCTTTCATGTCTGCTTTCCTTCATACCTAAAACTAGATCTGCAGGCTGTATCTAAATGTCATATCTCCTTTTTCACTTGTGCTGCCGCCTCCACATTCTTCTATGAGAAGCTGTTAAAGGGTTAGGTTGGATTTTCTGAAATGGGATTGTATGAGGTACCATAGTCAGTGTATTAACTACAGTTTGGAGAAGCAGACATGAGTACCAGCATGGAAGCTAAGAAATGCACTACTATGAATGAATACTACGGGGAAGCAGCAAAACATTAAAAAATCATTATCAGTTTAAGTGTAGAGTACATTTAGAATATTTTCACTGCTTCACCTTGTCAGACAACAGAACAGTAATGATGCTCCTGTTTTTCTCACTGTCTGTTCAGACTCTCCAAAGAACACGCGTGTGCTGGTGAGTCCTCCAGGTGACATCAGAGAAGGCTCACCTGTAAACCTGAGCTGTGTGAGCCACGCCCACCCTCCTGCCAGCAGGTATGAGGAATGTTCCTGCACCAAGAAGTGATGCACGATGTCGATGCTGAGTTAACGATGCTGATTTTCTTATCATGGTCCTCACAGGTGTTTTTGCTGTTGTTTTCATCGTTATCATCAATCTTGCACTCATCGTTGTCATCTTGATATTCTCTTCTTTCTCACTTTTTAAATTCACCTTTATAAAATCTAGTGTTTTTCCAGTGCATTCCTTCTCCTCTCTCTTGCAGGTACGCCTGGTATCGGATCCTAGGTGACCAGGTGTTGGCTAAAGGAACCATCCAGAACCTGACGTTCCCCTTAGTGCGTGCTCACCACGCTGGTCAGTACTACTGCAAAGCATGGAGCCGGTTAGGATACCAGACCTCCCCTGTTACTACACTCACTATACTTTGTAAGTAGTGGGTCTGCTGTTTGTGTGTGTGTGATATGTTTGGGAGTTATCTGGGTTGCCTGTTTGGTATGAATGCAAATGTTTATCTGAGGACATGCTCTCACAGACAGTGCTGGGAAGGATGTGTCAGATGCTCTGATACCGCTCCTCTCCTCTCCTCTCCTCTTCACATCAATACCTCTAAAGTTTCTCTCCATCTCCTCCTATCTGTCTTTCTATCCACCTCTTCTCAGTCTCCACTTGTCCTGTCTCTGTCCTGGAGAAATTATTGTGACAGTTGTAGAGCATTATTTACATGACAAAACTTTCAACCCTCTGCATCTATCTTATTCTTTCTCTCTCTCCAGATCCTCCAAAGAACACCTCCGTCCTGGCTCGTCCCTCCAGTGTGGTTGATGCCGGCCGACCTTTGACCTTGACCTGCAGCAGTCAGGCCAACCCAGCGGTGGACAACTTCACCTGGCACCGCTTGGCTCTGGATGGGGGCTCTGTACAATGTTAGCATCGTAAAAATGTGGTTCCACTCAAGGTTAACATGACAAAATCATCAATACCTAACTCTGTGGTAAATGTCAGTAAGATGTCATGCTCCGTGTGCCTCTGGCTTGAATCCTCCATCTCTCTGTGAAACAGTAAGTGGATCTTCTTCCTCTCTGTGCAGCTTGGGGCACCAAGTCTGGTCCTGTCTTCACCTTCTCAGAGGTCGGCCCTGGAGAGAGCGGTCAGTACTACTGTGAGGCCAGGAATCGGATCGGAGCCCACAGCTCTCCCGTCCTCACTGTGCGAGTCAGAGGTATATCATAATTCATGAATGGACACTTCTCTGTCTTTCACACTGCCTGTTCATGTGTTTGAGAAACCTATCAGATGAAATTTTGTACAGACTTTCATGTTCTCCAGAAGATGAATCACACTGACTTTGGTGACCACATGGTTCACATTTGTGGTGTTGAGTGAAATATCTTTAATGCTGTTGGTTGCATTTCTTCCATTTGGTACAGACATTTATGTCTCCCTCAGGATGAATTGTAATCATTTCAGTCATGTCTTAACTTTTATTTAGCATCACCCTCAGGTCAAATTTTAATTTGAAAAATACTTTATCAGCAAATACCTGCAAAAGAAATGACATTCCCATCAGCCACAACCATAATTTGTGTTTAATGTTAATTAACAAATATAACCTGTTAACATGATAAACTAAGATGTTGAACACAGCAAACATTATACTTATACTATTCTTGTGCGTATTTAGCTCAAACTGTGCTGAAACACATCCTAAAGACTCATATAAAGTAAATAATACCTGAACACTACAAAATTATTTTATGGAAACAGCTTCCCAACACTGGTAGACAAGCAGATGTATCATACATTAAGAAACATTAATGAAGTGGTCATATGCTGAGTTACTTATCTCAGCTGTCAGTAGAAGGAAGCGAAACTGGGAACTATTTCAATGAAAATGTAATGGATCGCTTCACAGTGCAAGTTTTTCCTGCGAGAAGAACGAGGAGTCTTCACAGTGTGAGCTCTTTAACATTATGTGGGGCTTTTCATGAGTTGTGAAAGTGTCAGAGTCACATTCACACTCAGTCTGAAGGCCTTTAGTGGTTCATCTCTGCTGGCAGCCGCTCCCTGACACTCACCTGCGTTCGCTGTGGCGGGTTGTGTCATGATTTCTCTCTTCATTTTGAGTCATTGTGCACGCCATTGTCACTTTTAAAGGTGTGATGGAAGCGATGAGGTGTCGCCGATAAGGTCAGTGAAACACCCCCGGCCCCATTTTTACATCTATGTTTCTGATTATCTCATACAAAGAGCAAAAGAGTGTTTCTCTGAGATTACAGCACAGGGGAGGTTTGTAGTGTTTGAAACGATGAGTGATGAAACCTCCCCTGTCACTATCGCAGCATGAGGTCCAGGCCCAAGACTTCGGTCTGTACGGTCTGATGGTTTCTGACTGTTTGTCTATGAGTCATGGTGAGTCATGTAAAGTCCTCTCGCTCTGAGGGGAGAGGAAGGGGTGATGAGGTGTTGTGGAAAACTACTATTTGAGTCTAGACAGCTGAAGAAGTGGAGTTAGGTTTGGAAATCAGAACTGGAAACACAAGTCTCAAGTCTAGACGCCTGCGAGATGATGCACGGCTCTTTCCCCCGTTCCTCACTTTCTCTCTTTCTATTTTTGTCTGTTGCTCTTTTTTAGTTTGCCGCACTTCTATTTTTACTCATCTCAAGTTAACCCTTGTTGTCTCTCATTCCTTCTTGTTTCTGGTCATGCTGATGATCTTTGTTATCCTCTCTCTGGCAGGTCGTCTTAAGGTCATTGCCCTGGCCTCAGCAGTAGGCGTGTCTGCTGGACTGATCACTCTCACAGTGGCCATCATGATCAGGTGACACACCATTATTTGCTAGATGGACTATTTCTGTGTTGTTATATAATAAAAAAAAGACTTCTTTTGTGTCCATTATAGCTCAATTTTGTAGTTCAACATCAGTTTACCTAGTGTTTTATGGGTTTTTGCAGGAGTCTGATTTTCAAACTGACACTTTCATTACTTATTATTGTATCGTATTATCTTGTTGTAGGGCTCATTACTTGCTTATGTTTGATAGTATTGTCTCTCTGTCTTCATAGTAAGAACATGCACAGAGTTGACATGGAGTCAGGAGAAGTAGCAAACAAGGTACAGTTCTTATTGATCTATTATTTTTAATTTGTCTTAAAATGACTTAACATGTTCATATGTTCACAAAAACATTCTTAAGTTTCACAATAGTTTCACAATAAATCAGGACAGTTTCAATTATGTGCCATTGCAATGTTCTCTGTTAAAGACTGTTAATTAAAAAATGACCCCTGAGTTTTTGTTTCATTCTTTCCTTGTTTTGTGTGTGTGTGTGTGTGTGTGTGACCCCAGCGCCTGTCAGTGACAGCTGACACCGTGTTCTATGAGTCAGCCCAGCAGACCTTTCCAGTGAGAAAGGGCAAGATGTCCGACATACCGGTACACAACTCAGAACACAAATTGAGAGTCTTATCATACTCTGGAAAATAATGATATACAATATATTACAAATTAATGCATCTGTGCGTGTGTGTGTGTGTGTTTGTGCTCAGGAGGAGCCAGAGGACTTGAGTGACAGCTCCCACCCTGCTATTGTCCCTCTGAAGGATGCTCCACCAATCACAGAAGTTGAAAGTCACAGCCCCGCCTCCAACTACATCACTGTCCACTACTCCAAGTTATCCAGGTAAACACCACCTTCCTGCATCTGTGTCACTTTTTCTTCTCCTCTGAACTACATCCGTCTCTCTGCCCATTTTACTTTTGTCGATCTGACATTTTCTGTCTCCCATCTACACCATCTGTCTCCCTACAGAGCTGTTGACCACAGCAGCAATCTACTGTTTTATGTCTTATGTGCCACAGATTTTATTTTACAACTGCACTGGCCCTCTTGCTTTCTTCTTTATCGTCCTGTCATCTACACTTTCCACTCCTTGTCTTTCCTCTTCCTTTTCTGTGATATCCAACACCTTCTCCTGTTTATGAGAGGACAATAAATTTCTCATCCCAGTTTTGGATGATAAAAACATTTCAATGGCTGTGGAGCAAAATGAAGATCTGTTTTTTATGATTTGATCTGAGTCAGATGTCCGGATGAACTCATATGGTTTCTGTTTGTTGTTGATGTTGGTTCAGTGGAGACCAGGTGCAGGTCCACAACCTGCCACTGGGTGGGGATAAAAAGTCGAAGGATTCCTCCAAAGTTGTTTACACTTTACTGCAGCAGCCTCGCCGCTGATGGGGGGGGAAAGGTCAATCAGGTATGACTCTTTAAAAGGTCCTGTTTTGTCCTGTTATATTTTTCCTGTTATTGTTTTTTTTTTTTACTTGAAATGGTTCCTACATCATTTTATATAATATAAATATATATGTTGATGTGTAAGTATTATAATAGGACCACATACAGTAGGATGCTCAACATTGATAAGCTTTTACAATAAGCCAGCAAAGAAAGAAAAAGGCCATACAAAAGGATAAAATAAGCAAGTTTAAAGTTCAGAGTTTACCTCAATAATGTATCATTATTTTTTGAAATTTAAGTAGTTGAATGAAATGATAACTAAATTATTACAATCAAATTGTATTCTGTTTTTTAATCTAATAATTTGCATTCTGTTCTGTTCTCTTTGAAGTTTACTCGTGTTTCTTCTCTTCTCATTTGTCAGCTGAAAACACATCAGCCTTTCTCATGTGAACCACAGTTTTCATTCATTCGCCCAGAGAGGATTGTGGGATAGGAAACAACTCCTCTTGAACTCTGACAATACCTTACGCCGTTCTGGGTCACAGCTCAGCAGATCCCAAGGACAACACGTTGTCCTGGTCCTGAGTCCAGCTTTTCAACTATGTTGCATGTCTGTTCCCCTTTTTTTTCTAAGCATCTTACCACTGTGCTGCCTGATGAAGCAGAAACGCTTCAAAACAACTCCAAAACAAAAATGTGAAAAAGCAACGTTCACACTGTTGGTTGTCATTTTGCTTGCATTCATATCAAGAGTACAGGCCATTTACATCTTCTGCTGCTTTTAGTTGATAGTTGACACTGAAATGACCAACCAGGTAAACGTAGATGACACAGTGTGACTGGTTGCTCCAACATCATTTGTATCCTCTGACCCTGAAAAGTGCTAATCAGTTAACAATTACATTTAAAATTGTCTTGAATACAAATTACATATTAGTGAAAAAAAACGTGTAGAGAATGCTTGATCTATAAAGAATATGCAATATTTGACACATATGAATTTCCACGCTGTTATTCACTGATGGTCTAAATTGTTAACAGGCTCATTTTGATTGCTGATGCTGCAGCATTTATTCAGTTGATATAGCTTGCTTCCAATAAATCAGTCTTAGGTAAAGCCAGCAATAATGCATACATTTACATGTTGTGATTTACACGAAAGAAAAATAAAACAAATAATTACAATAGGACAAATTATAGCTTGAAAGTATGTTTCTCCATCTCAAAGTCTCGACAGTGAGTCATGTTTGGTTGTTTTGCAAGCATTGCTAAAGAAGATGGTGGCAATAAAGGCTTGTGATGAAAAACATCAACATGCACATTATTTTTTTCTGTTGTATGAATGTATGAAAGTTCTCTTTTTCCTTGATTCTTTTTGTCTTTCTTCTCTTTGTTTTTCTAATGCACTACTGTTAATGAAATGTTATTTGATCAGTTTATAAGTAAAAGAAATCTACTGTAGAGAAGTTAATCTCACAAAAAACATAATCTAATTATTTATCACTTGATTGATTGATTAACAATTTCACCCCTTGTGATCACAAATGTACGGACACTGCATTGCACTGTTTTATCTACACACTTAGGAGTTTTCACACTGATCAGGTCAAGAGTGTGTTGCTCCATTGTTCATTTGTCAATCTTCAATTACGGCATCTGCCACCACCATGATCTTACAAAATGCAATTTTGAAATGACACTGACTGGCATTAGGGCCACAGACCAAAGATAAACCTGATAAACAAAAACAACCACATGATGATATTTGCCACCATTATATGAAACTCAACATCACAATCAGTTACTGAAGCATTCGATTTTTTTTGCTTAAGTTTTCCTGTCTAATATTCGTGGTGCAGTGGAAATGTTTGGTGCAATAAATGTGTCACTGTCGTGTGCTTATTGTGACATTTTGTCTCTTGGTGTGGAGCTGCAATGGAAACATTTGATGGGGTAATGTGCTTAAAGTTATGGTCAAACAACAATAAAAACCTGCGTAGTCATAATGATTCATGACATCACAAAAACCCACAGTCTTATTCCTCCTTTCTTTATCTCTCTCTCTTATTATCAGTCACCTCATATTAGGTAGTGATGAGGACATAAATGGAGCAGAGGACAGTGGAAGCTCAGTTCATTGGTCTGATTAAAAACCTCTGCTACTGATGTAGTGGTTCATTCACACCAATATGTATTTGACTGATGTTAAGGCAGTTAGACATTTGGGGGTTACTTGCATTCCATCGGTTGCATGGTCCAGTAACACCACCCTGTGGACAAGGACAGATCCTGTTTGCCAGGACAAAGTGGAAACAGCTTTTTTTCTGACATGCTGGCCACTTAGAAAAGGCCCTGGATCCTGGCCAGATTAAAAATGGCTTTCAAATGAGAAACCCTGAGTCAAAATTAACTTTCTAAATCAGAGACAAAAGGACGGTTTACAGTTTAAAGAGCTCTGTAGTCAGACCACAAAGCAATCACACCCAGTACATGATTTATAATTTAAATATGTTATCAACTTGATGTAAGGAGTACTGTGAAGCTACAACTACAGCTACAACTAGTACCATCCACACTTCACACAGAATGAAACCATTTATCCATTGTATGATTTTTGAGCTCATTACATTGAGTGTCTCATTACACCATTACTCTGTTTGACTGGCAGTGACACACGCCAGCACAAAATGTTTGATGACCGTCAATCTGTTAAGTTTCATCATGTCCCACAGACACGCAGGGACACTTGGACACACATGGCAGGAGAAACAGAATAAATTATCAGCAAGCTGTCCAGTGAAGCTTGTGTTACTGTTCCCCATATCCCAGACACCTTGCATCTGTATGTGTGTGTGTGTTAAGATTCATATCATATTATACGTAGTTTCCCAGCTTTATTTAATCAGCACTCTGAACGTGTCACAATGTGATGAAAGGAAGCAGGGAGGGGACTCCCGCCCACTTCTGCTTTTCACTCCACAAAAATCACCTCCACGAGTTTAGAAAGCAATAAGACATATTGCTGTAGTTGGTGAGTTTTACAGACTGATACACAACGTTGATCAAAATGTTTCTTTTTTGATATTGTTCTCAGTGTTGTAAACAGACTGTATATTGATCTGTATCCTGTGTCATGATGTTGCAGGTTGATTTTAATCATGGAAAATTTGATTCTGTTCATTCTAGTAGTATTTCCAGGTAAGAAAACATATTCTTTAAATTAATGAATGGCAGTTTTTATTATTATTATTATTATTATGGATGTTATTTAGCAAATCATGTGGGGGAAAGAGCTTTAAATGACTGCATCTTTATTTATTTTTAGGTGTCTGGAGTGCAGACTGGAGGGTGACCTTCCAAAACCAGTGTGCTTTGAAAGGGACATCAGTGGTTATAAAGTGCGAGTATGACTATCCTACAGGTCATTTGGTCACTTCTGTTAGCTGGTCCAAAGCCCAGCAGGTAAACGGCCAGTGGAGGCGAGTCTCCCTGTCAAACCTCCCTTCACCCCGGGACCAGTTCACATATGTGGGAAACTACTGGAAGGACTGCAGTCTGGAGATCAGTGATGTACAACACACTGATGAAGGAGCGTACTTTTTTAGTTTTACGACAACATTCAACAGATGGACAAGCAGCGAATTCTCTTTTTTGTACGTAAAAGGTAATGACAAAATAATGGAAAAGGGTCAGTTTCTCCTAGATTTAATATGTTTTAGTAAAATAAATCTCTTCTTCTGCTTCTCAATCAGAGTTGAGCGCTGCTGTTCACCCGAGCACTGTGACAGAGGGAGACATTGTCAGTCTGACCTGTAGGTCAGGCTGTGCTACATCTGTAGACATAGTCTGGTTCAAAGATGGACAACCTGTATTAAATCCAGTCTTCCAGGCCAGGAGAGAGGATGTTGGAAGGTACTACTGTGCCGTCCTGGGACAAGAGACGTCCAGATCTGCCTCTGTGGCTCTGAATGTTCAATGTAAGTACACAAGTAAACATTTCAATGCTCAGCTTATTGCGCAGTTTTCCTGCGTCTCAGTCTTTAAACGGTCTCCTCTGTTCCATCAACTTCTCCTCTTTGGTCTATGTAGTTGATTTATTGGGTGAAATCAACAACTGACCACAGTTAACATCTGGATTCACAGAACCAGTCAAATTCATTTCAGTTGTGGCTGTAAGATTTCATTAAATGAGATGAGATTCTGTAATTAGATCTTTTTTATTCATTTTTTTGTGCTGTGAAAATAGTTACACTTGTGGGACAATCGAAAGATCTGAACTGAAAGAAAGTCAAGACACAATATATTAAAATACACATTGTCTTTTTAACCACCTTACCTTATTAACAATTATCTCCTCTAATTAAAGTGAAGAAAATTATTAGAAATTTCTTTTTCTTTTGCTTCATGCAGTAATATATTATAATCTGCTCTCCTTTCTCCCAAAGTACCAAACTCCACTTTTCACTGTGATTCACTGAGTGACTGAACTGAGGCTAAACATCCTAATCTTCTCTCGATCAGATTCTCCCCAGAACGTCACGTTGTCAATGAGTTCATCAGGAGACACTGTCAAAGGAAGTTCAGTGACTTTCACCTGCAGCAGCGATGCCAGCCCACCTGTGACACAAAGCGGATACAGCCTGTATAGAGACGGACACTTCATCAGTTCAGGACAGCATCACACCATCTCTGACATCCAGGCCAGCCACAGTGGACTGTACTACTGTCAGGCCTGGAACGGTATCAGCCGGAGGAGCGTCGCCTTCATGAACTCTACTGAGGTTCACCTTGATGTCCAGTGTAAGTCTGTTGTCTCATACAAACACACTGGTTAGACACATGAGTAAGCAGGTTTTCATGCTGTGCTCAAGAGGTGGCAAAAAATGAATCGTTAGTCAAGTGACAAAGAAACTCTAATTGCCTGATGTCATGACTTCCTCTGTTTTATTATTGGCAGTGCTAAGCGCTGATGTTCATACTGATTAGAACACAAATATACATAATGCTGATCACCTTAACATACACATCTTTAATGAAATACATCACATATAACACCTGAAGTTAGAGACAATGTGTTGGGAAAAACCTTTTGGGCTTGTGAGCCTAAATCACGACCCCTCATCACAGGTTATGACCTTTGTTGTGAACATTTCAACCAAAGAGGTTTTTTTTTTCAGGTGGTGAATATATCCAGTATTTTATAAGACAAAAGCAAAATGTAATAGAAAAGTCAGAAGAAATAAAGTCATATTTGTGTATAACAGAAATGTATTTTTTTTTCTTCCAGCCCTTCAGTTATCTTTTTTAATTCCTTTATCCTCATGTGACCCCTCACATTCCTCTGTCTATTGCTCAGACCTCTGCTCTATATTTCATAAAGCAGTATTATTGTGAAAGTACTTTTGATTTCTCTCTCATTTTGGAATAAAGTCGTTAACATGTGCAGTGTTTGTACTTTTTCCAGATGCTCCAGTGAACGTTTCCATCTCAATGAGCCCAGTGAATGTTGTTGGGGGCAGCAGTGTGAATCTGACCTGCAACAGTGCTGCTCATCCTGCAGCAGACCACTACACCTGGTACAAGAGGACAGCTTCTCCCAGCTCCACGCTCCAGGTGGGCTCAGGACAGGTGCTGTCTCTTCCCTCTGGTGAGGCGTCCCACTCTGGACTCTACATGTGCCAGGCCGGGAACCGAGTGGGGGAGAACAACTCAACTGAGGTGCTGCTGACCATGACGGAAGAGCAGAAGGGTTTGTGTCACTTTACTGCCACAAATTATTATCATTAAAGTGATGGACTGCTAAAAAATTTTAGATTGGATTAATCAGAAGATTAATCATTCTATTCAACAGAGAAGGGTTAACTGACTCATCTTCATCTACTTAGTCCATCTCTTATTTCGTCTGTCCTCAGGCAGCCAGTCCCTCCCAGTCATAGCCGGAATTGGAGTCTCTCTTTTTGTCATCCTTGTGTTAGCTCTTCTTTTTTTGTTCTGGTGAGTCAATGAATGGAGAGAGTGAATGTGACTGATTGACTCATGTCATTTTTCCTGTTACCGCTGACTGACATGTATGCATCACATGCATCTTTCATCTGCATCTGTATTTCCACATGTTGCGTAACCTTTTTGATGTGTTTCACCCAGTGTTACCATGGTGTGTATGTGTGTCATCTTAATTTCTTCATGCATCCACTTTTAACCACATGATTTTTTTGTTTTAACGTACAGCATGATGATATGTAGCTTTTAATATTAGTATCATTAGCATCTATACAAATGACTTATATTATAGATATACAGGATTCCACATATTCTGTCCTATATTTTGAGTTCTTGAAACTTCTGTTCTTTTTCTACAACTCACTTCTCTAACGTGGTGAAGAAATGAAAATCTGAGTGTGCTGAGCAGCATTTATAGAAGTTGCTGTTTTTCCCGTTATTACAGAACAACTTCTCTAAAATGTGACATCAAAGATTGAGCAACAATGTTTCTTCAGATGTATTCATTGATTTATATTGTTTTGGGGGTTTTTTGTCTTGGTAGGAGAAAGCAGAGGAACGATGCAGAGAAAAAAGTGAGTCCATTTAATGTCAGTAAATAACTCATGAATCTGAAACTCAACCCAAACTGTTATTGGGTGTTGATGATGAAAGAAAGGGGAATTTTAAGTTCCCATTTCCAATCATTATTTATAGAAGTGAAATATCTCATATTGGTTTTCCTTTAGTGTTTTCCTGTCATGAATTTTTCTTTTTGACCTGAACTTCTCATTATTTTCCACAAAAACAGGAACTTTAGTGAAACCAAAGCACATGCTTACAAGTTCACAGTGAAGTGAAGCAGAAAACCTAATCTGACTTTTGTCGTGTCGCCTCCAGCTGACTGCGCTCGACCTCAGCGGGCGAAGCTCGACCTCTTCAGAAGATGAATCCAACAATGTTTATGTCAACATCCACACATTGTCCACCTCTCCTCCACCTGTTCCTGACATCACTGCTCATTCACTGAGCAGCTCACACCATCAACATGATGTAAATATGATGCACACACGTTAAACATAACATCTCCATTTACAACTATCAATGTCTGCAGATTTTGAAAAAATGGGCTCTTCTCCCCTCAGGCCCCCACGTCTCATGAAGATGAGGTTACCTACTCGACAGTGACCATCAAAGCCAGAAACCTTGAACATCACACAGAGAACAGCAGAGCCCTGCAGGACGCACGGTAGGTTCACTGTCCAAATGTTGACCTGATCACAGCACTACAGCGTCACTTTACACTTTATTACTCACTGTCGGAAAAACAAAATAATGCACGAAAATTATGTTAAAACACTTGAGAACCTTTGACCTTTAATGAGGAACATGACAAAGTCCCATTGTTGATAATGAAGGCATTAGATTTCACAATAACTGAGGTCACGGGTGCAAATTCCCTCCTACCATAATCTAAACCACAGACGACAATTTTGACTGGCCTCAAAAAAAAAAGGCCAGCTCACTTAATATGTGTGTAATCATAGAATGTAAACTTCTCCTCAGGTCATTGAAACCCACAAATTTCCAGAAACTGAAAATTCACAAATACCATAATTTCCTCCTCAGGTCCAAAGCAGGAGAGAAGGACACGTCTGTGATCTACGCTACAGTGGCTAAATCCGGCTGAGCTTGACTGAAGACTTTCACTCCTTTGAAACCTGCAGTATGTTGAATATCATATGTCGTCTTCCTCTTCACATAGTTATGAAAGTTCAAAGCTCTCTTTCATAGGAGGGTTAAATTGAGATCTTCTAGCATGTGCAATAGTCTTAAAACAAACTGCTTTCACAAGTGTTCAAAACGTTCTTTTGTTATTCTATTTATAATATTAATTTATTCAACTGTATTTGCCTTTTTTACTAAGTATTGATATTTTAATTTTGTTTAACCTTGAATATTTTTGATATGCCAAAGTGACTGAAAAAGATTCCAGTAACATCATATTTCCGCCTTTTTTTTTCTTTCTGATGTGTCTATGATGCTGCTACACTATAATTATTCATGACTGCAGTCTGTACAGTTTATATTAAAGATTTATACATCATAAATGTGCTATTATTACACAATGACTGGACAAGTTGTTTTTAATTAAGGCTTTATTTCAATACAATACAACAATTTACATTTTACAATATTATTTCTCTTCACATCATAAATGCTATAAATGTACGTACATACATTAATTTTATTTCAAAGGGGGAACCGGTGCTGACTCCTCTGGGACTTTATGAATGCAGATTACATTCTGTTTGGTCAAGAGCTAAAAATCAGTGCTTTCAGTCAGAAATCAGTATTTTCATAAAGTCATTTTTTGTGTCTTCGTACAGTATACTGTATCATTTGTCATGGTTCATGACTAAAGTCTTGAGAGAGTCTCTGGCTTATGTTAAATATGACTGTAGGAGCATAGGGGGATTCTTACTTCATAATACTACACACTCATGTCAGTTAATGTGATGAGACATCATTAGCATTTGAAACCTGGGGATCAATATGTGCTGCAGTAAAAGATATATTTTCTGAGAAGATGATTTCTTTATTGCACTCTTGGCTTTAAGATCTATGGATCATGAAGACACCTGTAACATGTCTATAACAAACATCTACATAAACAAGACACTGACTAATATTTACAAGACAACAACAAAATACTGATTTCAATATAAGCATCATTTTCATCAGTTCATGTGGGAATAAAGACAGAACTTGTATGAATAATTATATTTCATGCAAGAGTCAGTCTACTTCATATAAAAAGACATGACATGTATCACACAAATAAGAGTTTAATTATAAAATGAGATGCTTACTTTGTTGAAAGTTTGATGTGGGCTGTTATTTTACAAAATAAAGCCCACCACCAGTCAATGTGTTAGATATTAATTAGCATTACTCGTAAATTACTGAGATCTCTAGTTGTCTGCATGTGTGAGTAATACACAAAATAAGATAAGAACTGAGATCTTTTCAGTACAAATAGACACAACAGTCTGCACTCATTGTGGCTCTCTGTGCACGCTGGCTTCTACAATGCTTAAGATGAACCTGAGCCTTTGAATTTAGATTCAGTTTTAAATTTAAATTCAGAAGAAAAAAAGTGTATCTCAGAAAAATAATCTCATTATATTTTACAAAACTGGCTTCTTAGTGATTATAGTATTATTTCACTTGTGTCCCTTTATCAAGATTAACTTAATGATGACAAAGTTAGTCAACTTCAATATTTCTTACTGTTGTTAAATTTAAAACTCCATGTCTCTTAAAGAGCTCTGGCTGTGAATCTTTTTGCAAAGATACAGAGTATCTATTAGCAAGTATAGTACTGGCATTTATTAATGTTGGAAGTTTGGGGAAGTGATTAAATCCTCAATAAAAGTTTTTGGTAAGAATGGATATCTGGATCGGTGACATGAGAGGAACGTTGCAGCCTTTCTTTCCCCCAATCGAACAGTCCCCACTGACATCTACGAGGTCTCTTAATATTTTCATCCAAGATTAGAAAAAGTAGAAACACGGGAGCAGGAATCTCATGTCCGGGCCATTTTGTGAACCCCCGGTGAGTTGTGATAGTTCTGGAGGAGAGAGCAGAAATAGTTGAACACATCTGTCACGAGACAAAATTATAGATGTAGATGACTAAAACCTCCGCTCCAATATTGAGGCATGAGCGCAGTATTGATTTCACAACTCTGAGCATGTAGTTGCACAACATCCTGGTCAAAATGTCACAATAGATATTTTGTTTTCTTAATTTGGCAATTACACGTTTTGTATGTGTGTGGGTGAGGACAAACTAACTTGTCCTCTAATGATCATTTTGTTTTCCATGCTACATATAAATTTGACTTTGACTTTTAAAATGTTACAGCTTAATCCACTTGATGAAAATGAGGTTTGATGTGGAGTGTAGGCAGTAGAAGGAGTTCCCCACAGCCTGAATCTAAATACAGACGGTTTGTATTTGTATGTGGAAGTGTGGGCAATGTCAACAGCTGTCCGTGTTTCCTTGGTTGGCATTATAGCATTATGACGACTCAACAAAATACAAGAAATACAATAATGAAATCAAATAAAGAGTGTGCAGTCTCTCACCCTCATGGCTGTCGATATCCAGGGCAGAAATCTGGACACTCTGGTGTAGACGCCAGGTTTCTTGGCCATAGCGCAGCCTGTTCCCCAGCTCACCACCCCCAGCAGGCGATACCGACTGGTCTTAGACAGGCAGTCGTCCGCCACAAAAGGACCGCCGCTGTCTCCCTGCAACCACAGAGGATTATAGCAGTTCACACACACACATTATAACCACCCATTTCAGGTAAACATAAACATAAATTCAAGTAAATATGAAACAACCGGGTATATGCATTGGACACACAAAGGTTACGTAAGATTATAGGGAGAAAAACAAGCTTCAGATTAAACTAAGCAGAAACCGAAGGGGACATCTTAGAGAGTCGAGGTCTCTAATTAGAAACCCACACACATAAACACACCAGCTTTCATGTGCCAGAACGTATCAACACAGGCACACCCTGACCTGGCAGGCGTCGGTGCCTCCTTTCTCATAACCGGCACAGAACATACTGGTGGTGATCTGATTGTCGTAATAATCAGGAGCGTTGCAGACATTGTCACTGATGATGGGGACGTTCGCTTCCTGGAGAACGTCCGCGAGATGACCTGCAAATCAAAATCAAAAAAGTCAAGGAATGCAAAAAATGTCAGCCGGCATGTGATCTTCTGAGGTGTGTTACAGGGCAGCTGAGCTGAAATGTAGACTCACCATAGTATCCCACATTTCCCCAGCCTGTTACTGTTCCCATCTGCCCGTCTATCAGTCTTTGACCGTACGCTGGCAGGCAAATAGGCTGGATGTATTCTACACACAAACACATGCACATAGTAATGCTTCACCATTAAACACACACACAATAATCCAAAGTTTACGATAAAATGCATAAGAAACCACTGCAACAGGTGTCAGGACAGCGAGATAAGATGTGGTGAAATACAATGTCGATGATCAGTGATCAAAATTTTACATGAGAAGTGACAGTGAAGATAAATGAGTTCTAGCCTTTTATATCCAGTCATTATATGTTGATGCCAGAATTAATACAGACTTTTATATAGTACTAATAAAGTGAAAGTGTAGATTTAGGTTTAGTCTCATTTTTAGTTTAGCTCCTGTCTTTTTCTTACTTCCACTTATAATATGTAATATCGTTGCTTTTATCGTCGTCTGTCTACAGGGTGAAAAAGAAAAATACTATTTAGCCAAGGGTGAATTAATGAATTAAGCTGTATTTTCGTGTGTTATTTTCACTCGAGTGGACACCATGCTGTGGTTGTAATTATGAACACCAAACACTAGATGTCAGACATGTGCTACTGGAACATTGCTTGTAGAGTTTCAGCTACAAGTTTCTTATACTGCAGCAACAACGAGACATGTTACTAATCAACAATTGAACACTAGAACAGCACATTTTCATATATAACTGTATATCAAGTTTCATTTACGTTTCAAAAACTTGAGCCACTGCCTTGTTGATCTACATCCATATCCATGCAGCAGTCTTCATCATTCATCATCATGTTAATAAAGTATATTTGCATTCAGGCATTTGTTATGTTAGTAAAAAAAATTTGTTGATTTAGTTTTATTTAGTTGCTGAGGTGTGACGCAACACAAAGCTAACCTCTGTCTCTCTATAATGCCAGCATACATCACACTTGTATTTAACCTCATCCTTTTGCCTGCCTCAGCAGATTACAGTAACATTACAGCAGAAGACAGATGACTCTTTCTCATTATGAAAGTGTGTGTATGGGATTCCAGGACAGAAAGGGAGCATCAGACACAGATGAGCTGGTGGTTATATCCTGCTCACTGCTGATATAATTATGTTGAATAAAAGAACTTTTGTGCAGCTGACTCAAATCTGGGAAACAGGAAACCGAAAGCAGGCAAATGACCATAATGACTGACTCTGTGTCTCTCCGGCTCTCTCCGGTTCTTCCTCTTCTCTAATCACTGTCATCATGCAATCAAATACTCTGGTGTGTGTAGAGGAGTGTGTGTTTTTCTTTGATGAATATGTGCGTATGCCCTTGTGTGTCCTATACCGTTGAAAGCAAGGGGCTGGGTGAGGGCCAGAACGGCGATGTCCCTGCTGTTGTCGTCAATGTTGGCATCTACAAAGGGCAGGTAGCTGCTGTGGTAAACGATGGTCTTCACCTCCGCCACGTTGGCATTGACCGGCTTGTTATAGATGGAGCCCAGAAGCACACGCCAGCGATTAACGAAGCGATACCTCCTTCATGGAAAGAGTGAAAGAAGTACTAATACTAATACTGACAATATATATAGTAATTATTCATTCATGTTATTGTAGATATCCTGTATATATCTTTTTAATTTAAATTTGATTCTCTATTTTTCGTCATTTCTATTTTTAACTCAAAATGGTGTTCGTAGAGGAAAGCAGAGGAAGAATTTCATTGTACAGGGAAACTTGTTTCTTTTAACTGTGCATATGACCCTTGACCCTTTGACCCTTGAGTCACGATTCTGCTTTTGTTTCAATCAAATAGCACAACATTGTTTTAAGTGTGTTTTTGAGTTTGCAGTACATCTAAAAATGCCAGCAAGCAACTGTCAACAAGTGTCCAGCTTGTGCTCTAAAAATCAAACAGGATTTCTGTATAAATTCTTGATCACTTACTCGGGAAAGCAGTGAGCTGCTGAAACAATCCAGCGGTTTGAGATAATGGATCCTCCACACTGGTGAACTCCATCGTACTGCAGGCTGACCTGCCAAGGCCAGCTGCCCTGTCTGGCATCCACGCCACCAACTATACGGTCTGCTGCGAAACTGCGCCTGCCACAGTCTGCCCAGGAGAGAGAGAAATACATTTACAACGATTTTGTGAGAATGAGAAAGAGTTAAGAATCAGAGCAATGAAAAACTAAGTAAGTGAAGGTGAGATAAAAGAACAAGTAACGAGGTGTGTGGGTGGATGACGAGCCCAGCATGTGGATAAAGATGAGAGGTGGGTGTAAGGTATCAGGGTATAAAGTGTGCCAGTGTGTCACAGACAGAATGAGCGCAGATCTGAGCTCACATCTTACCTTGGCACAGCAGTGTGAGAACCTCCCTGCTCTCACAGTCACTGCAACAAAGACAGACAGAGTTAGTTAAAAAAAAAAACATCCCAACTAAGTTACTGCTCATCTGGGTTAACCCAGCAGACAGAGAGGACAGTGTAGTCGAAGGTTAGGCCGCTGTGACGCAGACAGGTGAGCAATCAGACAGACAGGTGTTTGTTACCATGGGAACAATGAGTCTTTGATTTTCTTGCCGAAGCTGAGCTCTTCCTGTCGGACACAGAAGAACTCCCCGCCGTCTCCGCTGGCCTCCGGCACTGATGTGACTGAGTAATTCACCACGCTGAAACGGACACGCACACTTTAGTCCTGTATCATACTATGCTGCATGAAATCATTGAGATGTAAGTGTAAAAATAACTCACCTGACAAATCCCACTTCTTCACAGCTGATGCTAGCAAGCAGCTCATTGGCTGGGGACGAACACACCTGACGCCACCTCCTCTGGGCGGAGTCAAACACTCTGAGACGTTGGTCGGCAGAATTCACCTGGACTGCAGGGAAACATAGGGGTGATTTTTAAAACAAGCTACAATACCACACACTCCTGCCTACCTGTACCATATTATTCTTTTTCTCACTGTGATTGTGATGATCATTTATGTCATTTTTATGAGCCCAGAGATAGTTTGTTCGTTCATATCCTGCTCCTATTGAGCAACTTGTGACATAGATCAAAAATGTAACTTCCTCTTGCTTTGAGTTGAGTCTGTTTTTATTGACAGTACAAATACTTCAGCTTCAGCTTCCGTAGAACCTTGTTTATTCAAATATCCAGTTACTTTATTTTCATAACACAAATTTAAAAAATTTGCAACTGAACCTGAATCTGCATCAACATAGATTAATATAATAATCAGAGCTAACAACTCCTCTGTGGACAATAAGGCCACACTGAGGTTCCACTAATATCTGATGTTTACTATTCCTGTACTTAAAATTTACTTATTATAATATATTTAAATCATTTGAACCAATCACTCTTACTCACCATCATACAGTCCTGTGTCTTCCTCCATTGTGCAATACGTAACTACAGTAGGGGAGTAAAAAACATCTGCCGTTTGTTATAGCAATGCAATGTATGATAGGAAAAAATGAAAGACTTTTGATCATCAGCAAAAACTACTGAACATAAATCCCTTAAAAATAACAACAGAAATCAACACATTATGATCATCCTTTGTTCGATAAAAACGTGCAGGTGTATGTGTGAAAGCGTGTGCTCTGACCTACGGCCCAGACGGCTGCTCCGATGGCTCCCAAGGTCATCAGCATCACACACACCCCAATCACACGACAGGGGGTCAACACACAGGTCAGAGAGATTCCCCTGCTCCCTGCACACACACACATGCCATGCATGAGCGTACACACACTCATTTAACAGTGTATACACAGGCAGAGACACACACATGAATGCATACATGGCAGTGCACATATACAGTAGCAGTCAAGCCTTTAACATTACATAACATTCCCGTAGACACAGCAGGCTGAAGACAAGACAACAGAAGAAATATCACAACAGCGAAAAATTAACTGTGTTGTTGTTGACATGTAAATACCTGTTGATATTTCACAAAATAGGCTAATACATGGCAGAAGTTCAGACTGCTAGTATTTAATTTGGGCTCTTTTTTTGGACTCTTAAGCCACCCTACAACAAACATCAGCCAAATGACCGGTTTCAGCTCACTGTCCCAATGTGAAGGGGCATACAGCACATTTCCTGGCACAGACTGAAAAGAACAAATGACACTGATTAGATCAATAGTCTAAAGTCTAGCATTTCTCCACAAAGCAAGAACAAACTCTTAAGCTGGGATATGGTGCCATGTCATGTCTGCGTGCACATGCTGTATGTGTGTGCATCTGTCTGCTCTGAGCACAGTTTGTCAATTTGACCCTTCCAGTTAATACACTTTTTTTTATTGCAGACATGTAATGAAATGAAAAACACAGGTGTAGTTATTAACATTAATAAATACATTTAGTTCCAGGGTGGTGGTGCTGTGCATGTTGACTCACTGTCGTGGTTTACTAGGACACTTCTGGTGGTACACAGCCATTATTGTATTAGTTACACCTGTCCTGTTCCTGCTTTGAGTAGTTGAGAAGTCTGTTTTGAAAAGGCAAACTGATATTTTATTCTTCTTTATCCCTTTATTTTTTATTCCTCTTTTCACATGTGATTTTTTTGCTGTCTTTAAATAATGTGGAAGAGAAGAAAATAGATTTTAAAAATGGGCAAAAATGATTGAACACACAAAAATCCTCTTTTTTTTAAGCTGTCAGCCTTTTCTTCTTTAATCATTAAACACAGCTTAACCCATCTCACTTCCCCCCCATCAACCATTTACACAAATCCATGGTCGTCATCATCATCATCATCAAAGTTACACCAACAATGCAGACAAAAGCAGGAGGCCGGGGTTACACCTCTTGACACCGAGCTGTAAATCACGACGACAGGCAACATTAAATCATGTTGCCTTAATTCTTTTATGACTCTGCTAAAAACTCACTGCTGCTGGCCAACCACAATGACACTTGAATTAAAAAAAAAAACATTTCACACGCATGCACAATACCAGGTCCCTGAAACTGAAGCAGCTAAATGAAATCCAGCCATCATTAATTGTAGTATTTAAACCTAAGCAGAGCCTTTAAATTGTATAATTTTTCTCCCTGTATCAGTGTTAGACAAGTTGTTGTTACAGACCTTTTTCACAGCATCATTATGTTGTAAATTACATCTATGTATTTCCAGTAGTGACAAATTAAACCTGGAAGACTTGTGTTATAGGAGTGACTTTAAAAGTAGACTGTATCTTTCATATCTGTAATTTTGATTGTATTTAAAAATAATTGTGTAAGTCAGTAATAGCTGAAGGAAAAAATAAGGTGTCCATGCTGAAAGGGCAAATGCAACCCTAAGTCGAGTACATTAATATTGGCTATTTAGAGCATGTGTCTGTAGTTATATGTTCTAAAAAAAAACAGGAAAAATGATCTGTTATTAAGTCTGTTCATTGCATTGCATAAGACAGTCTGACTGTGATAGCAACACTTTCCATCAAATGTGTCAGGAAACAACTGGAGATACTGTAAGTATCAGTGAAAACATTGTACATGCCGAGTTTCCTTCCTGCCACTGTTCCTTTAGTTTCTCACCTCTCTAGCTTTCTCACAAAGTAATCGCAGTAGAAAACAACTCCATTAAAATGTTTTGATGAAGTTGTGACACATAATGTAAATGTTCATCTGGAAGGCGCTTTGTGTTGCTCGACAATATCTCAGTGTAGCACTCACATCAGTTTGTAAGGAGGCATTTTTCAGTTTTTATTTAGACATTAAAGGGCCCACTGGAATGCTGAGCATCTGGATTCAGAACCAGAATAATCCTGCACAGTTGCCAAATTAAAGTCAGTTTTTTTAGCTTATAAGTAAACTCCTGATGAAGTAAACAACTCTAGGAATAACAAGGAACCAGCACTGTACAGAACCAGTTGCACTATTTGGTCTCACAGTTGCCGAATTTCTACCTTGTTATCAAGAAAGGTGATAGCTGTGTAGACCTGCTAATCCAGTGACCTCCTTCTCAGCTATCTCCTTATCTCCACTACAAGCTCTCCCTGACCGACTCTACCTGCACCTCGACGGCCTGTCCCTCCCTACCTTTCCACGCCTCTCTCTGTACCCATCTCTCTCCTTCCTCTCTTCCCCTCTTTGTGCCTCATGTCTGTTCCTCCTCCCTTTCCGTACCTGTCCTCTCTCCCCCCCCTCCCCTCCTCAGGCCTCCCGCTCCAAACATCCAGTCAGCATGATAATGGTGTTATTGTTCCTTGGGTTGTAAAACTAGTGTAAAAAGTTCAAAGAGAGATGAAGAGAATCAGGCAGCAAAAATTTAATTGAGAACCAAAAAGGAGCGAACATAAGTATCTGATCAATGTCTGGGGACAAATGATCAGAGGCTAGTGTTCATTCTTTCAGACTGTGAAATACTCCGACACACACCTCAACTCCTGCACAAATACACCTGCGCCGGTGCTGCCCACCCCTGTTGTTCCCAAACTCCTTTCTTCTTCTTTCTTTCCTGCTCTCTTCCCCCCCAGCACAGCGCCCTTCACAATCACACTGCAGGACAGAACAAGCACTCTATTGTGTCCACTTCTACCTGAGACCCCCTTCTCCTGTGCACGTGTGCTTCTGTATGTGTGTTATGTGTCTGAAATCACTGCTATCATGTGCTGATCAGTATGCTGCAACAGTAAAAGTTGGCGGTTCATATGTCTGATGTATTAAAATAATACAAATACTGCAGAAATGTTACCTGTTATTTTGATTCAAACAGAGCTCTCCATAGTGGGACAGAGTTGTAAAACTGAATTATTTACAGCTTTACAGTACAATTGATTTTGAATATGATCCACTAATAAAAGCTTCTCTAAGACACTGTGTCACGATACTGTTAAATATACCTCAAACGTTTTTCTCACCTCATAAACAACAAACTCACTTAAGCTTAATTTATGCTCAGCAAAAAGATGCTAAAAGTGGTGCAATGCATCGCTGTTGTTGCACATGAATATTTGACAATGCAGTCAACATTGAGGGCGACCCCACAGTGTGACTGGATAGTCTGTTCCCATGGTTTGTTGCCACTGTGGTAAACAAGGCTGGCACGAGAGGTAAGAATGAATCATCACTTAGTACTTGTGGCCCATCCACGCAAACATGACGAACATACATACAGTTTATTTGGAGTTATTTCGATCCTCATCCACGTGTCACACGACCAGCCAGAAGCGGCACGACGGAAAAAAAGTTTACTGCGTTATTACTCATTCTTGCGGATGTTGGTAGGGATGCCCTTAAATTTACTCACATTACGCCCTGTCGCTGTAACACCTCACTGTTGAAAAGCTGTGTACCAGAGGAGACATGTGGTTATCCACACCCTCCACAAAGCATAACTGAGAGAAAAACATGAAAATGCACAGACGACACATTCTACCTCAAGAAAAACTTTCCTTTTTGTCGTCCACATCAGTTGAGTTTTCTATTAAATGAGAGTTAAAGATATGTAACAAATACCACAACATGAGCTATTTTTTAGAATCAAATTTTCTTTTGTCTGGAGGATCTTTCTAGACAGGCTAATTGCACATCTAATCACAGTTTCCATTTTCAGTGTGACATTGCCAAACCGATCACTAGCGATGCACCACCTGGATCTAATGTTATGATGCGTAGCCGTGCCATCATACTGGTTCTGCTGGGGATTTAAGGATGGAGCAAAGCCAAGTAAAAACAAACTATGTCAGATTCAACAGATTCCAAGACTATTGTGAAAACAGGAAGATCGGATTATTATGCATCTAATCCATTAGTCACCTCAGTGGAGTGGGCGGATTAAAATGTCGGGAACCAGGCAAACTAATATCTTTGTTTTTGAAAACACCTTTCCAGAGGTTTATGGCTACAAAGTATAAGTCTGGAGCTCTTCTTTATGAGAGTGTCAGTCAATCCTATAGGTTTATCTGACAAAACAATCCCAACTCAAGGTTGGTATCTTTACTATTTTTTTCTAAAGTGTCCAACTGTATCACATGGTCTTCATCAACAGACTGAGTCTCCGCTGTCAAAAAGATGGATCTGACATTCAAGCTCATTATCATTATATTATCAATTTTATGTCTTTTCATCCATTTAGGCTTAAAGTTAGGTATGAAAGTTTATTCTTGACCTTGAAAAAAGTAGTTTGACATAATGACTCCCAACTCAAGGTTCATGTACTGGCTCACTAGCTGAGTGCACAGTCAGCATCTACTGTATTATCCTTTGTCCTCTTAAAGGAATTACCATGTGGACTTTGGGAAACAGACTCCAAAACTAACTGTCATAACAGGAAGATCGGACTGTCACCTATCTGCTCCATCAAAAACAGGACTGAGCTTAATTCAACATGCATCCACTCCAATTTCAATAGGAAAAGGGGGTTTAAAGGTTTTAAAGAACAACCCTTTCCTGATACCGACTGGAGTGAAGATCAGTGTGGAGCGAGTGGGATGAAGCAAAGACCACAGCGTAGAAGCAGACAGAGATCTCACAGACACACAGAAGAAGACACGGCAGAAGCTATGACTCATTCTTATAGTGGTTGTCATGGTGGAAAAGTAAAAATAAACACAATCATACTTTGCAGTAAATATTAGCCTGATTAGAAAGACAGGTGTGTGTGACAGGAGTGTTTGCATGTGAACATGCATGTTTGCCTTTCTCTGCTTGCCCATACATGCATAATGTATAAGCATGTCGAGTTTAAGGTAAACACCACTTGCTCCTGAAAATAGATGATGTCCCACCTAACATAAGCGCAGCCACACACAAAGTAAACCACATCATACGTGCCACTCCTCGGCTCGACCGTGTTTCTCCTGTAATTACACACACCAAAGACGCAGGATGATTCACTGCATCTGGGTGGACTCCCTTCAGTCAAAGCAATAGAAACTACAAAACCAAACGTCTGAGCTGACCACGTTCAGACGCCAAAAGTAAGTTGCAGCGCAACGAGGACTCGGTGACCAAGGAGAGCTGTTGATGAGAGCAGGAGAAGATGTGGAGATGATGTCAGTTTTCAACTAGACTTCACTTTATTGGAGACTCTTGGCTTCACTGCACTGGCTCAATTTGTCCCTGCAATATAAGGTAGGTACTTATACTGTTGTCTAGCAGGATCATGGGGTAGAACCCATAAAGTGTGAATGTCTCTGCAAAGTTTAAAGATTTGTTGTACAAATTTGACAGTGGAAAAATGTAGAACCAGGCTTTCAGAAGACACCACAGGCATTTATAGGCATCACAAAAGCAGGGTTTCACAGTTCACACTGGCAGGAGTGCTTTCTAGCAACAGTAAAACACAGCAAGTAATCTTATCTCTATACTTCATGTAACAGCATTATGATTAGCAGTAAACTCATTAGGAGCCATAAAGCCTCGACACCACCACCCTGCCTTACAGCTCATGCCAGGTAACAGGACAGATGTGGATTCTCTGGGACTGATCCGCACTGACAGAGCCGTGGGTACAGTGAGCTGCTTGTTTATGACCACCAGGAGAGCTTCTTGTTATTTTGCAATTAAGTGTAATTTGGTGTAAAGGGTGGTGGTTATTTCTGGCCCCAGTTATCAACATCGCTATCACAGTTCTATTTGAGTAAGGACTTAATCTGACTGGATGAAAAAAATATTACAACCGATCTAAGTATGTGTTTTCTGAGCTGGAAGCCAAACCTCAAAAATAAATGCAGTGGACATAAGAGAGACAGCCAGCCAGCTTTGAACAAACCGGTTAATGGTTAACTGTCACTTGGACTGATGTCTGGTCCCAAACACACAAAACAGGCAGCATGACCAGCACAGCATTTTAATCTGTGTGTGTGTGTGTGTGTGTGTGTGTGTGTGTGTGTGTGTGTGTGTGTGAAGTGAAGGAGGAGAAGGAATGAGAGCAAGAACAACAGTGTATGTAAGATGTGCACTCACCCATCTTCCCCTCTGTCACAACTTTCTCAGCATACATCTGTATACAGTCAGAGGCAGAGGGCAACAATAGATCTGGCCTTCCTTTCTTCCTTCCTTCCTTCTCTCCTTGACTCCTTGGGGCAGGTGGTCTTAGCAGTCACCTTTGCCTGGAAATATAATATTGAGGATCTTAAGTGACAAACACCATATTGATAATAAAACTTTTCTCAATAAACATTTGTTAAAGAGATAGTCTGACAGACAGAGACAGTTGGAATTAAGTTTGAAAACTTAAACTTAAAAAGTGAGAGGACTACTTAGTTTTACCACAAACTAGAATCCTAATTCACAATACTGCACATGCTTGCTACGTTTTAGATAATAATATTGCTTATTTATTGCTCAACGCTTACTTTTTGAAAGTTTTTCTAAAGTACAAGTAGGTTACATCACATGTTTGTTTCACTTTGTGTTTAGTTACTTCACACACACACACACACACACACACACACACACATACAGGTCTACTGAAAAGTTCTCATTGTGTAACGAATTATTTCTAAGATGGACAACTAATTTAAAAAAACCCAACCATATTCCATACATAGTCCATATGAGAAATTACTTTGCATCCTAACAAGCTGCTATTTAACATTTATATCTTAATTTTCCAGGCAAACAAGTTTCTTATGCAACTACATATAGAAGAACTTTTGTCTTTATTAACCATCACCAATGACTTCATGTCCTGCAAACAGGAGGACATGGAGTCATATGGGACCGCTGGACTGGACATTATTATAGGGCAACAACATTTAGAAAGCTGTGACACTTGGAACACTTCAGTATTGTAAGCTGTTATTGTTGGGTTCATTAGACAGCAGAGATCTTGGCACAGACATGGTTAAACAGGCTCAGTAGACCAAAGGGCATGAAGAAAAGTTCAGACTGTCATTTTGAAATAATTCAAATGATACAAACTTTATTTTACAGAACATGTTTAAATAGCTAGTATTTACCACTCGTTTTTATCAGTACAGCCTGCACAAGGTTATCATTTTTAATGACACCAACATTAGGCTGCTGGCAAATAGAAATAAAAATAAAACCCCAATAATAGGAAGAATAAATAACAAAAAGCTACAGGACTGAAATCACCTTAAATTCTTCTTCCACAAAGTGACTCACCTTGTCTTTTCTTGCAGCAGGTGGAGTCCTGGTCTCAGAGATTTATCTTTTCTTTCTCGTCTATAGTTTGAAAATTACAAACAGAACCTTCTGCCTGGAAAACAGGCGACAACACAGTTTCAACGCCTCCACGGATAAATCCCAGTTTTCCGTCACGTTAAATCCTTTTTTCCCTGCTCTCTTCACAGGTTACTGACCCCAGAGAAAGGAAGGGGAAAAAACAGGTTGCAAAGTTCTCAGCGACTCTTTCTATCCTCTAACCAAAACCACCTGCGAACAGACAGGAGAGAAACATTTGGACACACTGAGACAAAGTTAGTGAAAGTTTATCCGAGGTTCGTCGCTGTGTGTGTGTGTGTGTGTGTGGTCCTGTGAGCGGTCAGACGAGAGGGGCACGAGTGACGTCAGCAGCGCGTCTCTGAGTGGACACGGGAGGGCTCTCTCACACACACACACACACACACCTGTCCACCTGCTGCAGGTGAACACACACACACTGTCCCACCAGGGGCATCATCATAATAACACACAGCTTCAAAGTGATTTCAGGATGTCAGCTGTTTGGTATTTTACTCTCAGCATGTGTGATGTCTCATATTCACATTGATGCAACTGAGTCATCACACACATCCAGTGTCCCCCCATCCATCCATCCACCACCTTCACACACACATGCTACACGCACATATTTATGTATAGATCCCTTTGCTGACATGAAAGCTCAGTCACCATTGTCACAGTTCCTCGTTGGCAGAGAAAATAAAAGGGGAAGTTGGACAGCCTGACCTATAAGTGTTTGTCCTGGAAGAAGAGAAGCACGCACACAGCTGATATAAGAGCAGACGAGGACAGGTTGGTGGATCAGAGAGGGGCGAGGAGGTGAAGCCAAAGGAGGTGACTGAGAAGAAGACGAGCAGGAAAGATGGGTGGAGGAGCTGCACAGAGCTGCTGGCTGCTGCTCACACTGTGTCTGGAAGGTAAGAGCATGAATCAAAGTGCCAGCAGCATCAATGGTAGCATCCACATTTAACATTGTGAAGAGCAGCTGACCCAACATCTGTCTCTTGTTTCAACACTTGAACAGACTTAGTGCTGAGCTTGACGGTTCATACGTAGGATGATATCATAAAAGCTGATGTGTGCTCACAACTGCTTGGAGGATTATTTCAGTGGCAGATGCAAACATATTTTCCTCTGCTCTCCAGGTATTCTTGCTGGTCATTGGTCAGTTCAGCTCCCCTCCAGTCCTATCTGTGCCATGATTGGTTCTTCGGTGGTTCTCCCTTGTTCCTATGACTACCCCCGGAGTCTAAATGAAACCCAGGAGGAGGGGCTCTCTGCTCAGGTGAGTCAATAAAGAAGTCATTGTTAGCAGCTGCAACATATCCTGCTGCTGTGTGTCTTTAAGCAGGAGGCTTCCTCTGCCAGGGCTGAAATCTGTAATCACAATGAATGGAAAGATGCAGCTATGAGTTGTTTAGGAAGGATTAAGTGAATCATTTTAAGCTTACAATTAAAGTTTTGGGAGTGGTTTAAACATCCAGGTTAACATAAACATACATTTGCTATTTTTACAATACCTTGTTCAAAAGCTCCTTTTCTCTATCAGGGTGGAGGACAAGGACAAGAGTATAAAGTTTTGTCTGAGATGTGGTGTCGAGAAGACAGCCGCTGCATCACAGAAAGGTATTAAGACACACAGAAACACACACCTGTGATTCATTTTAGCAAAGAACTCCGACAAACTGAATATCTGTCTGTCTGTCTCAGATATGTCTTCCACAGTGACGGCATCTTCCCAGATCCGTCCTACCAGAACAGGGTGGAGTACCTGGGACAACCGGGAACAAGAAACTGCACTCTGAGGATTAATGACGTGCGAGAGTCGGACAGTGGAGCCTACGTGTTTTACCTCATCAGCAGCCACCCTACAGAGAAGATGCCCGAGCAGAGCGGAGTACAGCTGCTGGTGGCAGGTGGGAACATTTCATTTACAACTAATACTACAACTGATCATCATCACCACCATTATCATAATAAGCATCATCCTCTTTAGCAAAGCATTATCAACACAATCATAGATCAATTCAAAAGTTTAAGAAAATAAGAACTTAAAGCAGAACATGAACTTAAACAGTTATATGAGAATGTCTCAGAATATCTGTTGTTATTAATAAGTTAAATACAAAGTAGGGAGCTGATTTGTATAAATCATGTCCTGATTTTCACCCACAGTTCTCAATCATTTCAAAATCTTATAGAAAAACCTGATCAGTCTCAAGTCAGCGTGCACTGACAAACCTCAGCAGACAAACCACAAAGTCTTTCTATTTGTCCTTCCTCTATGCTGTGACTGTTTTTCTCCATCTTTGTGTCTCACTTACTGTCTTACTGCCTGCCTGTCTTTCTATTGCTCCATGCCTGTCTGTCTGAGATTAACTGTCCAGTTACATTAACAGTATTAAGTGGCAGCTGCTCAGTAGTTATTCAAGAAACAAACATAAAACTGAGAATATTTGCACTTTGTTAGCTTGTGTTGTACTTTAATTTTGTATGTACTTTAATACTACAAGGGTTGATGTTTTAACACCCTTGGGTCAAGTATTAGCCACTTCCTTTACGCAACTTTCTGCTTGACACTTTGTGCTATTACGAGAAGCAGAACTGAAACTGACCACTGGCTGCATGTAGATGAGGTATAATGTCCAAGCTCAGGGTCATTTCTCTAACCTACACTGATGTTCGTAGTAAAATCACTCACAGCCAAACATGTTGGGACAAACTCTAACTTGTCTTGAACGTCTCAAAAAGGGGATTTAGGGTAGTTTAAGGTATTAGAGGCTGTTGACAAGTAATGTCATTTTTTGCTTGTAGGTCAGAGTGGTTGGTGTTGTTCCACCGCAAAGACAGTCTTAAGAAATGATTGAGAAATGTCTGTGTGAAGTCATACAGACAGTTTTCTTGTTTTCACTCTCTGTTGTTGTGCTGTGTGATCCTTTATGATTCCCAAAAGCCCATTGATTGACAGCAATGTGTGGAATTAACAAAATAACAAAAAAATGTTGAATACGATAGAATGAAAATTGATTATTGGAGAAAAGTTGCATATTTGTCTTGAACCCACTGATAGGTCAGAGAGTCAAAGAGCCAGTGAACGACTTTGCAATTCTAAAAGCAATTCTGAACCATTACTCTCAAAAAAATAAGCAAATCCAACACCTTTTAGTGTGAATGTTGTTGTTGAATAGAGACCTCTGAAAATCTACCTGGAAGCTGGAATTTAGTATGTTATCGTCTCTGTTTAGTCTCCACAGGGATCATGTCCTCAATGTGGTTTTTTTTTTTTTTTTTTTGAGAATATGAGCACCTGAAATGCATTTTGTTTAGTAAGCATTCCACACAGTCGCATTTCAAAAGATGGATACCAGTATTTTTCAGACCATGTTAAAAGCAAGAATAATACAGAAATGAGTACAGTAGTTTAACCATTCTTCACACCAGACTTCGGTATTTCTTATTGGATGGAGACAAAAACAGCTTTTAGACTGTCATATACAGTTGAGAAAGTCTCCAACACAACCGTTTTTTGACATAGTGTAATAGCTCAAGGGATGAGACAGGGGCAAATATCCAAAGATAAAATAATCTTTAAAATGATCTGGCCGGTTGCTGGATTTTTGACATCAGTATTTCTAAAATCCTGAGATACAGCTGTTGGTTTCAGCTCATAAGTAACTGAATCCTGCAGAAACACCCTGACAAGAAAGAAAAGCATTGGATATCAATATTTGTAGGAAGCAATCAGTTTATGATTTTGCCCTGTCAAAATACTTGAGTTGTCAAATGATGGATTATGTCTACTTGAATATTAAAAGTAATCTAACCATATTATGTACTTTCCCTCTTTCCTCACCCATGTTACTCCAGACTCGTCCAGCGCGGTCACTGTTTCAGCAAGTCCCTCCAGGGACATCACTGAGGGCGAGGCCTTACATCTGGCCTGCTGCAGCCCTGCGGCTGGTCCACAGGCCCGTTTCACATGGTACAAGAGCACGAGCACCAGCCCAAGACACACTGGACATATGTGGAACATCGGCGCGGTTACATCTGACAACTCTGGCAGCTACTACTGTCAGATACAGGATGGAGAGAAAGTGCAGAGGTCCACAATGTTGCCTATTGATGTGGGGTGTAAGTGAAGCTTAAATTCATATTATAATTCATATATTATATCATGAAAATAATATACTACTTGCTCAAAACAGCCGGAGGAAAGAAGATAGCAAGGAAAGACTGAAAAAAGTAATCATTTATTTAGCCTCTTGATCAGTCATTTAGGCTATTGATCAGTCAATTAGGCTATCGATCAGTCATTTAGCCTATTGATCAGTCATTTAGCCTATTGCTTCACCTAATATGAACATAAATGAAGCAATGGGCTGCTGACAGAACATTTCAACAGAGAATTTGTTGAGAAATGGATGCAGGAACTTGCCCACAAAGTTTGATGATGGGTTAAAATTTGGTTTGATGAGTGGATTGAAACAGTTGGTGTTTTGACAGAATCTTATATATAACTGACCTTCCATCTCCTTCCTGTCCAGACTCTCCCCGAAATACAGCTGTCTCTGTCTCCCCTGCTGGAGAGCTGCAGGACGGACTTCCTGTGACTCTGACCTGCAGCAGTGATGCTAACCCACCTGTCCACGCGTACACCTGGTACCACGGTGCAGCATGTCTCCCTATGGCAGACAAAAGCTTTCATCCGGCGAGACAATCTCTGGCTACGCCGACAGGAAGTGGCCTGACACTCACCAGTGCCAACATCAACGCTGAAGAATATGGGCAGCACTGCTGTGTGGCACGTAACATACATGGTTCACAGACTGACAGCGTGACACTCAGAAGTTCCAGAGGTATTCATTCATTCATTCATTCATTCATTCAGAGAAACTAACTACGAACTAATTTCAAAAGCAGGCATTACTAACATGGCAGAGATGACTCACATCCTGTTGTAGGAGGGCATATTGTGTACAGTCATCTTTTCATTTCACATATGAGTCTGAATGAACCTGTCAGGCCACAAGATATTACAGATTAACAGGGTCAATTCTTATTATCCCAACAGTTTTGTGTGTTGTTATATCATATAATAAGTGGTAAAAATATGAGTTTTGGATTATTTTTACATGACTTATGCTACTTTAATTTGTTCAGAGTGACTTTTATTCCCACATATAAATCGTCACATTATAAGGTTATATGAGGTCAACATTATCTTTTTAAGCAACGTCATTTGAAAACCTATTTATCTTGATCTCTTTTCTATTGTTGGGGTGCAACACAAAAATATTTGACGCTAGGTATTTTGCATTTCGTTCACTAAGAAAACACAAAATCAAGAATGCAAATCAACCCAGATGTTGTTGCATTGTATTAACTTCAGATGAGCAAAGTGTGAGCAAAAGAAAGTCCACATCTGCAGGTTCTGCTGTCATGAAGCCCTGCATTATGAAATATCTTTACATTGTACATACTCAGCGCCAGGATGTTCTTGGTCCAAAATCTAGGCATTCACATGCGCATTGAATTAAAAAATCCTGCCTGAGACACTTTGACCAGCAGTAAGGTCTCATTCCTTTTCTGTCCACTACAGCGACGACACCATCTGACTCTTCAGGAGATCAATTTGTGCTCATCGGAGTGATCATCGGTGTTCTGCTGTCTATTATGGCCATAGTGGTTTTTGTCATGACTAGGTGAGTTCTTCGCTTCTCTAACAGTATTATTATATTTCCTGTTATGTTTCTTTGATATTTCAGTATGTCAGCATCAAAAATCTTAAGAGTCACTATAGATGGACTGGTGGATATTATACTGTAAGTAAAATAATGTAATCCAGGATGTGACATAGAGCCTGACCAGAAGTGAAGCTGTGTCTGAAGCCACCTGGTGGATCATTCATAACATCATGCATTCACTGGGTGTTTCTGGATCTATTTGAATAATCCAGTGTAGATGTCAGCAATCAAATGACTATGTCACTCAAAGGTTGAGGTGATGTTCACCATAGTGTGAACATAAGCCAAAGATCTTCAGTGTCTGTTTCATACAGTGTTACATACATGAATAAAGGATTTATTAGATTAAAAAAAAAAATCTAAATCTTAAAATGTGAGTGTTTTTTGATGAGTTGTGTGTCTGTCCTTTTAGGAGACGGAAGTCATCCAGACACCGGTCATATGTCCTCACCGAGACAAATCCCACAGCACCTTAAAGACTCCGCAGGACTTATTTTGCTATTTATTTTTATTCTATTCAAGCAACTCAAGGTTGATTTTTTTTTCTCAAAACCCTCAGACACTCTTGTGTGTTTACCTTCACACTGCAAGTAAACCCCATGACTGAAATCATGTGTCAAATCAAGCAAGCTGGACTCCTGAATTTATGGATTTCAATGCACTGAGCTGAACGAGGATGAACTTGGCCAACTTTGGTTTTAAGAGAGTAACTGCTGTATTTTAAAATTGACAGAACTAAAGCAAAGGAAAAACTGTCCGAATATCTTTATTCTGTTGGCTTGTGGCTTATTGATACTTTGTTCCATTTGTCTAAGTACAGTTGCGCTGCGGGATAAGCTACATGCTGCTGTCAGGGATTAAGCTTCTGCTTTGTGCTCCAGTCAGTTAAAGCGTTACAGGAACAGATGTGAATTTGAATACACCCTCCATGGTTCATCACATATGAAGATCACAGATGACAGTTGTTGTGAGCACTGATTCTTCTACTGCACTGTATAAGCAGTGCCCATAAACCGACAACACTGAAGCAGCTATCACCGAAAGAATGAAAGAATGAGGATGATGATGGAAAATACAGTCATAATGATCCAATTAAAAGCTGTTGGGACTGGGTCACATAGTGTGAGTAAACTCTGCCCGATAAGGCTCGAACAGATACTGACCAGAGCCTGTGGAGAAGCGGAGGAGGTCGAAAACCAGGAGGACAGTGACTCCGACACCAGCACATCCATTTACAAAATGTACTTGGGGATCATCCCATTAGCCTATTTTTAGATATTAGCTTTAGTCTGATTAGTCGTATTAAAGTGAGAATAGCTGAGTGAAGTGGTGCACATATCTTTCATTTGAAATGCTAATTGAGTGAACAAAGAAGTACGCTGTTTCATTTCCCAAACATTTGAAGACTGTTTCACATATGTGCACATCACTTCATGAGCTGTTTTTGTTTTTTTGTACATTTTTAACATTTGTATGATGTTTCAATGGGAAATAGAGATAAGACGTGGTGCACATACAACTGTTGGAAGCTATAGTCACGTCCTCTGAGGTTTTATTTAAATGTGATGTATTTAGTATACTGAAGAGAGTCATACCAAGATTTACAAAATAGTTGATATCTTAGATTTAATAACTTTTTAACTTTCCATTTTCCAACACTTAACAGTCCTGAGAGTTTACTGCATAGCGCAATGTGTTAATAATAATAACGCATTCTTTAAAACTAGGAAAATAATCAGAATATGTTGATAATAAGAGGGCACATTAGTTAGGCAGTTATTACAGCAGACAGCATTTATTCAATATTCATGCAGTGAAATGATGCATAATAACCAAAGTTCTGCCATGTGAAATAAAAATACTATAAATTGCATTGACCCAATACAATATACAATATGTGTTGTCTTCACTGAATTTTCTTAAACCTTGAAGTTAATAATCTAAATAATACTGCAAAGATGGTAGACTGAGGGTAAAAAAGTATTACAAGTATACATAACATGTACTGTACATGAGTATTTTAAACTCAAGGGGGCAGCATATCCCAGTTTAATATTAAAACAACTGTTAACTATTATTATCACTGTAACAATCATGGCAAGAGAGGCGAGAACACCAACGGATGAAAATAGCTTATTTTAGTAACATTTGCAAGGTTGTAAGTATTTCATTAATGAAATCAACATCAGTAATGTTTACTTGATACCTTGACAGTTCGCAATCGTTCTGTCTCCGGTACTGCAGAGAGTCATGAGTGAGCATTTACACAGACAGGAGTCAGGAATGAATGCTGCATTTTTCATGTTGGCAAACGTGCTCCTCAACTCTAATTCCAGCAGTTCTTTGGCTGAGCTCAGTTGAGCTCCAGGCAGCATACAAACCACTGAGATCCTTATGTCAAGCGCCAAGAAATGTCATCATGCTCCTTCTGTGTAACCCAGTTTTTACCCATTTAGAGAGAAGCAATGTCTTCATAATCAGGGTTGTTCTCCTGAAACATAACAGGACAACATTAGGCATTTTGTGAGACGCAGTCATTAATTTATTTACAGGGCTGGGTCTTCCTTACCTCTTTGTCCACAGCAGAACAACATCTGTGCCTCCTTTAACAATAAAATAACATACATTGAACTCTTCAACATCTCATGACAATCAGAATAAAATTAACCATGTGTATAACTTCACTTACCAAACCCAGATAACAGCCAGTGTGAGCACCAGCACAATAACGGCTTTGACTCCAATACCAACAAGGAGGATCAAATGGTCGACTGTTAGCAGAGGTGGAAAAAACTGTATGAGTAAGCACAATAATAATAAGAGCTTTCCCTCTATTAACAAACAATAGTAAGAAATATTCCAAAGATTTACTGTAAAAATAGAGTTGATGTTGACATATGACTGCAACAGGTGGTAACTGCTCAGTGGTCTCTCTTCTCGTCTCCCCTGTATACTCACAGTCTGGGTCGTCCACTGTCAGCAGCACCTCAGTTGAGTTGTTCTCCCCCACTCGGTTCCCGGCCTGGCACACATAGAGTCCATAGTGGGACGCCTCCACAGAGGAAAGAGACAGCACCTGTCCTGAGCCCACCTGGAGCGTGGAGCTGGGAGAAGCTGTCCTCTTGTACCAGGTGTAGTGGTCTGCTGCAGGATGAGCAGCACTGCTGCAGGTCAGATTCACACTGCTGCCTACTGTCAGGTGGCCCCAGTACGTCACCTCAACAGACACATTCACCGGGGGATCTGCATTAAAAACATAACCACTGTGCTCTTGTAATCATTCACTTATAGACTGCATTTTTTTCTACATAAGTAAGTTCAAGAGTACCTCTTAATAATAAAGTAATGCCTACAAAAATTATTTTCAGTCCCCACATTGTTATCTCTTTATTCCTTAACTTCACATCTTGTTTTCTTGTACCTACATGTATGTATCAATACATACTGTACTGGTAAACCATCAGTTGAAAAAAAAAAAAACTTTAAATTGTACATTGCGGACTATAATCTAAATTATGACCAACTATTCCTTTAAGTACATGCAATCACACCGTTAAGTTTCTCAACCACCTCTCAATCAACACTGTCAGAATAAACATACTTACACTGAACATCCAGAGCCACCAGATCCGACAGCACTGACTCCTGTCCTTCGACGGCACACACATAATTCCCAGCATCCTCTCTCTGAGCCTGGAACTGTGGGACTGGTTTGGCTACTGGACGTCCATCCTTGAACCAAACTATGCTTGGCAGTTGGCAGGAGGCTCTACATTCAAGAGTCACCTTGTCTCCTGCTCTCACACTGTCAGGGTACACCCTGGCCCTCAGCCCTGGACATCGATCAGTTAAAGAGACTGTGATATTTTAAAAAAGCTGAAAATATTAAACCTGAAGAGTGACACTCAAAGGAGAATCATTTTACCTGTGACAGACAGATGCACAGATTTTTTACTACGCCATCCCAACGTAGCTGTATCAAACCTGAAGTAGTAATATCCAGTGTCATTGTCCTGCAGGTCATGAATCACCAGGCTGCAGTTGTGCTGCTGGTCACCAACATATTCAGAGCGATTTTGAAATGACGGAATGTTTGAGAGCTCAACACGTTTCCAGGTGCTGTTTTGTAATTCCCCTTTGTACCATGTAGTCTTACTCACAGTTTCCCCATCTTGGTAGCTGTATGAGCACCTGAACTCCACCGATAATCCCTTCAAAGCACAAGGATTTGGGTTTTCAAAAGTCACTGACCAAGCAGCCTGCACAGTTCCTGCAGAGAGGACATGATGCCATGTCATGTGTTTCTTTTTATTATTATTATTTAGTATTTTCTGTATATGCAGAATAAAAAGAAGCGTTTATCAGAAATGGAAACATACTGCTCTGCAACAAGTTCTTTGTCACTTTAAGATGCTACTTAAAATAACTAAAGGGAGTAAACTGATCAGAAAAGTCAAGACCACAGGTTCGTTTTTAGATGGAAAAACAACTGGAAAAAAATAAACAATAAAATCTGAAAATCAATAATGTCCCATAAATGCACTAACCCCTTTGTGGGGAATGGAAAAAAGCTCTGAACACAACGCTGACATATTAACATGCAGCATTACCACTTTTGATGTGCATTATTAACTTTTTTTTACTTTACGTTTTTTGCAGAACAGGGAAACAAGATCTTAGATTTTGAATATCAAACTATAACTCAAAAACAAGGATTGGTCGGGTTGCAATTAAAAGGTTTATGAAAGTGGTCACAGCTCCATCCCTGTGGAAATAAAATGATGCTAGAAGTAGCTAATTTAGTTTTTAACAGATCATTTTATATGCAGGCTACAATTCAACACCTGAATGTGTCCTTTACATGACGCAGGCTGCGAACAGGAGGCTATTTATAACACTGCAATATAAATTAAATAATCATATAGTCACTTGGTCTGGAAACACAAATTGAAAACTAATCTCTCCTTACCTGTCTTCAGGATCAGAAGAGCCAGCACTGAGATCATCTTCTCCACATCAACACAAAATTCAGAGCTGCCTTTGAAATGTTTTGGGATTGCTGTGATAGTTCATAAGTGGGTGTGACAGCAAACAGCATGGATGAGGGGAAACAGTTACATTGGAGCCACGCACTCCAGCCTGTAAGAGCGATTTGAGGAAGTGATTTCCCAGCAGCACTCTGATGTATGTGACTCTCTTCAAAGTGCTGACATATCATAAGGTTATATAAAGGAGGTGCCACCAGCTGGTACCTCCTTTAATGTAAAGTTCACATGAAAGTGAAACATCTGTGAAATAAGAAGAAGAAGAAGAAAGGTTTAAATATTTGGTACATACCAAAAGAAAACATTATTATTCAGAAAACATAGAACTTGGAAAAAGAAGAAGGAACACGGCCATATGCAAATCATCTGTGAATGGGGAACTTGTGGTTGAAGCTTGATTTCCTCCATCTTACATCACTTCATCTATTAGATACGGTTTTGTGTGTAAGTGTAAGTGTAAAGTGTATTATCTTTCTATTACTTCAACATCAACACTGAGATGTTTATCACTTCTTGACTTGAGTTGACTCGGTTCGGTTCCTGTACAGCTACTTAGTATTTTGGCAATGTTGGTTGGTCACTTTGGTCCAGACTGAATATGTCAAATATGTATTGGATGGATTGGATTGTAGACACACAGTCATGACCCCCAGAGGATGATCCACTTACCTTTCCTCCAGCAACAGGTCAAAGCTTTCAGACATTCAGTGAAATAGACGTCTGAAAGATGGACTGGCACAGAATTTTGTGCAGACATTCATGATTCCTTCACAGTATTTTCTCATGTCTTTGGTGATCTTTTGACGTTTCATGCCACCATAAGGATGACATTTAGAGTTTCACAACCGTTGGATGCATTCATTTGAAATTTCCTCAGATATTCAAGTTCCCCTGAGGATATGTTCCACTGACTTTGTTGAGCCCCTGACTTTTTATCTATTCCGCAACATACCTGCAAAGGTAATTAGCATTAGTTGTATTATATTTTTAGTGCCATGTTAACAGGCTGAAGTAAGACAGTGAACCAGTGGACCTTGGAGCATGCTGATGTTAGCATTTTGCAGCAGCCTCACAGAGCTGGTTGCAGAGCAGCAGAGCCTAAATGTATGTTGCTCTTTCAATTTTACACAACCTGGATCCCAAAAAGTTGGGACACTGTGTAAAATATAGATAAAAACAGAATGCAGTCATTTCCTGAGCCCATGTAGTAATATCCTTTATACACCCATGTGTTTGACAAAGTGTTGAACCTCTCTCCATCCTTGTTTGTGAATGACTGAGTCTTTCCAGGATGAACCTTTCATACCCAATCATGATACTATCACCTGTTACCAATGAACCTGTTTACCTGTGGAATGATCCAAACAGGTGTTTTTGGATCAGTCCACAACTTTCACAGTCTTTTGTTGATCCTGTCCCAACTTGTTTGAAATGTGTTTCTGACAACAAATTAATAATAAGCAGATATTTAATTTTAAAAATGATGAGGTCAAACATTAAATATATTGTCTTTGTACTGTTTTCAATTGAGTATATGTCAAAAAGGATTAGCAAATGATCACATTCTGTTTTACAACTATTTTAGAATCAGGGTTGCAGAATCTATTGGCTCAACGTCTAAAAATAAACCACACACTATAAGTAATTTGCACTGGTCAATCAAACAAGAACAAGTGCAGGAGCAATGTGGTAAAAAGTGGTGCCATTTCTGCTGCCATGGTCAAGCTGCTTGCCCTTATTTGAAAGTTAAATTTTGGCACACAAGTATTTAAAGCTTGTTCTCTGAGCCCGAGAGGTGTGTGTGTGTGTGTGTGTGCGTGCGTGTGTGTGTGACAGAGAGAGAGAAAAGTAAATGGCGCAGCAAAAAAAAAAAAAAACTTTGCATGATTAGTTGACGTTTCTCCCAGCAGCTATTATTGGCTCCAGCCCGGCCTGCTCAACCTGTTTGTTTCTCATTTGCAGAAATCCATCTTGTAAATCAGGAAGACAAGATGTCCACATTCCTTCAGGTGCTTTGTTGCTCTTAACTTCCCACCTAGTCAGAGTGGGAGGATGGAGTGAGACAGAGAGAGGTGAAGAGACAGTCGGCATTATGTGGAGACACTGTCAGTATATGTCACAGTAATAACAGTTTAGAGAAGGTGGTGAAATAGGGTTTATTTTTACAGGAACACCTTCATAATCTTCAAAGACGGAAGCTGGCTGCAGAGCTGCTGGGGAAATTGCGGTCAGTGTTAACTATCAAATATATTAACACATTTTTCACTTTCTTTGCATTTCAAGATGCTTCTTCGCATTTTACTTTGTTTCTCATATTACAAACACCCGGTCAGAATTGGTGATAAAAGACTCAGGCTTATGGGTGACAGGATTAGAATACTGTTTAAAATACTGCTTTTGAAAGTTACTGTGGATGACAAAGGTATATAACAGAGTGATTGTTTGTATTTTTCCAGAAGCATGTCAGTAAGCTTAATGATTATTGTGCAAAAATATACAAAAAAGAAATTGTTAGAAGGGAGAAACTACCATATAGTTGTGCTTGTCTACTAATCTAAGTAGTAGTTACTACAAAGTAACTACTAAGTCTGAAATGTGAACATCCAAAAATTTTGATTTTGTCTATCCATGAAAGTCACCATTAGTCATTCATAAGTTATAAGACCATGATTCAGGAGAGGTTTCTAAAAGTGAAGAAAGACTTTAGAAATATTTTACCTTATAAATATTCAATCAGCTTCCAATTAACTGATTTAATCAAGTTTTATCATTGTCCTTTTATTTCATACTGATGGTGCGATCCTTTATTGTTGCATGAAAAGTAAAGTTACGATGTTCAAAATCGTGCAGATTAACCTATGGAATAAGAGAGACCAAGCGGAGGAAAGAATGGAGAAGAGGAGGACAGGAGAGATGAGGAGGAAGACGAAGGTTTCTCATGCCTGCTTGCTGCTGCTGGCTCTGCTCCAAATCACCACACCCTCCTCAGGTAACTAACTACAGCAAAGATTTCAATACATTATTCTAAGATGTGATTAAAGTTTGCAGCACTTACGCACATTAAAACTGCGTTTTTGGACCAAACAGTTATGGAGACTGGGCTTTTTTTCTGTTTGCATTTGTGCCACCAACACAAACACTGAGGTGACATGAACAGGCCGGCGGTGGGCAATGCAACATCACTTCTGTTGCAGTTACACTCAAAAAACCTGGTCATCACCGTTGGCCTATTTGTCCGTGTTTTGTTCCACTTTTTGAGGCTCCTGATAAGCCATTGTTTACACCAAACATGCCAAAGATAACTGGATACAGCATCAGCGGCAGGATCTCGTTCATGCCCATGAATTTTGCTCGGTGGCTCATGAAGCCACAGAAGCCACTTCCTGCTGTAAAGAAACCATCTAGATGAAACTGTAGGTGCTCTATGGGCCCCATGTACATCACAGGCTTCCCATTTAGTTAACTGCTCATTTGAATGGGGTTAAAAGGATCCAATCATGTGGCTCATCTGTCCAAGTGGATCAGATTCTGATAATGAAATGAGTCATTTCACTAGGGTTGTGACACTCAGATTTATCCACCATTTTACAGCAGCTTCTTTCACAATCTGCCCGACTTCCTTCATGGGGGGACGTTCTCCATGAGTTTTTAGAAATCGCAGTTTCCGGTGCTGCAATGACTCATGGTCGACCGATGTAAACTTAAGTCGGACACACTTACATCACTCAAGGTTCCTCTTGTGCTGGGAGAGTTCCTTCTCTGAAGTAGGAGCTAGGAAAGTCCCTTAAAAAAGCATTAGAACTATGATGGTTCCCAGTTGTACTGAGAACTATGAAAAAGCTCCTCCAGTTCCAAAGCCTATTGTGAAACTGATCACTGCAGGAGGCAGGAAGGCCTCACCCTGAGCTTGGTCTGTAAGATGTTCAGGAAAAGTTTAGTCATTGGAGACTGACCAGAGATGAAAATCTTCCAGGGAAGTTTCCAGTCATTACAATATTCAAATGTTTATGAGGGCAGTGGAGGGACTTTGCTTAAAGTTGCATATTAGTTGCACGTAGCCTTCAGCTCCTGAATAACAATACACAACCATGATGAATAGATATCTGTTTTATATAGTTAATGGGTACATATAACAAAAAGTCAACAATTACAACCTTGATTCTAAAAAGGTTAGCATAAAACATAAATACAACAGAGTGCAATAATTTGCTGATCCTGTTTGGCATTTACTCAACTGAAAACAGTACAAAGACAATTAACTGTATTGAATGTTTGACTTCAACTTTATTGATTTTTGTAAATAACTGCTTATTGTAAATTTGATGGCAGCTACATGTTTCAAACAAGTTGGGACAGGAGCAACAAAAACTGGGAAAGCTGTTTAATGAGTTTTTGATAGATGATTGCATTCTGTTTTTATTCATGTTTTACAGTGTCCCAACTCCGTGGGAATCAGGGTTGTATCTGAGCGAGGTTGATAATGAGCTGGATTCAAATTCAATTTTATTAAATGGAAAGATTTAGCAGTAGATTTTACACCAGGTGGTAAACATGCTTTTAGTTATCTGTAAATCATACATTGTTAGAATTATTAACTATAACTATTTCCTCTTTTGCTCTTTCCTCCTTCTCTCTCTCTTTCACACATGAACACACACATTGTCAACACTTACCACTGTTCCAGCTCAAAGCACCTCAATAACCACCGCTTCAGCACCGAACCCTGCAGCTGTCAGTTACCACACGCGCCCAGCAGACGTCACAGTGTCTGTGGGAGAACCTGCAGTGTTTCTCTGTGGAGTGCCCGAAGCTTCTCCAAACCTCACGTTCACCTTCTATGGGAGTCATCGCAACTACAGCCTCACCTGTCCTTATGGTCACGTGGAAGATATCCCCCAGGTGAGGCGGTCGCCGTCTGATTCTGTATTTACTCTGATGCCTCACTTTCTTCTCCTCTTCCTCTCAGTAACACTCCCTTGTTGTCACACACACAGACCAACGCACAAAGCTGACCAAGTAAAAAACATCTCAATGTCACATTTCAGAAATTATTATCCTTTCACATTATCTACCAAGATAAACCTACACTTAAGTGTCAAATGCCTCTCTGCATTTTTTTTTCCATTAAGAGGAAGCACTGATCTAATCTAAGCCAACTATTTGAAGTATTTTTTTTTGTGGCCTGGCTTGTGACTTAGCACAAGAGGAAGAAGGAATAAGTGTTGCTGAAGTGGCTGTGTGAAGTTTTGTTGAAAACAAAGTTACATTTACAGTCAGTGGTGTTTACTCGCTGTGTGTATCTTTGAGGCCGAACAGACCTGATGAATGTGTTTCCTCTCTTCATGGAACACAATGCAATTTTTCTTAAAAATTTGAAACCTGAATTATTTACATTCACATTAACAAGCAGGCAGTCTGGTGTAGCGGCATAGTGTGAAGCCATTGAAAGGAACAAGTGTAGTATTGCAGATACAGGAGTCATTCAATGTGTGGCACAGACATGCATTTCACAAACTGCAGCAACAGCATTCGGTCATGAGTTCAGTATGTTTGCTGCGGTGCATGTGTCGTTCTGCATGGACTTCTGGAACCTGTAATATTGAAAATAAAGTTGTCATTACCACCTTAAGTGTCACCAAATCAGCAAGTTTCATTACAGTTCATTTTAGTAGTAGTTAAAGTGTTGAGACATAAATGTGTCAACAGTGTAAACTTGTTGTTCAACTACCTTGTTGACCACCATTTATTTTATGTGCAACACTCCACTATCACCATCCATCCATCCATCCATCCATCTTTCAGCCCTCTATCCATCCATCCATCATCCATCCATCTATTCATCATCTATCCTTCCATGCAACACTCCACTATCACCATCCATCTGTCAATCCACCATCCATCTATCCATCCATCCACCATCATCCATCCATCCATCGTCCATCCATTCATCTGTCCATCCACTATTCATCCATCCATCAATCCATCCATCCACCATGTTTATAATCAATTTTAATTTCTTGTTCTTCTGAATCGTTCTTAACTCCCTTCCTTGTCTCTCTCCTAAGGCCCTCTACGGAAGTTGTGATATGAAAAAAGGAGTGTCACTGGCTGTGTGGACACTCAAGGGAACTTCATTCTCTGACAACGGCACAAGAGTCGTGTGTCAGCAGTCAAAGAATCCTGAAGCACCTGCTGCCGTCCTACATGTTTATGGTAAAGACTCGATCATATAGTAATATCACATGTGGAGGACACAGAAAATACAGCTACCTTGTACATGGTGCTGCAATTAATTTATAAAAGTTGGCAAAACAGTGTATGTGACTGAGCATCTATTTAATAAAATAAATTTTTATTTTATGTTAAATCTGGAAATGTTATTCACACGAGAGTGTATAAGGGCTCCTTTTTTTATTGTCCATCTCTCCATTTTTCTCTTTATTTCCTTCTTTGCCTTTCTCCTCCCTCACCGTTCACTCCTAGATGACGGCACCAGCTACGCCACTCTCATTGGCTGTGTCATCGGGGGCTTCTTCGGCGTCCTGCTGGTGGCTGGTTTATCGTATCTCCTGCTGCAGAGATCTGAGACCGTCCAGAAGTGCTTCGGTAAGTGCATTTAAGCTTCAGTTCCCTGGTGTAAAATGTAATATATTGACTACAATTTAAAAATTGATAAGCAATGTATGATGTTTTTGTGTTTTCAGTGGGAAAAGAAACAGAAGATGATTTGAACACAATAGTGACAAAGGACTAAAAGGAGTTTTGTTTGATGTTTCTTTGTATAATATATCCAGAGTTGGGCTCCATTAACCTTCTAGGTTTCTGTTTTTAAATCATTTGATCAATCTAAGTGAAGTGAAAGCTGGACTGAACCCAAGTCTGGAGATGATGCTGTCTGAAATGTCTGAGGCCGGGTCTGGTCTGACCTCTGATATTGTCACTTCCTTCATGACTCACTGCCTGATGGTGTGTGATGTAGTTTTCATCCGTTCAAAAAATAGACCAAAAAAATGACTGTTGCCTCCCCCCTTTTGCAGGGTCATACATCAATGTGCACTGTGCTGTATATACCTTAAAAACCACATGTGTCCACTAATGTGACTAAAATAATTTAGTGTGTGCATAGACAGCAGTAGTCAGAAGATGTGTAGCTTGGAGGATTTGAATGGTTTAAATTAATTGTTTACTGACTGCAGCACTAAGTGGTCACAGAGATGTTACGAAAGTGCTGAGTAAGCGATCACAAAAAAAGATCGTCTGCAGACAGGCGTTGATTAATTCAGGAATCGAAGACTAGCCGTTCTTTATCCTAATGCACATATTTTACAGCTACAAACTAATGAAGGTAAGATACTCACTGACAGGGGTCCCACTTAATAATAATGTTAGTCAACTCCACTTTCACAGCTTGTCCACTTGAGGGAAGCACTTACGCCACAGAAAACAAGCCAGTCAGAAACACCACAGATAAATGTAATAATAAAATAATAAAGTAAATTGAATGATAAAAGAATGCTTAAAAACCAAGCACTAAAACAACAATTTCTGTTTCCATCAGAACATGTCTTTGTCAAATTATTATACAATTATTATACAATGAAAACTCCAATGAAGAAATTGCTTTTCCTTTATTTTAGATTTAGTCAGTGAAGTGAGTCCAGTGTAATAAAGTTGTCTTGCTAAGAGTTTCATATATTTGCATTCTGAACTAAATTCAGAATTCCAGACGGTCTTGATGTGGTTGCACAGTCATTGTCTTTGCATGAAGCCAAAGTACAGTAGCTCTTAGTTCTACAGTTACCAAAGTTAAACTCAGGAATGTATTTGTTTTTATTGTGTTGCTGATGTTTGTTGCACTCTATTCTGTCTTTTAATTTCTTTATATATTTTTTATGATTCCATTCCTGTAATATGCGCTTGTTTAATGTTTGTTCTCATCAATCAGCGCGTGCTGTCGGCCCGTGACCAAATTAAAGTCGCATAATGTCAAAATAAAAACGACTCTCTCTTTGACTGTGCTGTGTGGTTCACTCTGTACAATCCCAGATCACTGGATGTCACAGGAGAGGGAAAGGTGCAAAATACACCATCATCAATATATCATCATGTCATCAATTTCATACCTACGTCCAATCATTTCCCTGGTTTTGTTGAATCAACACCCATGAAAACAACTCCCCTGTATCTTCCCTGTATATCTGCACATGGCAAATGCTATGTCTATTTTCTCATTTACCCCTGCACAGACTTTTAAGTTACAATGCTCGTAACAAATTCTTTCAACACACTGCAAATGCAAATGCTGCAGCATGGTGAGTCTGCACTGGTGCTGCTACTGCTATCATTACATAATAATACATGGATTGGTGATTTTGGTGATCACTCATTAGGGAAAATTGCTGCACTTGCTGTGATGTGCAATGCCATGTGAAAGAGAGACACATGGAGCAGTGATGCACTCATGACCACATAATCGTGGTGATTCTCTTGCTTCCCTCTTGTGGTGAACTCACATGTCTGCTAGTGTCAGAAACAAGACCTCCACTGTCTTTTGGTGTCGCTGTCCTTCCTCATTCTGTCTTTATGTTGTTTTAATGATGTTATGTGGCAAAAAGTAAGAAAACAGTAGCAGTTATTATCAAGCATGTAATTAAAATATAAAATAGAAGGTCTTTTTTACAGTGGCCTTGGGAGCTCAATGCACTGCAATTAGAAAACACATGAAAATAGACAAAAAAACTAAAAATTAAGAAAACAGCTTCATCAATTTGACAACACATATAGAAAAAATGCTTCAAATAGTAGCAAAGACAAAAATGGAAACTGTTTACAGAGTAACTTCAGTAACTTCACAGAACACTTTTTGTTGTTTTCTGTGCTACTTGTATTCACAGCATGTTTCTGTCTTTGGATAGGTTTTCTCAATTTGCAGCCTTTTTTTCTGAATGTTTTCACATGTGTTGTCATATTGGTGAGGATGTTTTCTTAATTTGCTTGTGTTGTCTCTATTTGCATGTGTTTTCCTAAGCTGTATACCTTTTCTCCATTTGTCCATCTTCTGCTTCAAAATTATCTGATGATCTGAAAAACAAAGGCAGAGGAGTTTCAACATGAGTTCTATGGTCTTCCATTCCACTGTCTTACAAAATGTCAAACATGCATGTCAAACTGAAACACACAATGACAAATAATTGAGCATTAAACAATGTAATACGACAACTTGTGTTTGACAGTGGTCTTCATTCCACTGACTGTGTGTTGTGACACCTGATAGAGCAGCATGGACAACCAGCAAGACACACACACACACACCAGTGCAATCAGCAGGAGAGAATTCTGCCTCGTCTTTTAGTTGATACAACAGAGGCAGTGTGGAGCAACGTGTTGACTCAGCTGTTCAGCTACACCTCAGTTCACTCCATGATACGTTTCTGTCATATTCTGGTGTCTCATTCCTTCGTATTCTCCACAAGTCTTACAGTGATCGACACACAGTACGATTGGCTGCTTCTGGTCTTTGTCTGACAAATGATGGAATGAGACAATAGTGTGGTGTATTTACAGCAGGAGTCACGTTTGCTCTCATCCGATTCGTCGGTTCTTAGCCCTGGTTGGGAAAAAAGCTCCATCTTGTATCCCTGCTCTTGTCATGTGACGACCCACCACTATACAGGATATATTCATATATAGCACTGGATACGTGAGGCAGCTATCATGCATACACGAATGTGCAATTAAAAGCAAGTATATCTGCGCCCTAACTGTCAAGGTTCCACATTCTTGAGTTCCCAAATATGACTTTGCAAGCAAGTAGAATCTTTTACCAGTTCATTTGATTTCCACCTCTTCAGGTCTGAAGTTATCTGCTCACTGACTGATCTCACTCCCTGCTATGTGAGCTAACCTGTTCTTAGACCTTTAGTTTTACTGTTTATGGACAAACACCCTGAATACCACCATAACAGAGACGCATGTGTTGCCGTGTGTGTGTGTGTGTGTGTGTGTGTGTGTGTGTGCATGTGTGTGTGTGTGTCCACTGATAACCTATATTGTTCTGTGTGTGTTCTTAAGATGACCTTTAACTGACAAGCTTATCTTGCTCTATCTATCAATACCTGAGGAATTATAGGTTAACTATTACAATTAAAGTTAAATAGTAACAAGTTAATCATCCGGAGTCATGTTAGGAGTAAAGCCGACGATAGACTTTACAACCTTTAGGATGTTTTAACTGACCCTCAACTAACCTCTATTATTCTCTCATCCATGGTGAACCAGTGAGACAAAACCCAGATGAACATCAAAGATCTGGTTTTATGCTCTTCAGCGTTGATCCGATCTGATACAGGCAGGATGTGGAGTCTCTTTTATCAACACCTGTGAGGTCTGATCTTTGTCTCTAATTATTGATCCTCTGTAAGTCTAAACTAGTACATCTACTTAAAGAAATACCACACTGACTATCTGCTCTCTTTTTCCCTCAGCTCCTCTAATTCTATCAGTGATGTCCCACTGACATGCAACAACACACAGATATCGTACAAAAATCAATTTGAAGTAATTATGCATTTAGATTTATATATAGATAGATAGATAAATATATTGTGTGAAGATTAATGCACAAAATGTTTTAAATAATCCATGAGATTAAGTCTATGAAGTATATAACTTAAGTGGCAGCGATAAGTCACTGTAAATTTTTTTCCTCTCTCTCTCTGCCTTGTCATCACCAGTTGTCCCTCTATCTTCTGTCAAATTGTTGTATTATCACCTACACACACACATACGAGCACACACCTCGGACTACAGTTTGTCTCTTTCTGTGTGTCATTCTCCATCGCCTCTGTCCTCACAGTATTATCATTAGTTAAGAGGCTGATATGAATGCCTTGGCGTGGAAAAGGTATAAATAGTCCCAGATCACCACTGTGACACATGCATGCACTCACATATTTCAGCACATGTGTGTGAGTGAGAGAGAGAGAGAGAGAGAGAGAGAGAGAATATATGTATGTTGGGGTAACACCAACACATCTACACAGATACAGACATTATTGATGTATGAAACCGTGCTGCTACATCAGAAGCAAAATGGACCTGCTTATCTATGTGTTCACTAATTGGATATATCCAATTAAAAAAAGCTCTCTTTTGAGTTGGGTTGTGGGTTTGAAACCATCTTGACAGTCAAATAAAATCCCTCCCTCCTGCCCAGGTTTAGTAAAAAAGGAAAATGCTTGTCAACCGTAAGACCAACCCAGTACAATCTGTTCCACAGAGAGGAGCACTGTGGAGATACCTGGGATACCTGGCCAAGCTACAGAGAGCAGAGAGACAACAGTGCAGTGAGCACTGTTCAAAACACACTCTCACTCCCTCCTCCTGTCTGTGTCTCATCTGAAATGCAAGAATATAAGAAAGAGGGAAAAGTTCATTTTCCTCTGATTCTGTTTTTTTTTTTTTTTTTGACATTATGTCATAAACATAGTAAAGGTGTCATTGACCTTCACTGCTGTGCTAAAGCAGGTACAGGTGTAAAGTGGTTTTAACATATTTCTACGAACATTTGAATCTGTGTCATAGTGTATGAAAGTGTGTAGTAAGTGTACAGTGTATTCATTATGTGTACTTATCAATTACAAATGGCTTCACACCATCATGCACATCCACACATGCTGATGTTTATGAAAAAACATTGCCAGTAGTCTCCTATATGGATGGAAAGGTGTCACCCCACACTCACACACATCCACGTTGGATATGTGCACACACTTCAGTTTATACCCCAAACAAAGAGGAGGAGCAGGCGCTACTTATTCAGGTAAAATAGAAAATACACACTTTTGACCAGGCAGTGTCTTGGAACATTCACACACACTCCTCTGCTCCAGAGTCGTCAGCTCAGGTAAGCACAGGTACTGTATGGTGGAGCGAGGCAGGATGGGAGTCAGGATCAAGGTCACCTTTCTGTGACAACGTTGATTGTATGGGATGTGATTCTAGTGTATTTATCAATTATGCTGAAGGATTTTGGTTTTGCACCATGAAAGGCAGAATAAAATACATGTGGTAGGTAGAGGAAATTGGAGGAATTTAGTGAAAGATGAGCTTTAAAATTGGGCATTTGGAGAAAAAAAACTAATTGAAAAGCAAATATGCTTAACAAATTTTTTTCTCCATTTCTGTAGAGCATGTGGCCTTGTGTTTGTAATTCATGACATTATGTCCATGTTCATGATTTCTGTTTAGTCTTGACTTAACAAAAGCGGCATTTTGCTATATTTTGATTTGATTTTTTTCAAAGGCAACATAAAAACAGGAAAATTGGATCAGGATTTCAAAACATGTCAGAAGCAGCACTGCAGTGATTTGGTTCGCAAAAGAGTAAAGGACGCAGTGGATGTTGACAGAACGTGAAAGATGTGAAGGACACTGTGCCGTCCACACTAGAGTGGGAAAAACCTACTTTTTTAAAAATTACTTTAAATCGAAGCAGAAAGTCTATTCTTTTCTATTTTGCCTGTTGTGTCATGTGAGAAGTGGGAGGAACTTTAAGACATGAGATTCTAAAGAGAAAGGCCTGTCCACAGTTTGACCTTGACTAATGTCATGCTAAATGCTAGCTGCTATGACAGATTTTGAAAGAGGACAGAGGTCATGATGGACGATATGTGAACAAAAACTACACGATAAGGAAGTGCATGAATTATCTCTGTTTTCATTTGATGTTGATTTCTTGAAAAGCTAGTGCAAACTGTAACATGCAAAGACGTTGCATGCAGAAGCTACTGTAATGAAATACTGAAAATAAAAAATGCACCAGTATTTGACCCTCTTGTCAAACTTGTCCAAAAAGCATGAAACATGTATTATCTATTGTTAGGGTCTCTCTGCTTTTGCTATGCAAGGTTTAAATAACAAGTAAGGATTTTTTTAAAAACTACCTGTCAATGTAAAACTAGTCTGAGCCAGAGAGAAGCAGAGGAAAGGCATTGTATTTCCAAGAGACAGTGATTCTAACTTCCTATGGAGTCCAAGGGCGTCCAAGGCTGGTTAGAGGTTACAGTGAGGTCGCTGAAAAGTCCTTTTGCATGCCAAGCTTTCCATGACACTTAGTATGTCATTTAAATGTCTACAAAAACTACAAAAAGTATTTTCCTTCATGGAGTTAGTTACTAGAATATGGAGGACATTACAGTAAGTCTATGGCATATTAGACTAAGATGAGTGTTTTTTATGCTTTTTTTAAAAAAGGGTTAAAGAACAGATTGTTGACCTTTGTTGAAGGTTGTTTGGCAATTTAACAATAGTACTTATGTTATGGCCATGCATGTGTATTAACGTCTCTGAAAAACTGCATATTTCCTCAAAAGACACAAACTTTATAAAGTCTATAATAAATTTAACTGCTTATATGAGGTTCAGGTTCTGAACAGGTTCAGAAAATATCTTTAGATACTGTAAAGCACATGACAGTGTTTGGCCCGATGCGATGAAGTTTTTCTCGAGTCTGTGTAGAGGTCGAAGGGAAATTGTCTGGAAACCTGCTGGGTTTTGCCCCAAGACAAAAAATGATCCGCTGTTTACTCTCCAAACACCCAGAATGCATCCCTGCTGACGAGACACTGACCTCTCACACAACAAGGACGCTCTGCCTGGGGAGAGGGAGAAGTGTGTGCTTTGTTGCGTGTGTGCATGTGTGTGAGAAATGAGGGGAAACGATGGGAAAAAATCGACACTTTGCTTGTTCTCCCTGTCTTTTGTTTTCTGTCACAATCACGTTCTCTCTCTGTTTCACTTTCTATCTTACTCTTAGTTGTGTTCAAGATGGGACATCTCACTGCTGTGGCCATTGTGGCAGGTAAATAAAATAGCAACCACATACTTTGCACAGATGTACATACATCATTTCACATCATCTGTGTCCTGCAGAAACAGAGTTAGTCTCTTATCAGGAAGTGAAAAAAATGCCTTTTGATTGTCTATGGACAACAATTTGAATATGGTATCAAGGTCATGGATCTTTGTCTTTTCTCTGGGAGGGTCAGTTTAAAATCATGTTGAGGCTCTAAGAATGCAGAGAATAAGATCATACCATACAAGGTTGATTAGTCGGATCTACTCATAGCAGACTACAGTTTACACTACAGTAATGCACAGACTGTAAAATAGATTAAGGAAGACCATTTGTACCAACACAACTCTTTCAAATCATACATAACTAGAAACTGGCAAAAGTCAACAAAATATTCCAGATATTTTATTTTCAAGAGAATTTATGAGCATACAGAATCTCACTTGTCCAAAAAGCACTTCATGATCCTGACACCCTGCAAAATTGAACTTATATCTTTTCTTATATCTTAAAAATGCTGCCTGGCTGGTGAGACTAGCAGAGCACTGACTGTCTGCATTAAAGACGACTCCCACTTAAGAAAATTAACATTTTATTTGTCTGACTTTCTTGCAGTGCTCTTCACCCTTTTTGTGGAAACTGAAGCAAGTAAGGCCAAAACTCTACTTTCACCTTTTCCTGTTCTCAGACTGGTTTGCTGAGAAACCAGTTTCAGAAGAAATCAAACACATTAGCTTCTTTTTGTCTCCATAACAATGGCCTGATAAAGCCACTTTTGTCTCCTGCATTGCTGGAGCAGCAAACCTCTGAATGTCTTTATCTTTATATAAAATTGCACCAAAACACAAATTTTGCACATTTCTTGGCTCATCCATTTTATCAGACTGAGCAAACTGAAATGAGTCTGCTGTCACATTATGTAACTGTTTGCCACTAATTTTTATTTGTCCTTCCTTATGTCTTTTCCTCCTCTCGTGTTCGGTGTGCAGATCCATTTGTTTACAGTAAGTACAGACGCTCTCATCCCCTAATTCTTATTATCTACTATATACAATCTATCATTGCACTCGCGTGTATGGATTATGAAAAGATTAGTTTCATGTGTTCACTTTTAGTTTTGCAAACAGCATACGCCTCATGACAAAAGCAACCACTGCAAATTGAATGAAGCATGAATCAGATATTCTTTCAAAAATTCTCTGATGAATTTTAGGATATGTGTACTTTGAAATTTTTTCTTTGTCAAATGCACCAGAGCCCTCTTAACTCCTAACATTATTATCCAACAGACTATGAGAGGCTACGAATCGGAGGCCTGATCTGTGCCTGCTTCTTGGTGGCCGGAGGAATTGGCGTTATTCTTTGTGAGTCCTGAAACCACACACATGAGAAACCTGTGGAAAACTACTGTCATTGACTGGAGATTGAAATCAAAGACAGCTGCTCATTCTGAGTCATGTGTACAATAATAAGTAAAAGTTCTCAGCCAATATCAGAGTAGTAATAAAGACACAATTGTGTGTAACCTCAGTAATAACAACCTGCTTTGTCTTCACAGACAACAAATGCTCCAGGAAGGAAAAGTATGTATTTCTCTTCTAACTCCCTAACAAAAATGTGTGTGTGCACCTTTGTGTCTAGGTCTGAATTTCAACATGTGACTTGCTCTCATTGTCTCTCTGTCTTTCTTCCCAAACTGCCACGCTAACCGCCGCCCCCGCCCTCCTCCCGTACCTTGTAGAAAAGGGGAAGATGACAGCAGTGAAATCTGATATCGTGCCTGACAAACCGGTTTCGGCCAGGAAGAAAAGCAAAGGGGTGGAGAGACTGGGTGCGTGGTGGGGTGAGGAAACAACGCCCATTCAGGTGGTGATACCTGTACAGACCTGTGGAAAGAAACACCATTAGTTTTATGAAAAGAAAGTACTGCTGAAATTATGCAAGACGTGAAAGCAGTCTCATAGATTGACATGTCAAGATTAAAATGAAAGTTTCCCTCGTGTGTTTCTGTTTTCAAAATGTGTCCACATCTGTCCTCATATGCAAACCAGGGTCATTTATATTCACAAAGCTGTTTCTCCCTGTAAACACACACACGTAGTCTCACATATGCTGCTTACTTTAATACCATAATGTTGCATGTAGTTAGTAAAATAGTGCGTAGTAAGGAATAATGTGATGTTCAGTCAGTTTCATCTGTTCATTGCATGATTCGCTGTATAATGAACTGTAGCATTAGATAGATTCATCCATGTGGTCAACCATTTCAATATTGCCAATATTAGAAGACAGAGTTTGTTAGAAACCTTTGGTGTGCACATAGAAAATAAATAAATGACAAATGTCCAACACTTGAACATGTCAGCATTGTTTTTTTCACATAAGTGGATGAACTGGTTTTACTCTCTGACCTTTAATGACCTCAACTTCCTCTAATTATTATTATTCATTATTATCACTATGGGTCTTTATATTTCTCATGCCTCTAACTGTTAACATCCCATAATAACACATCCCAGCGTGCAAACGTTAAAGCTCCTCCACTCTTCCTCCTCCTCCTCCTCCTCCGGGCTGACTCTGGATCAGCCTCCACGCCCCTCCTCTGCCGCGAGCAGGGAAGCACAAACCGACCCGAGATCAGGATCCACTCACCAAACCGGATCTCGTTTAAACTCGGCCCCCTTTTTTTTTCTCCCCGTGTGAGGCGGCGGACCTGTGGCTCGTCCCGGCGGAGCAGCAGCAGCAGGGTGTGGGCGATCAGTGTGGAGGAGCTCGGTCACACAGACGGATCCTGCTTCGTGTCAGAGGTGAGTGTCCGGATACAGAGGCTCACACAGTCGTCTGAGGAAATGTGTTTGTTCAACTTTTTACATATGTGCTTGTGATCATGTTTTTTTGTTTTTTTTAAAAAAAAAAAAGGCTGGTTTCTAAACAGATCTGCTTGTAATGGAAAACTTGTTCAGTCTCTGTTTCTCATGAACAAGCTCATTCAGTTACTTAGAAACTCAAAGAGGCTCAGACAAAATATAGAAAGGTACTTTTTTTCCTTCTTTCTTTAACTTCTTTAACCTTCTAACTTTAACTAATGTTTAAGTGTAATACAACATATGTCATAAGACAGTAGTTCTTTTGATCAAACTATGTGTCAGCTGCTTATTAAAAACTTCAGTGTAATCTTAAAGTTTACTGATTCTCATAAGAAAGGTTGATGCTGTATCTGAAACTTGTTTAAATCCACCAGATAAGAGAAAAACTGGCATAATGAGTCAGATGTTCCTTAGGTTGTGTGCTCATACATGACACTAAGTCTTGGTTAATAGCCTCAAACAAATAGCATCAGATAGAATAAAGTGTCAAATTGGTCCAACATTAGTTGACATTTACCCATTTTTCAACATTTTACCCTTTTTTTCAATATTGTCATACTGTTACATGCTTT